>CM056726.1:102190219-104690219 GCA_029844215.1 Przewalskia tangutica
AAGGCGCCTATTATCATCTAGACCACAACGTAGAATATTCTACGTAAAATTCAAAGATCTCCCCACACAACAGAAATCTCCTTCTCTATCGAGGCCGCCACTAAGCCAACTGGGGGTTTTACACGCCCAACCGGACGTGTACAATTCTACTACACAAGAATACTACACAAGTTCATCAGAATACACCCTATGTAATTACAGATTCGATTCTTAATTCTTCAGCTTAAGTCAAAAGACATTGCCACAAGATTAAGTATAGTTCTATATATAGTATACTTCAACTATATATTCTTACAACATGTAATTTCCAATTACAATAGAAGGATGAGTGTTTACCTCGATAAGCCCAAAATTATCCGAGTATAATGTCGCTACCGAGCAAGGTTTAGCTCCTACTCCGAGTGCTCCAATCCTCCAAACAACCCTTAGAAGTTCTATCCAACTTACTCCAAAACTTCAACCAACGGTGAAGGTTTCTTAGGGTTTCGGTTTGAGACTAAAGGACAAAAGGTAGTATTTCCTGACTCTACGTAAAGAGGTAACTTTGGAATACTACAAGGTATAAGGCTAAGGTATTTTGGGCATTATAACAATACTAGAGAGTATTTCTATACCACAAATGCGGTATTATACAAAGTAACTAGGCTAGTGGGTACCCCACGGCCAAGCCTCACTCTATGGGGACCTCTCGCCAAGCTCCACAAAGGGGAGGGCTTGGACGATTTCAACTCACAAAGGGGAGAGATTTCAAGACTTGGAAATGATTTTTGATGAAGAAAGTTCATCAACTAAGGGGTATTTATAGCAAACACCAAAGGACAACCAATGGCCAAGATCTAGCCAATTGCAAGGAAAGTGTAACGCCAAGATCAATCCAAGTGCACACACAAAACACACCACAAAACACTCCACAAAACAAGCCACAAAGAAAGGCACAAAAGAGGAGCCAATCGCCAAGGCCAAGCCCTCTCTTTGCCCAATGAGGTGACAAGTGTCACCCTCCGTTGGTCCAAAAATGTTCCGTCGCCTAAAAATCCGCAAAATACTAAATGACATAGCCGAATTTTCCCAACGTAGTCGTGGAAACGTTTCGCCGAAAACGACTCCTTCCGACTTGTGTACAAATTTCAAACTATGCCTACTTAAGGCTCAAATTGTACACGACGCCTCACGCATATACTGAAATACGGTATAACACGATATCCAGTCACGAGGCGATTCGCCTCGAAGTTACCAGCGACCTCGCTGCTCGCCCTCTCGCTGATTTTGGTTAACCCGTTGATCCTTTACGCTTCGCCGCAAGATAAGCCCGCACGCAGCCATGCCAAGCCTAATCAAGAATTACTCTTGCACAACCTCTTAGATAGTCGCCAAGACTCGCGAGACATCGGTATACTCTCCGTAGCCAAATCCATAGCTAGTAATGTGGTCGCCTTTGCAATCTATATTCTATGTTCCTGGCCGTGGAACGAAGGTTCATATATCAAGGTCGCAGAGGCACCGCCGCCGCATGCTAAACTCACTGGCCGCGACGCCGCAGAACTCCCAAATGAAGCACCACCTCAGTGATGATCGCATGTGCCCAAGTAACCTCTCAGGTTTCTACTCGCAGCCTCCTCGCCGCTTGCCTCCCGGGCGGGTTTACGCGAGGCATAACGGCAGTGGAAAGAAATACGTTAGAGGGTCCAACTTATAACACGGCTCTAAGGCACGATCTCGTGAGAGAAGAATGGAAACCAATCCTAAATATCCTATAGCCTCCTCGATTATTGGTGTGGTGCACAACACACCGATAATCAAGACTTACTAGATACGGCCTGTAGACACTTTCCGAGGATTAATCGCTCGATACCACTTTTGTCACGACCAACCCGCCCGTGGATCGTGTCTTACCCCGCACCCAAGTAGACATACATCAGAGTAATCAGCGGAACAAAAAACAAGACATGAAATAACAAGAAGTGTAAAACAGTAATCTAAGAAAACTTGCCCTTCTGCATATATATAAATCAACTTAAACCGAACGCTACATCCCATTACAACTCGCCCACAACAAGATTTACATGCACTTCTAAGAGTGACATGACAACAATGGCGACAGGCCCCGCCATACCCCGAATGTAAGCACCTACTACGACGGGGACTATACCATCGATAAGCCTCCGAGAAACGGAGCTTCCCGCTGAACGTGACTCCGAGAGCTAGGATCAACGATCGCGTACCTCAACTCGCAGATGAACGCAGCCCGGGCGAGGTCGATAACAGTACTGGTATGTGAAATCAAAATATCAGAATGAAATCATAGTAGTCTATATAAAGCAGAGACATGTATGATAACCAAACTACGCTCACAATAAATAAGCGCCATGTCAAGTCGTGACTCACGCCTCAAAGTCATCACTCAAATATAATAATGGGTCTCACGCCCACAACATCAATCACGCCTGGAATACCTTCCTCACCGCCAGCTATGATATAAAAGCACCAAGGAATACACATGAACACCGTGTCCCACCTGTGTCATCATAAAACCGTGACGGTAAGTACGAAGGCATAGCCGACTACTAAAACCTACAGCATAAACAAGGTCATAAATCAGATCATGAGATCTCTGCACTGTCACATGATCAAAGCCGTCACTCGCCTGTAATATCTAATGTGCACGCCTAGCCCTCGAACTTCCCGCACTCCGCATAGGCCACTCCAATGGCCCGCATGAGGTATTCCCGCGTCGAGGGTAGTTACTCCCGATCCGCTCGACTCGCAATCCGCATGGCCACATGCATCGCGTGACCATAAAGGCCGCACACTAACACGAACTCGTAGCTCGCATAGGTCCGGGACCCGCATGAGGTATTCTCGAATCACGGTCCTGCATCACCGAGATATACCCCGACGGAGGCGACAACCTCCGGATCAAGTCAAGGTGAGTGGTACAATACCAACATAACGGTGATCGTTAAACAACTTAAGCGCAATCGAGGAAACCCTTTACACAATCATCACAAGATACTAACACACGTAGCATTCTAGCACGAGTACTTAATCAACAAGAAAGTATTACAAGATTATCACAAACCAACACAATCAAGTTATTCACACAAGGTACTTTCTACTATATGATTAACAAGATCGTTTTATCCCCAAAGTACTTCATACATTAACTCTTTAAAAGGTCTGCTTCTTTCTCAAAAGTCACACAATACCCGTAGTATAAAAATAGAGTGACTATCTTTTTGAAGTAAATCAAAACACTACTATTTGTAAAATCAAGTAACAACATTCCTTTCCAAACGCTCAAGTTTGCCTAATTTCCATTACTCAAGTTTCTCATTTTGAAAGGTTTCGTAGTTCATAGTATTAATTACTTAATGATATAATTCTCCTTTAAAACAATTTGAGAAACATATGCCTTATATGTGAGTAGGTTATTCTTGTTTATAACAATCTTATTAAAGCAGCCATGATCTAGGAAATGTAATATCATTTTGTCTCATCTTAGCTTCATGCGGATGGAGGTTTCTACCGGTTTTAATAATACTTATTAGTCAATACATTTCCTTTATTAACGCTGTGGTTTGTTCGACACTTATTCTCGATTTCCAAATCAAGAAACATCATTCCTTTTGAAAACCAAAATACTCATTACTCACGAATGAGGTTTCACACTTTTTAACAAAATTCACATTAATATAATTAAGTCAAGTCTCTTATCTTTTAAGATCAGGTCTCTTAACTTCTTAAAATCAGTAAACCATTCCTTTTACCTCTCTTAAGTCGTTATACCTAACTTCCCATAAAGCTAGTATAACTCTTAAGCTTTTAAAACCAAGTGTTACTCTTCTGTTAAAAATGATTCAGTATTCTTTGAAATACTACAAGATTATTCAGGCTTAAGTCAAAAGACATTGCCGTAATTATTATTCAGGCTTAAGTCAAAAGACATTGCCGTAATTATTATTCAGTTAACACACGTACGTCTACCGTACTATATATATTTTAAAATATCGTGCTCAAGAGTATAGGAAGAATCACATACCTCGCGACGATTATCGACTATAAGCAAAACGCTCCACCGCTATAACCCGGCTAGCCTTGTCCACCTTCAAGTAGAACATGCTACTTGCAGAACATTCAACCTATAAAGGTTATATAGGTCTATCAACTTCTATATTACTATTCTACTGATGCGATTTCAGTTCAAGTTTTTTCTGTAATATCCTTCTATTACAGTTCAAATCTCTTCTATGAATCTTATATTCATTTATACAATTACAGTATGTAATTTCCAATTACAATAGAAGGTCAAGAGTATTTACCTCGATAAGCCCAAAATTATCCAAGTTTAATGTCGATCCTGAGCAACGTTTAGCTCCTACTCCGGGTGCTCCAACCCGCTCCAAACAACCCTTAGAAGTTCTACGCAACTTCTTCTTAATACTCCATCCAACTATGGAGATTTCCTTAGGGTTGTGTTTTGTGACTGAAGGGAAGTATAATAGTATTTCTGGGCTTTTCGTATAAGTGTAACCTTGGAATACTACAAGGTATATGGGCCAAGGTATTTTGGAATAGTAACAATACTTATAGAGTATTTCTACCAAGGTGGGGGTGTATTTTTTTAGAACAACTAGGCAAAGGGGGGTACCCCTCGGCTAGCACCACTAGGAGGGGGGATACTTTCGGCCAAGGGGGAGGGGGCTCTCGGCCAAGGGCCTTCTCAAAGGGGGAGGGGGGTGTTTGGACGAAACACTACCAAGAGGGGGAAGGGATTTTCAAGACTTAGAAAATGGTTTGTTGATGAAGAAATGTCTTCAACTAAGGGGGTATTTATAGGTCAAGCAATGGCCAACCAATGGCCAAGATCATGCCAAGTGCAAGGCAAGTGTAGGGTCAAGATTCATCCATGTGCACCTTATCCATCTACCACACAAATATCACAAAATATCCTACCTACTCCTACTCCCACTCTCCATTTCGTCCAATTGCCGCCCCAAAGTCCACCAATTAGAGGTGCAGTGTCGCCTCTTGGTCCAAAATATTTCGTCTCTGAAAAATCCGCAAAATACTAAATGACATAGCGGAATTTTCCCTTCGCAAGTTATGTAAAACGTTCATTTAAAACGATTCTAATCGGGTGTTGTGCACAAAATATTTTCGTCCAAGCCTACTTAAAGTTCAAACTTTTCTACGCACGCCTCACGCATATACTGGAAATACGGTATAACGGTGACCTATGCGATCGCGGAAGTCCAGGACTAGGCACGCATAATGATACTACGGGCGATTGGCCTTGCTTCGATCATTCGTGGCCTAGAAAGACCGGTTACATTATATCTATTATTGTTCTTGTTTGTGATATGACACTACGTGCAATGGAACCGATTGTATTTGCAAATGGTTTTAAATACTTTGATTTCATTTAAGTACTTTACGCTTTCACATACTTGGTACTGTTAGATCGACCTCCTTCGGGGCCGCGTCATGCCGCAGGTGGCAAGCAGTGCTAGATCCACATCCTTAGGATCTTTTGCTTTGGTGTCGTGAGCTCCATCTTCTCCGAGGCTCGACTTTGGGTATGATCTCCCCGTTGTTGTATATAGTTTTGTACATTCGTGGTATGGCGGCCCCGTCCCGCCATAGTTGTTTATCTTCTGTGAGGTCTCAGAGTCCTATTATGCAGTTGGGATGTAATCGCAAAACTATGTTTATATATATATGCCGAAAGGCGACATTTTCTCACATAAAACTGTGTCTCATTTTACAACTGTTTCATGTCTTGTTTTTATATTCCGCTGATTACTCTGATGTATGACTACTTGGGTGCCCGGGTAAGGCACCAGTCACGGGCCCCGGAACGGGTCGTGACAGTATTAAAGCTTACCCAAAATTAGAACCCAGGAGGAAGCTATAAAAGGAGCCAATCTATACATGCAATGGCATCGGCGAGGGTATGAAGGGAAAAACACTAAAGAAGCAGATCGAAAACCAGCAGTGAGGGTTTCTTACCAGCGAAATCAGAAACCCAACAATTAAACATAAATCTGAAACCTTTCTTTTCAATAATAGCCTAGAATCGACTACAAACCGCATCGCTTTCAATCGCATAGCATAAAACCTCCGAGTGGATCGACGACTTGATACGCTGCCCCGATTCGCTGCCCGGAGAAGGTAAAATCAGCTTCCTATCGATTTCGTCGCATTCTCAGACATCAGATTTTTGTGTGTTAAACATGTGTTAGTTCATTCGCGTGGTTGTGTTCGTTAATGCATGAATATGATGTTGAATGGTTTGCTTTGATTAATCTGGGTATAGTCTTACTTTAAATTGTTGATTAGATTTAGTGTTAATACAACATGTGGCGATCAGCAAAAAATCAGTAAAACTGTAAACAAGTCATTTCTTTGCCTGACTGTATTTGTTAAAAGTATTCTCATGTCTAATGAATGACCAGACTAAGATCCCATAAGTCCAGCTTAAGGCTAATTGATCTCATGCTTTCAAAACAGTGTCTTCAAATGGCTATTTTCTCCCACTTTGTATGTCTTGAGTATCTCTTAAGCCTGGAATTGAGTGCGTTAGTTCCTGCCCGCTTGAGTACTGAAACATCTCAGGATCTGGGTCTTTTGCTTCATGCTTAGACATTATCATGTTAAGTATACCATAATAGTTGAGTTGATATCTGTAGTCTTGCATACTCGAAGTATTATCCCTATAAGTCAGTTAACCTTGCCTGATAGCCCTCTTTACTGGTTTTGAGTCGATGGTTTGTGTGTCATTATCTATTCGTCTGTTGAAGTATGAAAATGCACCCCTTTGCCTGTGTTGATATGTGTTTGCCCCCAAGTTGATGGTGTTTGTCCCTACTTACTTAGGTGTCGATTGTCTTCATTATATGATATGATATTCTCTTATCGTCTTATTACAATTACCGATTTACTGAGAATATGTATGTTAACACTCTGTTTTGGTATCAAGTCAGTTGCGTCACCTTACCTATTAAACCTTGTTTATTTATATTCGATATGTTGGTTTAATTTTGATAAAATTAGTCAAGTGGCCATATTCTTGTTCTGTACTATAAATGTTTGTACCTATTGCCTAAGTTGGATATGTATAATGTATTTAGGCCTGAGACATATAATCAGCATGTTGTATGAACTGTTTCTTTTAGTGCGTCCTTTGTTATCTGCGTACCAAAACTATATCTTGGGAGCTGCCTCTGTTCCTTTCCCTTAAAATCTGAAAATCTCTTTGTTTGGGCCTGTTTCGTGGGTCTGCTGCTGCCTGTCTATGGCCCAAGGGCCCAACTTTTTTTTAAATTAACATGCCGGGCCTGCTGGCCCTTCGAACAGTGAACTATATGTGCATGAATTTTATTATTAATGTTTTGTTTGCTCTTTGATAAGTTTTTTTGTTGAATATATCCTAATCCTTATCTTTTCTTTTTACATGAAATGCACCCGAGCAAAATGAAGAGTCTCACAGCGGACTCAACACGAGCTACAACAAAATGAAGACCGCATCTTTCGTGCATCTTTCTATCCGCATTGGAAATTCCAAAATCACCGGCGAAAAGACATTGCCTTTTCTTCGAGTCATTTTTTATTGTTTTCCTATCCCGCCCCATTTATGTGTTGTAAATTGATTACTTAGCATTGCACTACTAACATTACACTTAGAATATCCAAACCTTGAATCTATAGATTAGAAAGCAATTTGATGCTAGAATTTACTTTCTTAAGTTAATTATCTTAGGCCCACCACACTTAGCTACATTGAACCATTTAATTAGCATAACGATTCTCGTAGCTAGAATATTACTGTTTTTATAAAGCCTACTATTTGCATTCACTATTTTTTGGAATCATACTTTTATTAGCATTGGCAAAAAAAAAGATAGTAGTCGTATTTTATAAATGCTTCACAAATGATTTTGTTTAATATAGATGAAATATTTCTATAAAGAATGCATACTTGCATATGAAATTAACTTTATCTTTTATAAACAAATCTTACAATTTTTATCCCTTTTTATTTAAACACTTTTAAACATGCCTTTTTATAGAATAATAATTCCCTAGGTTTGAACGGACAACCGCAAGTTAGCGGATCCTTTAAGGTGTCTAACCCCTTCCCTTTAGGATAATAAGAACTCTTACCCAGAATCTCATTAAGTTTAGCAGACCATTTAAATGAAGTTAGTTGACATTTAGGTGTCCTAATTCACCCAAAATAATTAGGTGGCGACTCTGCGAACCCTTAGCATTATCTTTAGCACTTTTAGCACCTCTTTAACCTTTTAGCACCCTTTTAACCTTTTAGCATTTTGCACTTTTTATTTCTAACAATATATAGGATTCGCTGGAATAATGTCGCGGTCGAAATAGGGCGCGACAGTAATCCACCAAAACAGTAGCCACAGGCATTGAAATGAAGCAATCGGCGGATTTGAAGAGCATATGTGGAAGAAATCTTAATGAATTATCACCAAATGCAACAACTAATTTGAAGCAGCAGCAGCTGTCCAAACAGCCTCAAAGTAACAGGTATTTTTAGCCAAGAAGCCACCAGCAGTTAGGCTCAAAATACAGCAGCGATGGACATTAAAATGCGTCAGCAGTGGACATTAAAACAGAGCAGCAGTGGGCATTCAAACAGAGCAGCAGTGGACAAAAATGCAGCAACAGTGGGCAAAAATGCAGCAGCAATGAGCATTAAAACAGAGCAGCAATGGGCAGAAACCACGATAGTATCTATTCATTTTTTCAGAGACAGTAGCAACATCTGTTCCACTGAACCCAGCAGGTTTTGCTTCAAAAATGCCTCAAGGTGCAGATCATTTCTCAAAGTACCACATTTTTTAGAACCACACAAGTGCAAGATATCCCCAAGTTCATCAGTGGCTCATTCCATCATTTTAGGATTGGAGAAATCCCTCAAGTCATGCAAGGAAGGAAAATGATGAAGGATGAGTATCAAAAAATGTATATGTCTTCACAAACTAACAGCTTTTAAAGAAATACTAAGTGGTCAATTATCTGAAGTAGTTATTAGGGGGCAGAGACATCAGATCACTTAGCCTTTTAAAAGAATATAAACTTAAAGACTCATAATCAGACTAGACCTCACTTTAGAAAGACAATGAAGCAAAAGGGCTACCACCATCCATATTCCGACGCCGCGATAAGATCCAAAGGTTTCTAGAACCTTAGGCATGACAGACTATCGGAGGAGGCTACACCAAATCCAAAGACTTCCTTGGCTTATAGCCGGCAAAGAAATGCATGAAACAAAGATTCAAGTGATGAAATCATCTAAGGAGAAAAGAAACTTAACATGTTAAAATTGTGTGCCCAAAATAGTGACATAATATAATTTAGAGGACTTAGCATGCTAACATAGAGGGATTTTGAACCAGTAGGTAAGTAATATACATGACTGGTCAATATGTATACAAATAAGACTCATATGAAAGTGTTTAGACATGAGACATAGAAGAATGACCAAATAGGAACCTCATTATCATCAAGACAAGGGACAGTGAGATAAACAGGGAGAAGATGCAAGACAATTAATAGGAATCATGCAGATGGTAAAAGATTAACAACACATATCAACATATTCAGTCATTGACCTTAGATAATAACAAGTTGACAACCTGTTAAACATGTAGATAATTTGAAAATACATGATTTTCAGCCTAAAAATGTATATAATCTATTAAAGGGAGTAAATATTTTTATTCACACCAGGAGTTTATCCAAATTATTTCCATGTTGCATATTGGGCAGGATAACATTCAGGAGATATATGGACACACAGAAATAGCCTAAATAGCCAATTAGACACCAAACCTTAAATATGCAGGACTGTTAAATTCTAATTTAATAAGTTAACTGATCCAGTACACTCGTGGTTTAAACAGGTTCCCGACTTAACATAAAAATATTTTAGCTTAATCACACATAATAGTCAGCAAATAGTGGATAAATCCCACCTGAACAACACGACACCAGACTGCGAGCAGCCTAGATGCAAATTGTACAATTTTAAGGAGCTTCACATGTTTAAATAATCATACTAAATAAACATGAATAAACATTTTTACTTAACAAAACATGTTCAAAAACAAATTTAGCAGATTCAAATAACCAGCTAACATGTCTAATAACTTAAAATGAATCTAACAGTGGTCAATCGCATAAACATTTCATATTAAGCAAGTTAAACAGGAAATTAAAAGGGGAAACATGTTTACCTTCTCCGGGTAGCGAATCGAGGCGTCGTCTCGACTCATCGATTCCGCTCGGAGAATATGTATATGTATGCGACAGAAGAGAAGCAAAGCTCGAGTGTTTTCAACTTTTGTTGAATCAATACTAGGAATAAAATATATGCAAATAGAAGATGGTATGTGAAATCCCGAGTAGAAAAATTGGCCTCTTTTATGTAGAACATATGGGGAGTATTTTATAGATAAAAATATGAGTTTGAAATTCAAATTAAAGCTGTTTGAGCTATGATTTTAGACGATTTTTGGTTCAAAGGGGTGTGGGTTGTGTCAGGGAGGTGTGGGTGAAGTGAAATGGGTAGTTGGGCAGAGGTATGGGCGTTCATGGCAGGTTGTCGGTGATGGGATTGATGGGATTTTCAGGGCAGGGGTATGGTCGCTGGTTTTTTACTAAGGGGTGTTTTGGGAATGGAGGGGAAGATAATGGAGTTGGGCGTTTGAAGAAAAGAAATTGGGCTGAGGGAATTGGACGATGGAGTGTTTTTGGGTTGAGAAATTGAAATAAAATTGGGTTTTAATTGGAATAAAACTAAAAAATAAAAACATAGTTTGGGCGCCATTTTATTGCAAAAAAATGAAAATTTCGGGTCAAAATTGGGTGTCAATAACAGAGTGTTCAAATCTAGTGGTATTCAATTAGAATTTTAAAAGACCAACAAAAAGTCTTTTGGTATTCAAAATTTTGAGATTTCGAAAGATTTTTTTAAAATATGGATTTTGGAGGACTTTTTAGTGGAATGTATAAATAACAAATCCTATAAACAATCTCAGTCTAACCTATCAGACTTTTTCTCATTCTCAAATTTCTATTTCATTTTTTTTTACTTTTATAAAAATGTGGATTTTTTTCTTACCTCCCCCTACCGCCCTACCCCCACCCCATCCTCAAATTTTTATTTCATATTTTTTGTTACTTTTATAAAAAAATTATTAAAAATATGAAATTTTATCTTACCTTCCCCTACCCCTACCCCGCCCTACACCCCCCGTCCTACCCCAATCTTAATTTTTTATTTTTTATTTTTTTACTTTTATAAATAATTTATAAAAATATGAATTTTTTTCTTACCCATACCCACACCTACCCCTACCATCTCCACCTACCCACACTTACCCCTCCATCCTCACCCCATCATTTAGCCCATCTTGATCCGCCCAACTTAGCTCATGTAAGTTTTGGGTGGGTTGGACATTGACACATCTACAACTTCAACCCATCTTGATCCGCCCAACTTTCGCCCAAACGGCCCATCTGTCACCCCTAGTTATAGCTTCAAGCCATGTGAACAATTCAACTGTAATAGAAAAAAACATGAGATCCTTACATTTGTTTGTGCTATTTTATTTTACTTTGGTTGAACTATTTGGGTTATAATTTTATTGAACTATTGTTATTGTAATTTGGTTAAACTTTTTATTGTTATTTATAGAATTAAGTAATATTTTAGACAATTAATGAAAAAAATAGTTAATGGAACTAGAAATACTATATATTGTTATTTTAGAAGTACAATAACGGCTTTTGAATATTTTACATTGAAAACTAGTGGTGAAAAATTATAAAAAGGTGGTGATGATGAGAGCAAAAGGATTGGAGAAAAAATCATGTGTTCCTTTTAAATCTTTATAAATCTTATGATAAATCTTTAAAATCAAAACATAATATTTTAAAATCATAACAATCCTAAATAGTCTTTTAAAATTTATAAAACTTATTTATCCAAAAAGGTCTTTTAAAATTCAAATGGAATACATAAAATGTTGAATTTAATTTTGTTTTTTTTTTTTTTTTATGATTTGTAGCGCCAACAACAATCAAATAAATAACGTAAATGTATTACAACAATTTTAAGATAAATTATACGATTAAGAAACTGATGAAGATTAGAGAGACGTAAAGCACATTAAATATTTTCTCATGTAAGTAAATCAATTTTCCCGGCGAAATTTAGGGTTTGAATCTCGCTATTCCGAAGGTCAATCTCTCTCTCCGATCACTGATCGATTGATCGCTCGCAGCGTAAAATTTCTGTTTGTTTTGTTGATCTTCTTATCGTTTTATTTATGTTTATATAGTTTTGTATCATTCGATTAGATTTTGTGATGAGTATCTGTTCGTTGTTTGTTGCGGTTGATCATCTAATTGTATTTGTATGTCTAGGGTTGGAATTTTGGTTTGTTTGAACATTTGGTCCTGAATATTTGCTATTGCTTGTTACCCGTGAGGTTTTCTCACTCTGTCCCAATTTATGTAACTCTCATCAAAATTTTAACATGTGTTTTTTTCACCAAATTGATACAAGGTTTTCTGAGCAGTTTAATTATTTCAAAACCCACGACATCGTCTTGTATGCTCCAAGTCTTTGCTTACTATTCCAAGTCAGTGCATCTCTGTTAATCTATTCTTAGCTAGAAGCATAGTATAGATTTTTTGGGCAAACTTCGAGAAAGTTGTGTATTGGTGATGTTTAGGGATCTACTTGTATGACATCTTCAAGCTCTTACTTTGTATGAATACTAGTTGAAGTTAGGCCGCTTCTTTAGGTCTCTCGGTAGTTAGTGGGGCGCAAACCGCAAATAAAGCATAGGCTATATAATGGAAAAAAGCTCACACGGAGAAAAAAATACAAATGTGTATGTTTAAGCCAAAATTAATAATAATAAGCATGAATAACAAATATATGAACAAAGAAATTAAAGAAACAGTTACAATAAAGTGAAATATCAATTGTTTAGTGTTCTTTCGGGAGAGGCTAATTGGCAAGGAAAAGTATGTCTTAATGCCTTGACGACGACACTAAAATGCACATTAAGCGAGGTGAAACACTCGGTTTGTGCCTCGCTTCATGTCTTAAACGCGCCTTTGACAACACTAGTAGTTAGGCACGTAATTATTTTTTGGAAACTTTGAGGAAGTTATGTATCAGTCACATTTACGAAACAATAGACAGTGGTACGATGCCATCAATGTCAAGGAATCAACATGGGTTAGCTCTTCCTGTTGTGATTGTTTAAATTTCTTTGAACTCTGTGGAGCACATGTAAATATATTGATGTCTGTTGAAATGTCCATTAGAGTCTGACATCTAACTTGTCACCTATTTACTTTAGAAAGTGTATTTTAGTTTCTTCAACGGTTTTCTTAGTCTATAAGAAATTTAATTAATTCGGTACAGTCTGTCTGATATCTTATTGGTCTATCACATGAAAAACAATATTACCTCTTGGCTAATGGCTATATCTTGGAGCTGTTTGAGGTGGATTTGCTGCTTACACATGTGATTGTCAAAATATAGTGTGCCTCTTTTTGGGGCGTGGGATAAGGAATAAAGTTTCGGGCGAAATTTTTGCTTGTGAAATAATTGATTAAAATTTTAGATTATATGCAAATTTCTGAACATAACAAAGTGTCTGCATGCAGGGACTAATTCTGTGTTGTATTTTTATTATTCGCTCCATTTAGTTTTCAGATTAAGTGTTTTTCTCTGAATTAGATGCATTATTTATCGGCTAAGCTTTTCAGTGAGATTGTATAAATTCTTTTTATGAGTTAATGCATCGGTCATTTATTGCTCAAGTTTTCCAATGTGGAATTATGGAGTTACTGCTTTTTCAGAATTAGGTGGGTTGCTGATTCATTGCTTCTCATCGGATAGCTTAGCTGTAATTGGTAACATTGCTGATTTAGATGCATCCTAATTTAAGAAGCTAATAATGCACACCTTCTATCCCAACAAAAGAAGAACCCCCTTCCCCCAAAAAAAAAAAAAAAAAGAAAAAAAAAAACAGGAGTTGGAAACCAAAACCAGAACAAATGCCTCCCTAAAAGAGAATATTATGTTTCTCCTACTCCAAGTGATTTTTTAGCATCTGAATTAGCCTGATTTTCTTTCTTTGGTGAGTGAAACCGGAAGAAATACTCGTAACTCTTTACCTTACCTTATAAAAAAAATACTCCTTAGTGCTTTTGTCTAGAGAAAGTAGAGTTAAGTTTGTTTAGCAACTCCACAAAAGCATTTGAAGAACTTGGATAGGCTACAAATTTCCCAAAATAAACAAATGAATAAGTTGTATTTTCCTTTTTCTTTTTTGAGTTCTGCAAAAAAATGTTGAGCAAATTGAGCATGGTTGCATGATCAGTTTTATTAGCTGTGCTGGTAAAATCTATTCAAAGAATCTGTTTCCTAACCTGGACTATGTCTATTAAGACATGAGATTGCAGTTTTCTTCTTCTTCCTTTCTTAACTTTGCTCCCATTTTAGATCTGTCACCTGTGAACTATACGCTTTGAGACATGACTTTTTCAACCTTAAATAATGATTGAGAAGTTGAGCGAGTCTATGTATCTTCCTATATCGTTCCTACATCTTCCTGAAGTATCAATGGCTAATATGGCTCTACAACTGCAATCCCTATTACGAAGGATACAGTAATAACACACTGATTTTCTTGGAAACAATCAAAGAAGTATAACCCTCCCCCCAAATCACCCTGGAGAACGGATTCCCTTTAATTATAGCCTCTATTCCTTATCAAAAAAGGATCCTCCCCCGGATAATAGAATGAAATAACTTTGTAATTTACCTCCTATTTAATTTGACTTTCTCCTATTTGGTTCAACTTGTTGTGTCCATGCTATCCCTTGTATAACTTGTCAACTATTTGCAGATGTTTTTGATAAGATAAGTAATAACTAGTCAACTATTGCACATTGGATCTTGCTACTTAAAATTTTGGTATTCTTATCTGCTTGAGTTTCCACCCCCACCCCCTCGATATTTGGGTCTAAAAGGTGAATAGTGGATATACTTGGTGGAGATGTAGGACTTGTTTGAAGATTTGCGTCTATAACTTTGGCTTGAGCTAGGAAAAAGGAATATTGATGATATAGTCCATCTGATTATAAAAGGCATATGTATTATTCTTACAGAAAGTATATTTAAATTCTGAGAAATAAAATGACATAAAATTCTGAAGTATTCTGTTAAAGAGATCCTCAGTGAAGTAGAGTGTTGCAGAGATTCCAAGTGAAGTGTAACCATAAATCGGTGGGTTTGTAACATGCTTCAGAGACTAACAGACATATTTCTGTTATGCTGTTAAAATAGTGAAGAGGTGAGAGAAGCAGAGAAGGTGTTTCGTTTAATTGCATATCTCTTAGATCTAGTTCAGTTTTTATCTGGATATCGCAAAGTTAAGGTTCAGAGGAAGGGGAAAGGGAGTTTTCATCTGCTAATGGAGTAAAACGAGTAATTAGTTAGGAATGTCCGTGTTAATTTTGATGTTGAATTCTTCATTCTGTTTGTGTCAGAATTTCATTTCAACTATGCTGAAAATTACTACCAATTTTTGTATTACTCTATTTCATGTGTTTATTTTTAGATATCTTAATGAGTGAATTAGCTTGTCCCTAACAGTATAATAGCCTCCAGCAGTCTAGATCAGCTGATATTCGTATGAACAAAGAAGTTAATAATTAGTTTGCATAATATGTTTGGGACATCTGTTACTCTTACTATGGTCGACTGTTCTTACTTTTTCTCAACAGCGAACTCTGTATGCACAGCACCAATGAAGACAGGAACATCAACTTTGAATCCCTTTGCAGAATCATATGTGCCTATTTCGAAAAGAGGGACACCTGATGGAAACAAAGAAGCTAGTTTTCCAAAGGAGTTCAAGAGTGGAAGTGAGGCTGTTTGGTTGGCACCAGGTGTGACGGCTGCACGAAATCAACAGCAGACTCCCCAAATTGCTGATCAGTATAAACTGAAAGACTATTCAGCTTATGGATCTCCCTCACATAGTCCAGTAGGAGCTATCGGTAAACAAGTTCTGGGCGAGGAATCTTACATGGATTTGGCTTATCTTCAGATGACTTTTCCTGGCACGTCAGATGAATCGCTTTCTGAGGTCTATTTAGCAAGCAAATGTGACCTTGAAGCTGCTGTTGACATGCTGAATCAGCTTGAGGTGAATTTTCTGCATTTGAATTTTTTCTCGTCCTAATTTAGTTTCACTATGAATGCATACCTTGATGTATCTACCACACAATTCTGCATGTATTCATCATGACTGCTGCATCTTGCCAATAAATTATTAACACTATTCAGCATGAATATTGGGAAGCCTTTAAAAAGTGGAACATAATTGGATAGATTTGGAGAAGCTTTGTGTTGTTGAAATAACTATGTTATTTCGTAAATAATTTTCATCCAACTCTCCTTCCTTTACATGCTGCTTTTCTTCATCACATAATAAGCACCATATCTACATATGGGTGGAAATTGCTGCTAACAGTACAGAAGTTGTCTTTCTCACGATATCTCTTTGTGGAAAGAGGGAAAATAGCTCCTTTGGTACATTAAATGCCCCTATTTTACATTTCTGGATTCTATTGGAACTGTGTGTCCCATATTGGCTTAGGGAATAGGTTGTTTTCTCCTTATGGGGCCTTGGATAATCCTCATATCATGACTCATGAGCTAGCTTTTGGATTTGAGTTAGGCTCAAAATCCATTTTCATAGCATGGTACTAGAGCTAGACTTACCCCTGTTCTTGATTTACCCAATGTTGGGCCCCATATTATGTTGTCCACGATCTAGCTGTCCAGGCCTGGGAAGGAGGGGATGTTAAAGTGCAGCCTGTTATTGGTTCAGAGAACGGGTTGTTGTCTCCTTATACGGTCTTTGGGCAATCTCATCTCATGAGCTAGCTTTTGGGATAAGTTAGGCCCAAGGTCTATTTTCTTAATAGGAACTATTACTGGCCAAAGAAAGTATGGGATTTATTTATTGTTTTATCTTATAGTTTTAGCTTATGTGGCGAGTTTATTGTCTTAGATACTAGTACGGACCAGGGAATCTCTACCTGTTGCAAAGTTGGTGTCAATAAGTGTACCCTTTACTATATCACCAACGGTTCTGGGCTTCCTGCATCCCTTCTCTCTCTCTCTCTCCTTTTTATTTGTTTTTTCTTTTGTTCCTATCTGGTCACAAAAGAGTGAAGCATGTAAAATATGTAACATACGAAGGGCATGCGTAACTTTTGTGTTTTTTTTCTATTTGTGAGAAGGTAACTTAAGTTTGTGGTTTTTAAAGCGGGATATTCCGTAGTTAGTGGAGTATGTGCTCTTTTAGCCGTATCTTTGACACATCTATTAAACTGCGGGGCATTAATGCAAGAAGGACCATATCTATCCTGCTCTTAGTGCAGTTGTGAAGGAAAATAATGCTAGTTTAGTGGCAAGGCTCTTTAAAGCAATTCCGAAACAGTAACTAATTTATTATGCAAGGCAGTGTAGGTGAAAAGGTGCCATTTTTCAAGGTTTGCATCCCTTTAATTTCCATCTATTGAATATTCCGTAGTGCCAAAATAAAATTGATTTAGGTGCTTTAACTCTCTGGATCTGATGGAGATGGTTCTCTTTCTTTTAAAGGCCGACCCTGGTGATTTTGCTGAAAAGCTTCCAGACACTCTTGACATTGGTGATGTGTCGGACTCTGGGTTCATAGGCGATAGTTCATCTCAGAAATTGAAGACAGCGACAGGTGAAACTGCTACAGTTACTTCGTCGTCTGGTTTATCAGATTCAGGTCCAAGCCGTTAAAGACGGTTGTGCTGAAGTTTGTTATGAGCAGGTTTTCAGAAGTCTTGCTGTAGATATGGAAGTGTTTGGTTCTAAAGGAATGTCTTTTTTGGTTGAAAATCTCCATAGATACATCTTTCCCTATCATTGTATAGGTTGCCTCATTATACTTGTATGTCTTTCAGCTGTGGATTCAAGCTCTTCACTTGATAAACTAGTGATCCAATTTTTTTCCTGACAGTCTATTATCTGCGATACAGGAAAAGAATGATTTTCGTGCAAGATGTCTGTTTCTTGTGCAAATGATCTCCCTGACATACAAAGACATGCTCACATTGTTGATAGATTTGGACATTGTTCTTTGGAATATGTATTTCGTGATGAGTTGATGGTGCAATTCTGCAACAAGGTCAAGAGTGCAGGTATATGCCAGACCAAATTGCCCCGACTCATATTCGATGGTGTGTGGTTTTGCCCGAGTTTCCGTGTAGTTTGGAATATAATCACTGGATGTAGTTATGCACAATTTGTAATTGATTTTTACTGAATGCTGCGCTTACCGTATGTCTTGTCCATTGTTGATTATTACTTCAAACAAATTGAATCCAAACGTCAAACCCGACGCTTGAATCAAGTTGCATACAATACCTCCCCCCATTATTTAAGAAAGTCTTACGTCATTTCTCATCGAGAACAGCTTGGTACGGTATAACACTAAAACAAAAGCATCAAACTTGCTAATTTGATTAGCGGTGGAACCACTAAACATTCTATTTCTAAGGCTTTCAATACTAGCCGCAGAAACAAGATATCTTTTATAAGGTTGCATTGAAGAAGAAGATGGTATAGAAACCGGTTGGTTGCTAGCACTTTTTTGTTGGTAATGCATATATTTATTTTTATATTCATCGTGTATGCTAGACAAAATTTCTTCTTTAGTTGGTTAATCGGTAATGTATATATACTTTATCGTATATAATTCATTTGAGTTTTTGGAGTCGAAGATGGAAGTACTGCTATACAACTACTTGTTGCTTACGATTATAAAAGACCTGTAACTTTATTTTTTAATTCCCATAATCGAAATTCAACTGATATGTTTGTAGATAATGATTGAGAGAAAAATTCAGAAATTATTGAATTTTTAGAGAATTTTTTTCAAACAACTAAATAAGTTTTGGTATATTTTATCCTATTATTCATCTATGTTATTTTACATAACTTTAATTTTTTTGTTACTTATTGAATATATGGAAAAATCATCTTATAAGACACATTAAAAAATATTTATCAAATTAAAAAAAAAAATCTATTCCCACTATTTGTATTATTGGTGTTGTATTAAATCCAACTACTAAAATAGACGGTTGGTTCAAATTCGACTATTGAATCACGTTTCATACAATACCCCCCCCCCCCTTATTATTTAAGAAAGTCTTCACGTCTTTGTTCATTGAGAACTAGGGTTGCACAAAATTCGTCCGGACCGAAAAAAAGGACCGGACCAACCCTGTTCAGACCGAACCGGATCGATAAATTTGATCCGTTTTTCGGTCCTAATTTATATTCGGTCTTCGGTCCGGTTCGATTTTATCCTGTTGGCTGCACAAAATTCGATCCGAACCGAAAAAATGACTGGACCGATAAATTCGGTCTGGTCTTCAGTACTAATTTTCTGAAAATTTGGTCCTCGGTCCGGTCCGATTTTACCTTGTTGTGCAGCCCTATTGAGAACTGCTTGATAAAGTATAACACCCTGCAAAACAGAAACATCAAATTTGCTAACTTGATTAGCAGTGGAACCACTAAACATTCTATTTCTAAAGCTTTCAATACTAGCCGCATAAATAAGATGTCTTTTATAAGGTTGCATTGAAGAAGAAGAAGAAGAAGAAGAAGAAGAATAAGAAGAAGAATAAGAAGATAATATAGAAGTCGGTTAGTTGCTAGCACTTTCTTGTTGGTAATGCATATATACTTTTTTACATTCATCGTGTATGCTAGACAAAATTTCTTCTTTAATTCTTCTTTAGTTGGTTCTTTAGTTTGTTCATCGGTAATGCATATATACTTTATCGTATATAATTCATTTGAGTTTTTTGGAGTCGGAGGTGGAAGTACTGCTATACAATCATAAATCGTTTCAATAAGTGCTTTACAACCGTCTATTTTAATAGTTGGATTTAATACAACACCAATAATATAAATAGTGTGAATAGAAGAAAAAAAATTAATTTGATAAATATTTTTAATAGGTGTCTTATAAAGATGATTTTTTCATATATTCACTAAGTAAAAAAAATATTAGACCTATGTAAAATAACATAGATGAAATCAGAGCCAGAACATCTTTGGCATATCCACCAACAATATCATAAAATATACCAGAAAATTATTTAGTTGCTTGAAAATATTTCTCTAAAAATTCAATAATTTTTGAATCCCCCCAATCATTTTCTACAAGCAAATCAGTTGGATTTCGATTAGGACGTTAAAAAATAAAGTTATATGTCTTCTATAATCGTAAGCAACAAGTAGTTGTTCATATAGAGAATTCCACCTAGTCGCTACTTCTTCAGAAATTTTTTTATAAGGTAATCACAATCGTGACAAGTTTTTTATATATATATATATTTTTTATATATTTTATTACTTTTAAAAATAAAGTTTATTGTTGTTAAATATAAAATATACACGTGATATACACTAAGTGTATATCACGGTAAGCCACAGTTCCATCCCATCTCGGAATGGGCAGTGGCCCATCTCAGGTTTTAATGTATATTGTGTATATTTAGTGTATTAGTCTTGTACCTTAATTAGTCTTGTACACTTATCATAATTGTATAGTTAGACTCATAATAGAATAAAATTTTAGGAGTATAAGAATATGATTTTCCTATTATGGAAATATGTAAAGTGTATATATTGTCTTTCAATTAATGAAAATAATAAAGAGATTATTTTTTTCATGGTATCACAAGTCTAGGTGATTTTTTTCTTGCTTCCACATATCTCTCTCTCAAATCTCTCCCTCTCTCGGTTTCTCCCTCAAATCCGAGACCCTCACCCAAATATTCTCTTCTCCAAATTTTCTTGTTCTATTCACTATGACGGATAAGAACAATTTTCATTCTGCCCTAACAGTTTCTAATATCAAGAGCGTTCTTTCTATTGTTCTTGACTTAGAAAACGTTCAATATGGGACGTGTACAGAGTTGTTCAAGATTCATGGACTAGCACATCAAATTCTCCATCACATAATCTCCCCGACTCCTGGTACGGAAGGAGTGCTCACAAAGGAGGAAGATCCTAAATTATGGATTACTCTTGATGCTAAGGTTTTCTAGCGGATTTATTCCACTATCCCCCTCGACCTCTTACAGACGATTATGGAACCTAACTCTTCAACTATGGTTGTTTGGAATATATTGCATGATATATTTCAGGATAACAGTCATTCCCGCATTGTCACTCTTGAACAAGAATTTTCTCAAGTCGCTATGGAGAATTTTCCGAACGTTTCATCTTATTGCAAACGACTCAATGAATTGGCGGATCAACTATGCAACGTGTGTGCTCCTATTAGTAATAGTCGTCTCGTTCTACAGATGGTTGCAGGCTTGTCTGAGGCTTATAACGACGTTGCTTCGATCCTTCGTCAAAGTAACCCTCTACCAAAATTCTATCAAGATCGCTCTATGCTTATGTTGGAAGAAGCCGATTTGGCTAAAAAGGCGGCTACCGGTACTAGCCCCATAGTCATAATGACGTCCTCCACAAATTTTCCAGGTTTTCTTGATAATTCGGGCAAAAACCATTCTCAAGGTGGCGGTAAAAATAATGGGAAAAATTGCGGGGACAAATGCGACGGTTCCGACAATGGGAACAGTGGCCAGAATAGTAGGGCTCGTCCCCACGACAGTGGCCCCCCGACCCACTGGCCCCAGCAATGGGCTCCATGTTAGTGGGGTTGGGGCTGTGAGCCTTGGCCCAACATCCCCTACATTTATAATCCAGCGGCAAATAGTAGGCAACCCAACTTTCGGCCCAATAACAGTGGTCCAACTTCGAGATTTCAGCACAGTGGCTCAGGGCAGCAGGTGGGGTGCTGGGCATCGGCTCACGCATGCATTCTCGACTGTGGGCCCACACCAACTCAAACCGACACCGAATCGGCAATGCATACGCTTGGCTTAACCCAACCGGACCCAAATTGATACATGAACACCGACGCCACTACCCACATAACATCAAATCAAGGTACTATCTCATCTTATTCCAATTAGACTAGTAATCCTGGTATAATTATTGGTAATGGTAATTCAATTCCAATTCGGGGTTATGGTCATAAAACTTTGTCTCCTCCCCATCCACCACTTGTCTTGAAAAATATCATTCATGCCCCAAAATTAATTAAAAATTTGGTGTTTTTCCGAAAATTCACAACTGATAATTGGGTTTATTTTAATTTTGATCCGTTTGGGTTTTCTGTGAAGGATTTCAAGACGGGGAGTCCTCTCATAATGTGTGATAGTAGGGGAGATCTTTATCCGATCACATCATGTTTCGATCCTTTGAGTCAAGCCTTGCCTTCCACGTTTGTCGTCCTTGCTCCATCCTTGTGGCACGCTCGTCTAGTCCATTCGAGGTAGTTTATTTTGTCTTCTTTAGATAAAAATAAATTCATTTCTTATAAGGGTACGCGTAGTACTCCCAATTGTCAATCGTGTTCGTTA
Source organism: Przewalskia tangutica (assembly GCA_029844215.1). Lineage (NCBI taxonomy): Eukaryota > Viridiplantae > Streptophyta > Magnoliopsida > Solanales > Solanaceae > Przewalskia > Przewalskia tangutica. The sequence continues at coordinate 102,212,843 of CM056726.1, forward strand.
GTAAAAATTGTTAGATTGTCGTTTGTAGACTCTAATTCTCATACTCTAATGACATTTGATATTATTCATAGTGATCTATGAACGTCTCCTGTTCTTATTTCTTTGAGTCATCGTTATTATGTGTTATTTTTGGAAGATTACTCTAATTTCTTATGGACTTTTCCAATTGCGAAAAAATCTCACGTTTTTCACCTTCTTAAAATTTAGAGCTTTCATTAGAACCCAATTCGAACAAGAAATTAAAAATATTCAATGTGATAATGACAAAGAATATGATAATGGGGTGTTTTGGGAGTTTTGTGCTAATCATGGTATCAATTTTTATTTTTTTTGTCCGCACACGTCTTCACAAAATGGGAAAGCCGAACGAAAAGTTCGAACCATTAACAATATTGTCCGAACATTATTGCTTCATGCTTCCGTACCTCCTAATTTTTGGCATCATGCTCTACAAATGACTACATACTTTCTCAATATTCTTCCTCACAAAAGTTTGAAATATTCGACCCCTTTTCAAATTTTATATTATAACTCCTTCGTTCTCACATCTTAGAGTCTTTGGGTGCTTATGTTTTCCGTTGTTTTCATCCATTATAATTAATAAACTCCAGGCTCGTTCTACCCCGTGTGTGTTTTTGGGTTATTCGTCTAATCATCATGGTTATAAATGCTTTAATTTATCGTCCAATAAAATCATCATTAGTCGCAATATTATTTTTGATGAGTCCCAATTCCTGTTTGGATGATGGTTTATCTCCGTATATTATTCACCATTTATCGGACCTATCACACACCCAAAATCTACCAGCGGGCCCACTGCCCGCTGACACTACTATATGTCAAGAACTCACTGCTATCAGTAACACTACTGGGCTAGTTGCCCACCGAGATCGAGGCCGGTCTAGTTCCGCATTGCTCGGCCCAGCTTTCCATGTTGGTCCAAAGAGCCCATTTGCACGTGTCCCATCAAGCTAGTCCATCACGTGTCCTGGTCCTTCCCAAAATTCCCACAATTCTTCCCCGAGTCATAGACCAGTTACTCGTAGTCAACGGGGTATTGCTAAACCGAAAAGACATTTTAATTTAAATTTTAATGTTCTTAAATCACCCTTACCCCCATAATCCTATGTCTACTTTAAATGATCTGAATTGGAAAATTGTTATGACCGACGAATATAATACTCTTATTGATAATAAGACGTGGGAATTGGGTGTTAATATTATTCGGTCTATATGGATTTTGCTCCTAAAGAAAATTCTGACGTTTCTTTTGCAAGACATAAAGCTCGTTTTGTAAGTGATGGTAAGACTAAGCAGGTTGGTGTGGATTATATTGAGACATTTAGCCCAGTGGTCAAGCTGGCTACCATTCGCAATATGCTCAGCCTGACTCTTTCGAAAGCATGACCCATTCATCAGCTAGATGTGAAGAATGCTTTCTTACATGATGATCTCAAGGAGACAGTCTATAGGTATCAGCCTTTTGGATTTAGGGATCCCAAACATCCTCATTATGTATGTTTGTTGAAGAAGTCCTTGTATAGGCTTAAGCAGTCCCCACGGGTATGGTATAAGAGGTTTGCAGACTATGTGTTGACTATTGGGTTCACTCACAACAGGTCTGATAATTCGTTGTTCATATATCGTTGTGGTACTTCCTTGACTTATATATTATATGTGAATAATATGATCTTGACTGCCTCTTCTGATACATTACACAAGTCTATCATGACAATGCTCAGTTCTGAGTTTGCTATGAAAGACTTGAGGCCATTGAGTTACTTTTTAGGGATTGCTGTCACTCCTCATGCAGGTGCGTTGTTCTTATCCCAAAGGAATTATGCAGCTGAGATCATTTGTCACGACCCGACGGGCAGCGACTAACGTCCTAATTAGACGTCATTACTGACCTGTCACTCTTACTCCATCTAACACAGAGATCTATAGAAATTTCGGCAGCACAACGCTGCTTTTACAACCTCTCCCTAAAATAGGCGAACCGACAAGGTTGCCAAATCAACAACAATCATAATGGGCTAGCCGACTAGGCTGCCACCAACCAACATTTTGTACACAAGGGAATAATCAAAATAAGCAAGCCGGCAAGGCTGCCACTAGATAACAACATCAAAACCCAAACAAGGTACGACGTCCAACCCACAACTGTCTACAGACCTCTAAGAGTGTAATACTGACATATGACGGGACAGGACCCCGTCGTGCCCAAAATATGCATAAGTCTGAAAGATAAAGGTCTGTACCAAAAATAGCTGGCTCCGGAACAAAGGAGCTCTCCAACTGCTGTACAGAAATCCTAGACTGGAGGGTCACCTATTCAACACTGAACTGCGGGCATTAACGCACTTCGAGAAAGGGTCGATCGAGATAATGTACTGAGTATGTAAAACATAAAATACTGAATAACAACTGTACCAAGTAAAACAGAGAGTCATCAAATTTCATAAAACTGAGAATCATGTCTGAAAATCATATCATGTATACTGAATCATAAATCATCATGCTCATGTCTGTATAATAAACTGTATAACAAGTCTCGGCCCTCTATGGAGGGACTCGATGAAATCAGATTCTGCTACAGAACGTGTCTCTACCTCTATGGAGGGACTCGATGTAATCTGTGTATATACATATATAACGTGTCTCGGCCCTCTAGTGAGGGACTCGATGAATGATGCATGGCTGCGCACGAACATGACCTGGCCCGGGACTCAGTGGAGTGAAATAGTAACACTTAGCACGAGTAGATATCATGAGCAACTGAATGAAATTAAAATCATTATGTGACTCTCAATAAAATTATTACCATAAACTCTGTTACTGAAATCATAATCACTAATAAATAATCATTTTTAAAACTGAACTGGTAGGAGTTAAGTACGTCCGCCGTACTTTCATAAAAAAAATCATGCCAAAAGAAAGAAGGAAAGATCTCACATACCTTTTAAGCAAGCAAATCAACTAAATGCTAAGATATGCCTCGTCCAGTATGTCAACCTATAACAATGACAATACGTTCGTCAATTCTACGGTCTCTAACGTAATTTATTCAGATAATGACTTCTTATTTCTATAAAAATTTGGGCAGCACTTCCTTTATTTATGTGCGTATCCACAATTTACCAACAAGCCAACCCACACCAATAATCCAACGTTCTTCCAGGATATAATTAAGTTAAGCCCCACACACTTCATACACGCTATCCTATAACCTTCCTTCTCTTATATCCCTGGAAGACAACAAATTCAACAACCAAGACAACTACTACATTTACTTCTCATGTTAGTCAATCATTTAGTCACGTTAGAATTATCATGGGGCAATCCAAACTCTTAACGACATCGCCAATTCAAGAATGTGAATTTAACACTTTTCTATACTTTAATTCTTTCAAGGCATGTATAGATATTTGCCTCAATAAATATGCATGTAGTAACTTATATTCACACACTAATTCAGTCCGTAATACATTATCGTAATTTTCAACAATTTCTATCAACTTTCCGGTCATATCAACATTTTACAATTCCAAAGCTTTTCCAAAATTCCTTACTTTCCAATTAATCTTCCAACAACTTCAATTAACAACTTTAACTTTAAACATCAAGGTTTCATCTAAATTTTCACATGCAATTAGTAATAACATACCAACACAATTACTCAATTCCAACGTACGCCAATAATAGGTTCTAAATCGGTTTCGACCTCTATCATTCACATGCATTGTCTTCTTTCCCTTTCTTCTTTGACATGGATAATTCTCCTAACTATAATATCAATTAATCTATCAAATATCAAGTAAAAGGGATACATTTTCACCAATAGAAGAAGAATTTCATACCTTAAAATTTTACCAAAAACCCCAAAAATGTGACTGTGTCCAGATTTTTGCCCCCAACTTTCACCCAATTCTTGTCCAATTTTATCACTTCTTCAACTCCAATTCAACATGCAACCCTTCTACAATGTTAGACCAACATTTATACATGTTTTTCCTTCACAAAAGTTGTCCAAAACTTGGATTTTTAAGGGCTTAGCCGTCGGCCACCAGTGGCCCGATTTGGCCATTGCTTGGTGTAGTTTTGCTCCGCATTTTTAGTGAATGTTGTAGTCTAAGAAGAGGAGATAGAACCTTAAATTTTTCTATGGTAATGGGGAGATTTTTTGGTGTAGGAGAGGAGGAGAGAAATTTAGTGAAGGATTTGTGTTGGAATGAAGAAGATGAGGGGTTGTAGGATTAAATCACAAATCTGAAATTTTCTAATAAAAATACACATTGGTCCCAATTTGTATTATTAACTTAATCCCTCTAGTATCAATTATGTCTTAACTCCCCCCCTTCCTTTTAAATTTGAAAATCTCATAGATCGTGTATCCCCGTTGTCGCAACTTATATAATACGTGACTAAACCACATCCGGAATATATGACTATCATTTTAAATCTCCAATGTCACACACGTAATAACCCAAGATTGTTCCGTACTAGCATGTAGAAATATATATAAATTCCAAAATTCGAATCTTAGTTCTTAATGACGTTCTTACTACCACGAAGTGTAACATTCTTCCCCCCTTAGAAACATTCGTCCTCGAATGTTCATAACAAGTCTCAAGTTCTAGAAATTTCGGCAGAGCCTCCTTTATAATATTGTCTATCCATCTATATCCAGCAACCCAACAGATGCCACACAGGGCCATAAAAAAAACACACATATATAGTTCACCAACACCATAATCAAATAAGGGAGTTAGATTGAATTACCTGGGGGCGTAGGGAATAAGTGAGGATACTTCTTCTTTATCTCGTCCTCTGCCTCCCAAGTCATTTCCTCTCTATTATTGTTCCGCCATAACACCTTGACGGATGCGACATCCTTAGTCCGTAGCCTCCTGACTTGGCGATCCAATATGGCCACGGGACTCTCCTCATAGGACAACCCCTCAGTCACCTGGACATCGTCCACTGGGAAGACTCTGGAAGGATCACCCATACACTTCCGCAACATGGATACATGAAACACTGGGTGTACTGCTTCCAAGTCTGCGGGTAGATCCAACTCATAGGCAACTTGGCCTACTTTGCGAATGATCCGATAAGGCCCAATATACCTCGGGCTAAGTTTACCCCTCTTCCCAAATCTCATCACACCCTTCATGGGTGATATCTTCAAGAATACCCAGTCGTCGATCTGAAACTCTAAGTGCCGACGCCGATTATCAGCATATGACTTCCGTAGACTCTGAGCCGCTAGTAATCTCTCTTGTATGAGTTTCACCTTGTCGACAGCCTGCTGAACTATGTCTGAACCAATCAACTGGGTCTCACCTACGTCAAACCAACCAATAGGCGACATGCACTTTCTCCCATACAAAGCCTCATACGGGGCCATCTGAATGCTAGAGTGGTAGCTGTTATTGTAAGCAAACTCAATAAGTGGCAAATAATCATCCCAGCTACCTCTAAAATCAATAATACAAGCCCTCAACATATCTTCCAGTGTCTGTATGGTACGCTCTGCCTGCCCATCCGTCTGAGGATGAAATGATGTGCTGAGACTCACATGCGTTCCCAATCCCTTTTGAAATGATCTCCAGAAGTTAGCCGTGAACTGGGCTCCTCGGTCAGATATGATAGATATAGGAACCTCATGCAGCCTCACTATCTCCCTGATGTATAATCTAGCATAGTCCTCAGATGAATAAGTAGTCCGGACTGGAAGAAAATGGGCTGATTTTGTCAGCCTATCTACAATAACCCAGATGGAATCACACTTCCGCTGAGTACGAGGCAAACCTGTAATGAAATCCATATTAATCGCCTCCTATTTCCAAGTCGGGATCTCTATCGCCTGTAGTAGCCCACCAGGCTTCTGATGCTCGACCTTAACCTGCTGACAATTCGGGCACCGAGCAACAAACTCTGCAACGTCTCTCTTCATGCCATCCCACCAATACAAGCTCCTAAGGTCATGATACATTTTCGTCGACCCTGAATGAATAGAATAACTGGCATTGTGTGCCTCACCCATAACCTGCTGACGCAGTCCTGCAATGTCGGGTACGCATAACCTACCATCATACCGTAGCACATCATCAGAGGTTACCTCAAATAAAGCCTTCTCCTTTCGGAGAGCTGCATCTCTATACCGTGCCAAAACAGGATCATCATACTGGCATCTCTTTACCTCTTCTATGATAGAGGACTCAGCAACTCCTCGAACAAGAATACCACTATCTCCAGAATCCGCCAACCGGACTCCAAATCAAGCTAGCTGTGAATCTCTCGAACCATCTCTTTCCCGTCGGCCAGACATCCGACAAACTACCCATGGATCTACGGTGAGCATCCGCCACAACGTTGCCTTCCCCGTGGTGGTAATATCAACATCATAATCCTTTAGCAACTCAAGCCACCGTCTTTGTCTCAGATTCAGTTCCTTCTGTTTAAAGATGTATTGAAGACTCTTATGATCCGTGTAAATATCAACATGGACACCATACAAGTAATGTATCCATATCTTCAAAGCATGAATCACCGCTGTTAGCTCTAAATCATGAGTGGGATAATTATTTTCATGTTTTCTGAGCTGTCGGGAGGCATAAGCTATAACTTTGCCATGCTGAATCAACACACACCCTAACCCGATACCTGAAGCATCACAATAAATCACATACCTTTCTAACCCCTCCGGAAGAGTCAAAACTGGGGCCGAAGTCAACTTATCCTTCAACAACTGAAAACTGTGCTCACAAGCATCGGTCCACTGGAACTTAGCTACCTTCTGGGTTAGCCTAGTCAAGGGCGCTGAGATCGAGGCAAAATTTTCCACAAACCTCCTATAATACCCTGCTAGACCTAAAATCGCTGCACTCGGTGGGTGTAGTGGCACCGCCATGTCTTCACCGCCTCAATCTTCTGAGTATCCACCCGAATACCATATGGCCCGACAATATGCCCCAAGAATGCCACTGAGGTCAACCAAAACTCACATTTCGAAAATTTGGCATACAACTGCCGGTCTTGGGAGGACTCAATCATCGCCCTCAAGTGATCCGCGTGCTCCTACTCTGAGCGAGAATATATCAGGATGTCATCAATGAATACTATAACAAATGTATCCAAGAATGGTTTGAACACCCGGTTCATTAGGTCCATGAACACTGTTGGAGCATTAGTCAACCCAAACGACATTACCCTGAACTCATAATGTCCGTACCAGATCCTGAACGCAGTCTTCGGGACATCTGCCTCTCTAACCCGTACCTGATGATAACCGGATCGCAGGTCTATCTTCGAGAAATACTTAGCACCCTGCAACTGATCGAACAAGTCATCAATCCTGGGAAGGGGGTACCTATTCTTGATGGTCACCTTATTCACCGCTTATAGTCAATGCATATTCGCAATGAACCATCCTTCTTCTTTACAAATAATACCGGCGCACTCTACGAGATGCACTAGGCCTAATGAAGCCGCTTCTCTAATAGGTCTCTCAACTGCCTTTAACTCCTTCAATTTCGCAGTGCCATTCTATATGGGGAATGGATATAGGTTGGGTACTGCACTACATCTATATGAAATCTATCTCTCGCCTCGAGGAAGACTGAGATCACCGGGAAAACATCCAAAACTCACCGACTATTGAATCGATCAAGGGTCTGCACTCGCCCTCCGTATCATTTACCCGAACTAAGTGATAAATACACCCCTTTCGAACCATCTTCCCTGCCTTGAGGTATGAAATAAACTTACCCCTCGGCGATGCGGTATTCCCTTTCCATTCAATAACCGGTTCGTCTGGAAACTGGAATCGAACCAACTTCTCTCGACAATCAACGTTGGCAAAACAAGAGGTCAACCAATCCATACCCATAATAACGTCGAAGTTGATCATATCCAACTCTATCAAATCTGCTGAGGTACGACGGCTACATATCACCACCGAGCAATTCTTATACACACGCCTAGCTATAACCGAATCTCCCACCGGTGTAGCTACCTCGAATGGTTCTATTGGCTCAGGTTCTATCCCTATCCTACTAGCAACAAGAGGGGATATATAGGACAAGGTGGAACCGGGATCAATCAAAGCATACACATCATAGAAAAAGACCGATAATGTACTGCGGACAACATCCGTGATGCCTCCCGGTCGCGCTTCATCGCAATGGTATAAATGCGGTTCGAATGACCGCTAGAACTAGGACCTCTGCCATGACCTCTACCCCGGCCAGCTGGTGCCTGAGTACCCTGCCCTATAGGGCTCATAGTTGTGGATGACGAACCTGCAACAAAACCCGTATGCTGAACCATACCCTCCGAACCACCTCTATAAGGACACTCCCTCATCAAATGGCCTGAACGGCCGCAAGAAAAACAAGTACCAGTATCAATGCGACACTCCCCCGGATGACGCCTGCCACACTATGAACACTGAGGGAAAGATGGTCTACACTGACCGTAACCCCGCGTCTCGCGATCCTCGCCGCCGGAGCCCCGACAGCCTCAATGCCCCGGCGATCAAATCGTCTACCGTAAGTCCAGGGTGTACTCGTGGCCGGGAAGAATACCGATAGACCGCCGCCTAAGTCACCAAAACCTCGCTGCCCCGCCCTCGGGCCGATCTCTATCTCCGACTTTTCTCGTCGCTCTCTATGTCGCTCCTCAATCCTCGCGCAAAGCTGCGTCCGGCAATATCAATGGTCATTGGCCGTTGTCAAGCACCCATCAATAAGATAATGGTCCAACCCCATCACATAACGGTGCACCCTATCTGCCATGTCTGCTACCATAGTGGGTGCGTACCGGGCTAAGGAGTCGAACTCCAAACTATACTCTCTAACCGTCCTCTCATTCTGCCGCAACTGTAGAAACTTGTCGACTCTTTCCCGTCTCATCTCTGGAGGCATAAAGTGGCCAAGGAATGCTTCTGAAAACTCATCCCACACTGCAGGAGGAGCACCCTCGCCCTAGACAACTCCGGGACTCAAACTACTGATCACATCGCGCAACCCGGTATGAGGCCAATATAATCGACTCGATCTCAAGCCCGGATCACCTCAATATCTCTGCGTCGCGGATGAACTCATGAGGATCATCTCTGCCTTGACCAGTAAAACTCCGTGATCGCAACTCAGAAATCTCTAACCTCAAACTGCTCGCCTGGGTTAACTGCGGCCTCGCCATGAACATGTCCCGCCACTATCCTTGCCAATAACTGGACTGTCTCTCTCAAATCTCCATCTTGTGCCTCGGCCGGGAATCAAGGCTCGTGCATCGGGTCTCGATACGGGTGATGTTGCTCGAGAGGAGCCTCTAGAATCGTGACGAGGCGTAACTCGTCGGGGCACACTCGTGAGTAGACCGCGCAGACTCGTAGCTCCGTGCCCACTAGTGTCCTCATCAGAGATTTGCCCTTCCGACCACTGCGCCTTCCTGAGGTATAGGCAGAAACATAGTAAACTATCAGAAAACAGATCATCCTAATAACACAGCTCTATAGGACGATCTAAGAGATGGAAGAATAGAAACAATCCTAAATGTACGGTAGCCTCCTGTGTATAAGTATGGTGCACAACATACTCATACACAAGACTCTACTAGACACGGTCTGTAGACATTCCGAGGACTAACCGCTCTGATACCACTTTTGTCACGACCCGACCCGACGGGCCGCGACTAACGTCCTAATTAGACGTCATTACTGACCTGTCACTCTTACTCCATCTAACACAGAGATCTATAGAAATTTCGGCAGCACAACGCTGCTTTTACAACCTCTCCCTAAAATAGGCGAACCGACAAGGTTGCCAAATCAACAACAATCATAATGGGCTAGCCGACTAGGCTGCCACCAACTAACATTTTGTACACAAGGGAATAATCAAAATAAGCAAGCCGACAAGGCTGCCACTAGATAACAACATCAAAACCCAAACAAGGTACGACGTCCAACCCACAACCGCTTGCTGCACTTAAGAGTGTAATATCGACATATGACGACAGACCCCGTCGTGCCAAAAATATGCATAAGTCCGAAAGATAAAGGTCTGCATACAAAATAGCCGCTCCGAACAAAGGAGCTCCAACCTTGCATGAAATCCTAGACGAGGGTCACCTATCTCAACACTGAACTCGCGGCATGAACGCAGCCCCCCGAGGAAAGGGGGTCAGTACGAGATAATGTATTGAGTATGTAAAACATAAAATACTGAATAACAACTGTACCAAGTAAAACAGAGAGTCATCAAATTTCATAAAACTGAGAATCATGTCTGAAAATCATATCATGTATACTGAATCATAAATCATCATGCTCATGTATCAGATAATAAATCAGATAACAAGTCTCGGCCTACATGGAGGACTCGATGGAATCAGATCTGCTGCACAGAACGTGTCTCGGCCCTCTATGAAGGGACTCGATGTAATCTGTGTATATACATATATAACGTGTCTCGGCCCTCTAGTGAGGGACTCGATGAATGATGCATGGCTGCGCACGAACATGACCTGGCCCGGGACTCAGTGGAGTGAAATAGTAACACTTAGCACGAGTAGATATCATGAGCAACTGAATGAAATTAAAATCATTATGTGACTCTCAATAAAATTATTACCATAAACTCTGTTACTGAAATCATAATCACTAATAAATAATCATTTTTAAAACTGAACTGGTAGGAGTTAAGTACGTCCGCCGTACTTTCATAAAAAAAATCATGCCAAAAGAAAGAAGGAAAGGTCTCACATACCTTTTAAGCAAGCAAATCAACTAAATGCTAAGATATGCCTCGTCCAGTATGTCAACCTATAACAATGACAATACGTTCGTCAATTCTACGGTCTCTAACGTAATTTATTCAGATAATGACTTCTTATTTCTATAAAAATTTGGGCAACACTTCCTTTGTTTATGTGCGTATCCACAATTTACCAACAAGCCAACCCACACCAATAATCCAACGTTCTTCCAGGATATAATTAAGTTAAGCCCCACATACTTCATACACGCTATCCTATAACTTTCCTTCTCTTATATCCCTGGAAGACAACAACTTCAACAACCAAGACAACTACTACATTTACTTCTCATGTTAGTCAATCATTTAGTCACATTAGAATTATCATGGGGCAATCCAAACTCTTAACGACATCGCCAATTCAAGAATGTGAATTTAACACTTTTCTATACTTTAATCCTTTCAAGGCATGTATAGATATTTGCCTCAATAAATATGCATGTAGTAACTTATATTCACACACTAATTCAGTCCGTAATACATTATCGTAATTTTCAACAATTTCTATCAACTTTCCGGTCATATCAACATTTTACAATTCCAAAGCTTTTCCAAAATTCCTTACTTTCCAATTAATCTTCCAACAACTTCAATTAACAACTTTAACTTTAAACATCAAGGTTTCATCTAAATTTTCACATGCAATTAGTAATAACATACCAACACAATTACTCAATTCCAACGTACGCCAAGAATAGGTTCTAAATCGGTTTCGACCTCTATCATTCACATGCATTGTCTTCTTTCCCTTTCTTCTTTGACATGGATAATTCTCCTAACTATAATATCAATTAATCTATCAAATATCAAGTAAAAGGGATACATTTTCACCAATAGAAGAAGAATTTCATACCTTAAAATTTTACCAAAACAGTCCCAAAAAAATGTGACTGTGTCCAGATTTTTGCCCCCAACTTTCACCCAATTCTTGTCCAATTTTGTCACTTCTTCAACTCCAATTCAACATGCAACCCTTCTACAATGTTAGACCAACATTTATACATGTTTTTCCTTCACAAAATTTGTCCAAAACTTGGATTTTTAAGGGCTTAGCCGTCGGCCAGCAGTGGCCCGATTTGGCCACTGTTTTGGTGTAGTTTTGCTCCAGATTTTTAGTGAATGTTGTAGTCTAAGAAGAGGAGATAGAACCTTAAATTTTTCTATGGTAATGGGGGAGATTTTCGGCTGGTGTAGGGAGAGGAGAGGAGAGAAATTTAGTGAAGGATTTGTGTTGGAATGAAGAAGATGAGGGGTTGTAGGATTAAATCACAAATCTGAAATTTTCTAATAAAAATACACATTGGTCCCAATTTGTATTACTAACTTAATCCCTCTAGTATCAATTATGTCTTAACTCCCCCCTTCCTTTTAAATTTGAAAATCTCATAAGATCGTGTATCCCCGTTGTCGCAACTTATATAATACGTGACTAAACCACATCCGGAATATATGACTATCATTTTAAATCTCCAATGTCACACACGTAATAACCCAAGATTGTTCCGTACTAGCATGTAGAAATATATATAAATTCCAAAATTTGAATCTTAGTTCTTAATGACGTTCTTAATACCACGAAGTGTAACATCATTGAGAGGATTGGGATGTCATCCTGTAAGTCCACTTCCACTCCGGTTGATACTAAAACCAAGTTGGGTGCTGCGGCTGGTGCACCGTATGAGGATCCAACACACTATCGCATCCTTGAAGAGGCTCTTCAGTATCTTACATTCACGAGACCGGACATTACATATGCCGTATATCAGGTGTGTTTGTTTATGCATGATCCCAAGGTTGAGCACATGAATGCGGTCAAATGTATTATAAGGTATATCCAGGGGACACTTGACTATGGCTTACAATTATATTCATCCTCGACGTCTACACTTGTCTCGTATACGGATGTTGATTGGGGTGGCTGTCCGGACACTAAACGCTCTACGTCTGGCTATTGTGTGTTCCTTGGTAATAACTTGGTCTCATGGTCTGCAAAACGACAGTCGACGCTGTCCCGCTCCAGTGTAGATGTCACGACCAGACCCGACGGGCCGCGACTAAGCGCCCTAATGACGCCATTATACTAACATGTCATGTAACCAGATTGACACTAAAGACAATATAAATCCGGCAGCATAACACTGCAATCACAACACATGTCCGAATAGGCAAGCCGACAAGGCTGCCTTTACACACGAATAATCATGTCTCCTGAGGAGTCACATTTAACCAACATAATAAAATGGGCAAGCCGACAAGGCTGCCCTCACATAGTATCACGTATACATAGGAAAATCCCAAAAACATAGTACAACAACGCAGAAGACCAAACAGATTTACAACCCACATACGTACAACCCACAACTGTCTACAGACCTCTAAGAATATGATAACAACATATGACGGGACAGGGCCCCGTCGTGCCCCTAAATATGCATAGGTCCAAGATTAAAAATCTGTACCAAACTGACTAAGCTCCGAATCAATGGAGCTCTACCAAACATCTGAGTGGAACCCTAACTGGCGGATCACCAAAACTGAGTACCTGTACCTGCGGGCATGAAACGCAGCCCCCCGAGGAAAGAGGGTCAGTATGAAAGAATGTACCGAGTATATGAAACATAAAGTACAAAATAGATAATCATAACTGGTCAAAACGTACAGGAGACTTGTAAGATTATCAAATGCCAAACTAACTGTGCCATAGAAAATAGAGAATCAATTGTGCCTTATAAAAATGAGAGTCAAGTCAAAAACCCTGAATGCCTGTCCATATGGTCATCATATACATATATACATATTACGTAATCCAGCCCTCTAGTGCGGGACTCGGTGGAATCATATCATAATTCGGCCTATACTGGGACTCGGTGAAGTCATCATCTCATTTATGCATGCATCATACGTAATTCGGCCCTCTAGTGAGGGACTCGGTGAACAATGCAAGGTTGTGCACGAACATAAGCCAACCCGAGACTCGGAGAAGTGGAATAGTAACACTTTGCACGAATAGATATCATGAGCAATCATATGCAATTTAAATCATCATTTGACTCTCAATAAAATCATTAAAATGAACTTTTACTGTAAACATCAAAGACACTTCTCATAACTCATATTATTAGGAATTAGACTGTATAGAAATCATGTACATCTGACGTACGTTCATTTCATATAAATCATGCCAAAGAAAGAAGGAAGAGTTTCACATACCTTTCTGACGAACTAAGCAACTCAACAATCTAGATAAGCCTTAACTAGCGTTTCAACCTATAATAGTAGTAACATACCCATTAACCTCATGATTACTAGCATTCATAATAATTGAATGGTAACTCACTTTCTTTTCTATAAAAATTTGGGCATCACTTCACCTATTTATACGCAAATCCACAACTTTCAAACACAGCCAACAATACCAATAAGAAGATACAACTTCAAGATATAACCAATATAATCCCAAACACTCCATATACTTGGTATACACCTTCCTTATACATTCTTTCTTTTTATATTTATGGAGTACAACCAAAACAACAACCAAGGTGATTAATATACCACTTCTTATGTTAATCCAACCCTTAATCCATATTAAAACAACCTTTTAAAACAGTCCATCAGCTCTAGCAATAACAACAAGAGTTCAAGCCCTAACTTGCAACATAACACCTCTTTTACACTTTAATTCCTTTAAGACATGTATTAGTAATCACCACAAAACAACCCCTAATCTTAACACGACAATATCCAACAATTTTTGGGAAGGTCTCAGCCATAACATAATAATTCCATAACTCTTTTCTTGGCTCCTTAAAATCCAATTCATCTTTTAATACTTTCATATAACTAATTACAACTTCAAATCTCAATGTTCCTTCAATTTCAATATGCAATTAGTGACACAATAATAATAATAACAACATTTAAATCTAATGTAGCCAAATAGTCCTTAAAATCGGTTTTAACAACATCAACAACAATTACATGTATTATCCTATTTCCAATTCCTCTTAATACCAATTCATTTCTTAAATTACAACAACATGCAACTTCTATTACACTGTAAAAAGAAGAATTTCATACCTTAATTTAATGCCCAAAACAGTCCCCAAAATCGGTCCAAAGCTCAAGTGTTCTTCACCATTTTCACAATTTCTTCAACTCCAAATGTCTTGCATGTATTCCCCAATTTTAATCCACCATTCCTTATGTTTTTTTCCCCTTAAATTCGTCCAAAATAAACTGGAAAATCTGGGCAGAATTTCGGCCAGAAATTCAGCGTTTTTGCCACTATTTTTTGTGCAATTCTTGACTTATACTTTGTAGAATAAAATCTAGGATAGGAAGAAGAACAAAAGACTTCAATTTGTCAAGAGATTTGGGGTGTGTCACGGCTGGGGTCGGGAGAGAAAAGTGAGGGAGGGTCTTTCTTTTGAAATAAAAATGAGAATGGAGAAGATGAGAAGGTTTTTTAAGTTTTTAACAAAATCTGACAATTCATTTTGCAATTTAGTCCAATTCTCTTTATTGTCTTCTTAAATGACCCCTCAAGTAATAATTAAACTTAGATCCCACTTTTTCTAATTTTCAAAAATTTCATAAGGTCTCGTATTCTCAAGGTCATAATTCTTATAATACGACACTAGTCCATAACGGAAATATACAACTTCTTATTACTAATTTCCAACGTCACACTCGTAGTATTCAAAAATTAATCCGGAATCACATCCCTGTATACTAATTTTCGTATTAACATATGTAAGTATACTTTATTTCCAATATTCGAATCTTTCTTCCTTAATGACGTTCTTAATTATCGCCTTAAACTTACGAGGTGTACCAGTAGAGGCCGAGTATCGATGGGTAGCTAATGTGGTCTCTGAATCATGTTGGTTACATAATTTGTTGTTAGAACTTCATTGTCCTATTAAAAAAGCAACCTTGGTTTATTGTGATAATGTTAGTGCCATTTACCTTTCTGGTAATCCGGTTCAGCACCAACGCACTAAACATATCGAAATGGACATTCGCTTTATTCACGAAAAATTTGCTCGTGGTCAAGTACACGTCTGTCATGTCCCTTCCAGGTATCAAATTGCAAACATCTTTACAAAGGGTCTTCCCTCGGTCCTTTTTTGAAGATTTTAGAGACAATCTCAGCGTACGAAGATCGTCCGCTATGACTGCGGGGGTGTGTTAAATATAAAATATACATGTGATATACACTTAGTGTATATCACGGTAAGCCACAGTTCCAGCCCATCTCGGGGTTTAATGGTTCCAACCCATCTCGGGTTTTAGTGTATATTGTGTATATATAGTGTATTGGTCTTGTACCTTAATTAGTCTTGTACACTTACCATAATTGTATAGTTAGTCTCCTAATAGAATAAGGTTTTAGGAGTAGAATAGGAATATGATTTTCCTATTATGGAAATATGTAAAATGTATATATTATTTTTCAATTAATGAAAATAATCAAGAGATTATTTCTTTCAATAACAAATTGTACTTTATTAAGAATGTATTCAAAAAGTGATAGACCATCCTTTACAACTAAGTTATAAATATGACATACACATTTTATATGAAAATGTTTAGGAAAAGATGGAGTTAATATATCTTTTAAAAGTCTCACATCATAATTATTAGAAGAAGCATTATCTAGCGCAACAGTCATAATTTTGTCAGTTATACCATAATAATAGTAAACTTCATGAATATTTTGTGCAATAAAAGCTCCAGTGTGCCTATCATCAATATATGTATATGCTAAAATACATTTTTGCATAGACCAATTATGATCTATCCAATGACATGTTACAGTTAAATAATCATTGCTGTTAGTACTATCGCATATATCAGAAGTAATAGATGTTTTGTCAGGAAAATGATATAATGCATAATGTAAATATTGTTGATATTCACGTGCAAGTTTAAAATCGTCTCTCCTAACAGTTGATCTAGGAAAACCGGTTAAAAGCAGGATTATACGTATCTCTTAGGTAATGAATAAAATCAGGGGAGGAAGGAAATGCAAAAAAGGCAAACCTTCCACCGCAACTAATTATGCTATTGATTCCCTATCTTTGTTTTTATCATATTTAGGACCAAAAAATCTCCGGTCGTCGGGTTAATTTGACCCTGTACTTGGTCCAGAACACTAATGCAAATCTTGTCCCGACTCGGAGCTCATTGGCGCACCCGACTTTCTAGCCTCGTATTCATCCCACCCAGCTTTGTGAAATCCTTGTACATGTCTCAATAAACCTCCCGTTCCACCATAACCTTTTCTGATTTTAAATTTATAAATATTTTTACAAATTTTACATCTAACTACTTGATTTTCTTGGTCCCCATCAAAAATATCTCATGCAACTGCTTTTAATTTTCGTTGTGTTGGGCTTCGACTCATACTAAGGGGAATATGAAGGTTGATTTGATTTGAGTGAGACTCGATCGAGTTGAGGTTCTTGGCTGAGTGGGTGTGTTATCTAGATTATCGCCTACATTAAAATCTGATTCAGTTGAAGAATATATTCATTATTGAAACATGCAACAGAACGCTTATACCTCAAGAGTTGTAGTTTCTTTATTGAAACAGAACTCTCGTATTAAGATTTAACAGGAAAAGAAAATAGCCAAATGACCCCGTATATATTTTCAGCCTTGTAAAATTTGTAACTTCAATAATTTTTTTCAGAAAACCTTTGGAATGATTTTTGTAATTCATATATTGAATTATAAGTTTTTTTTTCACGAAAAAATCATCAACTTTGCATGAAATCATGCATAACTAAGACTCATTTCAATTTATACATTATGATTATAAAAGTTAAGTCTATACATAATTCAATAGTGGTTTTTAATTATTAAACTTGTAATAATTAAGTTGATTCATATTAATTTTACTCATAATGAATGCATTGATGGAAAGTTCATACTATATTTCTCATAATAAATATAAATACTCATAATGTTGTTGAAAATTAAATTTTATAATTTTTGATGAATTTATTGCGATTTTAGCGGTGGAAGGAGAAAATCTTCTTACTACAAATCTTGGATGCTGAATTCAACTTTTAAGTTTTGTTTCATTTAAAATATTTTTCTCCAAATATTAGTTACTTGGTACAAATTAAATATTTTATAATAGGTTAAATATGAGCAACGCGCCGCTTGTCACTTCATTTTCTAGGGCTTCTTCCCCTTCTCAATTAGCCTTAGCTCGTATGTGTACGTGCATCTCAGCTTCTAGCTATTACTGATTTTAGGTAAGTATCGTTTGATCAATTTTGTGCTTTTTTCTCTTCAAGATTGTGTTTTTTCGATACCCTTTTAAGAATTTTGTAGCTATCTTTATCCGATTCGTTTAGTTCTTGCTGATTTTAGGCAAGTATCGTTTGACCCATGTTGTCAATTTTGTGCTTTTTCCTGTTCAAGATTGTATTTTTTGGATACCCTTTTAAGGATTTGAAACTAAGTTATATGTGGGTTTCCTGATTATGTCATCTGGGATAGGTCACGGTGAACTTTTGATTGTGAAAGTTATGTTTTTAAAAAAATATAATTTGACATATGATGCAGGTTTAATTTGTCTTTTTTTTTGGGGGGAAAAATTGAGTTTTTCAATTTTTGTAGGTTTGTTTATCAATTTAGTTTAGTTCTGCTCATGTAGGTAAAGACTTCCTTTCCTTTTGTGTATTTTATATATTTCTCTTCGCCCTTGTATTGAATTGGCGCTGTAAGTGCTGTTATTGATTTATCTGACCCATGTGATATATTTTATTATCTAATTTTAGGTGAAACTACTGTATTATTTCTTTTCTGAATTGGTAGTTATAGGATTTTGGATACCCTTGAAAGATTAGAAATTAGTTTTTTTTTTTAAAAGGTAATTAAAGGCAGGGGTAAGGTCTACCTCCAGACCCCACTTGTGGGATTACACGGGGTATGTTGTTGTTGTTGTAGAAATTAGGGTTTTGGTAGGAGATGTTGTGATGTGAGGAATTGTGGTTTGGGTATGAAAATTTCTTGTTTCTGGGACTGGATGTGTTTGTCTTGAAAGCTTGCTACTTGTCTTATAGAGATTATTTATTAATTGTGTGAATAGTTGGGTTTTTATTGGAATTTTTAGATGTATTCTTTGGCATGTCAGCGCCTTCCTATCGAAGGCATACAGGTATCGGTGGTCATTTGTCTCCTACTTATGGAGATTATCAGCTATCTTTGCTCATTTTTGATGTTTAGATTGTTAACAGCTCTTGCAAAGTGCTGAATGAATTCCTTATTCAGTTAACTTTGATGTTTAAGAACATCCGAAGGTTAAATATTAAAATATGTCTAGAGAAATGCGTGAATAACTCTCAGATGTAGCAGTCATAGTGGAGTGTGAAATAGTTCATTGGCATGCTAGGGTCCTGTTGCAGAACATTAAGCCTTTTTCATATTTCAGAACTTTGAACATTTTTCTTGTGTAGGCGGTTTGAATCAGACTGGTTGCTAGCTTTGTGGCTATGGACTTTACCACTTAAAGGTTGTAAAGTTGCTGCAACTGATTTTCCCCCTCCTTTATCACCTTCCTGCATTTCTTCTGCAAGAGTTAGTTTGAGATTCTATTTTTTCTCCTATCAACCCTATGGTCTTTTAACTTATTGACTTTACCTTATGTTGTGCTCACTGTTGTATCCTTTGAGACTGTTTGGCTAAGGTTGGATATGTTTGTGATGTAGTTTAGCATAGGATTTAGTGAAGCCTGGGCATGCTAAATGCTATTGTTTTTAAAAATCAGGGGTGGCGCCATCTCCTCAAATATAAAAGACTAGTTTACTAAGAAAATTTGGTTTTGGAATATGTGGAGTAGTAGTTTACTTCAACTTTGTGGACACTAAGTGGTTTGGCACCTTGTCTTTATGGAAGAAATTGTTAATCAAATGTTTTGACTGAGAGAGGAGACTCAATTGATACGAGGGGCTTCCTTTTCCTTTCAAAAAGGGATTCATTATTTTTCTTGCTGCTTTTCTGTGTGCAGAGATCCTCTTGTTCCATCGATAAGTCGGAGGAAGAAGATGGTGTAAATAACATGGTGGCTTTATTCTGAAGTGCAGGACACTCTGTATACAATTTTGACCTTGTATACACTCTTGTGTGTATCTGTCATGTCCAGTGATCTTGTTTCTCAGCAGTTCTCAGGACCAGCTGATGGGCAGCTGGTTCAAATGGACCATGTTTCCAATAATCCCGACTCTATAGCACATATGCGGACAGGTATTGTTGGACACATGCCAAATATTGCCGCATCACATCAGTTTGTTTGGTCAAATGAGCCTACGGCCAACAGATTTGATACTTCAGTTCCTGCGAATCAGTTGGGGCAGATGGGACCCAGAATGAACCCTCAGCACTTCATGTTGTCTCATCAGCAGATGGGAGGAGAAAGATATGTGCCAAATAGTCCAGGTGCGCAGAAATCATCGGTGCTCACCAAACGGAAGACTGAGATGGAACCAATGCCAAATAAGTGGACTGCACAGGGAGCTTCTCTGTCCGCCTCTCCACGTTTTGTGCAGCAATCTTCTGCTATTAAGAAACCTGGACAGCAACAGTCAAAGTCAACTTCTGGAGGTTCACCAAGTCTTCCAGCATCAAGCAAGAAAATGGCCCGAAATGAATCCATGTCCAATAGAAGTGCCTCTCAACGGTCGCAGACTCCAAAAGGACGAACAATTCAAGTTGAGTCGACCTCCAGGGCTCAGTCCGAGTCCTCTGATGCCATTAGGTCTAAAATGAGAGAATCACTTGCTTCAGCTCTGGCTATGGCATGCCAGAATCCAGATACTGCTGTAAATGCTGCCAAGGATTTGAGTGAAGCAGTTGGTTTCCAGCCTTCACAAGTTAATGTAACTCCGACAGCTGCCAATGAAGGTCTAACTCAAAACTCTGTCTCACATCTACCTCAAAACTCTGGTGATGTACTTCCTTCAACTGGTGCTTTTCCTGTTGATAGAACTAATGTAAGTCAGACGTCATCTCTTGGGCTTCAGGATGATGTGAGCATGGTGAACTCTATACCTTGCTCTAGTGAACTTGAGTTGCATGTGGACGATGTTCCCTTCAGTGAAAATTTCTTTGTCAAAGATGAACTCCTGCAAGGGAATGGTCTCACTTGGGCGATGGATCTAGATATGCAGTTGAGAGAAGCTGATTTCCTCCAGGATGCTGTAAAGGCCAATTTTTTTGATGAGGGCGTGTTTGAAGATAAAGGTGAGCAGGCAAAATCATCTCCAGAAGATTTAGCTTTGCAAATTGAGGCGGAACTTTTTAAATTATTTGGAGGTGTGAACAAAAAATATAAAGAGAAGGGCAGGTCTCTTCTCTTCAACCTAAAAGATCGCAATAATCCTGAACTGAGAGAGAGAGTGATGTCAGGTGAGATACCCCCGGATAAATTATGTTCAATGACCGCTGAAGAACTTGCTTCAAAGGAGCTATCTGAGTGGAGGACGGCAAAAGCCGAGGAACTTGCTCAAATGGTAGTTTTACCTGATAATGAAGTTGATATGAGACGCCTGGTTAAGAAAACGCACAAGGGTGAATATCAGGTTGATTTTGAACGGGATGATAACAATATTGCAGCTGAGATATCTGCAGGTTCTTCAAATGTCTCACAGTTTATGCCGAAGATAGAGAGGGGAAGAAATTCTGGCCCTTCTAGTACGGATGAGATTGGAAGTAAAGAAAATGTTACCAGCCAAAATAATAACTCAGAAAAGCGAGATGTGAAAGATAGCTTGGTAATTCCAGCTGATGGGGCTGATTTGATGCAGGGGATGGTTGTAGAAGAATTCAAGGATGCGGAATTTCTTCCTCCTATTGTTTCCTTAGATGAATTCATGGAGTCACTCGATTCCGAACCTCCTTTTGAAAACCTGCCTGTCGAAAACAATCGTTCCGCACCTGTTCCAGACAAAGAGAGCTCTGAGGACCCTAACAAAGTTGTGAGTTCTGGTCTAGCCGCAAAAGGCCCTGCTGTTACTTCTGCAGACAAAGCTATTGAAGGTGCCAAGAATCATGTCGAACAACATGAGTCTCTGATATCTACAGGGAGCCATGTAGTAAAGAAAGTAACTAGTTCTGGTAATGTGCCTCTCAGATCTGCTGAGAGCCCTATCAAGATGGCAGGACCACGTGGTAATGCTTCTACACTTCCATGTATCTGGGAGGGGGCACTCCAGCTTACTATTTCATCCTTGGTAACAGTCTTTGGTTCGTTTAGAAGGTATGTATGTTCTCTAAACTAGCTTAGCAGATCACTTTTTGAGCAATTACTATCTATTGATGTCATTCTCTTGTATATTTTAGTGCACACTGTTGTCACATTTGAGTCTCTACAGGTCATTTTTTTCATATGATTTTTCTGTGACTCTTAGTACCATGCTATTTTTTTCGTTCCTCTCGAGAATTGAGAATTCTCCCTGCCAGATGAATGAATGGATTACGACTGCAATTTAAATGCAGATTGCATCATTGCCGTTGTATGCTTTGGATTAGTTTTCCATTACTTCCTTTTTTGTTAGTGCTTTTCATTAGATTTCTTCGTTGGACTCTCTATTATCCAATCTGGAGTCTATTTCCTTCACTGTTCTGTGTGTACTCCCTTCTAGAACATTTAAAATGCACCTATTTGATTAAAACTTTGTAAGTGGTGCTAACAAGAGTGGCATTTCTTTTTGTACTATCTTCTGTTTCAGTGGTGAAAAGACACCAACTAACGAGTGGCTAAGCTCTCTTGAGATCAAGGGCAGAGTTCGACTCGACGCATTTGAGAAATTTCTTCAAGAGCTTCCTATGTCACGAAGTCGTGCAGTCATGGTATCTTATGGTTCCTCTTCCTTTGTTGCAATTGGTCTTTTCTGCCATACTTTAGGTTGGAGCTTATTAGTGTGTAGCTTTTTTTTATTCTTTGACGACTCCTATTGTTGTCAAACTAAGAATGTATATTCCAGCTATTGGGAATACAGCGATGTGCAATATATGATTGCTGTATGGTTTGGGAGCGTATGTCGTTTCTACTGTTTTAACTTTCTACTGGATGATTTGTTTTTTGGTTTGAGCCGCGTTTGGAAATGTCTTGAGTTGAATAATTATCTGTGTTGTGGAAGGCTCTATATATTTTCTTTAACCCCCTCGAATTAGGCTTTTTCAATGTCAAAGATATCATAAACTTATAGATTTTAAGATAAAATTGACGGGACACTCAAATTTACGCAATATTTAGCATTTTATAACGAGTGTTTAGTCTGAGTCTAGATACAGTTTTCAGACTCGTTTGGCTTAGCCAGCATCTTAAACCGAAGTGGATGAATGATTTTGAAGTAAATAATGCAATGATTACTTATAAAATAGTTGAGTTTACGGCTTAGAGAGTTGTAGCTGATGACACCAGCACGTTATATTATGCTCTACATAAATTGCAAAAAATATCTTCAAATATGTTGATGCTAATCATATTTGCATATTGCAGGTTGTTCAATTTGTTTTGAAGGATAAGTCATCTGAGAGTGAACGAGCAAACCTGTCAGAGGTACCAACCTGAGTTTATTCCTTTTCTTAGCAATTCTTGTTCAGCAAAATCAGTTAGTTTATGTTTTACTTATTTGGTCTTCGATAATTATTGTAGGCAGTGGATTCATACGCTTCAGATGAGAGGTTGGGGTTCGCCGAGCCGGCTCCAGGAGTGGAACTATATCTGTGTCCACCGCACATTCTTGATATGATAAGCAAACACCTTTCCAAAGACCCTAGAGAGCTATATGATTCGACAGAAAATGGTCTAATTGGCATAGTTGTATGGAGAAAACTTCATATAAGTTCAACAATATCACCTAACTCTTCTTCGCACCATAAACACTGCATGAAAAAACAACAGATGATTCCTAGAGGACAGCACGAAAAAGACGGAAACGTTAATGTAAATTTGATGCCTAAAGGAACCATGTCCATGTCTTCGAAACATGGTCCCGCAATGGATGATGACGATGATATTCCACCTGGGTTTGGTCCCAAAGCAGTTCGTGACGATGATGATTTGCCTGAGTTTAATTTTTCTGGTAACATAAATGCTTCTAGGCCTAGGCACCCATCTCAAAACTTGACCCATGGGTCAAGAATGTCCCTGTTTAACCAACCGATACCTTCTCGCCCTGTAGACCAGATGAGAGAACTTGTACTAAAGTATGGGCAAAGTGGAGCAGCTAGTAGTAACGTTAGATCTACAAATGTTGGTCTTGGAATTGAACCGTGGAATGATGATGATGACATTCCGGAGTGGCGGCCACAAGCCCCACCAGCCCTGCAGCGTCCTCCATACCCTTTAGGCCATAGTTTTCTGCGACCGCACTTGGCTCATCATAGGCCATTGGCAACACCTATGGCTTTGCCCATGCAATCACCGATAACTAATATGCCAAACAGGCCACAAATTATGTCACCCAGGGGCCAATATCAAGTTGATTGGAGAAGGGATCCATCGAGGGCGAGGGGATTCTGAAGTATTTTTTGTTAGTTTAGTGATTAGCCATGATGTAAATTCTGAATACCGTTGTGTTTGGCTTTTAGACTTTAGACTAGGTATCTAGCTTTTTAGACGAAGAGTTTATTTTGTACTTCAGAATACAAGTAAGAGAATTCATGTTCCGTAGTTTTATTTTCACTGACTGGATTTCTTATTTTATGAAAAGAGAAACATAATGATACACTTATTAATCTCTTTCTCTGACTGATGCAGCATGGACTAGGATAACAAATTCATAATCACCCTTCTTTTTAGTCATTTTTATATTTGAGATTGAAACAGATGGTAAGAGAGACCTTTGCTTTCAATAAATGTTAGTAAACTCAAGTGTCAATAACCTGACATTCTATCAAATCAATCAGCACTAAGAAGAAATATAACTTTGCTTTCACCTAAAACCAATTTAAAGAATCTTAAAAAAAGAAGTGCTATTTCATTGTGCAAATTGTTGAAGGAGAACTTTTTGCTTTCTTTTTACGATGAATGCATCAATAACAGTACTCTATATTTCTGCTGGATTCTGAAATCACTTGGATTAGCCCCCCAAAGCGCGCTTAAGGGCAGCTCTTTGGTCAGTTGTCAATCTTGTAGGGAATTTAACGTCAAACTTGATCTTTAAATCACCTCTGTTGCCAGGTTCCTTTGTGATTGGCATGCCTTCTTTTGCAAGCACGAGCTTATAACCAGGTCTTACGATTTCACTTACTGGAATTGTCAACTTGCGACCATCTAATGTTGTCAGGTTGACAGTTGTTCCTCCCAATGCCTCCGCTAATGTTACTTTATGGTTCCTAATAAGGTCATTCCCGTCTCTCTTGTAAACGTCGTGGGGTTTCTCGTCTATTACAAACACGAGGTCTGCTGGAAGCTGGTTCAACTGCTCATTCCCTTTGTCTGGGAATGTTATCTTTGTCCCTTTCTTCCAGCCAGGTTTTACATCAATGGTTAAAATCTCCGATTCTGTGACTAACCGCCTGCAATAATTCTCATATTAAATATTTCAGCAGAGAGAGAGAGAGAGAGAGAGACCATTTGTTTCAAATGGATATTATGTCTTAGTAGAAGTCAAATGTATGGTACAATAGCTAGTAAAATAAGTAAATAGGAGAATCATTTGTTTGTATTGCAGAAGATTTCCATCTCGATTGTCACTATATGCACAAAGATGTCTGAATTAAAGCGAGGAGCATTTCCTAATGCAATCTCCTTTAGGAAGGGAAAAAATCAGAAAGACGAACATCAAGTATTTACATGAAAAAGTAATCTATTAGTAGCATCCTGGGGTCCTACTAAAAAAACATGAATTAGCGATTGACAAATTTTATAGCTAAACAGAAAGATCTGTTGCTAATTCTATTTAGCAACGGATTATCAAAAAAATATGTTAGCTACGATTAATATGGCAACGGATTAGCGACCAAGTTCATAAGTAATTTCATTTTTTGTAGTCGACCTGGATTGCCATTCACGATTGACGAATAAGATTGGATGGGCAGAAATGTCTAGTACAAGGCGTTAGATCAAGCAATTTGATCACTGAGGAGGAGGTGATTAGAAATGGGCAGCCAAGCGCTTGTTGTATGAATTCCTATTAGTAAAAGTAGCTCATAACTATATGTTGTTGGAAATTTATTAATGCG
This sequence comes from Przewalskia tangutica, assembly GCA_029844215.1. NCBI lineage: Eukaryota > Viridiplantae > Streptophyta > Magnoliopsida > Solanales > Solanaceae > Przewalskia > Przewalskia tangutica. The sequence goes on from CM056726.1 coordinate 102,238,876, forward strand.
GAATAAAGTTTATCCCATTATTTATGACTCGAATAATTGGGGCCCCGCACGTCGGAAACGTCGTTTCCGCACACGTATCGTAAATTTCATTAGTGAAAGAGATATTGGTACGTAAGTAAAGTGTTTGAGACATAGAATGATTGACGGTCATTGGCCAAATGATGTATGTTCCACGTTGGTAAACGAAGGAAGAAGTGTGCATAGTGTAAAGATGGAACGGGTCGGAAAGGGCCGCGGAGCCAAGAAGGGCCGCGGTACCGGGGAGCGCCTCGGCGCCAACCCCGTCGGGGCCACGGCACCGACGAGCCGCGACGCTAATTCCGGCCTGAGTTACTGGAGCCGCGGCGCTACCCAGACAGAAAGTCTGAAACGAAAATCTGATTTTGGAGACGTTTGAGCTGCCCTCAATGACATTCATTCCATCATTATTCAGCCATTATTTGGCTGATAAATGGGTGTCATTACTTGGACAATTAATTGCCATTACATGGGTGATTCGATGTCGATCACTTTGCACTTGAAGAAATAACTCTTACACTATAAATTGAGGCCTTTGGCTCAATTGTTAAACACTTGGAAAAATCAGAAATTCTGAAAACTTCTTCCTCTCTGGCATACTTTGAATACTCAAAAGTTCTTCAAGAGAAATATTTGAGTTTCTTTTGCTCAATTGTTTTAGTAGCTGTTTTTTCTTGAGAGATTATTGCCTAACAACGTAAAATGATATATACGGGACAATCTTGTCTTAAAGACAGAGTGCCATCACTCGACTCAACAAAGATCCAGATTAAGTGTTGGTTCTAGTTTCCAGTTGTTTTGTTAAGATTATTTCTTTGGTTGTAATCGTTCTTCATCTTTCCTAGTTCTTGTAACAGGTGTTTACTATTTCTCGTTTGTTGCTTTCATTCATTTTCCTAACATATGTCACTTATAATACTTGTGGAATTCTACAAGTGACAAGGTTTCAAAAAATGGAAAGAGAGCTTACCCATTCGTATCAACCACAGTTCTAGAGATCTTCATTTTCCTCGTGGATCCAGCATAAAGCTCCTCAAGGCTGCAAGGCAATTTACTCTCCACTGGTGGCGGTTTCTTGGGCATATTAGCAGCAGTTCCATCACTAGCTGTCCTGAAAATATTCTCACCCCCACCAAATCCCCCAAACATACCACTTCCTTCTGATGAGAATCTCGTGGACTTTATTCCAGCCGACCCAAATCCGAATGGGCTGCTCCCGAAAAATTCTGCAAAAATGTCCTCAGCATTTCGAGGATTACCGTTAGATCTAGGTGACGTGTCTTTTAGTCCTTCTTCACCATACTGCTCATAGACTTGCCTTTTCTGAGGATCACTTAAAATCTGAAGAAAGGAGTAAAACTTGATAGTAAGAATGACACCAAACTCTTACTCATTCTTCTATATCTATAATCAATAGAATTACTGCATACATGGGCAGCCCGTGTTAGCAAGGACGCACCCTAAGAAGTGTGGTGTAGACAGACAACAGCAAACATTAGTGGCTGCTTTTCATGACATGCAGATTCACCATTTGTCCCAAAGAGGTCATAGAGACAATAAACTAAAACATACAAAGTACAAAACAAACAAAGTCTCTTTCTTTTTTGTTTAGCAAGCGGTAAGGAAAGCACCAACACTACAACAAATCAGTTCAAAGAGGGCGACTGGGATATCGCCCTTAAATTCGCCTTATTACGTCCGTTGTCTTAAGATCAAGAAGGACGATTTTTCAAGTCGCCTCCTTTGGTAAGGACCAAACAAGTCGCCTTTTTGGTCCTCACCAAAAAAGCGACTTTTCTAGTCACCCCCTTTGGTTAGGATAAAAAAGGGCGACTTTTCTAGTCGCCCCCTTTGGTCCTCACCAACAAGGTAGTCGCCCTTTTTAATTTCACCAAATAGGGCGATTTTTCAAGTCGCCCCCTTTGGTGAGGACCAAATAGGGCGACTTGAAAATCGCTCTATTTGGTGAAATTAAAAAGGGCGACTATATGTCGTCCTTTTTGGTACTAACTAACAGGACATTTTTTAGTCGCTCTTTTGGTATTAACCAATCGCCCTCTTTGGGCCGATTTGTTGTAGTGCAATATGGTTATGAGAAAGAAAAGAGGATGGACCAGTTTGTTAAAAACAAGGGCAGACCATCCGACAAGAAAGAAAGAGCTTCCAATTATACAACATCTGAGGGATAGTAAAAGGAACTAACGTTTCGATCATTCTAGCAGCATAGTTTTCATAAAGTGAGACTTCCAAGATTTTCCTTAAGTCACACATTATTTACAAAATTGGCACAAAATGTTGACAGATAAAAAAGGTTTCTAAAAGAAAAGCCATTACACATTACACCTAAGAAACAACACAATCAATCAACAACTACCCTTGTGCCCTTCAAGCTGCTACAAGAATCTACCCAAAGTCTTCAAATACATAAGAATGACTCAAGTTTTTCTGCATTACTATTATATTTTGGGATCTTTACACAAATATCCATTTACTTTTCCTAGTCGGTGTATATATATTATACACTGATTATCACAGTTATACACATATTATAGATGGATTATACATCGACCTGACTATTTTTAGTTTAAGCAGTTGGGTGGGTTAATTCTTCTTATATTTCAAATGCATGATGATGAACGTTTCTATTGATATGCACATTAAACAAAAGAAAGGGTAAGTGTTACAAACTTCGTAGGCCTCAGATATTTGCTTGAATTGAGCCTCAGCTTCCTTCTTGTTGTTGGGGTTCTTATCAGGATGCCATTTCATTGCCAATTTTCTATAAGCCTTCTTTAGATCATCATCCGTCGCTGTCTTCCCAACGTTCAACACGTTATAATAATCCACCCCCATTTCTCTCTACCTAAAGCCAATTTCCAATATCATCAAAAATTCAAACATCTCCTTATCTTTCCAGCAGTTCAGCAAAAACGGGCCCTTTAAAAACTGCAATATCAAAAAAATATTACCCAAATCAAAGTATGAAAAAGAAACACAAATGAGAACTTTTCAAAAATATATAGCTTTTGAAAATATTCATCCTATGTAGCCCAATATATAATATTATAAAATATCAACCTTGTATAAAGTGTATAATATAGTGTATGAAGGTGTTTATACACAATTATGTTGAAAACCTGGTGTCAAGTATGGGCTGCGTGGCGTAAATATTTTCAAAAATTTACATAGAGCATAATTTTCCAATTCTGCACAAGAAAAACCAATTCAAGATTATCAAAACTTGCTCTTCCCAAACAGGCCCTTTGTAAAGAACAAGTTTAAGCAGATAGCCAGATCAAGATTGGCAATAAAAATGAAAAATCCAATTTGTGATTATGTAAAAGATTCAATCTTTTTCACAGTGGACTAAAAGGGGGCTATGTAACATCAATTTTCAGATCAATATACACAATGAAATTAAAGATTCCCATTTTTGTTATAAATTTTTCCAGTTCAAGATCACCAAAATTTTCAAAAAACAAATTAAGCACATACACAGATCAAGAATTGACCATGAAAATGAAAATGGAGAGATATTAGAACCAAAATTGAATGGCTTGTGAAATATATAGAAACAAGTATAAATTTGGGTCACTTGATGTTCAAGAAATAAAAAGGAATTAGATTTTATTTTTATTCGTAGGAAGTGTTTAACGCAAATGTTGTTTCAGCTTTACTATTTTTGTGACATATTAACGAGAATAACGGAATCTCATGCACTATCTCACTTTCTAATTTTGTTTTTAGTTATTTTAAGAATATATTGTTATTCCAGAATTCTTTAATACCTTTCAAGGGGTGTTATTCATACCCTCTTTATTTTTTATAACCATAATTCCCTTCTATGGATGAGATGTCTATATTCCACCAATTATATCATATGGGTAGTAGAGTATTTTAATAGTGGTATAATAAAGTTTACATGTACCTTAATTATCACAACCTTTTTTGTTGAGAAAATACTAATATTTTATATATATTAAACAAACTACATATTACATAACTACAGGACTACTCAGATGAGTATCCTGATAAATTTGGGAGCAAAAAGCGAAATCCCTCGCCCACAGGGCCCTCACCCCTCCGACCCGGCAGAGATTGGTGGAGGAAGGTAAATCATGGTACTCAGCGGCCCACTAGGTGGGAGGCACAGTGCACAGTGCCATGAGTCATCCTCACAAAGGAGAAATGAACTCCCATCTGCGGTGCTGTGGCTCGAACACGCTTTCGGGAGCAATCTGCCACTCTGGAACCAACTGAGCTACACCCATGCGGGTAGTATCCTGATAAACTTGATCACTAGCAACATTGTCATTCTTCTTCCTATTTGTTGTCACTCAGGGCATTTAGGTCACCATAGCCAGCTAGGATATTGTAGTTATTAATATTCATTTGACAGAAACCGTAACAACAAATTCTAGTGTAGTTAGGTTTCTTACTTTATTTTGTAAATTCTTGTACAAGTGTAATTAAGATATTAGTATTATAGTATGAATATGATTTTTCATATTTAGAGATTGTATATATAGACCTCTTCATTAATGAAAATAATCAAGGGATTATTTCGTTCATTGTATCAGAAGTTTAGGACAAAATTCCTTATCCCAACTACACTTCCTCCGCCTAGCACCCTAAGAATCCGCGATTTCAACAATTTTTTTCTTATAAATTTTTCCTATCTTCCCAAATTCTCTTTCCAATCCCTAATTCTCTTCTTGTTCTTTAATTATGTCTACCTCAAAGAACACGTTTCCTCGTGACCTTACCGTCTCTAACATCAAGAACCACATCCCTATCATTCTTGAGATGGAAAACGTCCAGTACGCGACATGTACAAAATTATTTAAAGTTCACGCACGCTCACATCAAGTACTTCACCACATCATCCCTGCGGATACAGGCAAGAAGAAGGTGCCTACTGCCAATGACGACCCTGTGTTATGGACGATTGTACTCCAGTGGATATATTCCACTATCTCTATTTTCCTTTTGTGGACGATTATTGAACCCGACGCCACGACGATGGATACTTGGAATAGGGTGCGTGACATATTCCAAGATAACAAACATTTTCGTACCGTCACTCTTGAGCAGGAATTTTCCCATGTCACTATGGAGGATTTTCTAAATGTCTCAGCTTATTGTAAAAGACTGAAGGAATTGGCGGATCAACTCAAGAACGTTGGTGCGCCCTTCACAAATGATTGTCTTATTCTTCAGATGGTTGCCGACCTATCCGAGACCTATAATGGTGTTGGGACTCTTATTTATCAAAGCAACCTTCTTCCTCCGTTTTATCGAGCCCGATCTATGCTCACCCTTGAAGAGACAAGGTTGGCTAAAGAGGCAACAACTGAAGCAACTTCCTCCATAATGACGGCCTCCCCACAAAATTCCTACACTCCATCATCTTCGGTAAATTCCACTCCAAATTGGAACAACGAGGGTGGAAAATGAGTTCAAAATCTAAGTCGTGCGAAAAGCGGCAGCGGTGGTCGTGTGGCGATCGGTGAGACAACCGCGGCTTGGATCGAGCGGTGGGCAACAATGCGTTGGCGATGGGTTTGTCAGTGGCCCAACTGGCCTAGTTACCCATTTCCAGTTCCAACAGTCTACCCAACGAATTGAACCAGCCAGCAGAAGCCAATTCGTAGCCTGTTCCACGAGTTTACACAACGAATTGGGTCAGCCAGCAGAGGCCCAATTCGCAACAGTTTCAGTCCAGTCAGTCGGCTGTTGGGCCTTATCAGCAGGCCTTCACGGCTGCGGGCCCAACAACAGTTTTGACACCAACGAATATCGAGGCCGCGATGCATACACTTGGATTAACTCCCCTGAATACAAATTAGTACATAGACACTAGGGCCGCTTCTTATTTGACGTCTGCGCAAGGTAATCTCCCGTCTTATTTCAATTTGAGAAAAAATCGTGGCATAATTATGGGTAATGACAATTCAATTCTAAGTTGTGGTTATGGTCACACAAATTTGTCCCCCACATCCACATCTCGTCCTAAAAAATATCCTTCATGCTCCTCACTTAATTAAAAATTTGGTGTCTATCTGAAAATTTATAACTGATAATTGGGTTTCGGTTAACTTTGACCCTTTTGGATTTTCTGTAACGGATTTCAAGACGGAAATACCTCTAATGAGGTGTAATAGTCGGGGAGAGATTTATCCAGTCACCACCACCACCATTTCCACGAGTCAAGCCACACCTTTCACATTTGCCGCTCTTGCTCCTTCCTTGTGACATGCCCGTTTGAGTCATCCAGGGTTGTCTATTATTTCTTCTCTTAAAAATAATAATTTCATTGATTGTAAGAGTACGCGTAGGCCTCATATTTGTCCTTCTTGTCCTCTATGGAAACATGTTAGATTACCGTTTGTCGCCTCTACTTCTAATGCGTCGATGTCCTTTGACATTATTCATAATGATTTTTGAACATCTCTCGTTTTGAGTTTTGGGCCATCATTATTATGTTTTATTTTTGGATTATTATTCTAAATTTTTGTGGACCTTTCCTTTGTCTAAAAAATCTCAAGTGTTTTTCACATTCTTAAAATTTAGAGCTTTCATCCGTACCCAATTTGAACGGAAAATAAAAACATTCAATGTGATAATGGTAGAGAATATGATAATAGGACATTTCAGGAATTTTGTGACACTCATGGCATATCTTTTCAGTTTTCTTGTCCTCATACGTCCTCACAAAATGGGAAGACCGAAATAAAAATCCGTACCATTAATAATATTGTCCGAACCTTACTAGTCCATGCTTCATTACCCTCATCTTTTTGGCATCATACATTATAAATGACAACCTACCTCTTTAACATTCTCCTTAATAAAGGTTTAGCATATCAATACCACTTAATTTTTTTTACAATAAAGATCCATCGTATTCTCATCTTAGGGTGTTTGGGTGCTTGTGCTATCCATTTTTTCCCTCCACTACAATTAATAAACTTCAAGCTAGGTCTACCGCTTGTGTATTTTTGGATTTTTCATCTAATCATCGTGGTTACAAATATTTTGATTTATCTTCTAATAAAATCATAATTGTCGCCATGTTATTTTTGATGAAATCCAATTCCCATTTGCTCAAGTGTCTAAATTCGTGTCGAGTGCTTATAATTTTTTGAATGATACTCCCTCATCGTATATTCTATAACAGTGGGCCCACTCTACCCGTGAGTCACATCTGCTAGCAGACCCACTGCATGCTGGACCAAATATTCTCCATACTGCACCATCTAGTGACTAGGCCCATCAGCCACTATTTCTCGGCCAGCAGGCCAGCCTGCTGGCCCAATAATTCTTCCTCCCGGGATCATCACTCAGTCAGCAGGCCCACTACTTACTGGCCCAAATACCTCCAGTCAAGTCAAATTTTCGAGGCCAGCATGCCCACTTCCTGGCCGCCCGATAAATACCCGCTGACCCGAGATCACGGCTTAGCAAGCCCATCGATTGGCGATCCGGCGATTCACCAACGTCCCCGGTCCAGTCTGTTTCTATTCTGAGTCAAAGGCCCGTTACTTATAGCCAAAAGGGTATTTTTAAACCTAAACGACATTTTAATTTCCATTCACGTAACCTAGTGTCCGCCCTTCATGACCTAAATTAGAAAATGGCCATGGATAATGAATATAATGCGCTTATTGAAAATAAGACGTAGGAGTTGGTGCCTCGTCCAACTGGTGTCAATATTATTCGGTTTATGTGTATTTTTACTCATAAGGAAAATTCTGACGGTTCGTTTGAGAAGCATAAGGTCCGTCTTGTAGGTGATGGTAAAACGTAACAGGTTGGTGTGGATTGTGGTGAGACGTTTAGTTCGGTGATCAAACCGGATACCATTCACACTGTTCTCAATCTGGCTCTCTCGAAATCATGACCCATTCATATGTTGGATGTGAAAAATGTTTTCTTACACGATGATCTTAGGGAGACAGTTTACATGCATCAGCCCTTGGATTTTAAGGACCCCAATTATCCTCACCATGTATGTTTGCTGAAAAAGTCCTTGTATGGGAATCATGATCTTGGTATAAGAGGTTTGTAGATTATGTGTTTACTATTGAGTTTTCTCACAGCAGGTCTAATCATTCTCTGTTCATCTATCGTCGTGGTACATCTCTAGCATACATTCTCTTATATGTGGATGATATAATTTTGACTACCTCATCTGATAATTTGCGCAAGTCTATCATGTCCCTTCTTAGTTTAGAATTTTCTATGAAAGACTTGGGGCCCTTGAGTTATTTTTTAGGCATAGCTATAACTCGACATGCAGTTGATCTATTTTTATCCTAGAAGAAGTATGCGACTGAGATTATTGAGAGAGTTGACATGTCATCTTGCAAGTCCTCCTTCACTCTGGTCGATACCAAACCGAAGCTGAGTGCTACTTCTAGCACACCATATGAGGATCTCACTCACTATCGTAGTCTTGCAGGGGCTCTTCAGTATCTTACTTTCAGAAGACCAAATATTACTTATGCAGTTCAACATGTGTGTTTATTTATGCATAATCCACGGATTGAGCACATGTGTGCGCTCAAACGAATTGTATGATACAACTCAAATACATTATACGATACATACATGACACTCTTGATTATGGATTGCATTTATATCCATCACCTGTCTCTACTCTCGTGTCGTATACATATTCTGATTGAGGTGAATGTTCAGATACCAGACGTTCAACTCGGGTTATTGTATGTTTCTTGGTGATAACTTGGTCTCTTGGTCTGCAAAATGACATTGTCACGACCCGAGCCGACGGGCCACGACTGCCCTACCTGGGCACCCTTATACCCACACATCACATATAATCAACTGAGGCTCGTAACGTCACATAACAAAGGGATCATGTCCCCTGAACTGTAATAGTAAACTCATATAATAAAATAGGCCAGCCGACAAAGCCGCCATTGTACATAGAGATATCCAAATGAGCTACAACTCACACATGTCCAAATACACATTTACCACCCATACCTGTCTATAGACCTCTAAGAGTATGATAATGAAATATGACGGGACAGGGCCCCGCCGTACCCCTGACAATACATAAGTCTATAATCAAAGATCTGTACCAACATGACAATCCCCGGAACAATGGAGCTATCTCAAAAAGCTGAGAAGAGATCCTAAGCTCGAGGATCACCAAACTGAGTACCTATACCTGCGGGCATGAACGCAGCTCCCCGGAGAAGGGGGTCAGTACGAAAAATGTACCAAGTATGTAAACATAAAGTACTGTAAAGAGCATCATACTGTCATGTATCATAATCAAAAGATACCAATGCCCCTGTACCATATAAAATGAAAGTCAACTGTGACTTATGAAAATGAGATTCATATCAAAATCATGAATGTCTGTCCATATAATCATATACTGTCATAGGTATCTATACCCGCATCAGGGATACATGTCCATAGAATCATATACTATCATAGATATCTATACCCGCATCATGGATACATGTCCATGGAATCATATAGTGTCATAGGTATCTATACCCGCATCATGGATACATGTCCATGGAATCATATACTGTCATAGGTATCTATACCGCATCATGGATGCATGTCCATAAAATCATATACTGTCGTGAGTATCTATACCCGCATCATGGATACATGTCCATGAAATCATATACTGTCATAGGTATTTATACCTGCATCATGGATTGCATGTCCATGGAATCATATACATATAAACATTGTCGGCCCTCTAGTGAGGAACTTGGTGAACATTGCCGGCCCATTATGGGACTCGATGAACAACTGCAAGGAGCTGTGCACGAACATTGCCGGCCCATTATGAGACTCAGTGAAATGGAATAATAACACTTGCACGAATAGCTATCATGAGCAACCTTGTGCAATTTAAATCACCATTTGACTTTCAATAAAATCATTAAAATGAACTTTCATTTTAGAAAAACCAAGGCACTATCATGTCATGTATCATTAAGGATTAAGATCTAATAGAACTATGTACGTCCGCCGTACACTCACTTCATATAAATCATGCCAAAAGAAGAAATGATAGTTTCACATACCTTATCGGCTATACCAACACGATAAGTAGAATACGTCTCAATTAGCACTTCAACCTATAACAACAATAACACGTCTATCAACTTCATGCTTACTAGTGTACGTTATACCACATAATGACTCTCCTTTCATATAAAAATTTGGGCAGCACTTCCCCTATTTATACATACATCCACAACTTACAAACAAGGCCAATAACATCAATAACCAAGTACCAATTAAGGATATAAACAAACAGCAACCAAGGTGATCGACACACCTACTTCAGATGTTAATCCGGCCTCTTAATCCATATAAAAATAGTCCATACTTCCACAACAACGAGGGTGAAATGTGAAGCTTTTCTACACCCTTATTCCTTTAGGACATGCATTAGCAATTACCACATTAAACATGCATAATTGTAACTCAATTTCCAGCATTATACACACATAAAACAACCCCTAAAACAGAACAACAATATCCAACAATTTTATGATAGTCTCGGCCAACAACCACAATACCAAAACCATTTTCATAATTTCTTAAAATCCATTTCATATTTCAACACTTATATATAAACCATATCAACTTTCAATAACAAGATTCCTTCATTTTAACACGCAATAAGTGATGATAATAACAACAATAACAACTATCAAATCCAATATAATAAAACTGTCCAAAATCGGCTAACTTGCCAAACTGTCACATGCACTTCTTATTCTCTATTTCACTTAACACAAGTTCATCTCTTAACTATAACATCATGTAACTTCCAATTACTTCAAGAGGAAGAATAAATCTTACCTTAGTTTTAGCCAAAACAGTCTCTAAGTTCTCGGCCAACTGCTTCACTTTTGCACCACTTCTTCAAGTTACAATAACACACATGTATCCTCTACAAGCTTGTAACCATCTTACTTTATTGTTTTTCTTCCAAAAAGTTCATCCCAAGCTTAGGGTTTTTCTTGGACAGAATTGGTCCATCCATGACTCACTGCCTTGGAGTATTTAACTTGGCTTAGAACTTAGTTAATGAGCTTAATCTTTGGAAAATAAGTTGATCTTGGTCTTCACTTGGCTATGGTAATTTGAAATCTTGAAGGAGAAGGAAGATATAAGAGTGTTTGAAGGAGGAAGAAATTTATGAATATCAAGTCTTGCAGTACATATCTATACAAGTGGAGCTTGCACACAAGCAGAAGGGGGGGGGGGGGGGGGCCCCCATGTGACCACTTGTCCACATAATAATTCTCTTCACAAAAATAAATACCACACTTAGCCAAAATCTTGTAATTTTCGATAGCCTCACTTCTCAATGCCAAGATTTAATAATTCAACACTAAGTCCATAACTTCATTGGAAAGAATTCAACTAAGAGTATTAATTATTGTCGTCACATTTGTTGTATCCAAAATTATTCCATATAGAAAATGTAAATATACTTTCCTTTCAATATTCAAATCTTAGTTCCTTAATTACGTTCTCACTTATATGTCATGGAATTACGGGGTGTAACATCCTTCATCCCTTAGAAACATTCGTCCTCGAATATTCATAATATGTCTCAAGCTATACAAATTTCGGCAAAGTCTCCTTTAACTATACCTACCAACCTATACTTGTTAGTGTCGTGCATGGCCTGCAAGTCGTGACTGGCGCCGGACTCTGCAACTCCTCCGGTTTCAGCCGCGTGTGCTCAAATTCACAGCGCGTATTTTGATCACTTAACCTCTTCTTCTTCTATAAGTTCCAACAATACTCAGCAAACCCAAAGATGCCACACAGGGCCACAATATATCATAGAACTTTTTCTCACACTAATTCATCTGAACAGGAAATCGATTCTCATGGATCAATCCAGGTAATTATCTAAATCTGAAAGCACACATCAACTATGCTTACTTAATAGACTCAAGTTCCCAAGTTTCTTCTAACTTCATGGTCTTATAATTTGTGTTTGAACCATTTAATAGGAAATGAGGTTCAGGCAACATATGGATTTAGACCAAAGCAAACAAGCATACCAATGGCAAAAGGCAACTTGCGTAGTATATGTACATAAGATGATAGATACAACTCCTAAGTTTTCTCCGACATCCCTATTAAGGTTACTTCTATAGCATATCTAATTCCTGCTTCTCAATTAATCTCAACAGATATACAAAACAAATATCATATAGGAAAACCAAGACAGTAAGCCAACATGCTCTATATCAGAATTTAAATCTCTGGATTAGGGTAACACATTTAAATAGGAAACTGCAAGAATCATACCATCCACAATAAACCAAGTATTATAACTAGGCTGGTCACCTTCCAGGAACACATGTGATATTTAACCCAAGATATTACCAGAAACATACCACAAAACACCCACCAAATATCAGGCTATCATCGACATATAGATTACTCTTCCCTGATCTTACTTGAGTCTAGTTTACATGTCTCACATGATTAAAGGAAATACTTAAAGTGGTCTGAGGGTCATGTATCTCTATTAACATTATATCTAAGGATTCAAATCACATCCCAGTTGGGCAAGTATAATTTCATATGCTCTTGAGTAGTTATTAAATCACATGAAGTGTTAATGGCTAAGGTACAGCAGTCCCCAAGCCTCAAAATCGTCTTAAGAAAAAATGTAACTCATTTCAACTTAAAATGAAGCACAACCTAAGGATACAACTCTCCTATATCATGCTAACATTCTTAACACATACACAAAGTATGCATTTTAAACTACAAGCTCAACTTGTATAGGTCCAACATATACATGTTACTTTTCATGTTTCAAAATACCGTTACTATTAGTCTATACCCTCAGCATGTATCCAGCAGTAACAAACAACCTTAAGGCCTAGCAACATATCTCTGCAGCACATAAACAAGTTCTAAGGAAAGTTGGAACATATTAACTAGACTCATCAGCATATTGAAAATTTGTTCTTACATGCTTTTGGCACAGTTGTTCACAAAAAGAGGATGGGCACACTACAAGTATACACACTAGACATTCTTAGTTTCATGCACTCCAGGGATACAAGTAGACATGTAGATAAATCCCAATTCATGCAAGGCCACCACTGAAGGTCAAGCTTTCAAATAAAATTAAATTGCGGAAATGCATTACACAAGTATGAGGTTTACTTCATTTTAATCATCACAGGCACTCAGATGCTTTAGTTAATCTCTGGGTAAGCAAGTTGAGACACAAGAGTAGTCAAGAACAATCATTTTTGGATCAAACAGTATACATATAACAAGTGGGGTTAACCTATCACAGGAGTAGACATTTATGGCATACAGACTCAATTCTTATTCAATACACTGATGTGGTAACAAATAGTTCAACATGGCTTTGAATCAGAAGAAAACAGCCATGACACAAAGACATAATATTCCTTACTATGTATGGGATTCAAAGTATACAAACAATGAATAAGGCAGGGACTGTTAGCTACTGGGCTCCTTAATCATATGGTCCAGATCATGGCATGAATTTTATGCAGACTGGATCTGATCCAAACATGCAAGGGAATATTCATACCAGATTTAAGGATGCCCTGCATACATTTCCTCATGCTAACATTTTAAACTAGTGTACCTAACCAAACAAGTTTCAATTTATCATTCCAGACACCATTTAGTCAATCCAAACAATCACATATGCATGCAACCCTCTGGAGTTAATCATATCTAGGTATGAAATTGAATGACACTGGCGTTGTACGAGTCTGAAACTAACACACCACACATGTCAGTTTATATCATCACAATATTTTATATCTCAAATCAGTTTTATCTAATTAAACAAGCTCCCAAATTATCATATCAATGTTATTTCAAGCATAAACAGTCTGCATACCAATTAGTACAGATTCTTTTATCCACTTCTGGTTGTGCAAGCTCATCTTATGGACTTGATCATGCAGAGCATAGCATATTAAAAGGTAAACAACTTGACATGCTATTTCAGTTCACAGATACACTTGATCCTTCAATAACTTCAATCCTATAAATATTATATAAGATTAACTCTGGACCTCAACCTAGTATACAAGGGTATAGCAAGATAAACAAGCAACTTGTAAACATTTGAAAACCAACACTCTTACCATATCGTACTCTTAATATCAAAGAGAAGAAATACCCATAAACAATCACAACTAATGTCCTTCACATCGCTTCTAAGTCATATAAAAATAGATTTACATCTTCATAACATTTAACACTACAATAACCTTACCATTCCCTATGCATAGTCCATTATTTCTTGACCATTCTAACATATAGCCATGTGGCAGATACCAAATTCCATGAATCAGCAGAGCAAGCTTAAGATAGTTTTAACAAGAAACATTTAGATAATATTCATAACTCACAATCATCACATATGCGATCCTTTATCAATTCCCAATATAATTAAGCTCATATAACCTCAAACATATCAATCCACGTAACTCATTCTCTTCCAGTTTTTAATTCATCATATCAGACGACATAAGACAAGTTTTGCTAAATAGGACAACTAATCTTGATCTTAATCAGTGGCTCTTGTTTTAGGTAGATAACATGACTAAACAACTTACAGATAGCCAAACGAGTTCCCAAAACAGTATGCATTTTGATCACTTATTATTGCATTCTGAAGCCAAGAAACTCAAATTCGTAATTTTTTGCACTTCCGGTGGGCATTAGCACACATATTTACAAAATTCATACGAGTATAGATTTTTTATTATGCATTTAGTAAGTGCATAATATGTATTTTACGTACTATGCATTTGGCAAGTACATAATATTTTTTTTTACGTACAATGCATTTAGCAAGTGGAGAATAGCCTTTTGGTTTACGTATTATGCATTTTCCTCACTTATTATTGCATTTCGAAGCCAAGAAACTCAAATTCGTAATTTTTTGCACTTCCGGTGGCTATTAGCACACATATTTACAAAATTCATACGAGTATAGGTTTTTTACTATGCATTTAGCAAGTGCATAATAAGTATTTTACGTACTATGCATTTGACAAGTACATAATAGGTTTTTGTAAGTACAATTCATTTAGCAAGTGGAGAATAGCTATTTGTTTTACGTATTATGCATTTTCCTCACTTATTATTGCATTTCAAAGCCAAGAAACTCAAATTCGTAATTTTTTGCACTTCCGATGGGTATTAGCACACATATTTACAAAATTCATACGAGTATAGGTTTTTTACTATGCATTTGACAAGTACATAATAGGTTTTTGTAAGTACAATGCATTTAGCAAGTGCATAATAGCTTTTTGTTTTACGTATTATGCATTTAACTCACTTATTATTGCATTTCGAAGACAAAAAACTCAAATTCGTAATTTTTTGCACTTCCGATGGGTATTAGCACACATATTTACAAAATTCATACGAGTATAGGTTTTTTACTATGCATTTAGCAAGTGCATAATAAGTATTTTACGTACTATGCATTTGACAAGTACATAATAGGTTTTTGTAAGTACAATGCATTTAGCAAGTGCAGAATAGCTTTTTGTTTTACGTATTATGCATTTTACTCACTTATTATTGCATTTCGAAGCCAAGAAACTAAAATTCATAATTTTTTGCACTTCCGGTGGGTATTACCACACATATTTACAAAATTCATACGAGTATAGGTTTTTTACTATGCATTTAGCAAGTGCATAATAAGTATTTTACGTACTATGCATTTGACAAGTACATAATAGGTTTTTTTAAGTACAATGCATTTAGCAAATGCATAATAGCTTTTTGTTTTACGTATTATGCATTTTCCTCACTTATTATTGCATTTCGAAGCCAAGAAACTCAAATTCGTAATTTTTTGCACTTCCGGTGGGTATTAGCACACATATTTACAAAATTCATACGAGTATAGATTTTTTACTATGCATTTAGCAAGTGCATAATAAGAATTTTACGTGCTATCCATTTGGCAAGTACATAATAGATTCTTTTACGTACAATGCATTTAGCAAGTGCAGAATATCTTTTTATTTTACGTATTATGCATTATCCTCACTTATTATTGCATTTCGAAGCCAAGAAATTCAAATTCGTAATTTTTTGCACTTCCGGTGGGTATTAGTACACATATTTACAAAATTCATACGAGTATAGGTTTTTTACTATGCATTTAACAAGTGCATAATAAGTATTTTACGTACTATGCATTTGACAAGTACATAATAGGTTTTTGTAAGTACAATGCATTTAACAAGTGCATAATAGCTTTTTGTTTTACGTATTATGCATTTTACTCACTTATTATTGCATTTCGAAGCCAAGAAACTAAAATTCATAATTTTTTGCACTTCCGGTGGGTATTACCACGCATATTTACAAAATTCATACGAGTATAGATTTTTTACTACGCATTTAGCACGTCCATAATAAGTATTTCACGTACTATGCATTTGGCAAGTACATAATAGGTTTTTTTAAGTACAATGCATTTAGCAAGTGCAGAATAGCTATTTGTTTTACGTATTATGCATTTTCCTCACTTATTATTGCATTTCGAAGCCAAAACTTAAATTCGTAATGTTTTGCACTTCCGGTGGCCGAGAACTTATGTAATAAAACTGTCCAAAATCGGCTAACTTGCCAAACTGTCACATGCACTTCTTATTCTCTATTTCACTTAACACAAGTTCATCTCTTAACTATAACATCATGTAACTTTCAATTACTTCAAGAGGAAGAAGAAATCTTACCTTAGTTTTAGCCAAAACAGTCTCTAAGTTCTCGGCCAACTGCTTCTCTTTTGCACCACTTCTTCAAGTTACAATAACACACATGTATCCTCTACAAGCTTGTAACCATCTTACTTTCTTGTTTTTCTTCCAAAAAGTTCATCCCAAGCTTAGGGTTTTTCTTGGACAGAATTGGTCCATCCATGACTCACTGCCTTGGAGTATTTAACTTGGCTTAGAACTTAGTTAAGGAGCTTAATCTTTGGAAAATAAGTTGATCTTGGTCTTCACTTGGCTATGGTAATTCGAAATCTTGAAGGAGAAGGAAGATATAAGAGTGTTTGAAGGAGGAAGAAATTTATGAATATCAAGTCTTGCAGTACATATCTATACAAGTGGAGTTTGCACACAAGCAGAGGGGGGGGGGGGGGGGGCACCCAATTGACCACTTGTCCACATAATAATTCTCTTCACAAAAATAAATCCACACTTAGCCAAAATCTTGTAATTTTCGATAGCCTCACTTCTCAATGCCAAGATTTAATAATTCAACACTAAGTCCATAACTTCATTGGAAAGAATTCAACTAAGTGTATTAATTATTGTCGTCACATTTGTTGTATCCAAAATTATTCCATATAGAAAATGTAAATATACTTTCCTTTCAATATTCAAATCTTAGTTCCTTAATTACGTTCGGACTTATATGCCCTGGAATTACGGGGTGTAACATCCTTCCTCCCTTAGAAACATTCGTCCTCGAATGTTCATAATATGTCTCAAGCTATACAAATTTTGGCAAAGTCTCCTTTAACTATACCTACCAACCTATACTTGTTAGTGTCATTGCCCAGCGATCTGTAGTCGGCTATGACGGAATTCCTGACTCCTACGAAGTTTCAGTCGCACACTGTCCGAAAATTGACAGAGCGTATTTTGATCACTTAACCTCTTATTCTTCTACAAGTTCCAACAATACTCAGCAAACCCAAAGATGCCACACAGGGCCACAATATATCATAACACTTTTTCTCACACTAATTCATCTGAACAGGAAATCGATTCTCATGGATTAATCCAGGTTATTATCTAGAGTATGTACGTAAGGACGTACGTAGAAAATTTGAACTTGAGAATTAGGCTTGGCCGAATTAACTTTGTTCACAACACCCGGTTAGAGTCGTTTTTCGACGAAACGTTTTCACAGCTTTCGTAGGGGAATTTCCGGCTATGTCATTTTTAATTTTTGCGGATTTTTCCGAGAGACGAAACATTTTGGACCAACAAGAGGGCGCCACTTGGAACCCTCTCATTGGTGGGCTTTGGGGCGGCAAGTTGGACGAATTGCTTGACATTTTTGTCAAGTAGTAGGTAGGATATTTTTGTGGTAGATGGATAAGGTGCACTTGGCATGATCTTGGCCCTACACTTGCACCACACTTGGCTTGATCTTGGCCATTGGTTGGCCTTTGCTAGACCTATAAATACCCCTCCCCTTTGATGAACTTCTTCATCCAAATCTCTAAGTCTTGAAAGCTTCTTCCTCCCCCCTTAGTGTAGTGTCTTGTCCGAGAGCCCCTCTTCCCCTCGCCGAGAGTTCCCTAGTGGGGTAGTAGGGTATACACCCCCTCCTCGGGTGCTAGCCATGGTACCCCTAGCCTAGTTGTTTTCGTATAATACCCCCCCTCTTGGTAGAAATACTCTCAAAAGTATTGTTATAATGCCCAAATTACCTTAGCCGTATACCTTGTAGTATTCTAAGGTTATACTTATCTGAAAAGCCCGTAAATACTATTATACTTCCCTTAGTCACAAAACCGAAACCCTAAGGAAATCTCCATGGTTAGTTGGAGTAATAAGTAGAAGTGGGTTAGAACTTCTAAGGGTTGTTTGGAGCGGGTCGGGCACTGAGTAGGAGCTAAACCTTGCTCAGATCGACATTTAAACTCAGATAATTATGGGCTTATCGAGGTAAATATCTTGTCCCTCTATTGTAATTGGAAATTACATGTTGTATGATTATATAGTTGAAGTATACTATATATAGAACTGAACGTAGTTATCGGCAATGTCTTTTGACTTAAGCCTGAATAATAAGAAACCTTTTCGAAGAAAGTCTTGAATCAGTAATTACATAGGGTGTATTCAGTAGACTTGTGTAGCTTTCTTTGTGTAGTAGAATCGCACGTCAGGTTAGACGTGCAAACCCCAGTTTGCTTGGTAGCGGCCTCGATAGAGAGAGGAGATTTACGCTGTTGTTGAGGTACTACTCTCTCTGCGATCTACATTGGCATAGAAGCTAGCCAATCCATCCCATAATCACGTCGAAGTCAATCATCTCCAACTCTATCAAGTCGGCTAGGGTCTGACGACTGTAAATGGTCACAGGGCAAGCCCTATATACCCGCCGAGCTACCACCGAATCACCCACTGGCGTAGCTACCTCGAAAGGGTCTATGGACTCAGGCTCTATCCCTATCGTACTAGCAATAAGGGGAGATATATAGGGAGTAGAACCCGGATCTATCAAGGCATAAACATCAAACCTCGAAATCGATAAGATACCGTGGCGACATCGGTGAGGCCTCACGATCTGTCGGTGGACAAAGCATAAATGCGTTCGAGGACCGCTAGAATCGGGACGAGCCACGACCTGCGCGCGACCTGCGACCCATGAGCACCCGCCTCGGGCGAGTAACCGTAGGAGATGATGAAGCGGCCACGTAACACGGCCGAGCCACCACCGCGCCCCGGTCGGACAGTCCCTCGCAAAGTGACCCTGCTGGCCACAACTGTAACAAGATCCATAAGTAGTACCACACTTCCCGTAATGGGATCTACCGCATCGGCCACACTGGGGGGGTGGTCCCGATCGGCCGATACTCTACTACTCGACGCCCGAAGCCACCGGACCCCGGTCTGCCCTCGAAAACTCTGGCTGTGCTGAGGACGGTGCAGGAGTGCTCTGAGCTGGCTGTGGTGCGAATCTAGACTGCTGCTGAGGCCGCCCACCACGATAACCACCAGAAGACCCTCCCGTCCTGGCCTTCTTCTGCTGCTGTCTGTCCACTCGTCGACCTCTGCGCTCCTCGCATCCAAGGGCGTGAGCCTGCATGCGGGTAATGTCCATACCCGGCTGGAGAGAAACCCCCGCACATGACTCGGCCATATAGTCGTCTAGCCCGGTGACATAGCGGTGTACCCTATCCTCCATATCTGCTACCAATGCTGGGACATATCGAGCCAATGAATCAAACTCGACATTGTACTCCCTGACAGTGCGTCCTCTCTGCCTCAGCAGTAAATCTATCACCCGCGCCACCTCATCCGTGGAGGCAAGAAGTGAGTGAGAAAGCCTCGAGAACTCATCCCAGTAGGCGGGACGCGTGCTCTCCCCGGGATAACTCCCATGAATCAAACCACTCGACTGCGGTATCACGCAGCCTATGTGAACCAAAGATCACAGACTCGGTCTCCGACGCCCTGATCACTCTCAAAATCCTCTGAAGCTGACGGATGAACTCCTGCGGATCATCCTCCGGCCTCGACCCATAAAACTCCGGCGGGCTACAACTCAAGAAATCTCGTAGCCTCAAACTATCTGCCCTCGGGTGTACCACGGGTGCGACTGGAGCTGGAGCTGGGCTGAAGGCCGCGTCAATCTCTCTCGTGTCGGGCCACAACTTTAGCCAAAAGCTGGGCCATCTCTCAGAGCCCTAACTCCTCGCCCGGTGTGGGGCGGGAGGTGTGGGTGCTGTGATTGAAGTGGCGGCGTCATAGAACTCGCCGTCTCGTATAGGCGGGCACGAGCCCTCGTGACTCTGGGTGTCACGCTAGCGACTCCTCGGCTGCCTTGCCGCCACGGGCCGGGTTGCCTTACGTGGAGGCATAAGCATACAGAAAGGAATACGTTAGAGGTCCAACCTATAACACGCCTCTAAAGCACGATCTCGAATGAGAAGAATGGAAACCAATCCTAAATATCCTATAGCCTCACGATTATTGGTGTGGTGCACAACACACCGATAATCAAGACTCTACTAGATACGGTCGTAGACACTTTCCGAGGATTAATCGCTCGATACCACTTTTGTCACGACCGTTCGGGGCGTGATCGTGCCTACCGGGCACCCAAGCAGTCATACATCGGAGAAAATCAGCGGAAATATAAAACAAGACATGAAACGATTTATAAAATAAGACCACGCTTTATGTGAGAAAACATCGCCTTTCGGCATATATATATAATCATAGTTCAGCGATTCATCCGACAATGCATACAACATGACTACAGACCTCTGAAATATACAACTATGGCGGGCGGGGCCCGCCATACCCTCGACAGTACAAACTATCTACAACAGGAGATCATACCAAAAGTAGAGCCTCGGAAGAGATGGAGCTCCGACACCAACGCGTGGAGATCCTAAGGATGCGGATCTAGCACTGCCGCTTACTGCGGCATGAACGCAACCCCGAAGGAGGTCGATAACAGTACTAAGTATGCGAATCGTAAAGTACTTAAATGAAAACATATCATTTTTAAAACCGGTTTACAAATATGTGTGAAACAACGAGGAACCGCATAGTGCCACATCACAAACAAGAGCAACAATAGGTAATCAGAATGAGTCTTGTCTAGGCCGCGAATGATCGAAAGCAGGCCACTCGCCCCATCATCATTCGCAAGCCTAATCCTGACTCCGAGTCCGCATAGGCCACTCACGTGGGCCCGCATGAGGTATAACCCGCGTCGAGGTAGCTACTCCTCGGCGTCGCCCCGACTCATTGTCGCATGCCACATAGGCCGCATGAGGCATAACCCGCATACTAACACGGAACTCGTAGCTCGCGCATAGGCCCCTGGACCCGCATGAGGTATTCTCGAATCATGGTCCTGCATCACCGAGTCTACCCGCGTCGGAGGCGACTTAACCCGGTATCATCTCAAGAGGTGAGTGATAGTATACTAACATAACAACTTATCTTTAAACAACATAAGCACAACAAGGATACTCACCTATACAAACGCGTTACAAGATACTAACACACATAGCATCATATCATGTCTACTTATCAAACCATCTTATTATTCTTTCACAATATAAGTCCATTATAAACACATAGGCAAACTTGTTTCTTTTATCAATCTTAAGTGGTTATACTTAACTTCCCATAAAGCTAGTATAACTCTTAAGCTTCGCTTTAAAAACCAATTAGTTCTCTTTAAAATGATTGAGATTCTTTTGAAATGCTTTCGGATCTTTATTATTCAAAGCTTAAGCGTGAGGCATTCAGTAAGTGTTATTCGGGCTTAAGCGTGAGGCATTGCCGTAAGTGTTATTCAGCTTAAGTCAAAGACATTGCCGTAGTTATTATTCGATTAACACGTATGCGTCTACCGCTTATATATATATTGTAAAATATCATGCTTTAGGAAGAATCACATACCTTCTCAATGAAAACCACCGCCAAGTTGAATATGTCGCGCAGAGTCACCTATAATGGTCACGATATCTATCAAAGACTACTCAAGGTCATTCTAAACAGAGGGTTCACAATTCTACGGAAAGTCGGGCGACTTCCCTACCCATGAGCTATATAAGTCTCGTGAAACAGTCTATGTAAGTACAGATTCAATTATTCTTCTTTAAACCCTTCATCGTGATAACTTCAATTCTATTCGTGATATACTTCTAAGTATTTATACTTATACTTATACTACAACAAGATATATTTTCTAATTCAAAAGAGGTTAGGATTAGTTACCTCGGTAAGCCCAATAATATCCTAGAAAAGTCGCTGAGCAAGGTTTTGCTCTAAGTTGTATGCTCAAGAACCTTAGAAGTTCTTCACAACTTCTACTAAGTACTAAGGTATTTGGGCTAGGGTATTTTGGGCATTATAACGATACAAGAAGGTAACTTTTCTACCAAGGGAGGGGTAGATTTTTGGCTAGGCTAGGGGCCTCGGCCAAACTACTAGGCTAGAGAGGGGTATTCGGCCGGGGCCTTCACAGGGAGGAGGTGTTTTTGGACGAGAAGACTACAAAGGGAGAGGAGAGGATTTTTCAAGACTTGGAAGATTTGTGGATGAAGAACTCTTCATCTCTGGGGGTATTTATAGGTCAAGCCTTGGCCAACCAATGGCCAAGATGAAGACAAGTGCAAGGCAAGTGTAGGGTGAGGATTAACTAAACACAAATATCCTACCAACCCTTGACTTGTGCACAAGCAAAACGTGCCTTGGCTCTCCATTTCGTCCATGGACGATTCAAGTCCATCAATGGGAGGTGCCAAGTGTTGCCTCCCGTTGGTCCAAAATGTTTCGTATCTCGGAAAAATCCGCCAAAAATAAGAAATGGCATAGCGGAATTTACTCTACGGCGTGGAAGCGTTTAGTGGAAAGCGATTCTTTTAGTGAGTTGTGTACAAAATAAAACGTCCAAGGCTTATATTTAAGGCAAGACTTTAGTACGTATTCCCTTACGTACATACTCTGGAAATACGGTATAACATTCTCCTCCTTAGAAACATTCGTCGAATGTTCCTTCCAAACGATTATCGAAGAAGCTTAAACGCTTGTAAATGCCACACACGCGCAGAGCAACACATGGCGTAAACGATAACGAAAATTTGCAAGTAGGAAAGTGAATTTACGGAGGTGTGGGAATAGGTGAGGATACTTCCGCCTCATGTCCTCCTCGGCTTCCCGTGTCATCTCTCCTCGAGCTCGTTCGCCACAAGACTTTGTGGAAGCCACGTCCGCCGTCGCAGACGCTAACGACGATCGACTATCGCTATGGGAATCTCTCATACGATAACCCCTCGGTCACCTGGACATCGTCACTCTGGTGTACCCTAGATGGATCACCTATACATCTCCTAAGGATAGATAGGTGAAACACCGGTTGCACTGCCTCCAGATCGGACGGCAGATCCAACTCGTAGTAACCTTGCCTACCTCCTGCGGACAATCAAGCGGCCCAATGTACCTTGGTGAGCTTCCTTCTTCCGAATCTCATCACACCCTTCATGGGTGACACCTTTAGGAAAACCCAATCATGAACCTCGAACTCAAGATGTCGACGACGATGATCTGCATCGACTTACATCGACTCGAAAGTCGATAGCGCTCTCGGATAAGTTTCACCTTATCCATCGCTCTTTGTACCAAATCTGGTCCCACTAGCGCCCCGCCCACATCGAACCAACCTATAGGCGATCTCGCACTTCCTCCCATACAAGGCCTCAAGGCGCCATCCGAATCTTTGGAGTGGTAGCTATTATTATAAGCGAACTCAACTAGAGGCAAATGATCCTCCCAACTACCATCGAAGTCAATAACAGCTCGCAGATATCCTCAAGAGTGCGGATAGTGCGCTCTGCTGTCCGTCTGCGTGGATGAAATGCGATTACTCGTGCTCACTGCGTCCTAAACCCTCGGAAGGACCTCCAGAAGTTAGCGGGCTCCTGCATGCGATATGATCGAGTAGGGACTCCATGCGATCGACGATCTCTCGGATGTAAAGTCCGCATAATCCTCACCAAAAGTCGTCCGACGGAAGAAAGTGGGCTGATTTCACGACCGCCGACGATAACCCATATAGAATCATGTCTCCTCCGAGTGCGAGGTAATCCTGTGATGAAGTCCATGTTGATTACCTCCCACTTCCGGTCGGGATCTCAATCGTCAGAACAAACCACGTGCCTCCGGTGCTCTACCTTCACCGCGGACAACACGGGCACCGAGCTACGAACTCGCAACGTCCTCTTCAAGCCATCCCACCAATACGGATCTAAGGTCGTGGTACATCTTGGTCGACCGGATGGATAGTAACGCGCTATGTGCTTCCCAAGAACTGCTGCCAAGTCACGAAACATCCGAACACACGATGCGCCTCAAACCTTAGCACCCCATCAGTGCTACCTCAAAAGGACCGCGCCTCACGAAGAGTCAGATCACGATATCGAATCAAAGCTGGATCCTCGAATGTTGCCTCTTCACCTCGACGACGATGGAAGACTCGGCAACCTCGCGAACTCTAACCCCATCGCTATCGTAATCAATCAAGCGGACACCAAGGCTCGCTAATCGATGCAAATCACGAACCATGTCCTCCTCTCTAGTCGCATCCGATAGGCTCCCATCGACCTACGACTAAGAGCATACGCCACAACATTGGCCTTCCCGGGTGGTATAGGATATCAACATCGTAATCCTTAAGCAACTCTAACCACCGTCTCGTCGTAAGTTCACTCCTCGGTGAAGATATACCGAGGCTCTTGTGGTGCGTATAAATATCCACGTGAACCCCATACAAATAGTGCCTCGGATCTTCAAAGCGTGAATCACGGTACCGACTCCAAATCATGGGTGGGGTAGTTCTCTCGTGTTTCTTGGTGTCGGGATGCATATGCTATAACCCCCGCCATCTTTGCATCAATACACATCCCAACCCGATGCACGACGATCACAATACACGACATAACCATCTGGACCTCTGGAAGAGTAAGAAACGGCGGTTGTCGGTCTCTCTTTCAAGAATCGAAACCACGCTCCACAAGCATCACCATCAAACTTGGCTGCTTACGAGTCGGCCTAGTCAATGGTGCGAGATAGAAGCAAACTTCTCCACGAACCGCGATAATAACTGCAAGGCCCGAAAGCGCGAACCTCTGCCGGAGTAGTAGGTCTCGGCCAAGTCTGGCGCCTCGATCTTGGCCGTATCAACTCGAATGCCATCGGCCGACAATATGCCCAAGAAACGCCATCAAGTCAACCAAAACTCACATTTGGAAAACTTGGCGTCTAATCGCTGTCTGGAGAAGCTGCCGGCCAGATCGCCTCAAATGCTCGCGTGCTCGCTTCCTGGCGAGAATAAACCAAGATATCATCAATGAACACTATCACAAACGTGTCCAAAATGGTTTGAACACTCGGTTCATCAAATCCATGAATACCACGAGCATTGGTCAACCCAAAAGACATGACCACGAACTCATAATGCGTCTGGTCCGAATGCGATCCTGGGACATCCACCTCTCGACTCGCACTGATGATAGCCCGATCGCAGATCAATCTTGAGAAACATCTCGCACTCCGCAATCAGTCGAACAAATCATCAATCACGGGAGGGTATCTGTTCTTAATAGTCACCTTGTTCACCGCCGTAATCAACACATGCGCGGCGTCCGTCCCTTCTTCTTTACGAACAATACGGCGCTTCGGGAGAAACACTGGCCTAATGAAGCCCTTCTCTAGCAAATCCCTAAGCGATCCTTCACTCTCTCAACTCGGCGGTGCCATTCGTATGGCGGAATGGAAATAGGCCGAGTATCGCAATATGTCAATACAAAACTCAATCTCCTCTCGGGAGGATACCCGGAGGTCATCCGGGAACACGCGTCGGGAACTCGTCGACTACGGAATCGATGAAAATGCAGTACCGCACTCGTATCAAACACTCGAACTAGATGGTAGATATACCCGCCTTCGCACCATCTTCCTAGCCTTGAGGTAGGAAATAAACCTACCCCCGGCGATACCGTGCTCCTCCCACTCAACAACCGCCTCGTGAAAGCGGAACCATACTACTCTCTCTGCGGTCTACATTGGCATAGCGAAGCTAGCCAATCCATCCCCATAATCACGTCGAAGTCAATCATCTCCAACTCTATCAAGTCGGCTAGTGGTCCGCGATCAGTAAATGGTCACAGGACAAGCCTATATACCGTAGAGCTACCACCGAATCACCCATGGCGTAGCTACCTCGAAAGGGTCTATGGACTCGTGCTCTATCCCTATCCTACTAGCAACAAGGGAGATATATGGAATGAGTAGAACCGGATCTATCAAGGCATAAACATCAAACCACATCGATAAGATACCGTGACGACATCGGTGAGGCCTCACGATCTGTCGGTGGACAAGCATAAATGCGGTTCGAGGACCGCTAGAAGCTGAAAGCCACGACCTCTGCCGCGACCTGGCGACCCACGAGCACCACGCCTCGGCGAGTAATCGTAGGAGATGATGAAGCGGCCGCACGTAACACGGCGTGAGCCTACCACCGCGCGCCCCGGTCGGGCCGATCCTCGCAGTGACCTGCTGGCCACAATCGTAACAAGATCCATAAGTAGTACCACACTTCCCGTAATGGGATCTACCGCATCGGCCACACCGGGGTGGTCGATCGGCGATGCCTCTACTACTCGACGTCGAAGCCACAGGGCCCCAGTACGCCTCGAAAACTCGGGTGTCTTGAGGCGGTGCGAGTGCTCTGCCGTGGCGTGGTGCGAATCTAGGCTAGCTGCGAGGCCGCCACCACGATAACCACGAAGACCCTCGTCACGGCCTTCGCCTGTCTGTCGCTCGTCGACCTCTGCGCTCGCCGCATCGAGGCGTGAGCTGCGTGCGGGTAATGTCCATACGGTGGAGAAACCCCGCATGACTCGGCCATATAGTCGTCTGGCGGTGACATAGCGGTGTACCCTATCCTCCATATCTGCTACCAATCTTTGGACATATCGAGCGATGAATCAAACTCGACATTGTACTCCACGACGGTCGTCCTCTGCCTCGGCGGTAAAAATCTATCGGCCGCGCCTCGCCATCTGTGGAGGCAAGAAGTGAGTGAGGAAAGCCTCGAGAACTCATCCCAAGTAGGCGGGACGCGTGCTCTCCCGGGATAACTCCCGTGAATCAAACCAATCGATTGCGGTATCACGCGACCTATGTGAACCAAAGATCACGGACTCGGTCTCGACGCCCGATCACTTTCAAAATCCTCTGAAGGCGACGGATGAACTCCTGCGGATCATCCTCCGCTCGACCCATAAAACTCCGTGCGGCTCTGACTCAAGAAATCTCGTAGCCTCAAACTATCTCGCCTCGGGTGTACCACGGTGCGATCGAGCTGAGCTGAATCGAATCGCCGCGTCCAATCTCTCTCGTGTCGGGCCACAACTTTAGCCAAAAGTGGGCCATCTCTCAGACCCTAACTCCTCCGCCCTGTGGGGCGGAGGAGGTGGGTACGTGGTCTCATTGGGCCGGCGGCGTCATAGAACTCGCCGTCTCGGTATAGGCGGGCACGAGCCCTCGTGACTCGGGTGTCTGCTAGCGACTCCTCGGCCGCCTTGCCACGGGCCGGGTTGCCTTACGTGAGGCATAATCATATAGAAAGGAATACGTTAGAGGGTCCAACCTATAACACGACTCTAAAGCACGATCTCGGAATGAGAAGAATGGAAACCAATCCTAAATATCCTATAGCCTCACGATTATTGGTGTGGTGCAACACACCGATAATCAAACTACTAGATACGGTCTGTAGACACTTTCCGAGGATTAACTGCTCTGATACCACTTTTGTCACGACCCGTTCCGGGGCCCGTGACTGGTGCCTTACCGGGGCACCCAAGTAGTCATACATCAGAGAAAATCAGCGGAAATATAAAACAAGACATGAAACAGTTTATAAAATAAGACACAGTTTATGTGAGAAAACATCGCCTTTCGGCATATATATATAATCATAGTTCAAGATTACATCCGACATCGCATAACATGACTACAGACCTCTAAGGAAATATACAACTATGGCGGGACAGGGCCCCGCCATACCCTGACTGTACAAACTATCTACAACAGGGAGATCATACCAAAAGTAGAGCCTCCGGAAGAGATGGAGCTCCCGACACCAACGTGGAGATCCTAAGGATGCGGATCTAGCACCTGCTTGCCCTTACCTGCGGCATGAACGCAGCCCCCCGAAGGAGTCGACAACAGTACTAAGTATGCGAAATCGTAAAGTACTTAAATGAAAACATATCATTTTTAAAACCGGTTTACAAATATGTGTGAAACAACCGAGAACCGCACATAGTGCCACATCACAAACAAGAGCAACAATAGGTAATCGTAATGAGTCTTGTCTAGCTGCGAATGATCGAAAGCAGGCCACTCGCCCATCATCATTCTCGCAAGCCTAATCTCGACTCCGAGTCCGCATAGGCCACTCACGTGGGCCCGCGTGAGGTATAACCCGCATCGGTGGTACTCCTCGGCATCGCCCCGACTCGTCGCGCATGGCACATAGCCGCGTGAGGCATAACCCCGCATACTAACACGGAACTCTCGTAGCTCGCATAGGCCCCTGGACCCGCGTGAGGTATTCTCGAATCATGGTCCTGCATCACTGAGTCTACCCGTCGGAGGCGACTTAACCCCTGTATCATCTCAAGAGGTGAGTGATAGTATACTAACATAACAACTTATCTTTAAACAACATAAGCACAACAAGGATACTCACCTATACAAACGTTACAAGATACTAACACACATAGCATCATATCATGTCTACTTATCAAACCATCTTATTATTCTTTTCACAATATAAGTCATTATAAACACATAGGCAAACTTGTTTCTTTTATCAATCTTAAGTGGTTATACTTAACTTCCCATAAAGCTAGTATAACTCTTAAGCTTCTGTTTAAAAACCAATTAGTTCTCTTTAAAATGATTCAGTATTCTTTTGAAATGCTTTCAGATCTTTATTATTCAGGCTTAAGCCGTGAGGCATTCTTAGTAAGTGTTATTCGTGCTTAAGCGGTGAGGCATTGCCGTAAGTGTTATTCGTGCTTAAGTCAAAGACATTGCCGTAGTTATTATTCGATTAACACACGTATGCGTCACCGTACTATATATATATTGTAAAATATCATGCTTTAGGAAGAATCACATACCTTCTCAAAAACCACCCGCCAAGTTGAATATGTCGCTAGGCAGAGTCACCTATAATGGTCAGATATCTATCAAAGACTACTCAAGGTCATTCTAAACAGAGGGTTCACAATTCTACGGAAAGTCGGGCAGACTTCCTACCCGGTGAGCTATATAAGTTCATCGTGAAACAGTCCTATGTAAGTACAGTTCAATTATTCTTCTTTTAAACCCTTCTACTGTGATAACAGTTCAATTCTATTCTGTGATATACTTCTAAGTATTTATACTTATACTTATACTACAACAGTATATATTTTCTAATTCAAAAGAGGGTTAGGATTAGTTACCTCGGTAAGCCCAATAATATCCTAGAAAAAGTCGCGCCTGAGCAAGGTTTTGCTCCTAAGTTGTATGCTCCAAGAACCTTAGAAGTTCTTCACAACTTCTACTAAGTACTAAGGTATTTGGGCTAGGGTATTTTGGGCATTATAACGATACAAGAAGGTAACTTTTCTACCAAGGGAGGGGGGGTAGATTTTTGGCTAGGCTAGGGTGGGGGCCTCGGCCAAACTACTAGGCTAGAGAGGGGGTATTCGCCGAGGGCCTTCATGAGGAGGAGGTGTTTTTGGACGAGAAGACTACAAAGGGAGAGGAGAGGATTTTTCAAGACTTGGAAGATTTGTGGATGAAGAACTCTTCATCTCTAAGGGGGGTATTTATAGGTCAAGCCTTGGCCAACCAATGGCCAAGATGAAGACAAGTGCAAGGCAAGTGTAGGGTGAGGATTAATTAAACACAAATATCCTACCAACCTCGACTTGTGCACAAGGCACAAAAACGTGCCTTGGCTCGCCAATTTCGTCCATGGACGATTCACGTCCATCAATGGGAGGGTGCCAAGTGTTGCCCTCCGTTGGTCCAAAATGTTTCGCCTCTCGGAAAAATCCGCAAAAATAAGAAATGGCATAGCGGAATTTACTCTGAAAGTCGTGGAAACGTTTAGCCGGAAAACGATTCTTTTAGTGAGTTGTGTACAAAATAAAGCGTCAAGGCTTATCTTTAAGGCAAGACTTTACGTCGTATTCCCTTACGTACATACTCACGAAATACGGTATAACAAGTATTACGTGATGTTTGTGTAAAGGGTTTTCCTCGATTGTGCTTATGTTGTTTAAACGTTAAGCGTTATGTTGGTATTATACCACTCACCGTGTTTAGGGGTTAAGCTGCCTCCGTCTGGGGTAGACTCGGCGATGCAGGACCGTGATTCGAGAATACCTCATGCGGGTCCGGGGCCTATGCGGAGCTTCGAGAGTTCCAGGTTAGTGTGAGTCCTTTATGGTCATGCGGTCTATGTGGCCATGCTGACTGCGAGTACAGGACGATGCCGGGGAGTATCTACCCTCGATGCGGGGTTATACCTCATGCGGGCCTATGAGATTGGCCTATGCGGGTGCGGGGAGTTCGGGGCTAGACGCCGCACATTTGATATTGCGAGCGGCGACCGGCTTTGATCATGTGGCGATGCAGACAGATATCATGATCTGATTTATGACCTTGTTAGTCGTAGGTGTTAGTAGTCGGCTATGCCTTACTTACCTGTCTTTGTATTATCTGGACACAGGTGGGACCTGCTGTTCATGTGTATTCCTTGGTGCTTTATATATCATAGACTGCCGGCAGTGAGGAAGGTATTCCACGGGCATGATTGATGTTGTGGGCGTGAGACCCATTGCTATATTGGAGTGATGACTTTGAGGGCGTGAGTCCCTGACTTGATATGACTGCTTATTTATTGTGATGTAGTTTGGTTATCATACATGTCTCCTGCTTTATATAGACTACTATGATTTCATTTACAGTATTTTTCAGTTTCACATACTGTTGTCTTGACCTCGCCGCGTTCATCTGCGAGTAAAGGTACACGATCGTTGATCCTCGCTCTTAGGGTCACGATTCAGCGTTTGGGAAGCTCGTTCCTCCGGAGCTTATCTTGGTATAGTCCCTGTTGTTGTAGGTGCTTACATTCGAGGTATGGCGGCCCCGTCCGTCGTTGTTGTCATATCATTCGTAGAGGTGCATGTAATCTTGTTGTGGGCGAGAAATTGTAAGAGGTTTGTAAAAGGATTAACTGTTCAAATTGTTATTTATATGTCTTGTGATAACCGCTTTTGGTTAGCTTTGTCTTATTTCCTTTGTCTTATTACATTGGTTTCATGTATTGTCTTTATGTTCCGTGATTACTCGATGTTGTATCACTAGGGTGCGGGGTAAGGCACGATCCACGGGCCCGAACGGTCGTGACAAAAGTGGTATCGAGCGATTAATCCTCGGAAAGTGTCTGACAGTATCGATCCGAAGTCTTGATTATCGGTGTGTTGTGCACCACACCAATAATCGTGAGGCTATAGGATATTTAGGATTGGTTTCTATTTCTTCTCACTCGAGATCGTGCCTTAGAGCCGTGTTGTAAGTTGGACCCTCTAACGTATTTCTTTCCACCGCTATGCCTCGCGTAGGCAACCGGCCCGGGAGGGCAAAGCGGCGGAGCTGCGAGTAGAGTACAAAGGGTTACGTGGGCACAGGCCCAATCATCACCTGGGGTGGTGCTTCATTCGGGGAGTTTTGCGACGTCACTAGCAAAGAGATTACACGGCGGCGCGATTCCTCTGCGCCATGATATTTGAACCTTCAGTTCCACGACCGGGAACAGAGAATATAGATTTCAAGGAGGCGACCCTGTATTTGACTACCAGAGAGTATACCGATGTGCCGCGAGTCTTGATGAATATCAACGAGAAGGTTGTGCAAAAGTAAGTTCTTCAGTTAGGCTTGAGCATGGCACGTATGCGGGCTTATGCGCGTGGCCGAGAAACGTGAGATCGACGGGTTAACGAAGGGCCGAGAAGAGGGCGAGCGGCCAGGTCCTTTGGTAACTTTGGCGAGTCACCTCACCAATGGATTAGATTATGCGCATCCACGGTGCGAAAAGGTCCTCACGGGGTTCGGGGCGTTCGGGGTATGCGAGGAGTTGGTCGAGCTCGAGCTTAGGTTCCACGATCCACGAAGGTTCCGGCCATCCGATTCAGTTTTCTCGGTGTTCACGATGTGTGCAGCGCCATCTCGAGAATGTCGTCTTTTAGTTGGTACTTGTTGTACCTATGACCGTCAGTGCGATGTCGAAAGAGTGTCGTTGCGGTAGGACTTATCATTCATGATCGGTGGGTAGTTGTCATCTTCCTTAGCTATGCGCCCTACGGGGCATGTTTGATTAGAACGACTAAGGGGAGTGAAGCAGTAGATATAGATATATCCTTAACCCTCTAGAGATCTGTATGTGTGATAAGGTGAGTATACCTCAAGTGCTATGTTACGATAGCGAAGGTGTTAGTTGTGATTAGAAATCATGGTGGGTTAGCAGAGTAAGATTTTGGGGATAGAGAAGGTGTGAGCATTAGAGTTTTATAATTAGAGACCTTAGAGGTAAGGCCATCTCGAGTATAGGCGTATGTTTATGTTTGACCCTTATAGGAGTGCATAGTGCACGTGAGCTATGTTCTGGGATAAGTCCCGAGTAGTGTGGCATGAAGAGGGTAGTTGAGCTAAGAAGACCGCTAGGTTTTCGTAACGTGATTAGTGAGAGTTTTCCTTCGGAGAGCTAGCGTCTAGCGCGTTGCCGGGTCGGGTTGAGGCCACTTTGCGGGTCAACCCGCGGCATGTTTGGTGGTGGGGTCAGTTTGTGGTGGTCCCGTCTTGTGGTAGGGTCACGAGGGTATTAGGCCCGAGTTTAGTTAACCAACGTGCGAATTCGTGGATGCGTTCGACCCGATGGTCGGGCCGAGGAGGTCACCGTCTTGTCTTAGCAAAGGACCGTTTACTCGGATGTTGATTTTATCAGAAAGGTTGTAAGGCTGCACGGGGTGCCTACCTTCACCTTATGACAGACAGTGGAGCCCAGGGTACGGCTGTTTTTGGTTTCTGGAAGTTTTACCAAGCAGGGTTAAGAACTCAGGTGAGTCTCAGAATCGCATTCGCCCTCGGGCCAGTGTGTGTATTTCAGAGGTAGTGGTGGGGATTGTTGTCTCCTATGGAGGGAGTGTTTAAGCTACCATTTCAATTTTCGAATTTCGCCTTATGAGGTCTTGTAGGGGCGGAAGTGTAGGTTGCCGGTCGATTGGTTCGATGTTGGCAAGATTTAGATAGTTGGTTCAGGCTTGTTCCAGCAGACTGTGGATAGGGTAAAGCTTGTCTAGGAGAGGTTCTGGCAGCTCAGAGAAATCGTGCGGATAATCGGCGACGCTTAGAGTTCAGTTGACGGTCGGTCTTCTTGAAAGTACCACGGGTTGGGTGTGATGAGTTTTGGAAAACAGAGGAACTTAGCGAGTTACTTTGGGCCACTTTTGAGTTCATGTGAAAAATAGGCGGATTGCCTATATGTTAACATTGCCGTTCGACTTAGGAGGCGATGCGTCGATCTTTTCGTATTGTTATGATCAGAAAGTATCGAGATCCATCCAGTGTTCGATTAATGATGACCACGTTAGAGATAGTAACCCGAGTTTTGGAGGCGACGATGCTCGAAATGTGGTAAGAGTTCGAGTGTCTGACACCTCGTGGATCGCATGTAGTCGGTACCATTTGTTGGGTCGCCAGGTGACACTAGAACCTCGCGGCAAAGTGACAAAAGTGGTATCGGGAAGAAGCGAGCATGTATGGCGAGCATAGATGTGATCATTTCTTTTGTAAGGAGAAGGTGCGAAGGAAGTATATTTTAGAACCCGGAGAGGGGTGGTTGTGGTAATGTTAGAGGTGTTTCCTCGTGGACTTGGATGGAGGTTTTTGCGCGGATGTTTTACGTGGCGGGTGTGGCGATTGTTCGTAAGTATAGTAGTGAAGACTATCTTGGCGCGCTTGTTTTGAGACTTAGAAGGAACATTCGGACGAATGTTTCTAAGGAGGAGAATGTTATACCGTATTTCCGGTATATGCGTGGGACGTACGTAGAAAATTTGAACTTGAGAATTAGGCTTGGCCGAATTAACTTTGTTCACAACACCCGGTTAGAGTCGTGTTTCGACGAAAACTTTTAACAGCTTTCGTAGGGGAAATTACGGCTATGTCATTTTTAATTTTTTCGGATTTTTACGAGAGACGAAACAATTTGGACCAACAAGAGGGCGCCACTTGGCACCCTCTCATTGAGTGGGCTTTGGGCGCAAGTTGGACGAATTGCTTGACATTTTTGTCAAGTAGTAGGTAGGATATTTTTGTGGTAGATGGATAAGGTGCACTTGGCATGATCTTGGCCCTACACTTGCACCACACTTGGCTTGATCTTGGCCATTGGTTGGCCTTTGCTAGACCTATAAATAACCCTCCCCTTTGATGAACTTCTTCATCCAAATCTCTAAGTCTTGAAAGCTTCTTCCTCCCCCCTTAGTGTAGTGTCTTGGCCGAGAGCCCCTCTTCCCCTTGGCGAGAGTTCCCACAGTGGGGTGGTAGAGGGTATACACCCACTCCTTGGGGTGCTAGCCGTGGGGTACCCCAGCCTAGTTGTTTTCGTATAATACCCCCTCTTGGTAGAAATACTCTCAAAGTATTGTTATAATGCCCAAATTACCTTAGCGTATACCTTGTAGTATTCTAAGGTTATACTTATCTGAAAAGCCCAGAAATACTATTATACTTCCTTCCGTCACAAAACCGAAACCTAAGGAAATCTCCATGGTTAGTTGGAGTAATAAGTAGAAGTGGGTTAGAACTTCTAAGGGTTGTTTGGGCGGGTCTGAGCGCCTGAGTAGGAGCTAAACCTTGCTCAGATCGACATTTAAACTCGGATAATTATGGGCTTATCGAGGTAAATATCTTGTCCTCTATTGTAATTGGAAATTACATGTTGTATGATTATATAGTTGAAGTATACTATATATAGAATCGAACGTAGTTATCGGCAATGTCTTTTGACTTAAGCTGAATAATAAGAAACCTTTTCAAAGAAGAGTCTTGATCAGTAATTACATAGGGTGTATTACAGAGACTTGTGTAGCTTTCTTTGTGTAGTAGAATCGCACACGTCAGGTTAGACGTGCAAACCCCACGGTTGGCTTGGTAGCCGCCTCGATAGAGGAGAGATTTACGCTGTTGCGGGGAGGTCTTTGCGAATTTTACGTAGAATGTTCTACGATAAGATCTAGATGTTAATAAGCACCTTGTGGCCTTATAGGTTGAAGTCGCGTGTGGCGCGATCTACTTGGCTTAGTAGAGCCGGCTTGAGGTACTTGGGCGTTTTGCTATTAGTCGATACTCGTCGCGAGGTATGTGAACCTCTTCCTATCTCTTCTAGCATGATATGTGTGAACTATGTAGTACGGTGAGCGTCACGTGTGCTAAATGTATTTGATTGGTTTAAAACATAAAGTGTTATAACGGCTTTATGGGAAGTTGGTTATAACGACTTTATGTTGGTAAGAAAATACTTGTGGTTTTAAAAGGTAATCGATTTGAACTATGACCGCTTGTTATGTGTTAATAAAGAACTTGAAGTATTTCAAAAGATTTTTGAATCATTTGAAAGAAGAAGTAATACTTGGTTTTGAAAACTTAAGAGTTATACTAGCTTTATGGGAAGTTAGGTAATAACGGCTTAAGAATGTTTCTTGATTCGAAATCGAATGTGTATCGACAAACCACTGCAGCGTTAATAAAAGGAAATGTTTTAATGCAGTTAAGTATTATTAAAACCGGTAGAAACTTCCATCTGCATGAAGCTAAGATGAGACAAAATGATATTTCTAGATCATGGTCTTTGTAATAAGATTGTTATAAACAAGAATATCCTACTCACATATAAGGCTTATGTTTCTCAGATAGTTTAAAAAAGAGAATTATATTCTTAAATGAAAAGACTATGAACTACGAAACCTTTCTAAAATAAGAAACGTGAACATTTGAAATTAGGCAAACTTGGACGTTGGATAATAATGTTGTTACTTGATTTTACAAAGATAAGTGTTTTGATTCACTTCAAAAGATAATCACTCTATTTTCATATACTACGGGTATTGTGTGACTTTTTTTGAAAGTAACGTATCTTTTAAAAAGTTAATGTATGAAGTACTTTGGGGATAGAAACCCGAACATGTTGACACATAGTAGAAAGTACCTTATGTGTGAATAACTTGATTGTATTGGTTTGTGATAGCCTTGTAATACCTTCGTGTTGATTTGATAAGTAATCATATTAGGATGCTACGTGTGTTAGTATTCTGTGATGTTTGTGTAAAGGGGTTTTCCCTTGATTGTGCTTATGTTGTTTAAACGTTAAACTGTTATGTTGGTATTATACCACTCACCGTGTTTCCGGGGGTTAAGCTGCCCTCCGATGCGGGGTAGACTCAGGCGGTCTGGGACCATGATTCGAGAATACCTCATGCGGGTCGGGGCTATCTTGAGCTACGAGAGTTCGTGTTAGTGTGCGGCCTTTATGGTCATGCGGTGCATGTGGCCATGCGGTGCGAGTCGGGGCGATGCCGGAGTATCTACCCGATGCGGGGGTATACCTCATGCGGGCCTAGGAGATTGGCCTATGCGGAGCGGCGGGGAGTTCCAGCGCTAGACGCGCACATGTGATATTGCGGGCGAGCGACCAGCTTTGATCAAGTGACGGTCAGCAGATATCATGATCTGATTTATGACCTTGTTAGTCATGGGTGTTAGTAGTCGGCTATGCCTTACGTGCACTACTGTCGCTTTATTTGGACACAGTGGGACTGCTGTTCACGTATTCCTTGGTGCTTTATATATCATGATCGCCGGCGTGAGGAAGGTATTCCACGGCATGATTGATGTTGTGGCGTGAGACCCATTGCTATATCGAGTGATGACTTTGAGGCGTGAGTCCACGACTTGATATGATCGCTTATTTATTGTGATCGTAGTTTGGTTATCATACATGTCTCCGCTTTATATAGACTACTATGATTTCATTTACGATATTTTGATTTCACATACTTTTTGTTGTCTTGACCTCGCCCGAGTGCGTTCATGCCGCAGGTAAAGGTACACCAGTCGTTGATCCTCGCTCTTAGGATCACAGTTCAGCGTTTGGGAAGCTCCGTTCCTCCGGAGGCTTATCTTGGTATAGTCCCCTGTTGTTGTAGGTGCTTACATTCAGGGGTATGACGGGGCCCTGTCCCGTCGTTGTTGTCATATCATTCGTAGAGGTCTGTAGTACTGTTGTGGGCAGAAATTGTAAGAGGGTTTGTAAAAAGGATTAATCTGTTCAAATTGTTATTTATATGTACTGACGGTAACCGTTTTTGGTTAGCCTGTCTTCTTATTTCACTGTCTTATTACATTGGTTTCATGTATTGTCTTTATGTTCCGCTGATTACTCTGATGTTGTATCACTAGGGTGCCCGGGGTAAGGCACCAGTCACGGGCCCCGGAACGGGTCGTGACATTCATGGTCTTATAATTTGTGTTTGAACCATTTAATAGGAAATGAGGTTCAGGCAATATATGGATTTAGACCAAAGCAAACAAGCATACCAATGGCAAAAGGCAACTTGCCTAGTATATGTACATAAGATGATAGATACAACTCCTAAGTTTTCTCCGACATCCCTATTAAGGTTACTTCTATAGCATATCTAATTCCTGCTTCTCAATTAATCTCAACAGATATACAAAACAAATATCATATAGGAAAACCAAGACAGTAAGCCAACATGCTCTATATCAGAATTTAAATCTCTGGATTAGGGTAACACATTTAAATAGGAAACTGCAAGAATCATACCATCCACAATAAACCAAGTATTATAACTAGGCTGGTCACCTTCCAGGAACACATGTGATATTTAACCCAAGATATTACCAGAAACATACCACAAAACACCCACCAAATATCAGGCTATCATCGACATATAGATTACTCTTCCCTGATCTTACTTGAGTCTAGTTTACATGTCTCACATGATTAAAGGAAATACTTAAAGTGGTCTGAGGGTCATGTATCTCTATTAACATTATATCTAAGGATTCAAATCACATCCCAGTTGGGCAAGTATAATTTCATATGCTCTTGAGTAGTTATTAAATCACATGAAGTGTTAATGGCTAAGGTACATCAGTCCCCAAGCCTCAAAATCGTCTTAAGAAAAAATGTAACTCATTTCAACTTAAAATGAAGAACAACCTAAGGATACACCTCTCCTATATCTTGCTAACATTCTTAACACATACACAAATTATGCATTTTAAACTACAAGCTCAACTTGTATAGGTCCTACATATACATGTTACTTTTCATGTTTCAAAATACCGTTACTATTAGTCTATACCCTCAGCATGTATCCAGCAGTAACAAACATCCTTAAGGCCTAGCAACATATCTCTGCAGCACATAAACAAGTTCTAAGGAAAGTTGGAACATATTAACTAGACTCATCAGCATATTGAAAATTTGTTCTTACATGCTTTTGGCACAGTTGTTCACAAAAAGAGGATGGGCACTCTACAAGTATACACACTAGACATTCTTAGTTTCATGCACTCCAGGGATACAAGTAGACATGTAGATAAATCCCAATTCATGCAAGGCCACCACTGAAGGTCAAGCTTTCAGATAAAATCAAATTGCGGAAATGCATTACACAAGTATGAGGTTTACTTCATTTTAATCATCATAGGCACTCAGATGCTTTAGTTAATCTCTGGGTGAGCAAGTTGAGACACAAGAGTAGTCAAGAACAATCATTTTTGGATCAAACAGTATACATATAGCAAGTGGGGTTAACCTATCACAGGAGTAGACATTTATGGCATACAGACTCAATTCTTATTCAATACACTAATGTGGTAACAAATAGTTCAACATGGCTTTGAATCAGAAGAAAACAGCCATGACACAAAGGCATAATATTCCTTACTATGTATGGGATTCAAAGTATATAAACAATGAATAAGGCAGGGACTGTTAGCTACTGGGCTCCTTAATCATATGGTCCAGATGATGGCATGAATTTTATGCAGACTGGATCTGATCCAAACAGGCAAGGGAATATTCATACCAGATTTAAGGATGCCCTACATACATTTCCTCATGCTAACATTTTAAACTAGTATACCTAACCAAACAAGTTTCAATTTATCATTCCAGACACCATTTAGTCAATTCAAACAATCACATATGCATGCAACCCTCTGGAGTTAATCATATCTAGGTATGGAATTGAATGACACTGGCGTTGTACGAGTCTGAAACTAACACACCACACATGTCAGTTTATATCATCACAATATTTTATATCTCAAATCAGTTTTATCTAATTAAACAAGCTCCCAAATTATCATATCAACGTTATTTCAAGCATAAACAGTCTGCATACCAATTAGTACATATTCTTTTATCCACTTCTGGTTGTGCAAGCTCATCTTATGGACTTGATCATGCAGAGCATAACATATTAAAAGGTAAACAACTTGACATGCTATTTCAGTTCACAGATACACTTGATCCTTCAATAACTTCAATCCTATAAATATTATATAAGATTAAATCTGGACCTCAACCTAGTATACAAGGGTATAGCAAGATAAACAAGCAACTTGTAAACATTTGAAAACCAACACTCTTACCATATAGTACTCTTAATAACAAAGAGAAGAAATACCCATAAACAATCACAACTAATGTCCTTCACATCACTTCTAAGTCATATAAAAATAGATTTACATCTTTATAACATTTAACACTACAATAACCTTACCATTCCCTATGCATAGTCCATTATTTCTTGACCATTCTAACATATAGCCATGTGGCAGATACCAAATTCCATGAATCAGCAGAGCAAGCTTAAGATAGTTTTAACAAGAAACATTTAGATAATATTCATAACTCACAATCATCACATATGCGATCCTTTATCAATTCCCAATATAAATTAAACTCATATAACCTCAAACATATCAATCCACGTAACTCATTCTCTTCCAGTTTTTAATTCATCATATCATCCGACATAAGACAAGTTTTGTTAAATAGGACAACTAATCTTGATCTTAATCAGTGGCGCTTGTTTTAGGTAGATAACATGACTAAACAACTTACAGATAGCCAAACGAGTTCCCAAAACAATATGCATTTTGCTCACTTATTATTTCATTTTGAAGCCAAGAAACTCAAATTCGTAATTTTTTGCACTTCCGGTGGGTATTAGCACACATATTTACAAAATTCATACGAGTATAGATTTTTTACTATGCATTTAGTAAGGGCATAATATGTATTTTACGTACTATGCATTTGGCAAGTACATAATATGTTTTTTTTACGTACAATGCATTTAGCAAGTGGAGAATAGCTTTTTGGTTTACGTATTATGCATTTTCCTCACTTATTATTGCATTTCGAAGCCAAGAAACTCAAATTCGTAATTTTTTGCACTTCCGGTGGTTATTAGCACACATATTTACAAAATTCATACGAGTATAAATTTTTTACTATGCATTTAGCAAGTGCATAATAAGTATTTTACATACTATGCATTTGACAAGTACATAATAATTTTTTTATGTACAATGCATTTAGCAAGTGAAGAATAGCTATTTGTTTTACGTATTATGCATTTTCCTCACTTATTATTGCATTTCGAAGCTAAGAAACTCAAATTCGTAATTTTTTGCACTTCCAATGGGTATTAGCACACATATTTACAAAATTCATACGAGTATAGGTTTTTTACTATGCATTTAGCAAGTGCATAATAAGTATTTTACGTACTATGCATTTGACAAGTACATAATAGGTTTTTGTAAGTACAATGCATTTAGCAAGTGCAGAATAGCTTTTTGTTTTACGTATTATGCATTTTACTCACTTATTATTGCATTTCGAAGCCAAGAAACTCAAATTCGTAATTTTTTGCACTTCCGATGGGTATTAGCACACATATTTACAAAATTCATAAGAGTATAGGTTTTTTACTATGCATTTAGCAAGTGCATAATAAGTATTTTACGTACTATGCATTTGACAAGTACATAACAGGTTTTTGTAAGTACAATGCATTTAGC
Organism: Przewalskia tangutica; assembly: GCA_029844215.1. Classification (NCBI taxonomy): domain Eukaryota; kingdom Viridiplantae; phylum Streptophyta; class Magnoliopsida; order Solanales; family Solanaceae; genus Przewalskia; species Przewalskia tangutica. The sequence goes on from CM056726.1 coordinate 102,280,488, forward strand.
AAGTGCAGAATAGCTTTTAGTTTTACGTATTATGCATTTTACTCACTTATTATTGCATTTCGAAGCCAAGAAACTAAAATTCATAATTTTTTGCACTTCCGGTGGGTATTACCACACATATTTACAAAATTCATACGAGTATAGATTTTTTACTACGCATTTAGCACGTGCATAATAAGTATTTCACGTACTATGCATTTGGCAAGTACATAATAGGTTTTTTAAAGCACAATACATTTAGCAAGTGCATAATAGCTTTTGTTTTACGTATTATGCATTTTCCTTACTTATTAATACATTGAAGCCAAGAAACTCAAATTCGTAATGTTTTGATCTTCCGTGGGTATTAGCACACATATTTACAAAATTCATACAGTATAGATTTTTACTATGCATTTAGCAAGTGCATAATAAGTATTTTTCGTACTATGCATTTGACAAGTACATAATAGGTTTTTAAGTACAATGCATTTAGCAAGTGCGAATAGCTTTTGTTTTACGTATTATGCATTTTCCTCACTTATTATTGCATTTGAAGCCAAGAAACTCAAATTCGTAATGTTTTGCACTTAGGTGGGTATTAGCACAGTTTACAAAATTCATACGTGTATAGGATTTTTACTATGCATTTAGCAAGTGCATAATAAGTATTTTACGTACTATGCATTTGACAAATACATAATAGGTTTTTAAGTACAATGCATTTAGCAAGTGCGAATAGCTTTTGTTTTACGTATTATGCATTTTACTCGATTATTATTGCATTTGAAGCCAAGAAACTCAAATTGTAATTTTTGCACTTAGGTGGGTATTAGCACACATATTTACAAAATTCATAAGAGTATAGGTTTTTACTATGCATTTAGCAAGTGCATAATAAGTATTTTACGTCTATGCATTTGACAAGTACATAATAGGTTTTGTAAGTACAATGCATTTAGCAAGTGCGAATAGCTTTTAGTTTCGTATTATGCATTTTACTCACTTATTATTGCATTTCGATGCCAAGAAACTAAAATTCATAATTTTTGCACTTAGGTGGGTATTACCACACATATTTACAAAATTCATACAGTATAGATTTTTTACTACGCATTTAGCACGTGCATAATAAGTATTTCACGTACTATGCATTTGGCAAGTACATAATAGGTTTTTTAAAGCACAATACATTTAGCAAGTGCATAATAGCTTTTTGTTTTACGTATTATGCATTTTCCTTACTTATTAATACATTTTGAAGCCAAGAAACTCAAATTCGTAATGTTTTGAACTTCTGGTGGGTATTAGCACACATATTTACAAAATTCATACGAGTATAGATTTTTTACTATGCATTTAGCAAGTGCATAATACGTATTTTACGTACTATGCATTTGACAAGTACATAATGGATTTTTTTTACGTTCAATGCACTTAGCAAGGGCATAATAGCTTTTTGTTTTACGTATTATGCATTTTCCTCACTTATTATTGCATTTCGAATCCAAGAAACTCAAATTCGTAATTTTTTGCACTTCCGGTGGGTATTAGCACACATATTTACAAAATTCATACGTGTATAGGATTTTTACTATGCATTTAGCAAGTGCATAATAAGTATTTTACGTACTATGCATTTGACAAGTACATAATAATTTTTTTAAGTACAATGCATTTAGCAAGTGCAGAATAGCTATTTGTTTTACGTATTATGCATTTTCCTTACTTATTAATACATTCGAAGCCAAGAAACTCAAATTCGTAATGTTTTGATCTTCTGGTGGGTATTAGCACACATATTTACAAAATTCATACGAGTATAGATTTTTTACTATGCATTTAGCAAGTGCATAATAAGTATTTTTCGTACTATGCATTTGACAAGTACATAATAGGTTTTTTTAAGTACAATGCATTTAGCAAGTGCAGAATAGCTTTTTGTTTTACGTATTATGCATTTTCCTTACTTATTAATACATTTTGAAGCCAAGAAACTCAAATTCGTAATGTTTTGAACTTCTGGTGGGTATTAGCACACATATTTACAAAATTCATACAGTATAGATTTTTACTATGCATTTAGCAAGTGCATAATAAGTATTTTACGTCTATGCATTTGACAAGTACATAACAGTTTTTGTAAGTACAATGCATTTAGCAAGTGCAGAATAGCTTTTAGTTTTACGTATTATGCATTTTACTCACTTATTATTGCATTTCGAAGCCAAGAAACTAAAATTCATAATTTTTTGCACTTCCGGTGGGTATTACCACACATATTTACAAAATTCATACGAGTATAGATTTTTTACTACGCATTTAGCACGTGCATAATAAGTATTTCACGTACTATGCATTTGGCAAGTACATAATAGGTTTTTTAAAGCACAATACATTTAGCAAGTGCATAATAGCTTTTTGTTTTACGTATTATGCATTTTCCTTACTTATTAATACATTCGAAGCCAAGAAACTCAAATTCGTAATGTTTTGATCTTCTGGTGGGTATTAGCACACATATTTACAAAATTCATACGAGTATAGATTTTTTACTATGCATTTAGCAAGTGCATAATAAGTATTTTTCGTACTATGCATTTGACAAGTACATAATAGGTTTTTTTAAGTACAATGCATTTAGCAAGTGCAGAATAGCTTTTTGTTTTACGTATTATGCATTTTCCTCACTTATTATTGCATTTCGAAGCCAAGAAACTCAAATTCGTAATGTTTTGCACTTCCGGTGGGTATTAGCACACAGATTTACAAAATTCATACGTGTATAGGATTTTTACTATGCATTTAGCAAGTGCATAATAAGTATTTTACGTACTATGCATTTGACAAGTACATAATAGGTTTTTTTAAGTACAATGCATTTAGCAAGTGCAGAATAGCTTTTAGTTTTACGATTATGCATTTTACTCAGTTATTATTGCATTTCGAAGCCAAGAAACTCAAATTCGTAATTTTTTGCACTTCCGGTGGGTATTAGCACACATATTTACAAAATTCATAAGAGTATAGGTTTTTTACTATGCATTTAGCAAGTGCATAATAAGTATTTTACGTACTATGCATTTGACAAGTACATAATAGGTTTTTGTAAGTACAATGCATTTAGCAAGTGCAGAATAGCTTTTAGTTTTACGTATTATGCATTTTACTCACTTATTATTGCATTTCGATGCCAAGAAACTAAAATTCATAATTTTTTGCACTTCCGGTGGGTATTACCACACATATTTACAAAATTCATACGAGTATAGATTTTTTACTACGCATTTAGCACGTGCATAATAAGTATTTCACGTACTATGCATTTGGCAAGTACATAATAGGTTTTTTAAAGCACAATACATTTAGCAAGTGCATAATAGCTTTTTGTTTTACGTATTATGCATTTTCCTTACTTATTAATACATTTTGAAGCCAAGAAACTCAAATTCGTAATGTTTTGAACTTCTGGTGGGTATTAGCACACATATTTACAAAATTCATACGAGTATAGATTTTTTACTATGCATTTAGCAAGTGCATAATAAGTATTTTACGTACTATGCATTTGACAAGTAAATAATAGGTTTTTTTAAGTACAATGCACTTAGCAAGTGCAGAATAGCTTTTTGTTTTACGTATTATGCATTTTCCTCACTTATTATTGCATTTCGAAGCCAAGAAACTCAAATTCGTAATTTTTTGCACTTTCGGTGATTATTAGCACACATATTTACAAAATTCATACGAGTATAGATTTTTTACTTTGCATTTAGCAAGTGCATAATAAGTATTTTACATACTATGCATTTGACAAGTACATAATAATTTTTAAGTACAATGCATTTAGCAAGTCTTGAGAATAGCTATTTGTTTTCACGTATTATGCATTTTCCTCACTTATTATTGCATTTGAAGCCAAGAAACTCAAATTGTAATTTTTGCACTTCCAATGGGTATTAGCACACATATTTACAAAATTCATACAGTATAGGTTTTTACTATGCATTTAGCAAGTGCATAATAAGTATTTTACGTACTATGCATTTGACAAGTACATAATAGGTTTTTTAAGTACAATGCATTTAGCAAGTGCAGAATAGCTTTTTGTTTTACGTATTATGCATTTTACTCACTTATTATTGCATTTCGAAGCCAAGAAACTCAAATTCGTAATTTTTTGCACTTTCGATGGGTATTAGCACACATATTTACAAAATTCATAAGAGTATAGGTTTTTTACTATGCATTTAGCAAGTGCATAATAAGTATTTTCGTACTATGAATTTGACAAGTACATAATAGGTTTTTTAAGTACAATGCATTTAGCAAGTGCAGAATAGCTTTTTGTTTTACGTATTATGCATTTTCCTCACTTATTATTGCATTTCGAAGCCAAGAAACTCAAATTCGTAATTTTTTGCACTTAGGTGGGTATTAGCACAGTTTACAAAATTCATACGTGTATAGGATTTTTACTATGCATTTAGCAAGTGCATAATAAGTATTTTACGTACTATGCATTTGACAAGTACATAATAGGTTTTTTTAAGTACAATGCATTTAGCAAGTGCAGAATAGCTTTTTGTTTTACGTATTATGCATTTTACTCAGTTATTATTGCATTTCGAAGCCAAGAAACTCAAATTCGTAATTTTTGCACTAGGTGGGTATTAGCACACATATTTACAAAATTCATAAGAGTATAGGTTTTTTACTATGCATTTAGCAAGTGCATAATAAGTATTTTACGTACTATGCATTTGACAAGTACATAATAGGTTTTTGTAAGTACAATGCATTTAGCAAGTGTAGAATAGCTTTTAGTTTTACGTATTATGCATTTTACTCACTTATTATTGCATTTCGATGCCAAGAAACTAAAATTCATAATTTTTTGCACTTCCGGTGGGTATTACCACACATATTTACAAAATTCATACGAGTATAGATTTTTTACTACGCATTTAGCACGTGCATAATAAGTATTTCACGTACTATGCATTTGGCAAGTACATAATAGGTTTTTTAAAGCACAATACATTTAGCAAGTGCATAATAGCTTTTTGTTTTACGTATTATGCATTTTCCTTACTTATTAATACATTTTGAAGCCAAGAAACTCAAATTCGTAATGTTTTGAACTTCTGGTGGGTATTAGCACACATATTTACAAAATTCATACGAGTATAGATTTTTTACTATGCATTTAGCAAGTGCATAATAAGTATTTTACGTACTATGCATTTGACAAGTAAATAATAGGTTTTTTTAAGTACAATGCACTTAGCAAGTGCAGAATAGCTTTTTGTTTTACGTATTATGCATTTTCCTCACTTATTATTGCATTTCGAAGCCAAGAAACTCAAATTCGTAATTTTTTGCACTTTCGGTGATTATTAGCACACATATTTACAAAATTCATACGAGTATAGATTTTTTACTTTGCATTTAGCAAGTGCATAATAAGTATTTTACATACTATGCATTTGACAAGTACATAATAGGTTTTTGTAAGTACAATGCATTTAGCAAGTGTAGAATAGCTTTTAGTTTTACGTATTATGCATTTTACTCACTTATTATTGCATTTCGATGCCAAGAAACTAAAATTCATAATTTTTTGCACTTCCGGTGGGTATTACCACACATATTTACAAAATTCATACGAGTATAGATTTTTTACTACGCATTTAGCACGTGCATAATAAGTATTTCACGTACTATGCATTTGGCAAGTACATAATAGGTTTTTTAAAGCACAATACATTTAGCAAGTGCATAATAGCTTTTTGTTTTACGTATTATGCATTTTCCTTATTTATTAATACATTCGAAGCCAAGAAACTCAAATTCGTAATGTTTTGATCTTCTGGTGGGTATTAGCACACATATTTACAAAATTCATACGAGTATAGATTTTTTACTATGCATTTAGCAAGTGCATAATAAGTATTTTTCGTACTATGCATTTGACAAGTACATAATAGGTTTTTTTAAGTACAATGCATTTAGCAAGTCTTGAGAATAGCTTTTTGTTTTACGTATTATGCATTTTCCTCACTTATTATTGCATTTCGAAGCCAAGAAACTCAAATTCGTAATGTTTTGCACTTCCGGTGGGTATTAGCACACAGATTTACAAAATTCATACGTGTATAGGATTTTTACTATGCATTTAGCAAGTGCATAATAAGTATTTTACGTACTATGCATTTGACAAGTACATAATAGGTTTTTTTAAGTACAATGCATTTAGCAAGTGCAGAATAGCTTTTTGTTTTACGTATTATGCATTTTACTCGCTTATTATTGCATTTGAAGCCAAGAAACTCAAATTGTAATTTTTGCACTTAGGTGGGTATTAGCACACATATTTACAAAATTCATAAGAGTATAGGTTTTTTACTATGCATTTAGCAAGTGCATAATAAGTATTTTACGTACTATGCATTTGACAAGTACATAATAGGTTTTTGTAAGTACAATGCATTTAGCAAGTGCAGAATAGCTTTTAGTTTTACGTATTATGCATTTTACTCACTTATTATTGCATTTCGATGCCAAGAAACTAAAATTCATAATTTTTTGCACTTCCGGTGGGTATTACCACACATATTTACAAAATTCATACGAGTATAGATTTTTTACTACGCATTTAGCACGTGCATAATAAGTATTTCACGTACTATGCATTTGGCAAGTACATAATAGGTTTTTTAAAGCACAATACATTTAGCAAGTGCATAATAGCTTTTTGTTTTACGTATTATGCATTTTCCTTACTTATTAATACATTTTGAAGCCAAGAAACTCAAATTCGTAATGTTTTGAACTTCTGGTGGGTATTAGCACACATATTTACAAAATTCATACGAGTATAGATTTTTTACTATGCATTTAGCAAGTGCATAATACGTATTTTACGTACTATGCATTTGACAAGTACATAATGGATTTTTTTTACGTTCAATGCACTTAGCAAGGGCATAATAGCTTTTTGTTTTACGTATTATGCATTTTCCTCACTTATTATTGCATTTCGAATCCAAGAAACTCAAATTCGTAATTTTTTGCACTTCCGGTGGGTATTAGCACACATATTTACAAAATTCATACGTGTATAGGATTTTTACTATGCATTTAGCAAGTGCATAATAAGTATTTTACGTACTATGCATTTGACAAGTACATAATAATTTTTTTAAGTACAATGCATTTAGCAAGTGCAGAATAGCTATTTGTTTTACGTATTATGCATTTTCCTTACTTATTAATACATTCGAAGCCAAGAAACTCAAATTCGTAATGTTTTGATCTTCTGGTGGGTATTAGCACACATATTTACAAAATTCATACGAGTATAGATTTTTTACTATGCATTTAGCAAGTGCATAATAAGTATTTTTCGTACTATGCATTTGACAAGTACATAATAGGTTTTTTTAAGTACAATGCATTTAGCAAGTGCAGAATAGCTTTTTGTTTTACGTATTATGCATTTTCCTTACTTATTAATACATTTTGAAGCCAAGAAACTCAAATTCGTAATGTTTTGAACTTCTGGTGGGTATTAGCACACATATTTACAAAATTCATACGAGTATAGATTTTTTACTATGCATTTAGCAAGTGCATAATAAGTATTTTACGTACTATGCATTTGACAAGTACATAACAGGTTTTTGTAAGTACAATGCATTTAGCAAGTGCAGAATAGCTTTTAGTTTTACGTATTATGCATTTTACTCACTTATTATTGCATTTCGAAGCCAAGAAACTAAAATTCATAATTTTTTGCACTTCCGGTGGGTATTACCACACATATTTACAAAATTCATACGAGTATAGATTTTTTACTACGCATTTAGCACGTGCATAATAAGTATTTCACGTACTATGCATTTGGCAAGTACATAATAGGTTTTTTAAAGCACAATACATTTAGCAAGTGCATAATAGCTTTTTGTTTTACGTATTATGCATTTTCCTTACTTATTAATACATTCGAAGCCAAGAAACTCAAATTCGTAATGTTTTGATCTTCTGGTAGGTATTAGCACACATATTTACAAAATTCATACGAGTATAGATTTTTTACTATGCATTTAGCAAGTGCATAATAAGTATTTTACGTACTATGCATTTGACAAGTACATAACAGGTTTTTGTAAGTACAATGCATTTAGCAAGTGCAGAATAGCTTTTAGTTTTACGTATTATGCATTTTACTCACTTATTATTGCATTTCGAAGCCAAGAAACTAAAATTCATAATTTTTTGCACTTCCGGTGGGTATTACCACACATATTTACAAAATTCATACGAGTATAGATTTTTTACTACGCATTTAGCACGTGCATAATAAGTATTTCACGTACTATGCATTTGGCAAGTACATAATAGGTTTTTTAAAGCACAATACATTTAGCAAGTGCATAATAGCTTTTTGTTTTACGTATTATGCATTTTCCTTACTTATTAATACATTCGAAGCCAAGAAACTCAAATTCGTAATGTTTTGATCTTCTGGTGGGTATTAGCACACATATTTACAAAATTCATACGAGTATAGATTTTTTACTATGCATTTAGCAAGTGCATAATAAGTATTTTTCGTACTATGCATTTGACAAGTACATAATAGGTTTTTTTAAGTACAATGCATTTAGCAAGTGCAGAATAGCTTTTTGTTTTACGTATTATGCATTTTCCTCACTTATTATTGCATTTCGAAGCCAAGAAACTCAAATTCGTAATGTTTTGCACTTCCGGTGGGTATTAGCACACAGATTTACAAAATTCATACGTGTATAGGATTTTTACTATGCATTTAGCAAGTGCATAATAAGTATTTCACGTACTATGCATTTGACAAGTACATAATAGGTTTTTTTAAGTACAATGCATTTAGCAAGTGCAGAATAGCTTTTTGTTTTACGTATTATGCATTTTACTCAGTTATTATTGCATTTCGAAGCCAAGAAACTCAAATTCGTAATTTTTTGCACTTCCGGTGGGTATTAGCACACATATTTACAAAATTCATAAGAGTATAGGTTTTTTACTATGCATTTAGCAAGTGCATAATAAGTATTTTACGTACTATGCATTTGACAAGTACATAATAGGTTTTTGTAAGTACAATGCATTTAGCAAGTCTTGTAATAGCTTTTAGTTTTACGTATTATGCATTTTACTCACTTATTATTGCATTCGATGCCAAGAAACTAAAATTCATAATTTTTTGCACTTCCGGTGGGTATTACCACACATATTTACAAAATTCATACGAGTATAGATTTTTTACTACGCATTTAGCACGTGCATAATAAATATTTCACGTACTATGCATTTGGCAAGTACATAATAGGTTTTTTAAAGCACAATACATTTAGCAAGTGCATAATAGCTTTTTGTTTTACGTATTATGCATTTTCCTTACTTATTAATACATTTTGAAGCCAAGAAACTCAAATTCGTAATGTTTTGAACTTCTGGTGGGTATTAGCACACATATTTACAAAATTCATACGAGTATAGATTTTTTACTATGCATTTAGCAAGTGCATAATAAGTATTTTACGTACTATGCATTTGACAAGTAAATAATAGGTTTTTTTAAGTACAATGCACTTAGCAAGTGCAGAATAGCTTTTTGTTTTACGTATTATGCATTTTCCTCACTTATTATTGCATTTCGAAGCCAAGAAACTCAAATTCGTAATTTTTTGCACTTTCGGTGATTATTAGCACACATATTTACAAAATTCATACGAGTATAGATTTTTTACTTTGCATTTAGCAAGTGCATAATAAGTATTTTACATACTATGCATTTGACAAGTACATAATAATTTTTTTAAGTACAATGCATTTAGCAAGTGCAGAATAGCTATTTGTTTTACGTATTATGCATTTTCCTCACTTATTATTGCATTTCGAAGCCAAGAAACTCAAATTCGTAATTTTTTGCACTTCCAATGGGTATTAGCACACATATTTACAAAATTCATACGAGTATAGGTTTTTTACTATGCATTTAGCAAGTGCATAATAAGTATTTTACGTACTATGCATTTGACAAGTACATAATAGGTTTTTGTAAGTACAATGCATTTAGCAAGTGCAGAATAGCTTTTTGTTTTACGTATTATGCATTTTACTCACTTATTATTGCATTTCGAAGCCAAGAAACTCAAATTCGTAATTTTTTGCACTTTCGATGGGTATTAGCACACATATTTACAAAATTCATAAGAGTATAGGTTTTTTACTATGCATTTAGCAAGTGCATAATAAGTATTTTTCGTACTATGCATTTGACAAGTACATAATAGGTTTTTTTAAGTACAATGCATTTAGCAAGTGCAGAATAGCTTTTTGTTTTACGTATTATGCATTTTCCTCACTTATTATTGCATTTCGAAGCCAAGAAACTCAAATTCGTAATGTTTTGCACTTCCGGTGGGTATTAGCACACAGATTTACAAAATTCATACGTGTATAGGATTTTTACTATGCATTTAGCAAGTGCATAATAAGTATTTTACGTACTATGCATTTGACAAGTACATAATAGGTTTTTTTAAGTACAATGCATTTAGCAAGTGCAGAATAGCTTTTTGTTTTACGTATTATGCATTTTACTCAGTTATTATTGCATTTCGAAGCCAAGAAACTCAAATTCGTAATTTTTTGCACTTCCGGTGGGTATTAGCACACATATTTACAAAATTCATAAGAGTATAGGTTTTTTACTATGCATTTAGCAAGTGCATAATAAGTATTTTACGTACTATGCATTTGACAAGTACATAATAGGTTTTTGTAAGTACAATGCATTTAGCAAGTGCAGAATAGCTTTTAGTTTTACGTATTATGCATTTTACTCACTTATTATTGCATTTCGATGCCAAGAAACTAAAATTCATAATTTTTTGCACTTCCGGTGGGTATTACCACACATATTTACAAAATTCATACAGTACAGATTTTTTACTACGCATTTAGCACGTGCATAATAAGTATTTCACGTACTATGCATTTGGCAAGTACATAATAGGTTTTTTAAAGCACAATACATTTAGCAAGTGCATAATAGCTTTTTGTTTTACGTATTATGCATTTTCCTTACTTATTAATACATTTTGAAGCCAAGAAACTCAAATTCGTAATGTTTTGAACTTCTGGTGGGTATTAGCACACATATTTACAAAATTCATACGAGTATAGATTTTTTACTATGCATTTAGCAAGTGCATAATAAGTATTTTACGTACTATGCATTTGACAAGTAAATAATAGGTTTTTTTAAGTACAATGCACTTAGCAAGTGCGTAATAGCTTTTGTTTTAATGATTATGCATTTTCCTCACTTATTATTGCATTTCGAAGCCAAGAAACTCAAATTCGTAATTTTTTGCACTTTCGGTGATTATTAGCACACATATTTACAAAATTCATACGAGTATAGATTTTTTACTTTGCATTTAGCAAGTGCATAATAAGTATTTTACATACTATGCATTTGACAAGTACATAATAGGTTTTTGTAAGTACAATGCATTTAGCAAGTGTAGAATAGCTTTTAGTTTTACGTATTATGCATTTTACTCACTTATTATTGCATTTCGATGCCAAGAAACTAAAATTCATAATTTTTTGCACTTCCGGTGGGTATTACCACACATATTTACAAAATTCATACGAGTATAGATTTTTTACTACGCATTTAGCACGTGCATAATAAGTATTTCACGTACTATGCATTTGGCAAGTACATAATAGGTTTTTTAAAGCACAATACATTTAGCAAGTGCATAATAGCTTTTGTTTTACGATTATGCATTTTCCTTACTTATTAATACATTCGAAGCCAAGAAACTCAAATTCGTAATGTTTTGATCTTCTGGTGGGTATTAGCACACATATTTACAAAATTCATACGAGTATAGATTTTTTACTATGCATTTAGCAAGTGCATAATAAGTATTTTTCGTACTATGCATTTGACAAGTACATAATAGGTTTTTTTAAGTACAATGCATTTAGCAAGTGCAATAGCTTTTGTTTTACGTATTATGCATTTTCCTCACTTATTATTGCATTTCGAAGCCAAGAAACTCAAATTCGTAATGTTTTGCACTTAGGTGGGTATTAGCACAGATTTACAAAATTCATACGTGTATAGGATTTTTACTATGCATTTAGCAAGTGCATAATAAGTATTTTACGTACTATGCATTTGACAAGTACATAATAGGTTTTTTTAAGTACAATGCATTTAGCAAGTGCAATAGCTTTTGTTTTACGTATTATGCATTTTACTCGCTTATTATTGCATTTGAAGCCAAGAAACTCAAATTGTAATTTTTGCACTTCCTGGGTATTAGCACACATATTTACAAAATTCATAAGAGTATAGGTTTTTTACTATGCATTTAGCAAGTGCATAATAAGTATTTTACGTACTATGCATTTGACAAGTACATAATAGGTTTTGTAAGTACAATGCATTTAGCAAGTGCGAATAGCTTTTAGTTTTACGTATTATGCATTTTACTCACTTATTATTGCATTTGATGCCAAGAAACTAAAATTCATAATTTTTTGCACTTCCGGTGGGTATTACCACACATATTTACAAAATTCATACGAGTATAGATTTTTTACTACGCATTTAGCACGTGCATAATAAGTATTTCACGTACTATGCATTTGGCAAGTACATAATAGGTTTTTTAAAGCACAATACATTTAGCAAGTGCATAATAGCTTTTTGTTTTACGTATTATGCATTTTCCTTACTTATTAATACATTTTGAAGCCAAGAAACTCAAATTCGTAATGTTTTGAACTTCTGGTGGGTATTAGCACACATATTTACAAAATTCATACGAGTATAGATTTTTTACTATGCATTTAGCAAGTGCATAATAAGTATTTTACGTACTATGCATTTGACAAGTAAATAATAGGTTTTTTTAAGTACAATGCACTTAGCAAGTGCAGAATAGCTTTTTGTTTTACGTATTATGCATTTTCCTCACTTATTATTGAATTTCTAAGCCAAGAAACTCAAATTGTAATTTTTGCACTTTCGGTGATTATTAGCACACATATTTACAAAATTCATACGAGTATAGATTTTTTACTTTGCATTTAGCAAGTGCATAATAAGTATTTTACATACTATGCATTTGACAAGTACATAATAATTTTTTTAAGTACAATGCATTTAGCAAGTGCAGAATAGCTATTTGTTTTACGTATTATGCATTTTCCTCACTTATTATTGCATTTCGAAGCCAAGAAACTCAAATTCGTAATTTTTTGCACTTCCGGTGGGTATTAGCACACATATTTACAAAATTCATACGAGTATAGGTTTTTTACTATGCATTTAGCAAGTGCATAATAAGTATTTTACGTACTATGCATTTGACAAGTACATAATAGGTTTTTGTAAGTACAATGCATTTAGCAAGTGCAGAATAGCTTTTTGTTTTACGTATTATGCATTTTACTCACTTATTATTGCATTTCGAAGCCAAGAAACTCAAATTCGTAATTTTTTGCACTTTCGATGGGTATTAGCACACATATTTACAAAATTCATAAGAGTATAGGTTTTTTACTATGCATTTAGCAAGTGCATAATAAGTATTTTTCGTACTATGCATTTGACAAGTACATAATAGGTTTTTAAGTACAATGCATTTAGCAAGTGCGAATAGCTTTTGGTTTTACGTATTATGCATTTTCCTCACTTATTATTGCATTTCGAAGCCAAGAAACTCAAATTCGTAATGTTTTGCACTTCCGGTGGGTATTAGCACACAGATTTACAAAATTCATACGTGTATAGGATTTTTACTATGCATTTAGCAAGTGCATAATAAGTATTTTACGTACTATGCATTTGACAAGTACATAATAGGTTTTTTTAAGTACAATGCATTTAGCAAGTGCAGAATAGCTTTTTGTTTTACGTATTATGCATTTTACTCAGTTATTATTGCATTTCGAAGCCAAGAAACTCAAATTCGTAATTTTTTGCACTTCCGGTGGGTATTAGCACACATATTTACAAAATTCATAAGAGTATAGGTTTTTTACTATGCATTTAGCAAGTGCATAATAAGTATTTTACGTACTATGCATTTGACAAGTACATAATAGGTTTTTGTAAGTACAATGCATTTAGCAAGTGCAGAATAGCTTTTAGTTTTACGTATTATGCATTTTACTCACTTATTATTGCATTTCGATGCCAAGAAACTAAAATTCATAATTTTTGCACTTCCTGGGTATTACCACACATATTTACAAAATTCATACGAGTATAGATTTTTTACTACGCATTTAGCACGTGCATAATAAGTATTTCACGTACTATGCATTTGGCAAGTACATAATAGGTTTTTTAAAGCACAATACATTTAGCAAGTGCATAATAGCTTTTTGTTTTACGTATTATGCATTTTCCTTACTTATTAATACATTTTGAAGCCAAGAAACTCAAATTGTAATGTTTTGAACTTAGTGGGTATTAGCACACATATTTACAAAATTCATACGAGTATAGATTTTTTACTATGCATTTAGCAAGTGCATAATAAGTATTTTACGTACTATGCATTTGACAAGTAAATAATAGGTTTTTTTAAGTACAATGCACTTAGCAAGTGCAGAATAGCTTTTTGTTTTACGTATTATGCATTTTCCTCACTTATTATTGCATTTCGAAGCCAAGAAACTCAAATTCGTAATTTTTGCACTTTGGTGATTATTAGCACACATATTTACAAAATTCATACAGTATAGATTTTTACTTTGCATTTAGCAAGTACATAATAAGTATTTTACATACTATGCATTTGACAAGTACATAATAATTTTTTTAAGTACAATGCATTTAGCAAGTGCAGAATAGCTATTTGTTTTACGTATTATGCATTTTCCTCACTTATTATTGCATTTCGAAGCCAAGAAACTCAAATTCGTAATTTTTTGCACTTCCAATGGGTATTAGCACACATATTTACAAAATTCATACGAGTATAGGTTTTTTACTATGCATTTAGCAAGTGCATAATAAGTATTTTTCGTACTATGCATTTGACAAGTACATAATAGGTTTTTTTAAGTACAATGCATTTAGCAAGTGCAGAATAGCTTTTTGTTTTACGTATTATGCATTTTCCTTACTTATTAATACATTTTGAAGCCAAGAAACTCAAATTCGTAATGTTTTGAACTTCTGGTGGGTATTAGCACACATATTTACAAAATTCATACGAGTATAGATTTTTTACTATGCATTTAGCAAGTGCATAATAAGTATTTTACGTACTATGCATTTGACAAGTACATAACAGGTTTTTGTAAGTACAATGCATTTAGCAAGTGCAGAATAGCTTTTAGTTTTACGTATTATGCATTTTACTCACTTATTATTGCATTTCGAAGCCAAGAAACTAAAATTCATAATTTTTGCACTTAGGTGGGTATTACCACACATATTTACAAAATTCATACGAGTATAGATTTTTTACTACGCATTTAGCACGTGCATAATAAGTATTTCACGTACTATGCATTTGGCAAGTACATAATAGGTTTTTTAAAGCACAATACATTTAGCAAGTGCATAATAGCTTTTTGTTTTACGTATTATGCATTTTCCTTACTTATTAATACATTCGAAGCCAAGAAACTCAAATTCGTAATGTTTTGATCTTCTGGTGGGTATTAGCACACATATTTACAAAATTCATACGAGTATAGATTTTTTACTATGCATTTAGCAAGTGCATAATAAGTATTTTTCGTACTATGCATTTGACAAGTACATAATAGGTTTTTTTAAGTACAATGCATTTAGCAAGTGCAGAATAGCTTTTTGTTTTACGTATTATGCATTTTCCTCACTTATTATTGCATTTCGAAGCCAAGAAACTCAAATTCGTAATGTTTTGCACTTCCGGTGGGTATTAGCACACATATTTACAAAATTCATACGTGTATAGGATTTTTACTATGCATTTAGCAAGTGCATAATAAGTATTTTACGTACTATGCATTTGACAAGTACATAATAGGTTTTTTTAAGTACAATGCATTTAGCAAGTGCAGAATAGCTTTTTGTTTTACGTATTATGCATTTTACTCAGTTATTATTGCATTTCGAAGCCAAGAAACTCAAATTCGTAATTTTTTGCACTTCCGGTGGGTATTAGCACACATATTTACAAAATTCATAAGAGTATAGGTTTTTTACTATGCATTTAGCAAGTGCATAATAAGTATTTTACGTACTATGCATTTGACAAGTACATAATAGGTTTTTGTAAGTACAATGCATTTAGCAAGTGCAGAATAGCTTTTAGTTTTACGTATTATGCATTTTACTCACTTATTATTGCATTTCGAAGCCAAGAAACTAAAATTCATAATTTTTTGCACTTCCGGTGGGTATTACCACACATATTTACAAAATTCATACGAGTATAGATTTTTACTACGCATTTAGCAAGTGCATAATAAGTATTTCACGTACTATGCATTTGGCAAGTACATAATAGGTTTTTTAAAGCACAATACATTTAGCAAGTGCATAATAGCTTTTGTTTTCGTATTATGCATTTTCCTTACTTATTAATACATTTTGAAGCCAAGAAACTCAAATTCGTAATGTTTTGAACTTCTGGTGGGTATTAGCACACATATTTACAAAATTCATACGAGTATAGATTTTTTACTATGCATTTAGCAAGTGCATAATAAGTATTTTACGTACTATGCATTTGACAAGTAAATAATAGGTTTTTTTAAGTACAATGCACTTAGCAAGTGCAGAATAGCTTTTTGTTTTACGTATTATGCATTTTCCTCACTTATTATTGCATTTCGAAGCCAAGAAACTCAAATTCGTAATGTTTTGCACTTTCGTGATTATTAGCACACATATTTACAAAATTCATACAGTATAGATTTTTTACTTTGCATTTAGCAAGTGCATAATAAGTATTTTACATACTATGCATTTGACAAGTACATAATAATTTTTAAGTACAATGCATTTAGCAAGTGCAGAATAGCTATTTGTTTTACGTATTATGCATTTTCCTCACTTATTATTGCATTTCGAAGCCAAGAAACTCAAATTCGTAATTTTTTGCACTTCCAATGGGTATTAGCACACATATTTACAAAATTCATACGAGTATAGGTTTTTTACTATGCATTTAGCAAGTGCATAATAAGTATTTTACGTACTATGCATTTGACAAGTACATAATAGGTTTTTGTAAGTACAATGCATTTAGCAAGTGCAAAATAGCTTTTTGTTTTACGTATTATGCATTTTACTCACTTATTATTGCATTTCGAAGCCAAGAAACTCAAATTCGTAATTTTTTGCACTTTCTATGGGTATTAGCACACATATTTACAAAATTCATAAGAGTATAGGTTTTTTACTATGCATTTAGCAAGTGCATAATAAGTATTTTTCGTACTATGCATTTGACAAGTACATAATAGGTTTTTTTAAGTACAATGCATTTAGCAAGTGCAGAATAGCTTTTTGTTTTACGTATTATGCATTTTCCTCACTTATTATTGCATTTCGAAGCCAAGAAACTCAAATTCGTAATGTTTTGCACTTCCGGTGGGTATTAGCACACAGATTTACAAAATTCATACGTGTATAGGATTTTTACTATGCATTTAGCAAGTGCATAATAAGTATTTTACGTACTATGCATTTGACAAGTACATAATAGGTTTTTTTAAGTACAATGCATTTAGCAAGTGCAATAGCTTTTGTTTTACGTATTATGCATTTTACTCGATTATTATTGCATTTGAAGCCAAGAAACTCAAATTGTAATTTTTGCACTTAGGTGGGTATTAGCACACATATTTACAAAATTCATAAGAGTATAGGTTTTTACTATGCATTTAGCAAGTGCATAATAAGTATTTTACGACTATGCATTTGACAAGTACATAATAGGTTTTGTAAGTACAATGCATTTAACAAGTGCATAAGAGCATTTTGATTTACGTATTATGCATTTTACTCACTTATTATTGCATTTCGAAGCCAAGAAAATAAAATTCATAATTTTTTGCACTTCCTGGGTATTACCACACATATTTACAAAATTCATACAGTATAGATTTTTACTACGCATTTAGCACGTGCATAATAAGTATTTCACGTACTATGCATTTGGCAAGTACATAATAGGTTTTTAAAGCACAATACATTTAGCAAGTGCATAATAGCTTTTTGTTTTACGTATTATGCATTTTCCTTATTTATTAATACATTTTGAAGCCAAGAAACTCAAATTGTAATGTTTTGAACTTCGTGGGTATTAGCACACATATTTACAAAATTCATACAGTATAGATTTTTTACTATGCATTTAGCAAGTGCATAATAAGTATGTTACGTACTATGCCTTTGACAAGGACATACTAGGTTTTTTTCAGTACAATGCACTTAGCAAGTGCTGAATAGCTTTTTGTTTTACGTATTATGCATTTTCCTCGCTTATTATTGCATTTCGAAGCCAAGACACTCAAATTGTAATTTTTGCACTTTCGGTGATTATTAGCACACATATTTACAAAATTCATACGAGTATAGATTTTTTACTTTGCATTTAGCAAGTGCATAATAAGTATTTTACATACTATGCATTTGACAAGTACATAATAATTTTTTTAAGTACAATGCATTTAGCAAGTGCAGAATAGCTATTTGTTTTACGTATTATGCATTTTCCTCACTTATTATTGCATTTCGAAGCCAAGAAACTCAAATTCGTAATTTTTTGCACTTCCAATGGGTATTAGCACACATATTTACAAAATTCATACGAGTATAGGTTTTTTACTATGCATTTAGCAAGTGCATAATAAGTATTTTACGTACTATGCATTTGACAAGTACATAATAGGTTTTTGTAAGTACAATGCATTTAGCAAGTGCAAAATAGCTTTTTGTTTTACGTATTATGCATTTTACTCACTTATTATTGCATTTCGAAGCCAAGAAACTCAAATTCGTAATTTTTTGCACTTTCTATGGGTATTAGCACACATATTTACAAAATTCATAAGAGTATAGGTTTTTTACTATGCATTTAGCAAGTGCATAATAAGTATTTTTCGTACTATGCATTTGACAAGTACATAATAGGTTTTTAAGTACAATGCATTTAGCAAGTGCGAATAGCTTTTGTTTTACGTATTATGCATTTTCCTCACTTATTATTGCATTTCGAAGCCAAGAAACTCAAATTCGTAATGTTTTGCACTTCCGGTGGGTATTAGCACACAGATTTACAAAATTCATACGTGTATAGGATTTTTACTATGCATTTAGCAAGTGCATAATAAGTATTTTACGTACTATGCATTTGACAAGTACATAATAGGTTTTTTTAAGTACAATGCATTTAGCAAGTGCAGAATAGCTTTTTGTTTTACGTATTATGCATTTTACTCGATTATTATTGCATTTCGAAGCCAAGAAACTCAAATTCGTAATTTTTTGCACTTCCGGTGGGTATTAGCACACATATTTACAAAATTCATAAGAGTATAGGTTTTTTACTATGCATTTAGCAAGTGCATAATAAGTATTTTACGTACTATGCATTTGACAAGTACATAATAGGTTTTTGTAAGTACAATGCATTTAGCAAGTGCAGAATAGCTTTTAGTTTTACGTATTATGCATTTTACTCACTTATTATTGCATTTCGATGCCAAGAAACTAAAATTCATAATTTTTTGCACTTCCGGTGGGTATTACCACACATATTTACAAAATTCATACGAGTATAGATTTTTTACTACGCATTTAGCACGTGCATAATAAGTATTTCACGTACTATGCATTTGGCAAGTACATAATAGGTTTTTTAAAGCACAATACATTTAGCAAGTGCATAATAGCTTTTTGTTTTACGTATTATGCATTTTCCTTACTTATTAATACATTTTGAAGCCAAGAAACTCAAATTCGTAATGTTTTGAACTTACGTGGGTATTAGCACACATATTTACAAAATTCATACGAGTATAGATTTTTTACTATGCATTTAGCAAGTGCATAATAAGTATTTTACGTACTATGCATTTGACAAGTAAATAATAGGTTTTTTTAAGTACAATGCACTTAGCAAGTGCAGAATAGCTTTTTGTTTTACGTATTATGCATTTTCCTCACTTATTATTGCATTTCGAAGCCAAGAAACTCAAATTCGTAATTTTTTGCACTTTCGGTGATTATTAGCACACATATTTACAAAATTCATACGAGTATAGATTTTTTACTTTGCATTTAGCAAGTGCATAATAAGTATTTTACATACTATGCATTTGACAAGTACATAATAATTTTTTTAAGTACAATGCATTTAGCAAGTGCAGAATAGCTATTTGTTTTACGTATTATGCATTTTCCTCACTTATTATTGCATTTCGAAGCCAAGAAACTCAAATTCGTAATTTTTTGCACTTCCAATGGGTATTAGCACACATATTTACAAAATTCATACGAGTATAGGTTTTTTACTATGCATTTAGCAAGTGCATAATAAGTATTTTTCGTACTATGCATTTGACAAGTACATAATAGGTTTTTTTAAGTACAATGCATTTAGCAAGTGCAGAATAGCTTTTTGTTTTACGTATTATGCATTTTCCTTACTTATTAATACATTTTGAAGCCAAGAAACTCAAATTCGTAATGTTTTGAACTTCTGGTGGGTATTAGCACACATATTTACAAAATTCATACGAGTATAGATTTTTTACTATGCATTTAGCAAGTGCATAATAAGTATTTTACGTACTATGCATTTGACAAGTACATAACAGGTTTTTGTAAGTACAATGCATTTAGCAAGTGCAGAATAGCTTTTAGTTTTACGTATTATGCATTTTACTCACTTATTATTGCATTTCGAAGCCAAGAAACTAAAATTCATAATTTTTTGCACTTCCGGTGGGTATTACCACACATATTTACAAAATTCATACGAGTATAGATTTTTTACTACGCATTTAGCACGTGCATAATAAGTATTTCACGTACTATGCATTTGGCAAGTACATAATAGGTTTTTTAAAGCACAATACATTTAGCAAGTGCATAATAGCTTTTTGTTTTACGTATTATGCATTTTCCTTACTTATTAATACATTCGAAGCCAAGAAACTCAAATTCGTAATGTTTTGATCTTCTGGTGGGTATTAGCACACATATTTACAAAATTCATACGAGTATAGATTTTTTACTATGCATTTAGCAAGTGCATAATAAGTATTTTTCGTACTATGCATTTGACAAGTACATAATAGGTTTTTGTAAGTACAATGCATTTAGTAAGTGCAGAATAGCTTTTTGTTTTACGTATTATGCATTTTCCTCACTTATTATTGCATTTCGAAGCCAAGAAACTCAAATTCGTAATTTTTTGCACTTCCAATGGGTATTAGCACACATATTTACAAAATTCATACGAGTATAGGTTTTTTACTATGCATTTAGCAAGTGCATAATAAGTATTTTACGTACTATGCATTTGACAAGTACATAATAGGTTTTTGTAAGTACAATGCATTTAGCAAGTGCAGAATAGCTTTTTGTTTTACGTATTATGCATTTTACTCACTTATTATTGCATTTCGAAGCCAAGAAACTCAAATTCGTAATTTTTTGCACTTTCGATGGGTATTAGCACACATATTTACAAAATTCATAAGAGTATAGGTTTTTTACTATGCATTTAGCAAGTGCATAATAAGTATTTTTCGTACTATGCATTTGACAAGTACATAATAGGTTTTTTTAAGTACAATGCATTTAGCAAGTGCAGAATAGCTTTTTGTTTTACGTATTATGCATTTTCCTCACTTATTATTGCATTTCGAAGCCAAGAAACTCAAATTCGTAATTTTTTGCACTTCCGGTGGGTATTAGCACACAGATTTACAAAATTCATACGTGTATAGGATTTTTACTATGCATTTAGCAAGTGCATAATAAGTATTTTACGTACTATGCATTTGACAAGTACATAATAGGTTTTTTTAAGTACAATGCATTTAGCAAGTGCAGAATAGCTTTTTGTTTTACGTATTATGCATTTTACTCAGTTATTATTGCATTTCGAAGCCAAGAAACTCAAATTCGTAATTTTTTGCACTTCCGGTGGGTATTAGCACACATATTTACAAAATTCATAAGAGTGTAGGTTTTTTACTATGCATTTAGCAAGTGCATAATAAGTATTTTACGTACTATGCATTTGACAAGTACATAATAGGTTTTTGTAAGTACAATGCATTTAGCAAGTGTAGAATAGCTTTTAGTTTTACGTATTATGCATTTTACTCACTTATTATTGCATTTCGATGCCAAGAAACTAAAATTCATAATTTTTTGCACTTCCGGTGGGTATTACCACACATATTTACAAAATTCATACGAGTATAGATTTTTTACTACGCATTTAGCACGTGCATAATAAGTATTTCACGTACTATGCATTTGGCAAGTACATAATAGGTTTTTTAAAGCACAATACATTTAGCAAGTGCATAATAGCTTTTTGTTTTACGTATTATGCATTTTCCTTACTTATTAATACATTTTGAAGCCAAGAAACTCAAATTCGTAATGTTTTGAACTTCTGGTGGGTATTAGCACACATATTTACAAAATTCATACGAGTATAGATTTTTTACTATGCATTTAGCAAGTGCATAATAAGTATTTTACGTACTATGCATTTGACAAGTAAATAATAGGTTTTTTTAAGTACAATGCACTTAGCAAGTGCAGAATAGCTTTTTGTTTTACGTATTATGCATTTTCCTCACTTATTATTGCATTTCGAAGCCAAGAAACTCAAATTCGTAATTTTTGCACTTTCGTGATTATTAGCACACATATTTACAAAATTCATACGAGTATAGATTTTTTACTTTGCATTTAGCAAGTGCATAATAAGTATTTTACATACTATGCATTTGACAAGTACATAATAATTTTTTTAAGTACAATGCATTTAGCAAGTGCAGAATAGCTATTTGTTTTACGTATTATGCATTTTCCTCACTTATTATTGCATTTCGAAGCCAAGAAACTCAAATTCGTAATTTTTTGCACTTCCAATGGGTATTAGCACACATATTTACAAAATTCATACGAGTATAGGTTTTTTACTATGCATTTAGCAAGTGCATAATAAGTATTTTACGTACTATGCATTTGACAAGTACATAATAGGTTTTTGTAAGTACAATGCATTTAGCAAGTGCAGAATAGCTTTTTGTTTTACGTATTATGCATTTTACTCACTTATTATTGCATTTCGAAGCCAAGAAACTCAAATTCGTAATTTTTTGCACTTTCGATGGGTATTAGCACACATATTTACAAAATTCATAAGAGTATAGGTTTTTTACTATGCATTTAGCAAGTGCATAATAAGTATTTTACGTACTATGCATTTGACAAGTACATAACAGGTTTTTGTAAGTACAATTCATTTAGCAAGTGCAGAATAGCTTTTAGTTTTACGTATTATGCATTTTACTCACTTATTATTGCATTTCGAAGCCAAGAAACTAAAATTCATAATTTTTTGCACTTCCGGTGGGTATTACCACACATATTTACAAAATTCATACGAGTATAGATTTTTTACTACGCATTTAGCACGTGCATAATAAGTATTTCACGACTATGCATTTGGCAAGTACATAATAGGTTTTAAAGCACAATACATTTAGCAAGTGCATAATAGCTTTTGTTTTACGTATTATGCATTTTCCTTACTTATTAATACATTCGCCAAGAAACTCAAATTGTAATGTTTTGAACTTCGTGGGTATTAGCACACATATTTACAAAATTCATACGAGTATAGATTTTTTACTATGCATTTAGCAAGTGCATAATAAGTATTTTTCGTACTATGCATTTGACAAGTACATAATAGGTTTTTTTAAGTACAATGCATTTAGCAAGTGCAGAATAGCTTTTTGTTTTACGTATTATGCATTTTCCTCACTTATTATTGCATTTCGAAGCCAAGAAACTCAAATTCGTAATGTTTTGCACTTCCGATGGGTATTAGCACACAGATTTACAAAATTCATACGTGTATAAGATTTTTACTATACATTTAGCAAGTGCATAATAAGTATTTTACGTACTATGCATTTGACAAGTACATAATAGGGTTTTTTAAGTACAATGCGTTTAGCAAGTGCAGAATAGCTTTTTGTTTTACGTATTATGCATTTTACTCACTTATTATTGCATTTCGAAGCCAAGAAACTCAAATTCGTAATTTTTTGCACTTCCGGTGGGTATTAGCACACATATTTACAAAATTCATAAGAGTATAGGTTTTTTACTATGCATTTAGCAAGTGCATAATAAGTATTTTACGTACTATGCATTTGACAAGTACATAATAGGTTTTTGTAAGTACAATGCATTTAGCAAGTGCAGAATAACTTTTAGTTTTACGTATTATGCATTTTACTCACTTATTATTGCATTTCGAAGCCAAGAAACTAAAATTCATAATTTTTTGCACTTCCGGTGGGTATTACCACACATATTTACAAAATTCATACGAGTATAGATTTTTACTACGCATTTAGCACGCACAATAAGTATTTCACGTACTATGCATTTGGCAAGTACATAATAGGTTTTTTAAAGCACAATACATTTAGCAAGTGCATAATAGCTTTTTGTTTTACGTATTATGCATTTTCCTTACTTATTAATACATTCGAAGCCAAGAAACTCAAATTCGTAATATTTTGAACTTCTTGTGGGTATTAGCACACATATTTACAAAATTCATACGAGTATAGATTTTTTACTATGCATTTAGCAAGTGCATAATAAGTATTTTACGTACTATGCATTTGACAAGTACATAATAGGTTTTTTTAAGTACAATGCATTTAGCAAGTGCAGAATAGCTTTTTGTTTTACGTATTATGCATTTTACTCAGTTATTATTGCATTTCGAAGCCAAGAAACTCAAATTCGTAATTTTTTGCACTTCCGGTGGGTATTAGCACACATATTTACAAAATTCATAAGAGTATAGGTTTTTTACTATGCATTTAGCAAGTGCATAATAAGTATTTTACGTACTATGCATTTGACAAGTACATAATAGGTTTTTGTAAGTACAATGCATTTAGCAAGTGCAGAATAGCTTTTAGTTTTACGTATTATGCATTTTACTCACTTATTATTGCATTTCGATGCCAAGAAACTAAAATTCATAATTTTTTGCACTTCCGGTGGGTATTACCACACATATTTACAAAATTCATACGAGTATAGATTTTTTACTACGCATTTAGCACGTGCATAATAAGTATTTCACGTACTATGCATTTGGCAAGTACATAATAGGTTTTTTAAAGCACAATACATTTAGCAAGTGCATAATAGCTTTTTGTTTTACGTATTATGCATTTTCCTTACTTATTAATACATTTTGAAGCCAAGAAACTCAAATTCGTAATGTTTTGAACTTCTGGTGGGTATTAGCACACATATTTACAAAATTCATACGAGTATAGATTTTTTACTATGCATTTAGCAAGTGCATAATAAGTATTTTACGTACTATGCATTTGACAAGTAAATAATAGGTTTTTTTAAGTACAATGCACTTAGCAAGTGCAGAATAGCTTTTTGTTTTACGTATTATGCATTTTCCTCACTTATTATTGCATTTCGAAGCCAAGAAACTCAAATTCGTAATTTTTTGCACTTTCTGATTATTAGCACACATATTTACAAAATTCATACAGTATAGATTTTTACTTTGCATTTAGCAAGTGCATAATAAGTATTTTACATACTATGCATTTGACAAGTACATAATAATTTTTTTAAGTACAATGCATTTAGCAAGTGCAGAATAGCTATTTGTTTTACGTATTATGCATTTTCCTCACTTATTATTGCATTTCGAAGCCAAGAAACTCAAATTGTAATTTTTGCACTTCCTGGGTATTAGCACACATATTTACAAAATTCATACGAGTATAGGTTTTTTACTATGCATTTAGCAAGTGCATAATAAGTATTTTACGTACTATGCATTTGACAAGTACATAATAGGTTTTTGTAAGTACAATGCATTTAGCAAGTGCAATAGCTTTTGTTTTACGTATTATGCATTTTACTCACTTATTATTGCATTTCGAAGCCAAGAAACTCAAATTCGTAATTTTTTGCACTTTCGATGGGTATTAGCACACATATTTACAAAATTCATAAGAGTATAGGTTTTTTACTATGCATTTAGCAAGTGCATAATAAGTATTTTTCGTACTATGCATTTGACAAGTAAATAATAGGTTTTTTTAAGTACAATGCACTTAGCAAGTGCAGAATAGCTTTTTGTTTTACGTATTATGCATTTTCCTCACTTATTATTGCATTTCGAAGCCAAGAAACTCAAATTCGTAATGTTTTGCACTTCCGGTGGTTATTAGCACACATATTTACAAAATTCATACGAGTATAGATTTTTTACTATGCATTTAGCAAGTGCATAATAAGTATTTTACGTACTATGCATTTGACAAGTAAATAATAGGTTTTTTTAAGTACAATGCACTTAGCAAGTGCAGAATAGCTATTTGTTTTACGTATTATGCATTTTCCTCACTTATTATTGCATTTCGAAGCCAAGAAACTCAAATTCGTAATTTTTTGCACTTCCGGTGGGTATTAGCACACATATTTACAAAATTCATACGAGTATAGGATTTTTACTATGCATTTAGCAAGTGCATAATAAGTATTTTACGTACTATGCATTTGACAAATACATAATAGGTTTTTTTAAGTACAATGCATTTAGCAAGTGCAGAATAGCTTTTTATTTTATGTATTATGCATTATCCTCACTTATTATTGCATTTCGAAGCCAAGAAACTCAAATTCGTAATTTTTTGCACTTCCGGAGGGTATTAGCACACATATTTACAAAATTCATACGAGTATAGATTTTTTACTATGCATTTAACAAGTGCATAATAAGTATTTTACGTACTATGCATTTGGTAAGTACATAATAGGTTGTTTTAAGTACAATGCATTTAGCAAGTGCAGAATAGCTATTTGTTTTACGTATTATGCATTTCCTCACTTATTATTGCATTTCGAACTCAAAACTCAAATTCGTAATGTTTTGCACTTCCGGTGGGTATTAACACACATATTTACAAAATTCATACGAGTATAGGTTTTTTACTATGCATTTAGCAAGTGCATAATACGTATTTTACGTACTATGCATTTGACAAGTACATAATGGATTTTTTTTACGTTCAATGCACTTAGCAAGGGCATAATAGCTTTTTGTTTTACGTATTATGCATTTTCCTCACTTATTATTGCATTTCGAATCCAAGAAACTCAAATTCGTAATTTTTTGCACTTCCGGTGGGTATTAGCACACATATTTACAAAATTCATACGAGTATAGGTTTTTTACTATGCATTTAGCAAGTGCATAATAAGTATTTTACGTACTATGCATTTGACAAGTACATAATAGGTTTTTGTAAGTACAATGCATTTAGCAAGTGCATAATAGCTTTTTGTTTTACGTATTATGCATTTTACTCACTTATTATTGCATTTCGAAGCCAAGAAACTCAAATTCGTAATTTTTTGCACTTTCGATGGGTATTAGCACACATATTTACAAAATTCATAAGAGTATAGGTTTTTTACTATGCATTTAGCAAGTGCATAATAAGTATTTTTCAGACTATGCATTTGGCAAGTACATAATAGGTTTTTTTAAGTACAATGCATTTAGCAAGTGCAGAATAGCTATTTGTTTTACGTATTATGCATTTTCCTCACTTATTATTGCATTTCAAGCCAAGAAACTCAAATTGTAATGTTTTGCACTTCCTGGGTATTAGCACACAGATTTACAAAATTCATACGTGTATAGGATTTTTACTATGCATTTAGCAAGTGCATAATAAGTATTTTACGTACTATGCATTTGACAAGTACATAATAGGTTTTTTTAAGTACAATGCATTTAGCAAGTGCAGAATAGCTTTTGTTTTACGTATTATGCATTTTACTCGCTTATTATTGCATTTGAAGCCAAGAAACTCAAATTGTAATTTTTGCACTTCCTGGGTATTAGCACACATATTTACAAAATTCATAAGAGTATAGGTTTTTACTATGCATTTAGCAAGTGCATAATAAGTATTTTACGTACTATGCATTTGACAAGTACATAATAGGTTTTGTAAGTACAATGCATTTAGCAAGTGTAGAATAGCTTTTAGTTTTACGTATTATGCATTTTACTCACTTATTATTGCATTTCGATGCCAAGAAACTCATATTCATAATTTTGCACTTCCTGGGTATTACCACACATATTTACAAAATTCATACGAGTATAGATTTTTTACTACGCATTTAGCACGTGCATAATAAGTATTTCACGACTATGCATTTGGCAAGTACATAATAGGTTTTTTAAAGCACAATACATTTAGCAAGTGCATAATAGCTTTTGTTTTACGTATTATGCATTTTCCTTACTTATTAATACATTTTGAAGCCAAGAAACTCAAATTGTAATGTTTTGAACTTCGTGGGTATTAGCACACATATTTACAAAATTCATACGAGTATAGATTTTTTACTATGCATTTAGCAAGTGCATAATAAGTATTTTACGTACTATGCATTTGACAAGTAAATAATAGGTTTTTTTAAGTACAATGCACTTAGCAAGTGCAGAATAGCTTTTGTTTTAATGATTATGCATTTTCCTCACTTATTATTGCATTTCGAAGCCAAGAAACTCAAATTCGTAATTTTTTGCACTTTCGGTGATTATTAGCACACATATTTACAAAATTCATACGAGTATAGATTTTTTACTTTGCATTTAGCAAGTGCATAATAAGTATTTTACATACTATGCATTTGACAAGTACATAATAATTTTTTTAAGTACAATGCATTTAGCAAGTGCAGAATAGCTATTTGTTTTACGTATTATGCATTTTCCTCACTTATTATTGCATTTCGAAGCCAAGAAACTCAAATTCGTAATTTTTTGCACTTCCAATGGGTATTAGCACACATATTTACAAAATTCATACGAGTATAGGTTTTTTACTATGCATTTAGCAAGTGCATAATAAGTATTTTACGTACTATGCATTTGACAAGTACATAATAGGTTTTTGTAAGTACAATGCATTTAGCAAGTGCAGAATAGCTTTTTGTTTTACGTATTATGCATTTTACTCACTTATTATTGCATTTCGAAGCCAAGAAACTCAAATTCGTAATTTTTTGCACTTCCGGTGGGTATTAGCACACATATTTACAAAATTCATAAGAGTATAGGTTTTTTACTATGCATTTAGCAAGTGCATAATAAGTATTTTACGTACTATGCATTTGACAAGTACATAACAGGTTTTTGTAAGTACAATTCATTTAGCAAGTGCAGAATAGCTTTTAGTTTTACGTATTATGCATTTTACTCACTTATTATTGCATTTCGAAGCCAAGAAACTAAAATTCATAATTTTTTGCACTTCCGGTGGGTATTACCACACATATTTACAAAATTCATACGAGTATAGATTTTTTACTACGCATTTAGCACGTGCATAATAAGTATTTCACGTACTATGCATTTGGCAAGTACATAATAGGTTTTTTAAAGCACAATACATTTAGCAAGTGCATAATAGCTTTTTGTTTTACGTATTATGCATTTTCCTTACTTATTAATACATTCGAAGCCAAGAAACTCAAATTCGTAATGTTTTGAACTTCTGGTGGGTATTAGCACACATATTTACAAAATTCATACGAGTATAGATTTTTTACTATGCATTTAGCAAGTGCATAATAAGTATTTTTCGTACTATGCATTTGACAAGTACATAATAGGTTTTTTTAAGTACAATGCATTTAGCAAGTGCAATAGCTTTTGTTTTACGATATGCATTTTCCTCACTTATTATTGCATTTGGCCAAGAAACTCAAATTCGTAATGTTTTGCACTTCCGATGGGTATTAGCACACAGATTTACAAAATTCATACGTGTATAAGATTTTTACTATACATTTAGCAAGTGCATAATAAGTATTTTACGTACTATGCATTTGACAAGTACATAATAGGGTTTTTTAAGTACAATGCGTTTAGCAAGTGCAGAATAGCTTTTTGTTTTACGTATTATGCATTTTACTCACTTATTATTGCATTTCGAAGCCAAGAAACTCAAATTCGTAATTTTTTGCACTTCCGGTGGGTATTAGCACACATATTTACAAAATTCATAAGAGTATAGGTTTTTTACTATGCATTTAGCAAGTGCATAATAAGTATTTTACGTACTATGCATTTGACAAGTACATAATAGGTTTTTGTAAGTACAATGCATTTAGCAAGTGCAGAATAGCTTTTAGTTTTACGTATTATGCATTTTACTCACTTATTATTGCATTTCGAAGCCAAGAAACTAAAATTCATAATTTTTTGCACTTCCGGTGGGTATTACCACACATATTTACAAAATTCATACGAGTATAGATTTTTTACTACGCATTTAGCACGTGCATAATAAGTATTTCACGTACTATGCATTTGGCAAGTACATAATAGGTTTTTTAAAGCACAATACATTTAGCAAGTGCATAATAGCTTTTTGTTTTACGTATTATGCATTTTCCTTACTTATTAATACATTCGAAGCCAAGAAACTCAAATTCGTAATATTTTGAACTTCTTGTGGGTATTAGCACACATATTTACAAAATTCATACGAGTATAGATTTTTTACTATGCATTTAGCAAGTGCATAATAAGTATTTTACGTACTATGCATTTGACAAGTACATAATAGGTTTTTTAAGTACAATGCATTTAGCAAGTGCAGAATAGCTATTTGTTTTACGTATTATGCATTTTCCTCACTTATTATTGCATTTCGAAGCCAAGAAACTCAAATTCGTAATTTTTTGCACTTCCGGTGGGTATTAGCACACATATTTACAAAATTCATACGAGTATAGGATTTTTACTATGCATTTAGCAAGTGCATAATAAGTATTTTACGTACTATGCAT
Source organism: Przewalskia tangutica (assembly GCA_029844215.1). Lineage (NCBI taxonomy): Eukaryota > Viridiplantae > Streptophyta > Magnoliopsida > Solanales > Solanaceae > Przewalskia > Przewalskia tangutica. The sequence continues at coordinate 102,311,698 of CM056726.1, forward strand.
TTGACAAGTACATAATAGGTTTTTTTAAGTACAATGCATTTAGCAAGTGCAGAATAGCTTTTTATTTTATGTATTATGCATTATCCTCACTTATTATTGCATTTCGAAGCCAAGAAACTCAAATTCGTAATTTTTTGCACTTCCGGAGGGTATTAGCACACATATTTACAAAATTCATACGAGTATAGATTTTTTACTATGCATTTAACAAGTGCATAATAAGTATTTTACGTACTATGCATTTGGTAAGTACATAATAGGTTGTTTTAAGTACAATGCATTTAGCAAGTGCAGAATAGCTATTTGTTTTACGTATTATGCATTTCCTCACTTATTATTGCATTTCGAAGCCAAAACTCAAATTCGTAATGTTTTGCACTTCCGGTGGGTATTAACACACATATTTACAAAATTCATACGAGTATAGGTTTTTTACTATGCATTTAGCAAGTGCATAATACGTATTTTACGTACTATGCATTTGACAAGTACATAATGGATTTTTTTTACGTTCAATGCACTTAGCAAGGGCATAATAGCTTTTTGTTTTACGTATTATGCATTTTCCTCACTTATTATTGCATTTCGAATCCAAGAAACTCAAATTCGTAATTTTTTGCACTTCCGGTGGGTATTAGCACACATATTAACAAAATTGATACGAGTATAGATTTTTTACTATGCATTTAGCAAATGCATAATAAGTATTTTACGTACTATGCATTTGACAAGTACATAATATGTTTTTTTAAGTACAATGCATTTAGCAAGTGCATAATAACTTTTTGTTTTACATATTATGCATTATCCTAACTTATTATTGCATTTCGAAGCCAAGAAACTCAAATTCGTATTTTTTTTTGCATTTCCGGTGGGTATTAGCACACATATTTACAAAATTCATACCAATATAGATAAAATTGATATTGAACTACGCCAATCCCCGACAACAGCGCCAAAAATTTGATGCGCGATTTAATGCACACACTTTAACGCAAGTGCACGTTGTCGAGTCAAGTAATATAGTCTTTGAAGACCGAGTTATCGTCCTCAGGGATTAGTGTTCAAGTACCAACTTCTATTCTTTGTTATATATTTGGTAACCGATATTTGAGTTTGTTGATTATAACTAACAATTACAAAGACTAATTAACTATGTGTTTACTTCAGTGATGATGGAAATAGGGCTTCCAAGTCTCCTCAACTATCCGCTTATATTCTTTATTAATGCAATAAATTATGGTTCTTCTTCTTTTGGAGATAGCAAGTTTACTAATCCGTTTTATACTCCCGTTAAGGCTATATAAACACTCAACCTCAGTAGCGCTCTTTTCTACCTTTCGGTGATAAGGATGACTCTATAGGAGGATTAAGAACAAAAACCCATGTTTAACGCTACACAAGTAATTGAGGTATTTTCATCCCCAATTCGACCTATGATTACCCAACTACAACATAGTCACAACCTCATCCTTTCGAAATTTGATTAGAAATCATATAAATAATGATAATTAATGATCAAGTAATTACCAAGCATTCAAAACAACTATTGAATAAATCTCAACAATAAGAAGAACAACCATAAACATGCATTAATTCATAAAATAAGGTTCAAGTGAATTGACATGGAAAGCCCTATATTAGAATTAGTTCCTAGTCATAGACATGACAAGAACTAATTCAATATCCAACATAAAAACTAAAATAAAGTAAAAGAAAGAAAGAAAATTACAATAGAATGGTCTCCAATCTTGAACTCCAAGATGTGTTGTGTTTGTGCAAGAAAGGGAACCCTTTAAAACTGCATAGGGTTCTATTTTTATAGCCTCCAAACCGCCCTTAAGGTTTTCCTTCAGGCCTGGCCCATAAAATCGTCTAAAACCTGATTTTTCCCGTCGCGCCGCGTTCGCATCAGCCAGCGCGCCGAAGTTCTCGCTGCTCGAGATTAGGTGCCGCGGCGCTGCACTCTGCTGGCTGGAGGCGCCGCGGCGCTGGCCCGTGTCCGTGCCTGGTTCGCCACTTTCTCGTCTTTTAAGCTCTGGAACCTCCACTTTTGCCCTCTTTTCGCTCCTTTTCCGCCAAAGAGCCATTTTAACCAATTTGACTCAAAAGAAAGAAAATCTATCCTAAGACGACACGTATTTGTACAAAAAGAGACAAAAGACTCACTAAAAACGACTCAAAAAGTGTATATAAAATACACCGATCAAATACCCCCAAACTTAACCTTTGCTCGCCCTCGAGCAAAGATCAAAAAGAAAGAAATAAAGACTCAAGTAAAAGAAAAATAAAAGACTCAATGACATTGATCACTTTGCTGCATTGGTGTTACTTAGAAAAACATGAAGGTTAGCAGAATAATATACAGGAACATATAGCATGAAATTTTTGCATTCTAAACACATTAAACTAGATATTTCGCAAACTCATTTTTATCATACTTAATGGAAGTCAAAATACTGAATCATGCACGTCAATTTAAAAAATCCTATGACATGTTTACTTGCTATTCTCCACTAATCATGGATATGCATAAAAGATATCTTCAGGACTTTTCAGGGTTGTAATGTAGGCTTAGGCATGGGTAGGTAAAAATAGGCATTTAGGCTCATTTTGTGTACCATAAGCTCTTTAGCTTTTCAATGTTTCCCTTTTCTTTTGATTTCTTTTCTTCACTTCAAATCTATCTTTCCCCTCTTTTGTTTTGAGAGCGTGAAGTGTATTATAATAACAAGCACCCCCAAACTTAGGCTTTTGTCTATTTCTTATTATTTTTTTATTGGGGTGCATCAAACTTGTTTGCTCTTTTTGTCTCTTTTTTTAACACATTCTATTCCAACTATTTCACATTTTTACTTATGGCACAAGTATGGAAATATAGGGTGTCAAAGAAAAAGTTTCATTTTTAGGCTCAACGGGGCTGATTAGGGATATTTTTAATGTCAGTGATAGAAAAGAGTGGTAAGAATTGGCTAACAAAGAAACGCCTGAGTCATCTCCCTAACATGCACATCCTAACTATTTCGCCTCAAATAGCAAGCAATCATAACACATAGGTTTTAATCATTTAGCATGCACAATTCAAGCAAGAAACCCCAATTAGACAAATTTTATGAGTTTTTGGCATATCTAACCTAAGTGTTTAGATAGTTGCTTCTAATTCCATTACATTATTCCACCTTACTTCACTAGGTGTTTCAAGTAACTACATCATGCATGATCTTTGACAGACAATTATGACTCAAAAAAAAAAATTATGACTCAAAAATACACAAAACAAATCAAAAAGACTCAAACATACTATAACAATAAGACACAAATAAGACACCCCCCAAACTTAAATCACACGTTGTCCCCAATGTGTGCAAGACTCAAAGAAAAAAATAAAAAAGACACTTACAGACTTGGTTTTAAAATGGTGGCGGTGGCGGTGGATAATGCATTGACCATTGGTTGAACAAGGAACTCATCTCGTCAAATCGCTGGTGCAACTGTTGTTGCCCCTGCCTCAATTCTTGTTGTCCTTGTCTCAATTCTTGTTGTCCTTGTATCACCGTGTCGAAATTTTGCATCATCCTTCTCTGGTTCTGGAGCAACTGCTCCATCATGGCAATCGGAGGTTCGATTCGCGGTGGTCACGGCCGCTCCTCGCCTCATAGAGCCTCTGCTTTGTGCTCATTCATCCATGGCGCCTCTGCTGCCGCGGTGCCGTGCTCTTTCTTCGCCGCTGGGGACTTGGTCCGGAAGGAGTGCACTATCCCATATGACCCAGGCAGTTGGTTTCTCTCACGAGTATCAGTGGGTAGGGTTGGGACCCCATTTATGGCGCATAAACTTGTAATAAGTGAGACATGTCCCAACCCACCTGTTGTTACCAATCTGATGGTCTCTTCAATACTTTGCACTATCTCATTTCCCACATCAATCGTCTTCCCCGTCATAATTCCATATATCAATTTGATCCTGTCTTCTGGCACTCTGGTAAAGTGCGATGATGGAATCAGATGGCATCGACGAAATACAACAACCCTTGGTCGCTTTGTTGAACCGACACCGCCGATCCTTCTTGACACATTTCTGGCAATATCAAATGCAGCCCCAGGGTAGCTCACTGTGCCTGCGATGGTATTCCAGTCGATGTTGTTGGTGTTTCTAGACTATGTTCTGAAGTAGCTTCGGTCATCACCTCTTTCCTCAACATCAACTATTTCTAATGTCGCATTGACCTCTTCTGTCATCACAGGCACATATTTTCCCCTCACAAAACATCCATTGTCCACCTTCTCCGGAAGATTAGCATAAAATTCACGCACCATCACTGTGTTCATTGGTGCTATCTTTCCCGGGTTTACAAATCCTTTCCACCCCATCATCTCAATCATCGCCCGAATGGGCTCATAGACATCCTCCTCCCCAAGTGAATCCCTTTGATAATCCATTCCTCTTTCAGGGATTAAGGGCCTAGTACTAAGCTTTTTGTATCTTTCATGAGCTTGTTGGCTAATAAACCTAGTATCATCATATTGAGGGGCTGAGGTGGATGTGGAGGCTCTTCTCTTTTTGGCAGACATGGTTAGATGCAGTGTTTCCTTAGTATCACAAATGTTGCCCAACACTATCACCCAACAACTAACAGCTACAACACCTATTACCCCCAAATTTCACTTAAGAATCTTCTACACAACACCTACACCCTCCTTGTATACTCTTCCTCAAAATTTCACAACCAATTTTCAACACCCCACAACTTCAACAATACAACACTCCTCCAAAACTCCTACCTCCTCTGACTACAGTAATGCTTTCAAGAAAAGATAAAGATTACCTTTTGACGGTGTTCTTCAAGGTTTTCTTGCTTCTAATGGTGATTTGAGGCTATGGGATGAGGTTTGTTGGTTGAGATGGTTAAGGGTTTAGGAAATTTAAGAGCTTTGGTTGTGTTTGAATTTGGTTTATGGAAGATTTTTAGGTAAAGTGTGGATTTTTGTGGGTTTTGTGGAGAAGAAAGGTTAGGTTTCTATTTGGAATTTGGGGAAAAATCGGACTGGGGCGTCTTTTATTTTCTGGTTTCGCGCGCCATGCTTCGGCATCAGCCGCGGCTACCAATTTATCAAGCGCTTTTGAAATTTACGCTCACGGCACCGTGGCGCCTAGACTTCTGGAATTTTCTGGATTTTTGGCACCGCTACCGCTCTGAAAGCCTGCGCTAATTTCTGCGCGCTTTTTTTGGCACCGCGCCCGCTTCTCAAAGGCCATGCGCTAACCCGATTTTCTGGAATCCCTTTGTTGTTTCAGTTTTTCGCCCTCCAAATTTGTTGGCCTGCACCTGTTAACACAACACAAACACTACTTCCGTGAGACTGTTCTTAGTAAAAACTAACTATATTAAAGTAAAATAAATCAAAATACCTTGGGTTGCCTCCCAAGTAGCGCTGTCTTTAACGTCTTTTAGCCGGACGCAACTTCCTTAACTTAAGAGGTGTGGGGTAGATTAACCCCACAACAAATCCATTTTTTCCACATTTTTCTTTTTCTTCTTCTGTTTCTCTTCTTAAAATTATTTTCAAAGGAAGGTTCAGGAACACATACCTGCTTTGGCGGAGGTTCGGCATCACGTACCTCCTTTGGTGGGCTTATCTCCCTTGGATTTGCTTGCACTTGCTCGCAGGAGGTTCTGACGGTGCTGATTGCAAAGCACATGCTCATGACCGGTGGCTCAATAACGTGTTTAAACACTTTAAACACCATTTCTTCGCTCTCTACCCTTAGCGTCAGCTCCCCCTTCTCGACATCAATCAGGGCTCTCCCTGTCGCTAAGAACGGTCTCCCCAATATGATGGGGATCTCTGCATCCTCCTCCATGTCGAGAATGAGGAAGTCCGCAGGAAAAAAGAATTTTCCTACTTTAACAAGCACGTCCTCAATCTTCCCCCTTGGGTGCACCACTGTTCTATCGGCTAGTTGCAGGCTCACCGTGGTCGGTTTTGCTTCACCTAATTCCAACCGTTTAAACACCGACAAAGGCATCAAATTTATACTTGCCCCTAAATCACAAAGGGCCCTGTTGCATGTCACCTTGCCAACTGTGCAAGGCAATGTAAAGCTCCCTGGGTCTTTTAGTTTAGGGGGCAACTTCTTCTGCAGGATAGCACTGCACTCTCGCCACGACCATCTCATACTCTGCTAGTTTCTTTTTCTTCCCCAAAATCTCCTTCATGAATTTGAAATAAGAAGGCATTTGCTCCAACGCCTCTATGAAGGGTATGTTGATATGTAGCTTTCTGAACGTCTCCAAAAATTTGGAGAATTGTTTATCAACTGCCTTTCTCTGCAATCTCTGTGGGAACGGAATCTTCTCAGTATACTCCTTCTCTGGAGATTTCTCTACTACTGGGCGAGCTTCAACCACCTTCTCTTTCTCTATTTCTACCCTTTGTTCAACTACCGACTGAGGTGTACGCTGCTCTAACTGTTTACCACTTCTCAGCTATACTGCCTGGCATTGTTCTCTCGGATTCATCTCTGTGTTGCTTGGCAGTGTACCCTGTGGCCTGTTGTTCGATAGCTTTGGTAATTTACCCACTTGTGTTTCCAAGTTCCTGAGCGAAGATCTGGTTTCTGCCATGAACTGGGTTTGAGAGTTGGTGAGTGTTAACAAAGTTGCTCTCTTTTCTGGTTGGGCAGGGCCATTGAATTGTTGAGAAGATGAAGCCTGAGTGAATGGTTGCTGGTTCTGATATTGGCCTCTCGAATCGATTCCCGCTGCCTCGCTCCTCTCCATGAAAAATTTGGGTGATTCCTCCACCCTGGATTGTATGTGTTGGAGTATGGGTTGTTCTGGGGCCTTTGATAGTTACCCACAGCTTGGCACTCTGCTTACTCGATTGGCATATTATTAGGATCAGCTGAAGGACATCTATCGAATGTATGTGGACCACCACACATTTCACAGCTCTTTGGCATCCGTGACCGCATTTACTGACATCAGATGTTGTCGCACTGTTTGGTCAAAAGGGCAACTTGGGCATTCAGGGCAGTGATGGCATCTATCTCGTGAACTCCCACTGTTCTCCTTCCACTCATTTGTCTATCTTCAGTGATATGGTTATTGGTGGCCATGTCTTCTAATAAGTCGTGAGCTTCATGGGCTGTTTCCTCATAAAGGTCCCACCTGCTGCTGCATCGATAATTGTTCTGGTTGTTCCGCTCAGCCCATTATAGAAAATGTGGACCAAGTTCCACAACTCGATACTGTGGTGTGGACACTTCCTCTGTAAGTCCTTGAATCTCTCCCAAGCTTCGTATAATGACTCTCCGTCTGCTTGGTAGAAATTATTCAGCTCCCCTCTCAACTTTGCTGCTTTGCATGGTGGAAAGAATTTTGCCAAAAATTTCTGTGCCAGCTCTTGCCATGTAAAAATCGAATCAGGTAAGGAATTTAACCACACTTTTGCTCTATCCCTGAGTGAGAAGGGAAAGAGCCTCAATCTGACGGCGTCATCAGTAACGCCGTTATATCTGAATGTTGCACATAGCTCCAAGAAAGTAGCTATGTGCATATGAGGGTCCTCCGACGGCAGTCCTCCAAACTGCACCGTGTTCTGCACCATACTTAGAATCGCCGGTTTGATCTCGAAATTATTTGCTCCTATTGCAGGGAGCCTAATACATGTTCAGGTTCGCTCACCTGCAAAGACGTAGTCTCCCAAGCTTCTTTCTACTTGGACTTGAACTCTTTCCTCGACATCCATAGGCACTCTCTGAGGCATTCTCATGTTAGGCTGATGATCGCCTAACCCCTCATTCATCTCATTATTATTTTGTGCGCCTTCCATCTCTTTTTATTGAAATCCGTTGTTCTTCTGCTCATGCATGTGTTTTCAATTTCTCGATTGAAGGGAACAAGAGTGTCTGCTCTCTTCTCCTTCGCATAAACCGATTTTCTCAAATGATCAAAAATGCATAAACGGATCACGGCAACTGATTCTCACAAAAATAAATAAGTAAATAAAAAAAACGTAAAAATAATATATAAAAAAAAATAAAAAATAAAAACCAAATTAGAAATTAAGAATAGATAAAATTGATATTGAACTACGCCAATCCCCGACAACGGCGCCAAAAATTTGATGCGCGATTTAATGCACACACTTTAACGCAAGTGCACGTTGTCGAGTCAAGTAATATAGTCTTTGAAGACCGAGTTATCGTCCTCAGGGATTAGTGTTCAAGTACCAACTTCTATTCTTTGTTATCTATTTGGTGACCGATATTTGAGTTTGTTGATTATAACTAACAATTATAAAGACTAATTAACTATGTGTTTACTTCAGTGATGATGGAAATAGGGCTTCCAAGTCTCCTCAACTATCCGCTTATATTACTTATTAATGCAATAAATTATGGTTCTTCTTTTGGAGATAGCAGGTTTACTAATCCGTTTTATACTCCCGTTAAGGCTATATAAACACTCAACCCCAGTAGCGCTCCTTTCTACCTTTCGGTGATAAGGATGACTCTATAGGAGGATTAAGAACAAAAACCCATGTTTAACGCTACACAAGTAATTGAAGTATTTTCATCCCCAATTCGACCTATGATTACCCAACTACAACATAGTCACAACCTCCTCCTTTCGAAATTTGATTAGAAATCATATAAATAATGATAATTAATGATCAAGTAATTACCAAGCATTCAAAACAACTATTGGATAAATCTCAACAATAAGAAGAACAACCATAAACATGCATTAATTCATAAAATAAGGTTCAAGTGAATTGACATGGAAAGCCCTATATTAGAATTAGTTCATAGCCATAGAGATGACAAGAACTAATTCAATATCCAACATAAAAACTGAAATAAAGTAAAAGAAAGAAAGAAAATTACAATAGAATGGTCTCCAATCTTGAACTCCAAGATGTGTTGTGTTTGTGCAAGAAAGGGAACCCTTTAAAACTGCCTAGGGTTCTCTTTTTATAGCCTCCAAATCACCTTTAAGGTTTTCCTTCAGGCCTGGCCCATAAAATCGTCTAAAACCTGATTTTTCCCGCTTGCCGCGTTCGCTATCAGCCATGCGCTAAGTTCTGCGCTGTTCTGGAGATTAGGTACCGCGGCGCTGCACTCTACTGGCTGGAGGCGCCGCGGCGCTGGCCCGTGTCCGTGCCTGGTTCGCCACTTTCTCGTCTTTTAAGCTCTGGAACCTCCACTTTTGCCCTCTTTTCGCTCCTTTTCCGCCAAAGAGTCATTTTAACCAATTTGACTCAAAAGAAAGAAAATCTATCCTAAGACGACACGTATTTGTACAAAAAGGGACAAAAGACTCACTAAAAACGACTCAAAAAGTGTATATAAAATACACCGATCAATTATCCTCACTTATTATTGCATTTCGAAGCCAAGAAACTCAAATTCGTAATTATTTGCACTTCCGGTGGGTATTAGCACACATATTTACAAAATTCATACGAGTATAGATTTTTTACTATGCATTTAGCAAGTGCATAATACGTATTTTACGTACTATGCATTTGACAAGTACATAATAATTTTTTAAAGTACAATGCATTTAGCAAGTGCATAATAGCTTTCTTTTACTTATTATGCATTTTCCTCACTTATTGCATTTCGAAGCGAAGAAACTCAAATTCGTAATTTTTGCACTTTCGGTGGGTATTAGCACACATTTACAAAATTCATACGAGTATAGATTTTTTTACTATGCATATAGCAAGTTCATAATAAGTATTTTACGTACTATACATTTGACAAGTACATAATGGGTTTTTTTAAGTACAATGCATTTAGCAAGTGCAGAATAGCTATTTGTTTTACGTATTATGCATTTTCCTCACTTATTATTGCATTTCGAAGCCAAAACTCAAATTCGTAATGTTTTGCACTTCCGGTGGGTATTAACACACATATTTACAAAATTCATACGAGTATAGGTTTTTTTACTATGCATTTAGCAAGTGCATAATACGTATTTTACGTACTATGCATTTGACTATCAGAAACTGTTTGCAATATTTATTCACAGAGAATGAGGCATGAACTGATTTATAATAAACAAACTTAAGAAATCAGCATATGATTTTTCAGTAAACTAATTACCAGGTCCCTCAAAATCACAAGTTTCACAGAGTTGACCAAAAAAGTGATATTTATTAATAATGTTGCAAAATTATGAAGACTCTAAACTGAGAATTTTCCAATTTGGAGTTCCCCCTTCAGAGATGACTATACTGAGCATTTTTCGCCCATTTTTGGATTACACTAATACTAATCACCAAGTAAAACAACATCATTCAAGCACCTGGAAAGTCTATATATAAGACAAACAACAATCCTAGACTCACGAGAAGAGTGTAAAAAAGGATAAGTAATTAAATCAGCCATATAATAGGAAAAAAAAGACCAAATGTGTGATCATGTTATGCAAACTTAAATTACATGAGAAGTTAGTCATCATACCAAGTATCCTTGAAAAGGTTGTTTGTATTCTTGTAGCTGCAATCTCATCCTTTGATTTACCGGAGTTACAGGTTGCAGCGGTGAGACGAACGACCTCAGCAGCGGCAATGGCTGCTTCTACAACAATAGTAGTGGAAATAGCTACCGAATAGGCGTGCTTGTTCTGCTCATTCTCAGCTTTCATCAATTTCATCTGCTCTACAAGAGCAGGAGTGGTGCAAGATCACTAATGCGCCAGATTTGAAGAATCTAATTCGCCGCTCTGTTGATTTCCAATATGTAAATCAATAGACATGTCTAAGCCCAATAACCAATATGTAAATCAATAGATAAGTTTAGATGGTAAAGCAGTGCGAGTGTCATTTCCTTCCGACTAAAGAGGAGAACAAAAGAATACGCTCATCGATATAATTTCTATTTAGAAGAGATTATTTACACCCCAAATCTTCTAGAGGAAACAGAAGAAGAATGGACTGAAGGAGTAGATTTTAATTTGATAACAGATACCCGATATTGCGATATCAGTTACAAACACGGAATACTCTAAAATGTTTAAATTTGACAAATCAAAATACTAAGCTTACAAGTGAAATGTGAACGAAAGTTGCATGTCATGTGCTAAATTGATGCATCTGTTTATGTTCATATAAAAAATGGATGCTAGTTAATGAGTCAGGCTTTTTCCAGATTCAGTTCATTCTAAACTATAGCATGATGTAAGGTAAGTACAGGTGGTCTAAGTAACTAACAAGAAGTACAAAATGCAATCTTACACCATGATAATCCATCGTGGACATCCTGACCGATTGCGTCCTTGGTATGTTTGATAATTTCCTTAATGATCTCTTCTAGTTTTTTAACATATCTAAAGTAGAATACAATCACATAATGCTATGGGCACTTAGGAAAAATGAGAATACAATTAGTTATAGTCTTGCAAAATGCTAGAAATTCCTAAGGTTATTGCTTGAAGAACATGTATGCCCAAAGTACAAAAGAACAATCACAAATAGGGAAAATTTCACCCGTTTCACCTCGGCACAACCTTCTTTCAAGCACTGATAAGTGACGTAATAGCTCCTTACTGTTTGAATTCTGAACACCGAATAAGAATATATCCATCAGAAGTTTCTGGAAGTAAATTTATCAGTAACAAAACTTTAAAATACAAGAAACAGTGTAAAATAACCAAGCTCCTAGGCATATCCACACATCCACCATATCAGTTTTCATATTAAGCTGGAAAGAAAAAAAATCAACAGTTAAGAAATAAACCAAAAAAACAGATTAGACAAAGAAAGATGAAATACTCTTTATTACTCACATCATCTGTCAGATGTTGCTCCGCGTCCTGATTGCAGCCAGGAAAAACATCCAACAACTTTTCTCTCAAGTACAAATACATCGCATTGTCCTCTTTCGATTGCCTCTTTTATACTCGATGTAAAACATGATCCAAACCAAAAATATATATTCAAAACACTTGAGATTAATCGTGTTTACATTACTTTGTCCTCTTACGATTGCCTCTTTCTACTCAATGTAAAACATGATTCAAACCATAGGTGTTACATACTGCAGTGTTGCGTACTCCGTAATATTGTGGCATTAATGATGTTGCTGGTAATTTTTATTACATTACTTGTGCGTAATGTTGTGGCATTAATGATATTGATGGTAATTGATCCATGTTTATTGCAGGTTGTAACACCTCCATAGCTGCACCAATTCGCCGAGAAACTCCCTGTTCATTGTCGGGACTAACATTAGAAATCAGAGTTGGAAGCTTGGGTTGTTGAGGATGAATAAAAGTTGGATAATTATTGCTATAGGACTGGACGACCACTGTGGGTAGTCTCCCAGTCGGCAATTCTGCCATGGAAACCTTAGTGAAGCTCGACAACTATGAAAATGGTGAAATATATTATGCTTCGATTCGAGTCACGGGGTGGGTGTAGAATATAGAAGAGAGTGAAGGGAACACAATGGTATATCTGAGATGGTGATCAGTCACCGGAGGTGACCGGAAAATCCAAAGTTGCGCCTAGGGTTCGGTGTTGACGATGATTTGGTCGTCGTGGCTGTTAGAGGATAGTCGATACACGAGGGTAGTATAGAAATAACGGCTAGGTGATGGTGGTCACAGTGGTGTTACTCACTCCCGTCGAATCAACCTCCAATCGCCGGAAAATTAAAATTATAAAATTGTAATTTCGAACTGATTTTTGGTTGCAAAATCGACAATGAAAACAGATGAATCGACTGTCGATATTGGTATAGATTGGAAGAGGAGGAGAAGACGATTATTTTGGTATATGGATCATCTCCGATAGGTTCCTGAGTCGGCCTGAAAATTCAATTTTCCGGCCAAGTTGCTGTGCCGTCAAGAATCGCCGGAAATTTGAGAGCATAGGATTTTATGGGGCGACCCTTTAATAATACCAATTTGGGTCATTATGTTGCCTCACAAATTTTATGCCTTCAAATAAAAATTTATCGTAAGCTAATAAATTCTTTTAAATATATAATTATGTGAATACTCTATTGTATTAATTTTTAATTTCTGAAAGTAGTAATCTCGAGATTCGTGGCATGTCCAATTTGAAAACTGTGTGAGCGTGATGACACTTAGTATTTTTACAAAATTTTTAATCTTTTATTTTTTATAATGTTAAAACGATAACGATTAGTTTGTTTTTATTAAAACAATTTTAATAAAGAAATAAAAATCGTGTATGTCTTAGTTTGAATTAAAGAGTGCTAAATAAATAATAAGAATAGTGTCGTTTTAATTAGTCAAACACATCATTTTTGATCAATTTAAAACACAAGTCACTTATTTATGTGACATTTTACAAATCCGTCACACAAATATCATAAATTTACGACACTTAAAAAAACCGTCACACAAATGTCATAATTTTATGACACTTAAAATAACGGTCACATGAATGTCACGAAAAAGGGTAAATTTAGTAAAAAGATGTGACACTTGCATTTCTGTCACATGTGAACTGTCACCGTAACCTATTTTTCTTGTAGTGGTTGATCCTGAATGAATAGAGTATCGTGAACAATGAATCTCTGTCATAATTCTATTCCATAATCCTTCTACATTTGGAACACATAGACGACCCTGGTGCCTGAGAGTTCCATGTTCATCAATCTCAAAAGTCGTGGTTTTCTTTTGCGAAATGCCTTCTCTTATCTTCTTCAAACTAGGGTCTTCCCATTGACGTTCCTTAATTTATGATATGAGGGGTGATTCTGACATGTTCTGAATCACAAAACCACCATCCTCTGAGTCCATTAGTCGGACACCCAAACTAGCTAACTGATGAAGTTCTCTCACCAATTCCTCATTTTGACTTGCGCTGGCATCGAGCTGGCCATTGATTTAAGGCTAAGTGCATCTGCTACCACATTAGCTTTACCAGGGTGATATAAGATGTCCACATCATAATCCTTCAATAACTCAAGCCATCTTCTTTGTCTCAAGTTCAGCTCCTTTTATTTGAATATGTATTATAGGCTCTTGTGATCCATAAAAATGTCGATATGAACACCATATAAATAGTATCGCCAAATTTTCAGTGCATATACTACTGTGGCCAATTCTAAATCATGTGTTGGATAGTTCCTCAATTGCCTTGAAGCATAGGCAAACACTTTACCATGATGCAGCAACACGCATCCTAAACCTGCTCCTGAGGCATCATAATACACAACATAACCTTCTGGTCCCTCTGGGAGAGTAAGGACTGGTGCCGATGTTAACCTATCCTTCAGCTCTTGAAAACTCCGCTCACAAGCATCAGACCATTGGAATTTTTATAGCCTTTTGTGTTAACTTCGTCAATGGTGCTGATATGGTAGAAAACCCTTCCACGAACCTTATATAATAGTTGGTTAGGCCTAGAAAATTGCGAACCTCTGTTGGAGTCGTAGGCCTCGGCCAATTCTTCACTGCTTCAATCTTTTGAGTGTCAACTCTTATACCCTCGTCTGACACTATATGACCAAGAAAAGCTACTGACTTAAGCCAAAACTCACACTTGGAGAGCTTTGCATACAACTTGTGATCCCGGAGCGTTTGTAGTATTATCTGCAAATGTTCCACACATGTTCTGCTTCCGAGTGAGAATAAACCAGAATATCTATAAATACTATCACAAATACTTTCAGGAATGGGCGGAACACGCTGTTCATTAGATCCATAAATGATGTTGGTGCATTTGTTAGTCCAAATGGCATTACTAGAAACTCAAAATGCCCATACCTCATCCTGAAAGTCGTCTTTGAAATATCAATTTCCTTAACCTTTAGCTGATGGTACCCTGACCTTAGGTCGATTTTCGAAAAATATCTTGCACCTTGTAACTGGTCAAACAAGTCATCAATTCGGGAAAGTGGATACTTGTTCTTGATAGTAGTTTTATTCAGCTGCCGATAATCGATACACATTCGTAACGAACCATCTTTCTTTCGTACGAACAATACTGGTGCGCCCCAAGGAGATATACTAGGCCTAATAAAGCATTTCTCGAGAAGATCATTTAGTTTCTCCTTCAATTATTTCAATACAGCTGGAGCCATTCTATAAGGAGGAATAGATATCGGTTGAGTGTCTGGTAACACATCTATACCAAACTCAATTTCCCTTTCAGAAGGATGACCTGGAAGTTCGTCTAGAAATACGTCAAGAAATTCATTGACCACCGGAATTGATTGAGATATAGGTGGTTCTACATCGACATCCCTCGCCTGAACTAGGTGGTATATACAACCTTTAGAGATCATTTTTCTTGCCTTAAGGTATGAAATAAACCTACCTTTTGGCGTTGCCGTATTACCCTTCCATTCCAGGACTGGCTCGCCTGGAAAATGGAATCTAACAATCTTCGTTCGGCAATCAACATTAGCATAGCATGAAGCTAGCCAATCCATTCCCATAATAACATCAAAGTCAACCATTTCTAATTCCACCAAGTCTGCTTGGGTCTGATAACCACAAGATAATGCTTCACAACTCCGATAGACTTGTCTAGCGATTACCGATTCGCCAACCGGTGTAGATACCATAAATTGATCCTTAATCGACTCAGGATCCATATCAAATTTACAGGCAATGAGAGGAGTAATATATGATAAATTTGATCCTGGATCTAACAATGCATACACATTGCATGAAAAGCATACATATTGCATGAAAAGACTGATAATGTACCTGTAATGATGTCAGGTGAGGACTTCTGATCCTGTCGCCCCATCAATGCATATGTGCAATTCTGGCTCCCATATCTGCCTCGACCGGCTAATGTCTGCTGACCTTGTCCTAACGGGTGTACTGATCGTGATGAAGCTGCCGTAGACACGACTGGCTGAGCTCTAACACCATCGTCCCTTATAGGATAGTCTCGCACAAAATGATCAGGTTCTCCACAAGAATAACATATCCTTGAAGGGGTTGGCACGTGTTACACCCCGTAATTCAGGACATGCATATGAGAACGTACGAAAGGAAATAAGATTTAAATTTTTGGAAAGATAAGTTGACAGAATGTTTTGGGCAGGTTTTTAGTCATCTTTGGGGAGGTATATGTCCAATTTTATTAGGAGTTCATAGGTGTTTCAAAATCCTAGTATGAAGTTCGTTGAGTCTAGTTTCCAATGCAACAAACCGCTCGACGATAGGACATCAGAGTAGAAAGTTATGAACGTTACAAGTTCAGCTGGCAGCGGAACAAGAAAATGTTTTCAGTCAGGCGCCGCATCGCCGTAAGTCCTGAAACTTTCTGAAGTTACAGCGCCGCGGCGCCGGCTGCAGGGCCGCGGCGTCGAGGCGGGTTTTTTCGCGAAAAAAGAGGGGAAATCAGAAGATATTTGTGTGAAGACCTGCGGGAGGGCGACAAGTGTCCCTCCCATCTTGTTGACCAAGAGAAGGTCTTATATTATGATCAAGTCTGATGACTTGGTCATTTTGCAAAAGGTTCATCCTAAATAATTCCTCTCCCCTTCTCTCTAAAAATTTGAAGAAACCTAAGGCTAGCGAAATTATTGGAGAGGCGGCAAGAAGATAAAGTGATGATAAACTTGTAGAGAGTTCGCGTGGATGAGTTTGACGAGAAAAGGAGTTGCGGAAAAAGGGCTATAGTGGACGAAATCCTAAAGTTAAAAATTCCCTCCCCTCTTGGAAGTAAACTATGATTCATGTAATAGTTTGATTTTGATCATGTGAATTATACATTGAAGTTGATAAATGTTATAGAGTATTGGGAGCCTAAATTCGAACACGAGCTTGTTAGCCTTTGAGAGTACAATACAAATGGGTCGATAGTTATAATCGTCGCTTGTTATCTAAATAAGATATTATGGTTGTTGAAATTGGTTGCGACTATATAACAGGTTATAACGACAATATGGATTGAAAAGGAATTGGAAAAGATTGTTTGTGGTTGGACATTGTAGTCGAGAATGAAATTTAATATTGGGCTATTTTATATAAATTGTGGGACAAAATTTTACACGTCCTGTTAAGGCGTGTAATCCCCTTTGGTTAGCTGTATTGTTGCGCCTTAAATGTGGCAATTGTTTATTGATTTTGAGCCTTGAAAAGGTGGAAAAGTACGTAGAAACAAAGGAAGTGTTGTCCAATTTTCCGTAGAGTAAAAGAACTTACACTTCGAATTTACTACGAAGAAAAATAGAAGTTGATAGACGTGTTATGACTATTTTTAGGTTGATACTCTACGCGCGGCATATTCCACTTGGCAAGTGGATTTAGCCGAGGAGGTATGTGACTTTTCCTATCTTCTTGAGCATGATTGTTGTGAAAAATATAGTACGGTAGACGTACGTGTGTTAAAGGAATTTGATTTCCGTCTTGATGTCTTTGATTGACTTCTAAATCTTAAGAGCCTTGAAGTATTCAAAAAGATTGTGAAACATTATTTAGAAAGGGAATTCATACTTGGTTTTAAAAGAGCGTGATTGTTTGAATTGTTTAAGATATAAGTGTTATAATAGCTTTATGGGAAGTTAGTTATAACAACTTAAGGAGGATAAAAGAAATGGTTTACTTACTTGATTTTAAAGGCCTTGTAATGATTTTTTAAAAGGTGTAGTAATTTGGTTTGATAAGTAAACATGTCTTGATACTACGGGTGTTAGTGTCTTGAGACTTTTTGTGGTAAGGAGGTTTTTCTGATTTGCTTATGTTGGTTACAATGGTCGGTTGCATTTGTATTATATCATTTAAACCTCTGGCCATGTTACGTTGTTCATATCATGCGGGTCTACGTGACCTATGTGGACTGTAGGGGTGGTAGTCCAGGAATTACCGCGGGTTTGCTACCTCCGATGCGAGGAATACCTCATGCGGGTCTACGTGACCTATGCGGACTGTAGGGGTGGTAGTCCAGGAATTACCGCGGGTTATCTTCCCCCGATGCGAGGAATACCTCATGTGGGTCCACGCGACCTATGCGGACTGTAGGGGTGGTAGTCCAGGATTAGAATTTGCACAATGATACTAAGGGCGAATGGCCCTAGTTTGATCATTGACTGTCTATTCAGAACCGGCCAGGTTACACCTATTTGTTCTCATATATTACATTGGCGCCTGCCGACAGTGAGGAAGGAACTCCACGGGCACGCTTGATATTGTGGGCATGAGACCCGTGGTTATATTTGAGTAATGATTTTGAGGACATGCGTCCCTGACTTGACATGAGTCCCTGACTTGACATGACTGCTTATATTGTGAGATGGTCTTTTAAAAAGATGAGAGTTATTTTCATTTCTCTTGTTGATAACCAGGCTTTGTGTACTGTATTTTGGTTATCATACCTGTCTCCTGTTTTATTATAGACTATTGTGATTTCATTACAGTACTTTCAGTTTCACATACTTGGTACCTGTTGTACTGACCTCCTTCGGGGGGTTGCGTTCATGCCGCAGGTAGAAGTACATCGGTTGTTGATCCTCGCTCATAGGATCACCGTTCTGTGTTTCGGAAGCTCCGTTTCTCCGGAGGCTTATCTTTTGGTATAATTCCCTGTCATTGTAGGTTCATGTACATTCAGGGGTATGGCGGGGCCCTGTCCCGTCATAGTTGGTATAACCTCTTAGAGGCCTGTAGTCCTGTTGTAAGTTGGGTTTGTAAAGGATATAACTGTTCAGGCCTGTTTCTTATTTTACATTGTTCCATGTTTTTTTAAGTTTATTTCCGCTGGTTTCTCTGATGTATATCTACTAGGGTGCCCGGGTAAGGCACCAGTCGCGGGCCCGGGGTCGGGTCGTGACAAAAGTGATATCAAAGCAGTTAATCCTCGGATAGTGTCTACAAACCGTATCTAGTAGAGTCTTGATTATCGGTGTGTTGTGCACCACACCTATAATCAGGAGGCTACAAGATATTTAGGATTGGTTTCCATTCTTCTCACTCTGAGATCGTGCAATAGAGCTGTGTTATAGGTTGAACTCCCTCTGACAAATTCTTATGTACCAGTTATGCCTCCACGCAAGGCAACCGCGGTCCAGAAGGGCAAGGCAGCAGAGGGAGCTGCTAGTGGGACTCAGAGGGTTACCAAGGCACAGGCCCAGTCATTGCCTGAGATAGTGCGTCAGACGGCAAGTTCTACGACGCCGCCAGTCCCAGAGGAGTTTAGAGCAGCAGCAGATTCACGAGGCCACAATACCGAGCCTCCACACCGGCGAGCAGAGGATATGGGTTACATGGAGATGGCCCAGTTGCTAGCTAGGATCATGGCGAGGCAGGAGGACAGACGGGAGCCGGTAGTACCGGTGGTGCACCCCAGGACCGATAGTTTGAGGCTTCGGGACTTCTTGAGTTGCAGTCCACCAGAGTTCTATGGATCGAGAACTGAGGAAGATCCTCATGAGTTTATTCGACAACTGCAGCGGATCATGAAAGTGATCAAGGCCTCTGAGACAGAGTCAGTGATATTGGGTTCTCATCGGCTGCGTGATATTGCAGTCAACTGGTTTGATTCATGGGAACTGTCCCGGGAGGAGCATGCGCTTCCAGCTGGTTGGGATGAGTTCTCGGAGGCGTTTCTTAACCACTTCTTGCCTCCACAGATGAGTAGAGCCCGGGTGGATAGGTTTATGATGTTGAGGCAGAATGGGCGGACGGTTCGGGAGTACAACATAGAGTTCGACTCGTTGGCTCGGTATGCCCCCACTCTTGTGGCAGACATGGAGGATAGAGTGCACCGCTATGTCACGGGGCTTGATGATTATTTAGCAGAGGGTTGCACAAGGGTAGCTCTTCAGCCGAGCATGGACATTACCCGCATACAGGCTTATGCACAGGGGACTGAGGAACGCAGAGGTCGACGTAGGGACCAGGATCAGCATAAGAGGGCCAGGACAGCAGGGTCCTTTGGTAACTTTCGAGGCGGACAGCCTCAGCAGCAGGCTAGATATGCACCTCAGCCAGTACAGAGTACTCCTTCGCAGTCTTCAGGACGTCCAGGGTATTCAGGGGCGGGTCAGGGCTCCAGGACTTCGGGTTTCCAGGAAAGCAGGGGTCTTAACCGATCGAGACCATCCCCCTCTCGGTGTGTCCGATGCGGTAAATCCCATTTCGGGAATTGTGGTAGTACTTTGGGAGCTTGTTTCACTTGCGGCCGACATGTCCATTTTTCGAGGAGTTGTCCGACCAGAGGTTGCGCAGATGGTAGGGTTCAGCCTACAGGGTCGTTTGTCGGGTCTTCATCTCCTGCGGTTACTCGCCCCGGAGGGCAGGGTGCTCATGGCCAGCAGGTTGCGGCAGAGGTCGTGGCAGGGATCCTAGTTCCAGCGGTCCTCAGAACCGCATTAATGCCTTATCCAGCCGTCAGGACCAGGAGGCGTCGCCAGATGTCGTCAAGGTACATTATTGGTTTCATGCTGTGACGTATATGCTTTTATAGATCTGGGTTCTACTTTGTCCTATATATCTCCTCATATTGCTGGTAGAATAGAGATAGAGCCTGAGTCCATAGAACCTTTTGAGGTAGCTACGCCAGTAGGTGATTCGGTGGTAGCAGAGCGGGTATATAAGGCTTGCCCGGTGACTATATACAGTCGTCAAACCCTAGTTGACTTGATAGAGTTGGATATGATGGATTTTGATACTATTATGGGTATGGATTGGTTGACTTCTTGCTACGCCAATGTGGACTGTAGGGAGAGGTTGGTACGGTTCCAGTTTCCCGATGAGCCGGTTATCTAGTGTAAAGGGAATACTGCGTCGCCGAGGGGTAGGTTTATTTCGTACCTCAAGGCTAGGAAGATGGTTCAGAAGGGGTATATCTACCATTTTATTCGGGTATTTGATACAGAGGCTGAGTTTCCAGATCTTCAGTCTGTTCCGGTTGTTAGAGAATTTCCGGATGTTTTCCCAGACGATCTCCCAGGTATTCCTCCAAAGAGGGAGATTGAGTTCTGTATTGATGTTCTGCCAGATACTCGGCCTATATCTATTCCACCATACAAAATGACACCTGCTGAGTTGAGGGAGTTGAAGGACCAGCTGAAGGATTTGCTGGAGAAAGGCTTTATTAGGCCTAGTACTTCACCTTGGAGAGCGCCGGTATTGTTTGTAAAGAAGAAGGATGGGACGCTGCGTATGTGTGTCGATTACAGGCAGCTGAACAAGGTAACCATAAAAAATAGATACCCCATCCCCAGGATTGATGATTTGTTTGATCAGTTGCAGGGTGCGAAGTGTTTTTTCAAGATATACCTGCGGTCTGATCATCAGGTGCGAGTTAGGGAGGCAGATGTCCCAAAGACTGCATTCAGGACCCGGTATGGGCATTATGAGTTCAGGGTGATGTCTTTCGGTTTGACTAATGCTCCAGCAGTATTTATGGATTTAATGAACCGGGTGTTCAAGCCATTTCTGGATACGTTTGTTATAGTATTCATTGATGACATCCTGATTTATTCTCGCACGGAGCAGGAGCATGCAGATAATTTGAGGACGGTACTGAGAGTCCTCCAGAGCCGACAGTTGTATGTCAAGTTCTCTAAATGTGAGTTTTGGTTGGCTTCAGTGGCATTCTTGGGGCATATTATCAGGGCCAATGGTATTCGGGTTGATACAACAAAGATTGAGGCAGTCAAGACTTGGCCTAGACCCACTACACCAACTGAGGTGCGCATCTTTTTAGGCCTTGCGGGTTATTATCAGAGGTTTGTGGAGAAGTTTGCTTCGATTTCAGCACTGTTGACTAGGCTGACTCAGAAAGCGGCTAAGTTCTTGTGAAGAGGGCTTCCAGTCACTGAAGGAGAAATTGACGACGGCCCCAGTTCTTACTCTTCCAGAGGGTTTAGACGGGTATGTGGTTTATTGTGATGCGTCGGGTGTCGGGCTTGGGTGTGTGCTGATGCAGCATGGTAAGGTTATAGCTTACACATCTCGACAACTCAAGAAGCATGAGAAGAACTACCCCACGCATGACTTGAAGTTGGTAGCAGTGATTCATGCCTTGAAGATCTGGAGGCATTATTTATATGGAGTTCATGTGGATATTTTTACAGACCACAAGAGTCTCCAGTATATCTTCAGCCAGAGGGAGCTGAACTTGCGGCAGAGACGGTGGTTAGAGTTACTTAAGGATTATGATGTCGATATCCTATACCACCCAGGGAAGGCTAATGTAGTTGTAGATGCCCTTAGTCGTAGATCGATGGGTAGTCTGTCAGATGTGCAGCCAGAGAAAAGGGGCATAGTCCGCAAGATACATCAGCTAGCGAGCCTTGGGGTTTGATTGGTTGGTTCTGATAGTAGTAGGGTTCGTGTTCATGTTCGAGAGGTTGCCGAGTCTTCCATCGTCGAGGAGGTGAAGAGGCGACAGTATGAGGATCTGATTATGACACGGTATCGAGATACGACTCTTCGAGGGGAGAAGGGTCCATTTGAGGTAGCACCTGATGGGGTGCTAAGATACGAGGGTAGATTGTGTGTACCCGATATTGCAGGACTTCGTCAGCAGGTTCTAGGGGAAGCACACATCGCTCGTTACTCTATTCATCCGGGGTCGACAAAGATGTATCAAGACCTCAGATGTGTGTATTGGTGGGATGGCCTGAAGAGGGATGTTGCAGAGTTCGTTGCTCAGTGTCCGAATTGTCAGCAGGTCAAGGTGGAGCACCAAAAGCCTGGTGGGTTGCTGCAGACGATTGAGTTTCCGACCTGGAAATGGGAGGTGATCAACATGGATTTTGTTACAGGGTTACCTCGCACTCAGAGAAAGTGTGATTCCATCTGGGTTATTGTAGATAGGCTGACGAAATCAGCTCACTTTCTTCCAGTCAGGACGACTTATTCGGCCGAGGATTATGCTAGACTTTACATCCGAGAGATCGTGAGACTGCATGGGGTCCCTATATCTATTATATCGGACAGAGGAGCCCAGTTTACACCTAATTTCTGGAGGTCTTTTCAGAAGGGATTAGGGACGCAGGTGAGCCTCAGTACTGCATTTCATCCTCAGACCGACGGACAGGCAGATCATACTATCCAGACAACGAGGATATGTCGCGTCCGTGTTATCGATTTCGTGGTAGTGTCACGACTTCGCTCGGCAGGATCGTGCCTTACCCCGGGCACCCTAGTGATACAACATCAGAGAAAATCAGCGGAAATAAAAACTTAAACATGAACAAGAGATAAGATAATAAAACAGGCCAACCAAACGGTTACCTTCCAATAAAATATATATACAAATCTTTCAAACCGAACAATTTAATCCTTTTTACAAACCCCGCCACAACAAGATTTCTGCACTCTAAGAGTTTTTATACAACATGACGACAGGCCCCGCCATACCCCGAATGTACACGAACCTACAACTCGTGGTAACATACCAAAAGATAAGCCTCGAGAAACGGAGCTTCCAACGCCGAATCGTGATCCTAAGAGAGGATCAACATCGTGTACCTCTACCTGCGGCATGAACGCACTTCGGGGAGGTCAAGACAACAGTACCAAGTATGTGAAATCAAAATATCAGAATGAAATCATAGCGCTATATAAAGCAGGAGACATGTATGATAACCAAACTACAGTTCACAATAAATAAACAGTCATGTCAAGGTCAGGGACTCACGCCCTCAAAGTCATCACTCAAATATAACTATGGGTCTCACGCCCACAACATCAATCACGCCCGTGGAATACCTTCCTCACTGCCGGCAGTCTATGATATAATAACACCAAGGAGTACATATGAACACCAAGTCCTACCTGAGTCATAAAATTGTACTAACAATACTATACAACCAAACTACGAAGCTGACACGGGGCAAGTACGAAAGCCGACTACCAGATACCAAGGCCGTGTCACGTAGCTGACCGGGGTAAGTACGAGGGCTAACTACCAGGTACCAAGGCCGTATCACGAGACTTCGCCACTAAACTGAACGGGGCAAGTGCGAGGGCTAACTACCAGGTACCAAGGCCGAATCAACCACGAGACGGGGCAAGTACGAAAGCCGACCACCAGATACCAAGGCCATATCAGTAAAACCTCATGGAGAGCTAGTCCATGGAATAACACTATCAACGTGAGCGCACTGCGGAATTCTCCACACGCTGCAGACATCCAAGTAATATCATAACAAATCAGCCGCCTCCATCGAGACGCGGTGGTATAGAAATACAATACTAGCACGACAAGGCTATCACACGCAAACATAGGCAAGTTACACACAACTCAAGGTACTTTCATTTTATGCCAAAGTCCCGGTTTTAACCCCAAAGTACTACGTACGTTAAACTCTTTTTAAAGGATCCATTTTTTTTACAAAAGTCACCCGATACCCGCAGTATTAAAATAGAGTGACTAACATTTTTAAGTAAACCAAAACAACTTCCATACTTTTCCTTTTTAAAACCAAATTAAGGCAATACCATGCCTTCTTCTTAGACCAAAACACTTCTCCTTTTAAAGTCAAGTTACCACTTTAAAACCAATGATAAAACCATTCCTTTGTTTTCATAAAGTCGTTATAACTAACTTCCCATAAAGCTGTTATAACACTTTATGTTTTAAACCAATTTAAGACAAAACAATGCCTTCTTTTAAACCGAAAACTCTTCAATTTCCTCAAGTCTCTTTTAGAAATCAAGTTCCTTACTTATTCTCATTTTCTAATCAAGAAACATTATTCTTTTAAAAACCAAGTACTCATTACTCACGAATGAGGTTTCACACCTCTTAACAACTTTCACATCAATTCAATTAAGTCAAGTCTCTTATCTTTTAAGATTAAGTCTCTTAACTTCTAAAATCAATAACCATTCTTTTATCCTTCTTAAGTTGTTATACCTAACTTCCCATAAAGCTAGTATAACTCTTAAACTTTCAAAACCAAGTATTACTCTTCTTTCAAAAACGGTTCTTAATTCTTTTGAAATATTTCAAAGTTCTTATTATTCAGGCTTAAGTCAAAAGATATTGCCGTAAAACTACGTTCAGTTAACACACGTACGTCTACCGTACTATATATATTCCTTTTAAAAGTATCATGCTCAAGAGTATAGGAAGAATCACATACCTCGCGACGATTATCGACTATTAGCAAATAGCTCCAAAGTACTGTAATCATGCTAGCCTTTTCCACCCTTCGAGTAGAATACGCTACTCGCAGTACTTCAACCTATAATGGTTATACAAGTCTATCAATGTCTAGACTACTCGGTAGGATAATTCTAGATACAAGATTCTACGGAAAATTTGGCGACTTCCTCACCACAAACTTCACAAGTTCATCAGAGATACAATTCTATGTAAGTACATAATTCCTCTTATATACCTTCCCGGTATATAACTTATACTTAATTCTTATACTTCAACAGTATGCAAACTTTAATTACAAAAGAAGGTCAAGCGTATTTACCTCGATAAGCCCAAAATTATCCAAGTTTAAATGTCGATCCTGAGCAATGTTTAGCTCCTACTCTGGGCGCTCCAACCCGCTCCAAACAACCCTTAGAAGTTCTACGCAACTTCTACTTAATACTTCAACTCGCTATGAAGATTTCCTTAGGGTTTCGGTTTGAGACTAAAAGGACATAAGGTAGTATTTCCGGGCTCTACGTAGAGAGGTAACTTTGGAATACTACAAGGTATAAGGCTAAGGTATTTTGGTATAGTAACAATACTTGAAGAGTATTTCTCTACCAAAAAGAGGGTATTTTATGAGAACAATACTCAAGAGGGGTGTACTTCGCCAAGGGCCTTCACTAGGGAGGGGGGGGACTCTCGGCCAAGGGGCCTCACAAAGGGGGAGGGGTGCTCTAGGACGAGAGCAACAAGAAGGGGGGGGGGGGGGGAGGATTTCAAGACTTAGAAACATTTGTGGATGAAGAAGTCTTCACAGAGGGGGGGGGGTATTTATAGGGAAATCAATGGCCAAGATCAAGCCAAGTGGGGGGGCAAGTGGAGGGTCAAGATCAAGCCAAGTGCACCCTAACCCTACTCCACAAATCCCTCACAAACATTGACCCATGGATTAGGCCATAAAACATGCCACGAAATGGGCACCAATCGGCCAAGGAAAACCGCCAACTTGAGGGTGACAAGTGTCGCCCTCTCGTTGGTCCAAAATATTCCGTCTCTCGGAAAAATCCGCAAAAATTATAAATGACATAGCCGGAATTTTCCCTTCGCAAGTTCTGTAAAACGTTTCGTCGAAAAACGATTCTTTACGGGGGTTGTGCACAAAATTTCGTCCTTGCCTAACTTTAAGGCTCAAACTTTTCTACGTACGCCCACACGTACATACTCTAGAAATACGGGGTATAACATTCTCCCCTCCTTAGAAACATTCGTCCCGAATGTTCCTTCTCAAGACGGATAACGAAGAAGTTCCTTCTTAACTTAAACAAGTTGCCAATGCCACACATGGCCATAAAATAACACACGCTCCAATACTTAATCCAAGTCTACGAGGAATCACCTCTAACATAACAAAAGCTTCCACCCTGGTCTAAAGGATACTCCCTTCGCATCTTCACTTCACAACAAAATTATCACTTCTATGCTCTTAACACATGCTCGCTTCTTCCCTTACTCGTCGTACTCTTCTCGAACACTTGAACTCTTCTAGTATACGTACCATACTTCAGTCATTACTTCAGTTTCCAAAATCTCTGGAGTCACTACCTCCAAACTTGGTCATTTTACTAACCTCAATCTCCTTTAAGGCCGTTCCCGACCTTCACGATCCGATTCTGGTCGAACATATCCACGAACTCATACGATGGTCATCTAAACTTGGGCCTAGCACCCTCGTGACCCTACCACCTGGCGGGACCACCACGAACTGACCCCACCTCATTCCGGGCTACGGGTTGACCCGCAACACGTCCTCAACCCGACCCTCCGTCGCCAAACACTTGTTCTCCCGACCCGGAACAATCTTACCTATTCAAGTCCAGAAAGCTACCACTTTCATCTTACACAACTCACGGAATTATCCCACAATACACTTATACGCAACCCAAGTATTTCGACAAAGACTAACCGTAAAATCTTTTATTCAAGCCGGCCTTACATCTAAGGTCTCAACGTGTAATATTCTAAGGTTCATACCTTCCCTGTCCCCACACTTATTCTTTCAACTATCCATGTCTCTAAACCAAAATATACACAATGCTATCTGTACATAGTACTCAACATATAATCATCGTATCACGCATGCAAAACTCTGAGGTTAAGGATATACCGAAAAGATAGGCGGTTCAAAGGACCGCTAAAATCGAACTTCCACCGCGACCTGCTGTGGTCTCACGTGTATGAACATCCCGCCTAGCTATGGAAGGTGAAGAACCCGCAATCGATCTCGTAGTCAGGTGCTATCCTACCGTGCTACCTCGCCTGACAGCTCGCCAGATGGCCCAGTTGGCCGCAAGAATAACAATCTCCCAAGTTAGTACGACACTCTCCCTTATGAAGTTTTCCACAACGACCACACTAGGACAAGGGCGACCTCATCCGGCGAACACTCCTACTCCCCTGAAAATCAAACACAGGAGCCCGACCGCTCCCGAATATCCCGGCGTCCCGGCGTGGAGGACCACTCAGTCGGGCGGAGGTACATAACTAGTTCACAGGCGGTCCGCCTCAAAGTTATCAAAGGACCCTGCTGCTCGCCCTCTTCTGCGATCTTCGTCATTCCGCCGACCTCTTCGCCTCACATCCGCGCATAAGCTGCGCACGCGGCAATGTCCATGCCCTGAAGAGCTACTCCCGAACAAGCCTCGCCAAGTAGTCATCGAGCCCTGACGTGGCGTGCACTCGCCCTCCATATCAAGCTACTAACGCGGAACATACCGAGCCAATGAGTCGAACTCCACATTGTACTCGAACCGTCGCCCGCTCTGCCTCAACACCAAAAATCACGGCCCGAGCCCTCGCGCCGTGCTGGAGGCAAGAAATGTGCAAGAAATGCCTCGAGAACTCGTTCCATACAATGGAAGTGCATGCTCTCCCGGGACAGCTCACGAATCAAACCACGATCGCAGATCACGCAGCCGATGCGAACCCAAGACCACCGACGGTCTCCGGCCTTGATCACTCTCGCGATCCGTGAATCGTCGGATGAACTCCTGCGGATCATCCTCGTGCCTCGACCGTAGAATTCGGCGGCTACAACTCGAAAGTCCCGTAGCCTCAAACTATCCGATCTGGGGTGAACCACGGGTGCTCTCACTGCTGCGTCCATTTATCCTCATGTCTGCCACGATCACGGCGATGGCGGGCATCTCTTTGTAACCCATCTCTCCTGCTCCAGTGTGGGGTGGAGGCTCGTGCATCGTGGTCTCGCAGCCCATCGCGCTCTAAACTCTATCAGGGTGGCGGCGTCGCAAAACTCGCCGTCAAGCACTATCTCGGTAAAGACCGGCTGCGCCCAGACTCTCAGACCTACTGCAGCTCCTCGCTACCTTGCCCATATGGGCCCGGGTTGCCTTGCGCGGAGGCATAACTGGTAAAAATGAAATGCGTCAGAGGGGTCCAACTTATAACACAGCTCTAAGGCACGATCTCAGAATGAGAAGAATGGAAACCAATCCTAAATGTCCTGCAGCCTCCTGATTATAGATGTGGTGCACAACACACCGATAATCAAGACTCTACTAGACAAGGTCTGTAGACACTTTCCGAGGATTAACTGCTCTGATACCACTTTTGTCACGACCCGTTCCGGGGCCCGTGACTGGTGCCTTACCCCGGGCACCCTAGTGATACAACATCAGAGAAAATCAGCGGAAATAAAAACTTAAACATGAACAAGAGATAAGATAATAAAACAGGTCAACCAAACGGTTACCTTCCAATAAAATATATATACAAATCTTTCAAACCGAACAGTTTAATCCTTTTTACAAACCCTGCCCACAACAGTACTACAGACCTCTAAGAGTTTTTATACAACATGACGGGACAGGGCCCCGCCATACCCCTGAATGTACAAGAACCTACAACTCAGGGTAACATACCAAAAGATAAGCCTCCGGAGAAACGGAGCTTCCCAACGCTGAACTGTGATCCTAAGAGCGAGGATCAACACTGGTGTACCTCTACCTGCGGCATGAACGCAGCCCCGAGGAGGTCGGCATAACAGTACCAAGTATGTGGCGAAAATACGTAAATGAAATCATAGCGATCTATATAAAGCGGGAGACATGTATGATAACCAAACTACGATTCACAATAAATAAACATGTATCAAGGTCGTGACTCACGCCCTCAAAGTTATCACTCAAATATAACTATGGGTCTCACGCCCACAACATCAATCATGCCCGTGGAATACCTTCCTCACTGCCGGCAATCTATGATATAATAACACCAAGGAGTACATATAAACACCAAGTCCTACTTGAGTCATAAAACGTACTAACAATACTATACAACCAAACCACGAAGCTGACACGGGGCAAGTACGAAAGCCGACTACGGATACCAAGGCGTGTCACGTGGCCGACGGCAAGTACGAGGGCTAACTACGTGTACCAAGGCGTATCACGAGACTTCGCCACTAAACCGAGCAGGGCAAGTCGAGGGCTAACTACTGTGTACAGCCCGTATCACGAGACTTCGCCACTAAACTGAACGGGGCAAGTGCGAGGGCTAACTACCAGGTACCAAGGCCGAATCAGCCACGAGACGGGGCAAGTACGAAAGCCGACCACCAGATACCAAGGCCGTATCAGTAAAACCTCATGGAGAGCTAGTCCATGGAATAACACTATCAACAGGAGCGTACCCGTGGAATTCTCCGTCACTGCCGGTACATCCAAGTAATATCATAACAAATCAGCCGGCCCTCCATTGAGAGACGCGGTGGTATAGAAATACAATACTAGCACGACAAGGCTATCACACGCAAACATAGGCAAGTTACACACAACTCAAGGTACTTTCATTTTATGCCAAAGTCCCGGTTTTAACCCCAAAGTACTACGTACGTTAAACTCTTTTTAAAGGATCCATTTCTTTTACAAAAGTCACCCGATACCCGCAGTATTAAAATAGAGTGACTAACATTTTTAAGTAAACCAAAACAACTTCCATAATTTTCCTTTTTAAAACCAAATTAAGGCAATACCATGCCTTCTTCTTAGACCAAAACACTTCTCCTTTTAAAGTCAAGTTACCACTTTAAAACCAATGATAAAACCATTCCTTTGTTTTCATAAAGTCGTTATAACTAACTTCCCATAAAGCTGTTATAACACTTTATGTTTTAAACCAATTTAAGACAAAACAATGCCTTCTTTTAAACCGAAAACTCTTCAATTTCCTCAAGTCTCTTTTAGAAATCAAGTTCCTTACTTATTCTCATTTTCGGAATCAGTAAAACATTATTCTTTTAAAAACCAAGTACTCATTACTCACGAATGAGGTTTCACACTTCTTAACAACTTTCACATCAATTCAATTAAGTCAAGTCTCTTATCTTTTAAGATTAAGTCTCTTAACTTCTAAAATCAATAACCATTCTTTTATCCTTCTTAAGTTGTTATACCTAACTTCCCATAAAGCTAGTATAACTCTTAAACTTTCAAAACCAAGTATTACTCTTCTTTCAAAAACGGTTCTTAATTCTTTTGAAATACTTCAAAGTTCTTATTATTCAGCTTAAGTCAAAAGACATTGCCGTAAAACGACGTTCAGTTAACACACGTACGTCTACCGTACTATATATATTCCTTTTAAAAGTATCATGCTCAAGAGTATAGGAAGAATCACATACCTCGCGACGATTATCGACTATTAGCAAATAGCTCCAAAGTACTGTAATCCTGCTAGCCTTTTCCACCCTTCGAGTAGAATACGCTACTCGCAGTACTTCAACCTATAATGGTTATACAAGTCTATCAATGTCTAGACTACTCGGTAGGATAATTCTAGATACAAGATTCTACGGAAAATTTGGCAAAGACTTCCTACCACAAACTTCACAAGTCTCAGTAGATACATCTATGTAATCTGATTCAATTCCCTTCTTATATACCTTCCTGGTATATAACTTATACTTAATTCTTATACTTCAACAGTATGCAAACTTTAATTACAAAAGAAGGTCAAGCGTATTTACCTCGATAAGCCCAAAATTATCCAAGTTTAAATGTCGATCCTGAGCAATGTTTAGCTCCTACTCTGGGCGCTCCAACCCACTCCAAACAACCCTTAGAAGTTCTACGCAACTTCTACTTAATACTTCAACTCGCTATGAAGATTTCCTTAGGGTTTCAGTTTGAGACTAAAAGGACATAAGGTAGTATTTTCGGGCTCTACGTAGAGAGGTAACTTTGGAATACTACAAGGTATAAGGCTAAGGTATTTTGGTATAGTAACAATACTTGGAGAGTATTTCTCTACCAAAAAGGGGGTATTTTACGAGAACAATACTCAAGAGGGGGGGTGTACTCTCGGCCAAGGGCCTTCACTAGGGAGGGGGGACTCTCGGCCAAGGGGCCTCACAGGGGAGGGTGCTCTGGGGCGAGCAACAAGAAGGGGAGGATTTCAAGACTTAGAAACATTTGTGGATGAAGAAGTCTTCACAAAGGGGGGGGGGGGTATTTATAGGGAAACCAATGGCCAAGATCAAGTCAAGTGGGGGGGCAAGTGGAGGGTCAAGATCAAGCCAAGTGCACCCTAACCCTACTCCACAAATCCCTCACAAACATTGACCCATGGATTAGGCCATAAAACATGCCACGAAATGGGCACCAATCGGCCAAGGAAAATCGCCAACTTGAGGGTGACAAGTGTCGCCCTCTCGTTGGTCCAAAATATTCCGTCTCTCGGAAAAATCCGCAAAAATTATAAATGACATAGCCGGAATTTTCCCTTCGCAAGTTCTGTAAAACGTTTCGTCGAAAAACGATTCTTTACGGGGGTTGTGCACAAAATTTCGTCCTTGCCTAACTTTAAGGCTCAAACTTTTCTACGTACGTCCACACGTACATACTCTGGAAATACGGGGTATAACAGGTAGCTGGGAGGATCATTTGCCTCATGTTTAGTTTGCGTATAATAACAGCTACCATTCCAGTATCCAGATGGCGCCTTATGAGGCCTTATATGGAAGGAAGTGCAGATCGCCGATAGGCTAGTTCGATGTGGGTGAGGTTCAGTTAGTCGGGCCGGACTTGATTCAGCAGGCTGTGGATAAGGTGAAGCTTATCCAGGAGAGATTGCTAGCAGCTCAGAGTCGACAGAAGTCGTATGTAGATAATCGGCGTCGACACTTGGAGTTTGAGATTGATGATTGGGTTTTCCTAAAGGTGTCACCCATGAAGGGTGTGATGAGGTTTGGAAAGAAGGGGAAACTTAGCCCAAGGTACATTGGGCCTTAACAGATTATCCGTAGAGTGGGAAAGATTGTCTATGAGTTGGATCTGTCGTCCGACCTGGAGGCAGTACATCCGGTCTTTCACGTTTCTATGTTGCGGAGGTGTATCGGAGATCCATCCAGAGTGTTCCCGATTGGCGATGTTCAGGTGACAGAGGGGTTATCGTATGAGGAGAGTCCCATAGAGATACTCGATCGCCAGGTCAGGCGACTGCGGACAAAGGACGTGGCTTCCGTAAAAATCTTGTGGCGGAACGAGAATAGAGAGGAGATGACTTGGGAAGCAGAGGAGGATATGATGATGAAGTATCCTCACCTATTCTCTACACCTCCAGGTAACTCACTTTCCTGCTTGTTGATTTTAATTGACATATATGCTTAAGTGTTGTTGTGTCCATATATGGCGTTCTTATTTGCGAGGGGTATAGTTAAGAGGGACTATGCCGATATCTGATTTGATTGAACATAGAAGGAACATTCGGGACGAATGTTTCTAAGGGGGAGAGAATGTTACACCCCGTAATTCAGGACATGCATATGAGAACGTACGAAAGGAAATAAGATTTAAATTTTTGGAAAGATAAGTTGACAGAATGTTTTGGGCAGGTTTTTAGTCAACTTTGGGGCGGTATATGTCTAGTTTTATTAGAATTTTTTAGGTGTTTCAAAATCCTAGTATGAAGTTCGTTGAGTCTAGTTTCCAACGCAACAAACCGCTCGACGATATGACATCAGAGTAGAAAGTTATGGACGTTACAAGTTCAGCTGGCAGCGGAACAGGAAAATGTTTTCAGTCAGGCGCCGGCTGCAGGGCTGCGGCGCCGTAAGTCCTAAAACTTTCTGAAGTTACAGCGCCGCGGCGCCGACTGCAGGGCCGCGGCGCCGAGGCGGGTTTTTTCGCGAAAAGGGGCGAAAATCAGAAGATATTTGTGTGAAGACCTGCGGGAGGGCGACAAGTGTCCCTCCCATCTTATTGACCAAGAGAAGGTCTTATATTATGACCAAGTCTTCAAGACTTGGTCATTTTGCAAAAGGTTCATCCTAAATAATTCCTCTCCCCTTCTCTCTAAAAATGTGAAGAAACCTAAGGCTAGCGAAATTATTGGAGAGGCGGCAAGAAGATAAAGTGATGATAAACTTGTAGAGAGTTCGCGTGGATGAGTTTGACGAGAAGAGGAGTTGCGGAAAAGGGGCTATAGTGGGCGAAATCCTAAAGGTAAAAATCTCGTCCCCTCTTGGAAGTAAACTATGATTCATGTAATAGTTTGATTTTGATCATGTGAATTATACATTGAAGTTGATAAATGTTATAGAGTATTGGGAGCCTAAATCCGAACACGAGCTTGTTAGCCTTTAAGAGTACAATACAAATGGGTCGATAGTTATAATCGTCGCTTGTTATCTAAATAAGAGATTGTGGTTGTTGAAATTGGTTGCGACTATATAACAGGTTAGAAAGACAATATGGATTGAAAAGGAATTGGAAAATATTGTTTGTGGTTGGACATTGTAGCGAGAATGACATTTAATATTGGGCTGTTTTATATAAATTGTGGGGCAGAATTTTACACGTCCTGTTAAGGCGTGTAATCCCCTTTGGTTAGCTGTATTGTTGCGCCTTAAATGTGGCAATTGTTTATTTATTTTGGGCCTTGAAAAAGGTGGAAAAGTACGTAGAAACAAAAGAAGTGTTGTCCAATTTTCCATAGAGTAAAAGACCTTACACTTAGAATTTACTACGAAGAAAACTAGAAGTTGATAGACGTGTTATGACTATTTTTAGGTTGATACTCTATGCACGACATATTCGAATTGACAAGTGGATTTAGCCGAGGAGGTATGTGACTCTTCCTATCTTCTTGAGCATGATTGTTGTGAAAAATATAGTACGGTAGACGTACGTGTGTTAAAGGAATTTGATTTCCGTCTTGATGTCTTTGATTGACTTCTAAATCTTAAGAGCCTTGAAGTATTCAAAAAGGTTGTGAAACATTATTTAGAAAGGGAATTCATACTTGGTTTTAAAAGAGCGTGATTGTTTGAATTGTTTAAGATATAAGTGTTATAATAACTTTATGGGAAGTTAGTTATAACAACTTAAGGAGGATAAAAGAAATGGTTTACTTACTTGATTTTAAAGGCCTTGTAATGATTTTTCTAAAAGGTGTAGTAAATTGGTTTGATAAGTAAACATGTCTTGATACTACGGGTGTTAGTGTCTTGAGACTTTTTGTGGTAAGGAGGTTTTTCTGATATGCTTATGTTGGTTACAATGGCTGGTTGTGTTTGTATTATATCACTTAAACCCCTGGCCATGTTACGTTGTTCATATCATGCGGGTCTACGTGATCTATGCGGACTGTAGGGGTGGTAGTCCAGGAATTACTGCGGGTTTGCTACCCCCGATGCGAGGAATACGTCATGCGGGTCTACGTGACCTATGCGGACTGTAGGGGTGGTAGTCCAGGAATTACCGCGGGTTAGCTTCCCCCGATGCTAGGAATACCTCATGCGGGTCCACGCGACCTATGCGGACTGTAGGGGTGGTAGTCCAGGATTAGAATTTGCACAATGATACTAAGGGTGAATGGCCCTAGTTTGATCATTGGCTTTCTATTCAGAACCGGCCAGGTTACACCTATTTGCTCTCATATATTACATTGGCGCCTGCCGGCAGTGAAGAAGGAACTCCACGGGCACGCTTGATATTGTGGGCATGAGACCCGTGGTTATATTTGAGTAATGATTTTGAGGGCATGCGTCCCTGACTTGACATGAGTCCCTGACTTGACATGACTGCTTATATTGTGAGATGGTCTTTTAAAAAGATGGGAGTTACTTTCATTACTCTTGGTTATAACCATGCTTTGTGTACTGTATTTTGGTTATCATACCTGTCTCATGTTTTATTATAGACTATTGTGATTTCATTAAAGTACTTTCAGTTTCACATACTTGGTACCTGTTGTACTGACCTCCTTCGGGGGGCTGTGTTCATGCCGCAGGTAGAGGTACGTCGGTTGTTGATCCTCGCTCATAGGATCACCGTTCTGTGTTTGGGAAGCTCCATTTCTCCGGAGGCTTATCTTTTGGTATGATTCCCTGTCATTGTAGGTTCATGTACATTCAGGGGTATGGCGGGGCCCTGTCCCGTCATAGTTGTTATAAACTCTTAGAGATCTGTAGTCCTGTTGTAAGTTGGATTTGTAAAGGATATAATTGTTCAGGCCTGTTTCTTATTTTACATTGTTCCATGTTTTTTTAAGTTTATTTCCGCTGGTTTCTCTGATGTATATCTACTAGGGTGTCCGAGTAAGGCACCAGTCGCGGGCCCAGGGTCGGGTCGTGACAGCACGACCATGTATGAGTACTATCACACTGCCTGCATCGAGCCAATGACGACCTCATCTGCATGGAGTTCCCTCTATAATAAGGTCCTCACACTCGTGAACTCTGCCCTGGTCCCGACTGAACATACCGATTAGCCCTCGATCCTGAAAATGGAAATGATGCGCTGACTGCTGGGTAAGTTGGTCACCTATAAGGTTGTGGACTGGGTCCTCCTCTAAAATCTTTCCCATTATCGATGGATCGGTCCCTCTTAGTCTGGTCCATGTCACGTTCTCGATCGATTTGTTGTTGCCTCTTGCGATCCTCAAGGTTATGTGCGTAAGCCTGGATGCGAGCAATATCTATATCTGGATTCAAAGAAGTTGTAGTACACTCATTTACCAAGTGTGGCCCTAAGCCAGTAACGAACCTGTGTACCCGGTCACTCATTTTCGCTATGACTGTAGGAGTATATCGAGCCAAGGAATTAAACTGCAAACCATATTATCTAACGCTCATACTGCCCTGCTCCAGATGTAAGAACATGTCTTGTCTGGACCGTCGAAGATCGACTGGTAGAAAATGCCGTAAGAAGGCCTCCGAAAACTCTCCCCATCCTGCTGGTGTAGCACGAGGTCCCCTGGACTGCTCCCATGTTTCATACCAGGTTACTGCGATATCCCGCAGTCTATAAGAAGTAAATTTTACCGACTCAGCATCGGTAGCGTCCATCACTCGCAGAGTACATTGTACCTGATTTAGAAAATTTTGTGGGTCCGCGTGCAAGTCTGCACCATAAATATCGGAGGGTCTAGATTAATGAAATCCCGAGCTCTTGCACTAGAGGCTCTGTCTGAAGGATTGAGAACCTGACGTTGGGCCTGAGCGGCTACCAATTGTGTCAATAACTGGACCGCACTTCGCATCTCAAGGTCTATAATTGGAGTATCAAGTGGAGATACTGGGTGTACTGCAGCTCCACTACCCTCTTCTGATGATGACGAACTAGGAGCATCGCGCGAAGGGGTCGTACCGAGGGTCTCACTCTGTCCCTCGCTAGCAGGTGGCAGTCGGATGGAACATTCAACCGCACCCGTATCCAATGTCCTCATACTCTTGAATTTCTTCTTTGCTATAGGCATCGTTGGAATTATAAATGCGAAATGAATTAGAGGTAAAATACTTATAACTCAGTTTTACTGCACGATTTACGAATGAAAGAATGGAAATCAACCCTAAATGTCAGGCAACCTCCTGCGTATAAGTATGGTGCACAACATACTCATGCACCAGACTCTACTAGACACGACTTGTAGACTACCTAGGACATACATGCTCTGATACCAAGTTGGTCACAACCCAAACCGGAGGGCCGCGATGGACACCCGGATCCCATCCGCCGGGTACCGCTAATCACGCAATCAACCCCCAACCATAAATAAGTACGGATTAAGCTGAAAAGGGTATGAAAATTTTTAACCAGAAAATTGATTTATACATATATACATACACTTGTCATGGCCGACAAGGCCATACAAAACTACTATACACAAGACACATGTCTACAAGCCTCTAAAGAGTATACAACATCAATAGGCCGGGACAAAGCTCCGCCATACCCATATAGACATGCAAAAATGTAACATACCAAAGTTACACCGACACTCCGGAAAGAGAGGAGTGCTTCCAAAAGTCCGCTGAAATCTACAACCTATTCACGTGGACCGTCGTTCTGCCTATGCGAACTTGCGGGCATGAAACGCAATACCGACAAAGGAACGTCAAGACGATCGATGTCTCGAGTATGTCAGACATAAAATAACATAACAGATGTATCATGTCAAATAAACACCGCCAACGATATGCCTCTGAGGTCCTTAGTACATATGTCTAAATGTTATGCAATATCAATGCAGTATACTGATGGCCACACAGGCGTCTTTATTTTCATAACAACCTCTGTGGGCATAATATACATAAATGTCATGCATGATGCACATGCGGTATACTACGGCCACACATGCATCTTATCCATAACCGCCTCTGTGGGAATTTGGTTATATTGGCCACATGCATTCATCTCATATCATCTTGGCCACACAGACATCCATTTAGGCCACACAAACACGATATGTGGCCTCTTAGGGCTCTTTTGTGATAATCTGTAACAGCTGCAGGTGGTGTGCGCATATAGCTCCTTTTTCCCTTTTTTTTTTCATTCCCCTACATATATATATACAATATTTACCTATAGTAATGTGCACAACACAAGTGGTCCAGGGTAATATGAAAATGCAATGCAAATGAAATTGCATAAATAACAACACCATATTTCAATCTCAACAGGTGATATATTACTCTTGTACCTTTGACGACACTGTGAATATCATTATCATCTTTTTCATATGCCTCATTAAAGACTTAGAAACAATTTAGATATACTTTCAGCATAGGAATCAATAACATGATTATTCTTCACTTCTAGAAGTAAAATAAATTATGAAACAATATCACAATTATATTTCATAACATGAAACATGCCAAAAGGAAGAAATAATTTATCTTTAACATACCTCAATATTATTTTCAAAAACCCTCCACACGTTGCTGCCTCTTATGCTAAGATGTGAATATACATATTTCTCCCTATATATATAGTTGGAGAACGTTGCTGCTTACTATTGAAATAGAAGGTTGATGCTAAAATTTTGAGAGAAAAAGACTACAGGTTGTTGTCTATATTCTTCTTAATGAAAGTTCCTTCATTTGGATGTTGTGAAACTGTATGCATATTGTCCTTTATGTATATAAAACGTGCAATCCTAATTCTTAAATAGAGAATCAATCAAAGTAGTGTTAAGGGTCCTTATCTTAATTAGACGTGTCAGATTAATGAATGTCCTTTCATTTGTCACCAAATCTACTGAATACGTGTAGCCTCGATAGAAAATACACGACACACACTTAATCAATTAATAATTTATCAATTATACACATAATTAATTCTAGATCTCATTTCATTTAAATTTTAAAAACTCATAAGACCTTCGTATACTCGATGTCATAATTTGTAATATGACATTAGTCCATCACCTCTTTTTAGGATATATAACTATTATTATTAATCTCTATCGTCACACTTGTTACGTTCAAAATTATTTTGGGATCACATCCTTTTGTATACTAATTTTCTTATTAGCATATGCAAATATAACAAAATTTTCCCAACACTCGAGTCTATTTTTTTCGTTTACATGATCAAATTGTTGCCCAAAATTACGAGACGTTACAGAAAACCGATGGTGAAAGGGAATTATGGTTAACACTTGATGCGACATTCTCCAGTAGATTTATGCCACAATTTCAAGTGATTTGCTGCATATTATTCTTGAGCCCGACTCCATGACTATGGAGGCTTGAGAATGCTTACGTAATATTTTCCAAGATAATAAGAATTCCCTGGCCGTCACACTTGAGCAAGAATTCTCCATCACTGACATGGCGGATTTTCTGAATGCGTCTGCTTATGGTCAATGACGCAAGGTTTTGTCGGACCAACTCAAGAACGTCGGGGGGCCGGTAACTAACAATCGGCTCGTGTTACAAATGGTTGTCGGCCTCACCGACGCATATAGTGGAGTAGGTATGTTCATCCGCTAAAGCAACCCTCTTCTGTCATTTTACCAAGCCCGTTTTATGCTCATCCTAGAAGAAGCGAGTTTTTCCAAAAAGAGGGCTACTATATTGAATTATGCCATAGTTGCCACTCCTTCCGATGATAATTCTCCACAATTTGAAAATTCACCGTCAAACTGTGGCCAAAAGGGGTGAAATAACAATAATGGAGGAATGAACCGCGGCGACGGGTGCGGTAGTGGCAAGGGCGGTGGCAGCAGAGGCGGTGGCCAACAACAACATCCAACCTTGTGGAAACCGCCAGCCTAGTGGGGCAGTGGGCCGACACCATGGGCCTGGCAGTAGCCCTGGGCCGTGCCTCCCTGCCCATTCCCCTCTAGAAATTGGGCCAAACCTACACTCAGGCCAGCAACCTAGACGCAACAGTCCAGCCAGCAGGCCCACTTAACGGTAACAATTATTGGGCCACTGTCGGGTCAGTGGCAGCATGCCCACTCGGTAGTGGCGACCCCTATCGACATCGAGACCGCAATGCACACTCTTGGGCTTAATCCACCCAACACAAATTGGTACATGGACACCAATGCAATGTCTCATATGACATCCTCACAATGTAATCACTCGTCCTATTTTAATTTGAGGAATAATCGTGGTATAATTGTCAGAAATGGCCATTCAATTCCAATTCGTAGTTATGGTAATACAAACTTATCTCTCCCGAACCTACGGTTAGCTTTAAATAAAGTCCTTCATGCTCCTCAATTAATTAAAAACCTGATTTCAGTTATAAAATTTACCACTGACAATTCGGTTTCTGTTGAATTTGATCCTTTTGGGTTTTTCGTGAAGGATTTTCAGACAGGGATGCGTCTAATGAGATGTGATAGTCAGGGTGAGATATATCCAATCACCACAACCACACATCAAGCCACATTATCATCCACTTTTGCATCTTTAGCTTCTTCTTTATGGCATGAACATTTGGGTCATCTGGGAGCGCCTGTTTTTGCATCCCTTAAACAAAATAAATTTATTGAGTGTACTAGAACTCGTAATTCTTCTATTTGTCGCTCATTTTCTCTTGGAAAACATGTTAAGTTTTCTTTTGTTGCTTATAATTCTTGAACTGTTATGCCTTTTGATATTATCCATAGTGATATTTGGACATCTCCCGTTGTGAGCTCTTCGGGTCTTAGATATTATATTATATTGTTGGATGATTACTCTAATTATTTGTGGAAGTTTTCTTTGTCTAAAAATGTCACGACCCGACCCCGGGACCGCGACTGGTGCCCTACCTGGGCACCCTTACAGGTAAACATCAGAGAAAAATCAGCGGAACATACATGAGACTTATAAATAAAACATCGGAAGTAAAACAACAGGTTAGCCGATAGGGCTACCTTCCTGAACATATATAAATACAACCGGCAGCTTCATTTCTTTTACAAACTGACCCACAATATGTGACTACAGACCTCTAAGAGTTTTGACATAACAACTGTGGCGGGACAAGGCCCCGCCGTACCCCTGAATAAACATAAACGTGACAACTCCGGAACACTAGAGCCATCTCAACTTGCTGAACCGGGATCCTAAGCTCGCGGATCCACAATCGTACCTAAACTCGCGGGCATGAACGCAGCTTCGGTGGGGCCGATAACAAAAATTTAATATGGAATGTAATATAACGTCAATAAACAAATCATAACTGTACAAAAGAATGACAAGGACAAGTATAAAAATACATATCAGATCCTGCCGTGTCATTACCACTTATGAACTTAATCGTACCTTATTATCCTTTCCATTCCCAATAAA
The DNA here is from genome assembly GCA_029844215.1 of Przewalskia tangutica. Classification (NCBI taxonomy): domain Eukaryota; kingdom Viridiplantae; phylum Streptophyta; class Magnoliopsida; order Solanales; family Solanaceae; genus Przewalskia; species Przewalskia tangutica. The sequence goes on from CM056726.1 coordinate 102,352,849, forward strand.
AGTTATAGTCACATTCTTACGTACATTATTAGAAAAAGAATCATTAAGTTCATTACCATATAACTTACTTATCTTTCGTAACATAGTCCGGCCCATTACGGAGGGACACATATACTACCCGGCCCAATCTGGGACGCGATCAAGTCACACTAATATCAAAGCATGCCCGTGAAATCCCCCATCACTGTCGACAGCTATTAGTGTAAAATATAACCATGTGACGCGTCTGTGGCATCCCACCTTACTGTCGGCGTACACATACACAATACATATATATATATCCTGCCCGTGGAATCCCACATCATCGCCGACATCCAGGTATAATAATACACCCATAGGCATACATGAACACCAAGTCCCACCTGGTATATAGCGTCTTGGGTCTACCCTCACTTATACTCTTACCCCGGAGAAGGTGGTAAAAGGTGGTATAGCATCTGGGGTCTACCCTCACTTATACTCTTACCCCGGAGAAGGTGGTATAACGCCTGGGGCTTGCCCTCATTTATACTCTTACCCTATCTCAACCGACCATCAAACAAAACAAGCGGGGTATAATGTCTGGGGTTTACCCTCACTTATACTCTTACCCTGGAGAAGGTGGTATAACGCCTGGGGCTTGCCCTCATTTATACTCTTACCCTATCTCGACCACAAACAAACAAATGCACTACCATGTCTTTTATAAAAATCCGAATTTAACCTAAGTACTACAAATAACTAAGCATACCCGTGGAATCCCACATCACCGCTTCAGACGTCCAAGTACTTATAACAAGGCAAATGCCCTCCAACCGAGAGTCGCGAACGTGTTAAAACATAATACTTGCACTCAAAGGCTATCACTAAGACATACTTAGACTAATTCTCAATTAATCAAGCCAAAGTACTAATCAAGGCACAAATAGAATAATTCTCATTTAACAAGCCAAAGTACTTATCAAGGCACACTTAGACTAATTCTCAATTAATCAAGCCAAAGTACTAATCAAGGCACAAATAGAATAATTCTCATTTAACAAGCCAAAGTACTTATCAAGGCATACTTAGACTAATTCTCAATTAATCAAGCCAAAGTACTAATCAAGGCACAAATAGAATAATTCTCATTTAACAAGCCAAAGTACTTATCAAGGCATACTTAGACTAATTCTCAATTAATCAAGCCAAAGTACTAATCAAGGCACAAATAGAATAATTCTCATTTAACAAGCCAAAGTACTTATCAAGGCATACTTAGACTAATTCTCAATTAATCAAGCCAAAGTACTAATCAAGGCACAAATAGAATAATTCTCATTTAACAAGCCAAAGTACTTATCAAGGCATACTTAGACTAATTCTCAATTAATCAAGCCAAAGTACTAATCAAGGCACAAATAGAATAATTCTCATTTAACAAGCCAAAGTACTACGTACGTCCATTCTTTTCAAAAGACTCTTCCGAATAAAACTTCCCGATACTAACAACCGTAGTATCAAGTCCTATCCACCTTCGAGACAAGTCACAATACCTTTTAGAAATACAATTACCGGCCCAAATCAAGTGACTTCTTTATTAAAACCTTAAGCAATTGGTACCTTTAAAACAATTTGCCCTTCCTTAACACAAGTTATTCCTTTGATTACTTTACTAGAGAAAACCATTCTCTTAACCTTCCATAAAGCCGTTATAACCAACTTCCCATAAAGCCGTTATAACCCTTTATGGTTTAGACCAATACGTTCCTTTTATAATCAAGAGACTTCTACTTTTGAAACCAAGTATTATATTCTTTCAAATCAATTCTCTTAACTTTCAAAAATACCATTTGTCTCTTAACCTTTAGAAAACAAGTGACTCCTTTTATTATAAAACCTTAGGCAATTGATGCCTTAAAAACAAGTTGCCTTTTCACTTAAAAACAAGTCATTTGTCTTTCCATAAAGCAAATATAACCAACTCCCCATAAAGTCGTTATATTTACTTTATACCTTAGCCAAAATACAATTTCCTATCCAAGGGACTTATACGTTTAAAACGGAGCAAGTATCACATACTTTAAAACTCTTCAAGTCCCCTAACTTTAAAATCAACTTAAGACATCCTTACTATTTTCAAAGAAGTGAGTTAATCTCCTAACCCACCCGACTTGGCATTACATAAAACAAGTAAAGAATGTCATAGTTCAGACGCCTACCGTACTACATACGTGCAACCGGTCATGCTCAAAAGATAGGAAAAGTTCTACATAGAGTAAATCACACAACTACCTCTTAACTTCTAAGAGAAGGAAACATGAAATGATACCACAAGTATATTCCATACATAGAATCATGCCAAAGGAAGGAAGAGGTTCACATACCTCGACGATTGTCGACAAATAGCAAAATGCTCCAAAGTACTCCAACCTTGATAGCTATTCCACTCTCCAAGTAGGATACGCTATACTTAGTACTTCAACCTATAATGGTCACAATATGTCCATTAACCTTTCACTTCTAACGTAGAATATTTTAGGTGCTAAGTCGCTAAATTCTACGGAAAATCGGACAGCACCTCCTTTGTTTCTACTCACTTTGCCACCTTTTTCAAGGCCGAATACAATAACCAAACAACCTCAATTGGCTCACAACAATATAGAAGGTATTCCAATACAATGAATAACTAAACAGCCCCAATTGGCTCACAATTTAGAAAGTAGTCCAATACAAATGAATAACAAACTAAAAGTCCAAATTCGGCCACCTTGAGTTCAACCATACCAATTCTTATCAAATTTCCATTTCAATCCAAATTGGTAGCATAACATGATATCAAGTCGCAACCAATTATAATTACTACAATCTTCAAGTTAATAACATGCGACGATTCTAATCAACGGCCAAATTGTAATCCAACTAAACATGGCTTACATTACTTTTCGGATTTTCAAGGCTACAATCAATCCATAATCCTTATAAACTTCAATACATATACTTCATGCTAGTAACAAGTAAGGCTAACAACAATATAAATAACCTTGTAACACTTCAAAGAACAAGATTATACCTCAACGAATCTCAATCCAAATCTTCAACCAAGTCGTTCCTTAGCAACTTAGAGACTCTCCAAGATACTTCAATCCGCTACTTGAGACCCTTAGAACCATACCAACAATTTTCCTTCAAACTTCCAACCAAAACCTAGAAAAGCCATTAGGTTTTCACCTTGCGACTAACACGAAAACTCTCTTTTTCCGGGATTTTTCTATTGAGATATACTCACAATACACTTAGGAACCTTGGTTTAAAGTGGGGAGATTATTGGACAACAAACAAATTTTTTTTTCCCTCTTATGGATGCCCAACCCGTGAGCCTCCCTCTCTTGTTCTACAATTTTTTGTGAATTTTAGCTAAGTGTGGAACTCTTGTCTTGCTACTAGTATAATATAGGGACATGGAGGGTCAAGGTGTGCACAAATGGTTGGCTGGGATGAGGTCTTAACAAATATCAAGACTAATTGTCCCCTTGACTAAGTCAAACATGTCAAGCTTTCAAGTTGCAAGACTTGTCTTGCTAACAAGGGTCCAATGACCCTTTAGCCCTTGCAAAAATCGTCCAAGGCATCATCTAAGGGGGGGTGACACGTGTCGTCCCCCCATTCGTCACAATAATACGTTTTCCGAAAATTTCATAATTCCGAGAAATTTTTACAAGTCTCAAATCTTAACACTGTGAGTTCTTACGTACGTTCTTACACCATGTCCTGTAAATACGGGGTGTAACATTCTTCCCCCCTTAGAAACATTCGTCCTCGAATGTTCTTTCGGAGTCAAACTTATAATTACCGACATAGTATCCTGTCACAACCCCGTCATACCAACAATGCCACACATGGCCCTAATACCTTGTACACGCATACTCGTCCATCTTAAGCCCAAAAGAGATTATCTTTTCGTACTTCCAACTCATACTAGCATACATACATAACTTCCATACCGATTCTGGCCTCAAATCTTTGGAGTAACTCTATAAAACAATATAAGGCCATTTCCGGCTTTCATGACCTGGTTCCGGTGGAACGCGTCCACGAACCCGTAAAACAATTAACTAAACTTGGGCCTTGCGCTCGTGACTCGCCACGTAGCGGAACTACTACCAACTGATCCCACTCCATTCCGGGCCATGGGAGACCCGTACAGTCCTCAACCACTCACGCACTTAACTCTTATCCTCGTCCGACTTAAAATCTTATCACGGAGAAAACCTTATACATCTAAGGTCTCGGCTTATCAATATTCTTAGGCTCGCAATTTCCATGCTCCCAGCCTATCTTATCAGCCCCCCAGTAAACGGGTACAAAAACTTCTCACAAAACCATAACCATGTTGTCTCGATCACAACAACCATTATTTACTCTATACAGGCCTCATCCGTATAATCTTCTTAAGCTTACTACAAAGCTTAATCTATTAACATGACATTCCGTTAGGTTCCTTAATATGGCTTCTGGTTCACTACCCTATCGGACACTCATCCTTTCCCAATTATCTCGAAATAAAACACAAAACCTGGCGAAAATTCATTAACTATTCCATACCTTCCTGTATCTAGTTAGTCTTTACCGAATCACGGTAATCTAAAATCATTCTAGGCAACACGCGGCCCGACTCATACATAACTCCGTATAGATGTATGTCACAATACCGACTATACTATAATCATTACCAACCTGGTTACGCAATCCACAACATCTTTCCTGGGTCACTGCTGCCTTTCTCGTAGCTGCAAACAACATAACCTGTTAGGAGGACGACTTAACAACACACGCCTCTATCGCACGATCTCGAGTGAGAAGAATGGAAACCAATCCTAAATGTCCTGCAGCCTCACGATTATAGATGTAGTGCACAACACACCGATAATCAAGACTCTACTAGACACGGTCTGTAGACACTTTCCGAGGACTAACTGCTCTGATACCACTTTTGTCACGACCCGACCCCGGGACCGCGACTGGTGCCCTACCTGGGCACCCTTACAGGTAAACATCAAAGAAAAATCAGCGGAACATACATGAGACTTATAAATAAAACATCGGAAGTAAAACAACAGGTTAGCCGATAGGGCTACCTTCCTGAACATATATAAATACAACCGAAGCAGTTGCCTCATTTCTTTTACAAACTGACCCACAATATGTGACTACTGCACTTAAGAGTTTTGACATAACAATCGTATGGACAAGGCCCCGCTGCACTTGAATAAACATAAACGTGACAACTCCGAACACTAGAGCCATCTCAACTTGGCAACCGATCCTAAGCTCGCGGATCCACAATCGTACCTAAACTGCGGGCATTTAACGCACTTCGAAGTCGATAACAAAAATTTAATATGGAATGTAATATAACGTCTGATAAACAAATCATAATCTGCAAAAGAATGACAAGGACAAGTATAAAAATACATACCGATCCTGCCGTGTCATTACCACTTATGAACTTAATCGCATCTTATTATCCTTTCCATTCCCAATAAAAGTTATAGTCACATTCTTACGCATTATTAGAAAAAGAATCATTAAGTTCATTACCATATAACTTACTTATCTTTCGTAACATAGTCCGCCCATTACGAGGGACACATATACTACCCCCCAACTGGGACGCGATCAAATCACACTAATATCAAAGCATGCCCGTGAAATCCCCATCACCGCCGACGGCTATTAGTGTAAAATATAACCACGTGACGCGCCTGTGGCATCCCACCTCACCGTCGGGCGCATACATACACAATACATATATATATATCCCGCCGTGGAATCCCACATCATCGCAAACCCAGGTATAATAATACACCCATAGCATACATGAACACCAAGTCCCACCTGGTATAATGGCCTTGGGGTCTACCCTCACTTATACTCTTACCCCGAGAAGGTGGTAAAGGTGGTATATCATCTGGGGTCTACCCTCACTTATACTCTTACCTCGGAGAAGGTGGTATAACGTCTGGGCTTGCCCTCATTTATACTCTTACCCTATCTCAACCGACCATCAAACAAAACAAGCAGTGGTATAATGTCTCTGGTTTACCCTCACTTATACTCTTACCCCGAGAAGGTGGTATAACGCCTGGGCTTGCCCTCATTTATACTCTTACCCTATCTCGACCGTCACAAACAAATGGAAGCACTACCATGTCTTTTATAAAAATCAGGAATTTAACCCAAGTACTACAAATAATCTAAGCATACCCGTGAATCCCACATCACCGCAGACGCCCAAGTACTTATAACAAGCGCACTACTCCAACCGAGAGTCGCAACGTATTAAAACATAATACTTGCACTCAAAGGCTATCACCGACATACTTAGACTAATTCTCAATTAATCAAGCCAAAGTACTAATCAAGGCACAAATAGAATAATTCTCATTTAACAAGCCAAAGTACTTATCAAGGCACACTTAGACTAATTCTCAATTAATCAAGCCAAAGTACTAATCAAGGCACAAATAGAATAATTCTCATTTAACAAGCCAAAGTACTTATCAAGGCATACTTAGACTAATTCTCAATTAATCAAGCCAAAGTACTAATCAAGGCACAAATAGAATAATTCTCATTTAACAAGCCAAAGTACTTATCAAGGCATACTTAGACTAATTCTCAATTAATCAAGCCAAAGTACTAATCAAGGCACAAATAGAATAATTCTCATTTAACAAGCCAAAGTACTTATCAAGGCACACTTAGACTAATTCTCAATTAATCAAGCCAAAGTACTAATCAAGGCACAAATAGAATAATTCTCATTTAACAAGCCAAAGTACTTATCAAGGCATACTTAGACTAATTCTCAATTAATCAAGCCAAAGTACTAATCAAGGCACAAATAGAATAATTCTCATTTAACAAGCCAAAGTACTTATCAAGGCATACTTAGACTAATTCTCAATTAATCAAGCCAAAGTACTAATCAAGGCACAAATAGAATAATTCTCATTTAACAAGCCAAAGTACTTATCAAGGCATACTTAGACTAATTCTCAATTAATCAAGCCAAAGTACTAATCAAGGCACAAATAGAATAATTCTCATTTAACAAGCCAAAGTACTTATCAAGGCATACTTAGACTAATTCTCAATTAATCAAGCCAAAGTACTAATCAAGGCACAAATAGAATAATTCTCATTTAACAAGCCAAAGTACTACGTACGTCCATTCTTTTCAAAAGACTCCTTTCCGAATAAAACTTCCCCGATACTAACAACCGTAGTATCAAGTCCTATCCACCTTTCGAGACAAGTCACAATACCTTTTAGAAATACAATTACCGGCCCAAATCAAGTGACTTCTTTATTAAAAACCTTAAGCAATTGGTACCTTTAAAACAATTTGCCCTTCCTTAACACAAGTTATTCCTTTGATTACTTTACTAGAAAACCATTCTCTTAACCTTCCATAAAGCCGTTATAACCAACTTCCCATAAAGCCGTTATAACCCTTTATGGTTTAGACCAATACGTTCCTTTTATAATCAAGAGACTTCTACTTTTTGAAACCAAGTATTATATTCTTTCAAATCAATTCTCTTAACTTTCAAAAATACCATTTGTCTCTTAACCTTTAGAAAACAAGTGACTCCTTTTATTATAAAACCTTAGGCAATTGATGCCTTAAAAACAAGTTGCCTTTTCACTTAAAAACAAGTCATTTGTCTTTCCATAAAGCAAATATAACCAACTCCCCATAAAGTCGTTATATTTACTTTATACCTTAGCCAAAATACAATTTCCTATCCAAGGGACTTATACGTTTAAAACGGAGCAAGTATCACATACTTTAAAACTCTTCAAGTCCCCTAACTTTAAAATCAACTTAAGACATCCTTACTATTTTCAAAGAAGTGAGTTAATCTCCTAACCCACCCGACTTGGCATTACATAAAACAAGTAAAGAATGTCATAGTTCAGACGCTCACCGCACTACATACGCAACTGGTCATGCTCAAAAGATAGGAAAAGTTCTACATAGAGTAAATCACACAACTACCTCTTAACTTCTAAGAGTAGAAGGAAACATGAAATGATACCACAAGTATATTCCATACATAGAATCATGCCAAAGGAAGGAAGAGGTTCACATACCTCGCGACGATTGTCGACAAATAGCAAAATGCTCCAAAGTACTCCAACCTTGATAGCTATTCCACTCTCCAAGTAGGATACGCTATACTTAGTACTTCAACCTATAATGGTCACAATATGTCCATTAACCTTTCACTTCTAACGTAGAATATTTTAGGTGCTAAGTCGCTAAATTCTACGGAAAATCGGACAGCACCTCCTTTGTTTCTACTCACTTTGCCACCTTTTTCAAGGCCGAATACAATAACCAAACAACCTCAATTGGCTCACAACAATATAGAAGGTATTCCAATACAATGAATAACTAAACAGCCCCAATTGGCTCACAATTTAGAAAGTAGTCCAATACAAATGAATAACAAACTAAAAGTCCAAATTCGGCCACCTTGAGTTCAACCATACCAATTCTTATCAAATTTCCATTTCAATCCAAATTGGTAGCATAACATGATATCAAGTCGCAACCAATTATAATTACTACAATCTTCAAGTTAATAACATGCGACGATTCTAATCAACGGCCAAATTGTAATCCAACTAAACATGGCTTACATTACTTTTCGGATTTTCAAGGCTACAATCAATCCATAATCCTTATAAACTTCAATACATATACTTCATGCTAGTAACAAGTAAGGCTAACAACAATATAAATAACCTTGTAACACTTCAAAGAACAAGATTATACCTCAACGAATCTCAATCCAAATCTTCAAATCCGAAGTCGTTCCTTAGCAACTTAGAGACTCTCCAAGATACTTCAATCCGCTACTTGAGACCCTTATAACCATACCAACAATTTTCCTTCAAACTTCCAACCAAAACCTAGAAAAGCCATTAGGTTTTCACCTTGCGACTAATACGAAAACTCTCTTTTTCCGGGATTTTTCTATTGAGATATACTCACAATACACTTAGGAACCTTGGTTTAAAGTGGGGAGATTATTGGACAACAAACAAATTTTTTTTCCCTCTTATGGATGCCCAACCCGTGAGCCTCCCTCTCTTGTTCTACAATTTTTTGTGAATTTTAGCTAAGTGTGGAACTCTTGTCTTGCTACTAGTATAATATAGGGATATGGAGGGTCAAGGTGTGCACAAATGGTTGGCTAGGATGAGGTCTTAACAAATATCAAGACTAATTGTCCCCTTGACTAAGTCAAACATGTCAAGCTTTCAAGTTGCAAGACTTGTCTTGCTAACAAGGGTCCAATGACCCTTTAGCCCTTGCAAAAATCGTCCAAGGCATCATCTAAGGGGGGGGGGGTGACACGTGTCGTCCCCCCATTCGTCACAATAATACGTTTTCCGAAAATTTCATAATTCCGAGAAATTTTTACAAGTCTCAAATCTTAACACTGTGAGTTCTTACGTACGTTCTTACACCATGTCCTGTAAATACGGGGTGTAACAAAAAAGTCACAAGTTTTATCCACATTTCTATCCTTTAGAGCTTTCATCCGCACTCAATTTGAATGGAATATTAAAAATATTCAATGTGATAATGGTAGTGAATTTGATAATGAACCATTTTGGGATTTGTGCAAAACTAATAGTTTGTCGGTTCGTCTCTCATGTCCACATACCTCATCTCAAAATGGAAAAGCAGAATGAAAAATTTGAACCATTAACAACATTGTTAGAACATTACTTGCACATGCCTCTATACCACCATCATTTTGACATCATGCATTACAAATGACAACGTATCTCCTTAACATACTTCCGAGTAAACAATTATCCTATACATCCCCTCTAAAAATCTATATCTAAGGGACCCATCTTACTCTCATCTATAGGTATTCAGGTGCTTATCTTATCCTCTTTTTTTCTCTACTACCATCAATAAACTCCAACCCCGGTCTACTCCGTGTATGTTTTTGGGATATCCATCAAAACATCACGTGTACAAATGTTACGACTTATCATCTAATAAAATAATCGTTAGCATCACATGGTCTTTGATGAATCAAATTTTCCCTTTGTCAAATTGCATAGTTTCGTGGCTCCTACCTACGAATTTCTTATTGATAACATGCCCCGTACTTAGTCCATAAATTGGCCTCTCAAACGGGCCCAATTTTTCTCGACAGTTCGACCCATTTACTGAGCCCAGTGGTTGCCAGCCTAGCCGAGCTTCTCGATGGAAGCCCACTGCTGAGAGGCTCAGCGCCTGCCAGCCCACTAGGTCACGATCCATCTTCACTGTCGGGCAGTCATCCCTGCCACCACCCGGACCTATCTCCACTCCCATCCTAACTCCAATTTCGGCCCAATGGCCAATCACTCATAGTCAACATGGGATTTTTAAGCCAAACAAAAAAATACAGTCTTCACGCCTATGTTACCAAATCATCATTGCCCCGTAATTCCGTGTCTTTCCTTAATGACCCAAATTGAAAAATAGTTATGGATGATAAATATAATGCTCTTATTAATAATAGGACGTGAAATTTGGTGCCCCATCCTCCTGATATTAATATGATTCAGTCTATGCGAATTTTTAGTCATAAAGAAAAAATTGATGGTATATTTGAGAGGTATAAATCTCGTCTTGTAGGTGATGGGAAGACACAATAGGTTGGTGTGGACGGTGGTGAGACTTTCAGTCTAGTGGTCAAACCATCCACTATTCGCACGATACTAAGTCTGACTCTTTCGAAGACATGGCCGCTTCATCAGCTTGATGTAAAAAATGCATTCCTTCATAGAGAAATCAATGAAATGGTATACATGTATCAGCCTATGTAATTTCTTCATTAGAAATGTATCTTTGCATTACATCTTAGGTCTATATATATACATGAATTTACAAGATAGAGGAGCCTCTTTAGAGTTAGTAAGTTACTAACTTCCCAACTATTTAACTAATTTCTTGACTACTTAACTAACTTGTTGACTAGTCTAACTAACTATATTTTGTCTTTGTTTGTCTTTTGAATAGCCCTCCTCAAGCTGGATACTGGAAATACATTCAGTAATCCAAGCTTGGAACATAAATATTGATGTTGAACTCTATTCAACCCTTAGGTGAACAAATTTGCATGTTGGTTAGTAGTGTTTATGTATTCAGTTTTTATTACCTTTTTGAATTTTTCCCTTATGAAGTGTAGATCAATCTCTATATGTTTGATCCTTTTATGGAATATTGAATTTGTAGCAATTTGCATTGCAGATTTGCTGTCAGTGTATACTGTCACTTGTAAGTCAATTTTGATCCCAATTTCTTCTAGTATGCCAAGTATCCAAGTGAATTATGCCATTGTTCCTGCTAGGCTTATGTCTTCTGATTCAGCTGAGCTTCTGGATATTGTAGATTATTTCTTAGATTTCCATGATATAAGAGAGTCTCCAAATTTAATATTGTATCCAGTGACTGATTTCCTTGTATGAGGGCAGGCAGGACAGTCAGGATCACAGTATGTTGTTACTGTTTCTTATGTTTTAGTGGATAATAGAATACCTTGTCCAAGCTGATTTTTGATGTATCTGACTATTCTTAGTGCAACATCAAATTGTAATTTCTTTGGTTGTTGTAGGAACTGACTTAGTGTCTGAACATTGTAGGCTATATCTAGTCTTCTAACTATTAAATAGAGTAGTTTTCCTATCAGTCTTTGGTAAGAACTTATATCTCTCAGTACATCATCTTCTGGTTTTGTATTCTCTCTTTCTGTGTGTTGTTTAATTTGATCATCATATTCTTTGGTAGTTAATTTCAGGCTACAGTCAATAAGGGTATTTATAAGTTTAGCAGCAGACAGGCCAAGTTTAGAAATGAGTTCTAGAGCATACTTTCTTTGGTGCATTAGAATTTCTTTTTCTGATCTTGTAAATTCTATGCTCAGAAAATACTTTAATTCTCCTAGATCTTTCATTTTGAATGCCTATTGTAGGGCCTGTTTTGTCTCATCTATTTGTTTCATGTGATCTCCAGTAATCAGCATATCATCCATATAAATCAATACTAAAATTATTCATTTTCTTGTCTTCCTTATTGTCACGACCCGAACCGGGCGTGGTAGTGCCTACCCTGCACCCAAATAGACATCATCGAGTAATCACGAATATAAAACAAGACATGAAACCAATGTAAAAGAGACACGATTTATCAAATAAAGAGTGCCGCCCGGCAAGTATATAAATATCTCAAGAATGAGCGATTTACATCCCAACTTTACAACGGGACTCTGCACTTCAAGAGTTTTACAACACCAACGATGGGACGGGGCCTCGCCATACCCACGAATGTAAGTACCTACAACAACAGGGACTATACCAAAGATAAGCCTCGGAAAGCGGAGCTTCCCAAAACGCTGAATCGTGATCCCAAGAGCGAGGATCGGCGGCGGTGTACCTCACTGCGGCGTGAGCGGCCACGAGGTCGATAACAGTACCAAGTATGTGGCGAAAATCACGCAAATGAAATCATAATAGTCTATATAAACGGAAGACATATATGATAACCAATTTACGATACATAATATGTAAGCAGTCACGTCAAGTCAGGGACTCGCGCCCTCAAAGTCATTACTCAAATACAACAATGGGTCTCACGCCGCACATCAATCATGCGTGGAATACCTTCCTCGCCAGCTGGCGATCTATGATGTAATAACACCAAGGAGTACACATGAACACGGGTCCACCTGTGTCATAATAAAACCGTCTGAGGTAAAGTCTGAAGGCATAGCCGACTACTAAAACCACGCAGTACCAACAATGCTATAAAACTATATCACGGGGTCTTTGTAGGCGCTACATGATCGAAGGCGGCCACTGTCGTCGGTATCAATGTGCGCGTCTAGTCTGGAGCATACCGCTGCTCGCGCCAGGCCACGCGTAGGCGCGTGAGGTATTCCTCGCGTCGGCGGCTAACCCCGGTACCTCACGGACTCCGCGGTCCGCGTAGTCTCATAGACCACATAGTCACATTGCATCGCGTAGGCATCCGCGTCGGGATAAAACACCGGAATGATCAATCACGGAGCATACCGCTGCTCGCATAGTCACACAGACGCGTAGCCGTATAGACCGCATCAAGGTGGCAAGCCCTCGATATATCAAGTCGAGGGTATGTGATAATATAACGATCTAACGGCTTATCGTTAATCAACATAAGCACGTGAGAAAACCCTTTACACAAACATTATAAGACACTAACACACGTAGCATCATAACATGATTACTTATCAAACCAATCAAGAAAGTATTACAACGCTATCACAAACCAACATAGTCAAGTTATTCACCCAAGGTACTTTCTATTTTATGACAATAAGTTCGGGTTTTAACCCCAAAGTACTTCATACATTAATTCTTTAAAAAGATCCGTTTCTTTCACAAAAGTCACACGATACCCGTGGTATAAAAAATAGAGTGACTATCTTTTTTAAGTAAACCGAAACGGTTTCCTTTTTAATATCAAGTAACAACATTCTTTTCCAAACGTCCAAGTTTGCCTAAGTTCAATTACTCGAGTCTTTTATTTTCGAAAGGTTTCGTAGTTCATAGTTTTAATCACTTACTAATATAACTCTCTTTTAAAACAATTTGAGAAACATATGCCTTATGTGTGAGTAGGTTATTCTTGTTCATAACAATCTTATTAGAGCAGCCATGATCTAGGAAATGTAATATCATTTTGTCTCATCTTAGCTTCTATGCAGATGGAGGTTTCTACTGGTTTTAATAATACTTTATTAGTCAATACATTTCCCTTTATTAGCGCTGCTGTGGTTTGTTCGATACTTATTCTCATTTCCGAAATCAATATAAGGCTTTCATAAATAATTAAGTAAACCATTCATTTTATCTCTCTTAAGTCGTTATACCTAACTTCCCATAAAGCTAGTATAACTTCTTAAGCTTTCAAAACCAAGTATTATCCTTCTTTCAAAAAAAGTTTCTTAATTCTCTTGAAATACTTCAAGATTCTTATTATTCAGGCTTAAGTCAAAAGACATTGCCGTAAAACTACGTTCAGTTAACACATGTACGTCTACCGTACTATATATATTCTTTTAAAATATCATGCTCAAGAGGATAGGAAGAATCACATACCTCGCGACGATTATCGACTATTAGCAAAACGCTCCACCGCTATAACTCGGCTAGCCTTGTCCACCTTTCAAGTAGAACATGCTACTTGCAGAACTTTCAACCTATAACGGTTATATAAGTCTATCAATAGCTAGACTACTCTGTAGAACATTCTAAGCAGTAGGTTCTCTATTCTACGGAAAATCGGGCAGCACTTCCCTGCGGGTAGCTCTACAAGTCTCAGTAAATACGGTCACTATGTAAATCAGATTTAGTCCTTCTTCTTTAATATTCTTCTGATGTGATTTCAGTTAAGTCTTTTCTGTAATATCCTTCTATTACAGTTCAATTCTCTTCTATGAATCTTATATCCATTTCTATACTACTACAGTATGTAATTTCCAATTACAATATAAGGACAAGAGTATTTACCTCGATAAGCCCAAAATTATCCAAGTTTAAATGTCGATCCTGAGCAACGTTTAGCTCCTACTCTGGGTGCTCCAACCCGCTCCAAACAACCCTTAGAAGTTCTACGCAACTTCTTCTTAAAACTTCAACCGGCTATGAAGATTTTCCTTAGGGTTTCGTTTTGTGACTGAAGGGAAGTATAATAGTATTTCTGGGCTCTTAGTATAGGTGTAACCTTGGAATACTACAAGGTATTGGGCCAAGGTATTTTGGAATAGTAACAATACTTGGAGAGTATTTTCTACCAAGAGGGGGGGTATTTTACGAGAACAACTAGGCAAAGAGGGGGGGGGTGTGCCTCGGCCAACACCACTAGGAGGGGGGTGTACCCCTCGGCCAAGGGCCTTCTCAAAGGGGGAGGCTTGGATGAAACCATGGAGAGGGAGGGAGAGGGATTTCAAGACTTTGAATTATTTTAGGATGAAGAAGTCTTCAACAAAGGGGGGTATTTATAGGACAACCAAGGGCCAAGATCAAGACAAGTGGTGGGCAAGTGTAGGGTGAGGATTTGGGCAAGTGTACCTTATTCATCTACCACACAAAATATCACAAATATCCTACCAACCCCTTGACCACCAATTCGTCCCACTTGCCGTCCAAATAACGTCCACTTTGAGGGTGACACATGTCACCCTCCCGTTGGTCCAAAATATTTCATCTCTCGGAAAAATCCGCAAAAAATATAAATGACATAGCCGAATTTTCCCTTCGCAAGTTTTGTAAAACGTTTCGTCGGAAAATGATTCTTTTCGTGTGTTGTGCACAAAATTTTCGGTCCTTGCCTAACTTAAGGCTTAAACTTTATACGTACGCCCTCCCGTACATACTCTGGAAATACGGGGTATAACACTTATAAACACGGAGTGATCATATTATGATTGTTTAAACTTCATATGAACTAGTGCATCTGTGAGTTTAAAATTCTATTATTTTTGTGCTTATTAAGTCTATACAAGAATTTAATCAGTATGCATACTTGCATGTCCCCCTGACTGATGAATCTTTGTGGTAGTTCCATATAGATTTTATCATGTAGATCTCCTTGTAGAAATGCATTATAGATATCTATTTGGTGTATATGACCGTGTCTGGATGGTGCCAGTGATAGAATGGCCCTTACAGTAACCATTTTGACTGCTGGAAAAAAGGTTTCTTGGTAGTCAATGCCCTCTTTTTGACTATATCCTTTTGCCACCAATCTAGCTTTGAGTCTTTCAATCTCTCATGTTTCTCTGTATTTGATCTTGTATATCTATTTACATCCTATTGGATATTTGCCCTCTGGTAAAGACACCACATCTCATGTATGATTGTCTTGTAGTGTCTTTATTTCTGCTTTCATTGCTTCCACATATCTTAGATCCTTAGATGCCTCAGTATAGTTTCTTGGTTCTATTATTTCTGAGAGTGCTATGAGATATGCCCTGTATTTGAGTGATATTGTTTCATAGGATATGTAATTTGGCTATAGAATAAGGAGTATTATTGGATTTATTGATGATAATATCCTTAAGCCAAATTGGAGGTTATTTTGATCTAGTAGACTTTCTGGTAGACATTATAGTGGTAGGTTGATTTGTAATTGGTTCATGATGTTGTACTTATGGTATATCATTCTGGTTTGTATCTGGTGTTACTATTTCAGTTGATAAACTGGTCTCTTGAGTATTATCTAGAGTGTGTGATCTTTGATCTGATCTTTCTTGTACATCAACCTGATGGTTATTTGCAGATATATATATATATATATTGTCACACTTACTAGTTTGATCATTATAGAGAAAGGTTTGTATTTCTGGTGTTTTCGATCTGAATGGGAACTCAGTTTCCCTGAAAGAGACATCTATATTGACAAAGAACAATTTATTTTGCATGTCATATAGTACATAACCTTTTTGTGTTTCAGAATATCTCATCATTACACAAGTTTTCACTTTAGAATGCAATTTATCATAAACATTCAAGTCATTAGCATAGCACAAGCATCCTAAAACTTTTAGATGTTGAATATAAGGTTTTTTCTATACAGTTCTCATAAGGTGTTATGCCAGTGGTCACAGAAGGTAGTCTGTTTATTAAGTAAAATGCAGCTTGATCACATAGTCCTCATAACTTCAAAGGAATGTTAGCTTGGAATCTTACTGCTATAGTTATTTTTAGTATGTGTCTATGTTTTCTTTCAGCCACTCCAATTTGTTAGGGTGAATAAGTACAAGATCTTTGAGGAATAATTCATAGTTTTAAGAATAAGTTGTTACATACATCATTTACAGATTCTGTTCCATTATCAGTTTTTATAATTTTTACTGTTTTATTGAACTGAGTGTATACATATGTTAGAAACTGCTTAAGTACCACAAATACATCTGATTTGAGTTTTAGTAAGTAAATTCAGGTCATTCTTGTGAAGTCATCTACAATTGTTAGAAAGTACTTGTTACCATTGTGATTTTGAACATTATAAGGACCCCAAACATCCATGTGTACAGGATCAAAGCTGGAAGAACTTTTATTAACACTGATTGGAAATGGAAGTCTAAATTGTTTGGTACATATTCATACATTATATTATTTATAGTACTAGCCATAACATCATACTTTGCTCTAATTAGTCTACTTAAAACAGTACCAGAAATATGTCCAAATCTTCGGTGCCATAATTATACTTCTTCCTCTGACATTATAGTAGGTTCTTTATTATCTTTCACATTTAGTTTTATCTTGACTTATTCATTATGATGTCTTGAGGATGTCTGATTTACTAACATGTATAATCCATCTTGTAGCCTACCAATCATCTCATTCACCCTC
Source organism: Przewalskia tangutica (assembly GCA_029844215.1). Lineage (NCBI taxonomy): Eukaryota > Viridiplantae > Streptophyta > Magnoliopsida > Solanales > Solanaceae > Przewalskia > Przewalskia tangutica. The sequence continues at coordinate 102,370,294 of CM056726.1, forward strand.
CCATTGTAAAGATCTTGAAATAGACAGAATTCATGGTAGAAAATGGTTGCATATTGTAACTCTTTAGTTATTTGAGACACATACATCAGGTTAAGCTTAAACTGTGGTAAGTAGAACACATTGTTAAGTGTACTTCTGTTAGAAATAGTTCTTGACCCTGTATGAGTTACATTAACCATTTCCCCATTTAGTAAGTGTACTTTCTTAGATTGAGAGGTATTAGTTACTCTGGTGGCCATATTTAGCATTTCTATATCAGAGACCGTATGTGTTATACCCCGTATTTCCTGAGTATGTACGTGAGGGCGTACGTACAAAAGTTTTTAGCCTTAAGTAGGCATAAGGGGCGAAATTTGTGCACAACTAGCGAAAAGAATCGTTTTCCGACGAAACGTTTTCCGGACTTTGCGAAGGGAAAAATACGGTTGCAACATTTATAATTTTTGCGGATTTTTCCGAGAGATGAAATATTTTGGACCAACGAGAGGGCGACACTTGTCACCCTCAAGTGGGCGGTCAAGTGGGACGAAACTTGGCACATTTTTTGCCTTTCTTTTGGTCAAGGATTAGGTAGGATATTTTGTGTAGTAGATGAGCAAGTGGGACCCACACAACACTTGTCCAAATCTCCACCCTCCACTTGCCCTCCACTTGGCCATTGATTGGCCTATAAATACCCCTCAAATGCAAGACTTGTTTTTCATCCACAAATCATTTTCCAAGTCTAAAAACCCTCTCCCCCTTAGTGTAGTTTTCGTCCAAGGCTCCCCCTCCCCCTTGAGAAGGCCTTGGCCGAAACAACCCCCCCCCCCCCCTTGCCTAGTTGTTCTCGTGAAATACCCCCCCCCCTTGGTAGAAAAGTATTATCCAAGTATTGTTACTATTCCAAAATACCTTGGCCCAAATACCTTGTAGTATTCCAAGGTTACCCCTATACTAAAAGCCCAGAAATACTACTATACTTCCTTCAGTCACAAAAACGAAACCCTAGGGAAAAATCTTCACAGTCGGTTGAAGTGTTAAGTAGAAGTTGTGTAGAACTTCTAAGGGTTTCTTGGAGCGTCCAGAGTAGGAGCTAAACGTCGCTCAGGATCGACATATAAACTTGGCTAATTTTGGGCTTATCGAGGTAAATACTCTTGTCCTTCTATTGTAATTGGAAGTTACATATTGTAGTTGTATAGAAATGAGTATAAGATATATAGAAGGATGGTATAAGAGAAGAGAATTGAATAAATCACATCAGCAGAATATTAAAGAAGAATCTTGAATGTCTTTACATAGAATTTGTATTCTGATGAACTTGTGTAGTTTGGCGGGTAGGAAGTCTTTGCCCAATTTTCCGTAGAATAAGGAATCTGTATCTAGAATTATTCTACAGAGTAGTCTAGACGTTGATAGACTTATATGACCGTTATAGGTTGAAGTACTGCGAGTAGCGTATTCTACTCAAAGGGTGGAAAAGGCTAGAAGGATTACAGTACTTTGGAGCTATTTGCTAATAGTCGATAATCGTCGCGAGGTATGTGATTCTTCCTATCCTCTTGAGCATGATATTTTAAAAAAGAATATATATATAGTACGATAGACGTACGTGTGTTAACTGAACATGGTTTTACTCCGATGTCTTTTGACTTGAGTTTAAATAATAAGAATCTTGAAGTATTTCAAAAGAATTAAGAAACCTTTTTGAAAGAAGAGTAATACTTGGTTTTAAAAGCTTAAGAGTTATACTAGCTTTATGGGAAGTTAGGTATAACGACTTAAGAGATTTAAAACGAATGGTTTATTGATTTTAAAAGATAAGAGACTTGACTTAATTGAATTAATATGAACTTTGTTAAAAAAGTGTGAAACCTCATTCGTGAGTAATGAGTACTTGGTTTTTAAACGGAATAATGTTTTATTGATTTCGGAAGTGAGAATAAGTGTCGAACAAACCACTGCAGCGCTAATAAAGGGAAATGTATTGACTAATTAAGTATTATTAAAACCAGTAGAAACCTCCATCTGCATAGAAGCTAAGATGAGACAAAATGATATTACATTTCCTAGATCATGGCTGCTTTAATAAGATTGTTATAAACAAGAATAACCTGCTCACACATAAGGCATATGTTCTCAAATTGTTTTAAAAGAGGATTATATTATTAAGTAATTAAGACTATGAACTACGAAATCTTTCGAAAATAAGAGACTTGAGTATTTGAAATTAGGCAAACTTGAACTTTTGGAAAAGAATGTTGTTACTTGATTTTAAAAAGAAAAGTGAGTTGGTTTATTTAAAAAAAGAAATGTTAGTCACTCTATTTTAATACTACGGGTATCGGGTGACCTTTGTAAATGGAATAAATCTTTTAAAGGAATTTAACGTATGTAGTACTTTGGGGTTAAAACCCGGACTTTGGCATAAAATGAAAGTACCTCGAGTTGGGTGTAACTTACCTATGTTTGCGTGTGATAGCCTTGTTATGCAAGTATTGTATTTCTATACCACCGCGTCTCTCAATGGAGGGTCGGCTGATTTGTTATGATCTTACTTGGGCGTCTGGCGTGTGGAGGATTCCAGGTGCGCTCGCGTTGATAGTGTTATTCCATGGACTAGCTCTCCACGAGGTTTCTTGGTCGGCCTTGGTATCCGGTGGTTGGCTTTCGTACTTGCCGTCTCGTGGTGATTCGGCCTTGGTACACGGTAGTTAGCCTTCACACTTGCCGTTCGGTTTAGTGGCGAAGTCTCGTGATCTGACGCTTGGTATCCGGTAGTTAGCCCTCGTACTTGCCGGTCATTTCGTGACACGGCTTTGGTATCCGTAGTTGGCTTTCGTACTTGCCGTGTCGCCGTGGCGAAGTCTCGTGATACGGCCTTGGTATCTGGTAGTTAGCCCTCGTACTTGCCCCGGTCAGCTACGTGACACGGCTTTGGTATCTGGTAGTTGGCTTTCGTACTTGCCCCGTATCAGCTTCGTGGTTTGGTTGTATAGTATTGTTAGTACGGCTTTGGTATCTGGTAGTTGGCTTTCGTACTTGCCCCGGTCAGTTGATGATGCGGCTTTGGTATCTGGTAGTTAGCCTTCGTACTTGCCCCGTACGGTTTTATGACTCAGGTGGGACTTGGTGTTCATGTGTACTCGCGGTGTTATTATATCATAGGCATGCCGTGATGAGGAAGGTATTCCACGGGCATGATTGATGTTGAGGGCGTGAGACCCATAGTTATATTTGAGTGATGACTTGAGGGCGTGAGTCCCTGACTTACGTGACTGCTTATTTATTGTGGACTGTAGTTTGGTTATCATACATGTCTCCTGCTTTATATAGACTACTATGATTTCATTTACGGTATTTTCAGTTTCACATACTTGGTACTGTTATCGACCTCGCCCGAGGCTGCGTTCATCTGCGCGGTAGAAGTACACCGATTGTTGATCCTCGCTCATAGGATCACGATTCAACGTATTAGGAAGCTCCGTTTCTCGGAGGCTTATCTTTTGGTATAGTCCCCTGTCACTGTAGGTACTTGTACATTCAGGGGTATGGCGGGGCCCTGTCCCGTCATGTTGTATAAAAACTCTTAGAGGTCTATAGTACTGTTGTGGGCAGGGTTTGTAAGGATGTAACTGTTCAAGTTTTTAGTTATATATATACAAGAAGGTAGTCGTTTGGTTGGCCTGTTTTATTATCATATCTCTTGTTTCATGTTTAAGTTTTTATTTTCGCTGATTTTCTCTGATGTTGTATCACTAGGGTGCCCGGGGTAAGGCACCAGTCACGGGCCCGGGATCGGGTCGTGACAGTATGGTTAGTGGCACCAATATCTATAATCCATTGCTTAACTATATTAGCTACAAGAAAAGCTTTATGACTGAACATACATGCAGTATTAACAGAAGATTGAGCAGAAGTTGGCTCTTGAGAAATTTTAGACTGCATGTTATGATTTAATAGTTGAACAATTTGTTCATACTGATCCTTAGAGAACACAGATGCTCCTTGTACTTGTCAGCTGCTTGTATTTGTTATACCAACACCAGATAACTTGCCACTCATGCTATTGATTTTGCATAATTTTCCAACATTGTTATCCTTTTTCATTTGTATATACATTGTGAGAAACATATTATTTTCATTTGGATTTAAGATATGGAGGATAACCAATCACTTTATAACATAATTATTTTGTATGCAGTTTCATCTTTCAAATTTCACAAAACAAATTAAAGTTCTCTTTTGAACCTTTGTGAACTTGTGTCTGTTCTTTAGTACATAGTAGTAGGGTCATGGCTCACATTGTGACTAAAACCACTTGTTCATACACCTAGAAGTCCAGCAGACTTAGTTGTGATTGATTTTTTATTTTCATCACTGGTTATCATAGAGTAAGCCGTATTGACAGTGGGCAGTGGTGACATTAACAGAATCTGGCTTCTTGCCTTCATGTAATTTTCATTTAATCCCATCAAGAACTGATATAGCTTTTGTCTTTGCATATATTCTACAAACTCTTTTGACTTAGGACATCCACAACTAGAAGGTGGAACTAAAGATTGGAAATCTACCCACACAATCTGTAGTTAAAAGAAATATCCAGCCACACTTGAATTCCCTTGGGTTAATGTGGCTATTTCTCTATGGTGATCATAATTTCTTGATCTATCTACTTTGTCAAACCTTTCCCTTAGATGCTCCCACGCTTCATAGGCAGTGTCTTCATATAACACTCCACTAAGTAAGCCAATTGAAACTGAGTTCATTAACCAAGCTTGTACTACAACATTTACCTTATCCCACTGATCCCACCAATCTTCATCATAGTTTTCCTTCTTGCACTTCCCATTTACAAAACCAAGTTTATTCCTACCAAGTAGTGCAATCCTCATAGACTTACTCCATAGTGTATAATTTTTAGAACCAAGTAACTGAAATGATATGAGGGATACACAACTTACATCTAAAGATTGAAGAAAGAGTGGGTGATTGTAGTCTATAGCAGTTGTAATTACTGGATTTGGTCTTGTGTTGTTGTTGTTGTAGTCAATTTGATGTGTATTAGGGTCCATAGTAGAATAAGAAGGTGTTTGATATGATCAAGAAATGTGTGTAAGACTATAGTGTTGATACATGTTTTTAGAAGAATTCAGAATATATGTGTTCTGTGACTGAACTCAATCAGAAATAATATAGACAAAATTAGGATAGGATTAGACTTTACTTCAGAATTAAGAGGGTAATAGGGGAGAATAAAAAAAAATGTTGTTCAAATCAATGTAGAACAACACACAAACTCAGAAAAGAAAACAGAAGATCCGAATTATGCAGAAATAGAAAGTTGAGAAGAGAGATTAAACCAATATCAGTAGATTGGCTTTAAGATTTTTACGAAAGTCTTGAGCACTGGATCAAGCTCTGATATCATGTTGAACTCTTCATTATTCAATACATATAATTGAAAGGAAAATCAATGTAGAGTAGAAGTAATAGTAGCAGTAGTATTCATGAAGTAGAAGAAGAGGAAAGAGTAGAGAGGAATGTAGTGTAGTGTGTATCCTGTGATTCATTAAAAATGTATCTTTGCATTACATATTAGGTCTATATATACATGAATTTACAAGATAGAGGAGCCTCTTTAGAGTTAGTTAGTTGCTAACTTCCTTAACTAACTCCCCAACTATTTAACTAACTTCTTGACTACTTAACTAACTTGTTGACTAGTCTAACTAACTTTCTAACTAGCTTTTGTCTTTGTTTGTCTTCTCAACAATAACCCATAAATTTATGCAGTAGAAGCAAAACGTAAGTAACGATAGAGAAATTTAATTACTCCCTCCATCTTAAATTTTTGTCGCTTTTTTAGTTTAGACGTCCTTAAGAAATATTAATTAGGAGAGATATTTGACCTATTTTACCCTTATTTATTTCTAAAGTATAATCTCTCTTCATTAAATGTTTACTTTATTTATGTGTCATCTTCATTAATGACAAAGGGTAAAATAAAGAAAAAAAAGTAATTATACTTTGAACTTCTAAAATGAAAAATAATTTGAGACAACTATTTTTAGTAACCACGATAAATGTGACAACATTGCGAAAATTATCCAAACTTTTGGCCAGATTCAACAAAACGCTTACCTAGGTAAACAATAACACAACTGGAAACTTCTGCGACAAAGTTCAAACTGACAGTCTAAAATCACCAAATTTATTAACTAAGAGCGCTTTGTGCGGTCGGGAAAATGTTTCTCTTTTTAAAGCAAAGTCTTGAGCACGGGATATAATAAAAGTGAACTCAAAAGGAAAAAGTACAAGCAAGGGGAGCTAGGTCTTACCTCACTAATCAATAATCATATCGAGGCGTAAAAACCCCTACTAATTAACATGCGTGTAAAAAATAAGAAGAAGAAAGAACTAAATATCTTATGATCATCACAAAGTTTATAACACTAAATATCCAATATTTTGGTCTAACCCTCATTGAACTAACTAACTGATCTTTTCCTAATATTCAAATATTAAAAATAACAAAGAATAAAATCATATAAAAACTTAAATGTGAAGAATAATTCTAACAATAACATATTCAGTGTAATTCCACAAGTGGAGAATAGGATCACTTTAATCACTAAAAGTATAGAACCTTCAACTTAATATAAAACGTACACCATATTTGTTCTCAAGAATCAATTGACATTAAGACTTTTTAAAATCAATCATGATATGTTTAGATCAATGGTGAGTATATAAATGAGAGATCTAAATTAGTTGAGTCATCATATTTAACTCACTTTTTAAGAATATTTACATATTAATTTTACCATAATTTGCAAGTTTATCCTTGAACTTTCATACATTAAATTACCTATAAAAACAAAGATAATAATATTCAAGAAAAAGTAAATGAAAATACAAGTATTGGGAAAAGACAAATACATATATTTCTTCTTTTTCTTCATACACCATTTACCCAATGAACCATTATGTGATTTTCTACCTATCAAGGTAGAAGTAAGGTCTGTGTACACTCTACCCTCTCTAGATCTCACGCGGTGGGATTTTACTTATTGTTGTTGGTGGTGGTGAAATGTGTTAAAAGTCTTATAATTTACTATTATATACTTAGTTGCCAAGATAAGTTTTTATTATTACACTTAAGATAAGTTTTCTTCCCCTAATTTTAGTTTTTCTGATGCTTCATATTGTAAAGAGGATAATTCCCAGCTTCTTTTATATAGGCATTTGTAAAAGAGATTAAAGTACATTGTGAACTTTATTGTCCAATTGATTATTGTCCTGCTCATTTTTTTTATTTTTTTTCTGCGATAAATCCCGCCATGTATTTTTTTCTCTCAATTATTCACAATACCATCATATACTCTTTTCTCGATGATCACAATATTATCATGTTCTATTTTTTTCGAATTTATTTTCTGCCAGACTTGGTATTATTATGGCTTCATAATCTAACTAAAGCCCTATTAATACTCTCGTTAACATGTACAAAAGAGGAGAAATTAAATTATGCTAAAAACTATGTCCAATTAAATTTTTGCAGATAACATACAAAATGTAAGATTGTACAATTAATCTCTCCTCGGAGAGTCTTTCTCATTTAATTCAAATATATATAGTATACAATGTAGAACCCTAATATAATAAAAATTCTAGGTTTACCATAATTATACATCACTAAATATTTACACAATATATGTGATATATTCTAATTATGGTGTAGGAATTGTGTGGGATATTGTACACGTTAATACACCCCCTCAGTCGGAGCGGAAGGAGGCCGGACGCTGAGACTGGATCTGAAGCCAATGAACAGTTGTCTCGGGAGGCCCTTCGTAAAGATATCCGCGTACTAATATGAAGAAGGTACATGCAATACTTTAACATGTCCGAGAGCAACCTTCTCACGAAAAAAGTGGATGTCTATCTCAATATGTTTGGTTTGCTAATGCTCAACCGGATTGTGAGCCAGGTATATAGCGGATATGTTATCACAGTACCCCAGAGACGCTTTACGTAAAGGACACTGAAGCTCTAAAAGAAGGTTTCAGAGCCAACAGATCTCATCAACAACATTAGCAACTCCTCTATAATTTGCTTCTGCACTCGAATGGGATAATGTGGCTTGCCGATTGACAGACCAAGATATGAGATTATCCCCCAAAAACACACAGTAGCCGGATGTAGATCGTCGTGTGTCCGGAGAACCTGCCCAATCTGCATCTGTATATGATAATAACATATTCGATGCGGAGGGGTATAGGTGTAGTCCATAATCAAGTGTGCCTTAACATATCGAATGATATGTTTAAGGACAGTAAAATGAGGCTCCCTGTGGGCATGAATAAACAAGCATACCTGCTGAAAAACATAAGCAATGTCAGGCCTGGTGAAAGTGAGATACTGAAGTGCACCTGCTAGACTCCTATACAGAGTAGGATCTGTCACTGGATTACCATCCACGACACTAAGTTTGGATTTCGAATCAACCGGTGTGGATATGATTTTGCAATTTTCCACCTTAGCTCTATGCACGATCTCTTCTGCATACTTACGCTGGTGCATAAACATAGTGTTTGCAGATCTAGTCACTGAGATTTCCAAAAAATAACTCAGTTTCCCCAAATTAGTCATAGCAAATTCGATTTTGAGCAGTGCAATAATCTCATTTTTCAACACAACGGTAGAAACAGTAATAACAATGTCATTCACATACAATAATAAATAAGAATGTCACGGCCTCTATTGAAAGTAAAGAGAGAATTATCACACTTGTTGTATGTAAATCCAATACACATAATAAATTATGCAAAGCGATCATACCACACTCTAGGGGCATGTTTCAAATCATAAAATGACCTACGGAGCCGACATACTGAGGGGTTGCTGGATGGACAAACCCGATCGGTTGGTGCATGTAAACAGTTTTTTAAAATCCCCATAAAAAGTATTTTTCACATCATGATAAATCGGCCAATGTTTTCCCATAGCAATGCTTAGAACTGTGCAAATGGTAGTCGGTTTAACAATCGGACTGAATGTATCACTCAATTAATGCCCTCATGCTGATTAGTACCATTTGCCACAAGTCTTGACTTATATCTCTCTAAGTCACCACTATCCATGTACTTGTGATGAAAAAGCTACATGCAACAGATCACATTCACCCCATCTGATCGAGGAACCAAATCCCAAGTATGTTGTTTTGTTAAAGCATTAAACTTCTCACACATGACCAATTTGGGTCCATTTTGGCTAATATTAAGCTTTTAGAAATAGGGGAAATTGTTTGGGTGGACAGGTTAAATTGGAATTTGGGTGTGAAAATCTCGTATTGGGCACATATTTCCATACGGTGTGAGGGTGCTGGCTGGGTTAGGGTGTTGGTTGTCGGGTCAATTGTACTGTGTTAGGTTAGAATCAGGTTTGGCTCAGGTCTTGGGTTTGGAATGTGGTGTCGATCGATAGAGGTGGTTTGGTGAGTCGGAACAGTGACGATTGGTGGGTTGTGTCACGACCCGTTCCCGGGCCCATGACTGGTGCCTTACCCGGGCACCCAAGTAGACATACATCAGAGTAACCAGCGGAATATAAACTTGCAAACATGAAACAGTGTAGAATAAGAACAGTCTACCCAAGAAAAAGGTTGCCTTTCGGCATGTAATAAATACCAAAAGTGAACAGTTACATCCCAACTTCACAACAGGACTACAGACCTCTAAGAATAACAACTGTGGCGGGACAGGGCCCCGCCATACCCCCTGAATGTACAAAAGTCTACAACCTCAGGGAACCGTACCAAAAGACAAAGCCTCCGGAGAAATGGAGCTTTCCAAGAGCTGAACAGTGATCCTAAGAGTGCGGATCAGAAAGCTACGTACCTCAACCTGCGGCATGAACGCAGCCCCCCGAAGGAGGTCGATAACAGTACCAAGTATGTGAATCGAAAATCGTAATGAAATCATAATAGTCTATATAAAGCGGGAGACATATATGACAATAAAATGCGTTTCCTGGCTCCGACCAACAAGAGTAATGAACATCAACCTTGTCTCTAAAAAGATACCATTTCACAATTTATAAACAATCGTGTCAGGTCAGGGACTCACGCCCTCAAAGTCATCACTCAAAATATAACAATAGGTCTCACGCCCATAACATCAATCATGCCCGTGGAATTCCTTCCTCACTGCCGGTAGTCTATGATATAACAACACCAGGGAGTACACATGAACACCAGGCCCTACCTGTGTCATAAAACCGTACGGGGCAAGTACGAAGGCTAGCTACCAGATCCACCCTGCATCATCAACTGACCGGGGCAAGTACGAAAGCCAACTACCAGATACAAAAGTCGTACTAACAATACTATACAACTATACCACGGTGGCCGGCAAGTCGATAGCCTCTACCGGATCCACCTCGTCACGTCGGCCGATCGGGCAAGTACGCAGCTAACCACCGATCCGCCGCATCACGAAACCTCGCCCTAACACCGACCGGCAAGTACGAAGCCAACTACCGATCCACCTCGCATCACGCCGACCGGCAAGTACGAGGGCTACCTACCAGATCCACCCTGCATCAGTAGACCTCATGGAGAGCTAGTCCATGGAATAACACTATCAACAGGGAACGAACCCTCATCATGGCCGCATACCCGTGGGCCACCCAGCGTGTCAGTATGTCCAAACATGATCGAGAATAAACACGACCGGTCCTCCATCGAGAGACGCGGTAGCGTAAGGATACAGTACTTGTACACCAAGACTATCACAAGCAAACATAGGCAAGTTATTCACACTCAATGTACTTTCATACTATGCCAAAAATTCGGGTTCTAACCCCAAAGTATTACGTATTTTAACTCCTTAAAATATTCATTCCTTTCACAAAGGTCACACGATACTAATACCCGTAGTATAAAAAATGGAGTAACTATCATTTTAAGTAACCCAAAAACAATGTCCATACCCTCCTTTTAAATAAACCAAGACAAAACCATGCCTTCTTTTAAAACCAACTCAAGACAATACCATGTCTTCCCTTTTAAACAAAAACACTTTTTCTTTTGAAAGTCGAGTAACAATATACTTTTCAAAATGGTTTAAGCCTCATAACTTCTTAAAAATATCAAGTTACCGTTTTAAATCCAATGATAGAACCATTCTTTCGTTTTCATAAAGTCGTTATAACTAACTTCCCATAAAGCTATTATAACATTTTAAACCAACCAAGGACAACTACTCACATTTCTGAAATCAAGATAATTTTATTCTTTTAAAGACCAAGTACCCATTACTCACGAACGAGGTTTCACAACTTTTAACACAATTCAAGTCCTTAACATTTCATATCAAGTAACTTAACTTTAGAATCAAATCAAGGACACAAAAAAAATACATCAAACTTCTTTAACACACGTGTGTCTACCGCACTATATATTTTACAAATAATCATGCTCAAGAGAATAGGAAGAATCACATACCTCCTCGGCTAACTCCACTTGCCAAGTCGGATATGTCGCGCGCAGAGTGTCAACCTATAATAGTCAAAACACGCCTATCAACTTCTAGTTTTACGTGGGATTCTTCTAAGTGAGACTTCTTAGTTCATTTAAAAATTGGCAAGACTTCCGCTTCTACTCAATTCTCTACCTTTATCCAGGCCCGATAATAGTAACCAACATGCCATAAATAAGGCGCAATAATTCAGAAATTTAAAGAAGGGGATCACACGCCCAAACGGAACGCGATTAACAATCTCTCCTTAATAACAACAATAATTAAAGAAAGGGATAACACGCCCAAACGGAACGTGATTAACAATCTCTCCTTTATAACAACAATAATTAAAGAAGGGGATAACACGCCCAAACGGAACGCGATTAACAATCTCTCCTTAATAACAACAATTATTAAAGAAGGGGATCACACGCCCAAACGGAACGCGATTTAACAATCTTCCCCTTAACAACAACAATGTAAATACAGTCCAAAGTAAATACGGTCCAAAGTAAATACGGTCCAAAGTAAATACAGTCCTTAAGTTGGGGTCCTTGGCCAACTTTTACAATTTTACTTATCCAATTACTTCATTAGTCCTTCAACTTATATTCCAATCTTTATATAAGTTATAGTTTCTTTGTTGTTAACTTCTTAGTAAGTAATGGATACATTTTTACCATTTTAATGGCTAATATGCCAATTCTCTTTTTAACATCTTATCAAGATCCAAATCTTTCTTTATGTCTCATACTTCATAATATACTTCCAATATATGTATAATATCCAATATACATAATAATCAACTTCACAAAGAGGTTAAGGTTCATTACCTCAATTATAGCCCAAAAATATCCAAGAACTTAAAGTCGTTCCAAAGCAAGTCTTAGCTCCAAATCTTTGTGTTTTAGCTCCAAATCTTTGTGTTCCAAACCACCACAAGTCACCCTTAGAAGTTCCTAACCAACTTCTATTCAAGAATTAACTCCAAAAAGTGAAGAACACTAAAATTCCAAATCTGTCCACTCTCGGCTTTGTGAGGATTTTTGAGGCTAAGGGTGTGAAATCTTGTCTAACTCTTGGTTAATAATCTTCCTAATACATTAAGGAAGAACACTTATAAGTTTAAGAATTTTTGGACAACATTTGGTTAAGGGGAGGGGTGCTCGACGAGAGCAAGAAGAGAGGAAGGGAGAGGGAAATTATTTTCAAGTCTTGAAATGTTCTAAGTGTGGAAGATTTCATCAACTAGAGGGGTTTATATAGTACAACCAAGGGTTAGGATTAAAACATGTGTATGGTATAGATTGTTTGTGTAGGTTCCTTTCTACACTTGTCCCACAAATGTCATGCAAGACTTTGACCATTTGACTTGCCCACTACTATGAAAAAAACGTCCAAGTTGTTATGCAAATGTCATGCAAGACTTTTGGCCACTTGTCTTGCCCACTACTATGAAAAACCGTCCACTTAGTCTTTTTGGGGTGACACATGTCGCCCTCCTATTGGTTCAAAATATTTATCTCTCGGAAAAATTCCATAATTGGAAAAACATAATATTGAAACCGTAAAATTTCCTTCACAAGGTTCGGAATATTTTCCGTCGGAAAACAATTCTTTCTTTCTTACCCTAATTAGGGTTTATACATTCGTACGTACGTCCTCAAATACATACTCCGAAACTACGGGGTATAACATTCTCCCCCCCCTTAGAAACATTCGTCCCGAATGTTCCTTCTAAGTCTCCAAGCACATGCATCGGTATAGTCTTCACTACTACACTTACCAAACCAATCATGCCACCAATGGCCATAGTATAACATACGCGCAAAAACTCAAATCCAAGCCAATGAGAAATCATCTCTAAAGCGTATACAACACTATTAGTTCCCACCCAAGGTCTAAAGGATACTCCCTTCGCATCTTTACTTCATTAAAGGAACACTTCTATCTTCTTAACACATCTTCGCCTCTTTTCTTACTCGTCGTACCCTCCTTGTACACTCGAACTCTTTCTAGTATACGTACCATCCTTCAGTCATTGCTTCAGTTTCAAAAACTTTGGAGTTACTACCTCCCAACTTGGTCATTTTACTAGCCTTTCATTCCTCTAAGGCCATTCCCGGCCTTCACGATCCGATTCTGGTCGAACACATCCGCGAACTCGTACGATGGTTACCTAAACTTGGGCTTAACACCCTTGTGACCCTATCATCTGGCGGGACCACCCCAAAACTGACCCCACCTCATTCCGGGCAGCGGGTTGACCCGCGATCTTGCCTCAACCCGACCCATTATCGCTCTAAATTCTTGTTCCCGTCTGGGACAATCTTACTATTCTCGTCATGAAAATTACCACTTTTATCTTGCTCGACCTATGGAATTATCCCACAATACTTCTCACGCATACCAAGCACTTCGACAAAGACTAACTGTAAAATCTTTTACTCAAGACGATCACGACCGAACCGGGCCGTGGATCGTGCCTTACCCTGCACCCTAGTGATACAACATCGAGAAAATCAGCGAAATAAAAACATGAACATGAATTAAGAGACAAGATAAATAAACAGGCCAACCAAGACAGTTGCCTTCATCATATATACATAAATACCCGAACAGTTATCTTTTTTACAAACCCCGCCACACAAAGCATGCACTTAAGATTTTTATAATGCTATGACGGACAGGCCCCGCCATACCCTCGAATGTATAAGAATCTACTGCACTGTGGTAACATACCAAAAGATAAGCCTCCAAGAAATGGGCTTCCGACACGAATCGTGATCCTATGAGCGAGGATCCACAACCGATGTACTTTCCACTGCGCATGAACGCACTTCAAGGAGGTCGCATAACAGTACCAAGTATGTGAAATCAGAAAAGATCAGAATGAAATCATAATAGTCTATATAAATAAGGAGACATGTATGATAACCAGATGAAATACGTGTCCCGGCCCACCCCGTGGGACTCGGTGAATAATCAGATGGAATACGTGTCCCTGCCCATCTCGTGGGACTCGGTGTATAATCAGATGAAATACGTGTCCCTGCCCATCTCGTGGGACTCGGTGTATAATCAGATGGAATACGTGTCCCTGCCCATCTCGTGGGACTCGGTGTTTAATCAAATGAAATACGTGTCCCTGCCCATCTCGTGGGACTCGGTGTAGAATCAAATGAAATACGTGTCCCTGCCCATCTCGTGGGACTCGGTGTAGAATCGTTCATAACAAATCGACCGGCCCTCCATCGAGAGACGCGGGGGTACAGAAATACAACAAAGGCTATCACAACAAGCATAGGCAAGTTTCACAACAACAAGCATAGGCAAGTTTCACAACAACAAGCATAGGCAAGCTTCACAACAACAAGCATAGGCAAGCTTCACAACAACTCAAAGTACTTTCATTTTATACCAAAGTCCGGGTTTTAACCCTAAAGTACTACGTACGTTAAATTCCTTTTAAAGATCCATTTCTTTTACAAAGGTCACCCGATACCCGTAGTATAAAAATAGAGTGACTAACATTGTTAAGTAAACCAAAATGCTTTCCTTTGTAAAATCAAGTAACAACCTTATTTTCCAAACGTTCAAGTTTGCCTAATTTCAAATGCTCAAGTTTCTCATTTTTAGAAAAGGTTTCGTAGTTCATAGTTTTAATCCTTTAAAACATAATTCTCCTTTAAACGTTTTGAGAAACATATGTCTTATATGTGAGTAGGTTATTCTTGTTTATAATCAATCTTATTAAGCAGCCATGATCTAGGAAATGTAATATAATTTTGTCTCATCTTAGCTTCTATGCAGATGGAGGTTTCTACTGGTTTTAATACCATACTTCATTATTCAATACATTTTCCTTTATTAACGCTGCAGTGGTTTGTCGATACTCATTCGATTCAAATCAAGAAACATTATTCCTTTTAAAACCAAGTACTCATTACTCACGAATGAGGTTTCACATTTTTAACAAAATTCATATTAATACCATTAAGTCAAAAAATCAGTAAACCATTCTTTTTATCACTCTTAAGACGTTATACCTAACTTCCCATAAAGCTAGTACAACTCTTATGTTTTCAAAGCCAAGTATTACTCTTCTTTCAAAAAGGTCTTTTTGAAACACTTCAAGTTCTTTGTTACTACACATCAAATCCGTTATAAGTCAAATCAGTTATCCTTTGAAACCACAAAGCATTTTCTTACCTACATAAAACTGTTATAACCAACTTCCCATAAAGCCGTTATAACACTTTATGTTTCAAACCAATCAAATACATTAAACACATGTACGTCTACCGTACTACATAGTTATACACATATCATGCTAGAACAGATAGGAAGAGGTTCACATACCTCGCGACGACATCGACTAATAGCAAAGCGCTCAAGTACCTCACACCGTCGGCTACACCTTAAGCCAAGTAGACCACGCCACCCGTAGTATTTCAACCTATAGAGGCCACAAGGCGCCTATTAACATCTTAGATCTCAATGTAGAATATCTTACATAAAATTCGGCAGCACCTCCCCCCCCCCCCGCAACAGCGTAAATCTCCTCCTCTATCGAGGCCGGCTACCAAGCCAACCAGGGGGGGTTTGCACGTCTAACCGGACATGTACAATTCTACTCACAGTAATACTACACAAGTCTACTGTAATACAATCTATGTAATTACGTCGCTTCTCTTATTTAAATTCAGCTTAAGTCGCAAGACATTGCCGTAAGTATTATTCAGCTTAAGTCAAAAGACATTGCCGCACAACTATGTTCAATTCTATATATAGTATACTTCAACTATATATTCCAACAACATGTAATTTCCAATTACAATAGAAGGTCAAGAGTGTTTACCTCGATAAGCCCAAAATTATCCGAGTTTAAATGTCGATCCTGAGCAAGGTTTAGCTCCTACTCCGAGAGCTCCGACCCGCTCCAACCAACCCTTAGATGTTCTAACCAACTTCTACTTATAACTTCAACTACGGGTGAAGATTTACTTAGGGTTTCGTTTTTGCGACTGAGGGAAGTATAATAGTATTTTCTGGGCTTTTGTATAAGTGTAACTTTGGGAATACTACAAGGTATTTGGGCATTATAACAATACTTGGAGAGTATTTCAATACCACAAAAGGGGGGTATTTATACGAGACAACTAGGCTAGGGGGGAGGGGGTGTTTCTCGGCCGAGGGCTAGGGAAGGGGAAGGGTGCTCTCGGCTAGCTCACAAGAGGGGGGGGGGGGGAGAAAGGGATTTCAAGAATTGGAAATATTTGTGGATGAAGAAAACCTTCAAGCAAAGGGGGGTATTTATAGGCTAACCAAAGGCCAACCAATGGCCAAGATGAAGCCAAGTGCATAGCAAGTGTAAGGCCAAGATTTAGCCATGTGCTACCTTATCCATCTACACAAAATATCCTACCTAACCCTTGACCAAAATTTCAACACAAAAAACGTGCAAGACTAGCCCAAATTGCCGTCCAAACATGCCACTTGAGGGTGACACTTGTCACCCTCTCGTTGGTCCAAAATATTCCGTCTCTCGGAAAAATCCACAAAAATTATTAATGACATAGCCGGAATTTTCCCTACGTAAGCTGTGGAAACGTTTCGTCGGAAAACGACTCTTTTTGACACTTGTGCACAATTTCGAACTTAGCCTAACTTTAAGGCTCAAACTTTTATACGTACGCCCTCACGTACATACTCTGGAAATACGGGGTATAACAACGACCTTACATCTAAGGTCTCAACTGTTATAATATTCTAAGGCTCACAATTTCCCTGCCCATAAACTTACCTTTTCAACTAACCATGTTTTCTAAATCACAATTTTACACAGTGCTATCCAAACATAACCCTTTAACATAAAATCATCATATCACGCATACAAATCTCTAGAGGGTTAAGGATATACCTATAACTATTGCTTCACTTTTCCCTTGTCGTTTTAATCATGATCCTGCCCTGCACGACACATAACAAAAGAAGCCGATGAACCAGCCACTGATCCCGAAGGCTGAATCTCTACATCCGTGCTATCCTCGCCTGACGATTCCGCAAAATGGCGGTGGCCGCATGTATAGCAATTACCCAAACTAGCACGACACTCCCATAATGGGTCCTACCACATCGACTACACCGAGGTAGGTGGCTTCCTCGAACTAACACCCTACTCTCCCGAAAACTCAACCTGGAGCCCCGACTGCTCCGATCTCCCGAACGTCCTGAAGACTGTGGTGGAGTACTCCGTACTGGCTGAGGCGCATAACTAGCCTGCTGTTGAGGCGGTCCGCCCCGAAAATTACCAAAGGACCCTGCTGTCTTGGCCCTCTTCTGCTGATCTTGGTTATTCCGTCGACCTCTACGCTCCTCACACCCAAGTGCATAAGCCTGCATGCGGGCAATGTCCATGCCCGGCTGAAGAGCTACCTGATTGGTGTATTTTATATACACTTTTCGAGTCGTTTTTAGTTAGTCTTTTGTCCCTTTTTGTACAAATAAGTGTCGTATTAGGATAGATTTTCTTTCTTTTGAGTCAAAGTGGTTAAAATGGCCAAATGGCGGAAAAGGAGCTAAAAGAGGGCAAAAAGTGGAGGTTCCAGAGCTTAAAAGCAGAGAAAGTGGCGAACGAGGCAGAAACGCAGTCGCGCTACCATACCAACAGTGCAGGGCCGTGACGCCTAATCATCAGAGAGGCTACGAGTTGCAGGCGCGCGCCTCGCAGCAGAGATCGTGGCGGAGCCAAATCATCCGACGATCACAGACTTCCTGGCGCCGATAGCAGGGCCGCGGCGCCGACGCGGGAAAATCAGGTTTAATGATGATTTTCTGGGCCAGGCCTGAAGGGAAAAGTTAGAGGCGGTTTTGAGCCTATAAAAGGAGAACCCTAGGCAGTTTTTAAGGGTTCCCTTTCTTGCACAACACAAGGATTCTTGGATTGAAGATTGGAGACCTTAAACTTAGTAATTTTCTTTTCTTTTCTTTCCTTTATTTCAGTTTTTATGATGAACTTTGAATTAGTTCTTGTCATGTCAATGGCTAGGAACTAATTCTTTTATAGGGCTTTCCATGTTAAATCACTAGAAACTTATGTTATGAATTGATGCATGTTTATGGTAATTCTTCTTCTTGTTGAGATTTATCCAATAATTGCTTTGAATGCTTGGTAATTAATTGATCACTAATTATCATTACTTATATGATTTCTAATCAAACTTCGAAAGGAGGAGGTTGTGAATATGTTGTAAGTTGGGTAGACATATTTTGGATTGGGGATGAAAATACCTCAATTATTTATGTAGCGTTAATGAGAGGCTTAAAACCCCTAATTTTACGCATGGCGCGTGACGGTTAACTAGGTTTTTGTTCTTAATCCTCTTATAGAGTCATCCTTATCACCGAAAGGTAGAAAGGAGCAATACTGGGGTTGAGTGTTTATATAGCCTTAACGGGAGTATAAAACGATTTCGTAAACCTGCTAGCTCCAAAAGAAGAAGAACCATAATTCATTGCATTAATAAGTAACATAAGCGGATAGTTGAGGAGACGTGGAAGCCCTATTCTCATCACAACTGAAGTAAACCTATAGTTAATTAGCCTTTATAATTATTAGTTATAAACAACAAAAATCAATATCGGTTACCAAATAGATACCAAAAGATAGATAGTTGGTACTTGAACACTAATCCTTGTGGACGATATTCGGTCTTACCAAGACTATATTACTTGTCACGATAACGTGCACTTGCGTTAAAGTGTGTGCATCTTTTCGTGCATCAAGTTTTTGGCGCCGTTGCCGGGGATTAGGCATAGTTCAATATCAAGTTGTCTATTTTTAATTTCTAATTTGGTTTTTATTTTTGTTTCTTTAAATTATTTATTTTATTTTATTTTCTTTTGTAAAAAAAAACAAGTGTGCCGTGATTCGTTGTTGGTTTTGATTCATCTCAGGAATCCTTTAGACATAGATTTCTACTGTCAATATGATAGAGCTTCAACCATAGAGGAAGAGAGGGAGGAATTACGAGAAGCCATACTCAGTTTCACTAGGTATCAAAATCAGTTCATTGACGAAACGAGAATGGCCATGAAGAAGTTGGAAACGCAAATAGGAGAACTCGCGATCATATTTAACAGCGAAACGCAAGAAGAGCAATCTGCACCTGGGGTAGGCAATATGGAAAAACAATGTCAGGCAATTGACCTGAAGAATGCCGAATTAGGGGAGACAGAAAGTTCGCAGCAGCAGCAGCGCTGGGCCGATGGCGGCCGCGCCAAGATTCCGAGAGGGCATGAGTTTCAGCGTCGCGGCAAGGAATGCGCCGCGCGCCAGAACCCGTGGAAAAATCGGCGGGAGTCAGAGCAACCGCAACCGCATTCGGATGAAGGTACCATATCCCCAGAAGTTAAAAACATGTACTCTTGACAAGAAATTCTCTAGATTCGTGGAGATTCTCAAACAATTGCAACTCAATATCCCGTTTGCTGAAGCATTAGAGCAGATGTCGAGCTACGTAAGGTTCATGAAGGATGTGCTTAGCAAAAAGAGGAGGATAGAGGACTACGAAACAGTGATATTGACTGAGGAATGTAGTGTCATCCTACAGAGCGAACTACCTCAGAAGTTACAAGATCCAGGGAGCTTCACCATCCCATGCACCATTAGAAAGTTTGAATGTCAGAAAGCATTATGCGATTTGGGAGCAGGCATAAATCTGATGCCTTATCTAGTCTTCTGTAAACTGGGAATGGGAGAAGTCAAACCTACAAACATCACTTTGCAGTTAGCTGACCGCTCCATAGTTCATCCTAGAGGAGTCATCGAAGATGTATTAGTGAAGGTGGACAAGTTCATCTTTCCCGCTGACTTCGTTATCTTAGACATAAAAGATAACGATGGAATCCCCATCATACTTGGCAGACCCTTCTTAGCCACAAGACAAGCTCTCATTGATGTTCACAAAGGGGAGTTGAAGCTTCGGGTAGATGAAGAAGAGGTGATTTTTAATGTTTTTCGAGCAGCAACTTTTCCAGATACCAAGGATAACTGCTCAGCCATTGATCTTATCGAAGAAGCAGTGTCAGCCAAGGAGTTCGGACATGATGATACGCTTGAAGAAGTACTGACTCAATGGGATGATGATAGTAGAAACAATCCAGATCTGATAAAGTATGCAAATTGGATGAATGTTTATGAGAAATGGGATAAGAGGAAGTATGAAGAGCTTGGACAGATGCCAGAAAGATCATTACCATCCACAGAGAAGGCTCCAGAGTTAGAGTTAAAAATTCTACCCAATCATTTACAATACCAATACCTAGGTGAAGAGAAAACCTTACCAGTGATCATTTCATGCCACCTATCCACCGAAGAGATTGATAAACTGCTAAGAGTACTGAGGGATCACAAGCGGGCCATTGGATGGACATTGGCAGACATAAAAGGGATAAGTCCGTCAACGGTAATGCATAAGATCCGTCTAGATGAGGAGAGCAGACCATCCATCGAAGACCAAAGGCGACTAAACCCAAACATGAAAGAGGTAGTCAGAAAGGAAATCCTGAAATGGCTCGATGCAGGAGTAATTTACCCTATATCCGACAAAGACACGGGTAAGTCCGATAAGTGGTGCCTAAAAAGGGTGGAATAACAGTGGTGACAAACGAAAGGAACGAACTCATTCCTTCTAGAACAGTCACTGGATGGAGAATCTGCATTGACTATCGCAAGCTGAACAAGGAAACCAGAAAAGACCACTTTCCGTTGCCATTTCTAGATCAAATGTTGGACAGACTTGCAGGGCACAACTACTACTGCTTTTTGGATGGGTACTCAGGGTATCACCAGATTGCAATAGCGCCAGAAGATCAGGAAAAGACAACATTCACCTGTCCTTTTGGTACATTTGCATTCAGAAGGATGCCATTTGGACTATGCAATGCACCAGCAACCTTTCAAATGTGTATGATGGCAATTTTCTCAGACATGGTAGAGAGGACCATAGAAATCTTTATGGATGATTTTTCGGTCTTTGGAGCATCATTCAATGAATGTTTGAAGCACTTAGAAGAAGTGTTAAGCCGGTGTGAAGAATCTAACCTTGTGCTAAACTGGGAGAAGTGTCATTTCATGGTAACAGAAGGGATTGTTCTGGGACACAAAATATCAAACCAAGGCATTGAGGTAGACAAAGCAAAGATTTCGGTGATTGAAAATCTCCCACCTCCAGTATCGACAAAAGGGGTCAGAAGTTTCCTTGGGCATGCAGGTTTCTATAGAAGATTCATCAAGGATTTTTCAAAGGTCTCAAAACCCCTTTCCACATTGCTAATGACGGGGGTTACCTTCGACTTCAATAAGGAATGCTTATACGCATTTCAGACGCTCAAGGAGAAGCTTATTTCAGTACACATAGTCATCGCACCAAACTGGGAGCTCACATTTGAACTAATGTGCGATGCAAGCGATTATGCAGTAGGAGCAGTGCTTGGACAGAGAATAGACAAGGTATTTAGATCCATTTACTATGCTAGTAAAACTCTAAATGACGCACAGTTAAATTACGCGACTACCGAAAAGGAACTACTAGCAATAGTATATGCATTTGAGAAATTTAGGCCATACTTGATTGGAAATAAGGTGATAGTATACACTGACCACTCTGCCATAAGTACTTGATGACAAAGAAGGATGCAAAACCTCGCCTCATTCGATGGGTCTTGCTACTACAAGAATTCGACGTGGAGATTCGTGACAAGAAAGGGACAGAGAATTCAGTTGCAGACCACTTGTCAAGACTGGAGAACACAGAGAGCCAGAACACCAAGGATGTGCAAATAAATGATCACTTTCCAGACGAACAACTGTTTCAAGTAAGTATGAATTCTAATTTACCTTGGTACGCTGATTTTGTTAACTTTCTTGCAGCTAAGGTACTACCCCCAGAATTGACAAGACAGCAAGTGAAGAGGTTTTACTCTGAGGTAAGGCACTACTATTGGGAGGAACCTATGCAATACAAACACTGTGCCGACCAGGTCATCAGGCGATGTATACCAGAGGAAGAGATGCAACAGGTTCTCACCCATTGCCACACCCTATCATGTGGTGGACACTTTGGGGCATCAAGAACAGCGGCAAAGGTACTGCAATGCGGATTCTATTGGCCAACACTGTTTAAGGATGCCCATGCCTTTGTGAAGAAATGTGATAGTTGTCAGAGAATATGGAACATCTCAAGACGAAACGAAATGTCTTCGCAAGGGATATTAGAAGTGGAATTATTTGATGTGTGGGGAATCGATTTCATGGGACCATTCCCGCCATCCTTTGGAAATCAATACATCCTTCTGGCAGTGGACTATGTGTCCAAATGGGTAGGAGCAGTGGCCACAAAAGAAAACGACAGTAAGACTGTCCAAAAATTCCTTCAAAAGAATATTTTCACAAGGTTCGGCACTCCGAGAGCCATCATCAGCGACGAAGGAAGTCACTTTTGCAACAAGCAGCTGAATTCATTGCTTTCCCGATATGAAGTCTACCATCAAGATAACAATTGCTTACCACCTCGCGAATGGGCGCGTATGTCAAATAGGGAAGTGAAGAGCATATTAGAAAAGACGGTGAACGGCTCAAGGAAGGACTGGTCTATAAAACTGGATGACGCATTGTGGGCATACCGGACAGCATTCAAAACACCAATTGGTATGTCACCATATAAATTAGTTTTTGGTAAAGCATGTCATTTGCCAGTAGAGTTGGAACACAGAGCGTATTGGGCAATGAAGAAGTTAAACATGGATGCCAATGCAGCAGGACATAGGAGACTACTACAACTAAGCAAGTTGGATGAATTCAGGCACAATGCATATGAGAATGCAAAAATCTACAAGGAACGAACAAAATTATGGCACGACAAGAGGTTGATACCGAAAGACTTCCAAGAAGGACAACAAGTGCTTTTATTCAACTCAAGGTTGAAATTATTTCCAGGCAAGTTAAAATCACGTTGGACAGGACCATACACGGTGGTAAGAGTATTTCCATATGGTGCAATCGAAATAAAAGGGAAATAGGGAGCTTCTTTTAAGGTAAACGGACAGAGGTTAAAACCCTATCTGATCAATGAAATGGAATACATGAACTTAGTAACTTCTCACACCCTAGAATAATAAGGAACTTTCGTCCAGCTAAAAGACGTTAAAGACAGCGCTATTGGGAGGCAACCCAAGGTAATTCAGTTATTTAGTTTAAATGCAATTAATCTTTATTTAGAACAGTCTCACGGAGGTAGTGTCTGTGTTGTGTTGACAGGTGAAAGCCAGGAGCAAGGCGAAAACTGAAGAGAAACCAAGATTTCCAGAAAATCGCCAGAGCGCCGCGGCGCCCAGGAGCAGGGCCGCGGCGCAAAAGATTCAGAAGAACGCAGTAAT
This sequence comes from Przewalskia tangutica, assembly GCA_029844215.1. Lineage (NCBI taxonomy): Eukaryota > Viridiplantae > Streptophyta > Magnoliopsida > Solanales > Solanaceae > Przewalskia > Przewalskia tangutica. Next base: position 102,394,242 of record CM056726.1, read on the forward strand.
TTGGGAGCCGCGGCACTACGACGGAAAAATCTGAATTTTTTTTAAGACGCCCCGATCCGAAGGCCCTTTCGCCAAATCAAAAATCCAGAGCCTTTCTCCCCTCACGGAATTCAAAGTACTATCCAATGCCACCACCACCATTTTAGCCAAGTCTGTAAGTGTCTTATTTTCTTTTATTGTCTTTGAGTCTACACACATTGGGGACAATGTGTGATTTAAGTTTGGGGGGGTGTTTTATTTGTGTCTTATTGTTATAAGTATGTTTAAGTCTTTGTGTTGTTTTGTGTATTTTTGAGTCATAATTTTTTTTTTCTTTTGAGTCATAAGTGTCTGTCACAAGATCATGTATGATGTAGTTACTAGAAACACCTAGTGAAGTAAGGTGGAATAATGTAATGGAATTAGAAGCAACTATCTAAACACCTAGGTTAGATATGCCAAAAACTCACAAAATCTGTCTATTTGGAGTTACTTGCTTAAATTATGCATGCTAAATGATGAAAACCTATGTGTTATGATTGCTTGTTATTTGAGGCGAAATAGTTAGGATGTGCATGTTAGGGAGATGACTCAGGCATTTCTTTGATAGCCAATTCTTACCACTCTTTTTCTATCCCTGACTTCAAAAGTATCCCTAGTCAGCCCCATTGAGCCTAAAAATTGAAACTTCTTCTTTAACACCCTATATTCCCACAAATTGTGCCATAAGTAAAAATGTGAAATAGTGGAATAAATTGTGTTAAAAAAGAGACAAAAAGAGTGAACAACTTTGATGCACCCCAATAAAAAGAATAATAAGAAATAGGCAAAAGCCTAAGTTTGGGGGTGCACATATTATGATACACTTCACTCTCCCAAAACAAAAGAGGGGAAAGATAGATTTGAAGTGAAGAAAAGAATCCAAAGAGAAGGGAAACAATGAAAAGCTAAAGAGCTTATGGTACATAAAAATGAGCCTAAAAGCCTATTTTTACCTACCTACACCTAAGCCTACATTACAACCTTTAAAAGTCCTGAAGATCTCTTTTATGCATATCCAGGATTAGTGGAGAATAGCAAGTAAACATGCCATAGGAATTTTCTATTTTACAAGCATGATTCAGTATTTGACTTCCATTAAGCACGATAAAAATGAGTTTGCGAAATATCTAGCTTAATGTGTTTGGTGTGCTAAAATTTCATGCTATATGTTCCTGCATATTATTTTGCTAACCTTCATGTTTTTCAAGATAACACCAATGCAGCAAAAGTGATCAATGTCAGTGAGTCTTTTATTTTTGTTTCTCTTGAGTCTTTTATTTCTTTCTTTCTATCTTTGCTCGAGGGCGAGCAAAGGTTAAGTTTGGGGGTATTTGATCGGTGTATTTTATATACATATTTCGAGTCGTTTTTAGTTAGTCTTTTGTCCCTTTTTGTACAAATAAGTGTCGTATTAGGATAGATTTTCTTTCTTTTGAGTCAAAGTGTTACAAATAAGTGTCGTACTAAGTTCAAGTTAAAATCACGTTGGACAGGACCATACACGGTGGTAAGAGTATTTCCATATGGTGCAATCGAAATAAAAGGGAGAGAGGGAGCTTCTTTCAAGGTAAACGGACAGAGGTTAAAACCCTATCTGATCAATGAAATGAAATACATGAACTTAGTAACTTCTCACACCCTAGAATAATAAGGAACTTTCGTCCAGCTAAAAGACGTTAAAGACAGCGCTATTGGGAGGCAACCCAAGGTAATTCAGTTATTTAGTTTAAATGCAATTAATCTTTATTTAGAATAGTCTCACGGAGGTAGTGTCTGTGTTGTGTTGACAGGTGAAAGCCAGGAGCAAGGCGAAAAACTGAAGAGAAACCAAGATTTCCAGAAAATCGCGAGGCCATGCTCAGAAGCGAAGGCGGCGCAAAAGATTCAGAAGAACGCATTAATTTGGGAGCCGCGGCGCTACGACGGAAAAATCTGAATTTTTTTTAAGACGCCCCGATCCGAAGGCCCTTTCGCCAAATCAAAAATCCAGAGCCTTTCTCCCCTCACGGAATTCAAAGTACTATCCAATGCCACCACCACCATTTTAGCCAAGTCTGTAAGTGTCTTATTTTCTTTTATTGTCTTTGAGTCTACACACATTGGGGACAATGTGTGATTTAAGTTTGGGGGGTGTTTTATTTGTGTCTTATTGTTATAAGTATGTTTAAGTCTTTGTGTTGTTTTTGTGTATTTTTGAGTCATAAATTTTTTTTTTCTTTTGAGTCATAAGTGTCTGTCACAAGATCATGTATGATGTAGTTACTAGAAACACCTAGTGAAGTAAGGTGGAATAATGTAATGGAATTAGAAGCAACTATCTAAACACCTAGGTTAGATATGCCAAAAACTCACAAAATCTGTCTATTTGGAGTTACTTGCTTAAATTATGCATGCTAAATGATGAAAACCTATGTGTTATGATTGCTTGCTATTTGAGGTGAAATAGTTAGGATGTGCATGTTAGGGAGATGACTCAGGCATTTCTTTGATAGCCAATTCTTACCACTCTTTTTCTATCCCTGACTTCAAAAGTATCCCTAGTCAGCCCCATTGAGCCTAAAAATTGAAACTTCTTCTTTGACACCCTATATTCCCACAAATTGTGCCATAAGTAAAAATGTGAAATAGTGGAATAAATTGTGTTAAAAAAGAGACAAAAAGAGTGAACAACTTTGATGCACCCCAATAAAAAGAATAATAAGAAATAGGCAAAAGCCTAAGTTTGGGGGTGCCTGTTATTATGATACACTTCACTCTCCCAAAACAAAAGAGGGGAAAGATAGATTTGAAGTGAAGAAAAGAATCCAAAGAGAAGGGAAACAATGAAAAGCTAAAGAGCTTATGGTACATAAAAATGAGCCTAAAAGCCTATTTTTACCTACCTATACCTAAGCCTACATTACAACCTTTAAAAGTCCTGAAGATCTCTTTTATGCATATCCAGGATTAGTGGAGAATAGCAAGTAAACATGCCATAAGAATTTTCTATTTTACAAGCATGATTCAGTATTTGACTTCCATTAAGCACGATAAAAATGAGTTTGCGAAATATCTAGCTTAATGTGTTTGGTGTGCTAAAATTTCATGCTATATGTTCCTGCATATTATTCTGCTAACCTTCATGTTTTTCAAGATAACACCAATGCAGCAAAAGTGATCAATGTCAGTGAGTCTTTTATTTTTGTTTCTCTTGAGTCTTTTATTTCTTTCTTTCTATCTTTGCTCGAGGGCGAGCAAAGGTTAAGTTTGGGGGTATTTGATCGGTGTATTTTATATACATTTTTCGAGTCGTTTTTAGTTAGTCTTTTGTCCCTTTTTGTACAAATAAGTGTCGTATTAGGATAGATTTTATTTCTTTTGAGTCAAAGTGGTTAAAATGGCCAAATGACGGAAAAGGAGCTAAAAGAGGGCAAAAAGTGGAGGTTCCAGAGCTTAAAAGCAGAGAAAGTGGCGAACGAGACAGAACGCAGTCGCGCGCGCGCTCATACCAACAGTGCGTCGCGCGCCTAATCATCAGAGAGGCTACAGAAGTTGCAGCGCCGCGCACCTCGCATGCCAGAGATCGTGGTTGCGGCGCCAAATCATCCGACGCATCACAGGACTTCCGGCGTCGCGGCGCCGATAGCAGGGTCGCGGCACCGACGCGGGAAAATCAGGTTTAATGACGATTTTCTGGGCCAGGCCTGAAGGGAAAAGTTAGAGGCGGTTTTGAGCCTATAAAAGGAGAACCCTAGGCAGTTTTTAAGGGTTCCCTTTCTTGCACAACACAAGGATTCTTGGATTGAAGATTGGAGACCTTAAACTTAGTAATTTTCTTTTCTTTTCTTTCCTTTATTTCAGTTTTGTATGATGAACTTTGAATTAGTTCTTGTCATGTCAATGGCTAGGAACTAATTCTTTTATAGGGCTTTCCATGTTAAATCACTAGAAACTTATGTTATGAATTGATGCATGTTTATGGTAATTCTTCTTCTTGTTGAGATTTATCCAATAATTGCTTTGAATGCTTGGTAATTAATTGATCACTAATTATCATTACTTATATGATTTCTAATCAAACTTCGAAAGGAGGAGGTTCTGAATATGATGTAAGTTGGGTAGACATATTTTGGATTGGGGATGAAAATACCTCAATTATTTATGTAGCGTTAATGAGAGGCTTACAAACCCTAATTTTACGCATGGCGCGTGACGGTTAACTAGGTTTTTGTTCTTAATCCTCCTATAGAGTCATCATTATCACCGAAAGGTAGAAAGGAGCAATACTGGGGTTGAGTGTTTATATAGCCTTAACGGGAGTATAAAACGATTTCGTAAACCTGCTAGCTCCAAAAGAAGAAGAACCATAATTCATTGCATTAATAAGTAACATAAGCGTATAGTTGAGGAGACGTGGAAGCCCTATTCTCATCACTACTGAAGTAAACCTATAGTTAATTAGCCTTTATAATTATTAGTTATAAACAACAAAAATCAATATCGGTTACCAAATAGATACCAAAAGATAGATAGTTGGTACTTGAACATTAATCCTTGTGGACGATATTCGGTCTTACCAAGACTATATTACTTGTCACGATAATGTGCACTTGCGTTAAAGTGTGTGCGTCTTTTCGCGCATCACTACCCCCGTGCAACTCTCTGCTAAGTAGTCATCGAGCCCTGTGACATAACGGTGCACTCTATCCTCCATGGTTGCCACTAACGCGGGAACATACCGAGCCAACGAGTCAAACTCTACATTGTATTCCCGGACCGTCCGCCCGTTCTGCCTCAACACCAAAAATCTATCGGCCCGAGCCCTCCTCATCTGTGGCGGCAAGAAATGGCTAAGAAATGCCTCGGAGAACTCGTTCCAAACAGCTGGAAGCGCATGCTCCCCCCGGGATAGTTCCCATGAATCATACCACCAACCGCGATCTCCGCAACAACGTGAGCCCAATAATACCGACTCGGTCTCCAAGCCCCGATCACTCATGATCCGTCAGAATCGCTTGGATAAACTCCCGAGGTCATCCTCGTGTCTCGACCGTAGAACTCGTGGGCTGCAACTCAAAAGTCCCGCAGCCTCGTTATCGACTGCAGGTGGACTATGGGTACAACCGAATCGCCGCCTCCGCCTATCCTCTCCCGCTTAGCCACGATCTCGCCAATAATCGCCATCTCTCAGAGCCCATATCCTCCGCTCCAGTGCCGTAATCGAGGCTCAGTATCGTGGTCTCGCAGGCCGCCGCCGCCCGAACTCTACGGGGTGGTGACGCTGTGGAACTCGCTGTCAAACATCTCTCGTAAAGATCGCATGTGCCCCCGTAACTCTCGGCGTCCTACTAGCAGCTCCTCTCGCCTTGCCGCTTCGGGCTCGTTGCTGCCTGCGTGAAGGCATAATCGGTACATAAGAAGAGGTCGGTGAGGATTCAACCTAGTAGACAACTCTCTACCGCACGATCTCGGAGAAAGAAGAATGGAAATCAATCCTAAATGTCCTGCAGCCTCTCGATTATAGATGTGGTGCACAACACACCGATAATCAAGACTCTACTGTAGACACGGCCTCAGACACTTTCCGAGGACTAATCGCTTCGATACCACTTTTGTCACGACTGCCTCGCCCGTGATCGTGTCTTACCCGGCACCCAAGTAGACATACATCGAGTAACCAAATGAATATAAACTTGCAAACATGAAACAAATGTAGAATAAGAACGATCTACCCAAGAAAAGGTTGCCTTCGGCATGTAATAAATACCAAAAGTGAACAAGTTACATCCCAACTTCACAACAGACTACTGCACTCTAAGAATAATAATCGTATGAACAGGGCCCCGCCATACCCTCTGAATGTACAAAAGTCTACAACCTCAGGGAACCGTACCAAAAGACAAAGCCTCCGGAGAAATGGAGCTTTCCAAGAGCTGAACAGTGATCCTAAGAGTGCGGATCAGCAAGCTACGTACCTCAACCTGCGGCATGAACGCAACCCCCCGAAGGAGGTCAGTACAACAGGTACCAAGTATGTGAAACTGAAAATACTGTAATGAAATCATAATAGTCTATATAAAGTAGGATACATATATGACAATAAAAATGCGTTTCACAAAGCCCGGCCAACAACAAGAGTAATGAACATCAACCTTGTCTCTAAAAAGATACCATTTCACAATCTATAAACAATCGTGTCAGGTCAGGGACTCACGCCCTCAAAGTCATTACTCAAAATATAACAATGGGTCTCACGCCCATAACATCAATCATGCCCGTGGAATTCCTTCCTTACTGCCGGCAGTCTATGATATAACAACACCAGGGAGTACACATGAACACCAGGCCCTACCTGTGTCATAAAACCATACGGGGCAAGTACGAAGGCTAGCTACCAGATACCACCCTGCTTCATCAACTGACCGGGGCAAGTACGAAAGCCAACTACCAGATACAAAAGCCGTACTAACAATACTGTACAACTATACCACGAAGCTGACCGGGGCAAGTACGATAGCCTCTACCAGATCCACCCTGCGTCACGTCGCTGACCGGGGCAAGTACGCAGGCTAACCACCAGATCCGCCCTGCATCACGAAACCTCATCCTAACACTGACCGAGGCAAGTACGAAAGCCAACTACCAGATCCACCCTGCATCACGTCGCTGACCGGGGCAAGTACGAGGGCTAGCTACCAGATCCACCCTGCATCAGTAGACCTCATGGAGAGCTAGTCCATGGAATAACACTATCAACAGGGAACGAACCCTCATCATGGCCGCATACCCGTGGGCCACCCAGCGTGTCAGTATGTCCAAACATGATCGAGAATAAACATGACCGGTCCTCCATCGAGAGACGCGGTAGCGTAAGGATACAGTACTTGTACACCAAGACTATCACAAGCAAACATAGGCAAGTTATTCACACTCAAGGTACTTTCATACTATGCAAACAATCCGGGTTCTAACCCCAAAGTATTACGTATTTTAACTCCTTAAAATATTCATTCCTTTCACAAAGGTCACACGATACTAATACCCGTAGTATCAAAAATAGAGTAACTATCATTTTAAGTAACCCAAAAACAATGTCCATACCCTCCTTTTAAATAAACCAAGACAAAACCATGCCTTCTTTTAAAACCAACTCAAGACAATACCATGTCTTCCCTTTTAAACAAAAACACTTTTCCTTTTGAAAGTCGAGTAACAATATACTTTTCGAAATGGTTTAAGCCTCATAACTTCTTAAAAATATCAAGTTACCGTTTTAAATCCAATGATAGAACCATTCTTTCGTTTTCATAAAGTCGTTATAACTAACTTCCCATAAAGCTATTATAACACTTTACATTTTAAACCAACCAAGGACAACTACTCACATTTCCGAAATCAAGATAATTTTATTCTTTTAAAGACCAAGTACCCATTACTCACGAACGAGGTTTCACAACTTTTAACACAATTCAAGTCCTTAACATTTCATATCAAGTCACTTAACTTTAGAATCAAATCAAGGACACAAAAAAAAGACATCAAACTTCTTTAACACACGTGCGTCTACCGCACTATATATTTTACAAATAATCATGCTCAAGAGAATAGGAAGAATCACATACCTCCTCGGCTAACTCCACTTGCCAAGTCGGATATGTCGCGCGCAGAATGTCAACCTATAATAGTCAAAACACGCCTATCAACTTCTAGTTTTACGTGGGATTCTTCTAAGTGAGACTTCTCTTAGTCTACGAAAAATTGGGCAGCACTTCCCCCGTTTCTACTCAATTCTCTACCTTTATCCAGGCCCGATAATAGTAACCAACATGCCATAAATAAGGCGCAATAATTCCGAAATTTAAAGAAGGGGATCACACGCCCAAACGGAACGCGATTAACAATCTCTCCTTAATAACAACAATAATTAAAGAAGGGGATAACATGCCCAAACGGAACGCGATTAACAATCTCTCCTTAATAACAACAATAATTAAAGAAGGGGATAACACGCCCAAATGGAACGCGATTAACAATCTCTCCTTAATAACAACAATAATTAAAGAAGGGGATCACACGCCCAAACGGAACGCGATTTAACAATCTTTCCCTTAACAACAACAATGTAAATACAGTCCAAAGTAAATACGGTCCAAAGTAAATACGGTCCAAAGTAAATACGGTCCAAAGTAAATATAGTCCTTAAGTTGGGGTCCTTGGCCAACTTTTACAATTTTACTTATCCAATTACTTCATTAGTCCTTCAACTTATATTCCAATCTTTATATAAGTTATAGTTTCTTTGTTGTTAACTTCTTAGTAAGTAATGGATACATTTTTACCATTTTAATGGCTAATATGCCAATTCTCTTTTTAACATCTTATCAAGATCCAAATATTTCTTTATGTCTCATACTTCATAATATACTTCCAATATATGTATAATATCCAATATACATAATAATCTACTTCACAAAGAGGTTAAGGTTCATTACCTCAATTATAGCCCAAAAATATCCAAGAACTTAAAGTCGTTCCAAAATAAGTCTTAGCTCCAAATCTTTGTGTTTTAGCTCCAAATCTTTGTGTTCCAAACCACCACAAGTCACCCTTAGAAGTTCCTAACCAACTTATATTCAAGAATTAACTCCAAAAAGTGAAGAACACTAAAATTCCAAATCTGTCCACTCTCGGCTTTGTGAGGATTTTTGAGGCTAGGGGTGTGAAATACTGTCTAACTCTTGGTTAATAATCTTCCTAATACATTAAGGAAGAACACTTATAAGTTTAAGAATTTTTGGACAACATTTGGTTAAGGGGAGGGGTGCTCGACGAGAGCAAGAAGAGAGGAAGGGAGAGGGAAATTATTTTCAAGTCTTGAAATGTTCTAAGTGTGGAAGATTTCATCAACTAGAGGGGTTTATATAGTACAACCAAGGGTTAGGATTAAAACATGTGTATGGTATAGATTGTTTGTGTAGGTTCCTTTCTACACTTGTCCCACAAATGTCATGCAAGACTTTGACCATTTGACTTGCCCACTACTATGAAAAAAACGTCCAAGTTGTCATGCAAATGTCATGCAAGACTTTTGGCCACTTGTCTTGCCCACTACTATGAAAAACAGTCCACTTAGTCTTTTTGGGGTGACACATGTCGCCCTCCTATTGGTCCAAATTATTTATCTCTCGGAAAAATTCCATAATTGGAAAAACATAATATTGAAACCGTAAAATTTCCTTCACAAGAAAGAAGGAATATTTTCCGTCGGAAAACAATTCTTTCTTTCTTACCCTAATTAGGGTTTATACATTCGTATGTACGTCCTCACATACATACTCCGGAACTATGGGGTATAACAGGTGATGCGCGGTAAGATGCACACACTTTAAACGCAAGTGCACGTTATCGTGACAAGTAATATAGTCTTAGTAAGACCGAATATCGTCTACAAGGATTAGGGTTCAATTACCAACTGTCTATTTTCTAGTATCTATTTGGTGAATTTATGATTGATTTGTTGTTTATAACTACGAATTATGCAAGCTATTTTAATATAAAGATTTACTTCAGTGATGATGAGAATAGGGCTTCCATGTATCTTTACTATCCGCTTATGCTACTTACTAATGCATTAACTTATGGTATTCTTCTTTAGGAGAAAGCGAGTTTCTAAATCGCTTTATACTCCCGCTAGGTTATATAAACACTAAACCCCATGATCGCACCTTACCTACCTTTCGTGATAAGGATAACTTTATAGGAGGATTAAGAACAAAAACCTAGTTGGCCGTCACGCACAATGTGCAAAATTAGGGTTGTTAAGCCTCATCAACGCTTACATAAATAATTGAGGTATTTTCATCCCCAATCCAAGAATGTCTACCCAACTTACAGCATATTCACAATCCCCCCTTTTCAGAATCTGATTAGAAATCATATAGTGATAATTAGTTGTCAATTAATTACCAAGAATTCAACTCAATTATTGGATAGATCTCACAATAAGAAAAATAACCATAAGCATGCATTAATTTATAACATAAGTTTCTAGCAATTCAACATGGAAAGCCCTATAAGAGAATTAGTTCCTAGCCATAAATATGACAAGAACTAATTCAAAGTTCATCATAAAACTGAAATAAAGTAAAGAAAAGGAAAAGAAATTACTAAACTAATGGTATCCAATCTCCAAGCAAAAGTCTTGTGTTGTGCAAGAAGGGGAACCCTTAAAAACTGCCTAGGGTTCTCTTTTTATAGCCGCAAACCGCCTCCTCTTTTCCTTCGTGCTGGCCTGATTTTCAAAAGACCTAATTTTTTCCGCTGGCGCGCGCAGCCTCGCAGACAGCGTCGCGCGCGAAGTTCTGCAATCCGTCGGGTGTTTTGGCGCCGCGCCCGATATCGCTGTCGAGGCGCCGCGGCCAGATTCTATAGCTCCTCGGATGTTTAGGCGTCGCCCGATTTTGTTGCTCGAGGGCGCGCCGAGCCTTCGACCTGCGGATAGTGGCGCCGCGCCCGATTTTGACCGGCAGGAGGCGCCGCAACGCTGGTCTTGATTTTTCTCTCGTTCGCCACTTTCTCGATTCCACCGCATCTCCTCTTTTGCCCTCTTTTTGCTCTTTTTCCGCCATTTGGCCATTTTAACCACTTTGACTCAAAAGAAAGAAAAACTATCCTAATACGACACTTATATGTGCAAAATGGGACAAAAGACTAACTAAAACTGACTCAAAAAGTGTATATAAAATACACCGATCAAATACCCCCAAACTTAACCTTTGCTCGCCCTCGAGCAAAGATAGAAAGAAATAAAATAAAAGACTCAAAGAGCAAAAAAATAAAAAGACTCACTGCCATTGATCACTTTTGCTGCATTAGTGTTAACTAGAAAAACATGAAGGTTAGCAAAATAATATGCAGGAACATATAGCATGAAATTTCAGCATACTAAGCACATGAAGCTAGATATTTCGCAAACTCGTATTATCATGCTTAATGGAAGTCAATATACTAAATCATGCATGTAAATTCAAGAATTCCTATGGCATGCTTACTTGCTATTCTCCACTAATTCTGGATATGCATAAAAGAGATCTTCAGGACTTTAAGGGTTGTAATGTAGGCTTAGGTAGGGGTTGGTAAAAATAGGCATTTAGGCTCATTTCGTGTACCATAAGCTCGTCAGCTTTGCAGTATTCCCTTTTTTCTTTTTATTCTTTTCTTCATTTCGATTCTATCTTTCCCCTCTTTTGTTTTGGGAGAGTGAAGTATCTAATAATGACAAATACCCCCACACTTAAGATTTTGCCTATTTCTTATTACTTTTGTATTGGGGTGCAACAGACTTATTCACTCTTTTTGTCTCTTTTTTAACACAATGTATTCCACTATTTCATATTTTCACTTATGGTACAATTTGTGGGAATATAGGGTGTCAAAGAAGAAGTTTCAAATTTAGGCTCAATGGGGCTGACTAGGGATATTTTTAAAGTACGGGATAGAAAAGAATGGTAAGAATTGGCTATCAAAGAAATGCCTGAGTCATCTCCCTAACATGCATATCCTAACTATTTCGCCTCAAATAGCAAGCAATCATAACACATAAGCATTTATCATTTAGTATGCATAACTCAAGCAAGAAACTCCAAATAGACAGATTCTGTGATTTTTTGGCATATCTAACTTAGGTGTTTAGTTAGTTGCTTCAATTCCTTTACATTATTCCACCTTACTTCACTAGGTGTTTCTAGTAACTACAGCAATTATGATCTTTGACAGAAAATTATGACTCAAAAAGAAAAAAATTTGGTGACTCAAAATAAACATAAAAACAATCAAAAAGACTTAAGTAAAACATAACATGACACATAAAGAAACAAAACACAAATAAACACCCCCAAACTTAAAACACACATTGTCCCCAATGTGTGTAGACTCAAAGACAGTAAAGGAAATAAGACACTTACAAACTTTGGCTAAAATGGTGGTGGTGGCGGTGGATAATGCATCGACCTACGTGAGGGGAGGAGCATTCTTGGTGTTTTGATTTGGCGAGAGGGCCTTCGGATCAGGGTGTCTTCCAGATTTTCATATTTTTCGTTGTGGCGCCGCGGCCCTGCAAATGGCGCCGCGGCGCCGGAAGTTCTGAACATCTTCTGGTTTATTGGCGCCGTCATGAATGGAAGCCATACGCTATGGCGATTTTTCTGGGTATCCTTGGCTTCTCTTCATTTTTTTTTTTTTTCGTCTTCCACATCCTCGGCTTTCACCTGTCAATATAACATAGACACAAGAACCCAAGACCGTGAGACTGATCAAAAATAAAATAAAATAAAAACAGAAATTGAAATAACATAATTAAAAACATTGGGTTGCCTCCTAACAAGCGATGTCTTTAACGTCTTTTAGCCGGACGCAAGTTCCTTATTATTTTAAGGTATGAGAAGTTACCAAGTTCATGTATTCCATTTCATTGATCGTAGGTTTTAACCTGTCCGCTTACCTTGAAGGCATCTCTCTCTCTTTTATTTCAATCGCCCATATGGGAATACTCACCACCGTGTATGGTCCGTCAACGTGATTTTAACTTGCACGAAACAATCTCAACCTTGAGTTGAATAACAGCACTTGTTGTCCTTCTTGAAAGTCTTTTGGTATCAAATTCTTATCGTGCCATGCTTTCGCTCGCTCTTGTAGATCTTTGCATTCTCATAGGCATTGTGTCGGAATTCATCTAATTCGCCACAGTAGTAGCCTCCTCTCCGCCGCCGTGGTATCCATGTTTAACTTCTTCATTGCCCAAGATGCTCGTGTTCCAACTCTACCGCAAATGACATGCTTTACCAAAGACTAATTTATAAGGTGACATACCAATTGGTGTTTTGAATGCCGTCCCAGATGCCCACAATGCGTCATCCAATTTGATGGACCCTTTTCCTTGAGCCGTTCACCGCCTTTTCTAATATGCTCTTTACTTCTCTATTTGATACTTCGCTTGCCCATTAGCTTGAGGTGGTAAGCGCAGAAAAGATGGTAAACTCCATATCGGAAAGCAATGAATTTAGCCGTCTATTGCAAAATGGATCCTTCACATCGATGAGAGCTCTTGGTGCCGAACCTTGTGAAAATATTCTTTTGGAGGAATTTTTGAACAGTCTTACTGTCGTTTTCTTTGGTGGCCACTGCTTCTACCCATTTGGACACATAGTCAACTGCCAGAAGGATGTATTGATTTCCAAAGGATGGCGGGAATGGCCCCATGAAATTGATTCCCCACACATCGAATAGTTCTACTTCCAATATCCCTTGCGAAGGCATTTCGTTTCGTCTTGAGATGTTCCCTGTTCTCTGACAATTATCACATCTCTGCACAAAGGTATGGGCATCCTTAAAGAGTGTTGGCCAATAGAATCCGCATTGCAATACCTTTGTCGTTGTTCTTGATGCCCCAAAGTGTCCACCACATGATAAGGTGTGGCAATGGGTGAGAACCTGGTGCATCTCTTCCTCTGGTATACATCGCCTGATGACTTGGTCGGCACAGTGTTTGTATAACAACGGTTCCTCCCAATAGTAATGCTTTACTTCTGAATAAAACCTCTTCACTTGCCGTCTTGACAAGCCTGGGGGTAGTACTTTAGCTGCACGAAAGTTGACAAAATCAGCGTACCAAGGTAACTTAGAATTCATACTTACTCGGAACAGTTGTTCGTCCGAAAGTGATCATTTATTTGCACATCCTGGTGTTCTCGCTCGTGTTTTCCGGTCTTGACAAGTGGTCCGCAATCAATTCTCTGCCTTTCTTATCACGAATCTCTACGCCAAATTCTTGTAGAAGTAGGACCCATCGAATGAGGCGAGGCTTCGTGATCCTTCTTGTCATCAAGTACTTTATAGCAGAGTGGTCCGTGTATACTATCACTTTATTCCCAATCAAGTATGGCTCGAATTTCTCAAACGCATATACTATAGCTAGTAGTTCTTTTCGTGAGTTGCATAATTTAACTGTGCGTCGTTTAGAGTCTTACTAGCATAGTAAATGGATCTAAATACCTTGTCGATTCTCTGTCCAAGCACCGCTCCAACTGCATAGTCGCTTGCATCGCACATAAGTTCGAATGGGAGCTCCCAGTTTGGTGCAATGACTATGAGTGCTGAGACGAGCTTCTCCTTGAGCGTTTGAAATGCGAATAAGCATTCTTTATTGAAGTCGAAGGCAACCCCCGTCATTAGCAATGTGGAAAGAGGCTTTGAGACCTTTGAAAAATCCTTGATAAATCTTCTATAAAAACCTGCATGTCCAAGAAAACTTCTGACTCTTTTTGTTGATACTGGAGGTGGGAGATTTTCGATTACCGAAATCTTTGCTTTGTCCACCTCAATACCTTGGTTTGATATTTTGTTTCCCAAGACGATTCCTTCTGTTACCATGAAATGACACTTCTCCCAATTTAGCACAAGGTTAGATTATTCGCACCGGCTTAACACTGCTTCTAAATGCCTTAAACACTCATCGAATGATGCTCCAAAGACCGAAAAATCATCCATAAAGATTTCTATAGTTCTCTCTACCATATCTGAAAATATTGCCATCATACACCTCTGAAAAGTTGCAGGTGCATTGCAGAGTCCGAATGGCATCCTTCTGAATGCAAATGTACCAAAAGGACATGTGAATGTTGTCTTTTCCTGATCTTCTGGGGCTATTGCAATCCGTGATACCCGAGTATCCATCCAAAAAGCAAGAGTAGTTATGCCTGCAAGTCCGGCCCAACATTTGATCTAGGAATGGCAACGGAAGTGGTCCTTTCTAGTTGCTTTATTCAACTGCGATAGTCAATGCAAATTCTCCATCCGCGACCGCTTCTCGAGGAATGAGTTCGCTTTCTTCGTTGGTCACCACCGTTATTCCACCCTTTTCGCACCACTTATCGGGCTTACCCATGTGCTATCGGATATGGGGTAGATTACTCTTGCATCGAGCCATTTTAGGATTTCCTTTCTCACTACCTCTTTCATGTTTGGGTTTAGTCGCCTTTGGGCTTCGATGGATGGTCTGCTTTCCTCATCTAGACGGATCTTATGCATTACTGTCGATGGACTTATCCCTTTTATGTCCGCTAATGTCCATCCAATGGCCCGCCAGGATTCTTTAGTACTCTTAGCAGTTTGTCAATCTCTTCGGTGGATAGATGGCATGAAATGATCACTGGTAAGGTTTTTTCTTCACCTAGGTATTGGTATTGTAGATGATTGGGTAGGGTTTTTAACTCTAACTCTGGAGCCTTCTCTGTGGATGGTAATGATCTTTCTGGTACCTGTCCAAGCTCCTCATACTTCATTGTATCCCATTTTTCATAAGCATTCATCCAATTTGCATACTCCATCGACCGATCGTTTCTACTATCATCATCCCATGTGGTCAGTACTTCTTCAAGCGTATCATCATATCCGAACTCTTTGGCTGACACTGCTTCTTCGCTAAGATCGATGGCTGAGCAGTTATCCTTGGCCTCTGGAAAAGTTGCTGCTCGAAAAACATTGAAAATCACCTCTTCTTCGTATACTC
Source organism: Przewalskia tangutica (assembly GCA_029844215.1). Lineage (NCBI taxonomy): Eukaryota > Viridiplantae > Streptophyta > Magnoliopsida > Solanales > Solanaceae > Przewalskia > Przewalskia tangutica. The sequence goes on from CM056726.1 coordinate 102,409,807, forward strand.
GAAGCTTCAACTCCCCTTTGTGCACATCAATGAGCGCCTGTCTTGTGGCTAAGAAAGGTCTTCCAAGTATGATGGGGATTCCATCGTTATCTTGTATGTCTAAGATAACGAAGTCGGCGGGGAAGATGAACTTGTCCACCTTCACTAAAACATCTTCGATGACTCCTCTCGGATGGACAATTGAGCGGTCAACTAACTGCAAGGTGATGTTTGTAGGTCTGATTTCTCCCATTTCTAGTTTGCAGAAAACTAGATAGGGCATCAGATTTATGCCTGCTCCTAAGTCGCACAGTGCCTTCTGACATTCAAACTTCCCAATAGTGCATGGGATGGTAAAGCTCCCAGGGTCTTGTAACTTTTGAGGCAGTTGTCTCTGTAAGATGTCACTACACTCCTCAGTCAACATCACTGTTTCGTAATCCTCTATCCTCCTCTTTTTGCTAAGCACATCCTTCATGAACTTGACGTAGCTCGGCATTTGTTCTAATGCTTCAGCAAACGGGATATTGAGCTGCAATTGTTTGAGGACCTCTACGAATCTGGAGAATTTCTTGTCAAGAGTGCATGTTTTTAATTTCTGAGGATATGGTATCATCACCTGAGGTGCGGTTGCCACAGTGCCGATTTCGTTTTTGGGTTCGGGCGCCAGGCCGATCTTAGGCGCCGCGGCGCCACTTTCTGCATCGCCTCGGATGCCGTAACCTTCTCGTGACCGCTCCGCATTGTCTCGGAATCTTGGCGCGCGCCGCTCATCGCACGCCACTGGCTGATGTTGCAAACTCTCTATCTCCCCTGATTCGGCATCCTTCAGGTCAATTGCCTGACATTGTGTTTCCTCATTGCCTACCCCAGGTGCAGATTGCTCTTCATATGTTTCGCTGTTGAATATGATTGCGAGCTCTGCTATTTGCGTTTCCAACTTCTGCATGGCCATTCTTGTTTCATCTATGAACTGATTTTGGTATCTCGTGAGACTGAGTATAGTTTCTCTTAACTCCTCTCTCTCTTCCTCTATGGTTGGTTCTCTGTCATATTGACAGTAGAAATCCATATCTAACAAATACCTGAGATAAATCAAAACCAACAAAGAATCACAGCACCTCGAGCTTTCAAAAGAAAAACGTAAAAATTAAAAATTAAAATAAAAACCAAATTAGAAATTAAAAATAGACAAATTTGATATTGAACTAATGCCTAATCCCCGGCAACGGCGCCAAAAACTTGATGCGCGGTAAGATGCACACACTTTAAACGCAAGTGCACGTTATCGTGACAAGTAATATAGTCTTAGTAAGACCGAATATCGTCCACAAGGATTAGGGTTCAATTACCAACTGTCTATTTTCTAGTATCTATTTGGTGAATTTATGATTGATTTGTTGTTTATAACTACGAATTATGCAAGCTATTTTAATATAAAGATTTACTTCAGTGATGATGAGAATAGGGCTTCCATGTATCCTTACTATCCGCTTATGCTACTTACTAATGCATTAACTTATGGTATTCTTCTTTAGGAGAAAGCAGGTTTACGAAATCGTTTTATACTCCCGCTAGGGTTATATAAACACTCAACCCCGGTATCGCACCTTACCTACCTTTCGGTGATAAGGATAACTTTATAGGAGGATTAAGAACAAAAACCTAGTTGACCGTCACGCACAATGTGCAAAATTAGGGTTGTTAAGCCTCTCATCAACGCTACATAAATAATTGAGGTATTTTCATCCCCAATCCAAGAATGTCTACCCAACTTACAGCATATTCACAATTCCCCCTTTTCAAAATCTGATTAGAAATCATATAGTGATAATTAGTTGTCAATTAATTACCAAGAATTCAACTCAATTATTGGATAGATCTCACAATAAGAAAAATAACCATAAGCATGCATTAATTTATAACATAAGTTTCTAGAAATTCAACATGGAAAGCCCTATAAGAGAATTAGTTCCTAGCCATAAATATGACAAGAACTAATTCAAAGTTCATCATAAAAACTGAAATAAAGTAAAGAAAAGGAAAAGAAATTACTAAACTAATGGTATCCAATCTCCAAGCCAAAGTCTTGTGTTGTGCAAGAAGGGGAACCCTTAAAAACTGCCTAGGGTTCTCCTTTTATAGGCTGCAAACCGCCTCCCTCTTTTCCTTCAGTTCGCCCGATTTTCGTCAAAAGACCTAATTTTTTCGCTGGCGCCATGCCCCTGCGCAGATGCGCGCGGAAGTTCTGCAATCCGTCGGTGTTTTGCGCCGCGCCGATATCTCGCTGTCGAGGCGCGCGCGCCAGTATCTTCAGAGCTCTCGGATGTTTAGCGCCGCGCCCGATTTTGTTGCTCGAGGCGCGCGCCGAGCCTTCGACCTCTCGGATAGTGGCGCCATGACCGCTGATCGCAGGAGAGGCCGCTGGTCTTGATTTTTCCCTCGTTCGCCACTTTCTCTGATTCCAGCTCTGGCATCTCCTCTTTTGCCCTCTTTTTGCTCTTTTTCCGCCATTTGACCATTTTAACCACTTTGACTCAAAAGAAAGAAAAACTATCCTAATACGACACTTATATGTGCAAAATGTGACAAAAGACTAACTAAAACTGACTCAAAAAGTGTATATAAAATACACCGATCACTAGGTAGGTCAATTTCGGCATCGGTTGTCGGGTTGGGTTAGGGTATTGGGACGCTGACTGGTGTATGTGTTGACACGGGTGGCCGATTGTCGGTAGTGATGGAAATCGATGGTGATGGTGACATATTTAACTCAGGTGGCAGAGACACTGATGGGCGGTCTGGGTAGGTAGCAGCGGGTGACTGTGATGAAGTGGTGGTGCTGGGTTGGCACTGTTCCCGGAGGGTGACGGGAGAAAGGTCTGACTCGTCAAGAAAATTATAATCCAATTTTCAAAACTTTTGGATGTTTAAAAATGGAAATGTGGTCTCGTCAAAGGTGACATGACGAGAGACGTGAATTTGACGAGTAGACAAGTCATAGCACATATAGCCCCTATGATTCGACGGGAATCCTAAGAAGACACGTGGAGTTGTGCGGGGGGTTAATTTGCGAGGGGAGATGGAAGCGAGATTTGGATAGCGTAGGCTACCGAATATCTGAAGGTGATCATATGAGGAAATCTGACGGTGTAAGATTTCGGTTGGAGTCATGTTATGAAGGGTAATAGTGAGTAAAATATTAAGGACGTATTAAATTATTTTAACTGCATAGACCCAAAAATAAGGCGGGGGAGAGGTATGAAACAGTAAAGTGTGAACCATGTTATTTATGGTGCAGATGATACATTTTGCTTTTCCATTTTGAGGGGACGTGTAAGGACACAAAAATCGAACGACAATGCCATTATTTCTGTAAAAAAAATTAAACGCGGAATTATTAAATTCACGGCCATTGGAAAGATTTTATGGCTCGTTCAAATTGCGTTTTGATAAAAGTGCAAAAATTCAAAAAAATTGGTAAAGACTTCCGACTTGAACTTTAGTGGGTAAATCCAGATAAAATGAGAGTAATCATCCAATAAGATGAGATAATATTTATAAGGGAGCTTGTAATGGGGGATGCCCACAAATCGACATGAACAATATCAAATGAAGCAAATGTGACACTGACAGATGAATTAAAAGAAAGGCGAACATGTTTGCCTAATTGACAAGAAACACAATTTTGGGCAAGTTTCCCATTACAATGAATAAATTTGTTACTTCTTAGAAAATTAAAAACAGGAGCTCCTGGGTGTCTAAGTATATTGTGCCAAATTGACGGAGACAGAGCAGCTAGGGCGGTGTGTGAGCAGAAACTGGCAGCGGAAGGGGTGTGAATGGATATAGGTCCCCTGTGCTATTGCATCTCGTAAGAGGTGTCCCCGTACATAGATCCTTCACAATAAAATCAAAAGGATCAAAATTAACAGACACAAAATTATGAGTAAATTTCCTAATGGAGATTAAATTTTTATGATATTCGGGGCATAAAGGACATTATTTAGGAAGAAGAGTGGGTGAGGTGGCTGAGTGTATGTGTTACCATAGCCCTAAATTGGAATATGGTGATCATTGTTAAATGTAATATATTGAGGAGACTTTAAAAGAAATAATTGAGAAAGATTACTTGCAGACCGGGTGAGGTGAGATGTGACTCCCGAATCCATGTACCAATTTTCATCTGCTACAAATTTAAACTGCTGAAACCCTGGCCCAAATCAGTGGGGCCAAACCAGAGGTGGGTTGTTGTAAGTGAGCCTGCTGCTGGAAGGGGGTGGACCGAGGACTTTGGGCGGGACATAATAACCCTTGTTGTTGAAAAGGGTATTGGGTCGTGGGCTGCATGGTGACAGGGACCCAAGTCCCATGATATTGTGGAACAGACTAGGTTGTCCAATAGCTGAAATTGGATAGGGGCTGCGGTTAGTTGTTTTGGTTTGAACTGTGACCTCCGCTCGTACGCCCTTTGCCACATCATCCACCACCGCGTCCCTTACCACCTTTACCACCACCGCGGCCACCTCGCTGATGGTTGTTGTCCATCTGTGGCTGACCGGTAGTAGGGGCAGCGGGTGTTGCGGTTGTGTCAACCGCTAATGCCTTTTGATTGTGTTCGTCCTGTTTAGCACGTCGGGTTTCTTCCAACAATAAATGTGGACCACGAAGAAATAAAAAAGCAGACAAAAGGAATACAAAAAGCAAAAGAAAGGTTGGTGCTTTTAAAGTTTCTCGGTAATGGAGAAAACGCAGTACCGAGGGGGAGGCTGCTGCGGAAGCAACTTAGGATTTACATCACTAAATATTTACACAATATATGAGATATATTTTAATTATGGTATAGGAATTGTGTGAGGTATTGTACACGTTAATACAAAACATTCCGGTACCAATACAATATTCCCCACATTTAATATCACCCGGTTCAGTTCTGTTATTTTTCCTCCTTACTGAACCGGTCCATGTTACTAGGCTCAACAAATGCAATTGAATTTTTGGCTCCCATTCATAAGCTTCCATATTTTTTTTTCTCTGAAATTTTCAGAGCTTTCCCCCATGAGATCTATCCATAAAGTGGTGTAAATTAAGGGGAAATTTATTAACAGAATCAACAACTTTTTATATAGAATAATAATAATAATATTAAGAAGAAGAAGAAGAAGAAGAAATGGCAGGAGGAGATCATGGTGCAAGGGAGTTAGATCAAACACCTACATGGGCTGTGGCTTTGGTCTGTGCAGTTATTGTTCTTATTTCCATTTTATTGGAAAAAGTTCTTCATGCAGTTGGAGAGGTGATTTATACATATTATTTTAAATGTATTTTATTTATTTATGTGATTCTTTTCATGTTTTGTCACTAGCGACACAAATTCGAATTAATCTAGCAAATAATTTCAACTGGTTTATTGAAGGATTTGGACACTCAAAAACTAAGCCTGAGGAAAATGAAAAATTAAACTTGTTCAAATCATATTATTCCCATCTCTTTTATATTCACCTTATCTACAAAATAAATTTGGACTGGTATAACATAGAAGTTGATCGTCTAGCCAGGTGCGGAGCTAGATGGGTGGAAGGGGTTCATCCGAATCTCTTTCATCGAAAATTAGTAAAAAGGTGTTTTTTTGGGGTTACATTCTTTGTTGTTGTTTTTTGATACAGACATTTGAGAGAAGACGAAAAGGCGCATTGGTGGAAGCATTGGAGAAGATTAAGGGTGGTAAGGGATTTGTAATAATTATTAAATTATCAAATTCGGAGTTTAATGAATTAGTGATTCCCTGACAATATTAAATTTTGTTGTAGAGCTTATGGTTCTTGGTTTTATATCGTTGCTTCTGACGTTTGGACAAAACTACATAGCCAATATATGCATACTTGAAAAGGTTGCAGACACAATGTTGCCATGTCCTGCCCAGCATGTCTTGCATGTAGTTGTGCCTGGACAAGGAGGTGGACATCATGCACCTGGACAGGGTCATCATCAAGATGCTGATAATGCTGGTGCAGGAGAACATCATCGAAGGCTTCTGTGGGACCATGTTCGGATATTAGCAGCTCATAGTCCTGGCGGAGGCTGCAAGCTGGTCAGTACCTTTTTTTTTGGATTAAACACTGATATAAATAGTGCGACATAGACATTGAGGAGTTGGCCTCAACTTGCTTGAGATTGTGTATTTATTTTAACCTGTCGTTGTAGCAGGTAAGTTGGTTACCTGAAATTATCTTTTAGGTGACCTGATTACGTATGTTGTGCGTTAGAACCCCGTTGTCTGCCTTTGTAAAACATGAGATACTTGTTACCATTTTGGTTCTGAATTATACTGGTTTATCACTGATTAGTTCAAGAAGGTTTTAGACTTATAATTTGAATGCATTATTTTGTTTGCTTTAGATTGCTTGAATAAATGTTCCTCGAAAATTCAGAGGCTAACAGTAACCACATTGACAGGGTAAAGTTCCACTTATATCCATCCATGGTTTGCATCAGCTACACATCTTCATATTCTTTTTAGCCGTCTTCCACGTTATTTACAGTGCCATAACTATGCTGCTCGGAAGATTAAAGGTGAGATTTTTTTTGCATTTTCAGCGTGACAAGCACAAAAGTTTTAACCCTTTTAGGTCTATCAAAAAATTGTTGCTCACTATGGCTGCAACTTCGTTTGAGGATCAAGATTGATTTCCCAACCGTGGACACCCTTGAAATGTTAATTCCACTTTTGCTCTTGCCCAAATACTTGAGCATTAATTAGAGACTAAACTTGATCATCCTGTTTCTTATACGCAGATTCGAGAGTGGAAGGAATGGGAAAATGAAGTTGAGCATGATTATGAAGCATCCAATGGTATGGCGTGAAATCTACATGATTTGATTATCTTTTTGCTTTGTCTATGGCCTAGTTTTACGCTGGCACTAGATAGAAAAAATTAATCTTGAAATTCGAGAACTACTAGGTGCAAGTTTGGTGTTATTCATGTGATTTTTAGGATATTTAAGTGTATGAATTTTGTGTTTCAATATGATCAAATTTCATAATTTGTGTATGTATGTGAGAGTGATTTGAAGAAGTGAGTTGAGAAGACTCTCTTGGCACCTATAAACCTAATAAATACTCCTTTGTACTTCTCATTTGGCAATCAAGAATTTCTTACAAAGTATTCTCCTCCTCTCCTCTAGCAGTTCTCTTCCTGTAACAGAGTAGTATAGAGGCCAAAGTCCTTGGAATTGAAACAAGAGTGCTGAAAAAAATAGAGAGATGGACCACTTGGTTTCCAATCGTGACGTCACATAGAAAATTATGAAAAATTGGTGTCTTTAATACTTGGTTGTGCGCGAAATATGGGATTGAGGAACCCGATAATGAGGAAGTTTTATCTCAATATGAGAAGGATATGTTGAAATACAAGGAAAAGAATCAACAAGCCTCACTCTCGTCCATCAATATTTGGATGATATTGTGTTTGAGAAAGTAGACAATGCAACCACCTCAAAGGAAGCTTGAGAGATTTTGCAAAATGTGAAGAAGGTAAGGCTTAAATCTTTAACGGATATTTTGAAGCTTTAAAAATGAGATCAATTTTGGATTATTGTTCAAGCCTTGTGAATAAATTGATGAGATATGGATCAGAAATAACGTAGAAGATGTTCGTGAAGATCCTTCGTTATTTAACAAGAGTAACTTTGAAGGATGTTGAGGTGAAACGATCCATGGAAGATGTGGATGAGGAAAAGGACATATTATTGGTTGTGGAAGAGGAAGATGTAATGGTAACAAATTCAGCAATGAATAGAAAAGCCAATAATCATTTAGAGATCTTGGTTACTAGAAACGAGCAAATGAGAATACGTATGGAGAATATCAAATTTCATGCTATAATTGTCATAAATTTGGTTGATCACAAGAAAGAAGAGGAGGAGACAACTTTGTTGCTAGCACCCAAGGAGGACGATAAGAATTACTTTAGTCCGTGGTATTATGGTAGTAGCATCAAGCAAGAACTTGAAAATACAACTTCAGAAGTTGTCAAGTTGAAGGCTACATAGAAAGGTGCAACAGAAGAAAAGGAGAATTTGCAATTGGAATTTTAAGATATCTAAAGAACAATTAGAAGAAACAAACGATTTCCCCCGTTGCAACACCAAGGAGTACAAACCATTAGAAATTTGCCTTACGAAATATATACATATTCCTATTCTAGTATCTTTAGTGTTGGCGAGAGGAAAGTGAAGTAGACTCAAGATCAAATTGTGATATTCTTATAAGACCTCTCAAGTTTGAATATTTTCGAAAATTGAGATCAAAGACTTGGACTTAAAAAAGAAATATCAAGATCAAGGGCGAGTTTTAGGAAATTTTAATCTTGAAATTGTAGAACTATTATGTACATGCTTGGTGTTATCCATGTGACTCTTGGGATATTTATGTGATTGAGTGCATGACTCTTATGTTGTGTTGGTGCATGAATCTTGTTCTTACAATGTGGTAAAGTTATCGTGTGTAAGTCAGTTGCAGAAGTGAGTTTAAAACTCTGTTGGCACCTATAAGTACCCTTTATACTTGTCACTTGACAATTAAGAGAGTTGCAAAGTATTCCCCCGAACAAAATGTTCTTTTATCTGTCATTCTTCTTCTCTCTTCTAGCATCTCTTTGTCTAACATTTAGTTCCCTCGGGCTCAATTTGGCATGACATAAATATTCTCCAGAAATGTGGTTTATTTGTGAATCATTTACGATATGAAACTATTGTAAGTGTCTTGCTTAAGAAATATATAAATGAATTACCAATATAAAACTATTGAAAACGTCTTGCTTAAAGGAGGTGATTAAATTTTAACTTTTTAGAGTGTAAACATTTCCGGTTCATTCTTTCTATTCATGTTACGTACATTTTTCCCAACCAAATGCGAACATTAGCTTCGTATTTTTCTGTTCCCTACTGTCATTGAACACCCACTCCCCTTTTTCCGTTACTATCGTTAAATTTTGTTAAGTCCAACCATCCAGGAGAAAGTGATCTAAGAACTCTTTCCGTTTGTAGCCAAGAGGGATTTAATCTTTAATTCTTAACCTGTATTTCTTTTCGTTCTTATGTGACCTTTCTATGCAGATGCCTCAAGATTCAGGCTTACCAAAGAGACATCTTTTGTTAGGGATAATACCAGTTTTGGGACCACCCCCGTCATTTTCTACACTGTAAGAAAAATTAAAACACCTGCCATCTGCTTCTTTTTATTTGCATATTTTTTCAGTATTTTGGGATGAACGAATGGGGACTTTGATAGTTTTGTCTGAGATATTAAAGCTTTAAATTGAGTTAGTTCTATAACGAACTTGATATTCCTAGTGTGGTCTCTCAAACAAATGTGGGCATTAGTAGGTTTGTTTGTATGGTTGTGTTTTCATATCTCTTCTAGGCACCCTCGCCATAAGCATGGATATCATATTTGTATGTTCCAGTTAAAATATTACCATCTCCTAAGGAAATTTTGATTGGTACTGCACCCATAACAACACTACTACTCATCATCATCGAACTTTCAGTAAAGATATTTCTTGATCAAGTGATATAACATCATAAACCGTTAGTTCATTAAATTTGTAAGAATCTCCCTTAGAAAGTATTCTCATTAATATCAAAGTATATATAGAGTACAATATTCATCCCTTATACAATAGGAATCATAAGCCTATACAGAAGAGGAATCTTAGTTTTACCATAATTATATTTACACAATATATGGAATATATTCTAATTATGGGGTAGAGATGACAAAGGACTATATACACGTTTACACACCCCCTCAGTCGGAGCGAGAGGAGGCCGGACGCTGAGACTGGATCTGAAGTCAAGAAATAACTGTCAGGGAAGTCCTTTGGTAAATATGTCTACATACTGATAGGATGATGGAACATGTAACACTCTGACATGGCCTAGCGCAACTTTCTCACGAATGAAGTGTAGATCTATCTCAATGTGCTTGGTTCGCTGATGTTGAACCGGATTATGAGAAAGATAGATGGCAGAGATGTTATCACAGTACACAATAGATGCTCGACGCAGCGACAGTTCTAACAAGAAATTTCGAGCCAACAAATCTCAACTACCACATTTGCAACGCCTCAGTACTCGGCCTGAATCGAACGAGATAGGGTAGCGCCGCCGCGTACCAAGAAATCAGATTATCCTCTAAAAATACACAAAAGCCGGAGGTGGAGCGTCGCGTGTCCGGACACCCTGCCCAATCTGCATCCGTATAAGAGAGCAACCTGTTTGGTGCAGAGGGTATAGGTGCAGACCATAATCAAGTGTGTCCTTAATGTATCGGATGATACGCTTAAGAGCAGTGAAATGAGACTCCCTGGGGCATGCATGAATAGGCATACCTGCTGAATAAGAGATGTTTGGCCTTGTAAATGTGAGATACTGAAGTGCACCTGCAAGGCTCCTATACAGAGTAGAATCGGAAACTGGAGCACCATCCATAGCACTGAGCTTAGATTTTGAATCAACTGGAGTAGGTGAAACTTTGCAATTCGCCATCTTAGCCCTGCACACCCCTCCTAATCCATATATAGAGTACAATATTTATCCCTTATACAATAGGAATCCTAAGCCTATACAAAAGAGGAATCCTAGTCTTACCATAATTATATTTACACAATATATGAAATATATTCTAATTATGGGGTAGGGATGACAAAGGATTGTATACACGTTTACAAAATTAAAGTTCTATATAATTACTTATTTACGGTGGAATTAGTTGGTGATATAACATGGAATGTAACAAGTGAAATGTTGTATTACAGCTACTGCACAAACTATTGTTTCTTCTTTTCTAACTAGATCCCCAAAATTTCCAGGTGTGTTTTTTTCGGCAATTTTTCAGGTCAGTTAGGAAAGCTGACTACTTGACCATGCGCCACGGTTTCATTTCGGTCAGGGCTCCTTACTCTGTACAAATCAAATTATGTCTCTTGCAGGACTGAAAAGATAGTTATTTTGCTTATTGTTTTCCTCTTGTTGCAGGTCCATTTAGCACCTGGAAGTAAGTTTAATTTTCAAAAGTACATAAAAAGATCCCTGGAAGATGACTTCAAGGTTGTTGTGGGTATCAAGTACGTGTCTTTCTGAAACAAACTTAACTTTTTGATGTGATACATCTAGAGGTATCTAATTATTTATCTTTATTATTATACTTGCAGTTCCTTGCTATGGTTTTCTGCAGTTGTTTATCTTCTTTTGAATGTCCACGGTAATGCTAACGGCCTTGATTGTTTCTTTTAAGACATATTATCTCTCAAATCAGAAGAATTAGCTCTAACTACCAATACAAATACTGTCCTTTCAGGATGGCAAGCTATGTTTTGGCTGTCCATACTGCCTCTACTTGTAAGAAATTCTAATCATTATATCATTTACTTGTTTCCCGTTGCATTGTATTGTTCTAATGAAGAGAGAACTAACCACTGGATTGGTTAAAGATAATCTTAGCAGTTGGGACAAAGCTTCAATCAATTATAGCTCAGATGGCTATTGAAATTCAAGAAAGACATGCTGTAGTGCAAGGCATACCTCTTGTCCAAGTTACAGACAGACATTTTTGGTTCGGCAAGCCAAAGCTAATTCTTCATCTTGTCCATCTCACCCTCTTTCAGGTACTCAACGCCGCCTTGTACATCTATTTCTTGCCACTTTACTTAAGCTTCTTTCTCATGCTTTCTTGTCCTGTGAGGCTCTGACACTGATACTGGATGACACGTCTGGTGTAGGTGCATCTTTGAATAATAATAATGGAGTTGTATAAGTTCAAAGTACAACGGGTGAGAACTATTTCAATTAAAAAGGAAAGATTAAGAGGCTAAAAATGTTGAGTATGAATGTATTGTGGAGACCAATTTACCCCTATCTGTTGAAGTTAGTTTGGGAACCGAAAAAAAGAGATTCACATAAATTGAAACAGTGGGTATTAATTGAGTAATTCGTACTTGCTATCAGGCACTATAAAAGTTGTCCTGCTTCCTTTTACATAATTATCTGTTCTTTTCGGATTTAAGTTATAAACATAGTTAGTTGTTGTAATTAACTAGCTGTAACATGGAACTTACTCTTGTTTTTTAATTATAAAATCACATTTAGTATATGCAGGTAGCTCAATTTGATTTTAAATGACTTAATAGTATAAACATTTTTACAACGTCAGTCCTTAAATTTAAAACAAGTTCAAAGGGGAAATAAGGTGTTTCTCTTTTAGCATTTGTTTCATATTTCTGCGGTGAGAAATATGAAACATACCTTTTTGGTCCTTGTGGTTTGGCCCTGTCACGACCCAAACCGGAGGGCCATGACGGCACCCAGACCTTACACCGAGCACCACTCTTCACATATTTACCAGCTAATAGAAATCAATCATGGTCATAAGGATTGTTACCGAACATTCGACTGACACATACATCACAGCCGACAGGGTCATACACAACTTCTATACACAGGACAACCGTCTACAAGCCTCTAAAGAGTACATGACATCACAAGGACGGGACAGGGCCCCGCCATACCCATATACATATGTAAAATATCATACCACGACCAGACTGCAACTCTGACACAAGTAGAGTGCTCCAATATCAGCTGAACTAGCAACCTACTAGCGCGAACCGCCACCCTCATTTTTTACCTGAGCCTGTGGGCATGAAACGCAGCGTCCCCGGACAAAAGAAACGTTAGTACGACTGATGTACTGAGTATGTCAGGTATGAAAAATAGCATAACAGGAATATAACAATAAACTGAAACAAAAATAGCCGACAGTAACAACTTACAGTAATGAATGCCTCTGAGGGCCATAATATGACTAAAATGTCATGTGTGATGCAAATGCGGTATACATATATATATTGGCCACTCAAGGGAATCTTCCTTTCCATAATAGCCTCTGTGGGCATCATTTCATTTCAGCCTCTGTGGGCATGCATAATCATATTGGCCTCATTGGCCATCTTCCTTTTCGTGATATTTGTACCAGCTGCAAGTAGTGTGCGCATATAACGTCATTCTTTTTGTTCCCCATCCCATACATATATATAATTCATACCATATAGTAGTGTATATAACACATGTGGGTCTAAGGTAATACATGAATATAATGCAAATGCATGAATGATAATGAAACATTCTGAACTTATCGGATGACATAATATATTTGTACCTTCGGCTAACATTGAGAATATTTACATCTTTCTCATATACCTCAATAAGGATTTAGGAACATATTTAGACATGCTTTGATAATATGAATGAATAACATGAACATCCTTAACTACTAAGAATAAATTATTTATGGGACAATATTACGTTTATGCTTCGTACTTAGAACATGCCAAAAGAAGGAAGAGTTAGCCTTAACATACCTTTCGTCGATTCGCTTGACAATACCACAAGGCAGCATGTTACAACACCTTAATCTTATACAAGTAAGAATCCATGTATTCTACCCCGAAATTTCAAGAACACGCAACATAATGAAGAGCAAAATGTTGTTGCTGCTTATTTATTTTAAGGACTAATTGAAAAATTCAAGAGAGAAAATGGTCTTGTACGTTGTTGCCCCCAAATAACACAAACACTCACTTTTTGATAAGAACATCTCACATTGTTTAGTAAAAGAAATGGTCTCTTCCGTTTTGTTGGAATTATTGCAATGCACTTTGTATAGAATAAATGTTAAAATGTAGAATTTGACACACCTTGTCCTTACACATGTCCATCACAATTACTTCACTATTACTTCCGTTTATATACTTCAAAGAAATGGTCTCGAGCTTTATTCACTATTACTTCCGTTTATATACTTTCTTAGATGTATAACTGCATAGGTTGTAGAACTAATGTTTCATATATTTAGATCCAACTCACAGTTTTACATGTTCCATTGATGTATCAAGCTTCCTTATCCCATTATTATTACATCTCCCATCGACCAAGTGCCCATTCGTCTTACCTTTACATTTCTATTTCAAGTTGTCTTGGGGTCTCTATATCTTAAAGTATTTCTCATACTATCTTCATGAACATCAGTGGTTCATTACCTTTGACCAAAGAGTTTGTATTGTCCTTCCTCTACCATTTGTCCTTACTTTGTTCTAGAGTAATTATACATTTGTGAAACCTGCATTTCATTCACCTTTATCCTTCTTGTCGTAATCCTTCATTATACTCGTCATTAAACGAAAAACGTTTCTATTTTGATACTTGGTCATACCATTCCGTTCCTACTTATTAACTGCTTTCATATTCTTACAACCATTCATTGAATGTACCATAACTTTCGTCCTATATTGCTCCCAACAAGCTATTGTTATTCAGAGGTTATGTAGAATTATAATATGCTGAACAATGAAGTTGAATACAAGTTCAGTACCTATAGCATACCTCAGCTTACTATCATTGATACATGTAATTCTCAATAATATGCGGTATCACCCTTTATGCAAACGAGAGGCTTATATCTCATTCCACTATCGTGGATACCTCGATCCTTATATATGATTTGGGCTCACTATTCTGGGTACATCACCTTATGTGATCTTCTTCAATTTACTGATGGTCACTCTTCAAACGTTTTGATTGTGGCAATCCATTCTTGTTAGTGATATCCTTGAACAATTCCCAATCTATTCTAACTAAGACCTTACAATTTAGGTCACACGTACATAACATATTTCCACATTATAATTTGCATGAGTCATTGTAAAATGTGTAGTTTTTCATAACCTACTAAACCTTCTAATGATGTTTTCGGTTTTTTCATATGTACAACTTATAATCATCTTATCCTTACCTTTGTGCATCAACGTAGGACACTTCAGAACGTTGTGGCCATGGTTTCCACACTAAACCAACCCATGTACCTTTGTGGCATAGTCCGGTATGTGTTCGACCCTACTGACTACAAAACGGTCGGGGTGGTCTCACTTGACCTTTACAACTTTGATCCTGAGATATTAGTATCTTCGAACCCTTTAAATATCGGTGATCCCTGACTGCTAAATTTCCTAGGTTATGAGCTCACTGGCCACTCAAGGGCCTACCTCTATCGAATGAAATAGGATGAAGTCGTTCCTGAGAGGCAACCAATTAATTCAAAACCTGCACCGGTCTCCTTACATCCGAACAGCCGGAGCCGGGGTAGGACTGATGTACATGAGTTTCCCTTAACTCCTCGGGTACTACTAGATTTGTCGATACATGGGAAAGCAACTTACTCATATTCTCTGACAGATTTATCCCAATAGAGAGCATACTACTCATATTTACACTCAATCCAAGTTCAATATCCCTGCTAATCATTATTTTACTAGAAGAAAGCATTGTTGTAATTGTAAACACGATAAGGTCTACAGAGCGAATCCTTACAATATTCTGCATTCCGATGCGTAGTGCTTCCTTACTTAAGTCTCTTCTTTTAAAAAAAATGTTTCGCTTCCCAATTTTGCATTATCTCTTCTGTATATGCATGAGACAACTTCTCATGATCTTGAAACTTTTTATATCATACTGTCCTTCCGACGTATCAATCCGGCGTATTAATCGTCTGGTAGAAGTTACTCATTTATTGGCTACGAGTATAAACTACCAAAGTCTTTTTGGTAATCGGCATTACTGAAATAGTAACAGGCACGAATTAACTCGAAATCTTAAGACTCAGCTCTACAACACGATCTATGATATGAAATAATGGAAACCATCTTTAAATACCTTGCATCCTCTTGTTTATAAGTGTGGCGCGCTACACACCCATAAATCAGACTCTACTAGACACGACTGATAAACTCCCTAGAACAGATATGCTCTGATACCATGTTTATCATGACTCAAATCGGAGGGCCACGATGGGCACCCGGACCTTACCTGTCGAACACCACTCTTCACATACTAGCTAATAGAAATCAATCATGGCCACAAGAGATGTTGCCGAACATTCGACTGACACATACATCATAGTCGACAGGGTTATACACAACTTCATATGCAAAATACCACACCACGACCAGACTACAACTCTGAAACAAGTAAAGTGCTCAAATATCAGCTGAACCAGCAACCTACTAGCGCTAATCACCACTCTTTTTTTACATAAGCATGCGGGTATGAAACGCAGCGTACCCCGACAAAAGGGACGTTAGTACGACTGTTATACTAAGTATGTCAGGCATGAACAATAGCATAACAGGAATATAACAATAAACTGAAATAGAAATAACCGACGGAAACAACTAACAGTAATGAATGCCTCTGAGGGCCATAATATGCCTAAAATGTCATGCATGATTCAAATGCGGTATACATATATATTGGCCATTCAAGGGAATCTTTCTGTCCATAACAGCCTCTGTGGTTGTCATTTCATTTCGGCATCTGTGGGCATGCATAATCATATTGGCCTCATTGGGCATCTTCCTTTTCGTGATATTTGTACCAGCTGCAGGTAGTGTGCGTATTAACATCATTCTTTTTTTTCTCCATCCCTTACATATATATAATTCATACCATATAGTAGTGTATATAACACATGTGGGTCCAGGGTAATACATGAATATAATGCAAATGCATGAATGATAATGAAATATTCTGAACTTATCGGATGGCGTAGTATCTTTGTACCTTCGGCTAACATTGGAAATATTGAAATATTTCTCATATACCTCAATAAGGATTTAGGAACATATTTAGACATGCTTTGACAATAGAAATGAATAACATGAACATACTTAATTACTAAGAGTAGAATCATTTATGGGACAATATTACGTTTACGCTTCATACTTAGAACATGCCAAAAAAAAGGAAGAGTTAGCCTTAACATACCTTTCGTCGATTCGCTTAACAATACCACAAGCCAGCTTGTACAACACCTTAATCTTATACAAGTAAGAATCCATGTATTCTACCCTAAAATTTCAAGAACACACAACATAATGAAGAGCAAAACGTTGTTGCTGTTTATTTATTTTAAGGACTAATTGCCAAATTCAAGAGAGAAAATGGTATTGTACGTTGATGCCCCCAAATAATACTAAAATATTCACTTTTTATAAGAACGTCTCACGTTGTTTAGTTAAAGAAATGGTCCCATCCGTTTTGTTGAAATTATTGCAACGTACTTTGTATAGAATAAATGTTAAGATGCAGAATTTGACACACATTGTCCTTACACATGTCCATCACAACAATCTCAAATATTGCTCCTGACCCCAATCCTTGGCGTTACCAATCCTTAGTGGATGAGCTGTTAACTTATTCCCTCATTCCGTACGTAGAAAATTCTGAAGAATTTGCATTACATGACGTTGGCCTACTATATCAAAACTTAGTCATTATACTTAGATTCAAACTCTTTCACCTACCTCATCGCTAAGACTTTTTGTCAATAGCGATTTGTAAAAGATTTCCTTGATCTTGTTAAACTGTAAATCCATTACTTTATCTATCTCTCAGAACCTTTGGTCAGTTCAAAAATGCTCATAGACATCTGTATTTGCCTGACATTTTATCTTTATTATAATGTCATTATATCTGGACATATATCTTTAATGTCTACCTTGTATCTATTGGCGTCATTGACCCTTTTCATCTGTTTAGGTGCTAATCTCGAGCTTTATTCATTGTTACTTCTGTTTACATTCTTTCTGAGATGTATAACTGCATAGATTGTAGAATCGATGTTTCATATGTTTAGATCCAACTCACAATTTTACATGTTCCATTGACGTATCAAACTTCATTGTCCCATCATCATTACATCTCCCATCGATCAAGTGCCCATTCGTCTTACCTTTACATTTCTATTTCAAGTTGCCTTGGGGTCTCTTATCTTAAAGTATTTCCATACTATCTTTCTGAACATCAGTGGTTCATCACCTTTGACTGAAGAGTTCGTATTGTCCTTCCTCTACCATTTGTCCTTACTTTGTTCTAGAGTAATTATACCTTTGTGAAACCTGCATTTCATTTACCTTTATCCTTCTTGTCGTAATCCTTCATTCTACTCGTCATTAAATGAAAAATGTTTCTATCTTGATACTTGGTCATACTATTTCGTTCATACTTATTAATTGTTTTCATATTCTTACAACCAATCATTGACTGTACCATAACTTTCGTCCTCTATTGCTCCCAACAAGATATTGTTATTCAGAGGTTATGTAGAATTATAATATGCTGCACAATGAAGCTGAATACCTTACTAGTTCAATACCTATAGCATACCTCAACTTACTATCATTGATAAATGTAATTCTCATTAATATGTGGTATCACCCTTTACGCAAACGAGAGGCTTATATCCCATTCCACAACCGTGGATAACTTGATCCTTATATATGATTTGGGATCACTATTCTGGGTACGTCACCTTACGTGATCTTCTTCAATTTACTGATGGTCCCTCTTCAAACGTTTCGATTGTGGAAATCCATTCTGGTTAATGATATCCTTGAATAATTCCCAATCTATTCTAACTAAGACCTTACAATTTAGGTCACACGTACTTAACATATTTCCATATTCTAATCGGCATGAGTCACTGTAAAATGTGTAGCTTTTCATAACCTACTAAACCTTCTAATGATGTATTCTGCTTTTTCATATGTACAACTTATAATCATCTTATCATTACCTTTGCGCATCAACGTAGGACACTTTAGAACGTTATGGCTATGGTTTTCACACTAAACCAACCCATGTACCTTTGCGGCATAGTCTGGTATGCGTTCGGCCCTACTAACTACAAGACGGTCGGGGAGGTCTCACTTGACCTTTACAACTTTGAACCTGAGATATTAGTATCTTCGAACCCTTTAAATATCGGTGATCCCTAACTGATAAATTTTCATAGGTTATGAGCTCACTGACCTCTCAAGGGCCTATCTCTATCGAATGCTCTAGGATGGAGTCGTTCCTGAGAGGCAACCAATTAATTCAATACATGCACCGGTCTCCTTACATCCGAATCAGTCGAAGCTGGGGTAGGACTGATGGTACATGAGTTTCCCTCAACTCCTCGGGTACTACTAGATTCATCGATACCTGTGAAAGAAACTTACTCATATTCTCTGACAGATTTGTCCTAATAGAGAGCATACTATTCGTATTTACACTCAATCCAAGTTCAATATCCCTGCTAATCACTAGTTTACTAGAAGAAAGCATTGTTGTAATTGTAAACACGATAAGGTCTACAGAGTGAATCCTTACAATCTTCTGCGTTCCGGTGCGTAGTACTTCCTTACTTAACTCTCTTCTTTTCAAAACAAATGTTTTGCTTCCCAAACTTGCATTATCTCTTCCGTATATGCGTGAGACAACTTCTCATAATCTTAAAACATTTTACATCTTACTGTCCTTCCGGCGTATCAATTCGGCGTATCAATCGTCTAGTAGAAGTCACTCATTTATTGGCTACGAGTATAAACTAACCAAAGTCTTTTTGGTAATCGGCATTACTGAAATAGTAACAGGCACGAATTAACTTGAATTCTTAAGACTCAGCTCTGCTGCACGATCTATGATATGAAAGAATGGAAACTATCCCTAAATACCTTGCAGCCTCTTTTTTATAAGTGTTGTGCGCTACACACCTATAAACCAGACTCTACTAGACACGACTTGAAGACTCCCTAGGACAGCCATACTCTGATACCATGTTTTTATCGACCTAAACCGGAGGGCCAAGACGGGCACCCGGACCTTACCTGTCGAACACCACTCTTCACATACTTACCAGCTAATCCTAATCAATCATGGTAACAAAGGTTGTTACTGAACACTCGGCTGACACATACATCACAGCCGACAGGGCGATACACAACTTCATATGCAAAATACCACACCACGACCAGACTGCAACTTTTAAATAAGTAGAGTGCTCCAATATCAGTTGAACCAGCAACCTACTAGTATGAATCGTCACCCTTTTTTTACCTGAGCATGCGGGCATGAAATGTAGCGTCCCCCGATAAAAGGAATGTTAGTACGACTGATGTATTGAGTATGTCAGACATGAACAATAGTATAATAAGTATATAATAATAAACTGAAACAGAAATAGCCGACATAAACAGCTAACAGTAATGAATGCCTCTGAGGGACATAATATGCCTAAAATGTCATGCATGATGCAAATGCGGTATACATATATATATTGGCCACTCAAGGGCATTTTTCTGTCCATAACAGCCTCTGTGGGCATCATTTCATTTCAGCCTCTGTGGGCATGTATAATCATATTGGCCTCATTTGGCATCTTCTTTTTCGTGATATTTGTACCTGTTGCAGGTAGTGTGCGTATATAATGTCATTCCCTTTTTTCTCCATCCCCTACATTATATATAATTCATACCATATAGTAGTGTATATAACACATGTGGGTCCAAGGTAATATATGAATATAATGCAAATGCATGAATGATAATGAAACCTTCTGAACTTATCGAATGGCATAATATCTTTGTACTTTCGGCTAACATTGGGAATATTGACATCTTTCCCATATACCTCAATAAGGATTTAGGAACATATTTAGACATGCTTTGACAATAGGAATGCATAATATGAACATCCTTAACTACTAAGAGTAGAATCATTTATGAGACAATATTACGTTTACGCTTCGTACTTAGAACATGCCAAAAGAAGGAATAGTTAGCTTTAACATACCTTTCGTCGATTCGCTTGACAATACCACAAGGCAGCCTGTACAACACCTTAATCTTATACAAGTAAGAATCCTTGTATTCTACCCCGAAATTTCCAGAACACGCAACATAATGAAGAGCAAAATATTGCTGCTGCTTATTTATTTTTAGGACTAATTTCCAAATTCAAGAGAGAAAATGGTCTTGTGCGTTGCTGCCCCCAAATAATACTAAAACACTCACTTTTTTATAAGAACATCTCACGTTGTTTAGTAAAAGAAATGGTCTCATCCGTTTTGTTGGAATTATTGCAATGTACTTTGTATAGAATAAATGTTAAGATGTAGAATTTGACACACATTGTCCTTACACATGTCCATCACAGCAACTTATGCTCTTGACTCGTCAATATCCACTTAATAACACCTTTTAGCCTTACCAATGCCATGTGTCATCCAACACTCAACACTTATCCAATTAAGTCACTAATTAACTTCTTAGACCACCCTCCACTTTTAACTCATTACACACATAATTAATTTCTTGATCTCATTTCACTTAAATTTTAATGGCTTATAAAACCTTCTTATACTCCATGTCATAATCATGCGATATAGCACTACTCCATAACCTTTTTTGGGACATACAACTATTATTTCCAATTCCCGTCGTCACACTTCTTAAGTCCTAAATTATTTCGGACCGCATCCTTTTATATACTAAGCTCTTCATTTGCATACGTGAATATGACCCAAAAATCGTCCAACGCTTGGGTCTATTTACACACGTCTAGCGAGTCAAACCATGGCCTGAAAGTACGGGATGTTACAGGCATTTTCTCGAATCTCGCGCCTAGCGTGAGCTTAGTCTATTAGGCTGCATGTTTTTCAAATGGATTTATGTTCTATAAGTGTACAGATAATACATAGCTTAATCTTTTCTATTAAACATTTTTGTTAAATTTGAGAGGGGATGGAAATTTAGAGAGAAAAAAAATATTAGGAGAATTCTTTCTTGTTTCATTCATTATAATGGTCTCTTTATATAAAGGCAAAAGTCCTCATTTTCCTAGTCTAACAAGAAAATCATATTCTAGTAAACTACTATAATTACAATTTACCAAATATACTTTGACTAAGATTTTACCATAAACTATTAGAGTTAAACTAGGAAACAAATCGGGTCCGTCCGTGGTCGTTGCTGATGTTGTGATTTTCCCAAAGCCTTTGTAAATACGTCAGTCAATTATTCGTAACTCATAAGTATTATACCAGCTTGGAGTGCGTCCCAGACATAATGACAGTCAACTTCAATATGTTTTGTCCGTTCGTGAAACACCCAATTTCGTGCAATATACAATGTTGCTTGACTATTACAATACATTTTAACCGGAGGTGTATGTTCAACACCCAAGCTATGGAGGATTCATTTCAACCATTTCAATTCACAAACCGTCATGGCCATTGAACAGTATTCGGCCTCTGCTGACGAGCGAGAGACAATGTGTTGCTTCTTTATTTTTCATGATACCGGTGAATTTCCGAGGGAGATAAACCATCTGGTGAGTGATTTTTCCCATACAATCGGAGATCACAATCCTTCCTTAATACAATTCCTTGTCCAGGGTTTTTCTTTAAGTATCTCACCACCCGAAAAGTGGCTCTCTAGTGCGTTTAGCGTTTTTCTTCAAGTATTGAGACCTGTTACACCCCGTAGTTTCAGGGTATGTATATGAGGACATACGTAAGAGATATGCGACCTTAAGTTTGAAAAGGAAGAAAGGTTTCTTTTTTCTACGGAAAATATTCTGAACCACTTAAAGGGAAAAGGTTTGTTATTGAGAATTAGATTCTCAATTTTGGTATTAAAGACTTATAGGATTTATAAGAATTATGAAATTTTATTTCCAGATTTGGTCATGTGGGGCCCACCCGGGAAATTTTACGATTTTGTGGGGCCCACAAGGTTTTTGATATTTGACCAATTATTGAGATTTTGGGGAGATGAAATATTTTGGACCAATAGGAGGGCGACACGTGTCACCCCCCCCCCCCCCCCCATGTGGCCCATGTTATTCCCTACACCTCCAGGTAACTCACTTTCCTACTTGTCGATTTTAATTGACATATATGCTTAAGTGTTATTGTGGCCATGTGTGGCATTCGTGATTTTGTGGGTATAGTTAAGAGGGACTATGCCGATATCTGATTTGATTGAACTTAGAAGGAATGTTACACCCCGTAGTCTCAGGGTATGAATATGAGGACGTACGTAAGAAAATGCGACCTTAAGTTTGAAAAGGAAGAAAGGTTTCTTTTTTTCTACGGAAAATATTCCGAACCACGTAAAGGGAAAATGTTTGTTATTGGGAATTGGATTCTCAATTTTGGTATTAAAGACTTATAAGATTTATAAGAATTATGGAATTTTATTTCCAGATTTGGTCATGCCCGGGAAATTTTACGATTTTGTGGGGCCCACAAGGTTTTCGATATTTGACCAATTATTGAGATTTTGGGGAGATAAAATATTTTGGACCAATAGGAGGGCGACACGTGTCACCCCATGTGGCCCATGTTGGGCGAGAATGCTAGAGCCAAGTGGCTCAAGATTTTTGTTGGACAAGTGGCTTGTGGGACCCACACACACTTGTCCCCAATCTCAACCACACACTTGCTTTAATCCTAGCCCTTGGTTGTCTTATATATACACACCTAGAGGTTGAAGACTTCAACACTTAGAATAATTTTCAAGACAAATATACTTCCTCCCTTGATGGTTGCTCTCGGCACCCCCCCTTATTTGAAGAACAATTCTTCAATTATTGTTGATTAATTCCAACACTTAAACCAAGTGTCCCTAGTAGTGTTCTAAGGATATCCCAACACAAAATCCCGGAAATACTACGCTAATCTGATAATCGCAAAGTGAAACCCTAAAGTAATATTCATATTATTGGATGAAGTTTTAAGAGAAGTTGGATAGGAACTTCTAAGGGTTGCTTGGAGTGGATTGGAACGTAAGGAATATGAGCTAAGATTCCTAATGATCGACTTATAATCTTGGAAATTTTGGGCTTATTGAGGTATTAATCTTTGTCCTTTTAATGAAGTTGGAAATTACATATGTTGTAGTATATATGAGTATGTGATACGTGGAAGGAAGATTGAAAAGATTTGGACCTTATTAAGATGTTAAAAACCGAAAATTGGAATGTTAGCCATTAAAAGTTGTTAAAACATTACCTATTACTTGTTGACATGAAGGAATCTTGTTGATAACAAGTTAATATAACTTATATAAATATTGGAATATTAAAGAAGTAATGAAACAATTTTGGCATGCTAAAATCGCGATTTGATTGCGATTGCCAAGAACACCAACTAAAGGACTGGACTAATGGATTGTATTAGTGGACTAATGGACTGTTTTTACATTGAACTATGGACTAGTTTTAATGGACTGTTTTGGTAGATTAAGGGGCTGAATTTTACACGCCCTACTTGGCGTGTAATCCCCTTTTGAGATCTAATTTTGTTGCGCCTTAAATATGGCATGTTGGTTATTGATTTCGGGCCTTGAGAAAAGGTGGAAAAGTACGTAGAAACAGGGGAAGTGCTGCCCAATTTTCCGTAGAATAAGAGACCTTATTCTTAGAAATATTCTACGAAGAAAATTAGAAGTTGATAAACGTGTTATGGTTATTATAGGTTGATATTCTACGTGCGGCATATTCGACTTGGCAAGTGGATTAGGCCGAGGAGGTATGTGAACTCTTCCTATCATCTTGAGCATGATTATTATGAAATATATAGTACGGTAGACGTACATGTGTTAAATGAATTTAGTTTCATTTTGATGTCCTTGACTTGACTTCTAAATCTTAAGAGCCTTGAATTATTCTAAAAGTTGTGAATCATTATTCGGAAAAAAATTGATACTTGGTTTTAAAAGAATAAGTTCTTTGGTTTTCCAAATGAATATGATTATTTTGAATTGCTTAAAACATAAGTGTTATAATAGCTTTATGGGAAGTTAGTTATAACGACTTTAGGAGGATAAAAGAACAATTTACTTACTTGATTTTAAAGGCCTTGTAATGATTTTCTGAAGGCGTAGTAACTTGGTTTGATAGGTAAACGTGTCTTGATAATACGGGTATTAGTGTCTTGAGACTTTTATGTTAAGGGGGTTTCTTGATTTGCCTATGTTGTTTATAATAGTCGGTTGCGCTTGTATCATATCACTTATTATGGGGTCAACCCCTTGGCCACGTTACGTTGTTCATATTCTGCGGGTTTGCTCCCCGACGCGAGAGTACCTCGCGAGGTCGAGGGCTCATCTTTGGGCGGGGTCCTATGCGAGGAATACCCTCATGCGAGTCCAAGGGGCTCATGCGAGACAGGGTCCTATGTATTACCGCGGGTTTGCTTCCCCCGATGCGAGGAGTACCTCATGCGGGTCCACGAGACCTATGCGGGCTAAGAGAGTCCAGGATTAGGATTTGCACAATGATACTATGGGTGAATGGCCCTAGTTTGATCATCGGCTTCCTATTCAGAACCGGCCAAGTTACACCTATTTACTCTCGTATATACTATGGCATTGTGTACTGTTAATTGGGTTTTCATACATGTCTCTGGATTTGTTTTTAGACTATTGTGATTTCATTATAGTACTTTCAGTTTCACATACTTGGTACCTGTTGTACTGACCTCCTTCGGGGGGCTGCGTTCATCTGCGCGGTAGGTACACGGTTGTTGATCCTCGCTTATAGGATCACAGTTCTGCGTTTTGGGAAGCTCCGTTTCTCCGGAGGCTTATCTTTTGGTATGGTTCCCTGTCATTGTAGGTACATGTACATTCAGGGGTATGGCGGGGCCCTGTCCCATCATAGTTGATATGTCAAAATCTCTTAGACGTTTGTAGTCCTGTTGTGAGTTGGGTTTGTAAATGATATAACTGTTCTGGCTTTTGATATTTATATATATATGTTGAAAGGCGACCTTATCGATTAGCCTGTTTCCTATTCTACATTGTTCCATGTCTATGAGTTTATTTCGCTGATTTTCTCTGATGTATACCTACTATGGTGCCCGGGTAAGGCACCAGGTGCGGGCCCGAGGTCGGGTCGTGACAAGACCGATATCAGCACCGACCACGGATGGACCCGATTTGTTTCCTAGTTTAACTCTAATAGTTTATGATTAAATCCTAGTCTAAGTATATTTGGTAAATTATAATTATAGTAGTTTACTAGAATAGAGTTTTTTTGTTGGTGCATGAATTGGGACAGAACATGCACACAATAGGACAACTCCGGATGCATAAAACTAAGGTATATCAATCTACCAACCAAACGTCGGTATGGTTCTGAATCTTCCAAATTATCCCATTTGGCCAACGCCAAATTGTGATTTTGTTCCATGGGAGAATTAATTGGTTTTGCTCCCAGTAGGTCGGACTCATAGATAATATCCAAGGCATATTTTCTTTGACATAGGAATAATCCGATTGGTCCACGCACAACTTCAACCCCCAGAAAATACTTTAGGGGACCCAAATCCTTCATGTGAAAATAGGTTGGGAGATAGTCTTTGAACCGTGCAATTGCACTGAGGTCATTGCTGAAATAATTAAGTCATCCACATAAACTAGGACGTTAAGTTGTACATTTTTCTGGTGCATCGTGAAGAGAGAATGATCGGAGTATGATTGTTTAAACCCATATTTCATCAGGACACTTGATAATTTGGAAAACTAGTACAGCGGGGCTTATTTCAACCCATACAAAGATTTTTTGAGTTAACACACTTGCCCTAGACCGGACACACAAAATCCCGATGGTAATTTTATATAAACTTCTCCCTTCAGTTTGTCGTGCAAGAAGGCATTATGAATATCCATCTGATGTAACTCCTAATTTCGAGTAGTTGTTACTTTCAAGAAGGTCCGAACAGTCACTATCTTCGCCACCGGAGCAAACGTTTCATTGTAGTCAATACCTTCCTCCTTCTTATTATTGAAGATAACCAATCGAGCTTTATATCACTCAATTGTGTCGTTCGAATTGTATTTTAGCTTGTATACCCATCTACATTCGAGTGTTTTCTTATCCGACAATAATGTTTCCAATGTTCATGTGTCATTGTCCTTCAAAGCTTGGATTTCTTATTGCATGGCTTTCCTCAAACACTCCTTCTTCATGGCCTCCGAGAAGGATTTTGGTTCAATTTCTATGGTAATTGCTGCAAGGAAGCTTTGATGTTGCGAGGAAAAAATTATCACAAGATATATAATGAGCTAAAGGATAAGGCGCACCTGAGGGTTTCTGAGGATCAGGTGAACTCGTTGATGGACTTTCTTTTTGGAATGTTTTAGTGACATAATCACATAATCGAACTGAGTCATGCTTCTGTCTCTTACCCAGATCCAATTTTTCCTTCGGTGGTTTTTCATTTCCCCAGGTACCTTCCGTTTGTATCCTTCCACACTTTCATCATTCAGAGTAGCATCTCTCTGGTCTAATTATGGTTGATCCATAGATTCGGTATTCGGATTTCTTCTATGCGAGCTTTGTCCGTACCTATATTATCTATATGTTCTTCTTCGAAATCGTGTTGATTTTTGTGTTTCTTTGTTTCGTCCGAGATAACTTCTATGTTGTCAACCAATTTACCTTTTTCTACGGCAAAAGGGAACTTACTCTCGTAGAAGTCCACATCTCTCGAATATTCATTGTTTTCTAAGTCATATAATCTCCAACCTCTCTGTCCGTAGAGGTATCCCAAGAAGACACATCTATGACTCCGACTCTCAAACTTATCTCTTGTTCTTCCCTTCGCTTGTGCATAGTACAGTGACCCCAACACCCTTAAGTGGTCATAATGAGGTGCCTCTCCGTATAAAATTTCATAAGGGGTTTCCCATTTAAAACTGAAGATGGTGTTCTATTGATCAAGTATCCCGCAGTCAAAACACACTCTCCCCAGAATCTGATCGGAAGATGACCCTGAAATTTTAATGCTCGTGCCACATTAAGAATGTGACGGTGTTTTCTTTCAACTCTTCCATTATGCTGCGGAGTTCCTGTGTAAGAAGTTTAGAAAAGAATTCCATGTTCGAAGAAGTAATTCTTCATGCATATGAACTTAGTTCTGTTATCACTTCTAACAATTTTCACCTTCTTACCAAACTGCCTATCCACCAGTGCGAAGAAAATTTTCAAGGTTTGGGATACCTCTTTCTTATCAATTAAAAGAAAATTCTATACAGCTCGCGACCGATCATCCATAATACTCAAGAAATATGAAGCACCACAAGAAGAATGTGTTCTATACGGCCCCCATAAATCACAATGAATCATATCAAAAATATCGGAAGCTATATTATTACTTGAAGGAAAAATACTTCTTGTTTGTTTTGCCCTTTGGCATACATCACATTCTTTCTAAACTAACACTACTTTCTTTTAAACCTAATGTTGTAATAGACTTTATCACTTGTGCAGAAGGATGACCCAATCTTTTGTGCCAAAGATCGAACCAGTCAATTGTCTCCGCCTTCATAGCTCGTATATGTGACACATTCCGAAAAACATTAAAGTTCACCTTGTCGCTTACCCATTTCAAGCATCTTCCTCGTGGTGGGGTCTTGTATAGAACACATAAACTTGTTAAAATTTACATCACATTCTAAATTATCAACAAGTTGTGAAGCAGAAATTAAATTACAAGTTAAGTCTGGAACATAAAGGACATCCTTCAACCAAATCCTATTATTTAGCCTGGTCTTTTCTTCTTTTGTGGCCACCGAGCTACTTCCATCAGGAAGCACAACCAGACACTCAGGAATGTCCCGATGATCGCTCAGTTTCTCCGGATCACTTTTCACATGATTGGTAGCTCCGGAGTCAATAATTCGGAATGAGTTTTCGGTCTTACCATCCATATTGTCATTTGGATTTATTCCTTGTGAATTCAACATGTCAATCACCATTTTTCATATTTTCTCGCTCAGATTGTGAGGTCATATTCCATATGTATTCATCTGGTCTGTCTCCGCATGTGTATCATTGACAGCAACGGCGTTATCTTGGTAGTTGTCTCTTCCGCGATCGGATCTCGGGTCTTCCCTCTATTGTTGTTGTTGTTGGCCTCGTTCACTTACTCCAAATTTTTCGTCTCCTTTTTTATTTTCCGGCCACCATTCTGAATACCCAATAAGTTGAAAACATCCTTCAACAATGTGTCCGGATCTCTTGCAATATGTACATAATGCACCATCATTCTTTCCTTCACCTTGATCACGGTATAAATTTCTTCCTTGTACGGCAAAGACCATGGTTTCACTCCGTTCTTCCATTTTTCGTGTGAGTCTCCCACACGCTCTTCTTGCACTAGCTTCAAATAGACTTTGTTCAATAATGGCAACGGTTCCTAGTCCAATATGTTCGATCTCACTCAAGAAAATAGATGTGCGTTACTAACACTAACGATATGATGACAATGCTGCAGTTGTTATTGATCAAGAAAGAAATCCCTCCTTAACAGTCGAGTCGTGTTGAGTTTGAACCTAACCGAGAAGGGAAGAAGGATCGGAAGTCTTGAAAGACGGTGTGTTATATCGGGAGTTACTCCACGTATTGCTTGACGTAAAACGGATAGTTTGGTTCGGTAATGGAATCAATAGCTTTCCCGAACAGGGATATAGGAACACTCTTGCCCCTTCTTCCACTAGTTTTAGAGCTAGGAACTAGGAAAAGGTCCGCTTCCACGAATGAAATCTATATTTAATCGGACATACGGTTTCCGCGGAAGTTCAAGTTGGTGAGCCGTCCACTTGCACGTTTCCTTGCAAGCACGAAATCATTAGTTCTTTCATTCAGGCCTTCTTAAAGATGGGCACCCTGTCTTGTTCGTTGCTTCCCCTCTCCCTTAGCTCTACGTTCAATGAGATGATGTCGTTTCAGCCTGGCCGAGTAGCTGATAGACCAAATAAGCACAGTAGCCTTCTGTATAAGGTTCGAAATAGTGAATTGAGGTACCCACTGGGCGGCCTGTCTGGGATGGGGATTTGTGTGAGCGAGACATAGATAGCCTCACAATGGATTATTGGATCCATATTGATGCAATGTGGATCATGGGCTAGAGCTACTTAGGTTTAGCCCCAAATGAGACTTCTTTCTCTATACACGAATAGGCAGCTCCTCTCACATTCGTTCGAGCAGCAGCATAAACGCGCCTCTCCTTACAGTCGAGGACCCCGTCCTTGGCCTCGAGGAGTGGTGAGCAGCACGGAACTTGTTTCAATCAAATGGCATAGTTCGTTAATTGGAAAGCGATCCTATCTACATACTAGGCTAAAAATGGTTCCTTGTTATAATAGAATAGTTCAATTATTTAAATAGAACTTTCTTCTTCTTTTTCCTTGCAGTCAAGAGAGGAGCACTATAAAGGAGAGATACAATGCGGAGAAGCACTTTTCGAAGGTATCGCTCATGATATATATCAACACTCGGAAATTCAGGTGTGAGGGGGGAAGGAAGAATGGAAAGCCCTGTGCAGAGTAATAAATGTGCTTCAAAACCATGTATTTCAAATCAACAGCGATGTCTTGCTTCTTCTGCCATTGGGAATGAAACATCTCTCAACTTATCAGTGGTAGAAATGTTGGACTTGGACAAGATATTAGTATAAGGAAGGCGCTAGCTAGCGCCCAACGCTGGGAGGTACCGTAAAGGTGACTCCATTTCTGTCCCAGTATCCCTGGCCGGAAATAGAAAGTGCTTCGAAAGGTGCCAGCTACCTTCTTACCGTCCGGGAGGCTGCAGGTACTATGGATCCTCTGACACCGGGTGCATCATGACATCGTAAGATTTCTCGCCTGGTCAGTAATGTGTGTTGGCTTGGATTACTTAGTGTTGCGCGCCGTGTCTTGCTGCGTCAGCTTTAGTCCAGACACGAGAGAGTAAGTAAGAGATTGAAAAGAGGATCCTTGGACCTCGCTCTCGGGCGGGGGGAGCTTACTTCACTTCTTTTCTTATTGTCACTTGCCAGGAGTTCCACCCGGCCCTTTCCCAACCTATACAAGTTCCATACAATGCCTCATTCAATCCCATGAGGAAAATATGGATTTTTTCTTCCTCCCTTTTGGTTTCTATGAACATCTCAGATTGCACTTGCAAGTCGGAATCTGTTCGTAGTTTGCTAATTCTTCCCATAATTTTGGTTAGTTTTCCATAGTAATCCACTATGATCCTTCTCTTTTGCTTGCACTCCGCAAGTTCTGCTTTTAGTTGTTGCATCCGGGGTCCGTTGATAACGGTGAACCTCTTCTGGATGCTCATATATAATTCTTTTGCTTCCTTTTTATGCGAGATCATTGAGCGAAGCGTTGGTTCAATGGTGTTACGGATTCATGATACCAACAAATAGTTTATAGTCCACCAGTCTTCTAGGTCCAATGATTCTTCGTCCGGTTTCTTGATCGTATCATCAACGAAGCCGAATTATTTTCTAGTTCTTACGGCCGTCCTCATGGATCGAGCCCATTCTTCATAATTTTCACTCTTTAATTGGACTTGTGTCACCACAATTTCGAGATTATCGTTTGACGTAATGTCATACGGGGAGATTGTGTTTCTTTGGATTTTAGTTTCTTCACTGGTGATTTCTTTGTTTTCAACACCAGTTTCTCCGTCACCCGCCATTATTTAGGATTTTTGTGTTCTTTCAACGTGGTTCTAATATCCTGTAAAATTTGAGAGGCAACAAAAATTTAGAGAGAAGAAAAATATTGAGAGAATTAAACTAGAAATTACAATTTATTGGTCTCTTTATATAGAGGCAAAAGTCCTTCTTTCCCCAGTTTAACAAGGAAACATATTCTAGTAAACTACTATAATTATAATTTACCAAATATACTTAGACTAGGATTTTACCGTAAACTATTAGAGTTAAACTAGAAAACAAATCGGGTCCGTCCGTGGTCGGTGTTGATGTCGGTCTCAATAATTTTCAAGATGTTTTTCGCAAATAATATATATAAAGGGTTGCGTTAAGCTTATAATTTTTGGTGACCTTCCATGTAGGAAATGCTATTGTCTGATATCATGCTTTCAGTTTTTAACCTGGAAGCAAATTTTAAGCTGAATCTTTTCCTTTGTGTTGCAGAATGCTTTCGAGATCACCAATTTTCTCTGGATAACGGCAAGGACATATTCTCAATTTTCTTTTCATTTCCTTCATTTCTACTATTTGGTTTAACATGATGGCATAACATTTTCTGCAGTATGAATTCGGGCTCCATTCCTGTTTTCACAGTAGTTTTTACCTCGCCGTATTGAGAGTTGCTATCGGGTAATGAACAAGTACTTATCTTCACTGTGTTAAGTTTTTGAATGCTTTCTGAAGTGTCAAAATTATATTAGACCCCATTATTTAAAATTCCATAACCATACTCTCAAATTATCTGATGAAAGGGATGCTTGTCAGGGTAGGTGTTCAGATTTTGTGCAGCTACATTACACTTCCACTGTATGCACTAGTTACCCAGGTAACTCTTCTTCATGTTTTCTTTTAGCCTATGTTTCAGATTCATTATGATGATAACTTAGAAATGGGAGTGAAAAAGACATTTCCAGCCACTCTATTCTCTCAACTTATCTTAAAGGGTATTTTGCGATTAGGAGACCAAGTCACTTGAAAAAGGCTTGGCGGGTGATTTGACGGGTTAATTTCATGTATGATCACTACATTTAAGTCAAAACACTATTTTCATCATATTAAAAATAACTAGACTATCTATTTGTCGTATTAAAGTAACTGAACTTTTTTCACTATAACAAAGAAATTCAATCACCTTGACACCTTGATGGGCAGGATATCGTTATAGTGGATAAATATTAATGACTTTACTGTCGTAGTAGGTAAAATCAATTACTTTCATGTGACAAAAAATACTTTGATGACTTTAATGCTATAGTGGATACTTTGTGATCATACATGAAACCAACCCGTGATTTGAAATTCATGGAGGCTAAGCGTTTGGACTACAACAAGTAGACACATCCCATGCAACAAGTTACTCTGTTGTTGTACAATAACTCCAAGAACATATTAACTGATTCGCTTTCATTCTCTTTTGGATTTTCTAGATGGGATCAACCATGAAGAGATCTATATTTGATGATCAAACTTCCAAGGCACTGATGAGTTGGCATAAGAATGCAAAAAAGAAGAAACCAACAAAGCCTGGACAAGTCGAAACACGAAAATTAGGGAGTCCAGGGGACTCACCTGAAACTTCTCCGAGTACAAAAGCTGGTCTTCGATCAAGAATAGAAATGTCTAACGCAGAGCCATCATCCTCTAGTCAGACCGCCAACATTGTTGCTAGCGTGGACATTCCAGAGGAAATGCCTTACCATGATGGTCGGCCACGACCTGCGAACCCTGGCCTACTTACAGGTCCTTGATTGAGACAACAATGAGCAGAGATGACTCATGTCACATAGAAAGGAAAAAACAAAGGGAACATAGTACATACATTGATGCTGAATACAACTTGGGCTGAAGATTGGCTGTTCTCCCTTTTTTTCTGCATAGAATTGCAGAAAAACAAGCTTTTTGTTCCAAATTCCAGTTTGATTCTCAATTTTGTAAACCCCATTTGTACTATTATTATTAAAAGAGAAGTGAATGTAGCTTGTGTAATGAAGGCTATAAAAACCATGTTACGCTTGAAAGTGCCTAGTTATACACATTTTGAGTATAAAATCTTACTATTTACCAACATTAAGGACTCTTACTGTACCTACATTCTTTACTCCACTAACTGAAAATGGATCAAATTGATCTACAACTGTTTCTCTCCGCGATAAAACTAGGTCCATGCTGAGGGGGTAGATAGTTAAACAATTGGCAATGTCGTTGATTATTTTACAATAAATTGATGAAACAATAGACAGACTAATGGTTGCTTCCTGTTCGGCTGTTCTACGTATGAAGAGCTTTTTGGATTTGGAAACAAAGCAGAACCAACTTTGTTGGCAATTCATAATGACTGCACCAATTAAGAAAAGACCTCATAATAGTCAATGTTGGCTTCTGGCCCTCTGCACCCATAATGCACCAGTTTGAAGAGGCTCATATCGCCCGAGATGAGAGATTCAATAATCAATATTTTGAAAGTGAAATTTCACTTTGTACTATCAGTAAGTCAGCTACAAGCACAAATAGTGTTTTTTATAGAGTTAAAGTGCTTGGATTGGATCATACAGGGTTCCTCTATAGTCACCCAAAAAAGGGAAGAAAAATGACGACGACAAGATGGCTGTTTCAAATTGATTGTAAATGAGGAAAGAAGCCAGTCTAAAAGGTAGAAGAGGGTCATTTGCCACTTTTAGAATATTTTACACAACTTAACCAACCAGAAAAGCCTATAAGAAAGAAACTAATAAGGATAACATTCCAGAAAGTACATCTTATGAGAATATAGGTACGGTACAAGTCTACAAAATCTTCCATTTGCGCTCCACAGCATTCGTGATCATTGATATGCAGTATGCAGCACTCAATGGATAATCGGAAACTGCAAGATAACATTAGATGATTACACAAGATTCAGCTGCAGAAAAAATGCAATAATAGTTTGCCATGATGATATTCATTTAGCGAAAACAGCATGGACCCAATTGAGCATTTACAAAGGATATACATGCATGCGCCAATAATGTGTCAAACTTATCAGTATAACAAGTGCTCATTTTCTGAGGATGGTGTTAGAAGCAAGAGCCCGCACATATTTGCTTCGGAGTTGACAGGCTCTGCACCAAACAACTCGTAGGAACAGAACAATCTCTCACTTAACAATAAGTTTTGTATGGCATATACTAGAATAACATGATAAAATTCAAAGATTATGTTCCACCATTCCAACCATATCCACATTTTACAGCAGCAGCAACCTATTTAATTTTCATTTGCCAAAGTCATAAGTGGCTCTCGAGAAGTAGTTGTACTCTCCGGGAAGATCAATAGTATCCTAGTGTCACCAATTGAGCATACAGACACAAGTAATAGATGTTCGCATTCCTACGCATTGAACACTAGACATGCAAACCAAGACAGGCCAAAAAATATCATATGGTAGCCCTCTAATTGTTATTGGACACAAAATAACAAGAAAAGAGGAAGAATTAGCTTACTTGATAAATAATCTTCAACATAATCTTTATCAATTTTCCCATGGGCCATTGCCCCAACCTGCACATGTCAAATATCAAGTAAACTATAACTTAACACAAAACGACGTTGTCTGAAAAACATTACACTAGAACATGCCACAAAAACAAGGTTCATGTCATTGTTGATGCCATTAACATAGTCCTGAATATCCACCAGCTTCTCAGAACTATGAGAGAAGCCTGATGCATAAGAGAAGTGGGATATTAGTCAATTGTCAAGAACATTCAATTAGAGAAGGAACTAAAACAGAAAAAATATTCACCTATCTTCCGACAGTCAATGGGTAGGTACTGTGTAACAGGGTTTTTTATAACACGTAACAGTTTCTCTCGCTTACCAACAGCAGTTATGCTCAGCTTTTGTAGCAGCTGCACTGAATTTGAAGCAACATCAGAAAACAGAAAAATTAGACAAATCAGAGATGGGAATGAAAGCATGATATATGTGAAAATTTTGCTCAAGGTAATTTAACTTACACATGATGCCAGCAAATCGCTTAAATGTCCTAGGGATGCGAACATGAGGTTTTACTTCAAAAAGGACACCTTTCTCAGTCCTCACATACAAAGCTTTTAATCGCCCAGCTTTATTTACTAGGCTATCTAAAATTGAAAGGCCTGTGAAAGGAAAGAAGAACTAATTGCATAGCCTTATAAATCTGTCATGAACATTTTGCGATAGTTAAGTGCAATGAAGTTGGTGAACACCAATTCCTTCCTTTCATTACTTTCATAGGAATTAGAACTTACTTCACTTACGTACTATAGACTGAAAACAGATGGAAGCAGTAATTATTCTCCCAAAAGGAGGGTAATAGGGCAAGTAAGCACTTTCACAATGATACATTGGACATCAATTAAAAGGTTTAGATGCTACAAGCCCCGAGGTTTGATCAAGCAAATATAGCTACATCTAACCTTCCTGCTTTCTCAGTCCGCTAGAAGAAGGATCTAACAAGAAGAAAGGAAAAATCTCGTGTTCTTTTTTTATTTGTTAATGTTGAATTTGGTGTTGTGACATTTGACCCAACATATCTCCTAAAGCATTGATGCATTGATATGAATGTGTAAGTATATTAGGACAAATGTTGCACAACATTCGGACTAACATTTTTAGAACTGATTTTGCCTTACTTCACGTAATGATTACTATGTAGTAAATATGACTTAACAAGGTAAAAAGGAGTTGGTAAACACGTGTGAAGAACGAGTCAAGGCTGCTGCTTTCGTGAGGAACAAGTCAAAGTTATTTGAGGTTTTTGCTCCTTGATTGTCTCCTACCAGCTGCCCACCTTTCTCTCAACCACCACAACCAATCGATGAGTTTTTCAAGAAAGACTCTCTACTATAAATAGAGAGGCTGCTACATTGAATCGATATTCAGAACCAGAAAGCAAAACACCAAGAGAGCTCTCGCGATTTTATCTCATAAATCTGGATCACCAGTGTTGCCTGAGTGTGTCGACAACATTCTGTCCAACATTACAATTGTTGTTTAGATTCTAGATTAGTTTTGTATGGAGCGATTGTAATGAGAGGTTGTCTATGTCTACTTAATTAGATTTTTCAGACAGAAATCATCTGCGACTTCAACTTTTAATTCCTTTTCGTTTTGTCTTGTAAATCTGTAAAGAGAGGAATTTGTACAATTGTGTATAATATATATATATATATATATATATATATAATACAATTGATCATTGACCATCATAAGTTATTTATAAATATAACTTATGAAAATTTAAAATCTTTGTGTCCTTTAAATTTCCGCTGCATTTACTCTTCAAGGTTTCTGTTTTACTAAAGTGTTGTTACTAGTGTCGGACGACATAATTTCCGACATTCGGAAACATAACTGGCTTTCGATTTATTTCATCTCTAGTTTTTACTGTCCGTAGCATTTGACCCCTTTCAAGTGGTATCAGAACCGACACTTAACACAATAAGTGTTTGGTCCTGTTGTCATAAGCTATGGAATCCAGCAAATCCAACTGTTGGTAGGCTTCCTATTTTAGATGGATCAAACTATGTCTATTGGAAGATTCGTCTGCGTTCGCATATCAAATCAATTGATATTCCTGCTTGGGGATCTATAACCAATGGGTATGTTGTTACTATGTTGCCACCGGGTGAGGAATGTGGCATTATTGCTAAACCTGAATCTGAATGGACTCCAGAAGAAACCAATAATGTTAGCTTTAACGAAAAGGCCTTAGATGCAATTTTTGGATGGGTTGATCTTTACATGTTCAAAGTCATTCAAAACTGCCCCACGGCTAAGGACGCATGGGATACTTTACAAATTCATTGTGAAGGTAGCTCAAATGTTCGTCGAACAAAGCTACGTATGCTCATGAGTAAATATGAACGTTTAAGGATAGAAGAAGCGGATGATATTAAATCTTATTTTAAAAAGTTGATTGACATCTCAAATGAATGTCAAGTGCTCGGTGAACCATTAACCAACACTCAACTTGCTCTGTTCTCTACCTAAAAAGTTCAATTTAAAGATTTGTGTTATTGAAAAAGCTCACAATCTTGCCACAATGAACTTTCATACCTTGATGAGCATTTGCAAAACTTATGAGATGAGCATTGAGAATCAAAATGAATTGTATAAAAGCAAGAATGTGGCACTTCAAGTTTAATCCTCGGAGAGTCAAATCGAAAAAGATGATGAAAATCTTGAAGAGATTGGTGATGGTGCAAATGTTGCCTTACTCGAAAATACAATTCGATGGTGAGGAAGTTCAAAAGTGAGAAATCAATCTAAATCTAAAGAGCACCAAAACCAAGTCTTCAATCAAAAGTCCACTAGATTCCTTCCAAATGTTCAAAAAGGAAATCAACTAAGAAGAACCAACTCAGATCGTACCAAATTTGATCCCAAACAACTTGAGTCCGTGCAGTGTCATGCATGCTCGGGTTGAGGTCACTATGCTAACAAATGTGCACTCTTAGAAAATTTGGTAAGAACCTATGGGTTTCTCTTAGTAATGATGAAGGAGAAGAGGAAGGAGATCGTGAAATTGAAACATAAGTTATGCTGGCTACTGTTTTCGAACAGTCTCTATCGGATAACGAAGATATCGTATACAATGTTGTCTCAGATGTCACGACATTTACTCCAACATCAGCTACGACATCAACATCCTCAACGACATCCGAAAGGTATGAATTCTTTAACTATTGTGATGTTAATTGCTTTAGTGGTTCTATTTCTGTTAGTGAGGTTGATTGTATAGATCAAGTTGAATGCAAAAATGATATGATTAATGAATTACAAAGTATTTGTAAAGCCTTAATCATAGAATCCAATCAACTTGACAAAAAGGTAAAATCTTTAACTCATGAGAATTTAGAATTAAAAGGCATGATAACCCGACTAGAGGTTGCACTTACCAAAAATGATATTGAATTTAGTAAAATTCATGCAAAATTAGATTTAGCCGAAGCAACCTTTCGTAAGCTCAACACGGGACTTCAAAATTGAATGTGATACTCAACTTTAGTAAACCTTCACATGAAGGCATTGGGTACGAAAACTCTTAAAACCATATGCTCTAATCTCTTTGATAAAAATGAGAAAATATACTTTGAAAAAGAAAAGGGGATGAATAATAGGTTTCCATATATGTCAAAGAATATGAAGTTTGTGTGACATCACTGCAACTCCCCTGGACACTTAAAACCATACTTTTTCAAACTTCAAGATTCTGTGAGCAAAATGTTGTCTAAAATGATGTCCAACATTCCGGATAACATCGAAGCAACATTTATGAGCCAAAAGGTAAAAAATGTTTTTAAGAGAGTTTAGGTTCCTAAAAAGGATGTAACATGTAATGTTGTTATAACTGCATTACGAACTAATATTTCAGGTTCTTGGTACTTTGATAGTGGATGTTCTCGTCACATGACAGGTACAATAGATTTTCTAAAAAACTATGGATCATTCAATGAAGGAAACGTGACTTATGGAGGTGGCAGTAAAAGCAAAATAATTGGAAAAAGGATCTTGAATGTTCTTGGATTTCCAGCCTTAAGGAATGTCTTACATGTTGAGGGCTCAATGGCTAATTTGATTAGTATTAGTCAACTGTGTGATGACGATCTCGAGGTAAAATTTAATAAGAATGCCCGTAAAGTTATGAATGAAGCAAGTTTATGTGTCATGACAGGTACAAGAACAGGTGACAATTGTTATCTTGTTGTAAGACAAGAAACATGCAATAATGCCAAAGTCGATGACACAACACTATGGCATCAAAAGTTGGGGTATGTCAACTACCGCAATTTAGAAAAATTGGTCTCATATGAAGCGGTTAAGAGGCATACCCAAACTTAGCCATAAAGGTAAAACTGTCTGTGAAGATTGTTTGAAAGGTAAGCAAACTCGTGTCTATCATAATGTTGTCCAACACGACGGACAACATTCAGGTATGTCTCACTGTTTTCAATTGTTACATATGGATTTAATGGGTCCAATTGAAGTAGACAATCTAGGAGGCATGAGGTATTCCTATGAGAAATCACAAACGTTTAACATGTTTAAAATCTTGCATTCTAGAATTAAAAATTTATTCTATTTTCCTATTTTCCGGATTATTAGATTCGACCATGGAAAGAAATTTGAAAATAGTTCATTCACAAATCTTTGTGAGAAAAAAGAAATTTTTCATGAGTTTTATGCACTCAAAACTCCTAACAGAATGGGGTTGCAGAACGAAAGAATAGGACATTGCAAGAAATGGCTAGAGTGATGCTTAGTTCTAAACATTTGTCAAAACGTTTATGGGCAGAAGCCTTGAATACTGCTAATCACAACACTAATAGAGTCTATTTAAGGTCAGAAACAAAGATGACATCCTATGAGATTATAAATGGAAAGAAATCTAACTTGCGTTACGTTCATGTTTTTGGGTGTATTTGTTTTTAAATGACAGAGATCATTTGGCAAAATTTGACTCTAAGAATGATAAAGGAATTTTTGTTGGCTATTCACAAAATAGTCATGCTTATCGAGTATACAATCCGAGATTCAGAACAGTACAAGAGTATGTAAATGTTATTCTTTGATGATCATGTTTCGGGAAAAACTATTGAAAATAACATTATAAATACAGTGGAAAGTCCACATATTGTAGAAGAATCGGATGTTGCCACAAATGTTGCAACAACTGAAGCAACATCCGAAACTGCAATAGAGACCACAGAGGCCAGAGATGGGGAGTCAAGTGCTAAATTGTTAGACCAAGTTCGTAGGGACCCCTCATCAAGGATTAGGAAGAATCATCCAACGGGTCAAGTGATAGAGGGAGTTGTTGAAGGAATTAGAACAAGAGGCAAAGAACCACTCAACTATAGAGAAATGGTAAGGTATGTGTGTATGTCAGCCATATACCAAGAGGTTAGTCTTTCTTGTTTTATATCTACATTAGAACCAAAGAATGTTGTAGAAGCACTTAAAGTTAACTTCTGGATTCAAGCAATGCAAGAAGAGCTTTAACAATTTTCTCGAAATAAAGTCTGGGCCTTAGTTCCACGTCCAAATAATACAAATGTAATTGGAACTAAGTGGATTTTTAAAAATAAATCAGATGAATCGAGAACAGTTCTTAGAAACAAAGCACGTCTAGTTGCACAAGGTTATACTCAGGTTGAAGGAATTGATTTTGACGAAACTGTCGCATCTGTAGCCCGAATTGAGTCAATTAGGCTTTTACTTGTTGTTGCTTGTTGTCTGAAAATTACTTTACACCAAATGGATGTACAAGGTGCCTTCTTAAATGGTTATCTAGACAAGGAGGTATATGTTGAACAATCAAAAGGATTTGAAGATCCTTACCATTCACACTATGTGTACAAGCTTAAAAAGACTTTGTATTGGTATAAACAAGCCCATCGTGCATGGTATGGTCGTTTAACTAACTTTCTTCTTGAATTTGATTTTAACTATGGCAAAGTTGATCTTACTTTGTTTATTAAACGACACAGTGTAGATATTATAATTGCTCAAATCTACGTGGATGACATAGTCTTTGTATCGACTTCACAGTCGTACCTAAACTCATTTGTTGAAGCTATGTCATCGACATTTGAAATGAGCATGATTGAGGAACTAACTTTTTTCGTAGGCTTGCAGATAAGTAAAGTGAGGATGGAATTTTCATCTCACGGAGTAATATGCCAAGAATCTAGTTTAAAAATTGGTTTGGAGAACGCTAAACAGATGAAAACGCCAATGGCTTCATCTCGGAAGGTATGTAAGGATAATGTTAGTGAAAATGTCGATCCAACATTATATCGATCTATGATAGGTAGCCTTTTTTACCTTAACTGCTAGTCGCCAGATATAATGTTTAGTGTTTGTGTTTGTGCACGTTTTCAAACCTGTCCCAAAATGTCCCAATCCGAATCACCAAATCCTATTAAGTTAGAATTAGTGTCTTTGGAATACCAAATTCTCAATTCACATGTGCCAACAACATATCGAATTACTACAATCAAAACTGTCCAGTTTCCGGCTAGCATGCCAAAATTGTTTCATTACTTCTCTATAATTCCAACTTATATTCCAATCTTTATATAAGTTATTTTAACTTATTTATCAACAAGATTCCTTCATGTCAATAAGTAATAGGTAATGTTTTCACAATTTTAAAGGCTAGCATGCCAATTTTCGGTTTTAACATCTTAATAAATTTCAAATCTTTTCAATCTTCCTTCCACATATCACATACTCATTTATATACTGATATAACATGTAATCTCCAATTACATTAGAAGGACAAAGATTATTACCTCAATAAGCCCAAAATTCTCCAAGATTATAAGTCGATCCTTAGAAATCTTAGCTCCTATTCCTTACGTTCCAATCCACTCCAAGCAACCCTTAGAAGTTCCTAAACAACTTCTCTTCAAGCTTCATCCAAAAATATAAAAATCACCTTAGGGTTTCACGTTGCGAATAACGGATTAACGTAGTATTTCTGGGATTTTTGTGTTGGGATATCCTTAGAACACTACTAGGGACACTTGGTTTAAGTATTCGGATTAATCAACAACAATTGAAGAATTGTTCTTCAATAAAGGGGGGTGGGGGGTGCCGAGAGTCACTAAAGGAGGGAGTAATATTCTTGAAATTTTTCTAAGTGTTAAGTCTTCAACCTCTAGGTGTGTATATATAAGACAACTAAGGGCTAGGATTAAGGCAAGTGTGTGGTTGAGATTGGGGACAAGTGTGTGTGGGTCTCATTTGTCCACTTGTCCAACAAATATCTTGAGACACTTGGCTTGCCACTTGTCCCACACATTCTCACCCAATATGGGCCACATGGGGGTGACACGTGTCGCCCTCCTATTGATCCAAAATATTTCATCTCCCCAAAATCTCAATAATTTGTCAAATATCGAAAACCTTGTGGGCCCCACAAAATCGTAAAATTTTCCGGGTGGGCCCTACATGACCAAATCTGGAAATAAATTCCATAATTCATATAAATCCTATAAGTCTTAAGTACCAAAATTGAGAATCCAATTCACAATAATAAACCTTTTTCCTTCACGAGGTTCGGACTATTTTCCGTAGGAAAATGAAATCTTTCTTCCTTTTCAAACTTAAGGTCGCATTCTCTTGCATACGTCCTCATATACATACCCTGAAACTACGGGGTGTAACATTCTCCCCCCCCCCCCCCCCTTAGAAACATTAGTTCCAAATGTTCCTTCTAAGTTCAATCAAATCAGATATCGGCATAGTCCCTCTTAACTATACCCATAAAATCACGAATGCCACACATGGCCACAATAACACTTACGCATATATGTCAATTAAAATAGACAAGTAGGAAAGTGAGTTACCTGGAGGTGTAGGGAATAAGTGAGGATACTTCTTCATCATGTCCTCCTCTGCTTCCTAAGTCATCTTCTCTCTATTCTCGTTCCGCCACAAGACTTTTACGAAAGCCACGTCTTTTGTCCGCAGTCGCCTGACCTGTAGATCAAGTATCGCTATGGGACTCTCCTCATACGATAACCCCTCTGTCACCTGGACATCACTAACTGGGAACACTCTGGATGGATCTCCGATACACTTTCGCAACATAGAAATATGAAAGACCGGATGTACTGCCTCCAGATCGGAAGGCAGATCTAACTCATAGGCAACCTTGCCTACTCTACGGATAATCTGATAAGGCCCAATGTACCTTGGGCTAAGTTTCCCTTCTTCCCAAACCTCATCACACTATTCATGGGTGACACCTTCAGGAAGACCCAATCGTCAATCTCAAACTCCAAGTGTCGACGCCGATTATCTGCATACGACTTATGTCGACTCTGAGCTGCTAATAACCTCTCTTGGATAAGCTTCACCTTATCCACAACCTGCTGAATCAAGTCCGGCCCAACTAACTGAACCTCGCCCACATCGAACCAGCCTATCGGCGACCTGTACTTCCTTCCATACAAGGCCTCATAAGGCGTCATCTGGATACTGGAATGGTAGTTGTTGTTATACGCAAACTCAACAAGAGGCAAATAATCCTCCCAGCTACCTCTGAAATCAATAACACAGGCCTGCAGCATATCCTCAAGTGTCTGGATAGTACGCTCTGCCTGTCCGTTGGTCTGAGGATGGAATGCAGTACTGAGGCTCACCTGCGTCCCTAATCCCTTCTGAAAAGACCTCCAGACCGTAAACTGGGCTCCTCTGTCCGATATAATAGATGTAGGAACCTCATGCAGTCTCACAATCTCCCGGATATAAAGTCTAGCATAATCCTCGGCCGAATAAGTCGTTCTGACTGAAAGAAAGTGGGCTGATTTCGTCAGCCTGTCTACTATTACCCATATGGAATCACACTTCCTCTGAGTACGAGGTAACCCTGTAACAAAATCCATGTTGATCACCTCCCATTTCCAGGTCGGAATCTCAATTGTCTGCAACAACCCACCAGACTTTTGGTGCTCCACCTTGACCTGCTGACAATTCGAACACTGAGCAACGAACTCTGCAACGTCCCTCTTTAGGCCATCCCACCAATACATACATCTGAGGTCGTGGTACATCTTTGTCGACCCCGGATGAATAGAGTAACGAGCGTTGTGTGTCTTCCCTAGAACCTGGCGAAGTTACGCAACATCTGTACACCTGATATACCTCGTATCTTAGCACCCCGTCGGTCTTTTCAAATGAACCGCCGCCTCGAAGAGCCATATCTCGATACTGTATCAGAATCAGATCATCATATTGTCGCCTCTTCACCTCCTCAACGATGGAAGACTCGGCAACCTCTCGAACCCGAACCCCACTACTATCGGAACCAACTAATCGAACCCCAAGGCTCGCTAGCTGATGAATCTCGCGGACCATGTCCCTTCTATCTGGCGGCACATCTGACAGACTACCCATAGATCTACGACTAAGAGCATCTGCAACTACATTGGCCTTCCCTGGGTGGTATATGATATCGACATCATAATCCTTAAGTAACTCTAATCACCGTCTCTGCCGCAAGTTCAGCTCCCTCTGGCTGAAGATATACTGGAGGCTCTTGTGGTCTGTAAAAATATCCACATGAACTCCATATAAATAATGCCTCCAGATCTTCAAGGCATGTATCACTGCTGCTAACTCCAAATCATGTGTGGGGTAATTCTTCTCATGCTTCCTGAGCTGTCGAGACGCGTAAGCTATAACCTTACCATGCTGCATCAACACACATCCAAGCCCGACACCCGACGCATCACAATAAACCACATACCCGCTTAAACCTGCGGAAGAGTAAGAACTGGGGTCGTCGTCAATTTCTCCTTCAGTAACTGGAAGCCCTTTTCACAAGCATTCGTCCACTGGAACTTAGCCGCTTTCTGAGTCAGCCTAGTCAAAGGCACTGAAATCAAAGCAAACTTCTCCACAAACCTCCGATAATAACCCGCAAGGCCCAAAAAGTTGTACACCTCAGTTGGTGTAGTAGGTCTAGGACAAGTCTTGACTGCCTCAATCTTTGCTGTATCAACCAGAATACCATCGGCCCCGATAACGTGCCCTAAGAA
The DNA here is from genome assembly GCA_029844215.1 of Przewalskia tangutica. Lineage (NCBI taxonomy): Eukaryota > Viridiplantae > Streptophyta > Magnoliopsida > Solanales > Solanaceae > Przewalskia > Przewalskia tangutica. The sequence continues at coordinate 102,454,795 of CM056726.1, forward strand.
TGCCACTGAAGCCAACCAAAACTCACATTTAGAGAACTTGGCATACAACTGCTGGCTCTGGAGGACTCTCAGTACCGTCCTCAAATGATCTGCATGCTCCTGCTCCGTGCGAGAATAAATCAGGATGTCATCAATGAATACTATAACAAACGTAACCAGAAATGGCTTGAACACCCGGTTCATTAAATCCATAAAAACTGCTGGAGCATTAGTGTCACGACCCGACCCCGGGACGCGGCCGTGCCTACACAGGCACCTTACAGTATACATCAGAGATAATCAATGAACATACATGAAACTTTATAAAATAAACAATGAGTGAAACAACAGGTTAGCCGATAGCTACCTTCGACATACATATATACTGGCCAAAGCGATTGCCTCCTTTCTTTACAAACTGACCCACAAAATGTAACTACAGACCTCTAAGAGTTTTTAACATAACAACAGTGGCGGGACAAGGCCCCGCCATACCCCTGAATATACATGAATCTATTACTTCAGGGAAAACCGTACCAAGAGATAAAGTCTCCGGAGCAAATGGAGCTTTTTCCCAACAAGCGACGAGATCCAGAGCGAGGATCACCACACAGGTACCTAAAACTGCGGGCATGAGCGGCCCCGAAGAAGTCGATCTAACAGTGCAGAATATGGAGCAAATAACGTCTGATGCGGATCATAAGCGTACAAAAGAATGACAAGGACAAGTATAAAACAATACATACGGATCCTGTAGTGTCATTACCACTTATGAACTTAATCGCACCTTATTATCTTTTTCATTCTTTATAAAATTCTGACCCACGTTCTTACGTACATTATTAGAAAAGAATCATTAAGTTCATTACTATATAACTCACTTATCTTTCATAAGCATAATCCAGGCCGCTTTGGGAGGAGGGCACCTATACTACCCCCGATCTAGGCGCGATCAAGGTCACGTAGTGCGCGTAAGGGTATCTTTGCCGGCCCGATCACGGGTCGATAACGTCATCTAGTGCGCGTGGGTATCTTTGCGGCCCGTTCTGGTCGATAATGTCATATAGTCGCGCGTATAGGTATCTTTGCGGCCCGTTCACGGGTCGATAATGTCATATAGTGCGCGTATGGGTATCTTGCGGCCCATTCTGGGTCGATAATGTCATATAGTGCGCCGTATGGGTATCTTTGCGGCCCGTTCTGGTCGATAATGTCATATAGTGCGCGTATGGGTATCTTGCCCGGCCCGTTCTGGTCGATAATGTCATATATAGTGCGTATGGGTATCTTGCGACCCGTTCTGGTCGATAATGTCATAAAGAATCCGAATTTAACCCAACGTACTACGCCTCTACTCCTTTAGAAAGACTCTTTTCAATTACAACTTCCCGGATACTAACAACTATAGTATCGAGTCCTATCCACCTTTCAAGACAAGTCACGATACCTTTTTAGAAATACAATTACGCTACAAAACAAGTGACTTCTTTCTTAAAAACCCTAAGCAACTGGTACCTTAAAAACAGTTTGCCCTCCTTTATTTCAAAATCATCTCATTACTTACATTACTGAAGAAAATCATTCTTTTAACCTTCCATAAAGCCGTTATAACCAACTTCCCATAAAGCCGTTATAACCCTTTATGGTTTTAGACCAACTCATTCCTTTTTATAACCAAGAGACTTCTACTTTTTGAAACCAAGTATTAAATACTTTCAAATCAATTCTCTTAACTTTCAAAAATACAATTAGTCTCTTAACCTTTTGAACTCAAGTGACTTCTTTTATTATAAAACTTTAGGCAATTGATGCCTTAAAATCAAGTTGCATTTTCATTAAAAACAAGTCATTTATCTTTCCATAAAGCAAATATAACTAACTTCCCATAAAGCCGTTATATTCACTTTATGCCTTAGTCAAAAACAATTTCCTATCGAGGACTTATCGTTTAAAACGGAACAAGTATCACATACTTCAAAACTCTTCAAGTCCCTTAACTTTACTAAGACTTAAGACATCCTTAATATTTTCAAAGAAGTGAGTTAACTTCCTAACTCACCCGACTTGGCATTTTATAAGGCTAGCAAAGAATGTCAAAGTCTTGTACGTCTACCGTACTACATACGTGCAACTAGTCATGCTTAAAGATAGGAAAAGTTCTACATAGAGTAGGTCACACAACTACCTCTTAACTTCTAAGAGTAACGGGAAACATGAAATGATACCACAGGTATATTCCATACATAGAATCATGCCAAAGGAAGGAAGAGGTTCACATACCTCGCGACGATTGTCGACAAGTAGCAAAATGCTCCAAAGTACTTAAATCTTGATAGCTATTCCACTCTCCAAGTAGGGTACGCTATACATAGTACTTCAACCTATAATGATCACAATACGTCCATTAACCTCTCACTTCATACGTAGAATTATTCTAAGTGCTAAGTCACCAATTCTACGGAAAATCGGACAGAACCTCCTTTGTTTCTACTAACTTTGCCACCTTTTTCAAGGCCGAAAATACAATAACCAAACAGCCCCAATTGGCTCACAATTATAAAGAAGGTAGTCGATTCAAATGACTAACTAAACAGCCCGATTGGCTCACAATTACATTATGGATTTGCAAGGCTATAATCGATCCATAATTCTTATAACCTCTATAAAACAACCGTGCTCGCAACATACAAAGCTATCAACAACAATATAAATATGCAATCTTGTAACACCTTTAAAAGACAAGATTATACCTTAACGATTCGTAATCAACTCAATCGAAGTCGCTCCTTAGTAGTTTAGAGCCTCTCCAAGACACCTCAATCCGACATTGAGACCGCAGCACAATACCAACAATTATCCTTTCAAATTCCAAGCAAAACCTAGAAAGACCCTTTAGGTTTTAGTTTGCGACTAACGAAAACAATCTTTTTCCAAGATTTTTCTATTGAGATGTGTTTACAATACACCTAAGAACCTTGGTTTAAAGTGTGGAATCAAATGGACAGAAGCGAAAAATTTTCTTTCTTCTTAGTGAACAGTGAGCTTGCTCAATGTTCCTCCAAATTTGTGTAAAATTTTCTAAGTGTCAAGACATCTCTTGCTACTAGTATTAAATAGAGAATTGGATGGTCAAGATAATTACAAATGTGAGGCTTAGATGTGGTCTTACAAAAGATCAAGACTTATTGACCAAGACTAGTCAACCTTCTCAAGCTATACAAGTTGCAAGACTAGTCATCCAAGACATAAGGTAAATGACCAAAATGGCCATGCCATTTCGTCCAAGGCAATGCTAAGGGGGGGTGACACGTGTCGCCCTCCCATTAAATCCTGATAAAGCGTTTTAAACAATTCCATAAATATACTAAAAAAAAAAATTCAAGTCTCAAATCTTAACACTTATGAGTTCTTACGTACGTTCTTAAAACATGTCCTGTAAATACGGGGTGTAACATTCTTCCCTCCTTAGAAACATTCGCCCTCGAATGTTCTTTCGGAGTCAAACTTAAAATTAACAACATAGTTTCCTTTCACCACCCCGACATACCAACAATGCGCATACGTGGCCTTAATACCTCGCGCCCACATATCATCGTCATAAGCCCAAAAGGGATTATCTTTTAAATCTTCAACTCCTTCTAACATATACATAGTCTCGATATAATCTGTTCATAAAACTTAAACATACCATAACTTATCATGTAAACAAGTTTCTAAAGGCCAAAGACATACGAAATCATATAGGCGGTTCGAGGCCGCTAAAGCTGGAACTCCACCACGACCTTTGCCACGGCTGTCGGTGCATGAACATCTGCCTAGCTAGTGAAGGCGAAGAACCCATGACAGATCCGATGGTGTGTTGTCCCACGGGACCCACTATAAGGACACTCTCTTAACATATGGCCTAGGCGACCACAAGAAAAACAAGCACCCGTCTGCGCGACATACCCCGAATGTAACCTACCACAGGCACGTTGAGGCAAAGGTGGCCTCGGTATTGGAACCCCGCCTCACGAGACTCGAAGCTCTAGAGACTGGCCAGGCCCTGCATTCGGGGTTGTGAAAACCCATTGGAAAAGCGTGGAGGTGCACTCTGTGTCGGTGAGCTGTAGACCTAGCTGCTCTTTGAGGCTCTCTCGCCTCGAATATCACCCTGAACCCTGCCGTCTTGGCCTCTTGGTGGCCTTGGTCTGGTCGGTCCTCTCTCTCCTGTCCTCGATCCACTGTGCATATGCGTATCACTGGCGATATCCGTTTCTGGTGAAGGGCCACTCCCGAACAGCGGTGATCATATAACGGTCTAGTCCCATAACATAGCGATGGACTCTGTCGCCATGTTAGCCACAATAGTGTCGCGTACCTAGCCAACGAGTCAAACTCTGGGTGTACTCACGATGGTCCTCCATTACGCCTCGATGATAAGAACCTATCAACACGGGCTCTCCTCATCTCGGGAGGCAAAAGTGACCAAGAAAGGCCTCTGTGAACTCATCCCAAACCGGTGGGCGAGCATCATCACCTCTCGAAAGCAACCACGACTCAAACAGTTCAACGCGATGTCGTAACCGGTAGGAGGCTAGCGTAATGCACTGTCTCTCAAGCCCTAAGAACTGCGTGGTCCGTGTGGCTGCCGAATGAACTCCTGCGGATCCTCATCGGACCTCGAACCATAAAACTCGGTGGATGACATCTATAAAATCCCTAATCCATGGCCCATCGGCTCAGGGTGGGTTGCTGCTCACTGTCGTGCGCCCAGACTACTATCTTGGTCAATAATCGAATGCTCCCGTAGTCTCTATACTCGGCCGGTGCGGGCTGGAGGCTTTGGTGCAGGAACCTGGAGCTCTTTGCGCTCTCGGCTCCTCTCTTGCTGGCGTGGTGAACTCGCCGACCGCCTACTACCTCGGGCATAGTCTGTGCCGGACTCTGGTAACTCTCTGCGCCTCTGGCGACTCCTGCTTTGCCGCCTTACGGGCCTTGGTCGCTTCCGTGGAGGCATAGGCATTTCATAAGAATAGGTCGGAGGATTGACCTAATAAGGCGACTCTTGCACGATCTCGGAGAGAAGAATGGAAACCAAATCCTAAATGTCCTGCGGCCCACGATTATAGATGTGGTGCACAACACCGATAATCAAGACTCTACTAGACACGATGCGTAGACACTTTCAGAGACTAAGCGCTCACGATACCACTTTTGTCACGACCCGAGCCGGGACGCGGTGGTGCCCTACAGGCACCGCTACAGTATACATCGAGAGATAATCAGTGAACATACATGAAACTTTATAAAATAAACAACGGTGAAACAACGGGTTAGCCGATAGGCTACCTTGGACATACATATATACAAGCGATTTGCCTCCTTTCTTTACAAACCGACCCACAAAATGTAACTCTGAGACCTCTAAGAGTTTTTAACATAACAAGTGGCGGGACGGGGCCCCGCCATACCCTGAATATACATGAATCTATTACTTGGAAAACCGTACCAAGAGATAAAGCCTCGGAGCAAATGGAGCTTTTTCCCAACAATGAACCGAGATCCTAAGAGCAAGGATCACCAACCTGGTACCTAAAACTGCGGGCATGAGCGGCCCGAAGAAGTCGATCTAACAGTGCAGAATATGGAGCGAAATAACGTCTGATGAGCGGATCATAAGCGTACAAAGAATGACAAGGACAAGTATAAAACAATACATGCGGATCTGCGTGTCATTACGACTTATGAACTTAATCGCACCTTATTATCTTTTTCATTCTTTATAAAATTTACGACCACGTTCTTACGTACATTATTAGAAAAGAATCATTAAGTTCATTACTATATAACTCACTTATCTTTCATAAGCATAATCCGGCCTGGGAGGGGCACCTATACTACGGCCCGATCTAGGGCGCGATCAAGGTCGCGTAGTGCGCGTAAAGGTATCTTTGCGGCCCGATCACGGGTCGATAACGTCATCTAGTGCGCGTAAAGGTATCTTGCCGGCCCGTTCTGGGTCGATAATGTCATATAGTGCGCGTATGGGTATCTTTGCGGCCCGTTCTGGTCGATAATGTCATATAGTGCGCGTATGGGTATCTTGCCGGCCCGTTCTGGGTCGATAATGTCATATAGTGCGCGTATGGGTATCTTTGCCGGCCCGTTCTGGTCGATAATGTCATATAGTGCGCGTATGGGTATCTTTGCGGCCCGTTCTGGGTCGATAATGTCATATAGTGCGCGCGTATAGGTATCTTTGACCCGTTCTGGGTCGATAATGTCATAAAGAATCAGGAATTTAACCCAACGTACTACGCGCCTCTACTCCTTTAGAAAGACTCTTTTCAATTACAACTTCGGATACTAACAACTATAGTATCAAGTCCTATCCACCTTTCAAGACAAGTCACAATACCTTTTAGAAATCTGATTACAGAACTACAAAACAAGTGACTTCTTTCTTAAAAACCCTAAGCAAGCGGTACCTTAAAAACAGTTTGCCCTCCTTTATTTCAAAATCATCTCATTACTTACATTACTGAAGAAAATCATTCTTTTAACCTTCCATAAAGCCGTTATAACCAACTTCCCATAAAGCCGTTATAACCCTTTATGGTTTTAGACCAACTCATTCCTTTTTATAACCAAGAGACTTCTACTTTTTGAAACCAAGTATTAAATACTTTCAAATCAATTCTCTTAACTTTCAAAAATACAATTAGTCTCTTAACCTTTTGAACTCAAGTGACTTCTTTTATTATAAAACTTTAGGCAATTGATGCCTTAAAATCAAGTTGCCTTTTCATTAAAAACAAGTCATTTATCTTTCCATAAAGCAAATATAACTAACTTCCCATAAAGCCGTTATATTCACTTTATGCCTTAGTCAAAACAATTTCCTATCCAAGGGACTTATACGTTTAAAGCGGAACAAGTATCACATACTTCAAAACTCTTGAAGTCCCTTAACTTTACTAAGACTTAAGGCATCCTTAATATTTTCAAAGAAGTGAGTTAACTTCCTAACTCACCCGACTTGGCATTTTATAAGGCTAGCAAAGAATGTCAAAGTCTTGTCGTCTCTAGTACTACATACGTGCAACTAGTCATGCTTAAAGATAGGAAAAGTTCTACATGAGTAGGTCACACAACTACCTCTTAACTTCTAAGAGTAGCAGGAAACATGAAATGATACCACGGTATATTCCATACATAGAATCATGCCAAAGGAAGGAAGAGGTTCACATACCTCGACGATTGTCGACAAGTAGCAAAATGCTCCAAAGTACTTAAATCTTGATAGCTATTCCACTCTCCAAGTAGGTGCGCTATACATAGTACTTGACTATAATGGTCGCAATACGTCCATTAACCTCTCACTTCATACGTAGAATTATTCTAAGTGCTAAGTCACCGATTCTACGGAAAATCGACAGAACCTCCTTTGTTTCTACTAACTTTGCCACCTTTTTCAAGGCCGAAATACAATAACCAAACAGCCCCAATTGGCTCACAATTATAAAGAAGGTAGTCGATTCAAATGACTAACTAAACAGCCCGATTGGCTCACAATTACATTATGGATTTCGAGGCTATAATCGATCCATAATTCTTATAACCTCTATAAAACAACTTCATGCTCGCAACATACAAAGCTATCAACAACAATATAAATATGCAATCTTGTAACACGCTTTAAAAGACAAGATTATACCTTAACGATTCGTAATCCAACTCGATCGAAGTCGCTCCTTAGTAGTTTAGAGCCTCTCCAAGACACCTCAATCCGCTTGTTGAGACCCTTAGCACAATACCAACAATTATCCTTTCAAATTCCAAGCAAAACCTAGAAAGACCCTTTAGGTTTTAGTTTGCGACTAACAGAAAACAATCTTTTTCCAAGATTTTTCTATTGAGATGTGTTTACAATACACCTAAGAACCTTGGTTTAAAGTGTGCAATCAAATGGACAAGAAACGAAAATTTTTCTTTCTTCTTCTTAGTGAACAGTGAGCTTGCTCAATGTTCCTCCAAATTTGTGTAAAATTTTCTGAGTGTCAAGACATCTCTTGCTACTAGTATTAAATAGAGAATTGGATGGTCAAGATAATTACAAATGTGAGGCTTAGATGTGGTCTTACAAAAGATCAAGACTTATTGACCAAGACTAGTCAACCTTCTCAAGCTATACAAGTTGCAAGACTAGTCATCCAAGACATAAGGTAAATGACCAAAATGGCCATGCCATTTCGTCCAAGGCAATGCTAAGGGGGGGTGACACGTGTCGCCCTCCCATTCCTGATAAAGCGTTTCCGACAATTCCATAAATATACTAAAAAAAAAATCAAGTCTCAAATCTTAACACTTATGAGTTCTTATGTACGTTCTTAAAACATGTCCTGTAAATACGGGGTGTAACAATTAGTCAAACCGAAAGACATCACCCTGAACTCATAATGCCCATACCGGGTCCTGAATGCAGTCTTTGGGACATCTGTCTCCCTAACTCGCACCTGATGATAACCAGACCGCAGGTCTATCTTGAAAAAACACTTCGCACCCTGCAACTGATCAAACAAATCATCAATCCTGGGGAGGGGGTATCTATTTTTTATGGTTACCTTGTTCAGCTGCCTGTAATCGACACACATACGCAGCGTCTCATTCTTCTTCTTTACAAACAATACCGGCGCTCTCCAAGGTGAAGTACTAGGCCTAATAAAGCCTTTCTCCAGCAAATCCTTCAGTTGGTCCTTGACTCCTCAACTCAAGAGTGTCATTGCATGCGGTGGAATAGATATAGGTCGAGTATCTGGCAGAACATCAATACAGAACTCAATCTCCCTCTCAGGAGAAATACCTGGGAGATCGTCTGGGAATACATCCGGAAATTCTCTAACAACCGGAACTGACTGAAGATCTGGCAACTCAGCCTCTGTATCAAATACCGGAATAAGATGGTAGATATATCCCTCTGAACCATCTTCCTAGCCTTGAGGTACGAAATAAACCTACCCCTCGGCGACGCAGTATTCTCTTTCCATTCGATAACCGGCTCACCGTGAAACTGGAATCGTACCAATCTCTCCCTACAGTCCACATTAGTGTAGCAAGAAGTCAACCAATCCATACCCATAATAGCATCAAAATCTGTCATATCTAATTCTATCAAGTCAGCTAGGGTCTGACGACTGTATATAGTCACCGGGCAAGCCTACTGGCGTAGATACCTCAAAAAGTTCTATGGACTCAGGTTTTATCCCTAGTCTACCAGTAATAAGAGGAGATATATAGGACAAAGTAGAACCCAGATCTATCAAAGCATATACGTCACAGCATGAAACCAATAATGTACCTGTGACGACATCCGGCGACGCTTCCTGGTCCTGACGGCTGGATAAGGCATATATGCGGTTCTGAGGACCGCTGGAACTAGGACCCCTGCCACGACCTCTGCCGCGACCTGATGGCCCATGAGCACTCGCCTCGGGCGAGTAACCCAAGAGATGACCGTAAAACGACCAGATGTTGAACCCTACCATCTGCGCTACCTCTGGTCGGACAATCCTTCGAAAAATGGCCCTGCCGGCCGCAAGTGAAACAAGCTCCCAAAGCACTACTACAATTCCCGACATGGAATTTACCGCATCGGCCACACCGAGTGGGGGTCTCGATCGTCTAAGATCTCTGCCTTCCGGGAAACCCAAAGCCACAGAGCACGACCGCCTGAATACCCAACATCCTCAAGATCGCGGCGAGTACTGCATCTTGGCCGAGGTGCATATCTAGCTCTCTTTGAGGTTGGCCGCCTCGAAAGTTACCAAAGGACCCTACTGTCTTGGCCTCTTATCCGATCTCGGTCGTTTCGCCGACCTCACGTTCTCGCCCCCCGTGCATAAGCTTTGATGCGGGCAAAGTCAATGCCCGGCTGAAGAGCTACCCCCGTGAAACCCTCCGCTAGATAATCATCAAGCCCCGTGACATAGTGGTGCACTCTATCCTCCATGTCTTCCACTAGAGTGGGGGCATACTGAGCCAACGAGTCGAACTCTATGTTGTACTCCTGAACCGTCCGCCCATTCTGCCTCAACATCATAAACCTATCCACTCGGGCTCTCCTCATCTGCGGAGGCAATAAGTGGTTAAGAAACGCCTCCGAGAACTCGTCCCAACCAGCTGGAAGCGCATGCTCCCCCCGGGACAGTTCCCATGAATCAAACCAGTTGACTGTAATATCACGCAGCCGATGAGAACCCAATACCACTGACTCCGCCTCTGAGGCCTTGATCACCTTCATGATCTGATGCAGCTGTCGAATAAACTCCTGAGGATCTTCCTCAGTTTTTGATCCATAGAACTCTGGTGGATTGAAACTCAAGAAGTCCCGAAGCCTCAAACTATCGGTTCTGGGGTGCACCACCGGTACTACCGGAACCACCGACTCCCGTCAGTCCTCATGTCTCGCCACGATCCTAGCTAGTAACTGGGTCATCTCTTTGTAACCCATATCCTCTGCTCCTGGCCGTGGGACTGGAGGCTCAGGTACCGTGGCCTCAGTAGCTACTGTTGCTGCTCTAAACTCTCTTGGGGATGGCGGCGTCGTAGAAATTTCCGTCTGATGCACTATCTCCGGCAATGACTGGGCATGTGCCCTAGTAACCCTCTGAGTCCCACTAGCAGCTCCCTCTGCTGCCTTGCCCTTCTGGGCCGCGGTTGCCTTGCGTGGAGGCATAACTGATACATAAGAATACGTCAGAGGGAGTCCAACCTATAACACAACTCTATTGCACGATCTCAGCGTTAGAAGAATGGAAACCAATCCTAAATATCTTGTAGCTTCCTGATTATAGGTGTGGTGCACAACACGCCGATAATCAAGACTCTACTAGATACGGTCTGTAGACACTTTCCGAGGACTAACTGCTCTGATACCACTTTTGTCACGACCCGACCTCGGGCCCGTAACTGGTGCCTTACCCGGGCACCCTAGTAGGTATACATCAGAGAAAACCAGCAGAATAAACTCATAGACATGGAACTATGTAGAATATGAAACAGGCTAACCGATAAGGTCGCCTTTCAACATATATATAAATATCAAAAGCCCGAACAGTTATATCCTTTACAAACCCAACTCACAACAGGACTACAGACCTCTAAGAGTTTTTAACATAACAACTATGATGGGACAGGGCCCCGCCATACTCCTGAATGTACATGTACCTACAATGACAGGGAACCATACCAAATGATAAGCCTCCGGAGAAACGGAGCTTCCCAAAACACAGAACTGTGATCCTATGAGCGAGGATCAACAACCGGAGAGACATGCGTGAACGCACTTCCGAAGGAGGTCGATCAACAGTACCAAGTATGTGGCGAAATCTTTGTAATGAAATCACAATAGTCTAAAAATAAATCCAGAGACATATATGACAAACCAATTAACAGTACATTGTGCCTTACTATATACGAGAGTAAATAAGTGTAACTGGCCGGTTCTGAATAGGCAGCCAATGATCAAACTAGGGTCATTCGCCCATAGTATCATTGTGCAAATCCAAATCCTGAACTCTTTTAGTCCGCATAGGTCGCGTGGACCCGCATGAGGTACTCCTCGCATCGGGGGAAGCAAACCCGCAGAATGTAACATATAGGACCATGTCCCGCATGAGCCCCTTGGACTCGCATGAGGGTATTCCTCGCATAGGACCCCGTCCCGCATGAGCCCCTTGGACCCGCATGAGGTACTCCTCGCATCGGGGGGAGCAAACCCGCGGAATATGAACAACGCAACATGGCCAGGGGGTTGACCCCATAATAAGTGATATAATACAAGCGCAACCGGCTAACGTAAACAACATAGGCAAATTAAGAAAAAACCCTTAACACAAAAGTCTCAAGACACTAATACTCGTAGTATCAAGACACGTTTACTCATCAAATCAAGTTACTACACCTTCAGAAAATCATTACAATGCCTTTAAAATCAAGTAAGTAAACTGTTCTTTTATCCTCCTAAAGTCGTGATAACTAACTTCTCATAAAACTATTATAACACTTATGTTTTAAGTAATTCAAAACAATCACACTCATTTGGGAAACCAAGAGAACTTATTATTTTAAAACCAAGTATCAATTTCTTTCCGAATAATGATTCACAACTTTTTAGAATAATTTCAAGGCTCTTAAGATTTTAGAAGTCAAGTCAAGGACATCAAAATGAAACCAAATTCATTTAACACACGTACGTCTACCGTACTATATATTTCATAATAATCATGCTCAAGAGGATAGGAAGAGTTCACATACCTCCTCGGCTTAATCCACTTTCCAAGTCGAATATGTCGCACATAGAATATCAACCTATAATAACCATAACACGTCTATCAACCTCTAGTTTTCTTCGTAGAATATTTCTAAGCATAAGGTCTCTTATTCTACGGAAAATTAGGCAGCACTTCCCCTGTTTCTACGTACTTTTCCATCTTTTTCAAGGCCCAAAATAAATAACCAAATGCCACATTTAAGGCGCAACAAAATCAGATTTCAAATGGGATTACACGCCAAGTAGGGCGTGTAAAATTCAGCCCCTTAATCTACCAACACTGTCCATTAAAACTAGTCCATAGTCCAATGTAAAAACAGTCCATTAGTCCACTAATACAATACATTAGTCTAGTCCTTTAGTTGGTGTTCTTGGCCAACTACTACAATCAAAACTGTCCAGTTTCCGACTAGCATGCCAAAATTGTTTCATTACTTCTCTATAATTCCAACTTATATTCCAATCTTTATATAAGTTATTTTAACTTGTTTATCAACAAGATTCCTTCATGTCAACAAGTAATAGGTAATGTTTTAACAACTTTAATGGCTAGCATGCCAATTTTCGATTTTAACATCTTAATAAAGTCCAAATCTTTTCAATCTTTCTTCCATATATCACATACTCATTTATATACTACTATAACATGTAATCTCCAATTACATTAGAAGGACAAAGATTATTACCTCAATAAGCCCAAAATTCTCCAATATTATAATTCGATCCTTAGAAATCTTAGCTCATATTCCTTACGTTCCAATCCACTCCAAGCAACCCTTAGAAGTTCCTAAACAACTTCTCTTCAAGATTCATCCAAAAATATGAAGATCACCTTAGGGTTTCACGTTGCGAATAACGGATTAACGTAGTATTTCCGGGATTTTTGTGTTGGGATATCCTTAGAACACTACTATGGACACTTGGTTTAAGTATTGGGATTAATCAACAACAATTGAAGAATTGTTCTTCAATAAAGGGGGGGGGGGGGGGTGCCGAGAGTCACTAAATGAGGGAGTAATATTCTTGAAATTTTTCTAAGTGTTAAGTCTTCAACCTCTAGGTGTGTATATATAAGACAACCAAGTGCTAGGATTAAGGCAAGTGTGTGGTTGAGATTGGGGACAAGTGTGTGTGGATCCCATTTGTCCACTTGTCCAACAAATATCTTGAGACACTTGCCTTGCCACTTGTCCCACACATTCTCGCCCAACATGGGCCACATGGGGGTGACACGTGTCACCCTTCTATTGGTCCAAACTATTTCATCTCCCCAAAATCTCAATAATTGGTCAAATACCAAAAACCTTGTGGGCCCCACAAAATCGTAAAATTTCTCGGATGGGCCCTACATGACCAAATTTGGAATTAAAATTCCATAATTCATATAAATCCTATAAGTCTTAAGTACCAAAATTGAGAATCCAATTCCCAATAATAAACTTTTTTCCTTCACGAGGTTCGGACTATTTTTCGTAGGAAAAAGAATTGTTTCTTCCTTTTCAAACTTACGGTCGCATTCTCTTGCGTACGTCCTCATATACATACCCTGAAACTACGGGGTGTAACACAACTCCCATGACATCATTATGTGGGTTTGCTCTCCACGATGCGAGTATTGCGTATATGCTCATTGCGGGTCCATAGGGCCTATGCGAGTGAAATAGTCTTATGCAGGTGAAATAGTCCTATGTGGGGAAAATTGTCCTATGCGGGTCCACAAGACTCATGCGGGTGAAATAGTCCTATGCGGGGAAAATTGTCTTATGCGGGTCCACAAGACTCATGCGGGTGAAATAGTCTCGTGAATAGGATTGCATAATGATACTACAGGCGGGTGACCCTAAATTAATCATGACCTTCCTATTTTAAAATGGTACAGTTTACTCTCATTACTCTACTTTTAAAAAAGCATAGTGTACTGGTAGTTCATTATTACATTTGTCTCTTGTTATCTGTTTGGCCTGTTATAATCTCATTTACAGTGGTACAAGGGTACAGTGATACCAGGTACAATTGGCTCTTATTTTATATGACACGGTAGGATCTGGTATTTGATTTTCATACTTGTCTCTGTCATTCTTTTGTACAATTATGATCTTGTTTACTGTACTTTATTTCCGTTTCATACTTAGTATTTGTTGTACTGACCCCCTTCGGAGGGCTGCGTTCATGTCCGCAGGTATTAGGTACTCAGTTGTGGATCCGCGAGCTTAGGATCCTTGTTCAGCATTTTGAGATGGCTCCAATGTTCTGGAGCTTGTCATTATGGCTAGGTATATTCAGGGGTACGGCGGGGCCTTGTCCCGTCATAGTTTACTGTTCAAACTCTTAGAGGTCTGTATTCATATGTGGGTTGGACTAGTGAGAGTTGTATTTACATTGTTGTACGGTTGCAGACCCATTCGGGTGTTATATATATTATGGCAGCCTTTTCGGCTTTGCAACTGTTTAAAGAAAAAAATGAGTGTTATTTATCTTCCGCGGTTTACTTGTGTTGTATGGGTAGAAGGGTGTCAGGTAGGGCACCAGTCGCGGGCTCGGGGTTCGGGTCGTGACAACCGCGGTCCCGTCCCATTTTCTGACCCCCTTTCCATTTCCAATGTCCCGATTATCAACTGAACATATATATTATCTCTTTCTAATTACATCCTTCAATCAACGGAACATTTGACTTAGTGTTTACCATTCAGGTCTCTACATATTGACACTAATATCATTAGGATCTTCACGGAACTCTTAGACTGCGCCGAAAGACGAACCTCAATATGTAAAGTTTAGCTACACGGAGCACGTGAACATAACCTCTAATGTGGGAAGATAAAATCCTTTCATTCACGACACACTCAATCAAGCTTAGGATTTGTCAAGTGTCTATCCAAATGACTTGATCATAATAACTCATCTATATTAGCTGACAACAGGACCATATCAAAGACATGTCCACTGCGTTGGCCAACAACTTAGTCAACCTAATATCTTATGAGTATCTGAGTGTTCACTTGAATATATATTCAAGGAATGAATCATAATCTTGGCTCACATACCACCTTTAATCTACTTCGTAATGCACCCAAAACAAGTCGCGTCTCAACCTATAAGGTATTTGAGCTTAGGACAGGATCAAAGTACATTACTCCGTAAACAAGATGATATTGACCTCAAGTCTAAGTACTTCTATCTCCCACACACCGATGACATTATAGACATATAACAAAGCGATGCATCACGGGGTATACCAATACTTCAACAAGTATTCATGTGTCCATCACGAGTTGCCATAACTCGTAGCAAGTGAGACATACTACATCCCCTAAGGATATGATGCAGACCACATGTCGACGTATCGCATATCATCGATATCTCAATTTCGATGATCATTAGTCGAGGTAATTTAAGAGTTACGTTATAATATTAATTCTCACATCATTAATAAACACGTAAACTCTAGAGATGCATTTATAGAACATTATAAAAATCAACTAATAATTCAACAAATGCAAATATCATAATATTAATCATCATCAATATATAAATATGAATGTGTATAAAGTACATTTTGTCCTAATACAGATTGTCTCTAAGACATACATATACTTTCAACAAGAAGAATCCAACAATCACGAATTAGTGCCTCTAGATGCTATTTGTAGCACGAGTAAATTGTTTGTGTTCTGAAACGATTGTTAAAATAGATTCTTTTGGCGCTTTATTTTTTTAAAACGAAGTAGGTTGTATTATTTTTAGTATAAGTTCTTTTCTTTGTAAAAGTGACTATTTAGCGCCCTGATTATACAAAGAATTTTGTGGAATGCAGACAAATTTGAAGTCCTTTGTCGTGATTTACTCCATTTTCTTTTTTTCTTTTTTTCCTTTTTTTTTTATAATTCGGATGGCTGGATTTTTAAGACTCATATCGCTAGTGCACGCAAATCTGCATTAGGCTCCTGGAGGCGATGGAACCCGTCTTTAGCCGTCACCGCCGGGTAAATCGCGGTATGTGCACCCCGCATTCAGTGTTTGATCGCTACCAACGGATCAATGCCAAGGCCCACTAATGCGACTTGCGGAGGAATCAAACTCACACCGCAACATCGCGCTGCGGTAAGCTGGGAGACTTTAATACGAGGCATATGCCCCGGAGAACGTATCCGTCGAGAATCGAACTTGTGACCCTAAGGCCACAAATTTGACTAATTGCCACTATCAGCGGATTCCATTTTTCTTTCTTTAGTTCTTTGGTATGTTGTCCAACCTATCAAGTCTCGAAAAAGATTTGGCTTCATTTTCTTGTTGAGCGGTAATTCATGATAATTTGATATACGGGATCTCCAGACTTCCACATCCTTTGAGTCTTGGGTACAAACGTCAGGGAGAAATCTCCAAGTTAACCAATTCAGCAGAGGTAACAAGTCAACACAGCAATGTATTTTCGTTGACCGATAACAGAATGGATTGTATAAGGCTTGTACAATTTAATAATCTGAGTGGACGCTGTCTATAGTAGTCTGTAATAAACTTCTAGCTATTTAACCAGCATCTCTCTGGCCTGATAGCTCACGCGAGTTGAGCCCTCTAAGTAACGAGTAAGCTCGAATTTTAGTGGGACAATAAGCTTTCGTCCTGTCAAAGGACATAAACCGGCAGCGTGAGCTTGTTGCAATTTCCAATTTGACCACAAGAATAATAAACACTAGAAAGTTATAATCAAAGTAAAAGTGCTATCAAGAAATAACCCCCCCCCCCCCCCTTCTGAAGTATTTCATCTAGAACTAGAATAGGGCCAAACCAAAGCATCCATTAGATTACAATATTGTATTGTAGGTATATGAAGCATTACCAACAATAATTCGAAGGAATCAGTAATTGTGCCACGAAGGTGGTCAAAAAGCACAAAGTTCCAAACCACAAAACAAAAATAGAAAACTTAACAGCCACTACTATATAACTGCACTCAAAATTCTCCACAACCTGAATTCATTAAGCTTCTAGCTGTTCTTCCTCCTCATCTTCATAGTCATAACCTTCCTCTTCAGCTGTTGCATCTTGGTATTGCTGGTACTCAGAAACTAAATCATTCATGTTGCTTTCAGCCTCGGTAAACTCCATCTCATCCATACCTTCTCCAGTGTACCAATGCAAGAAAGCCTTTCTTCGGAACATAGCTGTAAACTGCTCACTGACCCTACGGAACATCTCCTGAATGGAGGTGGAGTTACCAATGAAAGTTGAGGCCATCTTCAGACCAGTTGGAGGGATGTCACAGACTGTCGACTTTACATTGTTAGGGATCCACTCAACGAAATAGGAAGAGTTCTTGTTCTGCACATTAATCATCTGTTCATCGACTTCCTTGGTGCTCATTTTCCCACGGAACATAGCTGAAGCAGTCAAATACCGACCATGACGAGGATCAGCAGCACACATCATATTCTTTGCATCCCACATCTGCTGTGTTAGCTCAGGAACAGTCAATGCTCGATATTGCTGCGACCCACGAGAAGTGAGTGGAGCAAATCCAACCATGAAGAAATGCAACCGAGGGAATGGGATGAGGTTAACAGCAAGCTTGCGGAGATCAGAGTTGAGTTGACCAGGGAAACGAAGACAGCAAGTTACACCACTCATGGTGGCAGAAATCAAATGGTTTAAGTCCCCAACTGAGGCAAGCATCATCCATCAGTAAATAAATCAACAAAATCGACTACAGCAAGTATATTGATGATAATGGTACATGCAGTAGAATTCATTTTCATGCCCCAAATTGGAAGAACTGGGTGCGATTTACAAACTAACAGAAGGGGGGAAAAGGACAAGCACTAATAGGTAGTGATCATACAACCAGAATCATACACAATCAAATATTTTTTTGGGCATATTTTGACTGCAAAGAAGTGTGAATATTCTAAATACAAGTACTCCCTCCGTCCCAAAATACATGTTTTTCTTTTTAAAAGTCAATTTGACTAAATTTCAAAGCTAAATTAGATTATAGATTAATTCAATATTTAAAACTTCAAATTTAGATATTCAGAAACTATACGAAAAGTACTTGCAATTCTTCTCATATTAATATGATGAAAAAAATATAGCTTAACTTGTTGGTCAAAATTCATGCAGTTTGACTCTTGAAAGGAGTAATGCTACAAGTATTTTGGGATAGAGGTAGTATATAAATCAACTGAACAACGATACATATAACATGTACATCACCACATAAATAAACGAATGGCACCTCCTCCTCCCCCAGCTCATCACAATTTTGTCAAAAATAGATGATAAAACTAACCCAGCATGAAAATATAACACACAACTATCAGGTTGCATTTAGATAGGAAAAAACCAGCTAACTGAAAAAGGTGTAACTTACAGCTCGGAGTAGTAAGTTTGAGAGTTCGGAAGCAAATGTCGTAAAGAGCTTCATTATCCAACACCATACACTCATCTGCATTCTCAACAAGTTGGTGAACAGAGAGAGTAGCATTATAGGGCTCAACAACTGTGTCTGAAACTTTGGGGGAAGGGAACACAGAGAAAGTAAGCATCATTCTATCTGGGTACTCCTCCCTGATCTTAGATATAAGGAGAGTTCCCATTCCTGATCCAGTTCCACCTCCCAGAGAGTGAGCAACCTGGAAACCTGAAACAAAAAAATCCATATTCATTTGTCTAACATATCAGATTACTAACAAGTTGACAAGTGATTTTACTTTGAGCCCAAAATGCTTTCACAGGATGTAAGCAAAAGTTGGATAGTGCAGTCTTTTACTCATTTAGAGGGTAACAAACCAAATCTAATTTAGATAATAGGCTCTCATTCAAGTAGGGTCTGAGTTTCTAAAATTCAAATTGCACTCGTGTACTTAGTTTTGGACCAAAAATAAGAGATCAACCAAGTAAAGAGGTTTTAAGCAATTGCGGCAACCATGATCCTATAACCATTAGGAGGAAAACTATATTCAACCTGAATAACAGCGTTAAGTAAAATATCACTCACTTATTTTCCATAAACAAGCGAATTTGCCAAATAGACTAGGGGTGGCAATGGGGCAGGGCAAAAGCAGGGTGGTTAACGGGGCAGGCAGGGGAGTACTTAAACGGGACGGGGCAGGGCGAGTCAAAACACATTTTAGAAAATTGTAATAGGACAGGGCAGGTAATAGGGAAAAACAAAGAAAATATTTTTCTAGTTTCATATAATTAAAAGTGAATGACACATTTATTCTTTAACTCCACCACCTAACCTATTGACATATTTAAAACGGATAAAGAAATAAAATTATGATTAATTAATCGTTAGCATAAAACAAATCAAATTTACGGCAGATTTGAAAGGACCAACATGCATTGTATGATATTGTAGCTTATTTATAAGATTCGTATAGCTGAACTTCAACCTGCTTGCGATTAGTGATTAATTGTTCAATGGCATGTTAATTCTTTTTTTTTAAATAAAAATATACACTTAAAATACGATAGAAATTTGGTGGTAAAAATATGGTGCCATCATTGAAGTATACATGAGTACTCAAAAAGTTTTGGCCACTAATGCATGCTGAAATAAAAACTCAAATATGATAAATTTTCTCTTAAGAAAAAGTGTAGAAATATTTTTATTGTGGTTTGTTCTGAGGAGTCGTGGTGAAAATAATTAAACAAATAAAGAAATAAAACGTTATAACAAAAAGTGACATAAAAGAATTTCTTAAATTGTAGTGAATTTTATGTTGAAAAGTGAAAACAAAGAAAAAAATAAAAGATAACATAAATGGGGGCAGGGCTTAGCGGGTCAAGGCAGGGCATTTTTTTGGACAAAACTAAACGGGGCGGGGCAGAGCGGGTCAAAATCTTAGTAGGTCAAAGCTTATCCCGCCCAATTGACATCCCTAAAATAGACACAAATTTTCTTTCCGGAATGAAAGATGTTTTAGTAAAATTGAAGTAAACTCATTGTCCTTCATATGCGCAAATTAAAAAAAACTAAGTTATATCAAACCGATCATTCTAAGAGTTACTGTATGTTTAAAGCCTCAAAATGCACTCCGATGCACAATAAACAATCTATTTTAAATCACCAGAAATAAATACTTAATAAATAAAATATACATAATAACAAAACACCATCAGAATGGAAGTGTTATATGGCATATCACAATTGTTCGCCATAAACAGCAGATTGATTCAGTAAAATCGAAATTCAAAGAGGATACGTGAAACAACATGACTGAAACATGTACCACTTCAATAGCCAAAAAAACAAAAAACTAAACAACGAAATCGCTAGATCAAGAGAATTGACTTTGCTAGACTTGAAGAGACTTATCAAGTACCTTGTACACAGTAACAAATATTTCTTTTCCTGAATGAAAAGAAGTTGTTCTGATAAAATTAAACTAAACTCATTTTCCTTCATATGCGCGAATATAAGACACCTTAGTTAAATCAAAGCGTTCATTCAAAGAGGTACTGTATCTCTAAGCTTCAAAATGTACAATAAACAAATACACATAATAACATAGCACCAGCGGATTAATTTAGTAAAATCGAAATTCAAACGCAATAATGACTTCAATAGACACTAATCTTACCAAAATTTCACCTGACTGTCTCATAAACCACAACGAAATAGCCAGGAAAAAGAACTAAACAGTGAAATTGACTCTACTAGACTAGCGGAGATGTATCAAGTACCTTGTAAACAGTCACAATTCTCAGCCTCCTTCCTCACAACATCTAGAACCGAGTCAATAAGCTCCGCTCCTTCAGTATAATGTCCTTTCGCCCAGTTATTCCCCGCACCGGACTGTCCAAAAACGAAGTTATCAGGCCGGAATATCTTACCATACGGTCCAGATCTAACACTATCCATAGTTCCCGGCTCCAAATCCATAAGCACGGCGCGTGGAACAAACCTTCCACAACTCGCTTCATTATAGTAAACATTCAATCGCTCCAATTGAAGATCGCTATCTCCTTGATACCTTCCGGTGGAATCAATACCGTGTTCCGCACAGATAACTTCCCAAAACTTTGCTCCGATTTGGTTGCCGCATTGGCCTCCTTGAATGTGCAAAATCTCACGCATTTTTTTTTTGTAGATAGAGGGCTGAGGGTTTTAATGATTTGGGAAATGAGAGAGAGAGAGAGGAGGGGAAAGTATATACTGGAGTAAACGGAGCTTTTTCGCCGTTAAATGTAACGGTGGTAGAAATGTTTTATTTTAGGGGGAATTTTAATTTTTAAATTTTTGGAATAGGTTGGGATATCGTAATCATCGCACTTGCATAGTGTTGTACGTACTACTCCTAATAAAAAAGAGCGTCAATTAACTTTTATTTTCCTGTCCAAAAAAATATTTCGCGTATCAAATAAAAAAATAGTTAATCTTAGTCTTTCGGGGCATAGCTGGTGGGAGCACTTTGCTCTCATTTAGAATAGGATCTTGTAGGTGATATCTGTTGTTCGGTTCTCAAATCCTAGTCATTCAGAAACATCACGTGATTTAATGATATAGTGTTGAGAGATCGATATTACTATCTTGAATAGTCTGGCGTAAGCAATGAAGTTGAACGTAAAAGAAATAGTTAATCTTAACAGTCTTACGTAGTAATCATGGTCTTGAATAGTTTGTATGTAGATCATAGTAATTCCTATGTGCAAGGTGGCACGTGATGACGAGACGTCATATGCTTTAAGATATTTTGGGATTGGAAACAAAATACGAATTCCTTTCCTTCGTGGCTTAGTAAAGTTATTGTGATTTGTTCGTCAATGAACCTTTTTTTCCTTTTTGGACAATTAGAGTACAATATAAAACTCATCTAACTGTTATTATTTGAATAAAAGACAAAGGAGACACCCACTGTGATGGCAACAACTCTCAATCACCCAACACCCATGTACAAAAAGAGAAACAAATGAATCCTCTCACCTCATGCCCAAAAATAAACTATTTACCTGATATACCTCATTCCCAAATTCCTTTCTTTCTGATATCATCGCAGTATATTTATATATCATTTATATACTGAAGAACCAAGAGAAGGACTGAAGTAATCTTTAATGATACTATCTCAGTATATTTATATACCACGATAGTATCATGATCATGAGGAGAATTGAAGGACTGAAGTAGTCCTCCATGATATCATCACAATATATGTATATAAGACAATGATATTATAGAGTTTATTTTTGAGAAGAGTGTATTTTTTTAATAAACGAATATGATCATCCATGAAATAGTATCTCAATATATTTTATATTACGATGGTATCATGCATGACTAAGAAAATGACTGAAACAGTCTTTCATGATACCATCTGAGTATAGTATATACTATGTTGGTATCATAACTGAGAATCAGGGGGACATAGTGGGTAAATAAGTTTAATTTTTTTTAGGAGGCATGAAAAGTAATAGAGATAAAGACAGGTTAATAGTTTGTTTTCATGGGTGTATATGTGATATTTCCCCAAATTTTTACCCTAAGCAAATAAATGTATTGCATACGATTATATTTTTTAACACAAACAAAGCTAAACTTTTGTATCCCCGCAGAGCAATATTCGCGTCCAAATCTGATTTATTTACTCGACAATTCATCTGGTAACTTCACGTTCGCTAAAAAAGCATAAAACATTCCAATGAGTTCTATTGAGCAATTCCTATATATCAAGCACTAGCTCCTGGTCTGACCTCATAAAAAGCAATCAAAGAGGAGATCAAAGAGAATGAAACGCACGTATGGTTCCTTCCTTTTCTAGAAAATGTCTGAAACAACCTCCTACAAAATTACCGAAGGGTTTGTTTATCCTTCCAGTTTCGAGTGTCTTCTTGGATAGTTATAGCGGCCCATAGGCGCACCAGAGATAAAATATGATAAGTAGATGTTGACAGTCAATTTTGACCCATTTTTCGTATATTTATTGCAATTTTATGTGTTTTAGGACACCACATTTTAATCAGCATTTTTTGCATTTTTTATCTTTTTATTTTAAATTAAGCATTATGTCTTTTGTTAATATTATGTTTTTATTATTATTACACCGTCGTTTTATTTTATTAATGTTTGCATCTCTTTAAATAATTAATTGGCACCGCATTTTTATTTTTAATTAGGCATTAAACATTTCTTAAATATTGCATTTTATCATTATTGCATCGGCATTTTTAGTTTTGATAATTTTGTACCTTTAAATAATTTTTCTTTTAAACAATTAATTCATTTTGCATTTTTTGTCAAACCAGTCCAGTCCAAGACACAATTTGAATCAGTGCAATCCAACGCCATTTTTTTATTTCATTCAAACACCCTCTTTTATTTTCCCCCCTAAAATCAAATACCACTTTTCATCCCCCCCCCCCCCCTCCCCCAAAATATCAAACCCTAAAAACCTACCCTATATAATAAACATTACCCCCCTTTATTAAAAGGAAGAGAGCGATCATGAGAAATCAATGACATCACCACACGCCTCTCTCCTCTCTCTCGCGCCTCTCTCCTCACCTCTCCCGCCATTCCGTCGACGCATCCTCTTCCCCTTTCCGTCGTCGCCGGTGAAACCGTGAACCTCATATTGTCGACTCGCCGTCACGGCGAACCACGCCGTCGAACCATACCGCCGCTCCGAACTCGGGCGTGGTAGTGCCTACAGGCATCCTTCTACCTTAACAACACAAGTAAACTGCGGAATTTAAATAACACCTCCTTTTTTTTTAAAACCAACATACGTGCGGCAAAGCCGAGCAAAGCGCCGTATAATGTCGTAAACAAAAGACACTGCTGTACGAAGTCTAATATTTTATCTTGAATGGCGGACAAGGCCGCCGTACCCATAATCGTACAAAAGCATGTACTAAAGAACTTATACCAAAAGATAAACTCAGAACAAAAGAGCTATCCACAAAGCTACGAGCGGTCCTACACTGCCGATCACCAAACAATGCGTACCTAAACTGCGGCGTGACGCGGCCCGAAGGAGGTCGGTCTGAAGAATGTACCAAGTATGTGAAGTGAAAAATCGTAATGAAATCATAACTTTCTAACAAAGCAGAGACATGTATGATAGCGACTACGATCTGCAATACATATGATCATGCTCAAGTCAGGGACGCATGCCCTCAAATCATTACTAAAATATAACCATGGGTCTCACGCCCATAATATCAATCATGCTCGTGGAATCCTTCCTCACTGCCGGCAGTCCATGATATAATATAACACCAAAAGGCATACATGAACACCAAGTCCCACGTGTCCTGAAAGCTATGCGGGCGAGTAGGAAAAGCGGCGGTGGTATAACGTTTTGGGGTTTACCCCTCATTTATACTCTTACCCTGGAGAAGGTGGTAACGCAGGTGGTATGACGTCTTGGGGGTTTACCCCTCATCTATACTCTTACCCTGGAGAAGGTGGTAACGCAGGTGGTATGACGTCTTGGGGGTTTACCCCTCATCTATACTCTTACCCTGGAGAAGGTGGTAACGCAAGGGGTATAATGTCTTGGGGGTTTACCCCTCATTTATACTCTTACCCTGGAGAAGGTGGTATAGCGTCTTGGGGGTTTACCCCTCACTTATACTCTTACCCTATCTCAACTGACCCTCAAACAAAACACAAGCACTACCATGTCTTTTATAAAAATCGGGGAATTTAACCCAAGTACTCTGAATAGCAAGCATACGTGGAATCCACATCTGTTATACCGTATTTCCAGTATATGCGTAAGGGCGTCGTAGAAAATTTGAAACTTGTACTAAGGCTTGGCGAATTAATTTTGTTCACAACACCGCTTTTGAGTCGTTTTTCGAAAGCGTTTTCCACGACTTTCGTAGGGAATTTCCGCTATGTCATTTTTAATTTTTGCGGATTTTTAGAGAGGCGAAACATTTTGGACCAACGGGAGGGTGACATGTGTCACCCTCACATTGAAGCAAGCGGCAACCCTTGGCGAAATGGACCACTTTATGGCCTTGAATTGTGCCTTGTTTTGTGCCTTGTTTTGTGGAGTGTTTTGTGGAGTAGGGTTAGGGTGCATGGCTTGATCTTGGCCTTACACTTGCCTTGCACATGGCTTGATCTTGGCCATTGGTTGGCCTTTGGTTTTGCTATAAATACCACTGGCAGAAGACTTCATCCATTCCAAAAATCACCAAGTCTTGAAAGCCTTCCTCCCTTTCTTGTGCTCTGGCCGTGAGCTACCCCCTCCCCTTTTCGTGAGGCCTAGTGGCCGAGAGGTACTTTCCCCTCCTGGTGGCGCCCGGTAGAGCCTTACTGCTTGGGGTGTTCTCGTGAGTACCCTTAGTGGTGTAGAAATACTCTCAAAAGTATTGTTATAATGCCCAATTACCTTAGCCATATACCTTGTTGTATTCTAAGGTTATACCTATCTGAAAAGCCAGAAATACTATTATACTTCCCGTCGATCCTGGCAAAACCACAGTGGAAATCTCCATAGTCGGTTGGGGTATTGTGTAGAAGTTGGTTAGAACTTCTAAGGGTGGTTTGGAGGCGGAGTTGGGCGCACGGAGTTGGAGCTAAGCGATTGCTCGGGATCGACATTTAAACTAGGATAATTATGGGCTTATCGAGGTAATTATCTTGTCCTCTATTGTAATTGGAAATTACATGATTGTGAATATATAGTTGAAGTATACTATATAATAGAAATGAACATAGTTATCGGCAATGTCTTTTGACTTAAGCACGAATTTAAAGAAAATCTTGAATTGTAATTACATAGGGTTGTATTACGATAGACTTGTGTAATGTAGTACAGTGGAGTAAATTGTACCGTTAGGGTTGGATGTATAACCCCTGGTTGGCTTGGTGGCGGCCTCGATAGAGAGGAGATTTCTGTTGTTGCGGGGAGGTCTTCGAATTTTTGGTAGAATGTTCTACGATGAGATCTAAATGTTAATAAAGCGCGCGTGGCCTTATAGGTTGATGTACTACGTGTGGCGCGATCTACGTGGCTTAAGGAGTAGCGAGCGGTTGGAAGTACTTGGGCGTTTTGCTATTAGTCGATACTCGTCGCGAGGTATGTGAACCTCTTCCTATCTCTTCTAGCATGATATGTGTGAACTATGTAGTGCGGTGAGCGTCACGTGTGCTAAATGTGTTTGAGTGGTTTAAAACATAAAGTGTTATAACGGCTTTATGGGAAGTTGGTTATAACAACTTTATGTCGGTAAGAAAATACGTGTGGTTTTAAAAGGTAAGCGATTTGAACTATAAGCGGCTTGTTATGTGTTAATAAAGAACTTGAAGTATTTCAAAAGATTTTTGAATCATTTTGAAAAAGAAGTAATACTTGGCTTTTGAAAACTTAAGAGTTATACTAGCTTTATGGGAAGTTAGGTATAACGGCTTAAGAATGTTTCTTGATTTGAAATCGAATGTGTATCGACAAACCAACTGCGGCGTTAATAAAAGGAAATGTTTTGACTAATTAAGTACTAATAAAACCGGTAGAAACCTCATCTGCATAGAAGCTAAGATGAGACAAAATGATATTTCTAGATCATTTCTTTGTAATAAGATTGTTATAAACAAGAATATCCTACTCACATAGGAGGCTTAGGTTTCTCAGATTGTTTAAAGGAGAATTATATTCTTAAATGAATAAGACTATGAACTACGAAACCGTTCTAAAATGAGAAACTTGAACATTGGAAATTAGGCAAACTTGAACATTGGAAAGAATGTTGCTACTCGATTTTACAAAGGTAAGTAATTGATTTACCTTAAAAGATAGTCACTCTATTTCATATACTACGGGTATTGTGTGACTTTTGTGAAAGTAACGTATCTTTTAAAGAGTTAATGTATGAAGTACTTTGGGGATAAAAACCCGATCTTGTTAATCATATAGTAGAAGGTGCCTTGTGTGAACAACTTGATTGTATTGGTTTGTGATAGCCTTGTAATACTTTCTTGTTGCTTTGATAAGTAAGCGTGTTAGGATCTACGTGTGTTAGTATCTTGTGATGTTGTGTAAAGGGTGTTCCTTTGTTGTGCTTATGTTGGTTAACGATAATTTGTTGTGTTAATATTTTACATCACTCTCTTGAGATGATTAGGGGTTAAGCGCCTCCGTCGCGGGGTAGACTCGGCGATGCAGGACCGTGATTCGAGAATACCTCTGCGGGTCTGAGGGCCTATGCGGAGCTACGAGTTCGAGTTAGTGTCGTCCTTTATGGGCATGCGGTCGCGTGGCGTGCGGACTCGAAAGTCGGGGCGATCGGGAGTAGCTACCCTCGTCACGGGGATACCTCATGCGGGGCGATGAGATTGGCCTATCGGGTGCGGGAAGTTCGAGACTAGACGCGCGCATTAGATCTGCGGGCAAGTGGCGGCTTTGATCATGTAATGATGCAGACGAATCTTATGATCTGATTCGCGACCTTGTTGATGCATGGGTGTTAGTAGCGGCTATGCCTTCGTCTTTACCGTGCGGTGTTATTATGACACGCAGTGGGACACGGTGTTCATGTGTGTTCCTTGGAACTTTTATATCATAAAGCTAAGATGAGAATGTGTCCAGGCACGATTGATGTTGTGGCGTGAGACCCATTGTTATGTTCTTTGGTGATGACTTGAGGCGTGAGTCACGACTTGATATGATTGCTTAGTTATTGTAAAGCGTAGTTTGGTTATCATACATGTCTCTGCTTTATAGACTATTATGATTTCATTTACTGATATTTTTAGTTTCACATACTAAATTTTTGTTGTGCTTGACCTCGCCCGGCTGCGTTAAATCCGCGAGTTGAGGTACACGATCGTTGATCTAGCTCTCGAGTCACGATTCGGCGTTTGGGAAGCTCCGTTTCTCGGAGGCTTATCGGTGGTATAGTCCTGCGTAGTAAGTGTTTACATTCGGGGTTTGGCGGGGCCTGTCCGCCATTGTTGTCATATCATTCTTAGAAGTGCAGTAATCTTGTTGTGGCGGGGTTTGTAAAAGGATTAAAGCGTTCATTTGTAAAGTTGTTATTTATATATCTTAGAAAGGCAAGTTTTCCTCGATTCTTGTTTTGTATACATGCATTTCATGTATGTGTTTTATGTTCGTGATTACTCGATGTTGTGTCACTAGGGTGCGGGGTAAGGCACCGATCCAGCGATTTGGGTTGTGACAAAAGTGGTATCGAGCGATTAATCCTCGGAAAGTGTCTCTGAGCCGTATCGATGAAGTCTTGATTATCGGTGTGTTGTGCACCACATCAATAATCAGGAGGCTATAGGATATTTAGGATTGGTTTCTATTCTTCTCACTCTGAGATCGTGCCTTAGAGCTGTGTTGTAAGTTGGATCCTCTGAACGTATTTCTTTCCTTATCGTTATGCCTCCGCGTAGGGCAAACCCGGGCCCAGGAGGGCAAGGCAGCCGAGGGAGCTGCGAGTTGAGTACAGAGGGTCACGAGGGCACGGGCCCAATCTTTACCTAGGGTAGTGCTTCATTTGGGGATTTCTGCGACGTCACTGCCCAGTGAGTTTAGCACGCGGCGGCGATTCTACTGCGGCCATGATATTTGAACCTTCAGTTCCACGACCAGGAACAGAGAATATGGATTGTAAAGAAGCGACCCTGTTACTAGCTATGGATTTGGCTACCAGAGAGATACCGATGTATCGCGAGTCTTGATGACTACCTAAGAGAAGGTTGTGCAAGAGAAATCCTTCAGTTAGGCTTGAGCATGGCACGTATGCGAGCTTATGCGCAGAAAGCGTGAGATCGGCGGGTTAACGAGGGCGAGAAGAGGCGAGCGGCGAGTCCTTTGGTAACTTTCGGGCGAGTCACCTCAAAAGCGATTAGATATGCACCTCCGCCCGGTCGCAGTGGTCTTCCAGATTTCGGGGCGTTCGGGGTGTGCGGGAGTTGGTCGAGAACTCCGGGGCTTCGGTTCGCGATGTGACGTCATCCGGGAATGTCATCTTTTAGTTGGTACTTGTTGTACTGTGGCGTCGAGGCAGTGTCGAATGGGTGACCTAGTAAGGGGACTTTGCCTTGATGTCGGTGGGTAGTTCGTCATCTTCCTTAGCTATCGCCTACAGGCGAGTTTGATTAAACGACTAAGGGAGTGAAGCGATAAATATAGATATATCTTTAACCCTCAGAGATCGGTATGTATGATAAGGTGAGTATACCTTAAGTGCTATGTTACGATAGCGGTGTGTTAGTCGTGATTAGATCATGGTTGTTTAGCAGAGTAAGATTTTGGGGATAGAGAAGGTGTGAGCCTTAGAGCTTTTACTAGAGACCTTAGAGGTGAGGCCGTCGAGAAAAGGTGTAGTGTTATGTTTGACCCTTATTGGGAGTGCATAGTGCACGTGAGTTATGTTTGGGATAGGTCCCTAGTAGTGTGGAATGAAAGAGGGTAGTTGAGCTAAGAAGGCCGCTAGGTTTTGAAGCGTGATTAGTAAGATTGTTCGGATCGGGAGCTAGTATTGTGCGCGTTCTTAGGGTCGGGTTGGGGCCGTTGCGGGTCAACCCGCGGCGAGTTTAGTGGTGGGGTCGGTTTGTGGTGGTCGCCAGTGGTAAGTCACGAGGGTGTTAGGCCCAAGTTTAGTTAACCAGCGTCACGAACTCGTGGATCGTTCGACCGATGGTCGGGCGAGGTCGATCGTCTTGTTTTCTAGCAAAGACCGTTTACTCGGCGATATTGTTTTATCGTAAATGTTGTAAGGCTGCACGGTGCCTACCTTCACCTTATGTCGCAGTGAAGCCCGGTGTGGCTATTTTCGTTTTCTAAAAGTTTTACGAGCGGGGTTAAGAACTCGGTGAGTCTCGAGAATCGCGTTCGCCTCGGGCGGTGTTTGGATTTCGGGGATAGTTGTAGGGATTGTTGTCTCTGTGGAGGTAGTGTTTAAGCTATCATTTCGGTGTTCGGATGTCGCTTTTTAAAGCCTCGTGGGGCGGAAGTGTAAATTGCCGGTCGATTGGTTCGGCGTTGGCAAGATTCGCACGATTGGTTCGAGCTTGTTCCGGTATTGTGGATAGTCGAAGCTTGTCTAGAAGAAGTTACGCGGCTCGGAGAAATCGTGCGGATAATCGGCGGCGGCGAGAGTTCGGTCGACGGTCGGTTTTCTTGAAAGTACCACCCGGGTTGGGTGTGATGAGTTTGGAATACGAGAGGAACTTAGCCCGAGTTACTTTGGGCCTTTTTAGTTCATGTGAAGAATAGGCGGGTTGCACATATGTTAGCTTTGCCGTCCAGGCTTAGGAGGCGATGCGTCGATCTTTTCGTATTGTTATGATCGGAAAGTATCGAAATCCATCAGTGTTCGATCAATGATGACCGTTAGAGATAGTAACCGAGTTTTGAATCTTGTGCGATGCGGAAATGTGGTAAGAGTTCGAGTGTCGCGGCGACTACGTGATCGCGTGCGGCCGTTACCCTTGTTGGGTCGCCTGAGAAGGTTGATGCCTCAGGCAAAGTGACAAAGGTGGTATCATGTTGGTGATGTTGAAGGTGTTTCCTCGTGAACTTGGATGTAAGTACTTGCGTGGGTGTTTCTGTGGCCAGATGTGGCAGGTTTGTTCTCGTAAGTATAGTAGTGAAGACTATACTGGCACGCGTTTGTTTTGAGACTTAGAAGGAACATTCGGGACGAATGTTTCTAAGGAGGGGAGCATGTTATACCCCGTATTTCAGTATATGCGTAAGGGCGTGCGTAGAAAATTTGAAACTTGTACTAAGGCTTGGCGAATTAATTTTGTTCCTGACACCCGTTTTGAGTCGTTTTTCGAAAAGCGTTTTCCACGACTTTCGTAGGGAATTTCCGGCTATGTCATTTTTAATTTTTGCGGATTTTTAGAGGCGAAACATTTTGGACCACGGGAGGGTGGCATGTGTCACCTCACATTGGAAACAAGCGCGGCAACCCGGCGAAATGGACCACTTTATGGCCTTGAATTGTGCCTTGTTTGTGCCTTGTTTTGTGGAGTGTTTTGTGGAGTAGGGTTAGGGTGCACATGGCTTGATCTTGGCCTTACACTTGCCTTGCACATGGCTTGATCTTGGCCGTTGGTTGGCCTTTGGTTTTGCTATAAATACCCCTAAGCTTGAAGACTTCATCCATTCCAAAAATCTCCAAGTCTTGAAAGCCTTCCTCCCTTTCTTGTGCTCTAGCCGTGAGCTACCCCCTCCCCCGTGTTCGTGAGGCGGAGTGGCCGAGAGGGTACTTTCCTCCTAGTGGCCTTCGAGAGAGCACACCCCTACCAGGGTGTTCTCGTGAGGTACCACTTAGTGGTGTAGAAATACTCTCAAAGTATTGTTATAATGCCCAATTACCTTAGCCATATACCTTGTTGTATTCTAAGGTTATACCTATCTGAAAAGCCGAAATACTATTATACTTCCCGTCACAAAACTGAAACCCTAGGAAATCTCCATAGTCGGTTGGGGTATTGTGTAGAAGTTGGTTAGAACTTCTAAGGGTGGTTTGGAGCGGGTTGGGCGCACGGAGTTGGAGCTAAACGATTGCTCGGGATCGACATTTAAACTAGGATAATTATGGGCTTATCGAGGTAATTATCTTGTCCTCTATTGTAATTGGAAATTACATGATTGTGAATATATAGTTGAAGTATACTATATAATAGAAATGAACATAGTTATCGGCAATGTCTTTTGACTTAAGCTGAATTTAAAGAAAATCTTGAATGTAATTACATAGGGTTGTATTCAGATGACTTGTGTAATAGTAGTACCGTGGAGTAGAATTGTACCGTTAGGGTTGGATGTATAACCCCTGGTTGGCTTGGTAGCGGCCTCGATAGAGGAGGAGATTTCTGTTGTTGGGGAGAGTCTTTGCGAATTTTTGGTAGAATGTTCTCGATGAGATCTAAATGTTAATAAAGCGCCTTGTGGCCTTATAGGTTGATGTACTACGTGTGGCGCGATCTACGTGGCTTAAGTAGCCAAACGGTTGGAAGTACTTGGGCGTTTTGCTATTAGTCGATACTGCGTCGCGAGGTATGTGAACCTCTTCCTATCTCTTCTAGCATGATATGTGTGAACTATGTAGTGCGGTGAGCGTACATGTGCTAAATGTGTTTGAGTGGTTTAAAACATAAAGTGTTATAACGGCTTTATGGGAAGTTGGTTATAACAACTTTATGTCGGTAAGAAAATACATGTGGTTTTAAAGGTAATCGATTTGAACTATAAGCGGCTTGTTATGTGTTAATAAAGAACTTGAAGTATTTCAAAAGATTTTTGAATCATTTTGAAAAAAGAAGTAATACTTGGCTTTTTGAAAACTTAAGAGTTATACTAGCTTTATGGGAAGTTAGGTATAACGGCTTAAGAATGTTTTCTTGATTTGAAATCGAATGTGTATCGACAAACCAACTGCGGCGTTAATAAAAGGAAATGTTTTGACTAATTAAGTACTAATAAAACCAAGAGAAACCTCCATCTGCATGAAGCTAAGATGAGACAAAATGATATTTCCTAGATCATGGCATTTCGTAATAAGATTGTTATAAACAAGAATATCCTACTCACATGTGAGGCTTAGGTTTCTCAGATTGTTTAAAGGAGAATTATATTCTTAAATGAATAAGACTATGAACTACGAAACCGTTCTAAAATGAGAAACTTGAACATTGGAAATTAGGCAAACTTGAACATTGGAAAAGAATGTTGCTACTCGATTTTACAAAGGTAAGTAATTGATTTACCTTAAAAAGATAATCACTCTATTTTCGTATACTACGGGTATTGTGTGACTTTTGTGAAAGTAACGTATCTTTTAAAGAGTTAATGTATGAAGTACTTTGGGGATAAAAACCCGATCTTGTTAATCATATAGTAGAAGGTGCCTTGTGTGAACAACTTGATTGTATTGGTTTGTGATAGCCTTGTAATACTTTCTTGTTGCTTTGATAAGTAAACGTGTTAGGATGCTACGTGTGTTAGTATCTTGTGATGTTGTGTAAAGGGGTGTTCCTTTGTTGTGCTTATGTTGGTTAACGATAAATTTGTTGTGTTAATATTTTACATCACTCATCTCTTGAGATGATTAGAGTTAAGCGCCCTCCGTCGCGGGGTAGACTCGGTGATGCAGGACCATGATTCGAGAATACCTCATGCGGGTCTGGGGCCTATGCGGAGCTACGAGAGTTCGAGTTAGTGTCGTCCTTTATGGGCATGCGGTCGCGTGGCCATGCGGACTCGAAAGTCCAGGGCGATGCCGGGGAGTAGCTACCCTCGATGCGGGGGATACCTCATGCGGGCCGATGAGATTGGCCTATGCGGAGCTGCGGGAAGTTCCAGGACTAGACGCGCACATTAGATACTGCGGGCAAGTGGCCAGCTTTGATCATGTGACGGTCTAGACGAATCTTATGATCTGATTCATGACCTTGTTAGTCGCGTAGGTGTTAGTAGCGGCTATGCCTTCGTACTTACCGTGCGGTGTTATTATGACAGTGGGACACGGTGTTCATGTGTGTTCCTTGGAACTTTTATATCATAAAGCTAGCGGTGAGAATGTGTCCACGGCACGATTGATGTTGTGGGCGTGAGACCAGCTGTTATGTTCTTTGGTGATGACTTGAGGCGTGAGTCACGACTTGATATATCGCTTAGTTATTGTAAAAGCGTAGTTTGGTTATCATACATGTCTCTGCTTTATAGACTATTATGATTTCATTTCTGATATTTTTAGTTTCACATACTAAATTTTGTTGTCTTGACCTCCTTGGGCTGCGTTCATGCCGCGAGTTGAGGTACACCGATCGTTGATCCTAGCTCTCGGTCACGATTCGGCGTTTGGGAAGCTCCGTTTCTCGGAGCTTATCAGTGGTATAGTCCATGCGTAGTAAGTGTTTACATTCGGGGTTTGGCGGGGCCTGTCCGCCATTGTTGTCATATCATTCTTAGAGGTGCATGTAATCTTGTTGTGGCGGGGTTTGTAAAAGGATTAAACTGCTCATTTGTAAAGTTGTTATTTATATATCGAAAGGCAAGTTTTCTCAGTTCTTGTTTTGTATACATCATTTCATGTATGTGTTTTATGTTCCGCTGATTACTCTGATGTTGTGTCACTAGGGTGCCCGGGGTAAGGCACCAGTCACGGGCCCAGTTTCGGGTTGTGACAACATCACTGTCGGTACGTCCAAGTAACTTACAACAAGACATCCGGCCCTCCAACCGAGAGTCGCGGCAACGTAATAAAACATAATACTTGCACTCAAAGGCCATCACCAGCACACATAGGCAATTCCCAATTAATCAAGCCAAAGTACTTATCAAGGCACACATAGAATAATTCTCAATTAACCAAGCCAAAGTACTTATCAAGGCACACATAGAATAATTCTCAATTAACCAAGCCAAAGTACTTATCAAGGCACACATAGAATAATTCTCAATTAACCAAGCCAAAGTACTTATCAAGGCACACATAGAATAATTCTCAATTAACCAAGCCAAAGTACTACGTACTTACATTCTTTTCAAAAGACTCCTTGTAATGTAATACCCCAAGATACTAACACCCGTAGTATCAAGGTGTGTCTATTTTTCAAAGTAAGTTACTACACTTTTAGAAAACTCATTTCAAAGCTTGAAATCAAGTAACCTCAAATTTTCACAATCTAGGCAACTTATGCCTAATAATCAAAATAGACAACTTTCTTAACCTTCCATAAAGCCGTTATAACCAACTTCCCATAAAGCCGTTATAACCCTTTATGGTTTTAGACATATTCATTCCTTTTATAACCAAGAGACTTATACTAATTAAAACCAAGTATCACATACTTACAAATCAAGTTCTTAACTTTCAAAATACTTCAAGTCTCTTAATATATAGAAAACAAGTTTCTTCTCTTAAATCATGTCATTTCTCCTCTTTTAAATCAAATAAGTAAATCACTCCTTTGACTCCCCTAAAGTCATTATAATGACCTTTAGGTTTTGGAACTAAGGCACTAGCCAAAGGATTTGGAAACCACTTCTTTTTCAAGACTCTATGTACTTTAAGTAAAATACTTTCACTTTTAAGAATCCAAACTTCACTAAGGAAATGGATTATACAACTTACAATTTAAACATCAAAGTACAATCAAGGAAGTACATAGAACAAATTCTATTTTAGGCAATCCGATTACAACCAAGGAATGGATCATTTAAGGAGTAGGACATACTTTCTTTATCTTAAGGAATCATGCTAGAAGAGGAGATAGTTCACATACCTTTTCGGCTAAATCCACAAGCTAAGCCGAATACGCCGTACGTAGGAGTGTCAACCTATAATGGTCACAACATGACTATCAATTTCTAGTTTCTAACGTAGAATAATACTAAGTATACGGTCTCTAATTCTACGGAAAATCGGGCAGCACTTTCTTTGTTTCTACTCACTTTGCCACCTTTTTCAAGGCCGAATACAATAACCAACACACCACATTTAAGGCTCAAAACAACAATCAAACAAAGGGGATTACACGCCTTACAATACGTGTAAAAATCCGCCCCACAATTCATACCAAGTAGTTTAAAACTCACTAGCCATTCTCGGCCAACAAACCAACAATTCAAAGTCTTATACAATCCTTTTCCAATTCCAAGTTCTAAGGTCTAACATGTTATATAGTCATAAGCAACTTCAACAACTACAATTTCCTTCTTTATACAACATGCGACGACTTAAACTAATAATCGACTTGAATTGCAATCTTAAGGCTAAACATGCTAGTTTTCGGATTAGGGTTCCAATAGTCAATATACTTATCAACTTCATACAATATATCTCATGCTTGCTAATAACCATAGCTACAACAACAAGTAATCTCAATTACTAAAACGACAAGATTATACCTTTATAAGCCCTTAAAATTTCCAAGATTCAAAGTCGCGCCTTAGCAATTCTTAGCTCCTTTCCTTATGTTCCAATACGCTTCAAGCACTCCTTAGAAGTCTATGAAGAACCCATCTTCAAGTTCCAACTCCAAAGTTGAAGAACTCCTTAAGTTTCCGCCTTGCGACTAATACGAAAACGTCGTTTTTCCGAAATCTTTCTATTGAGATATCCTTACAATACCCTTAGGGACATTGGGTTAAAGTCTTGTGAACAATGGAACAAAATTACAAAATTTTCTAGTGAGAGCTTAGCCAAACCCGAGAGCAACTATGTGAAGAACAAGGTGTATGATTTTTTTTCTAAGTGTTAGAGGAGCTTGTCTTGCACTAGCTTAGTATATAAAACATATTGGAGGGCTTAGATTAACACACTTGTGGGCTAGGATGAAGAACAATTAATGTAAAGCCAAGTGGACAAGTTGACTTGGTCAACAAACTCAAGCTTGAAGACTTCATCCACAATGGTCAAATGACCATCCAATCCTTACTAATTTTCGTCCAACACCATATGTGGGAGTGCCACGTGTCGCCCTCCCATTCGTCCATAAAATTCCGTAACCCTCGTGGGCCCCACAAAAATGTAAAATTCCTCGGGTGGGCCCCACGTGACCAAAACCGTAAAAATAATTTTCCATAATGTTAATAAGTTCCATACTCTTCAAATAATGCATTTTGAGAATCCAATTCTCAACAACGAACATTTCTCCTTTCCGACGTTCGGAAGATTTTCTGCCGGAAAAACAATTCTTCCTTTCGTACCAATTTCCAAGTCTTGATTCCTTACGTAAATTCTCTTATACATGTCCTGGACTTACGAGATGTCACATCCTTCCCCCCTTAGAAACATTCGTCCCCGAATGTTCTTAGTCGGTTGTCAAGCTATACAAACTCCGGCACAATTTCTATACTATGCCTATCAATCAAAACTGCACAAGACCAACGATGCCACACATGGCCACCACAACATACGTAAACATAACAATGGACCTTCCGTCCGTGGTCCCTTCTCACAAAACTCGAAGGTTACAGTCTTCTCAAACACGGGATCCTTAGAGGTTCCTTTCTTTCCTTACTTGTCATACTTTCTCGTACTTTCAAACTTATCTAGTACACGTACAAAATCTCAAATATTGTTTCTATTCTCCAATCCTTGGAGTTACTATCCAAACTTGGCCATATTGTTACTTACTTTCCCGTTAAGGCTCTTCTCGACCCTTACGACCTGGTTCCGGTGGAACACATCCACGAACTCGTACAACGATCAACTAGACCTGGGCCTTACACCCTCGTGACCCTATCACATAGCAGGACCATTACCAACTGACATCACCCCATTCCATACTATCGGTTGACCCGAAAGGAGTCCATAACCCGACTTATCGTCACCCTTAACTTCTCATTCTTAGTCTGGAATAAATCTCTCTCTTATCTCAAGGTACTTCTTACCCTATCCCCTATTCACTTAGAGGTTCGTCACATAAGCCAAAGTATTCCTACTGTACAATCTTTCCTATTGGTCTTACACTGTCATGGGGCAATTACTACGTGTGAACTCTACACAACTATAGTCTCAGTTCACTTATCATTCTTGTCAAT
Source organism: Przewalskia tangutica (assembly GCA_029844215.1). NCBI lineage: Eukaryota > Viridiplantae > Streptophyta > Magnoliopsida > Solanales > Solanaceae > Przewalskia > Przewalskia tangutica. The sequence continues at coordinate 102,492,559 of CM056726.1, forward strand.
ATTCTTAACTTCTCACTTTACTAATCAAAGTATCCCTACCTCTGGGGTACTATCACTTTACAACTCTAGCAATAAAGGGAAAACATATACTCTAGGGTAAAATCTGAATCTATCAATGCACGTATGATTCAAAAGAATCAAAATATACTTGTAACCCCGTGCGATGTTGCCTCCTGATCCTGCCTAGTAGTCACGTCAGCTATGCGGTTCGAAGGACCGCCAGAACTATAAACACCACCCTGACCTCTACCACGGCTGGCTGACATCTGAACACCCTGCCCTGGGGGACGCACATCTGTGGAGGAAGGGGAACCAACTACCGGCCTCATAGGCTGAGCCACCTCACCGGTGCTCTTTCTAAAAGGACATACCCTCCGAATATGGCCCGGACGGCCACAACAAAAACAAACACCTGTGCTATAACGGCATTTCCCCGAATGATGCTTACCACATCTGATACACTGAGGAATAGGTGGCCTCGACCGAGAAAGTCCTCTGCTCCTCTGAGAACCTCGACCCCTGGAGCTTGGACCGGCTCCTAAATACCTTGTGGGGTCCAATATCCCACCTGTGAACTGCGGGGGTATGTACTGGGTAGGCTGGGACGAATATCTCACTCGTTGCTGAGGCTGCTCGTCCAAAAACTCACCGGGATAACCAACCGGTCTAGCCCTCTTACGCTGATCTCCGCGTTGGCCCTCTACCCTCTGTACACACCTGCATCTGGCGAATAACCTCCTGCCGATGAAATCTAGCACCGCTATCTTGGTCAATAACATAATCGCTTCCTCATGACCCTATAGTCTTCCTGGCGAGAAACTGGAGGCCACAGTGCCGGGTCTCAAAACCAGTGCGTAAGAACTCACGATCGGAACAACATCCGTATACCCAGGCATAAGCCCTATCAACTCCTCGAGTCGACTAGTAGCTCCTGCTACTCCTTTGCCCTTCAGGCGGCCGTTGCCTCTCGAGGCATAATCGTAACACAAAATCACGTCGAGAGGAATTATCTTACTAACACCGCTCATGGCACGATCTTGAGTGAGAAGAATGAAACTAACTCCTAAATGTCCTGTAGCCTCACTGTTTATGGGTGTGGCGCGCACACCGATAATCAAGACTCTACTAGACACGGTCTGTAGACATTCAGGATCGATCGCTCTGATACCACTCATCACGCCCGAACCCGGGCGTGGTGGTGCCCTACCTGGGCATCCTTCTACCTTAACAACACAAGTAAACTGCGGAATTTAAATAACACCTCCTTTTTTTTCAAAACCAACATACGTGCAAGGGCAAAGCCGACTAGGCTGCCATATAATGTACATAAACAAAAGACACTACACTGTACACGAGTCCAATCCCACATATGAATACAGACCTCTAAGAGTTTTACTGAACTGTGACGGGACAAGGCCCCGCCGTACCCATAACTGTACAAAAGCTTGTACTGAAAGAACTTATACCAAAAAGATAAACTCCCGAACAGAAGGAGCTATCCAAAAACTCTGAGCAGGGTCCTACACCTGCCGATCACCAAACAGCGTACCTAAACCTATACCTGTCAACCGGTCCGGGTTGACCCGGAACCGGACCGGTTGACCCGGTGGTTTAACCGGACCGGCCCGGACCGGTAAGGACATACCGGGTTGGGGGTCGGATTGTCCTCAACCCCAACCCGCACGGTCATTTCAAAACCAGATCTGGCCGGACCGGTTAGGCCCGGTACTGGAAAACCGGTTCCATTCCCGGTTAACCGGACCGGTTACAAAAAAAAATTGCCCAACTGGCCATTGGGCTTCAGAAGGGCTTGGGAAAGCGGCTGGCAGGTCATTTCGACTGGTTAGTCGATATTATTAATTTTTTTGTTTTTGTTTTGTTTTATTATTTATTTTAATTCCATTTTTACCCTTTAGAAATCTATAAATTCTCTACATTTTCTTCATTTTTATCACACAACATTTCTCTCAATTCTCTTATTCTCATACTCTCTTAATCATCTTTATTATCAATTTTCAAGTTATTAATATTATTAGTTTTCAAATTCAAAGTAGCAAGACGCAAGACTTCGAGCTTCGAGTTTCTATTGAATTCTGAATCCCGAAGTTTGGTACACTCGTTTCATTCTCTAATTATTTTATTAAATTGTCATATTTATTTGTTGATTATTTAAATATTTTATAATGTCTTTACTAGGGGAATTGCGTCGGAATCATAGTAAATCTAGTTCAAGGGTAAAAATCAGAGGTTCTTCATCATCTAATCAAAATATAGATTATGATCAAATGCAAGAAGATTTTGGAATAGAAGATAATGAATGTGATAACGTTCAATTAGATAATATTGTTGAACTTGAAGAACAAGAACCTCCTACACCTACTAGTGTTCCTTCTGTCAATGTTGGTACTGCTAGTGGTAGTCGTAGTCGTAGACCTCCTTTACGTAACCGAGCAAGAAGAAAAAAGAGTAAAGTGTGGTTATTTTATGATAAAGTTGTTGGTAATGATAGAGTTAAATGTAATATATGTGGGAGAACTTATAAAAATAAGACAGTGTGTGGTGACGGGGGGACGGGCACTATAGCTAGACATATAAAATTCGATCATACGGCACAATGGAATGTTGTCCCTAATTTAGAACCCGGTCAACAACAACTTAATCCATTAACTGGGGGGTTGGCTAAGTACGATCCAAAAAAAGATCGCATTGAATTAGCAAAAATGATTGTCGGAGGTTGTTTGCCTTTTTCTTTTGCTTCTTCTTCATATTTAATTACATATATTCAAAGAGTATATAATCCTTTTTTAAAGGTGTTCCTCGTAGTACTACTAGAGCCGATATTTTTAGACTTCATAATGATTATGTTATTTTCTTGCAATATTTGTTTGTTAACCTTCCATGCCATGTTAGTTTTACTTCAGACATTGGACATGCATTGAACGGTTATGATTATTTAACAATTACTTGTCATTGGATTGATGAAAATTTTAAAATGGAAAAACGTATTATTGCTTTTGCGTATGACGAGGATCAAAGTCATCTTGGAAAATATATGTTTAAAGCGAAACTATTTGTTTTATGCCCAAAAATATAATCTTTATAATAAAATATTTTGTGTATCATTTGATAATGCATCTAATAATACCGCAGTAGATCTTTTAAAGCGGAAGTACAACCACCACTTCGATATATTTCATGTTCGTTGTGCTTGTCATATTTATAATTTAATTGTTAAAAGTGGTCTTGATTTATTTTCACCGAAATAAAACTTGTCAAAAGAGTCATTGGAGTTATTCAGGTAATAATAGGAAAAATAGAATTATAGAATTTAAAGAAAATGTAAACAATTTAATTTGAGACCTAAATTCATGCGTAAGAGATTATTACGGTGGAATTATACTTATTTATTTTTAAAAGAATGTTATAAGTATAAAGACCCATAACACATGTTGCAAATGCGCATTGTAAGAACGTAATGTATATGTTAACAAGCGAACATTGAAATCAATTGGTGAACTTTTAAAATTTTTACGTAAATTTTACATCGCAATCGTTGAATTTTCGTGATCTTATTACCAATGATTTGTAATGCTTTAGCTCATATAGCTGAAATTTCCTATTTACTTTATGGTTTAAAATCAAATGTGAAATATCTGAATCACGATTCTGATTATGTTTGAAAAGTTTAAAAAATATTTTTCCTATTCACGATGTTTATTGTATTGGTGCGATCTTAAATCCTTCTATTAAAAGGTAGATTGTCATAATCTAATATTTAGTTTATATACTTATATGGAAATAGGTGGAACAGAACTCCATCTTCATTTGATTGCATAAATAAACTTGATACTAATTTAACAACATTATATGAATATTATGCTACATTACATGATAACACCAACTCGCTACTAATATTCCTTCTAGTTCGGTTACGTGTCTACACTGCGAGATTCAATGATGATGACGATGAAGAAGAATCTTTAGACATATGGAGCACTTTTACAACACAACCAACCACAAGCCGATCTTGCGATGAGATGCAATTTTATTTGCAAAAGCAGTGAGAAGAAAATTTTGACCCTTTACAATGGTGGCGGGATAACAAAGGCAATTCCGGTACTTGCGATGGCGGGATGTTCTTAATGTCGATCTCAACGGTGGCTTCTGAAAGTGCATTTAGCCAAGCACGAGATCAAATAGGAGACACACGTCACTCATTGGGTGGAAGCACATTAGAAGTGTTAGTCGGATTGGATCAGATCAGAGAGAAGAAATCAAGGATGTGGAGACGTTAATTCTCGTAAGATGAAGAAATAGGCAATATTTTGGAAGCGGGAGCGGCGGGTGGAATTAATACTCCAGAGTTAGAGGCTATGGAGCATAACCAATTCAATCAACCTATAGATTACGAAGAACTTGCAAAAAGGATGCATAATATGTAAATAAAATTATTATTACTTCATTATGTACTCTTATTAACGTTATGAAAGTTCAAAAGTTTACATCTTATCATTAATTTTAATTTTACTATCTATTTAGTTGTTAATCTGTTATTACTTATAAGTTATATGACTTATATCTACTAATCTAATAAATTAATAAAATTATAATTACAAATTTACAATATAAACTATAAAGTTATAAACTATAAAGTATAAAGTTATAATCTATAATAAAGTATAAAGTTATAAACTATAAAATAAAAAGTTAACTTTAAAGTTTCAATTTTAATATATACAACTAAATTATATATTATATTATTATATTACATATTTAAATTGAATTTAGTTTATATTATAGAAAATAAATACTAGAATTTAAAAAAATTAAAAAAAAATAAGCGGACCTGGTTGGACTTGCTTCGACGGAAACCGAATCCAACACAGAATCGACTGGCTCATGGTTGGCCGGTAGTCCGTGAACCGGACCGTGCAATCGTCCGAATTAAACTTGATGGCTACCGTCCGGCCCGGCCGTTAGCGGGTATACCTAAACTCATGCAGATGAACGCAGCCCCGAGGTCGATCGTAGAATGTACCAAGTATGTGAAGTTGAAAAATCAGAATGAAATCATAACGATCTAAAATAGAGACATGTATGATAGCCAACCTACAAGATACATAAACAAATATATCAAGTCGTGGACGCGTGCCTCAAATCATTACTAAAATATAACCACGGGTCTCACGCCCATAATATCAATCATGCCCGTGGAATCCTTCCTCACCGCCATGATCCATGATATAATATAACACCAATAGGCATACATGAACACCAAGTCCCACCTGTGTCCTAAAAACTGTACGGGCCAAGTAGGAAAACGAGCAGGTGGTATAACGTCTTGGGGTTTACCCCTCATTTATACTCTTACCCTGGAGAAGGTGGTAACGCAGGTGGTATGACGACTTGGGGGTTTACCCCTCATCTATACTCTTACCCTGGAGAAGGTGGTAACGCAGGGGGTATAATGTCTTGGGGGTTTACCCCTCATTTATACTCTTACCCTGGAGAAGGTGGTATAGCGTCTTGGGGGTTTACCCCTCACTTATACTCTTACCCTATCTCAACTGACCCTCAAACAAAACACAAGCACTACCATGTCTTTTATAAAAATCGGGGAATTTAACCCAAGTACTACAAATAACGGAAGCATACCCGTGGAATCCCACATCACTGTCGGTACGTCCAAGTAACTTACAACAAGACATCCGGCCCTCCAACCGAGAGTCGCGGCAACGTAATAAAACATAATACTTGCACTCAAAGGCCATCACCAGCACACATAGGCAATTCTCAATTAATCAAGCCAAAATACTTATCAAGGCACACATAGAATAATTCTCAATTAACCAAGCCAAAGTACTTATCAAGGCACACATAGAATAATTCTCAATTAACCAAGCCAAAGTACTTATCAAGGCACACATAGAATAATTCTCAATTAACCAAGCCAAAGTACTTATCAAGGCACACATAGAATAATTCTCAATTAACCAAGCCAAAGTACTACGTACGTACATTCTTTTCAAAAGACTCCTTGTAATGTAATACCCCAAGATACTAACACCCGTAGTATCAAGGTGTGTCTATTTTTCAAAGTAAGTTACTACACTTTTAGAAAACTCATTTCAAAGCTTGAAATCAAGTAACCTCAAATTTTCACAATCTAGGCAACTTATGCCTAATAATCAAAATAGACAACTTTCTTAACCTTCCATAAAGCCGTTATAACCAACTTCCCATAAAGTCGTTATAACCCTTTATGGTTTTAGACATATTCATTCCTTTTATAACCAAGAGACTTATACTAATTAAAACCAAGTATCACATACTTACAAATCAAGTTCTTAACTTTCAAAATACTTCAAGTCTCTTAATATATAGAAAACAAGTTTCTTCTCTTAAATCATGTCATTTCTCCTCTTTTAAATCAAATAAGTAAATCACTCCTTTGACTCCCCTAAAGTCATTATAATGACCCTTAGGTTTTGGAACTAAGGCACTAGCCAAAGGATTTGGAAACCACTTCTTTTTCAAGACTCTATGTACTTTAAGTAAAATACTTTCACTTTTAAGAATCCAAACTTCACTAAGGAAATGGATTATACAACTTACAATTTAAACATCAAAGTACAATCAAGGAAGTACATAGAACAAATTCTATTTTAGGCAATCCGATTACAACCAAGGAATGGATCATTTAAGGAGTAGGACATACTTTCTTTATCTTAAGGAATCATGCTAGAAGAGGAGATAGTTCACATACCTTTTCGGCTAAATCCACAAGCTAAGCCGAATACGCCGTACGTAGGAGTGTCAACCTATAATGGTCACAACATGACTATCAATTTCTAGTTTCTAACGTAGAATAATACTAAGTATACGGTCTCTAATTCTACGGAAAATCGGGCAGCACTTCCTTTGTTTTTACTCACTTTGCCACTTTTTTCAAGGCCGAATACAATAACCAACACGCCACATTTAAGGCTCCAAACAACAACCAAACAAAGGGGATTATACACCTTACAATACGTGTAAAAATCCGCCCCACAATTCATACCAGGTAGTTTAAAACTCACTAGCCATTCTCGGCCAACAAACCAACAATTCAAAGTCTTATACAATCCTTTTCCAATTCCAAGTTCTAAGGTCTAACATGTTATATATTCATAAGAAACTTCAACAACTACAATTTCCTTCTTTATACAACATGCGACGACTTAAACTAATAATCGACTTGAATTGCAATCTTAAGGCTAAACATGCTAGTTTTCGGATTAGGGTTCCAATAGCCAATATACTTATCAACATCATACAATATATCTCATGCTTGCTAATAACCATAGCTACAACAACAAGTAATCTCAATTACTAAAACGACAAGATTATACCTTTATAAGCCCTTAAAATTTCCAAGATTCAAAGTCGCGCCTTAGCAATTCTTAGCTCCTTTCCTTATGTTCCAATCCGCTCCAAGCACTCCTTAGAAGCCTATGAAGAACCCATCTTCAAGTTCCAACTCCAAAGTTGAAGAACTCCTTAAGTTTCCGCCTTGCGACTAATACGAAAACGTCGTTTTTCCGAAATATTTCTATTGAGATATCCTTACAATACCCTTAGGGACATTGGGTTAAAGTCTTGTGAACAATGGAACAAAATTACAAAAATTTCTAGTGAGAGCTTAGCCAAACCCGAGAGCAACTATGTGAAGAACAAGGTGTGTGATTTTTTTCCTAAGTGTTAGAAGAGCTTGTCTTGCACTAGCTTAGTATATAAAACATATTGGAGGGCTTAGATTAACACACTTGTGGGCTAGGATGAAGAACAATTAATGTAAAGCCAAGTGGACAAGTTGACTTGGTCAACAAACTCAAGCTTGAAGACTTCATCCACAATGGTCAAATGACCATCCAATCCTTACTAATTTCCGTCCAACACCATATATGGGAGTGCCACGTGTCGCCCTCCCATTCGTCCATAAAATTCTGTAACCCTCGTGGCCCCCACAAAAATGTAAAATTCCTCGGGTGGGCCCCACGTGACCAAAACCGTAAAAATAATTTTCCATAATGTTAATAAGTTCCATACTCTTCAAATAATGCATTTTGAGAATCCAATTCTCAACAACGAACATTTCTCCTTTCCGACGTTCGGAAGATTTTCTGCCGGAAAAACAATTCTTCCTTTCGTATCAATTTCCAAGTCTTGATTGCTTACGTACATTCTCTTATACATGTCCTGGACTTACGGGATGTAACACCTTCCATTGCCTGTCGGCGAACCACTGCTTTCCCACACCCAGTCTCCGTCGACCCCCCATCCGGCGAACTCCCTCACGCCCCAATCTACTCTCGTCTCTGACACCCTCACCCCATCGTCTTCACCCAGCAAACTATCACCGCGGTTTTGCTCCTACGTACTCGTCGTGGAAGTGACACCGCTGCTTTTTCTTGTTACAGAATCTGGTCGTCGTCACACTCCGGCGACGTTGTTTGTCTCTCTTTCTCTTGTGGTGATATATGTTGTTGGCGTTTGGATTGGTTTGATTTTTTTAATTTTTGGCATCTGGCCGGAGTTCTTAAAAACTCTGGCGACCTTGGTTTTTGCTTTATTTTTGGTATATGTTGTGCGTTTTTGGCTAATGGACTGATTTCCTTATTTTTGGGTATCTGGCCGGAGTTTTAAAACTCTGGCGACGTTATAAAATTCCGGTGGAACCTTGGAAATTTTCCAGCGACGTTGTGTCTGTTGCTTGTACTGTTTTGGCCTGAGTTTCTGCTGCATTTTGGCCATTTTGCTGTATACTTTGATCCATGAACTGCTACCTTTTGGTTGCTCACTACTGCTAAATTTTGAGGCTATTTGTCACTGCATTTTCATTTCTTTGCTACGTTTCGGTTGAACAATTGTTGTCTTAAAGTTGATCTGAAATAGTTTTCATACTTCTGATGCTTTTACTGATTTAAAACATCAGATGTGCTTTTGATAATGTACTGATTTGAACATATACTACACCTTGGCCAATGAAAAAGTTATCCGTCGATTTTTGAGGCCTCCACAATTGCAAAGACGGAAAATAAAATAAATGAAGCTTTCTGGGCGTTGATGATTTCTTCTACTTACACATGATAACCAACATGCAAGGCGGCGAATTTTCGCAAATGACTTGTTTAGGATGTCCCACTTTATTTTTTATATATATCTGAGCCCTCCGCGTTTAAAACTATTACTGTTTTGGCGCAGATCTGAAGGTTTTATTTATTTTTTTGTTTTTAACAATATTGGTCGATGAAGGAATCCCCGTCTGATTTCCAAGGCCTCCTCTGTGCAAAAGACGAATTTATTTATTTTTTGGCTTTACTTATTAATTCTTGTCATTGCATTAAAATTATTTATTCTATTACTAACACTTTTACTAAGTGTTTATGCAGGTACCCGGAGATCATCTTGCGCAGAAGGCCTAAAAAGGTCTAAAAGATGTCCCGGAATTTTATTTTATATCGCATTTAATTTTAATTTTATTGTTCTGTATTGCACTTTATTTTAATTATAAATTATGGAAAAAAATGCTTAGAATACGTAGAATAAAAAAAGGCAATAAATAATTAACCTAGGTTTGAACGAATAACCGCAAGTTAGCGGATCTTAAAGGATGTCTAACCTCTTCCCTTTAGGATAATAAAGAACCCTGATTCAGAATCTCATTAATTTCGCAGACCATTAAATGGAGATTAATTGCTGTATTTTACTGCAATAAATCAAGTGTCCTAATTCACTTAACTAATTAGGTGGCGACTCCTTAAAATTATCATTATTGTTCCATCCAGGGAACCGCGTCAAAGAGCAATGTTGCGGATATCGCTCGCACTCGAGGTCAAAAAGCGGGCGGCGACATGGCGACTCACCGGGATATCAGGTTCTTGATCATAGCAAACTCAGGTTAATTAAATATTGCGCTTTATTTTGCTTTTATATTTGTTGTAAATATTTTATGTTGTTTGCTTTTATTTTGTAATTAACTACTTTAATTGCCACATTCTTTTATTGCTTTCCTTAAATTGTCATTCCGTTAATATTTCCTCCATTCTGGAAAATTGACACTATCACACACTACACGCGAGGTGTGCTGGCGCACCCGCAAATTTCTTTCAAATACCAAAATATAGGCGAGTTGGCAAAGGCGCAGGAGCATCCGGACCATCCGGTGGCCGCGTAGCCTTCTCACTCGAGTAGTCCGCTTGGGAACCATTGTGTCTAGTAAGCCAAATTTTAGAAAATTTAAGTTAGAGTTATACCGCCCTCTTTATTTTAAGTCATGCATGCATACACCCTAGGTGGGTCGATCCTTGGTATCGTCTCCACGATTAGGAAATCCACCAAATTGTCGTTGGGTTTCACAACCCGTCGACCAATAAACATATATATATGTAGCGTGATAATGATAGACGGATCCAAGCCTGGTCATGACACGCTGAAATTGGAAAAAGTGCACCATCATTTGGTCGTCATTTCCAACGAAACATTGCAGTTTAACGGCTTGGACTTATTTATCATAATTTCGCATATCTGGCGTTTAGGCCGACCTCTGGCATAAGAGAGGTCTCATGCATATTAGGACGCACGCTTGATTTGCATGTTTTTTGTTTACTATTGTTGTCGCTAGCAATTCTGTACATATTATTTAATGCAATAATTGCCCTTTTGTGATTCCGGGCTCGAGCATTTGCATTTTTGCACTTTTTGTTGTCACATTGCAATCACGACTTCTACTGCGTAAATCACTCTTGAATAGCTGATGCGCGATTTAATGCACACACTTTAACGCAAGTGCACGTTGTCGAGTCAAGTAATATAGTCTTTGAAGACCGAGTTATCGTCCTCAGGGATTAGTGTTCAAGTACCAACTTCTATTCTTTGTTATCTATTTGGTGACCGATATTTGAGTTGTTATTATAACTAATAATTATAAAGGCTAATTAACTATGTGTTTACTTCAGTGATGATGGAAATAGGGCTTCCAAGTCTCCTCAACTATCCGCTTATATTACTTATTAATGCAATAAATTATGGTTCTTCTTCTTTTGGAGATAGCAGGTTTACTAATCCGTTTTATACTCCCGTTAAGGCTATATAAACACTCAACCCCAGTAGCGCTCCTTTCTACCTTTCGGTGATAAGGATGACTCTATATGAGGATTAAGAACAAAAACCCATGTTTAACGCTACACAAGTAATTGAGGTATTTTCATCCCCAATTCGACCTATGATTACCCAACTACAGCATAGTCACAACATCCTCCTTTCGAAGTTTGATTAGAAATCATATAAATAATGATAATTAATGATCAAGTAATTACCAAGCATTCAAAACAACTATTGGATAAATCTCAACAATAAGAAGAACAACCATAAACATGCATTAATTCATAACATAAGGTTCAAGTGAATTGACATGGAAAGCCCTATATTAGAATTAGTTCCTAGCCATAGACATGACAAGAACTAATTCAATATCCAACATAAAAACTGAAATAAAGTAAAAGAAAGAAAAGAAATTACTAAGTAATGGTCTCCAATCTTGAACTCCAAGAAGTGTTGTGTTATTGGCAAGAATGGAACCCTTGAAAACTGCCTAGGGTTCTCTTTTTATAGCTTCAAAACCGCCCTTAAGGGTTTCCTTCAGGCCTGGCCCATAAATTCGTCAAAAACCTGATTTTTCCCGCGTCGGCGCCGGCCATATCTGGCGCCGCGGCCGGAACTCAAACTCTCGATGATGAGCGCGCGGCTGCAACTCTGTCTGGAGGCGCCGCGGCGCTAGAACTTCTGAAGGCCTCTGGATATTGGGCGCCGGGGCGCCTGGCCCTGTTGGCTGGAGGCGCTGCAACGGTGTCTCTGCCTGGTTCGCCACTTTCTCGCATTTTAAGCTCTGGAACCTCCACTTTTGCCCTCTTTTCGCTCCTTTTCCGCCAAAGAGCCATTTTAACCAATTTGACTCAAAAGAAAGAAAATATATCCTAAGACAACACGTATTTGTACAAAAAGGGACAAAAGACTCACTAAAAATGACTCAAAAAGTGTATATAAAATACACTGATCAATAGCGTGACTTGGACTTTGTGAAGCATCAACCACCAGTCCGGTCGAACCAATCAGGGGAGTCTTTGACTATATTGTCACGCTCTTACATTTTATTATTTTATGACTTGCATACTCTCACCCATTTGTCATATTTTTTGCAGGAAGACCGTCCTCACAAATAGTCAAGGGCGGCCGGATTCAACGAGACATCGCTCTCAGTTCTTCTATATTTTGTATCTTTATACATATTTTCAAATTCAATGGATATGTCTAGTGTTGATTACATAATTATTTATCATGCATTTTACAACATAATCATTTTGAACTACGCGTTTCTGATTCTCACCACACGGTGTGATACGTAGGCAATCCATTTTGGGTTCGACACCACAAAAATAAAAAATAAAAATAATAATAATAAATAAGCATATTTTTCTCACTCATGCATCACATTCATCATATTTTCGGGCATTCATTTTTCGTTACATTCATCTTACTCATTCGTCCATAGTGGACAATCATTTGTTTTTGCATAGCTTTATATTGCTATCCTTTCATTGATAAATTCTTTTTCAAGCATACATTTTATAACATATTGGAATGAACTACGCGCACCTGATTCCCTCGGCGGGATACGTAGGCAGCCCTATTCGGGTTCGGTACTATTTATTCAAAAATTATAAAAAAATTATTATTCAAAAATACAAAAAAAAAATGTTATTCAAAAATACAAAAAAAATATTTTTTAAGTATTATTGTTTGACTTTGTTGATACCAACACAGCTAGGAGTTGACTCTGTGGTAAATCATAGATTCTTTTGGTACCTCTCACTCACACCTGTAATGACATTCTTGCATGCTTTTAAGATAAAAATGAAATCAGCCTCATCGTTTCATGTGCATTGTGTGGTGAGTTTTTTAGAATAAGTTCAATCGCATTGCATTGTGATCTAGAACTTGGCCTGAATGTTTGTTGAGGCGAAATCCTGAGTAACACTCGGTGTAGGAAATGATCGTAGGCTTTCTTTGACCTGTTTGAGTCTTTTTCAGCCTACCAAATAACATTATCCTTAGTACACCCCTTTGAGCCTAAACTTATTTCTTTCGACAACCGCATATTACACTTATACCCTTTCTGAGTGCATACGCAATGTCCCTCTCTTGGCCCGACCTCCTCGAGTGCTTTAGAAATGTGCAAGTGACTGACAAAATTCTAGCTGAAGTTTCCAAAGACAAAAGTTGTCAAAATCCAAAAAGGAAATGAAAACAAAAGCAGAGACGACTTCACACAAAGAGGAAATCAAAAGCCCCGATAAAAAAAAAAAGGGAATAGATAACCCCGAAAAAAAAGGGGGGCTCCAAATGAAAGATTCAAAAGAAGTCAATGCAGAAAAAAATCTGGGACAAAAAGAAAGCATGTCAGCATTAAAGCACACAAATATCAAGCACGGACGTAGTGCAACTCTCGAGGAATGATTAGTCACTTTTATCCAAATGATATACATTCCTTTCCCAAGCCTACATTACAAGCCTGTGACAAGCCCTACATGATTTTATACTGAGGGTTCTCACATTAGTGGATACTTACATGACGGTCAAGCCTATGGTATCACAATTGCATGCATTAAACATCTTTCTGAGTGTGAGTGTCTTTTCTCTAAACGTCCCAAAATTCAAATACTAGAATATATGTGAGAAATGAGACTTTCTTTCTGTGAGGGCATTTGAAACGTGAGATTACGTGTAGTTCGAAACCTTTGATGCAAGCAGGTGTGTCGACACTCAGGTATGTCTGAGGTACTATCTGAAGCTGTGTGAATTACACCAGAGTCAATCTCGGTTAGACTGAAAGCAATAAAAGAATATCCTTATGCACAATACTAATTGTTGGTATCAACTGGAGTCAGAACGTAATGTCGTCTTCCATTTTTTTCCAGAAAAAACAACAAAATGCATATTACATAAAAATTCTATTTTTTTTTGCATCACGAACTACGTCTTGACCTGATTCCCTCGGCGGGATACGTAGGCGGCCACATCGGCTTCGGCCCCACATCATTTTAAAATCATAAAAAAATCCTTATTTTGCATCACGAACTACGTCTTGACCTGATTTCCTCAGCGGGATACGTAGGCGGTCACATCGGCTTCGGTCCCGCATCATTTTAAAATCATAAAAAAAAATCTTATTTTGCATCACGAACTACGTCTTGACCTGATTCCCTCGGCGGGATACGTAGGCAACCATATCAGCTTCGGTCATACATTTAGAAATCTTTCTCCCTTGTTTGCACATGACTCGATTTTGTCCATTTGAGAGTTTAACATCCTCATATATTTTGCATCCATGACTACCTACACATGACTGTGTCATATTTTGAGGGTTGCATTCTCATCTACTCAATTATACATTGTCCATATTCTCGCATTAGCTTTTCATTCATGATTAAAAAAAAAAAATTGCTTACCTGATCGCCTTGATAGCGTCAAGATTCAACCTTACCCAGTTGAAAATTCAACATATTCATTACCAGAAACTGGGACATTTTAAGGATCACTGCAAGAAAATGACAATAGACATGAAAAGCAGGCCAACTAGGTCTTCAACCCAAACCAGTCTGAGCATGCAAGCGTCAAGAGCCAAAGCTACAAAGTCGACGCTAATCAACCATTCTTTTCCTAAAACTCACTAAGTTTTCTTTGAGTGCAAGATCTTCATATCAGCAAAGGCAGGAACACAACAATAAACTCATGCGGGTCACAAATGCACGACGTCTATGTAATGACGCTATCTCAACCCAGACGGGTCACAAAGCAGGTACGCTCATAAACCAACACATTTCATAAAAATCTATGCAACGGCTTCATCCATGTTTCGTCTATGCAACGACGAACATCTGCATCGCGTCTATGCAACTACGCCATTTCATTTAAGTCTATGCAACGGCTCCATCTATGATTCGTCTATGCAATGACGAGCATTTGCATCGCGTCTATGTAACGACGTCATTTCATTTAAGCCTATGCAACGGCTTCATCCATGTTTCGTCTATTCAACGACGAACATTTGCATCATGTCTATGCAACGACGTCATTTCATTTAAGCCTATGCAACGGCTTCATCCATATTTCGTATATGCAACGACGAACATGTGCATCGCGTCTATGCAACAACGCCATTTCATTTGAGCCTATGCAACGGCTTCATCCATGTTTCTTCTGTGCAACGACGAACATCTGCATCGCGCCTATGCAACGACGTATTTCATTTAAGCCTATGCAACGACTTAATCTATGTTTCATCTATGCAACGATGAACATCTGCATCGCGTCTATGCAATGACGCATTTCATCTAAGCCTATGCAACGGCTTCATCCATGTTTCGTCTGTGCAACGACGAATATCTGCATCGCGTCTATGCAAAGCCGCATTTCATAAAAGTCTATGCAATGGCTTCATCCATGTTTCGTCTATGCAACGATGAACATCTGCATCGCGTCTATGCAACGACGTCATTTCATTTAAGCCTATGCAACAGCTTCATCTATGTTTCGTCTATGCAACGACGAACATCTGCATCACGTCTATGCAACGACGAACATCTGCATCGCGTCTATGCAATGACGTCATTTCATATAATTCTATGCAACGACGAACATTTGCATCGCGTCTATGCAACGACGTCATCTCATTTAAGTCTATGCAATGACTTCATATATGTTTCGTCTATGCAACGACGAACATCTGCATCGCGTCTATGCAACGACGCCATCTCATCTAAGCCTATGCAACAGCTTCATCTATGTTTCGTCTATGCAACGACGAGCATCTGCATCGCGTCTATGCAACGACGTCATTTCATCAAAGCCTATGCAACGGCTTCATCCATGTTTCGTCTATGCAACGACGAGCATCTGCATCGCGTTCATGCAATGACGCCATCAACATCTACAAGCACCCTGTCTGTTACAACACCACATCATCTGTAACCCAGTGTCAATCATAATTCGACACTGGGACAAATTTGAATCGGCGTTTGTCTGCTTTAATTTTCTAACATCACAGCAACCCAGTGTCCTCATAATTCGACACTGGGACATATTTTTGAATCGGTATACGTCCGTTCATAATTTTAGCATCGCAGCAACCCAATGTCCTCATAATTCGACACTGAGACATTTTTAAAATCAGCGTCAGCTTTGCTTTTTATTTTTCGCATCACAATGACCCAGTGTCATCATGATTTGACACTGAGATAATTTTGGGTCTGCATCATCCCTATTTTTGAGTTTTTAGTTTATAAAACAGGATAAAATTGGCTACAAGTCAACATCTTTGTCCGATGACTCTTCCATCATCTCCGTACAAATAGGGACATGCTGTTGACAGTCAATTTTGACCCGTTTTTCGTATATTTATTGCAATTTTATGTGTTTGTTACACCCTGTAGTTCCAGAGTATGTATATGAGGACGTACGTATGAGAATACGACATTAAAATTGGAAAGGAAGAAAGATGTGATTTTTCGACGGAAAAGTTTCCGAATTTTGAGAAGGAAAAATGTTCATTAATGGGAATTGGATTCCCAGATTTGGTATTCGGAATTTTTGGAATATTTGAGAATTATGGAATTTTATTTCTGAAATTGGTCACGTGGGGCCCACTGAGAATTCTGATTTTGTGGGGCCCACTTTATTTTGGATTTTTGGCATTGCGGATATTTTTCTAAGATGAAATATTTTGGACGAGTAGGGGCGACACATGGCACCCCACGTGGCTCATCGTCAAAAATTAGGGGGACCACATGGACACTTGGACGTTTTTTTTGGGGGACAAGTGGCTGGTGGACATTTGGTAGGCAAATTACCCACACACTTGGACCCAATCTTCACCATACACTTGCCTAGATCTTGACCATTGATTTCTCTATAAATACCCCCCTTAATGCAAGACTTCTTCATCCACACTTAGAGAGTTTCCAAGTCTTGAAAAATTCCTCCCTTTCCTCATGAGCTCTCGCCACGGGCTAGAAATTGTGAGCTAAAGTTGTCCAAATTTTTTAAAGTTTTAAGTGTTCTTCCTTAGAGTGTTAGGAAGATTGTGTACCAAGAGTTGGAAATATTTCACACCCCAGCCTAGAAACCTTACCTTGGTGAAACTTGCCATAGTTTTAGCCTAAGTGTTCTTCACTTTTTGGAGTTGGATCTTGAAGAAGTTGTTTAGAAACTTCTAAGGGTTGCTCGAGCGGGTTGGAGCATAAGGAATTGGAGCTAAGCGTTGCTCAGATCGACTTATAATCTTGGATAATTTTGGGCTTATCGAGGTAATGATCTACGTCCCTCTATCAGATTGGATATTACATATCAGTAGTAATTTAGAATCGAGTATAAGATATATTGGAAGGATGTTTATAAAGAATTGAATGTATTTACATAGGACCGTATTCTGAGACTTGTAGTATTATTGTGGAGTAGAATTGTACACGTCAGGTTAGACGTGTAACCCCGGGATTGTTGGTTTGGTAGCAGCCTCGTTAGAGGAGGAGATTTATGTGGTTGCGGGGAGGTCTTGCCAATTTTCCGTAGAATAAGGAATCTTGTATCTAGAATTATTCTATGAAGAGATCTAGAGGTTGATAGACGTTTTGTGGCCTGTATAGGTTGAAGTACTACGAGTAGCGTATTCTACTTGAAGGGTGGAAAAGGCTAGCGAGTTCTGATTTTTGGAGCGATTTGCTAATCGTCGATAATCGTCGCGAGGTATGTGAACCTCTTCCTATCCTTTCTAGCATGATGTTTTGTAAACTATGTAGTGCGGTGACGTACGTGCTAAATGAGTTTTGGTTGGTTTAAAACATAAAGTGTTATAATAGCTTTATGGGAAGTTAGTTATAACGACTTTATGTAGGTAAAAGAATGGTTTATTGATTTTAGAAGTTAAGAGACTTGATCTTAAAAGATAAGAGACTTGACTTAATTGAATTGATATGAATTTTGTTAAAAAGTGTGAAACCTCATTCGTGAGTAATGAGTACTTGGGTTTTTTAAAGAATAATGTTTTACTGATTTCGGAAATGAGAATAAGTATCGAACGAACCACTGCAGCGTTAATAAAGGAAAATGTATTGACAAATAATTAATTATATTAAAACCAGTAGAAACCTCCATCTGCATAGAAGCTAAGATAAGACAAAATTGTATTACATTTCCTAGATCATGGCTGCTTTAATAAGATTGTTATAAACAAGAATAACCTACTCACACATAAGGCATATGTTACTCAAATTGTTTTAAAAGAGAATTATGTTATTAAGTGATTAAGACTATGAACTACGAAACCTTTCGAAAATGAGAGACTTGAGTATTTGAAATTAGGCAAACTTGAACTTTTTGAAAAGAATGTTGCTACTTGATTTAAAAAAAAAGGAAAGTATGGTATTATCTTAATCTGTCTTAAAAGAGAGTTTAAATGTTATGGCCGATTTGATACCGAGTCCATGGGATGGACCGGGAATGTATTTCACCCGATTCTATACCGAGTCCACGGGATGGACCGGAATGTATTTCACCCGATTCTATCCGAGTCCATGGATGGACCGAATGTATTCCATACGATTCTTATCGAGTCCCATGAGATGGTAGGACATGTATTTCATACGATTCTTATCGAGTCCCACGAGATGGGCGAGACATGTATTCCATACGATTCTTCATCGAGTCCCACGAGATGGGCGAGACATGTATTCCACACGATTCCACCTCGAGTCCCGTGGGACGGGCCGAGACATGTTATACGATCATACGATTTATACCTGAAGCTGGCGGTGAGAGCGAGTTCCACGGGCGTGGGATGACTGTGAGGGAGTGAGTCCCTGCCTTGACATGACTAGTTTTATGTTGTAAACTGTAGTTTGATTATCATACATGTCTCTGCTTTATATAAACCGTTATGATTTCATTCTGATATTTTCGATTTCACATACTTGGTATCTGTTGCATCGACCTCGCCGGCCGCGTTCACGCCGCAGTAGAGTACATCGGTTGTTGATCCTCGCCATAGGATCACGATTCAACAGATTGGAAGCTCCGTTTCTCCGAGGCTTATCTTTTCGTATGTTTCCTGAGTTGTAGGTTCTTGTACATTCGTGGTATGGCGAGCCACTGTCCGTCATAGTTGTTGTTACATTCTTAAGTCCGTAATCTTGTTGTGGGCGGGGTTGTAAAGGATGTAATCGTTTCAATTCTGTATATATATGCAAGAAAGGCAACCGCTTTGGTTGCTTTATTTTATTATCATATCTCTTGTTTCATATCTCGTATGTTTTATTTCCGCGGTTTTCTCTCGATGTTGTATCACTAGGGTGCCCGGTAAGGCACGATCCACGCCCGGATCGGTCGTGACAAAAGTGGTATCGAGCGATTAATCCTCGGAAAGTGTCTACGCACCGTATCTAGTAGTCTTGATTATCGGTGTGTTGTGCACCACACCTATAATCGTGAGGCTGCAGGATATTTAGGATTGGTTTCTATTCTTCTCACTCGATATCGTGCCTTAGAGCCGTTATAAGTTGGACTCCTCTCGACGTATTCTTTTCACCCGTATTGCCTCTACGCAGGCAACCAGAGCCCGAAGGCAAGGCGGCAAGGAGTGCGAGTAGAGCACAAAGGGTTACCAGGCACGGGCCCGGCCATTATCGGAGACGATTCATTCGGGAGTTCTGCGACGCCGCTAGCCCTGTGAGGTTTAGAAGCGATGGCGAGCTACGAGACCACGATACTGAGCCTCTAGTCCGACCGGGAACAAAGGATATGAGTTACAAGGAGACGGCCGATTACTAGCTAGTCCGTGGCCGAAATGAGAACGGACGGAGCCGATGGTTCCGGCGATGCAATGGTTCACCCCGATCCAATAGTCCGAGACTTCGAATTTTGAGTTGCAGTCGCGAGTTCTATGGATGGAGGCGAGGATGATCCTCGAGTGTCGTGCTAGTTTGGGAGATTGTTATGCTTGCGGCCAGGCCATTGGTGAGAGCTTGTCCGACCAGGTAGCACGGATGTTGAGACTCACGCCGGGATCGGTGGTCGTTCATCACCTTCGTAGTTATGCGCCAAAGCAGAAAGGTTTTGATTTGGCGGCAAAGGAAAGTGAGGCGAAGAGTTACAGAGATATCTTCACTTAAGAGACGGTCTAAGTCGTTATGGTAGATATACGTGAGTGCTATGTACGGATAGCATTGTGTTAGGCGTGGATTAGGAAACATGGGTAGTTGAGAGGGTAATTCTGGGGACGAGAAAATGGTGAGCCTTAGAATTTATAACAGTTGGGACCTTGGATGCAAGGCCGTCTTGAGTGGATGATATTACGGTGAGTCTGTGTCGAAGTACTTGGTATGCGTAATATATATTGTGGGATAATTCCATGGGTAGTGTGAGATGGAAGTGGTAGCTTTCATGACGTGAATTGGTAAGATTGTTCCGGATCGAGGAACGAGAGTTTAGTACGAAGTGGGTCGGGTTGAGGCCATATCGCGAGTCAACCGTGGCCTGAATGTGGTGGGGTCGGTTGAGGTGGTCCCGCTAGATGATAGGGTCACGCGGTGTTAGACCCAAGTTTAGGTAACCATCGACGAGTTCGTGGATGCGTTCGACCGATGGCGGGCCGATGAGATCAGCCCATCTTGTCTTTCAGTCAGGACTGTTTACTCGGCGGAGGGTTATGCGTGATGTTGTATATCAGGAAGGTTGTAAGGCTGCACGGGGTTCCTACTTTTATTTTATGGCAGGCAGTGGAGCCCAGTTTATGGCTATTTCTTTTTCGGGAGGTTTTACCAGGCGGGTTAGGAACTCAGGTGAGTCCCAGTATTGCATTCACCTCGCCTGTTTTTGATTTCAGGGGTAGCAGCAAGGATTATGTGCCTCTTGTTGAGTGAGTATCACTATAGCTACCATTTCAGTATTCGGAGGTCGCCTTATGAAACCTTGTATGGGCGGAAGTGTAGGTTGCCGGTCGATTGGTTCGATGTTGGCAATGTTCAGATAGTTGGTCCATACTTGATCCAGCAGGATGTGGATAAGGTGGAGCTTATCCAGAAGAGGTTATTGGCAGCTCAGAGTAAGCGATCGTGCGGATAGTCGGCGTCGACACTTGGAGTTCAGGTTGATGGTGGGTCTTCTTGAAGGTACCACCCCGGAAGGGTGTGACGAGATTTGTAAAGCAGGGGAAGCTTAGCCCGAGGTACTTTGGGCATTTTCAGATCGCTTGTAAATAGGCGGGTTGCCATAAGTTATGTTAGCACCGCCGTCCGACTTGGTGAGGCAAGGTCCCAGATGCTATGTTTTGGAAGAGTATCGGAGATCCATCCAGAGTGTTCCCAGTTAATGATGACCAAGTTGGAGATAGTAACCCCGAGATTTTGGAAGCTGAAGCAATGACAGAAATGTGGTACGTATAGTAGGAAGAGTTTGAGTGTACGAGGAAGGTACGACGAGTAAGAAAAGAGGCTAAGATGCGTTAAGAAGATGGAAGTGTCATTTTTATAAGTGAAGAGGGGAAGAAAAGTATCCTTTGGACCATGGGTGGAAGTTTTTGTGTTGTTATACACGATTAGAGGTGATTCCTCGTTGGCTTGGATTGAGTTTTGCGCGTATGTTATACTATGGCCATTGGTGGCAGCATTGGTTTGGTAAGTATAGTAGTGAAGACTATACCGGCGCAGGTATGTTTTGGAGACTTGAAGGAACATTCGGGACGAATGTTTCTAAGGGGGGAAGAATGTTACACCCCGTAGTTCCAGAGTATGTATATGAGGACGTACGTACGAGAATACGACATTAAAATTGGAAAGGAAGAAAGATGTGATTTTTTCGACGGAAAAGTTTCAATTTTTAGAAGGAAAATGTTCATTAATGGGAATTGGATTCCCATTTGGTATTCGGACTTTTGGAATATTTGAGAATTATGGAATTTTATTTCGAAATTGGTCACGTGGGGCCACTGAGAATTTACGCTTTGTGGGGGCCACTTTATTTTCGGATTTTTGGCATTGCGGATATTTTTTCTAAGATGAAATATTTTGGGCAGTAGGGGCGACACATGGCACCCACGTGGCTCATTAGTAGAAAAATTAGGGGACCACATGGACACTGACGTTGGGCGTTTTTGGGGACAAGTGGTGGTGGACATTGGTAGGCAAATTACCCACACACTTGGACCCAATCTTCACCATACACTTGCCTAGATCTTGGCCATTGATTTCTCTATAAATACCCCCCCTTAATGCAAGACTTCTTCATCCACACTTAGAGAGTTTCCAAGTCTTGAAAAATTCTCTCCCCTTTCATTTTGAGCTCTCGGCCATGGGCTGAAATTGTGAGCTAAAGTTGTCCAAAAATTCTTAAAGTTTTAATTGTTCTTCCTTAGACTGTTAGGAAGATTGTGTACCAAGAGTTGGAAATATTTCACAACCCTAGCCAAGAAACCATACCTTGGCCAAACTTGCCATAGTTTTAGCCTAAGTGTTCTTCACTTTTGGAGTTGGATCTTGAAGAGAAGTTGTTTAGAAACTTCTAAGGGTTGCTCGGGCGGGTTGGAGCATAAGGAATTGGAGCTAAGCGTTGCTCATGATCGACTTATAATCTTGGATAATTTTGGGCTTATCGAGGTAATGATCTACGTCCTCTATCAGAATTGGATATTACATTGTAGTAATTTAGAATCGAGTATAAGATATATTGGAAGGATGTTTATAAAGAATTGAATCAGATTTACATAGGACCGTATTCTGATGAGACTTGTAGTATTATTGTGGAGTAGAATTGTACACGTCCGTTAGGCGTGTAACCCCGGGATTGTTGGTTTGGTAGCAGCCTCGTTAGAGAGGAGATTTATGTGGTTGCGGGGAGGTCTGCGAATTTTCCGTAGAATAAGGAATCTTGTATCTAGAATTATTCTCTGAAGAGATCTAGAGGTTGATAGGCGTTTTGTGGCTGTATAGGTTGAAGTACTACAGTAGCGTATTCTACTTGAAGGGTGGAAAAGGCTAGCGAGTTCTGATACTTTGGAGCGATTTGCTAATTGTCGATAATCGTCGCGAGGTATGTGAACCTCTTCCTATCCTTTCTAGCATGATGTTTTGTAAACTATGTAGTACGGTGACGTACGTGCTAAATGAGTTTTGGTTGGTTTAAAACATAAAGTGTTATAATAGCTTTATGGGAAGTTAGTTATAACGACTTTATGTAGGTAAAAATGGTTTATTGATTTTAGAAGTTAAGAGACTTGATCTTAAAAGATAAGAGACTTGACTTAATTGAATTGATATGAATTTTGTTAAAAGTGTGAAACCTCATTCGTGAGTAATGAGTACTTGGGTTTTTAAAGAATAATGTTTTTGATTTGGAAATGAGAATAAGTATCGAACTAACCATCTGCAGTTAATAAAGGAAAATGTATTGACAAATAATTAATTATATTAAAACCAAGAGAAACCTCCATCTGCATAAAGCTAAGATAAGACAAAATTGTATTACATTTCCTAGATCATGGCTGCTTTAATAAGATTGTTATAAACAAGAATAACCTACTCACACATAAGGCATATGTTACTCAAATTGTTTTAAAAGAGAATTATGTTATTAAGTGATTAAGACTATGAACTACGAAACCTTTCGAAAATGAGAGACTTGAGTATTTGAAATTAGGCAAACTTGAACTTTTTGAAAAGAATGTTGCTACTTGATTTAAAAAAAAGGAAAGTATGGTATTATCTTAATCTGTCTTAAAAGAGAGTTTAAATGTTATGGCCGATTTGATACCGAGTCCATGGGATGGACCGGGAATGTATTTCACCCGATTCTATACCGAGTCCATGGGATGGATCGGGAATGTATTCCATACGATTCTTATCGAGTCCCATGAGATGGGCCGAGACATGTATTCCATACGATTCTTATCGAGTCCCATGAGATGGGCCGAGACATGTATTCCATACGATTCTTCATCGAGTCCCATGAGATGGGCCGAGACATGTATTCCACACGATTCCACCTCGAGTCCCATGGGATGGGCGAGACATGTTATACGTATCATACGATTTATACCTAGATCGCTGGCGGTGAGAACGAGTTCCACGGGCATGAGGGATGACTTTGAGGGAGTGAGTCTCTGCCTTGACATGACTACTTTTATGTTGTAAACTGTAGTTTGATTATCATACATGTATCCTGTTTTATATAAACTGTTATGATTTCATTTACAGTATTTTCCAGTTTCACATACTTGGTACCTGTTGTACTGACCTCCTTCGGAGGGCTGCGTTCATGCCGCAGGTAGAGGTACATCGGTTGTTGATCCTCGCCATGGATCACGATTCGGTATTAGGAAGCTCCGCTTTCTCCGAGGCTTATCTTTTGGTATGTTTCCACGAGTTGTAGGTTCTTGTACATTCGGGTATGGCGGGACCACTGTCCGTCATAGTTGTTATTACATTCTTAAGTGCAGTAGTATTGTTGTGGGCAGGGTTGTAAAGGATGTAACTGTTCAATTTCTGTATATATGCAAGAAGGCAACCGTTTTGGTTGGCCTATTTTATTATCATATCTCTTGTTTCATATCTGTATGTTTTATTTCCGCTGGTTTTTCTCTGATGTTGTATCACTAGGGTGCCCGGGGTAAGGCACCAGTCACGGGCCCGGGATCGGGTCGTGACAGTGTTTTAGGACACCGTATTTTAATCAGCATTTTTTATCTTTTTATTTTAAATTAAGCATTATGTATTTTGTTAATATTATGTTTTTATTATTATTACACCGTCGTTTTATTTTATTAATGTTTACATCTCTTTAAATAATTAATTGGCACCGCATTTTTACTTTTAATTAGGCATTAAACATTTCTTAAATATTGCATTTTATCATTATTGCATCGGCATTTTTAGTTTTGATAATTTTGTACCTTTAAATAATTTTTCTTTTAAACAATTAATTCATTTTGCATTTTTTGTTAAACCAGTCCAGTCCAAGACACAATTTGAATCAGTCCCATCCAACACCATTTTTTAATTTCATCCAAACACCCTCTTTTATTTTCCCCCCTAAAATCAAATACCACTTTTCATTCCCCCCCCCCCCCCCAAATATCAAACCCTAAAAACCTACCCTATATAATAAACATTACCCCCCTTTATTAAAAGGAAGAGGGGCAGTCGCACAAAGAGAAATCAGCAACATCACCAGCCCAGCCCACACCCCTCTCTCCCTCACCCTCTCTCCCTGCCCTCTCCCTCACCCTCTCTCCCTGCCATTCCCGTCGAACGCACACCCTCTTCCCCCTTTCCCGTCGCCGGTGAAACCGCCGGCGAACCTCACCACTGTCGACTCCGCCATCACCGGCGAACCACCACACCATCGAACCCTTCCACTGCCTGTCGGCGAACCATCGCTTCTACACCCATCCGCGAACTCCCTCACGCCCCAATCTACTCTCGTCTCTGACACCCTCACCCCATCGTCTTCACCCAGCAAATTATTGTTGACACCCAATTTTGACCCTCCCGTCCAGTCACTAACTATAAAATTAGGCTAATTTTGTAAAATAATTTTTTATGATTTTTTATAATAAAATGCAGCGATAAAACATAAATACATGCATAAATAAATAATTTAATAATGGCATCGCGTCTTACGTAGAGTTTTAAACACTTAGAGTCCCGCGCCCGCATTAACTAACTTTAAGTTTTGTCGTAATTCTTAAATAATTAATAAATGCATAAAATAAATAATTTAGCGATAACGTCGTGTCAGGTAGCATAGCCGCATTTATTAGTAATCATTTGTAATTTAAAATCAATTTTAATCTGATACATGCATTTAATAGCGTCGCATTTATATATAAAAAAAAAAGCTTTAAACAATTCTTAAAATCATACTTGCATTTGGCATTTAAATAATTTAATCTAAACCCCATTCAATTTTTAAGTTAACATAATGAATCAATTTTAATAACGGCATCGCATATAAATATTGAGCACTAATTAAACAACACACCCGCATTTATTATCGTAATAGTTTTATAACTCGAAATTAGACTAATTTAGCACCTAAATAATTAGACTAATTTAGCACCTAAATAATTAGACTAATTTAGCACCTAAATAATTAGACTAATGTAGCACCTAGATAATTATAATAAAGCACCTAAATAATTTAATCACATTTGTTAATTTAATTTATCACTAATTAACTCCTAAAACTAATCAATACCTAATTTAATCCACTTGCCCAACCCAATCACCCGCGAGGCCCAGTCAGCCCACTACCTATCCAAGCCCAATACCCCACAGCCTTATATCACCCAGCCCTCATTTTCCTATTACCCTTCGCCCATCTTCATCCCTGAACATTTAACCTAAAGAAGCCCTAGAACCCGCCGCATATCTTCCTCCCCCCTACCCGCGAAGCTCGCCGGATTTTCAGGGAGGAAAATCCGGCATAACCTTACCATAACCCCTTCGAAATCAACATACAATATTTACCTTCCAAAATCAATTCAACCAGATCAGTAAATCTCACCCAAATCGCACCCCGAATCGCGGCTAAGAATGTACCCAAATCTCCCATCTTCTTACCATAAACGCCACCTCATATATACCCTATATAAAGCACATGCAATAGGCATAGGAGAGGGCATCGACAGAGGGATTCAGAAATTGATCGAATTCAGAGCTTAGTCGGGGATCGAGTACAAGAGAGCAGAGTAGAGGCGAGCGAAGCACACAGCAAAGATACCCATAGCATCGAAACGGGGGGTGGTTTTAGGGGGGATAGCATCGAACCCTTAGCAGCAGTTAAAGAACCACCAGGGCAACTACATAGCAATTTAGGGCATTCGAAAATAGGGAGGAGGGCAGAGCTCAGTAAGGAAAGCATCGGGTAGTTCTGGCTCAGCACCCAGAGTATTAGCTTCGCAATAACAGGGGCTTCGAAACCCTTCCTCTCCATATCAGTCAAGAAGCCATCCACAGATAAACTTTGCCCTTTTTCGCATCGAAAACCCGAAACCCGTCGAGTGGACCGACGACTTGATACGCTGCCCCGGGTCGCTGCCCGGAGAAGGTAAACCCATCGCCTTTTCTGTCTTGGATTCTATTCACTGTTTGTGTTTTTTATGACTGATTAAGTATGTGTTAAGCAATGTTAATGGCTATTTGTGTGCGCTGAATTGACTGGCTGAACCTGTTAGATTAATAGGTGACATAATTAAGTTGGTTCAATAAATTGAAAGTCGAACATGTTTAATCAAGAGTTGATATTTGTTTGGACTTATTAAGCCAGTGCTCTGCTTTGCTGGGTTAAACTTTGCATTCGATATATTTATGTGTCCCTTTAATTTGTGGCCATGCCTGATACTGGATTGCTATGGTTCATTGTTGCAAGTTTAAGGTTTAGTTACTGATTCACTGTCTTGGTTTAGATTTGAGTATCTCCCTGGCCTGTTTCTGATTTTATATGTATGACTGCCTGAAAATCGAGTACCGACAGCAGACTGTTACAAGTAGATCAGCTTATGTCCCTTAATAAATAGTTCTTTGTTATCATGTGGAGTATTCTGATCTGCCTCAGATCTAACCATATACCTCACATGAAGAAATCATCATATTTTGATTCTTATTAACCATATAATCTGCCCCATATGCTAGTTAGCCTTTGTTAGCATTTCTCATATTGTACCTTTAAAGTGTGAATAAATGCTGGTCCACTCAAGACGTTCCTATGTTAGCATGTTATCTCATTAAATTCTTCTGTGTGCAATCCAGTGTTCAAATTGTTTTGGTTTGGCTTAAAACAACCTCGTATATCTGTGAAATGGTATCTCGGATCCAGTCCTGCATGTCATAGCCTAAGTTGTTCATATCTTGGCTTGGAAATAACAGGGGAATGTTCTCTGTCCACCTTGCAACCTGAAATTGTCATTTTGTCTATATTATGTGAAGGTATACAAGTTATATACTAGGATATACAAGGCGTAAAATATCATGTATACTTGGAATATTCATGTATATCAACTCCATCTCTGTTTATATTTTAAGCTAGACATGATTCATCCTGTAATCTCTGCACGCCTCAGAATTTCCTGTTCGAATGAAGATTTATACGTTCAGTAATGTCCTCGTCAATGCATATTGGCTCGCTTGCATAAAATCACACGTTGTGATGTCCGTTATTCTTTGTTGACTTTGGTGTAATTGCAGTGCACTGTACATGTCTCATGTTCTTTATATATCCAAAGTAACATAATTTCTGTGTTTCTATTAAATATATATGTTGTTTGTTCTAGTTTGTCTCGCTACTTCGCTACCGAGGCCCTTGCCAATGATAACATTTGGGTCTTCACTCTATTTGGATCATTTAGTTTGGTATGGATACAATTAAGTAATAAAATGCATATGTGTTTACGTGAATACTTTATTTGTTTACATTATTGTAAGGTTTGAGATACATACTAATCCTTATCTTCTTCTTTATCTACATGAAATGCATCGGAGCAAAATGAGGAGTCTCATAGCGAGACTCATTGTGCCTTCCATCAATTGAAGATTTGCATTCACCCGCGTCTATGTGCATCCTCACTTCAGAAATTCCTAGAAAAACAAATAGGACGCCGTCATCCGTCGTAAAGAGCATTCTTAAATCCCATCCTCTCTCTTTACTTGCATTTCATTTATTTATTTGTTTATTGTAATTTAATTACTCTATTTCTGTAATATTTAGGATATTTGGAACAATTAAGCTTCAAACATATAAGGTGGAAAGTAATTCATAATTAGAAACACACTTCTACTTTATTTGTCTTTTAGGATTATTAGACATGTCTAAATTCTGCAAAAATAATTTAGAGGATTCAACTTGCATCATAAAACCAACATTCTGTTTCTTATTAAAATACATAACAGATTTCTCCTAAACTCTCAAAAATCGTCTTAAAGCATTTTTATATAATATTACGCGCAGGTTAAGCAAGATTAATTTAGCTAGTAGTATACCTAACTAAATAACCTTTGCATGAATACATAATTAGTCCATAAAGCACCTTCCTAGCATTCTTTAGCATTTCTAGCCCTCTTAACATTTTTTTAATCACCCTTTAATATTTAGCACCCCTTTACTTTTAAAATTACTTTAACATTTTAGCACTTTTAATATTCTAGCAATCCTTTAAGCATCTTTAAATATCGCTTTGGCGATTTTGTCCTTAACATTTTAGCACCTCCTATTTTAAGCATATTAGCATTACTTTCAAAGACTTTAGCATTTAGCACTTTTAAGCACCTCTTAGCACCTTTAGCACCCTTCTAGCATTTAAAACCTTTTAGCAACCTTTAGTATTTTAAGCACCCCTTTTTTTAACATTTAGCATTTGGCTCTTTTATTTATTTATAACAATGTTTTGCCCAGTTTTTTTACTTAAAGCACCTTTTAAACATTTTAACATTTTAGCAAGCAGGAAGAGCTTTTATTTTGCATTTCTTAAACATAATAATTACCCTAGGTTTGGCAGGACAACCGTAAGTTAGCGGATCTTAGAGGGTGCCTAACCCCTTCCCTCTAGATTAATAAAGAACCCTTACCCAGAATCTCACTAAGTTTAGCAGACCGTAAAGAATGGAGTTAATGTTTTACTTTAAACCAGTTAAACATTTAGGTGTCCTAATTCACCCAAACTAATTAGGTGGCGACTCCGCGAACCCTTAGCATATTAGCATTTTCTAGCATTTTTAGCACCCTTTAGCATATTAGCACCTTTTTAGCCTTCACCTTTTAAACTTTAACATTTTAGCCTCTTTTGCAATTTTAGCATCCTTTAGCATTTTCAAAACTTTAAGCATTTTTGAACATTATTAGCATTTTATTTTATTTTTCTAACATTTGCATTTTTAAGCAGGGCTCGCTATTTAAAAAAATGCCGCGGCCGAAAATGTACTGCTAAATTTTGAGGTTATTTGCTGCTGCATTTTCAGCCCACTGCTGCTACGTTTCGGTTGAACAATTATTGTCTTAAAGTTGATCTGAAATAGTTTTCATACTTCTGATGCTTTTACTGATTTAAAACATCAGATGTGCTTTTGATAATGTACTGATTTGAACATATACTACACCTTGGCCAATGAAAAAGTTATCCGTCGATTTTTGAGGCCTCCACAATTGCAAAGACGGAAAATAAAATAAATGAAGCTTTTTGGGCGTTGATGATTTATTCTACTTACACAGGATAACCAACATGCGCAGGCGAGGCGAATTTTCGCAGCCGGACTTGTTTAGGATGTCCCACTTTATTTTTTATATATATCTGAGCCCTCCGTGTTTAAAACTATTACTGTTTTGGCGCGGATCTGAAGGTTTTATTTATTTTTTTGTTTTTAACAATATTGGCCGATGAATGAATCCCCGTCTGATTTTCAAGGCCTCCTCTGTGCAAAAGACGGATTTATTTATTTATTGGCTTTACTTATTAATTTTTGTCATTGCATTAAAATTATTTATTCTATTACTAACACTTTTACTAAGTGCTTATGCAGGTACCCGGAGATCATCTTGCGCAGAAGGCCTAAAAAGGGCTAAAAGATGTCCCGGAGTTTTATTTTATATCGCATTTAATTTTAATTTTATTGTTCTGTATTGCACTTTATTTTAATTATAAATTATGGAAAAAAAATGCTTAGAATACGTAGAATAAAAAAGGGCAATAAATAATTAACCTAGGTTTGAACGAATAATCGCAAGTTAGCAGATCTTAAAGGATGCATAACCCCTTCCCTTTAGGATAATAAAGAACTCTGATTCAGAATCTCATTAATTTCGTAGACCATTAAATGGAGATTAATTGCAATATTTTACTGCAATAAATCAAGTGTCCTAATTCACTTAACTAATTAGGTGGTGACTCCTTAAAATCATCATTATTGCTCCATCCAGGGAACCGCACCAAAAGAATAATGTTACGGATATCGTTCAGACCCCGAGGTAAAAAACGGGCGCGACAGTAGATACATAATTTTGAGTTTGATCAGACAATGAGAGAGCGACCTGTGATTGAATGATAGATTGATCGACGACGGAACGAAGAACGAAACTTTACAACAGCTTTTTCGAAGACGTTCACTGATATCACATCATCTTTAACCAATCTCCACTCGAGAAATCCATCGAGTATTTTCACTTTAGTTATATTTATATATGAGTCAAGGGTCTATTCTCACGATACAATATAAAATTTGTGTATACAATATCCTCAAAAGACCCTACCCATAGAAGTAGACTATGTTGTTGTTTCGGACTTTTATAATTGAATTGGTTACTTAATTTTTAAGTATCTCTAATGGACAAATACTTTCCGAAATAAGATATGCAGAATGGTTTTCACTAGTGTCATTTAAATGAGGTGGCCCCTGTAACGGCGGTTTAACAGTGCTATCTGGAGAGGTGATGGACAAAGATGGCCTACATATATATTATATCCCAAACGTGGTTTTCACTCTTAACAAGTGGAAAATGAAAAAGATTTGTCAGAAGAATCCCATGTTGCTTGTTGCTTGTTGCTTGTTGCTTGTTGCTTGTTGCTCTGCCACTGTCACTATAGAGATGCCAACGAGTAATCAAGTGACAATAAGGTTCATCAATCATTAAATATTTGCCATGAAGCAAACAAACAATTCTCTATCCTTCGGTTACCCATTATTTAAGCAAAAAAACACATTCACACGACAAAACTAGTACTACACTTTTTTATGACACATTACACCTCCAGAATTTATTACTTTCTTCGGTCCTAATTTATATCATATAATTTAACTGATCATAAAATTTAAGAAATAAAAAAAAAATTGAATCTTACTATGTAAAATAAGTCAAAAATAGTTGTATGATTATAAATCATTTTATTAAGCGTAAAAGTTAAAGTTTAAAATTAAATTGCTGCTAAATAAAAAAATGTGTTATTCTTTTTTCGACTGACTAAAAAATGTCATATAAATTGGGACAGAGGGAGTAATTTGGAGAATGTTAATTACTTCCTCTCATCTCAATTTATGTGGCACTATTTGATCCCGTACAACATTTAAGCAAATTTTTTTTTTTTTTATATTTATGATATAAAACAAACATTAGATATCTGTGTGATATAAATCATTTCATTAATGGGTCATTTGATAGCTTATTAGAATTATGCATGATTAGTTATGGGGGAATGTATATATTATTTTATCCAGAGATTAGTTATGTAGAATTTATTATTCATGTATTAGTTATTCCATCATTTATCGTGCATAAAATAATACATAGATTTTCTCATAACTTATACATGTATTAGTTGTGTAGATTTCTAAATTGCAAACCAAACAACAACAACAAAAAACCATTGTGGTCCTACAAGGTGGGGTCTGGGTAGGGTAGGATGTACAGAGACCCTACATCTACCTTTGTGAGGTAGAGAAGCTTCCGACAGACCCTCGACTCAGAAGAAAAGTACTTGTCGCAAAATATATGAAAAATTGCAAACCAGACACTGTATATTAACTTTATACATGAATAATTTACCTCCTAACCATCTACCAAATGTACCTTACGTATTAAAAAGAAAAGTATATGATAGAAGACGATATACACGGACAACCTGTGTATATCATATGGACAGTTTTTTTTTATATTATTTACCATATTTGTAGAATTTTTGTACAAGTGTAATTATGGTATTAGTCTTGTATTAGAAAAAACTATTAAAATTATAGTAGGAAAGGTAAGAGTTATTTTCCATATTTAGGAATTGTATATTTGTATATATACCTCTTCATTAATGAAAATAATCTTTCATGGTATCAAAAGTCTAGGGATAATATTTTCCTTCTCCAAACCCATAATTCTGCAGCCCCCTCTCTCTCGGTTTCTGAGACACGGCCAACGACCACTTCTTTTTCCTTCTGATTTCTTTTCAAATCCTTATTCTCCTCTTGTTCTTTCATTATGTCTACCTCAAAGAATATGTTTCATCTTGCACTTACAATCTCCAACATCAAGAATCACATTCTTATTGTTCTTGAGATGGAAACGTCCAATAAGCGACGTGATTGAAATTATTTAAGGTTCACGCATGCTCGCATCAAGTCTTTCATCACATCATCCCCTTGATAACAGGCATGGAAAATGTGCCTACCCCAGAGGATGACCATGCGTTATGGATGACGCTTGATGTTATCGTTCTCTAGTGGATTTATTCCACTATCTCTATGAACCTCTTGCAGACGATTATTGAACCCGATACCACTGCGATGGAAACTTGGAATAGGGTGTGTGATATATTTCAAAGATAACAAAAATTCACGTGATGTCACTCTTGAGCGGGAATTTTTCATGTCAACATGGAGGATTTTCCGAATGTCTCGTGTTATTGTAAAAGACTGAAGAAATTGGCGGATCAACTCAAGAACGTTGGTGCGCTCGCACCAATGATCGTCTTGTTCTTCAGATGGTTGTAGGCCTGTCTGAGGCCTATAATGGCATTGGAACGCTTCTTCGTCAGAGTAATCCACTCCCACCGTTCTACCAACTTGGCTAAAAATGGTTATCGATACAAATTACGTCATGATGATGGCCACACAGACGACTCTCACTCGTTCAAGTCAAAACCATAACAAAAATGGCGCAAAAAAGGGTCAAAATAAAAAAAATAGAGGAAAACCGCGTCGCTGGCGGTGGGCAGTGAGACAAGGATGTATGTGGAAGTGGCCAACCGCCGCAACACCATCGCCACACCAGGCCAACTTGTCTTGGGGCTGGCCGGTGGCTAGTGGCCCAACTATACTTTCTCGGTATCTTCAGCGAACTGGGCCGATTTCCAGAATTTTTCCAGGCCCAGTTTTCTGCCAAATAATTCCAAACAGCCTGTTGGGCCTTGGCAGTAAGCTGGCCTGCTTGGGTCTCAACCTTAATAGGCATTCGTTGATGCGGGCCCAGCGCCAGTACCGACGCCCACAGAAATTAAGGCTGCGATGCATACACTTGGATTAAATCCCCAAACGTAAATTAGTATATGGACACCAGTGCCATTTCTCACATGACATCCACACCAGGTAATCTCTCGTCTTATTTTAATTTGAGAAACAATCATGATATATCTGTTGGTAATGGTCATTCAATTCTAATTCGTAGTTATGGTCACACAAATTTGTCTCTCCTGCATCCACCTCTAGTCTTAAAAAAATATTTTTCATGCTCCTCACTTGATTAAAAATTTGGTGTCTGTCCGAAAATTCACAACTGATAATTGGGTGTTTGTTAATTTTGACCCTGTTGGTTTTTCTGTGAAGGATTTCAGGACGGGGATACCTCTAATTAGATGTAATAGTAGGGGAGAGCTTTATCCAATCACCACGACTACCATTTTCACGAGTCAAGCCACACCTTTAACGTTTGTCGTTCTTGCTCCTTCCTTATGGCATGCACGTTTAGGTCATCCGGGGTCGTCTATTATTTCTTCTCTTAAAAATAATTTTTTTATTGATTTTAAGAGTACGCGTAGTACTCATATTTTTCCTTTTTGTCCTCTAGGGGGAAATGTTAGGATACCGTTTGTATCCTCTACTTCTAATACGTCAATGTCTTTTGACATTATTCATAGTGATTTATAGACATCTCCCGTTTTGAGTTCTTTGTCCCATCGTTATTATGTTTTATTCTTGGATTATTATTCTAATTTTTTGTGGATCTTTCCTTTATCTAAAAAGTCTCAAGTTTTTTCCACCTTCTTAAAATGTAGAGCATTCATCCGTAACTAATTTGAATGGGAAATTAAAACTATTCATTGTGATAATGGAAGGGAATATGATAATGGGCCGTTTCGAAATTTTGTGAAACTAATGGCATATCTTTTCAGTTTTCTTGTCCTCATACGTCCTCACAAAATGGGAAGACCGAAAGAAAAATTTGTATCATTAATAAGATTGTTCCAACCTTGCTAGCCCATGCTTCATTACCTCCATTTTGGCATCGTGCATTACAAATGACTACATATCTCCTTAACATTCTTCCTAACAAAGGTTTAGCATATTAATTCTCACTTAAAATTCTTTACAATAAAGATCCCTCGTATTCTCATCTTAAGGTATTTGGGTATTTATGTTATCCACTTTTTCCGTCTACTACAATTAATAAATTTTAAGCATGTTCTTCTACTTGTGTATTTTTGGGTTATCCATCGAATCATCGCGGTTATAAATATTTTGATTTATCCTCTAATAAAATCATAATTAATCGTCATGTTATTTTTTATGAAACCCAATTTTTGTTTGCTAAATTGTATAGTTATGTGTCTAGTCCGTATAATTATTTGGATGATGGGCTCTCACCACATATTATCTACTATTTATCTGAGTTGTCCCGTGAACTAAATCCACCAGCATGCTCATTGCCTGCTGGCCCAAATTTTTCCAAATTCCCCTAAATCTCACCAAAGAAGCTCATCGTCACGCCCAACTTCTCACACCGCCCAAAGAACGCCTCGGTCCGTAAATTCTCAGATTGTCCCGCCTACCAATTTCTGGCCCAAATATTTTTCCACACTTCTTTTTCAGCCACACGATGTTGGGCCAGCAGGCCCACTGCCTGCTGACCAGACGACTGCCGACCCGAGAGCTAGCCAAACCCTGTCTAATTCTATTTCGAGTTAAGGGTCCGTTACTCATAGCCAACGAGGTATTTTTAAACTAAAAAAACATTTTAATCTTAATTCTAATGTCACTAAATCACCCTACCACGTAACCCAGTGTCTGCCCTTCATGACCCGAATTGGAAAATGGTTATGAATGACGAATATAATGCTCTTATTGAAAATAAGACGTTGGATTTGGTGCCCCGTCCGCCTAGTGTCAATATTATTTATTCTATGTGGATTTTTACTCATAAATAAAACTTTGACGGTTCTTTTGAGAGGCATACGACTCATCTTGTAGGTGGTGATAAAACACAACAGGATGACATGGATTGTTGAGAGACTATTTAGTCCGGTGGTAAAATCGGAAATCATTCGTACTGTGCTTAGTCTGGCTCTCTCGAAATCATGTCTCATTCATCAGTTGGATGTGAAAAATGTTTTCTTACACGGTGATCTTACGGAGACAGTTTACCCGCATCAGCCCTTGAGTTTTAAGGACCCCAATTATCCTCAACATGTCTTCTTGCTGAAAAAGTTCTTGTATGGGCTTAAGGAGGCCGTACGACCTTGGTATAAGAGGTTCACATATTATATATCTACTATTGAGTTTTCTCATAGCATGTATGATCATTCTCTGTTCATCTATCATCGTGGTACTTCTCTGACATATATTATGTTTTATGTGAATGATATAATTTTGACTGTCTCCTCTGATAATTTGCGCAAGTTTATCATGTCTCTTCTCAGTTCAGAATTTGCTATGAACGACTTGGGGCCTGTTAGGTGTATTTTATATACACTTTTTGAGTGATTTTTAGTTAGTATTTTATTCATTTCGTTTATGTTTAGTATAGTATTATGTGTGTTTTTCTTTCTTTTGTGTCACAGCGGTCAAAAATGGAGAAATTGCGAAAATGATAGGAAATGAACGTAATTGAGATGGAATTGCACACTAAAAGGGCCAATAAATAAAGTCTAAGAAGTCTCGGAAAGTATAGAAGAGATCAGACGAAGTCCGGACGAAAAAAGGACGAAGAATCAGAAAATTGTCCAATTAACGCCTCCGACGTCGTGGTGCCTGCCAGCAGCGCCGCGGCGCCCAATGTTCTGCGAAGTCTGATTTTCTATGATTTTTCAGCACCGTGGCACCAGTCTGCAGGGCCACGACGCCGACGCGGGATTTTTGAGTTCTGGGCCGAATTTGACACGTTTTCAGAGTCCAAAAGGGATAACTTTTCCTACCTACAAAACCTATATAATCCCTAAAACCCTGCTTATTAATCTATCATCCTTCAGACCTCCTCATACCACCATTCTACACTCATCCACCTTGTAAATATTCCAGAACACATCTATGGTATCTATTTGGTTAACGTTAATTTATTTGTGTTTTTAGACTAATAATTAAAACTAATGCAGGAAATAAACTAATTATGAAAATAAATCAGTTATGATGGAGAATTAAGGCTTCCAAGATCATCAACTATCAACTCTATTCAATCCTTAATACAACTAGACTGACTTCTTCTTCTATGTTAAGATAGCAGGTTAACTAAGTTGTTTTATATTCCGGTTAGGATATATAAACACTCAACCCCGATGCAGAACCTTTCTATCTTTCGATGATAAGATTTACCACAAAGGAGGATTAAGAACAATAACTTATTAAACGACACAAGTATCGGGGTACTTTCGTCCACGATTTTAACCTATGTGTTACACCCCGTAGTTCCAGGACATGGTTAAGATAATGTACGTAAGGAATTAGGACGTTAAAAATTTGAACGAAAGAAAGAATTGTTTTTCCGAAAGAAAATCTTCCGAACCTCGGAAAAGAAGAATGTTCGTTGATAAAAATTAGATTCTCAAAAGGTGTTAATTGAGACTTAAGGAATTTATTAACATTGTGAAAATTTATTTATGGATTTGGTCACGTAGGGCCCACCCGAGAATTTTTACGTTTTTGTGGGATCCACAAGGTTTTTGATATTTTGACCAATTTTGGAAATTTCGGAAAACGAAATATTATGGACGAATGGGAGGGTGACACGTGTCACCCGCCCCCAACATGTACTTGGTCGAATTGACCTAGAGGAAATGGTCAAGTCTTGAAAGCCAAAGCTTGATATTATTGACTAAGTCAATGAGCCCACTTGACACTAGATATTTAGTCTTCCTAATCTCAACCACACAAGTGTTCTAATCTTGACCCTTGAGTGTAGTATATCAACACACTAGTAGCAAGACTAGTTCCAACACTTAGAAAAAATTGCCAAACTTTTCTTGCTCTTATGGAAGCTCTCGGCATAGCCCCCTTAGCACACAAAAAAAATTGCAATTTTGGATCATAAATCACAATACTTAAACCAAGGGTTCCTAAAGGTATTCTAAGGATATCCCAACACAAAAATCCCGGAAAAACTACGTTTTTACGTTAGTCGCAACATGAAAACCTAAGTTGCTTTTCATAGTTTTGCTTGGAAATTGAAGGAAAGTTGCTTGTGCACTTCTAAAGGTTGCAACTAGCGGATTGGAACACAAAGGAGAAGAGCTAAAGTTGCTAAGGATCGACTTTAGGTTTTGAATTGTATTTGGGCTTAACAAGGTAATAATCTTCGCCTTACTTATGTAATTAAAGATTACATGTCGTAGTAGTTGTGTCACGACCCGACCCCGGGACCGCGACTGGTGCCCTACCTGGGCACCCTTACAGGTAAACATCAGAGAAAATCAGCGGAACATACATGAAACTTATAAAATAAAAACAACAGTAATAAAACAACAGGTTAGCCGATAGGGCTACCTTCCTGAACGTACATACATAAACGGTTAGCCGCTTCCTTTCCTTTACAAACCGACCCACAATGTGACTACGCACTTAGAATAATAATCGTGGCGGGACAGGCCCCGCCATACCCCAATATACATGAATCTTCTACTCGTGGAAAACTGCTCCAAGAGATAAGCCTCCGAGCAAGGAGCTTTCTCAAAATCGAATCGAGATCCTAAGAGCAAGGATCACCAACCGGGTACCTAAAACTCGCGGCATTTAACGCAGCCGGCGGGCCGCATAACAAAAATTTAATATGGAATGTAAATAACGTGATGAAATGATCATAATCAGACAAAAGAATGACAAGGACAAGTATAAAAATACATACCAGATCCTGCCGTGTCATTACCACTTATGAACTTAATTTCACATGAATATCTTTTACATTCCGTTAAGAGTTATAGCCATATCTTACGATTTACTTAGGAGAAGTCATTAAGTTCATCTCTATCTAACTTACTTATCTTTCATAACATAGTCCGGCCCATTACAGAGGGACACATATACTACCCGGTCCAATCTGGGACGCGATCAAGTCACACAAATAGCAAAGTGTGCCCGTGGAATACCCCATCACTGCCAACAGCTATAAGTGTAAAATATAACCACGTGACGCGCCTGGCATCCCACCTCACCGCCGGCGTACATACACAATACATACATATATCTCCCGCCTGTGGAATCCCACATCACCGCCGATAAACTATAAGTGTAAAACATAACCACGGGTCTCACGCCATAATACCAATCAAAACAGGTGGTATAGCGTCTGGGCTTGCTTCATTTATACTCTTACCCCGGAGGAGTGGTAAAGCAGGGTATAACGTCTGGGCTTGCCTCATTTATACTCTTACCCCGGAGAAGTGGTATAACGTCTTGGGCTTGCCTCATTTATACTCTTACCCTATCTCAACCTACGACAATCAACACATAAAGCGGTGGTACAGCCTGGGGTTTACCCTCACTTATACTCTTACTCGGAGAAGGTGGTACAACGTCTTGGGCTTGCCCTCATTTATACTCTTACCCTATCTCGACGACCATCAACAAGACATAAGCACTACTATGTCTTCTATAAAAATCCGAATTTAACCTAAGTACTACAAGTAATCTAAGATACCCGAATCCCACATCACCGCTTCAGACGTCCCAAGAATCTTACAACAAGACATCCGACCTTCAACCGAGAGTCGCGACAACTTAATAAAACATAATACTTGCACTCAAAGGCTATTACCAGCACATATAGGCAAGTTCTCAATTAATCAAGCCAAAGTACTAATCAAGGCATACATAGAATAATTCTCTTTTAACAAGTCAAAGTACTTATCAAGGCACACTTAGACAAATTCTCAATTTATCAAGCCAAAGTACTAATCAAGGCATACATAGAATAATTCTCTTTAACAGGTCAAAGTACTTATCAAGGCACACTTAGACAAATTCTCAATTTATCAAGCCAAAGTACTAATCAAGGCATACATAGAATAATTCTCTTTTAACAAGTCAAAGTACTTATCAAGGCACACTTAGACAAATTCTCAATTTATCAAGCCAAAGTATTAATCAAGGCATACATAGAATAATTCTCTTTTAACAAGTCAAAGTACTTATCAAGGCACACTTAGACAAATTCTCAATTTATCAAGCCAAAGTACTAATCAAGGCATACATAGAATAATTCTCTTTAACAAGTCAAAGTACTTATCAAGGCACACTTAGACAAATTCTCAATTTATCAAGCCAAAGTACTACATACGCATATCTCTTTTATAAAAGACTCTTTCTATGTAAAGCTCCAAGATACTAACACCCGTAGTATCAAGTCCTATTCACCTTTCAAGACAAGTCACAATACCTTTTTTGAAATACAACACGCTTCTAAATCAAGTGACTTCTTTTATTAAAAACCTTAAGCAATTGGTACCTTTAAATCAATTTGCCGTTCCTTAATACAAGTTATTTCTTTGATTACTTTATTAGAGAAAACTATTCTCTTAACCTTCCATAAACCCGTTATAACCAACTTCCCATAAAGCCGTTATAACCCTTTATGGTTTAGACCAACACGTTCCTTTTATAACCAAGAGACTTCTACTTTTTGAAACCAAGTATTAAATACTTTCAAATCAATTCTCATACCTTTCAAACATACTACTAGTCTCTTAACCTTTAGAAAACAAGTGACTCATTTTATATAAAACCTTAGGCAATTAATGCCTTAAAAACAAGTTGCCTTTTCACTAAAATCAATTCATTTATCTTTCCATAAAGCAAATATAACTAACTTCCCATAAAGCCGTTATATTCACTTTATATCTTAGCCAAAAACAATTTCCTATCCAAGGGACTTATACGCTTAAAACTAACAAGTATCACATACTTTAAAACTCTTCAAGTCCCTTAACTTAATAAAACTCAAGACATCCTTTATTCTTTCAAAGGTGAGTTAATCCCCTAACTCACCCGACTTGGCTATTCATAAAATTAGTAAAGGATATCTAGGTGTTATACGTCTGCCGTACTACATACGTGCAACTAGTCATGCTCAAAGATAGGAAAAGTTCTACATAGAGTAGATCACACAACTACCTCTTAACTTCTAAGAGTAGGAAACATGAAATGATACCACAAGTATATTCCATACATAGAATCATGCCAAAGGAAGGAAGAGGTTCACATACCTCGCGACGATTGTCGACAAAGAGCAAAATGCTCCAAAGTACTTCAACCTATAATGGTCACAATATGTCCATTAACCTCTTACTTCAACGTAGAATATCCTGTGCTAAGTCACTAAATTCTACTGAAATCGGACAAAGACCTCCTTTGATTCTACTTACTTTGCCACCTTTTCAAGGTCGAATACAATAACCAAACCAAATGCCCCAATCGCTCACCACAATCTATAAGGTAGTCCAAAACAAATGAATAACAAACTACTAGTCCAATTTTCGGCCATAAAGAATACAACAATACCAATTCTTATCCAATTTCCATTTCAATCCAAATTGGTAGCCTCACATGATATCAAGTCGCATTTGATTATAACAACCGTAATCTTCAAGTCAATTACATGCGACGATTCTAACAACGATTAAATTGTAATCCAACTTAATCATGGCTTACATGTCATTTCGGATTTTAAGCTACAACAATCCATAATACTTATAAAACTTCAACACATATACTTCATGCTAGTAAAAATGTAAGGCTAACAACAATTACATAATCTTGTAACACTTAAAGAGAACAAGATTATACCTCCACGAATTGTAATCCAATCTTCAAAACCGAAGTTGCTCCTTAGCAACCTAGAGCCTCTTCAAGACACCTCAATCCGCTCCTTGAGACCCTTAGAACAACCCCAACAATTTTCCTTCAAACTTCTAAACAAAACCTAGAAAGACAACTAGGTTTTTGCTTTGCGACTACTACGAAAACTCTCTTTTTCCGGGATTTTTCTATTGAGATACACTTACATAACACTCAAGCACCTTGGTTTAAAATGTGGAGCTTAAAGAACAAGCAACGAAAATTTTTCCTTTCTTCTCCATGGTGAACCCGAGAGCACCATTAGTGTAGTCTTCAATTTTGTGAAATTTTGCTAAGTGTTAAGTCCTCTCTTGCTACTGGTATTAAATATAGGGACATGGAGGGTTAAGATGCAACCAATTGGGTGGTTTGGATGAGCTCTAGCTAAATATCAAGACTAAGTGGGGTCATTGACTTAGTCAATTTACTCATGCTACTACTTGCAAGACTAAATCATCCAACCAAAGGTCAAATGACCATTGTGCCCATGCTTCAATTCGTCCAAGACAACATAAGGGGGGTGACACGTGTCGCCCTCCCATTCGTCACAATAATACGTTTTCCGACAATTCCATAATTCCGTTAAAAAATTTTACAGTCTCAAATTTTAACACTTGCGAGTTCTTACGTACGTTCTTAACACATGTCCTGTAAATACGGGGTGTAACAAGTTGATAATTGATCATGTGACTTATATAATAAAGAGTGATAAGTGTTATGGAATATTGAGAGCCTAAATCCGATAATGAGCTTATTAGCTATTGAAATTGCAATACAAATTGGTCGATAGTTATAATCGTCGCATGTTATCTAAATAAGGGATTATAGTTGTTATAATTAATTGCGACTATATAACGTGTTAGACTAAACAACTTGGATTGAAAAGAAATTGGAAAAGACTTTATGTGGTTACACATTATAGCCGAGAATGTTATTGAATATTGGACTATTTTGATATCAATTGTGGGGCAGAATTTTACACGTCCTGTTAGACGTGTAATCCCCTTTGGTTAGCTGAATTTTTGAGCCTTAAATGTGGCATGTTTGGTTATTGATTTCGGGCCTTGAAAAAGGTGGAAAAATACGTAGAAACAAAGGAAGTGCTGCCCAATTTTCCGTAGAATAAGAGACTTTATACTTAGAGTTATTCTACGATAGAATGTTAGAAGTTGATAGACGTATTATGGTTATTATAGGTTG
The DNA here is from genome assembly GCA_029844215.1 of Przewalskia tangutica. Lineage (NCBI taxonomy): Eukaryota > Viridiplantae > Streptophyta > Magnoliopsida > Solanales > Solanaceae > Przewalskia > Przewalskia tangutica. Next base: position 102,535,683 of record CM056726.1, read on the forward strand.
ATATTCTACGTGAGGCGTATTCAACTTAGCGAGTGGATTAAGCCGGAAAGGTATGTGGAACTTTCCCTATCTCTTGGGCATGATGTTTTATAAATATATAGTACGATAGACGTACGAGCTTTAAATAGATTCAACTTTGTTTTTGATATAATTGCCTTGATTGAATTGTCCAAGTTGGTTGAGGTAGAGAATTGACTTCCTTGATGTTAACGTATGAAAATGTCTTAATTGTCTAAAACATAATGATTTATAACGATTTTATGGGAAGTTAGTTATAACGGCTTTATGGAAAGTTAAGAGAGTGGTCTACTTGATTTATAGGCATAAGTTGCCTAGGTTGTGAAAGTAGAAATGCTTGATTTTAAAAGCTTTGATTTGAATTTCTAAAGGTGTAGTACTTGGGGTTAAATTTCCGGATTTGCCGTGACATGCTAGTGCCTTGAGTCTTATAAAATGATAAGTGATTCACCTTAATCTAATGAGAGTCCTAAATGATTTAAGTTGCATATGTTGCTCACAATAGACATTCGTGCAAGTGTTATATTTCCATATCACAGCGTCCCTCACTCGAGGGCCGACAATCATGTGTTATATTACGGGTTCAATTCCCTTGACATTGTTCTATTCCGTGGATTATCTCTCCACGATGCGGATATCCATATATACTCATTGCGTGTCCACATGACCTATGCGGGTTCAATTCCCATGCGGGTTAAATTCCCATGACTATTCCGTGGGCTAGCTCTCCACGATGCGAGTATCCATATATACTTATTGCGGGTCCACGTGACCTATGCAGGTTCAATTCTCATGCGGGTTAAATTCCCATGAATAGGATTGCATAATGGTATTACGGGGGGTAGCCCTAAATTAATCATAACCTTCCTACTTTTAAACGGCAAAATTTACTATCATTAGTCTCAGTGTTAATAAGGTGCGGTGTACTGTTATTTGGTTATCATTCATGTCTCCAGCTTTATTTTAGACTATATGACTTCATTTCAGTATTTTCAGTTTCATATACTTGGTACATATTGTGTACTAACCCCCTTTCCTCGGGGGGCTACGTTCATGCCGCAGGTAAGGGTAAGCAGGTTGCAGATCCTCGCTCTTAGGATCACTGATCAGTTTTGGAAAACTCCATTTCTCCGGAGGCTTGTCTTTTGGTACAGTTTCCCTGATGTTGTAGATTTATGTACATTCAGGGGTATGGCGGGGCCCTGTCCCGTCACAGTTGTTATGTCCAAAAACTCTTAGAGGTCTGTAGTCATATCTTGTGGGTCGGGTTGTAAAAAAAAATAAAGGATGTAACAGCTTTTGGGCTATGTATATATGTATATCCAGGAAGACAACCTTATCGGCTAGCCTGTTTATTTCACATTGTTGTATATTTATGAGTTTTATCTATGTTCCGCTGATTATCTCTGATGTATACTTGTAAGGGTGCCCAGGTAGGGCACCAGTCGCAGGCCCGGAGTCGGGTCGTGACACTATGTTTTTTCAACTATAGCATATTCATAATCTCCCCTTTCGGATCTCGATTAGAAATCATATATGTGGTGATAATTAGTGATCAATTAATTACCAAGCAATCAAAGCAATTATTGAATAAATCTCAACTATATAAAGAAGAAACCAAAACCATGTATTAATTCATAAATAAGAGTTTCAAGCGAATCACCAGGAAAACCCTAATAAAGTAATTAACTCCTAGCCATAGTCACGCTAAGAACTAATACAATCTCCAACATGAATTGAAATAAAAGCAAAGAAAAGAGAAAGAAAATAATACTGAAAAGCCTCCAAAGTTGTCTTGTCTCCTTGAATGGTGTTGTGGAATATTTACAAGATGGAATGTGTGGAATTAGGTCTAAGGTGGTCTAAAGGATGATCCATTAATGAAAAGGGTTTTAGGGATTATATAGGTTTTGTAGGTAGGAAAAATTATCCTTTTTGGACTCTGAAAACGTGTCAAATTCGGCCCAAAACGTCAAAAATCTCGCGTCGGCGCCGTGGCCCTAAGATTGGGCGCCACGGCGCCGAAAAATCTGCAACTTTCGAAAAACATCAGAAGGCGGCGCCGCGGCGCTGCTGCCAGGTGTCGCGGCGCTGAGGCGGTAATTGGCAGATTTTTCGTCTCTTCGTATTTTCTTCGTCCGGGCTTCGTCTGATTTCTTCTATATTTCCCGAAATTTCTTAGGCTTCATTTCTTAGCTCTTTTATGTGTAATTCCATCTCAAATAAGCTTATTTTCTCTCCTTTTCGTCATTTCTCCATTTATGACCGTTGTGACACAAAAGAAAGGAAAACGACCATAATACTATACTAAACATCAATAAAATGAGTAAAATACTAACTAAAAATGACTCAAAAAACGTATACAAAATACGCCTAACAGGGACCTTAAGTTATATTTTGGGTATAGCTGTAACTCGTCATGCAGGTGGTCTATTTTTATCACAGATAAAATATGCGGCTGATATTATTGAGAGAGCTGACATGTCATCTTGTAAGTCCTCTTCTACTCAGGTTGATACCAAACCGAACCTGAGTGCTACTTTTAGCACACTATATGAGGATCTCACCTACTATCGTAGTCTTGTAGGGTCTCTTCAGTATCTTACTTTTAGGAGACCGTATATTACTTATGCAATACCTCAGGTGTGTTTATTTATGCATGATCTGTGAATTGAGCACATACATGCGCTCAAACGCATTATACGATACATAAAAGATACGCTTGATTATGGATTGCATTTATATGAGTGAGGTGCAACTAGAATTGAAGGGACATACATGACCCATTCTAGTAGAGAAGAAGGGAAACTAATTCATGGTAAATTTTGTAAAATCTAAACCAATATCCCCGGATTCATTTCCTGTTATTTCAGATATATTAATAACGTCAGACGAACAACCTGCTAACTAACTCTGAGCCTTGTTATTTACTTAAACATACGAATTACTCCATCAATCAGGTGGAAACAAACATAAATGATTAAGTGGCAAATCAAAGGAAACTTTTGAACCCGTGAGACTACAAAGGACCAAACACCCGCATAATTTATTCATACAACAGACTAAATATTAATAACTCAACAACTTAAGGTATATCACATGTTATCACAAATATGATTAGCATTTAGACAGACGAAGCCGAATAGATAACCAACTCAGATGGCATACTTCAAAGGGTACATGGGATTTTACATATGTACAGTCATCCCAACCACACTTTACTTCATGAAATGGAATTGAACCGAGCATTTAGATATAGGCAAATAATTCAGCAATACACATATATAGATATCGCTCAGCAACTTGGTGGACAGGTATAACACAGGACAATTTTAGGAGAATGTTAACATGAACAATGTCGATTTAAACTAGAACATGCTAGCACACTCAGTGCTAATCATTAAAACAATCTGAAGTTAATCTAAGAACTCACACGACGTATAGAACACAAAAATTAATAAAGACAGAGGGGAAGTTTGGGTTTACCTTCTCCGGACAACAAACCGAAGCAGCGTATCAAGTCATCGATCCACTCGAAGAATTTATTGCGATGCGACTAAAAGGGATAATATTTCTCTCGGGTTACTAACTGATGCTGAAGAATGCCTATTGGGTTTCAATTGGTTTTCGACCTGTTTTTCTAGTGTTTGCTTCTGTAGGAATCGATTATTACAGCTGGACTACTATATTTTCTTCCATTCTTTTTTATGCTAAAAGATGCCCCTTTGTTGTGTAAATCGTTTGATTTATATAGTCACCATTTAGGGTTCCAATATAGGTAAGTATTTATGGTGCGATTTTGGGTTGATTCTCGTGCGATTTTTGACTGATTTTATTGCGATTTTCTTTGGTGTTTATTTCGTACTGATTTATGGGTAAGATTCAATCAATTTGGTAAGAGAACGCCGGATTCTCCGGCGAGAATCTCGGGTTGGGGTGTTGGCGGTGATGAGGTGCGAGGGCAAGGGTGCAACTGCCTTACCTAAAGCTGCTAGGTTTTCTTTTCTTAGTTTCTAGGTCAGGGGTGTGCTTTGGACGATGGTGTTAAGATAAAGTGCTAATGGGTTGCGGGTTTTGGGCCAAATGTAGTGGGTTGGTCGAATTAGCTGGGCTGTGTATGTTGGGTAGATTTTAGGTATTAATTTTAATTGTTTATTAAATGGGGTTTAAGTTATTATTAAATTATTTTAATATGACTTTAGGTGCTTTATTAGTTTTAGCTTGAGTTTAAATTATTACAATAATAAATGCGGGCGTGCTATTTAATTAGTGCTTAATGTTTTATAATGCGATGCCGTTATTAAATTCTTATTTATTATGCATATTTTGTGATGTTAAATTAAAATTAAATTAATGGGGGGTTTCAATTGCTTATGAAATTGCTTTGGGTATTAATAAATGTAGATATAATTTTAAGGAATGCTTGATGCGACGCCATTATTAAATTATTTATTTATTTATATATTTATTATTATTAAAATGCTAAATGCGGACATAATATTTATGTAGTGCTTAATACTTGAGATGCCATTATTGAATTACTTATTTATGTATTTATGTATTTATGCATGTATTATTATTGTTAAAATTATTAAGATTATTCTAAAAATTAGTGTAATTTTATGATTAATGATTGGACGAGAGGATCAAAATTGAGTGTCAACAGGGTCTACACGGAACTCCTAGACGGCGCCGGAAGACGAACTCAATATGTGAAGTATAGTTACATGAAATCTGTGAACTAACCTCTATGTGAGAAGATAAAATTATTTCATTCACGACACACTCGATCAAGCTTAGGATTTGCCAATTTTCTATTCCAATGGCTTGATCATATCTCATATATATTAGTTGACAACAAGACCATATCATAGATATGTCTACTGCATGGCCAATGACTTAGTCAGTCTAATACCACATGAGAATCTGAGTGTTCTCTCGAAGATACATTCGAGGAATGAATCATAATCTTGGCTCACCTACCACCTTTAATTTACGTCGCAATATACCCAATACAAGTTGTGTCTCAACATATAAGGCATTTGAGCTTAAGACATGAGCAAAGTACATTACTCTGTAAACAAGACACATATCGACCTCAAGTCTAAGGACTTCTATCTCCCACACGCTGATAACATTTTAAACATATATAACAAATAGTACATCATCAAGGTATACCAATACTTCCAAAAGTATCCATCTGTCCATCATGAGTTGCCATAACGCGTAGCAGGTGAGACATACTACATCCCTTAGGATATTATGCAGACCACATGTCGACGTATCACATATCATCGATATCCCATTTTCAATGATCATTAGTCGAGGCAATTTTAAGAGTTATGTTATAATATTAATCTCTCGCGTTAATAATAACCATGTAACCTCTAGGGATGAATTTATAGAATATTATAAATAATCAACTAATAATTCAAGTTTGTAAGTCGAGTGTGAGCACGCAACCGTTCCTCGATTGCAAGTCAAAACTCCAATGTAATTACTCATTCGGAAAGCTAGGAAATCCGGCAGAGTTTCAGCAGAGAATACTTCTAGTGAATTAAGTGTATTAAAATAATGATGAAACCCTCTATTTATAGCTGTAAAATCAGCTAGGGTTTCCCATGTGGGCCAGGACCAGAAACTGAGGCAAATTTGGTCAGACGGACCCACTGGACAGTAGGCGTCGCGACCCTTATTCCATTTTTGCCTTGTTTCTATTTTAATTGAATCAGAAATTCAATATCGACTTAATTAAATGATCTTTATTCTTTTCAAATGTCTCATAAATCGAACATTTTATATTCTTTCTGATTACATCCTTGAATCGACGGAACAATTGACTTAGTGTTACCCTACATGCCTTCACATATCGACACTAATTTATTAGGGTCTACACGGAACTCCTAGACGGCGTCGGAAGACGAACTCAATATGTGAAGTATAGTTACACGAAACTTGTGAACGAAACCTCTATGTGGGAAGATAAAATCCTTTCATTCACGACACACTCGATTAAGCTTAGAATTTGCCAAGTGTCTATCCCAATGGCGATCATATCTCATCTATATTAGCTAACAACAAGACCATATCATAGATATGTCTACTATATTGGTCAATAACTTAGTCAACCTAATACCACATGAGAATCTGAGTGTTCTCTCGAATATACATTCGAGGAATGAATTCCAATCTTGGCTCAACTATCACCTTTAATTTACGTCGTAATACACCCAATACAAATCGTGTCTCAACCTATAAGGCATTTGAGCTTAGGACATGATCAAAGTACATTACTCTGTAAATAAGGCGCGTATTGACCTCAAGTCTAAGGACTTCTATCTCCCACACGCTGATGACACTTTAAACATATATAACAAATAATATATCAGCAGGGTATATCAATACTTCCAAAAGTATACATATGTCCATCACGAGTTGCCATAACTCGTAGCAGGTGAGACATACTACATCCCATAAGGATATGATGCAGACCACATGTCGACGTATCACATATCATCGATATCCCATTTTCGATGATCATTAGTCGATACAATTTTAAGAGTTACGTTATAATATTAATCTCTCGCGTTATTAATAATCACGTAATCTCTAGAGATGCATTTATAAAATATTATAAACAATCAACTAATAATTCAATAACTTCAAATTCCATAATATTAATTTTTATTAATATAAAAATATAAATATGTATAAAGTACATTTATCCTAATAGATTGTATCTAATATATAAATATACTTTCAAAAGGGAACCTCCCTAGACCAGCATAAATATGGCAAATATCCATGTTGTCACCACCTAAACCCAGGACCAGTAGGAAAAGCACACGGATTGTGATTTAATCAATTTATGGAGAATATATGTCAACATTTAAGTTAGCATTGATAAGACAATGCAATAGGGGCAAATAAAATAGGAAGACAAGTGTACGTAGTCAAAGATAAAAAGAGGCATCTAGTACAAGAAAATAAGTGGGCAAAATAATGTCTGATGTCCCTTTAAGAGTGGAGGGGTCATTTAATTTGTAGATAAGTTATGTATAGATTACAATACATAAATTAACCTATAGAGATTAATAATATCGGTATAGCTAATACTAGTATAAATCCATTCATATTTTATCCATATAAATTAAATATAAGAAATAAACAAGTTACTTATACTCAATGTAATTTCGAGATCAATAATTCCAGAATAAAACATAAAATTACAAAGATGTTGTTGGAAATATTTATTAAACGTAAAATAAAGTAAATCTTATTAATTATGAATCGAACAATTGGGGCCTCACACATAGGAAACCTTGTTTCCACATACGTGCACACGTAGTGCCAATGATCAAAATTTCCTTAATGGAAGAGATATTGATACATATACGAATTGTTTGAGACGTAAGGTAATATACAGTTATTGGCCAATTGACGAATGATTTCACGTTGGTAAATGAAGGAAGAAATGTATAATGTATAAATATGAAGTGAATCAGAAATCACCACGAAACTGAGATGGGCCGCGACTCTAATTGACGTTTCAATTTCAGAACTCACCGAATCGGGCGGTCGACTCTAATTGACGCTCAGCCCAGTGAGTTACCGAATCGGTCGCGCCTCGATCGTTTCAATCATTGGAGTGAATTAAAAATTGATTCTTGGGCTGGCTTTGGAGTATTTACTTTCCATTATTTTGCTCATGAATTCAGTCATTACTTGACTGAATTGTAACTCCAAATTCAAGGCATTAACATGACATTCATGGCCATTACTTAGTCATTTGGAGGGTTCCGTTGTGACTCAAAAGAAATAAAAATAGACCTAATACTATACTAAACACAAACGAAATGAGTAAAATACTAACTAAAAATGACTCAAAAAGTGTATATAAAATATGCCTAACAAGGTGTGGCGTACACGTGTCAGATCTGTTAAATAAGGATAAATACAACAAGTTTAGACTAACGGATGACATATTTGACCCCAAACATTAACAGAGGGCAAATATAAACCTTTTTTCAAACGTGGAGGACAAATATGACCATTTTCCCTAGAGTATTTAATCTAGTTACAGATTATTAAACTCGAATGCAGCTAAATTAAATATAGAACTTTGAATTGGGTTTTGTAAAGTGAATTTTTTTTTAGATTTAAATGATATTAGTTTAAATTTTAATTCAAATATTAAATCTCCTCTTTTTTGTCTAAGTATAGATGCTTGTATGCACATGATATTGAAAGAGAATAATATCTTGGTTATTTTCATTAATGTAATAGATTTATATACATGATATACAATAGTAAATCTAATATATAATTACGGAAATCAAATATACATTTTTCTAATACTAAAGATTACTATCTGTTTTCGCCGTTGGTGGAAGAATAAATCCCCAGCTAAACATCCAACATCTGTAGTTGTTGCTTCGCATTAACAAATCCTTGTACACTTGTGACTTGTCATCGCCGTCTTATTAAACTCTTCTCGAAATTCACCCGTATTGTTACTCCTAAGAAAACACCAAGAAAACAAGGATATCAGCTTCTTGGTAAAGTGTTTGATGACACTGCAAATGGTAACAATTTGAGGCGGTCGCTTTTTGACGACGAAAATCCCCCCCCCCCCCCATTGTTGTCACCTGAGAAAAAACCATCTCTTGATTTGGATGAAACTTTAGTGCATTCTAAGGCAAACCCACCTCCAGAAAAGTATGATTTCATTGTTAGGCCGGTGATTGATGGACACAGAGTAGAGTTTTATGTGTTGAAGAGGCCATTTGTCGATGAATTGTCGACAAATTCTTACCTTTTTCAGCCAGAAAATGCTATTTCGATTAGGCCATTTACGGATGATCTTGGTGATGGGGAGCTCAAAAAGCTCATTGAGTTCCTTGGTGGATGTGTTGAGGTTGAAGATATGAGAGATGCTGTGAAGGTTTATCTTGCTGAAGAAGAAGAAGAAGGGATACACATCAATGGAGATTTATAATTCTTTTCTTTCTTTTATGCTAAGGTTATTTCTGCATTTTTTTGGTTGCTTTTCTTGAATTAATGTTATAGGTTGACCACTTTTTGTGTTCAATTGAAATGAGAAAGGAAATTGGGAACTGTATACAATTTTCCTGAAGTGACATTTGGGGTTATTAAACAGAGGGAGTAGAAGTTTTGGGGGGTGAAGGTGTGGGTTCCATTTTGTCATGGCATACACGTATCGTACACGTGACATATATGTTAAATAAGGACAAATACAATAAGTTTAGATTAACAGATGATATATTTGATCTCAAACGTTAACGGATGACAAATATGAACTTTTTCTTAAACGTGGAGCGCAAATATGACCCTTTTCCCATTACTCTATGTAGTTAAATCGCAAAATAGATCCAACAAAGGAAAAAGTACATTTAGTGGCGCAACAATAGAGCAAAAAAAGAAGCAAAACTACATTATAAAAGGGCCCAACCGGGTTCGAACCGGTGACCTCTTGATCTGCAGTCAAATGCTCTACCACTGAGCTATGGACCCTTCATGTTAATCAGTCCTATATTATATTATAGGATTCTTCTTTACCTTAAACCCTGACTTCTTCCCGCCTCCCTTTCTTCCATAACTCCCTCTCCCCTCAGTACTGTGAAACAAAGAAACAGAATACCACAATGGTTTCGCCGTACGGCATCAAACTCGCCGTTTATCTTATCTCTTCTTACTTTGGCGATCTTAACGCTGTAATACCCTAATTCATACGTATCAATTCTTATTGTCGTAGTTGTTATTTTAAAGTCCAAGCCGTGTAAACTCTTGCAGAAATACTTTATAATAGAGTCCGGTCCTTCCCCAGACCCCCACATAGCGGGAGCTTAGTGCAGCGGAATCCCTTTTATATTGATGCTTTTCAATTTAATTATATTCAATTTTGTTGATCTTTTTTTTTTCTTTGCTAAATTGCAGAAGGTTTGTGAGTGTCTGTTGCGAAGAGGAACACAACCTTTAGCACAAGTTGTACGTTTCACAGAGCTTAGTAGAGAGAATGTTAGGAACTGTTTGCTTGTGCTTATTCATCACAATTGTGTTCAAGCCTTTGCAGTTCAACAAGAAGGTACTAGTAGCCCTAATGCCACAACTACTATCTCATATTACAATTAGCTTTTCAATTTGAGAATTTCGAATCTAAAATTATAAAAAGAGATCTTATGAGCGGGGCATTTTCAGGGACTAGCCTAGCACTTATAAAAAAAAGAAGCCCGGTGCACTAGCACTTACATATATATATAAGTGCTAGACTGGAAAATTAAAAGTGGAGACTGGTATCCTATGCAAATTGAATATTGAGAAAGCAAACACCTTAACTAACACTTTTTCGCGACTTTCAATCTCAAACTATCAGTTGTTTTCTTTTCCTACTGAACTATCACCATCTATGTATTAAAATGCACCTATATGATAGTTCAAGTAGAAAAAGGGAACTACTGATAGTTGGCCTAGAGCCTGGTTAGGTTGGCTTATTTTAGGTGCTTGTAAGCCAAAATAGTTTTTAAGCACTTTTGTAGTGTTTGAGTAAGATAAAGGGGTGCTTTTAAGCACTTGTTTGTAAGCAAAATAACAAAAATAAGTAAAAATCCATAAGTTATAAGCCCATCAAAACAGACTCTAACCAGCTTCGAGGTGTGTTTTAATACATAGATGGTAATAGTTCATGTAGGAAAAGGAACGACTGAAAGTTGAGTGTGCAACTCGTGAAAAGGTGATAGTTCAAGTGTGTTTTTGACCATTAATTCTATTACAATTAGCTTTTCAATTTAAGAATTTCAAATCTTAAGATAAAAAGAGATTTTCCCCAACGACAAAGCAACTTAGGGCGGGGAATTAGCCTGCTTTTCATTACTCAATATATATTGAGATGTTTCTTGATATCTGATATATTGTCATTTAGGTGGATTTGGGGAGGCACCAAAAGTTATTACAAATTACATGGCACTATTTGACAACATATTACATAAATTAAGGTTTCCTAAGTTTATAGAGATTGTGTCCGAGGAGCTGGGGAAAGAGGTGCGTTTTCTTGGTTTCACTTGGTATAATATTTATTGTTTTGTCTCGAGCTGATAATATTTTATGTTAATGGTAGTGAATGTGTTTGTTTCTAGTGCGAAGAGATTTTTGAAGGGTTACTTCAGCATGGTAGGCTTTCACTCAGCCAAATTATAGATAGATACAAGCAGACATCAAATCAAGGTGAAACAATATCCTTTCTGTAGTTCTTTGTAAATTGTCTTGTAAACTATGATTATGGTTAGCTATCATCATAGCTAATTAGTTTAATATGTGAGCTTGAGTTCTATTTTGGCTTTTCATTTGTGTTTACCTCTGTTTTCTAAAAGGAAACAATGAGAAGAAGGTTTCTCCTGATTTTTAAAAGGAAAAAACCCTTTCCTTAGAAGATGGTTTAATTGAAGATGATAGGCAATATATTAACATGTTTCTTGTCTCTAATATTATAAAAAGCAAAAGAAAACACATTGACACCGAACACGCGAGATACACAGCATCACCTAAATCTACAGTCCATCAAATATCTTAAAGTGATTACACAGATCTCCCTTTCTTCCTGCATAAAACAGTTACACAAAGTATTACTTAACTTCTAAATAAAAGGATCTGCGAGTGTATATAATTATTGGCACTTTAGTACTACATAAACATGCCATTTCCTTATGGTCCTGTCTTTGGTTTTGAAGCAAAACACTAGTATTACTTAACTCCCCTGAATATGAGGTTTACAAGTGTATAAAATATATTGTACTTATTACTACCAATTGTACTGGAGTTTCTCTCTTCGATTCTTTCTTCCAGCCTTTGGAATTGAAGGATCCTTACTTGAACAGCCCCTGGAACCTTCTCTTGCAAAACTGAAAACCGAAACGAGGCAAACAAAGAATACAGAGGAAGGATGAGAGATAGGCCTCAAAATTTTGTACAAACTCAAATACACCTCGGTGTCTAGCCTCAAGAAAGCATCTATGTTCTTCATACGTAAAGCAATTTTTTTTGTTGATAACGTGGTGTCCGGGGCAGCTTGGGCGCACCTCGACTAATTCCACAGAGTACCTTCTGCGTTGCACTAGCACAAGTATTCGGAAAGAATTCACATAGTGTTTTTGCCTCTGTTGGAATTTGACCTAAGATCTCATAGTTTTGGACCCACTTCATTGATCACTAGACTACACCCTTGGGTGCATAAGTAAAGCAATTCTTGAGCTTTATGATCACCCGAAGTTGATTGCAAAATTCAAACAACAGGCTTTCCTAATCTATTTCTTAACCTCAACTTGGATCTTTATTTGTTTCTTGATTAGAACTACTTGAACCTGAGGCAATCTAAAAGCCTAGACTGCACCTCCTAAACGGCTTTCTTACTTTAAGAGTGCCTTGTCACTGTCCAGGAGATTCTAACGCTGATGCTGCACGATATAGCTTCAACAGACTAGTTAACGCTAAATTTGTGGAACGCTGTCCTGCCCCTGAACCATTTCTTGAACCACCTACTGAAGAAGAAGCTGCTGCTGCAAAGAAACGAGGTGCTAAATCTGCCAAGGTACTCTGTTGTTAAGTTTATAATATGATGACAACTTCAGTTCAATTTTCTTTCCCATCAAAAGGTTTTTATTTATATTACCAGTGATCCTGATGACTCCACAGGATGTTGGTTTTCTACTGCCTTTTTCATTTTACTCTAGAAATTTATGTGAACTTGGATTTCCTTCTTAAGCTGAAGAACTATTTAATTGAACATGTGATTTAGAATTGCTAATCATAAACATCAAGTAAATGTGACGGAGATTTTCTACGAGCAACAGAATACTTCTCCGTTCTTCTGTTAACCAACAAATCCTCTTTCTAGAGATTGAACTGAGCTTAAACTGGATATTGCTATATCGCTCTCATGTACAAATTTACATGTCACGCTCCAAAGTGGGCTGAGACGTGGCCGGCATCCGATGCCATTAACCTGCAGCGAGCCAACCCCCTTTATACATTATTCTGTACTACCCAATGTCTATGCACATGAATCATCAATCAAATAGAAGTTCAATTATTTCTAAAATAAATGCTTTGGAAAAAGATAGAACAAAACCACTCGCTATACTACTAACCTGCAGTGAGCCAACCACCTTAATACATTATTCCATACTACTCAATGCTTTGCAAAAAAGAATAGAACAAAACCACTCGGTCACAAGGAAGTTGGAAAAGATTCAGAGAATTTTTCTTTGGGACGCGGTGGACGGGGTAAGGAAGTTCCGCTTGTTGAGGTGGGAGACTGTCACATCTTCTAAAAAGTGGGGTGGCCTTGGAATTAAAGATTTACAAGTTTTTAATAAAGCTTTGTTGGGTAAATGACTTTGGAAGTTCGGGGTGGAGGTACATGCTTTGTGGACAATGGTGATGTCGACAAGTATGGGGTAATGGAAGGGAGATGAGAACTAGAGATGTCACTTTGCCTTTTGGGTGTGGTCTATGGAGGAATATCTTGAAGGGATGGGGATTTTTTGTGTGAAAATATCTCATTCAAAGTCGGAGACGGGAGGAGAGTGAAATTTTGGGGACATAGGTGGTGTGAGGACTTTGCATTGCCAGAGTCTGTTCAAGATATCTTGCCAAAGAGACTTGACGATTCAGTAAATTAGGCGGACGCGGACACAAGGTGGAGAGACTTTTCGGGATTTGAGATTCAGAAGAGATTTTCAAGATTAGGAAGTGACTGAGTTTCAAAGGGCGGTTGCCCTTCTTCATAGACAAGTCATTTCGGTTGAAAACTTAGATGCCTGGTGTTGGGGTTTAGGAAATAACAGAGTGTTTTCTGTTCTTTATGAGAAACTTTTGATTAGAGAGGAGAATGTTTTTCCCCATATTGCTATATGGATCCCAAAGGTGCCGAGGAAGGTGTGTGTCTTCACTTGGATTGCTGTTAGAGGGGTGATTTTGACAACGGAAAATCTTAGGAGGGATGCCGTCTGCATTAGCTGGTACTTCATGTGTAAGGAGGGCGGGGGAGGACGTGGATCATCTTCTATATTCTGGACGGACTATAAGGCTATGGTGGGATATGTTTAGGTGGTTTGACACTCCATAGATAATGTCAAAAACAATGAGAGATTTGATGTTCAGCTAGAAGAGCGAGAGGAGGAGAAGACATATGGTTTGGAATGTGGTCCCACTTGCTTCAATGCGGTTGTTTGGAGAGAGAATAATAGGAGAGATTTTGAAGAAGTAGAGTCGAGCTTTTCTTAGTTGAGGAGTAGTCTCTGATCTCTTATATTCTTTTGGTGCACCCATAGAGTTCCTCGTTGTATAGATTATTGGGTGGAGTTTGTAGAGAATCATATAGTTTTGTAGATGTTTTACTGTTGGGTATATCCCCTTGTATGCAGCTAATTCTTGGTCATGTTTATGAATGAAATACACTTAATTGATTAAAAAATGAGCCTCTTGAATAAAATGAACAAACATAACTGGCCTTTACCGAATAGAAGGTAAAGATCACCAAATAAATGGAAGGAAGTAAAGGTCCTAACTCACACATCCCTCTACACCTATATCTGTGATAGAAAAATCATAGGAACAGAGAGTTTGAGTACAAATCAACGGGTACTCAATATATGTCATGGACAAACCACCTCATGGTGGGCAAGTTTTTTCTTTGGTGGGGCAAGTTAATAACCAATATCCATGTGCAAGATTATTTAAAAATCGTCATACAAACTTTCAAGAAGTTATCCAAGATCCACATCCATATTCAAACCAACATTTACAATTCAATTATTCATGGCTACTCTCTGCCTAAAAAAAGGGCCTGGTGCAATAAGCTCCCGCTATGCGCGCGGTCCGGGGAAGGGCCATACAACAAAGATTTATTGTACGCATCCTTACCATGCATTTCTGCAAGAGGTTGTTTCCACGGCTTGAACCCGTGACCTCATGGTCTCATGACAACAATTTTACCAATTACTCCACTCTCTACTCTCTTTATAAAAATGCTAAAGAGTATTCTTCTAATCCCCCGTCACCAGTACCCATAACTTTGCTGCTATCGCAATGGAAGGCAAGAAATTTGCGTGTTATCTTTCCCCCAAATCTATTCCTTTGAAATGAATTCAAGACCACTCCTTACCCATTGTTCAGGCCTCAAAGAAGCTTATCTCACACCTCTTTCATTGTACATGTATCTAATATAAATAATAAATTCTCATTTGGTACTCTTCTAACTCGCTCACCTAGTAAACAAATTTTGAGCCAATAACATGGTTAATGACTCTGCGCTTGGCCCAAGCTCCTCATACTCTGTTCCATTTCTCAATCCGTGTATCCGACACAATATAAACTTATTGGGTTAATAATCTTCATAAAAAAATAAATAACTTATAAGTCCATTCAATTGACGTGCGATAATAAAATGGAGCCTCTCAAATGTAAAGATGCATTTAAGCTAACAAAAAATTTCATGGAACTACATTACAACAAGACGTTGAAGCTTTTGCTACGATAGACAAGAATAATAACAAGTTGAGAAGTTATTCTAATTGGCTAACTTGTTTGGTTCAATTCTTCACTGTTTTACTTAATTTCATAGTAGAGCTAATGCTATTTCAGCACCATATTATGTTCTTCCACACATTAGTAATTTACAAGACAAATTTTTCTTCCCAATAAGAGCCTATCTGTAATTGCAAACAGTCAGTCATAGTTGGGTTAGTTTTAAGCAACTTCCTAGAAAAAGATTAAATTTAAGTTTCATCAATTAACAATATACTAACATTTATCGTTTGAAGACAGTGTGCATGCATATTTTTGCAGATTGAAGTCATAGAAAAGACAGTAAACAAGAAAATAAGATAGGAGGCAGGATTGACAATGTAAAAAAAAACATACTCCATCTGTTATATGGCACTCTTTCCATTTCTGGTTGTTCCAAACGTTTGACACAGTTTCATTTCTGTCCAACTTTAACAACTTCCAAGAATTCAATCCATTAACTTCAGTTCTGAACTTTGATGTGATATTTTCTCTGTCAAACTAAATTTTCAATGACTACTTTTTTTCCGACATTGGTAACATTCTATATATATATTTAACAGGTATATTATACCAAACTGTATAGTCCCCAAGTTGACAATTACAGAAGTAGGATCATCTTAGCTGTGTTCCTTTTACAAATTATCTAAAACATCAAAAATATCTTTTGTTTCCCCTAAACATTCCTGTTTACAGCAAAAATAAAAGAGGGATAGGCAGTTCACTTCAGTTCCTGGATGCTGCATTGTTTGTTCTCAAAACACCTCTGGTTTCTCTCCTTCCACACATCCCACCAAATAATGCTGGGACAATCCTCCATCTCTCTCTCTCCATGGATAAGCTTCCTTCCCTGTACCAGCTATCAAGCACTTCCTTTGCCCTTGCTGGCGTTACCCACCTAATTCCCCTTAGGTTAATGAATATTCTCCAGATCCGATCAGTCCATTTACAATGTAAAAAAAGATGGTTGTTTGTCTCTGCCTGTTCACCACACAAAAACACCTAGAACATAGCTGAAAACCAGAGCTTTTCAAATTTTCCTGAATCAAAACAGCTTCTAGCCCGCCAGCCAAGAAAAGCATGCTACTTTGTATGGAATTTTCACCTTCCATATCTTCCATGGCCAGCATCCCACTTGATTGTTGCATCTATTAAGATCCTTGTATGCCTCAATCATCATATATTTACTTTGCACATTTCCTTGCCACAACATACAATCTACATTCTCAGTAACACCCTCAAATTGAGCTAGTGTACTATAAAATTCAATTCAAGACTACTTTACTAATTTATTTTTTGGGTCAGAACTATTTTAATATTTCTTACATTACCACTATTATAATACACAAGTCAAAAATGAATATCTTAAACTCCATGCTCAGTCAAACACTGTCATGGAAATGGAGGGAGTAGTAACATAGGAATTGAAGAAAGGAATGTAGGTGATGTTCTTTTAATCAACAAAGAGATGCTACTTCGTTTTGTAACAAGAAGAATAGTGCCACTGATAGGTTATTTGGGGTGAGGATGGTGGATGAGAGCATTAGCATCACTGCTTTATAAATACTTCTGATAAGTAAATATAATGCAGTAAAAGCTGCAGCTGTTCTTAAGTTGGTATTTTACTGTTCATGTTCTTAAGTTTATCATTTACTGATGAAAACAGATTCAAGCACAAACCATGGAACAACGAGCGTTAGCAGCAGCAGCACCGATGGATTCCTTGAGATTCTTGGTTGAAACAGACAGCTGGAATGATTCTGTGGAAGAAACTGACAAAAAGACTACAGATGTGACATGTGGCGCAAAGGTTGGTATGGCTTTTCATTAAAGATATCAAGTTTGATAGTCGGCTGATCTATTATGTTCTGATTTTAGCGGAAGCTAGATAATTTAGAGTCAAACACAGAACTGCTGTCTACAGATGAAAAGAAAGTACTCTGGCGTGCCAATTTTGAAGAATTCATTTGCCGCTTGAGGCACAAGGTTGGTCTCTCAACTTCTTGTACTGGAGGACCTATACATTCAAACTAGTGTCATTATTAAGTTATTTAGCAAAAATCAGAAATTTTTACCATTACAGTAGAAATGGTTTAGACAACTTTGTCTCATCAGACCTTTTTTTAGAATTAAAATCTCCTGAGAATCTTAAACAGTGCTTGGAATCACATCTATATCAATTTGTATGCATTGTAGGCTTGCGTTGCAAATGTCAAAGTACGTGTTAACAATGATGCTGCTATTGTTC
Organism: Przewalskia tangutica; assembly: GCA_029844215.1. Classification (NCBI taxonomy): domain Eukaryota; kingdom Viridiplantae; phylum Streptophyta; class Magnoliopsida; order Solanales; family Solanaceae; genus Przewalskia; species Przewalskia tangutica. Next base: position 102,553,528 of record CM056726.1, read on the forward strand.
TTGCTGCGACCCTGGAGTTGAGTCGACATTCTGAGACTAAATTGAGAATTGATAACTCAGGTGAGTGGATTCCATTTACTGGTCAATAAATTTTAAATATGATTGTGACCTCTTGCTGATATTATTAATGGATAAATAGAAACTAAAGTTTGCATTTGTCCCCAAAAAAGTGGATAATAATGCTCAAGTCCAACTATGGTCAGGTGCATGGTGACGAATAAAACATATGCATATGTTTGAGATGAGGTATAGCCAGCTTCATGACATAAATAGACTTGATATTTCACATTTACAAAGTCCTCCGACTTTTCTTCATAATAAATGCCCCACCAATTTTAATCTTCAGCCTTGCTTTTGAGGCTTTAGCATCTTGAATCTTTTGTGAAGGTACATTCATCTTGAATCATATACAGTCATAAATGGATAACTTTCTAGACTGGAGCCTGAACCTTATAGACCTTAGAGACATGCATAACAGTGACATGCTTACTTCTAAACTTTTCTGCAGTTGAATTTTTTTCAAGATAAGGTCTCTGGTTGAGTAATTAACAAGTCGTGGCCTGCAGTAAAATTGTTTACATGCTTATATTTGCTTTGGATATTGTGCCAAAAGGTTCCATTTGGTTTGCTTTTGGGAGATGGAGCGATTTGTGTTTACAAATATCAGATTCATGTTTTAGTTGTTTCATTGTAGTGTTATCATTGTTTTTGAATTTCAAATTTCTTTTCTCCCTCGTCTTAATGTGTTTGTCATTATATTTTTTCAACTGAAATTTGAAATCATTATTTGCAGTTCCTCAGTCCATAAATGCTATTTATGATGAGGTGATAAAGAGGGAAGGTGGTCTTGGTATGGACTTGGAGCGTATCAGAGCCTCCCTTGTTGAATTAGGATGTGAGGCTCCATTGATGGCAATAGATGAAACTTATAGTGTAGGTATGTATATCTATCAACACATGTGGATCCAAGTGTTTGATTTCCTGTTATGACTTAACTTACAGTTGTGTGTCCACAGATTTGAAGAACATTATTGAACAGGCTCGCATTGAAGAGGTTGGTTACAAAGTGATACAAACTTATAGACCAGCAGTTATCTTTTCAATGTGCTAGGATTGAATTACTTCATCTCTATATGCTATCTTGCAGGTGGAATCCATTGTATTAAAAAGGTATGGGAGGGAGGCCTACAGGATGTTCAGATTACTGTCGAAAGCTGATCGTCTTCTTGAAACAGATAAGGTATCTGGTGAATGTATGTTTATTTAAAGGCTACTTAATTTGAAGGCATGCTAAATTTTATACGAATTGTTGCCTGCATATATGGCAATGGAGCACCCAAGGGTGTAGTCTATCAATCAATAAAGTGAGTGAAAACCAAGGCTCAAATCACAGTAGAGACAAAAAAGGTGCAAGGTGATTTTTCCTCATCCGCCTAAGCATTGGTGAACAAAGTTACCCCGGTACATTTACTGGCGGGTGATAGCATGTAATGAAATAGTCGAGGTGCCCACAAGCTGGTCCAACCACGATCATTATGAGAGAGTTAAATAAATAAATGGCAATGAGGCTTAGGGCTGCACAAAACCCTAAAACCGTACCGACCGAGGACCGAAATTTCAGAAAAGTCGAACCGAAGACCGGACCGAATTTATCGGTCCGGAACCCGAAAATATACATTAAAAGGACTGAGGACCGGACCGGACCGAAACCCGAAAACACAAATTAAAAGGACCGAAGACCGGACCGATAAATTCTGTCCGGTCCTTTTTTTCGGTCCGGTCCTTTTTTTGTGCAGCCGGTCCTTTTGAGGCTACTCTGTATGTGCCAGATTTTGTTTATCATGGGTTGTATTCCCTCTTTCTTTGTAGTCCATTGAACATCTATTATCAAGTCCAGCTAATGTTGTTGAGGGACGAAAAATGATTTAATGAAATCATTAAAGCATAGATAGCGCTGTTTTCTCTGAAACTATTTATATATTTGCTATCAACTTTAATTGATGACTATCATTTCAGATATTCTCGTATTTTTTATTCGATAGCTTCATTTATCATCAAAATGCCAAGTTTACTTCACCCAGCAATATGCATTGCTTAGTGCAAGGAGTGTATATCTCCTTGGTTCTCTGAATTGTAATTTACTCTAGCAAATGTAAATCAAGGAAGGCCTTCAAACATTTAGTTCCCAAATGTTGTAAAAAGCGCTTCACAAAACTGAAGCTAAGAACAAAATCATATGTTAGATAAAGTATTAATAAAATAGGTAATAATGGAGCAGATTAGAGAATATATATATATTACATCCATAACTTGTTCCATTGAAGTTCTTGCTCACATGTAGAGGCTCCTGAGTAAGTACACATACATGAGAATAATGTCGAAGTGCATTAGTGTTTGAGATTTCCAGAGTGTTTAGGTGAGAGAGAGTTTAGTTTTTGGAGGCTACAATTTGTTGATAAATGAGATGAACGCAATCTTACAATGCTGTAATTTTTTAGATTTCAGATACCACATTTGTTGAAAAGAAAGACGCAGTCAAGATTCTATTTAAGCTGTGGAAAGATGACTACTTAGAGATGAAGGTAATATCTTTCCAGTCTTCTGTTGTAGTTGAAGAAGAATATATCTTGATTTGACTGCTTTGTTAAAATTGAAGACCTTTGAGAGTAGAATAAAACATATCTTGAAACAATCTTGTGGATTTTCTCGACACCTGGGGCATTCCCTGATATTCATAGAGTAATCTAAAAACAAAAAAGATCTTTACGTTAAACGAAAATATCCTTTGGAAGTTCCAGATACTGTGCACAACTTTGTTATAATTATTTTGTGCTTCATAGTAGAGGTTCATACTGAAAAGTGAAAACTGGGGGGCTCAAATTTTAGCTCAAGACTGGATGGGACTTGGGAGACCATGAATTCTCTAACCCAGCACAATTATCTGGGTACGCAAAAGTGGGTGAATTGTTAAGCTCCTCAATAGGAAAATGTACCACTGATTTTGAACACATGATTCTGTGCAAACATAAATTCTCAAGAATCAAGTGTGACTGTCATTCTGATTCATTGGAAGTACAGAAGGAGAATGCTTGTTTCCTGCTTTTTCATTAATCATGTAGGGGAACTTTTATTAAGCAGCTTCAGGAAAAAACCAACGAGGTACTTCTAAAGTACAAGCAAAATATATAGGATAGCAGTTGCACGTTGTACTCCTGCATATTCATGAAATCTAAAAACTGAACCAGGTTTTCTGCTACACTGCCCTTACACCAAAATTACAAATCTTGCAAGCATCTTTTTTTTTAACCCTGGAATGTGGAACCTCTGATCTTCGAAACATCTTTTGTTTCTTTCATAGAGGAATGAATCCACTCTGCTTTCATCCAAGGTTATAGGTTCTAGAAGATTGAGTAGTTGAATGACATCTTCCACTTCCCACTCGTTGAAGTTTCTTCTGGAGATTAGTTGCAAGGCTGCTCCTGAATGACATTCTGCAACTGTACTGAGTTTGTTTGTAGAAATACTATATAAATGGGGAAAAATTTCCATCAGTTTCTCTTCTCCAGCCTGATACAATCATACATCTGCCCGGAATCTTGTTTTGCTCCCATTTCCAATCTTCACATTTTGTTTTGTTGTAAGATAGGCCATAAACTACTTATATATTTCCACAAACTAGCACCTGTGTAGACAACCTTCGACTAGGAGAGTGCTTGTTTCTCCTGCTGGATTTCTTTCTATGAGCAGATTACTACTCTACTCAACTTAAAATAAAAAATGACATGGAATTCAAATTGGTCGGAAAAAGAACCACAGAAAGCTACTAACTAGTCAAATCATTTTTTCAGCAACAATTCTCTCACCATCGTTTGAAGTATCCATCCATAGTAAAGCAAGAAAAGGAATGTGGACAATAATGAAGCTTCACCGGAGGATAGAATAAGTAGGTGTATAAGATAGCATAAATACCTACTTATGCAACTATGAATATCTCCTTGTTGTCCTTTCTGATAGAGGAGTGTTATATTAGATAATCAGTTAAGTCTATGAAGCTTTATGATCTAAACAGATGGTCAAGCTTTAATATGCTTTTTTTAAAACTAAAAAAAGAAGAAAGTAAAATGCCTTTTCCTTCTAGATATATAAGGTTGATGGCATTTGAAATCCCCTAATGGGCTTGCAGAACATATGTCAAGAGGGATGGAATACAAAGTAAAATGATAACTCCAAATTCTTTTATTTTCCAACTGCGACTTGCATGTAGAAAGCTTTTTTTTCTTTTCTTTATACATATGTGTACATACATGCTCATACACGCATACACACTTACATATTATTATAAGGATTGCATTGAACAAAGCTTCTAGCACATACTAATGATGTTCCCCATTCTGTCCAGAAAGTTATTACGCGTGGAACAAGGCAATCAGAATTCCTTCTGTGGAAAATTAATAAGCAGTCTCTCTGGGAACATGTTCTGGATGAAATGTACCATGCTGCCCTTAATTTGAGATTGAGAATAACACATGAGCAAGAACAGGAAAAAGAGGTTTGTTTACAGATCTCACTTATCAAGTTTTTACTTTGTCTATTGCTAGTTTATTTTTGTAATTTTTCGTTCATCTTCTATCATCATGAACTTTGCAAGTGTAGGTGGGCAGATAATGTTTATATTAGTGAACCAAACAATTAGTTATTTTATGATCGCAAGACAGTATGCATTTGCGTTCATCTTCATTTTAGGTTCGGTATCTTCTAATGAAAGATGATTATGTGAAATTGGTCAGCCTACAGAATGGCACGAACCGAAAAGGAGTTCAAAGTGACAATAGTTTTCTAGGTCTACTTTGAGACATGAACCACTTATGTTGAGTGTCACTTGAATGTGAATTAGTCACACTCTGTGACTTTAAACATGGTAGTGGTTCTTTCACTTTTTCCGGTTGTTGGGCAGATTAAGTTCTCAAACACAATAAGGAACCATGATGTGTTCATCAAGAATGATATACTGGAAAAGAAGTTGTCATTTCCTGTTTCCCTTCAATCATGATGGAAGATTACGTACTAAAAAAAATCACGATGGAAGATTAACCAAGAAAGGAAATATGAAGGAATCTGTTTGATTTGTGTTTGATCTATAGATGGGCAAATTGTTCTAGATACAAGAAATCATTAGTCATCTATTCTGTCATGTAAACATGCATGTCAAGATAGAGTACAAGTATCTAGAGAAATTTTAAATAAAATTTTTACAACCACATTATTATTTGGATAGGCTGTAGAAAGTTGAGGTTATGCCGTAACAGGGAGAGGATTAGGCTATTAGTTCAAAGAATCACCTCTGTGCAGAATGTGTAGTTGTTGCTTTCCCTCAAGCGGAAGGATTGATCTATTGGGCTGCATTGGCAAGATATAGCTCTTTCTGGACCATAAATCCAAAATATCTTTTCGATTTTATTCAACAGATGTGAGAATGTTGTACGGATTCAACTTCTCAGATAAATTGGTTGTTCTACCCCTGAGGGGGAGCGGGATTGAATTAGTTATAGGCTCAACTTCAACATCACATTGGCTTGGTTACTTGTTGAGGTCAAGTTGAAAACCGTTTTTCTGTCATTTGTTTGTTACTATGTCTTGCCATTAACTCCGTTGTCACGAACACCACTTTGCTTGCTACATCTATTCTTTGGAGTTTGGATCATGTTATGGAAAGATTCTTGAAGGATTTGTGCAGGGTTTTTGTCCGCTTTATTTTTTCTTGTCAGAAGCAGATAGAGAAAAATTAATTATCAAAGGAATGACAGACAAAAATCAGCCTTCTTGCATGAGCTGGGAATCAATTCTATTTATGTTCTGCATTTACCCTTCCCTTCATTGTATGATTGTATGATTGTATGATGATGACATTAGATTGAGCTTAAATGGAAAAGTGAGGATTCAATTGTTGTTATTTACCTTTCCCCTTCATTGACTATTAGTGGATTGACATGTTCTAATGCCTTAACTGTTTGGTGTTACTTATGCCAGATTCTTCAGATGCCCAGAGATAAGCTGGTAGGGGAACTGGCGGACAGATATAAGCGCCTAAGAAAAGTTCGGATCACGCTGGAATCTTCCCTAATGAATCTTGATGATGCTCTCATGCTCTTCCATGACTTCTAAAATGAGACACTTACATTTTGCATTCCCACCTTGCTTCCCTTACCTTCCCCCCCTTTTTTTTCCCTTTTTATTATTTGAATTATTATATACGTGCCCTTAGGATCTTGCAGTTTGTATACCGTTCGAGATTGAATCTGACAGACACCAGTACAACATCTCATCAAGAAGTTTTTTAATGCATGCAGGCTATTTTATTTGTTAGCTGATTTTTTGAACCATGAGGTAACTCATTAAGATATCTGGCGCTGGTAACTTTAGTTTGGCTTCAACTTTTTTGACAAATCAAACTTCACAGGGAGATAATGTGCTCAAAATCTTTTTTCCTGGTACCATCGCAATATATTTATATATCATGAAGTATTGAAGCAGTCCTCCATGATACCAACAACATACCCAGTGAAGTCTCACAACATGGGGTTTGGGGAGGGTAGAGTGTACGCATACTTTATCTCTACCTTGATAGGTAGAGCGGCTGTTTTCGAGAGATCCTCGGCTCAAGACAAAGCATAAGCACAAGCAAAGCAAGAAATAAAGTCATGCTAACACATTCTGAAAAAGAAGCAGTAACTAATGCAACATTAAAGAACACATAATAATATAAATCAAACGCTACTATAAAGTAATGTTGCGCCTACTAGTATGATAGTCTAAGTGGACCTACAATAATAACACTACAACTATTAGTTTGTAAGCGTAAGTAGGGCTACGCTCGATTACCTACTACCTTTCTACCTTAATTCGTGTCCTCCAGAACCCCTTATCTAAGGTCATGTCCTCAGTAAGTTGCACCTGTGTCATATCTCGTCTAATCACTTCTCCCAAATATTTCTTCGGCCTACCTCTACCCTTCTGAACTCGTCCATAGTCAACCTATCACACCTCCGTACTAGGGCATTTGTGTCTCTCTTCTGCACATGTCTGAACCATCTCAACCTTGATTCCCGCATCTTATCCTCCATTGAGGCCACTCCCACTCTGTCCCAAATATCATTATTTTTAATCTTATCCCCCTTGTATGCCAACACTCTATTTCATCATCCTTATTTTCGCAACTTTTATCTTTTGGATGTTCGAAGTCTTGACTGACCAACACTCCGCCTCATACAACATAGTCGGTCTAACCACCACTGTATAAAATTTATCTTTAAATTTTGGTGGCACCTTTTTATCGCATAAGACTCCAGATACGAGCCTCAATTTCATCCACCCTGCCCCAATACGATGTGTGACATCGTCATCAGTCTATCAATTTCCTTGGATAATAGATCTGAGGTACTTGAAGCTTCCTTTATTCAGAATGACCTGAGTACCAAGCCTCATCTCCCTTCCTGTCTCAAGGCCGCTCCCGTTACTGAACTTACACTCTAAGTATTCTATCTTGGTCCTACTCAACCTGAACCCTTTAGACTCTAGAGTTTGTCTCCAAACCTCCAGTTTAGTATTCACTCTGTTGCGAGTCTCATCAATCAGGACTATGTCGTCTGCGAATAATATACACCCTGGCACCTCCCCTTGAATATGTCGCGTCAGGCCATCTATCACCAAGGCAAATTAGAATGGACTAAGAGATGATCCATGGTGCAACCCATCGTCACTGGGAAGGGCTTTGAATCCCCTCCTACTGTGTGTACCCTGATCTTGGCTCCATCATACATATTCTTGATCGCCCTAGTGTACGCCACAGGTACATCTCTAACCTCCAAACATCTCTATAGAACCTTCATAGGGACTTTGTCGTATGCCTTCTTGGGGTCGATGAAAACCATATGTCTCTCTTTCTCTCCCTATACTGCTCCATCAACCTCCTAATAAGATGAATGTCTTCTGTAGTCAAATGCCCCAGCATGAATCCAAATTGATTCTCGGAAATAGATACGCCTTTACTCACCCTTATCTCCACGACCCTTTTCTAAGCTTTCATAGTGTGTCTTAGCAACTTAATACACATATAGTTGTTGCAACTCTGGATATCAACTTTGTTATTGTACAAAGGAATCATTGTACTCCACCTCCATTCTTCGGGCATTCTCGTCGTCTTAAAAATGACGTTAAATAACTCAGTCAACCATTCCAAACCTGCTATGCCTGCGCTCTTCTAAAATTCAAATGAAATCTCATCGGGCCCGATCGCTTGTCCCCTGCGCATCATGCGAACAACACCCTTAACCTCATCAACCTTAATTATTCTACAATATCCTAAATCTCGATACATACCAGCTTGCTCCAGATCTCCCAACACAATGTCTCTGTCTTATTCTTCGTTCAAGAGTTTATGGAAGTAAGATTGCCACATCCGCTAAATATGCGCGTCCTCCGCCAGTACTTTTCCGTCCTTGTCCCTTATGCACCTCACGTGATCCAAGTCACTGACCCTCCCCTCCCTCGCCTTGGCTAGTTTGTACAACTTCTTATCCCCGCATTTTTCCTCTAATTCCACATACAAACATTCAAAAGTCGTCATTTTCGCCGCCGTAACCGCTAGTTTTGTCTCCTTCTTCGCCATCTTATACAATTCTATATTCGTCCACTTCTCCACCTCATCATTACTTTCTATCAATTTTGCATAGGCCGCTTTTTTCGCTTCTACTTTCTCTTGAACTTCACCATTCCACCACTAGTCCCCTCGATGCCTACCACGACTACCCCTAACATTTCTCTAGCTACCACCCGAATACAACTGGTCGTCCTGTCCCACATACTGGTCACATCCCCACTACTCCCCCAAGTCCCTTTGGCTATTAACCTCTTCAACATCTCTTTTGTACTAGTCATAGTCAAACTCCCTCATTTGATTCTTAACCTGTCATCCTCAACCCTCCCTTTCTTTTTCATCTTGATCTTCAAATTTATCACAAAAAGCTTATGTCAGGTTGTAAGGTACTCATTCAGAATAACTTTGAAGTCTTTACAAAGACTATTGTCAACCTTCCTAAGGAGCAAAAGTCTATCTGAGTCTTAGCCACCAAAACAGAAAGTCACCAAGTGCTCCTCCTTCAGGAACCTCGAATTATCTATTACCATCCTAGAAGCTCTAGCGAACTCCAAGAGTGAGACGTCTCCCCCGTTCTTGTCTTCGAGGCCAAAGCCTTCATGCACATCGTCATAACCCCTAGAAGTGATCTGATATGTCCATTAAAATCCCCTCCTATAAATAACTTCTCAGTGGGTGGTATACCCCTACCACTTTGTCCAAATCCTCCCAAAAATGTCTTTTCTCTTCCTCGTCCAGGCCTGTCTACGGCGCATAAGCACTAATAATGTTCATAGTGAACCCTCCAACTACCAACTTAATTTTTATCATTATGTCATTGACCCTCTTAACATCTACCACCTGATCCCTTAGCTCGTTATCTACTAAAATGTCTACCACATTCCTATACTTCAACCTATCCGAGAACATAACTTATATTCGTCTACCTCCTTAGCCTTAGGTCCTACCCATCTGGTCTCCTGGATACATGCTATATTAATCTTCTTCTTCTTAAGAATCTTAACTAATTCTATGGACTTTTCCGTTAAAGTTCCAATGTTCTAAGATCTTATTCTCAGCCTAGCATCTCCCTTACCCCATGTCACACCCCGAAATTCGGGCCCATGACTGGTGCCTTACCCCGGGCACCCTAGTGATACAACATCAGAGAAAAACCAGCGGAAATAAAAACTTAGACATGCAACAATAGATATAATAATAAAGCAACCAAAAAGCGATTTGCCTTCGGTATATACATAAAACACGAGCAGTTTAATCCTTTTACAACCCACGCCACATCAGTACTACGGACCTCTAAGATTTACAACGACTATGACGGACGGGGCCCGCCATACCAGATGTACAAGAACCTACAACTCGGGGAACACATACCAAAAGATAAGCCTCGGAGAAACGGAGCTTCCCAACGTCAACCGAGATCCTAGAGCGAGGATCCACGGCCGATGTACCTCTACCTGCGGCATGAGCGCAGCCCGAAGAGGTCGATCTGGCAGTGTACCAAGTATGTGGCGTAAATCTGCGATTAAATCATAATCTATATAAAGCGAGAGACATGTATGATAACCAAAATACAGTACGCAACATAAAAGCAGTCAAGTCAGGGACTCACGCCCTCAAAGTCACCACTCAAATATAACTATGGGTCTCACGCCCACCACATTCATCATGTTCGCATCATGGCCACATGCCCCCGGAATACTGCATCGGTGTAGACATGTCCATGATGCAACAATAATAACAAGGCCGCATGGCCACGTACCGGAATCGCGACGGTGTAGACATGCCCGTGTAACCTCAATAACAATATCTTTGGGTGGTCAACCACGCGCGTAGCCACATGCCGGAATCTGCGTCGGTGTAGACACGTCCATGTTGCGTAATAACCATATATCGGTAATCAACGGCCGCGTAGCGCGTGCCGGAATCTGCGTGGTGTAGACATGTCCATGTGACATCAACAACAAGCGGTAATCAAAATGGAAACATACCCGTGGAATTCTCCATCACCGCCAAAGACGTCAAGTAAGTTCTCAACAAGTCAACCCTCTGTCGAGAGAGCGGTAACACAATACCACACTTGCACAACAAAGGCTATCATCATGGCGTAGGCAAGTTTCACAACAACAAGCATAAGCGAGTTTCACACAACTCAAAGTACTTTCATTTTATGCCAAAGTCGGGTTTTAACCCCAAAGTACTACATACGTTAAGTCCTTTTAAAGAGATCCATTACTTATAAAAGTCACTCGATACGTAGTATTAGAATGACCAACCCACATTCCTTTTCAAAATCAAGTAACAACATTCTTTTCCTAAGTTCGGTTGCCTAGTTTGATTACTCAAGCTTCTCATTTTCAAATGGTTTCATAGTTCCCAAACTTAATCACTGATTCCTTTTTAGAACAATTGAGTAATATATGTCTCACGTGAGAGTAGGTTATTCTTGTTTACAACATTCTTATTACAAAGACCATGATCTAGAAAATGTAATATCATTTTGTCTCATCTTAGTTTCTATGCGGATGGAGGTTTCTACTGGTTTTTAATACGATACATCATTATTCAATACATTTTCCTTTATTAACGCTGCGGTGGTGCAGCCGATACATTACGATTTCAAATCGGTAAAACATTATCCTTTAAATAAAACCAAGTACTCATTACTCACGAATGAGGTTTCACACAAACATTCACATTAAAACAAATAAGTTAAGTCTCTTATCTTATAAGATCAAGTCCCTTAACTTCTAACATCAGTAAACCATTTTCTTTACCTCTCTTAAGACATTATACCTAACTCCCATAAAGCTAGTATAACTCTTTTTAAAACCACAAAGTATTTTCTTACCTACATAAAGTCGTTATAACCAACTTCCCATAAAGCCGTTATAACACTTTATGTTTTAAGAACAATCAAACACGCTTAACACGTATGCGTCTGCAGACTACATAGTTCACGCATATCATGCTAGAAGAGATAGGAAGAGGTTCACATACCTCGCGACGATTTATCGACAATAAGCAAAATGCTCAAGTACTACAACGCACTAGCCACTTTCCACCTCGGTAGAATCGCTACTCTTAGTACTTTCACCTATAAAGGCCCAAACGTCTATTAACTCTTAAACACAAGTTCCCATTTTCTCTGAAAATTCGGCGGCACCTCACACGCCACAGCGTAAATCTCTCCTCTCTATCGGTAGCTGCAAGCCAACCGGGGTTTACACGCCTAACCTGGCGTGTACAATTCTATGATATACTACACAATCTCTTTGCCAATCTGATCCTATGTAAATCTGATTCGATTCTTTATTCTTGAGCTTAAGTCAAAAGACATTGCCACAATAATGTTCGATTCTATATATAGTATACCTCAACTATATATTCCTACCACATGTAATCTCAATTACAATAAGGGGACAAGAATATTTACCTCGACAAGCCCAAAATTATCCAAGTTATAATGTCGATCCTGAGCAAGGTTTAGCTCTACTCAGTGCGCTCAATCCGCTCCAAACAACCCTTAGAAGTTCTAACCAACTTCTACTCAAATACTTCAACCAACTATGAAGATTTCCTTAGGGTTTCGGTTTTGAGACTAAAGGACAAAAGGTAGCATTCTGACTCTACGTAAAGAGGTAACTTTTGAAATACTACTAGGTAAAGGCTAAGGTATTTTGGGCATTATAACAATACTAGGAGAGTATTTCTATACCACAAAGGGGTATTATCTGAAAACAACTAGGCTAGGGGTACCCAGCTAGCACCTTATGAGGAAGAGGAGGTTTCGCCAAGGCAAATTTTAAGGGGAGAGGGCTCTTGGGCGAGAGTCAACAAGAGGAGGAGGGGTTTCCAAGACTTGGAAGATTTTGGATGAATGAAGTCTTCAAGAGAGGGGTATTTATAGGAAAGCCAAAGGCCAACCAAGGGCGAATCGAGCCGTGTGCAAGGCAAGTGTATGGTCTTGATCAAGCCAAGTACACCTAACCCTACTCCACAAAACATTGCACCAAACAAGCCACAAAACAAGGCACAAAACAAGGCCAAAACAAGGAACCATTGTGCGAGGCCAACGTCCTCTTGGGCGCCCAAATCGTCAAGCACCCACTTCCAATGTGAGGTGACACACGCCACCCTCCCGTTGGTCCAAAATGTTAGTCTCTCGGAAAAATCATAAAAATAAGAAAAGACATAGCGGAATTTTCCTCGCAAGTTATGAAAAGCGTTTAGTCGAAACGACTCTGGGGTGTTGTGCACAAATGTCATTCGGCGAAGCCACTGGCGGGGTGACACGTGTCACCTCCTATTGGCCCTCATAAAACGTCTTAGAAAAAATATCCACAATGGCCAAAATCTCAAAACAAAGTGGGCCCACAAACCAGTAAATTTCTCCGTGGGCCCCACGTGACCATTTCCGAAAATAAAATCTCAAAATTCTAATATAATCTATGAAGTCCAAATACCAAATCTGGGAATCCAATTCCCATTAACGAACCTTTTTCTTCACAAATAACCGGAAACTTTTCCGTCGAAAACTCACATCTTTCTTTCTTTCCAAATTTTTTTTCTGTCGTGCTCTCGTACGTACGTCCTCGCATACATACCCTGAGAATACGGGGTATAACATTCTCCCCTCCTTAGAAACATTCGTCCCGAATGTTCCTTCTCAAGACGGATATCGATGAAGTTCCTCTAACAAGTTGCCAACGCCACAGCTTGGCCACAAAAATAACACACGTCCTCTTCCTTCCTTACTCGTCGTGCCCTTCTCGAACACTTGAACTCTCCCAGTACGTACCATACTTTAGTCATTACTTCCGTTCCCAAAAATCTCTGGAGTCACTACCTCCAAACTTGGTCATCTTACTAACCTCAAACTTCCTTAAGGCCATTCCCGGCCTTTACGAACCGCTTCTGGTCGAACGCGTCCACGAACTCATACGATGATCATACAAACTTGGGCCTAGCATCCTCGTGACCCTACCACCTGGCGGGACTACCCAGAACTGACCCCACCTTAATCCGGGCTACGGGTTGACCCGTATCACGTCCTCAACCCGACCCACAATCGCGTCAAGCCCTCGTTCCCCGACACAGAACAATCCTGCTGAATCACATCATGAAAGCTACCACTTCCATCTCACACTACCCATGGACTTATCACACAAATAAAACCCACGTAAACTACGTACTCTGATAAAGGTCAAATATAAAACGAATCTTTTACTCAAGACGACCTTACCTCTAAGGTCTCAATCGTGACAGTCTAGGGTTCACACTTACCATGACCCCATACTTACCCTTCTACAATAACCAGGTGTCTAAATCACATTTAGCACAAAGCTATCCGAACATAACACTTAACACATCATTAACATCAATACATACAAGTATCTAAAGGGTTAAGGATATACCTGAAACTAGGCGGTTCAAGGACCGCTAAAACTGGGAACTTCCACCGCGACCTCTACCGTGGCCCGCAACTGCTCTAGTAGTCTGTGCTATCCTACAGCGCTACCCACAGTGGTGGTCTCTCGTCATATGGCCTGTTGGCCGCAAGAATAACAAGCTCCTTGGTACTACGACACTCTCCGAAATGCGGTCTACATCGACCACCGAGGTAGGGGTGACTGCGTCGCCAACACCCTACTCCGAACATCGAAACACAGAGCCACGACCGCTCTCTGAATATCCCAAGGGTCCCGAAGGCTGCGGAGGACCACTCGCAATGGCGAAGGTACATAACTAGTCTGCTTCTTGGCGGTCCGCCTCGAAAGTCGCTAAAATATCCGGCCGTCTTGGCCTTCTGTGGCGGTCCACGTCGATCTGCGCTCGCCGCGCAGTGCATGAGCACGAATCGCGGGCAATGTCCATGCGGTGAAGAGAAACACCCGCACAAGACTTCGGCCATATAATCATCTAGCCCTGGCGTGGCGATGCACCACATCCTCCATATCTGCAACAAGCGCGAGGGACATATCGAGCCAAAGAATCGAACTCGACATTGTACTCCTGACGGCGGTCGCCTCTGCCTCAAGAATAAAAATTTGTCGGCCCGTGCCCTCCTCATCTGCGGAGGCAAGAAGTGTGTGAGAAAAGCCCCCGAAAACTCATCCCATATCTGCTGGAGGTGCATGCTCTCCCGGAAAGCTCCGCGAATCAAACCGATCATGCGGTATCACGCGGCGACGCGAACCGATCACGGACTCGGTCTCTGAAGCCTTGATCACCGCGTGATCCTTGTAATCGACGGATGAACTCTGCGGATCATCCTCGTGCCTCGACCCATAAAACTCTTGCGGGCTACAACTCGTAAAGTCCGTAGCCTCAAACTATTCGCTCTCGGGTGCACGCAGTCTTCTTTGGAGCAGGCGCGCGTCGGCTGTCGCCATATCGGCCTGACCACGGCCAATAATCGCCATCTCGCGCGACCCATCTCCCGCTCCGGTGTGGGATGGAGGCTCAGTCTTGTAGTCTCATCGACCACGGCTGCGACTCTAAACCCTCTTTGGTCTTTGGCGTCGCGCTTCGCGCCGTCGGAAGCTTGTCTCGTGTCTTGGCCAGGCTGCGCCTCGTACTCCTCTGTATCCACTAGCGCCTCCTCGCTGCCTTGCCTCGCAGCCTTTGGTCGCGCGGAGGCATAATCGGTAAAATGAAACACATCGGAGGGTCCAACTTACAACTTCGGCTCTAAGGCACGATCTCGGAATGAGAAGAATAGAAACCAATCCTACATGTCCTATAGCCTCACGATTATAGATGTGGTGCAACACACCGATAATCAAGACTCTACTAGACACGGTGCAGTAGACACTTTCCGAGGACTAATCGCTCGATACCACTTTGTCACACCCGAAATTCGGGCCGTGGATCGTGCCTTACCCCGGCACCCTAGTGATACAACATCGAGAGAAAAACCAGCGGAAATAAAAACTTAGACATGCAACAATAGATATAATAATAAGCAGGCCAACCAAGCGATTGCCTTCGATATACATAAAACACGAGCTTTAATCCTTTTACAACCCCGCCACATCGATTACTACAGACCTCTAAGATTTACAACGACTATGACGGAGGGCCCCGCCATACCACGAATGTACAAGAACCTACAACTCGAGGAACACATACCAAAAGATAAGCCTCGAGAAACGGAGCTTCCCAAAACGCTAAACCGAGATCCTAAGGCGAGGATCCACGACCGATGTACCTCTACTGCGGCATGAACGCGGCCTCAAGGAGGTCGATCAAGTACAGTATGTGAAATCAGTAAATCTGCGGTTAAATCATAACGATCTATATAAAGCGAGACATGTATGATAACCAAAATACAAGACGATGCAACATAAGCGATCAAGTCGTGGACTCACGCCTCAAAGTCACCACTCAAATATAACTATGGGTCTCACGCCACCACATCCATCATGTTCGCATCATGGCGCATGCCCGGAATCGTGACGGTGTAGACATGTCCATGATGCAACAATAATAAGGCCGCGTGGCCACACGTACCCGGAATCGCGACGGTGTAGGCATGCCCGTAACCTCAATAACAATATCTGGGTGGTCAACCTGCCGCGTGGCCACGTGCCCCGAATCTGCGTCGGTGTAGACACGCCCATGTTGCGGTAATAACCATATCGTAATCAACCGGCCGCACGCGCGTGTCCACGAATCTGCGTCGGTGTAGACATGTCCGTATGACATCAACAACAAGAGCGATAATCAAAATGGAAACATACCCGTGGAATTCTCCATCACCGGCCGCGTCCAAGTAAGTTCTCAATAAGTCAACCGCCTCTATCGAGAGACGCGGTAACGTAAATACCACACTTGCACAACAAAGGCTATCATCACAAGCGTAGGCAAGTTTCACAACAACAAGCATAGGCAAGTTTCACACAACTCAAAGTACTTTCATTTTATGCCAAAGTCCGGGTTTTTAACCCCAAAGTACTACATACGTTAAGTCCTTTTAAAAGAGATCCATTACTTATAAAAGTCACTCGATACCCGTAGTATTAGAATGACCAACCCACATTCCTTTTCAAAATCAAGTAACAACATTCTTTTCCTAAGTTCCAGTTTGCCTAGTTTCAATTACTCAAGCTTCTCATTTTCAAATGGTTTCATAGTTCCCAAACTTAATCACTTGATTCCTTTTTAGAACAATTGAGTAATATATGTCTCACGTGAGAGTAGGTTATTCTTGTTTACAACATTCTTATTACAGCAGCCATGATCTAGAAAATGTAATATCATTTTGTCTCATCTTAGTTTCTATGCAGATGGAGGTTTCTACTGGTTTTAATACGATACATCATTATTCAATACATTTTCCTTTATTAACGCTTGCAGTTGGTCTGTCGATACACATTCGATTTCCAAATCGGTAAAACATTATCCTTTAAATAAAACCAAGTACTCATTACTCACGAATGATGTTTAACACAAACATTCACATTAAAACAAATAAGTTAAGTCTCTTATCTTATAAGATCAAGTCCCTTAACTTCTAACATCAGTAAACCATTTTCTTTACCTCTCTTAAGACATTATACCTAACTCCCCATAAAGCTAGTATAACTCTTTTTAAAACCACAAAGTATTTTCTTACCTACATAAAGCTGTTATAACCAACTTCCCATAAAGCCGTTATAACACTTTATGTTTTAAGAACAATCAAACACGATTAACACACGTACGCTTACATAGTTCACGCATATCATGCTAGAAGAGATAGGAAGAGGTTCACATACCTCGCGACGATTTATCGACAATAAGCAAAATGCTCCAAGTACTACAACCTTGCTAGCCCTTTCCACTCCTCGAGTAGAATACGCTACTCTTAGTACTTTCACCTATAAAGGCCACAAACGCCTATTAACTCTTAAACACAAGTTCCCATTTTTCTACGTAAAATTGCAAGACTCCTCCCCGCCACAGAAATCTCCTCCTCTATCGAGGCCGCTACCAAGCCAACCGGGGGTTTACACGCCTAACCTGGCGTGTACAATTCTACACAAGAATACTACACAAGTCTTTGCACATACCCTATGTAAATACATTCGATTCTTTATTCTTCAGCTTAAGTCAAAAGACATTGCCACAATAATGTTCATTCTATATATAGTATACCTCAACTATATATTCTACCACATGTAATCTCCAATTACAATAAGGGACAAGAATATTTACCTCGACAAGCCCAAAATTATCCAAGTTATAATGTCGATCCCGAGCAAGGTTTAGCTCCTACTCGTGCGCTCAATCCGCTCCAAACAACCCAGAAGTTCTAACTTCTACTCAAATACTTCAACCAACTATGAAGATTTCCTTGGGGTTTCGGTTTTGAGACTAAAGGACAAAAGGTAGCATTTAAGGCTCTACGTAAAGAGGTAACTTTTGAAATACTACTCGGTAAAGGCTAAGGTATTTTGGGCATTATAACAAGACTAGGAGAGTATTTCTATACCACAAACGGGGGTATTATACGAAACAACTAGGCTAGTGGGGTACCCCATTAGCACCACAGGGAAGAGGAGGTTTCGGCCAAGGCAAATTTTAAGGAGAGGGCTCTTGGGACGAGAGTCAACAAGAGGAGGAGGGTTTCCAAGACTTGGAAGATTTTGGATGAATGAAGTCTTGAGAGGGGTATTTATAGGAAAGCCAAAGGCCAACGAGGCAAGATCGAGCCACGTGCAAGGCAAGTGTATGGCCTTGATCGCCAAGCACACCCTAACCTACTCCACAAAACATTGCACCAAACAAGCCACAAAACAAGGCACAAAACAAGGCCAAAACAAGGAACCAATTGTGCGAGGCCAACGTCCTCTTGGGCGCCCAAATAAATCAAAGCACCACTGCTTCCGATGTGAGGGTGACACGTATCACCCTCCCGTTGGTCCAAAATGTTCCGCTCTCGGAAAAATCCGCAAAAATAAGAAAAGACATAGCCGAATTTTCCTCGCAAGTTATGAAAAAGCGTTTCGTCGAAAACGACTCTAAGGTGTTGTGCACAAATGTCATTCGGCCCAGCCACTCAGGCGGGGTGACACGTGTCACCCTCCTATTGGCCCTCATAAAACGTCTTCAAAAAAATATCCACAATGGCCAAAATCTCAAAACAAAGTGGGCCCCACAAAACCAGTAAATTTCTCCGTGGGCCCACGTGACCATTTCCAAAATAAAATCTCAAAATTCTAATATAATCTATGAAGTCCAAATACCAAATCGGGAATCCAATTCCCATTAACGAACCTTTTCTTCACAAATAACCTAAACTTTTCCGAAAACTCACATCTTTCTTTCTTTCCAAATTTTTTTCGTCGTGCTCGTGCGTGCGTCCTCGCATACATACCACGAGAATACGGGTATAACATTCTCCTCCTTAGAAACATTCGTCCGAATGTTCCTTCTCAAGACGGATATCGATGAAGTTCCTCAACAAGTTGCCAACGCCACGGCAGCCACAAAAATAACACACGTCCTCTTCCTTCCTTACTCGCCGTGCCGCTTCTCGAACACTTGAACTCTCCCGTCGTACCATACTTTAGTCATTACTTGCTCCCAAAAATCTCTGGAGTCACTACCTCCAAACTTGGTCATCTTACTAACCTCAAACTTCCTTAAGGCCATTCCCGGCCTTTACGAACCGGCTCGTCGAACGCGTCCACGAACTCATACGATGATCATACAAACTTGGGCCTAGCATCCTCGTGACCCTACCACCGCGGGACTACCGAACTGACCCCACCTTAATCCGGGCTCACGGGTTGACCGTATCACGCCCTCAACCCGACCACAATCGCGTCAAGCCCTCGTTCCCGACACGAACAATCCTGTGAATCACATCATGAAAGCTACCACTTCCATCTCACACTACCCATGGACTTATCACACAAATAAAACCCACGTAAACTACGTACTCTGATAAAGGTCAAACATAAAACGAATCTTTTACTCAAGACGACCTTACCTCTAAGGTCTCAATCGTGACAGTCTAGGGTTCACACTTACCATGACCCCATACTTACCCTTCTACAATAACCAGGTGTCTAAATCACATTTAGCACAAAGCTATCCGAACATAACACTTAACACATCATTAACATCAATACATACAAGTATCTAAAGGGTTAAGGATATACCTGAAACTAGGCGGTTCAAGGACCGCTAAAACTGGGAACTTCCACCGCGACCTCTACCGTGGCCCGCAACTGCTCTAGTAGTCTGTGCTATCCTACCAGCGCTACCCCTGGTCGGACAATCTCTCGTCATATGGCCCTGTTGGCCGCAAGAATAACAAGCTCCCTTGGTACTACGACACTCCCCGAAATGCGGTCTACCACATCGACCACACCGAGGTAGGGGTGGATCGTCCGCCAACACCCCTACTCACTCAACATTCAAACACAGGAGCCCCGACCGCTCTGAATATCCCGAGGTCCCGGCTGCGGAGGACCACTCTGCAATGGCGAAGGTACATAACTAGTCTGGCCGAGGCGGTCCGCCTCTAAAGTCGCAAAAATATCCGGCCGTCTTGGCCTTCTGTGGCCGGTCGGCGTCGATCTCTGCGCTCGCACGCGCAGTCGTGAGCACGAATCGCGGCAATGTCCATGCCCGGTGAAGAGAAACACCCGCACAAGACTTCGCCATATAATCATCTAGCCCGGTGGCGTAGCGATGCACCTATCCTCCATATCTGCAACAAGCGCGAGGACATATCGAGCCAAAGAATCGAACTCGACATTGTACTCCGACGGTCGCCTCTGCCTCAAGAACAAAAATTTGTCGGCCCGTGCCCTCATCCGCGGAGGCGAAGTGCGTGAGAAAAGCCCCAAAACTCATCCCATACTGCTGGAGTGCATGCTCTCCCGGGAAAGCTCCCACGAATCAAACTAATCGATCGCGGTATCACGCACCGATGCGAACCGAGCGTCACGACTCGGTCTCAAGCCTTGATCACCGCGTGATCGCATGGCAGCGGATGAACTCCTGCGGATCATCCTCAGGCCTCGACCCATAAAACTCTTGCGGGCTACAACTCAGAAAGTCCCGTAGCCTCAAACTATCTGCTCTGCGCACGGGTGCCGCTGAACCGGAATCGCGCGTCGGCTGTCTCATATCCGCCACAACCCACGGCGATAATCGCCATCTCTCGCGACCCGTCTCGCCTGCATCGGGGCCGAGGCTCGTGTATCAGAGTCTCATCAGCCACGGCTGCGACTCTAAACCCTGCTGGTGCTGGCGGCGTCGCGAAACTCGCCGTCGGAAGCACTGCTCGTCTTGGCCAGGCTCGCGCCTCGTACTCCTCAGATCCCACTAGCGCTCCGCCGCTGCCTTCTCAGGCACCGGCCGCCATGCGAGGCATAATCGGTAAAATGAAACACATCGGAGGGTCCAACTTACAACTCGGCTCTAAGGCACGATCTCGGAATGAGAAGAATAGAAACTAATCCTACATGTCCTATAGCCTCACGATTATAGATGGTGCGCACAACACACCGATAATCAAGACTTACTGTACACGGTGCGTAGACACTTTCCGAGGACTAATCGCTCGATACCACTTTGTCACACCCCAAATTCGGGCCGTGGATCGTGCCTTACCCCGGGCACCCTAGTGATACAACATCAGAGAAAAACCAGCTGAAATAAAAACTTAGACATGCAACAATAGATATAATAATAAACAGGCCAACCAAAACAGTTGCCTTCAGTATATACATAAAACCTGAACAGTTTAATCCTTTTACAACCACCGCCACATCGATTACTGCACTCTAAGATTTACAACAACTATGACGGGACAGGGCCCCGCCATACCCCTGAATGTACAAGAACCTACAACTCAGGGAACACATACCAAAAGATAAGCCTCCGGAGAAACGGAGCTTCCCAAAACGCTAAACTGAGATCCTAAGAGCGAGGATCCACGACCGATGTACCTCTACCTGAGGCATGAACGCAGCCCGGCGAGGTCGATAACAGTACCAAGTATGTGAAATCAGAATATCTGCGATTAAATCATAATCTATATAAAGCAGGAGACATGTATGATAACCAAAATACAGTACGCAACATAAAAGCAGTCAAGTCAGGGACTCACGCCCTCAAAGTCACCACTCAAATATAACTATGGGTCTCACGCCCACCACATCCATCATGTTCGCATCATGGCCACATGCCCCGGAATCGTGCGTCGGTAGATGTCCATGATGCACACAATAATAAGCGCCGTGGCCACATGCCTCGGAATCGCGACGGTGTAGACATGCCCATGTAACCTCAATAACAATATCGGGTGGTCAACCTGCCGCGCACGGGCCACGCCCCGAATCGCGACGGTGTAGACACGCCCATGTTGCGGTAATAACCATATATCGGGTAATCAACCCGCCGCACGTGGCCGCGTGTCCCGGAATCTGCGTCGGTGTAGACACGCCCATGTGACATCAACAACAAGACAAGAATCAAAATGGAAACATACCCGTGGAATTCTCCATCACCGCCAAAGACGCCCAAGTAAGTTCTCAATAAGTCAACCGCCTCTATCGAGACGCGGTAACACGTAAATACCACACTTGCACAACAAAGGCTATCATCACGTAAGCGTAAGTTTCACAACAACAAGCATAAAGTTTCACACAACTCAAAGTACTTTCATTTTATGCCAAAGTCCGGGTTTTAACCCCAAAGTACTACATACGTTAAGTCCTTTTAAAAGAGATCCATTACTTATAAAAGTCACTCGATACGTAGTATTAGAATGACCAACCCACATTCCTTTTCAAAATCAAGTAACAACATTCTTTTCCTAAGTTCCAGTTTGCCTAGTTTCAATTACTCAAGCTTCTCATTTTCAAATGGTTTCATAGTTACCAAACTTAATCACCTGATTCCTTTTTAGAACAATTGAGTAATATATGTCTCACGTGAGAGTAGGTTATTCTTGTTTACAACATTCTTATTACAAAGACCATGATCTAGAAAATGTAATATCATTTTGTCTCATCTTAGTTTCTATGCGGATGGAGGTTTCTACCGGTTTTTAATACGATACATCATTATTCAATACATTTTCCTTTATTAACGCTGCAGGGTCCTGTCGATACACATTCGATTTCAAATCAAGAAACATTATCCCTTTAAATAAAACCAAGTACTCATTACTCACGAATGAGGTTTCACACAAACATTCACATTAAAACAAATAAGTTAAGTCTCTTATCTTATAAGATCAAGTCCCTTAACTTAACATCAAGAAACCATTTTCTTTACCTCTCTTAAGACATTATACCTAACTCCCATAAAGCTAGTATAACTCTTTTTAAAACCACAAAGTATTTTCTTACCTACATAAAGTCATTATAACCAACTTCCCATAAAGCCGTTATAACACTTTATGTTTTAAGAACAATCAAACACGCTTAACACGTATGCGTCTACCGTACTACATAGTTCACGCATCATGCTAGAAGAGATAGGAAGAGGTTCACATACCTCGCGACGATTTATCGACAATAAGCAAAATGCTCCAAGTACTACAACCTTGCTAGCCCTTTCCACTCCTCGAGTAGAATACGCTACTCTTAGTACTTTCACCTATAAAGGCCACAAACGTCTATTAACTCTTAAACACAAGTTCCCATTTTTCTACTGAAAATTGGCGACCTCCCCGCCACAACGTAAATCTCCTCTCTATCGAGGCCTGGCCAAGCCAACCAGAGGGTTTACATCTAACCGGACGTTTACTATTCTACAAAGCAATACTACACAAGTCTACTGCAATCCAGTCCTATGTAAATACCGTGCAGTTCTTTATTCTTCAGGCTTAAGTCAAAAGACCTTGCCACCATAATGTTCAGTTCTAGATATCGTATACCTCAACTATATATTACTACCACATGTAATCTCAAATTACAATAAGGGGACAAGAATATTTACCTCGACAAGCCCAAAATTATCCAAGTTATAATGTCGATCCCGAGCAAGGTTTAGCTCTCCTCAGCGCTCCAATCCGCTCCAAACAACCCTTAGAAGTTCTAACTAACTTCTACTCAAATACTTGACCAACTATGAAGATTTCCTTAGGGTTTCGGTTTTGAGACTAAAGGACAAAAGGTAGCATTTCCTGCTCTACGTAAAGAGGTAACTTTTGAAATACTACTAGGTAAAGGCTAAGGTATTTTGGGCATTATAACAATACTAGGAGAGTATTTCTATACCACAAAAGGGGTATTATACGAAAACAACTAGGCTAGTGGGGTACCCCATGGCTTAGCACCATGAGGAAGAGGAGGGTTTCGGCCAAGGCAAATTTTAAGGGGAGAGGGCTCTTGGGCGAGAGTCTACAAGAGGAGGAGGGGTTTCCAAGACTTGGAAGATTTTTGGATGAATGAAGTCTTGAGAGAGGGGTATTTATAGGAAAGCCAAAGGCGACGAGGCGAATCAAGCCATGTGCGAGGCAAGTGTATGGCCTTGATCAAGCCAAGTACACCCTAACCCTACTCCACAAAACATTGCACCAAACAAGCCACAAAACAAGGCCCAAAACAAGGCCAAAACAAGGACCCAATTGTGCAAGGCCAACGTCCTCTTGGGCCAAATCGTCCAAAGCACTTCACTTGTTTAATGTGAGGGTGACACGCCACCTCCGTTGGTCCAAAATGTTCCGCCTCTCGGAAAAATCCGCAAAATAAGAAAAGACATAGCCGGAATTTTCCCCTCGCAAGTTATGAAAAACGTTTCGTCGAAAAACGACTCTAACCGGGTGTTGTGCACAAATGTCATTCGGCCAAGCCACCTAGGCGGGGGTGACACGTGTCACCCTCCTATTGGCCCTCATAAAACGTCTTCCGAAAAAATATCCACAATGGCCAAAATCTCGAAAACAAAGTGGGCCCCACAAAACCGTAAATTTCTCCCGTGGGCCCCACGTGACCATTTCCGAAAATAAAATCTCAAAATTCTAATATAATCTATGAAGTCCAAATACCAAATCTGGGAATCCAATTCCCATTAACGAACTTTTTTCTTCACAAATAACCGGAAACTTTTCCGTCGAAAACTCACATCTTTCTTTCTTTCCAAATTTTTTTTCTGTCGTGCTCTCGTACGTACGTCCTCGCATACATACCCTGAGAATACGGGGTATAACACCCCACTTACCCTCTATCCCTCGCCCTCGTTCCCATCCGAGAACATGACCCTAGTCTATCATTAGTCACCAGAGCCACTAAAGCGAATATAAACTAATCAACAGTTCACACTACACACTAAAAGGAGAAGGAATCAATACTATATCACAAGTTCCCAAGAATGTAGAAGCAAGTCTAACTACTACAACAAGAATGATATACCTATAGGTTAGAATGTAAAATTTAAAATTTTGTAAACGAAACAAAAAAAATTGCTACAGGGATGATAGATTAAGAATCAGTAAGGGCGACTAGAGGTACCAACTCTAGTTGGATAGAACCTGTTGGGTAGGGCACTGTTCACCGTCGTGACACTGTTCACCGGCGGAAATTGTTGGAACGCTGATTACCAACTCCATTTGGGTAGAACCTGTTTTCTATGGGACTACTATTCACCACCGAAAAATATTGTTCACAGTCGAAAAGTATTGTTCACTACCGAAAAGTACTATTCACTGCCAGAAAATACTGTCACCGTCTGTGGCTGTTGGATCTGCCTGTGCAGATCTGGCCGAAAATCTGTGGTGGCTGATCGGAACAGGTGTTCTTACCGTTGGTTTTCCGTCGGAACAGGTGTTCTTACCGTTGGTTTTCCGTCGGAACAGATGGGGGTTGGAGGGTTGGGGGTTGGGTTGGGTTGGGGTGGGGATTGGAGTTTATTTATATACCACGATGCTATCATGGAGGACTGAGCAATTCTCATTGAAGGACTGAAACTGTCTTTCATGATATCATTACAGTATATGTATATAAGATGATGATATCATAGATATATTTTTAGATAATTGTGTCTTTTGAGTAAATGAATATGATCCTCCATGATATCATCACATTATATTTATATATCATGGCATCATAATTTTGAGGTATTTCGGTTAAATAGTTTTGAGGACATAAAAATAAAGGACACGAGCGAGTAATTATTTTGTTTTTCAGGGGCCTCAACGTTTTTCCCAATATTTAAAGGTCAGTTGGGTTTGAGCTGTTAAGTGACAGAAGTATACCAATTAGATCAACTATCAAATAAAAATAACTATTTTGAGTAAAATAGATATGTGAAATAGAATGAAAAGTTATGAGTTTTTGAGTGGTCATTTGGTATCTTATACAGAAAAAATATTTATTTAGTATCATTTTAAGTTAGATTATTATGAACGCATTTCAGAAGATGACAATTTGTTGATGGGAGTTGTAATAATGTACTTGAATTGTATTTTTTTATGATTTGAATTTATTTTCACATGGTATTACTTAGATCTGTTCAAAGCTCGAGTCGGGGCGGGTGAGGTGGTTTTTTTTTTCCTGCTTGCCCGACCCTGATCTATTCTTTTAAAAAAAATTCCGACACTGACCCTGACCCTTCGGGGACCCTATGGGTCACGGGTCGGCCCTGACCCGCTCTACAAAATAAAATAACGGGAAAATTTAGAAGGGTTGGGTAGGATCGCGGGACGCGACATTTTTTTTTAAAAATTTTAAAATTGAATTTTCAACACTTCAATTGACATTCACACCTACATTACCACGAAATTTGAACGTTGAAATCTATTGTATATCGTAAGATCTCAGCTAAAGATAAGAAAAAATTAGAAACCGACTTAGGGGAAACATCAACTATCGATTAGATTTAAAATGAACGGATCATCTATATGAAGCTTGATTTTGTCCACAATTCGCTTTCTGCAAAGATATAAAATGCAATTTGAAAAATAAAAAACAAGGAGCATTCTTAGATTGGACCATCTTGATACCTCGCCATGCGAAAAGTGGGTAACTTCTTTATCTGTACGGAAAGCGATCGATTGAGAAGACAGATATTTTTCTGAAAATTGGTTGTGCCAAACCGTTCCGGTTTGGTCGGCCATGTCTCGAAAAAATACGCGAAATAAAAAAAAACATTAGGTAAAACGGACTTCCGAGCACAGGGTTATGACCATTTAAAGTTGCATCAATTTACAACTACTTTCGCTCCCTATGTCAATATCGCATTAAAACATAAAGTCTACATCATATATATTCATAAAACATGTAAAGAAACTCCAAATATATATATGTATACAATATACTTTCCGCAAGAACCCAAATCAAAACCTGCACAACGGGTCGACGTCGGGTCGGGCCGGACCTGGAGGGTCAAAAATTCTGACCCTGGCCCGACCCTACATAAGATCGGGTTCCCGCTTTTTCGGGTCAGGTGGCTCACGGGTCAGAAATATGCTGACCCTGGCCTTGATTTTTTCGTGTTGAGTCTGGACGGGCGGGTCCCCGACCCGATGGACAGATCTAGTATCATTAGTCATTTACACACTTTTTAAAATGTACAAAAGCGGAGCCATAATGCTCATTATGGGTTTAGTGGAACTTAGTAACTTTTTGTCAAACTTTTTTTTTGGTTAGAAAAATTATTTAGTATGTACATAATCTTTTAGAACACAATAAGCTAAACAAATTATAATCCAGAACTAATAAACTAAAATATCTAACTCCGCTTTTATAAACGCTGACACCGCTTATAATTTTTTTTTTCTGTATGCCACTGCAACTATACTTAAATTTCAAAGTTCATGTGTTAAAAACAAATTATAGTATAATACAATCAATAAAGGACAAGTCTGTCAAATTAAAAGAAAATGTCAAAAGAAATATGCATAGTGAACTAGTCGAATTGAGCTGGTAAATAAATATATATGATCACAATCATAGATAGTAAATCGTTATTTAATCTTTTTTCTGTTTATTTAGTTGTGTTGAAGTTTAATACATATAATTAGAATAATAATTCATCTAATTCGATCACGAATTCCACTCAAACATTACAATTTACTAAGGTTTAGACTTTAGTGCCCAAAAGAGAAAAAGAAAAACAAAAAATGAAAAAGGGCCCAACCGGGTTCGAACCGGTGACCTCTTGATCTGCAGTCAAATGCTCTACCACTGAGCTATGGACCCTTGATGTTTGTTAGGACCGACATAATTGTTTTATATTCTATTAAAATTAAAGCAGAGTTGCCGCAATTGTTTCGCCGCAGGGCATGAGGCTCGCTGTTTATCTCATATGTTCTTACATCGGTGATCTTAATGCTGTAATACTCTCTATTGCTTCATAATGTATCGTATTATATGGTATATTGTATTGTACTCTATTATTTTAATATCATTGTTACATAATGTTAAACATCAACAATTTGAAGGATAACCTACAAGAAAAGTATACAGTGTATCATAAAAATAAAATATGATTATTAGATTATAAGTAAAAACAAAACGAGAAGATAAAAAATAAGGTAACGACGCGATCACACCAAATCGATCATTACATAAAATGAGACTTTTCATTGTTACGTAATTGATGGATTTAACTATATGATAAAATATAATTTAAATAACATTCAAAACAAACATTGTATTTAAACTAATATTACAATACAATAGGAGACAACCATCCAAACAAGCTTTTATAGGACTAGAAACCCAAAACCTATGTCTAAATATTTCATAATTCTAATTTTCTTGGGGTGAATATCCGAGTGAATGTATATATAGCATGATAATTTTGCCAGAATGTTTGGGACTGTCCGATGCGAATAGGAACACAACCTTTAGCACAGGTTATACGTTTCACAAAGCTTAGCAGAGAGAATGTTAAGAACATTTTGCTCGTGTTTATTCATCACAATTGTGTTCAAGCCTTTGCATGAAGTAGAGACCATTGGGAGAGGCAAGGCATCAAAGTGGTAATTGACAATGACTTACAAGAAGGATCAACTGATGATGTTACATGGTTGAGTGCTGGAAATCAGTCAGTTGAAGACACTGTGAATAGAGCTGAAAGTTTGATGGACAAGCTCAAGGAAATGGCTGATAATGTAAGAGGGAAATCAAAAGAGACAATTCATAAAATTACAGAAAATATACTCTTTTTGATCTCTATGCTCATCATTCGATGCGAAAGCAGGCACACAAATGGCATAGCTAAAGGATAATGCCATCTCGAAGATGGGCAGCGGCGAACAAGCAATGCACCATAGTAGAGCAGTTGATGTTGTCTCTACAATGTGGAATAAAGTTTATCCCATTATTTATGACTCGAACAATTGAGGCCCGACACGTCGGAAACGTCATTTCCACACACGTGCATATGTTGTATCAAAGAGCGTAAATTTCATTAGTGGAAGAGATATTGGTACGTATGTAAAATGTTTGAGACATAGAATGATGGACGGTTATCGACGAAATTACGAGTGTTTTACATTGGTAAATGAAAGAAGAAGTGTGCACAGTGTAAAGATTGGAATGGGTCGGAAAGGGTCACGAAGACGAGAAGGGCCATGGAACCACCTCGGAGCTGGGAGCGTTGCCGCCAACCCCTTAAGGGCCGCGGTGCCTTCGAGGCCGAGCCGCGACGCTACCCAAGCAGAACGTCAGAAACAAAAATCTTATTTTGGAGACCTTTGGGCTGCCCTCAATGGCATTCATTCCAGCATTATTCAGCCATTACTTGGCTGATAATGACTGCCATTACTTGAGCAATTCATTGTCATTTTATGGGTGATTCAATGTCATTACTTGGTACTTGAAGAGACCAAATCTTACACTATAAATTGAGGCATTGGCTCAATTGTCAATCACTTGCAATCAGAAATTCTGAAATACTTCTTCCTCTCTAGCATACTTAAATTCTCAAAGTTCTTCAAGAAAAACACTTGAGTTTCCTTTGCTCAAGTGTTAGAAGTTGAATTATCTTGGGATACTATTGCCTAACAACCGTAAAAGGATATATACGGTACAATATTATCTTAAAGACAGAGTGTCATCACTCGACTCAACAAACAATCAAACCAAGTGTTCGTTCTTGTTTCCAGTTATTTTTAAAGTTATTTTTGTTGTAATCTTTTGTTCTTCACTTTCCTAATTCTTCTAATTGGTGTTTTATTATTTACTATTTCTCGTTTGTTGTATTCATTTTTAGTAACAATTTTAAGACAAGATTTGTAGTAGAACTTAGTAAAAATGACTGGACAAGAACAATTTGATTCTAAATCTGATGCTAATCAAGGCAATATCTTTGCATCTCCCTCTACTGCTGCTTAATAAGGCAATCTTTCTGCCTTCCCCACTGTTGCCCAAGGAACTAACACTAGCTTTCCTGCTACTCAAGAAAATGTCAGAATTCCTCCATCTGCCGAGTTTCACCATGAACGCCCAGAAAAGTTCATGACAGTTGATTTCAAAAAATGTCAACAGAAGATGATGTTCTTCCTAAACGTAATGGGAGTGGCACGATGTGTCACATAAGACCCTCCTAAAATGGGATATGGTCCAGACCCTGAGTCTATTGATACGACTGAAGGGGGCCAATATTTCCAGGCTCGCCTGGAAATAACTCTTGATGTATGGAGTCATAATGATTTCATGTGTAAGAACTACATCCTGAATTGCTTGTCAGACCCGCTCTACACGGTGTATTGCACCGTAGGCACCGCCAAAGAGTTGTGAGAGAAGCTTCAGAAGAAGTACAACGCACTAGATGCATGTACGAAGACAGTGATGTCTCAAGTCCAAGAATTCCAAATGATTCTACATCGCCTGGATTTGGAGAGTATAAAACCAAATGAACAGTTTTTGGTTGCATCACTGATTGAAAAGTTACTTCCCTCGTGGAATGAGTTTATGAGTTACTTAAAATTCAAGACAAAGGAAATGACATTTGGAGATCTTATTATCAAACTCTAGATTCAGGAAGATAATAAAAAGTCCTTGCCTAAGGGAAAACAACCCGCTGAGGCCAAGGAAAATATGGTTTTAGTTGACGCCAAAGGGAACCCAAGCAAGAAGCGAAAGTTCTAGAAAGATGGCAAGACCCAGACATCGGTGAAGTTCAAGGGAAATTGTCACCACTGTGGCAAAGCTGGTCACATGATCAAAGACTGCTATCAGAAGGCCAAAGGCAAGGCAAAGTCTAACGTCAACGAGGACACGCTTCTTGACGACATGATTGAGGATTTCTCTGCGGCAGTGCTAGAAGAAAACCTTGTAGAGAATCCCAAGCAATGATGGATGGACATGGGTGCTACACATCACATCTGTTCCGATAGAGATTCCTTCTCTACATATACACCAGTTAAAAACAAGAAGTTGTTCATGGGCAATAACGTTTCCTCTGACGTGATGGGGGTAGGAAAGATGGTCCTGAAGATGACTTCTGGTAAGGAGCTCACTCTAAAGGAGGTGATGCATGTCCCTAAGATTAGTAAGAATTTAATTTCAGGTCTTGTATTGGTTAATACTGGTTTTAGGCTAGTGTTTGAGTGCGATAAATTAGTAATCACCAAGAATGGAACATTTGTGGGTAGGGACTTCGTATGCGAAGACTTGTTAAAGGTTAGCGTTATGTCTATCATATGTACAAGCAATAAAATCGAAACTTCTTCTTATTTGCGTAAGTCTTCTAATTTATGGCATCATAGATTAGGACATGTAAACTACCAATCCATATAAAAGTTGGTAAAGTTGGAGTAATTGTCGTCTATCGACGTAAACCCTCAACCTTAGTGTGAGGTGTGCGTAGAGGCAAAACTCACTAAGTCTCCCTTTAGATCTATCGAAAGAGATACCGCTCCTATAGAACTTATTCACACAAATATATGTGATTTGAAGTTTGTACAAACTAGAGGGCGGAACAAGTACTTTGTGACATTTATTGATGATAGCACAAGGTATTGTTACCTTTACTTGTTGAAAAGTAAGGATGAAGCGTTCAGACGCAACAAAGCAGAAGTTGAAAACCAACTAAGCGTACATATTAAATCAATTCGTATCTATAGAGAGAGAGAATACGTAGAACCATTTGAGGAATATTATGCAAAATTGGGCATTGTTCATCAAACGACGGCTCCATACTCACCTCAATCAAATGGTGTTGCTGAACGCAAGAACCGTACATTAAAGGAAATGATGAATGCTGTTACACCCCGGAATTCCAGGATATGTTTATAAGAACATACGTAAGAACTCAAAATGATAAGATTTGAGACGAGTACAAATTTATCGGAATTTTGGAATTTGTAGGAAAACGAAATATTGCGACGAATGGGAGGGCGACACGTGTCACCCCTAGAGGTCTTGGACGAAAATGGCATGGTTAAAATGGTCATTTGACCATAATTTAAATGATCAAGTCTTGCAAAGACAAAGAGCTTGATATTGTTGACTTAGTCAAGGCCACTTGGCTAGAATCCTTGTGAAACTCATCTAGGCAACCCATTTGTTCTAATCTTGACCCTCCATTATGTTATATATGTATACTAGTAGCAAGACTAGTTCCCACACTTAGTCATATTTCAAGAAATCTTGAAGAACTCTATGTGAGGCTCACGGGTTTGGGTTCAAAGAGCAAGAAATTTTTTCAATTTTTGTCCAATAATCCCCATACTTTAAACAAAGGTTTCTAAGTGTATTGTAAGGGTATCTCAATAGAAAGATCCCGGGAAAATGACGTTTTCGTATTAGTCGTAAGACGGAAAGTTAAGGAGTTCTTCAACTTTGAAGTTGGAACTTGAAGATAAGTTCTTCATAAGCTTCTAAGGGTTGCTTGGAGTGGATTGGAACGTCGAAAAGAGGAGCTAAAGTTGCTAAGGATCGACTTGTAATCTTGGATCATATTTGGGCTAAATGAGGTATAATCTTCGTCTTACTTTTGTAATTGAAGATTCCATGTTATTATAAGTTAGAAACGATCATGTGATATGTGTTATGAAGATTGATAAGTGTTATGGAAATTTGGAAGCTCAAATCCGAAAATGACATGTTAAGCCATTTGAAATTGAAATACAATTTGGTCGATAATTAGAATCGTCGCATGTTTACTTACTTGAGGATTGTAGTAGTTATAATCAATTGTGGCTAGATAACATGTTATATTAAACCACTTGGATTGAAAAGGGATTGTAAACGAATTTGTATTGTTGTCACTATTTTGCCGAATGGACATTATATGTTGGACTAGTTTGATATTTATTGTGGGGCGGAATTTTACATGTCTTGATTAAGCGTGTAATCCCCTATTGTTAACTACTTTGTTGAGCCTTAAATGTGACGTGTTTGGTTATTGAATTCGGCCTTGAAAAAGGTGGCAAAGTATGTAGAAACAAAGGAAGTGCTGTCCGATTTTCCGTAGAATTTAGTGACTTTGCACTTGGAATATTCTACGTTTGAAACTAGAAGTTAATAGACGTATTATGGTCATTATAGGTTGACATACTACGTACGGCGAATTGGACTTAGCAAGTGGATTAAACCGAAGATGTATGTGGAACTTTCTTATCTCTTGAGCATGAATAAGTTGTAATTGTATAGTACGATAGACGTACGAGGTTTTGACGAATCTAGTCCATTTGATATCCTTGGTTTATTTTAAGAATGTTCAAGTTGGTTGAGTTAGGGAATTAACTCACTTGTTTAAAAAATAATAAGGATATCTTGGTTTTTAAAAGCTAAGAGACTTTAAGTATTTCGAAAGTATATGATACTTGTTTTGTTTGGAAAGTTTAAGTCTCTTGATTATAAAGAAGAATGTAAGTTTCTAAAGTATAAAGCTAGTATAACGGCTTTATGGGAAGTTGGTTATAATAGCTTTATGAAAAGTTAAAAAGAGTGGTTTACTCTAAGTAATATAAGTATGATAAATGACTTGATAATGAAAGACAAATTGATTTAAAGGCATCAATTGCTTAAGGTTTTAAAAGAAAGAAGTCACTTGATTTAGAAGCCTGAAAATGTATTTTCTAAAAGGTATTGTGACTTGTCTTAAAATGTAGTTATGACTTGATACTACGGTTATTAGTATCTTGGAAGTTTTATATGAAAATGAGTCATTTTAAAAGAATAGAAGTACGTAGTACTTTGGGTTAAATTCCCGGATTTTATAATGACATGTTAGTGCCTTAAGTAAACTAAAATGAGAGTGTATATGAATAAGACTAATAAGAAGTTAGGGGGATTTCTTAACTTGCTTATTTATTGTATGATAAACCGGTAGTGCTTATGTTATGTATGATAAGCCGGTAAGGCTTATGTTATGTATAATGACCGGTTGAGCTAGGGTAAGAGTATAAATGAGGGGTAAACCCCCAAGACGTTATACCACCTTCTCCAGGGTAAGAGTATAAATGAGGGGTAAACCCCCAAGATGTTATACCACCGCCTTGGTAAGAGTATAAATGAGGGTAAAACCCAAGACGTTATACCACGTGTTAGTGGATTTGCTACCCATGATGCGAGAAATACCTCATGCGAGTCCTTATGGGCTTATGCTGGTGAAATAGTCCCGTGCGGTAGTGCACCTATGCGAGGAATACCTCATGCGGGTCCACAGGACCCATGCGGGTGAAATAGTCCCAGGAGTAGGATTGCTTATTGATACTACGGGCGAGGGACCCTGTTTTGATCATGAGCCTCCTATTTTTATGCAGTAAAGTATATACTTGTTGACTCTCATTGTTAGTAAGGCACATTGTACTGTTGTTTGAGTTATCATACGTGTCTCCAGCTTTATTTTAGACTTATGATTTCACTACAGTACTTTCAGTTTCACATATTTGGTACATGTTGTACTGACCTCCTTCGGGGGGCTGCGTTCATGCCGCAGGTAGAGTATACAGGTTGCTGATCCTCACTCTTAGGATCACTGTTCAGCTGTTGGGAATCTCAATTACTTCGGAGGCCTATCCCTGGTATGGTTGGTTGTTGTATATTCAGGGGTATGGCGGGGCCCTGTCCCGTCACAGTTGTTATTCTTAGAGGTCTGTAGTCACATTTTTGGATTGGGTTGTAAAGAAAAAAAAATGTACTTTTTATTTGTATAGTTTACGGAAGGTAGCCTTATCGGCTAGCTTGTTGTTATTTTATGTTTAAGCATTTTATAAGTTGTGTATGTTCCGCTGCTATTCTCTGATGTATACCGAAAGGGGTGCCCAGGTAGGGCACGATCGCGAGCTTGGTCGTGACAAAAGTGGTATCAGAGCAGTTAGTCCTCGGAAAGTGTCTACAGACCGTGTCTAGTAGAGTCTTGATTATCGGTGTGTTGTGCACCACATCTATAATCAGGAGGCTGCAGGACATTTAGGATTGGTTTCCATTCTTCTCACTCTAAGATTGTGCGATAGAACTGTGTGGTTAGGGTCGTCTCTCCCTAACAGGTTATGTTGTTTGCAGCTACGAGAAAGGCAGTAGTGACCCAGGAAAGATGATGTGGATTGCGTATCCAGGTAGGTAATGTTTGTAGTATAGTTGGTATTGTGACATACAACTATACAGATTTATGTATGAGGGTCAGACGCGTGTTGCCTAGAATGATTTTAGATTACCAGGATTTGGTAAGGACTAAATAAATACCGGGAAGGTATGAACAGTTAAGGAACTCTCATCAAGGTTTTACGTGCTAATTTGAGATAATTAGGTGTTTATGAGTTGTGTGAGAATGTAATGGACCCTTAATAGGTTATTATTAAGGGAATTAATGAAAGACTATGTTAATAGATTGAGCTACGTAGTAGGATTTCGAGAATGGTACGGGTGAGGTCCGTATGGAGTAAGTATGGTTGTTGTGGTCAAGACAACACGATTATGGTATTACGATAAGTTTTTGTACCCGTTTACGGGGACTGATAAGGTAGGCATGGAGCATGGAAATTGCGAGCCTAAGAATGTGATAACCACCGAGACCTTAGGTATATAAGGCCTCTCGGGTAGTAAAAGGTTAAGTCAGATCAAGGGTAAGAGTTAAGTACGACGCCGAGTCGGGTTAAGGACCTATTAAGGGTCGCCCCATAGCCTGTAACGGAATGGGATCAGTTGTTAATAGTTAGCTCGTGGCAGGTCACGAGGTGCAAGGCCCAAGTCTAGTTAATTATTTTACGGGTTCGTGGGCGCATTCCAGGAACGAGTTGTGAGCGGAAATGGCCTTATGTTGTTTAGAATAGTAACTCCAAAGATAGGAGGCGAATCGATTATGAAGGCTATGTCGTACACTAGAATAAGTTTGGAAATGCGGGAAGAATGCGACCCGATGAAGAGAGCAACCAAGTGTAAAGAAATGGAGCTGAATCCATGAGGACCTTTCGAGGTGACTACACGTGAGTGTTGGGTGGTAGGCGGCGGGTAGATAATAATTACCGTGTAACGATGATCTTTGGACCTAGCGGACCTAGCGTATTATGGCGAACATCGAGGTCATTATGAGTACGGGCTAGTTGGCCTCTTGTTATGCCAATGTGGTCTATAGAGAGAGATTGATTCGGTACTAGTTTCCCGGTAAGTCTGTTTCGAGCGGATAGGGAGAGAAGTGGTGGTAACCAGTGAATTATCCTTCCTTCTTTGACATTGATGATTTTAATAAGTCTGTGTGACTTGTCCATGTGAGGTAAATTAATGCAGAAAGTAAGTAATACTCAAATTTGAAGGAATTTATGCTAAGTGCCCTTGGAGTTGGTTTGGTGTGGCGGTCAGGGCCACGACCTTCCGGATAAGTTCAGGATAGCGCGCAAGCAATAATAAGATAAGTACGAGTGTTGGCTGCGGAAAACAGAAGACATCGTTAGTAGATTTTGAAAATCTATACGATTAAGGTGGCGCTTGATGATTGAGATTTTGATAGGGAGATAAGTTCTCTCCTCTACGGAAAAGGACAATTTTACATTTATTGGGTTATGTGTACCCATGTTGTTAGACGAAGGATAGGAGACTGGTAAGGTCTTCAGCATCGTCATGCCATAGGTTACATTTTTAGATAACCGTGGGAAAAGTGTTGTGTTGGGGTAATTAAGAACGATGTTACGAAATGGTCGAGAGAGTGTCGTAGGGATAAAAATGCAGGTAGTACGCATATATGAAACTGTACGATTATGAATCAAGATAGAAATACTTTTGCTAATAATAAACATAAGGTAAGGTTATGACCAGAATGATAAAAGAGAATGCAACTATGGTTATGTAAGTTGCACGAGATATGACTACCCCAGACTAGTGTAAAGATCATTAATAGATGATGGGCAGTAAGAACACCTCGAGGAAAGATGGTAACATCTGTATTGACGAGAAAGATTGTATGAAAATACGGGGGGGTAAGGGACCCCAGGACAACTTGAAATAACTTATAAAGGAAAGACGAGTAGACATTCGAACAATAAGAAATTTTGACAAGTCATTGGATTATGTAATACCCTGAATTGAGGTTGAACACCTGGCTATAAGCTCTACAAGCTGGGAGGAAATAATCGGGTTACTACTTGACGAGATCAAGGAAATATCCCCCCCTAAATTGTGATTGTCAGGAAGTCTTAGCCATGAGGCAAGCAAAGGAATCAAATCTAAGTTAGTGACCAAGTTTGGTTGCAACAGAGAAAGGGAAACAGGAACCATGATTGAGATTAAGGATACCCGAATATTTCGCAGATATGAGAAAGACTTCCAGTTATTGGAAGATAAGTTGACCACGACTACAGTTCTAACCTCTCCTGAGAGACTAGAGGGTTAGGTTATTATTGTAACACAATGGGTGTTGGGCTAGGTTGTGTGCTGATGCAACACGATAAGGTTAGAGCCTATGTTTCCCGGTAGTTAGGGAAGCATGAAAGGAAATTACGCCACTCATGATTTAGAGTCGGCGGCAGTTATTCGTATCTTGAAGATTGGAGGCATTCCTTATAGAGATTTCATGTGGATGTATGCGCAGACCACAAAAGACTCCGGTATACCTTCAGACAGAGGTAGTAGAATTTGCGACAGCGACGGTGGTTAGAGTCATTCAAGGATTGTGATATCGATATCCTATACCATCTGAGGAAAGCCAAGACAGTTACAGATACTCTTAGTCGTGGATCTATGGGTAGTTTGTCAGATGGGCAGCCAGGTAGACAGGACGTGGTCCGTGAGATTCATTAGCTAACGAGCCGAGGGGTTCGATTATTTGTTTCCAAGGTTAATGAAGTTTAGATCCGAGAGGTTGCCGAGTCTTCCATCGTTGAGGAGGTAAAGAGGCGACAGTATGAGGATCCAGTTATGATACGGTATCGAGATACGGCTCTCCAAGAAGAGAAGAGCTTGTTTGAGTAGCACCGGATGAGGTGCTGTGATATGAGGATAGATTGTGTGTACCCGGTGTTGCAGGACTAGTCGCCGAGTTTTAGAGCCACGCGGTCTGTGCGCAAATTGTTCGGGGTCGACTAAGTTTTGTCGTGACCTCAGATGTATGTATGGGTAAGATGACCGGAAAAGGGACATAGCGGAGTTTACTGCTTAGTGTCCGAATTAGTAGCAGGTCAAGGTTGAACACCAGAGGCCCAGTGGGCTATTACAGGCGATTGAAATCCCAACCTAGATATGAGAGGTAATTAATATGGATCTTGTTACATGGTGGCATCGTACTTGGAGGAAGTGCGACTCCCTGAGGGTCATGGTAAATAGGCTGGCGAAACCAACCGTGTTCTTCCGGTTAGGACCACTTACTCGGCTGAGGATTATGCTAGCTTGTATAGCAGAGAGATTGTGAGACTGCACGGGGTTCCTACGTTTATAATGACAGACAGATGAGCTTGGTTACAGATAACTTCTGGAGGTTTTCAGAAGGGATTAGGGACACAGGTGAGTCTCAGTGTTGCATTACACCTCGAGGCCAAGCGGACGAGCGAGCATACTATCCAGGTACTTGAGGATAGGTGGCGGGCCTGTGTTCTTGAGCTCAGAGATATTTGGGAGGGTTAACTGCCTCTTTATTGAGTTACGTACGATAAAATATACCCTTCCAGTATTCAGATGACCCTGTATGAGGCCTTGTATGTAAGAAAGTGTAGATCGCCGGTTGGATGGTTCGACATAGGCGAGGTTCAGTTATTTGGTCCAGACTTGATTCAACGGGCTGTGGATAAGGCGAAGCTTAACCGGGAAAGATTATTAGTAAGCTTAGAGTCAGCAGAAGCTTTATGCAGATAACCGACGTTGACACATGGGGTTCAGCTTGACATTTTAGTATGAGTATTGTTATGTGGCCTCGTGTGGTATTATTGGTATGTAGGGGTTGTAAAAGAAGATTATGTCGCTATTTTTAAGTTTGACTCCCAAAACAACATTCGGGGACGAATGTTTCTAAGGGGGAGAGAATGTTACACCCCGGAATTCCAGGATATGTTTATAAGAACATACGTAAGAACTCAAAATGATAAGATTTGAGACGAGTAAAAATTTATCGGAATTTTGGAATTTGTCGGAAAACAAAATATTGCGACGAATGGGAGGGCGACACGTGTCACCCCCCTTAGAGGTCTTGGACGAAAATGGCATGGTTAAAATGGTCATTTGACCATAATTTAAATGACCAAGTATTGCAAAGACAAAGAGCTTGATATTGTTGACTTAGTCAAGGCCACTTGGCTAGAATCCTTGTGAAACTCATCTAGGCCACCCATTTGTTCTAATCTTGACCCTCCATTATGTTATATATGTATACTAGTAGCAAGACTAGTTCCTACACTTAGTCATATTTCAAGAAATCTTGAAGAACTCTATGTGAGGCTCACGGGTTTGGGTTCAAAGAGCAAGAATTTTTTTCAATTTTTGTCCAATAATCCCCATACTTTAAACCAAGGTTCTTAAGTGTATTGTAAGGGTATCTCAATAGAAAGATCCCGGAAAAATGGCGTTTTCGTATTAGTCGCAAGGCGGAAAGTTAAGGAGTTCTTCAACTTTGAAGTTGGAACTTGAAGATAAGTTCTTCATAAGCTTCTAAGAGTTGCTTGGAGTGGATTGGAACGTCGAAAAGAGGAGCTAAAGTTGCTAAGGATCGACTTGTAATCTTGGATCATATTTGGGCTAAATGAGGTATAATCTTCGTCTTACTTTTGTAATTGAAGATTCCATGTTATTATAAGTTAGAAATGATCATGTGATATGTGTTATGAAGATTGATAAGTGTTATGGAAATTTGGAAGCTCAAATCCGAAAATGACATGTTAAGCCATTTGAAATTGAAATACAATTTGATCGATAATTAGAATCGTCGCATGTTTACATACTTGAGGATTGTAGTAGTTATAATCAATTGTGGCTAGATAACATATTATATTAAACCACTTGGATTGAAAAGGGATTGGAAACTAATTTGTATTGTTGTCCCTATTTTGCCGAATGGACATTATATGTTGGACTAGTTTGATATTTATTGTGGGGCGGAATTTCACATGTCTTGATTAAGCGTGTAATCCCCTATTGTTAACTACTTTGTTGAGCCTTAAATGTGGCGTGTTTGGTTATTGAATTCGGCCTTGAAAAAGGTGGCAAAGTATGTAGAAACAAAGGAAGTGCTGTCCGATTTTCCGTAGAATTTAGTGACTTTGCACTTTGAATATTCTACGTTTGAAACTAGAAGTTAATAGACGTATTATGGTCATTATAGGTTGACATACTACGTACGGCGAATTGGACTTAGCAAGTGGATTAAACCGAAGAGGTATGTGGAACTTTCTTATCTCTTGAGCATGAATAAGTTGTAATTGTATAGTACGGTAGACGTACGAGGTTTTGACGAATCTAGTCCATTTGATATCCTTGGTTTATTTTAAGAATGTTCAAGTTGGTTGAGTTAGGGAATTAACTCGTTTAAAAAATAATAAGGATATCTTGGTTTTTAAAAGTTAAGAGACTTTAAGTATTTCGAAAGTATATGATACTTGTTTTGTTTGGAAAGTTTAAGTCTCTTGATTATAAAGAAGAATGTAAGTTTCTAAAGTATAAAGCTAGTATAACGGCTTTATGGGAAGTTGGTTATAATAGCTTTATGAAAAGTTAAAAAGAGTGGTTTACTCTAAGTAATATAAGTATGATAAATGACTTGATAATGAAAGACAAATTGATTTAAAGGCATCAATTGCTTAAGGTTTTAAAAGAAAGAAGTTACTTGATTTAGAAGCCTGAAAATGTATTTTCTAAAAGGTATTGTGACTTGTCTTAAAATGTAGTTATGACTTGATACTACGGTTATTAGTATCTTGGAAGTTTTATATGAAAAGGAGTCATTTTAAAAGAATAGAAGTACGTAGTACTTTGGGTTAAATTCCCGGATTTTATAATGACATGTTAGTGCCTTAAGTAAACTAAAATGAGAGTGTATATGAATAAGACTAATAAGAAGTTAGGGGGATTTCTTAACTTGCTTATTTATTGTATGATAAGCCGGTAGTACTTATGTTATGTATGATAAGCCGGTAGGGTTTATGTTATGTATAATGGCCGGTTGAGCTAGGGTAAGAGTATAAATGAGGGGTAAACCCCCAAGACGTTATACCACCTTCTCCAGGGTAAGAGTATAAATGAGGGGTAAACCCCCAAGACGTTATACCATCTGCTTCAGGGTAAGAGTATAAATGAGGGGTAAACCCCCAAGACGTTATACCACATGTTCCGTGGATTTGCTACCCATGATGCGAGAAATACCTCATGCGAGTCCTTATGGGCTTATGCGGGTGAAATAGTCCCATGCGGTAGTGCGACCTATGCGAGGAATACCTCATGCGGGTCCACAGGACCCATGCGGGTGAAATAGTCCCAGGAGTAAGATTGATTATTGATACTACGGGCGAGGGACCCTGTTTTGATCATGATCCTCCTATTTTTATGCAGTAAAGTATATACTTGTTTACTCTCATTGTTAGTAAGGCACATTGTACTGTTGTTTGAGTTATCATACGTGTCTCCAGCTTTATTTTAGACTTATGATTTCACTACAGTACTTTCAGTTTCACATATTTGGTACATGTTGTACTGACCTCCTTCGTGCGTTAAATCCGCAGTAGAGTATCTGATTCTTGATCCTCACTCTTAGGATCACTGTTCGGTTGTTGGGAATCTCATTACTCAGGAGCTATCCACTGGTATGGTTGGTTGTTGTATATTCGGGGTATGGCGGGGCCACGTCGTCACGCTTGTTATTCTTAGAGGTGCGTAGTCACATTTGTGGATTGGGTTGTAAAGAAAAAAAATGTCTTATTTTATTTGTATAGTTTACGGAAGGTGGCCTTATCGGCTAACTTTGTTGTTATTTTATGTTTAAGCATTTTATAAGTTGTGTATGTTCATTGCTATTCTCGATGTATCTGAAAGGGGTGCCTGTGTAGGGCACGATCGCGAGCAGTCGGGTCGTGACAAATGCATTGCTCATCAATTTCGATCTTCCCCAAAATATGTGGGGAGAAGCTGTCCTTACCGCTAATACGATTCTTAATAGATTCCCACATGGGTAAGGAAAACACTCTATACGAGTTATGAAAAGGAAAGAAACCCACCTATAAATATCTGAAGGTGTGGGGTTGTTTGGCAAAGATTGAAGTACCCAAGCCAAAGCAGGTCAAAATTTGACCTAAAACTGTAGATTGCATTTTTATCGGATATGCAAATAACAGTAGTTCTTATCGCTTCTTAGTGCATAAGTTAGATATATCATATATCCATGGGAGTACAATCATGGAATCAAGGAATGCCCAATTCTTTAAGGATACTTTTCCTAGAAAGGAAAGAAACATAACCTCTCGCAAACGAAGTTATGAACAAAGCTCTCAGGAACCAGGAGTCATTGACTACCCGGATCTAGATCGTTCAGATCTAGTGGACTCCGAAGTGGTTGAATATCTGAAATCTAGTGTTCCTCATTCTCAGAACTTAGAGACTCCAGAGAAGGAACCAAGACGAAGTAAAAGGGCTAGGAAGGATAAATCCTTCGGTCCTGAATTTGTGGCTTATATGGTTCACGACGAACCACGGATAATTGCTGAAGCATTGTCAACTCCAGAAGCACCGCTCTGAAAAGAAGTTATTGAGAGTGAACTAGACTCCATCCTGCACAACCATGCTTGAGAGTTGGTTGATCTTCCTCCGGGAAACAAATCGTTGGATTGTAAATAGATACTCAAATGAAAGTACAAAGCAGATGGTCTATAGATAAGTACAAGGCCATGTTGGTAGTCAAGGGCTATCGACAGAAGGAATGTCTTGACTATTTTGACACGTACTCCCCGGTGTATAGAATGACGTTCATACGAGTAATCATTGCAAATGTCGCGTTGCAGGACCTTGAGATACATCAAATGGATGTCAAGACTATCTTCCTAAGTGGTAATTTGGAAGAAGAAATTTATATGGAATAACTCGAGGGGTATGTGGTTCCTGGGTAAGAAAAGAAAGTATGTAGACTTGTCAAATCTCTGTAAGGGCTGAAACAGGCCCCGAAGAAACGACACGGAAAATTTGATAGTACTCTGCTGTCGAAGGGTTTCTCCATTAATGAGTGATAAATGTGTCAACACGAAAGGTAATTCTGACTCATTTCATGATATGTCTTTACGTAGACGACATGTTAATCACAAGGAGTAGTCCTAGTTTGATCCTAGAGACTAAGAATATGTTGAAATAATGTTTCGATATGAAGGATATGAGTATCGCAGATGTCATCTTAGGGATCAAGGTCATTAAAATTTCTGACGGACTTGTCTTAGCTCAGTCTCATTACATCGAGGATGTGTTAAGAAAATTTGAGATGTTCGGCAGTTAGCCAATTAAGTCACCACTGGATATGAATCAGAAGATTGATAAAAATCACGGTGTGCCCGTATGCCTGGAGCGATATGCGCAGATGATTGGGAGTTTGATATACATAACAAACTACACCCGACCTGATATCGTTTATGTAGTCAATAAGTTATCTAGGTTTACCCGTAATCTAAGTGATGATCATCGGAAAGCGTTGAATCGGGTACTACGATACCTAAAATACACGCAAACTTACGGGTTACATTATTCGAGATATCCAGTTGTACTAGAGAGATACAATGATGCAAACTGGATATCTGATATAGAGAACACCAAGTCCACCAGTGGGTATATATTTACAATTGGTGGTGGGGTTGTGTCTTGAAAATCCTCTAAGCAAACTTGTATCACCCGATCCACGATGGAGTCGAAGTTTATTGCTTTAGACAAAACAGGAGAAGAAGATGAGTGGCTTCATGAATTCTTAGAGGACGTCTCGTGTTGGGACAAATTCGTACCTTCTGTAATGATCCACTGTGACAGCTAGTCGTCTCTAGGAAGGGCACAAAGTTCTATGTATAATGGCAAGTCTCGTCATATTCGGCGGAGACATAAGACCGTTAGGCAGCTGATCACCACATGTATTATTTTTTATTAATTATGTAAAATCAAAGGATAACATAGCAGACCCTTTGACTAAGGGCATACCTAGAGATCAGATGTTCTGC
Organism: Przewalskia tangutica; assembly: GCA_029844215.1. Lineage (NCBI taxonomy): Eukaryota > Viridiplantae > Streptophyta > Magnoliopsida > Solanales > Solanaceae > Przewalskia > Przewalskia tangutica. Next base: position 102,597,681 of record CM056726.1, read on the forward strand.
CTGTCTAGGGGAATGGACTTGAAACCCAAACAATAAGAACTGATATGGTGGTAACCCAACCTTACTGACTGGAGATCCCAGAAATTAGGTTCAATAGAAAAACTAAGATGTAAAGGTTCAGTTGATCGCTTCGGTGATAGCAATAGCACTTTGGGTTAGGATTAATGAAAGGAACATAAACCCAAGGTCGTTCCCGAGATAGACATTAAGTGCTATCTGCAATTTGGGTAGATGCTAAGTTTTCAAAACCTTTAATGATCATCAACGGTTGAGGTTAGGTTTGGGGAAACTTTTAATAGTTCATAATACTTGTGAAGTGGGGTATAGCAGTATACCTTATGGGAGACCACCAATTTAAGTGTGAGGATAAACCACCTCAAATGAACGCACTTAAGAATCCAAGAGTGTCCACGTCCAAAACGGATAAAACATTGAAGAAGAACAGAGTAAGGGAAGTTGTTGTGTTGGTACCGTTGACTTGTCTTACACTAAATACTGACAGTTCAAGATATCTCGTTCACCGCGCAGTAAATAAGTCCGATGGTATTCAACTAAGGAAGGTTAAAAGCGGAAGCTACCTCTCCTGATGCAACATCGTTCTTTTGGCAGATTACTAAATAGGCATCATGTGAGTGCGCCAAGATCTCTTTCAAGAGGTGATTGTTGGAAATTTATCAATGTGGAAAAAAGTTTATCCCATTATTAATGACTCGAATAATTGGGGCCTCGCACGTCAGAAACGTCGTTTCCACACACATGCATATGTTGTACCAAAGATCCTAAATTTCATTAGTGAAAGAGATATTGATACGTATGTAAAATGTTTGAGACATAGAATGATGCACGGTTGTTGGCCAAATGACGAGTGTTACACGTTGGTAAATGAAGGAAGAAGTGTGCACAGTATAAAGATTGGAATGGGTCGGAAAGGATCGTCGAGCCGAGAAGGGTCGCGACACCACCTCAGAGCCGGGAGCGCCGCGGCGCCAACCCCTTAAGGGTCGTGGCACTTCCGAAGGGAGCCGTGACTCTAATTCGGCAAGAAAGTTACTGGAGCCGAAGAGTCGCGGTGCCTCCGAGACCGAGCCGCGACGCTACCCATGCAGAAAATCAGAAACAAAAATCTGATTTTGGAGACCTTTGGACTGCCCTCAATGACATTCATTCCAACATTATTCAGTCATTACTTGGTTGACAAATGACTGCTATTAGTTGGGCAATTCATTGTCATTTCATGAGTGATTCAATGACATTACTTGGTACTTGAAGAGATCAAATTTTACACTATAAATTGAGACCTTTAGCTCAATTGTCAATCACTTGCAATGAGAAATTCTGAAATACTTCTTCCTCTCTAGCATACTTAAATTCTCAAAGTTCTTCAAGAGAAACACTTGAGTTTTCTTTGCTCAAATATTAGTAGATGTTTTATCTTGGGAGGCTATTGTCTAACAACCGTAAAAGGATATATACGGGGTAATCTTGTCTTAAAAACAGAGTGTCATCACTCAACTCAACAAACAATCAAACCAAAGTGTTGTTAATGTTTCCGGTTATTGTTAAGGTTATTTATTTCGTTGTAATCTTTTGTTCTTCATTTTTCTAGTTCTTGTAATAGGTGTTTTACTATTTACTACTTCCCATTTGTTGTATTGATTTTTAGTAACAGTAGCGGCTCTCAAGGATGCAGTAAAGCGATTTGCAGGAGATTGCAGGAAGGAGTTGAGAAAATATCGCAGAAATTTCAAGACGTGAATGAACTCAATAGTTTATATTCTTGTATAGGTCTTGTACTTTAGGCCAAATAATTGTTCATATGCTAGAGCAAATTGTCGCCCTCTATAAGCTGGTAGGCATTACAATCCACCATAAGAGGGGGATAATAATTGTGATCCTTATCTAAGTAGGGTTATCATCCTTTACCACAATTTATCAGTTTGCTTCAAGGAAGGCAATGGCGCATAGTTTCCTCGAATTTGACTGATAGTACCGATTCATCTTTTTATCACAGAATCTAAACTACGTAAGATTGTTTTACTCAAATGCGATAGGTCTATAATTAGTTGTTTAAGAGAAGTTAGAGGTAACTTACAAAACTCTGCAAGTAGAAGTGTCCTTTTGTGTTAAACCAATGTAAAAATTAGATAACCCAATCATAACAAATTTTGTGTAGTATCACAAAAAAATGTTTCCATCTTGTTTCGATACGGAAAAGAGAGAAAATAGTAGACCTACTTGATCATAACAAATCCTCGGTAAACCGTCTTGATCTTGTTGCCAGGGCCGTCTCAAATATTTTGAGGGTCTTGTTTTAATTCGTAAAAATAGGACCTTAATATAAGTAAATATACGATTTTAATAATTAAAAATTATTTTAAATTGTAAATAATAACCCAATAACTGCAAGTTAAATCAACTCCTACTTTAAAAGAGTTATCCTTCTAACACTTTTTAAAGCAAATTCATCAACCAAATCCTCATTTGGTATATTATCCAAAATTTTATTCTCAATTGCTACCAAATCTAATCTGTTAAGCCTTTATTGTACCATGGTAGACCGCAAGTAAGACTTGTGAGTTACAAGGAAATGGGAAAGTAAACAACAACAACTTTGATTACAAATCTGGAAATAAGAACAAAGAAAATGGTTTGCTGAGTCGATTGATATTCAATCTGTTCTTAAGATAATATTGTCCCGTATAAATTCTTTAATGACTATTGGCAACTTATCTCCCAAGATAAAACAACAACAAACAATTGAGCAAAGGATAACTTAAATGTTTACTAAAAGAATGGCCTTTGAGTGTGTGGAAAATTGCTAGAGAAAAAGAAGAACTTAGAAAATTTCTGAAGTTTGGTGTGTTCTTCAAATGAGGAAAAGGCTTCAATTTATAGTGTGATGAATATGACTTCATATCTAGCCAAATGGCCTTCAATTCCATGTAATGACACTCAATATAGGGTTACAATTCAGCCAAATAATTGCTGAATTCAAGTGCAAAGTAATGAAGGTTCAATGCTCCAAAACCAGCTCAAATGTTAGAATTTTTCATCTTCCGCCGAGCCTTCTGGAATCGAAGCACTGTGGCGCCTAAATTCTAGTAGGCAACAACCGAATTAGCGTCGTGGCGCTGGCTGGAGGCACTGTGACACTCCGACGGTAAGGCACCGCATCGTTTTTCGACTCGTTTCATCTTTTATACATCGTACACTTCTTCCTTCATTTACCAACGTGAAACACTTGTCATTTGGCCAATAACTGTCTATAATTTCATGTCTCAAACATTTCGTATATGTATCAATATCTCTTTCACTAAGGAAATTTATGATCATTGGTACAACGTGTGCACGTGTGTGGAAACGATGTTTACGATGTGCGGGGCCCCAATTGTTCGAGTCATAAATAATACGATTAACTTTATTCCACGTTCATAAATTTCCAACAATCCCCTATTGAAAGAGATTTTGGCGCACTCACAAGCTGCATTTTCTAGCAATTTTCCGGTAGATCGATGTTGCATCTGGATAAATAGTCGTAGCTTTGAACCTTCCATAGTAGAATACCATCGGACTTACTTACTGCGCGGTGAACACGATGTCTTGAACTGTCAGTGTTTAGTGTAAGTCAAGACAATGGTACCAACACAACACCTTTCCTTACTCTGTCCTTCTTTAAGGTTTTGTCCGTTGTGGCCATGGACACGTCTTGGTTTCTTAAGTGCGTTCATTTGAGGCGGCCAGTTCTCGCACTTAAATAGGTGGTCTCCTACAAGGTATCCTGCTATACCCAACTTTACAAGTGTTAGGCACCATTAAAAGTTTCCCCAAACCTAACCTCAACTATTGAGGATCATTAAAGGTTTTGGAAACTTAACATTTATCCACTCTGCAGATAACACTTAATGTCTATCACGGGAACGGCCATGGATTCATGCTTCTATACATAAATTATTATCTGAAGTGCTCTTGCTTCCACCGAAGCGCTCCACTGAACTTTTACGACTTAATTTTCCCATTAAATCTCATTCTTGAGATCTCCAGTCAGTAAGGTTGGGTATCCACCATATCAGTTCTTATAGATTGGGTTTTAGGCCCATTCCCCTAGACAAGAAGCACATGTGATCTCTGGATATGCCCTTTTTTAAGGGATCTGCTATAGTTTCCTTTGATTTTATGTAATCGATGGAAATAATACCCGTGGTGATCAGCTGCCTAACGATCTTATGTCTCCGTCGGATATGATGAGATTTGTCGTTGTACATAGAACTTTATGTCCTTCCTAGAGCCGACTGGCTGTCGCAGTGGATCATTACATAAGGTAGGGGTTTATCCCAACATGGAATATCCTCTAAGAAGTCATGAAGCCACTCAACTTCTTCTCCTGTTTTGTCTAAAGCGATAAACTCCGATTCCATCGTAGATCGGGTGATGCAAGTTTGTTTAGAGGATTTTCAAGACACAGCCCCACCACCAATTGTAAATATATATCCACTGGTGGACTTAGTGTTCTATATATCCGTTATCTAGTTTGCATCACCGTACCCCTCTAGTACAACTGCATATCTTGAATAGTGTAACACGTAGTTTTACGTGTATTCCAGGTATCTTAGTACCCGATTAAGAGCTTTCCAGTGATCATCACTTGGATTACGGGTGAACCTAGCCAACTTGTTGACTGCATAAGCGATATCAAGTCGAGTGCAGTTTGTGATGTATATAAAACTACCAATCACATGTGCATACCGATCCTGACATATGCGCGCACCATGATGTTTATCAACCTTTTGATTTACATCCAGTGGTTTCGTTAGTGGCGAACTGTCGAAAACCTTAAATTTCTTCAGCACATCCTCGATGTAGTGAGATTGAGTTAAGACCAATCCGTCAGACGTCTTAGAGATATTGATCCCTAAGATGACATTTGTGATATCCATATCTTTCATGTCAAAACATTGTTTCAACATGCTCTTAGTCTCTAGGATTATCCTAGGACTGCTTCCTGTAATCAACATGTCGTCTACGTAAAGACAGATCATAATGAACAAGTCCGCATTTCCTTTCGTGTAAACACATTTGTCAAACTCATTAATGGTGAATCCTTTCAATAATAAGGTATTATCAAATTTCTCGTGCCATTGCTTTGGGGCCTATTTCAGCCTATACAAAACTTTGACAAGCCGACAGACATTCTTCTATTGTCCTAGAACCACATACCCCTCGGGTTGGTCCATATAGATTTCTTCTTCTAAATCACTATTTAGGAAGGTTGTCTTGACATCCATTTGATGTATTTCAAGATCCCGCAAAGCGGAGATAGCTATGAACACACATATGGATGTCATCCTAGACATCAGAGAATATGTGTCGAAGTAATCAAGGCCCTCTTTTTGTCGATCGCCCTTGACTATCAACCTGACCTTGTACTTGTCTATAGATCCATCTGCTTTCAACTTCCGTTTGAGTATCCATTTAGACCCCAACGATTTGTTTCCTGGAGGAAGATCAACCAATTCCCAAGTATGGTTGTGCAGGATGAAGTGTATCTCACTCTCTATAGCTTCTTTCCAAAGCAGTGCTTTTGGAGTTGACAATGCTTCGACAATTGTCCGTGGTTCGTCATGAACTATATAAGCTACAAAGTCCGGACCGAAAGACTTATATTGCCTGACCCTTTTGCTTCGTCTTGGTTCCATCTCTGGACCCTCAAAGTCTTGAGAATCTGGAATACTGGATTACGGATAATCAGCCACTTCAGAGTTCACTAGATCTGAACCTCTTAGATCCGGGCAGTCAACGACTCCTGAATCCTGAGAGTTTTGTTCATAACTTCATTTGCGATAGGTTATGTCTCTTTCCTTTCTAGGAAACGAGCCTTCAAAGAAGTTAGTGTTCATTGATTCCATGATTGTACCACCATGAATATATGGTACCTCTAACTTATGCACTAAGAAGCAATACGCACTATTGTTGCTTTCATATCCAATGAATATGCAGTCTACAGTCTTAGGTCCAATTTTGACCTGCTTTGGTTTAGGTACTTCAACCTTTGCCAGACAACCCCACACCTTAAAGTATTTATAGTCGGGTTTCTTTCCTTTCCATAGCTCTTATGGAGTCTTGTCCTTACCCTTATGTGGGACTCTGTTAAGAATCTTACAAGCGGTAAGGTTAGCTTCTCCCCACATGTTTTGGGGAAGGCCTGAAAAGATGAGCAGTACATTTATCATTTCCGTTAACGTACGGTTCTTGCGTTCAGCAACACCGTTTGATTAAGGTGAGTAAGGAGTCGTCATTTGATGAACAGTTCCCGATTAGGCACAATATTCTTCAAAAGGCGCTACATATTCTCCCCATCTATCACTACGAATTGATTTAATCCATCCACTTAGTTGGTTCTCAACTTCTGTTTTGTAGGGTTTGACCGCTTCAAAGACTTCATATTTACTTTTTAGTAAGTAAAAGTAACAATACCTTGTGCTATCATCAATGAAAGTCACAAAGTACTTATTCTCTCCTCTAGTTTGTGTGAACTTTAAATCACATATATCAGTGTGTATGAGTTCTAGAGGAGCAGTTTTCCTTTCGACGGTTCTAAAGGGAATCTTTGAAAGCTTTGCCTCTACGCACACCTCATACTTACGTTGAGGGTTTATATCGATAGACGACAACAACTCCAACTTTACAAATCTTTGGATAGATTGATAGTTTACATATCCTAATCTATGATGCCATATATTGGATGACTCAAGCAAATAAGAAGAGGGCTCAATTTTATTAATAATATAAGCATGCATTACAGATGAAGCACTAACTTTAAAGAGGCATTCACAGATGAAGCCTCTTCCCACAAATATTTCATTTTTAGTGATTACAAATTTATTGGCCTCAAATAATAGCCTAAAACCAGCATTCACCAACAAAGGTCTAGAAATTAAATTTCTTCGAATTTCCGGGACATGCATCACCTCATTCAGAGTAAGCTCATTTATGGAAGTCATCTTCAGGATTACCTTTCCTACCTCCAGCACATCTGAAGAAATGTTGTTGCCCATGAACAACTTCTTATTCGTGACTGGTGTATATGTGGAGAAGGCATCTTTGTTGGAACAGATGTGACGGGTAGCACCCGTGTCCATCCACCACTGCATTGGATTCTCAACGAGGTTAGTTTCAAGTATCACCGCCAAGAACTCCTCAATCATATCGTCTACGAGTGTGTCTTCGACGACGTTAGCCTTAGCCTTGCCTTTGGCCTTTTCTTTATTCTCATTATTGAGTTTGCGGCAATCCTTGACCATGTGACCAGGTTTACCGCAGTGATGGTAAGTCCCCTTAAACTTGTCAGTTGTTGGGCCCTTACCGTACTTTTGGAATTTTCGCTTCTTGCTTGAACTCCCTTTGGCTTCCGCCAGGTTTGCCTCGACCTCAGTGGGTAGTTTCTCCTTTAGCATGACCTTCTTATTATCCTCCTGAATCTGAAGTTTGATAATAAGTTTCTCTAAGGTCATCTCTTTCATTTTGAGTTTTAGGTAACTCATTCCATAAAGGAGGTAACTTCTCAATTAATGAGGCAACAAAGAATTGCTTGTTAGGCTTCAATCCTTCCAAATCCATGTGATGTAAAATCATTTGAAATTCCTGGACTTGGGATGTGTCACGACCCGACTTCGGACCCGTGACTGGTGCCTTACCCCGGGCACCCTAGTGATACAACATCAGAGAAAATCAGCAGAAATAAAAACTTAAACAGGAAACAAGATATAACATAAGAAAACAGGCTAACCAAAAACGGTCACCTTCATGTATATATATCAAACCGAATAGTTAAATCCTTTTACAAACCCTGCCCACAACAGTACTACAGACCTCTAAGAATGTAACCATAACTATGACGGACGAGGGCCGCCATACCACGAATGTACAAGCACTTACAATGAGGGGACTATACAAAGATAAGCCTCGGAGAAACGGAGCTTCCCAACCGCTGACTGTGATCCTATGGCGAGGATCCTGGCGATGTACCTCTACTGCGGCATGACGCACCGAAGGAGGTCGATAACAGTACCAAGTATGTGGCCCGAAAATCAGAACGAAATCATGATAGTCTATATAAAGCGAGACATGTATGATAACCAAACTACGCTTTACTACATAAGCGATCATGTCAAGTCGAGGACTCACGCCTCCAAGTCATCCTCACGCGTGGAACTCCTTCCTCACTGCCGGCAGTCTAGGTATAAATCGTATGATACGTATAACATGTCTCGGCCCATCCCATGGGACTCGAGGTGGAATCGTATGGTCACATTCCCGGCCCATCTCATGGACTCAGTGTCAAATCGTATGGTCACATTCCCGGTCCATCCCATGGACTCGGTGTCGGATCGTGTGGAATACATTCCCGGTCCATCCCATGGACTCGGTGTCGGATCGTGTGGAATACATTCTCGGTCCATCCCATGGACTCGGTGTCGGATCGTGTGGAATACATTCCCGGTCCATCCCATGGACTCGGTGTCGGATCGTGTGGAATACATTCCCGGTCCATCCCATGGACTCGGTGTCGGATCGGCCATAACATTTAAACCCTCTTTTAAGACAGATTAAGATAATACCATGTTTTCCTTTTAAAGCAAACTTAAGGCAATATCATGCCCTCCTCTTTAAACCGAAACACTTTCCTTTTTAAAATCAAGTAACAACATTCTTTTTCAAAAGTTCAAGTTGCATAATTTCACATACTCAAGTCTCTTATTTTCAAAAGATTCATAGATCATAGTCTTAAACACTTAATAACGTAATCTCTTTTAAAACAATTTGAGTAACATATGCCTCATGTGTGAGTATGTTATTCTTGTTTATAACAATCTTATTAAAGCAACCATGATCTAGGAAATGTAATACAATTTTGTCTTATCTTAGCTTCTATGCAGATGGAGGTTTCTACTGGTTTTAATATAATTAATTATTTGTCAATACATTTTCCTTTATTAACGCTGCAGTGGTTTGTTCGATATTTATTCTCATTTCCGAAATCAGTAAAACATTATTCTTTAAAAACCAAGTACTCATTACTCACGAATGAGGTTTCACACTTTTTAACAAAATTCATATCAAGTCAATTAAGTCAAGTCTCTTATCTTTTAAGATCAAGTCTCTTAACTTCTAAAATCAATAAACCATTCTTTTACCTACATAAAGTCGTTATAACTAACTTCCCATAAAGCTATTATAACACTTTATGTTTTAAACCAACCAAAACTCGTTTAGCACACGTACGTCTACCGTACTACATAGTTCACAACAATCATGCTAGAAAAGATAGGAAGATGTTCACATACCTCGCGACGATTATCGACAATTAGCAAATAGCTCCAAAGTACTGTAACTCTGCTAGTCTTTTCCACCCTTCCAGTAGAATACGCTACTCGTAGTATTTCAACCTATAAAGGCCACAAAACGTCTATCAACCTCTCGATCTCTTCGTAGAATATTTCCAAGTACAAGGTTCCTGATTCTACGGAAAATTCGGCGCACCCCGCATGACACGAGATCTCCTCTATCAAGGCCCGCTACCAAGCCAACAACTCCAAGGGGGGTTACACGTCTAACCGGACGTGTACAACACTGCCCCACAATAATACTACAAGTCTACTGTAAATACAGTCCAATGTAAATACAGTTCAATTCTATCAATCTTCTATCCTCATACAATATACTCAAGTATAACTACTACAACATGTAATATCCAATTACAATAGGGGGACATAGATCATTACCTCGATAAGCCCAAAAATTATCCAAGATTATAAGTCGATCCTGAGCAACGTTTAGCTCCAACTCCTTATGTTCCAACCCGCTCCAAGAAACCCTTAGAAGCTCATAACCAACTCCTCTTCAAGATCTAACTCCAACAAGTGAAGAACACTAAGGCTCAACTATGGCAAGTTCGGCCAAGGTGAAATTCTAAGACTAGGGGTGTGAAATCTTTTCCAACTCTTGGTACACAATCTTCCTAACACCCTAAGGAAGGACACTTATAAGTTTAGGGATTTTTGGACAACTTTTGCTCAAGAATTCAAGGCAAAGCCGAGAGCAACCTACAAAGGGGAGGGAGTATTTTTGTCTTGGAAATCTAAGTGTGGGATGAAGAATAAGTCTTGCATTCATGGGGTATTTATAGAGAAATCAATGGTCAAGATCAAGGCAAGTGTGTGGTGAGATCTTGGGACAAGTGTGTGTAGGTCCCACTCTCCAAATGGCTACACAAAGAAGAAGACACTTGGCTTGCCACATGTAAGGCCATTTCGGCCAAGCCACTTGTCCCTCAACTATCGGCCAATGTGGCCACATGGGGGTGACACGTGTCGCCCCCCTACACGTCCAAAATATTTCGTCTTCCGAAAATATCCAAAATACCGAAAATCTCAAAAACAAAGTGGGCCCCACAAAACCGTAAATTTCTCCCGTGGGTCCCACGTGACCATTTTCGAAAATAAAATCTCATAATTCTAATATAATCCTAGAAGTCCAAATACCAAATCTGGGAATCCAATTCCCATTAACGAACCTTTTTCCTTCACAAAAACCGGAAACGTTTTCGTCGAAAAATCGCATCTTTCTTCCTTTCCAATTTTTCTGTCGTATTCTCGTACGTACGTCCTCACATACATACCCTGGAACTACGGGGTGTAACATTCTTCCCCCTTTAGAAAAATTCGTCCCGAGTGTTACTTCTAAGTCTCCAAACATACATGCGCCGGTATAGTCTCCACTACTATACTTACGAAACCAAATATGCCACACATGGCCATAATATAACATACGCGCAAAACTCAAATCCAAGCCAACGAGGAATCACCTCGAAGATGTAAAACAACACCAACTCTCGCTCCTGGTCCAAAGGATACTTCCTTCGCACCTTCACTTCACAAAAATGATCACTTCCATCTCTTAGCACACGTTCACTTCTTTCCTTACTCGTCGTACACTTCTCGAACACCCGAACTCTTTCCAGTACACGTACCACACTTCAGTCATCACTACCTCCAAACTTGGTCATATTACTAGCCTCAAATTCCCTCAAGGTCATTTCCGGCCTTCACGATCTGATTCTAGTCGAACACATTCACTAACCTGTACGATGATTACCTAAACTTGGGCCTAGCACCCTCGTGACCCTATCGCATAGCGGGACCACCACAAATTTTTCCTTACTTCAATCCGGGCTGCGGGTTGACCCGCGAATGGTCCTCAACCCGACCCATAATCGCGCCAAACTCTTGTTCCCCGATCCGGAACAATCTTACCTATTCAAGTCATGAAAGCTACCACTTTCATCTTACACAACCCAAGGAATTACCCCACAATATATATCACGCATACCAAGTACTTCGACAAAGACCAACCGTAAAATCATCCACTCAAGACGGTCTTGTATCCAAGGTCCTAACTGTTATCAACTCTAAGGCTCACAATAGTCTCGTCCCTAGACTTACCCCTTTCAACTACCCATGTTTTCTAAATCACACTTAACATAATGCTATCCGTATAGCACTCCACACGTATCTACCATGACAACCTAAACAAGTCTCTTAAGGGCTGAAGATATCTCTGTAACTACTGCCTCACTTTCCCTTTGTCGCTCTAATCATAATCCTGCCCTGTAGGGCGCCTAGCTATATAAAGCGATGAACCAGCCACCGATCTCGAAGGCTGAGTCTCAACATCCGTGCTACCTCTGGTCGGACAAACTCTCACCAAATGGCCCTGCTGGCCGCAAGCATAACAATCTCCCAAACTAGCATGATACCCTGAGGATCATCCTCAGCTCTCTATCCATAGAACTCTGGCGGACTGCAACTCAAGAAATCCCGAAGTCTCAGACTATTGGATCTAGGGTGAATCACTGGTACTGCCGGAACCACCGGCTCCCGTCCGTCCTCATTCCCAGCCACCAGCCTAGCTAGTAACTGGGCCATCTCCTTGAAATCATATCCTCGGCTCCTGGCCGTGGAACTAGAGGCTCAGGTATCGTGGCCTCAGTAGAAACTGCTGTCGCTCTAAACTCTGCGGGGGCTAGCGGCGTCATAAAACTCATCGTCTAAAGTACTATCTCAGGTAATGACCGGGCCTGTGCCCACGTAACCCCTTGTGCTCTACTCGCAGCTCCCTCTGCTGCCTTGCCCATCTGGGCCCTGGTTGCCTTGCGTAGAGGCATAACGGGTACATAAGAATACGCCAGAGGGAGTCCACTTATAACACAACTCTAAGGCACGATCTCAGAGTGAGAAGAATGGAAACCAATCCTAAATATCCTGCAGCCTCCTGATTATAGGTGTGGTGCACAACACGCCGATAATCAAGACTCTACTAGATACGGTCTGTAGACACTTTCCGAGGATTAACTGCTCTGATACCACTTTTGTCACGACCCGAATTCGGGCCCGTGACTGGTGCCTTACCCCGGGCACCCTAGTGATACAACATCAGAGAAAATCAGCGGAAATAAAAACTTAAACAGGAAACAAGATATAACATAAGAAAACAGACTAACCCAAAACGGTCACCTTCATGTATATATATCAAACCGAACAGTTAAATCCTTTTACAAACCCTGCCCACAACAGTACTACAGACCTCTAAGAATGTAACCATAACTATGACGACGGGGCCGCCATACCCACGAATGTACAAGCACTTACAATGACATGGGACTATACAAGATAAGCCTCGAGAAACGGAGCTTCCAAACCGATGGCTTGTGATCCTATGGCGAGGATCCACAATCGATGTACCTACTGCGGCATGAACGCACTTCAAGGAGGTCGATAACAGTACCAAGTATGTGAAATCGAAAATATCGTAAACGAAATCATGACGATCTATATAAAACCGAGACATGTATGATAACCAAACTACGATTTACTACATAAAAGCGATCATGTCAAGTCGTGACTCACGCCTCCAAGTCATCCTCACGCGTGGAACTCCTCCTCATCACGGCGATCTAGGTATAAATCGTATGATCGTATAACATGTCTCGCCCATCCATGGGACTCGAGGTGGAATCGTATGGTCACATTCCGCCCGTCATGGACTCGGTGTCAAATCGTATGGTCACATTCCCGGTCCATCTCATGGACTCGGTGTCGGATCATGTGGAATACATTCCCGGTCCATCCCATGGACTCGGTGTCGGATCGTGTGGAATACATTCCCGGTCCATCCCATGGACTCGATGTCGGATCGTGTGGAATACATTCTCGGTCCATCCCATGGACTCGGTGTCGGATCGTGTGGAATACATTCCCGGTCCATCCCATGGACTCGGTGTCGGATCGTGTGGAATACATTCCCGGTCCATCCCATGGACTCGGTGTCGGATTGGCCATAACATTTAAACCCTCTTTTAAGACAGATTAAGATAATACCATGTTTTCCTTTTAAAGCAAACTTAAGGCAATATCATGCCCTCCTCTTTAAACCGAAACACTTTCCTTTTTAAAATCAAGTAACAACATTCTTTTCCAAAAGTTCAAGTTGCATAATTTCACATACTCAAGTCTCTTATTTTCAAAAGATTCATAGATCATAGTCTTAAACACTTAATAACGTAATCTCTTTTAAAACAATTTGAGTAACATATGCCTCATGTGTGAGTAGGTTATTCTTGTTTATAACAATCTTATTAAAACAGCCATGATCTAGGAAATGTAATACAATTTTGTCTTATCTTAGCTTCTATGCAGATGGAGGTTTCTACTGGTTTTAATATAATTAATTATTTGTCAATACATTTTCCTTTATTAACGCTGCAGTGGTTTGTTCGATATTTATTCTCATTTCCGAAATCAGTAAAACATTATTCTTTAAAAACCAAGTACTCATTACTCACGAATGAGATTTCACACTTTTTAACAAAATTCATATCAAGTCAATTAAGTCAAGTCTCTTATCTTTTAAGATCAAGTCTCTTAACTTCTAAAATCAATAAACCATTCTTTTACCTACATAAAGTCGTTATAACTAACTTCCCATAAAGCTATTATAACACTTTATGTTTTAAACCAACCAAAACTCGTTTAGCACACGTACGTCTACCGTACTACATAGTTCACAACAATCATGCTAGAAAAGATAGGAAGAGGTTCACATACCTCGCGACGATTATCGACAATTAGCAAATAGCTCCAAAGTACTGTAACTCTGCTAGCCTTTTCCACCCTTCCAGTAGAATACGCTACTCGTAGTATTTCAACCTATAAAGGCCACAAAACGTCTATCAACCTCTCGATCTCTTCGTAGAATATTTCCAAGTACAAGGTTCCTTATTCTACGGAAAATTCGGCAGCACCTCCCCCCCCCCCCCCTCAACCATAGAGATCTCTTCCTCTATCAAGGCCCGCTACCAAGCCAACAACTCCAAGGGGGGTTACACGTCTAACCGGACGTGTACAACACTGCCCCACAATAATACTACAAGTCATCAGAATACAGTCAATGTAAATCTGATTCAATTCTATCAATCTTCTATCCTCATACAATATACTCAAGTATAACTACTACAACATGTAATATCCAATTACAATAGGGGGGCATAGATCATTACCTCGATAAGCCCAAAAATTATCCAAGATTATAAGTCGATCCTGAGCAACGTTTAGCTCCAACTCCTTACGTTCCAACCCGCTCCAAGCAACCCTTAGAAGCTCATAACCAACTCCTCTTCAAGATCTAACTCCAACAAGTGAAGAACACTAAGGCTCAACTATGGCAAGTTCGGCCAAGGTGAAATTCTAAGGCTATGGGTGTGAAATCTTTTCCAACTCTTGGTACACAATCTTCCTAACACCCTAAGGAAGGACACTTATAAGTTTAGGGATTTTTGGACAACTTTTGCTCAAGTATTCAAGGCAAAGCCGAGAGCAACCTACAAAGGGGAGGGATTATTTTTGTCTTGGAAATCTAAGTGTGGGATGAAGAATAAGTCTTGCATTCATGGGGTATTTATAGAGAAATCAATGGTCAAGATCAAGGCAAGTGTGTGGTGAGATCTTGGGACAAGTGTGTGTAGGTCCCACCCTCCAAATGGCTACACAAAGAAGAAGACACTTGGCTTGCCACATGTAAGGCCATTTCGGCCAAGCCACTTGTCCCTCAACTATCGGCCAAGGTGGCCACATGGGGGTGACACGTGTCGCCCCCCTACTCGTCCAAAATATTTTGTCTTCCGAAAATATCCAAAATACCAAAAATCTCAAAAACAAAGTGGGCCCCACAAAACCGTAAATTTCTCCCGTGGGTCCCACGTGACCATTTCCGAAAATAAAATCTCATAATTCTAATATAATCCAAGAAGTCCAAATACCAAATTTGGGAATCCAATTCCCATTAACGAACCTTTTTCCTTCACAAAAACCGGAAACTTTTTCGTCGAAAAATCGCATCTTTCTTCCTTTCCAATTTTTCTGTCGTATTCTCGTACGTACGTCCTCACATACATACCCTGAAACTACGGGGTGTAACAGGATGCCACCGTTTTGTTGTCCACCATTTGAAATTTGAGAAATTTTCCAACGATGAACTTTTTAGCACCCGCATCTTGTGCGTTGTACTTCTTCTGTAGTTTATCCCACAACTCTTTGGCAGTGCCAATGGTGCAATATATTGTGTAAAGAGGGTCAGACAAACAATTCAGAATATAATTCCGACAAAGGAAATACTATGACTCGAAGCATCTAGAGTAATCTTCATGCCATTAATGACATAGATATATTGCCCCCCCTCCCGCCGTTTCATTAGGCTGAGGGTCCACTTCATCTCGAACTTTTGGAGGATCTTCGGTTAGGAAATTAGACATTCCCATAACCGTCAGGAAGAACAACATCTTTTGCTGCCATCTTTTGAAATTTGTGCCCATAAATTTCTCTGGGCGTTCATGATGAAACCCAACGGTGGTGGAACGGGAGTGTTCCCATGAGCAGTGACAAAGGAATTGTGAGCGCCTTGAGAAGCAGTGGGGTTGGCACTAGTTGTGCCTTGAGCAGTGGTGGGGAAGGCATTGGCGTTGCCTTGAGCATTGGCAGATGTTTCAGTGTGGAATTGATCTCCTCCAATCATCTTGTTGTTGCTAACAACGAATATTGTCTTAAGATTGTGAGTTACAATTATGTTTACAATGAAATGAAAAAGTAAACAACAACAACTTTGATTACAAATCTGGAAATAAGAACAAAGAAAATGGTTTGCTGAGTCGATTGATATTCAATATGTCCTTAAGACAATATTGTCCCGTAGAAATTATTTAACGGCTATTGGCAACTTGTCTCCCAAGATAAAACAACAACACCAAACAATTTAGCAAAGGATAACTCAAATGTTTACTAAAAGAAGGGTCTTTGAGTGTGTGGAAAATTGCTAGAGAAGAACTTAGAAAGTTTTTGAAGTTTGGTGTGTTCTTCAAATGAGTCAAAGGCTTCAATTTATAGTGTGATGAAGATGACTTCCCATCTACCCAAGTAATGGCCTTCAATGCCATGTAATAACGCTCAATATGGGGTTACAATTCAGCCAAATAATGGTTGAATTTAAGTGCAAAGTAATGGAGGTTCAATGTTCCAAAACCAGCCCAAAAGTCATAACTTTTTGTCTTCCGTCGAGCCTTCTGGAATCGAAGTGTCGCGGCCATGTCTGGGAGGCTCTGCGGTGCCTAAATTCCAGTAGCTAGCAACCGAATTAGCGCAGCGGCACTGGCTGGAAGCGCTCACGGGAATAGTCAATAAAATTCTATATGCAACAATTGTATTAGGAAAACAATCTAAGCTTTTCAAATATGTTAATATTTTTATCGGTCCCATTTTTTCTCCAGGCAAGAGTTCTCTTAATAAATTTAGTTCCACATATAATTCATTCTCATCAATATCAGATTGCCCATTATATTTTAATGCCTCTTCAAAATTACTACAACAAGACTTTAAATTTGCATCGTCCAATGATTGTAACTTGTGAGAAGAAAACAAGAAACCAATTTCCATATTCATACTTTCTAGGAGGCATAGTATGTAATTGAAATGCAAAAATGACTGAAAAAACTTGGTAATTTTATATAATACTCCAATTTGTTAGAACACCCACTCTCATAATTTGCCAAACATGAATTGAAGCTTTCAAGCTGAATATCGGACGGGACACCCGCTGTTTTTGTTCAATATAAAATTAGTAAACAATTGAAATATGATAAATAATAATATTTAATGATTAAAAATTAAAACATCAAACAAGGCTCCCTTCTTACATGTTAGGCTAGTACTGTGAGCACGGGAAAAGACAGAAAGCAGCAGTGCTTTCACAAAGACACAAAGATGAGGGAACTGTATGGGCTAGGGCTAAAGATGAGTTTGGGCTGCAGATTTAATTTTTCAAAATCAGATTTTGAAATTGGTCAAAAGAAATCCTTCATAATCCGAACGTTTGATGGACTTTGCAGGTTTCACGTGATTCAAGAACGAAAATGGAGCAAACACCCTCTGTCTATTGTTGACAAAGCTTGTAAGCTTGCCCGAAAATGGAAGGGCGAGCCGCTGATGCTTTGGTTTTTGGGGAAAGGGTTGAGAGAATATTTTGAATTTGGGTTAGATTTTTTTAGTTTTGAGGGTAATGGTTTGGGTTTTGTTTTTTGGGGATTGGGCTTGGGTCGGCCAATTCGGCATTGGGCTGGGTGTATAAATGGGCTGTTGTGAATTTGAGGGAGTGGGGAGTTGCCAGTTGGGCTAGTTCGTGGGTGTAATATATGGGCTGGTATGATTTTCAATTGGGGTCCCTAAAAATTTTGGGCCCTGTGCGATAACACAGTTCGCACAGACCCAAATACAGTCCTGCTCGTTGCAAACTTGCAATTGGAACAAAACAAATTTAACTGATTTTTAATAAAAAAAAAAATCACTAGAAATATTCTCCACAAACAAATAATTTCTCAGATAAACACTCGGAATATATTATTGGTGGAAACCATTTTTCCTCCATACAAACCCAAAGATCAAAGCAACATGTTCCTTAATACCAAATGGATTTTGTCTCATCCCAAAAAGATGTCAATGTTAAAGCACATATTTCAACAGCAAATTCCACATATGACATTGAACCGTCAAAGTTTTGTTACTCTCTTTTCCCCTAGCATTTCACGTGGAGTCAACATGGACACCCTTATTTGAACCCCATCCCACGCAGACAGAGGAAGTTATAGATATATGAATGTTCTCATTATGATAAAGTTTGTACAAATATTAAGATATAAGTTGGAAAAATAAGTACTACTACTTAAAGTTCAAAAATAAAAATGTGCAAGTATTAGGAGTTAACACTAGTAGAACCCTCATCCTCGCTGGAACTTGGAAGAGAAGAAACAGACGATCATGCCAAGTTCCATACACCTCTTACTATTCAAACTTGAACCTTGAAAGAATCTAGGTGACGTATTCAGCACCGACAAGATAGCGCCATTATATGCTTTACACTTGCAACACTTGATGCAGAGGTGACAATCAAGAATTGAATACAGAAACATTGGGCAATCGGCTAATACAAGACTATTTTTTGTTTTAAGTAATGGTTTAACAGTGTAGACATTTATCGCCACAATGTCATATGAAGGATCATCTAGATCTGCAGAGTTTGGAATAATAGGGCCCAACAGGAGTTGACTGCAACACTCAGTACTTTAGTCATATATAATAATTTCCAATGCACCAAATGGCACCTGAATCAACAGAGTCGACTGAATCACACCATACATGTCCAAATCATTTCATAGATCAAAAGCAGATAATTAACACTAGTACTACCAGAAAAGCACGCAATTTGCAAAAATGTCTAAAATATTACCAACTCCAAAATCTTCAAGGAACATAAATGGGAAAAATTGACCACAAGTCTTCTTTCTTGATAACTTAAGTACATTGCAAATGTAAAAGCCGGTGAATTCACTAACTGGGCCTTCAAATCAATTGTGGAGGATACAGGCTTCACTTCTTCTTTTCACCACCTCCAGTAGCCCTGTACAAGTCCAAAAGAAAAAAATGCAACATTAGATACCTGACAAGGGCTTGTCTTGGCAAGAAAATAATACTAATGAATAACTTCCTCTATATACTGAATCAGTAAAAGCAATAATAATCAAGTCATTACCTCATCTTACGGAGAACACTAGACATCTCCTCTCTCTTCTTCTTCGCCCTCTTGTGAGTACCCAACTTCCTCTTGGCTACCTTCAAGGCACGCTTGTCCTTTCCAACTTTAAGAAGCTCAGTAATCCTTTTCTCATATGGGGCAAATCCAGCAACTTCTCGGATAAGGCTCCTCACAAAGAGGACTCTTTTGCTTGTTTTCTAAAAACCAAATAAAATGGAAATAAAAGATTACGATGTGATAATAAGATGCAAGTAAACATGTTTAATTGGCAAGCAAAAGCATAGTGCACATAGATCCAAATCAGAAATAAAAGGCCGCTATAATTTTCTTTCCATAGCCTAATTATGCTATTGTTAGAGGGCTATGATATTTTCTTTTTTTAATTGCATCTTTGTGCTGACACTCCATCGACCCATTCTAGTACAAGATGTACATGCATCTGTTATAATGTCACAAAGTGACTACCTAGAAAATCAAAATTTCAACTCCCATATCAAATAAATTGTATATTGGTATCCAAAGCCCCAAGTTTCAACATACCAAAATCATTTGCATCAGGCTTGTCTGAAGTCTCAAAAATTAACAGGTATTGGGAATAGAGAACTCTACGGTATGTAAGCCTTGAGTTGTGTTCAATGCAGCCCAATATGCCATACAAAAAGAAATATGGATGCAGACACAAAGACATCTTGTCAAAAACATCTACTGTTTCACAGTTTTCATGACTAGTTCAGAAAACACAATTTCCTGAAATTGCTTACATATGCTTCAAAAACATGTGAAAGTTACAAACATGAGCACGTAGATTCAAATCCAAACAATACAAGCCCAAGCTGTCAATCAGATACCATTAGTAATCAACAAAGACAGGCAAAATAAGATTCAACTCACCCCTTTTCTGTCAGAAGGGCGTGGAGCTAATTCCTTCTTGGTCACAACATGACCTTTGTTTAGCCCAACAGATAGCCCTGTATTTGGCTGCTTTGGAGCCATCACCTATTTAAACCACATTCAAAATACAACCCTCAAATCAGAAAATTGCATTGCCAACATTTTCTAAGTAAATGATAAGATATACTAATGTATCTCCTCTGTCACCTTATAATATTAGTACAAAAATTCACATTTTTTTATTTATCCTACTTGTCACAAGAATATGTATTATACAAATTATCACAAACCCAAGTTATTAATTTGTCTTTGCATTGCATATTTAGGCTTCAAGGAAATATTCAATGCTAGAGGGGCTATCAAGACTTCACAATTAACTTCTCTACTATAAATCAAAATTTTATATTATTAATGAATACCCAAAAAATGACAACAGTAAAAACAGCTCAGAATCACAATTTTCTATAATTCAAAAATACTATGGAACACAATTTTTCATAAAATACTAAACAATTCATTCAAAGAGTAACAATTTCATAATAAATGGAAGAGAAGTGCAAATTTTCTTCCTTTTTCTAATTTGTATAAGCATAAAATACACAAAACTTAAAGAAAAAGAATGATAAAACATATTAAATATCGATACCAATTTAGCAAATAAAACGAAATTGTTAAGAGGGTCGGCGAGTAAGTCTTACCTCTTCGATATGTTGGATCTACTAGGGTTTAAAGACACTGCTGGACTTTATAGTAAATTAATCTTTGAATTTTACCTCTGCGAGATACACCGTTTGGGCACCTACATTTCGCTACGGCCCAAAAGTGCACTTCACTCGCACTAAGATAGAAGCCCAATAAGTGTTCTCTTGTTGTTTTTTCTTTTAATTTTTTGATAAACATCTCTTGTTGTCAATAATGGGTCATTTGTGTTATAAAATAAATACTACAAAGTAAACATAGCATAGACAAGTATATAGAGAGACTGATATATTATTAAACTTTAAACTGAAATATAATTCAACAATTGAACCTCCTATTTATAGGAGAAAAAGGATTGAAGGCCCACGAAATGGCTTGGTGGCCAAGTAAATTTGGTTACCAAGTAAACTTGGTTTCCAAGGACATTTAATGGTCATTCAAAATACGCATTGAAAGATACCTCATTAAAAACATTGTCAAGAAAACTCAATGGGACAAAATTTTGACTAAGGAAAAAAGAGTACAGCGCGTAGTCTACTCCCCCTGATGAAGACCACGATTCAGATGTTGGAATCTTGGCATTCTAATCTTGGATATCATTTTTTTCAAAGTTGAAGTTGGCAATGATTTGATGAATAAATCTGCAGGATTGTCACTTGAAAGAATTTGTTGCACATCAATATCACCATTCTTCTGGAGATTATGTGTGAAGAATAATTTTGGTGAAATATGTTTCGTTCTATCTCCTTTAATGAAGCCGCATTTTAATTGAGTTATGCATGCAACATTGTCTTCATATAATATTGTGGGTATATGAGTATCACACTTTAGGTCACATATTTCCCCGATGAAATGTATCACTGATCCTAACCACACACATTCTCTGCTTGCTTCATGAATGTTACACCCCCGTAATCCCATGACATTGATATGAGAACGTGATTAAAGAATTAAGATTTGAAGGTTGAAAGGAAATAATGTTTACATTTTCCTCTGGAAAAATTTGGAAAAACGTGACGACGAAAATTATTAACTTGGAGTTTAACGCTTCTTAATTGGATTTATGGAATTAGTATTGAATTACGAAATATTGGAATTGATAATATGGGGCCCGCTGAAAATTTCACAATTTTGTCGGGTCCTTCGATTTTAGGATATTTTGGATAAATATTTAGATATTTTATTAAGTGGGGATTCGACCAATGAGAGGGTGACATGTGTCCCTCTCCACTTGTCTTGCAAGTCTCACACCTTATAAGAAATACTTGGCAAGACTTAACTCTCATAATATCTTCACCCTTGAGACACTTATCTTCTCCATTTCTCCCCAAATTTTCGAGAATCTCCTAAGCCCAAAAATGAAGATCAAGAGTAACTAATCCTTCTAGATTAAATACATTGACTAAGTGCTAAGTCAAGGTTAACTCTCCAAGCCTTTGAGTCACCGTTTTGGTAAGTTTTTGCCAAAAAAAACCCTAAGCTTGTTATGAACTTTTTGGAAGAAAATAAGAAAGCAAGATGGATACAAGTTTGTAGAGGATACATGTGTGTTGTTGAGACTTGAAGAGGTGGTGAAAAAGTGAGGGAGAGGACCGAACTAGTGGAGTTTTTTTGGGCTAAAAATAAGGTAAGATCTCTTCTTTCTCTTGAAGTAATTGAATATTACATGTTGATATAGTTAAGGGATGAACTTGTGTTAAGAGAAATGGAAAATAAGAAGTGCATGTGACAATATTGTGGTTGGCCGATTATGGGCAGTTTTTGTGACATTGGATTCATTGGTTATTGTTGTTGTTATCTTCACCTATTGCATGTTATAATGAAGTAATCTTATTGTTGATAAGTTGATATGATTTGTATAAAAGTATTGGAAGAATTAAAAAAGATTATGGAAAGGATAATTGTATTGGGGTATTGGCCGTGTATTGTATGAAACTGTGGGATATTATTGTGCAATTTTAAGGGACTGTTTTGTGGCGTTGGAATGTTGGAAATTCAACCACTATTATGCATGTTAAAATGTAGTAATTGCTAAGGGAAGTCCTAAGGGATTAAGGGTGTAGAAAGGTGTTAAAAGGTCTCACATTTCACCTTTGTTATTGTCGGATTTTGGACTGATTTTGTGGACTATTTTTATATGGATTAAGGGGATGAATTTTACACGTAAAGTAGGCGTGTAATCCCCTTTGGTTAACTGTTGGTTGTGCCCTTAATTGTGGCTTGGTTATTGTTGAAATTGGCCTTAGAGAAAGGTGGAAAAGTACGTATAAATAGGGGAAGTGCTGCCCAAATTTTTATAAGAAAAGAGATTCATTATGTGGTATAAGTGTATACTAGTATCATGAAGTTGATAGACGTGTTGTTGTAATTATAGGTTGAAGTACCTATTTGGGACATATTCTACTTGTCGTGTTGGTTAGTCGTCAATAAGGTATGTGAACCTCTTCCTTCTTCTGGCATGTTCTACGTATGAAATATACATGTGGTATTGTTTCATGATTCATTCTACTCTTAGAAGTTAAGGAGTATTCATGTTATTGATTCTATGCTAAAGGCATGTCTAAATTATTCCTAAGTCCTTACCAAGTCTTATGGGAGATGTTGGTAAGAGTTTTTAGGAAGCATTTGAGTCGAGTTGATCTTGCTAAGTTACAACACTAATGAGAAAAAGTATCGAACAAGCCATTGCAGCGTTAAATGAAAAAAGTATCGACAATCAATTATATTGAAATGAGTAGAATTTTCATCTGCATAGAAGTTAAGATATAACCAGTTCGTTTTACATTTTCTAGGTTCACATCTAATTAGATAAGATCATTATTAAATATATAACCTACTAACGACTTATAAAATGAATTAATTTGGCAATACGGATCGGTTATCACCATGCAAATGTTTCCATAATGTTAGCCAGAGAAGCGAGACGAATTTAGATTATCGAGTTGATACAGACGACAAGCGGTGTGCGAACTATCTTTTTTTCTTTGAAAGTTGGTTATATGAAGTAAGTGTACGGTGGACGTACGTGTTTTGAAATGGGTTCAGATTCCTTGTGGTACATAATGTGGTAGTGCCTTGATTTTAAAAGTGTAAGTTACTTGATTCGAAAAGAATAAGTGCCTTGATTTTAAAAGTAGAAGTTACTTGATTTGAAAAGAATAAGTGACTTGATTTGAAAAGTGTAAGTTACTTGATTTGAAAAGAATAAGTGACTTGATTTTAAAAGTGGAAGTTACTTGATTTGAAAAGAATAAGTGACTTGATTTGAAAAGTGTAAGTTACTTGATTTGAAAAGAATAAGTGACTTGATTTGAAAAGTGTAAGTGTCTTGATTTTCCAAATGAGGATTTAAAATGAAAGGTATGAGAGTGCCTTGGTGTTTTCTATAAAATGTATGTACGGTGAACGTACATAGTACTTTTGGGCTCAAGTCCCTAATGATACATGATATGACTCTTTTTTATAAAAAGAATGTACGGTGAACGTACATAGTACTTTTGGGTTCAAGTCCCTAATATTGCAAGATGTGATAGTGCCTTGGTTTTTCAAAAATGAAAGTTCATTTTAAATATGATTTAAAAGAGAGTCAAAAGATAATTTAAAGTGCACATAGGTGCTCCTGATATCTATTCATGCTAGTGTTATTATTCCAGTTTACCGTGTCCCAGAATGGGTCGGACATTATACCTTGGATGGGCAGTTTATGTTTATATGACTTTACCGTGTCCCAAAATGGGCCGGGTAGTATACCTTGGATGGGCAATTTATGTTTATATGACTTTACCGTGTCCCAGAATGAGCCGGGCAGTATACCTTGGATGGACAGTTATGTATATATGACTTTATCGTGTCCCAGAATGGGCCGAGCAGTATACCTTGGATGGGCATTTTATATTTATATGACTTTCTGCGTGTCCCGTGAATGGTAGGCGATATAACGAATAGGCGCTTTATGTATATATGACTTTCCGTATTCCGAACGGGTGGGCAAGATACCTTAACAGGCGAGGCGATATATATTACATGACTTTACCGTGTCCCAGAATGGACCAAGCAGTATACCTTAATGGGCAGGGCAGTATATGAAATAATGTTTACCGTATCCTTCACTAAAGGTCGGGCAGTATATGGAACAGTGGTACAGTGATACAAGGTACATTTGACTCTTATTTTATATGGCACGGTTGGATCTAGTATAAGGTTTTCATACTTACCCCTATCATCTTTTGTACAGTTATGATCTTGTTTATTGTACTTCCTGTTTACATACTTAGTACTTGTTGTACTGACCCTCTTCGGGGGGGCTGCGTTCATGCCTTCAGGTATAGGTACACAGTTTGTGGATCCACGAGCTTAGGATCCTTGCCCAGCTTGTTGAGATGGCTCCCTTGTTCCGGAGCTTGTCATCTTGGTACAGGTATTTGGTTGTAGACTTGTATATATTCAGGGGTACGGTGGGGCCTTGTCCCGTCACATGTCTTTCTCAAACTCTTAGAGGTCTTGTAGATAGGTGTGGGTTGTATATGTATTTGGACATATGTGAGTTGTACTAGTTTTGGTTATATCTATATACAGTGGCGGCCTTGTCGTCTTGCCTGTTTTTATAACATGAGTTTTCTTAGAGCTTCCACTGATTATATGTGATGTGTGGGTATAAGGGTGCCCAGGTAGGGCACCAGTCACGGGTCCGGGGTTCGGGGCGTGACAATGAATAGTTATTATCTCATCATGATTCGAAGAAGTAGCAACAATGGACTACTTTGTAGATCGCCATGAAATAGCATTACCTCCTCATGTAAACAGATCGCTCGTTTGAGATCGAGCTTTGCGTCGATCAGATAAATAACCTACATCTGCATAACCAACAAGATCTGTAATATTTTTGTTAGCATAAAACAAACCCATATCAATAGTTCCCTTTAGATATCACAATATATTCCTAATTCCGTTACAATACCTCTGTGTAAGAAATGAGCTATATCTTGCTAGTAAATTAACAGAAAATGTTATGTTAGGTCTTGTAGCATTAGAAAGATACATAAGTGCACCAATGACACTAAAATATGATACTTCAGGATCAAAAAGCTCTTCATTTTCTTCTTGAGGTCAAAACGATTCTTTACTCACTTCAAGTGAGCGAACAACCATTGGAGTACTTAAAAGAGGTGCATTGTCCATGTAAAATCATTTTATAACTTTTTCAGTATAGGCAGATTGATGGATAAAGATCCTATTTTTTAAATGTTCAATTTGCAGATCAAGACAAAGTTTTGTCTTTTCAATATCTTTCATTTCCCTTTCTTTCTTTAGATATTCAATTGCCTTTCAGAGCTCTTCTGGGGTCCCAATGAGATTTATGTCATCAACATAAACAATGAGTATTACAAACTCTAATTTTGGTTTCTTAATAAAAATACATAGACAAATGGTATCATTTGTATAACCTTCATTTATCAAGTACTCACTAAGGCGATTATATCACATGTGCCCTGATTGTTTAGACCATATAATGATCGTTGTAATCTGATTGAGTGAATTTCTGAGATTTTAAACTATATGCTTCAGTCATTTTTAATCCTTCAGGGACTTTCATATAAATTTCATTATCAAGTGATCCATAAAGGTAAGTTGTAACCACATTCATAAGATGTATTTCAAGGTTTTCATGTACAGCTAAACTAATGAGATATCAAAATGTTATTACATTCATAACGGGTGAATATGTTTCTTTATAGTCGACTTCGGGTCTTTGAGAGAATCCTTGTGCAACAAGGTGTGCCTTGTATCTCACAATTTCATTTCTCTCATTTATTTTTCGCACAAAGACCCATTTATAGCCAACTGATTTTACACCATCAGACGTTTGAACTACCGATCCAAAAATCTTGTGTTTAGTAAGTGAATTCAATTCTGATTGAACTGCCATTTTGATCAATCACATTTTCGTCGACATTCTTTGATAGATAGAGGTTCTTGATCCTCACTGTATTTCATAATATTCATTGCAATATTATATGCAAAAACATTATCCACCATAATAGAACTTAATGATAGTTCTTTACTCACTTGAGTCTCGAGTTCATTGATATCTTCAGGAATATCAGGATTAATTAGATCTTGATTCTCTTAATGAGATTTTTTATAGTGTCATCTTGACCACTACTTGTTCTTCTTTTTCTAGAATTTCTATCATTTGAACCCAATGATCTACTACGCTTTAGACGTGTATGAAATTCAATAGATATGGTACTAGTAAATGATCCTGCTAGAACATTAATTCAAATAAGCACATTCTCCGCAGGGATATATGTTAGGCGTATTTTGTATACGCCTTTTGAGTCATTTTTAGTTAGTATTTCCCATTTTCGTTCAAATAAGTGTCGTGTTAGGTTGTTTTTCTTTCTTTTGAGTCGCAGCGGTGCAAAAAGACAAAATGGTGAAAAGGAGCGAGAATTGGGCAGAAAAGGTGCTCCCGAGGCAAAAAGGACGAAAGTTGGCAAATCAGGACGAAGGATTGTCAGCACCGCGGTGCCAATATGCAGAACCGCGGTGCCATATGTACTGAGAAGCCACAGGATTTTCAGCACCGCGGTGCCAACATGCAGAACCGCGGTGCCACTATTACTGAGAGAATGTAGGAGTTTCGGCACCGTGGTGCCGGTGCGGAAAATCTCAGTTCCGAAGAAAAATTGGCTAAGGAAAGATTGGTCCATAGGACACGAAATTTGAAACATATTTAAGCCCTAGGGATTAATGCTATGAAAGAGGTTGGTCATTCTATAACATAGCACAACACAAGACAACAATGAAGGCTACGATTGGAGACTTAGTTCGCAGTATTTTTTTTTCCGTTTTTAATTCAGTTTATGAATGGATTTTGTATTAGTTCTTAGCGTGACTATGACTAGGAGCTAAAACACTTTATTAGGGCTTTCCTTATGAATCGCTTGAAACTTCTATTCATGAATTAATGCAGTAGTTTGATTTCTTCTTCACTTGATTAAGATTTAGTCAATAATTGGTATGAATGTTTGATAATTAATTGATCACTAATTATCATAATATATATGATTTCGAATCAAGAATCGAGAGGAGAGATTTGGATATGCTGTAATTGACTAGACATAAGTTAAAATCGCGGACGACAGTACCCCGATACTTGTGTAGCATTATAGGTTACTGTTCTTAATCCTCCTATGTGGTAAATCCTATCATAGAAATATAGAAGGGTTCTGCACTGGGGTTGAGTGATTATATGTCCTAATTGGAATATAGGACAGTTTAGTTAACCTCTATCTTAACGTAGAAAAAAAGTCATTCTAGTTGCATTAAGGATTGAATAGAGTGGATAGTCGAGGATTTTGGAAGCCCTAATTCCTTCATAAATGATCACAACTTAAATAGTTTAGTTAATTCTTGCAATTATTCTAGTAGTTAAACAAAAACCAAACTCAATTATCGATTGCTAAATAGATAACATAAAATAGATAAACGGTACTTAGAAACCAGTCTCTGAGGACGATATTCGGTCTTATCAGACTATATTACTTGTCAACTATGTGTGCGCTTGCGTGAGCATTCAAAATATCGCTAATAAGTTTTTTGGTGCCGTTGCTGGGGACTGGCGTACTTCTAATATCGAACCATCTATTTTTAATTTCTACTTTGGTCGCTTCCAGAACAAGTTTCTAACTTGTTCGAAGAACATCTTTTTATCACTTTTTTGTTGTTTGTGTATCTTGCAGGTACGGTCAAGTACATGTACATGGACTATTACTATCAGGGTCTGCAGGACTATGACCTTTGTCCACCGCAGCAACTTAGACCGCGGGCTCAGCAAGAGGAGCGAAATGAGCTGCAGGAAGCCTTATTCAGGCTCACCGAGTGCCAGAATCCTCAAGGACTAACTCATCCACCACAGAATCAGGCTCCATCAGGAAGACTAGATGACATTAGAACAGCTCTTTGGGCACTCTCAAACGCCCAGAATCAGTTCATGGAGGAAACAAGATTATCAATCACGAATCTAGAGATACAAATGGGACAACTAGCTAGCAAGCTGAGAAACGGTATGCAGGAAACCGCCCTAGCAATACTGGTACAGACCCACAAGAGCAGTGCCAAGCATTTATGTGACGAGTGACAAATAAATGGAGACAGGTTCATCCCCAATATGTCCAGAAAAAAACGGTAAACCCAGTGAGGTGTGGGAGCCAACCTCTTTGTATGATACCCTATTTGTGCCATAAGTGATAATTGAAAGTTAGTGGGATGAAAAGTGTTGAAAAAGAAACAAAAAGAGAATTGAAAAATTTGATGCACTCCAATGAAGAATATGCAAAAGCCTAAGTTTGGGGGTGCCTGTCATTTATAATGTATCTCATTCTCTCAAAATAAAAGAGGGAAAAATAGGTATGAGATTAAAAAGGAAATAAAAAAGAAGGAAAATGAGTTGAATGAAAAAAACTTATGGTACGTAATTGAGCCTAAATGCCTATTTTTACCTACCTCTGCCTAAGCCTACATTACAACTCTTGAAATTCACGATGATCTTTAATGTGTATGTCTATGTTTAGTAGAGAATAGCAAGTAAATAGGTCTATAGCATTTTGGGAAAGATGGAATGAAATTGACATGCATAGGTTAGGTGTTTGTATTTCCATTGGCCATGATCTAAGTTAATTTGTGAAATATCTAATTTGAAATTCTAGATTGCTGATTATTCATGCTTTATATGTTCTAACATATTATCCCATCTTTCATCCATGATTTTGAAGAAACATTTCTATAGCTACTTGATCCATTTCATAGAGTTTTTTTGTTTGTTTTTTTGTTTAGTGTTTTACTCGAGGGCGAGTAAAGTTTAAGTTTGAGGGTTTGTTAGACATATTTTATATACACTTTTTGTCACGATCCGAACCCCGGGCTCGCGACTGGTGCCCTATCTGGGCACCCTTCCACCCATACATCACATGTAACCAGTGGAAGCTAAAGAAAACCCTTCCCTTTTTTTTCAAACAAGGCAAAATCGACAAGGCCGCCATTATATATACAACAATACAAAGGAACTACAATTGTACAACTATATATATACAACTCACGCAAGTCCAGCACACATATGAATACAGACCTCTAAGAGTTTGGACAGTAAACTATGATGGGACAAGGCCCCGCCGTACCCCTAAATATACCTAGACATAATAGAAGACCTGTGCCAAAATGACAAACTCCGGAACATTGGAGCTATCCCAAAATGCTGAATAATTATCCTAAGCTCTCAGATCACTCAACTGAGTACCTAATACCTGTGGACATGAACGCAGCCCCCCGAAGAGGGTCAGTACAACAAGTACTAAGTATGTAACCAGGAAGTACAGTAAACAAGATCATAACTGTACAAAAGAATGATAGGGACAAGTATGAAAATCAAATACCAAATCGTACCGTGCCATATAAAATAAGAGCCAATTGTACCTTGTACCACTTTACCATCAGACTCTTTGTATCAACGTACCCTTTGTACTCTTGTATCAGATCGTTGTACCAGCACTCATGTATCGTTGTATCGTTGTACCATACTCTTGTATCATCATCAGATCGTTGTACCATCATTGTATCATTGTATCGTTATACCAATGTACTACTGTATCTTTTAAAAATGAGAGTCACATCAAAGACAGGGACACATGCCCAAGAATCAATATGTATATTTTTTCCATGGGAATTGAACCGGCATAGGTAATTATACCCGCATGAGTATCTCTACTCGCATCACAGATCTTGTCCGTGGATATTATTCATGGGAATCAAACCCGCATAGGAATCGAACCTGCATAGGTATTTATACCCGTATGAGTATCTCTGCTCGCATCATGGAAGCACATCCATGGAGCAAATATACCAAATATGAAATCAATACCATTTCAAAATATGAACGCCATGTCAAAATCAGGGACACATGCCCTCAAAATCATTATGCAGATCCTATTCATGAGACTATTTCACCCGCATGAGACTATTTACCCGCATGAGACTATTTCACCCGCAATGAGTATCTATACACGATACCCGCATCATGGAGAGCTAATCCACGGAATGTGTCCTGGGAGTTGAACCTGCATAAGTCCTTCAGACCCGCAGTGAGTGTGTACCATCTCACGTCATGGGAGCAACTCCAGGAAATATATATACAATGTTGCCGACCCTCTAGTGAGAGACGCGGTGATGTGGAAATACAACACTCGCACGAATGGCTATATGAGCAAACATATGCAAGTTAAAACAATCTTTGACTCTCATTAGAACAAATAGAATGAAATTTCATTTTAGAAAAACCAAGGCAATGCCATGCCTTCCTTTTTATAAACACCAAGGCAATACCATGCCTTCCTTTTTAGAACTACCAAGACAATACCATGCCTTCCTTTTTAGAAATATCAAGACATACCATGCCTTCTTTTTTAGAAATACCAAGACAATACCATGCCTTCCTTTTTAGAAATACCAAGACAATACCATGCCTTTTTTTAGACTAACCAAGACACTAACACCCGTTGTATCAAAGTACTTCTACTTTTAAAATCAAGTTACTTACTCCTTTAAACTCAAGTGACTTATTCTTTTTCAAATCAAGTCAAGTATACTTTTAACACCAAGTGATTTATACTTTGCAAATCAAGTAACTTCCTCTATATACTACAATGAATTCGATTTCATTTAAAACATGTACGTCCACCGTATAAACATATTATAAGGTTCATGCTCAAAGAAAGATAGGAAGAGTCACATACAATAACTTTCATTTAGGAATCCCAAGGTACTATCACGTCGTGCATCAATAAGGATTAAGATCCAATAACTCAATGTACGTCCGCCGTACAATCTTTCCTTTATAAAAACTCAAGACACTAAAACTTGTAGCATCAACGTACTTTCACTTTTAAAATCAAGTTACTTATTCTTTCCAAATCAAGTAACCTACACTTTCCAAATCGAATTACCTATACTCTTCAAATCAAGTAACCTATACTTTTCAAATCCATTAAAATGAATTTCCCTTTTAGAAATCCAAAGTACTATGTATAGAGTACATCACTAAGTACTATCAAGGAATAAATAGACAACTTCCCTTTTGAAAACCCCAAAGTACTATCTAGGGAATATATATATCAACTTCCATTTTAGAACTCCCAAAGTACTATCAAGGGAATATATCACTAAGGATTATGTTCCAATAGAACTCTATAAAGATCAAGTCAAGTATCGTTAAGGATTAGGATCCACTCACTTTATAAAATCAAACATGCCAAAAGAATAAAGGATAGTTCACATACCTTATTGACGACTAACCAACACGACAAGTAGAATACGCCCCGAATAGGTACTTCAACCTTATCGGCTATTCCACACGCCAAGTAGAATATGCCACAAGTAGTACTTCAACCTATAACAACAATAATACTTCTATCAACTTCATATACACTAGTATAAGACTTATACCAAGTAATGGTCCTCTTATTCTACGGAAATTTGGGCAGCACTTCCCCCGTTTATACGTACTTTTCCAAGGCCCAAATTCAACAACAATCAAGCCCCATTTAAGGCACAATAAAAACAGCAACCAAAGGGGATTACACACCTACTTTACGTGTAAAATTTTGCCCCATAATCACGTAAAATCAGTCCACAAAATCAGTCCAATATCCAACAACAACAAGGGTAAAGTGTGAAACCTTTTAACATTATTTTATACCCTTAATATCTTAGGACTTTCATTAGCCTTTACCACATCTAAACATGCATAAGAACAACTGAATTTCCAGCATTTTAATACCTCAAAACAGTCCCTAAAACTGCATAACAATATTCAACAGTTTTATAGATTCCACGTCCAACAACTACAATCCGATAACTCTTTCCTTAATTCATTTTATTCCAATTTAAGTTCCAAAACTTCTATATAAGTTATATAAACTTATTAACAACATTATTACTCCATTATAACGTGCAATAGGTGAAGATAACAACAACACAACCAACGAAATCCAACACTCCAAAATCTGTCCCACATTCGGCCAACATGCTAAAAATTACCCAAACACTTTTTATCCTTCATTCTTTTTAGCACAAGCTCATATATACATAATAACAATAAGTAATATCCAATTACTTCAAGAGGAAGAAGAATTTTTACCTTTATTTTGCCCAAAAAACGTCCAAACAATCCGCACCTATTTGGCCCACAGTTTTCGTTTTTCTCCACTTCTTCAAGTTCCAATCACTTCCATGTATCCACTACAACCTTATAACCAACTTCCCTTCACGTTTTACCTCCAAAAAGTCGATGAACAAGCTAGAGTTCTAAGGCCTATTCTCGGCCAAGGCAAGTTTTGAGGGTCTTGGAGAGTTAACTTGGTTTAACACTTGGTTTAAGAGCTAAATCTTGGAGAAAAAAATCTAATCAACACTTGTTGTTCTTTGGCTTATTGAGTTCTCGAAATCAAGGGCTTAAGGGAAGAAGATGAGAGCTCTTTGGATGAAAGTGACAATGATCCAAGTCTTCCAAGACTTGGATATATACAAGTGTCTTGCCAAGTGGAGTGAGACCCATGTGGACCACATGTCCACTTGTCTCTAAAATATCTATAAGTGTTGTCATCTTGCAAGACAAGTGGAGGGGTGACATGTGTCACCCTCATATTGGTCCAAAATATTATAATTTTCGAACCTCCCCCAAAATTGTGAAATTTTCGGCGGACCCTATATTATCAATTCCAATACTTCCTAATCCAATACTAAGTCCATAAATCCAATTAGAAGTATTAAACTCCAAGTTAATAATTTTTCCGTCGTCACATTTTTTCCGAAATTTTCCTTAAGAAAATGTAATAATTTTTTCCTTCCAAATTCAAATCTTAAATCCTTAATCACGTTCTCAATTAGTAGCCCTGGTATTACGGGGTGTAACACTTTTTGAGTCATTTTTAGTTAGTATTTTACTCATTTCATTTGTGTTTAGTATAGTATTAGGTCTATTTTTCTTTCTTTTGAGTCACAGCGGTCCTAAATGGAGAAATGGCAAAAAGAGGATGAAACGAGCATGATTTAGATGGAATTGCATACTAAAAGGACCAAGAAATGAAGTCTAAGAAGTCCCGGGAAGTATAGAAGAAATCAGACGAAGTCCGGACGAGAAAAGGACAAGTCTTCAAAAAAAAAAATTGCTGCAGTACTTTCGGCACCGCGGTGCCAGTCTGCAGAACCGCGTGTCGAGGCGGAAAAATCACATTCTGGGCCGATTTTGACACGGTTTTTAGGGTCCGAAATCCATGTTTTCTCAACTATAAAATCCCTAAACCCTAGTGATGCGCGATTTAATGCACACACTTTAACGCAAGTGCACGTGTCGTGTCAAGTAATATAGTCTTGAAGACCGAGTTATCGTCCTCAGGGATTAGTGCTCAAGTACCAATTATCTATCCTTTGTTATCTATTTGGTAACCGATATTTGAGTTGTTGATTATGACTAATAATTATAAAGACTAATTAACTATGTGTTTACTTCAGTAGTGATGGAAATAGGGCTTCCAAGTCGCCTCAACTATCCGCTTATATTACTCATTAATGCAATAAATTATGGTTCTTCTTCTTTTGGAGATAGCAGGTTTACTAATCCGTTTTATACTCCCGTTAAGGCTATATAAACACTCAACCCCAGTAGCGCTCCTTTCTACCTTTCGGTGATAAGGATGACTCTATAGGAGGATTAAGAACAAAAACCCTGTTAACGTTTACGCAAGTAATTTAGGTATTTAAACCCCCGTTAACGCTACACAAGTAATTGAGGTATTTTCATCCCCAATTCGACCTATGATTACCCAACTACAGCATAGTCACAACCTCCTCATTTCGAAGTTTGATTAGAAATCATATAAATAATGATAATTAATGATCAAGTAATTACCAAGCATTCAAAACACTATTGGATAAATCTCAACAATAAGAAGAACAACCATAAACATGCATTAACTCAAGAAAGAAAGAAAATTACAATAGAATGGTCTCCAAGATGTGTTGTGTTTGTGCAAGAAAGGGAACCCTTTAAAACTGCCTAGGGTTCTCTTTTTATAGCTTCAAAACCGCCCTTAAGGTTTTCCTTTAGGCCTGACCCATAAAATCGTCTAAAACCTGATTTTTCCCTAAACCCTAGCCTCATTATTCATCTTGTACATAATTCTAAATCATACTTTGGGGAGGCAAGAAAGGAGGCTACAACAGAGGATTAGAGACAACTTTGGTTCAAGTTTTTTTCTTTTCTTTGTTTTTATTTCAGTTTATGTTGGTTTGTATTAGTTCTTAGCGTGACCATGGCTAAAAGTTAAACACTTATTATGGCTTTCCTATTGAATCGCTTGAAACTCTATTTCATGAATTGATGCATTAGTTTGATTTCTTCTTTGCTTGATTAAAATTTATTCAATATTTGGTATGAATGTTTGATAGTTAACTGACAATTAATTATCATAATCTATATGATTTCGAATCAAGAACCGCGAGGAGAGATTTGGATATGCTGTAATTGAATAGACATAGGTTAAAATCGCGAACGAAAGTACCCCGATACTTGTGTAGCATTATAAGTTATTGTTCTTAATCCTCCTATGTGGTAAATCCTATCATAGAAATATAGAAGGGTTCTGCACTGGGGTTGAGTGATTATATATCCTAACCGGAATATAAGACAGTCTAGTTAACCGCTATCTTAACGTAGAAGAAGAAGTCATTCTAGTTGTATTAAAGATTGAAAAGAGTGGATAGTTGAACATATTAGAAGCCTTAATTCCTTCATAACTGATTTAAACCAAAGTATTATCATAATTAGTTTATTTTCTGCAATTACTTAGCCTTAGTTATTAGATAAAAATACAACAAATTAACGTTCACCAAATAGAAACTAAAACTTAGATAATCGGTATTTGATAACCAGTCTCTGAGGACGATATTCGGTCTTACCAGACTATATTACTTGTGAATGATACGTACACTTGCATTGAGTACTTGGAAAATCGCTAACAAGGTTTTGGCGTCGTTGCCGGGGACTGGCGTACTTCTAATATCGAACCATCTATTTTTAATTTCTATTTTGGTCGCTCCCAGAACAAGTTTCTAACTTGTTCGGAGAGCATTTTTTATCACTTTTTGTTGTTTGTGTATCTTGCAGGTAAGGTCAAGTACAGGTACATGGACTATCACTATCAGGGGCTACAAGACTATGACCTTTGTCCACCGCAGCAACTTAGACCTCAGGCTCAGCAAGAGGAGCGAAATGAGCTGCAGGAAGCCTTATTCAGGCTCACCGAGTGCTAGAATCCTCAAGGACTAACTCATCCACCACAAAATTAGGCTACATCAGGAAGGCTAGATGATATGAGAGCAGCTCTTTGGGCACTCTCAAACGCCCAGAATCAGTTCATAGAGGAAACAAGATTATCAATCAGGAATCTAGAGATGCAACTGGGACAACTAGCTATGGTCGAGAAAGCGGTATGCAAGGAACCACCTTAGCAATCTTGATGCAGACCAAGAAGCGATGCAAGCAATTGATATGACGAGTGGCAAACAAATGGATACAGGTTCATCCTCAATATGTCCAGAAAAATAGGGTGAACCCAGTGAGGTGAGGGAGCCAGCAGTAATTGACACACCGCAGGTGAAGATACCATATCCTCAGAAACTTAGAAAGAATTCTCTTGACAAGCAGTTTTCTAAGTTTCTGGAGGTCTTTAAAAAATTGCACATCAACATTCCATTTGATGAAGCCTTAGAACACATGTCGAGTTATGTAAAGTTTATGAAGGAGATCCTCTGTAAAAAGAGGAGGTTGGAGGAGTATGAAACTGTGGTGTTGACTGAGGAATGCAGTGTCATCCTACAGAGAAAGTTACCTTAGAAGTTGAAAGATCCAGGAAGCTTCACCATCCCTTACACTATAGGGAAGTTTGAATGTCAGCAGACTCTATGTGATTTGGGAGCAAGTATAAATTTGATGCCCTATTCTGTGTTCTGCAAACTTGGAGTGGGGAAAGCAAGACCTACAACCATCACCTTACAGCTAGTCGATCGCTCCATCGTCCACCCTAGAGGAATCATCGATGATGTGTTGGTTAAAGTGGACAAGTTCATCTTCCCCGCTGATTTCATCATCCTAGTCATGGAAGTAGATGAAGAAATGCCCATTATCCTTGGCAGGACATTCTTAGACACAGGACAGACACTCATTGATGTTCAGAAAGGTGAGCTGAGACTTCGTGTTCAGGGAGAAGAAGTGATTTTCAATGTATTCAGGGCAGCAACTTACCCAAGGACAAGTGATAACTGTTATGCTATTGATATGGTTGATGAAGCAGTTTCTGAAAATGGGTTCAGGAGTGCGGATGCTCTTGGAACAGTGATGACATTATGAGATGAGGATAGTGGTAATGACACATAATGGATGGAGTATGCGAAATGGTTGGATTCCCATGAGCCCTGCTATACGAGAAAATACGAGGAGCTAGGAACCATGCCAGAGAGACCAGTGTCGTCCACAGAACAAGCTCCAGAACTAGAGTTGAAGGATCTTCCGGATCATTTGCACTATCAATATCTAGGTGAGAATCAATCCTTACCAGTGATCGTATCATGTCATCTATCCAAGGTGGAGGTTAAAAAACTGTTGAGAGTATTGAGGGCTCACAAGCTCGCGATTGGGTGGACACTAGCAGATATTAGAGGGATAAGTCATTCTACAATAATGCACAAAATTTGTCTAGAAGCTGAGAACAGACCATCCATTGAGGCACAAAGTAGACTAAATCCAACCATGAAAGATGTGGTGAGAAAAGAGATCCTAAAATGACTCGATGCTGAGGTGATTTATCCTATCTCTGACAGTGCATGGGTAAGCCCTGTACAAATGGTATCCAAGAAATGTGGCACGACTGTGATGACTAACGAAAAAAATGAGCTTATTCCATCCAGAACAACTACAGGGTGGAGAATGTGTATTGACTACCGCAAGTTGAACAAAGCAACCAGGAAGGATCATTTTCCTTTTCCTTTTCTTGACCAAATGCTTGACAGGCTTGCAGGACACAACTACTATTTCTTTCTGGATGGCTATTCAGGGTATCATCAAATTGTCATCTCTCTAGAAGATCAGGAAAATACAGCCTTCACATGCCCCTTTGGTACGTTTGCTTTCAGGAGTCAGCGTTGTATGATGGCTATCTTTTCTGACATGGTGGAGAGGACCATAGAAATCTTCATGGATGATTTTTCTGTTTTTGGGTCCTCCTTTGATGAATGCTTAAAGTATTTGGAAGCAGTGTTGCAGCGGTGCAAGAATTCGAATCTGGTGCTGGACTGGGAGAAGTGTCACTTTATGGTACAAGAAGGTATCGTGCTTGGCCACAAGATTTCCAGCAATGGCATTGAGGTAGATAAGGCGAAGGTTTCAGTGATCGAAAATCTGCCACCTCCGATATCGGTGAAAGGGATCAGAAGTTTCCTTGGGCATTGTCACGACACGGACCCCGGGCCCGCGACTAGTGCCCTACCTGGGCACCCTTCTACCCATTCATCCCAAGTAACCCGCGGAAGATAAAAATACTCATCATCATTTTTTTAATCAAGCAAAGACAAAGCCGGCAAGGCCGCCGCTATATATATATAAGACAAAACGAAACTACACTGTACACGAGTCCAATCCCACATATGAATACAAACCTTTAAGAGTTTGAACAATAAACTATGACGGGACAAGGTCCCGCCGTACCCATAAATGTACAAAAAAACCTGTACTAAAAGATCATTACCAAAATGATAAACTCCAGAACAATGGAGTTATCCCAAAACTCTGAGCAAGGATCCTACACTTGAAGATCACCAAACTGCGTAGCTAAACCTGCGGCATGAACGCAGCCCCCCGGAGAAAGGGGGTCAGTACAAAAAATGTACAAAGTATGTGAAACAATAAGTACTGCAAATGAGATTATAACAGGCCAAATAGATAACAAAAGACAAGTATAATAATCAAAATACCAGTACACTATGCCTTTTCAAGATATGAAATCCATGTCAAAATTATGGACGTCTGCCCATATAAACAAATATTGTCATGGGAGTTGAACCCGAACAATATACACAAATACCTCCCTGTAAGGTATTCTGCCCGACCCTATCTAGGACGCGATAAAGTCAATAAGGTATTCTTCCCGGCCTCATCTGAGACGCGGTAAAGTCAATAAGGTATTCTGCCCGACCCCTTCTGGGACGCGGTAAAGTCAATAAGGTATTCTGCCCAGCCTCTTCTGGAACGCGCTAAAGTCAATAAGTCAAATAAGGTATTCTGCCAGGTCCCTTCTGGGACACGGTAAAGTCATGTAATATATACTGCCATGCCCATTAAGGTATACTGCCCGGTCCATTCTGGGACACGGTAAAGTCATGTAATATATACTGCCCTGCCCATTAAGGTATACTGCCCTGCCCATTCTGGGACGCGGTCCAAATATAAATGACTGTACACATATAGCTATCACAAGCAACTATGTACAATTTAAATCATCTCCGACTCTCATTAGCACAAATAGAATTAACTATCATTTTAGAAGAACTCAAGGCATTATCACATCTTGTAATATTAGGGAATTGAACCCAAAGTACTATGTACATCCACCGTACATTTCGTTCCTTTATAATAAATCCTTTGACTCTCAATGAACCAAAATAAAATAACTTTCATTTAGACAACCCAAAGTAATATCAAGAGAATATATACAACAATCTTTCATTTTTAAAACCCCAAGTACTATCAAGAGAATAGATATAACAATCTTTCATTTTAGAAACCCCAAGTACTATCAAGAGAATAGGTAAACAACTTCCTTTTTATAAAACCCAAAGTATTATCAAGAGAATGAATATAACAACTTCCTTTTTGTAAAACCCAAAGTATTTTCAAGATAATGGATATAACAACTTCCTTTTTGTAAAACCCAAAGTATTATCAAGAGAATGGATATAACAACTTCCTTTTTGGAACTCAAAGTACTATTAGTGAAATTGATAGAACACTTCTATTTTGGAAACTCAAAGTACTATTAATGAAGTACATCATTAAGGAGTAGGATTCACTCCCTTTATAACAAGAAATCATGCTAGAAGAAGAAAAGATAGTTCACATACCTTTTTGGCGACTAACCAACTCAACAATCTAGAATACGTCTCAATGTACTTCAACCTATAACGACAATAACACGCATATCAACACGTGCTCACTAAAGTAGGTTAACACCAAGTAAAGGTTCTCCTTTTTCTATGGAAATTTGGGTAGTACTTCCCCTATAAATACATATTTTTCCACCTTTTCCAAGGCCCAAATTCAACAGCAATCAAGCCCCATTTAAGGCACAATCAAAACATCAACCAAAGGAGATTACACGCATACTTGACGTGTAAAATTCGGCCCCTTAATCTATACAAAACAGTCCATAAAAATAGTCCACAATTCCATCAACAATAAGGGTAAAATGTGAAGCCTTTTAACACCCTTTTACACACTTATTCCTTAGGACTTTCATTAGAAATTTTACCACATTAATCATGTATGTTGACTGTCACGCCCTTTTCCGACCGCGACATTATTTTAGCGAATCCTTCTTAAATAGAAATTGTTAGAAAAATAAAATAAATGCTAAAAGGTGCTAAAAGGGTTAAAGAGTTTAAATAATGCTAAAGTGGTGCTAAAATGCTAAAATGCTAAAAGGGTTCGCGGAGTCGCCACCTAATTAGTTTGGGTGAATTAGGACACCTAAATGTTAACTATGTTAAAAGTCAACATTAACTCCATTTTTTATGGTCTGCAAAACTAGTGTGAGATTCTGGGTAAGGGTTCTTTATTAATCTAGAGGGAAGAGATTAGACACCCTCTAAGATCCGCTAACTTGCGGTTGTCCTGCCAAACTGTTATACCCCGTATTTCCAGAGTATGTACGTAAGGGAATACGTACAAAAAGTTTGGCCTTAAAGTTAGCCTTGGACGTTTTTTTGTACACAACTCACTAAAAGAATCGTTTTCCGACGAAACGTTTCCCACGACTTTCGTAGGGAAAATTCCGCTATGCCATTACTAATTTTTGCGGATTTTTCCGAGAGGCGAAACATTTTGGACCAACGGGAGGCGACACTTGGCACCCTCCCATTGATGGAACAGATCGTCCATTGGACGAAATTGGAGAGGAAGTGCGTTTTTGTGCCTTGTGCACAAGTCAAGGAGTTGGTAGGATATTTGTGTGGAGTAAATCTTCACCCTACACTTGCCTTGCACTTGTCTTAATCTTGGCCATTGGTTGGCCACTTCTTGACCTATAAATACCCCCCTTAAGATGAAGAGTTCTTCATCCACAAAGTTATCTTCCAAGTCTAAAAATCCTCTCCTCTCCCTTGAGCCATTTCGTCCAAACACCTTCCCCCTTGAGTAGTTGGCGAGGCTTCCTCCCCTAGCCTAGCCAAACCTACCCCCCTCCCTTGGTAGAAAAAGTTGCCTTCTTGTATTGTTATAATGCCCAAAATACCCTAGCCCAAATACCTTAGTACTTAGTAGAAGTTGTGAAGAACTTCTAAGGTTTCCTTGGAGCATACAACTTAGGAGCAAAACCTTGCTCAGGCGCGACTTTTTCTAGGATATTATTGGGCTTACCGAGGTAACTAATCCTAACCCTCTTTTGAATTAGAGAATACTTACTGTTGTAGTATTAGAATAAGTATTAAATACTTAGAAGAATATCACAGAATAGAATTGAACTGTTACCACAGTAGAAGGGTTTAAAAGAAGAATAATCAAAGCAGATTTACATAGAATTTGTTTTCTGATGAACTTATATAGCTCAGGGTAGGGATGTCTTGCCCAACTTTCCATAGAATTGTGAACCCCTGTTTAGAATGACCTTGAGTAGTCTTTGATAGATGTGCGTGACTATTATAGGTGACTCTGCGCGCGACATATTCAACTTGGCAGGTGGTTTTCGCTGAGAAGGTATGTGATTCTTCCTAAAGCATGATATTTTACAATATATATAGTACGGTAGACGTACATGTGTTAACTAAAATATAACTACGGCAATGTCTTTGACTTAAGCCTGAATAATACTTACGGCAATGCCTCACGACTTAAGCCTGAATAACACTTACTGAATGCCTCACTACTTTGAATAATAAAAATCTGAAAACATTTCATAAGAATACTGAATCATTTTTAACAGAAGCTTAAGAGTTATACTAGCTTTATGGGAAGTTAAGTATAACCACTTAAGATTGATAAAAGAAACAAGTTTGCCTATGTGTTTATAACAGACTTATGTTGAATTGTGAAAAGAATACTAAGATGGTTTGATAAGTAGACATGATATGATGCTATGTGTGTTAGTATCTTGTAACGTTTGTATAAGAGAGTATCCTTGTTGTGCTTATGTTGTTTAAAGATAAGTTGTTATGTTAGTGTACCATCACTCACCTCTTGAGATGATACCGGGGGTTAAGCTGCCCTCCGATGCGGGGTAGACTCAGTGATGCAGGACCGTGATTCGAGAATACCTCATGCGGGTCGGGGGCTATGCGGAACTACGAGAGTTCGAGTTAGTATGCGGGGTTATGCCTCATGCGGTCTATGTGGCCATGCGGACAACGATTCGGGGCGATGCAGGAGTAGCTACCTCGATGCGGGGTTATACCTCATGCGGGCCCGTGTGAGTGGCTATCACGGACTCGAGTCGAGATTAGGCTTGCAGAGTGATAATACGGGCGAGTGGCCATGCTTCGAATCATTCGCAGCCTAGAAAAGGCCTATTACAGTTTACCTATTGTTGCTCTTGTTTGTGATGTGTGGCTATGTGCGGTTCATGATTGCTTCATACATATTTGTAAACCGGTTTTAAAAAGTGTTATGATTTCATTTAAGTACTTTCTGATTTCACATACTTAGTACTGTTATCGACCTCGCCCGAGGCCGCGTTCATGCCGCGGTAAGGCGGCAGTGCTAGATCCACATTCTTAGGATCTACGTTGGTGTCGGGAGCTCCATCTTCTCGGAGGCTCTACTTTTGGGTATGATCTCCCTGTTGTAGATAGTTTTGCAGATCGAGGTATGGCGGGGCCACTGTCCGCCATAGTTGTATATTTCCTTAGAGGTCTTTAGTCATGTTATGCGATTGTCGGATGTATCGCTAAACCATGTTTATATATATATCGAAAGCGATGTTTTCACATAAAGCGTGTCTTATTTTATAAAGCGTTTCATGTCTTGCTTTATATTTCCGATTACTCGATGTATGACTACTTGGGTGCCGGTAAGGCACGATCCACGAACCCAAAGCGTCGTGACAAAAGTGGTATCGAGCGATTAATCCTCGGAAAGTGTCTGACCGTATCTAGTAAGTCTTGATTATCGGTGTGTTGTGCACCAATAATGTCGAGGCTATAGGATATTTAGGATTGGTTTCCATTCTTCTCATTACGAGATCGTGCTTTAGAGTCGTGTTATAGGTTGG
Source organism: Przewalskia tangutica (assembly GCA_029844215.1). Lineage (NCBI taxonomy): Eukaryota > Viridiplantae > Streptophyta > Magnoliopsida > Solanales > Solanaceae > Przewalskia > Przewalskia tangutica. Next base: position 102,641,045 of record CM056726.1, read on the forward strand.
ACCCTCTAACGTATTCCTTTCTATGCTGATTATGCCTCACGTAAGGCAACCGGGCCCGGAAGGGCAAAGCGAGGAGGCGCTAGCGAGACACCCAGTCACGAGGGCTCGTGCCCGGTCTATCCGAGGCAGCGAGTTCTATGACGCCCCGCCCGGCCAGCGAGACCACAGTACCGCCTCGTCCCACGGCTGGGCGGAGAGTTAGGGTACAAGGAGATGCCCGACTATTGGCTAAAGTTGTGGCGTCGAGGAGAGATTGGATCACGGCGATTCAGTTCGGCTCGGCTCGGTCGCGCGTAGTGCACCCGAGGCGAGATAGTTTGAGACTACGGGATTTCCTTAGTTGTAGCCCGCGAGTTTTTGGTCGGCGGGAGGATGATCGCGAGGAGTTCATCCGTCGACTCTGAAGAATCACGAGGTGATCAAGGCCTCGGAGACAGTCTGTGACCTTTGGTTCGCGTCGGTGCGTGATACCGCGATCGATTGGTTTGATTCATGGGAGTTATCCGGGAAACCGCGTCCCGTCAGCTACTTGGGATGAGTTCTCGCAGGCTTTCCTCACTCACTTCTTGCCTCCACGGATGAGGAGGGCGCGGTGATAGATTTTTACCATCGAGGCGAGAGAGGGCCTTGTCGGGAGTACAATGTCGAGTTTGATTCATTGGCTCGATATGTCCCGGATTGGTGCAGATATGGAGGATAGGGTGCACCACTATGTCACCGGGCTGAAGCGACTATATGGCGAGTCGTATGCGGGTGTTTCTCTCGGTAGGTATGGACATTACCGCGTGCAGCTCACGCCCTTGGATGCGAGGCGCGAAGGTCGGCAGTGGGCGACGGCGGCGAGAAGAAGGCCGGGGCGGGAGGTCTTCGGTGGTTATCGTGGTGGCGGCCTCGGCGGCGATCTAGATTCGCACCGCACGGCTCGAGCACTCTGCACCGTCCTCAAGGCCGCCGAGTTTTCGAGGCGGACTGGGCCAGGGCTTGGGCGTCGAGTAGCGCGAGTGCGGCGATCGGGACCACCACGGTGTGGCCGTCACGGTAGATCCCATTACGGGAAGTGTGGTACTACTTTTGGAGCTTGTTACGATTGTGGCCAGCAGGTCACTGCGAGGCTGTCGGCCGAAGCGTGGCGGTGGTAGGGCTCGACGCCGAGTTCATTGCCGCTTCATCATCTCCTCTGATTACTCGCCCGGAGCGAGGTACTCGTGGGTCGGCCAGTCGGGGCGGTCGTGGCTCGGGTCCCGATTCTAGCGGTCCTCGAACCGCATTTATGCTTTGTCCACCGGGATCGGAGGCCTCACCGATGTCGCCACGGTACCTTATCGGTTCTGGGTTTGATGTGTATGCTTTGATAGATCCGGTTCTACTCATCTATATATCTCCCTTGTTGCTAGTAGGATAGGGATAGAGCACGAGTCCATAGACCCTTTCGAGGTAGCTACGCCGGTGGGTGATTCGGTGGTAGCTCGGCGGGTATATAGAGCTTGTCTGTGACCATTCTGATCGTCGGACCACTGGCGACTTGATAGAGTTGGAGATGATTGACCGGCGTGATTATGGGGATGGATTGGCTAGCTTCACTACGCCAATGTAGGCTGAGAGAGAGTAATGCGGTTCGATTTCACTGAGGCCGGTTGTTGAGTGGGAGAACGCACGGTATCGCCGGAGGTAGGTTTATTTCTACCTCGAGGCTAGGAAGATGGTGCGAAGGGTATATCTACCATCTCGTTCGGGTGTTTGATCTTGAAGGCTGCGGTACGATTTTCCGTCGATTCGGTGGTCGAGAGAGTTCCCAGACGTGTTTCAGGCGACCTCCGGGTATCCTCCCGAGAGGAGATTGAGTTTTGTATTGACATATTGCGGACACTCGGCTATTTCCATTCCGCCATCTGAGAATGGCACTGCCGAGTTGAGAGAGTGAAGGACCGGTGAGATTTCTTTGGAGAAGGTTTTATCGCACCTAGTGTTTCTCCATAGAAGCGCCGGTATTGTTCGTGAAAAAGAAGGGCGGGGCGCTGCGCATGTGTGTTGACTTCTGACGGTGAACAAGGTGACCATTAAACGAATACCCCCTTCCGGGATTGATGATTTGTTCGACGACGATTGCGAGCGCGAGATGTTTCTCAAGATTGATCTGCGTTCGCTATCATCGTTCGTGCGAGAGGTGGATGTCCCTAGGATCGCATTCGGACGATGCAGGCATTATGAGTTGAGGTCATGCTTTTGGGTTGACCAATGCTCGTGGTATTCATGGATTTGATGAGCGAGTGTTCAAACCATTTTGACACGTTTGTGATAGTGTTCATTGATGATATCTTGGTTTATTCTCGCTCGAGCGGGAGCATGCGGAGCATTTGAGGCTGTCTTGTGATTCTCGAGACCAGCGATTATGCGCCAAGTTTTCCAAATGTGAGTTTTGGTTGACTTGATGGCGTTTCTTGGGCATATTGTCGGTGATGGCATTCGAGTTGATCTGGCCAAGATCGGCGATCGAGACTTGGCCTGAACCTACTACTCCGACAAAGGTTCGCGATTTTACGGGCCTTGCGAGATATTATCGGCGGTTCGTAGAAGTTTGCTTATCTACTGCACCATTGACTAGGTGACTCGAGCGACAAGTTTGATGGGTGATGCTTGTGGCGGGGTTTCCGATTCTTGAAAGAGAGGCGGACCGCCCCGTTCTTACTCTTCCGGAGGTCGGATGGTTACGTCGTGTATTGCGATCGTCGGACATCGGGTTGGGATGTGTGTTGATGCGGCATGGCGGGGTTATAGCATATGCATCCGACAAGCAAGAAACACGAGAGGAACTACCCCACCCATGATTTGGAGTTGGCGGCTGTGATTCACGCCTTGAAGATCTGGAGGCACTATTTGTATGGGGTTCACGTGGATATTTTACGCACCACAAGAGCCTCAGTATATCTTCGGCCGAGGAGGTGAACTTACGGCGAGACGGTGGTTAGAGTTGCTTAAGGATTACGATGTTGATATCCCTGTACCACCCGGGAAGGCAATGTTGTGGCGGATGCTCTTGGTCGTAGGTCGATGGGAAGCCTATCGGATGTGCGACTATGGAGGAGGACATGGTTCGTGATTTGCATCGATTAGCGAGCCTTGGTGTCCGTTTGATTGATTCGATAGCGGTGGGGTTAGAGTTCGTGAGGTTGCAGTCTTCCATCGTCGAGGAGGTGAAGAGGCAACGATTCGAGGATCGGCTTTGATTCGATATCGTGATACGACTCTTCGTGAGGCAAGCGGTCCTTTTGAGGTAGCACCGATGGGGTGCTAAGGTTTGAGGCGGTGTGTGTTCGGATGTTTGAGGACTTGGCGGAGTTCTTGGGAAGCACACGCGGCGCGTTACTCTATCCATCCAGGGTCGACCAACATGTACCACGACCGTAGATCTGTGGATGGGTGGGCTGGCTGGAAGAGGGACGTTGCAGAGTTCCTAGCTCAGTGACCGTGTTGTCAGCCGGGGAAGGTAGAGCACGAGGCACGGTGGTTTATTCTGACGATTGAGATCCCGACCGGAAGTGGGAGGTAATCAACATGGACTTCATCACGGATTACCTCGCTCGGAGAGACATGATTCTATATGGGTTATCGTCGACGGTGTGAAATCAGCCCACTTTCTTCCGTCGGGGCGACTTTTTGGTGAGGATTATGCGGACTTTACATCAGAGATCGTCGATCGCATGGAGTCCCTACTTGATCATATCGACGAGGAGCCGGTTTACGGCTAACTTCAGGAGGTCCTTCGCAGGGTTTAGGGGCGCGAGTGAGCACGAGTCGCATTTCATCCACGCAGACGGACAGCAGAGCGCACTATCGCACTCTTGAGATATCTGCGAGCTGTGTTATTGACTTCATTGGTAGTTGGGAGGATCATTTGCCTCTGGTTGAGTTCGCGTATAATAATAGCTACCACTCCAGTATTCAGATGGCGCCTTATGAGGCCTTGTATGGGAGGAAGTGCGGTCGCCTATAGGTTGGTTCGATGTGGGCGAGTGCGGCTAGTGGGACCAGATTTGGTACAACGAGCGATGGATAAGGTGAAGCTTATCCGAGCGCTATTGACTCGAGTCGGCAAGTCGTATCACGAGATCATCGTCGTCGGCATCTTGAGTTCGAGGTTCATGATTGGATTTTCCTAAAGGTGTCACCCATGAAGGGTGTGATGAGATTTGGGAAGAAGGAAACTCGGCCAAGGTACATTGGGCGTTTGATTGTCCACGAGGTAGGCAAGGTTGCACATGAGTTGAATCTGCCGTCCGATCTGGAGGCGGTCATCCGATTTTCACGTATCTATCTTTGAGGAGATGTATCGGGATCCATCTAGGTACACCCGATTGACGATGTCCAGTGACCGGGGTTATCGTATGAGAGATTCCCATAGCGATAGTCGATCGTCGAGTTAGGCGTCTGCGGACGAAGGGCGTGGCCGTCAAAGTCTTGTGGCGGAACGAGCTCGGGAGGAGATGGCGTGGGAAGCCGGAGGACATGAGGCGAAGTATCCTCACCTATTCCCACACCTCCGGGTAATTCACTTTCCTACTTGTAAATTTCCATTATCATTTATGCCTAAGTGTTATTTTGTGGCCATGTGTGGCACTTACAAAGCTGTTTAAGCTTCATCGATAATCGTCTTGAGAAGGAACATTCGGGACGAATGTTTCTAAGAGGGGAGAATGTTATACCCGTATTTCCAGTATGTCGTGAGAATACGTCTGAAAGTTTGGCCTTAAAGTTAGCCTTGGGCGTTTTTGTACACAACTCACTAAAAGAATCGTTTCGACGAAACATTTCCACGACTTTCGTAGGGAAAATTCCGGCTATGCCATTACTAATTTTGCGGATTTTTCCAGAGGCGAAACATTTTGGACCAACGGGAGGCGACACTGGCACCCTCCCATTGATGGAACAGATCGTCCATTGGACGAAATTGGAGAGGAAGTGCGTTTTTGTGCCTTGTGCACAAGTCGAGGAGTTGGTAGGATATTTGTGTGGAGTAAATCTTCACCCTACACTTGCCTTGCACTTGTCTTAATCTTGGCCATTGGTTGGCCACTTCTTGACCTATAAATACCCCCCTTAAGATGAAGAGTTCTTCATCCACAAAGTTATCTTCCAAGTCTAAAAATCCTCTCCTCTCCCTTGAGCCATTTCGTCCAAACACCTTCCCCCTTTGAGTAGTTGGGTAGGCTTCCTCCCCCCCTAGCCTAGCCAAAACCTACCCCCCTCCCTTGGTAGAAAAAGTTGCCTTCTTGTATTGTTATAATGCCCAAAATACCCTAGCCCAAATACCTTAGTACTTAGTAGAAGTTGTGAAGAACTTCTAAGGTTTCATGGGCATACAACTTAGGAGCAAAACCTTGCTCAGGCGCGACTTTTTCTAGGATATTATTGGGCTTACCGAGGTAACTAATCCTAACCCTCTTTTGAATTAGAGAATACTTACTGTTGTAGTATTAGAATAAGTATTAAATACTTAGAAGAATATCACAGAATAGAATTGAACTGTTACCACAGTAGAAGGGTTTAAAAGAAGAATAATCAAACTGTACTTACATAGGATTTGTTTTCTGATGAACTTATATAGCTCACCGGTAGGGATGTCTTGTAACTTTCCATAGAATTGTGAACCCCTGTTTAGAATGACCTTGAGTAGTCTTTGATAGATGTCTGTGACTATTATAGGTGACTCTCTGCGACATATTGACTTGGCGGTGGTTTTATTTGAGAAGGTATGTGATTCTTCCTAAAGCATGATATTTTACAATATATATAGTGCGGTGACGTACGTGTTAACTAAAATATAACTACGGCAATGTCTTTGACTTAAGCTGAATAATACTTACGGCAATGCCTCGGCTTAAGCTGAATAACACTTACGGCAATGCCTCACTTAAGCTTTGAATAATAAAAATCAAAACATTTCATAAGAATCTTGAATCATTTTTAACAAGCTTAAGAGTTATACTAGCTTTATGGGAAGTTAAGTATAACCACTTAAGATTGATAAAAGAAACAAGTTTGCCTATGTGTTTATAACGGACTTATGTTGAATTGTGAAAAGAATACTAAGATGGTTTGATAAGTAGACATGATATGATGCTATGTGTGTGTTAGTATCTTGTAACGTTTGTATAAGAGAGTATCCTTGTTGTGCTTATGTTGTTTAAAGATAAGTTGTTATGTTAGTGTACCATCACTCACCTCTTGAGATGATCACGGGGTTAAGGCGCCTCCGTCACGGGGTAGACTCAGCGATGCAGGACCATGATTCGAGAATACCTCATGCGGGTCGGGGGCCTATGCGGAACTACGAGTTCGAGTTAGTATGCGGGGTTATGCCTCATGCGGTCTATGTGGCCATGCGGACAACGAGTCGGGGCGATGCGAGGAGTAGCTACCCTCGATGCGGGGTTATACCTCATGCGGGCCCGTGAGTGGCCTATGCGGACTCGAGTCCGTGATTAGGCTTGCGAGTGATAATACGGCGAGTGGCCTGCTTGAATCATTCGCGGCCTAGAAAAGAACTATTACAGTATACATATTGTTGCTCTTGTTTTTGATGAGGCACTATGCGGTTCCATGATTGCTTCATACATATTTGTAAACCGGTTTTAAAAAGTGTTATGATTTCATTTAAGTACTTTACTGATTTCACATACTTAGTACTGTTATCGACCTCCTTGGGGCTGCGTTCATGCCGCAGTAAGAGGCGGCAGTGCTAGATCCACATTCTTAGGATCTCTACGTTGGTGTCGGGAGCTCCATCTTCTCCGGAGGCTCTACTTTTGGGTATGATCTCCCTGTTGTAGATAGTTTTGTACAGTCAGGGTATGGCGGGGCCCTGTCCCGCCATAGTTGTATATTTCCTTAGAGGTCTGTAGTCATGTTGTACAGTGTCGGATGTAACTGCTAAACTATGTTTATATATATATGCCGAAAGGCGATGTTTTCTCACATAAACTGTGTCTTATTTTATAAACTGTTTCATGTCTTGCTTTATATTTCCGCTGATTACTCTGATGTATGACTACTTGGGTGCCCCGGTAAGGCACCAGTCACGGGCCCCGAAACGGGTCGTGACAAAAACCTATGTTGATTATTATGTTGGAGAAAATGCGTGTTTTGAAAATATAAAGGATGCTTCAAAGTATTTTATAAAAGGAGGCATATTGATAAAAGTTTGTAAGACTAATGCTATAAAAATATATGTAAAGTTTTAAAGTGTGCGTTTATATTATTTATAATGTAAGCCATGCAAAGTTGATTTATGGACTAAATATATGTACTTGCTTTATAAAAATACATATAAAGCTAATTTTGGATAAGTGCATTGTAAAATATATAATGTTGAAAGTATGCATTTATATTGTTTATAAAATGAATATGTGCAAAGTCGATTGATTTGGCTAAGGATATGCAATTATCTGCGAAATCAAAGAAGTGGAGAGTTAGTTTCATGTTTAGATATGCAATTTTAACGATTAGGTAAAAGATTAGATATGAATGACAAGCCTAAGATAAATAATTAGAAGTGCATTTAATTCTAAATCACCTTCCCACCTTTTATGTTCAAAGACTAATTGAACTAGCTTTTCTATTAATTACAAAGTTAGATAATAAAATTGCGATAAACAAATAAAGGCATAAAATGAGGCAATGAGATTTAAAGAGTAAGAGGAGTTGAGATGGATGACGACGTCATCTTGTCCTATTTTTGTTTAGAAATTTCTGAAGCAGGAATGCGGATGAATGTGGATGCGGGTCCCATTTGAAGTAATTCATGAATGAGTCTCGCCATGAGACTCTTCATTTTTGCTCCGATGCATTTCATGTAGGAAAATAAGAAAAAAAAATTAGTATATTATCAAATAATAGCCAACGTCGGCATAAAATTTAAACATGGAAAGTCACTTTATTTCGGTAACCAATGGGTCCCGAAATGACCTTTATCAAGGTCAGATCTGCCCGGAGCAAACTGAATGCGGTGCAAGCCCAATCACATGCAGAGGGGTATATCGAAACAAGTTCTAATTTAATAACCTCGATGCTATGTCTATCAAATATCTCACACATAATTAACTAGGAGTAGGATTTTAACAAAAGAACAAGGATACTTTAATCTCCAGCTAAGCAAGATCATACAGCGGCCCAAAATAACATAAATATGCACCTATCTCCACTGTTTACTTCATATTCATTAGAGTTCTAAGTATTTAACACTTGAGCCCAACATGGAATGAAAACATACATTCAATTCTTATGATGATGTAGTCCAGAAAATAATTAAAAGACACCATATTTACATGGATTGTCTGATAAGCCATCCATATTAAATCATAAGAGTAGTAGTGCGAAATTATATATTGCCGAACCAGAATACACAAATCTGAATATTATTAACTCAAGTTAATATAATCTACTACACTCGAAATTAAGCATTCCACAATCAACAACAGAACTAACACTGATATGAAATTAAGAAATAGATAAACCACGTCATTTCTGTTTACAGGACGCTGCAGGAAAGAACTGGACAGGAGTTAAAGATATCCTTTATTCTTAGGTGAGTCATCCTCAAGTGGTTAAGTTACATTTCCATTCAAATGAGTAGTTTCACCATTAGACTGTATTTATACATGCTTATTACATGGAAACATGACTGTAAATTAAGCACCGAAAGTGAATAGACAATGCAGCCAACTAATTCAGATGTATACTCATCCAAGTGAGGCAAACATGTAGTTAATTTGATAAACGAATGACACAGAATGAACATGTGATTAAACATGCATATCTTCTCAGATATACATATGTTCGACGAGAGAAGGGTATTAAGTTGGGCAAATGATAAGTTTACAATTCTTTTTTCCTACACACCACATATAAAGACTGATTTCCCGACCCGTTTATTTCTTTTAACTCTTAATTTTCTGCTTTCATACTCTACAAGTTTGTAAACATGCAACTGATATGGTTATTAAACAGATTTAGTTGAATCGTCTCCGTAACACGGTTAGTTGAAAACTGGTCATTCATCCGGATAACAAACTATTGATATCTGAAACCTCGGACACAACACCATTGAGCAAGTCAAACATAAAAACCAGTATCCAGGATCAAAGACAGGGGACGATTATTGCTCTGTAGATCAGGCCAATAAAATAGCAAGCGACATGCGAATACAGATACATGTACGGATAGATGCCGACACAATCATGTAACAGCCATCAAACATGTGGTTTAACATAGGCGAAACCATATATTAACCTAATAATCCTAGATAAATCTCAACTCTCGACTGACATGCTCAACAATTGATCCCCGTAGACTCAGCAGTAGGTGATTTATTTAGTCACGTATGCGACATATCACAAATGCCAGATTGGCCTAAACACATCAAAAATCACAGCCATGCATATTAACAGCAATTCATATTAACTAAACATGCTTAGTAATTACCTTATAAACTTAAACAACCTTTGGTATTAATTCAACACATGTTCAATCAGTCACGTAAACGCATATCATACATACTACTATCAAACAAAAATTAAGACAGAAAGGGTAATGAATTTACCTTCTCCGGGAAGCGAACCGGGACAGCGTATCAAGTCGTCGATCCACTCGGGGGGTTTTGTTGCGACGCGATTTAAAGGGACAAGATTTATTCCCGATTTTTCTCAATGCTTTTCTCTGCGGAAATTCCTTTCTTATTGGGTTTTCCCTGGTTTCCTATGGATGCCGATGCATGCGGACGCTGAAGGCTTTAGTATTTTCTCTGTGCCCCTCCTCTGTTTTTTCCTCCCTTGCATGTGTAAAATGGTTTATATAGCCTTAATGTTGGTTCCAAGTTAGGATAAGTTTGAATCAATTTTTGGACTGATTTTCTTGTGATTTTGGTGCTAATTTCGGTGTTAAGATTGGAAGGATTTGGTTACCATTTTCGATGCAATTACTGATAATTCTTACCGAAATCAAATAGGGGAATTTTATGGTAAGTGTTCGGGTGTATTTTGAGTGTAAGTTAGGGCGAGATTTAGGGAGATTTCGGATGCTCATTGAAGATTTCAGGACTGATTTTTACCCAAAATACATAGGGGATTTTACGGTAAACTTGTTATGAAGATTCTTTTGATATGGTTTTGGGACGGGATTTTGGGGAAGTTTCGCGGCGATTTTTGATGATATGCAGCGGATTTTTTAGGTTTTGTTGTGGGTGTATTAGGTTAGGTTTTACTTTTGATGAGGAAGTGAGGTAATGGGCGGACTAAAGGGCTGGGGTGAGCTGAAGAGGAAGGATGTGGGCTGCGGGTTGGGCCAAGGGAATTAGATGTGGGCTGGTGAGTTATTAAATAAAGGTGTTGGGCTTGGACGATTTTGGATTAGCTTTGGGTGTTAGTTTTAAGTATTAGTGTTTATTAAATTTGAGTAGAGTTTTATGTGTTAAATTAAAACGAGTGGGGAATAAAGATGGGGTTTAAATTATTTAAATGCTAAATGCGGATATGACATTTAAGGATTGCTTAATGTTTCATAAATGCGACGCTATTATTTAGAAATCTTATTTATTATGCATACTTCGCGATTTTAAATTAAAATTAAATTAATGAGGGGTTTCAATTGCTTGTGAAGTTGCTTTGGATATGTAGATATAATTTTAAGGAATGCTTAATGCTTGAGATGTCATTATTTATTTATTTATTTATTTATTATTATTAAAATTATTAAGAATTAAGGGAAATAGAATAAGGCTTAAATTGTGAATAATATTTATGCGAATGCGGACGTGAGACTCCAAAAATGTTTAATGCTCTACATAGAAATGCGATGTCATTATTAAATCGTTTATTTGTGCATGTATTAATATTTTATTGTTGCATTTTATTATTATAAAATTATAAAAAATTATTTTGAAAAAATTGGTGTAATTTTATAGTTAATGATTGGACGTGAGGGTCAAAATTGAGTGTCAACAACTTGTCCCTCTTTTTATGGAGATGATGGAAGAGTCTTCAGACAAACACGTTGACTTATAACCAATTTTGTCTCCTCAGAATCAAAATGCTGGGCAGTTGAGGTAAGGTTGACACAAATTCAAAATTGTCCCAGTGTCGAGTTATGACGACGCTGGGCTACCATGGTCAAACACCAAGGCGGGCTGATGCGGACTCAAAATTTGTCCCAGTGTCGAGTTCTGACGACACTGGGTCGACGTGATGTTAAAATAAAAATAAATTGGCTTGAACTTAGGGGTGTACCGATATTGACTTATGAAAAACACTGGGCTTATTAGTGATGTGGAATGAGTGGACCGACGCTCGAGGCCGCTTCTGCCATTCGTTGGGAAGGTTGGCCCCCCAACAAATTGCCCCGGTTCGCTGTAAGAGAAAATCCACGTTGTGCTCCTGCTCCTGCATGCTAAGACTTAAGCAAAAGGTTAGTGCATAACTATTAAGGCAAAAAATGATAAGCAGTGTAATTGTATGAGTAAAAATGTTATCCTGTAAAACGTGATGGCGGTTGTGCTGATGTGATACTGCAAATGCTGTGATTTCGTCCTTGCACGGACGTGTTGCGGATATGTTGTCCTTGCTGCAACTGCCCCTGTAGACTAAAGCTCAAGAAAGAGTTAGTGCATAACAGTTAAGACAGTATAATAAAGCATGAATAAGAAACACAATTTTGAGAGTAGAGAAATCGTCCCTGCGTAGATGTGATATGCTGATGACGTCGTCTTTGGACTTGGCATCATTTTTGTACGGACGTCGTTTCGGACTCTGAGTCATTTCCGGACTTGGCGTCATTTTCGGACTTGGCGTCATTTTCGGACTTGGCGTCGTTTTCGGACATGGCGTCTTTTTCGGACATGGCGTCTTCGGACATGACGTCTTTTTCGGACATGGCGTCGTTTTTGGACATGACGTCGTTTTCGGGCTGGCGTCATTTTCGGACTGGCGTCGTCTTTGGACTCGGCGTCATTTTCGGACTCGGCGTCGTTTTCGGACTCGGCGTCATTTCGGACATGGCGTCATTTTCGGACATGGCGTCGTTTTCGGACTGGCGTCGTTTTCGGACATGGCGTCATTTTCGGACATGGCGTCGTTTTCGGACATGGCGTCGTTTTCTGACTGGCGTCGTTTTCGGACATGACGTCGTTTTTGGACTGGCGTCGTTTTCGGACATGGCGTCGTTTTCGGACTTGACGTCGTTTTCGGACTTGGCGTCGTTTTCGGACATGGCGTCGTTTTCGGACTTGGCGTCATTTTCGGACTTGGTGTCCTTTTCGGACATGGCGTCGTTTTCGGATTTGGCGTCGTTTTCGGACTTGGAGTCGTTTTCGGACTCGGCGTGTTTTTCGGACTCGACGTCGTTTTCGGACTCGGCGTCTTTTTCGGACTTGGCATCATTTTCGGACTGGCGTCATTTTCGGACATGACGTCGTTTTCGGACTTGGCGTCGTTTTCGGACATGGCGCCATTTTCAGACATGGCGTCGTTTTCGGACTTGACATCGTTTTCGGACTTGAAGTCATTTTCGGACTCGGCGTCGTTTTCGGACTTGGCGTCATTTTCGAATTTGGCGTCGTTTCGGACACGATGTTGATGAAGGTGTTGATGCTACTATTTTGTACGATGTGTAGGACGTTGCGAATGCTGATGTCTCTTCTCGGACTTGAGGGATGTTGCGGATGCCGATATCGTTTCTGCGCGGACTTGCTGGATGCTGCGAATGCTTGTTGAATGCTGCTAATGCGGACTTGCTGGATGTTGCGAATGCTTGTTGAATGCTGCTAATGCGGACTTGCTGGATGCTGCTCCTGTAAATTAAGGACCCTGTAGGCTAAAGCTTAAAAATTAGTGCACAAATTTTAAGACAAAATGATAGAGCTTGAATGTGATCTTGTGAGTAGGGATGTTGTAACGTGCTGAAGGTGTCGTTGTTGCAGATGTTGGGGGCGTCATTGCGTAGACGTAATGCTGATGGCGTCACTGCCTGGATGTATTGCTGTTGACGTCATTGCATAGACGTAGTGTTGTTGGCGTCGTTGCGTAGACGTAGTGCTGATGGCGTCGTTGCGTAGACATAATGCTGATGACGTCATTGCGTGGACGTGATGCTGATGACGTCGTCGTCTGGACGTGTTGTTGATGCTCCTGTAGAATAAATGCTCCCGTAAGCTAAACTTTAGAAAAATTAGTGTATAACTGTTACAATAGAATGATAAATATATGAGAAATGCAATTCTGTGAGTAGGGATGTCGTCCCTGTATGATATGTGCGAATGCCGAGATGTTGTTGTAATGCATTTTTGTGAACCGTATGAATTGTCATGATGTCTTTGTTGTGCGTTTGTGCACTGCATGAATTGCAATTTGACTCTAGGCCCGAGCTGATGCGCTAGACTTTGTTGCGGGATTTGAATTTTGATTGTTGATGTCTGTCTGTTTCTGCTGCTTCTTTCTGCTTCTGCTGATATGAAGAACTTTTGTTGTATTTTCTGCTTCTTCTAGTATGAAGAAACTTTTATTAAATCTTCTGCTAATATGAAGAACCTGTGCTCAAAAAAAATTTGTGAGTTTGAGGGGGGCGGTTGATTCGCATTGACTTTGTAGTTTTGACTCTTGATGCTCGGACGTCTGCCTTGTTTGGACTCATAACCCCTGTCTGGTTTCCTACCTTGTCCCAGTTCTGAATATGCAAAGGGCGTTTGGCCTAAAGTGGGTCTCAATGGGGTTGCTTGTATATTATGTGTATTTTTGTTATTTTCAAAATAAGGGAAAATTTTCTAATGGTGTGACCGAAGCCGATTTAGGCCGCCTACGTATCACCATGAGGGAATCAGGTCATGACGTAGTTCATTACAAGCGAAATTGGGTGAAATTAAAATTTCTGGAGGTGGGACCGAAGCTGAAACGGCCGCCTACGTATCCGCCAAGGGAATCAGGTCAAACGTAGTTCCATTTTATTACATATAAAGGGCAAAATATATTAAACTAACTATTTCAGGACTCGGCGGGCCAAGGCAGGGGCACAAGTCCACTTCTTCTTGCTCTGTGTCTTCAATGGTTGAGTCTTCAGCAGGATCATCTCTTGCAGCACACAACTTAGACGAATGACTTATTCAATGGTTAAACAATCTCCGGCAAGGAGCACCCCCTTTTCCCTGGCGGTTGGTCGATGATTTAACTTTCTTCCCTTTTTTGGGCTGGCGTAATAGTCCCTTCCAGACTGTTTTCTCCATCTTTAGCTATCATGCTCACATGGGCATCTTCATAACCGGGAAGAAGGTTATTGTTTGCATTGAGATGAGCATCTTTCAGCTGAATGACTCCCTCTTTGATTAACTCCTCTATTATGTCCTTGAGTGTATAGCAATTTTCGATGTCGTGTCCCTCGGCACCGGAGTGGTATGCACAATGTTTGGTTTTATCGTGCCCTCGGGAAGTAGGCCTGGGGGTATTTCTGGGAATCGGCTGGAGTATTCCTGCGGCTTTCAGCTTCTCATACACTTGGGCTATGAGTTCGGCTAAAGGTGTATAGGTTCTGGTTGGCTTTCTCTCAGCATCTATGCGGGGTTTGGGTCCGTTTGGTGTGCGGGTTCGTGATTGTGGTGAGTATTTTAGGTATGCTGATTGGGTATGGTAAACAGGATATGGGGTAGCGCAGTGCTGATAGTATGACTGTGGATTTTGAGTGTTTTGGTTATAGTAAGAAGGCGGTGAGCTTTGATACACTGGAAGTTGTTCTGGCCTATGTTCCTGAATGACCATGATAGAGGGTGATGCATCTCTTTTCCTCTGTGAGGTACCTCCGATGGAATCTGACTGCACTGCTCTGCTAGTTGCTTGTAGGGCTGTCAGGTTTGTAATCCTGCCCGTTTTAATGCCTTCTTCCACGAAGTCGCCCATTCTTACGACTTCTGCAAAACTTCGCCCAATTACACTGATCATCCTTTCATAATACGTCGCGTCTTTTAACGACTGCACGAACAAGGTGGTCATTTCGCTCTCTGCCATTAGAGGTTGAACCTTTGTTGCTTATGACCGCCACCTCAGGGCGTATTCCCTGAAAGTTTCTGTGGATTTCTTTTCAAGTTTCATAAGATAAAATCTATCCGGGACAGTGTCAGTGTTGAACCTGAATCTATCCATGAAATCTTATGCCATGGCATTCCAACCGTCCCATTTTTTAGGGTCTTGGCATGTGTACCAGTCCAGCGCCTCGCCAGTTAGACTCCTGATGAATAGTTTCATGATGATTGCTTGATTTTTCCCAACTCCAATCAATTTGTCGCAATATGACCTTAGATGAGCTCGAGGATTCCCTTTTCCATCGAACATGTCAAATTTGGGCACCTTGTATCCCACAGGTAATTCAACGTCGGGGTGCATACATAAGTTTTCATATTCTAAACCTTCCCCCCCTTGTTTATCTGAATGCTTTTGAATGCCTCTTTCAAGCTACAAATTTCTTTTGCCACATTTTCCTCAGCTCTAGCTCGAGTCTGCCGCTCCACTTCCCTGTATTGATCTGTCTCTTGAGAGGATGCATGCATAATAAATGGTTGGCTTTCGGTCGGATGTGGTAATCCCCCGTATTGTTTATTAGGACTAGTGATGCGTGTCCTCTGCTTGTATTGGGTGGCTTGGCAATTTGGGTTGAGTGGGGAGATATAAGTAGGTGGAGGTTGAGATGTGTATGTAGTAAACGAACCATTTTGGAGGTCGGTTTGCAAATTGACCGGTTGAGTGACATTTTGGTGTGAGCTGGTATGTTGCGGTCTCTGCGGGGAGCTTTGGGGAAGTGGAGGCTCAAGGGCTTGTGACACGATTGCATTTGTCCTTTGCTCTGGGAGGGGTGCATTCAAGCTAATAGACAGGTTTGTGATATTTCAGAGCCTTTCTATTTCGGCCTGCATGATTTTCATTTGCTGCAATAGTTTAGCGAGGTGTTGATCATTGGTGTTTCTCCTTTCTAACGCCTCTGCATCCTCTACAGGAACGGGGATGAGTCCTAAGTTGTTTCGTTATGGTGCCTCTGAATTAGTCATTTATTGGATGATTGTGCTTCTACCAGTCAACGCGAATCAACCTTTTTGGGGGTAAGCTAGGCAAAATAACCCTCTAACAAATGAAGCAAACCAAGTTAGTATAATATGCAAAGAATTGCAGGCAATATATAATAATAAGAAAATTGCAAATCAAGCGCGTGCTCTAACATGTTTGGGACCCCTTTATGCCAGAGGTAGGCCTAAACGTCACATATGCGCGTTTATGATGGATCTGTCCAAGCCGTCCAACTGTAATGCTTTTGTTGGAAATGGCGACCAAATGACGGTGCACTTTTTTCCAATTTCAGCATGTCATGATTAGGCTTGGATTTGTCTATCATTGTCACGCTACACATAATATGCTGGTTGGCCGTTGGGTTGAGAAACCCGTCGACAAGTTTGGGTGTTTTTCCTAATTGTGGTGTCGATACCAAGGACCGACCCACCTAAGGTAAATGCATGCATGCCTTAAAATAAAGGGTGGTATGGCTCTATCCTGAGTTTCTAAGATTTGGCTTTACTAGACGCAAGGTTCCCGAGCGGACAACTCGAGAGAGAAGGCTACGCGGCCACCGGTTAGACTGGGCACTCCACGTATATTACCAACTCTCCTAAATTTAGATTTTGAAGAAAGAATTTTGCTGATGCACCAAGCGCACCTCGCATGTAGTGTGTGATAGTGTGAATTTTCCAGAGTGGAAGAAATATGAGCGGAATGCCAGTTTAAGAAAAGCAGTAAAGCAAATAGCAATTAAAATAAATAAAACAAAATACAACACACAAAAATTGAACGCAAAAATAATGGCCAAATAATAACCCTATGTCTGTTGTGGTTAAGAACCTTAATTCCCCAGCGGAGTCGCCATTTCTGTCACGCCCTTTTCCGACCGCGACATTATTTTAGCGAATCCTGCTTAAATAGAAATTGTTAGAAAAATAAAATAAATGCTAAAAGGGTTAAAGAGTTTAAATAATGCTAAAGTGGTGCTAAAATACTAAAATGCTAAAAGGGTTCGCGGAGTCGCCACCTAATTAGTTTGGGTGAATTGTGACACCTAAATGTTAACTATGTTAAAAGTCAACATTAACTCCATTTCTTATGGTCTGCAAAACTAGTGTGAGATTCTGGGTAAGAGTTCTTTATTAATCCAGAGGGAAGAGATTAGACACCCTCTAAGATCCACTAACTTGCGGTTGTCCTGCCAAACCTAGGTTGATTATTATGTTGGAGAAAATGCGTGTTTTGAAAATATAAAGGATGCTTCAAAGTATTTTTATAAAAGGAGGCATGTTGATAAAAGTTTGTAAGACTAATGCTAAAAAAATATATGTAAAGTTTTAAAGTGTGCGTTTATATTATTTATAATGTAAGCGATGCAAAGTTGATTTATGGACTAAATATATGTACTTGCTTTATAAAAATACATATAAAGCTAATTTTGGATAAGTGCATTGTAAAATATATAATGTTGAAAGTATGCATTTATATTGTTTATAAAATGAATATGCGCAAAGTCGATTGATTTGGCTAAGGATATGCAATTATCTGCAAAATCAAAGAAGTGGTGCGTTAGTTTCATGTTTAGATATGCAATTTTAACGATTAGGTAAAAGATTAGATATGAATGACAAGCCTAAGATAAATAATTAGAAGTGCATTTAATTCTAAATCACCTTCCAACCTTTTATGTTCAAAGACTAATTGAACTAGCTTTTCTATTAATTACAAAGTTAGATAATAAAATTGCGATAAACAAATAAAGGCATAAAATGAGGCAATGAGATTTAAAGAGTAAGAGGAGTTGAGATGGATGACGACGTCATCTTGTCCTATTTTTGTTTAGAAATTTCTGAAGCAGGAATGCGGATGAATGTGGATGCGGGTCCCATTTGAAGTAATTCATGAATGAGTCTCGCCATGAGACTCTTCATTTTTTATCCGATGCATT
This sequence comes from Przewalskia tangutica, assembly GCA_029844215.1. Taxonomy (NCBI): domain Eukaryota; kingdom Viridiplantae; phylum Streptophyta; class Magnoliopsida; order Solanales; family Solanaceae; genus Przewalskia; species Przewalskia tangutica. The sequence goes on from CM056726.1 coordinate 102,659,063, forward strand.
TCATGTAGGAAAATAAGAAAAAAAAATTAGTATATTATCAAATAATAGCCAACATCGGCATAAAATTTAAACATGGAAAGTCACTTTATTTCGGTAACCAATGGGTCCCGAAATGACCTTTATCAAGGTCAGATCTGCCCGGAGCAAACTGAATGCGGTGCAAGCCCAATCACATGCAGAGGGGTATATCGAAACAAGTTCTAATTTAATAAACTCGATGTTATGTCTATCAAATATCTCACACATAATTAACTAGGAGTAGGATTTTAACAAAAGAACAAGGATACTTTAATCTCCAGCTAAGCAAGATCATACAGCGGCCCAAAATAACATAAATATGCACCTATCTCCACTGTTTACTTCATATTCATTAGAGTTCTAAGTATTTAACACTTGAGCCCAACATGGAATGAAAACAGACATTCAATTCTTATGATGATGTAGTCCAGAAAATAATTAAAAGACACCATATTTACGTGGATTGTCTGATAAGCCATCCATATTAAATCATAAGAGTAGTAGTGCGAAATTATATATTGCCGAACCAGAATACACAAATCTGAATATTACTAACTCAAGTTAATATAATCTACTACACTCGAAATTAAGCATTCCACAATCGACAACAGAACTAACACTGATATGAAATTAAGAAATAGATAAACCACGTCATTTCTGTTTACAGGACGCTGCAGGAAAGAACTGGCCAGGAGTTAAAGATATCATTTATTCTTAGGTGAGTCATCCTCAAGTGGTTAAGTTACATTTCCATTCAAATGAGTAGTTTCACCATTAGACTGTATTTATACATGCTTATTACATGGAAACATGACTGTAAATTAAGCACCGAAAGTGAATAGACAATGCAACCAACTAATTCAGATGTATACTCATCCAAGTGAGGCAAACATGTAGTTAATTTGATAAACGAATGACACAGAATGAACAGGTGATTAAACATGCATAGCTTCTCAAATATACATATGTTCGACGAGAGAAGGGTATTAAGTTGGGCAAATGATAAGGCTACAATTCCTTTTTCCTACACACCACATATAAATACTGATTTCCCGACCCGTTTATTTCTTTTAACTCTTAATTTCCTGTTTTCATAGTCTACAAGTTTGTAAACATGCAACTGATATGGTTATTAAACAGATTTAGTTGAATCGTCTCCGTAACACGGTTAGTTGAAAACTAGACATTCATCCGGATAACAAACTATTGATATCTGAAACCTCGGACACAACACCATTGAGCAAGTCAAACATAAAAACCAGTATCCAGGATCAAAGACAGGGGATGATTATTGCTCTGTAGATCAGGCCAATAAAATAGAAAGCGACATGCGAATACAGATACATGTACGGATAGATGCCGACACATTCATGTAATAGCCATCAAACATGTGGTTTAACATAGGCAAAACCATATATTAACCTAATAATCCTAGATAAACCTCAACTCTCGACTGGCATGCTCAACAGTTGATCCCCGTAGACTCAGCAGTAGGTGATTTATTTAGTCACGTATGCGACATACCACAAATGCCAGATTGGCCTAAACACATCAAGAATCACAGCCATGCATATTAACAGCAATTCATATTAACTAAACATGCTTAGCAATTACCTTATAAACTTAAACAACCCTTGGTATCAATTCAACACATGTTCAATCAGTCACGTAAACACATATCATACATACTACTATCAAACGAAAATTAAGACAGAAAGGGTAATGAATTTACCTTTTCCGGGAAGCGAACCGGGACAGCGTATCAAGTCGTCGATCCACTCGGGGGGTTTTGTTGCGACGCGATTTAAAGGGATAAGATTTATTCCCGATTTTTCTCAATGCTTTTCTTTGCGGAAATTCCTTTCTTATTGGATTTTCCCTGGTTTCCTATGGATGCCGATGTCTGCGGACGCTGAAGGCTTTAGTATTTTCTTTGTGCCCCTTTTTTTTTTTTTTCTCCCTTGCATGTGTAAAATGGTTTATATAACCTTAATGTTGGTTCCAAATTAGGCTAAGTTTAAATCAATTTTTGGACTGATTTTCTTGTGATTTTGGTGCTAATTTCGGTGTTAAGATTGGAAGGATTTGGTTACCATTTTCGATGCAATTACTGATAATTCTTACCGAAATCAAATAGGGGAATTTTATGGTAAGTGTTCAGATGTATTTTGAGTGTAAGTTAGGGCGAGATTTAGGGAGATTTCGGATGCTCATTGAAGATTTCAGGACTGATTTTTACCCAAAATCCATAGGGGATTTTACGGTAAACTTGTTATGAAGATTCTTTTGATATGGTTTTGGGACGGGATTTTGGGGAAGTTTCGCGGCGATTTTTTATGATATGCAACAGATTTTTTAGGTTTTGTTGTGGGTGTATTAGGTTAGGTTTTCTTTTTGATGAGGAAGTGAGGTAATGGGCGGACTAAAGGGCTGGGGTGAGCTGAAGATGAAGGATGTGGGCTGCGGGTTGGGCCAATGGAATTAGATGTGGGCTGGTGAGTTATTAAATAAAGGTGTTGGGCTTGGACGATTTTGGATTAGCTTTGGGTGTTAGTTTTAAGTATTAGTGTTTATTAAATTTGAGTAGAGTTTTGTGTGTTAAATTAAAACTAGTGGGGAATAAAGATGGGTTTAAATTATTTAAATGCTAAATGCGGATATGACATTTAAGGATTGTTTAATGTTTCATAAATGCGGCGCTATTATTTAGAAATCTTATTTATTATGCATACTTCGCGATTTTAAATTAAAATTAAATTAATGAGGGGTTTCAATTGCTTGTGAAGTTGCTTTGGATATGTAGATATAATTTTAAGGAATGCTTAATGCTTGAGATGTCATTATTTAGTTATTATTATTAAAATTATTAAGAATTAAGGGAAATAGAATAGGGCTTAAATTGTGAATAATATTTATGCGAATGCGGACGTGAGACTCCAAAAATGCTTAATGTTCTACATAGAAATGTGATGTCATTATTAAATCATTTATTTGTGCATGTATTAATGTTTTATTGTTGCATTTTATTATTATAAAATTATAAAAAATTATTTTGAAAAAATTGGTGTAATTTTATAGTTAATGGTTGGACGTGATGGTCAAAATTGGGTGTCAACATTGACAACTGAATTTCTAGCATATACACGTCACAAAACAGTCCATAAAAACTGCACGACAATATCCAACAGTTTTATAGATTCCACGGCCAACAACTACAATCCGATAAATCTTTCCTTAATCCATTGTATTCCACTTCAAGTTCCAACACTTCTATATATGGTATAACAACTTATCTACAACAATATTATTCCATTTTTAACATGAAATAGGTGAATATGACAATAACAATAACCAACAAACTCCAAAGATCCGAAAGTTTCCTATTCTCAACCCCAACATTAAAAAAATGGTCCAAACACATTTTAATCTTCATTCTTCTTAACACATGCTCATCTACTAACCATAATAACATGTAATATCTAATTACTTCAAGAGGAAGAAGAGTTCTTACCAAAAATTACCCAAAAAGCCGTGACTATGCCCTAAGGTTTTTTGCCCGCAGTTTTCGTTTTGCTCCACTTCTTCAAGTTCCAATCACACACATGTATCCTCTACAAGCTTATAACCAACTTCTATTCTTGTTTTACTTCCAAAAAGTCGACGAACAAGCTAGGGTTTTAATGGTCATTCTCGGCCCAAACGGATTCTTGGAGGGTTTTGGAGAGTTAACTTGGTTTAAGACTTGATTAGGGTTCTTAATCTAAGATAATAACTTGTCTTTGATCTTCACTTTCCATGGGATTTTCGAAATCTAAGGCTAAGGAAAGAAGAGAGAAAAAGAGTTGGAGAAGATGAGATATTATGAGTCCTTAAAATCTTGCATCCATATCTATATAGTTAAGTCTTGCAAGACAGGTTGGGGAGGGACACATGTCACCCTACCATTGGCCAAAATTCTTTCCCTTTAAAAATATCTAGATATTGTCCAAAATATCGTGAAATCGAAGGGCCCCGCAAAATTGTGAAATTCTCGGCGGGCCACATATTATTAATTCCAATTCTTCGTAATCCAATACTAAGTCCATAAATCCAATTAGAAGTATTAAACTCCAAGTTAAAAAAAATTCCGTCGCCACATTTTTTCGAAATTTTCCTTAAGAAAATGTAATAATTTTTTCCTTCCAAAATTCAAATCTTAAATCCTTAATCACGTTCTCAATTAGTAGCCCTGGTATTACGGGGTGTAACATCCTTCCCCCCCTTAGTAACATTCGTCCTGAATGTTCATAGTGGGTCTCAAACTATACAGATTCCGGCGTAATTTTAATATACAAAATAAAAGAGCTAAAATAGGTAAAATAGGTAATCAAAGAAATAGGTAATCAAAGAAATCTCACCTACGTATGGCATTGCAGACTTGGTCACATTAATGAATCAAGGATAGCAAGATTGAGGAAATTAGATTACTTAGAACCATTTGACTTAGAGTCATATGGTGATTGTGAATCTTGCTTAAGAGGAAAGATGATAACCAAATCACTTTCTGGGAAAGGAGTACGTGCCAAAGAGGTGCTTGAGTTAGTCCATACCGATGTATGTGGTCCAACTCAAGCTAAGGGAGGCTTTCTTTATTTCATCACTTTTACAGACGATTTCTCAAGGTTTGGGCATGTGTATCTTATGAAACATAAGTCTGAAGCTTTTGAGAAATTCATGGAGTACAAGTCAGAAGTAGAGAAGCAACTTGAAACAAGTATTAAAACTCTTCGATCAGATCGAGGAGGTGAGTACTTAAGTAAAGAATTTCTAGATTACTTGAAGCTTCATGGAGTCCATTCAGAATGGACACCTCCCGGAACGCCACAAATGAATGGTGTTGCTGAGAGGAGAAATCGTAACTTATTAGATATGGTTAGATCCATGATGATCTTCTCAGCTCTACCAACATACCTATGGGGATATGCATTGCAAAGTTCAATCTATATTTTGAATAGAGTTCCATCAAAGTCAGTAGAGAAAACTCCATATGAGATATGGAATGGCAAGAAGCCAACACTTAGACACATGCGACCCTGGGGGTGCCCTGCATATGTAAAGAAGTTGCTCACTAACAAATTGGAATCTAAAAGTGAGAAGTATTATTTTGTAGGGTATCCTAAGGAAACAAGAGGGTACTACTTCTATCTTCCTGAGGAACATAAAGTAATTGTTTTCAGAAATGCAACTTTCCTTGAAGAAGACTATGTCTACAAGGAACAGAGTTGCAACAAGATAGAACTTGAAGAAATTCAAGTAGTATAAAATAATGTAGAGAATGACCCCTTGTCAAATGACCTAGACAAGGATTCAGTGGGAGTATTTGATGATGATTGGGTACTTAGAGTACACCCTTCAGCCAGTGGGAGTGCTCTGAGGGATAATGCAGAAATGCAAGACCCTCATGCACAACCAATGGTAGATGACACAATAGTTGTGCATCATCCTATTCAAAATGATATTCCTGAAAGTTTCTCAAGGTGGTGGATTGTCCAACAGACTCCTTAGGTGTCTGCATAAACTGGCTGAGGCAGTGCACATCAAAAGCAATATTCGAACTTGTAGTTGTCAAGTATAGGAGTCTTCCAACCAACCTTCTATATGCACTAGAATCAGATAGCAATGGATCAGGCTTAGCTGTTAAAGCAGATTCTGAACCAGCTGCGATTATGACATGCTGATCGGTGTATTTTATATACACCTTTTGAGTCAGTTTTAGTTAGTCTTTTGTCCCGTTTTGCACATATAAGTGTCGTATTAGGATAGTTTTCCTTTCTTTTGAGTCAAAGTGGTTAAAATGGCCAAATGGCGAAAAAGGAGCTAAAAGAGGGCAAAAGAGGAGATTCCAGAGCTAAAAACAGAGAAAGTGGCGAACAGTGAAACCAGGCCGGCGCGCCTCTGCGATCGAAGCGAGGCCGCGACGCCACTATCGAAGGCCGCGAAGACTCGCGCGGCGCCTCATGACGGCGAGTGCGAGGCGCGGCGCTAAACACCGGAAGCTACATAAGTTGCAGGCCGCGCGCCGTGAACATCGAATCGGGGCACGCGCCAAATCCTCCGACGGATTGCAGAAGGTCCGGCGCCGCGGCGCCGACGCGGAAAAATTAGGTTTCCAGACGGATTTTGGGCCAGCTGCGAGGAAAAGTCGAGGCGGTTTCGGCTATAAAAGGAGAACCCTAGGCAGTTTTTAAGGGTTCCCCTTCTTGCACAACACAAGGCTTCTTTCTTAGAGATTGGAGACCATAGTCTAGTAATTTCTTTTCCTTTTCTTTTCTTTATTTCAGTTTTTGTATGATGAACATGTGATTAGTTCTTGTCATGTCAATGGCTAGGAACTAATTCCTCTATAGGGCTTTCCATGTTGAATCTCTAGAAACTTATGTTATGATTTAATGCATGCTTATGGTTATTCTTCTTCTTGTTGAGATCTATCCAATATTTGAGTTGAATTCTTGGTAATTAATTGACAACTAATTATCACTATATGATTTCTAATCAGATTCCGAAAGGGGGGGATTGTGAATATGTTGTAAGTTGGGTAGACATTCTTGGATTGGGGATGAAAATACCTCAATTATTTATGTAGCGTTAATGAGAGGCTTAAAAACCCTAATTTTGCGCATTGTGCGTGACGGTTAACTAGGTTCTTGTTCTTAATCCTCCTATAGAGTTATCCTTATCACCGAAAGGTAGGTAAGGTGCAATACTGGGGTTGAGTGTTTATATAACCCTAACGGGAGTATAAAACGATTTAGTGAACCTGCTTTCTCCAAAAGAAGAAGACCATAAGTTATTGTATTAATAAGTAGCATAAGCGGATAGTGAGGAGACGTGGAAGCCCTATTCTCATCACAACTGAAGTAAACCCTTTTAGTTAAATAGCTTTTATAATCCTTAGTTATAAACAACAAATCTAATTATCAATTTACCAAATAGATACAAAAAAATAGATAGTTGGTAATTGAACCCTAATCCTTGAGGATGATATTCGGTCTTATCAAGACTATACTACTTGTCACGATAACGTGCACTTGCGTTTAAAGTGTGTGCATCTTACCGCGCATCAAGTTTTTGGTGCCGTTGCCGGGGATTAGGCATAGTTCAATATCAAATTTGTCTATTTTTAATTTCTAATTTGGTTTTTAATTTTTTTTTTATTTACGTTTTTTATTATTTTTGGAAAGTTCGAGGTGCCGTGATTCTTTGTTGGTTTTGATTTATCTCAAGAATCTTTTAGATATGGATTTTTACTGTCAATATGATAGAGAACCAACCATAGAGGAAGAGAGGGAGAAATTACGAGAGACTATACTCAGTCTCACGAGGTACCAAAATCAGTTCATAGACGAAACGAGAATGGCCATGAAGAAGTTGGAAACGCAAATAGCAGAGCTCGCGATCATATTCAACAGCGAAACACATGAAGAGCAATCTGCACTGGGTAGGCAATGAGGAAACACAATGTCGTGCAATTGACCAAGGATGCGAATCATGGAGATAGAGAGTTCGCGGCAGTGCGGCCAAGCGCCGAGCAAGGCGCGCGACAAAAATTCCGAGACAATGCAGGAGAGCGCGAAGGTTCCGCATCCGAGACAGCGATGCGAGTGGCGCCGGCTCCCAAGATCGTGGCGTCGGCCCATAACCCGTAAAGCGAGACTTTGCGTAGTTGTAGCAATCGCACCTGTGTGATAATACCATATCCTGGTTAAAAACATGTACTCTTGACAAACAATTCTCTAGATTCGTGGAGGTTCTCAAACAATTGCAACTCAATATCCCGTTCTTTGAAGCATTAGAGCAAATGCCGAGCTACGCTAAGTTCACGAAGGATGTGCTTAGCAAAAGAGGAGGATAGAGGACTACGAAACAGTGATGTTGGTCGAGGAATGTAGTGCCATCCTCTGAGAGACAATCGCTCGAAGTTACAAGATCCTGGGAGCTTCACCATCCCATGCACCATTGGAAAGTTTGAATGTCAAAAAGCATTGTGCGACTTGGGAGCAGGCATAAATCTGATGCCTTATCTAGTTTTCTGCAAACTAGAAATGGGAGAAGTCAAACCTACAAACATCACTTTGCAGTTAGCTGACCGCTCAATTGTTCATCCGAGGGGAGTCATCGAAGATGTACTAGTGAAGGTGGACAAGTTCATCTTTCCCGCCGACTTCGTTATCTTAGACATACAAGATAACGATGGAATCCCCATCATACTTGGCAGACCCTTCTTAGCCACAGGACAGGCGCTCATTGATGTTCACAAAGGGGAATTGAAGCTTCGAGTAGACGAAGAAGAGGTGATTTTCAATGTTTTTCGAGCAGCAACTTTTCCAGAGGCCAAGGATAACTGTTCAGCCATTGATCTTAGCGAAGAAGCAGTGTCAGCCAAAGAGTTCGGATATGATGATACGCTTGAAGAAGTACTGACCACATGGGATGATGATAGTAGAAACGATCCAGATCTGATGGAGTATGCAAATTGGATGAATGCTTATGAAAAATGGGATACAAGGAAGTATGAAGAGCTTGGGACAGTACGGAAAGATCATTACCATCCACAGAGAAGGCTCCAGAGTTAGAGTTAAAAACCCTACCCAATCATCTACAATACCAATACCTAGGTGAAGAAAAAACCTTACCAGTGATCATTTCATGCCACCTATCCACCGAAGAGATTGATAAACTGCTAAGAGTACTAAAAAATCACAAGCGGGCCATTAGATGGACATTAGCAGACACAAAAGGGATAAGTCCATCAACGGTAATGCATAAGATCCGTCTAGATGAGGAGAGCAGACCATCCATCGAAGCCCCAGGTCGACTAAACCCAAACATGAAGGAGGTAGTAAGAAAGGAAATCCTAAAATGGCTCGATGCAGGAGTAATCTACCCCATATCTGACAGCACATGGGTAAGTCCAGTACAAGTGGTACCGAAAAAGGGTGGAATAACAGTGGTGACCAATGAAAGAAACGAACTCATTCCCTCGAGAACAGTCACCGGATGGAGAATCTGCATTGACTATCGCAAGTTGAATAAAGCAACTAGAAAAGACCACTTCCCGTTGCCATTCCTAGATCAAATGTTGGACAGACTTGCAGGGCATAACTACTACTGCTTTTTGGATGGATACTCAGGGTATCACCAGATTGCAATAGCCCCAGAAGATCAGGAAAAAACAACATTTAATTGCCCTTTTGGTACGTTTGCATTCAGAAGGATGCCATTCGGACTCTGCAATGCACCTGCAACTTTTCAGAGGTGCATGATGGCAATTTTCTCAGATATGGTAGAGAGGACTATAAAGATCTTTATGGATGACTTTTCGGTCTTTGGAGCATCATTCGATGAGTGTTTAAGGCATCTAGAAGCAGTGTTAAGCCGGTGCGAAGAATCTAACCTTGTGTTAAACTGGCAGAAGTGTCACTTCATGGTAACAGAAGGAATTGTCTTGGGACACAAAATATCAAGCCAAGGTATTGAGGTGGACAAGGCAAAGATTTCAGTGATCGAACATCTACCACCTCCAGTATCAACAAAAGGAGTCAGACGTTTCCTTGGACATGCAGGCTTCTATAGAAGATTCATCAAGGATTTTTCAAAAGTCTCAAAGCCTCTTTCCACATTGCTAATGTCGGGGGTTGCCTTCGACTTCAATAAAGAATGCTTATCCGCATTTCAAACGCTCAAGGAGAAGCTTATTTCAGCACCCATAGTCATTGCACCAAACTGGGAGCTCCCATTTGAACTAATGTGCGATGCAAGCGATTATGCAGTTGGAGCAGTGCTTGGACAGAGAATCGACAAGGTATTTAGATCCATTTACTATGCTAGTAAAACTCTAAATGACGCACAGTTAAATTATGCAACTACCGAAAAGGAACTGCTAGCAATAGTATATGCATTTGAGAAATTCAGGCCGTACTTGATTGGGAATATGGTGATAGTATACACTGACTACTCTGCTATAAAGTACTTGATGACAAAGAAGGATGCAAAGCCTCGCCTCATTCGATGGGTCCTACTTCTACAAGAATTTGACGTGGAGATTCGTGATAAGAAAGGAACAGAGAATTCAGTTGCAGACCACTTGTCAAGACTGGAAAACACAGAGAGCCAGAACACGAGGATGTGCAAATAAATGATCACTTTCCGCATTTAATAATCGTTCGAGTAAGTATGAATTCTAATTTACCTTGGTACGCTGACTTTGTTAACTTTCTTGCAGCTAAAGTACTACCCCCAGACTTGTCAAGACAGCAAGTGAAGAGGTTTTATTCAGAAGTAAAGCATTACTATTGGGATGAACCTATGTTATACAAACATCAGTGACCAAGTCATCAGGCGATGTATACCAGAGGAAGAGATGCACCAGGTTCTCACCCATTGCCACACCCTATCATGTGGTGGACACTTTGGGGCATCAAGAACAGCGGCAAAGGTACTGCAATGCGGATTCTATTGGCCAACACTTTTTAAGGATGCCCATACCTTTGTGAAGAGATGTGATAATTGTCAGAGAACAGGGAACATCTCAAGACGAAACGAAATGCATTCGCAAGGGATATTGGAAGTGAAACTCTTTGATGTGTGGGGAATCGATTTCATGGGGCCATTCCCGCCATCCTTTGGAAATCAATATATCCTTCTGGCAGTAGACTATGTGTCCAAATGGGTGGAAGCAGTGGCCACAAAAGAAAACGACAGTAAGACTGTTCAAAAATTCCTTCAAAAGAATATTTTCACAAGGTTCGGCACTCCAAGAGCTATCATCAGTGACGAATGAAGTCAATTTCTGCAACAGGCAGCTGAACTCATTGCTTTCCCGATATGGAGTTTACCACCGCACTACAACTGCCTACCACCCTCAAGCTAATGGACAAGCGGAAGTGTCAAATAGAGAAGTAAAAAGCATATTGGAAAAGACGGTGAACGGCTCAAGGAAAGACTGGTCTATCAAATTAGATGACGCATTGTGGGCATACCGGACAGCATTCAAAACACCAATTGGTATGTCACTTTATAAATTAGTTTTTGGTAAAGCATGTCATTTGCCAGTAGAGTTGGAACACAGAGCGTACTGGGCAATGAAGAAGTTAAACATGGACGCCACGACAGCAGGACAGAGCAGGCTACTACAGCTGAGCGAATTAGATGAATTCAGGCATAATGCCTATGAGAATGCAAAGATCTACAAGGAACGAACGAAAGCATGGCACGACAAGAATTTGATACCAAAAGACTTTCAAGAAGGACAACAAGTGCTTTTATTCAACTCAAGGTTGAGATTGTTTCCAGGCAAGTTAAAATCACGTTGGACAGGACCATACACGGTGGTAAGAGTATTCCCATATGGAGCAATTGAAATAAAAGGGAGAGAGGGAGCTGCCTTCAAGGTAAACGGACAGAGATTAAAACCCTATCTGATCAATGAAATGGAATACATGAACTTGGTAACTTCTCATACCTTAGAATAATAAGGAACTTGCGTCCGGCTAAAAGACATTAAAGACAACGCTACTTGGGAGGCAACCCAACATTTTCAATTATGTTATTTCAATTCCTATCCTTAGTTTATTTTGTCTTGAACAGTCTCACAGTCTTGGGCTCTTGTGTTTGTGTTGTGTTGACAGGTGAATGCCAAGGATTTGGAAGGCGAAAACCGAAGAGAAGCAATTGATCTCGTAAATCGCGAAGCTCATGGCGCTAAAAGATCGTAAGACGCCAGAATCTGAGCGCCACGGCCCCATTTGCGGGCGCGGCAGAAGTTCGAGAACGGACAGAGTTTGGGCGCCGCGGCTCCACAACGGAAAATATGAATTCTGAAAGATGCCCTGATCCGAAGGCCCTGTCACCAATTCAACCACCCAGAACTCTCCTCCCCTCACGGAATTCAAACTACTATCCACTGCCACCACCATTATTTTAGCCAAAGTCTGTAAGTGTCTTATTTCTTTTATTGTCTTTGAGTCTACACACATTGGGGACAATGTGTGATTTAAGTTTGGGGGTATTTTATTTGTGTCATGTTATGTTTTATTTAAGTCTCTTTGATTGTTTTATGTTTATTTTGAGTCACCAAAAAAAAAAAAAAAAAATTCTTATTTGAGTCATAATTGCCTGTCAAAGATCATGTATGCTGTAGTTGCTAGAAACACCTAGTGAAGTAAGGTGGAATAATGTAACGGAATTGAAGAAACTATCTAAACACCTAAGTTAGATATGCCAAAAACTCACAAAATCTGTCTATTTGGAGTTTCTTGCTTGAGTTATGCATGCTAAATGATAAATACTTATGTGTTATGATTGCTTGCTATTTGAGGTGAAATAGTTAGGATATGCATGTTAGGGAGATGACTTAGACATTTCTTTGATAGCCAATTCTTACCATTCTTTTCTATCCCGGACTTTAAATATATCCCTAGTCAACCCCATTGAGCCAAAAATAGAAACTTCTTCTTTGACACCATATATTCCCACAAATTGTGTCATAAGTAAAAATGTGGAGTAGTGGAATAAAATGTGTTAAAAAAGAGACAAAAAGAGTGAATAAGCCTGTTGCACCCCAATAAAAAGTAATAAAAAATAGGCAAAAGCCTAAGTTTGGGGGTGCTTGTCATTATTAGATACTTCACTCTCCCAAAACAAAAGAGGGAAAAAGATAGAATTGAAGTGAAGAAAAGAACAAAAAGAAAAGGGAAATACTGAAAAGCTAAAGAGCTTATGGTACACAAAAATGAGCCTAAATGTCTATTTTTACCAACCCCTACCTAAGCCTACATTACAACCCTTAAAGTCCTGAAGATCTCTTTTATGCATATCCAGAATTAGTGGAGAATAGCAAGTAAGCATGTCATAGGAATTCTTGAATTTATATGCATGATTTAATATATTAACTTCCATTAAGTATGATGAATATGAGTTTGCGAAATATCTAGCTTAATGTGCTGAAATGTCATGCTATATGTTCCTGCATATTATTGTGCTAACCTTCATGTTTTTTCAGTTAACACTAATGCAGCAAAAGTAATCAATGGCAGTGAGTCTTTTATTTTCGTTCTTTGAGTCTTTTATTTCTTTCTTTCTATCTTTTCTCGAGGGCGAGCAAAGGTTAAGTTTGGGGGTATTTGATCAGTGTATTTTATATACACCTTTTGAGTCAGTTTTAGTTAGTCTTTTGTCCCGTTTTGCACATATAAGTGTCGTATTAGGATAGTTTTCCTTTCTTTTGAGTCAAAGTGGTTAAAATGGCCAAATGGAGGAAAAGGAGCTAAAAGAGGGCAAAGAGAGATTCGAGCTAAAAGCAGAGAAAGTGGCGAACGAGTGAAACCAGATCGGCCGCGCGCCTCCTGCAATCGAAGCGAGGCGACGCCACTATCCAGAGAGTCTGCAGAAGACTCAGCGCGCGGCCTCATGACAGCAGTGCGGGCGCGGCGCCATAGCGAGTGCGAGGCCGGCGCTAAACACCCGATAAGCTACGAAGTTGCGGCCGCGCTGCCGAGCAGAAATCGGGCGCGGCGCCAAATCATCCGACGGATTGCGAAGTTCGGCCAGCGCTGTCATGCGAACGCGCCGCTGAAAAATTAGGTTTCAGACGGATTTTGGGCCAGCTGCAGGGAAAAGTCGAGGCGGTTTTCACTATAAAAGGAGAACCTAGGCGCTTTTAAGGGTTCCCTTCTTGCACAACACAAGACTTCTTGCTTAGAGATTCGAGACCATAGTCTAGTAATTTCTTTTCCTTTTCTTTTCTTTATTTCAGTTTTGTATGATGAACATGAGATAAGTTGTACTCATGTCAATGGCGAGAACTAATTCCTCTATAGGGCTTTCCATGTTGAATCTCTAGAAACTTATGTTATGATTTAATGCATGCTTATGTTTATTCTTCTTCTTGTTGAGATCTATCCAATATTTGAGTTGAATTCTTGGTAATTAATTGACAACTAATTATCACTATATGATTTCTAATCAGATTCGAAAGTGGGATTGTGAATATCTGTAAGTTGGGTAGACATTCTTGGATTGGGGATGAAAATACCTCAATTATTTATGTAGCGTTAATGAGAGGCTTAAAAACCCTAATTTTGCGCATTGTGCGTGACGGTTAACTAGGTTCTTGTTCTTAATCCTCCTATAGAGTTATCCTTATCACCGAAAGGTAGGTAAGGTGCACATCAGTTGAGTGTTTATATAACCCTAACGGGAGTATAAAACGATTTAGTGAACCTGCTTTCTCCAAAAGAAGAAGACCATAAGTTATTGTATTAATAAGTAGCATAAGCGGATAGTGAGGAGACGTGAAAGCCCTATTCTCATCACAACTGAAGTAAACCCTTTTAGTTAAATAGCTTTTATAATCCTTAGTTATAAACAACAAATCTAAATATCAATTTACCAAATAGATACAAAAAAATAGATAGTTGGTAATTGAACCCTAATCCTTGAGGACGATATTCGGTCTTATCAAGACTATACTACTTGTCACGATAACGTGCACTTGCGTTTAAAGTGTGTGCATCTTACCGCGCATCACATGCTCATCAAACTCCAAGGTTGTGAATTTTTTATTCATATCTATAGGAGAAGAGGCAGGTTTAGCACCTGCAAGTCCCATGTCTAAAATAAGTTCCAAAGAATACTTCCTCTGGTGTATGAGGATACCTTCTGAATTTTTCGCAAATTCAATACCAAAGAAATATCGAAGTTCCCCTAGATCATTTATCTTGAAGGCAAACTGTAAGCATTCTTTAGTCGGTTGTATCATGGCTGGATCATTTCCAGTCAGCAACAGGTCATCTACATACACCAATACCACCACAATGCTACCATGCTGCTTCTTAGTAAACAATGAATAGTCTCTATGGCTCTGCTGGAAACCAGAAGAGATGAGGGCAGTGGTCAACTTGATGTTCCATTGCCGAGCTGCCTGCTTCAAATCATAAAGGGACTTTAGCAGTTTGCACACTTGCTTCTGTCCTCCTTTATTAGCAAAACCCTCAGGTACTGTCATGTATACCTCCTCACATAAATCTCATTGCAATAAGGCATTGTAGATATCCATTTGGTGTATGATCCAGTGTCGTGATACTGCAAGAGAGATCACAACACTGACAGTGGTCATTTTTACCACTGGTGAAAAGGTTTCTTGATAATCAATTCCCTCCTTTTGGTTGTAGCCTTTGGCCACCAACCTTGCTTTAAATCTTTCTACTTCTCCTGTCGCCTTATACTTTATTTTGTACACCCATCGACATCCTATTGCCTTCTTGCCCTCTGGTAAGGGAACAAGTGCCCAGATTTCATTTTCTTCTAGAGCCTGAATTTCAGATTTCATTGCATCTACCCATCTGTGATCTTTTGCTGCAAGCTTATAACTCTGTGGTTCTGTGTCCTGGGAAACTTTGGCTATAAAATGTTGACATGCTGCTGATAATCCAGAGTAAGAGATGCTATCAGATATTGAATATAGGCAATTTGAAGAACCATGTGTAGTTATGTAATCTTTGTGCCATATATGAGGTCTGCTGCTTCTAATGGATCTTCTAACTGCAGGGGATTGTGGCTCGTGCATACCGCGACTCAACGTGAATCGATTTTCAAGCACCTTGATCATTTACTTCATCATGCTTCGACATCCGAGCATCATTATGTCTTTGCCGCACTACTTACAGTGTCTTTGCCATAAAATTGCTCATGTAATAAATCGCTAAAAAGTCACATTGCCTTGATATTAGTTATGTCCTCATCTACCTCCTTTTTAAAAGGAAAAACATTTTCCATGAACAATACATCTCTACTCATGAAAAATGTTATATTCTCCATATCATAAAGATGATAACCCTTATGTGTAGATCCATATCCCAGGTGTACTGCCCATACAGCCCTTGGACTAAATTTGTCATGTTTAGTGAGATTGGTTGCAAAACACAAGCAACCTAGCACTCTTAGATGACTAAGTTGTGGCATCTTATTATACAACATCTCAAATGGGGACTTATTCTTCAGAACTGTAGAAGGTACCATATTTATTATATATACTGCATTTTCAACACAAGATCCCCAGAACCTATCTGGTATCCCCCCTTGAATCTTGATAGCTCTAGCTATTTCTAGTATGTGTCTATGTTTCCTTTCCACTACACCATTATGTTGAGGTGTGTATGGACAAGAACTTTCATGAACTATACCATATTGCAAAAACAAGACACCACAGTTTGTATTGAAGAACTCTCCTTCATTATCATACCTTATTCTCTGGACAGGAGCACTAAACTGAGTATGGACCTGAACAATGAAGTTCCTGAGTAAAGTAAAGACATCAGATTTTAACCTCATCAGAAAAATCTAAGTCCATCTAGTACAATCATCCACAATTGTTAGAAAATATTTCATTCCATTATGAGTTTCAGTTTTGTATGGTCCCCATACATCCATATGTAATAGTTGGAATGATTTTGTTGCTCTATTCTCACTAACAGGTAAGGGGAGTCTAGTTTGTCTAGCCAAAGGACACACTTCACAATTCTTACAATTATGTAAAATGAAACTAGAACTAGATTTGTCTTTGAAAAAAGTCATTGTCTTCAAGACATTCATAGGTACATGGCATAGTCTTTGGTGCCATGTATCTGCATCAACTTGCTCCTTTGCTGACATACACTTGCCCAACTCTCCTCCTTTGTTCTGAGTATCCAGAGACAGTATGTACAAACTATCACGACCCGACCTCGGGCCCGCGACTGGTGCCTTACCCCGGGCACCCTAGTGATACAACATCAGAGAAAATCAGCGGAAATAAAAACTTAAACATGAAACAAGATAAAATAAGAAACAGGCTAACCAAAACGGTTACCTTTCTGCATATATATACCTGAACAGTTATATCCTTTACAAACCCTGCCCACAACAGTACTACAGACCTCTACGAATTTTATAACAACTATGACGGACAGGGGCCGCCATACCCACGAATGTACAAGAACCTACAACTCGTGGAATCATACAAAAGATAAGCCTCGAGAAACGGAGCTTCCCAACGCCGAATCGTGATCCTATGAGCGAGGATCAACAATCGTGTACCTCTACTGCGGCATGAACGCAGCCCCGGCGAGGTCGAGATAACAGTACCAAGTATGTGAAACTGAAAATACTGTAAATGAAATCATAATAGTCTAGCAAGAACACATACCTCGCGACGATTATCGACAATTAGCAAAACGCTCCAAAGTACTATACTCTTGCTAGCCTTTTCCACCCTTCAAGTAGAATACGCTACTCGTAGTACTCCAACCTATAATGGTCATAAAAGGTCTATTAACCTCTAGCTCTCTTCAGAAATATTCTAAGTACAAGGTCACTAAATTCTACGGAAAATCGGGCAGCACTTCCTTTGTTTCTACATACTTTGCCACCTTTTTCAAGGCCGAATTCAATAACCAAACGCCACATTTAAGGCTCAAATCAATTCAGCAAATACCAAGGGGATTACACGCCCAACAATACGTGTAAAATTCCGCCCCACAATTACCACCAACTAGTCCACAATACAATCCAAAATACAATGTTATTCTCGGCTAACAACAACACTACTTCTCTTTCAATTTCTATTTCAATACAAGTTGTTGTTCCAACATGCTACATAGTCATAAACAATTTCAACAACTATAATTCCCTCTTTATATAACATGTGACAACTAAACTAGTAACCAAATTGAATTACAATCTTAAGGGCTAACATACTAGTTTTTTGGATTAGGGTTCCAATAGTCAATTCACTTCTCAAACTTCATAATATAAACCTCATGCTTGCTAATATCCAAAGCTACAACAAGTAGTAATCTTAATTACTAAAACGACAAGAATTATACCTTACAAGCCCTTAAAATTTCCAAGTTTCAATGTCGCTCCTTAGCAATTCTTAGCTCCTTTCCTTAAGTTCCAATCCGCTCCAAGCACTCCTGTAGCCTACAAGAACCCATCTTCAAGTTCCAACTTCAAAGTCAAGAACTCCTTAAGTTTCCGCCATGACTAATACGAAACGCCACTTTTCCTAATCTTTCTATTGAGATAACCTTACAACACTCTTAGGAACCTAGGGTTTAAGTCTTGTGAACAATGGAACAAAACTACATTTTTTTGTGGACAATACCCCAACCCGCGAGCTACTAAATGAAGAACAAAAATTGTGAAATAATTCTAAGTGTTGGAAGACAAGTCTTGCACTAGTTGGGTATATATAAGACAATGGAGGGTCAAGATTCTAACAAGTGTGTGGCTAGGATGAAGATCACATGGATAATAGCTGTCGACGTTGACTGGTCAACACACCTGCTCAAGACTTTCATCCACAATGGTCAAATGACCATCCTATCCTTGCATTAAATCGCCCAAGACCATACGGCGGGTGCCACGTGTTTCCTCTCATTCGCTCATAAAATTCGTAACTCTCGTGGGTCCCACAAAACGTAAAATTCTCGGGTGGGCCCCACATGACCAAACAGAAATATAAATTCCATAGTTCTTATAAGTTCTTAAAGTCTTAAATACCAAAGTTGAGAATCCAATTCTCAATAATAAACCTCTTTCCTTCACGGTTCTAAACTTTTCCGCGAAAAATCACATCTTTCTTCTATTCCAATTTTAATGTCGATTCTCGCACGTATGTCCTCACATACATACCCGGAACTACGGGTGTAACATTATCCCCTTAGAAACATTCATTCCCGAATGTTCCTTCTAAGTCTCAAACATACACGCGTCGGATAGTCTTCACTACTATACTTACAAAACCAATTATGCCACACCGCCATAATATAACACCTGCGCAAAACTCTAAGCCAAGCCAACGAGGAATCACCTCTAACGTCACAAAAGCTTCCACCCATGGTCTATAGGTTACTTTCTCCGCACCTTCACTTCACAAAAATGATTACTTCCCTTCTCTTAACACATGTTCACTTCTTCCCTTACTCGTCGTACCTTTCTCGAACACCGAACTCTTTCTAGTACACGCACTATAATTCCGCTATTGCTTCGCCTTCACAATCCTGGAGTTACTACCTCCAACCTTGGTCATCTTACTAGCCTCACATCCCTTTAAGGCCAATCCCGGCCTTCATGATCCGATTCTGGTCGAACGCGTCTACGAACTCGTACAATGGTTACCTAAACTTGGGCCTAGCACCCTCGTGACCCTACCACCGCGACCACCTCAAACTGACCCCACCTCATTCCGGGCTGCGGGTTGACCCGCGACCTGGCCTCAACCCGACCCATTATCGCGCCAAACTCTCTCGTTCCCCGATCCGGAACAATCTTACTAATTCACGTCATGAAAGCTACCATTTCTATCTCACACTACCCATGGAATTATCCCACAACATATATCACGCATACCAAGTGCTTCGACAAAGACCAACCGTAAAAATCATCCACTCAAGATGGCCTTGCATCCAAGGTCCTAATGTTATAAATTCTAAGGCTCACAATTGTCTCGTCTCCAGACTTACCCTTTTCAACTACCCATGTTTTCTAATTCACACTTAACTCAATGCTATCCGTACATAGCACTTAACATGTATCCACCATAACAACAATACAAACTAGTCTCTAGAGGGTTAAGGATATACCTGAAAATCAAATACGTGGTTCAAAGGACCGCTAAAACTGGGAACTTCCACCGCGACCTCTGACGTGTCCTGCCGGTGTATGAACATCCTGCCTAGCTATGGAAGGTGAAGAACCCGCAACTGATCCCGTAGTCTGTGCTATCCCACCAGTGCCACCTCTGGTCGGACAATCTCTCGCCAAATGGCCATGTTGGCCGCAAGCATAATAAGTCGCCAAATAGTACGACACTCCCAAGACGGGTCTACCGTGATCGACCACACCTAGGGGTGGCTCCATCCGCTAATACCTCCTCCCCGGAAACCTAAAGCCCCGAGCCCGACCGCTCCCGAACATCCCGAACGCCCCAAGATCGCGGAGGACCACTCAGATCGGGCGGAGGCGCATAATCGCTCACTGAGGCGGTCCGCCTCAAAGTTACCAAAGGTCCTCGCTGTCCCGCCTCTAATGCTGATCCTGGTCTCACGCCGGTCTCTACGCTCTCAATCCCTCGTGCATAAGCTCAGATACGGCAATGTCCATGCCCTGAAGAGCTACTCTGCATAACTCTCGCTAGATAATCGTCAAGTCTCGTGACATATCGCTGCACTCTATCCTCCATGTCCGCCACTAAAGCGGGACATAACGAGCCAATGAGTCAAACTCTATTCTCAGATTCCCAACCGTCCCGCTCGCCTCAACATTATAAATCTATCTGCCCGAGCTCTCCTCATCTGCGAGGGCAAGAAGTGTGTAAGAAATGCTTCTGAGGTCTTGATCACTTTCATGATCCGCTGCAACTGTCGAATAAACTCATGAGGATCTTCCTCAGCTCTCAATCCATAGAACTCGGGTGGACTGCAACTCAAGAAGTCCCGAAATCTTAACTATCGGATCTAGGGTGAACTACTTGTACCACCGGAACCTCCGACTCTCGTCTGTCCTCATTCCTAGCCACAAGCCTAGCTAGTAACTGGGTCATCTCCTTGTAACTCATATCCTCGGCTCCTGGCCGTGGGACTAGAGGCTCAGGTATCGTGGTCTCGTGGCTCGCCATCGCTCTAAGCTCTCCTGGGCTAGCGGCCGCAGAACTCCCATCCAAGTACCATCTTAGGTAAAGACTGGGCCTGTGCCTCGTAATCTCAGGTGCTCTACTCAGCCTCCTCTCGCCGCTTGCCTTCGGGCTCGTTGCCTTGCGCGAGGCATACCGGTACAAAAGAGATACGTCAGAGGGATTCCAACTTATAACACAGCTCTAAGGCACGATCTCAGAGTGAGAAGAATGGAAACCAATCCTAAATATCTTGTAGCCTCCTGATTATAGATGTGGTGCACAACACAATGATAATCAAGACTCTACTAGACACGGTCTGTAGACACTTTCCGAGGATTAACTGCTCTGATACCACTTTTGTCACGACCTCGGGCGCGATCGTGCCTTACCCTGCACCCTAGTGATACAACATCGAGAAAATCAGGAAATAAAAACTTAAACATGAAACAAGATAAAATAAGAAACAAAGCAACCAAAACGGTTACCTTTCTCGCATATATATACCGAACAGCTTATATCCTTTACAAACCCCGCCCACAACAAGATTTCATGCACTTACGAATTTTATAACAACTATGACGGACAGGCCCCGCCATACCCCGAATGTACAAGAACCTACAACTCGTGGAATCATACTAAAAGATAAGCCTCGAGACGAGCTTCCCAAACGAATCGTGATCCTATGAGCGAGGATCAACAATCGCGTGTACCTCTACTGCGGCATTTAACGCAGCCCCAAGGAGGTCAAGATAACAGTACCAAGTATGTGGCTCAAAATCAGAAATGAAATCATAATAGTCTATATAAAGCAGAGACATGTATGATAACCAAACTACAAGACAACATATAAGTAGTCATGTCAAGTCGGGACTCACGCCTCAAAGTCATCACTCACGCCGTGGAATTCCTTCCTCATCACGGCATCCATGACATAAATCATATAACCACGTGACCGCCAAAGGGCATCTTACCTCACCGCTTACACATATATAACAAATATATATATATATATATATATATATATATATATATAATATGCGGCCGCATGTCCCTAATCCTCATCTGTAACATGGCCATAACGCGTGCCTCGGCATCCTCATCGCAGCGCAGTCTTCAGGAGCTAGCCCATGGAATAATGATCGCACATACCATGCCCCTAATCCCTCATCGGTGTAGACAGTCTTCACTGGAGCTAGCCCATGGAATAATAGTAATGGTCACATGCCCCTAATCCTCATCGGTGTAGACATGCCCATGTGACAATAATAATATACCGAGTTTAACTCACGTGGCCGCATACCCCTAATCCTCATCGGTGTAGACATGTCCATGTGATAATAACAATGGAAGTATACCCGTGGAATCCTCCACATCGCGCAGACATCCAATGAAGCGTACGGGCACCTAACCCGCATCCTGGTCGCATGCCCCGGCATCCCTAATCGGTATAAGCATGGCCAAGATCAAACAAAATGGAAGCATACCCGTGGAATCCTCCAGAATCGCCGCACGTCCAATAAATTCACAACAAGTCAGTCGGCCCTCCAACCGAGAGACGCGGTAACATAGTAATACCACCAAGGCTATCACCACTAGCATAGGCAAATTTAACATACTCTTAGACTTCCATTTTATGACAACAAATCCGGGTTTTAACCCCAAAGTACTACATACATTAATCCTTTCAAAAAGATTTCTTTTTACGTAAAAACTACTCGATACTATTATCCGTAGTACCAAACACGTTCATGTTTAAATCAAGTACTTTACACTTTTTAAACCAAGTGGCTTACACTTTTAAAACAACGCCAAGTATACTTTTAAAACCCAAGTAACTAACTCTTTTAAGATCAAGGTACTCCTACCTTTTAAAACCAAGCCACTTATATTTTTCTCATCAAGAAAAGTTCGATATTTGAAAATAAGTTACTTATACTTTTAAACTCAAGTTACTTCTCTTTTCCCAAAATCAAGTTACCATTTTAAATCCAATAATAAAACCATTCTTTTGTTTTCATAAAGTCGTTATAACTAACTTCCCATAAAGCTATTATAACACTTTATGTTTTAAACAAATTTAAGACAAGACCATGCCTTTCTTTTATACCAAAAACTCTTCAAATTCTCAAGTCTCTTTTCTTTTAGAAATCAAGTTCCTTACTTTGGAATTAAGAAAACAATACTTGTTTATAATGATTCTTATTAAAGTAGCCATGATCTATGAAATGTAATACAATTTTGTCTTATCTTAGCTTCTATGCATATGGAAGATTCTACTTGTTTTAATATAATTATTTGTCATTACATTTTCCTTTATTAAGGCTGCAATGGCTTTTTCGATAGTTATTCCCATTTCCGAAATCAAGTAAAACTTTATTCTTTTAAAGACCAAGTACTCATTACTCACGAATGAGGTTTCACCACTTTTTAACACAATTAAAGTTCTTCACATTTCATATCATGTCAAATATAAGTCAAGTCTCTTATCTTTTAAAAACTCAACAAACCATTATTTTACCTACATAAAGTCGTTATAACTAACTTCCCATAAAGCTATTATAACACTTTATGTTTTAAACCAACCAAAATTGCTTAGCACACGACGCTCACCGTACTACATAGTTCACACCAATCATGCTAGAAAAGATAGGAAGAGGTTCACATACCTCGCGACGATTATCGACAATTAGCAAAACGCTCCAAAGTACTATACTCTTGCTAGCCTTTTCCACCCTTCAAGTAGAATACGCTACTCGTAGTACTCCAACCTATAATGGTCATAAAAGGTCTATTAACCTCTAGCTCTCTTCGTAAAATATTCTAAGTACAAGGTCACTAAATTCTACGGAAAATCGGGCAGCACTTCCTTTGTTTCTACATACTTTGCCACTTTTTTCAAGGCCGAATTCAATAACCAAACGCCACATTTAAGGCTCAAATCAATTCAGCAAATACCAAGGGGATTACACGCCCAACAATACGTGTAAAATTCCGCCCCACAATTACCACCAACTAGTCCACAATACAATCCAAAATACAATGTTATTCTCGGCTAACAACAACACTACTTCTCTTTCAATTTCTATTTCAATACAAGTTGTTGTTCCAACATGCTACATAGTCATAAACAATTTCAACAACTATAATTCCCTCTTTATATAACATGTGACAACTAAACTAGTAACCAAATTGAATTACAATCTTAAGGGCTAACATACTAGTTTTTTTTGGATTAGGGTTCCAATAGTCAATTCACTTATCAAACTTCATAATATAAACCTCATGCTTGCTAATATCCAAAGCTACAACAAGTAGTAATCTTAATTACTAAAACGACAAGAATTATACCTTTACAAGCCCTTAAAATTTCCAAGTTTCAAAGTCGCTCCTTAGCAATTCTTAGCTCTTTTCCTTAAGTTCCAATCCGCCAAGCACTCCTGTAGCCTATGAAGAACCCATCTTCAAGTTCCAACTTCAAAGTTGAAGAACTCCTTAAGTTTCCGCCATGACTAATACAAAACGCCACTTTTCCGAATCTTTCTATTGAGATAACCTTACAACACTCTTAGGAACCTAGGGTTTAAGTCTTGTGAACAATGGAACAAAACTACAATTTTTTTGTGTGGACAATACCCCAACCCGTGAGCTACTAAATGAAGAATAAAAATTGTGAAATAATTCTAAGTGTTGGAAGACAAGTCTTGCACTAGTTGGGTATATATAAGACAATGGAGGGTCAAGATTCTAACAAGTGTGTGGCTAGGATGAAGATCACATGGATAATAGCCAGTCGACAAGTCGACTTCGTCAACACACCTGCTCAAGACTTTCATCCACAATGGTCAAATGACCATCCTATCCTTGCATTAAATCGTCCAAGACCATATGAGGGTGCCACGTGTCGCCTCTCATTCGCTCATAAAATTCTCAGAACCCTCATGGTCCCACAAAACGTAAAATTCCTCGGGTGGGCCCCACATGACCAAATCCGTAAAATATAAATTCCATAGTTCTTATAAGTTCTTAAAGTCTTAAATACCAAAGTTGAGAATCCAATTCTCAATAATAAACCTCTTTCCTTCACGAAGTTCGGAAACTTTTCCGTCGAAAAATCACATCTTTCTTCTATTCCAATTTTAATGTCGTATTCTCGTACGTATGTCCTCACATACATACCCTGGAACTACGGGGTGTAACACAAACCATCTTCCTCACTACCAATCCCCCTCACCTTCCCAGTGGAGAGGTCCTGAAATACACAGAAAGTTGGAAAGAATGTGACACTACACTTCAGTTCTTTAGTTATTTTAGAGACAAATAACAGATTGAACTTAAAGGTTGGTACACATAATATACTTCTAAGTACATCACCTCCTCCTAATGATAATCCCCAACATGAGATATCCCAGCAGACTCTCCAGTGGGGAGTTGTACCTTCCCTGTTCCTTCTGTCAACATGTTATTGTGTAAATATTTCTTGTTACCAATCATGTGATTAGTCTCTCCTGTATCAACTATCCATTTAATCAGGCCCTCAGAGTCAGATACGAACTTACCTACCATGTGTGCATTGACATTGGTAAAATCTCTATTGTTTAGAAGTTCCAGCAGTTTCTGATGTTGGGCTGGAGTTAGGTTGTATGGTGGGAATGACTGTTGTCCTGTGAATGACTATTGTCCTGTGAATGGATGTGCATTTTTGAAAAAATCAGTCGGCTGTTGATGAGAAGTCTTCATGCCAGAATTGTCTTGGCTAGTTTCACCACACTGCAGATTGCCTCCTGCAACTGCACAAGCTTTCTTTTCCTTTGATTTGAAGTTTTCTGGATATCTTATCAGCCTATAGCAGTCGTCTCGCACATGTCCAGACTTGTGACAATAGTCACATTTCTTTAGTTTGTTGCACTCTAGTTTGGAATGGCCCTTCATATGACAATAATCACAGTATGCACTGGGATTGTACTTCTTGTTCTGAGTCTGATTTCCACCTCTATTTCCGAAGTTCCCACTCTTAGTTGTGAACATTGCAGATGATTCTCCAGACTCGAACATCACCCTACCACTTTCTACTATCATCCTTTGACTCTCTTCCTGATTAACCATTGCATACACCTGATTTAGTGTAGGCATCTGCTGCATCATGAGTATTTGGCTTCTTACTGATCTGTAACTCTCATCCATTCCCATCAGAAATTGTAGGAGTCTCTGATATTGTAAATTATCCACGAACTCCTTAGCCTTTGGACAACAAGATGGAACTGGAATGATGGAATCATACTCATCCTAGAGGTCCTTAAGTCTAGAGTAATACTGTGATACAGAGAGTGTTTCTTGTCTCATCGAAAAAATGTCTTTGTGCAGTTGAAATACTCTTGAACTGTTCACTTTATCGAATCTTTCTCGCAATTCTTCCTATATAGTATATGAATCTGAGTTATATAGCATTCCAGTAAGTAAATTTTTACTTACGTTTCCCATTAGCCAAGACACAACGATTGCATTACATCTGTCCCATAGCCGTGCTAGATTTCCATTGAATTGTTCCCTCCTTACACTTCCATCTATGAAACCTATCTTGTTCTTCCCTAGTAAAGCAATCTTCATGGCTCTACTCCATAAGGTGTAATCCATTCCACTGAGAACAATTCCCACTGTCAAAGATCCAGGGGCATCTGATGGAAACAGGTACAATGGATGATTGTGGTCTATTGTGACCATTGTTGCATCCTCATTCACTGAACCTTCTCCAATTTCTCCAATACTCCCCATACTTCAATGTATAGATTTTCCCCAACTCAGAAAAAAAATAAAGAAAACAGAAGACACAATACAGTAACTTCTCCAACAACTATCTGGGTGGAGGATCCAGTGACCTATCTCTTAGATCTATTCCTCAATTTTTAATTTCACACACATCCACCGCGACATCGATCTGTCTGCCACAACAACAATCCATCAATTTATCCACAAATTGAATGTTGCATGCAATCGATTCCATCTCCTAAATTGTTTCGCATACGTCGAGAACATCGACCATCGATTTATTGATCCTATATCGCATAGATCGATCT
Source organism: Przewalskia tangutica (assembly GCA_029844215.1). NCBI lineage: Eukaryota > Viridiplantae > Streptophyta > Magnoliopsida > Solanales > Solanaceae > Przewalskia > Przewalskia tangutica. Next base: position 102,685,844 of record CM056726.1, read on the forward strand.
CCAGGCTTTGATACCATCTCGAATCACTGATCTGTGTTTGTAGGTACACATTAGATCAGTATATTCATATCATGTTAGTGAACTTGTTGAACTAGAATAGAAAAGAAAGATGAATGAAGAAGAAGAGAGGGTGGAGAAGAAAGAAGAACGAGAGAAGTCGGTGAGAAAGAGTTCCAGAAGAGAGGATTTATTAAGAGAAAAGAGAATTCATTCTTTTAAGATTACAAGTCTTATGTATTTATACACATCACACTCAACTAACTACCATCTAATTGAATTAAAGCACATGTTTAATAAATCTAACTACCTCACTAACTTCCACAAATATCTACTAACTTCCACAAATATCTAATCATCTAGTGTGAGGTGGTATATGGAATTACAGTGGATTACAGTGGTCTTCATGGAGAAGGTGGAATGATAAATTAATCTGGCAGCGCCATGTGACAGCCATCGATTGACGGCCATAATTCATTTTTCACCACTATTTTAATTGCTATTTTTTACCAATAATTTGACATAATTAAAAAAAACACAATTTTTTATTTTATTTTTCAAGATCTATAAAAAGAGACCAAGTTTACTTCATTTGGACACCGAAATATTTTGGTTATTTTCTCTAAATTTCTATCTTCTTCCAAATTATTTGCTATTTTTTTAATATGGATCCTAATCATAATTTTAATCTTCCTCCAAATTTTATATTTTCTAACCAACTACAAAATTCCAATATTCAACGTCTACAAAATTCTCAAAATATGTCATCCAATTTTCAAATGCCATATATGATGTCAACTAATTTTGGTATGCAATATCCGTATAACCGAAAAGTTTGGAATATGGCAAAAGTTTGGAACAACCGAAAATTAATTTCAATTTGTGATTTTGATATTATCAATATTTTAGTGTGTTTTTGATAAATTGTACGATTAATTTATCTTCATTAATAAAATCATGTATTGTTGTGTTTTAATATTATAATAATATTTGATAAGTATCAAAATTAAATGAAATAAGTAAATTATTATTTTATCATTATATGTGTAATAATATGAATTACAAGAATAATATCATATACAAAATAGAAAATGAGATAGAATGAATATTTATGGTGGAGTATATGTATTGATGTGGAGAAAAGAGAAAATGGATTATTTTATGAAATTTCCTGTTGTGGAGTGTATGTGATAAATGAAGATATTTAATTATGTGACAGATGAATAATTTGATGTGGCAATAGATAAAGATAATTTCAATTATCTCCCGCCGGAGATGGTCTAATACTCTATATATATGCACATTCTTATGCACTGGCGCACGTTGACTAGGAAACAAAAAACAGATCAAAAATACCACATTGGCAAAATAATGTGAATAGGTTAATTTTGAATATATTTATCAGGATATATTAGGGAAAAAAACTAATTAAGGGTGTGTTCTGTATGCATTTTTCAGAAAATATTTTTCAATTTTTCAAATTTGGTAGGTCAAAAGTTTTAATTTTTTTTTAGGAAGACTAGTTCCTTAAAAATGAGATGACTTAGTGGAAATAGGAAAAACAAGCTCTACAAGTGACATTCTGCATTGATTGTGCTTTCCCATCCTCCTACACACCTCATCTTCAGTGGGATGACAAAATTGACCCGACTCACCCTACCCTGCCCGGTCAACGCGGGTAATTATCCGCTTTGACCGACTCATGGATCGGATAGGGTAATTACCCGACTGTCTGAGGGTGGGTTAGGGGCGGGTAATGATATCGATGTACCCTACCCATACCCTACCCATTACCCGATAGGTAGGATACCCTACCCTACCCGACCCATCCCGACCATATCCTACCCGATCCATGTATATGTAATTGAAATTAATTTTAAATATGAAGATAATATATATAATTGTAATTATAAATATATATAAGGTTATAAATTATTATTATAAAGATAATAAATCGAGGACCTTAATTTAATTATGTAACTGTAAAAATATATTTTAATATTATATAATATTTAGATGACTCAATTAATTAATTATTTCATCTCAAAGTACTAAATAATTAGATATTTAATTCTTCTCCATAGAGAGTACTCACTCTAAATCGAATCTAAAATGTGAAATTGATAGTACTTTTCTAGGCTCGTTTTCCCCAATTCAAATTTTCATAATTTGAAATGTGAAATTGATAGTACTTTTGTAGGCTTGTTTTCCCCAATACAAATCAAAATTTCAGAATTTATTGGCTCATTTTCCCCAATTCGCTAGTACTTTTTGATTATCCTTGTTATATGAAGTGTATAGAGAGTACTCACTCGATATTCATTCGACTTTGCAATGTGAAATTGATTTTCAGAAGTCTCATAAAATTGATTTAATTTCACAAAGACACAAAAAAAATCAAATTTTCAGAATTTGTAGGCCGTTTTCCCCAATTCGCTAGTACTTTTCTATTATCCTTGTTATATGAAGTGTATAGAGAGTACTCACTCGATATTCATTCGATTTTGCGATGTGAAATTGATTCTAATAAGTCTCATAAAATTGATTTAATTTCACAAAGACGCAAAAAAAAATATAATTTATAGGATCATTTTTTCCAATTTCTAGTACTTTTCTATTATCCTTGTTATATGAAGTGTATAGAGAGTACTCACTTAATATCGAATTTGAAATGTGAAATTGATTCTCAGAAGTCTCATAAAATTGATTTAATTTCACAAAGATGTAAAAAAAAAAACATTTTGTAGGCTCGTTTTTCCCAATTCGCTAGTACTTTTCTATTATCCTTGTTATATGAAGTGTAAAAAAATCAACAATTGAAGCATTGATGTGCTCTCAGAGTTGGTTGTGGAATAATGTGAAAGGTAAATTGTGAATACATTTATTTATAAATTTCAAAATTCGTTCAATTTGGAATTTTATATTCATGATTCCTATTTTTTTAAATTATGATTTTATTTGTAGGTGAAGTTCCTAGTACTACATCCAACTTAATTGAATGTCCAACCTGTTGATGAAGATGTGGATGATGAAGGTATATAATCTTACATATATTACTTATTAATAAATGAAGGTGTAATTTTTTTCTATTTGGTTAATTCAATTTTTTTTTTTATCAATGTTGTAGATCCTTTGATAATACTTTGAAGATTTTTCAATGGTCAATGTAGTGCTTTGTTGTTCCAAAGGTATGACTTTATTGTTGTGTTTTTTCTTCATTTATATTGAGATATAATTTTTTCTATATAATCTTTTTTTTTTTTTCATTTTTCTTCTTTTGTTTTTTCATAGATTTATGGAGAAGCACACTAAAAGTTTGAAGACCTTGAAGACATGTTTGATGTAGTTGCATTTTGTTTTTGAGATGTCATTAGTGTTTGAATTTTTTTTTTGAAGACATGTTTGATGTAGTTGCATTTTATTTTTGAGATTGAAAGAAATAATCTCTTGATTATTCTTATTGATTAAAGACATATATATACAAGTTACAATATGAGAATCATATTCCTACTTTACATCTAAATCCCTATTCTATACAATTAAGGTAATCGAATAATTTTAATTATGGTACAAGACTAAGTCTACCAAATATACAATAATAATACAATAATAATGTGTCCACTGCTGGACACTCAATGGGCTCTGAATATGGCCTGTCGTGGACCCCACTGGACGTGGGTAATGTTTAACACACACCCGCAATCATAGCGGGCGGTCTTCGTACGCTGAGACTGTCTCTAAAATCTTCAAAAATGACCGAGGGAAGACCCTTTGTAAATATGTCTGCAATTTGATATCTCGAAGGAACATGGCAGACGCGTACTTGTCCTTTGGCTACATTCTCTCGAACAAAGTGAATATCCATCTCTATGTGTTTAGTACGCTGGCCGAATCGATTACGAAAGGTAGATGACACTTATATTATCACAATATACCAAGGTAGCCTTCTCAATAGGACAATGAAGCTCTAAAAGTAGATTTCGTAACCAACATGACTCGGAGACCACATTGGCTACTCATCTATACTCGGTCTCTGCACTTGACCGTGAAAGCATGGATTGACGCTTGGAAGACCATGAGACCAAGTTATTACCTAAAAACATGCAATAGTCAGACGTAGACCGCCCGTGTCGACAATCACCTCAATCCAGATCTCAGATATGAGACTAGTGTAGACGTCGACGAAGGATACAAATGCAAATCATACTCAATGGGCCATGATTTTGAAAGAGCCAAGCTGAGCACAGTGCGAATGGTAGCCGGCTTGACCACCGGGCTAAATGTCTCACCACAATCCACACCAACCTATTGAGTCTTACCATCACCTACAAGTCTAGCCTTATGTCTTTCAAATGAACCATCAGAATTTTCCTTATGAACAAATCCACATAGACCGAATAATATTAACACCAGATGGAAGGGGTACCAACTCCCACGTCTTATTATCAATCAGAGCATTATAATCCTCGGTCATGGCAATTTTCCAATTAGGGTCATTTAAGGCAGACACAGTATTACGGAGTAAGAGAGATTTAAGAACATTAGAATTCAAATTAAAATGTCTCTTTGGTTTAAAAATACTCCGTTGACTGGAGTGACTAACCATGACTCTGGGAGTAGAACGTGCCTGAAGTTTGTTGATTGTAGTGGATGGAAACAGTGGATAACATAAGCATCTGAATACCCTAAGATGAGAATATGACGGATAGTTATTATATAAGACTTTGAGAGGGGATGAATATGTCAAACCTTTAGAAGGAAGAATATTGAGTAGATCGGTAGCCATTTGTAGCGCATGATGCCAAAATAATGGAGGAACGGAAGAATCAACCAATAAAGTGCGGACAATATTATTAATGGTATAAATTTTTCGCTCAGCTTTCCCATTTTGTGAAGACGTATGTGGACACGAAAAACGAAAATTTATCTCATTTTGAGCACAAAACTCTCTAAATTCCCCATTGTCATACTCTTTTCCATTATCACATTGAATGTTTTTGATTTCCCGTTCGAATTGTGTTCTTATGAAAGCTCTAAATTTTATGACAATGGAAAAAATTTGAGATTTTTTCGCAATTGGAAATATCCATAAATATTTAGAATAGTCATCTAAGAATAAAACATAATAACGATGACCCATAGAACTGAGAACCGGAGATGTCCACAAATCACTTTGAATAATATCAAATGTCATAAAAGTATTAGAATTTGACGCTACAAATGGTAACTTAATAATTTTTTCCAAAGCACAGGATTAACAAAGTGGAGTACTACGTGTACCCTTACAAGAAAGAAACTTATGTCTATCTAAAGAAGATAACATAGACGATCCTTGATGACCTAGGCGAGCATGCCACAAGGAAGGAGCAATAGCTGCAAAAGTGGATGACATAGCTTGACGCGAGATGCTAAGACTTGGAGTGATTGGATAAAGATAATCCCTATTGTTACACCTCATAAGATGATTCCCCGTCTTGAAATCCTTCACAAAAAATCCAAATGGATCAAAGTTAATAGAAACCCAATTATCAGTGGTGAATTTACGGACATACACCAAATTCTTAATCAATTTTTGGACATGAAGGGTATGTTTTAGGACAAGGGGTGGATGAGGAGGTGATAAAGTTTTATGACCATAACCCTTAATTGGAATATAATTGTCATTACCAACAGTTATACCACGATTAGTGCTCAAATTGTAATAAGACGAGAGAGTACTTTGATCGGATGTCATGTGGGTAGTGGCGTCGGTGTCCATGTACCAATTGGGGTCCGGTTGGGTCAAGCCAAGCGTATGCATTGTTGCTTCAATGTCGGTCTGGGTAGGCCCTATTGCGTGGTGGGCCTGATGGGGGCGAGGCACAAGTATCTTTGATCGCGGGCTATCCATACGCCGGTGCGAACCCTGAGTATGAATCGAAGAAGTTCGGGCGCGACTAAGGCGTCGTGGCGTCAGAAGCTGCCACGCCACGTGAGGCGCCGTACCCATCGCCACTATCCAGAGGCCCTGTGGGCTCCAAGACCGTGTCTTGGCCGATGCTGCCTCCGTTGTTGCCGCCACGATTCTTGTCATTATTCTTCCGATTCTGGCCCTTCTTACCACCTCTGTTGTTGTGATTTTGAGTCACGTTGGCTGGATTAGAAGGAGAAAAATTGGAAGCAGTCATCATGACAACAGGGTTGGCCCCAATTTCCACTTTCTTAGTCAATCTGGCTTCCTCCAAAGTAAGCATAGAACGGACTTGATAAAATCCTGACAGGGGGTTACTCTGACGAATCACCGAAGCAACATCGCTATAGACCTCTGACAGGCCTGCAACCATATGAAGAACTAGACGACTTTGAGAAACCGGAGAACCCACATTGCTGAGTTGGTATGCCAAGTTCTTGAGGTGTTTGCAATAAGAAGAAACGTTGGGAAAACTCGTCATAGCCACCTGAGAGAATTCCTGCTCAAAGATAACAATTCGAGAATGACTGTTATCTTTGAATGTCTCGCAATCGATCCCATGCCGCCATAGCTGTGGAATTTGGTTCGATAATCATCTGTAAAAGGTCCAAGGAGATAGTGGCATAAATCCACTGAAGAACCTTGGCATCAAGCATGACCCATAATTCTGGATCTTCTTCTTTAGTGGGCACAATCGTCGTAGAAGTAGACGACGTATCACCCCCTCTTTGGAGGAATGATATGGTGGACGACTTTATGTGTCAAAGCATGAATCTTAAATAATTCCGCCCACGTCCCATATTGAACGTTTTCTAGGTCAAGAACGATAGGAAGAACGCTCTTGATATTAGAAACTGTGAGGGCAGGATGAAAAGTGTTCTTATCAGCCATAGGGAATAGAACAACAAGATTCAGAGAAGGGAATTTGTGAGAAAGGTTTTTGGAAGAGAAGATACTCGGTTTTTTGTGAAAGAGGGAGAACACACAAAAAAATCGAGAATTTAGGGTAAAATTTCGAGAAAAGAAGACGAAATTTTGAGGAGCGGAAGCAGGGTAAAGAGAACCTAGACTCTTGATACGATGAAAGAAATAATCCCTTGATTATTCTTATTGATTGAAGACATATATAAACAAGTTACAATAGGATAATCATATTCCTACTTTACATCTAAATCTCTATTCTATACAATTAAGGTAATAGAATAATTTTAATTATGGTACAAGACTAAGTCTACCAAATATACAATAATAATGTGTCCACTGCTGGACACTCAATGGGCCCTGGGTATGGCCTGTCGTGGACCCCACTGGACGTGGGTAATGTTTAACAAAGATGACATTAGTGTTTGAACAATGTTTTTTATGAAACTTTGATTGTATTTGGTAATTATGTAACTTATTTGATAATATATTTTATGAAATTTGTAGAATTTTTGTCTTTTATTTGAGGAAGTGTATAATCCGTGGGTACCCGCAGGTACCCAATACCCGAAAGAAGCAAATAAAGGTATGAAAATTATATACCCAGTGGGTAATGGGTAGGGTATGGGCAGCACATTTGGGAGAGTGGTTAGGGTACAAATTTCCCAAAACCCGCCCCAAATCCGACCCACTGCCATCCCTTCGCCCCCATCCTCACCCCTCAACCCTACCTCTACCTCCCATAGTATTGTCTAAGATTTTATACACATGCTTTTAAGATAATATTTTTTACTTACATATTGAACACAAAAAAATAAGTAAGAAACTCATTTATTTTTTTTGAAAAAAAAATCACAAAAAATATTTTCCTTCATACCGAACACACCCTAAGTTGTAGTTGTGCGTTGGAAAAATAATAGGCCGAGCAAAAATAGCTCAAAGTCACCACTCATTTGCCAAATACATGCCTCTTTAGTAGTAGTAGTTTCAGACACTTTTGACTAAAAACAGATCCGAAAGAGATGATTATGGAAAAATAAACTCACAATCATCCCCATTTATCAACAACTTTTTAATATCATGTCCCACACCACTTCCAGACGGATTCAAAATTTAAGTCAGCAAATGTGAAGTACTACTGAGTCCATAAGTCTTTTAATAGCAATGTGTATAGACTTTGAGAACTATCTCTCAACTGCAAATCAAACCAATTACTTGGCCAAAGCTGCTTGTTCCACGTTATTTTCTAATGTTTCATGGAGAAGGTAACAAGGTAACCAACACCCTCATATTTTCTTGCTAGTAAGCCAACTTTTCATGGACGTTGATACATATGAAAACGAAGAATCGTATATTTTTGTCAGATGTGTTTCGAGAGGTACGTATCCCTTACTTGGATCGTGTGTGCATATACATACACACACACACACAAACGGGCTCTTCATTATATTGGTCTGTCACCTCATGTGTTTCTTCCCCTCTCAAATATGAATTTCCTCAAGCACAACTAGCTTTAAATGTTCTCGAAAACACCTTTTTCACCTGGCTTTCCTCGCATAGAAGAAGCAGGGAGATTAGTACGACTGTTATAATTAAGCCCGTAGAGTTACAAATGATAAGTCACTGTACCATAACATCCCTAACTCGATTTTGATTTACTACAAGTTATTTAGATGGGATCTTGTGAAAATTAACGTTGTGTATAAAACAAGTTCCGGTGCACAGAAATAGTGAGCCTCAAAAGGCCTAACATATCTGTGAGATGGGAGGTGCATGTAGCATATATAAAATGAACAAATTTTAGAAGATAGTTTAGTCAACAAACCAACACATGCACCGGTCAGTAGGTAAGAAACCATAATCATTGAAGTCATAAGATCACGTGGGGGGAAATTCATTTTATATAATTTCATGGAATTCGTGTAAACTTGACGAAGAATATGACACAAACCAAGTAGTCCAAAGTATACATATAAAACTAGTTGGAATCAATTTTTTATCATTACTGAACTAGCTAATGTAAGCTACATGATAAGTCCTTTTTAATTAGGGTAGAAATGAGATGACAACATACAATCAAGTATGAGATTTTGAATATCCACAATTAAAATAGTCTAACCAAAGTGTTAAATGTGGAAACAAAAGAAAGCCCAAACCAGGCAAAATAGATATTGATGATTCGTACGATTGATTCCAACTAGTTTTGGATTGATGCATAGTGTTTGTATTTAGGTGTGAGATAAATTATACAAATTTTTTTCCGATTAATACAGAACTGTAAAATACTCAACGCTGCTCAAAAATCGAACCTTTCGATAAGCATGTGAAGGAGCAAACTTGTATGTGAAATATTGCAGTTGCAGAAGAAAAGTCCAAAAGAAGACAACACCATCTCGAGAAAGATGAATATTAGTCCACTAAGATTTAATGTAAAGACACAAATTTTACAACATGATACACACAAATATACTTCTTAAGGGAGACAAAATATAATGATACAGAATTGAAGCATAGAACTCGAGCAATTTTCATGGAAATAAATCATATTATACCCCTCGTATTGGGGAAAAGACCCAAGAAACATTAAATTGAAAAGGCCAACCAGGAAAAGAAAAGAATTTAGTGAAAAGTTGACAACTTAGTTTGAACTAAATTATTAAAGAATAGGAAAACAAATCTAAAATTTTGGTAAATTTTGCAAAATTGGAACTTGTATCTGGAAATGAAATGGTGGTTTACCATGAAACCACATACAACGGAGACTTCCCTTATATCTCGAAATTCCCCTAAACTTCAGCCAGTCAGGCCATTTCCCCAGGTTCAGAAATCACTTTTGGCAGCTCGTCAAGGAGAAAGAACTCTTCTGATAAGATAAGTGGAAAGAACTTGACAAGCAATGAACACTGAATCTTTACCGTGTTTAGTGGAAACAGCAGACACGGACAAGCTGGCATGTTCAGCTCAACTGAACCCACAAGATTCATAATCCACCATTTGAACCACTATCTCCCGTCCAAACCTGCTAAAATGATTCAGACACCCCATGAGACAAATAAAGTTCCAGACCAAGCCAGTTCTTTCAGCACCAAAGATAACCCACCAACCAGATATTGGCGGTAGGATTTACTTAATTAGCTGCTCCAACCACCGCAAACGTTTCTTATACTTTCTTTTAGGGAGGACCTTACTTTTACAAAGTCGCATCATGTTTATCTATTTCGTTCTTTTCTTGTTTGCTTTTCTATTACATACAACATTACGGGTGAAGTGTAACCATCTCCTAAAAACTTAAGTTGTAGAAAGAGCCGTCTTTATTTACTTATACTCGCAAACATGCCCTCTCACTTTTGGCCTGATTCTTTTTCATGGGTCAAACACGTGGAAATTCTTTTTTGATAATGGGTGGCAGTGAAACTCGATCTCAGGACTTTTGCCTGCTCTAAAACCATGTTGAAGTTTGTGACCATCCCATCTAAAAGCTTAGCTATTCGAGAAAGACACATTTATTTACTTAGTTATATTCTAACAATTACCATCAATTTTAGTTGTCACAACAAGAACATAGCCAACAAAACTATACACTTTTTACAAATTTCCTCTGCCATTAAAGAAGCTTAACGAGTAATAGACATGACAAGGCGACAAATAGAAATACTTCCCACTATGTCGAGGGAGAAAAACTTTCAGGAACCGTAAATGCTTTAGCATCTAAGGTAGAACATGTTGCTCTACTCTATTACGATTTGTTGCCTACATTTCACTTCAGTTCAGCAAGATTAAAAAATAACATACCCAATATAATCCCACCAGGTGGGGTCGCGGGGGGTTAGAGTGTGACCTTACCCCTACCTTGTGAAGGTAGGGAGCATAGACCCCCGGAATATTCCGTGTATTATTCATTCAGCTTTGCACTTTTTTTCTTAGGTCAGAATTACAACATAAACACTAACCACATCCTGTTCAAGATATATAATAGAAAATTCTACCTGTATATCTCTTCAGGGAACCATTCCCATTCACAGACAGTGGTACAGGCCTCCTCTCTTGACCCAAAGACAAGATCTCCTGCATTCTTTCTGGCCAAACAGAGTTTAGCCTCCTAGCAAAATCCTCAACCTCCCTGTAATATAGAATTCAAAATCAAGTTATCTGTAGAACATGACATAATTAATCTCATGAGAGTTAAGAGGTGCTAGCCCCAAAAAAACCACAGCAGTCCATGCTGGCGTGAAGGGTTTGCTGGCCACCCGGGAAGGGGGGAATGACCGGATGGTCCCTGTGTAAAAAAAGGGCAGTCGGTGCACTAAACACCCGCTATGCGCGGGGTCCGGGAAGGGCTGGACCACAAGGGTCAATTGTACACAGCCTTACCTTGCATTTTAGGCTATTCATGCACTAATTAACAATTCATGAATTATTAAAGTATGATTTGTAACACTTGCATGCAGCCTCAGCAGCAGCCACTTCAACAAGGTTCACTTTGAAACAATATGATCCAGGAGAAGGGGAGGAAAAGAAAAGAACTGTTTTTCAGGAGTAAAAAGATTTATATCAGCACACAGGGTAACTAATTACCAAAACAATCTTCACCAAGGAAACAATAATAGCTTAATACAACCTCTCACAAAGAACATAATTCATTTAATAACTTGTAACAAGCATATAGTCTTTACATCTATCCATCTCCAGAGACAATAAGTAGATAAACAAACCTGTCAATTTCTTCCTTCATTGCAGGATCTAACTCATCGTCAATATCGCCGTCATCAAAGTCAAGTTTGGGTGAAAACTTAACGGATGCAGAGTCTCGCAGCTCAGAAGGTTTACTTGGAGAAGGGATGTCACTAGTGTCACCATTCAAGCAGCTAGAAGTAAGACAGTTAGATTCCTGAGTACCAAGAGAACCAGTCAAGCCAACAAATCCCGGAGCAAAACAGTGAAGATGCTTAGAAGCAATTTTGCGTTCCCCCCACCCCCACCCCACCCCACTCCATGCACACACATCAACTAAAAAAAAAGAGAAAAGGAGAAAATTCCACAGCTCAACAGATGCCAACCTGATTATGGTTTCCAGTTTCATTATTTGTAGAGGAATTTCTAGCTTGTTCTTTTCTCCTTCTATTTTTCTTTTTACTCTTTGTTGCTCTTGCACTCTTAGAATCTGGAAAATAGACCACCATGTTCAAAATTATAAGTATGATAGTCAAACTCAAAGAATCACTCAAAAGAAGCTGAAAAAAAGATAAGTGTTTTTTGTTTCAGATGTCAAGTAGGGGCTTGGACAAAACAAAAGGGATATAATTCTCCATAGATCATAAACCTCACAAGAATATACACATATGTTGATGAAAGTAAATGTTCTATAAGAGTAACTATGCCATCGGAAGGTTCAGTCACTGTACAAACTACGGATCTGATTATACGGCAGAAAATAATACACCAAAAGTAAAACTTATACGACTGATCGATAGTCATGGTCTAAGTCACTAGCAACTACAGCTACATACTTAAGACGCACAACTCCATAAATGAAGTTGTAGCCTCCACATTATTTTCATAAGAAATACCACAATAAGCATCAGAAACCACAATATAAAACCCGAGACACGGTGGGATATATATATATATATATATATTGAAGGGAGTCTTGGAGTAACTGGTAAAACTGTTGTCATGTGATATATATATATATATATATATAACATGTGGCTAAGCCAGGCAGCCAAAATGCTACCTCATCAAAACGTAATTTTTGGTAATATATAGATAATAGGCAAGCATGTAAAACAGTTCAATTATTTTACTAATGCAACATCCAGAAAGTAGAGCGACTCTGCACCAAAAATATAGGATGTTAATTAAGTCTCAATCTTACCTTCATTTGCCCCATTTATGAAAGATAGAAGATCATCAAGTGATCGTTCATCCACATGCTGCTCTTCTTCTACCTCGACATTCTGGAATTACGTAATGAGGTATTTTTTCCATTAAGGAAATAACGCAAATCAGAGTGCATATACAATAATGCATCAATTTAGCATCAAGTAACCAATGGCATAAGATACAAGCGCAAGAGCCAGATCTCAAAGCACCTTTAATTTCTCTCTTTCTTTTAATTCTTTCCTTTTCCTTGCATAGAGTCGATTGAGAAGACGGATACGTGGATCATCTGTCATATTTCTCAAAGGTTCCAACTTCTCCTCCTAATTAGAAACCATTTCCAAGTGAGAAACACCAACAATATGTGGGAGGGGGGGCTACAAATAATTTCTGTTAGAATATGGACCTCTGTTAGATCATCAGGTAAATGGAAAGTTTCACGTATTTCCTTGGGAGTTTTGCCTTCAATCATCCGAGCAAGTGCACGACTTGTAAGATCAACTAGAGGCCTCAGTTGAAGGCTGTCGGCAGCAGATGTCAACTCACATAACTTCTTGGTATCTAACCGGATGAATTTCTCATCAAAAATCTTGCGCTCCTGTGTGCATAAAAGACATCCTTTACACTCAAAACGAAAAAGAAATGCTGTTGCAATAAACCATGCACATGACACAGGCAATCTGAAAATCATTCCTTTCTGGAAGGGCATTGCATTGGTTATAACAAGAAAACCAAGAACTGACCTTATTAGAACGGCCAGGAACTTGATGAAACCGACAATAATCCAGTATTAAGCCCAGAATAGCAGGATTGACTCGTTGAGGAAGTGATATGGCATAATTTTTTGAGGATCCCATGCCAGTTTGAAGTACTTCTCTACATATCATTGGGCAAAACATGGCAACCTCTTCCTCTACTTGTTGGATTGAACCATCAGCAGTTTGGAGCCAAATGTAGGACTTCATCTTAACCAATCAACCACAAAGCAATTAAGAAATAGCAGATAACACGAAATGGCAAAAGATTTGAATAGAGTGATACAGAAAGCAACAATAATGTACTAAAGCTCTCTTTTTTTATACGTAGAAATGCACTAAAGATCTAATGCCGACACCTTGGACTGTAAACATAGCAATACATACTAATATTCTCATTCAAAAGGAATTTCGTCCATTCTGAAGTCATTTCAATGAGCAAATGGCTGATGCACCTACGCATTTCATGCAAGCAAACAAGAACGTTCAGACCGCAACCAAAATAAAGAAACTTCAAGGTAACTATTATCATCCATGCCAATAGTACAGCATTTCAAGCTATATATTATTGGCTTTCGAGCTGGAAATGTGAAGAAGAACGTTCAAGGGCATTGTTCTATGTTAGTTTTTGAAGCTCACAAAAATAATAGATAATCTTAACACAACATGATATCACTCAACTAAGAAATGCAATTCCTCTTCAAGAAATATTAGTTTTTGAAGCTCACAAAAATAATAGATCATCTCAACACAAAGCAACACTATTCCCTGAATCAAGGTAACTCATGAGTCATGACTCAAGTAGATGCAACCCTATAACCCAGATTGAGAGCGCACCAGATAAAAAGAACCAGAAGGGGTAAGAGATTAGTAGAGGGGTAAACAATAAACTTCGTGTCTCCTATATAAATATAGTAACAGAGTCATGTAGCCTTTGAATATAAAACTTCTAGTCTTCCTTCATTACATACCTCTGGTTTGACGACCGCCATAGGGCCTTCTGAATTAGGAGATCAAAGTGCAAAATTGTGTATGGGCCTTTGCAAACTAAAGAAAACTAAGCTTCAACGTTAAAAGTGCTAATGAAATGGAAATAGGCTAAGCTTTCTTCTCCTCAAAAGACACTTGTCAGACAAAGACCGCAAATCCTTCACAAAGTAACCCTCTCCAAATTCCAACAAGACAAAATGCATCTTCAACAGGATGGTTTCATCAGTTTGGAAGCTCTGTACAAAGAAGAACACAGAAGACCAAGATAACATATGCAATTAATGTAAATTTTTCAACAGGAACACACACACACCCGATTGTTCATTAAGAACTCAAAAAGCAAGCAACCGTTGAACAAGAGTGCTTTAAGGGAAGATAGAAAGAGCTTAATAGTGCAAAGTCACTTTGTTCACTCTTCTGGGAATCTTTAAAACTACAAAACAATGAAGATAACTAGGAAAACAGAATTTAGAACAGAGATGAACTCTTGTCATATAGAAACCTACTCATCTTTGTTAATAGCTAATTACACCAGGAATTTCTTCAAATGTTCCACATGCGCATATAGTATATTATCCGATTTCATTTTCTTCACATCCCCTTCTCTCAGAGTTAAAAAAATCCAGTCCAATATCAATTGCTTCTCATTCTATCCTCCTAATACAACCACAAGGAAGTTTGATATATTCTGCCTGTCCTCCTATTGCCCAACCCATCTATGTGCCATTGGAGGCATAGATAACTGAAAGCAATCTCTAAGACTAACTATATCTAGTACAACAACTACTACACCTCAGTTCCTCACATGGGAAAGAACATTTGTTTTGTGTAATGCAAGTTCTTTAGGGTGACTGGGATTCAGTGGTAAGCATGCAAATACTTTTTTTTCTTTTATTGATAATAGTGGTGTCCATCTTACACTCACCTCGACTATTCCACTGGGACGCATGCAAAAATATATACGCACACACATATGTCTAGATAATAGTTGGCAATATGTTGTTTTAGGAAACAAATTACAATGATAGAAACTGCTAGACGAAATGAAGCCTCTGAAAGACTTTAAAAGGGATAAATTTCTTAGTTATCAAAGAGAGAGGGGAGAGGAAGAGACTTTGAAAGCAAACTGTAACGTCCCCTTCTTCTTTGATTGGGGAGGGGATAGTGGTGTTGGAAGTTGGAAGAGACCCGGCTATTTTCAGTTCAGAGCTCATTCATAGGATTATAGACAGGCAAAGCTACAGTGAAAATCATTCATAAAAACATCCTGTTATTTTCAGCTAGCTGTCTGTCTTCATATCTGCATCACTTAGAAATCAATTAACATAGTGCAATTGGCTTGTTCATTTCCATCTCGTGCAATTTATTGCTATGGTTACTTTAATTGTTTCAAATCCTCCCAAAGAACATTGGAGAAGCCATCCAAAGCAAAGCATAGTCGCAAAACCAAGCTTCCTGAGATTTTGATAGAAATGACAGGAATTCAAGTGTTCTTCCATTGAAATCCTTAATTCAAGATCCATATGATTCGTATTTACTAAAGCAAAATATACACATAGCTTGTTCATACCAACGCGAAGAGTAATCAAAATTTAAGTTTCAAGGAAGTAAACAACTAAACTAACTAGGAATTTCTCTTTTTGCTTATCCGAAAACAAAAAGAAAAAACTAAACCAACTAGAACTATTAGATGATTAATATTGAGCATCTTAAGTGGATGAACTTTCCTGTCATCATATCCTTCTACAGCTCATAGATGAATACGATTCACGGTCGAGATCCTACATACCTCATAATCACACAGAAACAACAGAAAGACCCGTGCTATTCTGGCAACATCATCCACCTAGTAGTCATTTCTAAATGCTAATGGGTAATACCAAAGGACAGGACGGTGCTCAAAGCATCGCATGTTACCAGGGGGAAGGGCCGCACCCCAAGCAAACTACCCTAATGCATTCCACAGCTCGAACGCGTGATAAGGTCACACAGAGACAACTTTATCATTGCTCCAAGGCTCCCCTTCCCTAATAGTTAATACCAATCACAGAATAAATTACCACCCCTTACAGCTGCCCCGAAGCAAAAACAATAACAACAACAACTACTACCCATCAATTCCAAACTAGTTGAGGCCGGCTATATGAATCTCAATATCAATTTAGCTCATTAGAAGCGGGAAATATTAACATGAGAATAAAGAATCACTAGAAAATAAAGCATGAAATGGAATGACCCATACAAAGGTTACCAATTAAGAGAAATGTGTAGTCACAAAATAATTGCTTAAAAAAAATTGCAATTGAGAAAGCAAATTTTAGCTAATAACAAGTGATTATGAGCTAATTACTTGGGAAATTAAGGCATAAAGTGAAATTAGAAATGAACAGATTGTCATACCTGACGTTGCGTCACAGAACAAAGCTACAGACCAAATAAAAAATGATAAAGAATAATGGTGGGAGAATTAGGGTTTTGCAGGTACGAAGAAAAGGGAATTCTGGTAATTGTGTTCCTGCCAATTGCAATTTCACCCAATTCGCACGTTAGAGCCCTTGGGCAATGCTGATTGCTGGCCGGGAACATATGATTTACTTGATAATGCTATGTACCTGCTCGACTATTTAAGTAAAAATAAGATTATTCAATATGATTTTCTTGTATTTGAGTCCAGATCTTCAAAAATAGCATCTACTTTATTAATAATTTGTTTGTGTAACGTATCTCATTCCTTTTCGGATTGAAATAGGAAAATATTTGAGTTATGAATCTAAACCGCATAATCCTTGCACGTTGATTTTATAGCTTCCAAACAGGTGATACAAATCTTAAACTATGGAAAGTACTTCACCCACAAATATTGCCTTTTCAATTGGTGACTTACATTACACTCATTTTATCCTTTGGATAATCTAGTGAAGGTCCGCTCAATTTTGGAAACTATTTGTACTTACTTAGAACAAGATATTCTTACTTGTGTACATAAAAAATATGTATATTACTTTTTTTTCTTTTTTTTTTTTGTTGACGAAGGAATCCGCAATCACGCTTCTTCGAAATACAAGACAGCAGAAACCCTGATCGACGCAATACCGCAAACCACGCCACCGCTTAAACCACACTTGGCAAGCCAGGTGTGACAAGCTCCCCCAAGAGGCGAAGGCAGGCGTTACTGGGTTTCAACTCGACCAAGCTCTCCCACACCACCCAATGAGGATACCCTCTGCCTTCAAGACCAACTGGTCTAGGGCTTCGGATTACTTGTCACTATTAATACAATATTTTCTAACATTCTTTCATTAATATTTCCTATTTTAGGTAGAATTATAATCATTTTATAATTACGTTAATTAGTTACATAATTTGTATCCAAGTAAATATTTTTGTAACCTTATATATATATCGTAAATCATTCATCAACAAACAAAAATGAACATATTCATTTATGGTATCAGTAGCCAAAAACTATAAACTCTGGCCTAGCCGCCGATACACCTTCTCGCCCGTCACTTTTTTCCACGTCGAAACCCTAGCCGCCGCCCTCTCTCGGCCGCCCACCCCCTCTTTTCCCCACGATGGAACCCTAGTTTTTCCGCCCATTCTCCCTCCATCTTCCTCGTAAAATTCCTCTTCCATGGCTGACAAAACCAAATTCCATCATGCACTTGTCGTAAACAACATTAAAAACTTCACCCTGTGACTCTTGAGATGGAAAAGGGTCAATACTCCTCGTGGGCGGAGTTTTTTAAGATACATTATCGTGTTTACGAAGTTATCGATCATATCATCCATCTCACGCCGAAGTCCACAGACATACCATCGACTTCGACTTTTGATGATGCACTCTGGTCTCATTTGGACGCAGTCGTCCTCCAGTGGATATACGACATGATATCTAAAGATTTGTTGCACACCATCATTGAGACTGATGCCACTGCCCGCCAAACGTGGGAACATTTGGAAAGTATTTCCCACGATAATTAAACTCAACGAGCGTTATACCTTGAAAATCAGTTCAAAGACGTTCATCAAGACAATTTCCCAAATGTGTCTGCTTATTGTCAAAAACTCAAGATGATTGCCGACCAACTCTCAAACGTCGGCGCACCAGTCACTAATCAGCTATTGGTCATGCAATTTATTGTAGGTTTGAATGAATCCTATGACTAAATTACCACCATCATTCAGTAATGCACGTCGTTACCTCCATTTTATGAGGCCCATTCGAAGCTCGTCCATGAGAAAACCCAAAAAAATCAAGTGCAGCACCACTCGGGCCAATATTGCCGACTCCTCTCACCACCACCGTCGGGTCCTCTGCCGATGGTAGGGCCTCCCGTTCCGGCAACCAGAACCGTCGGTCACATGATCTGCAACAGTCGATTCCTCCCGTAACAACTGCCTGAGCAGGTAGTCCGGCAAGGGTCGCGTTGGAAGAAATTTCAGCAACAACGACGGTGGGAATGGGCAGTCCCCACCGGCTGAAAATAGCCAGCAACGTCCGCGGTAGTGGAAGCAGCCTCCGCCATGGATTACCTACCCCCCGTGGGCCATATGGGCCCCACCATCATGGGTCTCCCCTCCTTGCTCGTATCCGACATCCTGATAGACTCCACCTTAGAATTGACATGCCCAATTGGCATACTTGGCCCACATCCATAGCAGGCCTACACAACACAACCCCCTATCGACTTATGTACTGACTCCAGATAAAAATTGATATATGGACACAGACGACACAACTCACATGACAACATCACAAGGTACTCTCTCGTTTTATTCTAATTTGAGTAATTTAAATCAAAATATTATTGTTGGTAGTGGACAAGTCATTCTCATCTGTGGTTATGGTCATTCCTCCTTATCCCCACCACATCCACCAATAATCTTAAAAAATATCCTTCATGCCCCTAAATTCATTAAGAATTTAATCTCCGTGCGATGTTTCACAACTGACAATTGGTTCCCTTGACTTTGATCTTTTTGGTTTTACTGTAAAGGATTTTACGACAGAGAGACGAATAATGAGATGTGACAGCATAGGAGATCTCTACCCTATTTCAAACGCCGTCAACAATCCATCATTTCCATCAATCTTTGTTGTTCTTTCGTCTTCCCTATGTCATTCTAGATTAGGATATCCGGGAGACTCTATTTTACGCTCCCTTAGGAAAAATAATTTTATTAATTGCAACTGTATTTCTAGGACTTCTATATGTGAATCTTGCATTTTTATGAAACATGTCGAATTACCATTTTCTGTATCCACAAATTATACTTTAATATCTTTCGATATCATACATAGTGATTTGTGGACATCCCTATTTTGAGTACGACTGACCATCGATATTATGTGTTGTTTTTGGACGATTATTCTAACTTTCTATGAACTTTTCCAATTGGAAATAAATCACATGTCTACCCTATTTTTTTTTTCATTTAGTGCTTTCATAAAAACATAATTTGAAAAGAGTATTAAATATCTTCAATGTGACAATGACATGAAATTTGATAATAACCAATTCAAACAGTTTTGCTCTAAACCGGTCTTATCTTTCGATTTTCCTGCCCTCACACATCCTCTCAAAATGGTAAAGCCGAATGGAAAATCCGAACCATAAATAACTTCATTCGTGCCCTACTTGCTCACGCCTCAATTTCCCCTCAATTTGGGCATTACGTACTCTTCATGGCCACCTATCTCATAAACATAATCTCAAACAAGTCTCTAGCTCAACGGTCGCCCACCCAAGTTCTGTTTCGTAGGAACCTCTCCTACCAACACTTGCATATTTTTGAATGTCTTTGTTACCCTCTCCATCCGACCACTCACAAACTTCAACCCCGGTCCTCTCCGTGTGTGTTTCTGGGTTACCCTGCCAATTATCGTGGTTACTCGTGCTATGACTTGTCAAGCCGTAAAATTATTATTTCACGTCATGTCATATTTGATGAGTTTCAATTCTCTTTTGCCTCTATACACTCACCACATTGATATTCCTATGACTTCTTAGATGATGACCTAAATCCTCTTCTAATTGACCATTTACATAGTCTGTCGTCCTAGACCCCGACATCCGCCACCACCTCGGCTAGTTCGGGACTAGCTGCCCACCCAGTTCTGCTGATGGTGGCCCTGAACAACCAGCCTCAGGGTGATTCCACAGCCACCTCTCGAAAAATCGAGGTTAGGCCAGCCAGTACTGTCACCCCTGCCTCCTCTTCCCGTCAGTCCCGCGACAAACCCCCATCCAATCTCGCATCCCGAGACACACTCTCAGACCATGAAAACCCATTTCAGGTACGAAATTCATAAACATAAATGGTTTTTTAACCTTTCCGTTTCAGTTGTCCCTTCCACTGTTCCTCTTAATTCGAATGATTCCATGTCTGACCCTAATTAGAAAGTCATAATGATTGAAGAATATAATATTTTTATTGATAATAATAGTGGGACCTAGTACCACGTTCACCTGATGCTAATATTATTTATTTTTTTGTGGATTTTTAGACATAAAAAGAAATCTGATTATTCTCTTGAGAGGTACAAGGCTCGTCTTGTAGGTGATGACAAGTCTCAACATGTGGGAGTGGACTGTGATGAAAAGTTTAGCCCGGTTGTAAAGCCTACAACCATCCGCACTGTCCTCAGCATTGTCATATTCAAGTCTTGGTCCATTCATCAGCTTGATGTCAAGAATACTTTCTTACATGAGGATCTATATGAAACGGTATATATGCATCAGCCTATGGGTTTCATGGATCCTATTCATTCGGATTATGTGTGTCTGTTGTAGAAATCCCTCTATGGAATGAAATATGCTCCTCGATCATGGTACCAGTGGTTCGTCGATTATGTCTCCTCTATTGGTTTTTCACATAGCAAATCCGATCATTCTTTGTTCATCTACAAGGGTATAGCCATGACTTGCCTATTATTATATGTTGATGACATCATCCTCACCACATCATCAGATGCTCTCCGTCGGTCTATTATCCTTCTCATTTCCTCTAAGTTTGTTATGAAAGATTTGGGGCCTTTGAGTTATTTATTGGGCATCTCTGTCACACGACATTCTGGTAGCCTATTTTTATGTCAGAAGAAGTACACTAAAGAGATTTTTGACCGTGCAGGCATGACATCTTGAAAACCATCCCACACACATATAGACACTAATTCCAAGCTCAACCCTGATTCTGGCCCTTTATATTCAGACCCGACTCACTATCGTAGCCTGGTTGGGGCCCTGTAGTACCTCATATTCACGAGACTAGACATATCCTATGTCGTGCAACAAATTTCCTTGCACATGCACGGTCTGACAGAAGAACACATGCATGCCCTCAAAATGTATTTTACAATACGTCAAAGGTACGCTTCATTTTGGATTACATCTATACATGTTTTCGTTCACTGGTCTCACTACTTATTCTGATGCTAACTGGGGTGTATGTCTTGACACCCGATGTTCCACAGCTGGTTATTGTGTTTTCCTCGGAGATAACCTATTGTATTGGTCTTCCAAAAGGCAACCTACACTATCTCGATCCATTGCAGAAGTAGAGTACAGAGGTGTCACCAACGTCGTCTCTGAGTCTTTTGTTGGATCTACAACCTTCTACTTGAGCTTCACTGCCCGATTCAAAAGGCAACGCTGGTCTACTGTGATAATATTAGTGCGATATATCTTTTCGGCAATCCCGTCCAACATCATCGCACTGAACACATTGAGATGTACATTCATTTCGTTCGCGAAAAAAGTGGCTCGTGGTCAAGTTTGTGTCCTTCATGTTCCTTTCAGATATCAGATTGTCGATATCTTCACCAAAGGACATCCGCACATACTATTTGATGATTTTCGAGCAAGTCTCTTCGTGAACCTCACGCTTCGATTGCGGGGGTGTAATAGAATATTTTCAAATATTTTTTTATTAATTGTATATCTCCTATTTTAGGTAAAATTATAATTCTTTTATAATTAAGTTAATTAGTTACCGTTTGTATCAATGTAAATATTCTTGTAATCTTATATATATTGTAAAACATTTATCAATAAATAAAAAGAAACATATTCCTTTAACTATTTGCACAGTAGTTTCAAGAAAGGGTCATTTATGCTGCAAGCGTTATTCTTGATTTTGTCGTTCTTTTCACCACCAAGTGTCATCTCAGATTGTCACTACTTTTTTATGACTAAATTCAATGGTAGTCAACTAAAGTACTGCAGTATTCATATGGAGGACTAATAAGAAAAGGAATTTTTTATCCTAAGATTTTGATTCTCATAAATTCAACGAATGGATAGTTGTTATGAAAAGAAGGGTGGGACGTTGCAATGCTAAGATATACACCAAAAAGTGGATAACTACTTATAGGTGTCGTCCTGCTTGCAACTAAGGCTTGCCAGGGCCGGGCCGGGACGGAATTTGGGGGACGATGGAGTGGATCCGGATCGAGATAGGTGGGACGGGATTAGGGGGACGGGAAGTGGTCCTATCCCGTCCCACATCCCTCTATCAGAGGGGACGGGATTTGGGGGGGACAGGACGGGACGGAAAGGGGGATTTGGGGAACTTTTAAAAAACTCTTTTTAGACACTTAATTTAAAAAATATATATTTAAACACTTAAATAATTGAACAAGATAGTAAAAAAAGCATCTTAAGGCTAATTTCCTCTTATATTATTTAATAGAAATATAATTTTTTTGTAATACAATTTCAAAATTGTAACTTTATTTCGTAGTTCAAAAGTTGTAAATCACATAGTAAAATTGACATTGAAAAATTACATATGCAACCATACTTTTTCTAATTTTCTGATAATCTTTTGAAGATCTTCTGTTGGAATTGGAATTTGTTGGTCAAATTGTTCAATGTCGCTTCCTGCTCCATCGGATAAGATTTCGTTGTAATTGTAGTATTCTTCTTTATTGATCTCTGGTTGACCGCACCTTGTACGCTCCACTCTAATCCAATCTCTAAATAAAACTACAATCTTCAAACTGTCTCCCATCAATGAGTGTATGTGCTCTCCTATTTAAAACCTTCCAGCAGAAAAAACGTTTTCAAAAGCTGTAGATGACACTTGAATATTCAACACATCTCGGGTCATCTTTGTAGAGTCGGAAATGTCTTTTCATTCTCCCTCCAGTATTTCAACAAGTCTTCACGTCCATTTCATTAGCAATTGATTTGAACGGTACAACACCCTGCAAAACATAAACATCAAACTCGCTAATTTGTGAAACACTTGAACCACTATACATTCTATTTCGAAGGTCTTGAATACTTAAAGCAGAAACCACATATTTTTTATAAGGTTGAAGTGAAGTAGAAGAAAATGGTACAGAAGTCGATTGATTATTTGCACTTTGCTCTTGGTAATACATATACATAGTTTTGCATTGTGTTTGTATGCTAGAGATAACATCTTTTTTAGTTGGTTCTCTAGTTGGTTCTGTTGGAAGTATTTCTAGGCATTCATAAATCGTTCCAATAAGGGCATTACAACATTTTATTTAATAATAGGATTTAATACATCACAAATAAAATAAATAGTGGGAATATGATTTTTTTTAAAAATTTACAAACATTTTTGTAATAGCTAGAGCGTAAGTTGAGTTTTTCATATATTTATTAAATAACAAAAATATTAGAGTTATATAAAATAACATAGATGAAATAGTAGGATAATAAATACCAGAAAATTCCTTAGTAGCTAGAAACAAATTCTCTAAAAATACAATAAGTTCCAAAATTTTATCCAAATCATCATCTACAAGAATATTTGAGAGATGGTAGGAAGATTTGTGAGAAAAATGAAGAGGAAAATGAGGTATTTATAATTGAGAAATAGGGTTAATGTGTAAATATACTAACTTAGGGGTTAAAAATAAATACTAAGGGGGTAGAGGGGTTTATGGGATGTTGGGGGCCAAATAGGTCATTTCTAGTCGTTACCAACAGCTATAATTGCAAATGGCGTATATGCAACAGCTACATTCTGCAAACGGGACAAGGCAGGATGAGATGGGTCAGGGCGGGACCGGGATAGGCGAAACCAACTCCAGTCCCGTCCCGATTTCAAACCCGGCTAGCGACATTCATCATCTCATAATTTACCCAGCAGGATCGGGACGGAGCGGGATCAGGACGTCCCGGCCCACTAGACAACCCTTCTTGCAACCATCAACAATCATGTTTTATTTCAAAATTTTCCATTAGCTCAGCCTCAAATCCTACCAAACTTTAAAATCGACAATACTTTTTGTTTTTTCGAGTATAACTTTAAGTAATTTGGACAACTGGAAAGAACTAAACATAAACTTGGGTTGGGGGCTTTCACAGATGTAGCACAACAAGATACAATTTTCCTTCTAACCACCAATATAAGCCTAATTCCTTTGATGGCATAAGTCGTATTCTTTAGTTACTCTACAGTCAATCTTGTTCTACACTGCACATAGCAAACCAAGGACCTTAGTGTGATGATCCACCACATCATCATGCCACATAGGTGTCACTTGACACATATTTTATCCATGTGGATGCTTACATAAGAGGAAGACTAGATATTATGGGAAGATTCTAGAGACATGAAGATTTTCCTTAGAAGACCATAGAATTCCATAGATTTAAATGGAAAGTCCTTAGAATACTCTAGTTGTGTAGAGATTTCTAGAATATGGGCTTATTTGTAAATATGTAGGGACTTATAAAATTATTATTATTTACATATTATTCCCTAGGTGAGTATTATTTATAGGAGAGTCATTCATTTGTAAATCAACAAGCAAAATTAACAAGTTCTCTCTAATACAAAAAAAATTCTTTAGCAAATTCATCTTGTCTTACTTATCTACCATCTTCTGAGAGATCTTAAAGTGTAGTATTCTAGGCTGACTTGACATAGCAAGACTGTGAGCAAGTTGTGCAAGAACGTGAGCGAGTTGTCAAGTGTCGCACGTGCGCTTAGTTGAAGACTAAGAACATGACAACGTGGTATCAAAGCAAATGTTGATACTAAGGGAATGACAAATGAGGGAGAAATCAACGCTCCTAAGGCCCAAGCCAACGTCACCGGAATGCTACCAACAAGAGCAAGAAGGTGCCACAGGAGGTTGTGCCAAATGAAGGGCTTACATCCCAAGAACCTTATCCATTGATACGAGTGAGGATGACGTGAATGTCCTACCAGAGAACGTGTTGCTCGGTAAAGGGCACCATCAACATCTTTGGCCAACGT
Source organism: Przewalskia tangutica (assembly GCA_029844215.1). NCBI lineage: Eukaryota > Viridiplantae > Streptophyta > Magnoliopsida > Solanales > Solanaceae > Przewalskia > Przewalskia tangutica. Next base: position 102,711,584 of record CM056726.1, read on the forward strand.
CTGGGGAAAGTAGATGGCACCCTTAGCGTGCGTGAGGGGCATACCCTTGAAGAGATTGAAAGCGTCCGAAATGACTTGGAGGCTCACAAGCAGGTGGAGTTTGAGTTAAGGCAAACTGTTACTGCCCTGGAGTGCAGGCTCGTGGAAGCGTTAAGCACTATCGATGCTCTGAAGGCAAAGATCGATGCACTCGAAGATCAGGTCGACTCTAGCATGATTGAGGTAGCCAACAATATTGTTGTAACGAGGGAGGCTAAGATCGAGGCTCTCAAGCCACCAGTGTTCAAAGGGTTCATGATGCACAAGAAGTGGAGAACTTTCTTTGGCACTTGGAGAACTATTTTAGGCATGGAAAAGTGAGGGATGATGAAGCCAAGATCAACACTGGTGTGTTGTACTTATCGGAGACTGCCATGCTATGGTGGAGAATGAAAGTGGTCGATGTTGAGAGAGGTTTGTGCGCCATTAACACGTGGGACCATTTCAAGGCCGAGTTCAAGCGTCAATTCTTCCGAAACAATGTCTTATACGAGGCAATAAGTTTAGGGAATGGAAGCAGACATAGAGTATACACAACTATGTCAAGGATTTCACCACCCTGATGTTTCAAATCCCCAACCTGACCAGTGATGACTTACTTTTCCACTTCATGGACGGATTACAGAATTGGGCTAAGCAGGAGTTGCAACGCCGTCAAGTCATAGACATAGACCAAGTCATAGTGGAGGCCGAGTCTTTGATAGATTTCAGACATGACAAGCAAGACAAAAGTAAAGGTAAGCAAAGGATAGTAATGCCAAAGGTGGGGGAAATCGTGGCAAAGGAAAAGAGATACACCAACAATACCCTAAGACTCAAGATGCCACCAAGGTCGATGGTAAGAAGTCAAATGGTTGTCAGGGCTACGCCGAGAAAAAGACACAAGTCGGGAAGAAAGGATGCTACATATGCGGAGGGCTGCATGGCTTTAGGAACTGTCTCGACTTAAAGAGCCTCATTGCTATGGTTCGCGACCAGAAGGATCAAACGCTAGGACAGAGTTCGGGAACTGCACAGTTAGGGACGATCAAACTATGTGGCGCTATCAAGAATCAGCCTAGCCAACCTGACGAGGATAGAAACCAGTACGTGAATCTCATTATCAACAACAATCAACAACAAGCTCGCTCGCGCATTGGTGGACACTGGAGTAACTCATAAGTTTGTGACCGAGGCTGCAGCTAGAAGACTAGAGTTGAAGTTCGCTCCAATTAATCCCGGCGTCAAGACCGTGAATGTTGAGCCAGAAAATGCTCGTAGTGTAGACAATGGTGTTGGTGTCACGCCCTTTTTCGGCCGCGACATTTTTTTCTAGCGAATACTCCTGCTTAATGAAATGTTAGAAAAATGAATAATAAATGCTAAAATGCAAAAAGTGTTAAATGTAAAAAAGGGGGTGTTTAAATATGTTAAAAAGGTATGCTAAGATGTTAAATGCTAGGGGTGCTTAAAAGTGCTAAGGGTTCGCAGAGTCACCACCTAATTAATTTGGGTGAATTAGGACACTTAAATGTTAACTAGTTTAAAGTAAACATTAACTCCATTTTAATGGTCTGCAAACTTAATGAGATTCCGGGCAAGGGTTCTTTATTAATCTAGAGGGAAGGGGTTAGGCACCCTCTAAGATCCGCTAACTTGCAGTTATCCTGCCAAACCTAGGGTTAATTATTTATGCTGTGAAAAATGCATGTTTGAAAGATATTTAATAGAAGGTATTTTTATTCAAAGATTAATAAGATTAGTGCTATAAAATACATGTAAAGTTTAAAGCATGCCTTATATTATTTATAAAAAAAATATGTGATGCAAAATGAATTTATTGGCTAAATGTACACATTTATCTACCTAATTAATCTTGGTTATGCTATACCCAATACTTATGATGATTTTTTATTATACTTAATAGATTTCCTATATGATGTTAGATAAGAGTTCAAGGGAAGATTTGTTATGGATTTAATAAGAAACAAAATGTTGGTTTTATGATGCAAGTTAAATCATTTAGATTATTTTTTGCAGAATTTAGACATGCCTAACAGTCCTAAAAGACAAATAAAGAAGAAGTGCGTTTCTAATTATGAATTACCTTCCCACCTCATATGTTCAAAGACTAATTATTCTAGATTCCCTGTTAATTACAAAATTAGAAAATAATTTGCAATAAACAAATAAAGGCATAAATGAGGTAATGAGGTTAAGGGAATAAAGGAGTTGAAGTGGATGACTCCGTCCTATTTTGTTTTTTTCTAGGAATTGCCGAGGAGGGAACGCGGTGGATGTAGATGCGGGCCTTCATTGACGAAAGTCGTGATGAGTCTCGTCATGAGACTTTTCGTTTAGCTCCGATGCGTGCCATGCAAAAGAAAAGAAGATAAGGATTAGTACATGTCCAAATTTATTCAAATAACAGGCAAGCATTTAATGCAATGTTTAATCCTGCACAGATATAGGGACCAACAGAGGGCAAAATAAATGATAATGGACAAGTATACAGACAACGCAAATCATCTTCCAATACATATAGTTCAAAACTTAGGTCTACTGTTATAGAAAACAGACAAGACATCAGGTGACAATATAAAATGGGAATAGGCAGCCGGCAGGTGATAAAAGAAATAAGGACGGGCAGGTATGTAGGCAGCACAAATCAGCTTCTAATATCACAAACAACACCCAACAGTTCCATCCAGCAGATGCGGGCAGGAGCAAAATAAAGAGGGGTCAGACCCATTTTTAAAACAGATTCAGGCTTTAGACATGCAGCTGTGATACATACAGAGATATTCAGAGTTAGGGCAAAGTCAAATTTATCATTTGCAAACAGTGGCAGAGGCCTAACTGCAACTGTGAGACCTCAAGATAGACACTAGAACCAACATTTCTAGGCTCAATATGGACGTCACAGGGGACTGGTCTCAGCATATCAGACAGGGTATAAGGTCTACTGATGTTAATAATAGATTCAAATCTACACATATTTCGACTACCAGTTACAAAAATCAGAGATAAGCATGTTACTGATATTCAGATAAAGACTATCAATTCCACCTGACTAGAAGAGACAACTGCCAATGCATACCAAAATAGACTATAATGCAAAAACTCTACGCCATTTCAAACCATATGACCATGCAAACATATTAATTCAGCAGTCAACTCGCACCTTTTGGTGATATTACAATACTGCGGCAAATAGACAAACATTTCCTTTATTCAATTTTAGCAACATACAAGATCTTAACCTATAGTATGCATATACTGCTACATGGAACAAAAGGGTAATTCAGCAAGTAAACAGAGACACTAACAGGGCCACTAAATGTCAACACCTCAAGTATACAGGATCATTTTCTCAAATAAGTACCTAAACTGGTTTTCGAAGGTAGATCATATCCCTAAAAATCTCTCACTACATGGAAACCAATAACTATCTAAGTGAAATCCACAGGGTCGCAACTCGACATACGTCAAGGAAAACAGTATGATCCTGAATATGAATTTAGATTAGCAGAATTAATCGCCTTACGGTGGACATCGCATCTAGTGTATAACAACTCTAGAGGATTCAACAGGAAAACAAGAACATCCGCCCTTCATTATTATTTACAAATAAGTAAAGGAGATGAAGATATCATTGAAATGCGTAACCGAATCTCGATGCCCTTATTGTAGTTCTACCCGATATCTGGTACAAAATAAGAAAGACCAAACATTGCATATTTAAGTTTGAAACTGGCAGTTAGTCGTCACATATTGAATTCATAACATCGTCTGCCATTGAGATTACTCCAGCAAAATCAGACTACACTTCGATAAATACATTAATTTAAATTACACACATTTAAGCACACAACAATACAAAGAAATGAACTGAGAATAATTTTGGGTTTACCTTCTCCGGACAACGAACCGGGGCAGCGTATCAAGTCGTCGGTTCACCCGGGGTTTATTGCGATGCGATTTGAAGCGATGTGGTTTCTGGGTTTCTATTTTTGTGTTATCGGGGGAGCTAAGATGTGCGAAACTATGGGGGTTTCTAGGTGTAGGACTCTTACTGTCCCACGACTGCTTCCTCCTATGCTTGCATGTCTACCGGTCGGCTTCTATTAGTCAAAAAAACGGGGGAGGTCTGGATTGTTGTCCACCCTTGCTCTCCTTCCCTCGATGTTCTGCTGCTCTCGATTCTTCTCCCCGACTGCTCTGCCTTGATCGCCTTCGAATGTACTTTATATAGCCATGGTTTGAGTTCCCCATTAGGTAAACCTTGATACGATTTTGGACTGATATGCCTATGATTTTGGTAAGATTCGCGCTGATTCTATGAGATACGATTCTTTTTCTGATCTTGTAAGATTATGGTAAGTTATATCTTTTCGAGGCTGGGTGTGCATGGGTAAGGAAGGTAAGGGGTCGATTTTTCAAAGAAAATCCGAGAATATCGTTTTTTCGACGGCGCGCGATGGACGGTCCAGAGTTTAGGTTCTCCTTTCTCTAGGTTAAATGCCCTAAGGGCTGTTGACGATGGGGAGAGAGGGTAAAGTAAAAGGGTGAGTTGGGCGTGTGGCTGCGGGTTGCCATTTGCGGATGGGTGAGGATTTGTTGAAATCGCGTGGGGCTGGTGAAGGGTTTTAAGTGTATTAGTTTTAATTAGGTATTTAATTCTAGGTAAGTTATTTAAATTGTGGTTAACTTATTTAGGTGCTTTATTAGTCTAATTGTTTGAGATTAAAATAAATACGGGCGTGCTATTTAATTAGTGCTTAATTCTTATAATGTGATGCTGTTATTAAAACTTATTTATTATGCGTATTTTATTATTATTTAAGCTAAGATTAAATTATCTTAATGTGACTTTAGGCGCTACAATAATTATGAAATTGTTTTGCGTATTAATGAATGCGACTATGTTATTTAACACGACGTCATTGTCAAATTATTCGTTTTATTATCATTTAAGAACTATGACAGGGCTTAAAATTAATAAATGCGGGCGCGAGACTCTAAGTGCTTAATTTCCTACGTAAGACGCGGTGTCATTATTAAATTGCTTATTTATGCCTGTATTAATGTTTTATCGCTGCATTTTATTATAAAAAATTATAAGAAATTATTTTGCGAAATTAGTGTAATTTTATAGCTAATGACTGGATGAGAGGGTCAAAATTGGGTGTCAACAACTTGTCCCTCTTTGTATGGAGATGATGGAAGAATCTTCGGACAAAGACGTTGACTCATAGCCAATTTTGTCTCGATCCTCAGAATTGAAAAAAATGCTGGGAAATTAAGACAAGGCTGACGCGGACTCAAAACTGTCCCAGTGTCGGGTTATGACGACACTGTGCTACCATGGTCAAACACCAAGGCGGGCTAACGCGGACTCAAAATTGTCCCAGTGTCGAGTTATGACGACACTGGGCTACCATGGTCAAAACACCAAGGCGGGCTAACGCGGACTCAAAATTGTCCCAGTGTCGAGTTATGATGACACTGGGCTATGGTGCAAAAAGCAAAAAATAAAAATAACTGGCTTGAACCTGGGGTGTACCGCTATGGCTTATGGTGTTGGGTTTTATGGTGATGCGGAACGAGTGGACCGACGCTTGAGGCCGCTTCTGCCATTTGTTGGGAAGGTTGGCCCCCCAACAAATTGCCCCGGTTCGCTGTAAGAGAAAATCAACGTTGTGCTCCTTCTCCTGCATGCTAAGACTTAAACAAACGGTTAGTGCATAACTGTTAAGGCAAAATGATGACGCATAATTTTTTAAAGCAATGCAACTGTGAGTAGAAAATGTTATCCTGCAAAAATGCGATGCCTGCTGTGTTGATGCGATGCTGCAAATGCTGTGATTTTCGTCCTTGCACAGACGTGTTGCGATTGTGAACGCGGATATGTTGTCCTTGCTGCAACTGCCCCTGTAGACTAAAGCTCAAGAAAGAGTTAGTGCATAAATCGCTAAGATGTAATAATAAAGCATGAATGAGAAAAATGCAATTTTGAACAGAGAAATCGCCATCTGCGTAGATGTGATTTCTTGATGATGGCGTCGTTCGGACTTGGCGTCGTTTTCGGACTTGGCATCGCTTGACTTGTTGTCCGATAACGCCGTTGCTGGACGATCCGCCGGGCGCCGTTTTGGACTCGCGCCATTTTCGACTTGTTGGCCGATAACGCCGTTGCTGGACGTGTTGTTGTTGGCGCCGTTGCGTGACATAACGCCGATCACGCCGTTATGCGGACGTGTTGCCGGGCGTCGCTCGGACTTCTTGTCTTGATAACGCCGTTCGACGTGCCGGGCGCCGTTGCGTAGACATAACGCCGATCACGCCGTTGTTCGACGGGCGATATCTTCGCATCGCTTCGACTTGCGGGCCGATAACTTCGCGTTCTGGATGTGTTCCGCCGCGCCGTTGCGTAGACATAATGTTGATCACGCCGTCGTTATGCGACGGCGTGTCTTCGGGCGCCGTTGCGTAGACATAATATTGATCACGTCGTTGTCTGGACGTGTTCCTGCTGGCGTCGTTGCGTAGACATAAAGCTGATCACGTCGTTTTCTGGACGTGTTGCCGGGCGCCGCTTTCGCACTTGTTGCCGATAACGCCGCGTCGGACGTTGCCGGGCGATATCCGGCGTCGTTGCGTAGACATAACGCCGATCACGCCGTTGTGCGACGTGTTCGCCGGGCGTTATTTTCGACTTGTGGCCGATAACGCCGCGTTGCGGACGTGTTGCTGCTGGCGTCGTTGCGTAGACATAATGTTGATCACGCCGTTGTCTGGACGTGTTCCGCTGGCGCTGCCGGACTTCTTGGCCGATAACGCCGTTATCCGGACGATGTTGCCGGGCGTCGTTGCGTGACATAAAGCCGATCACGCCGTTATGCGGACGTGTTCCGCCGGGCGTCATTTTCGACTTCTTTGTCGGCCGATAACGCCGCTGTCGGACGTGTTGCCGGGCGCGTGCAGACATAACGCCGATCACGCCGTTATGCCGACGTGTTCTTTCTTGGCGCCGTTGCGTGACATAATGCCGATCACGCCGTTATGCGGACGTGTTGCCGGGCGTCGTTGCGTGACATAAAGCCGATTACGCCGTTATGCGGACGTGTTCTTTGCTGGCGTCGTTCGGACTTGGCCGTCGATAACGCCGTTGTTTATGCGTGTTCTTCTTGGCGTCGTTGCGTAGACATAATGCTAATCACGTCATTGTTCGACGTTGCCGGGCGCCGTTCGGACTTGACTGCGGCCGATAACGCCGCGTTCGACGTGTTGTTTGGCGTCGTTGCGTAGACATAACGCCGATCACGCCGTTGTCCGGACGTGTTCTTCCGGCGTCGCTGCCGGACTTTGTCGGCCGATAACGCCGTTATGCGGACGCATTCTTCCGGGCGCCGCGTAGACATAAAGCCGATCACGCCGTTATGCGGACGTATTCTTCGGGCGTCGTTTCGGACTTCTTTGTCGGCCGATAACGCCGTCGTTGCCGGACGTTGCCGGGCGTCGCTGCGTAGACATAACGCCGATCACGCCGTTATGCGACGCGTGTTCCGCCGGCGTCGTTTTCGGACTTCTTGGCCGATAACGCCGTCGTTCGGACGTGTTCGCCGGGCGTCGTTGCGTAGACATACGCCGATCACGCCGTTGTCCGACGGGCGATATCGCCGGGCGCCGCTTTCGGACTTGCCGCGGCCGATAACGCCGTTGTCGGGCGTGTTCTTCGGGCGCGTCGTTGCGTAGACATAAAGCTGATCACGTCGTTGTCTGGACGTGTTGCTGCTGGCGTCGTTTTCGGACTTCTTTGTCCGATAACGCCGCGTTCGGACGTGTTCTTGCTGCTCCTGTAGAATAAATGCTCCTGCAAGCTAAGCTTGAGAAAACGTTAGTGTATACCTGTTTAAACAAAATGATAAATACATATGAGAAGTGCAATTTTATGGGTAGAGATGTCGTCCCTGATACGCCAGATGAATACTGAGATGTTGTCCTTGCACGGACATGCTAAATGCCGCAACTGACGAATTGCTATGATGCCTTTGTTGGGTGCGATGCGTTGGTTGCAATTTTGACTTTATGCTCACCGACGCGCTAGCCCTTGTGCGAATTCGCACTGACCGCTGATTGTCGATGCCTTTTTCGCTCACGCTTCGACGCGACTTTGAATTTTGGATTGGTGTCATATCCTCTCGCCGCCGCTTTTTCGCTATGATTTAAACTTCTTGCCGTATTTTCGCCGGCTATTGCACTTTCTCGCATTAATATGAAAAGACTGCGCTCCAAAGAAAATTTGTGAGTTTTGGGGGGGGGGGGGGGTCGATTCGTATTTGACTTCGCCGCCTTGTCCCTTGATATTCGCGTGCCTGACCTGTTTGGACTTGCAACCCCTGTCTGGTTTCCTACATTGTCCCAGTTTTAAAAAGGGTGTTTGGCCTAAAGTGGGTCTCAAGGAAGTTGCTTGTGTATTTGTTATTTTCAGAACGAAGGGAAAGTTTCCTAATGGTGTGACCGAAGCCGATTTAGGCCGCCTACGTATCCCCATGAGGGAATCAGGTCATGACGTAGTTCATTACAAGCGAATATTGGGTAAAATTCTAAAAGTGGGACCGAGGCCGATATGGCCGCCTACGTATCCGTCAAGGGAATCAGGTCGAACGTAGTTCCAATGCAAGCAAAACAAAAAGAAAACATTATTAAAGCTTAAATATGAGTCTTAAATTATTCTGCTAAACTAAATTGCTCTTTCTTATCCGGGCTCTAGGCGGACCAAAACAAGGGTGCAAATCCAACCAATACGCCTTCTTGCTCTGCATCATGGTTGGCTGGGTCTTCATGCTCTGCTATCAGTATCTCCTTCTTTTGGCTTCTGCGTGGTGCATGCTTGGATAAATGACTGATTCAGGCGGAGCGGGCTCTGGCCAGGGAACACCTCTCTTCCTTTGGGGTTCATTGTACTCATTAGGGCAGCTCCTCCACCGAATGACTCCTCCTCGATCGCCTCCCTTACTTTGTCTCTGAGTGTATAACACCTTCCCATGTCGTGTCCGATGGCTCCAGAATGGTATGCACAACTTTTGTTCCCATCATGAGCTTTGGACTTGGGATTGGGCACGTTCTTTGGAATTGGCCGGAGTATCCCTGCAAACCTCAACCTCTCGTACAACTGTGATAAAGGCTCGGCTAAATGGGTGTATACTTTGGCTGGCCTTTCTGTGGCATTTAGGCGGGGTGTGAAGATGTTTAGTGGGCGGGCTTTTGGCTGTGGCGTATACACGTGTGGGTACCGCAAGGGGTTGTCATATGCATTGTGAAAATAGGTTTGTGGTGGCCTTTGGTTTGTGTTTAGCTGGAGTATGTTAGGCATTCGGTTTTGTGTGGGATATATGGGTGCATTGTATATTGGCTGCATGAGATATGTAGTAAGCGGGTACTGGTAATAATTTGGAGGGTTTTGATTGTTTTGGTTATTTGCAGTGACGAGTGCTCTGGTGAGGTTTCGGAGCCTTTTAATTTCAGTCTGCAGGGTTGCCATTCTTTGTAGTAATCGGGCGAGGTGCTCGACGGATCTATCTTGCTTCCTATCTCGAGACCCTGCTGCCTATAGGAACCAAGACGGGTTCCGACTCGTTCTGCTCAAATGCCCTTGAATCGGTCATGTCGCTGGACCGTGCCTTTGATCTCGTGAAATATCGATGCTCTGTCATTGCTTAGTCAAATACAAATCGACCTTTTGGGGAGATGATAAATCCTTTGGACAACATGTAGCAAACTGCGTTAGTGTAAAGCACGTGATTTTGCAGAAGTGTAAAAACATTTAGCAAGTACATGTTGCACGTAAATTGTCACCTTGCAAGCGAGTCCTAATATGCATGGGGACCCCTTTATGCCAGAGGTAGGCCTAAACGTCACATATGCGAGGCTGTGATAGATTTGTCCAAGTCGTCCAACTGTAATGCTTTTGTTGGAAATGGCGACCAAATGACGGTGCACTTTTTCCAATTTTAGCATGTCATGATTAGGCTTGGATTTGTCTATCATCGTCACGCTACACATAATATGTTGGTTGGTCGTTGGGTTGAGAAACCCGTCGACAAGTCTGGTGTTTTCCTAATTGTGGTGTCGATACCAAGGACCGACCCACCTAAGGTAAATGCATGCATGCCTTAAAATAAAGGGTGGTATAGCTCTATCCTGAGTTTCTAAGATTTGGCTTTTCTAGACGCAAGGTTCCCGAGCGGACAACTCGAGTGAGAAGGCTACGCGGCCACCGGTTAGACCGGACACTCCACGTATGTTACCAACTCTCCTAAATTTGGGTTTTGAAGAAAGAATTTTGCTGATGCACTAAGCGCACCTCGCATGTAGTGTGTGATTGTGTGAATTTTCCAGAGTGGAAGAAATATGAGCGGAACGCCAGTTTAAGGAAAGCAGTAAAGCAGGTAGCAATTAAAATAAATAAACAAAATATAGCACAACCAATTAAATGCAAAATAATGCCAAATAATAACCCTAGGTCTGTTGTGGTTAAGAACCTAAATCCCCAGTGGAGTCGCCATTTCTGTCACGCCCTTTTTCGGCCGCGACATTTTTTTCTAGCGAATACTCCTGCTTAATGAAATGTTAGAAAAATGAATAATAAATGCTAAAATACAAAAAGTGTTAAATGTAAAAAAGGGGGTGTTTAAATATGTTAAAAAGGTATGCTAAGATGTTAAATGCTAGGGGGTGCTTAAAAGTGCTAAGGGTTCGCGGAATCGCCACCTAATTAATTTGGGTGAATTAGGACACCTAAATGTTAACTAGTTTAAAGTAAACATTAACTCCATTTTAATGGTCTGCAAACTTAATGAGATTCCGGGCAAGGGTTCTTTATTAATCTAGAGGGAAGGGGTTAGGCACCTTCTAAGATCCGCTAACTTGCGGTTATCCTGCCAAACCTAGGGTTAATTATTTATGTTGTGAAAAATGCATGTTTGAAAGATATTTAATAGAAGGTATTTTTATTCAAAGATTAATATGATTAGTGCTATAAAATACATGTAAAGTTTAAAGCATGCCTTATATTATTTATAAAAAAAATATGTGATGCAAAATGAATTTATTGGCTAAATGTACACATTTATCTACCTAATTAATCTTGGTTATGCTATACCCAATACTTATGATGATTTTTTATTATACTTAATAGATTTCCTGTATGATGTTAGATAAGAGTTCAAGGGAAGATTTGTTATGGATTTAATAAGAAACAAAATGTTGGTTTTATGATGCAAGTTAAATCATTTAGATTATTTTTTGCAGAATTTAGACATGCCTAACAGTCCTAAAAGACAAATAAAGAAGAAGTGCGTTTCTAATTATGAATTACCTTCCCACCTCATATGTTCAAAGACTAATTATTCTAGATTCCCTGTTAATTACAAAGTTAGAAAATAATTTGCAATAAACAAATAAAGGCATAAATGAGGTAATGAGGTTAAGGGAATAAAGGAGTTGAAGTGGATGACTCCGTCCTATTTTGTTTTTTCTAGGAATTGCCGAGGAGGGAACGCGGTGGATGTAGATGCGAGCCTTCATTGACGAAAGTCATGATGAGTCTCGTCATGAGACTTTTCGTTTAGCTCCGATGCGTGCCATGCAAAAGAAAAGAAGATAAGGATTAGTACATGTCCAAATTTATTCAAATAATAGGCAAGCATTTAATGCAATGTTTAATCCTGCACGGATATAGGGACCAACAGAGGGCAAAATAAATGATAATGGACAAGTATACAGACAACGCAAATCATCTTCCAATACATATAGTTCAGAACTTAGGTCTACTGTTATAGAAAACAGACAAGACAGCAGGTGACAATATAAAATGGGAATAGCGTGGCAGTGATAAAAAAATAAGGGCGAGGCGGTATGTAGGCAGCACAAATCAGCTTCTAATATCACAAACAACACCCAACAGTTACATCCAACAGATGCGGGCAGGAGCAAAATAAAGAGGGGTCAGACCCATTTTTAAAACAGATTCAGGCTTTAGACATGCAGCTGTGATACGTACATAGATATTCAGAGTTAGGGCGAAGTCAAATTTATCATTTGCAAACAGTGGCAGAGGCCTAACTGCAACTGTGAGACCTCAAGATAGACACTAGAACCAACATTTCTAGGCTCAATATGGACGTCACAGGGGACTGGTCTCAGCATATCAGACAGGGTATAAGGTCTACTGGTGTTAATAATAGATTCAAATCTACACATATTTCGACTACCAGTTACAAAAATCAGAGATAAGCATGTTACTGATATTCAGATAAAGACTATCAATTCCACCTGACTAGAAGAGACAACTGCCAATGCATACCAAAATAGACTATAATGCAAAAACTCTACGCCATTTCAGACCATATGACCATGCAAACATATTAATTCAGCAGTCAACTCGCACCTTTTGGTGATATTACAATACTGCGGCAAATAGACAAGCATTTTCTTTATTCAATTTTAGCAACATACAAGATCTTAACCTATAGTATGCATATACTGCTACATGGAACAAAAGGGTAATTCAGCAAGTAAACATAGACACTAACAGGGCCACTAAATGTCAACACCTCAAGTATACAGGGTCATTTTCTCAAATAAGTACCTAAACTGGTTTTCGAAGGTAGATCATATCCCTAAAAATCTCTCACTACATGGAAACCAATAACTATCTAAGTGAAATCCACAGGGTCGCAACTCGACATACGTCAAGGAAAACAGTATGATCCTGAATATGAATTTAGCTTAGCAGAATTAATCGCCTTACGGTGGACATCACATCTAGTGTATAACAACTCTAGAGGATTCAACAGGAAAACAAGAACATCCGCCCTTCGTTATTATTTACAAATAAGTAAAGGAGATGAAGATATCATTGAAATGCGTAACCGAATCTCGATGCCCTTATTGTAGTTCTACCCGATATCTGGTACAAAATAAGAAAGACCAAACATTGCATATTTAAGTTTGAAACTGGCAGTTAGTCGTCAAATATCGAATTCATAACATCGTCTGCCATTGAGATTACTCCAGTAAAATCAGACTACACTTCGATGAATACATTAATTTAAATTACACACATTTAAGCACACAACAATACAAAGAAATGAACTGAGAATAATTTTGGGTTTATCTTCTCCGGACAATGAACCGGGGCAGCGTATCAAGTCGTCGGTTCACCCGGGGTTTATTGCGATGCGATTTGAAGCGATGTGGTTTCTGGGTTTCTATTTTTGTGTTATCGGGGGAGCTAAGATGTGCGAAACTAGGGGGTTTCTAGGTGTAGGACTCTTGCTGTCCCACGACTGCTTCCTCCTATGCTTGCATGTCTACCGGTCGGCTTCTATTAGTAAAAAAAAAGGGGAGGTCTGGATTGCTGTCCACCCTTGCTCTCCTTCCCTCGATGTTCTGCTGCTCTCGATTCTTCTCCCCGACTGCTCTGCCTTGATCGCCTTCGAATGTACTTTATATAGCCATGGTTTGAGTTCCCCATTAGGTAAACCTTGATACGATTTTGGACTGATATGCCTATGATTTTGGTAAGATTCGCGCTGATTCTATGAGATACGATTCTTTTTCTGATCTTGTAAGCTTATGGTAAGTTATATCTTTTCGAGGCTGGGTGTGCATGGGTAAGGAAGGTAAGGGAGCCGGATTTTCAGCCGAAAATCCGGCGAGAATATCGGGTTTTTTCGACGAAGGCGGCGATGGACGAAGTCTGTAGGTTTAGGTTCTCCTTTCTCTAGGTTAAATGCCCTAAGGGCTGTTGACGATGGGGAGAGAGGGTAAAGTAAAAGGGTGAGTTGGGCGTGTGGGCTTGCGGGTTGGGCTGCGGGTCGCGGATGGGGCTGGGGATTTGTTGGGCTGCGGGTTGGGCTGGTGAAGGGTTTTAAGTGTATTAGTTTTAATTAGGTATTTAACTCTAGGTAAGTTATTTAAATTGTGGTTAACTTATTTAGGTGCTTTATTAGTCTAATTGTTTGAGATTAAAATAAATACGGGCGTGCTATTTAATTAGTGCTTAATTCTTATAATGTGATGCTGTTATTAAAACTTATTTATTATGCGTATTTTATTATTATTTAAGCTAAGATTAAATTATTTTAATGTGACTTTAGGCGCTACAATAATTATGAAATTGCTTTGCGTATTAATGAATGCGACTATGCTATTTTACACGACGTCATTGTCAAATTATTCGTTTTATTATCATTTAAGAACTATGACAGGGCTTAAAATTAATAAATGCGGGCGCGAGACTCTAAGTGCTTAATTTCCTACGTAAGACGCGTTGCCATTATTAAATTGCTTATTTATGCCTGTATTAATGTTTTATCGCTGCATTTTATTATAAAAAATTATAAGAAATTATTTTGCGAAATTAGTGTAATTTTATAGCTAATGACTGGACGAGAGGGTCAAAATTGGGTGTCAACAGTTGGTGTAAAATTAGGCGATTGGAAAGGTACGACAAACTTTACCGCCACTACTATGGATATCTTTGACATTGTTCTGGGGCAAGAATTCTTCAGTTATTTCCACGCGATGATCGACCCCTACCCCTAACGTCTCATAGTCTTGGAGCGAGAAGGAGCTTGTATGGTGCCTACAATGACTATGTCACAGGGCCAGACACAACTTTCAGCTATGTAGCTTATCAAGAGGCTCAAGAAATGGGAGTCGACTTTCATGACAACCATTGCAAGTTTGGAGGAAGATAATGGTACTCATGAAACACTGCCTCATTTGATAGATAATTTTCTCGAAGAGAACAAAGATGTTATGCTCGACGAGCTACCTAAGCAATTGCCTCCTATACGTGGCGTGGATCATAAGATTGAGTTGAAGTATAAATCGGGAAAGGGTAATGTCGTAGCCGATGTTTTGAGCTAGAAAGATGAGCTTGTTGCTATCACTTCAGTAAGTTGTGACATCCGAAAGTTTATAAAAGAAGGCACTCGTTCAAAGAGCTGGCAATGACTTTCTTCCCACCCGGAAATCGTAGTAAGCTGGGAGAAAGACATTCATATATTCCCCAGGCACGGGATAAAGGGAAAGAGAGAGCCGAGCCGGAACTCAATAAAAAGAATTTCCCTATCCCTGTAGGTCGAGTCTCCTTTTCGCTCTCCCGTAGTCGAGCCTCATTTTCGCCGCTTCTCCTCGTAGTCGAGCCTCCTTTCGCCGCTCTCCCTGTAGGTCGAGCCTCTTTTTCAGTCGCTCTCTCCCTGTAAGTCGAGCCTCATTTTCCCTCTCACTTCGTTCGTCTCTCACCGCTATGCATCATGCTCCAACAGACAAGCAATTTATGGAGTTACCCACCCAGGAAAAAACGAGGCGTTTTGGGTGGAAAATGATTGAAGGGTCTATGTGTCAAAGTTTCGACATATTAGGTGGCATATCATGAAGGGTGATCCAAATATGGGTCAATCGAATCGCGCGCCTATTACTATTACTGCCCCACATGATCGGAAGATTTAGGATATCATTGATTACCAGACCATGCTAAGACAAGGACAGAAAGCTACCGTCATGTTCCTCATCCACTGGAATGGGCAACCACAGGAAGAGGTCACATGGGAGCGATATGAAAACTTGTGGTAATTCAAAGATAAAATTCTAGGGTTTATGCAACATAATTACGCCGCGGTCGTTGCAATATTAGGTGGGGCAAAATGTGATGACCCACCACATCATCATGCCACATAGGTATCATTTGACACATATTTTATCCATGTGGATGCTTATTGTTACACCCCGTAGTTTCAAGGTATGTATGTGAGGACGTACGTACGAGAATACGACATTAAGATTGGAAAGGAAGAAAGATTTGATTTTTCGACGGAAAATTTTCCGGATTTTGTGAAGGAAAAAGGTTCGTAAATGGGAATTAGATTCTCAGATTTGGTATTTGGACTTCTTGGAATATTAGAGAATTATGGAATTTTATTTCCGGATTTGGTCACGTGGGGCCCACGGGGAAAATTTACGGTTTTGTGGGGCCCACATTGTTTTCGAGATTTTGGCCATTATGGATGTTTTCGGGAGATGAAATATTTTGGACGAATAGGAGAGCGACACGTGTCACCCCCTTAGGTGGCATGTAGCCGAATTGTTGTGGACAAGTCGCCTTGGCCGAAATGGTGAGACAAGTGGCAAGCCACTTGTCTCAAGTTTTTGTGGAACATGTGGTTTGTGGGGCCCACACACACTTGTCCCCAATCTAAACCACGCACTTGCTTGCATCCTAGCCCTTGATTTCCCTATAAATACCCCCTTGTTGCAAGACTTCATCAAACACTTAGAAAATTTCCAAGGCAAATACTCCCTCTCCTTTAGGTGCTCTCGGCAATGGCCCTTAGCATTGACCAAATGTTGTCCAAAAATTCTTAAACTTTTAAGTGTTCTTCCTTAAGGTGTTAGGAAGATTGTGGACCAAGTGTTAGACAAGATTTCATACCCCTAGCCTTTAAAGAACCCCTTGGCCAAAAGTTGTCATATTTAGAACCTAAGTGTTCTTCACTTTTTGGAGTTGGATCTTGAAGAGAAGTTGGTTAGGAACTTCTAAGGGTTGCTTGGAGTGGATTGGAACGTAAGGAATTGGAGCTAAGATTCCTAAGGATCGACTTTTAATCATTGGAAATTTTTGGGCTTATCGAGGTAATGATCTTTGTTCTTCTATTGTAATTGGAGATTACATGTTGTAGTAGTTTATAATTGAGTATATGATATGTGGATAGAAGGTTGAAAAGAAATGGACTGTTTAGTATATTTTGGGCGTAATTTTACACGCCGATTAGGCGTGTAATCCCCTGAGTTGTTGTATTCTCGCGCCTTAAATGTGGCATGTTGGCTATTGATATCGGGCCTTGAAAAAGGTGGAGCGATAAGTAGATACGGGAAGTCTTTGCCCAATTTTCCGTAGGATAAGGAACCTTATACTTAGGAATGTTCTACGAAGAGATCTAGACGTTGATAGACGTGTTTGGTTGTTATAGGTGGATATTCTACGCGCGGCATACTCGACTTGGCTAGTGGATTAAGCCGAAGAGGTATGTGATTCTTCCTATTCTCTTGAGCATGATTATTTGTGAAATATATAGTGCGGTAGACGCACGTGTGTTAAAGAAGTTTGATTTCCTTTTTGTGTCCTTGACTTGATTCTAAAGTTAAGTGACTTGATATGAAATTATAAGGACTTGAATTGTGTTAAAAAGTTGTGAAACCTTATTCGTGAGTAATGGGTACTTGGTCTTTAAAAGAATAAAGTTATCTTGATTTCGGAAATGTGAGTAGTTGTCCTTGGTTGGTTTAAAATGTAAAGTGTTATAATAGCTTTATGAGAAGTTAGTTATAACGACTTCATGAAAACGAAAGAATAGTTTTATCATTGGATTTAAAACGGTAACTTGATATTTTTAAGAAGTTATGAGGCTTAAACTATTTTGAAAAGTATGTTGTTACTTGACTTTAAAAAGGAGAAGTGTTTTTGTTTAAAAGGAAGACATGGTACTGTCTTGAGTTGGTTTTAAAGGAAGGCATAGTTTTGTCTTGGTTTATTTAAAAGGAAGGTATGGACATTGTTTTGATTTACTTAAAATGATAGTTACTCTATTTTGATACTACGGGTATTAGTATCGTGTGACTTTTGTGAAAGAAATGGATCTTTTTAAGGAGTTAAAATACGTAGTACTTTGGGGTTAAAACCCGAATTGTTGACATAAAATGAAAGTACCTTGAGTGTGAGTAACTTGCCTATGTTTGCTTGTGATAGCCTTGTTGTGCAAGTGTTGTATCCTTATGTTACCGCGTCTCTCGATGGAGGGCCGGTCAAGTTATTTGTGATCATTTTGGACATACTGACTCGATGGGCGGCCCACGGGTATGCTTCCACTATGATAGTCCATGGGCATACTGACTCGATGGATGGTCCACGGGTATGCGGCCATGATGAGGGTTCGCTTCCCTGATAGTGTTATTCCATGGACTAGCTCTTCGCGAGGTTTAGTGACGCAGGTGGATCCGTAGCTAGCCCCGCATTGCCCTGGCCGTTCTTGACGCAGCCGGTTCTCGTAGTTGGCTTCGACTTGCCTGGCCGATTCTTTATAGTGTCATTCCACGGACTAGTTCCCCACGGTTTCGTGACGCAAGAGGTTCTCGTAGTTAGCCCCGTACTTGCCTCGGCCGACGTGACGCAGCCGGTTACGTAGTTGGCTCAGATTGCTCGGCCACCTTCGCGACGCAGTGGAATGAGGTTGGTGGCGACGAGCGGATCCGTAGTTGGCTTCGTACTTGCCCGGTCGGATGCGCGCGCAGTCGGTTCTCGTAGTTATGCCGTTCGCCTGGCCGATTTTATAGCATAGTAGTACGGTAGGTTCCGTAGGCCGCTTTCGTACTTGCCGACGATTGATGCAGCCGGTTCGTAGCTATGCCTTCAGACTTGCCGTCACGGTTTATGACCTAAGTGGGACTCGTGTTCATGTGTACTCATGGTGTTATTATATCATAAATCGCGGTGAGGAAGGAATTCCACGGGCATGATTGATATCATGGGCGTGAGACCCATGGTTATATTTGAGTGATGACTTTGAGGGCGTGAGTCCCTGACTTTACATGACTGCTTATATATTGTGTACTGTAGTTTGGCTATCATACATGTCTCCTGCTTTATATATCGTATGATTTCATTCTGATATTTTGATTTCACATATTTGGTACTGTTATCGACCTCCTTCGGCCGCGTTAAATGTCGCGGTAGAGGTACACGATTGTTGATCCTCGCTCATGTGGATCACTGTTACAGTATTGGGAAGCTTCGTTTCTCCGGAGGCTTATCTTTTGTTATGTTTCCCTGAGATTGTAGGTTCTTGTACATTCAGGGGTATGGCGGGGCCTTGTCCCGTCATAGTTGTTATAAAAATTAGAGGTCTGTAGTACTGTTGTGAATTGGGCTTGTAAAGGATGTAATTGTTCGGATTTTTATATATATGCAGAAAGGTGACCGTTTTGGTTAGCCTGTTTCTTATTTCATATTGTTTCATGTCTATAAGTTTTTATTTCCGCTGATTTTCTCTGATGTTTTATCACTAGGGTGTCCGGGGTAAGGCACCAGTCGCGGGCCCGAGATCGGGTCGTGACACTTACATAAGAGGAAGACTTGATATTATGAGAAGATTCTAGAGACGTGGAGTTTTCCCTTGAAAGACCCTAGAATTCCATAGATTTACATGGCAAGTCCTTTGAATACTCTAGGTGTAGATATTTCTAGAATAGAGGCTTATTTGTAAACATGTAGGGACTTGTAAAATAATTATTATTTACATACTAGTCTCTAGGTGAGTAGTATAAATAGGAGTCATTAATTTGTAAATCATCAAGCAAAATTAACAAGTACTCTCTGTTTATAAAAAGCTTTCTTTAGCAAATTCCTTGTCTTCCTTATCTACTATTTCCTGAGGATCTTAGGCTATCTTAAGTGTAGTATTCTAGGCTAACTTATCTTAAGCGTAGTATTCTAGGCTAACTTATCTTAAGCGTAGTATTCTAGGCTAACTTATCTTAAGCCTAGTATTCTAGGCTAACTTGACATAGCAAGATCGTGAGCAAGTTTTGCAAGAACGTGAGCGAGTTGTCAAGTTCGGCACGTACGCTTAGTTGAAGACTAAGGACATGACATTAGTCTCAATAAACATGATATCGGATATTTCTTTTTCAAAATTACAATTAATCTACCCAGGCTGTGCATCTGTAATATTACAGTTTCTAACAGTGCGATCCTCTATTTTCCCAGTTAATGACCCTAAGGATGGTCATTACACTTGAATGCAATTAAAAACTCCAATATTACTGTTGAGGAAAACTAGGAAGGTAGGCGGTAAGTACACTCTATGATGATGCCTGACACTAGATTTAAATCTACAAGTAGATTATGTACCAAAAATCATCACAATACCATGTTAACTTGAAATTCAACCCCTATAATCCACTGGTGATGCATCTGCAGATAGGACAATGCTTCTACATCCAAAACAACATCTAACTCAGAGAGATATCAGCTACAGCATTAAAGCAGCAAATACAGAAAGCAAAATCTTCTTCTGATTGTTCAATCAACAGTACCTGGAATATTCAGTTCTTTGTTTGCTGTACAGGAACCCCCGCTCGGAAAGGGGAAAGGAGAAAAAAATGAAAAAGGATTCTTACTGCTTCAGTTCCAGGCTCACTCTTTTCTATCTTCTATGGGACAGCATAAATATACAAGTTTGGTGCCATTAATGTCTTCATGAAGGATCAGCTATACACTGAATAAACTGAAGCCAACCTCCAAAAGCAAATGAATCATTAGTTTGTGGCTCATGTTAGTTATCAAGTCCAATCAGGCACACGTATTTGGACAAGCCGCTATAATTTCAAGAGATGATATTAGTGGCAGCGGGTCAACATATTCTCACTGGGAAGTGCTTCATCTTTGGAACACTAGACCCAAAGAGCGGGTGGAAGAAATCAGGTTGAACAATCTGACAATAGATAATGAAGTTCTGCTAAGATGCCACTGCATTTCCTAGTTTCTCCTCTTAGGAAATCCTTATTGCACAAAACAGCTTCCTTAGAACGTACCAAGACAAAGCAGATTTACACAGAAAACCCAGTAAACAATGAAACTTTGAGGCTCTCCATGAACAATATATGTCCGATATACATATCATGCTCCACCTGTGCGACCTGCCATGGGAGGGCAAGGATTGAGATCTACAGAAGAAATCAATTTCACATGATCCCTTAAAAGTTGCTGTGACACCCGATTGGCCAAGGCTGATTGCGCATTGGAAAGTTCTCCTGCGGCAGGCCTCCCAAACTGCTTTCCCAGAGCATCATATTCAACGGATGCCAATTCTTGGAAAGCATGAGATCCTGATGGTGTCCCTCGTAAAACATCAGGATCCCAGTAAGAAGGGCCATTTGTATAGGGACTATTTGGAGCTGTTCTGGCCTCTTGCAAGTAAACTGATTGATTAATGTGACGAAATGGGATAGCACCATTCCCTCCAGAGATTGGTGTTGATGAGCCAGATGTGTTGAGAGGGCTGGATATAGGCGAGGGAGACATCCTCCCATTTAGGTTCTGAGGCGACCTTGGATGTAAAAGAGGACTACCTATTGGGGAGACAGGGCAAGATATGTTCCTCGGAATGTGGATATCACTGGACAACCAAGAACAAGTCAGCGATCGTAAGTACGAATACTATTGTCATGCAGTTTTCTGTTACTCCAATTATATTGAGATGAGAAAAATTACAAATTTAATGGGAACTTCTTTCCTCTTTAAAATTTTCTCAACAATGAATCAGAGGGCAATTTGAAAGTTTTAAGTAATCAAGAGAGAAAAGACCTGCAGCGAAAATTAGATTTTGACGCTCTGGATGAGTGGATAGCAAGCCTTTCTGATTCTGGTGTAGGATAATTTCTTGCAGATCCAATGCCCTAAAACAAATTTGTAAAGAACACAACAGCAAACATCAACCCAAGGGCACAGAATTCCAAAATAAAGAAACTATGCCAGGTCAATCTATTATTTTTTTGTCATCAATATGTTAAAGATAAATTCTGTAAATTGAAAAGTTCACTTGGAACTACAATTTGCACACATTCACACATCGAGGATTTGTTGTACGTCTTTAACAGGATTTCAGTCTTTTATTCCTAAAACTATTCTAATATGGGACCAATTATCATCACCTGTTTTAAGGAGGACATGCCCCCTTTTACAATGTTCTGGAACTAAGAGATCAAATCTAATGATTAGCAAATTGGCATGAAGATGCATCTTCATTTTGCACATTGCACCAGGATGCCCAGTCTCAATTGCATACAACAACAACAACAACATAACAACATACCCAGTGAAATCTCACAACGTGGGGTCTGGGGAGGGGGGAGGGTAGAGTGTACGCAGACCTTACCTCGTAGAGCGGTTGTTTCCGAAAGACCCTCGGATCAAGACAAAGCATAAGCACAAAATCACAAGCAATTTCTTGATGTCTATAATAGCAGCTCAAATCATAATTTGTTTTTCTTTAAAAAAATGAAATGAAAAGATGTTAAACACCACCATCTTCTTCCATTTCTCCTATGGTCTCTTCTTTTCCGAGGTTGAGCGTGGGGTTCTCATTTTGCTGATATACAAGCACTACTTATCTCTTTTGAGTGAAGCAGCTAAAGACATCTCATTTCATTGATCGTACTTGAGGTTGAATTGCGCAAAAGCATTAGCAGCAAGCAATTTAACTTAAGGGATGGCTACGAAAAAACAGATGCCATTTACCGTGAGAATCTTTATGCTATGCACATTCAGTGGCTTCATTATCCTTATTCATTTTTGTTTAGTGAAGTGGGAAGAGAAGTAAAGCAAACGGAATGGGAGAGGGATTAATTTTTTGAAGTTTCCTCCACCGTCAAAATGAACTTTAGTTTGTCAGTCTCTGAAAAGGTCAAAAACTATATAAGACAGTTCAGAGCACCAATCCAAATGGTCAACAAGTTAGAACTTCCTCTCCTGATTCAATGTCCTGCCTAAAAAATAATTAAATTACTTGGTGATGCCCAAGAAATGGAAACATTGTTAGTGTCCCTAAAAAACTTGCCTCTTTATTAACCTGAGTTATACAAATAAGCCAAAACGAACTCGAGAACATATTAATTTGCAAAAGAGCAAGATAAGCATGCAAGAGTACAATCCTAAACCTTTTTGATCGGTAAGGTAGAAATTATATTAAAAAACATGGAGCACTACGATGATGCTGTGAACTGTACGAGCAAATAATCCTAAACCTTGAAATACTAACGTCCAAGTTACATCATCTACCAGTCCAGAGTGAGCAACCTTATTTTAAGAATCTAGGTAACTTCCATGAAACTGTTCAAACTACTCTGTAATTTCCATGCAACTGTCGAAAATTACTCTTGAAAATTAACTTTCCATTATTAATAAAATAAAACTTCTACTGTATGATTACAGGATACACTAGATGAATACCAAACATTGATAAGCATATGGATCTGAATCAAGAATGGACTTATGATAATATGTCGGCATAACTCAACGATGAAAGCCTGACTACTGAAAATGTGTAACCAATCAGTTCATTTTATCAACTAATTGCTGATATCAATAATTTTATGGTTTTAGAACAAAAGAAGAAATCAATAAAAGCATTCACACAAGCATCATGAGGAACACATATTTCACGTTTCATAACGGAAGTTTCCAAAGGTCTTAATAAAAGCAAAAAAGACTAAGATGAACAGATAATGTACCAGAGGTTTTATTCCATTTGCAGCAGCACATGGAAGATCGAAAGATGCAGGAAATATATTTGGCTTTTCCAGAGGGGCAACATCTTTTACAAAAGGATGCTCCAATAGCTCAGCAGCAGTAGGACGATTTCGCGGCTCACGCTGCAAACACTTCCTCACAAAATCTTTTCCCTCATTTGAAAGGTGTTCCGGTATTGCTGGGAGTTCTTTACTATTCCCAATCTTAAACATGGCAGCAACCTGTGGGCCATATGACATCAAACACCACATAATACAGGTCACGGGAATGAACTGGTATTGTAAAACTTGATAGTCCAAATTTTATCAAGGCTTAGTCCCATCTTTCAACAATGTTCAGAAAAAAGAAAAAGTAAAGAGATGCTCTAATTCTTCTCTAGGCCAAAATTACTTACTCCTTCATACTGGCTCCAAGGAGGTTTTGATGTAGCCATTTCTAAGACTGTGCATCCAAGACTCCATACATCAACAGCAAGGTTGCAGCCACTAGAATGCTTTATTACCTGAGCCAATGGTAAAGAGATAATTTTACATGTTATTGTGTGTATTAACAACGGAGGTGCACACCGATATTTAAATGCCTAAGCATATTCTAACCTCAGGGGCCATCCAGTAAGGGCTTCCTTTGAATGACAATGGACAGGATTGCCCTGTGATCTGCAAATTTGTAATTGAGCAATTAAAGACCCAGCTCCATCTGAAAATGCAGCTCAACTTTGATGGCAATTACACCAAATGCAAATCTTAATGGATCAAATCCTACTTTATCTTTCCAAAAATAAGGAATCAAGTTTAACACCACGAAGCTAAAAGGTTACAGTTTTTTATCCATTCCAAAAGTGCTAGTCTTAAGTTAGAAGCTTAGATGTCACATGCTATTTCCAATTATTTACAATCTTCATAGCATTTGGCATCACCTTACTAAATAATGCAGTTAGAAGCCTATGCTTAAACTTACATGCTTCGCCATTCCAAAGTCTGCCAACTTTATGCGCCCATTAGGATCAACGAGAATATTTGCCCCTTTAATATCTCTGCAAAAGTGCAGCTGCTGTCAGGTAATCAGTGTATACATGTCAAGGCTGCTTACAGGATATCACAAAAATAATCCAACCAAAGAAATTGGTTTACCTATGCACAGTGTTTTTAGCATGTAAAAATGCAAGCCCCGATAAAATTTGCTGAGTGTAACTACGGATAGCTGTTTCTCCAAATGGACCATAGTCTTGTAAAAGCTTATAAATGGACCCACCGGATACATATTCCAAGTAGATATATAGTTTATCAGGAACCTGATTGGGGAAAACAATTCAGAAGAAGAGCAAGCTAAAAAGATTATTGCAATTTATGAACGGAAACACGTATAACACGCATGAAAAGCCATCTAGTTTTTCCTACTACTCCTTAATTTCATGACTAAGCTTTGGAGTTAGCCGTTACAGAAATAGAACAACAAATCAATACTCTAGAACTACTTGAAGTCTGTTAACATAACTAACAGTGTTGGCACTATGACATGTCCCTCACCAGAAATTAAAATTAAAAATTTGCAATTGAACATTTGAAATCAATTGAATGTTGAAAACTGACCATCTCTGAGCCATAATACTGGACAATATTTGGATGTCTTAATCGGCTCAACAATGCAATCTCCTGCAAAATACATGAATAGGAGAGCATAGTCAATTATGAGCACATCAGGAATACCAACCACCAGGCAGTCCAAGAAGAAAAGACCTAACAGATCGCTACTTATATAGTAAACCTACCTGTGCCAACTGCTTTGCACTTTCTTTTGACTTTGCATCATCCGAAAATAGGGTCACCTCCTTCATCGCACACATTTCTCCACTATCACTATAAGCACACACATGGTTAAGCATTAATATTTTTCCCTTCTCTGGGATAAGATAAGCACTAAACTAGGATATCAGCAATCAATCTTGGACATGTCAATAAGACAATATGTAAAGATTGAGTTCCTTGTTCATTTGAAAAGGCCACACACAATGAAATAGGAAACAATAGAAAATCAAGTGTCGACTGTATTAATATACCTATTAAAACCAACATAAACGTGTCCAAATGTGCCTCTACCAAGCAACTTCCCCTTTTTCCAGCGGGAGCCAGGGCTAGATAGATTCTCTGCTCTACCGGGGCTTCGTGGCACCGAAGGAGATGCTGCAACTGAATTGGAATGAGAAAAGGGTGAAGAGTTGGAAATTGTTAAGGGAGGACGGGGCAAAGGATGACTTTCTGGTTTTGCATCATCATGCCAACTATTCAGCAGTTCAGATGCTCCACCTCCAGCCCTAGGATGAATAGGCGTGACAGCGCCACTGTGAATTCTTGAGCTAGGTCCAGGACTTGTCATCCTGGGACTAGGAATTGGAGAGTACTCTGGGCTCCCTCTACTAGGCTGCCAAAACAATTGTCCTACCATATCTCCTCCCATGGAATTATGTCCTGAATTCTGACCAGACCCTGGGCTTGAACAATGGCCACATCCAAGTAAAGGAAGATCCGGATAAGTCTTTCCTACCCACAACGTAGAACTACTAACTTGCTCGCAGCCAGCAGCTCTCATTGGACTTCTCGAAGGACTTGATATAGAACTATCAGGAGCACTGCAAAGGGCACCATGAGAAGGGATTTGTATACTGGGCAAGTGGCTTTTTAATGGCCGTCTCTTAGGAGATCGAGAGGAGACACGTCCACTGGGAGAAAGATTAACTGGTCCTGTTGCCTCTTTTGTGCTTATTTGTCCAACATCAGATTGATCCTTAACAGCCAATCTTTGAAACCAAAACAGAAATTATGTCAACCAGGGTGTGTAGTTACCAAAAAAAAAAGCAGCAAACTAACAAGTTAAAGAAATGAATTGTTTCGAGTAAGCAACAAATACTTTAGCAGTCAAGGAATCCATTTCTGAATACATTCCATTTAAGTGACCTTCAGCATTTGCTTACCTTGGAGGGCTGCCCAAGGGAGTCTGGTTAGCAGTTTCATAATCAAATGCTAGTGGACTACGTTGGCGTGAATCGGTGGGATCATCACTCTCAATAGAGCACTCACTTGAAATTGACGCAAAGACAAGCTCTCCATCAGCATCCGCAGGGTCTAGTCTGTGCCTGATGCATGCAGGCTTTGGGAGAGGCAAAAACAAGGATGGCTTTGAGCCCTTCTCTACTCTGGGTTTTGCTGATTGAGTGATTCCAGAGTCTGCCCGGACTACACTTGCTGGTGGCAAAACTGGAAGTGGAAGTGGTTGGGCTAGAGCCCTTTCAGCAAAGCTTTGACATCTCGCAACATGCTTGGAAGGTGATGCCGACCTTGACTGTGCTTGGGACTGAGAACCCTTCTCAGAAGCAATGTCACTGTTGTGCCTTTGAGATCCTCCTGATTTACTCGGAGACTTAGCTTCACCTGGACTCTTAAACTTGCGATGCAATGTATCAATAAAACTCTCTTTGGTCGCTTTCTTCTTTGCTTCCTTTGAAGATGACTTTCCCCACCATGAAGGCATATTTTCCGGCGCTAAAAGAAACAAGAAACCAATAAACAACCCACTAAAATAAATTCTTTCAAAGAGGCAGACTTACTATATGACAACACACATGTGCAAAGCAGAAACGAGAGCAATATAACCTCAACGAGAACTGAAGTGATAGTTGAAGTGATTGTCGCTACATGCATGTTATCACATCATATCTATTTCAATAAAAGCTGCTGAAGATAATATTTCATCAATGATATTCCAAAACAGAGACTCATAACATGTTCTTCGAAACGAAGGACAGTTATGAATGATAGAATCAGTCAACTAGAGCAGTCACCTTCGTAATACAACCATGAATAGCCAATTAAATCACTTCATTGGCAAAGGATAACATGGAGAATCAAGTAGTGCCCACGTCATTAGACTCTGGGTTAGCATAGCTAAAACGAGGCGACCACGGCTTGTCTCACCTCCCTATTGTTTGGCCTAGATGATTGTTTCATCACAATTTAATATTCAAAAGAGTTTGAATTGTAACACCATACCTTTACACCTTATATGTGTATTTATTTTTCCAGATAACATTGCACTTTACTATGTCACCAAGACCTTCCTAAAAAACTTTTTTTCATTTTACGAAAGACCTTTCTGAAAATTAATTCGATGTCTTTATCTTTAAAAAAATCTTTAGATGCAAAAATAGACAGTTTACCTAAAATAGGACCGCATGAACCAGTTTAGTGATATAACTTCATTCCACCACCAATCCCGCAAACGAGGAATCAAAAGTTTACTTCTCTCCCGCAGAAACCCAAACACACTCACACGTCTTTGGGAAAAAGATTTGAAAATGAAACCTCTCCACCTGCTTCTACTCCATTTTTTCAGCTTTTTCTAGTTTAAAGATCTACAACCGCCCGACTGTTTTCTTTTTCAATAACTGCAGTGTTGATGCGTGCACCTCGACTATTCTACTGAGTCCCTGGCTACCTAAATTGCTCGGACTCGGGTGCGGATATAAAGATCGGATTCTTCATCACGTAAATTTTAGAATTCGAGGGTACGGATCCGATTCGAGGGTACGGATCCGAGTGCAGATAAGGTGTTGGGATATGGCCAATAAATGTATATTACGACATATAAAGTATATATCTCGAGCAATTAAAGATATTGAACTAAAACTAATAAAATTCAATATTTTATAAATACCTAATATTTTATTCATAAGTATCTCGTGTAATAGCAAAAGATTCTCATACTTCAAATAACTACATGTATAAGACATAAACCCAAAAATCAAACCAAATATCCAATTAATCTATGTTTCTCGGTCATAGCTATAGTCAAAGCAATGAAGTACCCAAGGTAAGTTGACCAAATCCTGTGTGGATCACACATCCATGTCGTACCGACACGGATACGGCAAGAATTTTGAAGAGTCCGAGCAACATAGCCTGCTACCTCCAGCAACATACCTCGTACCAGCACAGGTACGAGGTAACCCTACTCACCAAGGGTTAGGCACATTGGAAGAAATCACCTAATTTCTTTTGTGTTTGACAAAGGCTATACCAAAGAGAATACATCATTCTCGAAAAGGTCGAAGGACGAAGAAGAGCTCCAAGCAAGAGATATTATTCACTAAAAGCAGCTACCGGGTGAGAATAAACAACTACCATTTAAGCTGACAGCTACACGGACACCTCTGGGTGCCTACAGTCAATGGACTTAAGAAATTTCAACTCACCCACAACAAAAATTTCATGAGCTAAACTTGAGTTGACCTTCCCTACCCAATGATGATGGTAGCCGCCACCCTCGGCCCTCCTCCTCTTGGCACTTATCACGCTTTGATACAATTATTGAGCGTTAGATTTTACCCCTAACAAAAACCAGTAGTCTTTCCAAGATAATTTTCAATATCTCTATCTCAACACTGAGAAATGTCGAGACTTTGAGCAGGGAGGACCAAGTCTTCTTGATATAAAAGGTAGAGTACTCTTTCATGTTTTTTTTAGAAGGTAACAGTGAGTACTCTTTCATGTTTTCTTTTCTTTTTCTTTGGTCTTCAGAAATGCCACAATTTTTTTAAAACTTTTTTCTTAATAACAAGAGTGTCCTACCAGTTTGAGCACATCTATTACTTCCCACCAACACATATACAGGGTAGCTCTACCCACACTCACTTAGACATGTGGAAGAATTCACCTATCACAATTTCTACTGGCATACAACCTTTATTCTCAAGGACATCATTATAACTCTTCCACCCCAGGCTATTAAATATTTTTCACTCTCCTTTCCCATCTTTCACTTACCTCCATTTCTTTACATGCACAAAAAAGTAAAGTGATCCTACTGATCTCTAATTATTTCGCTCACACTTCAATTTTCGATATTAAATCCTAACAACACAGCATTTCCGCACAGATCTAGAACACTACAAATACACCAGATAACTACACTACATATCAAAATACTTAAAAAACAGAAATTACACTAAAACTAAAGCAATATTACTAAAAACTCACCTTATAACAGCTTAGTTCTCACATGGCGACCATAAACGAGCTCGCTCGCTTCAGATTTGACGTATGAATCAACTCAAATGAAACCCTAGAAATATTACTCTCTCTGTCTCGCTATGAGATTACAACTGAGAGAGATGGAAAGTTCTGGAAGAAGTTGAGTTGAAGAAAGGTTAGAAGAAGAGATCGCGTAAGAAGGTGAAGGAGAAAAATGGGATAGGGTGAGTTACACAGTGTTGTGTCAATACTACTACTAAATTACATTACACCACTAATTTTTCAAAAGAAATATAACTAACGTAAGATTGGAAAAACTGAACAAGTAAATATTTATTTGTGTCATAAATTAAAAATACATGCTTTTTATAGAAACTAAGTTATAATGACTTTTTATCCAAAAAGGGAAGAATGTCGTGTCTAATTATTTGTCAAATCTTATCATTAATAGGGATTGGATGTAAATTTATGTGCTCACACTTTTAAAAGGTTGGAGGAAAAATCATTTCTTTATTTTGTATGCCAGGATTAGACATTTTGCACATTTTCATTATTCCATGGACAAAGACTTGAATCTTGATCGGAAAAGAATCAACAGAAAAAAAATAATCAAAATTATCAATAACTTTTTCAAACAAATGAAAATTAATACATATCATGCAGGTTCACGGGACGTGTTAGTGTTGGGTTAGATGTTATGACATTTTGCCCAACATATTATTTTTAATACTAAGTGAAAATCAGAAATGTTGGAACAAATGTCACGACATTCGGACCGACATTATGTGAAACAGTTTTGTCTTACTTCACGAAACTGATGCAAATCTTGTGGGATTTTCACCAGGATGGTAAAGTGACTTGGCAAGTAGTTTTGGAACTGATGAAAAACGCGGGAAGATCAAGTCAAAGTTGTTGCTAAGCTTGGGGAACAAGTCCAAGAAGTTAGAGGATATTGCTCCACAATCTTCTCCAACAAACATTATCGGCTGCCCACCTTTCTCTCAACCTCTACAACGATTCAATGAGCTTTTCAAGGAAGACTCTCTACTATAAATAGAGAGGCTGCATCAGCAAATCGATATCCAGAAAAAGTTAGAAAAAATATCAAGAGAGCTCTCTGATATATTCGTCAGAAAACTGGATCACAAGTGTTGACTGAGCGTGTCGACAACATTCTGTCCAATATTGTAATTGCTGCCCAGATTCTAGATTTGTTCTTTATTGAAGCAATTGTAATTAGATGTGTTCTATGTCTATTTAGGTAGATTTTTCAGGCAGAAGTCATCTGCGACTTCAACTTTGTAATTCCTTTTGTATTATTTTGTAATATTGTAAAATAAGGAATTTAATCAATTGTATATAAATATATACAATACTTTCGGTCACTGACCGTCATAGACTATATAATCAATATAACATATGTAAATATTAAACATTTGTGTTCTTTATATTTTCGATGCATTAACTCTTAAGGTTTTCTGTTTTATCAAAGTGTTGCCACTTGTGACGGACGACACTATCACTGACATTTGCAAACTGTATTAGCATTCGATTTAGTTTTACTTTCGGTTTGTTTTTATTGTTCCATAGTATTCCCCGAGACCTAGCAAGTGATATCAGAGCCGACACTTAACACAATAAGTGTTTGGTCATGTTATTTACAACTATGGATCCAGCTAATCCAACAATTGGTAGACTTCCTATTTTAGATGATTTAAACTATGCCTATTGGAAGATTCGTCTACACTCTCATATCAAATCAATTGATGTTAGGGCATGAAGATCTATCACCAATGGATATGTTGTTCTAATGCTACCACCGTATGAAGAAGGTGACATAGTTGTTAAACCTGAATTCGAATGGATTGTGGAAGAATCCAATAATGCAAGCTTCAACGAAAAGGCCTTAAATGTCATTTTTAGATGGGTTGATCTTTACATGTTCAAACTCACACTGTTCCACGACCAAAGACGCATGAGATACTTTACAAACTCATTGTGAAGGTAGCTCAAGTGTTCGTCGAACGAAGCTTCGTATGCTCATGAGTAAATATGAACGTTTAAGGAGGAGGACACGGAGGACATTAAAATCTATTTTGAAAAGTTGATTGACATCTCTAATGAATGTCAAGTGTTTGCTGCCCCCTTGACCAACACTCAACTTGTGGAAAAAGCACTATGTTCTCTTCCTGAAAAGTTCAATATATAGATTTGTGCGATTGAGGAGCTCATAATCTTGCTATAATGGACCTTCATACCTTAATGAGTATTCTCAAAACCTATGAGATGAATATTGAGAATCAAAGGATATTATATAAAAGTAAAAATGTAGCACTTCAAGTCAAATCCTTGGAGAGTAAAAGAATTTTGAAGAAATTGGTGATGGTGCAAATGTTGTCCTCCTTACTCGAAAATTTAATTCGATGGTAAGGAAGTTCAACAATGATAAATAAGTTCAAATCCAAAGAACACCAAAATCAATACCTCAATCAAAAGTTCACTAAACCTCTTCCTATAGTTCAAAGAGGAAATCAACTAAAGAGAACCAACTTAGATCGTACCAAATTTGATCTCAAACAACTTGAAATTGTGCAATATCATGTATGCTCGGAATGGGGTCATTATGCTAATAAATGTGCAAATACCTTGAGAAAATTTGGTAAAAGTCTGTGGGTTTCCCTTAGTAATGACGAAGGAGAAGAGGAAGGAGATCAAGAGATAGAGTCACATGGCTACTATTTTCGAACAGTCCTTATCAGATGAGGAAAATGTTGTCGACAATGTTATTCTAAATGTCAAAACATTTGCGTCAACATCAGCGACAACATCTACATTTCCAACAACATCCGAGAGGTATGGATACTTTAACTATCATGATGTTAATTGCTTTAGTGGTTTTGTTTCTAGTAGTGAGACTAACTTTGAAAATCAAGTTGACTCCAAGGATTACATGATTAAAGAATTACAAAAACATTGTAAAGACTTAATCATAGAATTCAAGCAACTTGACACAAAGTTAAAATCTTTAACTCTTGAGAATGCAGATTTAAAAGACACAATAACCCGTTTAGAGGTTGTACTTACCAAAAAGGACATTGAATTTGGTAAGATAAGTGCAAAGTTGGATCTAGTTGAAGCAACCTTCTGTAAGCTCAACCCAGGGACTTCTAAACTGAATGAGATACTCAGTTTTAGTAAACTTACACATGCAGGTATTGGGTATAAAAACTCTCTTAAAATAATATGCTCTAGTTTGTTTGACAAAAATGAGAAAATGTGCTTTGTAAAGGAAAAAAATTAAATAATAGGTTCTCATATATGTCAAAAGATATGAAGTTTGTGTGTCACCACTGTAACACCCCTGGTCACTTGAAACCATACTGTTTCAAACTTCAAAATTATGTGAGCAAAATATTGCCTAAAAGACTGTCCAACATCTCGGACAACATTCGAAGCAACATTTCTTAGCCTAAAATTAAAAAATATTTTAAAAGAGTTTGGGTTCTCAAAATGGATGTAACTTGTAATATTGCGATAACTACTTTAAGGACTAATATTGCAGGTTCTTGGTACTTTGATAGTGGATGTTCACGCCACATGACAGGTACAAAAGAGTTTCTAAAGAACTACGAGTCATTCAGCGGAGGTAACGTAATTTATGGAGGTGGCAGTAAAAGCAAGATAATTAAAAAAGGGATCTTAAATGTTTCTGGTTTTCTTGCTTTAAAGAATGTCTTACATGTTTAAGGGTTAATGGCTAATTTGGTTAGTATAAGTCAACTATGTGACGAGAATCTTGAGGTAAAATTTAATAAGAATGATTGTGAAGTTACAAATGAAGCTAACATGTGTGTTATGACATGTACAAGAACATATGACAATTGCTATCTTATTAGAAGACAAGAAATATGCAATAATATTAGGTCAGATGACACAACATTGTGGCATCAAAAGTTAGGGCATGTAATGTCACGACCCGACCCCGGGGCCGCGACTGGTGCCCTACCGAGGCACCCCGTCAGGTATACATCAGAGAATAGCAGCGGAACATACATAACACATAAACCTGTATAAAGTAAACATCACTGGCTAGCCGACCAGGCCGTCTTTCATAGAAATATACTTAATCAAAAGTACAACTTGTTCTTACAGCCCAAAACCACAAACGTGACTACATACCTCTAAGAATAACAACTGTGGCGGGACAGGATCCCGCCATACCCCTGAATGTACAAAATACCTACATCATCAGGGAAAAGTCGTACCAACAAAACAAGTCTCCGGAGGAATGGAGCTTCTGACACCAGAACAGTGATCCTAAGAATGAGGATCCACCACCTGCTTACCTCTACCTGCGGCATGAACGCAAGGCCAGAAGGGTCGCATGATAGGTACTAAGTATGCGAAACTGGAAAATACTGAAAATACCTCATAAGTCTAAAATACCTGGAGACATGTGTAAAAATCAGTGTACAGAACACTGTGCCTTACTAACAATGAGAATATCAAGAATATAATATACTGCATGAAAATAGGAAGCTCATGGTCAAAACAAGGTCATCCGCCCCGCAGTATCATTAAGCACTCCTACTCCTGGGACTATTTCACCTGCATGGGTCATGTGGACCCGCATGAGGTATTCCTCGCATAGGCTGTACTCACCCGCATGGGACTATTTCACCCGCATGAACCCTACAGACTCGCATGAGGTATTCCTCGCATCGTGGGTAGCAAATCCACGGAATATGCAAATGCCACAACTCGGGGAATGACCCCGTAATAAATAATAATATATATCATTAGCACAAACCGGCTATCACACATAATACAAGCAAGTTAAGAAACCCCTTAACTTCTTATTAATCTTGTTCACACACCTTCTCATTTTAGTTTACTTAAGGCACTAACATGTCTTTTATGAAATCCGGAAATTTAACCCAAAATATTATACTATGTGCTTCTACTCTTTTAAAACCTTAGGCAATTTATGCCTTAAAAATCAATTTGCCTTTCACAACCTCAAATCATTTATCCGTACTCATTTTACTTAGAGTAAATCTTCCTTTGTTAACTTTCCATAAAGCTAATATAACCAACTTCCCATAAAGTCATTATATTAACGTTATACCTTAATCAAATACATTTTCCTAAAACTCAAGGGACTTACACTTTTTAAAAAAAAAAGACAAGAATCATATACTTAAACACATCAAGTCCCTTAACTTTGAAAACTCAAGACATCCTTAATACTTTTAAAGAAATGAGTTAATCCCCCTTACTCACAAAACTTGACCATCCTTAAAACAAGTAAGGGATATCAAACCTTGTACGTCTATCGTACTACATAGGTAAAACCATTCATGCTCAAGAGATAGGAAAGTTCCGCATACCTCTTCGGTCAATCCACTTGCTAAGCCCAAAATATCGCACGTAGTATGTCAACCTATAATGACCATAATACGTTTATTAACCTCTAGTTTCAACATAGAATTATCCAAGTGTAAAGTCACTAAATTCTACGGAAAATTGGGCAGCATTTCCTTTGTTTCTACATACTTTGCCACCTTTTCCAAGGCCGAATTCAACATCCAAACGCCACATTTAAGGCCCAACAATCCAAACATTTCAAAGGGGATTACACACCTAAACTTGGATGTGTAAAATTCTGTCCCACAATGTACAACAATCAACTTAACAAGTTTAAGGTAGTGTTTTGGCTACAACATGCTTACATAACCTTCTTATCCAATTCTTACATATCCAAACCATATTTCTTACATGCAATCTATCTAAGAGCAATATTTACCACTACAAGATCTTTCTTCTCCACATGCAACACCAAAAACTAGCTACAAGAGAAGAATTGTTACCTTAGAGCTTTAGCCCAATTATTCCAACGAATTTTCTAGCCTCCTTTCCAAAACACCACCACAATAACTCCTACAAGCTTGCCAACAAGTTTCCTTCTTGCCACACTTTTCAGATTTTCCTCAATCCTTGATTTCCTCTTAATTTTCTAGAGAGAGGGATGAGCTTTTATTTTTAGAGAGAGGTGAGAGCTTGAATAATGACCAAGTCTTCAAGACTTGGTCAATAAATAGTGCATGCAAAATCAGATGGGGGGGGGGGGGGGGCACGTGGCCCCCTCCCATGGCCTTTTTTAAAATAAAACAGTTCAGATTTTTCCACTCAACTTCGCAGAACCCGCCTCGGCGCCGCGGCGCTGAAACTTCTGCCAACCCTCGGATCTTCCGGCGCCGCGGCCCTGTGGCTCATGTCCGAATTATTTTCTGTCCGACTGCGCACTGAACTTGTAACTTCCATAACTTTCTACTCCGATGTCCTATCGACGAACGGTTGGTTGCGTTGGAAACTAGACTCAGCGAACTACGTTCTAGGCCTTTGAAACACCTAGGAACTCTCAATGTAATGGGTCATAACCCGTCCCAAAGTTGACCAAAAACCCGTCCGAAACAATCCGTCAACCTATCCTTCCAAAATTTACGTCTTAAACCCCTTTCGTACGTTCTCATACACATGGCCAGAACTACGGGGTATAACATGTAAACTACCGTAACTTAGAAAGATTGATCTCTTATGATGCGGTAAGAGGTATTCCTAAACTGAGTCCTAAAGATAAAATAGTGGTTTGTGAAAATTGTCTAAAAGGTAAGCAAACCCGTATTTTTCATAATGTTGTCCACAATGACGGACAACATTCAGGTACGTCTCACTATTTTCAATTACTGCACATGGATCTTATGGGTCCAATTGAGGTAGACAGTTTAGGAGGCACGAGGTATTCCTATGTGATTGTAGATGATTTTCTAGATATTCATGGATATATTTTTTGAAAGAAAAATCTCAAACTTTTGACATGTTTAAAGTCCTGCACTATAGGATAAGAAATTTGTTTCATTCTCCTATTTTTCGGATTAGATCCAATCTTGAAAAATAACTTGTTCTCAAAACTTTGTGAGAAAAAGGGTATTTTCATGAATTTTCTGCTACCAAAACCCCTCAGCAAAATGGTGTAGCAGAGGGGAAGAATAGACCACTACAAGAAATGGCTAGAGTTATGTTTAGCTCTAAGAAAATGTCAAAACATTTTTGGGCCGAAGCCTTAAATACTGCAAGTCACATCACAAATAGAGTATATCTTAGGCCTAGAATAAAGATGACACCCTATGAGCTAATAATTGAAAAGAAACCTAACTTGCGTTACTTTCATATTTTTTGGTGTATTTGTTACATCTTAAATGATAGAGATCATTTGACAAATTCGACTCTAAGAGTGATAAAGAAATTTTTACTGGCTATTCTCAAAATAGTCATGCTTATCGGGTGTATAATCTTAGGATCAAAACTGTACAAGAGTATGTAAATATTGTTTTTGATGAGTTTTCTGATTTTACATGGAATACATCTGAAAATAACACTATATTTTCAGTGGAAAATATGCAGACTGCTGAAGAACCAGATGTTGCCCCAAATGTTACCACATCTAAAGAAACATCTGAACCTGAACCAGAGATCACAGAAGGTGCAGATGAGGAGTCAAATGTTGAATTACTAGATCAAGTACGTAGGGGCCCCTCATCAAGGATTAGGAAGAATCATCTAACATGTCAGGTGACAGGGGAGTATTCGAGGGAGTAAGAACAAGAGGAAAAGAACCACTCAATTACAGAGATATGGTAAGGTATGTGTGTATGTCTACCATGTACCAAAAGATTAGTCTTTCTTGTTCTGTATCTACTTTAGAACCTAAGAATGTTTCAAAAGAACTCAAGGATAATTGTTGGTTTCAAGAAATGCAAGAATAACTTGAACAATTATCTCGAAAATGAAGTCTGGGATTTAGTTCCACGCCCATATAATATCAATGTAATTGGAACTAAATGGATTTTTAAAAACAAACCAGATGAATCAGGAAATGTTGTGAGAAACAAAGCTCGCCTAGTTGCTCAAGGATATACTCAGGTCTAAGGGATTGACTATGATGAAACCTTTGCTCCTGTAGCTAGAATTGAGTCAATTAGATTATTACTTGCTGTCTAAAAATTACTCTTCATCAAATGGATGTTAAAAGTGCTTTCTTGAATGACTATCTTGATAAAAAGTCTATGTTGAACAACCTAAAGGATTTGAAGATCCTCACCATCCACAGTTTGTAAACAAGCTCAAAAATGTCTTGTATGGATTGAAATAAGCTCCACGTGCATGGTATGGTCAGCTAACTCACTTCATTCTTGAATTTGGTTTTAAATGTGGTGAAGCTGATTGTACTTTATTCATAAAACATCACGGTGTAGATATTATTATTACTCAAATCTATGTAGATGACATAGTTTTTTGTTCGACCTCACAGTCCTACCTTAAGACATTTGTTGAAGCAATGTCATCAATCTTTGAAATGAGCATGATTGGGGAACTAACTTTTTTCTTAGGCTTGCAGATAAAGAAAAGTGAAGATTGAATCTTCATCTCCCAAAGTAAGTATGCCAAGAATCTAGTTAAAAAATTTGGATTGAAAAATGCTAAACAAATGAGGACTCCAATGGGATCATCGCAGAAGATATGCAAAGATGATGTTGGCGAAAATATTGACATAACACTATATCGATCTATGATAGGTAGTCTTCTATATTTCATTGCTAGTCGTCCTGATATAATGTTTAGTGTTTGTGTATGTGCTCAATTCCAAGCATGTCCCAAAATCTCATACTTAAATGCGGTAAAATGTGTCATTAAATATGTTGCCGGCACATGTGAGTTGGGAATTTGGTATTCCAAAGACACTAATCCTAATTTAATAGAATATAGTGACTCGAATTGGGCTGGTGATGTGGATGATAGAAAGAGTACAAATAGAAGATATTTTTATCTTGGCAATAATCTTATTTCTTGGTATAGTCGTAAATAAAATTGTGTCTCACTTTCAACTGCTGAATCTAAATATGTAGGAGCTGAAAGTTGTTGCTCTCAATTAATATGACTAAGGAACATGTTAGACGACTATGATTTTTCAAGTAATATCTTAGTTTTGTGTTGTGATAACTTGAGTGCTATAAATATTTCCAAAAATTTAGTTCAACACTCACGTACAAAACATATTGATATTAGACATCATTTTTTAAGAGATTTGGTTGAAAAACAGCTAGTTCAAATTGAACATGTTGACACCCTTCATCAACTAGCTGATATTTTTACAAAAGCTTTGCACCATGAGAGATTTTCTAGTTTGAAGAAATCTCTTGGTCTTTGTAATCTCTAAAAAGACATGTTTGGTGAATGTTGGCTGAAATGTCTCTAACATTTCAGGTGACATTTACCTATGTAATATCATAATCATATTATTATTGTTGTATATTGCATTAATTTTGGTCACACAAGCATGATCCTCAATAAGAACATGATTCCATTGTGATACCGTTCTCTGCGATGATATTAGATATCATAAAAAAGGAGTATCAAAATAAGGCAAACCCTTTACTAATTTTTGGCAACTGTGCAATATGGGTAAAACCTTTAAAATGATATTATTCCTATTCTATAGGAGTATCAAGTGCTTACAAATTATGAGGATAATAAATAAGTATTATTATTTTTGACATAAAAATTAATTTTGTATGTGTTTTGTGATTAGATCAAGGACAATGGGAAAATGTTACATTGGTCCAGTGGTTAAACTCTTAAAAATGCATATAAAATGTGTGTTGATTTGTTGCAAAAACAATATTGTGGGATCATAATACTTGTGTTGTCCAAAATGTTGACAACATTGTTGTTGACATTCTCAAAATAATGATATTTGTTGGGATACTGTTCGTAACTGACTTTCGAAAAATCAGTTTTATCTTCCCTATTTTATGCCTTATTATTTTTTAACTGGAATTCAAACATTTAAATGATTAGATCAAATTTCAAATTTTGATGTCTATTTTTTCATCTCAAAATTTTAGGTACAAGTATTTGAATATAATTCAAACACATAAAACCAGGGATTTGTTTTTTTGCCAAGTGTATAAAACCTCCTTCATTTGTTCTTCTTTTTAACGTTTTGTCTTACTCGTAATAAAAAAAGGGAAAAGATTACATCATTCTCGGTTAAATCAACCAAAACCAATGGATTCATCACATCATTCCTCATCCAAAACCCTCAAAAACCCTAAACCTTCAATACTCTCTCCTCTAATCTCACCCATGGATACATCACCAATATCAACCCCCATGTCCAGTAATACCACTGACAACACACCAATGAGCACTAGTCCCCCACTTTGCTCGGCCATTCTTCTTAGTTCAATACAAGAACCCTTAGAAATCAGTTATCCTGGAGATGCCAATAACCCATTGATGTGGATGCCACTTCTGATGTCTCTGTCCTAGGAAAGAGGACCAGTTCTTCCTCTTTTCCCAGCAGAAGATCAAATCGAGTGTTCGAAAGAACATTTTAACCAGAACCTACTGCTAAGAGGTCCAAGTTTGGGTCAAAAGTTCCTGCTTGTTCAAGTAGTGATACAGATGCTATGGATTTCGAACTATCTTCCCGAGACACAGAAGAAGACACCAGTTGCAGATCATCAAGGTGAACCACAAATCTGTGATCCTCAACCCGAGCCCTCAGTCTCTTTCCTCAATGTGCATCTGAAGATGAGGAGATTTCAGACGACACCCCCTTAAAAAGGTTATGTCCCAAAGGAATTTCCCAGCATGTCAAACCTGATGCTACCCAGAATGTTGCCAAGAACTCCACAACATCTCAAGCAACATTCCAACACACATCGAAAGAAACTTCAACACAATCCTCCTCCAGCAAAACAGATCAGAATCTGATCAAGAGGTATCTATTTTCTCAGAAAAACTATATTCTCAAGCTAGCTATGATAATTGGGACTGGTACAAAAATAGAATCATTAGGTCTGAAAAAGTATTAGACATTGCCTCTTACTCAGAATATGGCTTGGTAGAGTTCTTAAAGGAAAGACAACTCCTAGGATCTATTACAAACAAAGGACCATATGTTAATAAAATAGTCAGGTTATTTTATGCTAATTTAGAATCTGTTGTAGAAGATATCAACTCAAAGAAATTTGGGAAAGTATATCTCTGTAACAGAATATATTCTTTCACACATACTGTTATAAACCAATGCATGAGAGTAAATGATTAGGAGAATGGTAGAGAAACAGACTCTACAGCGGACAATAGAGATGAAGTAATTAAATACCTCACAGGAGGTATAATGCATAAGTGGATCTCTAGATGTTCAGTTTTAAAACTGGCAGCTATGTTTGCCACTCTACACAAAATTGCTATACACAATTGGCTTCTTTCTATGAATGAGTCGATTGTAACTATAGAACAAGCCACTCTGCTGTACAAAATTGGTAAAAGTTTGAGAGTTGATCTGAGCAGAATAATATTCCATCAAGTTGTAACTTGGAACAAAGAGAATCAACTTCAATCCTACCCTTTTCCTCTTTAATATACAAAGTCTTAACTACACAAGACTTTCAACCTAAGAAAGAGAACATATTAGGGAAAAATCACAGTCAATAAAGAAGTTTTGAAAAGCAAAGACAGAATCATTGATCTACCTTGGAAACTGGAAAACAATAGTATATATATTGAAAGGAATGTCACAAACATTCTTGACAATACTGAATCAGGACAG
This sequence comes from Przewalskia tangutica, assembly GCA_029844215.1. Taxonomy (NCBI): domain Eukaryota; kingdom Viridiplantae; phylum Streptophyta; class Magnoliopsida; order Solanales; family Solanaceae; genus Przewalskia; species Przewalskia tangutica. The sequence continues at coordinate 102,752,685 of CM056726.1, forward strand.
TCTCCAATGTCCACAGAATGACTTGTGAGTCAAATTACAAAAATCAACCACCGAATTTATGAGGTTGAAACTATGAGAGATGCCCTGGTTCAAGCACGAGATCATCTCCTGCTACTGCTTTCTTCACAAAAAGGGGAAGATAATGTTACTGCTGCTGGTGAAGATGTTGATATTGCTCGTGAAGCTGAGGGAGTCAGAAAAAATGATGATGCAGGGAGAGCTGAGGAAGAAGGATATAGGCTGTTGTTGATATAAAGTTGAAGTCAAGCAAAAGTAGTGTTACACCCCGTAGTTCAGGTCATGCTTTAGAGAACATACGAGAGGAATTGAGACTTAAATGTTAGGATGATGGGTGGACGGAATGTTTCGGACGGGTTGTTAGTCAACTTTGAGGAGGTTTATGTCCCATTACATTGAGAGTTCCTAGGTGTTTCAAAGGCCTAGTACATAGTTCGTTGAGTCTAGTTTCCAAAGCAACCAACCGTTCGTCGATAGGGCATCGGAGTAGAAAGTTATGGGAGTTACAAGTTCAGTGCGCAGTCGAGCAGAAAAACAACATCGGTCAGGGGCCATAGCGCCGCGGCGCCGGATAAGCTGGATAATCACTGAAGTTGCAGCGCCGCGGCGCCGGAAAGCAGGGCCGCGGCGCCGGAAGTACTGAAGAGTCTCGGATGTTTCAGCGCCGCGGCGCCGGCTGCAGGGCCGCGGCGCCGAGGCGGGTTCTGCGAGGCTGGGGGAAAAAATCAGAACTGTTTTGTTTTAAAAAAAGGCCATGAGAGGGTGACAAGTGTCCCCCCCCATCTGATTTTTGCATGTACTATTTATTGACCAAGTCTTGAAGACTTGGTCATTCTTCAAAGCTCCTTCTTCTCTTTAAAAAGGTTCCTCCTTCTCTCTAAAAATACATCTCCTTTCTCTCTAGAAATTCAAGAAGAAACCTAAGTCTAGAGAAATTCTGAAAAGGTGGCAAGAAGGAAACATGTTGACAAGCTTGTAGGAGGTTTGTGGAGGTGATTGTGGAAAGAAGACAAGTGGATTTTGTTGGACTAATTTGGGGTAAGCTCTAAGGTAACAATCCTTCATCTTTTACTAGTAAATTGTGTTGCATGTGTGGAAGAAAGGACTTATAGTTGTCAATATTGCCTTTAGAAGTATTGCATGTAGAAAATGGATAAGAATTTGGATTAAAAAGGAATTGGATAAGAATTTATGTTGTTACACCTCAAGATTGCCAATTGGACCTTGTAGTTTGTATTAGTTGTTATGTATGGTGGGGCAGAATTTTACACGTCCAAGTTAGGCGTGTAATCCCCTTTGTGTTGATTGGATTGTTGAGCCTTAAAGGTGGCGTGTTTTGTTATTGAATTCGGCCTTGAAAAAGGTGGCAAAGTATGTAGAAACAAAGGAAGTGCTGTCCAATTTTCCGTAGGAATAAGGGACTTTTCTATTAGAATGTTCTACGTTGAAGATAGAGGCTAATGGACGTATTATGATCATTATAGGTTAAACATACTACGTGCGGTATATTGGACTTGCAAGTGGATTGACCCGAAGAGGTATGTGAAACTTTCTTATCTCTTGAGCATGAGTAGTTGTACTTATATAGTACGGTAGACGTAAAAGACTTTTGTCACGACCCGACCCCGGGCCCGCGACTGGTGCCCTACCTGGGCACCCCTTTCGGTATGCATCAGAGAATAGCAGCGGAACATACACAATTGATAAAATTCTTAAACATAAAATAACAACAGGCTAGCCGATAAGGCCACCTTCCGTAAACTATACAAATAAAACAGTACATTTTTTTTTCTTTACAACCCAAACCACACTGTGACTACAGACCTCTAAGAATAACAACTCTGGCGGGACAGGGCCCCGCCATACCCCTGAATGTACAACAACCGACAATACCAGGGATAAGCCTCCGGAATAAAGGAGCTTCTCAACGGTGACAGTGATCCAAGAGCGAGGATCGACAGATTTCTACTGCGGCGTGACGCGGCCGAAGGAGGTCGATCTGCAACAATATGTATGCGAAACTGAAAGTACTGTAATGAAATCATAAGTCTATAATAAAACTGGAGACAGGTATGATAACTCAATTAACAGTACACAGTGCCTTACTAACAATGAGAGTAAATAGTAGTATACTTACAATATAAACTAGGAAGCTCACGATCAAAGCAGGACCACCCGCCCGCAGTATCATTAAGCAATCCTACTCCTGGGACTATTTCACCCGCATAGGTCGCATGGACCCGCATGAGGTATTCCTCGCATGGGACTATTTCACCCGCATAAGCCCTTACGGACTCGCATGAGGTATTCCTCGCATAGGCTGTATCCGCCCGTATGAGACTATTTCACCCGCATAAGCCCTTGCGGACTCGCATGAGGTATTCCTCGCATCGTGGGTAGCAAATCCACGGAATATGCAAATGCCACAAGCTCGGGGAATGACCCCGTAATGAATAATATACCACTAGCACAAAACCGGCTATCATACAATATATAAGCAAGTTAAGAATCCCCCCTAACTTCTTATTATTCTTGTTCACATACACTCTCATTTTAGTTTACTTAAGGCACTTACATGTCTTTTATAAAGATCCGGGAATTTAACCCAAAGTACTACATACTTCCACTCTTTTAAAAAAATGACTCCCCTTCATATAAAACCTCCAAGATACTATTAGCCGTAGTATCAAGTCAAAATTACTTTTCAAGACAAGTCACAATACCTTTAGAAATAAAGTTAGGTTTCTAAATCAAGTGACTCCTTTTCTTATAAAACCTTAGGCAATTGATGCCTTAAAATCAAATTGCCTTTTCATTACAATCAAGTAATTTATCTTTCCATAAAGCAAATATAACCAACTTCCCATAAAGTCGTTACATTCACTTTATACTTTAGCCAAATACAATTTCTTATCCAAGGGACTTATACGTTTAAAACGGAACACGTATCACATACTTTAAAACTCTTCGAGTCCCTTAACTTCAATAAAACTTAAGACATCCTTAATACTTTCAAAGAAGCGAGTTAATCTCCTAACTCACCCGACTTGGTCATTCATAAAACTAGTAAAGGATATCAAATGGACCTAGATTGTCAAAATCTTGTACGTCTACCGTACTATACATTTACAACTTATTCATGCTCAAGAGATAAGAAAGTTCCACATACCTCTTCGGTTTAATCCACTTGCTAAGTCCAATTCGCCGTACGTAGTATGTCAACCTATAATGACCATAGTACGTCTATTAACTTCTTACTTCAAACGTAGAATATTCTAAGTGCAAAGTCACTAAATTCTACGGAAAATCTGACAAAGACTTCCTTTGTTTCTACATACTTTGCCACCTTTTTCAAGGCCGAATTCAATAACCAAACACGCCACATTTAAGGCTCAACAAAGTAGTTAACAATAGGGGATTACACGCCTACAAGACGTGTAAAATTCCGCCCCACAATTGATATCACACAAGTCCAAAATACAATGTCCATTCGGCAAATTAGGGACAACAATACAAATTCGTTTCCAATCCCTTTTCAATCCAAGTGGTTTAATATAACATGTTATATAGCCACAATTGATTATAACTACTACAGTCCTCAAGTAGGTAAACATGCGACGATTCTAATTATCGAACAATTTGTATTTCAATTTCAAATGGCTTAACATGTCATTTTCGGATTTGAGCTTCCAAATTTCCATAACACTTATCAATCTTCATAACACATATCACATGATCATTTCTAACTTATAATAACATGGAATCTTCAATTACAAAAGTAAGACGAAGATTATACCTCATTTAGCCCAAAAAAATGCTCCAAGATTACAAGTCGATCCTTAGCAACTTTAGCTCATCTTTTTGAAATTCTTCTTTCCGCTAAAATCATCTCTACTAATCCCCTACAAGCTTGCCAACATATTTCCTTCATGTTGCCTTTCCAAAAATCTCATTTAGGCCTAGGGTTTTAACCATTTGAGAGAGAAGAGAAGAGAAGAGAAGATTTGGGTGAAGTCTTGCAAATGATTTAAATGTAGTAAGACATGTCTTATATAGCCTTTATCTTGTTCCACAAGTTGGGGGGACACTTGTCACCCACCCAGGGGTCCTTTACAACAAATATCTTCTATTTTTACCCTATTTCCGCAAAAATCCCGCCCCGGCGCCGCGGCTCTGCAATTTCAGACAATTTCAGGCTTTCCGCGCCTGCCGCAATGCCGCCGGCGCCGACTGCTCTGCTCGTCAGCCGATCTTGTAACGTCCATAACTTTCTACTCTGATGTCCTATTGACGAGCGGTTTGTTGCGTTGGAAACTAGACTCAATGAAATTCATATTAGGCTTTTCAAACACCTAAAAACCCCCAATTATACTAGGAGATATACTTCTTCCAAGTTGACTGAAAAACTGTCCAAAAATATTCTGCCAACTTTTTTTTCTTTTTCCAACTTCGAATCTTATTTCCTTTCGTACGTTCTCATCTCATCCTCTTGAAATTAAGGGGTGTAACAACTTTGATGTCCCTTACTTGTTTTAAGAATGGCCAAGTTTGGTAAGTAAGGGGATTAACTCACTTCTTAAAAAAAGTATTAAGGATGTCTTAAGTTTTCAAAGTTAAGGGACTTGAAGTGTTTTAAGTATATGATACTTGTTTCGTTTTAAAAAGTATAAGTCCCTTGGATATAGGGAAATGTATTTGACTAATGTATAAAGTTAATATAACGACTTTATGGAAAGTTGGTTATATTAGCTTTATGGAAGGTTAACAAAAGAAAGATTTACTCTAAGCAAGGTAAGTGCGGATAAATGATTTGAATTTGTGAAAGGCAAATTGATTTTAAGGCATTAAGTGCCTAAGGTTTTAAAGGAAATGAAGTCACTTGATTTAGAAGCCTATGATATTTCTAAAAGGAAATGTGACTTGTCTTGAAAAGTAGTCGTGACTTGATACTACGGTTATTAGTATCTTGGAAAGTTTTATATAAAAAAAGGAGCCATTCTCAAAAGGTTAGAAGTACGTGGTACTTGGGTTGAATTCCCGGATTTTTCTCGTAAATGACATGTTAGTGTCTTAAGTAAACTAAAATGAGAGGATATATTAATAATGTTAATAAGAAGTTAGGGGATTTCTTAACTTGCTTATGTTATGATAAGCCGGTAGCGCTTATGTTATATATGATAACCGATTGTGCTAGGTTATGTACACTTACGGGGTAGACCCCGGGTTATTCTTGTTATTTCCTTTGGACATACTGACATGATGGATGGTCCACGGGTATGTGTCCATTAGGATGGTTTACTATTTATGTCATGGATTTTCTACCCATGATGCGAGTGCGGCGCTTGTACTCATGCGGGCCCACCGGGTCCATGCGGGTGAAATAGTCCCATGCAGGTGAAATAGTCTCATGCGAGGCGGATGACCTCATGCGGGTGAAATAGTCCCATGCGGGTGAAATAGTCCCATGCGAGGTGGATGACCTCATGCGGGTCCACAGGACCTATGCGGGTGAAATAGTCCCAGGAGTAGGATTGCTTGATGATACTACGGGCGAGGGACCCTGTTTTGATCATGAGCCTCCTATTTTTATGCAGTAAAGTTTATACTTGTTACTCTCATTGTTAGTAAGGCACAGTGCAATGTAATTTGATTTTCATCTATGACTCCAGCTTATTTTAGACTTATGATATTATTACAGTATTTTCCAGTTTTACATACTTGGTACATATTGTGTACTGACCCCCTTCCTCGGGTGGTGGATCCTCATTCTTAGGATCTTTGCTCAGGTGTCAGAAGCTCCATTTCTCCGGAGGCTTGACTTTTGGTACGATTCTCCCTGGTGTTGTAGATGTTTTGTACATTCAGGAGTATGACGGGGCCCTGTCCCGTCATAGTGGTTACACATTCTTAGAGGTCTGCAGTCCTGTTATAAATTGGGTTTTTAAGGATGTAACTATTCAGTTTTGTTATATTTAGAGGTAGCCATTTTGGGTTAGCCTGCTTTATATTCTTTATGGGTTCTTGTTGTGAGTTTATTTTCCACTGGTTTTCTCTGATGTTGTATCACAAGGGTTCCCGGGGTAAGACGCTAGTCACGGGTCCATGGTCGGGTCGTGACAAAAGTGGTATCGTTGCAGTTAATCCTCGGAAAGGGTCTACAGGCCGTATCTAGTAGAGTCTTGATTATCGGTGTGTTGTGCACCACATCTATAATCAGAAGGCTACAAGATATTTAGGATTGGTTTCCATTCTTTCACTCTAAGATCGTGCAATAGAGCTGTGTTATAGGTTGAACTCCCTCTGACATATTTCTATGTATCAGTTATGCCTCCACGCAAGCCAACCGCGGCCCAGAAGGGCAAAGCAGCTGAGGGAGCTGCTAGTAGGACACAGAGAGTTACGGGGGCACAGGCCCAGTCTTTACCTGAGGTGATGCTTCGGACGGCGAGTTCCACGACGTCGCCAGCCCCAGCTGAGTTCGGGGCAGCAGCAGCGACTATTGAGACCGCGGTACCTGAGCCTCCAGTTACCCAGCCTGGAGCGGAGGAGATGAGTTACAAGGAGATGACCCAGTTATTAGCCACGATCGTGGCAAGGAATGAGGACAGACGAGAGACGGCGGTTCCGGTTGTACCCATAGTTCACCTAGATCAGATAGCGTGAGACTTAGGGACTTTTTGAGTTGCAGCCCACCAGAGTTTTATGGGTCGAGGACTGAGGATGATCCTCAAGAGTTTATCCGACAGTTGCAGCAGATCATGTGAGTGATCAAGGACTCGGAGACAGAGTCGGTGGTATTGGGTGCACATCGGCTGCGTGATACTGCAATTGACTGGTTTGATTCATGGAAACTGTCCCGGGGGGAGCATGCAGTCCCAGCTGGTTGGGACGAGTTCTCAGCGGCATTATTTGCACACTTCTTGCCTTCGCAGATGAGGAGAGCGCGGGCGGATAGATTTTTGATGTTGAGGCAGAACGGGCGGACGGTTCGGGAATACAATGTAGAGTTTGACTCGTTGGCTCGGTATGTACCCGCTTTAGTGGCAGACATGGAGGACAGAGTACACCGTTATGTCACTGGGCTAGATGATTACTTAGCAGAGAGTTGCACGGGAGTAGCTCTTCAGCCGGGTATGAACATTGCCCGCATGCAGGCTTATGCACTTGGGTGTGAGGAACGTAGAGGTCGACGGAATAATCAAGATCAGCAGAAGAGGGCCAGGACATCAGGGTCATTTGGTAACTTTCGAGGCGGACCGCCTCAGCAGCAGGCTAGTTATGCGCCTCAGCCAGTACAGAGTACTCCACCACAGTCTTCAGGACGTTCGGGAGATTCAGGAGCAGGTCAGGACTCCAAAGTTTCAGGTTTTTGGGGGAACATGGATGTTAGTCAGATGGGGCCACCCCTACCTCGTTGTGGCCGTTGTGGTAGGCTCCATGATGGGGAGTGCCGTGCTAGTAGGGGAGTTTGTTTTACATGCGGCCAGCAGGGCCATTTTGCGAGAAATTGTCCGACTAGAGATAGCACGGATGTAAAGATTCAGCCTTCGGGATCAGTGGCTGGTTCATCGCCTTCTTTTTCTATGCGCCGTGCAGGGCAGGACCATGATTAGAACGACAAGGGGAAAGTGAAGCAATAGTTACAAATATATCCTTAACCCTCTAAAGATTAGTGAGTGTGATAAGATGGTTACTTGTTAAGTGTTATGTGCGGGTAATTTTATGTAAATTGTGATTATAAAGCCTGGTTTGTAGAAGGGGTAAGTTTGGGGACATGGAAGTTGTGAGCCTTAGGATTTTGATAACCTTGGGAACCTTAGCTACCGGGCCATCTTGAGTGGAAGATTTTACGGGTGATCTTTGTCGAGGAACATAGTATACGTGGGGTATATGTGGGTAATAAGTCCATGAGTGGTGTGAAATGATAGTGGGTAGCCAAGCTAAGGAAACCACTAGGTTTTCGTGACTTGAATAGTGAGATTGTCTCGGGTCGGGAACAAGAGTGTGGTACGTATACTAGAAAGAGTCGAGTGTGCAAGGAGGATACGACAAGTGGAAGAAGAAGCGAACATGTGTTAAGAGGATGGAAGTGATCATTTTGTGAGGAGAATACCCTTAGACCATGGATGAGAACTAATAAGTTGTTATACACTTTAGAGGTAATTCCTCGTTGGCTGGGAGGTAAGCTTTTGCGTGGTTAGTATATTATGGCCATATGTGGCATAATTGATTTTATAGGTGTAGTAGTGAAGACTACACCGGCGCATGCGTTTTGGAGACGTAGAAGGAACATTCGGGACGAATGTTTCTAAGGGGGGGAGAATGTTACACCCCGTAGTTCAGGTCATGCTTTAGAGAACATACGAGAGGAATTGAGACTTAAATGTTAGGATGATGGGTGGACGGAATGTTTCGGACGGGTTGTTAGTCAACTTTGAGGTGGTTTATGTCCCGTTACATTGAGAGTTCCTAGGTGTTTCAAAGGCCTAGTACATAGTTCGTTGAGTCTAGTTTCCAACGTAACCAACCGTTCGTAGATAGGGCATCGGAGTAGAAAGTTATGGGAGTTACAAGTTCGGTCGTGATCGAGCGTAAAAACAACATCGGTCGAGGGCCCTGGCCGTGGCGGATCTGAGGCAGCGGCGCGAGAAGCGGCTACGCGCGGAAATCTTGGAGAGTCTCGGATGTTTCAGCGCCAGCGCACACTGGCCGCGCCGAGGCGGCTCATGAGGTGGGGAAAAATCAGAACTGTTTTGTTTTAAAAAAGACCATGGGAGGGTGACAAGTGTCCCCCCATCTGATTTTTGCATGTAATATTTATTGACCAAGTCTTGAAGACTTGGTCATTCTTCAAAGCTCCTTCTTCTCTCTAAAAAGGTTCATCATTCTCTCTAAAAATCCCTCTCCATTCTCTCTAGAAATTCAAGAAGAAACCTAAGTCTAGAGAAATTCTGAAAAGGTGGCAAGAAGGAAACATGTTGACAAGCTTGTAGGAGGTTTGTGGAGGTGATTGTGGAAAGAAGACAAGTGGATTTTGTTGGACTAATTTGGGGTAAGCTCTAAGGTAACAATCCTTCCTCTTTTACTAGTAAATTGTGTTGCATGTGTGGAAGAAAGGACTTATAGTTGTCAATATTGCCTTTAGAAGTATTGCATGTAGAAAATGGATAAGAATTTGGATTAAAAAGGAATTGGATAAGAATTTATGTTGTTACACCTCAAGATTGCCAATTGGACCTTGTAGTTTGTATTAGTTGTTATGTATGGTGGGGCAGGATTTTACACGTCCAAGTTAGGCGTGTAATCCCCTTTGTGTTGATTGGATTGTTGAGCCTTAAAGGTGGCGTGTTTGGTTATTGAATTCGGCCTTGAAAAAGGTGGCAAAGTATGTAGAAACAAAGGAAGTGCTGTCCAATTTTCCGTAGGAATAAGGGACTTTTCTATTAGAATGTTCTACGTTGAAGATAGAGGCTAATGGACGTATTATGGTCATTATAGGTTAAACATACTACGTGCGGTATATTGTACTTGCAAGTGGATTGACCCGAAGAGGTACATGAAACTTTCCTATCTCTTGAGCATGAGTAGTTGTACTTATATAGTACGGTAGACGTACAAGACTTTGATGTCCCTTACTTGTTTTAAGAATGGCCAAGTTTGGTAAGTAAGGGGATTAACTCACTTCTTAAAAAAAGTATTAATGATGTCTTAAGTTTTCAAAGTTAAGGGACTTGAAGTGTTTTAAGTATATGATACTTGTTTCGTTTTAAAAAGTATAAGTCCCTTGGATATAGGGAAATGTATTTGACTAATGTATAAAGTTAATATAACGACTTTATGGGAAGTTGGTTATATTAGCTTTATGGAAGGTTAACAAAAGAAAGATTTACTCTAAGCAAGGTAAGTGCGGATAAATGATTTGAATTTGTGAAAGGCAAATTGATTTTAAGGCATTAAGTGCCTAAGGTTTTAAAGGAAATGAAGTCACTTGATTTAGAAGCCTATGATATTTCTAAAAGGAAATGTGACTTGTCTTGAAAAGTAGTCGTGACTTGATACTACGGTTATTAGTATCTTGGAAAGTTTTATATAAAAAAAGGAGACATTCTCAAAAGGTTAGAAGTACGTGGTACTTGGGTTGAATTCCCGGATTTTTCTCTTAAATGACATGTTAGTGCCTTAAGTAAACTAAAATAAGAGGATATATTAATAATGTTAATAAGAAGTTAGGAGATTTCTTAACTTGCTTATGTTATGATAAGCCGGTAGCGCTTATGTTATATATGATAGCCGGTTGTGCTAGGTTATGTACTCTTACGGGGTAGACCCCGGGTTATTCTTGTTATTTCCTTTGGACATACTGACACGATGGATGGTCCACGGGTATGCGTCCATTAGGATGGTTTACTATTTATGCCATGGATTTTCTACCCATGATGCGAGTGCGGCGCTTGTACTCATGCGGACCCACCGGGTCCATGCGGGTGAAATAGTCTCATGCGGGTGAAATAGTCCCATGCGAGGCGGATGACCTCATGCGGGTGAAATAGTCTCATGCGGGTGAAATAGTCTCATGCGAGGCGGATGACCTCATGCGGGTCCACAGGACCTTTGCGGGTGAAATAGTCCCAGGAGTAGGATTGCTTGATGATACTACGGGCGAGGACCTGTTTGATCATGAGCCTCTATTTTTACGCAAAGAAAGTTTATAATTGTTACTCATTGTTAGTAAGGCACGGTCAATGTAATTTGATTTTCATCTATGACTCCGACTTATTTTAGACTTATGATATTATTACGCATTTTCGCTTACATACTTGGTACATATTGTATCGACCCCGCCTGGGATGCGTTCATGCCGCAGGTAGGGGTAAGCAGGTGGTGGATCCTCATTCTTAGGATCTTTGCTCAGGTGTCAGAAGCTCCATTTCTCCGGAGGCTTGACTTTTGGTACGGTTCTCCCTGGTGTTGTAGATGTTTTGTACATTCAGGGGTATGACGGAGCCCTGTCCCGTCATAGTGGTTACACATTCTTAGAGGTCTGTAGTCTTGTTATAAATTGGGTTGTTAAGGATGTAACTGTTCAGTTTTGTTATATTTAGAGGTAGCCATTTTGGGTTAGTCTGCTTTATATTCTTTATGGGTTCTTGTTGTGAGTTTATTTTCCGCTGGTTTTCTCTGATGTTGTATCACAAGGGTGCCCGGGGTAAGGCACCAGTCACGGGTCCGTGGTCGGGTCGTGACAAGTAGAAAGCGACTAGAGCTACTACAGATGCATGACGTGCAAGAGACAGTACTGATTGGGAATGACTGCTATTGATGAATAGTTGTTGATTGTTGGTTACTGCTTATTTTGAAAAGTTGGGATTTAAAACAACGATCTGGCAATTTTTTAATTTTAGATGATGTAGTTAAAAGACTATATTTTAGCATTTCTAATCCTACCTGAATGGTACATATATGTGTTGCTTTATGTTGTGTTTGTATGTCATCATAGGTTAAGGGGGAACATTTGTGTAATTATAGATGTTGGGACAACATTTATGACATTGTCGTAAGTCACTTGCACATAATAGTTTAGGTTTTGTGAAGAAAGACAAAAATAGAGAGAATGTTAATGTTGAGTTTGGTGTTATGATATTTTGCACAATATATCATTTTTAATACTAAGTGAAAATTAGAAATATTGGAATAAATGTCACGACATTATGTGAAACAGTTTTGTCTTACTTCACGAAACTGATGCAAATCTTGTGGGATTTTCACCACGATGGTAAAGTGACTTGGCAAGGAGTTTTGGAGCTAATGAAAAACGCAGGAAGACCAAGTCAAAGTTGTTGCTAAGCTTGGGGAACAAGTCCAAGAAGTTAGAGGATATTGCTACACAATCTTCTCCAACAAACCTTATCGGCTGTCTACCTTTCCCTCAACCTCTACAACGATTCAATGAGATTTTCAAGAAAGATCCTCTACTATAAATAGAGAGGCTGCACCATAGAATAGATATCCAGAAAAAGTTAGAAAAAATATCAAGAGAGCTCTCCGATATATTAGTCAGAAAACTAGATCACAAGTGTTGACTGAGCGTGTGTTGCGATATTTTTAGATGCTTACGCAAGTGTACGTATCGTTCAAGTAATAAAGATCTGTAAGACTGAGTTTATCGTCCACAGAGACTAGTTTATTAAGTACCAGTTATCTATTATATGGTATCTATTTGGTTGACGTTTTTTAGTTTAAGATTGATGACTAAGAATTATGATTAAGTGCAGAAAATAAACTAAAGATGATTATACTTCGGGTTTATAACAGTTATGAAAGAAATAGGGTTCCAATCTTCTCAACTATCCACTCTTTCACGTGTTAATGCAATGCTAATGATTCTTCTTCTTATTAAGATAGCAGATTAACTAATCTGTCATTATATTTCGGTTAGGACATACAAAAGCTCAACCTTATGCAGACACCTTATATATTTCTATGATAAGTTTTACCACATAGGAGGATTAAGAACAATAATCTTTAATTACTACACAAGTATCGGGGTACTTTCGTCTATGATTTTAACCTATGTCTAGACAATTACAACATATTCAAATCTCACTTTTCAGATTTTTTATTCGAAATCATATAAGTGATGACAATTAATAGCTAGTTAATTATCAAGCAATCATAACAATATTGAATAGATTTTAATACGCTGAAGAAGAACTCAAAAACTAATGCATTAACTATATGAAAGAGCTCCAAGAAGATTCGATGGAAATCCTACTAAAGTAATTAGCTCATAAACATTGTCATGTCAAGAACTAAATTACAATCCAACATAAACTGAAATAAAGTAAGAGAAAGAAAATAACTTGAACAATGAGATGTCTCCAATTATGTCTTGCCTCCTTTTATCCTCTTCAAAATAGTCTAATCTAATAATGACAGGGTTTAGGGTATTTATATCTGAGAAAAAACTTGCTTCAGACCCTTTTACCCTTGTCAAAAATCGACTCGGAATTTGATTTTTACGCGTCGGCACCGCGGTGCTTATTCAGCTGAAATCACTGTAGCTTCCTGGAAATATGGCACCGCGGTTCCATGTCCAGGCTCCATGGTGCCTTCGACGGTGTTTTAGTTTCGGACTTTCGGCAATTTTTACGCCTCAGTGCTAATTTTCCTGACCGCGGTTCCATGGCACCGCGGTGCTACTTGGCCAGGCACCGCGGTGCCTCTTTGATTTTTGTCCGGAATCTGCCAGATTTCTTCTTGGCACTTCTTAGGCTTCATTCCTTGGGTTATGTTTGTGTAATTTTCATCCTCAGTTAAGCTCATTTCATCCTCAAAAGTAGTATCTTCTCCTTTATGACCGCTGTGACACAAACGAAAGAGAAAAACACCTAACACTATACTAAATATAAAATAAAAGAGTAAAATACTAACTAAAAATGATTCAAAAGTGTATACAAAATACACTTAACAAACACCCCCAAACTTACACTTTACTCACCCTCGAGTAAAGCACAAAACAAAAACAAAAATAAAAACAAAGTTAAATAAAAGACTCTATGCAATTGATCAAATAGTTATAGCAATGCTTCCTCAAAATCATGAATGAAAGTTGAGATAAAATGTTAGAACATACATAACATGAATAATTAGCAATCTAGAATTTCAAGTTAGATATTTCGCAAATTTACTTAGATCATGATCAATTAGAAATACAAATACATAATCTATGCATGTCAATCTCATTTCATCTTTCCCAAACGCTATAGATCTGTTTACTTGATATTCTCCACTAATCATAGACATACATATTAAAGATCATCATGACTTTCACTGGTTGTAATGTAGGCTTATGCAGGGATAGGTAAAAATAGGCATTTAGGCTCAATTACGTACCATAAGCATTTTCATTCAACTCTTTTTCCTTCTTTTTGACTTTCTTTTCAATTTCATACCTATTTTCTCTCCTCTTTTCTTTTGAGAGAATGAGATACATTATAACTAACAAGCAGCCCCAAACTTAGATTTTTGCATATTTTTCATTGGGGTGCATTAAATTCATACACTATTTTTTATTCTTTTTCAACACTTTTCATTCTAAGAGTTTTCAAATATTACGTATGACACCACAAAAGAATCATTGGGTGTCAAATAAAGATCTTATTTTAGGCTCAAAGAGGCTGACTAGTGATACAATTTATGTCAGGATAGGTAATGAATAGTAAGAAGGGCTAACAAAGAAATATCTGAATCATCTCCCTAAACATGTACATCTTAACTATTTCGCCTCAAATAACAAGCAAACAGATTTTCTAGACGTTTTCAACTTTTCTTTCCATAACTGACACACATAGGCTAACCACACATATCCCAAATAATTTGATGTCATGAATTTTTGGCATATCTAACTTAAGCACACAAATTTTTGCTTTCAATTTCATTACATTATCCCACTTTATCCACTCAATATCTTTAGCAACTATAACAAAAATATATGACTCATGAACACATAAAATAACAAAAAGACAACAAAAATACTCAAAGCAAAATAAGACACCCCCCAAACTTAATCGACACATTGTCCCCAATGTGTGAAGACTAAAAATAATTAGGGACAACTTACTGACACAACACAACGGTCATAGCGGAGGTCTGAGAGGAAGGCCAAATTACTGTGCACAAAGCCGAATGAAGGAACCGCGGTTCTGCTCCAAGCACCGCGGTGCTAATTGCCGAAAAATTCCAGTGTCTTCAGTTTTCTGCATTGTTAACCATTCGCCTTTCAGAGTGAGTCCTGCCTTTCATCTGTCATCCAACAACACTAACATACCAAATCGTGAGACTGTTCAAGACAAAATAAATAAACTAAAACAAAAATTGGAATAACATAATTAAAACATTGGGTTGCCTCCCAAGTAGCGCTGTCTTTAACGTCTTTTAGCCAGACGCAGGTTACTTACTAAATCAAGTGGATAGAGTGTCCCCTCCGCATATCCATTTTAGCATCATTTTTCTCCTTATTCTCCTTTTTTTTCACAGAGCTTATTTCAGGAGGATTCATTCCCTTGTTCTCATCCACCACATCATTTACGGGTGCAGAATTCTTACTATCAAGGGCATCAGTACCCTTGGAACTTTTATGAGGACCCTTTTTATCAACTACAACAACAAAAATCATCTATCATCGACTTGAGGTTCAGTGGGCTGCTTGAAAACTTTAAACACTATTTCCTCACTTTGAACTCTGAGCTTTAACTCCCCCTTTTCAACATCAATGAGGGCTCTCCCTGTGTATATGAATGGTCTCCCAAGGATCATGGACATATTTTCATCTTCATCCATGTCTAAAATGAGGAAATCAGCAGGAATGATGAATTCACCCACTTGTACCAACACATCTTTAATAATTCCTTGGGGATGCACAACTAAGCGATCAACTAGCTGCAAGGTGAATGTGGTTGGTCTTGCCTCCCCCAAACCAAGTCTTTTGAACACAGAGAGGGGCATTAGGTTGA
Organism: Przewalskia tangutica; assembly: GCA_029844215.1. Taxonomy (NCBI): domain Eukaryota; kingdom Viridiplantae; phylum Streptophyta; class Magnoliopsida; order Solanales; family Solanaceae; genus Przewalskia; species Przewalskia tangutica. Next base: position 102,768,215 of record CM056726.1, read on the forward strand.
CACTTGCCCCCAAATCACATAAGGCTTGCTTGCATGTTACATTCCCTATGGTGCAAGGTAGGGTGAAACTCTCCGGATCTTTCAACTTAGGGGGAGTTTCTTCTGCAAGATGGAACTGCACTCCTCTGTCAGCGCTATTGTCTCATAGTCCGTTAGCTTTATCTTCTTAAATAGGATGTCTTTCATGAATTTCACATAAGCTGACATCTGCTTCAAAGCTTCAATGAATGTGAGGTTGATATGAAGCTTTTTGAAGACCTCTAAATATTTGGAAAATTGCTTGTCTAAGGACTTCTTTTGCAGTCTTTGAGGGTAAGGAATTTTGTCACTATACTCTCTCATCACTGCGGGTGGAGCCTTCTCTAAAATAGGGCGATCATCAGTAAGCCCCTCATTCTCTACCTCAGCTGCTTTCTCCAACTCTCTCTCTTTTTCAGCTACTGATTTGGGTGCAACCTGTTCTAACTGTTTTCCTCTCCTCAGGCTTATTTCCTGACACTGCTCCCTTGGATTCACCACAGTATCGCTGAGGAGGTTTCCTTGTTCTCTATTGTTCAGCATGCTTGCCAACTGTCCAACCTGTGCCTCTAAATTTCGGATAGATGACCTAGTTTCTGTCATGAATTGGGTCTGTGAATTTGTAAGTGTTAGCAATGCTGCTTTTAGCTCATTAGGCTTCTCTTTTGGCTGTTGGTTCTGGTTTTGGCCTTGAAACTGTGCTTGTTGTCCTTATTCATTCATCCAAGAAAAGTTTGGGTGATTTCTCCACCTCTGATTGTATGTGTTGGAGTAAGAGTTGTTGTAGGGCCTTTGAAAATTCTCCACTGCCTGAACCTGCTCCATAGGCACATTATTCAAATCCACTGCTGTGCACCTATCAAAATTATGGGGACCCCCACAAATCTCACAGCTTATTGGTGTCTGAACTGCTTTAACTGTCATGGTACTCTACTGCATCTGTTTGGTCAAATTAGCTACCTGCGAAGTCAATGCAGTGATAGCATCTAGCTCATGAACCCCAGCCACTTTCCTACTGTTCATTGTTCTCTCATCGGCCCCCTGATGATTGTTTGTGGCCATATATTCTAGCAAATCATGTGTCTCATTGGCACTCTTTCTCATGAACGTACCTCCTGCTGCAGCATCAATGATGGTACGAGTTGTACCACACATCCCATTGTAAAATATGTGGACTAGCATCCACTTCTCAATCCCATGATGTGGGCACTTTCTCTGCAAGTCTTTAAACCTCTCTCATGCATCATAGAGTGACTCTCCATCTATCTGATAGTAATTATTAAGTTCTCCTCTGAGATTTGATGCTTTGGATGGAGGGAAGTGTTGCACCCCGTAGTTCCAAGACATGCATATGAGAGCGTACGTGAGAAAATAAGACGTTAGAATTGGAACGAAAGAAATATTACTTTTTCCTAAGGAAAAATCTTCCGAGCCTCGTGAAGGAAAAAAGTTTATTAATTGGAATTTGATTCTCAAATTTGGTATTTGGGATTCATAGAATATATTAAAGATTTGGGTTTTTAAGTCTCGGATTTGGTCACGTGGGGCCCACCGGAGAATTTTACATTTTTGTGGGGCCCACAAGTTTTTGAAATATTTTGACCAAATATGGATATTTTTGGTGATGAAATAATTTTGACGAATTGGAGGGTGACACGTGTCACCCCCACTTGTCTTGGCTTGACTATTTGACTTAGATATTTGTTGAAGGAGGACAAGTGGACATGGGTCCCACATCCACTTGTCCATACATTTGTCTTGATCTTACTACTTGGGCTACATTATATATACACATATAGGGTGCAAGACTTCATCTACACTTAGTCATATTTCACAAGGCAAAAATATACCCCTCTCCTTAAGAGCTCTCGACCAAGGCCCAATCCAAGAACAAAAAATTCTTCAATCCTTGATGATAAATCCTCAAACTCAAGACTAAGATCCCTAGTGGAGTGCTAAGCCTAGACAACCCCTTAAACCCCGGAAATACCCCATTGAGCCGTGAGTTGTACCTTAAAAACCTAAGGTGTTCTTCAACTTTGGTGTTGAAACTTGAAGAGAAGTTGGTTATGAGCTTCTAAGAGTTTCATATTGTGGATTGGAACTTGAAGAATAGGAGCTAAGATATGCTAAGGATCGACTTTTAACTTGGATTATTTTTGGGCATATTTGAGGTAAGGATCATTTGTCCTCTTAAGGTAACTAGATATTACATGTTGTAGTGGTTAATGGATGGACTTGTGATTAAAAGGAATAAAGAATAAGAAGTACATGTCACAATCTTGGCATGTTAGCCGATTGTGGACAGTTTTGGCGTTGTCATATTCATTGGATATTGTCGGTGTTAAACATTACCTATTACATGTTGACATGAAGGAATCTTGTTGTTAACAAGTTAATATAACTCATATAAAAGTGTTGATATAAGTTGGATTATAAGAAGTTATGGAAAAGATGTGCGGCAGACGTACATGGTTCTAGTTGGTTTGTCTAGAAAGGAAGTGGTTCTATCTATTTCATTAATAGTACTTCGGGTTTTATAAAAAGGGAAGTTATTCTATTCTTAGAAGTTAAAGGTAGTCATGTTGTTGATTCTATGTTTAAGGCATGTCTAAATGGTTCCTAAGTCCTTACCAAGTCTTATGTGAGATGTTGGTAAGAGTGTTTAGTAAGCATTGGAGTCGAGTTGATCTTGCTAGGTTACAACACTAATGAGACTTGATTTATTTGAAAGTCATGAGACTAGATTTATTTGAAAGTTATGTGACTTAGTTGAAAGTATATGAGACTTTACTTGAAGGTGTATGAGACCTTAATTGAAAGTATATGAGATTTGATTAGATGAAGTATAAGAGACTTGATTTATATGAAGTATAAATGACTTGAGTTTGAGAAAGAAGAAGTAACTTGATTTAAAGGTATAGGTTACTTGATTTGAAAAGAATAAGTTACTTGAGTTTAAAAGTGTAAGTAACTTGTTTCTAATAGTGAAAGTGTCGTGATGCTACAAGTGCTAGTGTCTTGGGGTTTATAAAGGAAAGGATGTGCGGCGGACGTACATGGATATTTTAAAAAGGAAGGCATGGTATTGTCTTGGTTATTTTAAAAGGAAGGCATGGTATTGCCTTGGTTGTTTTAAAATGAAAGGATGTACGTCGGACGTACATAGTACTTTTGGGGTTCAATTCCCTAATATTGCATGATGTGATTCTTTTTTATAAATGGATGTACATAGTACTTTGGGTTCAATTCCCTGATATTACATGACATGATAAATGCCTTGAGTTTTCTAAATTGATAGTTCTTTCATTTTATTCTAATGAGAGTCAAAGATGATTTAACTTGCACATGGTTACTCATGATAACTATTCGTGCAAGTGTATTATTCCCACATCACTGCGTCCCTCGTTAAAGGGCCGACAATATTATATTATTCATGCGGGTTCAATTCCCGGGACGTCATATATTTCATGGAGTAACTCCCATGATGTGAGATGGTACACACTCACTGCGGGTCTGAAGGACTCATGCAGGTTCAATTTCCAGGACACATTCCATAGATTAGCTCTCCGTGATGCGGGTATCGTGTACAGATATTCATTGCGGGTCCATTAGACCCATGCAGGTTCAATTCCCATGAATAGGATTGCATAATGATTCTGAGGGCGGATGACCCTGACATGACTTTCATATTTTGAAATGGTATTTATTTCATAACTTGAAATGGCACGGTGGATTTTACTTTTAAAAGGGAGATATTTTAAAAGGTACAGTTGACTCTCATTTCTCTCATGTTTACAAGGCACAGTTGTACTGGTAATTGATTTGTCATACTTGCTTCCTGTTAGATTTTGGACTGTTATGGTCTCATTTACAGTACTTTCAGTTTCACATACTTGATACATCTTTCGTATTGACCCTCTTTCCTCGGGGGGATGCGTTCCATGCCGCAGGTGTAGGTACGCAATTCGTTGATCCTTGCTCTTAGGATCCTTGTTCAGTTTTTTTTGGAAGCTCCATTACTTCGGAGGCTTATATTTTGGTACGGATTCCTGTTGTTGTAGGTTTATATACATTTAGGGGTATGACGGGGCCCTGTCCCGTCATAGTTGTTTTGTTCATACTCTTAGAGGTATGTATTCATATGTGGGCTGGACTTGCGGGAGTTATATATATTTATATGTTTGGTTGGCCAGTTGAAATAATGTTTTGTCTTTCTTACTTTATTTTGGCATGTGTGTTACATGAGGTGTGAGGGTAATAGAGGGGTGCCCAGGTAGGGCACCAGTCGCGGACTCGGGATTCGGGACGTGACATGAAAAACTTGGCAAGGAAATTCTGGGCTAAGTCTTGCCATGTAGTGATGAAGTTCGCTTGTAATGAGTTCAGCCAACACTTTGCTCTATCCCTGAGTGAGAATGGGAAGAGTCTCAATCGAATGACGTCATCAGTAACACCATTGTATTTAAACGTTGCACACAGCTCCAGAAAGTTTGCTAGATGCAAGTGAGGATCTTGCACGCAAACCCCAAATCGAATCGAGCGAACCATGTGCAATATAGCTGGTTTGATCTCGAAATTATTGGCTTCAACCGCTGGAAGCCGGATGCTAGTCTGTACTCCTGTAATGCTTGGCATCACATAGTCCCCCAAGCTCCTTTCTGCAGGGACTTGTTTTAAAACAGGCGGTAACTCATCATCCCCCACATTATTGTTTCGCTGATATCCCATTGCTATGGAAGTAACTGCTCTTTTCTCTTTCCTGTTCTGCCTGCACAATCTCTCAATCTTTGGGTTCAGAGTGATAGGAATGTCAGCTCCTCTCCTACTTCGCATAAACTAAGTTCCTGAGACTAATAAAAAACAGCAAACAGATCACGGCAAACAGAGACTAAAGCAAAATAAAAGAAAAAAAACTAAAAATAAAAATCAAATTAGAAATAAGAATAGATAGATCGATATTAATAGTACGCCAGTCCCCGGCAACGGCGCCAAAAACTTATTGCGATATTTCTAGATGCTTACGTAAATGAACGTATCGTTCAAGTAATAAAGATCTGTAAGACCGAGTTTATCGTCCACAGAGACTGGTTTAATAAGTACCGGTTATCTATTCTATGGTATCTATTTGGTTGACGTTCTTTAGTTTTAGATTGATGACTAAGAATTTTGACTAAGTGTAGAAAATAAACTAAAGATGATTATACTTCGGGTTTATAACAGTTATGAAAGAAATAGGGTTCCAATATCCTCAACTATCCACTCTTTCACGTGTTAATGCAATGCTAATGATTCTTCTTCTTATTAAGATAACAGATTAACTAATCTGTCATTATATTCCGGTTAGGACATATAAGAGCTCGACCTTATGCAGAAACCTTCTATATTTCTATGATAAGTTTTACCACACAGGAGGATTAAGAACAATAACCTTTAATTACTTCATAAGTATCGGGGTACTTTCATCCACAATTGTAACCTATGTCTAGACAATTACAACATATTTAAATCTCACTTTTCAGACTTTTGATTCGAAATCATATAAGTGATGACAATTAATAGATAGTTAATTATCAAGCAATCATAACAATGTTGAATAAATCTTAATACGCTGAAGAAGAACTCAAAAACTAATGCATTAACTATATGAAAGAGCTTCAAGAAGATTCGATGGAAACCCTACTAAAGTAATTAGCTCCTAAACATTGTCATGTCAAGAACTAAATTACAATCCAACATAAATCGAAATAAAGTAAGAGAAAGAAAATAACTTGAACAATGAGATGTCTCCAATTGTGTCTTGCCTCCTTTTCTCCTCTCCAAAATAGTCTAATCTAATAATGACAAGGTTTAGGGTATTTATATCTGAGAAAAACCTTGCTTCAGACCCTTTTACCCTTGTCAAAAATTGACTCTAATCGATTTTTCTGGCGTCGGCACGCGTTCCATCGGCCCAGACGCGATGCTTATTCAAATTAAATCACCGTAGTTTCACGAAAATGTGGCACCGCGGTTTCATGTCGAACGCGCGGTCTTCCAGATGTTTGATTCGGACTTACGGAAATTTTTACGCCTCGGTGCTAATTTTCCTGACCGCGGTTCCATGGCACCGCGGTGCTACTTGGCCAGGCACCGCGGTGCCTCTTTAATTTTTGTCCGAAATCTGCCAGATTTCTTCTGTTCTTCTTGGCACTTCTTAGGCTTCATTCCTTGGGCCGTGCTTGTGCAATTTTCATCCTCAGTTAACCTCATTTCATCCTCAAAAGTAGTATCTTTCTCCTTTATGACCGATGTGACACAAACGAAAGAGAAACACACCTAACACTATACTAAACGCAAAATAAAAGAGTAAAATACTAACTAAAAAAGACTCAAAAGTATATACAAAATACACTTAACAGCGTGTCGACAACATTCTGTCCAACATTGTAATTGCTGCTCAGATTCTAGATTTGTTCTTTATTGAAGCAATTGTAATGTGATGTTTTTTATATCTATTTAGGTAGATTTTTTAGACAGAAGTCATCTGCGACTACAACTTTATAATTTCTTTTGTATTATTTTGTAATATTTTAAAAGAAGAAATTTAATCAATTGTATATAAATATATACAATACGTTCGGTCACTGACCGTCATAGATTATATAATCAATATAACCTATGTAAATATTAAACATTTATGTTCTTTATATCTCTGATGCATTAAATCTTAAGGTTTTCTGTTTTATCAAAGTCTTGCCACTTGTGACGGACGACATTATCACTGACATTTGCAAACTGTATTAGTATTTTATTTAATTTTATTTTCAGTTGTTTTTATTGTTCCATAGTATACCCGGGACCTAACATGACGCATTAATTTTTATATAGACCCTATGTTTATATTTAAAAAATAGTTAAATCTTAAGTCCTCCTTTAATAAAAACTTTAATGGATCACTCACGCAAATAATACGGAGCTAAAAATAAAATTCACTTCTTATTAATTACTACATTTGTCCGATAAAATGAAATGCTAATTAAGATTTAAAAAATATCAAAAGGGAGAAGAGCTCACAGCAGAGAGATAGAGTAATTATTGTGAACGAAATGAATATTAATTTTATAATTAAGAAAAGATTCCTATGTGAATGCTCTTTTTTGTTTGTTTTCTTAAATTTCTATTATATCAGCAAGTTGCTTTATTAAGAGGTAGGCTCATGTTCTACACAATCTACGCCTGCCACGTCCGTGCGAGTAATGATCTAACGGTCTGAAATTTTTTGCTTTTTCTTCTTTACTTTTCTCCGAAATGCATATATTTATTATAATAGCTGTGAGTAAGTTGTAATAATCTTTAATCATGATATGGATATTTGGATTAAATCATCAATTTAGAAAAATTATACATTCGAGAAAATTAAATTAAAATTACTATAAGTTCATGCTACTTATAATAAAAAGTATTTAGATAATGGTTGACATCATATATAATTAAAGAAAATGTGTACTTTTATATAGTTTTTAAATATGTAAATTTTATTATAAAATACTTGAAAAATCTATGTTTAAAATTAAGTCAAAGAAAAAGTTGTTTGACCGTCAAACTGATCAACTTTCAAATAAATTTGGATGGAGGGAGTATATTATTTCGTGTGAATAAACTACAATTCAAAAATAGAGAGCAGTGACGGATTCAGAATTTTCATTAAGGGTGTTCAAAAAATAAATGTTGTGCTTGAGATTTAAACTTACAACCTCAAGATAAATTTTTGAACCCCATAAACCACTGAGTTAATTTCTAAACTTGTATTTAGGGTATTCAAAACTTATATGTCTACATAACAAATAAAAAATCCTTATATATATAATGTAATTTTTTATTGAAAATATTCGGATGAATACCCTGAAGCCCCCTAGATCCACCCCGATAGAGAGAATGTGTAGGCATGAAGCCTAATTAGCATTTAAACATTGATATAATCTAGAATTAGTTATAGTAAAAATTTAGATTGTAGAGTCTAATAAATATAGAAGAACTATATAGTGAATTCACAACCTTGCATAAAGAAGCAAGAAGAGTAAAAATAAGAGTTTAGTATTTTACACTCAATATTATTATATAATCTTTTTCATTGTGTCGGAGCTTTGGTTCTAACCTAAGTAATTATGTATTCTGAATCATGTTCAACGCTCTTTGATGTCCCGTTCAACTTTCTCCACTTTCTTATTTTCACCTAGATCTCTTCATCAATACATAATTATATATTTGACCATTTTTGGACACGTGCGAGATGTGCTATCGCACAGGGCCCCTGAAAAACGACAATTTTAGGGGTTCTTTTTTCATTTTTAATAAGTAGTATTAATAAAATTTACTGTAAAAGCTCATAATTCGCAGGTCTTCGCCCAATTAAAGTAGGGGTTGATTAACTTGAAGTTGTATTGTGTTGTTATTTATAATTTAAAATAATTTTTAATTATTGAAATCGTATACTTACTTATATTAATGACCTACTTTTACAAATTAGAATAAAACCCCTAAATGTTTGAGATGACCCTGATTATATGTCCCATAAAATTAAAATTCTCAGATTATCTTGTTTGGAAAATCCAGATAAGCCAGTTAATGAATATCTTGAAGATTGGTGACATTATTGTGAAGGAACCGCCATTTAAGATTAAACCAAAAGAATGAGAAAAACATCAACCCTAAGTTTATATAGGATTGGAAGAATTTGACATCTTGTTGAGAAGTTGGCTAAATGAAAGCATGACTGAAGAGTTAATGCTCTTTATTATTGACTGCAATTCGACAAAATAAATTTGGGAGAGTCTATGGACAATTATCTACAACCTAGCAAAGATAAGGAATTTAAACTGAAAAAACAAAGTCCAAGTATCAAGATGGGGTCCAAATATGTAGATGAACATTAAAAAATTAAAAAAAATTGTGATAGGCTCGCCGCTATACACAAATTGTTAAAAGAAAATAACAAAGTTATAAACCTTGCTAAAGGTCTTGACAGCAAATGCAAAACCTTGAAGATTTTATGCTAGGGAGGACTTCATATCCAAACTTCAATCCATTTGTAATGCATTAAAGAGAGTGCGATATGAGAGGAATAAGAAGATAATGAGAATGATCATGTTGATCAAGCCATTGCTTTTCAAACTTGAAAAACACAAGAAAGAGGCCAATTCAGCCCAAGTTCAACATGTACACCATTGGTGGACAATCTGCGAGGCAATCTGATTTTCAAAATAATCAGAAAAGCTCTCAAACACATGCAAAATCATGCCAAATTTGTGAAAGAAACAATCATATTGCTATCTCTTGCTTTTATAGGTGGGATTACTTCTATCAATCTCAACATGATGTTGGAACTTGTATGGAATAAGAAGAAATACAAGTGATCAAAATAAGGCCTCAGAAATTTTGCCGAAGCGCTGCGGCGCCTGGGACTAGGGCCGCGGAGCCTCACGTCCAGTAGCAGAGGAAAAATTCCCAAATATTCCCGTCGTAAGGGCCGCGGCGTAGGGAGGCTGAGTCGTGACGCCTGATTGGCAGTGAGCTACTGAAATTCTGAAATTGAATTAGGGCTGTGGCGCGCCAGGGCAATGCGGCGCACGGCGCTAAGACGCTGACGCATTTTCCGAAATTTCCAAAAGTTGTGTCTCTTCCATATAATCAAAACCTTTGGTGTGTAAGAATCCAATGGTCGAAAATACCTCTTTATAAAGGTGATGATCACTTGGTTGAAAAAAGACAATCAACATAGAACTAAGTACAATCAATCATTTAACACAATTAAAGATTTAAGATTGTGCTTCATCTTCTTCTTCCTAAATATTTTTCTGAAGAACACATAAAGTAAATGCGCAGGGGTGAAATTCTTGTGCTAGAAATCTCACATAGATAGTTGTATCCTCTAGATAGATGTCCGAAGAACTACAACACAAATGAGGACGAATTTCTGTCTTAGGACACTGCGACAGCAAACCTCTATCTACATCAAATTAGTGTTGTTTTTATTATATATGCTGAATATATCATTGCTGATTTGAATGTTGATTTGGATTTCAATAGAATTATTATTCTTTTATTGTGCTTATTCATTGATGATAATAGATTGATTATAACAATCTAAGAAAGAAATTCAGAAAAACTCATTTTTCTGATTGTTTACAAAATTTTCAGAGAATCATTTTCTAGATTTGCAAAGAAGGATCAATCTGGATCGTCAATGGTGAAAAACCATGTTGAGAAATCTGAGAAATTCAAAGGTTCTGATTTCAAACGCTGGCAACAAAAGATGTTATTTTATTTGACAACTCTTCATGTGACAAACATATTGATTGCTGAGGCTCCTATGGCTTTGCCAGAAGGAGAATAGGAGAATGCTCCGACTGATGCTGAGAAGGCTGAAAGGCTGAAAGACATTCAAACTTGGGAAAGTCAGGAGTTTCTTTGCAGAAATTATATTCTCAATGTCATGGATGATTCTCTCTATGACATCTACTCTACGTTCAGAACGGCGAGGGAGTTGTGGCAGTCATTAGAGAAAAAGTACAAAACCGAGGTTGCTTGTTCCAAGAAGTTCGTCATCGGCAAGTTTCTGAATTTTAAGATGAGCGATTCCAAACCTGTTGTCAAGCAAGTGGAGAAACTCCAAGTCATTGTTCATGAGTTAGAGGTTGAATTGTAGGTTGAAGGTATGGGCCTTAATCCGAATTTCCTTGTTAGTGCTATTATTAAGAAATTACATCCTTCATGGAAGGATTTTAAAGTTTATCTTAAGCTTCTAACCGAGGAAATGAATTTTGAGCAATTAGTTCTTAAAATTCGAGTTGAAGAGGATAACCGGAAGAATGGAAAGGCAGATGTTGTTTCATTGGAGCCTAATGCCAACATGGTTGACGACAATGCTTCTAAAGCCAAGTTTCAGAAAGGCAAGGGCAAATTTGAGTTTAGTATTTTACACTCAATATTATTATATAATCTTCTCCATTGTGTTGGAGCTTTGGTTCTAACCTAAGTAATTATGTATTCTGAATCATGTTCAACGCTCTTTGATGTCCCGTTCAACTTTTTCTTTTTCACCTAGATCTCTTCATCAATACATAATTATATGTCCCATAAAATTAAAATTCTCACATTATCTTGTTTGGAAAATCCAGATAAGCCAGTTAATGAATATCCTGAAGATTTGTGACATTATTCTGAAGGAACCGTCATTTAAGATTAAACGAAAAGAATGAGAAAAACATCAACCCTAAGTTTATAGGATTGGAAGAATTTGACATCTTATTGAGAAGTTGGCTAAATGAAGCATTACTGAAGAGTCAATGTTCTTTATTATTGGCTTCAATTAGACAAAATAAATTTGGGAGAGTCTAAGGACATTTACCTACAACCTAGCAAAGATAAGGAATTTAAACTGAAACAACAAAGTCTAAGTATCAAGAAGGGGTCCAAATATGTAGATGAACATTAAAAAATTAAAAGATTTTGTGATAGGCTCGCCGCTATACACAAATTGTTAAAAGAAAATAACAAAGTTATAAACCTTGCTAAAGGTCTTGACAACAAATGCAAAACCTTGAAGATTTTATGCTAGAGAAGACTTCATATCCAAACTTCACTCAATTTGTAACGCATTAAAGAGAGTGCGATATGAGAGAATTAAGAAGATAATGAGAATTATCATGTTGATCAAGCCATTGCTTTTCAAACTTGAAAAACACAAGAAAGAGGCCAATTCAGTCCAAGTTCAACATGTACCATCATTGGTGGACAATCTGCGAGGCAATCTGATTTTCAAAATAATCAGAAAAGCTCTCAAACACAGGCAAAATCATGCCAAATTTGTGAAAGAAACAATCATACAGCTATCTCTTGCTTTTATAGGTTGGATTACTTCTATCAATCTCAACATGAAACTCCACAAGAGTTTTCTGCATTAACAATCAATGAATCATTAATCTTTACATGAACTTTGGAGCAAGCTTGAAGTTGTACCATTGCCAACATCCAACTTTGAGGGGGTGGGGCATGGGGTGATAGAGAGAACATGTAGGGATAAATCTTAATTAGCTCAGAATTAATATTTAAACATTGACATAGCTGAGGATTAGTTATATATTAATATTACTAAGATTAGGATATCAGAGTGTAATTCAGAAAAGATATGGAGAGAATAACTTGTTTATTATCCAAATGATACATTGATTTAAATATATGAAAATAATAAGCTAACTATTGTAAGTTTGTAACTAGATATTCTAATACCTATTAATCATCTATATAACCATATATATATATACAAGATAAATACATTTGTAATGATTCTGTTGTGAGTAATATGTGTGGTAACAAGAGAACAGAAATGAAAAACAACAACAAGAAAGTGGTTAGAAATATGGAAATAAACAAATCAACTGGCTTGCTGAGTCGATTGATATTTAATCTTTTCTTAAGATAATATTGCCCCGTACATTCCTTTCGACGATTGTATGACAACTTATCTCCCAAGATAAAACAACAATCAAACAAATGAGCAAATGAGACTCAAGTGTTCGCTAAATAAGAAGGATCTTTGAGTGTTTGGATATTGCTAAAGAGGAAGACAATTTGCTGGAAATTGTTGAGTGTTCAAATATGTTTTACAAATGAGCCTAAGATCTCATTTTATAGTGTTGAGAATATGACCCTCAAATTGCCCAAGTAATGGCCTTGAATAACCATGTTAATGCCTTGATTATGGAGTTACAATTCAGCCAAGTAATGGCTGAATTCATTTGGAAAGCAATGGAGGTTTAATGCCTCAAAACCAGCCCAAGAGTCATGTCTTTTCGTCTCCCGTTGCGAACTTCTGGAACCCAAGCGCCGCGACCCTTATTGAGAGACGCCGCGGCGCTGCCAAGTAACGTCGAAGGCGCCGCGACCTTTCGGGAAGGCTCCACGACTCTAATTCATCTAGTGGCTACTGGAAGTTAAGCGTCGCGACCCTGGACCAAGGCGCAGGGGTGCCTCAATTCCAGTGACCAAACTCCGAATTAGCGCCGCGGCTTAGAGGAGGAGGTGTCGCGGCTCTTCAAGTGTCGCGACCCTTCCGAGACAACGCCGCGACCCTTGCGGCTCCGCGACGATTTCATGATCTGTTTCATCTTTCAACACATTGAACACTTCTTCCTCATTCATTTACCAACGTGAAACTATTGTCATTTGGCCAATAACTGTCTATTAACTTACGTCTCAAATATTTTATATACGTACCAATATCTATTCTACTTAGGAAATTTACGATCATTGACACAACGTGTGCACGTGTGTGGAAACCTTGTTTCCGACGTGCGGGGCCCCAATTGTTTGAGTCATAATTAATAGGAATAACTTTATTTCACGTCTAGTAAATTTCCAACAATCCCCTATTAGAAGAGATTTTGGCACACGCACATGGTGTCTTTCTAGCAATTGTCCGGTAGAACGATGTTGCATCTGAAAAGGTAGCCGTAACTTTGAACATTCCATAGTTGAATACCATTGGACTTATTTACTGCGCGGTGAACACGATGTCTTGAACAGTCACTGTTTAGTATAAGCCAAGACAATGATACCAACACAACACCTTTCCTTACTTTATCATTCTTTATGTTTTGTCCGTCGTAGGTCGTGGACACACTTGGATTCTTAAGTGCGTTCATTTGAGGTGACATGTCCTCGCACTTAAATAGGTGGTATCCTATAAGGTATCCTGCAATACCCCACTTCACAAGTTTTAGACACCATTAAAAGTTTCCCCAACCTAACCTCAATCATTGAGGATCATGAAAGGTTTAGAAACTTAACCTTTACCCTCTCTGCAGGTAGCACTTTATGTCTATCACGGGAACGGCCTTGGATTTATGTTTCTAAGAAGAAATCATTATCCTAAGTGCTCTTGCTGCCACCGAAGCGCTCAACTGAACCTTTACAATTTAGTTTTTCCATTGAACCTTATTCCTGGGATCTCCAGTCTGTAAGGTTGGGTGTCCACAGTATCCGTTCTTATTGATTGGGTTTAAAGCCCATTCCCCTAGACAGACAGAACATCTGATATCTAGGTATACCGTTCGTCAAGGGATCTACGATGTTTTCCTTAGATTTTACGTAATCAATGGAAATTATACCCGTGGTGATCAACTGCCTAACAGACGCATGTATCCGTCGAATATGATGAGACTTGCTGTTGTACATAGAATTTCGTGCCCTTCCTAGAGCTAACTCACTGTAGCAGTGGATTATTACAGAAGGCACGAGTTTATCCCATCATGGGACATCCTTTAAGAAATTATGAAGCCACTCAGCTTCTTCTCCAGGTTTGTCTAAAGTGATAAACTCGACTACATCGTGGATCGGGAAATAAGAGTTTGCCTAGAGGATTTTCAAGACACAACTCCACCACCAATTGTAAAGATATATCCACTGGTGGATTTGATGTCATCTATGTCAGATATCCAATTTGCATCACCGTACCCCTCTAGTACCGCTGGATACCTCGAATAATGCAACCCGTAGTTTTGCATGTATTTTAGGTATCATAATACCCGAGTCAATGCTATCTAGTGGTTATCACTCGAATTACGGGTGAACCTAGCCAACAAGTTGACTATATAAGCGATATCAGGTCGAGTGCAGTTTGTAATGTACATCAAACTGCCAATCACCTGTGCATACCGCTCCTGGTGAATAGGCGCACCATAATGTTTATCAATCTTTAGATTCGCATCCAGTGGTGTCGTAAGTGGTGAACTTTCGTACATCCTGAATTTCTTCAGAACATCATCGATGTAATGAGATTAAGACAAGACCAGTCCGTCAAATGTCTTAGAGATCTTGATCCCTAAGATGACATCTGCGATACCCACATCTTTCATGTCAAAACACTATTTTATCATGATTATCGACTGCTTCCAGTGATCAACATATGATCTACATAAAGGCATATCATGACGAACGAATCAGTATTTTTTTTCATGTAAACACATTTGTCACACTCGTTAATGGCGAACCCTTTCGACAAGAGGGTATTATAAAATTTCTCATGCCATTATTTTGGGACTTATTTCAGCCCATACAGAGATTTGACAAGCCGACAAACTTTTGTATCTTGTCCTGGAACCACATACCCTTCGGGTTGGTCCATATATATTTCTTATTCCAAATCACCATTAAGGAAGGTTGTCTTGACATCTATTTGGTGTATTTTAAGATCCCGCAAGGTGGCGATAACTATGAACATACGTATGGATGTCATTCTGGACACAAGCGAGTAGGTGTCAAAGTAATTAAGACCCTCCTTTTGGCGATAGCCCTTGACTACCAACCTGGCCTTGTACTTGTCGATAGATCTATTTGCCTTTATTTCCATTTGAGGATTCACTTACAACCCAAAGGTTTCTGTCCCGAAGAAAGATCAACCAACTCCAAGGTGTGGTTATGTAGTATGTACTTTATTTTACACTCTATAGCTTCCTTCCAGAGCGGTGCTTCTGGAGTTGACAACGCTTCGGCGATTGTCCGTGGCTCGTCCTAAACCAGATAAGCTACAAAGTCTGGACTGAAATATTTGTCCTTCCGGGCCTTTTTACTTCGTCTTGGTTCCATCTCTGAATCTTCTAAGTCTTGAGAATTTGGAATGTTGGATTTCAGATAGTTAGCTACTTCAGAATTCACTAGATCTGAACCGTTTAGATCCAGGCAATCAATGACTCCAGGATCCTCAGATGTTTGCTCATAACTTCGTTTGTGAAAGGTTATGTTTCTTTCCTTTCTAGGAAACATATCTTCAAAGAACCTAGCATTCCTTGATTCCAAGATGGTACCTACATGAATGTCTGGTACATCCGACTTATACACTAGAAAGAGATAAGCACTAATGTTATTGGCATATCCAATGAATATACAATTCACGGTCTTAGGCCCAATTTTGATCTGCTTTGGCTTAGGTACTTCTACCTTGGCCAGAAAACCCCACACCTTCAAATATTTGTAGGTGGGTTTCTTACATTTCCATAGTTCGTATGAAGTCTTATCCTTACCCTTGTTTGAGACTCTGTTAAGAATCTTATTTGCGGTAAAGACAGCTTCTCCCCATATGTTCTGAGGGAGGCCTGAATTGACAAGTAAAGTATTCATCATTTCCTTTAAGGTTCGGTTCTTGCGTTCAACAACACCGTTTGATTGAGGTGAGTAAGGTGCTGTTGTTTGATGAACTATACCTGATTGGGTACAAAACAATTCAAAGGGCGCTACATATTCTCCCCCTCTATCGCTACAGATTGATTTAATATGTCCGCTTAGTTGGTTCTCAACTTCTGTTTTGTAGCGTTTGAACGCTTTAAAGACTTCATGTTTACTTTTAAGTAAGTAAATGTGGCAAAACCTTGTGCTATCATCTATGAAAGTCATAAAGTACTTGTTCCTCCCTCTAGTTTGAGCGAACTTCAAATCACATATATCGGTATGTACGAGTTCTAGAGGAGCGGTTTCCCTTTCGACAGATCTAAAGGGACTCTTGAAAATATTTGCCTCTACGAACACCTCACACTTACGTTGAGGGTTTATGTCGATATCCGACAGTAATTCCAACTTTACTAATCTTTGGATAGATTGATAGTTAACACATCCTAATCTATGATGCCATAAATTAGAAGACTCAACCAATTAAGTAGAAGGCTCAATTTTATTGATATTGGAAGACGAAGGCATTACAGATGCATCGTTAGATTTAAATAGACATTCACAGACGAAGCCCCTTCCTACAAACGTTCTATTTTTAGTGATTACAAATTTGTTAGCCTCTAACACTAGCCTAAATCCAGCGTTTACTAACAAAGGTCCAGAAATTAAATTTCTTCGAATTTCTGGGACATGCATCACTTCCTTCAGAGTCAGCTCCTTCCCGGACGTCATATTTAGGATCACTTTTCCTACCCCCAGCACCTCTGAAGAAGAATTGTTTTCCATGAACAACTTCTTGTTTGTGACTGGTGTATAAGTGGAGAAGGTTTCTTTATTGGAACATATGTGATGGGTGGCACCTGTGTCCAACCACCACTGCACCGAATTCTCAATGAGGTTTGCTTCAAGAACCACCACTAAGAACTTCTCGATTATATCATCTACGAGCGTGTCTTCGAAGATGTTAGCCTTGGCCTTACCTTTGACCTTCTCTTTATTCTAACATTTTAGCTTGCGACAGTCTTTTGCAATATGACCAACTATACCACAATGGTTGCAATTTCCCTTGAGCTTTTCAGTTGTTTGGGTCTTGTCTACCTTCTGGAACTTTCACTTTTTGCTTGAGTTCCCTTTGACTTCCGTCAGGTTCGCCTTAGCCTCAGCGGGTTATTTCCCTTTGGCATGACCTTCTTATTATCCTCCTGAATATGGAGTTTGACAATAAGTTCGTCTAAGGTCATCTCGTTCGTTTTGAGTTTCAAATAGTTCATAAACTCAGTCCACGAGGGAGGCAACTTCTCGATCAACGCCCTAACCAAGAATTGCTCGTTGGGCTTCAATCCTTCCAAATCCAGGTGATGTAGAATCATTTGAAATTCCTGGACTTGGGATGACACACTTTTGTTGTCCATCATTTGAAATTTCAGGAATTTCCCAATGATAAACTTCTTACTACCCGAATCTTGGGTGTTGTATTTCTTATGAAGTTTGTCCCACAACTGCTTGGCAGTTTCAACGGTGCAATATTCCATGTAGAGAGGATCAAACAAACTGTTTAGAATATAGTTCCTACATATGAAATCACTATGTTTCCATGCTTCGCGAACCATCCACATGTCGTCTGCGATATGGTTACCTTGGCCCCTACCACCAAATCATTTGGCTGAGGGTCCACGTCTTCCCCAACTAGTGGAGGGTCTTCAGTTAGAAATCGTGACATTCCCATAACTGTTAGGAAAAACAACATCTTTTGTTACCATCGATTAAAGTGAGCACCCATGAACTTTTTAGGATGCTCATGGTGAAAACCAGCGGGTGTAGGAGCAGTGGCGCCCCCTTGAGTAGTTGCATAGGCGTTGGGAACACCTCTATTGAGAGCATAAGAGTTGTTGACACCTTGAGCAGTCGCATAAGCACTATAAGTGCCCGGAGCAGCAGTTGAGACATTAGTTGTGCCAAAAATAGTGTTGACACTAGTTGTGCCAAAACCAACAGTTTGAAAGGCATTAAGAATGCCATGATCAGTGGTGTTGAAAGCAGTGGTATTGCTTTCAGTGGCGGTGGTGAACATTGGGATTACTTTGAGCATTGGTGGAATTTTCAGTGTTAAATTGGTTGAATTGATCTTGTCCAGTAATTTTATTAGTGAAACAACGAATATTATCTTAAGACTGTGAGTAATATGTGTGGTAACAAGAGAACGGGAATGAAAAACAACAACAAGAAAGTGGTTAGAAATCTGAAAATAAACAAATCAAGTGGCTTGCTGAGTCGATTGATATTCAATCTTTCCTTAAGATAATATTGCCCCGTATATTCCTTTCAATGGTTATATGAAAATGTATCTCCCAAGATAAAACAACAATCAAACAAATGAGCAAAGGAGACTCAAGTGTTCGCTGAGTAAGAAGGATCTTTGAGTGTTTGGATATTGCTAAAGAGGAAGGTGAGTGTTCAAGTGTGTTTTGCAAATGAGCCTAAGGTCTCATTTTATAGTGTTGAGAATATGGACTTCCAATTGCCCAAGTAATGACCTTGAAT
Source organism: Przewalskia tangutica (assembly GCA_029844215.1). Taxonomy (NCBI): domain Eukaryota; kingdom Viridiplantae; phylum Streptophyta; class Magnoliopsida; order Solanales; family Solanaceae; genus Przewalskia; species Przewalskia tangutica. The sequence goes on from CM056726.1 coordinate 102,786,977, forward strand.
GGTCATGTTAATGCCTTGATTATGGAGTTACAATTCAGCCAAGTAATGACTGAATTAATTTGGGAAGTGTTACACCCCGTAATTACAGGGCATATAAGTGAGAACGTAAGTAAAGAAATAAGATTTGAATGTTGAAAGGAAAGTATATTCACATTTTCTATATGGAAAATTTTGGATACAAAAAATGTGACGACGAAAATTAATATTAGTGGTTGAATTCTTTTCAAATGGAGTTATGGACTTAGGATTGTATTATTAAATCTTGGGATTAAGAATATGAGTTAATTGAAAATTTCACAATTGGGGGGGGGGGGGGGGGGGGGGGTTTCCAACGAAAATAGTGAGATTTGGCTAAGTGGTGGATTATTTTTTTTGTGAAGAGAATTATGGGCGAATAAGAGGGTGACATGTGTCCCTCCCCACTTGTGTAACAAAGCTCTAAATATATATATATATATGTATATGTATTGCAAGATTGGCTAAGTGTGTGAGATATTTTATGTGAAGAGAAGACAAGTGGACAAGTGGTCCACATGGGTCCCCATCCACTTGGCTTGTGCACATGTTATAGTACAAAGTCTTGAAGACTTAGGCTCACAATAGTATCTTCATATTCAAACCCTCATATCTCTTTCTCTCCTTGAAGTCTCGAAATTTCCATAGAAAAAGTGAAGAACAAGAGTTGATTATTCTCCTAGATTAAGTACCTTAACCAAGTTCTAAGCCAAGTTAACTCTCCAAAATAGTGGGAAGTGGTTGGCCGATTCTGCCTTGGAAACTCCTAAACTTGGAGATAAACTTTTGGAAGTAAAATAAGAAGGGAAGATGGTCACAAGCTTGTAGAGAATACATGTGTGTACTTGAAGAAGTGGAGCTAAGACAAAACTGTGGGCCGAAGCTAAGTGGACTGTTTTGGGCTAAAAGTGGAGGTAAGAGTTCTTCTTCTTTTAAAGTAATTTGATATTACATGTTGTTATAGTTAATAGATGAACTTGTGTTAAGAAGAATGAAGAATAAGAAGTATATGGACAGTTTTTGGGTATTTGTCCGAAACTAGGCAGTTTCGGGATATTGGGTTCGTGGTTATAATTGTTGTTGTTATCTTCACCTATTGCATGCTAAAATGAAGGAATCTTGTTCTTGATAAGTTAATATGGTTTTTATTAAAGTGTTGAGACTTGAATTGGATTATAAAGGATTATGGAAAGGGTTATTGTATTGGGGTTGTTGGTTGGGAATACTATAAAACTGTTGGATATTGTTGTGCAGTTTTAGGGACTGTTTTGTGGCGTTAGAATGCTGAAAATTCAGCCACTATTATGCATGTTTAAGTATAGTAATTGCTAATGAAAGTCCTAAAGGAATAAGGGTGTAGAAGGGTGTTAGAAGACCTCACATTTTACCCTTGTTATTATTGGATTGTGGACTATTTTTATGGACTGTTTTAACATGGAATAAGATGTTGTTTTTACGTGAGAAATAGGTGTGTGAATCACCTTGGTTAACTGTTTGTTTGTGCCCTTAATAAGTGCTTGATTATTGATGAAATTGACCTTATTGAAAGGTGGAAAAGTATGTATAAATAGGGGAAGTATTGTCCAAATTTTTATAAGAAATGAGAGTCATTGTGGTATAGCGTATGCTAGTGTTCATGAAGTTGATAGACGTGTTATTGTGGTTATATGTTAAAGTACTAATGGGGACGTATTCTACTTATCATGTTGGTTAGTCGTCAATAAGGTATGTGAACCCCTTCTCTCTTTCTTTTGACATGTTCTACGTATGAACCATAACTATGGTATTGTTTCAATAGTTATTCTACTCTTAGAAGTTAAGGAGTATTCATGTTATTGATTATATGCTAAAGGCATGTCTAAATTATTCCTAAGTCCTTACCAAGTCTTATGAGAGATGTTGGCAAGAGTTTTTAGTAAGTATTGGAATCGAGTTAATCTTGCTAAGTTACAACACTAATAAGTATTCAGCGTTGAGACTGATTTTTGTAAACGTATTAAAACAAGCCATTACAGCGTGTTAAAACAAGCCATTGCAGTGTTAAATGAAAAAGGTATCGACAATCAATTATATTGAAATGATTAGACTTCCATCTGCATAGAAACTAAGATATAACCAGTTCGTTTTACATTTTCTAGTTCACAGCTGATTAGATAAGATCATTATAAAAGTATAAGCTACTAACGGATCATAAAATGAATTAATTTGGCAATTCAGATATGTTATCACCATTCAAATGTTTCCATAATGTTAGCCAGAGGAGCGAGACGAATTTAGATTATCGAGTTGGTACAGACGACAAGTGTTAGTATGTGAACTACCCTTTCTTCTTTTGACTTGTTTATATGAAGTAAGTATACGGCGGACGTACATGGTTTTATTGGATCTTAATCCGAAAATGGAAGGCATGGTATTGCCTTGGTTTTTTCTAAAAAGAAAGGTATGATAGTGCCTTGAGTTTTCTAAAAAGAAAGGTATGATAGTACTTTGGTTTTCCTAAAATGAAGGTTTCTTTTTAATGATTGGTACGTGATATGGTGGTACCTTGGTTTTTCTAAAATGAAAGATGTGATAGCACTTTGAGTTTTCAAAAGATGATTTCAAAGTGATACATGATATGATAGTGCCTTGGTGTTTCAAAAATGAAAGTTCATTTTAAAGATTTTATTAAGAGTCAAAAGATGATTTAAATTGCATATGGTTGCTCATGATAGCTATTCGTGCATGTGTATTGTCCGTGAACTTGTATTCACGATACGAGTATAGATTCCCATGAGATGTGTATTGTTCGTGAACTTGTATTCACGATGCAGGTATAAATTCCCATGAGATGTGTATTGTCCGTGAACTTGTATTCACGATGCGGGTATAGATTCCCATGAGATGTGTATTATCCGTGAACTTGTATTCACGATGCGGGTATAAATTCCCATGAGATGTATATGATCCGTGGACGTGTATCCACGATGCGGGTATAGATTCCCATGAGAGTATGTTGATCCGTGGACTTGTATCCATGATGCAGGTATATGATTATATGAACAAATATTCATGGTTTTAAAATGACTCAATTTTAAAAGGCACAGTTGACTCTATTGTATATGGCACAGTTGGATCTGGTATTTAGATTTTCATACTTGTCCCTGTCATTTTTCATACAGTTATGATCGTATTTACTGTACTTCATGTTTACATACTTAGTACTTGTTATCGGCCCGCCGAAGCTGCGTTCATGCCTGCAGGTATAGGTACTCAGTTGGGTGATCCGCGAGCTTAGGATCCTTGCTCAGCGTTTTGGGATAACTCCATTGTTCCGGAGCTTGTCATTTTGGTACATGTCTTCCAGTATGGCTTATGTATATTCAGGGGTACGGTGGGGCCTTGTCCCGTCATAGTTCACTGTATACTCTTAGAGGTCTGTAGTCATGTGTGAGTTAGACATGTACAGTTGTAGCTCATTTTGGTTCTATGTAAAGTAGCGGCCTTGTTATGTGTTTTGATTTTTATGAGATTATGAGTTTCTTAAGCTCCGCTGATTTTATGTGATGTATGGGTAGAAGGGTGCCCAGGTAGGGCACCAGTCGCGGGCCCGTCGGTTCGGGTCGTGACAGGAAGTAATGGATGTTTAATGCCTCAAAACCAGCCCAAGAGTCATGTCTTATCATCTCCCGTCGAGACTTTCTGGAACCCAAGCACCGCAACTCTTACTGGGAGGCGCCGCAGAGTTGCCAAGTAATGTCGAAGGCGTTGCGGCCCTTTGAGAAGACGTCGGGCTCTAATTCATCCAGTAACTACTGGAAGTTAAGCGCCGCGACCCTGGTCCAAGGCGCTGGGGCGCCTCAATTCCAGTGACCAAACTCCGAATTAGCGCCACGGACCTTCCGAGACTGCGTCGCGGCCCTTGCGGCTCCGCGACGATTTCATGACCTGTTTCATCTTTCAACACATTGTACACTTCTTCCTTTATTTACCAACATGAAACCATTGTCATTTGGTCAATAACCGTCTATTAACTTACGTCTCAAACATTTTGTATACGTATCAATATCTATTCCACTTAAGAAATTTACGATCCTTGACACAACGTGTGCACGTGTGTGGAAACCATGTTTCCGACGTGCGGGACCCCAATTGTTCGAGTCATAATTAATAGGAATAACTTTATTTCACGTCTAGTAAATTTTCAACATCTGTAACACTCAAACTCAATGTTACACTCCGTAATTCCAAGGGAATGATATGAGAACGTACGTATGAAAATAAGTTTTTAATTTTGGAAAGAAAGATTACTTTTTTCTTAAGGATAAATATAGGGAATTTGTGAAGGAAAAGGTTTACTAATTGGAATTTGGTTTTCAAATTTGGTATTTGGGACTTATAGAATATATTGGAATATTGGATTTTAAGTTCCGGATTTGGTCATGTGAGGCCCACGGAAAATTTTTACGGTTTTGTGGGGCCCACAATATTTCGAGATATTTTGGAGGAAGAAATAATTTTGACGAATTGGAGGGTGACACGTGGCACCCCCCTCCCACTTGTCTTGGCTTGACTATTTAACTTAGATATTTGTTGAAAGTGGACAAGTGGACATGAGTCCCACACACACTTGTCCACAATTTTGTCCATACACTTGTCTTGATCTCACTACTTGGGATACATTATATATACATAGAGGGTGCAAGACTTCATCCAACACTTAGAAACATTTCACACAAAATATACTCCCTTCTCTTTATGTTGCTCTCGGCCAAGGGCCTACTTTGAAGACCAAATTGTTCAATCTTCCAAGATAAATTCCCTAATCCAAGACTAAGCTCCCTAATGGAGTGCTAAGCCAAGATTTACATCGTAACCTGAAAGGGTTGTTTGGGCCGAGAATGAGGCTAACCAAACCCCAAGTTCTATCAACTTTTTTGGAAGTGAAATACAAAGAGAAGTTGGCTATAAGCTTGTGGTAGATACATGTGTGTGATTGGAACTTGAAGAATATGAGCTAGGATATGCTAAGGATCGACTTTTAAACTTGGATTATTTTGGACATATTTGAGGTAAGGATCATTGTCCTCTTAAAGTAATTAGATATTACATGTTGTAGTAATTAATGGATGAACTTGTGATTAAAAAGAATGAAGAATAAGAAGTACATGTCACAATCTTGGCATGTTAGCCGATTGTGGACAATTTTGGTATTAACGGATTCGTTGGTTATTGTTGTTATAAAACATTACCTTTTACATGTTGACATGGCGGAATATTGTTGTTAACAAGTTAATATAACTTATATAAAGTGTTGAAATATAAGTTGGATTATAAGAAGTTATGGAAACAGTTTTGGTTGTAGTAGTTGGTCGAGAACGCCAACTAAATAAAGGACTGTTTTTACATTGGACTATGGACTGATTTTAGTAGACTAATGGACTGTATTAATGGACTAATGGACTGTATTAGTGGACTGTACTAATGGACTGTTTTGTAAAGACCGTGGGGCAGAATTTTACACGTCAAGTTAGGCGTGTAATCCCCTTTGGTTAACTGTTGGTTGTGCCCTTAAGAGTGGCTTGATTGATGTTGAAATCAGGCCTTAGAAAAGGTGGAAAAGTACGTATAAACGGGGGAAGTGCTGCCCAATTTTCCGTAGAAAAGGGAACTTTACTTAGGCCTTAACCTACCCTTATATGCATGTAGTTGATAGACATGCTATTGTTATTATAGGTTGAAGTGCTACGGGAGGTGTATCCCGCTTAGCATATTGGTAGAAGCGTATTCCACTTAGCGGATTGGTAGAAGAACTATAAGGTATGTGAACTCTTCTTATCTTCTTTGAACATGAACTTTATAAATGATACTTGATAAAGTGCCTTGGATTTCCAAATGAGGATTTTAAACGAATTCGGATTTCATTATGGTGTTTACAATGATTTAAAAGAATAAGTGCCTTAATGTTGAAAGTAGAAGTTACTTGATTTTAAAGCCTTGAGTTGAATTTAAAAAGTATACTTGACTTGATCTTAAAGGTGGAAAATGTCTTGATACTACGTGTGTTAGTGTATTTGTTATACCCCGTATTTCCAGAGTATGTACGTAAGGGCGTACGTACGAAAGTGTAGCCTTAAAAGTTTAGGCCTAGGACGTTTTTTTGGGCACAACTTACACAAAGAATCGTTTTCCGACGAAACGTTTAACAAGACTCGCGTAGAATAAATTCCGGCTATGTCATTTCTAATTTTTGCGGATTTTTCCGAGAGACGAAACATTTTGGACCAACGAGAGGGCGACACTTGTCACCCTCTCATTGATGGATGTGGGACAGCAATAGGGCCGATTGAATGGCCTTGTTTGTCAAGTAGTTGGTAGGATATTTTGTGTGCAAGTTGGATAAGGTACACTTGCCCTAATCTTGACCTTACACTTGCCTAGCACATGGCTTAATCTTGGCCATTGGTTGGCCACTTCTTGACCTATAAATACCCCCCTTAAGATGAAGAGTTCTTCATCCACAAATCTTTCTCCAAGTATTAAAATCCTCCCTCTCCTCATGAGCCATTTCGTCCAAGCCTCTCCCCCTTGAGAAAGCCTTGGCGAATACCCCCTCTAAAAAAGCCCTAGCCAAACACTACCCCCCTCCCTTGGTAGAAATGTTGTCTTCCAAGTGTAGTTACTATTCCTAAATACCCTAGCCCAAATCCCTTAGTACTTAGTAGAAGTTGTGAAGAACTTCTAAGGGTTCCTTGGAGCTATTGGAGCGTACAAATTAGGAGCTAAGCCTTGCTCCGGATCGACTTATATCTAGGATATTATTGTGCTTACCGAGGTAAATAATCTTATCCTTCTTTTTGTAATTAGAGAATACATACTGTAGAAGTATAGGAATAAGTATTAATACTTAGAAGGATATTACAGAATAGAATTGAACTGTTATCACAGTAGAAGGGTTTAAAAGAAGAATAATTGAACTGTACTTACATAGGACTGTTTTCACAGTAGACTTGAGTAGCTCACCGGGTAGGGAAGTGCTGCCCAATTTTCCATAGAATAGAGAACCCTCTACTTAGAACTGTTTACAGAATAGTCTAGACGTTGATAGACGTATTTGACTATTATAGGCTGATTCTCTGCGCGCGACATATTCGACTTGGCAGGTGGATTTCGCCGAGAAGGTATGTGATTCTTCCTAAGCATAATATTTTTAAATATACATATAGTACGGTAGACGTACGTGTGTTAACTGAATAATACTTACGGCAATGTCTTTTAACTTAAGCCTGAATAATACTTACGGCAATGTCTTGCGACTTAAGCCTGAATAATAAGGATCTTAAAGCATTTCAAAAGAATACTGAATCATTTTTCTACAGAAGAGAACTAATTGGTTTTTAAACATCAAGCTTAAGAGTTATACTAGCTTTAAGGGAAGTTAGGTATAACAACTTAAGAATGATAAAAGGAACAGTTTACTTATGTGTTTATAACAGACTTATTTTGATTTATGAAAGAATAATAAAATGGTTTGATAAGTAGACATGATATGATGCTATGTGTGGTAGTGACTTGTAACGTTTGTATAAGAGGGTATTCTTGTTGTGCTTATGTTGTTTAACGATAAGCTGTTATGTTGGTATTATATCACTCACCTCTTGACATGTTACCGGGGGTTAAGCTGCCCTCCGATGCGGGGTAGACTCGGTGATGCAGGACCGTGATTCGAGAATACCTCATGCGGGTCCAGGGACCTATGCGAGCTACGAGTTCCAGGTTAGTGTGCGGGGTTATACCTCATGCGCATGTGGCCATGCGGACTACGAGTCGGGGCGATGCAGGAGTAGCTACCGATGCGGGGTTATACCCTATGCGCCTACGTGAGTGGCCTATGCGGACTACTGAGTCGAGACTAGGCTTGCATAGTGATACTACGCGATTGGCCTGCTTCGATCATTCGCACCTAGAAAGACTGTCTGATCTACCTATTGTTGCTCTTGTTTATGATGTGGCACTATGTGCGGTTACCTTGGTTGTTTCGTGCATATTTGTAAAATTGGTTTTAAAATGATATGATTTCATTTAAGTACTTACAGTTTCACATACTTAGTACCTGTTGTACTGACCTCCTTCGGGGGGCTGCGTTCATGCCGCAGGTAAGGGCAAGCAGGTGCTAGATCCGCATCCTTAGGATCTTTGCTTTGGTGTCGGGAGCTCCATCTTCTCCGGAGGCTCTACTTTTTGGGTATGATCTCCCTGTATTGTAGATAGTTTATATACATTCAGGGTATGGCGGGGCCCTGTCCCGCCATAGTTGTTTACTTCCTGGAGTGCAGTAGTCCTATTATGCACTGGGATGTAACTGCAAAACTTGGGTGATATATATATGCCGAAAGGCAAGCTTTTCATCAGATAAACTGTTTTCTCTTTTCATAATGTTTCATGTATTGTTTTTATATTCCGCTGATTACTCTGATGTATGACTACTTGGGTGCCTGGGTAAGGCACCAGTCACGGGCTCCGGAACGGGTCGTGACAGTATTGGGGTTTATAATGGAAAAGATGTGTGGCGGACGTACATGGTTCTAGTTGGTTTGTCTAGAAAGGAAGTGGTTTCTGTCTATTTCATTAATAGTACTTCGGGTTTTATAAAAAGGGAAGTTATTATACTCTTATAAGTTAAGGGTAGTCATGTTGTTGATTCTATGTTTAAGGCATATCTAAATGGTCCTAAGTCCTTACCAAGTCTTATGGGAGATGTTGGTAAGAGTGTTTAGTAAGCATTGAAGTCGAGTTGATCTTGCTAGGTTACAACACTAGTGAGACTTGATTTATTTGAAAGTCATGAGACTAGATTTATTTGAAAGTTAAGTAACTTAGTTGAATGTATATGAGACTTTACTTGAAGGTATATGAGACCTTACTTGAAAGTATATGAGATTTGATTAGATGAAGTATAAGAGACTTGATTTATATGAAGTATAAATGACTTGATTTTGGGAAAGAAGAAGTAACTTGATTTAAAGGTATATGTTACTTGATTTGAAAAGAATCAGTTACTTGAGTTTAAAAGTCTAAGTAACTTGTTTTTAATAGTGAAAGTGCCTTGATGCTACAAGTGCTAGTGTCTTGGGGTTTATAAATGAACGTACATGGTTCTAGTTGGTTATTTTAAAAAGAAGGCATGGTATTGTCTTGGTTATTTTAAAAGGAAGGAATGATATTGTCTTGGTTATTTTTAAAAGGAAGACATGGTATTGTCTTGGTCATTTTAAAAGAAAGACATGGTATTGCCTTGGTTGTTTTAAAATGAAAGGATGTACGGCGGACGTACATAGTACTTTTGGGTTCAAGTCCCTAATACTATACTTTTGGGTTCAATTCCCTAATATTGCATGATGTAATTCTTTTTATAAGAATGGATGTACATAGTACTTCGGGTTCAATTCCCTGATATTACCTGACATGATAAATGTCTTGAGTTTTCTAAATTGATAGTTCTTTCATTTTATTCTAATGAGAGTCAAAGATGATTTATCTTTCATATGGTTGCTCATGATAGTTATTCGTGCAAGTGTTATATTTCCACATCACCGCGTCCCTTATTAAAGGGCCGACAATATTATATTATTCATGCGGGTTCAATTCCCGGGACATCAATTATTTTATGGAGTAGCTCCCATGACGTGAGATGGTACACACTCACTGCGGGTCTGAAGGACTCATGCGGGTTCAATTCCCAAGACACATTCCATGAATTAGCTCTCCGTGATGCGGGTATCGTGTACATATATTCATTGTGGGTCCACAAGACCTATGCGGGTTCAATTCCCATGCGGGTTCAATTACCATGAATAGGATTGCGTAATTATTCTGAGGGCGGATGACCCTGACATGACTTTCATATTTGGAAATGGTAATGATTTCATATTTGAAAGGGGTACGGTTGATTTCATAATTTGAAATGACACAGTGGATCTTACTTTTAAAAAAAGGCTCAGTTGACTCTCATTTGTTTATATAAAGTACAGTGGTACAGGGATACAAGACACATTTGGCTTTTATTATATATGGAATGGTTGGAGCTGGTAAGGGTTTTCATACTTGTCCCGATCATCTTTTGGCCAGTTATGGTTTCTGTACTGTACTTTATGTTTACATACTTAGTACTTGTTGTACTGACCCCCTTTACTCGGGGGGCTGCGTTCATGCCTGCAGGTTTAGGTTCGTAGTTGGGTGATCCACGTGTGTGGGATCTTGTTCAGCTGTTGAGGTAGCATCCTTGTTCCGGAGGTTACCATTGGTACGGTTGGTTTAGACTGTTGTGTATTTCAGGGTACGGCGGGGCCTTGTCCCATCATAGTTTACTGTCCAAAAATCTTAGAAGTTTGTATTCATATGTGGGCTAGACTTGCGGGAGTTATATATATATATGTGTGTTTGGTTGGCCAGTTGAAATAATATTTTGTCTTTCTTACTTTATTTTGGCTTGTGTGTTACATGGGGTGTGAGGGTAATAGAGGGGGTGCCCAGGTAGGGCACCAGTCGCGGGCCCGGGGTTCGGGATGTGACACTCAAGTTGGAGTATAAATATTGATCATGATCAGCTTGTTACAAAGGTAACCAACTATAGTTTCATTCAACGCTTTTGTGAACAAATCAGCCACCTGCTCTCCTGTCTTCACGTAGCCAGTGGAAATCACGTTTTCATGAATCTTCTCACGAATGAAATGACAGTCAACCTCAATATGTTTAGTTATTTCGCGATACACTAGATTTCAGGCAATTTGAACAACATTTTGATTATCACACCAGAGTTTTACTGGTGTGTGATTCTTTACCCCTATTTCAATTAAAAGATGATGTATCCACATAATCTCACAAGGATACTATGACATAGCTCTGTACTCGGATTTTGCACTGGATCGAGATACACCACTTTGATTCTTACTCCTCCATGATATTAGGTTCCATCCAACAAAGACACAATAGCCTGTAGTAGATCTTTTAACAATTTTGGATCCAACTGTTATACCCCGTATTTCCAGAGTATGTACGTAAGGGCGTACGTACAAAAGTTTAGCCTTAAAGATTAGGCATTGGACGAAATTAGTACACAACTCACAAAAAGAATCGTTTTCCGACGAAACGTTTTACCAAACTTGCGAAGGGAAAATTCCGGCTATGTCATTTATTATTTTTGCTGATTTTTCCGAGAGACGAAACGTTTTGGACCAACGAGAGGGTGACACTTGTCACCCTCAAGTGGCGGGATTGGGACGACCTTGGGCACATTTTTTGTGCCTTCTCCCTTAGTCAAGGAGTTGGTAGGATATTTGTGTAGTAGATGGATAAGGACACTTGCCCAAATCTTGACCTTACACTTGCCTAGCACTTGGCTTCATCTTGGCCATTGGTTGGCCTATAAATACTCCTCTAACTTGAAGGTTTTCTTCATCCACAAATTATCTTCCAAGTCTCAAAACTCCCTCCCCTCTCTTATAGTATTTCGTCCAAACACCCTCTCCCCCTCTAGCCTAGTGGCTTGGCCGAAAGCCCCCCCTTGGTAGAAAGTTGTCTTCCAAGTATAGTCACTATACCAAATTACCCTAGCCCAAATCCCTTATAGTATTTTAGTAGAAGTTGTTAGAAACTTCTAAGGGTTCTTGGAGCTATCGGAGCGTACAAATTAGGAGCTAAACCTTGCTCAGGAGCGACATTTAACTTGGATAATTTTGGGCTTATCGAGGTAAATACTCTTGTCCTTCTATTGTAATTGGATATTACATATAAGAATAGTTAAGACTTGAGTATAAGATATGAAAGAATATTAATGAATAGAATTGAACTGTTATCACAGTAGAAGGGTATAAAAGAAGAATAATTGAACTGTACTTACATGAATTTGTTTTCACGATGAACTTGAGTAGCTTGACGGGTAGGGAAGTGCTGCCCAATTTTCCGTAGAATAGAGAACCCTCTGCTTAGAACTGTTTACAGAGTAGTCTAGACGTTGATAGACGTGTCTGACTATTATAGGTTGATTCTCTGCGCGCGACATATTCGACTTGGCAGGTGGTTTTCGCCGAGAAGGTATGTGATTCTTCCTATACCCTTGAGCATGATATTTTAAATATATATATAGTACGGTAGACGTACGCGTGTTAACTGAATAATAATTACGGCAATGTCTTTTGACTTAAGCCTGAATAATACTTACGGCAATGTCTTTTGACTTAAGCCTGAATAATAAAGATCTTGAAGCATTTCAAAAGAATACTGAATCATTTTTAACAGAAGAGAAATAGTTGGTTTTTAAACAAAAGCTTAAGAGTTATACTAGCTTTATGGGAAGCTAGGTATAACAACTTAAGAAAGATAAAAGGAACTGTTTACTTATTTGTTATAAAAACCTTGTATTGATTTACGTAGGTGTAGTAAGATTGTTTGATAAATAGACATATTATGATGCTACGTGTGTTAGTGTCTTGTGATGTTGTGAAAGGGGGTCATTCTTGTTGTGCTTACGTTGCTAAACGGTAAGTAAGTTGTAATGTTATTATATCACCTACCCCCTTGACTTGTTATACCGAGGGCTTGCCACCCTTGATGCGGGTCTATACGGCCTATGCAGTCTATGTGACTATGCGGAGCTGCGAGAGTTCCAGGATTGATCATTCCGGGTGTTTTATCCCGATGCGGGGGATGCCCTATGCGGTCTGTGTGACTATGCGGTCTATTGAGACTATGCGGACTGCGGGAGTCCAGGAGGGTACCGGGGTTAGCTACCCCTGATGCGAGGAATACCTCATGCGGGTCTGTGTGTGACCTATGCGGACTACGGAAGTTCAGGATTAGGCACGCATAATGATACTATGGGCGATTGACCTTGCTTCGATCATTCGCGGCCTAGAAAAGACCTGTTACAGTTTACCTATTATTGTTCTTGTTTGTGATATGGCACTATGTGCAATTGAACTGATTGTATTTGCAAATAGGTTTTAAATACTTTGATTTCATTTAAGTACTTTACAGTTTCACATACTTGGTACCTGTTATCTCGACCTCCTTCTGGGCCGTTCATGCCGCAGGTAAGGGCAAGCAGTGCTAGATCCACATCCTTAGGATCTTTTGCTTTGGTGTCGTGAGCTCCATCTTCTTCTGAGGCTCGACTTTGGGTATGATCTCCTGTTGTTGTATATAGTTTTGTACATTCAGGTATGGCGGGCCCCGTCCCGCCATAGTTGTTTATCTTCTTAGAGGTCTGTAGTCCTATTATGCAGTTGGGATGTAATCGCAAAACTATGTTTATATATATATATGCGCAAAGTCGGCATTTTCTCACATAAAGCGTGTCTCATTTTACAATCAAGCTTTCATGTCTTATTTTTATATTCCATGATTACTGATGTATGACTACTGGGTGCCGGGTAAGACACGATCCACGGGCCGAACGAGTCGTGACAAAAGTGGTATCGAGCGATTAATCTCTGAAAGTGTCTACAGCATCGTATCTAGTAGTCTTGATTATCGATTGTGTTGTGCACCACACCAATAATCGTGAGGCTATAGGATATTTAGGATTGGTTTCCATTCTTCTCACTCGAGATCGTGCTTAGAAAGTGTTATAAGTTGGACCTCTAACGTATTCATTTTCTCAGAATGATTATGCTCCACGTAAGGCAACCCGCCCGGCGGCAAGGCAGCGGGCGAGGCGTTAGTAGGACACCGAGTCACGAGGCACGAGCCCGATTCTTACCCGAGGCGATACCGACGGCGAGTTCCATGACGCCGCCGCCCCAAAGAGACCACGCACCCGCCCTCCGGTCCACACCGGGCAGGAGTTAGGGTACAAGGAGATGGCGATTCGCCGAGATCGTGGGCCGATACGAGGATAGCTGGATGCAGCGATTCCGCCCCAGTGGTACCGTGGTTCACCCGAGGCGAATAGTTTGAGGCTACGAGATTTCACGAGTTGTAGCCCGCCGTAGTTTTACTGGTCGAGGCCGAGGATGATCCGCAGGAGTTCATCCGTCGATTCTGAGGATTATGAGGTGATCGGGCGCCGAGACCGAGTCCGTGATTCGCCGCATCGATTGCGTGATACCGCGATCGATTGGTTTGATTCGTGGAGTTATCCCGGAGAGAGCACGTCCCCAACTACTGGGATGAGTTCTCGAGGCTTTCTCACTCACTTCTTGCCTCCACGATGGCGAGGGCACGGGCCGATGATTTTTATTCTTGAGACAGAGGACGCACGATTAGTGAGTACAATGTCGAGTTCGATTCGTTGGCTCGATATGTCCCTCGCATTGGTAGCGGATATGGAGGGCGGTGCATCGCTACGTCACCGCTAGATGATTATATGGCGAAGTCTTGCGGGTGTGGCTCTTCAGCCAGGCATGGACATTACCCGTATGCAGGCTCATGCACTTGGATGCGAGGAGCGTAGAGACCGACGGGTCGACAGATATCAGCATCAGAAGAAGGCCAAGACGGCCGGTTCTTTTGGTAGTTCTCGGGGTGGACGGCCTCAGCAGCAGTCTAGATTTGCACCCCAGCCAGCCGTGAGCACTCCCACATCATCACGATCGCCCGAGTATTCGGGGCGTGTCGGCCCCAGGACTTCGGATTTCCAGGGTAGCAAGGGTGCTAACCGATCGAGGTCTGCTCAGTGTGTCCGTTGTGGTAGATTCCATTCAGGGAGCTGTAGTACTACTCCGGGAGCTTGCTATACTTGTGGCCAGCAGGGTCATTTTGCGAGGGCCTGTCGGCCGGGGCAGCGGGTGGTAGGCTCGGCTACTGGTGCATTGCGGTTCATCATCTCCTACGATTACTCGCCCCGAGGTACGGTACTCATGGGCCGCAGGTCGCGGCAGGTCGTGGCGGGTCGATTCTAGCGGTCCTCGAACCGCATTTATGCCTTGTCCCGGGCAGACGGGAGGCCTCACCTGATATCGTCACAGGTACCTTATCAGTCTCCGATTATGATGTGTATGCCTTGATAGATCCGGGTTCTACTCTGTCCTATATATCTCCCTTGTTGCTAGTAGGATAGGGATAGAGCACGAGTCCATGCACTTTCGAGGTAGCTACGCGATGGTGATTCGGTGGTAGCTCGGCGGGTATATAGAGCTTGTCCAGTGACTTTATGCAGTCGTCAGACCCTAGCAGACTTGATAGAGCTGGACATGACTGATTTCGATATGATCATGGGCATGGATTGGCTAGCACTTGCTACGCCATGTAGCTGCGAGGAGAGAGTGACGGTTCGATTTCTGGGAGCGGTTATTGAGTGGGAGGAACACGGTGTCGCCGGGTAGGTTTATTTCTTACCTCAAGGCTAGGAAGATGGTGCGAAGGGTATATCTACCATCTCGTTCGGGTGTTTGATCACGAGGCTGCGGTACGATTTTCAAATCCGTTCGAGTCGAGAGTTCCCGGGCGTGTTTCGGGCGACCTCGGGTATCCTCCCGAGAGGAGATAGAGTTTTGTATTGATGTCTTTGCGGACACTCGGCCTATTTCCATTCCGCCATACGTAATGGCACCCGCCGAGTTGAGAGAGTTGAAGGACCGGTGAGAGATTTCTTTGGAGAAGGCTTCATCGACCTAGTGTTTCTCCGTGGGAGCGCCGGTATTGTTCGTGAAGAAGAAGGATGGGGCCATTGTGCATGTGTGTTGATTACACGGTGAACAAGGTGACCATTAAGAACGAATACCCCTTCCCGGATTGATGATTTGTTCGACCGGTTGTAGTGCGAGATGTTTTTCCAAAATTGATCTGCGATCGGGCTATCATCAGGTACGAGTCAGAGAGGCGGATGTCCCTAGGACTGCATTCCGGACCCGGTACGGGCATTATGAGTTCAAGGTCATGTCTTTTGGGTTGACCAATGCTCGTGGTATTCATGGATTTGATGAACCGAGTGTTCAAACCATTTTTGGACACGTTTGTGATAGTGTTCATTGATGATATCTTGGTTTATTCTCGCTCGAGGCGAGAGCACGCGAGCATTTGAGCGATCTTGAGAGTTCTCGAGACCAGCTTATACGCCAAGTTTTCCAAATGTGAGTTTTGGTTAACTTCGGTGGCTTTTCTTGGGCATATTGTCGGGGCTGATGGCATTCGGGTGGATACGCCAAGATCGAGGCGATCGGGACTTGGCCTAGACTCTACTCCGGCAGAGACGCAGACTTTACGGGCCTTGCGAGTTACTATCGGCGGTTCGTGGAGAAGTTTGCTTCTATCTCGCACCATTGACTCGGTGACTCGGAAAGCGGCTAAGTTTGATGGTGATGCTTGTGGCGGGGTTTCCCATTCTTGAAGGAGAGATCGACCGCCCCGTTCTTACTCTTCCGGAGGGTCGAGGCGGCTATGTCGTGTATTGTGATGCGCCTGCATCGGGTTGGGATGTGTTGATGCGGCGGGCAAGGTTATAGCGTATCATCCCGGCTTAAGAAACACGAGAGAACTACCCCACCCATGATTTGGAGTTGGCAGCGGTGATTCACGCCTTGAAGATCTGAGGCACTATTTGTATGGGGTTCATGTGGATATTTATACAGACCACAAGAGCCTCCAGTATATCTTCACCGGAGGAGTGAACTTACGGCGAGACGGTGGTTAGAGCTGCTCAAGGATTATGATGTTGACATCCTGTACCACCCGGGGAAGGCCAATGTTGTGGCAGATGCTCTTAGTCGTAGGTCGATGGGGAGTCTATCAGATGTGCAGCCGGAGAGGAGGGGCCTGGTTCGCGATTTGCATCAGTTAGCGAGCCTTGGTGTCCGTTTGATTGATTCTGATAGCAGTGGGGTTCGAGTTCGAGAGGTTGCCGAGTCTTCCATCGTCGAGGAGGTGAAGAGGCAACAGTTTGAGGATCCGGTTTTGATTCGGTATCGTGATACGGCTCTTCGTGAGGGCAAGGGTCCTTTTGAGGTAGCACCTGATGGGGTGCTAAGGTTTGAGGGCAGGTTGTGTGTTCCAGATGTTTCAGGACTTGGCGGAGTTCTGGGGAAGCACACGCGCGTTACTCTATCCATCCGTGGTCGACCAAGATGTACAACGACCTTAGATCCGTGTATTGGTGGGATGGCTTGAAGAGGGCGTTGCGAGTTCGTAGCTCGCCCGTGTTGTCGCAGTGAAGGTAGAGCACCGAGGCCGGTGGTTTGTTGCAGACGATAGAGATCCCGACGGAAGCCGAGGTGATCAACATGGACTTTATCACGGGATTACCTCGCACTCGGAGGAGACATGATTCTATATGGGTTATCGTCGACAGTCGAAAATCAGCCCACTTTCTTCCCGTCGGGACGACTTTTTCTGAGGATTATACGAACTTTATATCCGAGAGATCGTCGATCGCATGGAGTCCCTATTTCGATCATATCGCATGCAGGAGCCCGGTTTACGCTAACTTCGAGGTCTTTCGAGAAGGGTTTAGGGGACGCAGTGAGCACAGTACCGCATTCCATCCACAGCATCGACAGCCGGTGGCGCACTATCCGAACTCTTGAGGATATCTTTGCGAGCCTGTGTTATTGACTTTCGAGGGTAGGGAGGATCATTTGCCTCTAGTTGAGTTTGCGTATAATAATAGCTACCACTCGAGTATTCGGATGGCGCCTTATGAGGCCTTGTATGAGGAAGTGCAGATCTCCGATATTTGGTTTGATGTAGGCGAGGTATATTTAGTGGGACGATTTGGTGCAGTGAGCGATGGATAAGGTGAAGCTTATCCGGGAGAGGTTCTTGGCGACTCGAGTCGACGAAGTCATACGCAGATCATCGTCGTCGGCATCCGGAGTTCGAGGTTGATGATTGGGTTTTCTGAAGGTGTCACCCATGAAGGGTGTGATGAGATTCGGGAAGAAAGGAAACTTCGGCCAAGGTACATTGGGCCCTATCGATTGTCGCAGGTAGGCAAGGTTGCTTACGAGTTGGATCTGCCGTCCGATCCGGAGGCGTGCATCCGATTTTTCACGTTTCTATCTTTGAGAGATGTATCGGGGATCCATCTAGGGTACACCCGATTGGCGATGTCCGGTGACCGAGGTTATCGTATGAGAGACTCCCATAGCGATAATCGATCGTCGGGTTAGCGTCTGCGGACCAGGACGTGGCTTCCGTCAAAGTCTTGTGGCGAACGAGCTCGGGAGAGATGGCGTGGGAAGCGAGGAGGACATGAGAAGTATCCTCACCTATTCCCCACACCTCCAGGTAATTCACTTTCCTACTTGTAAATTTTCATTGCCATATATGCCTAAGTGTTGTTTTGTGGCCGTATGTGGCATTTGCAAACTGTTTAAGCTTTATCGTTAACTGTCTTGGGAAGGAACATTCGGGACGAATGTTTCTAAGGAGGGGAGAATGTTATACCCCGTATTTCCAGAGTATGTACGTAAGGGCGTACGTACAAAAGTTTAGCCTTAAAGATTAGGCATTGGACGAAATTAGTACACAACTCACAAAAAGAATCGTTTTCCGACGAAACGTTTTACCAAACTTGCGAAGGGAAAATTCCGACTATGTCATTTATTATTTTTGCGGATTTTTCCGAGAGACGAAACATTTTGGACCAACGAGAGGGTGACACTTGTCACCCTCAAGTGGCGGGATTTTGACGACATTGGGCACGTTTTTTGTGCCTTTTACCTTAGTCAAGGAGTTGGTAGGATATTTGTGTAGTAGATGGATAAGGACACTTGCCCAAATCTTGACCTTACACTTGCCTAGCACTTGGCTTCATCTTGGCCATTGGTTGGCCTTTGGTTGGCCTATAAATACTCCTCTAACTTGAAGGTTTTCTTCATCCACAAATTATCTTCCAAGTCTCAAAACTCCCTCCCCTCTCTTATAGTATTTCGTCCAAACACCCTCTCCCCCTCTAGCCTAGTGGCTTGGCCGAAAGCCCCCCCCTTGGTAGGAAGTTGTCTTCCAAGTATAGTCACTATACCAAATTACCCTAGCCCAAATCCCTTATAGTATTTTAGTAGAAGTTGTTAGAAACTTCTAAGGGTTCTTGGAGCTATCAGAGCGTACAAATTAGGAGCTAAACCTTGCTCAGGAGCGACATTTAACTTGGATAATTTTGGGCTTATCGAGGTAAATACTCTTGTCCTTCTATTGTAATTGGATATTACATATAAGAATAGTTAAGACTTGAGTATAAGATATGAAAGAATATTAATGAATAGAATTGAAGTTATCACGTAGAAGGGTATAAAGAAGAATAATTGAACTGTACTTACATAGAATTTGTTTTCACGATGAACTTGAGTAGCTTGGCGGGTAGGGAAGTGCTGCCCAATTTTCCGTAGAATAGAGAACCCTCTGCTTAGAAGCTTTCTGAGTAGTCTAGACGTTGATAGACGTGTCTGACTATTATAGGTTGATTCTCTGCGTGCGACATATTCGACTTGGCAGGTGGTTTTCGCCGAGAAGGTATGTGATTCTTCCTATACCCTTGAGCATGGTATTTTAAATATATATATAGTACGGTAGACGTACGCGTGTTAACTGAATAATAATTACGGCAATGTCTTTTGACTTAAGCCTGAATAATACTTACGGCAATGTCTTTTGACTTAAGCCTGAATAATAAAGATCTTGAAGCATTTCAAAAGAATACTGAATCATTTTTAACAGAAGAGAAATAGTTGGTTTTTAAACAAAAGCTTAAGAGTTATACTAGCTTTATGGGAAGCTATGTATAACAACTTAAGAAAGATAAAAGGAACTGTTTACTTATTTGTTATAAAAACCTTGTATTGATTTCTGTAAGGTGTAGTAAGATTGTTTGATAAATAGACATATTATGATGCTACGTGTGTTAGTGTCTTGTGATGTTGTGAAAGGGGGTCATTCTTGTTGTGCTTACGTTGCTAAACGGTAAGTCAGTTGTAATGTTATTATATCACCTACCCTCGACTTGTTATACCGAGGCTTGCCACCGCGATGCGGGTCTATACGGCCTATGCAATATGTGACTATGCGCGAGCTGCGGAGTTCGGATTGATCATTCCGGTGTTTTATCCCGACGGGGATGCCTATGCGATGTGTGACTACGCGGTCTATTGAGACTATGCGGTGCGGGAGTCGAGAGGTGCGGGGTTAGCTACCCCGCGAGGAATACCTCATGCGGTGCATGTGACCTATGCGATCGCGGAAGTCGAGATTAGGCACGCATAATGATACTATGGGCGATTGGCCTTGCTTCGATCATTCGCGGCCTAGAAAAGACCTGTTACAGTTTACCTATTATTGTTCTTGTTTGTGATATGGCACTATGTGCAATTGAACTGATTGTATTTGCAAATAGGTTTTAAATACTTTGATTTCATTTAAGTACTTTACAGTTTCACATACTTGGTACCTGTTATCGACCTCCTTGGGCTGCGTCATGCCGCAGGTGGCAAAAGCAGGTGCTAGATCCACATCCTTAGGATCTTTTGCTTTGGTGTCAGGAGCTCCATCTTCTCCGGAGGCTCGACTTTTGGGTATGATCTCCCTGTTGTCGTATATAGTTTTGTACATTCAGAGTATGGCGGGGCCCTGTCCCGCCATAGTTGTTTATCTTCTTAGAGGTCTGTAGTCCTATTGTACAGTTGGGATGTAACTGCAAAACTATGTTTATATATATATATGCCGAAAGGCGGCATTTTCTCATATAAAACTGTGTCTCATTTTACAACTGTTTCATGTCTTGTTTTTATATTCCGCTGATTACTCTGATGTATGACTACTTGGGTGCCTGGGTAAGGCACCAGTCACGGGCCCCGGAACGGGTCGTGACACCAACATAGTCAGCATATGCAAAACATTCAATACGAGAATTACTGTGATTTCTATACAATATGTCAAGTCCATGAGCTCCTTTCAAGTAACATAAAATCTTTTTCAAAGATTCCCAATGTATGACCGTAGGGGCGGACATGAACTGACTAACAACACTTACCGCAAAAGCACTATCTTGACGAGTCACAGTAAGGCTCTCTCTGGATCATCAAAAGGATCGCCATCATCTTTCCTAATATGCACATTGGGAACCATTGGAGTACTGCTAGGTTTGGCTGCTAAATTTTCAGTATCTGCAAGCAGGCCAGTAATATACTTTCTATGGGACAAAAATTCCCTTCTTTATTCTATTGACTTCTATTCCTAAAAGTTATTTCAACTGGCATAGTTCGGCATAGTTCCTTCGTATGAAATCTAGTGCTGACACCTATTTTTTGCCCTTCAAATGTTCAATTAACCAATCAAGCTTCTTGAATTTCGAACAAAGTAAAATAATTCTTCAGAAACAAAATAAAAAAATATTTTTACTGGTTTTGATGTTATTTTGCCAATTAATTGGCAAAATATCATGATACATTATATGTATATTTTACTTATTAATTATGTCTAATTTATCAATTTAAAAATTAGATTTATGACGAAAACAAGTGTTTATTTTTAAATAGTTATTGTTACTTTATTAAAATCAAGAAGCTTAATTAGTTAATTGAATAATTAATTCGTCTCAAATTGATTTGTCTTAATTTGGTTGCATTTTCTCAACTCAAAAGGCTATGTGTTAAATCCTTTGTTACACCCTGTATTTCCAAGACAATGATATGAGAACATACTTAAAGAAATAAGGTTTGAATTTTAGAAGGAAAGAAAAATTACATTTTCTTAAGGAAAAATTTCGAAAAAATGTGAAGACAAAAATTATTAACTTAGAGTTTAGTACTTCTAATTGGATTTATGAGATTAGTATTGGATTATGAAGTATTGGAATTGATAATATGATGTCCGTCAAAATTTTACAATTTCGCGGGGCCCTTCGATTTTAAGATATTTTGGACAAATATCTAGATATTTTATTTAAGTGGGAATTTTGGCCAATAGGAGAGTGACATGTGTCTCATCCACTTGTCTTGCAAAGGGAAATATCTATATAGAGGAGTAGAGAGCAAGACTTAGCATTTCATTATATCATTTTCACAATATCTCATCTTCCAAGCTCTCTCTTCTCTTGCCTTGAATTTTGAAAATCCCAAGAACAATTCCAAGAACAAGAATTGATTATTTTCCAAGATTAAGAACACTAATCTAGTCTTAAGCCAACTTAACTCTCCAATAATCTCCAAAAACCTTCTTGGCCGAGAGTTGTGGGTTGAAACCCTAGACTTGTTCATCAACTTTTTGGAGGTAAAACAAGAAGGAAAGACGGTTATAAGCTTGTAATGGATACATGTGTGTGATTGGAACTTGAAGAATAGGAGCTAAGACAAAACTATGGACCGACTTTAAGTGGACTGTTTTGGGCATATTTAAGGTAAGGATTCCTCTTACTCTTGAAGTAATTGGATATTACATGTTTTAGTAATTAATAGATGAACTTGTGATTAAGAAGAATGAAGAATAAGAAGTGTTGGGGCAATTTTGGTGAAGTGGTCGAGAGTTGACAGTTTTTCGGGATATTGGTTTCGTTGGTTATTGTTGTTGTTAACTTCACCTATTGCATGTTATAATGAAGTAATCTTGTTGTTAATAAGTTGATATGACTTGTATAAAAGTATTGTAACTTGAATTGGATTAAAAAGGATTACGAAAAGGGTTATTGTGTTAGGGTTGTTTTGGCCGAGACTTGTGAAAACTGTTGGATATTGTTGTGCAGTTTTAGGGACTGTTTTGTGGTGTTAGAATTCTGGACATTCAGCCACCAATATGCATGTTTAAATGTAGTAATTGCTAGTGAAAGTCCTAAGGTATTAAGAGTGTAGAAAGGCGATGAAAGGCCTCACATTTTACCCTTGTCGTTGTTGGATCGTGGGCTGATTTTTGTGGACTGTTTTACGTGATTAAGAGGTTGTTTTGGCGTGAGAAATAGGTGTGTGAATCACCTTGGTTTCTGTTTGTTTTGCCCTTAATTGGTGCCTTGATTATTGCTAAAATTGGCCTTCTTGAAAGGTGGAAAAGTACGTATAAACAGGGGAAATGCTGCCCAAATTTTTTGTAGGAAAAGAGAACCATTACTTGGTATTAACCTACACTAGAAAGAATGAAGCTAATAGACGTATTATTGTCACTATAGGTTGAAGTACTACTTGAGACGCATTCTAGTTGTCATGTTGGTAGAGCCTATAAGGTATGTGGAACTCTTTCTTTCTTCCTTGAGCATGAACTTTATAAAATGAGTGTACGGTGGACGTACGTGTTTTAAATGAATCTAGATTTCATGTGGTACATGAGGTGGTAGTGACTTGATTTTAAAAAGTATACTTGACTTGATTTTAAAAAGTATACTTGACTTGATTTTAAAAGTGTAAGTTACTTGATTTAAAAATAAAAGTGCTTTGATGCTACAAGTGTTAGTGTCTTGGTTATTCTAAAAAGGAAGACATGATATTGTCTTGGTTTTTCTAAAAAGGAAGGCATGTTATTGTCTTGGTTATTCTAAAAAGGAAGGCATGGTATTGTCTTGGTTTTTCTAAAAAGGAAGGCATGGTATTGCCTTGGTTTTTCTAAAAAGGAAGGCATGGTATTGCCTTGTTTTTTCTAAAAAGGAAGGCATGGTATTGCCTTGGTTATTCTAAAAAGAAAGGCATGGTATTGCCTTAGTTTTTCTAAAAAGGAAGGCATGGTATTGCCTTAGTTTTTCTAAAAAGGAAGGCATGGTATTGCCTTGGTTATTCTAAAAAGGAAGGCATGGTATTGCCTTGGTTTTTCTAAAAAGGAAGGCATGGTATTGCCTTGGTTGTTCTAAAAAGGAAGGCATGGTATTGCCTTGGTTTTTCTAAAAAGGAAGGCATGGTATTGCCTTGGTTATTCTAAAAATTGAAGACATGGTATTGTCTTGGGTTTTCTAAAAGAAAGGTATGATAGTGCCTTGGTGTTTTCTAAAATGAAAGATGTGATAGTGTCTTGATTTTTCTAAAATGATAGTTCATTCTATTTGTTCTAATGAGAGGCAAAGATTATTTAACTTGCATATGGTTCCTCATGATAGCTATTCGTGCAAGTGTTATATTTCCACATCACCGCGTCCCTCACTAGAGGGCCGGCAACTTCATATATATGTTCCATGGACATGCTTCCATGATGCGGGTATCGAGTATAGATACTCATTGCGGGTCTAAAAGATCCATGCGGGTTCGAGTCTCATGTGGGTGAAACAGTCCCATGAATATTTCATGGACTAGCTCTCCATAATGCGGGTATATATACTCATTGCGGGTCTACAAGATCCATGCGGATTCGAGTCCCATGCGGGTGAAATAGTCCCATGAATAGGATATGCATAATGATCCTGAGGGAGGGCGTCCCTGACTTTGACATGACTTTCATATTTTGAAATACTACGATTGATTTCATATTTTGAAATGGTACGATATATTTTATATGTTGAAATGGTACACTTGATTTCATATTTTGAAATGGTATTTTGAAAAGATATAGTTGACTCTCATTACTCTCATTTTTCATAAGGCATAGTTGTACTGGTAGTTTGATTATCATACTTGGCTCTTGTTATCTTTTGGACTGTTATGATCTCATTTACAGTACTTATTGTTTCACATACTTGGTACATCTTTCGTACTGACCCCCTTTCCTAGGGGGGCTGCGTTTCATGCCGCAGGTGTAGGTACACAGTTTGTTGATCCTCGCTCTTAGGATCTCTACTCAGTTTTTGAGGAAGCTCCATTATTTCGGAGGCTTGTCTTGTTGGTACGGATCCCTGTTATTGTAAGCTTATGTACATTCAGGGGTATGGCGGAGCCCTGTCCCGTCATAGTTTATTGTCTAAACTCTTAGAGGTCTGTATTCATATGTGGGCTGGACTTGCGAGAGTTGTATATACGGTTGGCCATTTGTACTACTGTATTGTCGGGTTATTCCCCTTTATATATAGCGACAGTTTCATCGGCTATACAGTTTTTCATTTATTATTTGGCTTATGTCTTATATGGGATGTGAGGATATAGGAGGGGGTTCCCAGGTAGGGCACCAGTCGTGGGCCCGGGGTTCGGGTCGTGACATCCTTAACTAGCTAATTTTCTGCCCTTTTAATCAAATTATTTATAGACCATTTCAGGCCCAATTCGCCTGATTTTCCACAGCCCAAATGATTAGCTGACTCGACCTATTAGCTTTAGTTCCCCCAAAACTACTGAAATGCAGCAAATCAAAAGAAGGAAACCCTAGCCCTAAAGTTCTAGAAGTTCCGGTCACTGAGCAAAAAGGCGAATGGTGCTTGGAAGCTAGTGATTGTCACATTGGCAATGTAGGCAGATTGTATTAGCTATACAACAACATCAGCAGGGACGAAGAAAATTGAAGTATATATGTATGGACGGTATGTCACGACCCGACTCCGGGCCCGCGACTGGTGCCCTACCTGGGCACCCTTACAGGTATACATCAGAGAAAATCAGCGAAACATACATAAAACTCTTAATAAATGAAAAGAAATCAATAAGGAATAACCAACAGGTTAGCCGATAAGGCTACCTCCCTGGATAAATAAATACATAACCGAAAGCAGTTGCCTCCTTTCTTTTACAAACTGACCCACAAAATATGACTACAGACCTCTAAGAGTTTTAACATAACAACTGTGACGGGACATGGCCCCGCCATACCCCTGAATATACATGAGTCTACAACCTCAGGGAAACCGTACCAAAAGATAAGCCTCCGGAGTAAATGGAGCTTTTCCCAAAACTGAACCGAGATCCTAAGAGCAAGGATCACCAACATGTATACCTAATACCTCCGGGCATGAACGCAGCCCCCCGAAGGGGGTCAGTACAACAGGTACCGAATATGGAACAGAAATAAGGTACAGTAAACAAATCATAATTGTACAAAAGAATGACATGGGCAAGTATATAAAAATAAATACCAGATCCTACCGTGTCATTACAATCTCGTGAACTTAATCGCACTTTATTTTTTCAATAAAAGTTATAGTCAACTTCTTACGTACATACTTAGGAAAAATCATCGAGTTCAAAAACATATAACTTACGTATCTTGCATAACATAATCCGGCCCTTTATGGAGGGAAGCCTCATTTTGGAGTTCAATTTGATTATCCATACGTGATAATGTAACCCAGCCCATTTGCGGGACACGACAAATTCATAAAAATCTTCCTACGAAGGTATACTGCCCGGTCCATTCTGGGACGCGATAAAGTCATGTAAGTCTGCCCATAAAGTTGTACTGCCCGGCCCATTCCTGGACGCGATAATGTCATATAGTCTGCCCATAAAGGTATACTGCCCGGCCCATTCCTGGGACGCGATAATGTCATATAGTCTGCCCATAAAGGTATACTGCCCGACCCATTCCTGAGACGCGATAATGTCATATAGTCTGCCCATAAAGGTATACTGCCCGGCCCATTCCTGAGACGCGATAATTTCTTTACATAACATTTTAAACCCTCTTTTCACTTCTTCTTAAGTCGTTATAACAACTTCCCATAAAGCTATTATAACAACCTTTTCAATTTAGAGAACTTAAGACACTTTTATTCCTTATTACTTTAGGGAAAATTAAACCCAAAAGTACTACGTACATACCTACTTAAAAAAAATCTTAAAACTCCTCCTCTTTTTAAATCAATAAACTTCTTCTTTTGAAAACTCAAGTTACATTCTCTTTTGAAATCAAGCCTCTTAACTTTTAAAATAATTCATGGCAACCAAACTTTTTAAATCAAATCATTCCTTTCTTTAAGAATCAAGTCCCATAACTTGAAAAGTAAAGTCTCATAACCTTTTTAGAAATCAAGGTTCATAGTCTTAACACTTCATAACATAAACTCTTTTAATTTAAGCAACATATACTTTTATGAGTTGTGAATATGTTATACTTGTTTATAACGATCTTATTAAAGCAGCCATGATCTAGAAAATGTAATACAATTTTATCTTATCTTAGTTTCTATGCAGATGCAGAATTCTACTAATTTTAATATAATTGATTGTCGATACATTTTCTTTATTAACGCTGCAATGGCTTGTTCGATACTTATTCTCATTCGTGCAGTAAATTAGCAAAGTCAACTCGACTCCAATTACTTCCTAACGACTCTTACCAACATCCCCCATAAGACTTGCTAAGAACTTAGGATAACTTAGACATAACTTTTTCCTAGAGTAAATCAACATACATACCTCTTAACTTCTAAGAGTATAAGGAATCATGAAATAACACCACATGTATATTCCATACATAGAATCATGCCAAAAGAAGGAAGAGGTTCACATACCTCGCGACGATTATCGACAAGTAGCAAAATGCTCCAAAGTACTTCAACCTTGATAGCTATTCCATCCCTTAAGTAGAATACGCTATACGTAGTACTTCAACCTATAATGGCCATAATACGTCTATTAACCTCTACCTTCAAACGTAGAATATTCTAAGTGAAAAGTCACCAAATTCTACGGAAAATCGTACAGCACTTCCTTTGTTTCTACATACTTTTCCACCTTTTTCAAGGCCCGAATTTAACAACCAAACATGCCACATTTAAGGCCCAACAATTCAGCTATCCAAAGGGGATTACACACCTTAACAGGACGTGTAAAATTCTGCCCCACAATAATACAAAACAATCCAATAATTCCATGCCATTCTCGGCTATAATGTATCATACTACAAATTCTTATCCAATTCCTTATTCAATCCAAGTTGTTTAGTCTAACATGTTACATAGCCGCAATTGATTATAACAACTACAATATTCAATTAGATAACATGCGACGAATCTAACTATCGACCAAATTGTATTTCAATTTCAAATGGCTAACAAGGTCATTTTGGATCTTAGGCTTCCAATATCCATAACACTTATAAATCTCCAATACATATCTCATGCTTGTTTATAATCATCACTACAACAATATGAAATCCTATAACACTTAAGAGAATAAGATTATTACCTAGACAAGCCTTAATCCGTCTTCAAGATCCGAAGTCGCTCCTTAGCAACTTAGCGCCTCTCCTTGACACTCCAATCCGCCACTTGAAGCCTTTAGAAGTTCACAACCAACTTTCCTTCAATATCCAATCCAAACCTAAGAAAGCGACTTAGGTTTTCACCTTGCGACTAGTGCAAAAATGACACTTTTTTGGGATCTTTCTATTGAGATACCCTTACAATACCCTTAGGAACCTTGGTTTAAAGTATTGAGATTATTGAACAACAAACGAAAAAATTTGTCTTGAGAAGAGGGGCAAACCCGAGAGCTATGTAGACAAGAACAATATTTCATGAATTTTTTTCTAAGTATGGGAACTTGTCTTGCTAGTAGTATGCTTATATAACCATATGGAGGGTCAAGATTAGAACAAATGGGTGGCTTGGATGTGCTTCATTAAAAGATCAAGCCAAGTGGGCTCTTTGACTAAGTCAATAATCTCAAGCTCTTAGTTTGCAAGACTTAGTCATCTTTACATAGGTCAAATGACCATTAAGTCCATGGTCTAATCTACCAAGACCAACCAAGGGGGGGGGGGGTGACACGTGTCACCCTCCCGTTCGTCGCAATATTTCGTTTCCCGACATTTCCATAATTCCGATAAATTTTTACTAGTCTCAAATCTTAACATTTTTGAGTCCTTACGTACGTTCTTATAAACATGTCCTGGAAATACGGGGTGTAACATTCTTCCCCCCTTAGAAACATTCGTCCCCGAATGTTCTTTCGGAGCTCAACCTAACATTTCTCGGCATAATCTCATAAAACTACACTTAATGAAACCTAATTATGCCACATATGGCCCTAATACATCGCACATGCATATCCATCCCTCATAAGCCAAACGAGAAAACAAATCCAAAGTGTGCACCATCACTATTTACTCCATTCATGGCTTAAAAGGATTATCTTTTCGTACTTCCAACTTACTCTAGCATACGTACATAATCTCAGTATTATCCGTTCATGACACTTAAACATACAACAACCATATCATGCATACAAGTCTCTAAAGGGTCTAAGATATACCTGAAATCATATAGGCGGTTCAAAGGACCGCTAAAATCGAACTCCCACCACGACCTTCTGCACGCTCACGGTATGAACATCCTGCCTAGCTATTGAAGGCGAAGAACCCGCAACTGATCTAGTAGACTGTGATGTCCCACCAGTGCCACCTCTATAAGGACACTCTCTTAACATATGGCCTAGACGACCACAAGAAAAACAAGCACCCGTACCGGCGCGACACACCCCAGAATGGAACCTACCACACTGGGTGTATTGAGGCAAAAATGGCCTCGACTGACTGGAACCCCTATCTCCCTGAGACCCTGAAGCTCTAGAGATCTGACCGGCCCCTGCATTCCCGGGGCTGTAAAACCCCCCGCCGGAAAATTGTGGAGGAGCACTCAGTGCTGGCTGAAATGTAGACCTAGCTCATTCCGAGGCCGCCCGCCTAAAGTTACCTGAAACCTGCCCCGGCCTCTTGCTGGGTATCAGACCGCCTGGCCCTCTCTCTGTCCTCGATCCCCTGTGCATATGCCTACATCCTGACAATATCCATACCTGGCTGAAGGGCCACTCCCATGCATGCAATAATCATATAACGGTCTAGCCCCATCACATAGCGGTGAACTCTGTCCGCCATACCAGCCACAATAGTGTGCGCATACCTGGCCAACGAGTCAAACTCCAGGTTGTACTCCTTGATGGTCCTCCCATTCTGCCTCAATGACAAGAACCTATCAACACGGGCTCTCCTCATCTCAGGAGGCAAAAAGTGATCAAGAAAGGCCTCTGTGAACTCATCCCAAACTGCTGGACGATCACCCACACCCCTCGACAATTCCCAAGATTCAAACCAGTTCAACGCAATATCGCGTAACCGGTAAGAAGCTAACACCACTGACTCTGTCTCCGAGGCCCTAAGCACCTGCATAGTCCGCTGTAGCTGCCGAACAAACTCATAAGGATCATCCTCAGATCTCGAACCATAGAACTCGGGTGGACTACAACCCAGAAAATCCCGAATCCTTAAACTGTCGGCTCTAGGGTTAGCTACCTGCTCCTGTCGGCGCTGCCCTACCACTATGCTAGTCAATAACCTAATCTGCTCTCCATAAACTCTAAACTCTGCCATCGCCGCGGAATGGAGGGTCGTATCGGAACCTCTCGAGCCGCGCACGTTTCGCCTCTAATACCGTCGCAGAATCGAACTTGCTACCGAGCCACAACCTCAGACATAATCTGGGCCTGAGTACTGATAACCCTCTATGTACCACTAGCGCCTCTGCCGCTTTGCCCTTCGGGCCCCAGTCGCTTCCGCGAGGCATAGCTGATTCATATACATAAGAATACGTCAGAGACGGATCATCCTAATAACACAGCTCTACTGCACGATCTCAGAGTAGGAAGAATGGAAACCAATCCTAAATGTCCTGCAGCCTCCTGATTATAGATGTGGTGCACAACACACCGATAATCAAGACTCTACTAGACACGGTCTGTAGACACTTTCTGAGGACTAACTGCTCTGATACCACTTTTGTCACGACCCGACCCAGGCCCACGACTGGTGCTCTACCTGGGCACCCTTACAGGTATACATCAGAGAAAATCAGCGAAACATACATAAAACTATTAATAAATGAAAAGAAATCAATAAGGAATAACCAACAGGTTAGCCGATAAGGCTACCTCCCTGGATAAATAAATACATAACCGAAAGCAGTTGCCTCCTTTCTTTTACAAACTGACCCACAAAATATGACTACAGACCTCTAAGAGTTTTAACATAACAACTGTGACGGGACAGGGCCCCGCCATTCCCCTGAATATACATGAGTCTACAACCTCAGGGAAACCGTACCAAAAGATAAGCCTCCGGAGTTAATGGAGCTTTTTCCCAAAACTGAACCGAGATCCTAAGAGCAAGGATCACCAACCTGTGTACCTAATACCTGCGGGCATGAACGCCGCTTCAAAGGGGTCGATAACAACAATTTAATATGGAAAGAAAATAAGATACAGTAAACAAATCATAATTGTACAAAAGAATGACAGGGGCAAGTATATAAAAATAAATATCAGATCCTACCGTGTCACTACAATCTCGTGGACTTAATCGCACTTTATTATCTTTTCCCATTTTTCAATAAAAGTTATAGTCAACTTCTTACGTACATACTTAGGAAAAATCATCGAGTTCATAAACATATAACTTACGTATCTTGCATAATATAATCCGGCCCTTTATGGAGGGACGCCTCATTTTGGAGTTCAATTTGATTATCCATACGTGATAATGTAACCCGGCCATTTGCGGGACACGACGAATTCATAAAAATCTTCCCACGAAGGTATACTGCTCGGCCCATTCTGGGACGCGATAAGTCATGTAAGTCTGCCCATAAAGGTGTACTGCCCGACCCATTTCTGGGACGCGATAATGTCATATAGTCTGCCCATAAAGGTATACTTCCTACCATTCACGACGCGATAATGTCATATAGTCTGCCCATAAAGGTATACTGCCCGGCCCATTCCTGGGACGCGATAATGTCATATAGTCTGCCCATAAAGGTATACTGCCCGGCCCATTCCTGGGACGCGATAATGTCATATAGTCTGCCCATAAAGGTATACTGTCCGGCCCATTCCTGGGACGCGATAATTTCTTTACATAACATTTTAAACCCTCTTTTCACTTCTTCTTAAGTCGTTGTAACAACTTCCCATAAAGCTATTATAACAACCTTTTCAATTTAGAGAACTTAAGGCACTTTTATTCCTTATTACTTTAGGGAAAATTAAACTCAAAAGTACTACGTACATACCTACTTAAAAAGAATCTTAAAACTCCTCCTCTTTTTAAATCAATAAACTTCTTCTTTTGAAAACTCATGTTACATTCTCTTTTGAAATCAAGCCTCTTAACTTTTTAAATAATTCATGGCAACCAAACTTTTTAAATCAAATCATTCATTTCTTTAAGAATCAAGTCCCATAACTTGAAAAGTAAAGTCTCATAACCTTTTTAGAAATCAAGGTTCATAGTCTTAACACTTCATAACATAAACTCTTTTAATTTAAGCAACATATACTTTTATGAGTTGTGAATAGGTTATACTCGTTTATAACGATCTTATTAAAGCAGCCATGATCTAGAAAATGTAATACAATTTTGTCTTATCTTAGTTTCTATTCAGATGGAGAATTCTACTAATTTTAATATAATTGATTGTCGATACATTTTCTTTATTAACGTTGCAATGGCTTGTTCGATACTTATTCTCATTCGTGCAGTAAATTAACAAAGTCAACTCGACTTCAATTACTTCCTAACGACTCTTACCAACATCCCCCATAAGACTTGCTAAGAATTTAGGATAACTTAGACATAACTTTTTCCTAGAGTAAATCAACATACATACCTCTTAACTTCTAAGAGTATAAGGAATCATGAAATAACACCACATGTATATTCCATACATAGAATCATGCCAAAAGAAAGAAGAGGTTCACATACCTCGCGAAGATTATCGACAAGTAGCAAAATGCTTCAAAGTACTTCAACCTTGATAGTTATTCCATCCCTTAAGTAGAATACGCTATACGTAGTACTTCAACCTATAATGGCCATAATACGTCTATTAACCTCTACCTTCAAACGTAGAATATTCTAAGTGAAAAATCACCAAATTCTACGGAAAATCGGACAACACTTCCTTTGTTTCTACATACTTTTCCACCTTTTTCAAGGCCCGAATTTAACAACCAAACATGCCACATTTAAGGCCCAACAATTCAGCTATCCAAAGGGGATTACACACCTTAACAGGACGTGTAAAATTCTGCCCCACAATAATACAAAACAATCCAATAATTCCATGCCATTCTCGGCTATAATGTATCATACTACAAAGTCTTATCCAATTCCTTATTCAATCCAAGTTGTTTAGTCTAACATATTACATAGCCGCAATTGATTATAACAACTACAATATTCAATTAGATAACATGCGACGAATCTAACTATAGACCAAATTGTATTTCAATTTCAAATGGCTAACAAGGTCATTTCGGATCTTAGGCTTCCAATATCCATAACACTTATAAATCTCCAATACATATCTCATGCTTGTTTATAATCATCACTACAATAATATGAAATCCTATAACACTTAAGAGAATAAGATTATTACCTAGACAAGACTTAATCCGTCTTTAAGATCCGAAGTCGCTCCTTAGCAACTTAGTGCCTCTCCTTGACACTCCAATACGCCACTTGAAGCCCTTAGAAGTTCACAACCAACTTTCCTTCAATATCCAATCCAAACCTAAGAAAGCGATTTAGGTTTTCACCTTGCGACTAGTGCAAAAATGACACTTTTCCGGGATCTTTCTATTGAGATACCCTTACAATATCCTTAGGAACCTTAATTTAAAGTATTGGGATTATTGAACAATAAACGAAAAATTTTGTCATGAGAAGAGGGGCAAACCCGAGAGCTATGTAGACAAGAACAATATTTCTTGAAATTTTTTCTAAGTATGGGAACTTGTCTTGCTAGTAGTATGCTTATATAACCATATGGAGGGTCAAGATTAGAACAAATGGGTGGCTTGGATGTGCTTCATTAAAAGATCAAGCCAAGTGGGCTCTTTGACTAAGTCAATAATCTCAAGCTCTTAGCTTGCAAGACTTAGTCATCTTTACATAGGTCAAATGACCATTAAGTCTATGGTCTAATCGACCAAGATCAACCAAGGGGGGGTGACACGTGTCACCCTCCCATTCGTCACAATATTTCGTTTCCCGACATTTCCATAATTCCGATAAATTTTTACTAGTCTCAAATCTTAACATTTTTTAGTCCTTACGTACGTTCTTATAAACATGTCTTGGAAATACGGGGTGTAACACGATAAATGCAAGAGATCAGCGATATTGGAGAAATTTCAGCAGGTGGTCAGGTCTCGGGTTGCAAATGTATGGGAAAGTGTAAAGTTGGTCCTAATGTCAAGGTCTCATGGTGTAGTAGTGCGTTTCAAGCCAGCGACTCGGTCCCAGTTAACTTTGGTCCTACTGCTAGTAGTAATTCTCTTTGTATTGGAGTTTATGTGAGTCATGATTGCAGCCAATTTACTTGATATATATCAAGAAGTAGGGCTGGCTGACCCTTAAATGTTCTTTTCCTTCATTATTTTAGTACCACTACATGTAGTAGGTATAGGATAACAAGGTTGTCTTTTCGGATTTTGACGATAGGTTTGAATTGCTTTTTGTTAATGTAAATAGGGAAAATGGTCATATTTGCCATCCAACTTTCGAAAAAGGGTCATATTTGTCTTTCGTTAAAGTTTTAGGTCAAATATACCATCAACGTTAGCAAAGTTGTTACATATGCGCTCTTTGGACGGAAATGCCATATGGACGCTACATTGAATCCACGTGGCAAATTAGAAAAATAAACAAAAGCCACGTGGAAATAAAAAAGTCTTTCTTCCTGACAATTGTGGATCCCCTGGCCGTCCCTCCCCTCCACCCATCTTCTCCGTTCCTTGTTCTTTCACTCTTCTGCTTTTTGTTTTTTTCTTTCTTCCTCTTTTGACAATTTCATTTTTCCTTATTTTCTTCTAAATCTACATCCAAAACCGAGAGCTTTACCTTCTCATTCACCCCCTAAAGTTTATTTCATACTAACATAACACTCATTTCGACTTTTTTTTGAACACCTTCTTTCATTTCCCAACATTTATTTTCCATTTTATTTGGTAAAAAGTTAAGCTCATTTGCTATTTTAGTATTCTAGTGGTTTAATTTAATCTTTTGAAATATTGGTGGTTAGATGATAACAATACAAAAATAACACATGTAAATAGTACCAGAATTGGGTGTTTTGATGGGCTGACAGCGGTGATGAAGAAGGGGGTGAGGTAAGAGTTGTGGTCGGAGTTGGCAGTGATTGGAACATTGATGTTGTAGTGGTTGTTTCTCACGGTAGTACTTTGGTGGGTTGTTGTGTCTGTTTTTCGGCGTCTGGGAGTCGATGGTTGTGGCGGTGGGTAAGGTAATGACGACGTGAGAAGAGAGAGGGAAAAATCCGTGGCTGCATCGGCGGGGTTGGAGGTGGCGGTGGATGTTGAAGATGACCAGAATAATAAATTTTTTCCAGCAATTTGCAGGTGACGATCGAAAAGTTGCTGGTTTTCTGGTGATTTAAAGTGGAGGAGGGTTGTGCCAAAACTTGCTAGTTTTCTGGTGGTTTAAAGTGGATGAGGGGTTGTGGCAGTGTTGGTTCTGGAGGTGTAGTGTGTTGTGGTCGATCAGAGAAGAGGGATAGGGGAGGTTGGTTGTGGTGACGTTGGTGGTCGTGGTTGGCGGAGACGATGGTGAACCAACCACTCCGACCTCCAACAACTACCACTCTGACCTCTAACTCCCTCACCGTCGCCATCGCCGATTTACAAATCTTATTTACAACCACCACACCTGATACATTTCGGCTTGTGGAAGACACAGATTCAAACAACAACAAATGCGGAAATTAAAATAATTAGAAAATTGGGAATGAGAATTGAAGAAATTGGGATGAGAAAAGAGGGGATAGAAGCAAGACCTGATTAGTAATAAATTTATGGACAAACTTGGAAATATGAAATCCAAATCCTCTCAATTGAATTCAACCAAAAGAACTTATACTATTCAATTTCAATAAAAGAGATGATTCAAATGAATCCACAAGTGAACAACTCAATTATGAAATTGATGGAATTGAGTTCAATAACCAACTAAAGAATCCACCTTAATTATCTATCACTAAATACTAATTAACACTACAAACTATCCTTAGATAATACTAACACACTCATATGAGTTCAATAGTTATCTTCAAAACTAAGGATAAAAATAAGGCTAATGGTTCCTTATATAGTATCCCTATTACAACAAAGACCCAAAAATGGCATTTGCACAAATAAACTAACATGGACCCTTCTCCTCTTGAGTTGCAATCATATCCTCGAATTTGCATTTCTAACCACATTGTGTGGCTTCCATCAATTGTCCCTCATCTCCATGATTCTTCCAAGCAATCATCCACACAATATATGCCTTTATGACTTATTCTTCCATGACCTTCAAAGGCCCTGTCTCCATCACCAAAAGGCATATGGCATGAAAATGCATGTCCGAAGCTCTATAACTGGTTTTAGCTTTCATAGTCGCCCATGAGCTTCCTAGGATCATATCATCCTCCCCTTTTTCAAAAGGATTCGTCCTCGAATCCGTACCTTGCAAGACATAGAAGAGTATGAGTGCATATCCTCGCACACAACAAATAAGGTAATCATCATAAGGTAAATGATAATACCTAAAGTAAGCAAAACATGCAACCAACACACTAAATGACTCACTTTGATGATATAACCAAGCATCACAAGGATCTGTTAAGACTATGTATCCCAATAATGCCCAAGACACTTGGCTATTCAAGACATGTTGACAAAAGGGTAAATTAAGGAACCCAATGCATTTAAGAAAATAAAAATGCAAGTTCACAGTGATCCTAGCATTCAAGAATCACATATTTTCCCTTAAGTCAAGAAACAAGTGATCTCCCTCACGGCTAAGTGCAACATCACAAACAAAATCAACCCAATTCAAGAGCCTAATTATTACACTAGTCCAACCCAAGAAAGGATCCACTATCAAGTCAACATCAGAGTCAAATACAAAGGTATCTCCCACACTATTTTGCTCACATTCTCCATGCAAGCCCAACATAAAATTAAGTAATAACACTAGTAAATAATCACATGAACGACTAGAAGTGTTACTACTATATTCATCACACAAAGAAATTACCCTCATGGCTTTAGAAAGCCCAAGAATAAGCCTGTGCCACGAATATATACCGTCCTCGAAAAAAATATAAGATGTGACATCATACCAAGTTGTTGGCCAATGAGGGTCCCTCCAATATCCCTCTTCAAGTCTCGTCCTTTGATAAAACTTCACAAATAAGTTAATCACATAATCAAGTTCATCAAGAGAACGGGTTTACCTTTAAGCTCATCGATCCTATGCCAAGATTTGAGTAACATCTCCTTCCCCTTTAGGTTAGAAGATCTAGTATAGCCCTTCCAAAAAGTATGTTCTTTTCCTTCCATGACTATCCACATGATCAACTATATCAATATCTTCACTAATTTGATGTTCATTATGCACATCACAAAGATCCTCAATCAGTGAGTTATCATAACAATCAAGTTGATCAACAGAAATATCCACACTAGTTGGACACAAATCGATCTTTCTAGAAGAATCAGACCGGTCATCAAAAGGATCAACTAGTGTTGGAACACCAATATCAACAACATTGTCAATAATCATTAAAGAATTATGCTCACAACATGATAAATACTCATTAAGGTCACATAAAGACAAGATATCATTCATACCCAAGTCAACAACATAAACATTCATATTTATTGAACTGTCGAGATTAGCTATTTTATCTTGAAATTCACACAAAGTATCTGTTTTACCGTGGTTTTCAATGATGGTGTACATTTGCTCTTTTAGGAAGCCTTTAACTATCTCATGAGCTTTAAAAGTTTGAGGTTCATCTTTTGGTTTGCTTCCAAGAATACATACACCATTATCAAGACAACTAGAAAAGAAGGAAAAGTTACATGAATTAGACTTGGGTTGTGATAACCCAATCACATCACTCCACACAACCTCTCCTTTTTAATCTCTAGAATTGTCACTTTTATCTCCCTTACTCCTCTCAATATTTTCTCACTCAATTTCATGGGAGTTGGGGCAAGTGTTAAAAATCTCCTGTGAAGGATTTGGTAAACCCTTCACTTCTTCTTCCCCTTTGGCTTCACTTGCATTCACCTCGAAATTAGGATTCATGGGTGGAAATAGAAGTTTTCCAATAGCATCCACTATGCACTTGTACCATTCATGCTCATATGTAATCCTATATTCTTGGAACCAAGGATATCCTAAACATATGTGACAAGTATCCATGGGCAACACATCACACTAAATTTTTGCTTGGTACTCACCATGTGTAATGAATACCTTAACTTTTCCTATCAATCCAATATCCTTCCTCATCATAATAAAGATAATGTATCATCACAAAAGGTATCCTCAACCATTTAACCACATGAGGGGTGATGAAGTTTGTATAACAATCATCATCAAGCATAAGAGAGAATTTCGCACATTCACAAACATTCACCTTGGTTTTGATGGTTCGCCTCTTTGGATCAATCCCATCTTGATACACTGGGTTCCCTCTACTCCCAATGCCTATCGATGTTTCCCTACTACCTTCAACATCATATTCATATTGAGAACATGACACATTTGTATTAGGATAAGGAACATAAGACCTTGTACTTCTTGAAGTAGGAAATATACACTCTATTTTCCTTCTAGGATGACTTTTACCTCCTCCAATCCACACACTTATACCATCTTGCTTAGTTGTTACACCCCATAATTCCAGGGCATATAAGTGAGAACGTAATTAAGGAAATAAGATTTGAATGTTGGAATAAAAATATATTTACATATTATAGTTTTGGATACAACAAATGTGACGACGAGAATTAATACTAGTAGTTAAATTCTTTCCAACGAAGTTATGGACTTAGTGTTGTATTATTAAGTCTTGGCATTGAGAATGTAAGGTCCATTGAAAATTACAAGATTTTGGCTAAGTGTGGGATTATTTTTGTGAAGAGGAACACATGTGGACTAAGAGGGTGACACATGCCCCTCCCCACTTGTGTTATAAGCTCCAATTATATACATGTATAGCAAGAATTATGTTCATAAAAATATCTTCTCCTTCAAACTCTTATCTCTACCTTCTCCTACAAGTTTTCGAAAACCATAGCCAAGTGAAGAACAAGATTAACTTATTTTTCAAGATTAAGTTCCTTAACTAAGTTCTAAACCAAGTTAATACTCAAAACAGTGGGTCACAGTTTTGGGCTGAAAAACTGTCTTGAAACCCTAAGCTTGGAGATGAACTTTTTGAAAGAAAAACAAGAAAGTAAGATGGTTACAAGCTTGTAAAGGTACATGCATGTTGTTGTGACTTAGGGACTATTTTTGTGCTAAAGCTAAGGTAAGATTTCTTATTCCTCTTAAAGAATAATGGAAGTTAAATGATGTTGTAGTTAAGGGATGAACTTGCGTTAATAGAAATGGAGAATAAGAAGTGCATGTGACAGTTTTGGAAAGTTAGCCGATTTATGGATTGTTTTTATTATATTGGATTCGTTGGTTGTTATTGTTATTATCGTCACTAATTTCATGTTAGATTGAAGGAAATATTGTTATTGAAAGTTGAAGTAGTTTATATAAAAGTGTTGAAACAAGAATTGGATTATAAGGAGTTATGAAAATGGATTTGGTATTGGTTGTTGGCCGAGACATGTATGAAACTGTTGGACGCTGTTGTGCTATTTTAGGGACTGTTTTGTGGAGATATAATGCTGGAAATTTAGTTACAATTATGCATGTTTAATGTGGTAATTGCTAACGTATGTCCTAAAGGATTAAAGGTATAGAATGGTGTAGAAATCTTCACATTTTACCCTCGTTGTTGTTGGAATATGGACTATTTTAGTGGACTATTTTAATATGGATTAACATGTGAAGTAGGTGTGTCGATCACCTTGGTTGTTGGTTTGAACTATCCTTAATTGGTGCTTGGTTATTGATGCTATTGGCATTGTTTGTAAGTTGTAGATTTATGTATAAATAGAGGAAATGCTGCCCAAATTGTCATATGAAAAGAGAACCATTATTTGGTATATGACCTACACTAGTAAGCATGAAGTTGATAGACGTGTTATTGTTATTATAGGTTGAAGTACTAATTGAGGCGTATTTTACTTATCGAGTTGGTATAGACGATAAGGTATGTGAAACTATCCTTTCTTCTTTTGGCATGATGTATATGAAATGGGTGTACGACGGACGTACGTAATACCATTGGATCCTAATTTCTATTGATACATGATATGATAGTGTCTTGGTTTTTCTAAAATGAAAGTTCATTTTAAAGATTTTTTTAGAGTCAATGATGATTTAAATTGCACATGGTTGCTCATGATAACTATTCGTGCAAGTGTTATTATTTCATTTCACCGCGTTCCATAATGGGCCGGGCAGTTACCGCATCCCATAAAGGGCCGGACAATATATGATTTCACCGCGTCCCATAATGGGTCGAGCAGATTCGTGCACAGTCCCCTATATGTTCACCGCGTCCTTCACTAGAGAACCGAGCAATATATGTATATGATTCCATGGACAGACATTCATGATTTTGAAATGACTCTCATATTTTAAAAGGCACAGTTGACTCTCTATTTTTACAAAGGTACATCTGACTTTTATTTTATATGGCACGGGTGGATCTGATATTTTGATTATCATACTTGTCCCCTGTCATCTTTTGGCCAGTTATGATCTTATTTACAGTACATTATGCTTACATACTTGGTACATTGTTGTACTGACCCCCTTCTCCGAGGGGTTGCATTTCATGCCCACATGTATAGGTACTCAGTTTGGTGATCCTCGAGCTTAGGATCTCTTCTCAGATTTTTGAGATAGCTCCATATTCCGGGGCTTGTCATTTTGGTACAGATCTTTGATTATAGACTTATGTATATTCAGGGGTACGGCGGGGCCTTGTCCCGTCACATTTCATTATCATACTCTTAGAGGTCTATAGATAGGTGTGGGTGGTAAATGTATTTATGGTCTTGTGTGAGTTGTAGTTCATTTTGGACATCGCTATGTACAGTGGCGGCCTTATCGGCTTGCCTATTTTATTATATGAGTTTACTACTACAGTTCAGGGGACAATATCCCTTTGTTATATGGCGTTACGAGTCTCAGTTGATTATATATGATGTGCGGGTATAAGGGTGCTCAGGTAGGGCACCAGTCACGGCCCGTCGGCTCGGATCGTGACAAAAGTGGTATCAGAGCAGTTCGTCCTCGGAATATCTACATACCGTGTCTAGTAGAGTCTTGGGTATGGGTATGTGTGCACCATACTTATACGCAGGAGGCTGCCAGACATTTGGGATTGGTTTCTATTCTTTCATCTCATAGGTCGTGCGATAGAGCTATGTTAGTAGGATAATCCCTCTCTAACGAATTATTGTGTTTCAGCTATGCCTCCAAGGAAAGCGACTGTTGCCCAGAAGGGCAAATTAGTAGCAGGAGCTACTAGTCAGACCGAGAGAGTTACTAGGGCTCATGCCTAGTCTATGCCTGAGATTGTGCGCCAGTCGGCGAGCTCTGTTACACCGCCATCACCAGAGGAGCTTAGAGCAGCAGCAACTCGAGAGGCCCCGATACCTGAGCCTCCAGTTCCTCAGCCAAGGGCAGAGGATAGGGCCATGAGAGATGCCGTTCAGCTGCTGACTAGATTAGTGGCAGGGCAGACCCGCAGACAGGGACTAGGAGTTGACCCTAGGTCCGACAGTTTGAGGGTTCGTGACTTCTTGAATTGTAACCCTCCAGAGTGTTTTGGGTCACAGCCCGAGGATGATCCGCAGGAGTTTATCCGACAGATGCAGCGTGCACTGAAGGTAATCAAGGCTTCGGACACTGAGTCTGTTGAGTTGGTTTCGTATAGGATGCGGGATATAGCTACTAACTGGTATGAGTCTTGGGAGTTGTCTAGGGGAGAAGATGTTCCTCCAGCTACATGAGATGAGTTTACAGAGGCATTCCTTGGTCACTTCTTGCCTCCAGAGATGAGACGAGCCAGAGTCGATAGATTCTTATAGTTGAGGCAGGGTGGCAGGAGCATTCGGGAGTATAGTCTCGGGTTTGATTCATTGGCCAGATATGCACCTACTATCATAGCTGATATGGCGGATATAGTACATCGTTACGTGATGGGACTAGACCGATATCTGATTGATGGTTGCATGGCAGTGGCTCTTCAGCCAGGTATGGATATTGCCCGAATACAGGCATATGCACAGGGGGTAGAGGACCGACATAGAGGGCGTCAGTCAGATAGAGATCACGACAGAGCCCAACATAAGAGGGCTAGGTCGGTTCGATATTTTAGTTAGTTTCGAGGCAGGCAGCCTCAGCAGCAGGTCAGATATTCTTCTCATCCAGCATAGAGTTCACCCTCACAGTCTACAGGCTGGAGGTTTAACCGCTCAGGGTATTCAGGAGCTGGTCAGAGCTCCAGGGCTTCAGGTTCGCAGATATACAGGGCTTCTAGCCAGTCGAGGCCATCTTTACCTCAGTGTACTCAGTGTGGTAGGTCCCATACTGGGATATGCCGTTCCGTTACAGGTGCTTATTTTTCTTGCGACCGTCAAGGCCATATGATGCGAGAATGTCCTCAAAGAGGTGGTACACGTGGGATGACTCAGCCTACTGGATCAGTTGTTGGTTCATCATCTTCTATAGCTATGCGCCCTGCAGGGCAGGGTGTTCATACGCCAGCAGGCCGTGGCAGAGGTCGTGGTGGAGTTTCTAGTTCTGGCGGTCTTTCGAACCGCATTTATGCTTTGGCCAGTAGACACGGTCAGGAGGCATCACCGGATGTTGTTACAGGTATATTATTGATCTTTTTCTGTGGCGTATATACATTGATAGATCCAGGTTCCACCTTATCCTATATATCTCCCCTTATTGCTAGTAGAGTCGGGATAGAACCTGAGTCGATAGAACCTTTTGAGGTATCTACACCGGTAGGAGATTCGGTCATGACTAGGCGGGTATATAAAAATTGTTTGGTGGGTATATATAGTCGTCATACCATAACAGATTTGATAGAGTTAGACATGACTGACTTTGATGTCATTATGGGTATGGATTGGTTGGATTCTTGTTATGCTAACGTTGATTGTAGAGAGAAGTTGGTTCGATTTCAGTTTCCAGGCGAACCAATATAGAGTGGAAATGGAATACAGCATAGCCGAGGGATAAGTTTATTTCATACCTCAAGGCAAGGAAGATGGTTAGAAAAGACTATATTTATCACTTGGTTTGGGTGTATGATACAGAAGCTAAGGTACCGACTCTTCAGTCAGTTCCGGTAGTTAGTGAGTTCCCAGATGATATTCCAGGTCTTCCTCCAGAACGGGAGATATATTTCACTATAGATGTACTACCAGATACCCAACCCATATCTATTCCTCCTTATAGAATGACACCGGCAGAGCTGAAGGAGTTGAAGGAGCAACTGAGAGACTTGTTGGAAAAAGGCTTCATTAGGCCTAGTACATCACCTTGGGGAGCTCCGATATTATTTGTGAAGAAGAAAGATGGGTCGTTGCGGATGTGTATTGATTATAGGCAGCTGAATAAGGTAACAATTAAGAAAAGGTATCCCCTCCCCAGGATTGATGATTTATTTGACCAGTTGCAGAGTGCTAAGTGTTTTTCGAAGATAGACTTGCGGTCAGGTTATCATCAGGTACGGGTCAGGGAGGCAAATATTCCAAAGACAACATTCAGGATCCGATACAGACATTATGAGTTTAAAGTGATGTCTTTTGGGTTGACCAATGCTCCAGCATTATTTATGGATTTGATGAACCGGGTGTTCAATCCATTCTTGGATATGTTCGTGATTATATTCATTGATGATATTCTGGTCTATTCACAATCAGAAGAGGAGCATGCAGACCATTTGAGGACAGTACTTAGGGTACTCCAGCACCGGAAGTTGTATGCCAAGTTTTCTAAGTGTGAATTTTGGTTGGCCTCAGTGGCATTCTTGGGGCATATTATCGAAGCCGATGGTATTT
The DNA here is from genome assembly GCA_029844215.1 of Przewalskia tangutica. Taxonomy (NCBI): domain Eukaryota; kingdom Viridiplantae; phylum Streptophyta; class Magnoliopsida; order Solanales; family Solanaceae; genus Przewalskia; species Przewalskia tangutica. Next base: position 102,830,797 of record CM056726.1, read on the forward strand.
GGGTGGATACAGAGAAGATTGAGGCAGTTAAGACTTGGCCCAGACCTATGACACCTAAGGAGGTACGTAGTTTTCTGGGGCTAGCAGGGTATTACAAGAGATTTGTGGAAAAGTTTGCCTCGATTTCAGCGCCTTTAACAAGGATAACTCAGAAGGCAGCTAAGTTCTAATGGACGGATGCTTGTGAGCAAGGTTTCCAGTTTTTGAAAGACAAGTTGACCACGACTCCAGTTCTAACTCTTCCGAAGGGACTAGAGGGTTATGTCATTTATTGTGATGCTTCAGGTATTGGGCTAGGTTGTGTGTTGATGCAGCATGGTAATGTTATAGCTTATGCATCCCGACACCTCCGGAAGCACGAGAAGAATTACCTTACTCATGATTTGGAGTTAGCGGCAGTGATACATGCCTTGAAGATATGGAGACATTATTTATATGGAGTTCATGTTGATATTTATACGGATCACAAGAGTCTCCAATATATCTTGGTTTCTTAGCTTGCGCAATCACACCAGTTTTGTCATAATAGATCGTTATTGGATGACTGACACTTGGAACAACCCCTAGTTCTTTTAAGAACTTAGATATCGGGACTTCTTTACCAACTTCCGATCCAATAATGTACTCGGCTTCAGTTGTCCAATCAGTAGTGGTTTCTTGCTTGGAACTTTTCCAACTTATTGCTCCGCCATTGAAGATGAAGGCATATCCAGAATGTGACTTGATGCCTTGACCTATAGAAAGACCTCATCTCTTGGAGTTTTCCATTGAGAAACATCTTAACACTTTGTCTATGTATGTAGACTGTGACATCCCTAACAATGTATTAGGTCTATCTCTGTAGATCCTAGTTCCAAGAATGTAGCAGGCTTAACCTAAGTCCTTCATCATAAAGGTGTTGGATAACCATTCCTTCAGTGATTGCATAACAGACTTATCATTTCCCATTATTAATATGTTATCTACATATATGATAATGAAAACAATACCCCATTCCTTGCTTTTACTATAAACACATGGATCATCCTTATTTCTGATAAAGTCAAACGATTTGATAGCTTTGTCAAAGCAAATATTCCAACTCATTGAGGCTTGCTTAAGTCCATAAATGGACTTTTGTAGTTTGCACACTGCTTTGGGTTTTGACTTGGATGTAAAACCTTCGGGCTATATCATATATACTTCTTCAATTAGATTTCCATTTAGGAAAGCGTTCTTAACATCCATATGCCAAATATCATAATCATAATATTCAGTTATTGCAAGCAAAACTCGATTGGACTTAATCTTTGTAATTGGCGAATAAATTTCATCATAATCGACCTCAGACATCTGATTGTAACATTTTGCTACCAACCTAGCCTTGTAGGTTTGCACCTTTCCAAATGCATCACTCTTATTCTTGAAGATCCATTTGCATCATATGGGTCTAACTCTAGTTGACAATTCAACCAAGTTCCAAACATGATTGGCATACATTGAGTCCATTTCAGATTTCATGGCTTCTTTCCATCTTTGTGAGTCAATGTCTAACATAGCCTCGCTGTAGGTTGTAGGCTCATCATCATCAGGAATATCTATCTCATTTTGACTTTCAACAAATAGATTAAGTCTTTCAGGCTGTCGATGAGTCCTAGTGGACCTACAGAGTTAGTTATTTTGCGTTTATGTGGTTCTTGTATTCTGATCATGAGAAAGTTCTTGCGTGTTTCCACCATTATGAGAGTCTTCAGGAATATCATCTATATGTGTTTCCTGAATGGAAGGATGTACAACCATTGTATCATCTTTCATTGGTTATGTATGAGAATCTTGCATTTCTGCATCAATCCTTACTTCACTCCCACTGGCTGAAGGTTGCACTCTAAGTAACACACATTCACCAAATACTCCCACTGAATTCTTGTCTAGGTCATTCGACAAGGATTCAACCTCTATGTTGCTTTGTGGTTCTTGAATTTCTTCAAGTTCTATCTTATTGTAACTCTGTTCCATGTAGACATAATATTCTTCAAGGAAAGTTGCATTTCTGGAAACAATAAGTTTGTGTTCTCCAGGAAGACAGAAATAGTATCCTCTCGTTTCTTTAGGATACCCCACAAAGTAATATTTCTCACTTTTAGATTCCAACTTGTCGGTAAGCATCTCCTTTACATATGCAGGGCAACCCCATGCTCACATATGTGTAAGAGCAGACTTCTTGTCATGTCATATCTCATATGGTATTTTCTCTACTGACTTTGAAGAAATTCTATTCAGAACATAGATTGAGCTTTGTAAAACATAGCCCCAAAGGAATGTTGGAAGAGCTGAGAAGCTCAACATGGATCTAATCATATATAATAAGGTTCGATTTCTCCTTTCAGCAACACCATTCATTTGTGGTGCTCCAGGAGGTGTCCATTATGATTGGACTCCATGAAGCTTCAAATAATCCAGAAATTGTTTACTCAAGTATTCATCCCCTCGATCTGATCGAATGGTCTTGATACTCTTTTCAAATTGTTTCTCTACTTCTAACTTATACTCCTTGAATTTCTCATAGGATTCGGACTTGTGTTTCATAAGATACACATACACATACCCATACCTTGTGAAATCGTCTGTAAAAATAATGAAGTAAGGAAAACCCCTCTTAGCTTGAGTTGAAAATGACCCACATACATCTGTATGGACCAACTCAAGTACCTCTTTGGCTCACACACCCTTCTCAGAAAGTGTTTTGTTGGTCATCTTTCCTCTCAAGCAAGATTCACAATCACCATAGGACTCCAAGACAAATGGTTCTAGGTAGTCTAACTTTCTTAATCTTGCTTTCCTTGATTCATTGATATGACCAAGTCTACAGTTCCATAAGTTGGTGGGATTTCTTGGATTACTTATTTTAGCTCGTTTGTTTTGCACATCGAGAATTTCACGATTATAATTGAAAATATATAAACCATTCACAAGCGGAACATTTCTACAAACAATACAATTAAAAGATAGTATATAACTGCCATTAGCACTATAAGAGGAAAACCCCCCAATGTCTAACATTGGAATGGAAATAATATTACTCGTAATCGAGGGAACAAAATAACAATTATTTAGTTCCAGCACAAACCCCAAAGGTAAATCTAATCTATAAGTTCCTACGTGCTCAACATCAACTCGTGATCCATTTCCAATGTGTAGGTCCACCTCTCATGGTCTAACATTTATGTTGACTATTGGCCCCTGCACAATATTACAAATGTGTGAGCCACGTGTTGTATCCAATACCCAACAATGAGAATTACTTATATACATATTAATCTCAATGACAAACATACCATGTCCAACAGGTCCAGAAGCACCTAGTGTCTTGTCTCATCTTGGACCAGTGCAATCTTTCTTCCAATGACCCTTCTACTTGCAGTTAAGGTATACGTCCCTGGCAAACTTAGACTTTTTCTGAACACCTCATCTGGGTTTCAAGACTGTGGGTTTGGCACCAGTCTTACCCTTATTCTTCTTGTTCTTACCTTTAGGTTTGAACCTAGTAGATGAGCCCACCATGGGCACAAGCTTTCCCTTTGAAGTAGATGATTCATAGGCCTTTAACATGTTGTGAAGATTTGGAAGATTCACATTGGTTTCATTCATGATGAAGTTCACAATGAAATTCTCAAACGAACCAGGAAGTGAATTCAAAATCAGGTTAACAGACACATTCTGGGGCAGCTTCCTTCCAATCGAAACCAACATTTCTATCAACCCAATAATTTTCAGAACATGATCAGACACTTGGCCCTAGGGCTGCCAGTGGGCCGGGTCGGGCCCACTAGGATCGAAATAGGTGGGGTCGGGACGGAGAGGGCGGGTCGGGCCGGGCCAGGCGGACCCATCGGGCGGCTTGGTCGGGACGATTTCGGCCTGACTGCGGGCCCTTTTTTTTTTAATTTTTCCACTAAATTAAAAATACTAAATTACTAACAAAGTAACATATAGTCATATTATAGTGATAGTCATATACTCATATAATACTATAATAGTATACTCATATATATTTATAAACTAAATAATTAAACAAAGACAAGAAGAGTGTAATAAAAAACGTTCCAAGGCTGTTTTTGTGCCTCTTATATTATTAATTATTTCATTGAAATATACAAGATTCAGAATTACAACATTGTAGAAGACATAGAAAAAATTACTAAAATTTCAATGAAATATATTACCAATTTGAAAATACTCTTTCTAGTTTCTTTATAATTTCGTGTGGTTCTTCGGTTGGAATTGGTATATCTTGGTCAAATTGTTCCACGTCGCTACTCATGCCTTCAGATAAGATGTCGTTGTAGTTTTCGTCTTCTTCTTCGTTAATCTCTGGGTGACCGCACCTTCTTCGCTCCGCTCGTATCCAATCTCTGAATAGTACCGTCATCTCCAAGCTGTCTCCGGCTAATGAGTGTCTGTGCTCTCCTATTTGAAATCTTCCTGCAGAAAAAGCGCTTCGTGCGATTGATGGCGCCAATGTTCAAAATATCTCGGGCCATCATTGAAAGTGTCGGAAATGTCTTCTCATTCTGCATCCAATATTTCAGCAAGTCTTCCTTTCCGTCTTCATTGACAACTGCTTGGTAAGGTAAAGTGCCCTGCAAAACAAAAACATCGAACTCGCTAATTTGGTTAGCAGTGCTACCACCGCACATTCTATTTCTGAGGCTTTCAATACTGTCCGCAGAAACAACATGTCTTTTTTGAGGCTGTGTTGAAGCAGAAGAAGATGGTACGAAAGCCGGTTGATTACTAGCACTTTCTTGCATTCATCTTCTACGCTATCCAACACTTCTTCTAGCGTTTGTTCAATAGGTGGCTCAACATTTAAATTTTTGGGAGTTGGAGGTGGTAGTACGTCCATACAGTTATAAATATTTTCAATAAGACTTTTACAACCGTCTACTTTAATAGTCGGGTTTAATACAACACCAATAATATAAATAGGGGGAATAGGAATAAAATATTTCTTTAATTTCATAAACATTTTTTTAATAGCTGCCTTATAAGCAGGTTTTTCCATATATTCTTTAAGAAGTAAAAATATTATAGCTATATAAAACAACATAGTTGAAATAGTAGGATAATATAAAGTAGAAAATTCTTTTGTTGCTCGTTGAAAATTCTCTAGAAATACAATAAGTTCTTTAATTTTGTCTCAATCACTATCCACAATCATATCAATTAGATTTTGATTATGGGCGTTAAAAAATAAAGTGATAGGTTTTCTATAGTCATAAGCAACAACTAGTTGGTCATATAACGAATTCCACCTAGTTGGTACTTCTTCGGGAATTTTTCTGTAAGATAGTCCACAATCGTGACAAGTTTTTTTATATTCTTTTCTCTGTTGAATTCTATTATTTTTAAAAATAAAGTTTATAGCAAATTATATTTTTTCAAGAATATCTTGAAAAAGTGAAAGACCATCCTTTACAACTAAGTTATAAATATGACACACACATTTGATATGAAAATGTTTTGAAAAAGACGGAGTTAAAACTTCTTTTAAAACATAAATAACAGAATTGTTAGAAGCTGCATTATCTAATGTAATACTCATAACTTTATCAGTTATTCCGTAATAATCGCAGACTAAATAAATATTTTGTGAAATAAAATCACCAGTGTGCCTACTATCTATATATCTATATGCTAAAATACGTTTTTGCAGAGACCATTTATAATCTATCCAATGACAAGTTACCGTTAAATAATCATGGCCGTTAGTACTACGACCTATATCAGAAGTTAGAGCGACTTTGCAATTTAAATGATATAATGAATAACGCAAATATTGTTGATATTCGTGTGCAAATTTAAACACGTCTCTCTTAACCGTTGATCTAGGAAAACCTTTATAAGCAGGATTATACATATCTCTAATATAATGAATAAAACCAGGCGATTCAGGAAATGAAAAAGGCAAACCTTCCACAACAACTAATTTTGCAAGTGCTTCCCTATCTTTATGTTTATCGTATTTAGGGCCTACAACTCCCCCCGTCATAGGGTTAATTTGACCTTGTACTTTGTCCGGGACAGTATGTGAACCTTGTCCCGATTGAGAGGACACTTGCTCACCATCTTTTTCAATAAGGTATTGGGCATGCAAGACTTTGTGTTTTTGCAATAGGTGTCTTGCTAAACCCCCCGTCCCACCATGACCTTGTCCAGTTTTAAAAGTATAAACATATTTACAAGTTTTACATATAGCTACTTGATTCGGTACGTCCCTATGAAAATATTTCCATACAGCTGATATTAATGGTCGTTTTGCCGGACCTCGTCTCATACTAGGGAGGATAGGAGGCATTTCACTAGTGGGTGTATCATCATCTACATTAGTATGTGTATCATCATCTAGAGTGTCATCTAAATTAAAATCTTCTTCATTTTGAGAATAAACATTTGTGTCAAGATCATATGTTATTTCAGGAAACAGTTCAGGATCCATAAAATCATCTTGTCTAGGAATACTAGAAGAAGTACTCTTGCCCTTGCCCAAAATTTTTTTTGTTCTTTTCATTTTAATTATGGTAATAAATAGTTAAAGACTTAAAAAGTTAAAGATAATGAAATTAAATGTGCTAAATGAAATAAAAACAAAATAATAATTTAATGAGAGAACGAATGTACCAAACGCCGACGTAGAGTCGATGTGTAATCGAGAGAGGTTGAAAATTGAAACTTTGCTCGATAGATTAATCCTCAAGCTAGTTGCCAACTTCACTCCCAATTCTCAAATTAATAAATAGAGTGAATATGTAGTAGACAATGTTGTATAGAAATTAGAGAAAATGTAGGAAGATTTGTGAGAAATAAGAAGAGAAAATGAGGTATTTATAGTTGGAAAATTAGGTTAAAGTGTAAATATAATAACTTAGGGGTTAAAAATAAATATAAAGGGGGTAGGGGGGTTGGGGGAAGCCAAAAATGGTCGTTGTCTAACGACCAAAATGTAAAATGGCTGTTAGACAACAGCTATTTTTGGCAAATGGCGGGACCGGGTCGGGCGGGACCATACCATGTCCCGTCCCGGTTCGAGCCCCGGACCCGGTATTTTTTTTTTAATTTCATCGGGGCCGGGACGGGATGGGACCGGGTCGGGCCCGGGCCGTCCCGGCCCACTGGCCAACCCTACTTGGCCCCCATAATTCAACTTACATTTGAAGAGGTCTCTCAACAATTCATACTCCATAGTCTGAGACTGTGAATCATAAAGACTTTTTAAATGTTCTAGTATCTCATATGGGCCCATGTTCTCATGTTGCCTCTGTAACTCTACAATCATGGAAGAAAACATGATACACTGTGCCGATGTATCATCATCCAAATGCTTCTGATAAGCAACCTTGTCAAACAAAGCATACTCAAAAGAATTTTCATCAGGAACTTTTGGAACAACTATGTCTAACACATACTCAATTTTCTTTTGTCTCAGTACCAAACACAAATTATGCAACCAGTCCGGATAATTAGCTCCAGTCAACTTATTAGTCTCAACCAAGCATTTTAATGACATATTCGACATTTTAAATAATCTGAAGAAATAGATAGACTGAAATTTAAACTCAAATATAATTTCTATGAACACATTCGTTAACTAATTAACATGACATTTAGTTTAATTAGCTCCCATTATTTTAACATATTCTATGACCCATGGAAGAATACAGACTTATATCAAATATGATAATAATGGGCCAAGATCTAAGTTCATATTATCTCCGCGTTTGCTAGGGCTGATAAGTTCAATAGTACAACCTGATAGGTCTCCAAACCAATTACAAACAATTTGCAACTCTTGGTTTGACCGACTGTTCTAAACAATCGATTTGTGTCCTTAGATTATTCCGACGCTATGGCGTCAAGACATAACTAAGTAAGTCAACCACGCGCGACAACAATCGTGCATCTAAGCAAGTTTGGCCTTGCAGAGCAAACACTAGGGTGTAAATACTCAAAAAGGTTTCTCACTCGCTACAACAAATACATGCATCTATGAAGAGTCTGAGTCCTTGTAGATTTAGAGCAAACACTAGGGTGTAAATACTCTTATAACCAAAAAGGATTTTGCACTCATTCAATTATAACTGATGCCCGTGGATTCCAAATCAGACTTATAATTAAACCGGGGAACATTTTAATCGGGGTTTTATCAAGATCCTTATTACGCGTGCTAGATCAAATAAAACACATATTTGGGCGTCACCTACCCAAACATGATTTAATGCGCTCCAACAAATACTGAGTGTCGCCTACCCAGACATGCGTGATGCGGTCTAACAAATACTGGGCGCCGCCTATGCATACATATATATGCACTCTATACTAATTATTTAAGGGTGTGTTTGGTTCGCACAGGGTAAACGAAATGGAATCCAGTAAGGGAATGGAAAGGAAATGAATTACCCTGATTGTTCCTATATATTTGGGTCTGTTTCAGAAACGGAATAAAAATAGGGTCCGGGGGTCGGGGGTCCAGGATCCGGGTAATGAATTGGGAAAATATAATGGAAATACCTATGGGGGTGGGGAATCAATGTAAGAGAATGGAAAAAGAAAAGAGGGCAAAAGGAATGGAAAAATAGGCCAAACAAACAACTTCAAAGGGAATCAGGGGATTCCATTTCCTCACCCTGAACTATTACCCCGAACCAAACACACTCTAAATGACAATCAATTAAATAATTAGGAGAAACAATTAATTTATGCACATATTATCAAATAATATGCTAAAAAACAATAATCGTGGGTTAATTAATTTGTTTCAATTTAGAAAATATTTAAATTCCAAATTTAAAACTCAATTTTCAATTTTCAGATTTTTTTACTCATCCAAACAATTCCTTAATAATTCAGAAATTAAAATTTAATTTTCAGGGACCATTCTGTAATTTTTAGAAAAATAAACTAATTACAGATTCGCCCAGAGACCGAATCTGCTTTTCTGAAATTTATAGATATGTCGAAGGACCAAATCTGCTTTTCTGAAATTTACAGATTTTCGCCAAGGACCAAATCTACTGATTTTAACATCTTTTAAATTTCCAGAAAAAGACTTAGGGACTAATTTGTAATTTCCGAAATTTAAAATATTTTCATATTTGTCCAGGGATAAATTTTCAATTTTAAAACCCTAATTTTAATTACAAATAGGTCCTTGAAGTATTTTAAATTTTCAAAAACAATTCCAACCCCAAATCAAATTTGGGATTCGAATTTCGTGGCGAAATTGACGAAATTAAACACCATCGGTCGACAACCCACGTCGGGTCGAACTCACTGGTGATTTTTAATTCTGATTTGGTGGCCCACGACGATAGAAAATCGAGTCGTCGCCGGCTGTTTTGAAAATAGTCGGCGGGGGCCCCTTTCCGGTGGCTTTCGATGTGCAACACCACCACAATTTGATTCATCTCATCTAGATGATCTGGTATTACTTCACAATTTTGTCGCCGGAAACTGGCCCGCCGTCGGCGGCCTTCGGGCATCTACTCTTACGTATCTAGTTCTATAGTTATATCTCGTTCGTGATCCCCCCGGGATCCGCAACCCTAATCTGGCTTCTAAAGCGATTTTGGATGAGATAGGAGCAGAGTCGTGAAAAGAGCTAAAAGCTCGGCCGCGCCTACTCGGACTGGCATCGAGGATTCTGAACTTCGACTCCTAGAGGACAGGAGATCAACTTCAGGATGAGAACCAACGTTTTGGAGTTTTCCCCAACCAACCTATACCTTACTAATAAAACAATAGGGCATTTTGGCACTGACCAATAGATATAATAGGCTACGCCGCGTCTCGTCACCTCTCAACACCTTTATCGACCATTGTTTAAAGTGTATTTCTCGATAATAGTATATACGGTGGTAGAATAACGTTGAATCGCCGGAAAAACTCACCGGAAGCCATTTCCGCGGCGGAACAGTGGCTGTCACCGCCACTGTTCTAGTTTCTATTTTTTCCCAAAAATTAATTTAATAAATCGAAATAATTAATTTTCCCACGTAATCATTATTATGGATTATCGTATAATCATTTAAATTAGCATGAGCTCTGATACCACTGTAGGGATTAGTTGGGTTCATAAGCACAATAGAAGTTTAAATTTTTTTCTAACCCAATAACATTCCTGCCATGACTTATACGATAATCAACTATTGTATGGTCAAAACACGATAGAAGAAAATTTACAGGTTTTCGAACACTGGATTCAAAACTAAGGTATCCACGTGATTTTATTCCTCGACTGCAAGTCTAACTCCATGTGTATCTCCTAATGAAGAAATCTAGGAAATCTTGCTTTTAGGAACTGAGAAGTTATTTTCTGTAAAATAATAATTATGAGGTATGTGTTGTATATTTTCTCCAAATTACCATTTGGGCCAGTAATTTATGGCCCAATTTCTTCCATGTATTTGTCTGAAGTACCCATATAATATATCCAACACATTTAATTAAATTCGAAATCTAATTCGACTTAATTAAATAATTTCTATCAAATAGAAATATTCCATAATTATTATAAATTAAATATCTCGATTCTCAATCGAATATTTAATACTTTCTCAATACACTCTTAAATCGAAGGAACAATCGCATATAGTGTGACCCTACAAGCCTTCAAATATTGACATTAATCTAATTAAGGTCCATAAGAAACTCCTAGACTGCGTCGTATGACAAACTCAATATGTGAAGTTCATTTACATGAATCCAACAAACTTAACCTTTATGCGGAACTATAAACTCCTTTCATTCACGATACACTCGATTAAGCTTAGGATTTTCCAAGTGTCTATCCAAATAGCTTAATCACTTTATCTCACATTTATTCGTTGACAACTAGACCATATTCTAAATATGTCTCTTGCACTGGCCAGTGACTTTAGTCAACCTAATAACATTGAGAAGTTGAGTGCTCTCTCAAATTTTCAATCGAGGAATGAATCCTACTCTTGGCTCAACTACTACCTTGATTTACATCCTGATGCACCCAACACAAGCCGTATCTTATCTAGAAGGAGTTTAAGCTTAGGACTTGGTCAAAGTTCATCATTCTGTAAACAAGGTGCGTATTGACATCAAGTCAAAGGACCTTTATATTCTACACGCTGATAACACTATAGACATTTATAACAAATAGTTTATCGGCATGGTGCACCAATAGTGCTCCAAAGTATCCATGTGTCCATCAAGAGTAACCATTACTCGTAGCTGTGAGACATACTACATTCTCCAAGAATGTGATGCAGACCACATGTCGACTTATAGTATATCATCGATATTCCATTCTCGATGATCATTAGTCGAGACTATTTTGAGAGTTACGTTCTATCATTAATATCTCAGTCTATTAATGACAATGTAAGCTCAAGAGATGCACATATATGAAATAATTGAAAACAATCAAACATTAATTCAATAATTGCAAATGCCATAAATATTAATCTCATTAATAATACGAATGTGTTCAAGTACATTTTTAACCCTAATAAAGTTTGTCTCTAGGATATACATACACAATTGAGCATTTGTGTCTCTGTAGTATGGTAAAGAGGATATTGTTTGGTTTGTACATATGGTGATCCTGTGTTTGTGATTTTCAAGAATAAGAATTGTTGTGATTTCTTTGGCATATTTCAATTATTACTAAATAGAGTTTCTTTTATGTAAGAGATATCTCTCTATTTTCAAATAATTGGATGTTCTTGTGATCAGATGCTTAGAATTAGTAGTACTAACTAATATATCACCGTTGAGTAACTCACTAATAAAAATTAATCCCTTGATTATTTTTATTAATGAAAGACATATATATACAAGTTACAAGGAAGATCCTCTTCCTATTTTACCTAAGAATCCCTATTCTATAAGAATACTAACTTTACAATTATGGTAATATTACACTACTAATTAAGGTACAAACCTAAATCTAATATTCACCAAATATACAAAGGGAATTGAGACCCACTGGGACGGACGGGACCCACTGTTTAATACACCCCCCGCAATCATAGCGGGCGGTCTTCGTACGCTGAGACTGTCTCTAAAATCTTCAAAAATGACCGAGGAAAGACCCTTTGTAAAGATGTCTGCTATTTGATATCTGGAAGGGACATGACAGACACGTACTTGTCCTTTAGCTACCTTCTCTCGAACAAAGTGAATATCTATCTCTATGTGTTTAGTACGCTGGTGCTGAACTGGATTACCAGAAAGGTAGATGACACTTATATTATCACAATACACTAAGGTAGCTTTCTCAATAGGACAATGAAGCTCCAAAAACAGATTTCGTAACCAACATGACTCAGACACCACATTGGCTACCCCTCTATACTCGGCCTCTGCACTTGAACGTGAGGGTGTGGATTGGCGCTTGGAAGACCATGAGACCAAGTTATTACCTAAAAACATGCAATAGCCAGACGTAGACCGTCTGGTGTTAGGACTGTTGACACCCAATTTTGACCCTCCCGTTCAGTCATTAACTATAAAATTACACTAATTTTTTAAAATAATTTTAACAATTTTATAATAATAAAATGCAACAATAAAACATTATACATGTATAAATAAGCGATTTAATAATGGCACCGCATTTTACGTAGAGTATTAAGCTTTTTTCGAGTCTCACGTAAGCATTCGCATAAATATTATTCATGATTTAAGCCCTAATAATTTTAATAATAATAAGTACGTAAATAAATAAATATTTTAGTAACATCATTGTATTATAAATAGTAAGCACTAATTAAATAGCCCGCCCGCCTTTATTATTGTAATAATTTAAACCCAAGCTAAGACTAATAAAACGCCTAAATAATTTAATCATAACCCCATTTATTTACCACTAATAAAAATTAATACCTTAAATCTACCCAACACCAGCCCACTACCCAAAGCCCGAAACCCGCCTAAGTCCACTAGCCCCTCTTTCACCCCCGTCGCCCAACAACCCTAAAAACAAAAACAAACCTAAAAAAAAAAGACTAAAAGCCCACGATCGCCACACCCCAGCCCCTTCACCAACGCGTCTAGCGATATCCTCGCTGGATTTTCCGATCGGAATATCTGGCGTTACTACCATATCACTACTATATCAACACTTATCATGTCAAAGCTTAAGAATCAGAACAAAATCGTCCAAAAACTTACCTAACCAAATCGCAAACCTCGCCCGAAATCATATCGAATCAGAGCCCAAATATACACATACCTTAATCGATTTTACACCAAAGAATCTGGTAGAATCAATACACGAATCACATAAAATCAGCACTAAATCAGCCCTAAGAACTTTACCAAACTTATTGTCACGACCCGACCCCGGGGCCGCGACTGGTGCCCTACCTGGGCACCCCGTTCAGGTATACATCAGAGAATAGCAGCGAAACATACACAACATATAACATGTTTAGACAATAACATCACAGACTAGCCGATAAGGCCGCCTTCCATAAGATATACATAATCACAAGTAAAACATTACAACTCTGTCCTTACAGCCCAAACCACAAAATGTGACTACTGCACTTAGAATAACAATCGTATGGACAGGCTCGCCATACCCTCAATGTACATAAATCTACAACATCGTGGAAAGATCGTACTAAAAGACAAGCCTCCAGAAATGAAGCTTCGACGCTCGATCGGTGATCCTAAGAATGAGGATCCACCACCGCTACCCCTACTGCGGCGTAACGCAAACCCGAGAAGGGTCGACACAATATGTACTAAGTATGTAAAGCGGAAAATACTGTAATTACATCATAAGTTTAAAACAAAGCCGAGACATGTATGATAATCAAATTACGATAATCGTGCCTTACTAACAATGAGAGTAACTAAGAGTATACTTACAACATAAAAATAGAAAGCTCACGATCAAGCGGGACCACCCGCCCGCAGATCGTTAAGCAATCCTACTCGCGGGACTATTTCACCCGTGATAGTCGTGTGGACCCGCATGAGGTATTCCTCGATAGGTCAGACTACCGCGTGGGACTATTTCACCCGCATAAGCCCATAAGGACTCGCATGAGGTATTCCTCGCATCATGGGTAGCAAATCCATGGAAACATGTGGTATAACGTCTTGGGGGTTTACCCCTCATTTATACTCTTACCCTGAAGCAGGTGGTATAACGTCTTGGGGGTTTACCCCTCATTTATACTCTTACCCTGGAGAAGGTGGTATAACGTCTTGGGGGTTTACCCCTCATTTATACTTTTACCCTAACTCAACCGGTCATCATACATAACATAAGCCCTACCGGCTTATCATACATAACATAAGCACTACCGGCTTATTATACAATAAATAAGCAAGTTAAGAAATCCCCCTAACTTCTTATTAGCCTTATTCATATACAATCTCATTTTAGTTTACTTAAGGCACTAACATATCATTATAAAAATCCGGGAATTTAACCCAAAGTACTACATACTTCCACTCTTTTAAAAATGACTCCTTTTTCATATAGAACTTCCAAGATACTAATAACCGTAGTATCAAGTCACAATTTCTCTTCAAGACAAGTCACAATACCTTTAGAAATAAAATTAGGCTTCTAAATCAAGTGACTCCTTTTCTTCTAAAGCCTTAGGCAATTGATGCCTTAAAATCGAATTGCCTTTTATTAAATCAAGTCATTTATCCTTATTTATCTTTCCATAAAGCTAATATAACCAACTTCCCATAAAGTCGTTATATTAACTTTATACCTTAGCCAATTACAATTTCCTATCCAAGGGACTTATACGTTTAAAACGAAACAAGTATCATATACTTTAAAACTCTTCAAGTCCCTTAACTTTAAAAACTTAAGACATCCTTAATACTTTTAAAGAAGTGATTTAATCTCCTAACTTGGCTAAAAACAAGTAAAGGATATCAAGGTCTTGTACGTCTACCGTACTATATACGTGCAACTATTCATGCTCAAAAGATAGGAAAGTTCTACATACCTCTTCGGGTCAATCCACTTGCTAAGTACAATATCCCGCCCGTAGTATGTCAACCTATAATGTCCACAATACGTCTATTAACGTCTTACTTCAAACGTAGAATATTATAAGTGTAAAGTCACTAAATTCTACGGAAAATCGGACAGCACCTCCTTTGTTTCTACATACTTTGCCACCTTTTTCAAGGCCGAATTCAATAACCAAACACGCCCCATTTAAGGCCCAACAATGTAATTAACAATAGGGGATTACACGCCTACTAGACGTGTAAAATTACGCCCCACAAATGATATCAAACTAATACAAACTACTAGGCCAATTCGGCAACATTGAGATACAATAACACCAATTATTATCCAATTTCCTTTTCAATCCAAGTTGTTAGCATAACATGATATCAAGTCGCAATCGATTATAACTACTATAATCTTCAAGTAAGTAACATGCGACGATTCTAATTAACGACCAAATTGTAATCCAACTTCAAAGGGCTTATATGACATTTCGGTTTTTAGGCTACAACAATCCATAACACTTATAAAACTTCAACACATATACTTCATGCTAGCAAACATGTAAGGCTAACAACAATATATAATCTTGTAACACTTAAGAGACAAGATTATTACCTCAACAATTCTTAGTCCAACTTCAAATCCGAAGTCGCTCCTTAGCAACTTAGAGCCTCTTCTTGACACTTCAATCCGCTACTTGAGACCCTTAGAATAACACAAACAAATTTCCTTCAATCTTCCCAACAAAACCTAGAAAAGCAACTAGGTTTTCATCTTGCGACTAATACGAAAACTATCTTTTTCCGGGATTTTTCTATTGAGATACACTTACAATAGCCTCATGAACCTTGGTTTAAAGTGTGGAGCTAAATGGACAACAAACAATTTTTTTTCTAGTTGGGGAGGAGTGAACCCGAGAGCTCCCAATGAGTTCTTCAAAAATTCTTGAAATTTTTCTAAGTGTGGAGCTTGTCTTGCTACTAGTACTACTATATAGTTCAATGGAGGGTCAAGATGTGCACAAATGTGTGGCTTGGATGAAGTTTCTTTAAATATCAAGACTTGTGGTCCCATTGACTAAGTCAACATTGTCAAGCTCTTCAAGTTGCAAGACTTAGTCATCCTAACAAAGGTCAAATGACCCTTTTGGCCATGCCTAATTCGTCCAAGGCTACATAAGGGGGGGTGACACGTGTTTCCCTCCCATTCGTCATAATATTACGTTTTCCGACAATTCCATAATTCCGATAAATTTTTACAAGTCTCTAATCTTAACATTTGGGATTCTCACGTACGTTCTTAAAACATGTCCTGTAAATACGGGGTGTAACATTCTTCCGCCCTTAGAAACATTCGTCCCCGAAAGTTCTTTCGGAGTCAAACTTATAATTAGCGACATAGTTTCCTTTTTCAACCCCGACATACCAATAATGCCACACATGGCCACATAATAGCATTTAAGCAAAATAAATACTTCAATTAAAACTTGACAAGTAAGGGGAAAATGAATTACCTGAAGGTGTAGGGAATAAGTGAGGATACTTCCTTAACATGTCCTCCTCCGCTTCCTAAGTCATCTCCTCCCGGTTATCATTCCTCCACTAGACTTTGACGGAAGCCACGTCCTTGGTCCGCAGTCGCCTGACCTGGCGATCGAGTATCGCTATGGGACTCTCCTCATATGATAACCCCTCTGTCACCTGGACCTCACTAGAAGGGAAAACTCTCGCTGGATCTCCGATACACTTCCGCAACATAGAAACATGGAAGACCGGATGTACCGCCTCTAACTCTGATGGCAGATCCAACTCATAGGCAACCTTGCCTACTCGACGGACGATCTGGTAGGGCCCAATGTACCTTGGGCTGAGTTTCCCGTTCTTTCCGAATCTCATCACACCCTTCATGGGTGATACTTTCAAGAAGACCCAATCGTCTACCTGAAACTCCAAATGTCGACGCCGATTATCCGCATATGACTTCTGCCGACTCAGCCGCTATGTCTCCTGGATAAGCTTCACCTTATCCACAGCCTGTTGAACCAAGTCTGGGCCAACTAACTGCACCTCGCCCACGTCGAACCAACCAATCGGCGACCTACATTTCCGCCAATATAAAGCCTCGTATGGCGCCATCTGTATACTGGAATGGTAGCTGTTGTTATAAGCAAACTCCACAAGAGGCAAATGATCCTCCCATCTACCCTTAAAATCAATCACGCAGGCTCGCAGCATATCCTCGTTGTCGGATAGTACGCTCGCCGCCGTCGCCCGAGGATGAAACGCCAGATCGAGACTCACTTGTGTCCCTAATCCCTTCAGGAAAGACCTCCAGAAGTTAGCCGTAAACTGGGCTCCTCTATCTGATATAATCGACACAGGGACACCGTGCAGTCTCACAATCTCTCTGATGTACAATCTGGCATAGTCTCACCAAAACGCTGCCCCGATCGGAAGGAAATGGGCTGATTTCGTTAGCCTGTCAACAATAACCCAAATGGAGTTGTACTTCCTCTGAGTATGAGGTAACCTTGTAACAAAGTCCATGTTGATCACCTCCCACTTCCAAGTCAGAATCTCAATAGCCTGCAATAATCCACTGGGCCTCTGGTGCTCGACCTTGACCTGCTGGAAATTAGGACACTATGCAACAAAACCTGCCACGTCCCTCTTCAGGCCATCCCACCAATACAAACATCTGAAGTCATGGTACATCTTGGTCGACCCCGGATGAATAGAATAACGAGCACTGTGTGCCTCCCCCAAAATCTGCTGACGAAGCCTTGTCACATCGGGAACACACAACCGGCCCTCAAATCTTAGCACCCCATCAGGCGCTACCTCGAAAAGACTCTTCTCCTCCCGAAGAGTTGTATCTCGATACCGTACCAACACTGGGTCCTCAAATTGTCGCCTCTTCACCTCATCAACGATGGAAGACTCGGCAACCTCACGAACACGTACCCCACTATCGTCGGTATCGATCAATCGAACCCCAAGGCTCGCTAGCTGGTGGATCTGACGGACCATGTCCCGCTCTCTCTGCCGCACTCCGACGGGCTCCCCATCGATCTACGACTCAAGGCATCAAGAACTACGTTGGCTTTCCGGATGGTATAGAATATCGACATCATAATCTTTCAAAGAACTCTAACCACCGCCTCGCCGCAAGTTCACTCCTCGCTGAAGATATACCGAGGCTCTTGTGGTCCGTATAAATATCCACATGAACCCCATACAAATAATGTCTCCAAATCTTCAAGGCATGAATAATCGCGCCAACTCTAAGTCGTGGGTAGGGCAATTCCTCTCATGCTTAGAATCGCCGGGAAGCATAGGCTATAACCTTGCCGTGCTGCATCAAAACACACCCTAGCCCGATACCCGAGGCATCACAATAAATCACGTACCCGTCAATCCCCTCCGGAAGAGTAAGAACTGGTGCCTTAGTCAACCTTTCTTTCGAATCGGAAACCGCTTCTCGCAATCCTCGCCCATCGGAACTTGGCCGCTTTCTCGAGTCGGCTAGTCAATGATATTGAAATCGAAGCAACCGCTTCCACAAACCTACGATAATAACACGCCACCATAAGAAATCGCGCACTCGGTCGGAGTAGTAGGTCTCGCCAAGACTTGCTCGCCTCGATCTTTGCCGTATCCACCGAACAACATCGCCCCGATAATGTGCCCGGGAATGCCACCGAGGCCAACCAAAACTCACACTTGGAGAACTTGGCGAATAATCGCGGCTCCGAGGACCCAAGTACCGCCTCAAGTGATCTGCATGCTCGCTCGTCGCGAATAAACCAGATGTCATCAATGAATCCTATCACAAATGTATCCAAAATGGCTTGAACACCCGGTTCATCAAATCCATAAATACCCGAGCGTTGGTCAAACCGAAAGACATAACTCAACTCATAGTGCCCATACCGGTCCGAATGCGATCTTTTGGATATCTCGCCTCGAACTCGAACTCGATGATAACTGCATCGCAGTCTATCTTGAGAAACACCTCGCACTTGCAATCGTCAAACAAATCATCAATCACGGGAGGGTACCTATTCTTGATGGTTACATTATTCACCGTCGTAATCAACACACATACGCAGCGTCCCATCCTTCTTCTTCACAAACAAAACCGGCGCTCCCCAGGGAGAAACACTAGGCCTGATAAAGCCTTTTTCCAGCAAATCTTTCAGCTGGTCCTTCAGCTCCCTCAACTCAGCAGGTGCCATCCTGTATGGCGGAATAGAAATAGGTCGAGTGTCTGGCAACGTATCAATACAAAACTCAATCTCCCTCTCAGGAGGGATACCCGGAAGATCGTCTGGGAACACATCTGGAAACTCCCTAACCACTGGTACTGACTGAAGAACTGGCACCTCAGCCTCTGTATCGAATACCCGAACCAGATGATAGATGTACCCTTTCTGCACCATCTTCCTAGCCTTGAGGTAAGAAATAAACCTACCCCTCGGCGACGCTGTGTTGCCCTTCCACTCGATAACTGGCTCGCCAGGAAACTGGAACCGAACCAACCTGTCTCTACAGTCGACGTTGGCATAACAAGAAGCCAACCAGTCCATACCCATAATGACATCAAAATCTGTCATCTCCAACTCTATCAAGTCTGCAAGGGTCTGACGACTGTAAATAAACACCGGACAACCTCTATACACCCGCTCAGCTAACACCGAATCACCCACTGGCGTAGCTACCTCAAAAGGCTCTATCGACACCGGCTCTATCCCGATTCTACCCGCAATAAGAGGGGACACATAGGACAAGGTAGAACCTGGATCTATCAAAGCATATACGTCACAACATTAAATCAATAATGTACCTGTGACGACGTCAGGGGAAACCTCCTGATCCTGGCGGCTGGCTAATGAATATATGCGGTTATGTGGACCGCTAGAACTGGGACCACCACCACGACCTCTGCCACGGCCTGCCGGTCCGTGAACACCCTACCCTCCGGGGCGCATAACCACAGAAGAAGAGGAAGACCCAGCAACTGATCATGTCGGCTGCACCGTACCACCCATGCTATCTCTAGACGGACAATATCTCCTCAAATGGCCCTGCTGGCCACAAGAGTAACAAGCTCCCGGAGCCATGCGACACTCGCCCGGGTGAGACCTACCGCATCGAGCACACTGAGATGTGGGTGGTCTCGATCGGTGACGATTCTGCCTCGCGAAACCGAAGTCGACCGCTCTGAATGACCTGGCTGATCAGACCTCCTACCAGAAAACCGTGAAGGAGCACTCTGTGCTGGCTGGAATGTGGACCTAGTCTGCTGTTGAGGTTGTCCACCTCAAAGCGCCACGAGACCTGTCTGGCCTCTTGGGTGGCTGAGTCAATCTGATCCTCCCTCTCTCTATCCTCTATCCCCTGCGCATACGCCTACATCCTGGCAATGTCTATACCGGGCTGAAGAGCCATCCCCAAGCATGCAGTAATCATATGACGGTCTAGCCCCATCACATAACGATGAACTCTATCCGCCATGTCAGCTACAATGGTGTGCACATGCACGGCCAGGAGTCAAACTCAGGTGTACTCGCGATAGTCCTCCATTCGCCTCATGGTCAAGAATCTATCTACGGGCTCTCCTCATCTCGGGAGGCAAAAAGTGATCCATGAAGGCCTCAGTAAACTCCTCCCAAATAGGCTGGAAGAGCATCCTCACCTCTCGGCGGCTCCATGACTCAAACCAGTTCAATGCAATATCGCGTAGGTAAGAGGCTAGCATATGAACTCTGTCTCAAGCCCTAAGAACTGCATAGTCATTGTAGCTGCGAATGAACTCCTGCGGATCCTCCTCGGACCTCGAACCATAAAACTTCGGGTGGATGACAACCCGAGAAAATCCCGGATCCATGGCCCACAGGGTTAGCCACTGCTCGCATCGGCCTGCTACTATCTTGGTCAATAACGGATCTGCTGCCGTAGTCTCTGTACTCGGCTCTGGTGTGGGGTGGAGGCTCGTGCGGAACCTCTGGAGCTCGCGCTCTCGGCTCCTCTAATACCGGCGTGGTGAACTCGCGAACCACCTCTACGTCGGGCATAGTGCGTGCGAGTCCGAGTAACCTCCGAGTACCGCCAGCGCCTCTGTTTCTACCTTGCCGCCACGGGCCTGGTCGCTTCCGTGGAGGCATAACTGTTTCATAAGAATAGGTCAGAGAGGATTCAACCTAATAAGACAGCTCTACTGCACGATCTCAGAGAGAGAAGAATGGAAACCAATCCTAAATGTCCTGCAGCCTCCTGATTATAGATGTGGTGCATAACACACCGATAATCAAGACTCTACTAGACACGGTATGTAGACACTTTCCGAGGATAACCTGGCTCTGATACCACTTTTGTCACGACCCGACCCCGGGGTCGCGACTGGTGCCCTACCTGGGCACCCCGTTCAGGTATACAACAGAGAATAGCAGCAGAACATACACAATATATAACATGTTTAGATAATAACATCACAGGCTAACCGATAAGGCCGCCTTCCATAAGATATACATAATCACAAGTAAAATATTACAACTCTGTCCTTACAGCCCAAACCACAAAATGTGACTACAGACCTCTAGGAATAACAACTGTGGCGGGATAGGGCCCCGCCATACCCCTGAATGTATAAATCTACAACATCAGGGAAAGACTGTACCAAAAAGACAAGCCTCCGGAGAAATGGAGCTTGGCGCTGATCGGTGATCCTAAGAATGAGGATCCACCACTGCTTACCCTACTGCGGCATGAGCGGCCCAGGAAAGTCGATGCATAATATGTACTAAGTATGTAAAACTGGAAAATATTGTAATTACATCATAAGTTTAAAACAAAGTCGGAGACATGTATGATAATCAAATTACGATTACTGCATGCCTTACTAACAATGAGTAACTAAGAGTATACTTACAACATAAAAATAGGAAGCTCACGATCAAAGCGGGACCACCCGCGCGATGTCGTTAAGCAATCCTACTCGCGGGACTATTTCACTCGCATAGGTCGTGTGGACCCGCGTGAGGTATTCTCGCATGGTACATGCCGCCCGCATGGGACTATTTCACCCGCATAAGCCCATAAGGACTCGCATGAGGTATTCCTCGCATCATGGGTAGCAAATCCATGGAAACAGGTGGTATAACGTCTTGAGGGTTTACCCCTCATTTATACTCTTACCCTGAAGCAGGTGGTATAACGTCTTGGGGGTTTACCCCTCATTTATACTCTTACCCTGGAGAAGGTGGTATAACGTCTTGGGGGTTTACCCCTCATTTATACTCTTACCCTAACTCAACCGGCCATCATACATAACATAAGCCCTACCGACATATCATAAATAACATAAGCACTACCGGCTTATTATACAATAAATAAGCAAGTTAAGAAATCCCCCTAACTTCTTATTAGCCTTATTCATATACACTCTCATTTTAGTTTACTTAAGGCACTAACATATCATTATAAAAATCCGGGAATTTAACCTAAAGTACTACATACTTCCACTCTTTTAACAATGACTCCTTTTTTCATATAGAACTTCCAAGATACTAATAACCGTAGTATCAAGTCACAATTTCTCTTCAAGACAAGTCACAATACCTTTAGAAATAAAATTAGGCTTCTAAATCAAGTGACTCATTTTCTTCTAAAACCTTAGGCAATTGATGCCTTAAAATCGAATTGCCTTTTATTAAATCAAGTCATTTATCCTTATTTATCTTTCCATAAAGCTAATATAACCAATTTCCCATAAAGTCGTTATATTAACTTTATACCTTAGCCAATTACAATTTCCTATCCAAGGGACTTATACGTTTAAAACGAAACAAGTATCATATACTTTAAAACTCTTCAAGTCCCTTAACTTTAAAAACTTAAGACATCCTTAATACTTTTAAAGAAGTGAGTTAATCTCATAACTCACCTAACTTGGCTAAAAACAAGTAAAGGATATCAAGGTCTTCAGTCGTCTCCGTACTATATCGTCTGACTATTCATGCTCAAAAGATAGGAAAGTTTTACATACCTCTTCGGGTCAATCCACTTGCTAAGTACAATATCCCGCCCGTAGTATGTCAACCTATAATGTCCACAATACGTCTATTAACATCTTACTTCAAACGTAGAATATTATAAGTGTAAAGTCACTAAATTCTACGGAAAATCGGACAGCACCTCCTTGTTTCTACATACTTTGCCACCTTTTTCAAGGCCGAATTCAATAACCAAACACGCCACATTTAAGGCCCAACAATGTAATTAACAATAGGGGATTACACGCCTACTAGACGTGTAAAATTCCGCCCCACAAATGATATCAAACTAATACAAACTACTAGGCCAATTCGGCAACATTGAGATACAATAACACCAATTCTTATCCAATTTCCTTTTCAATCCAAGTTGTTAGCATAACATGATATCAAGTCGCAATCGATTATAACTACTATAATCTTCAAGTAAGTAACATGCGACGATTCTAATTAACGACCAAATTGTAATCCAACTTCAAAGGGCTTATATGACATTTCGGTTTTTAGGCTACAACAATCTATAACACTTATAAAACTTTAACACATATACTTCATGCTAGCAAACATGTAAGGCTAACAACAATATATAATCTTGTAACACTTAAGAGACAAGATTATTACCTCAACGATTCTTAGTCCAACTTCAAATCCGAAGTCGCTCCTTAGCAACTTAGAGCCTCTTCTTGACACTTCAATCCGCTACTTGAGACCCTTAGAATAACACAAACAAATTTCCTTCAATCTTCCCAACAAAACCTAGAAAAGCAACTAGATTTTCATCTTGCGACTAATATGAAACTATCTTTTTCTGGGATTTTTCTATTGAGATACACTTACAATACCCTCATGAACCTTGGTTTAAAGTGTGGAGCTAAATGGACAACAAACAAATTTTTTTCTAGTTGGGGAGGAGTGAACCCGAGAGCTCCCAATGAGTTCTTCAAAAATTCTTGAAATTTTTCTAAGTGTGGAGCTTGTCTTGCTACTAGTACTACTATATAGTTCAATGGAGGGTCAAGATGTGCACAAATGTGTGGCTTGGATGAAGTTTCTTTAAATATCAAGACTTGTGGTCCCATTGACTAAGTCAACATTGTCAAGCTCTTCAAGTTGCAAGACTTAGTCATCCTAACAAAGGTCAAATGACCCTTTTGGCCATGCCTAATTCCTCCAAGGCTACATAAGGGGGGTTACACGTGTCGCCCTCCCATTCGTCACAATATTACGTTTTCCGACAATTCCATAATTCCGATAAATTTTTACAAGTCTCTAATCTTAACATTTGAGATTCTCACGTACGTTCTTAAAACATGTCCTGTAAATACGGGGTGTAACACTTAGAACCTAAATCCTAGCTATAAATACAGAATCTCTAAACATGCAATAGGACAGAAGGAGGAGGCATCAGTTTTAGGGAGAGCTTCACAAAAGACAGAGAGAAAATATCGACAACAAGTAGAAATCTAATAGCAATCTTTCGGCATCGGAAAAGAGCACCCTTTTCATGATCGAGACCCATCGAACCTTAATCGCACATCAAGCAAACCCCGAGTGGATCGACGACTTGATACGCTGCCTCAGTTCACTACCCGGAGAAGGTAAACCCGAATTCTTCTCGGTTTATTTTGCATTACTATGTGTTTTGTGTGTTAAACATGTGTGGTTAATCCATCTATATTATTATTCTCATCGATGTATGAATATGGGGGCTGATTTAATTAATCTGGATACCTTCCTGTTTTAAATGATCGATTAGCCTGGTATTTGCTGCTTGGTTTAGTTGTTCGTCAATATGTTATCAGATTACTAATACTTAAGACATTGAATCAGGCCTATAATAACATTAGTGGTATGTATATGTATATGAATTGGCTACTGTTCGAATAGATAGGATCCACACTGTACTCATACATGGCCATTGTCACTTATTTATGGCCTTGCTGCGTAGTCATGTAAGGCACTCTTGTTGTGTAAAGAAAGTGGCAAGCATACTGCTTTGGTGCTAAGTCTGTCTATGTCGTGGTTTGTCTCCGTTTGTGTCACGACCCGAAACTGGGCCCGTGACTGGTGCCTTACCCCGGGCACCCTAGTGACACAACATCAGAGTAATCAGCGGAACATAAAACAACAACATGAGATAACAGAAATATAAAACAATAATCTGTGAAAACTTGCCTTTCGGCATATATATAACCATCAACTCTTTTACAAATGAACAGCTTAATCCTTTTTACAAACCCTGCCCACAACAGTACTACAGACCTCTAAGAAATGATACGACAACTATGGCGGGACAGGGCCCCGCCAAACCCCTGAATGTAAACACTTACTACGACAGGGGACTATACCACTGATAAGCCTCCGGAGAAACGGAGCTTCCCAAACGCCAAATCGTGACCACGAGAGCTAGGATCACGGCGGGTGTACCTCAACTGCGGCATGAGCGCGGCCCAGAGGTCGATAACAGTGCGAGTATGTGAAACTAAAAATACTGTAAATGAAATCATAATAGTCTATAAAGCAGGAGACATGTATGATAAGCAAACTAGAGTCCACAACAAATAGCGATCATGTCGGTCGTGACTCACGCCAAAGTTATCACAATAAAACCGTGCGGGCAAGTGCGAAGGCATAGCCGACTACTAAGACCACGCACCAAAAATACCACAAAGCGTATCCGAGGTCTTTCTAGACCGCACTACATGATCGAAGGCGGCCACTCGCCCGCAATATCAATGTCGCGTCTATTCTGGAACTCTCGCGACTCGCGCATAGGTCACACGGACCGCGTAGGTATTCCTCGAATCATGGTCCTGCATCGCTGAGGTATACCCGCGTCGGCGCCCAACCCTCGGTATCTGCTAGGCTCCGCAACCCGCATAGTCTCAAAAGACCGCATAGTCTCAACAGACCGCGCATAGGAATCCCGCGTCGGGCTAAACACCCGGAATGATCAAATCACGGAGCTACCGCTCCGCGTAGTCACGAGGACCGCGTAGGCGTAAAGACCGCGTCGGGTGGCAAGCCCTCGGTATAATAAGTCAAGGGGGTATGTGATACAATAACAGTACAACGGGCTTAACGTTTAACAACGTAAGCACAACAGGAGTGACCCCCTCACATAATAACCACAAGATACTAACACACGTAGCATCCTAACATGCTTACTTATCAAGTCAACAAGAAAGTATTACAAGGCTATCACAAACCAATACAATCAAGTTATTCACACAAGGTACTTACTACTAACAAGTTCGGGTACCTATCCCCAAAGCACTTCATACATTAAATCTTTACAAGATACGTTACTTCACAAAAACCACATAATACCAGTAGTATATGAACATAGAGTGATTATCTTTTTAAAGTAAATCAATTACTTCTCTTTGTAAAATCAAGTAGCAACATTCTTTTCCAATGTTCAAGTTTCTCATTTTAGAACGGTTTCGTAGTTCATAATCTTATTCATTTAAGAATATAATTCTCCTTTAAACAATCTGAGAAACCTAAGCCTTACATGTGAGTAGGATATTCTTGTTTATAACAATCTTATTACAGCAGCCATGATCTAGGAAATATCATTTTGTCTCATCTTAGTTTCTATGCAGATGGAAGTTTCTACTGGTTTTATTAATACTTAATTAGTCAGAACATTTCCTTTTATTAACGCTGCAGTGGTTTGTCGATACACATTCTGATTTCCGAAATCAGTAAAACATTCTTAAGCCGTTATACCTAACCTCCCATAAAGCTAGTATAACTCTTAAGTTTTCAAAAACCAAGTATTACTTCTTCTTTCAAAATGATTCAAAAATCTTTTGAAATACTTCAAGTTCTTTATTAACACATAACAAGCGCTTATAGTTCAAATCGATTACCTTTTAAAACCACATGTATTTTCTAACCAACATAAAGTCATTATAACCAACTTCCCATAAAGCCGTTATAACACTTTATGTTTTACACCAATCAAATACATTTAGCACACGTATGCGTCTACCGTCTACATAGTTCACACATATCATGCTAGAAGAGATAGGAAGAGGTTCACATACCTCGCGGCAGTATCGACTAATAGCAAAAACGCTCAACCGTCGGCTACTCCTTAAGCCCAGCGGATCGCGCCACACGTAGTACTCCCACCTATAAGGCCACAGCGACGCTTATTAACATTAGGTCTCTTCGTAGAACATTCTAGAAAATTGGCACCTCCCCGCATGACAGCGTAAATCTCCTCTATCGGTGGCTGCAAGCCAACCGGGGGTTATACATCTAACCTAACTGTACAACTCTACTCCATGGTACTACTACCAAGTCTCATGTCTGACCCTATGTAATTACGATTCGGTACTCTTCTTTAAATTCGGGCTTAAGTCGCAAGACATTGCGTAAGTATTATTCGGGCTTAAGTCAAAAGACATTGCCGATAACTACGTTCGATTACTATTATATAGTATACTTCAACTATATATTCACAATTATGTAATTTCCAATTACAATAGAGGACAAGATAATTACCTCGATAAGCCCATAATTATCCTAGCTTAAAGTCGATCCTGGGCAATCGTTTAGCTCGACTCCGAGCGCTCAACCGCTCTAAACCACCCTTAGAAGTTCTAACCAACTTCTACACAATACTCCAACGGACTATGGAGATTTTCCTAGGGTTTCGGTTTTGTATTGTGGGAAGTATAATAGTATTTTCTGGGCTTTTTGTATAGGTATAACCTTAGAATACAACAAGGTATATGGCTAAGGTAATTTGGGCATTATAACAATACTTTTGAGAGTATTTCTACACCACAAAGGGGTACATTATACGAGAACAACACCACAAGGAGGGGTGAAGTCTCGCCACAAGGCCAACTCGAGGGAGGGCTCTCGGCGAGGGAAAGGACGAGAACAAGGTGAAGGGAGGAGGAAGAGCTCACAAGACTTAGGCATTTTTGGATGAAGAAGTCTTCAACCTTAAAGGGGTATTTATAGGTCAAGGGATGGCCAACCAAAGGCCAAGATCAATCCATGTGTTAGGCAAGTGTAGGGCTAGGATTTACCAACACAAATATCCTACCAACTCCTTGACTTTTCCAAGGCACCAAAAACGTGCTCCTCTTTGTCCAAATCGTCCAAATGGACGTTCAAGTCCACCAATTGGAGGGTGCCAAGTGTCGCCCTCCGTTGGTCCCAAAATGTTTCGTCTCTCGGAAAAATCCGCAAAATTAGAAATGACATAGCGGAAATTCCCCTACGAAAGTCGAAAACGTTTAGTCAAAACGACTCTAAGCGGGTGTTGTGAACAAAATTAATTCGCCAAGCCTTAGTACAAGTTTCAAATTTTCTACGTGCGCCTTACGTACATACTGGAAATACGGTATAACATTCTCCTCGCCGAAACATTCGTCGAATGTTCCTTCTAAGTCTCAAAACAAACGCGCGCCAGTCACTACTAAACTTACTAGCACAATCCTGCCACATCTGGCCACAGAAAAACACGCGCAAATAAAAACTTACATCAAAGTCCACGAGGAAACACCTCTAACATCACCAAATGATACCACTTTGTCACTTTGTCGCGAGCCTTGCTCGACGACCCAACAATGGTACTGGCTGCATGCGATCCACGAGGCGCCGTGCACTCGAACTCTTACCATATTTACGTCGCTCTGATTCAAAACTTCGGTTACTATCTCTAACGTGGCCATCATTAATCGGGAACACTGGATGGATCTTCGATACTTTCCCGAATATAACAAAACGAAAGACCGGACGTCCTGCCTCCTAAGTCGGACGACAAATGCTAACATATAGGCAACCTGGCCTATTCTTCACATGAACTCACAAAGGCCCAAAGTAACTCGGGCTAAGTTCCTCTGTTTCCCAAAATTCGTCACACCCAATCCGGTGGTACCTTCAAGAAGACCGACCGTCGGCGAACTCTAAGCGTCGTCGCCGCTTATCCGCCGCGATATCTCCGAAGCCGCGAACCTCTTCTAGCCAAGCTTCTCACTATCCACGATCTGCTGGAACAAGCTCGCACTATGCGAACCTTGCCAACATCGAACCAATCGGCCGTGACTTACACTTCCGCCCTTACAAGGCTTCATAAGGCGACATCGAACACGAAATGGTAGCTTAAACGCTCCTCTACAGAGACAACAGTCCACAACTACCCTCAAGTCCACACACGGCGGGGCGAATGCGGTCGAGACTCACTGAGTTCTTAGCACATGCTTGGTAAAACTTCGAAACAAAAACAGCGTAACACAGGCTCCACTGCGCCATAAGGTAAAGGTAGGCACCCGTGCAACCTTACAACCTCTTCGATAAATCAACATCGCCGTGAACGGTCCGGCCAGAAGAACACGATGGCTGCTTCATCGGCCCGACCACTGGTCGAACGCATCCACGAACTCGTACGCTGGTTAACTAAACTTGGGCAAACATCCTCGTAACCCTAACACAAGGCGGGACCACCACAAACTGACCCCACCACCAAACCTACCGCGGGTTGACCCGCAACGGGGCCCCAACCCGACCCGGCAACACGCAAAATACTAGCTCGATCCGAACAATCTCACTAAACACGTTACGAAAACCTGGCGGTCTTCTTAGCTCAACTACCCCTTTCATTTCACACTACTTAGGACCTATCCCAACGTAGCTCACGTGCACTATGCACTCCAATAAGGATCAACACAACACTACACCTTTACATCGAGATGGCCTTACCTCTAAGGTCTCTACGTATAAAACTCTAAGGTTCACACTTTTCTATCCCCCAAATCTTACTTGGTTAGCTAACCAAGATTTCTAATCACAACATTAACACTCTGCTATCAAAACATAGCACTTATGATATACCCATCTTATCACACATCTTGAACTCTGAGGGTTAAAGATCTATCTGTAACTCATCGTTTCATTCCCTTAGTCGTTCTAATCAAACTCGCCTGTAGGCGATAGCAAGGAAGGTGACGAACTACCCACCTGCGAAGGCAAAGTCCTCCTACTAGGTCACTCTCTCGACACTGCCTCGACGGCCGCAGTACAACAAGTACCAACTAAAAGACGACATTCCCCGGGATGACGTCTGTCATACTGTGAACGGAAGCCCTGGAGTTCTGACCAACTCCTGCATACTCCGAACGTCCTGAAATCCGTGGAAGACCACTCTGCACCGTGGAGTGCATAATCTAATCTGCCGTGAGGCGACTCGCCTCGAAAGTTACCAAAGGACCTTCTTTGCTCGCCCTGTACCTCTTGGTTAACCCGTCGATCTCTATGTTTCTCGGCCTGCTGCGCATAAGCCCGTACACAGGCCATGCTCAAGCCTAACTGAAGGATTACTCTTGCACACCCTTCTCTTAGGTAGTCATCAAGACTCGCGATACATCGGTATACTCTCGGTAGCCAAATCCATAGCTAGTAATGCGGTCGCTTCTGCAATCTAATTTCACTGTTCGATCGTGGAACTAAAGGTTCAAATGTCATGGCGCGATAGGAAGCTGCCGCCGTGCTAAACTTGACTGGGGCTAGTGACGTCGCAAAAATCCCCGAATGAAGCATTACCCTAGGTAATGATTGGGCCTGTGCCACGTAACCCTCTGAATTCTACTCGCGGCTCGCCATTTGCCTTGCCTCACTGGGCGGGTTGCCTGCGGAGGCATAACGATAGGGAAAGAATTTCGTCGGAGGGTCAACTTACAACACGACTCTAAGGCACGATCTCGAGTGAGAAGAATAGAAACCAATCCTAAATATCCTATAGCCTCACGATTATTGGTGTGGTGCACAACACACCGATAATCAAGACTCTTGGATCGGATACGGTCAGACACTTTCAGGATTAATCGCTCGATACCACTTTTGTCACGACCAGCGGGCGTGGTCGTGCCTTACCGGGCACCCTAGTGACACAACATCGAGTGTCAGTGGAACATAAAACAACAACATGAGATGACGAAATATAAAACAATAATCTGTGAAAACTTGCCTTTCGGCATATATATAACCATCAACTCTTTTACAAATGAACGGCTTAATCCTTTTACAAACCACCGCCACAAAGACTACGGACCTCTAAGAAATGATACGACAACTATGGCGGGACGGGGCCCAAACCACGAATGTAAACACTTACTACGGGGACTATACCACCGATAAGCCTCCGAGAAACGGAGCTTCCCAAATTGGCGTGACCACGAGCTAGGATCAACGGCGGGTGTACCTCAACTGCGGCGTGAACGCGGCCCCGAAGGAGGTCGATCTGGCAGTGCAGAGTATGTGAAACTAAAAATCAGTAAATGAAATCATAATAGTCTATAAAGCGAGACATGTATGATAAGCAAACTACGATCCACAACAAATAAGCGATCATGTCGTCGGGGACTCACGCTCAAAGTTATCACAATAAAACCGTGCGGGGCAAGTACGAAGGCATAGCCGACTACTAAGACCACATGCAAAAATACCACAAACCGTATCCGAGGTCTTTCTAGACCGCACCACATGATCGGCCGCCACTCGCCGCCAATATCAATGTCGCGTCTATTCTGGAACTCTCGCAGCTCCGCATAGGTCACACACGGACCCGCATGAGGTATTCCTCGAATCATGGTCCTGCATCGCTGAGGTATACCGCGTCGAAGCGCACCCGCCGGTATCTGCAGGCTCCCGCAACCCGCATAGTCTCAAAAGACCGCATAGTCTCAACGGACCGCATAGGGAATCCCGCGTCGGGCTAAACACCCGAATGATCAAATCCGAGCTACCGCGCTCGCGTAGTCACGAGGACCGCATAGGCCGTAAAGACCGCGTCAAGGTGTGGCACCCTCGGTATAATAAGTCAAGGGTATGTGATACAATAACAAGATAACGGGCTTAACGTTTAACAACGTAAGCACAACGAGTGACCCTCACATAATAATCACAAGATACTAACACACGTAGCATCCTAACATGCTTACTTATCAAGTCAACAAGAAAGTATTACAAGGCTATCACAAACCAATACAATCAAGTTATTCACACAAGGTACTTACTACTAACAAGTTGGTACCTATCCCCAAAGCACTTCATACATTAAATCTTTACAAGATCGTTACTTCACAAAAACCACATAATACGATAGTATATGAACATAGAGTGATTATCTTTTAAAGTAAATCAATTACTTCTCTTTGTAAAA
This sequence comes from Przewalskia tangutica, assembly GCA_029844215.1. Taxonomy (NCBI): domain Eukaryota; kingdom Viridiplantae; phylum Streptophyta; class Magnoliopsida; order Solanales; family Solanaceae; genus Przewalskia; species Przewalskia tangutica. The sequence goes on from CM056726.1 coordinate 102,863,047, forward strand.
TCAAGTAGCAACATTCTTTTCCAATGTTTAAGTTTGCCTAATTTCCAATGTTCAAGTTTCTCATTTTAGAACGGTTTAAGTAGTTCATAATCTTATTCATTTAAGAATATAATTCTCCTTTAAACAATCTGAAACCTAAGCCTTACATGTGAGTAGGATATTCTTGTTTATAACAATCTTATTACAATGACCATGATCTAGGAAATATCATTTTGTCTCATCTTAGTTTCTATGCGGATGGAAGTTTCTCTTTGGTTTTATTAATACTTAATTAGTCGAACATTTCCTTTTATTAACGCCGCAGATGGTTTGTCGATACACATTCGATTTCAAATCAAGAAACATTCTTAAGCCGTTATACCTAACCTCCCATAAAGCTAGTATAACTCTTAAGTTTTCAAAAACCAAGTATTACTTCTTTCAAAATGATTCAAAATCTTTTGAAATACTTCAAGTTCTTTATTAACACATAACAAGCCGCTTATAGTTCAAATCGATTACCTTTTAAAAACCACATGTATTTTCTAACCAACATAAAGTCGTTATAACCAACTTCCCATAAAGCGTTATAACACTTTATGTTTTACACCAATCAAATACATTTAGCACGTATGCGTCACCGTACTACATAGTTCACACATATCATGCTAGAAGAGATAGGAAGAGGTTCACATACCTCACGCAGTATCGACTAATAGCAAAACGCTCAACCGTCGGCTACTCCTTAAGCCAAGTAGATCGCGCCACGTAGTACTCCACCTATAAGGCCACAAGGCGCTTATTAACATTAGGTCTCTTCGTAGAACATTCTACCGAAAATTCGTAAGACTCTCACATGACGTAAATCTCTCCTCTATCGGTAGGCTACCAAGCCAACCGGGGGTTATACATCTAACCCTAACGGTACAACTCTACTCCATGGTACTACTACACAAGTCTCATGTCTGACACCTATGTAATTACGATTCGGTACTCTTCTTTAAATTCGGGCTTAAGTCGCAAGACATTCTGCGTAAGTATTATTCGGGCTTAAGTCAAAAGACATTGCCGATAACTACGTTCGATTCTATTATATAGTATACTTCAACTATATATTCAAGCAATCATGTAATTTCCAATTACAATAGAGGGACAAGATAATTACCTCGATAAGCCCATAATTATCCTAGCTTAAAGTCGATCCTGGGCAATCGTTTAGCTCCAACTCCGAGCGCCCAACCGCTCTAAACCACCCTTAGAAGTTCTAACCAACTTCTACACAATACTCCAACGGACTATGGAGATTTTCCTAGGGTTTCGGTTTTGTGACTGACGGGAAGTATAATAGTATTTTCTGGGCTTTTCGTATAGGTATAACCTTAGAATACAACAAGGTATATGGCTAAGGTAATTTGGGCATTATAACAATACTTTTGAGTATTTCTACACCACAAAGGGGGTACATTATACGAGAACAACACCACAAGGAGGGGTGAAGTCTCGCCACAAGGCCAACTCAAGGCAGGGGCGCTCGGCCAAGGGGGGAAAGGACGAGAACAAGGTGAAGGGAGGGAGGAAGAGCTCACAAGACTTAGGCATTTTTGGATGAAGAAGTCTTCAACCTTAAGGGGTATTTATAGGTCAAGGGATGGCCAACCAAAGGCCAAGATCAATCCATGTGTTAGGCAAGTGTAGGGCTAGGATTTACCAACACAAATATCCTACCAACTCCTTGACTTTTCCAAGGCACCAAAAACGTGCTCCACTTTGTCCAAATCGTCCAAATGGACGTTCAAGTCCACCAATTGGAGGGTGCCAAGTGTCGCCCTCCCGTTGGTCCAAAATGTTTCGTCTCTCGGAAAAATCCGCAAAAATTAGAAATGACATAGCCGGAAATTCCCCTACGAAAGCTGTGAAAACGTTTCGTCGAAAAACGACTCTAAACGGGTGTTGTGAACAAAATTAATTCGGCCAAGCCTTAGTACAAGTTTCAAATTTTCTACGTACGTCCTTACGTACATACTCTGGAAATACGGGGTATAACAGTTTGGTAGGAACAATCATTATATCCGGGCATACTCACACGAGAAAAAGTCTTGTCTACAACAGGAATCAGTGAGTCATCTTACCAGTCTATGAAATGGACTAAGTATAAATATATGTGTTGGCATGTGGTGTGAAATAAGTCTTGTCATGCATTATTATAGGCATACACTATGTCTGTCTCAAGCAAACAGGGGAATATGCCAATGGAATAAGTAGAGGGTTATGTCGATTAGGCTCATTATAAGAGAGAATGCCATATGTACATGTCTACAATTCTATATTGAAAGCCTATATGAATATGTTTGCCTAGTGTTTCCTGTGTATGTGTGTTGAATAAATGATCATGGCTTTCGGTATATTTGCTATCTCGTCTTTCTCTCAAAGTATTTCGTGTCTTTAGATTAGAAATAAAGAGTCTACCTTTGTTCAGTAAGCTTGATGTGCTTTGAATCTTCCCTTGTTAAAATCTGAAAATTGTCTGTCTTGGGCCTGCTTCATATCCTCTGCGTGTTGGTTACATCTGAGGCCCAACGTTTAATTGAACCCTCTCGAGACTTTCTTTGCCTTGTGCCTGCTACTTTATTTTGGATTGCTATAATCAAATTATATAGATGTTTAGATTCACTGGCATTATTTGATGAATTTGGACACCCCTGTGTACTTGATGAAATATTGATTGGAGTATGTGTCAAGCCTATCACGTATATGAGCTTTCTTTTGAATCTGAAAACATCACGTTGGGGTCTTTTACTGTCTCTGCTCACTGTTTGCATCTGGGCCCAAATGGCTGGGTTATACAAAGTTGGGCTTTTATTTGTTCGGATCCACCAGTGATTCTTTGGGCTGACATGATTAAATAAAACGGGTCACATGTGTATTTGAATTTTATATTTTCATTTATCTGCCTTATTAAACTTGTTCAGAGCATATACTAATCCTTATCTTTTTTCTCCTTTTTACATGGCACGCATCGGAGCAAAATGAAGAGTCTCATAGCGAGACTCATCATGAGCTACTTCAAATGAGGACTTCATCTACGTGCATCATCCTATCCACATCGGCAATTCCAACAACCGGCGAATAGCACCGCCACTCTGTCGGTCCTTTTTTCATTTTCCATCCCGCCCTGTTTATTTGTGTAATTAACTGTCTAACACTCGTACATTAGCAGTAAGATACCTAGAACAGTCAAACTTTGGGTCACCATTAGAAATTAGTTCGACATTAGAAATTTACTTGTTCCTTTAAGTTAATTATTTTAGCATTGCTTAAATCATATTAAATCATCTAACAATTTTTCACTTGCATAAATATTCAGGTAGCTAAGATATTATTAACAACAGGAGAAACCCATTTTTTATGAACTCTTGCTAACATGCATAATAAAATCTTTTTTTTAGCCTTTGCATAATAGGTATTTTTCATATTATTTTGTAAACACACATTTTTCATGTCATTAAAACATTTTATGAACGCATGTTTCCCACTAAGTACATTTTAAACATAATCTTACATTTTCTCTTAGTCAAAAATACATCTCATGTGTTTTAAATATTTTAAATACCTTTCAAAACATGCATTCTTTAGCAATAATAATTAACCTAGGTTTGACCGGATAACCGCAAGTTAGCGGATCCTATAGGGTGATTGCCCCCTTCTCTTTAGGATAATAAAGAACTCTTACCCAGAATCTCACACTAGTTTAGCAGACCACTAAAAATGGAGTTAATGTTAACTTTAACCTAGTTGACATTCAGGTGTCCTAATTCACCCAAACTAATTAGGTGGCGACTCCGCGAACCCTTTAGTGTTATTTTAGCTTTTTACACTCTTTAGCATTTTAGCACCTCTTTAGCACCTTTTAGCATTTTAGCCTTTAGCATTTTTATTTTATTTTCTAACATTTTCTAAGCAGGAGTTTTATAATGTCGCGGTCGAAAAAGGGCGTGACAGAAATGGCGACTCCACTGGGTATTTGAGGTTCTTGACCATAGCAAACCTAGGTGTATCATTGCTTGGCTTTATTTGCTTTTATTTGTTTTAAATGCCTTAAAAATTGCCTGCTTTAATTCTGTCTAACTGTTTTAATTGCTATTTGTTGTTACTGTTTTCCTTAAACTGGCATTCCGCTCATACTTCTTCCACTCTGGAAAATTCGCACAATCACACGCTTACGCGCTGGTGTGCTTCGCGCATCCGCAAATTTCTTTCAAAACTCCCTGCGTGGAGTTAGATCGGTTCGTCTGATCAGCCGCGTAGCCTTCTCACTCGAGTTGTCCGCTCGGGAACCTTGCATCTAGTAAAGCCAAATCTCAGAAACCTAGGATAGAGCTATACCACCCTTTATTTTAAGGCATGCATGCATTTCCCTTAGGTGGGTCAATCCTTGACATTGACACCACAATTTGGAAGACACCAAATTGGTCAACGGGTTTTCACAACCCCGCGGCCCAACATCATATTATATGTTGCATAATCGTGATAAATGAAACCAAGCCTAAATTCGAAATGCCTAAGTCGAAAAATGTATATTCGTTTTTTGTAGTATTTATTTTTAGATGGAACCTGTCCCTCAGATCAGAATAGTGAGTGTGATTCCAAGTAAATTGAGGATGTGGTGGTCAAAATTCGACTTGGGTAGTCAGATGGAAATCAGAAGAAGGTTGGGGTGCCTCATCTCATTATTCAACATCTCTCCTGATCAGCATTTGGTCAGAGCATTGATCCAATTTTGGGACCCGGACCGAGTCGTTTTCAAATTCAGGGATTTCGAGATGACCCCCACCTTAGAAGAAGTCAGCTATTTCACTGCTTTAGCATATCATGACAGAAAACTAGTTATTCCGCACGACCAGTCTGGGAAAAAGCTCATCCGTTACTTGGGTTTGAAGAATACCAGAGAGTTGCGTTGTTTTGAAAACAACTGGGTTTCTCTAGACTACCTGTATGAGAGATATGGTTGCCTAGACGGATACAAATTATTTAAAAATGAGTTTTGTTGCACTGCGGACCACTGGAGAGTTAGGCGTCCTATCGCATTTGCTATGGCTTTTCTAGGGACTCTTTTATTTCCACTTGAGCATGGAAGGATTAGTACGTGCATATGTTCAATAGTTAGAGCAGTGTTTGACGAAGTCAGCGCCAAATGACTTACTTTGACGCCCATGATCTTGGCAGAACTATTTAGAGCCTTGAACAGATGCAAAAGGGGTGAGTCGAGCTTCTTTGAAGGTTGTAATCTTATCTTACAGATGTGGGCAGTAGAACATTTCTACCAGCGTTCAAATATGACTGATGTATACCACAACGCAGATAATAAGATCTCCACCTTCTACGAAAGAACAAAGCGCTATGTTTCACCAGTCGACACAGAAGATTGGTACAGGTACTTAGCATCTCACAGTAGCAGTCAGATTCAATGGAAGTATCCGTTGCTTCATATCGTCAAGAAGGTCTACTTTAGACATAATGGACTTTATTACATCAGACTTATAGGTCTAAAGGGACTCCAACCATATGCTCCGTTACGTGTGCTCCGACTGTTTGGCCACACGCAAGTAATTCCTCTCATAGCTGACATGAGAGCCTCTGAAATCCAGTTCAGACCGGACTTTATCATTCCCGAAGCCAAACAGATCCTTTATGAATGGTACCATATTGATCAAGTGAAAGTCGGGAAGGACCAAGCAGGGGTCGCCCCAGAGTATCAAGCATGGTTTCTAAACAGCACATAATGTAGTTCAGAAAGGGAGAAAGGCATTGAAGACATTGGTGCAAGGAATAGGATAAAGGATAGTCAACTCAAAGATAGGGTCATCACTCCAGATATATGGGTCCTGATGCAAGATGCAGTGCAGTACTTGGAACAGGAAGGGGCTATACCTAGGAAGACCTAAGCTTCATCATCACATCAGCGACTTAGTTATAGGCATTTAATTTGAGACTTTTGTTGTTCTTATTGTTATTTCAATAAATTGCAACTTATTCCCGAATAAAGCATTTCAATCTAATGGTTTGGATTTTGTTATCATGATGTTGCATGTGTGACATTTAGGCCTACCTCTGGCGTAAAGGGGTCCCCATGTATGATTAGGACCCACCTGCAACGTGACAATTTATGTGCAACATATACTTGCTAATTGTTATTTACTCCTTTGCAAAATCACGTGCTTTACACTAACGCATTTTGTTGCATTTTTTAGAAAGATTTATTAATTCCCCAAATGGGTCGGTTCGTATTTGATTCGACAATGTCTGAGCATCAACACTTTACCAGGTCCAGGGCACGAAACGATGACATGACTTGCTCAGGGGCATCTAAGCCAAATGGTTTGGGAATTATTCCTGCCGGCGAAATAGAACCTTCAGAGGGGAGAAATGTCACTAGTCATGAAGAATGCATCGCACAACTACTACAACAAATTGCTGATATGCAGGTTGAGATGGAAAGACTGCGAAATCTGACAAACTTATCCATTAGTCTGAATATCCCCATACCAGAGCAAAGGGCCACTACCTCACAAACTATCCCGGATCAACCCTGTTATACCCCGTAGTTGCAGGGTATGTATGTGAGGACGTACGTACGAGAGTACGGCAGAAATTTTGAAAAGAAAGAAAGATGTGAGTTTTCGACGGAAAAGTTTCCGGTTATTTGTGAAGAAAAAGGTTCGTTAATGGGAATTGGATTCCCAGATTTGGTATTTGGACTTCATAGATTATATTAGAATTTTGAGATTTTATTTTCGGAAATGGTCACGTGGGGCCCACGGGAGAAATTTACTGATTTTGTAGGCCCGCTTTGTTTTGAGATTTCCGGTATTTTTGATATTTTCGGAAGACGGAATATTCAGGCGAATCGGGCGACACGTGTCACCCCATGTGGCACCCTTGGCGAATTTACCTTTGTGCACAACACCCGACAGAGTCGTTTTTAGAATAAACGTTTTGCATAACTTGCGAGGGGAAAATTCCGACTATGTCGTTTTGTATTTTTGCGGATTTTTCCGAGCGACGGAACATCTTTGGGCCAACGAGAGGGTGACACTTGTCACCCTCAAGTGACGGTTTGGGTAGGCAAGGGGGGGACGTCTTCCTCCCTTGTTTTGTGCCTTGTTTTGGCCTTGTTTGGTGCATTGTTTTGTGGAGTGTTTTGTGGAGTAGGGTTTAGGGTGCACTTGGCTTGATCTTGGCCTTACACTTGCCTTGCACATGGCTTGATCTTGGCCATTGGTTGGCCTTTGGTTTTGCTATAAATACCCTTATGTTGATGAACTCTTAATACACAAATGAAACATTCAAGCCTAAAATCCCTCCTCCTCTAGTGTTGAGTTCTTCCAACTCATCCCCCTCTTTTTAGAGTCTTGGCCGAGGCCTCCTCCTCCCCTTTGTGGTGTCTTGGCGTAGGGTACCCACTGCTAGTTGTTTCGTATAATACCCTTGTTGTGGTATAGAAATACTCCTGTATTGTTATAATGCCCAAAATACCTTAGCCTTGTACCTTGTAGTATTCCAAAGATACCTCTTTCGTAGAGTCCTAAATACTACCTTTTGTCCTTTAGTCACAAAGCGAAACCCTAGGAAATCTTCATAGTTGGTTGAAGTATTTGAGTAGAAGTTGGTTAGAACTTCTAAGGGTTGTTTGGAGTGGTTTGGAGCGCACGGAGTGGAGCTAAACCTTGCTCAGGATCGACATTATAACTTGGATAATTTTGGGCTTATCGAGGTAATTATCTTGTCCCTCTATTGTAATTGGAAATTACATGTTTGTTAGGATATATAGTTGAAGTATACTATATATGGAACTACTTAGTATTCGGCAATGTCTTTTGACTTAAGCCTGAAGAATAAAGAACTGAACTGAACTGTATTTACATAGGACTGTATTGCAGTAGACTTGTGTAGAATTGTACACGTCCGGTTAGACGTGTAAACCCCCCCCCCCCTGGTTGGCTTGGTAGCCGGCCTCGATAGAGGAGGAGATTTACGCTGTTGCGGGGGGGGGGGGAGGTGCTGCCGAATTTTCTATAGAATGATAGAAATTTGTGTTTTGGGGTTAATAGACGTTTTGACCTTTATAGGTGAAAGTACTAAGAGTAGCGTATTCTACTCGAGGAGTGGAAAGGGCTATGAGTTGTAGTACTTGGAGCATTTTGCTTATTGTCGATAACTCGTCGCGAGGTATGTGAACCTCTTCCTATCTTTTCTAGCATGATTGTTGTGAACTATGTAGTACGGTAGACGTACATGTGCTAAGTGATTTGGTTGGTTTAAAACATAGGGTGTTATAATAGCTTTATGGGAAGTTAGTTATAACGACCTTATGTAAGTGAAAATGGTTTACTGATGTTAGAAGTTAAGAGACTTGATCTTATAAGATAAGAGACTTAACTTATTTGTTTTAATGTGGATGTTTGTGTGAAACCTCATTCGTGAGTAATGAGTACTTGGTTTTAAAGGGATAATGTTTTACTGATTTCGGGAATCAGAATGTGTATCGACAGACCACTGCAGCGTTAATAAAAGGAAAATGTATTGAATAATGATGTGTTGTATTAAAACCAGTAGAAACCTCCATCTGCATAGAAGCTAAGATGAGACAAAATGATATTACATTTTCTAGATCATGGCTGCTGTAATAAGATCGTTATAAACAAGAATAAACTACTCACATATATGACATATGTTACTCAATTGTTCTAAAAAGGAATCAAGTGATTAAGTTTGGGAACTATGAAACCATTTGAAAATGAGAAGCTTGAGTAATTGAAACTAGGCAACCTGGAACTTAGGAAAAGAATGTTGTTACTTGATTTTGAAAAGGAAGGTGGGTTGGTCATTCTAATACTACGGGTATCGGGTGACTTTTATAAAAGTAATGGATCTCTTTTAAAAAGAACTTAACGTATGTAGTACTTTGGGGTTAAAAACCCAGACTTTGGCATAAAATGAAAGTACTTTGAGTTGTGTGAAACTTGCCTATGCTTGTTGTTGTGAAACTTGCCTATGCTTGTTGTTGTGAAACTTGCCTATGCTTGTGATGATAGCCTTTATTGTACAAGCGTTGTGTTTACGTGTTACCGCTCTCGATAGAGGTCGGTTGGTAGTTGAGAACTTACTTGGGCGTCTGCGTGTGGCGGAGAAATTCCGCAGATGCGTTCGCTGATAGTATTATTGTTGTGCATCGCTATGGACATATCGACCGACGATCGTAGCGCACGGGTATGCTTCCATTTAGATTACCGCCTTGTTGTTTCCCTTTGGACATACTGACACGATGCGTAGCGCACGGGTATGCGTCCATTTGGAATGTTGTCTTATATTTCCCTTTGGACATACTGACACGATGCGTAGCGCACGGGTATCGTCCATTTGGAATGTTGTCTTATTTTTCCCTTTGGACATACCGACCACGATCGTAGCGCACGGGTATGCTTCCATTTGGATTCTTTGTCTTGTTGTTGAGGTCACATGGACATGTCTACCGATCTGGTCAGGGGCATGTGGCCGTGGGACATTGGTATTATTGTTGCATCATGGACATGTCTACCGTCTGATATTAGGGGCATGCGGCCATAATGCGAACCTGATTGATGTGGTGGGCGTGAGACCCATAGTTATATTGGAGTGATGACTGTTTTATGTTGTGAACTGTAGTTTGGTTATCATACATGTCTCCTGCTTTATATAGACTAGTATGATTTCATTTCTGATATTATGCAGTTCACATACTTGGTACTGTTATCGACCTCCTTGGAAGTGCGTTCATCCGCAGTAGAGGTACATCGATCGTGGATCCTCGCCATAGGATCACGATTCAACATTTGAAGCTCCGTTTCTCCGAGGCTTATCTTTTAGTAGGTGTTCCACTGAGTTGTAGGTTCTTGTACATTCGTGGTATGGCGGCCCTGTCCGTCATAGTCGTGTATATCTTAAGTGCATGTAATCTTGTTGTGGGCGTGGTTGTAAAAGGATTAAAGCTGTTCGTGTTTTATGTATGTCTTGAAGGCAACTGTTTTGGTTGCTTTGTTTATTTATTATATCTCTTGTTAAATGACTCATGTTTTATGTTCCGCTGATTTTCTCTGATGTATGTATCACTAGGGTGCCTGTAAGGCACGATGCGAAGCCGGGCGAAGTCGTTACAAAAGTGGTATCGAGCGATTAATCCTCGGAAAGTGTCTCTGACCGTGTCTAGTAAGTCTTGATTATCGATGTGTTGTGCACCACATCTATAATCGAGGAAGGCTGAGACATTTAGGATTGGTTTCCATTCTTCTCATTCGAGATCGTGCCTTAGAAGTGTGTTGTAAGTTGGACCCTCCGACGTATCTCGTTTTTACCGTTATGCCTCCGCATGCAACCAGAGCCTGAAGGGCAAGGCGGCGAGGGTCTGCTAGTGAGATACTGAGAGTGCAGGCGCAGCCCGCAGCAGACACGAGGTTGTGCTTGACGGCCCGGGTTTTGTGGCGCGCCCGGCCCAGCGAGGTTAGGCGCGGCGATAGGCTGCCGAGACCGCGATACTGAGCCTCGTCCCGATGCAGAGGCGAGAGGAGATGGGTTACAAGGAGATGGCGATTCTTTGGCGGTCGTGGCGGATATGAGGATAGGTGGATCACGGCGGTTCGATTCGAGCACCATGGTTCACCCCGGCGAGATAGTTTGAGGCTACGGGACTTTCGAGTTGTAGCCTTGAGTTTTATGGGTCGAGGCGGAGGATGATCCGCAGGAGTTCATCCGGCGATTCTGACCGGATCGTGCGGGTGATCAAGGCTTGAACCGAGTGCTGTGACCTTTGGTTCGCATCGGTGCGTGATACCGCAATCGATTGGTTTGATTCATGGGAGCTTTCGGGAGAGCATGCACCTCAGCAGTATGGGATGAGTTTTGGGGCTTTCTCACGCACTTCTTGCCTCCGCGGATGAGGAGCACGCGGTAAAGATTTTTGTTCTTGAGACAGAGGCGCCGTCGGGAAGTACAATGTCGAGTTCGATTCTTTGGCTCGATATGTCCTGCGCTAGTTGCGAGATATGGAGGATAGGGTGCATCGCCACGCCACCGCTAGATGATTATATGGTGAGTCTTGTGCGGGTGTTTCTCTTCACGGCATGGACATTGCCGCACGCGAGCTCACGTGCACTAGGATGTGAGGCACGGAGGGTCGACGGAATGACACTGGATCGCGAGAAGGGCGGGGCGGCGGGGTCCTTTGGTGGCTTCGAGGCGGACCGCCTCGGCGAGCTAGTTATATACCCCCAGCATGCAGTGGTCCTCCACCGTCTTGAGAGCGGTCGTGGCTCGAGGTTCAGATTTTCGGCGAGCGGGGTGTTAACGGTGAAGCCACCCTACCTCGTTGTGACCATTGTGGTAGACTCCATTTTGGAGAGTGTCGTGCTAGATTGGGAGTTTGTTTTGCATGCGGCCAGCGGGCCATTTGCGAGGAACTGTCTACCAAGGAAGCGCGGATGTTACGACTTCGACGCCGAGGATCGTGGGTGGTTCATCACCTTCTACTATGCGCCTGCGGCAGGCCTATGATTAGAGGGGAGCGGTAGCTTCAGGTATATCCTTAACCCTCTAGAGTTTTGGTATGCTTGTTATGATGGTCTCATTATTATGTGCTATGTACGAATAGCGTTGTGTTAATTATGAGTTAGAAAACATGCTTAGTTGGGAGGATACGTATGGGGCCATGGTAAGTGTGAACCTTAGACTATGTCACGGCGAGACCTTAGGGGTAAGGTCGTCTTGAGTTAAAGATTTATTTTTGACCCTTATCGGAGTAGTAGTATCGTGGGATTTATTTGTGTGATAAGTCCGTGGGTAGTGTGAGATGGAAGTGGTAGCTTTCATGATGTGAATTAGTAAGATTGTTCCGGATCGGGGAACAAGAGTTTGGCGCGGTTGGGGGTCGGGTTGAGGACCATTTGCGGGTCAACCCGTAACCAGTTTGGGGTGGGGTCAGTTGGGTGGTCCCGCCGTGGTAGGGTCACGAGGATGCTAGGCCCAAGTTTGTATGATCATCGTATGAGTTCGTGGACGCGTTCGACGAGCGGTTCGTAAAAGGCCGGAATGGCCTTAAGGAAGTTTGAGGTTAGTAAGATGACCAAGTTTGGAGGTAGTGACTCCAGATTTTCGGAGCGGAGTAATGACTGAAGTATGGTACGTACTGGGAGAGTTCAAGTGTTCGAGAAGGGCACGACGAGTAAGGAAAGAAGAGGACGTGTGTTATTTCGTGGCCAAGCTGTGGCGTTGGCAACTTGTTAGAGGAACTTTATCGTTATTCGACTTGAGAAGGAACATTCGGGACGAATGTTTCTAAGGAGGGAGAATGTTATACCCCGTAGTTGTAGGGTATGTATGTGAGGACGTACGTGCGAGTCTGTAAATTTTGAAAAGAAAGAAAGATGTGAGTTTTCACGGAAAAGTTTCCTGTTATTTGTGAAGAAAAAGGTTCGTTAATGGGAATTGGATTCCCAGTTTGGTATTTGGACTTCATAGATTATATTAGAATTTTGAGATTTTATTTTGGAAATGGTCACGTGGGGCCACGGGAGAAATTCTGATTTTGTGGCCCGCTTTGTTTTGAGATTTCGGTATTTTGGATATTTTCGAAGACGGAATATTCAGGCGAATCGGGGCGACACGTGTCACCCCGTATGGCACCTCGCCGAATTTACCTTTGTGCACAACACCCGATTAAGTCGTTTTTCGACTAAACGTTTTGCATAACTTGCGAGGAAAATTCGACTATGTCGTTTTGTATTTTTGCGGATTTTTCGGCGACGGAACATCTTTGGGCCAACGAGAGGGTGACACTTGTCACCTCAGTGACGATTTGGGTAAGCGAGGGGCGTCTTATCCCTTGTTTTGTGCCTTGTTTTGGCCTTGTTTGGTGCATTGTTTTGTGGAGTGTTTTGTGGAGTAGGGTTTAGGGTGCACTTGGCTTGATCTTGACCCTACACTTGCTATGCACTTGGCATAATCTTGGCCATTGGTTGGCCTTTGGTTTTCTTATAAATACCCTTATGTTGATGAACTCTTCATCCACAAATGAAACCTTCCAAGCCTAAAATCCCTCCTCCTCTAGTGTTGAGTTCGTCAACTCATCCCCCTCTTTTGAGAGTCTTGGCCGAGGCCTCCTCCCTCCCCTTTGTGGTGTCTTGGCGGTAGGGTACCCCACTGCTAGTTGTTTTCGTATAATACCCTTGTTGTGGTATAGAAATACTCCCTAGTATTGTTATAATGCCCAAAATACCTTAGCCTTGTACCTTGTAGTATTCCAAAGATACCTCTTTCGTAGAGTCCGAAATACTACCTTTTGTCCTTTTAGTCTCAAACCAAACCCTAAGGAGATCTTGTAGTTGGTTGAAGTATTTGAGTAGAAGTTGGTTAGAACTTCTAAGGGTTGTTTGGAGTGGTTTGGGCGCACTGTGGAGCTAAACCTTGCTCGGGATCGACATTATAACTTGGATAATTTTGGGCTTATCGAGGTAATTATCTTGTCCTCTATTGTAATTGGAAATTACATGTTTGTTAGGATATATAGTTCAAGTATACTATATATGGAACTACTTAGTATTCGGATGTCTTTTGACTTAAGCTGAAGAATAAAGAATCAATCAACAGTATTTACATAGGGTGTATTGCGATGAGACTTGTGTAGAATTGTACACGTCAGGTTAGGCGTGTAAACCCCACTGGTTGGCTTGGTAGCCACTCGATAGAGGAGGAGATTTCTGTTGTTGCGGAGAGTCTTCTGAATTTTCTATAGAATGATAGAAATTTGTGTTTTGGGGTTAATAGATGTTTTGACCTTTATAGGTGAAAGTACTAAGAGTAGCGTATTCTACTCGAGGAGTGGAAAGGGCTAGCAAGGTTGTAGTACTTGGAGCATTTTGCTTATTGTCGATAAATCGTCGCGAGGTATGTGAACCTCTTCCTATCTTTTCTAGCATGATTGTTGTGAACTATGTAGTACGGTAGACGTACATGTGCTAAGTGATTTGGTTGGTTTAAAACATAGGGTGTTATAATAGCTTTATGGGAAGTTAGTTATAACGACCTTATGTAAGTGAAAATGGTTTACTGATGTTAGAAGTTAAGAGACTTGATCTTATAAGATAAGAGACTTAACTTATTTGTTTTAATGTGGATGTTTGTGTGAAACCTCATTCGTGAGTAATGAGTACTTGGTTTTTAAAGGGATAATGTTTCTTGATTTGGGAATCGAATGTGTATCGACAGCACCAACTGCAGCGTTAATAAAAGGAAAATGTATTGAATAATGATGTGTTGTATTAAAACCGGTAGAAACCTCCATCTGCATGAAGCTAAGATGAGACAAAATGATATTACATTTTCTAGATCATGGTCTTTGTAATAAGATCGTAATAAAAAAGAATAAACTACTCACATATATGAAATATGTTACTCAATTGTTCTAAAAGGAATCAGTGATTAAGTTTGGGAACTATGAAACCATTTGAAAATGAGAAGCTTGAGTAATTGAAACTAGGCAAACTGGAACTTAGGAAAAGAATGTTGTTACTTGATTTTGAAAAGGAAGGTGGGTTGGTCATTCTAATACTACGGGTATCGGGTGACTTTTATAAAAGTAATGGATCTCTTTTAAAAAGAACTTAACGTATGTAGTACTTTGGGGTTAAAAACCCGGACTTTGGCATAAAATGAAAGTACTTTGAGTTGTGTGAAACTTGCCTATGCTTGTTGTTGTGAAACTTGCCTATGCTTGTTGTTGTGAAACTTGCCTATGCTTGTGATGATAGCCTTTATTGTACAAGCGTTGTGTTTTACGTGTTATCGCGTCTCGATAGAGTCGGTTGGTAGTTGAGAACTTACTTGGGCGTCTTGCGGTGGCGGAGAAATTCCGCAGTGCGTTCGCTGATAGTATTATTGTTGTGCATCGCTATGGACATACTGACACGATGCGTAGCGCACGGGTATGCTTCCATTTAGATTACCGCCTTGTTGTTTCCCTTTGGACATACTGACACGATGCGTAGCGCACGGGTATGCGTCCATTTGGAATGTTGTCTTATATTTCCCTTTGGACATACTGACACGATGCGTAGCGCACGGGTATCGTCCATTTGGAATGTTGTCTTATTTTTCCCTTTGGACATCACGACCACGATCGTGCGCGCGGGTATGCTTCCATTTGGATTCTTTGTCTTGTTGTTGAGGTCACATGGACATGTCTACACCGATCAGAATTCGGGGCATGTGGCCATGGGACATTGGTATTATTGTTGCATCATGGACATGTCTACCGTCACGATATTCGGGGCATGCGCCATAATGCGAACGATTGATGTGGTGGGCGTGAGACCCATAGTTATATTGGAGTGATGGTGTTTTATGTTGTGATCGTAGTTTGGTTATCATACATGTCTCCGCTTTATATAGACTAGTATGATTTCATTCTGATATTATGCTGATTTCACATACTTGGTACTGTTATCTTGACCTCCTTGGGCTGCGTTCATGCCGCAGGTAGGTACATCGATCGTGGATCCTCGCCATGGATCACGATTGGCGCATTTGAAGCTCCGTTTCTCGGAGGCTTATCTTTTGGTAGGTGTTCCCTGAGTTGTAGGTTCTTGTACATTCAGGGGTATGGCGCGGCCCTGTCCCGTCATAGTCATTGTATATCTTAAGTGCATGTAATCTTGTTGTGGGCGGGGTTGTAAAAGGATTAAAGCTATTGAGTTTTATGTATGTCTTGAAGGCAATTGCTTTGGTTGCTGTTTATTTATTATATCTCTTGTTAAATGACTCATGTTTTATGTTCACTGATTTTCTCGATGTATGTATCACTAGGGTGCCTGTGGTAAGGCACGATGGGCCGGGCAGTCGTTACAAACCCACGCCACCACATATCTCCCAAATCTCCTCTAAAAAAATACCAGCTACCGATTCATGTCAAACTATCCCTCTCCCATCCAATCCTCAACCCCACCCCCGAAGTGATCATTTTACCACCTATATATCTCAGCCCCCGCCTATTTACTTCACCCCAATCAGCCCGAATCGCCAAACTACCCAATAGCCACGCACCATACCTATCGCCAGCCCTAACAAACAACGCAGACTATCAGCATACACAGCAGAAACCTAGCCTTTTACCATCCATGTGCTTCCCCAGGAAACAGATCATTATGAAGAAATGGAGAGGGAAGCTCGAGCCAAAATGGACGAAGACGTGGCCAAAGAGATTCATATCCTAAAAGAAGCTGTTCGGAGCATGCAGTCGGACAAGAGTCATGAAGGATTAGATTATGAGGACCTTTGCATGCACCCAGATGTGGAACTACTTGTAGGATACAAGGTTCCCAAGTTTGACTTATTCAACAGGAAGGGGAACCCCGTGCACATTTGAGGTCATATTGTGACAAACTGATCGGAGTGGGAAAAAACCCAGCAGTCGTTATGAAGTTGTTCATTCGAAGTTTGACCGGCGAGACATTAGATTGGTATACTAGCTAGGACCCGCGGAAATGGCATAGATGGAATGCGTTGGCCCAAGACTTTGTGGAGCGGTTCAGGTTCAATACAGAAACCGTTGTAGACATGTTTTATTTGATGAAGCTAGAAAAAAAATCTACCGAGACGTTCAGAAAGTACGCCATGATATGGTTTTCAGAAGCAGCAAAGGTACAACCACCCATGGCAGAGAGTGAGATGACCATTCTATTTGTATAATCTTTGAAGGACGCAACCTACTATGAGCGGATGATAAGTGTCATCGGATGGAGTTTTGCAGAAGTTGTCAGAATGAGCGACTTTGTGGAAGAATGTATTAAAACTGGTAGGATTACGAATTTGGCAGCGTTACAGGCGACTAATCAGGGGTACTTCACAAAAAAAGAAAGAGACAACTTCCCCTTCCATGTTCATTGATCGGTGTATTTTATATACACCTTTTAAGTCATTTTTAGTTAGTATTTTACTAATTTCATTTATGTTTAGTATAGTATTAGGGTCGTTTTTCTTTCTTTTGTGTCACAGTGGTCAGAAATGGAGAAATGACGAAAAGGAGATGAAATGAGCATAAATGAGATGGTATTGCACACTAAAAGGGCCAAGAAATGAAGCCTAAGAAGTTTCGGGAAATATAGAAAAAATCAGACGAAGACCGGACGAACAAAGGACGAAGAAACGAAAAATCCGAAAGAATGCCGTCACCGGCGCCGCGGCGCCGACCACTGAAGATGTTCTGAAACACCTCTGATTTTCAGGCGTCGTGGCGCCCGACTGCAGGGCCACGGCGCCGACGCGGGATTTCTGAGTTTTGGGCCAAATTTGACACATTTTCAGGGTCCAAAAGGGATAACTTTTCCTACCTAAATATTTCTTAAACCCTTTACCTAAAGGATTCCATAATTTTTCCTAAACTCTTTACCTAAAGGATTCCATAGCTTTTCCTACCTACATAATTCCTAACCCTTTACCTAAAGGATTCTTGGGTTATAAATAGTCTCTACATCATTAGAAGAATTCATCGGACATTCTCCATCCACCATTCCATTCTCCATCCACCATTCCATTCCATTCTCCATCCATCATTCTACCACATTTCATCTTGTAAATATTCCACAACACAATCTTTGGATGCTAGAAGGCTTGGAGACTTGTTCTTGAGTATTTTTATTTTCTTTCTTTTGCTTTGTTTATTTCAGTTCATGTATGGAGATTGTATTAGTTCTTAGCGTGACTATGGCTAGGAGCTAATTACTTTATTAGGGATTTCCTTGTGATTCTCTTGAAACTCTTATTCATGAATTAATATATTAGTTGATTTCTTCTTCACTTGCTTAAGATTTATTCAATAATTGCTTGATAATTAATTGATCACTAGTTATCATAACTTATATGAGTTCTAATCGAAATCCGAAAGGGGAGATTGTGAATATGTTATAGTTGAATAAACATAGGTTTAAATCGTGGACGAAAGTACCCCGATACTTGTGTAGCTTAATAAGTTATTGCTCTTAATCCTCCTTTGTAGTCAATCTTGTCATCGAAAGATAAAAGGGTTCTCCATTGGGGTTGAGTGTTTATATTACCTTAACAGTAATATAAAACGGTCTAGTTAACCTGCTATATTAACGTAGAAGAAGTTAGTCTAATTGTATTAAGGATTGAATAGAGTGGATAGTTGATGATCTTGGAAGCCCTAATTCTCCATCATAACTGATTTAAATCAAAGTATTTTCATAATTAGTTTATTTCCTACATTATTAGTTTATAGTTCCAACTCAATTAACGTTAACCAAATAGAAACTAAAGTATAGATAATCGGTACTTGAAAACCAGTCCCTGAGGACGATATTCGGTCTTACCTAGACTATATTACATGTCACGATAAGTGCACTTGCGTTTAGTGTGTGCATAAATCGCGCATCAAGTTTTTGGCGCCGTTGCCGGGGATTGGCGTACTTTCAATATCGATTTATCTATTCTTATTTCTAATTTGGTTGCTCCAAGAACAAGTTTCTAACTTGTTCTGCGAGCATCGTTTTATCACCTTTTGTTGTTTTCTTATTTTGCAGGTTAAATTCGGAAAAAAATAATAATAATTATATGGACTACTACTATCAGAGACAGTGGAGTCATCAACAGCAGCTTAACCCACAGGTTCTAGAGGAAGATTTAGATGAGTTGCAGGCAGACATACTCAGGCTCACCAAGTGCCAGACTCAGTTTATGGCTGAGACAAGAGAGTCCCTCAATAATTTGGAGACCCACATAGGGCAACTGATGGATAAGATGAGCAATACACCTCAAGCAAATCTGCCTAGAGACATCATTATGGGAAGTGGTAAGAAAATTGAGGAGCCTGAACCACACCCAGCTATTGAGGAATCTGGCGAGATAATTGGTGTAGAGAAGGAAAAGATTGCTGAGATCCAATTATTCACCTTTTTGGATTCTGTGGAAATTCTTTTTCCTACACCTATTACAGAAGAAACACCACTAGCTATCATTGTTGATCCCCAAATAGGAAGTCCATACCATCAAGGGCACCCCCTAGAGTTGAGAGATGTAGGGAATTTCATTGATCCCTACATATAGAGAGCCTAAAAGACAAGCATGTCTTGTGTACTTGGGGGATAATCTTATGTCTGAGGCCCTTGTTCGACAAAGATGTTGTACGAAAAATGAGACCTGCAACAATAAATATGCGGATTGCAAGCAGTTCGCAGATGGATCTAATGGGCACTCGTAAAAGTTAACTGCGTCCGGCTAAAAGACGTTAAAGACATCGCTTGTTGGGAGGCAACCCAATGTTTTTAATTATGTTAGTTTGATTTTTTTCTTTAGTTTGTTTTATTTTGTCTTGAACAATCTCACGGTCTTGGGTTCTTGTTTTGTGTTGTTGGATGGCGGTGGGTGAAAGCTAACTCGAGGAAAAGGCAAAACATCGAAAAAAGGAAAAGTCGTAAATCGTGCGCGGCTGAATCAGCGTTGTGGCGCCGTAACTTCATAGAGCGATGCCAGGGTGCCACGGCGCGAATCTCGTGTAGTGGTGCGAAAGTTCCGAGAGCCATATTCCGTGCAAATTCCAGAATTTTTCCTCCCAGACCTCCGTTATGACCGTTGTGTTGTGTCAGTAAGTTGTCCCTATTTTTAGTCTTCACACATTGGGGACAATGTGTCGATTAAGTTTGGGGAGTGTCTTATATTTTGTTTTATTGTCTTGTTTTTTAGTCTTTTTTTTATTTGTCTTTGTGTTGTTTTTATGTGTTTTTGAGTCTTTTTTTGGATCATCCATGTTGTAGTTGATAAAGATATTGAGTGGATAAAATGAGATAATGTAATGGAATTAAAAGCGACAATATGTGTGCTTAAGTTAGATATGCCAAAAATTCCTGACATCTAATTATTTGGAATATTTGTGCTTCGCTTATGTGTGTCAATTATGGAAAGAACGGTTGAAAAATGTCTAAAAAATCCGTTTACTTGTTATTTGAGGCGAAATAGTTAAGATGTACATGTTTAGGGAGTTGATTCAGGCATTTCTTTGATGGCCCTTCTGACAATTCATTACCTACCCTGATATAAAATGTATCACTAGTCAGCCCCTTTTGAGCCTAAAATAAAGATCTTTCTTTGACACCCTATAATTCCTTTGTTGTGCCATAAGTAATAATGGAAAAGTATTGGAATAAAAAGTGTTGAAAAAGAAATAAAAAGAGAGTGAAAAATTAATGCACCCCAATGAAAAATATGCAAAAGCCTAAGTTTGGGGGTGCCTGTTATTCATAATACATATCATTCTCTCAAAAGAAAAGAGGGGAGAAAGTGGGAACGAAACTAAAAAGGAAATCAAAAAGAAGGAAAATGAGTTTGAATGAAAAGTGCTTATGATACGTAATTGAGCCTAAATGCCTATTTTTATGTTACACCCCGTAGTTCAGGTCATGCGCATGAGGGCGTACGAAAGGGAGTAAGACTTAAAATTTTCAGAAGATAGGTTGATGGATTGTTCCGGACGGGTTTTAGTCAACTTTAAGGCGGGTTATGACCCGGTACATTGAGAGTTCATAAGTGTTTCAAAGGCCTGGGGCGTAGTTCGTTGAGTCTAGATTCCAACGCAACCAACCGTTCGTCGATAGGACGTCGGAGTAGAAAGTTATGAGGGTTACAAGTTCGGTCGTGATCGGACAGAAATGTGTTTGAGCGAAGCGGCAGGCAGCGCGGATTGAGGCGCGGCGCCTAAAGTTCGAAGGGTCGCTGAAGTTGCAGCGCCTTGGCCGAATAGCGTGGCGCGGCGAAAGATCGAGAGTGCGGAGGTTTCAGCGCCGCGGCGGGATTTTTGGGCGGAAAAACTTAGAAAAGTCTGATTTTTGTTTTAAAAGAGACCATGGGAGGGTGACAAGTGTCCCCCCCCCATCTGATTTTCTGTTGCATGCAATATATTGACCAAGACTTGGACATTTTCTATCTTTCATCTTCTCTCTCTCTCTCACAAATTGCTCCCCCTTCTCTCTAAAAACCCTTAGAAAAATCTGAATAGTTAAGAACCAAGAAGGAAGTTGGTGGCTAACTTAAAAGTGTTGTTGTGGTGGTGTTCTTGGCAAGGAAGCTAGCAATACTTGGAATAAGTTTTGGCTAAAACTTTAAGGTAATGATTCTTCCTTTAGATTTAGTTATAGTGTTGCATGTTAAGAAGAAAGAACTTGTGGTAGTAAATAATGCTCTTAGAGTCATTGCATGCTAGAAATGTGGTTTGGTTATGAAGAATGGGTTAAGAAGAGATTATGAGCATGTTGTAGCCTAAAAACTACCCTAGAATTGTTAAGTGAATTATTGTAAACTTATGGGACAGAATTTTGGGTGTGTAATCCCCTTTAAATTGTTGGATTGATTGAGCCTTACAATGTGGTGTTTTGATGGTAAATTCGGTCTTGAGAAAGGTGGCAAAGTGAGTAGAAACAAAGGAAATGCTGCCCAATTTTCTATAGAATTTTAGTGGCTTTGAGTTAGATTATTCTACATTGGAATTAGAGGTTAATGAACATATCATGGTTATTATAGGTTGAAATATTACTTGCGGTAGTTGAGCTTAGCAAGTGGATTGACCAAAGAGGTATGTGGAGCTTTCTTATCTCTTGAGCATGAGTAGTTTGAACTATATAGTACGGTGAGCGTGCGTGTTTTAAATGAAGTAAATCTATTTGTTGTACTTGACTTGTTTTACGAAAATGTCTAAGTTGGTTGGGTTAGAGAGCTAACCCACTTGTTCCTAAGTAATGGTTTAACCTAAATAAGGTAGATAAGGATTTCGTGACATGAAGAAGTATTACGGAAATTGTGTGAGTTTGATTTGAAGTATAAGTCTCTTGGTTAATAAAAAGAACGAAATCTTTTGAAACATAAGGAGTTATAACGGCCTTATGGGAGGTTAGTTGTAACGACCTTATGAAAGAGTATGAACGTCTAAAGCTTTAAAGCATAAAGTTAGTATAACGGCTTTATGGGAGTTAGTTATAATAACTTTATGAAAGGTTAAAGAGTTGGTTTTTCTTGAATAAGGTCATGAAAATGAGATTCATTTGTATGTTAATGAAAGCCTAAAGAAGCTATGAGTTACTTGGGCGTCTGCCGATGATGAAGGATTCCAGGTATGCTTCCATTGTTGATTATGAGTTACTTGGGCGTCTGCTTGATGATGAAGGATTCCAGGTATGCTCCCATTGTTGATTATGAGTTACTTGGGCGTCACCCGATGATGAAGGATTCCACAGGTATGCTCCATTGTTCGATTATGAGTTACTTGGGCGTCGCCCGATGATGAAGCGATTCCACGTATGCTTCCATTGTTCGATTATGAGTTACTTGGGCGTCGCGGTGATGAAGATTCCACAGGTATGCTCCCATTGTTGATTATGAGTTACTTGGGCGTCGCCCGGTGATGAAGGATTCCACGGTATGCTTCCATTGTTCGATTATGAGTTACTTGGACGCATCGCCCGATGATGAAGAGATTCCGGGTATGCTTCCATTGTTCGATTATGAGTTACTTGGACGTCACCGATGATGAAGGATTCCAGGTATGCTTCCATTGTTGATTATGAGTTACTTGGGCGTCTGCTTGATGATGAAGGATTCCACGGTATGCTTCCATTGTTCGATTATGAGTTACTTGGACGTCTGCCGATGATGAAGGATTCCACGGGTATGCTCCCATTGTTGATTATGAGTTACTTGGGCGTCGCCGGATGATGGAGGATTCCACGGGTATGTTTCTATTGTTCAGTTACGAGTTTACTTGGACGTACCGCCGATGATGAAGGATTCCGCAGTGCGCTTCCATTGTATTTGATTTATGAGCTTCCTATTCTTCATGCGTGTAGTATATGATTGATGTTCTTATTGATGGTAAGGCACGATAAAAGGTAATTTGATTTCATCCACGATCCGACTTGTTTTGGACTTATGTTTTCATTCTGATATTTTGATTTCACATACTTGGTACTGTTATCGACCTCGCCCGAAGCTGCGTTAAATCCGCAGTCGAGATCGTAGCTTGTTGGTCCGCTATTAGGATCACTGTTCATTTTACGAAAGCTCCATCCTCGAGGCTTTGTCTTTTGGTATGATTCCACGAGGTTATTTACTTTTGTACAATCGGGGTATGGCGGGGCCTGTCCGCCACGATCGATTCTAAGTGCAGAATTCGTTTGTGGTTTGGGTGTAATGATAAGATGTCTTGTTTCACTTTCGGTTAAGTTATTTTATGAAAAGCGGCCTTATCGGCTTGCTAGTGATGTTCACCTTATCTGATTTTGTTTCATGTATGTTCATTGCTATTCTCACGATGCATACGATAATTACCGGTAGGGTACGATCAGCGGCCGGGGGGTCGTGACATTTTACCTACCCCTGCCTAAGCCTACCTTACAACCGTTGAAAGTCCTGATGATCTTTAATATGTATGTCTCTGATTAGTGGAGAATAACAAGTAAACAAGTCTATAACATTTGGGAAAGATGGAATGAAATTGACATGCATAGGTTAGATGTTTGTATTTCCATTGAACATGATCTAAGTGAATTTGCGAAATATCTAACTTGAAATTCTAGATTGCTGATTATTCATGCTATATATGTTCTAACATATTATCTCATCTTTCATCCATGATTTTGAAGAAGCAATATTATAACTACTTGATCCATCTCTTTGAGTCTTTGATCGTTTTGTTTTATTTTTGTTTTATGCTTTACTCGAGGACGAGCAAAGTTTAAGTTTGGGGGTGTTTGATCGGTGTATTTTATATACACCTTTTAAGTCATTTTTAGTTAGTATTTTACTCATTTCATTTATGTTTAGTATAGTATTAGAGTCGTTTTCCTTTCTTTTGTGTCACAACGGTCAGAAATGGAGAAATGACGAAAAGGAGATGAAATGAGCATAAATGAGATGAAATTGCACACTAAAAGGGCCAAGAAATGAAGTCTAAGAAGTTCCGGGAAATATAGAAGAAATCAGACGAAGACCGGACGAACAAAGGACGAAGAAACGAAAAATCCGGAAGAATGCCGTTACCGGCGCCGCGGCAGCGGCGGCCTTGTGGCTGACCCGAAGATGTTCAAACGCCTCTCTGATTTTTAGGCGCCGTGGCGCCATTCAGAAGCTGCGAACGCAGCGCGGCGAATTTGAGTTTTGGGCGGGTGACACATTTCGAGTCCAAAAGGGATAACTTTTCCTACTTAAATATTCTTTAAACCCTTTACCTAAAGGATTCCACAACTTTTCCTAAACCCTTTACCTAAAGGATTCCATAAATTTTCCTACCTACATAATCCATAACCCTTTTGTCACGACCCGTTCCGGGGCCCGTGACTGAAGCCTTACCCGGGCACCCAAGTAGTCATACATCAGAGTAATCAGCGGAATATAAAAACAAGACATGAAACAGTTGTAAAATGAGACACAGTTTTATGTGAGAAAATGTCGCATTTCGGCATATATATATAAACATAGTTTTGCAGTTACATCCCAACTGTACAATAGGACTACAGACCTCTGAAGATAAACAACTATGGCGGACGGGCCCCGCCATACCTGAATGTACAAAACTATATACAACAACAGGAGATCATACCCAAAGTCGAGCCTCGGAGAAGATGGAGCTCGACACCAAAGCAAAGAGATCCTAAGGATGTGGATCTAGCACTGCTTGCCACCTGCGGCATTTGACGCAGGCCCGAAGGAAGGTCGATATAACAGTACCAAGTATGTGAAGCGTAAAGTACTTAAATGAAATCAAAGCATTTAAAACCATTTGCAAATACAATCGGTTCAATTGCACATAGTGCCATCATCCAAACAAGAATAATAATAGGTAAAGCGTGAGTCTTTTCTAGGCGCGAATGATCGAAGCAAGGCTAATCGCCCATAGTATCATTATGCTGCCTAATCACGGACTCCGATCGCATGGGTCACATGCATCCGCGTGAGGTATTCCTCGCGGGGGTAGCTAACCCGGTACCTCACGGACTCCCGCGATCCGCGTAGTCTCGATAGACGCGTAGTCACCGCGGACCGCATGGCATCCCCGCGTCGGGCTAAAACACCGGAATGATCAATCACTGGAACTCCGCGACTCGCATAGTCACACGGACCGCATGGCCGTATAGACGCGTCAAGTGTGAGCCCTCGGTATAACAAGTCGATGGGGTAGGTGATATAATATGATACAATCGACTTACCGTTTAGCAACTTAAGCACAACAAGAATTACCCCCTTTCACCAGATGACAAGACTCTATCACACGTAGCATCATAATATGTCTACTTTTCAAAGTATCTTACTATACTTCTGAAATCAATACAAGGTTTTTATAAACAATTAAGTAAGCGATTCCTTTTATCTTTCTTAAGTTGTTATACCTAACTTCCAATAAAGCTAGTATAACTCTTAAGCTTTTGTTTAAAAACCAAATATTTCTCTTACATTAAAAATGATTCGATATTCTTTTGAAATGCTTCAAGATCCTTATTATTGGGCTTAAGTCACAAGACATTGCGTAAGTATTATTAGGGCTTAAGTCAAAAGACATTGCGTAATTATTATTCGATTAACACTCGTCGTCTACCGTACTATATATATATTTAAAATATCATGCTCAAGAGTATAGGAAGAATCACATACCTTCTCGTGAAATCCACCGCCAAGTCGAATATGTCGCGAGAGAATCGACTATAATAGTCAAATCGTCTATCAGCGTCTAGACTATTACATGTGATTCTAAGTAGAGGTTCTCTATACTACGGAAAAATTGTGCAGCACTTCCCTACCCGCCAAGCTACTCAAGTCTCTTTGTGAAACAATCTATATAAATCTGTTCAATTATTCTTCTTTTATACCGCATGCGTGATAACAGTTCAATTCTATTCATTAATATTCTTTCATATCTTATACTCAAGTCTTAACTATTCTTATATGTAATATCCAATTACAATAGAAGGACAAGAGTATTTACCTTGATAAGCCCAAAATTATCCAAGTTAAATGTCGCTCGAGCAAGGTTTAGCTCACAACATGCGCTCAGATAGCTCGAGAACCTTAGAAGTTCTACACAACTTCTACTAAAATACAATAATGGATTTGGGCTAGGGTATTTTGGAATAGTGACTATACTTGGAAGACAACTTTCTACCAAGGGAGGGGGGGTAGGTTTCGGCTAGGACTACTAGGCTAGAGGGGGGGTGTTTCGGCCAGGGCCTTCACAGGGGGAGGAGTGTTTGGACGAAAACACAACAAGAGAGGGGAGGGATTTTTCAAGACTTGGAAATTGATTTGTGGATGAAGAACTCTTCATCTTAAGGGGGGTATTTATAGGTCAAGAAATGGCCAACCAATGGCCAAGATAAAGCCAAGTGCTATGCAAGTGTAGGGTGAGGATTTAGGCAAGTGTCCTTATCCATCTACTACACAAATATCCTACCAACTCCTTGACTTGTGCAAAGGCACAAAAAACGTGCCAATCCAAGCCTCAAGTTGCCGTCCAATGAGGGTGACAAGTGTCACCCTCCCGTTGGTCCAAAATACTTCATCTCTCGGAAAAATCCGCAAAAATTAGAAATGACATAGCCGTAATTTACCCTACGCGAGTTTAGTAAAACGTTTCGTCGAAAAACGATTCTTCAAGTGAGTTGTGCACAAACATTTCGTCCAAAGTGCCTAACTAAGGCTAAACTTTTGTACGTACGTCCTCACGTACATACTCTGGAAATACGGGGTATAACATTCTCCCCTCCTTATAAACATTCGTCCCGAATGTTCCTTCCCAAGACAGTTAACGATAAAGCTTAAACAGTTGCAAATGCTACATACGGCCACAAAACATCACTTAAGCATAAATGACAATGAAAATTTACAAGTAGGAAAGTGAATTACCTGGAGGTGTGGGGAATAGGTGAGGATACTTCTGTCTCATGTCCTTCCGACTTCCACGTCATCTCCTCACGATCTCGTTCGCCACAAGACTTTGTGGAAGTTACGTCCTTGGTCATGAGCGCCTAACAGCGATCGATTATCGCTATGGGAATCTCCTCATACGATAACCCCTGGTCACTGGACATCGTCAATCGGGTGTACCTAGATGGATCCCGATACATATCCTCGGCGCATAGAAGCGTGAAAAAGCGGATGCCGCCTCCGGATCGGATGGCGAGATCAACTCATAGGCAACCTTGCCTACCCTGCGGACAATCGATATGGCCCAATGTACCTTGGGTGAGTTTCCCTTTCTTCCGAATCTCATCACACCGCCGTGGGTGGCACCTTCAGAAAACCCAATCAACCTCGAACTCCGGATCTGGCGACGATGATCTGCATATGACTTTTGTCGACTCTGAGCCGTCAGCAACCGCTCCTGGATAAGTTTCACCTTATCCACTGCCTGCTGCACCAAATCTGGTCTACTAACTGCACCTCGCCTACATCAAACCATCCTATCGGCGATCTGCACTTCCTCCCATAAAAGGCCTCATAAGGCGCCATCTGAATACTGGAGTGGTAGCTATTATTATATGCAAACTCAACTAGAGGCAAATGATCCTCGGCTACCCACGAGTCGATAACGGGCTCGCAGATATCCTCGAGTGCGGATAGTGCGCTCTGCTGTCGTGCATGCGTGGATGGAATGCGATGCTCGTGCTCACTGCGTCCCTAAACCCTTCGAAAAGACCTCGAAGTTAGCGTAAATCGGGCTCCTGCATGCGATATGATCGAAATAGGGACTCCATGCGATCGGCGATCTCTCGGATGTAAAGTCTGGCATAATCCTCAGCCGAAAAAGTCGTCCTGACGGGAATAAAGTGGGCTGATTTTGTCAGCCTGTCGACGATAACCCATATAGAATCATATCTCCTCTGAGTGCGAGGTAATCCTGTGATAAAGTCCATGTTGATCACCTCCCACTTCCAGGTCGGGATCTCTATCTGCGCAACAAACCACCGGGCCTCGGTGCTCTACCTTCACTGCCGACAACACGCATCGAGCTACGAACTCTGCAACGTCCTCTTCAAGCCATCCCACCAATACGGATCTGGGTCGTGGTACATCTTAGTCGACCACGGATGGATGGTAACGCTTGTGTGTGCTTCCCAAGAACTCTGCCAAGTCACTGAAACATCTGGAACACACAACGCCCTCAAACCTTAGCACCCATCGGTGCTACCTCAGGACCGCTTCCTCACGAAGAGCGTATCACGATACGCGTCAAAGCGGATCATCAAGCTGTTGCCTCTTGCTCGCCGGCGATGGAAGACTCGTGACCTCTCGAACTCGAACTCCATCGCTATCGAGAATCAATCAAGCGGACACGAGGCTCGCTAACCGATGCAAATCACGAACCATGCCCCTCTCTCATTTGCACATCGATAGGCTACCCATCGACCTACTAAGGCGTACGCCAACATTGGCCTTCCCGGGTGGTACGGGATGTCAACATCATAATCCTTGGCGGCTCTAACCACCGTCTCGCCGTAAGTTCAGCTCTCTGGTGAAGATATCGGAGGCTCTTGTGGTTTGTATAAATATCCACATGAACCCCATACAAATAGTGCCTCCAGATCTTGGCGTGAATCACCGCGCGACTCCAAATCATGGGTGGGGTAGTTCTCGTGTTTCTTAAGGCGTCGGGATGCATCGCTATAACCTTGCCTGCTGCATCAACACATCCCAACCCGATGCCCGACGCATCACAATACACGACATAACCGTGCGGACCCTCAGAAGAGTAAGAACGGGGCGGTCGTCGATCTCTCGCCGATCGGAAATCCTGCCACACGCATCAGTCCATCAAACTTAGCCGCTTACGAGTCGGCTAGTCAATGGTGCGAAGATAGAAGCAAACTTCTCCACGAACGCGGATAGTAACTGCAAGGCCCGGAAAGATGCGCACCTGCCGGAGTAGTAGGTCTAGGCCAAGTCTGCGCCTCGATCTTGGCGTATCCACGAATACCATCGGCCCGACAATATGCCCAAGAAAAGCCACGAAGCTAACCAAAACTCACATTTGGAAAACTTGGCGTATAATCGATGGTCTGAGAAGCGCCGGCCGATCGCTCAAATGCTCCGCATGCTCCCGCTCTGGCGAGAATAAACCAAAATATCATCGATGAACACTATCACAAGCGTGTCCAAAAATGGTTTGAACACTCGGTTCATCAAATCCATGAATCTGCGGAGCATTGGTCAACCAAAGACATGACCACGAACTCATAATGCCCGTCTGGTCCGAATGCGATCCTAGGGATATCCACCTCTCGACTCGTGCACTGATGATAGCGATCGCGATCAATCTTGGAGAAACATCTCGCACCTGCGGTGGTCGAACAAATCATCAATCCACGGGAATGGGGTATCTGTTCTTAATGGTCACCTTGTTCGGATGCTGTAATCAACACGTGCGGCGTCCCATCCTTCTTCTTCACGAACAATATCGGCGCTCCCGGGGAGAAACACTAGGTCCGATGAAGCCGCTTCTCCAAAGAAATCTCTCGGTGGTCCTTGACTCTCTCAACTCGGCGGTGCCATTACGTATGGCGGGTGGAAATAGGCGAGTGTCCGGCAACATCAATACAAAACTCTATCTCCTCTCGGGAGGATACAGGAGGTCGTGCGGAAACACGTCGGGAACTCTCGACTCACTGGGCGGTGAAAATCGCGCTGACCTCGGTATCAAACACCGAATGAGATGGTAGATGTACCCGCCTGCACCATCTTCCTAGCCTTGAGGTAGGAAATAAACCTACCACTCGGCGACACCGTGTTCCCCTCCCACTCAATAACGGCTCCCAGAAAATGGAACCGTACCACTCTCTCTCTGCGATCTACATTGGCATAGCGAAGCTAACCAATCCATACCCGTGATCACGTCGAAATCGGTCATGTCAACTCTATCAAGTCGGCTGAGTCCGGCGATCGCATAAAGTCCTTTGGACAAGCTCTATATACCGCCGAGCTACCACCGAATCACCCAGGCGTAGCTACCTCGAAAGGGTCTATAGACTCAGGCTTTATCCCTATCCTACTAGCAACAAGGGGAGATATATAGGGGATTAGAACCGGATCTATCAAGGCATACACATCAATATCGGAGGCGATAAGGTACTGGCGACATCGGTGAGGCCTCACCAGTCTGCCGGTGGACAAGACATAAATGCGGTTCGAGGACCGCTAGAAGCTGAGACCAGCGCCACGACCTCTGCCGCGACCTGCTGGCCATGAGTACCGCCTCGGGCGAGTAATCAGAGGAGATGATGAGCCGGCAGACCACGTAGGTGAGCCTACCACCGCGCTGCCCGGTCGGACAGGCCCTGCAAAATGCCCTGCGGCCACAAGTATAGCAAGCTCACAGTAGTACTCGGCTCCCGAATGGAATCTACCACAACGGACACCGAGCGGACCTCGTCCGGTTAGCACCTGCTACCTCGAAGTCCGAAGTCCGGGGCCCGACACGCCTCAGATGCTCTGGGTGCAAAGCGATGTAGGAGTGCTCTGAGGTGGTGTGGTGCAAACCTAGACGTCTGCGAGGTGTCCTCCCGAGAACTACCAAAAATCCGGTCGTCTTGGCCTTCTTCGATCTTGATATCACATCGACCGTGATCTCTACGCTCCGCATCGGTCGTGAGCTGCGTGCGGGTAATATCCATGCTGGTGAAGAGCCACACCCGCACAAGACTCGGCCATATAATCATCTAGCCGGTGACATAGCGATGCACCTGTCCTCCATATCCGCTACCAATGCGAGGACATATCGAGCGAAGAATCGAACTTCGACATTGTACTCCCTGGCGTGCGTCCTCTGTCTCGGTAACAAAAATCATCGGCCCATGCCCTCCATCTGTGGAGGCAAGAAGTGAGTGAGGAAAGCCTCAGAGAACTCATCCCAGTAGGCGGGCGTGCTCTCCCGGATAACTCACGAATCAAACCAAGCGGCTGCGGTATCACACGGCCGTCACGAACGAAGATCACGGACTCGGTCTCGACGCCCGATCACCTCATAATCCTCAGAATCGACGGATGAACTCCTGCGGATCATCCTCGGCCTCGACCAGTAAAACTGGCGGGCTACAACTCAGAAATCTCGTAGCCTCAAACTATTCGCCTCGGGTGAACCACGGTACTGCGGGGTGGGCTGAGCGCTCCATCGGCTATCCTCGTATGCGCCACGATCACGGCGATGGCGCCGTCTCCTTGTACCCTAACTCCTCTGCCCCAGGCTGTGGGACAGGAGGTGCGGGTATTGTGGTCTCTGCTGGGGCCGGCGGCGTCATGGAACTCGCTATCTCGGGTATAGACTGGGCCTGAGCCCTCGTAACTCTCGGTGTCCTACTAGCAGCTCCCTCGGCTACCTTGCCCTTCTGGGCCCGGTTTGCCTTACGTGGAGGCATAACTGTTACAGAAAAGGAATACGTTAGAGGGGTCCAACTTATAACACAACTCTAAGGCACGATCTCAGAGTGAGAAGAATGGAAACCAATCCTAAATATCCTATAGCCTCCTGATTATTGGTGTGGTGCACAACAAACCGATAATCAAGACTCTACTAGATACGGTCTGTAGACACTTTCCGAGGATTAACTGCTCTGATTCCACTTTTGTCAAGACTCGTTCCGGGGCCCGTGACTGGAGCCTTACCCGGGCACCCAAGTAGTCATACATCAGAGTAATCAGCGGAATATAAAAACAAGACATGAAACAGTTGTAAAATGAGACACAGTTTTATGTGAGAAAATGTCGCCTTTCGGCATATATATATAAACATAGTTTTGCGATTACATCCCAACTGCATAATAGGACTCTGAGACCTCTAGAAGATAAACAACTATGGCGGGACGGGGCCCCGCCATACCTGAATGTACAAAACTATATACAAAAGCAGGAGATCATACCCAAAAGTCGAGCCTCGGAGAAGATGTAGCTCACGACACCAAAGCAAGAGATCCTAAGGATGTGGATCTAGCACTGCTTGCCCTTACCTACGGCATGAACGCGCCCGAAGGAGAGTCGATAACAGTACCAAGTATGTGAAAGCGTAAAGTACTTAAATGAAATCAAAGCATTTAAAACCATTTGCAAATACAATCGGTTCAATTGCACATAGTGCACATCACAAACAAGAATAATAATAGGTAAGCTATGTGTCTTTTCTAGGCGTGAATGATCGGGCAAGGCGATCGCCCATAGTATCATTATGCGTGCCTAATCCTCGACTCCCGATCGCATGGGTCAGACCGCGTGAGGTATTCCTCGCGGGGTAGCTAACCACGGTACCCTCACGGACTCCGCGATCGCATAGTCTCGATAGACGCGTAGTCACCTGACGCGCAGGGCATCCGCGTCGGGCTAAAACACCGGAATGATCAATCCTGGAACTCCGCGACTCGCGTAGTCACGCGAACCCGCATGGCCGTATAGACCGCGTCAAGGGTGGCAAGCCCTCGGTATAACAAGTCGAGGGTAGGTGATATAATAACGATCTGATGACTTACCGTTTAACAACGTAAGCACAACAAGAATGACCCCCTTTCACCACATCACAAGACACTAACACGTAGCATCATAATATGTCTACTTTTCAAACAATCTTACTATACCTTACAAATCAATACAAGGTTTTTATAAACAATTAAGTAAATGATTCTTTTATCTTTCTTAAGTTGTTATACCTAACTTCCCATAAAGCTAGTATAACTCTTAATCTTTTGTTTAAAAACCAAATATTTCTCTTCATTAAAAATGATTCGATATTCTTTTGAAATGCTTCAAGATCCTTATTATTGGGCTTAAGTCACAAGACATTGTCGTAAGTATTATTCAGCTTAAGTCAAAAGACATTGCCGTAATTATTATTGATTAACACTCAAATGCGTATGCGTACTATATATATATTTAAAATATCATGCTCGAGTATAGGAAGAATCACATACCTTCTCGGCGAAATCCACCGCCAAGTCGAATATGTCGCGCGGAGAATCGACTATAATAGTCAAATACGCCTATCAACGTCTAGACTATTACGTATGATTCTAAGTAGAGGTTCTCTACTGCGGAAAAATTGGGTAGCACTTCCCTACAAGCTACTCAAGTCTCGTGTAAAGCAGTCTATGTAAATCTGATTCAATTATTCTTCTTTTATACCGCCTACTTTGTGATATGATTCAATTATTATCACGACCGAACCGGGCGTGGTATGCCTACCGGGCACCCAGTAGATATACATCGAGTAATCAGGAACATAAAGACAATACATGAAACGGTGTAATAAGACGGTGAAATAAGAAAAAGCAACCAAAAGCGGTTACCTTGATATATATATACAAAAACAACTCTTTCAACATGAGCAGTTTAATCCTTTTTACAAACCACACTTGCGATACTACAGACCTCTAAGAATGATACGACAACAATGGCGGGACGGGGCCCGCCAAACCCACGAATGTAAACACTTACGGCGGCGGGGACTATACCGTGATAAGCCTCGGAGAAAGCGGAGCTTCCCAACGCTAGCTGACCACGAGAGCTAGGATCAACGGCGGTGTACCTCGACTGCGGCATGAGCGGCCCCGAAGGAGTCGATCTGGCCAGTGCAGAGTATGTGAAACTAAAAATCGTAAATGAAATCATAATAGTCTATAAAGCGGGAGACATGTATGATAACCAACCTACGATTCCTGATAAATAAGCGGTCGTATCAAGTCGGGACTCACGCCTCAAAGTCATCACTCGAATAACTATGGGTCTCAAGCCCATAACATCAATCATGCGTGGAATACCTTCCTCACCGGCGATCTATGATAGAAAAGCACGAGAATACATGAACACGGGTCCCACGTGTCCAAATAAAGCGATGCGAGGGGTAATGCGAAGGCATAGCCGACTACTAACACCTGCGTACTAACAAGGTCATAAATCGTATCATGATATCTGTCTGCCGTCACATGATCAAAGCGGTCACTCGCGCGATGTATCAAATGTGCGCGTCTAGCCACAGAACTTTCGCGACTCGCGTAGGCCAACCTCATAGGCCCGCATGAGGTATAACCCGCATCGAGGGTAGCTACTCCCGGCGTCATCACGGACTCGCGATCCGCATGGCGCATAGACGCGTGACCATAAAGGCGCACACTAACACGGAACTCCGTAGTTCGCATGGATCCCTGGACCGCGTGAGGTATTCTCGAATCATGGTCCCGGATCACTTTGAGTCTACCCGCGTGGAGGCGACAACCTCCGAAATAAGTCAAGGTGGGTGGTACAATACCAACATAACGGTGATAGTCAAACAACTTTAAGCACGATCGAGGAAAACCCCTTTACACTAACATCACAAGATACTAACACATAGCATCCTAGCATGTTTACTTATCAATCAACAAGAAAGTATTTACAAGGCTATCACAAACCAACACAATCAAGTTATACACACGAGGTACTTTCTACTATATGTCAACAAGTTGGGTTTTTATCCCCAAAGTACTTCATACATTAAATCTTTAAAAGATCGTTACTTTCACAAAAGTCACACAATACGTAGTTATGTGAAAATAGAGTGATTATCCTTTTAAGTAAAACAAAACACTTACCTTTGTAAAATCAAGTAACGACATTATTTTCCAAGCGTCAAGTTTGCCTAATTTCAAATGTTCACGTTTCTTATTTTAGAAAGGTTTAAATGAATAAATAGTCTTATTCATTTAAGAATATAATTCTCTTTTAAACTATCGAGAAACATAAGTCTTATATGTGAGTAGGATATTCTTGTTTATAACAATCTTATTCTGACCATGATCTAGGAAATATCATTTTGTCTCATCTTAGCTTACATGCGGATGGAAGTTTCTCTGGTTTTAATAATACTTAATCTGTCAAAACATTTCCTTTTATTAACGCGATGGTTTGTCGATACATTACGATTTCAAATCGAGAAACCATTCTTAAGCGTTATACCTAACTTCCCATAAAGCTAGTATAACTCTTAAGTTTTCAAAAAACCAAGTATTACTTCTTCTTTCAAAATGATTCAAAATCTTTTGAAATACTTCAAGTTCTTTATTAACACATAACAAGCGATTATAGTTCAAACCGATTACCTTTTAAAAACCACAAGTATCTTCTACCAACATAAAGTCGTTATAACCAACTTCCATAAAGCCGTTATAACACTTTATGTTTTAAACCAATCAAATACATTTAGCACATGCGTCTACCGTACTACATAGTTCACACATATCATGCTAGAAGAGATAGGAAGAGGTTCACATACCTCGCGGCAGTATCGACTAATAGCAAAAGCGCTCCAAGTACTTCAAGTCGGCTACTCCTTGCGATGGTCGCGCCATCGTAGTACTTCAACCTATAAGGCCACAAGGCGCTTATTAACATTTAGACCTTATCGCAGAACATTACCGAAAATTCGCGACCTCCCCGCATGGCGGCGTAAATCTCTCCTTTATCGAGGCGGCTACCAAGCCAACGAGGGTTACATCTAACCCGAATGGGTACAATTCTACTCATGAAAAAGCTACACAACTCTTTGTAATACAATCTATGTAAATCTGATTCGGTACTCTTCTTTCGAAAGGTTTCTTATTATTGGGCTTAAGTCAAAAGACATTGCCGATAACTACGTTCGATTACTATATATAGTATACTTGACTATATAGTCTAACAATCATGTAATTTCCAATTACAATAGAGGACAAGATATTTACCTCGATAAGCCCATAATTATCCGAGTTTAAATGTCGATCTGAGCAAGGTTTAGCTCACTCTCCTTGCGCTCAGGCCGCTCAAACAACCCTTAGAAGTTCTAACCAACTTCTACTTAATACTCCAACTAACTATGGAGATTTTCCTTAGGGTTTCGGCTTTTGTGTGGAAGGAAGTATAATAGTATTTACGGGCTTTTCGTATAAGTCTAACCTTAGGATACTACAAGGTATCCGGCTACGGTAATTTGGGCATAATAACCATACTAGTGAGCGTCTTTCTACCAAGCGGGGGGGTATTATACGAAAACAACTAGGCTAGGGGTACCACGGCTAGCACCTGAGAGAGGGTGTATACCCTCGGCCTACTGCCACTGGGGGCTCTCGACGAGGGAAGGGTGCTCTCGGCTAAGCCTCACAAAAGGGGGGGGGGGACGAAAACACAACAAGGGAGGGGGAGAGTTTTAACACTTAGTGATTTGTGGAAAGGATGAAGAATTCATCAAAGGGAGAGGGGTATTTATAGGTCAAGTGAAGGCGATCAATGGCGAGATCTTGCAGTGCAAGGCAAGTGTAGGGCAAGATTGACCAAGTGTCCTTGACCAACTAACACACAAATATCCTACCTACTCCATGACAAAAATGACCAACTTTCGGCCAAGCTTGACCGCCCAAGGTGTTCCAATGAGAGGGTGACAAGTGTCGCCCTCTTGTTGGTCCAAAATGTTTCGTCTCTCGGAAAAATCCGCAAAAATTAAAAATGACATAGCCGGAAATTCCCCTACGAAAGCTGTGAAAACGTTTCGTCGAAAACCGACTCTAGCAAGGTGTTGTGAACAAAATTAAATCGGCGAGCTACATTCTCAAGTTCAAAATTTCTACGTCGTCCTTACGTACATACTGGAAAATACGGTATAACATTCTCCTCGCCAGAAACATTCGTCGAATGTTCCTTCTAAGTCTCAAAACAAGCGTCGCCCGAGATAGTCTTCACTACCATACTTACGAGAACAAACACGCCACATCGCCACGAAACACCACGCGAAATACTTACATCCAAGCCACGAGAAACACCTCTAACATCACCACAAACACCTCTCTCGGGTCTAAAATATACTTCCTCCACTTTTTCGGACAAAGAAATGGTCACATCTATGCTCGCCATACATGCTCGCTTCTTCCCGATACCACTTTTGTCACTTTGCGCGAGGTTCTAGTGTCACTCGGCGACCCAACAAATGGTGCGGACTACATGCGATCCACGAGGTCGTACACTCGAACTCTTACCACATTTTAAATCGCTTGATCTCCAAAACTCGGGGTTATCATCTTCAACTGGGTCAGCATTAGCTGGGACTACTCTGGATGGATCTCCGATTTCCTTCTCGAACATAACGCACGAGCATTTGGGCCTCCTAAGTCGGACGGCAAATGCTAACATATAGGCAACTGGCCTATTCTTCACATGAACTCAAAGGCCCAAAGTAACTCGGGCTAAGTTCCTCTGTATTCAAAACTCGTCACATGACGGGGTGGTACTTTCGAAGACCGACCGTCGGCACGAACTCTGGCGTCGTCGCCGATTATCATACGATTTCCTCTGAGCTGCGGAACTTCTTCTAGACAAGCTTCACTATCCACGATCTGTGGAACAAGCTGAACGGTATGCGAACGCGCCAACATCGAACCACTCGGCCGTGACTTACCACATCCGCCCTCTGAGGCTTTATAAGGCGACATCCGAATCTGAAATGGTAGCTTAAACACTCCCTCCACAGAGACAACAATCTCCACAACTACCCACGAAATCCGACCATCGGCGAGGCGAATGCGGTCTGAGACTACCTGAGTTCCTAACCTGCACAGTAAACTTTTAGAAAAAGCGAAAATAGCCACAACACGGGCTTGCACGACATAAGGTGAAGGTAGGCACTCGTGCAGCCTTACCACCTACGATATAACGTCAACGCCAAGCGGTCTGGTAGAAAAACACGATGGTGACCCGTCGGCCCGACTTGGTCGACGCGTCCACTAACTCGTCTGCGGTTAACTAAACTTGGGCCTAACACCCTCGTGACCTACCGCGGCGGGAACCACCATGGCCCGCGCCACCAAGCGGGCGGGTTGACCCGCGCATGGCCTCAACCCGACCGAAATCGCGAAACATTAGCTCCCGATCCGGAACAATCTCAAATCACGTTACGAAATCTGGCGGTCTTGGATTCGACTACCTCTTTCATTTCACACTACTGCCAGGACCTATCCCATACATAGCTCACGTGCACTATGCACTCCTATAAGGTCAAACATAAACATCGTCTTTTACTCGAGATGGCCTTACTTAAGGTCTCTGCGTATAAAACTCTAAGGCTCGCTTCTCTATCCCCAAATCTTACTTGGTTAACTAACAAGATTTCTAATTACAATAAACACTCATGCAATCTGAACATAACACTTAAGGTATACTCACCTTATCACTTATACAAAGCTACAGAGGGTTAAAGATATACGAATCTCTTGCTTCACTTCCTTAGTCGTTCTAATCAAACACTTGGTGAGGCGCAGCTAAGGAAGATGACAAACTACCACCGATTACGAAGGTGAGTCCTCCTGCGGGACATTCTCGACATCGGACCACGGCGGTCATAGGTGCAGCAAGTACCCGACTAAAGACGACATTCCACGAGATGACGCTGCCCGCGCTGTGAACAACGAGAAAAAGCGAATCGGATATTTGGAACGCCCGTGTGTTGTGAGCGGAAGCTCTGGAGCTCGACCAACTCTGCATACCGAGCGTCACGAACCACGCGGAGGACCTCTGCTTGGTGGATGCGCATAATCTAATCCATTTGGTGAGGTGACTCGCCTCGAAAGTTACCAAAGGACGCTTGCTGCTCGGCCTCTTGCATCGCCGTTAACCCGTCGATCTCTACGTTTCTCGGCTGCTGCGCATAAGCGTGCAGGCCATGCTCAAGCCTAACTGAAGAACTTACTTTTGCACAACCTTCTCGTTGATATTCATCAAGACTCGTGGTACATCGGTATACTCCCTGATAGTCAAATACAGGGTCGCCTCCTTGAAATCTATATTCTCTGTTCCCGGTCGTGGAACTGAAAGTTCAAATATCATGGCGCGAGGAGGCTGCTGCCGTGATAATCTCTCTTTGGGGCTAGTGACGTCGCAAAACTCCCCAAATGAAGCACCACCCCAGGTGATGATTGGGCCTGTGCCCACGCAACCCTCTGCACTTTACTCGCAGCTCCCTCGGCTGCCTTGCCCTCCTGGGCCCGGGTTGCCCTACGCGGAGGCATAACGATAAGGGAAATAATTTCGTCAGAGGGTCCAACTTACAACACAGCTCTAAGGCACGATCTCGAGTGAGAAGAATAGAAACCAATCATAAATACCTATAGCCTCACGATTATTGGTGTGGTGCACAACCACCGATAATCGAACTCTGCTGGATACGATGCGTAGACACTTTCCAGGATTAAGCGCTCGATAACACTTTTGTCACGACCGAACCGGGCGTGGTGCCTTACCGGGCACCCAGTAGATATACATCAGTAATCGTGAACATAAAGACAATACATGAAACGGTGTAATAAGACAGGTGAAATAAGAAAGGCGGCTAACCAAAAGCGGTAACCTTGATATATATATACAAAAACAACTCTTTCAACATGAGCGGTTTAATCCTTTTTACAAACCACCGCCGCGATACTACGGACCTCTAAGAATGATCGACAACAATGGCGGGCGGGGCCGCCAAACCACGAATGTAAACACTTACGGCGGAGGACTATACGGTGATAAGCCTCGGAAAGCGGAGCTTCCCAAACGTGGCTGTGACCACGAGAGCTAGGATCAACGGCGGTGTACCTCGACTGCGGCATGACGCGGCCCGAAGGAGTCGATCTGGTCAGTGCAGGAGTATGTGAAACTAAAAATCGTAAATGAAATCATAATAGTCTATAAAGCGGGAGACATGTATGATAACCAACCTACGATTCCACAATAAATAAGCGATCGTGTCAAGTCGGGACTCGCGCCTCAAAGTCATCACTCGAATAACTATGGGTCTCAAGCCCATAACATCAATCATGCGGTGGAATACCTTCCGCCGTGGCGATCTATGATAGAAAAGCACGAGGAATACACATGAACACGGGTCCGCTGTGTCCAAATAAAGCGATCTGGGAGTGAAATGCGAAGGCATGGCGACTACTAACACCAGCGGTACTAACAAGGTCATAAAGCGTATCATGATATCTGTCTGGCCGTCACATGATCAAAGGTGGTCACTCGCGCGATGATCAAATGTCGGCGTCTAGACTGGAACTCTGCGACTCGCGTAGGCCAACCTCGTAGGCCGCGTGAGGTATAACCCGCGTCGGTAGCTACTCCCGGCGTCGTCCTGGACTCGCGATCGCGTAGCCACATAGACCGCGTGACCATAAAGGCGCGCACTAACTGGAACTCCGTAGTTCGCGCATGGATCCCACGGACGCGTAGGTATTCTCGAATCATGGTCCCGGACCGCTGAGTCTACCCCGCGTGGAGGCGACAACCTCGGAAATAAGTCAAGGTGAGTGGTACAATACCAACATAACGGTGATAGTCAAACAACTTTAAGCGCGATCGAGGAAAACCCGCTTTACACTAACATCACAAGATACTAACACACATAGCATCCTGGCGTGTTTACTTATCAATCAACAAGAAAGTATTTACAAGGCTATCACAAACCAACACAATCAAGTTATACACACAAGGTACTTTCTACTATATGTCAACAAGTTCGGGTTTTATCCCCAAGTACTTCATACATTAAATCTTTAAAAGATCGTTACTTTCACAAAAGTCACACAATACGTAGTTATGTGAAAATAGAGTGATTATCCTTTTAAGTAAAACAAAACACTTACCTTTGTAAAATCAAGTAACGACATTATTTTCCAAGCGTCAAGTTTGCCTAATTTCAAATGTTCACGTTTCTTATTTTAGAAAGGTTTAAATGTTCGTAGTCTTATTCATTTAAGAATATAATTCTCTTTTAAACTATCTCGAGAAACATAAGTCTTATATGTGAGTAGGATATTCTTGTTTATAACAATCTTATTACTGACCATGATCTAGGAAATATCATTTTGTCTCATCTTAGCTTCATGCGGATGGAAGTTTCTCTGGTTTTAATAATACTTAATCTGTCAAAACATTTCCTTTTATTAACTGCGATGGTTTGTCGATACACATTCGATTTCGAAATCGATAAACCATTCTTAAGCGTTATACCTAACTTCCCATAAAGCTAGTATAACTCTTAAGTTTTCAAAAAACCAAGTATTACTTCTTTCAAAATGATTCAAAATCTTTTGAAATACTTCAAGTTCTTTATTAACACATAACAAGCGATTATAGTTCAAACCGATTACCTTTTAAAAACCACAAGTATCTTCTACCAACATAAAGTGTTATAACCAACTTCCCATAAAGCCGTTATAACACTTTATGTTTTAAACCAATCAAATACATTTAGCACGTATGCGTCTCGTACTACATAGTTCACACATATCATGCTAGAAGAGATAGGAAGAGGTTCACATACCTCGCGACAGTATCGACTAATAGCAAAAGCGCTCAAGTACTTCAAACCGTCGGCTACTCCTTAGCGATGGATCGCGCCATCGTAGTACTTGACTATAAGGCCACAGCGCTTATTAACATTTAGACCTTATCGCGAGAACATTCTAGAAAATTCGGCGGCCTCCCCACGCATGCGGCGTAAATCTCTCCTTTATCGAGGCGGCTACCAAGCCAACGAGGGGTTATACATCTAACGACGGGTACAATTCTACTCGCGAAAAAGCTACCTGGCCTCATGTCTGATCCTATGTAAATCTGATTCGATACTCTTCTTTCGAAAAGGTTTCTTATTATTGGGCTTAAGTCAAAAGACATTGCCGATAACTACGTTCGATACTATATATAGTATACTTCAACTATATAGTCTAACAATCATGTAATTTCCAATTACAATAGAGGACAAGATATTTACCTCGATAAGCCCATAATTATCGAGTTTAAATGTCGATCCTGAGCAAGGTTTAGCTCACTACTCCTTTGCGCTCAGGCCAGCTCAAACAACCCTTAGAAGTTCTAACCAACTTCTACTTAATACTCCAACTAACTATGGAGATTTTCCTTAGGGTTTCGGTTTTGTGACGGAAGGAAGTATAATAGTATTTGGGCTTTTAGTATAAGTATAACCTTAGGATACTACAAGGTATACAGCTAAGGTAATTTGGGCATTATAACAATACTTTTGAGAGTATTTCTACCAAGAGGGGGGGTATTATACGAAAACAACTAGGCTAGGGGGTACCCGGCTAGCACCACTGAGAGGGGGTGTATACCCGCCGGCCTACCAGCTGGGGTTCTCGGCGAGGGAAGGGTGCTCTCGGCTAAGCCTCACAGGGGGCGAAAACACAACACCGGCGGGGGAGAGTTTTAACACTTAGTGATTTGTGGAAAGGATGAAGAATTCATCAAAGGGAGAGGGGTATTTATAGGTCAAGTGAAGGCCAATCAATGGCGAGATCTTGCCAAGTGCAAGGCAAGTGTAGGGCGAGATTGACCAAGTGTCCTTGACCAACTAACACACAAATATCCTACTGCTCCATGACAAAAATGACCAACTTTCGGCCAAGCTTGACCCAGGTGTTCGATGAGAGGGTGACAAGTGTCGCCCTCTTGTTGGTCCAAAATGTTTCGTCTCTCGGAAAAATCCGCAAAAATTAAAAATGACATAGCCGGAAATTCCCCTACGAAAGCTGTGAAAACGTTTCGTCGAAAACCGACTCTAGCCGGGTGTTGTGAACAAAATTAAATCGGCCAAGCTACATTCTCAAGTTCAAAATTTCTACGTACGTCCTTACGTACATACTCTGGAAAATACGGGGTATAACATCTATTCATTAATATTCTTTCATATCTTATACTCAAGTCTTAACTATTCTTATATGTAATATCCAATTACAATAGAAGGACAAGAGTATTTACCTTGATAAGCCCCAAATTATCCAAGTTAAATGTCGCTCCTGAGCAAGGTTTAGCTCTAACATGCGCTCAGATAGCTCAAGAACCTTAGAAGTTCTACACAACTTCTAAAATACTATAAAGGGATTTGGGCTAGGGTATTTTGGAATAGTGACTATACTTGGAAGACAACTTTCTACCAAGGGAGGGGGGTAGGTTTCGGCTAGGACTACTAGGCTAGAGGGGGGGGTTTCGGCCAAGGGCCTTCACAAGGGGTGTTTCGCCAAGGGCCTTCACAAGGGAGTGTTTGGGCGAAAACACAACAAGAGAGGAGGATTTTTCAAGACTTGGAAATTGATTTGTGGATGAAGAACTCTTCATCTTAAGGGGGGTATTTATAGGTCAAGAAATGGCCAACCAATGGCCAAAATGAAGCCAAGTGCTATGCAAGTGTAGGGTGAGGATTTAGGCAAGTGTCCTTATCCATCTACTACACAAATATCCTACCAACTCCTTGACTTGTTCAAAGGCACAAAAAACGTGCCAATCGAGCCTCGAGTTGCCGTCGATGAGGGTGACAAGTGTCACCCTCCCG
The DNA here is from genome assembly GCA_029844215.1 of Przewalskia tangutica. Lineage (NCBI taxonomy): Eukaryota > Viridiplantae > Streptophyta > Magnoliopsida > Solanales > Solanaceae > Przewalskia > Przewalskia tangutica. Next base: position 102,906,461 of record CM056726.1, read on the forward strand.
TTGGTCCAAAATATTTCATCTCTCGGAAAAATCCGCAAAAATTAGAAATGACATAGCCGTAATTTACCCTACGCGAGTTTAGTAAAACGTTTCGTCGAAAAACGATTCTTTAAGTGAGTTGTGCACAAACATTTCGTCCAAAGTGCCTAACTAAGGCTAAACTTTTGTACGTACGTCCTCACGTACATACTCTGGAAATACGGGGTATAACACCTTTACCTAAAGGATTCTTGGGTTATAAATAGTCTCTACATCATTAGAAGAATTCATCGGACATTCTCCATCCACCATTCCATTCCATTCTCCATCCATCATTCTACCACATTCCATCTTGTAAATATTCCACAACACAATCATTGGATGCTAGAAGGCTTGGAGACTTGTTCTTGAGTATTTTTCTTTTCTTTCTTTTGCTTTGTTTATTTCAGTTCATGTATGGAGATTGTATTAGTTCTTAGCGTGACTATGTCTAGAAGCTAATTACTTTATTAGGGATTTCCTTGTGATTCTCTTGAAACTCTTATTCATGAATTAATACATTAGTTGATTTCTTCTTCACTTGCTTAAGATTTATTCAATAATTGCTTTGATTGCTTGATAATTAATTGATCACTAGTTATCATAACTTATATGAGTTCTAATCGAAATCCGAAAGGGGAGATTGTGAATATGCTATAGTTGAATAAACATAGGTTTAAATCGTGGATGAAAGTACCCCGATACTTGTGTAGCTTAATAGGTTATTGCTCTTAATCCTCCTTTGTAGTCAATCTTGTCATCGAAAGATAGAAGGGTTCTCCATTGGGGTTGAGTGTTTATATTACCTTAACAGGAGTATAAAACGGTCTAGTTAACCTGCTATTTTAACGCAGAAGAAGAAGTTAGTCTAATTGTATTAAGGATTGAATAGAGTGGATAGTTGATGATCTTGGAAGCCCTAATTCTCCATCATAACTGATTTAAATCAAAGTATTTTCATAATTAGTTTATTTCCTGCATTATTAGTTTAGAATTCCAACTCAATTAACGTTAACCAAATAGAAACTAAAGTATAGATAATCAGTACTTGAAAACCAGTCCCTGAGGACGATATTCGGTCTTATCTAGACTATATTACTTGTCACGATACGTGCACTTGCGTTTAGTGTGTGCATAAATCGCGCATCATTCATACAAGAACGTAAACTCGGAGCATTTATAACATACCAAAATCCATCCTATAAAACCCCATACTATAACACAAATAACCAAAACTTCACACCTCACTACACACCTTCTCCACACCCCAACTACCACACTCAGCCTATATATAACGCTTCCCAAGCACCCGTTTATCCTGCCCACATCGACCCACCCATCAAGCCTACCAACAAAATAGAACACCCAATGCACCCAGACCAAACACAAATTTTGAAGGAAGACCACCCAAAGTTCGCACCCCGTTGGCCGAACCCATACCTCAGTATCTGAAAGGTCATGCGGTGCGAGCTTAATCCAACCGATTTCGAGAAAGATTCCTAACCCTATCCCGAGGTAGTATGATGAGAATAAGTGTTGCGCATATCACTCCAATAGCCCTGGACACGATACTGAAAGTTGTCACTCCCTCAGGGACAGAATCAAGGGGTTGATTAAAGAAGGGGTAATTCAGCTGAGGGATCCGGCCCCAAATGTGCATGATAACCCATTGCCAAACCACGACAACGCTAATGTGCACTTGATAACATTAGATGAGGAGTACGACTTGGAGGGGACCATCCGCTCAGTTCGAAGTGAGAGAAAAGCTGAACCTTCTGCTTTTGTCGCCCCTGTTGCCAATGTTCGAAAGAAAGCAGTATTTGAGCTGGAAAGGGCACCGCCGAAACATAATGGTTCAATCATAGTTGCTCAGATGCCCGGCTGGGAGCCACCAATCAGAGTAGATCACAAAGAAATTGGGAAGCAAGCCATAGAAGTCACCGCTGCAGATATAACCAGGTCAGGGAGATATTACGCGCCTGTAGAAGCAGTAAGAGAGGTACCACAAAAGAAACCCGTGACAGAGGCTGAGGTTGAGGAGTTTTGGAGGAAGATGCCCACTAAGGAATATTCTGTCGTGGAGCAGTTGAAGAAAACATCAGCACATATCTCTCTATTTTCACTGTTAATGTATTCGGTCCCACACAGGGTTGCGTTATTGGAAGTGCTGAAAGATGCATATATGCCAGAGGGTACGACAGACAAGAACTTGACAGCCTTAGTCAGACAAGTGCTGGAGGCCCGCAGAATTTCCATTCATGATGGTGAGTTTCCTGCTGGGGGCGTAGGACACAAGGTTCGTCTCTTTTTTTGTGAAACTATTCCTCTTGCATTGAATATCACCATCCAGATCGCGAACAAGATTGTTTCAACAGTGCTGATTGACGGAGGCTCGACCGTCAATATTTGTCCCATGTCAACTCTGCTGAAATTGGGGACATACTGTAGGAGAATTCGTAAAAGTCATATCAGGGTCAAAGGTTTTGATGGAGTCCATAGGGGTGTCGAGGGCGAAATTGATCTCACACTGCTGATCGGACCTGCAGAATTCATCGTGGAGTTTCAGGTATTGGATATTGCTATATGTTACAATCTGTTGATAGGAAGGTCGTGGATTCACGAGGCTGGTGCAGTCCCGTCCACCCTACATCAGCCCCTGAAGTTTATATGGAATCACCGCGAAGTGGTAGTACTTGGGGATTAAAAGAGAAACACCAACACAAATTATGCAATCCCTGTCATAGAGGACATAAGACAGTTGGATGGTTCAGTCTTCCATGTTAACGAGATCAAGAGCGCCAGCAGGGCCAGACCGTTGCAGCTGCCACGTTCTCTCACAATGGTAGCCAAGGAAATGTTAAGAAATGGGTTCAAGCCCAGCAAAGGTCTTGGATTCGGTATGAAGGGGATCACAGAGCCAATCTAGTTGTCTGGGAAGAAGGACACTTTTGGTTTGGGGTACCAACCCACCTCGAAGGATTTGGTGACTACGAGCTTCCAAAAGAAGGGGGACATTCCCTTGCCTAGGCCCATTCCGCCCCTGAGTCAGTCGTTCGTCAAAGCCTGCACCATTCAGATGTTGAAAGAAGATGATCCAGAGGATCTTGCAGTAGGGGTCCAGAATCTGTTCATAGATGAAGATGAAGCAGAATGTTGCGTGATTCCAGAGGATCACGATGAAGACCCCACCATTTGGGATGCAGAGCATGGATACTGCCTGAATAATTGGACTTACACCCCTGTCTTGACCTTCCAAGGAGATTGGTAGAGTTTATGATAGTTCTAGCGATGTGACTCTAAACTAAAAAAACAGACTTGCCTTTATGTTTCTTTAATATGTTTTCAGTCTCGTATTTTGCTTTCATCATAAATTTCAGGATATTTTTACAGCTTTAAACTTGCTTGTGTTAAATTAATTTTTTTATGCACTTTTCTTTCAGCGATCATATTAATAAACCTGTCGATAATGCGAATAGGACATGTAATGAAACCAGCGAACAAAGCTCAAATGGCGAGCATAACCCCGAAGAACAGGAAGAAGGTCCACAATCAGAGCTTGGTCAAGAGTTGGAAAACTTTGAGAATAGGTCTAAACCGAATTTAGAAGAAATTGAGTTGATAAACTTAGGCGATGAGGAAATTGTAAAAGAGACTAGGGTCAACGTCCACCTAAGTGTCATACAGAAGAAAGAGTTAATTGAGCTCCTGAAACACTACACCGACGTATTTGCTTGGTCGTATGACGATATGCCCGGGTTGAATACGGATATCGTTGCACACAGGCTGCCTATCGAGCCGTCTTACCTTCCTGTAAAACAAAGGCCAAAAAAGATCAAATTGGACATGATTTTGAAAGTCAAAGAGGAAATGTCTAAGCAGTTCGACGCAAAGGTAATTCGAGTCACAAAGTACCCTACTTGGTTAGCAAATATTGTGTCGGTAAAGAAGAAAGATGGAAAGGTCCGAGTATGTGTGGATTATAGAGACCTCAACAGAGCTAGCCCGAAGGATGACTTTTGCTACACCCCGTATTTACAAGACATGTTTTAAGAACGTACGTAAGAACTCACAAGTGTTAAGATTTGAGACTTGTAAAAAATTTATTGGAATTATGAAATTGTCGGAAAACGTAATATTGTGACGAATGGGAGGGCGACACGTGTCACCCCTCCTTAAGTGAGCTTGGGCGAATTGGACATGGGCAAAAGGGTCATTTGACCCTTGTTAGGAAGACAAGTCTTGCAACTTGAAGAGCTTGACATAATTGACTTGGTCAATGGGTCCACAAAGTCTTGATATTTAGTAAGACCTCATCCAAGCCACCCATTTGTTTGCATCTTGACCCTCCATTGTGCTATATAATACTAGTAGTAGCAAGACAAGCTTAACACTTAGCCAAATTTTCAAGAAAATTGAAGAACAACAAGAGCCTAGCTCTCGGGTTTGCCTACTCTCAACAACAAAAAAATTTGTTTGTTATCCATTTAGCTCCACACTTTAAACCAAGGTTCTTGAGTGTATTGTAAGTGAATCTCAATAGAAAAAATCTCGGAAAAAGATAGTTTTCGTATTAGTCGCAAGGTGAAAACCTAGTTGCTTTCTAGGTTTTGTTTGGAAGTTTGAAGGAAATTTGTTGGTGTTGTTCTAAGGGTCTCAACTAGCGGATTGAAGTGTCTTGAAGAGGCCCTAAGTTGCTAAGGAGCGACTTCGGATTTGGAGTTGGATTAAGATTCGTTGAGGTATAATCTTGTCTCTTAAAAGTGTTACAAGATTATATTTATTGTTTGTTGTTAGCTTTACATGTTGCTAGCATGAAGTTATATGTTGAAGTTTATAAGTATTATGGATTGCTTGTAGCCTTAAAATCCGAAATGTAATGTAAGCCATGTGAAGTTGGATTACAATTTGGTCGTTTATTAGAATCGTCGCATGTTACTTACTTGAAGATTATAGTAGTTATAATCGATTGCGACTTGATATCATGTTGTGCTAACAACTTGGATTGAAATGGAAATTGGATAAGAATTGATGTTGTAGTACCTCAAGTTAGCCGAATTGGCCTAGTAAGTTGTATTAGTTTGATATCGTTTGTGGGGCGGAATTTTACACGTCTAGTAGGCGTGTAATCCCCTATTGTTGGTTGCATTGATTGGGCCTTAAATGTGGCATGTTTGGTTATTGAATTCGGCCTTGAAAAAGGTGGCAAAGTATGTAGAAACAAAGGAAGTGTTGTCCGATTTTTCGTAGAATTTAGTGACTTAGCACTTAAAATATTCTACGTTTGAAGTAAGAAGTTAATGGACGTATTGTGGCCATTATAGGTTGAAGTACTAAGTATAGCGTATCCTACTTGGAGGATGGAATAGCTATCAAGGTTGAAGTACTTTGGAGCATTTTGCTACTTGTCGATAATCATCGCGAGGTATGTGAACCTCTTCCTTCCTTTGGCATGATTCTATGTATGAAATATACATGTAGTAGTATTTCATGATTCCGTCTACTCTTAGAAGTTAAGAGGTAGTTATGTTGATTTACTCTATGTAAAAGCTACGCCTAAGAAATCCTAAGTTCTTACCAAGTCTTATGGGGGATGTTGGTAAGAGTCGTTAGGAAGTATTTGGAGTCGAGTTGACTTGGCTAATTTACGGCACGAATGAGAATAAGTATCGAACAAGCCATTGCAGCGTTAATAAAGGAAAATGTAATGACAATTAATTATATTAAAACAAGTAGAATTATCCATCTGCATAGAAGCTAAGATAAGACAAAATTGTATTACATTTTCTAGATCATGGCTACTTGAATAAGATCGTTATAAATAAGTATATTCACAACGCACCAAAGTATATGTTACTTAATTTAAAAGAGTTTACGTATGAAGTTTTTAAGACTTTGAAACTTGTTTTCTTAAAAGTTAAGAGACTTGAAGTATTTTGAAAGCTATGTGATTTGATTTGAAAGTATAAGTCTCTTGGTTATAAAAGGAATGAATTTGTCTAAGACATAAAGAGTTATAACGGCTTTATGGGAAGTTGGTTATAACAACTTTATGGAAGATTAAAAGAATGGTTTTCTCCAGTAATGTAAGCAAAGAAATGATTTGAAATAAAGAAGGGCAAATTGTTTTAAAGGTACCCATTTGCTTAAGGTTTTTTTAGAAGAAGTCACTTGATTTAGAAGCCGGTAATTGTATTTCTAAAAAGGTATTGTGACTTGTCTTGAAAGGTAGATATGACTTGATACGATAGTTGTTAGTATCTGGGAAGTTGTATTTGAAAAGGAGTCTTTCTCAAGGAGTAGAGGTGCGTAGTACGTTGGGTTAAATTCCCGGATTTTTTATATGACATTATCGCGTCCCAGAAATGGGCCGGGCAGTATACCTTTATGGGCAGACTATATGACATTATCGCGTCCCAGAAATGGGTCGGGCAGTATACCTTTATGGGCAGACTATATGACATTATCGCGTCCCAGAAATGGGCCGGGCAGTATACCTTTATGGGCAGACTATATGACATTATCGCGTCCCAGAAATGGGCCGTGCAGTATACCTTTATGGGCAGACTATGTGACTTTATCGCGTCCCAGATTGGGCCGGGCAGTATAGGCGTCCCTCCATAAAGGATCGGATTATGTTATGTAAAGTAAGTAAGTTATATGGTAATGAACTTGATGATTTTCCTAAGTATGTACGTAAGAATGTGGCTATAACTTTTATTGAAAAATGGGAAAAGATAATAAGGTACGATTAAGTTCACGATGGTAATGACATGGTAGGTTCAGGTATTTACTTCTTTTACACTTACCTCTGTCATGATTTTATACAGATATGTTTTAATTGTTGTACCTTACTTCCGTTCCATATTCGGTACCTGTTGTACTGACCCCCTTCGGGGGGCTGCGTTCATGCCCGCAGGTATTTAGGTACATAGGTTGGTGATCCTTGCTCTTAGGATCTCGGTTCAGTTTTTGGGAAAAAGCTCCATTTGCTCCGGAGGCTTATCTCTTGGTACGGTTTCCCCTGAGGTTGTAGATTCATGTGTATTCAGGGGTATGGCGGGGCCCTGTCCCGCCACTGTTGTTATGTAAAAACTCTTAGAGGTCTGTAGTCACATGTTGTGGTTTGGGGCTGTAAGAACCGAGTTGTACAGATTTTCTTTGATTATGCATATTTTATGGAAGGCGGCCTTATCGGCTAGTCTGTGTTATTATGGTCTAAATGTCGTATGTTCCGCTGTTATTCTCTGATGTATACCTGAACGGGGTGCCCAGGTAGGGCACCAGTCGCGGCCCCGGGGTCGGGTCGTGACAACTTTCCTCTTCCAAACATTCATATATACTCATCGACAATTGCGCAAAACATGAACTACAGTCGTTCGTCGATTGCTTTGCTAGTTATCATCAGATCCTTATGGCAGAGGAGGATGCAGAAAAGACAACATTCACTACCCCGTGGGGGTGTATTATTATAGAGTAATGTCATTCGGTCTCAAGAATGTAGGCGCTACATACTTGAGATCCATGACTACCATCTTTCATGACACGATCCATAAGGAAATTGAAGTCTATGTGGGTGATGTTATCATCAAGTCACGAAGAGCGGAAGGTCATTTGGCAAACTTGAAGAAGTTCTTTGAGCGGCTAAGACGGTATAATCTGAAACTTAATCCTGCAAAGTGTGCATTCGGTGTCCCTGCTGGGAAGTTGTTGGGTTTTATAGTGAGTAGAAGAGGGATTGAGTTGGACCCTTCGAAAATAAAGGCCATCCAAGATTTACCTCCTCCGAAAAGCAGAAAAGACGTGATGAGCTTCCTTGGTCGTCTCAACTACATCAGCAGGTTCATAGCTCAGTCCACCGTGATATGCGAACCGATATTCAGATTGTTGAAGAAGGATGCCGCTACTAAATGGACAATAGATTATCAGCAAGCTTTTGATAAAATCAAAGAGTACTTGTCTAATCTGCCAGTTTTAGTACCACCAGAACCTGAGAGGCCTTTGTTACTCTATTTGTCCGTATTAGAGAATGCTTTTGGATGCGTGTTGGGGCAACACGATGAAACAGGGAAAAAAGAGCAGGCCATATATTATCTAAGTAAGAAGTTTACAGTGTATGAAGCTCGCTACACTCTGCTGGAACGTACTTGTTGCGCATTAACCTGGGTTGCCCATAAATTCAGGCATTATCTATCAGCATACACCACTTATCTTATTTCAAGGACCTGCATTGCGTGAAGGAATTGCAGAAGAAGTTCAGTAATATAGAATTTAAGCATGTCCTAAGGATCCAGAATGAATTCGCTGATGCGTTGGCCACCTTATCCTCCATGATTCAACATCCGGACAAGAATTACATTGATCCGATAACAGTGAGTGTGCTGGAACAGCCTGCTTATTGCTCTCATGTAGATGAAGAAATAAACGGGAACCCTTGGTACCATGACATTAAAAGATACCTCAAGGAAAGAGAGTATCCGGAAGGCATAACCAACATTCAGAAGAAAACATTTCGAAGATTAGCAAACCATTTCTTTTTGAATGGGGAGGTTTTATACCGAAGGACTCCAGATCTGGGCTTATTGAGATGTGTCGACGCTCAAGAGGCGAGCAAGCTAGTAGAAGAGATACACGGAGAGACATGTGGACCTCATATGAATGACTTCACTTTGGGGAAGAAGATTCTGCCAGCAGGTTATTTTTGGATGACGATGGAAACAGATTGTATCCGCTTTGTGCAGAAATGTCACCAGTGCTAGATTCATGGGGATTTGATTCGAGTACCTCTGAACGAACCTAATGTGACAAGTTCTCCTTGGCCATTCGCAGCTTGGGGTATGGATGTCATCGGCCCTATCGAAACTGCTGCCTCAAATGGGCACAGATTCATCCTCGTAGCAATTGACTATTTCACTAACTGGGTAGAAGCATCATCACACAGATCGGTGACAAAGAAAGTAGTAGTCGACTTTGTTTGCAACAACATCATCTGCAGATTTGGCATTCCTGAGTCTATCATCACAGACAACGGAGCCAACCTCAACAGTGGCCTATTGCAGGACATATGCGAGAAGTTCAAGATTATCCACCCCAATTCCACCCCATATCGCCCGCAAATGAATGGCGCAGTCGAAGCAGCTAATAATAATATCAAGAGGATCTTGCACAAAATGATTAGCAACTACAAACATTGGCATGAGTACCTACCTTTCGCACTTCTGGGTTACCGCACTACTATTAGGACCTCTACCGGTGCGACGCCGTATCTTTTAGTATATGGAACGAAGGCAGTACTACCAGCAGAAGTGGTGATACCATCTTTGAGAATTATCCAAGGGGATGAGTTGAGCGAAGTGAAATGGGCGCAAAGTCGATACGAGCAGTTGATGCTGATTGATGAAAAATGAATGAATGCAGTTTGTCAGGGGCAGCTTTACCAGAACAGGATGGCCAGGGCTTTCAACAAAAAGGTAAGACCGAGGACATTCAAGCCATGGAAATTGGTGCTGAAACGCATATTCCCACATCAAAATGAGGCTAAAGGGAAATTCACACCTAATTGGCAAGGGCCCTACATAGTTCATCGAGTGTTGAGTGGAGGAGCTTTAATCTTAGCTGAGATGGATGGCGAAGTGTGGACTAAATCTATCAACGTATATGCGGTAAAGAGATACTACGTTTAGAAGCATTTGTTTTCCATGTAATTCCCTTTGAATTATAAAAAGTTGTGTTCCCTCGGTGGGATATGCATAGAGCCCATATAGGGTCTCGCAGCTTCAAGTTAGAAAGCCCATTTGCTTGTAATTTGAATTACGTTTGACCTGATTTCCTTGGCGGATACGTAGGCGACCATATCGGCTTCGGTCCCACCTTCAAAAATTTTAGTTTTACCAAATTTCGCTTGTAATGAACTACGTCATGACCTGATTCCCTCATGGGGATACGTAGGTGGCCTAAATCGGCTTCGGTCACACCATTAGAAATCTTCTCATTACTCGCGTGCAACAGAATGCGTTTGATTATTCTGAAAAGAGATATGAGCAATTCCTGCCAGAGTTAAGTCTTGCCCACACGTCCCGCATAACTAAAACTGGGACAATTTTGGGAAAAGCACCGTGAAGGGTTCATAATAAGGATTCCAGATAAGGTATTCGTTTGGTCAGATTACGTGTCATATTCGACAAATTCGACAAGGCTTTTATACTTTATACGCATGTCATCTAAATATTTTATTTTAAAGATATTTTGTGCACACCTCATGAACATATTTTGTTTGAAAATACTTGGGACACGCTACGTCAAAATATTTGCTACCAAATATCTCAACGAGATCAGACAGGGGTTATAGGTCCAAATAAATCAGGCATACGAGCAGAAAAGATCAAGGCCGCAAAATCAATACGAACCGACCCCCCCTCCCCAAAACTCACAAGTTTTCTTTGAGTGTAGATTTTTTCCCATTAGTAGAAGCAGAAAATGCAATAATAAGGCAGAGACAGGAGAAACAACAACGATACTACTTGACAGTGATAAAGAAAGAGAAACAACAGCAAAATCTAGGCGAAACGACAACCGCATTTGCATCATCCAACAAGTCCGTGCAGAGACTACATCAGCATCAGCAACATTCAGCAAGCATTCGCATCATCCAGCAAGTTCGTGCAGAGACTACATCAGCAATCACAGCATTCAGCAAGCATTCACAGCATCCAGCAAGTCCGTGCAGAGACTACATCAATAATCGCATCATTCATCAAACATTCGCAGCATCCGGCAAGTCCGTGCAGAGACTACATCAGCAATCGCAACATTCAGCAAGCATTCACAGCATCTAGTAAGCCCGCGCATAGCATTCAGCAAGCATTCGCAGCATCTATCAAGTCTGCACAGAGACTGCATCAGCACTCGCAACATTCATCAAACATTCACGACATTCAACACATCCGTGCAAAGACGAAATCTCAGCATTTGCAGCATCACATCAACACAACCGCTATCACGTTTTACAGAATAACATTTCTACTCATACAATTATATTGCTTATAAATTCATGCGTTATCATTTTTGTCTTAACAGTTATGCACTAATCTTTTGCTTAAGTCTTAGCATGCAGGAGTAGGAGCACAATGTGCTTAAGTCTTACAAAGTTGGGCTTTTATTTGTTCGGATCCACCAGTGATTCTTTGGGATGACATGATTAAATAAAATGGGTCACATGTGTATTTGAATTTTATATTTTCATTTATCTACCTTATTAAACTTGTTCAGAGCATATACTAATCCTTATCTTTTTTCTCCTTTTTACATGGCACGCATCAGAGCAAAATGAAGAGTCTCATAGCGAGACTCATCATGAGCTACTTCAAATGAGGACTGCATCTACGTGCATCATCCTATCCACATCGGCAATTCCAGCAACCGGCGAATAGCACCGCCACTCTGTCGAGTCCTTTTTTTATTTTCCATCCCGCCCCATTTATTTGTGTAATTAACTGTCTAACACTCGTACATTAGCAGTAAGATACCTAGAACAGTCAAACTTTGGGTCACCATTAGAAATTAGTTCGACATTAGAAATTTACTTGTTCCTTTAAGTTAATTATTTTAGCATTGCTTAAATCATATTAAATCATCTAACAATTTTTCACTTGCATAAATATTCAGGTAGCTAAGATATTATTAACAACAGGAGAAACCCATTTTTTATGAACTCTTGCTAACATGCATAATAAAATCTTTTTTTTAGCCTTTGCATAATAGGTATTTTTCATATTATTTTGTAAAAACACATTTTTCATGTCATTAAAATATTTTATGAACGCATGTTTCCCACTAAGTACATTTTAAACATAATATTACATTTTCTCTTAGTCAAAAATACATCTCAGGTGTTTTAAATATTTTAAATACCTTTCAAAACATGCATTCTTTAGCAATAATAATTAACCTAGGTTTGACCGGACAACCGCAAGTTAGCGGATCCTATAGGGTGACTGACCCCTTCCCTTTAGGATAATAAAGAACCCTTACCCAGAATCTGACACTAGTTTAGCAGACTACTAAAATGGAGTTAATGTTAACTTTAACCTAGTTGACATTCAGGTGTCCTAATTCACCCAAACTAATTAGGTGGCGACTTCGCGGACCCTTTAGTGTTATTTTAGCTTTTTACACTCTTTAGCATTTTAGCACCTTTTAGCATTTTAGCATTTTTATTTTATTTTCTAACATTTTCTAAGGAGGAGTTTTATAATGTCGCGGTCGAAAAAGGGCGTGACAAGGAAAACCACCCCAATCAGCATCTGTGTAGGAGACAAATGTAGACGTTGACGAGGGATACAAATGGAAACCATACTCAAGTGTTCCCTGAATGTACTTAAGAATGCTTATGAGCGTATTCATATATTCAACTCTAGGATCATGCATAAACAAACACACCTGTTGTACGACATATGTAATATCAGGACGCGTGAACGTCAGATACTGAAGGGCGCCTGCAAGACTGCGATAGTGGGTCAGATCCTCATATGGAGAGCCAGCTGCAGCACCCAACTTGGGTTTAGTATCAACTGAAGTAGAAGTGGACTTATAGAATGACATCCCAGCCCTCTCAATGATCTCTACTGCATACTTCCTCTGTGATAATAACAATGACGAGTGACTGCAATCCCCAAAAAATAACTCAATGGGCCCAAGTCCTTCATGACAAACTCAGAACTGAGCATTGTCATAATAGACTTTTGCAAATCATCAGAAGAGGCAGTCAAAATAATATCATCAACATATAGCAATATATAAGCCATGGAAGAACCCCGACGATATATGAATAAAGAATTATCAGATCTACTGTGCGAAAAACCCACAGTCAAAACATAGTCAGCCTGCTTAAGCCCATACAAGGACTTCTTCAATAGACAGACATGATTAGGATATCTAGTATCCCTGAACCCCAAGGGCTGATGCATATACACTGTCTCCTGAAAATCACCATGTAGAAAAGAGTTATTCACATATAGCTGCTCAATGGGCCATGATTTTGAAAGAGATAAGTTGAGTACAGTGCGAATGATAGCCACCTTGACCACCGGGCTAAATGTCTCACCACAATCCACACCAACCTGCTGAGTCTTACCATAACCTACAAGTAGCATTATGTCTTGCAAATGAACCATCAGAGTTTTCCTTATGAACAAAAATCCACATAGACCGAATAATATTAATACCAGATGAACGGGGTACCAACTCCCACGTCTTATTATCAATAAGAGCATTATATTCCTCGGTTATGGTAATTTTCCAATTAGGGTCATTTAAGACAAACATAGGATTACGGGGTAAGAGGGATTTAGGAACATTAGAATTAAAATTAAAATGTCTCTTTGGTTTAAAAATACCCCGTTAACTGCGAGTGACTGGAACATGACTCTGAGCTGGATTGGGTGAATTTTGGGAATCTCTGGAATTACCGTTGGAAGCGCCGCGGCGCCAGAAGAGCTACAGAGCTCTCTGAAGTTTTGGCGTCGTGGCGCCTCTGTGCAGGGTCGCATCACTGACTCGCAGGATTTTTGGCACTGCGGCGCCTTTGTACAGGGACGCGGCTCTGACGGTGTTTTTTCGGACAAATCTGAAAAATGATGTAGAACATACGGGGAGACAACATCATCCAAAAAATCATAAGAATTAGACACGGGTTGTTCTACTTTAGAAAAAGGAAATTGAGATTCATCAAAGAGAACATGACGACTAATATGATTCTTTTAGAAGATAAATCAAAGCATTTATAACCACGGTGATTTGATGAAAACCCCAAAAACACACAAGGAGTAGAACATTCCTGAAGTTTGTTGATCGTAGCGGATGAAAACAGTGGATAACATAAGCATCTGAATACCCTAAGGTGAGAATATGACGGAGTCTTATTGTATAACACTTTGAGAGGGGATGAATATGTCAAACCTTTAGAGGGAAGAATATTTAGTAGATCGGTAGCCATTTGTAGAGCATGATGCCAAAATAATGGAGGAACGGAAGAATGAACCAATAAAGTGCGGACAATATTATTAATGGTACGAATTTTTCACTCACCTGTCCCATTTTGTGAAGACGTATGAGGACAAGAAAAATGAAAATTTATCTCATTTTGAGCACAAAACTCCCTAAATTTTCCATTGTCATGTTATTTATCATTATCACATTGAATGTTTTTTATTTCCCGTTCGAATTGCGTTATTATGAAAGCTCTAAATTTTATGAAAATGGAAAAAAACTTGAGATTTTTTCGCAATTGGAAACGTCGATAAATATTTAGAATAGTCATCTAAGAATAAAACATAATAACGATGACCCATAGAACTGAGAACCGGAGATGTCCATAAATCACTATAAATAATATCAAATGGCATTGAAGTATTAGAATTTGATGCTACAAATAGTAACTTAATAATTTTTCCAAAGCACATGATTGGCAAAGTGGAGGACTACGCGTACCCCTACAAGAAATAAACTAATATCTATCTAAAGAAGATAAAATAGACGACCCCGGATGACCTAGACGAGCATGCCACAAGGAAGGAGCAAAAGCTACAAAGATAGATGACATAGTTTGACGCGAGATGCTGAGACTCGGTGTGATTGAATAAAGACCCCCCCTACTATCACACCTCATGAGATGACTCCCCGTCTTGAAATTCTTCACAGAAAACCCAAATGGATCAAATTAATAAAAACCCAATTATCAGTGGTGAATTTACGGATAGACACTAAATTTTTAATCAATTTTGGGGCATGAAGGGTATGTTTCAGGACAAGTGCTGGATGAGGAGGGGACAATGTTTTATGACCATAACTCTTAATTGGAATAGAATTTCCATTACCAAGAGTTATACCATGATTAGTGCTCAAATTGGAATAAGATGAGAGAGTACCTTGATCGGATGTCATGTGGGTAGTTGCGCTTGTGTCCATGTACCAATTAGGGTCCGGTTGAGTCAAGCCAAGTGTTACACTCCGTAATTCCAGGACATATATACGAGAATAGATGCGAGAACACAGGACTTAAAAATTTGAACGAAAGAAAGAATTGTTTTCCAAGGAAAAATCTTCCGAACCTCGGGAAGGAAAATTATTCGTTAATGAGAATTGGGTTCTCAGAATTTTTATTTGAGACTGTTGGAATTTATCGGAACCATGGAATTTTATTTTCAGAGTTGGATATGTGGGGCCCACCCGAGAAATTTTACGTTTTTATAGGGCCCACGAGGTTTCCGATATTTTGACCAATTATGAAAATTTCGGGAAACGAAATTTTATGGACGAATGGGAGGGTGACACGTGTAACCCCCCCCCCCCCCCACATGAAAGTGGTCGAGAATGACCAAGGGAGGGATGGTCAAGTCTTGAAGCCAAGGCTTGATAAAAGAATTGACCAAGTCAAGGAAGACAAGTGGGAGCTTGATATAATTGACCCAATCCTAGCCATCCATATGTTTTAATCCTAGCCATTGGTTGTAGTATATATCCACACTACTAGTGCAAGACTAGACAAATTCCACACTTAGAAAAAAATTGAGAAATCTTGTGTGCACATAGGAGAGCTCTCGACTAAAGTTCTTGAAGAAAAGAAAAAAAATTCGTTTGTTGTTCTTAATTCACAATACTTAAACCCAAGGTTCCTAGGAGTATTACAAGGATATCTCAATAGAAAAATCCCAGAAAACTACGTTTTTACGTTAGTCGCAAGATGAAAACCTAAGGTGTTCTTCAACTTTGAAGTTGAAAATTGAAGAGAAGTTGTTTATGAGCTTCCAAGGGTTGCTTGGAGTGGATTGGAACGTCGATAAGAGGAGCTAAAGTTGCTAAGGATCGACTTTAAATCTTGGATTGGATTTGGGCTTATTGAGGTATAAATCTTCGGCTTACTATTGTGATTGAAGATTTCATGTTATGATAAGTTAGAAATGATCATGTGATATATATTATGAAGATTGATAAGTGTTATGGAATATTTGGAAGAAATCCGAAAGTTGCATGATTAGCCTTAAGATTGTAATTCAATTTAGTTATTAGTTTTAATCGTCGCATGTTGTATAAGAAAGGGATTATAGTTGTTAAAGTTGTTTGCGACTATATAACATGTTAGAATGACAATATGGATTGAAAGGAAGTGGAAAGGATTATATGTGGTTGTACTTTGTAGCCGAGAAGGATATTTAATATTGGACTGTTTTATATAAATTGTGGGGTAGAATTTTACACCACCTGTTAAGGCGTGTAATCCCCTTTGAATTGTTGAATTGTTGAGCCTTAAATGTGGCATGTTGGTTATTGATTTCGGGCCTTGAAAATGGTGGAAAAGTACGTAGAAACAAAGGAAGTGCTGCCCAATTTTCTGTAGAATTAGAGACCTAGCACTTAGTATTATTCCACGTTGATAAGCTAGGAGTTGATAGACATGTTATAGTTACTATAGGTTGAAGTACTATGTGTAGCGTATTCTACTTGAAGGGTGGAAAAGCTAACAAGGTTGAAGTACTTTGGAGCATTTTGCTACTTATCGATCGTCGCGAGGTATGTGAACCTCTTCCTTCTTTTGGCATGTTCTATGTGTGAAATATACATATGGTGTTATTTCATGATTCCTTCTACTCTTAGAAGTTAAGAGGTACGTATGTTGATTTACTCTATGTAAAATGTATGTCTAAGTTATCCTAAGTTCTTACCAAGTCTTATGGGGGATGTTGGTAAGAGTCGTTAGGAAGTATTTGGAGTCGAGTTGACTTTGCTAATTTACTGCACTAATGAGAATAAGTATCGAACAAGCCATTGCAGCGTTAATAAAAGAAAATGTATCGAAAATCAATTATATTAAAATAAGTAGAATTCTCCATCTGCATAGAAACTAAGATAAGACAAAATTGTATTACATTTTATAGATCATGGTTGTTTTAATAAGATCGTTATAAACGAGTATAACCTATTCACAACTCATAAAAGTATATGTTACTTAAATTAAAAGAGTTTATGTTATGATGTTTTAAGACTATGAACCTTGATTTCTAAAAAGGTTATGAGACTTTATTTTTTTAAAGTTATGGGACTTGATTCTTAAAGAAATGAATGACTTGATTTAAAAAGTTTGGTTGCCATGGATTATTTCAAAAGTTAAGAAGCTTGATTTCAGAAGAGAATGTAACTTGAGTTTTCAAAAGAAGAAGTTTATTGATTTAAAAGAGAATGAGTTTTATGATTCTTTTTAAGTATGTATGAACGTAGTACTTTTGGATTTAATTTTCCCTAAAGTAATAAGAAATAAAAGTGTCTTAAGTTCTCTAAAGTGAAAGGTTGTTATAATAGCTTTATGGGAAGTTGTTATAACGACTTAAGAAGAAGTGAAAAGATGGTTTAAAATGTTATGTAAAGAGACTTGATCGCGTCGTGAATGGGCGAGCGAGATACCTTTATGGGCGGACTTATATGACTTTATCGCGTCGAGAATGGTAGGCAAAGTATACCTTATGGGCGGACTTATATGACTTTATCGCGTCCAGAATGGTAGGCGAGATACCTTTATGGGCAGACTTATATGACTTTATCGCGTCCCAGGAATGGGCCGGGCAGTATACCTTTATGGGCAGACTTATATGACTTTATCGCGTCCCAAGAATGGGCCGGGCAGTATACCTTTATGGACAGACTTATAGGACTTTATCGTATCCCAGAATGGGCCGGGAAGTATACCTTCGTGGGAAGACTTTTTATTAATTCGTCGTATCCCGCAAATGGGTCGGGTTACGTTATCACGTATGGATAATCAAAGTGAACTCCAAAATGAGGTGTCCCTCCATAAAGGACCGAATTATGTTATGCAAGATACGTAAGTTATGTCTTATTGAAAATGGGAAAAGATAATAATGTACGATTCAGTTCATGAGTTGAAATGGCACGGTAGGACCTGGTATTTACTTTTTATACTTGCCCCTATCATTCTTTGGTACAATTATGATTTGTTTACTGTACCTTATTTACATTCCATACTGTTGTTATCGACCCCGCCAGTGCGTTCATGCCCGCAGGTTTTAGGTACACATGTTGGTGATCCTCGCTCTAGGATCTCTGTTCAGTTTTGGGTAAAAGCTCCATTCACTCCGGAGGCTTATCTTTGGTTCGGATCCCTGGTATTGTCGGTTGTTGTACATTCAGGGGTATGGCGGGGCCCTGTCCCGTCACAGTTATTATGTCAATACTCTTAGAGGTCTGTAGTCACATCTTGTGGGTCAGCTTGTAAAAGAAAAAGGATGTAACTGCTTTTGGCTACATATATATATGTCCGAGGTGGTAGCCTTATCGGCTAACCTGTTATTTATTTCTTGTTGATTTATTTTATAAGTTTGATGTATGTTCCGCTGATTATCTCTGATGTATACCTGTAAGGGTGCCCAGGTAGGGCACCAGTCGCGGCCCGGGGTCGGGTCGTGACACCAAGCGTGTGCATCACTGCTTCAATATCGGTCTGAGTGGGGTCTACTGCGTGGTTGGCCTGATGGGGGCGCTGCCCAAGTATACTGGACTGCTGCTGCAGCCCATACGCTGGTCTGAACTTTGGAGTCTGACCTGGGAAGTGGCTGAGTCATTGCGCATGTATTGGCTGTTACTGAGGCGTTGTGGCGCTGTAAGGCTGAGCTGCGATGCTGTAAGGCTGCGCCGCGGTTCTGTAAGGTGTTGGGACCCACTTCCACTGTCTAGGGGGGCCCTGAGGGCTCCAAAAATTGTTGTTGTTACTGACGGTTTCCCCTGTTGTTGCCGCCGCGATTCTTGCCATTATTCTTTCGATTTTGGCCCTTTTTACCTGTTACACCCCGGAATTTCAGTATATGTTTATAAGAACGTACGTAAGAACTAAAAAATGTTAAGATTTGAGACGAGTAAGAATTTATCGGAATTTTGGAAATTGTCGGAAAACGAAATATTGCGACGAATGGGAGGGCGACACGTGTCACCCCCCCTTTGTGGACTTGGACGAAATTTTCATGGTTAGAATGGTCATTTGACCATAATTTAAATGACCAAGTCTTGCAAAGACAAAGAGCTTGACATTATTGACCAAGTCAAATGCCACTTGGCTTGATCCTTGTGAGAAGCATCCAAACCACCCATTTGTTCTAATTTTGACCCTCCATATATTTATATAAGCTTCCTAGTGCAAGACAAGGCTCTACACTTAGTAAAATTTTCAAGAAAATTTGATGAGCATGAAGAGGTGCTCTCGGCCAAGCTAGGGTTCAAAGGAAAAAAATTCAATTTTTGTCCAATAATCTCCCCACTTTAAACCAAGGTACCTAAGGGTATTGTAAGTGTATCTCAATAGAAAGATCCCAGAAAAGTGGCGTTTTCGTATTAGTCGCAAGGCGGAAAGTTAAGGAATTCTTCAACTTTAAAGTTGGAACTTGAAGATGAGTTATTCATAAGCTTCTAAGGGTTGCTTGGAGTAGATTGGAACGTCGAAAGGAGGAGCTAAAGTTGCTAAGGATCGACTTGTGCTCTTGGATCATATTTGGGCTAATTGAGGTATAACCTTCATTTTACTTTTGTAATTGAAGATTTCATGTTATGATAAGTTATAAGTGATCATGTGATATGTGTTATAAAGTTTGATAAGTGTTATGGAAATTTGGAAGCTCAAAATCTGAAAATGACATGTTGAGTCATTTGAAATTGAATTACAATTTGGTCGTTTATTAGAATCGTCGCATGTTACTTACTTGAAGATTATAGTAGTTATAATCGATTGCGACTTGATATCATGTTATGCTAACAACTTGAATTGAAATGGAAATTGGATAAGAATTGGTATTGTTGCCCAAATTGTCGAATTGACATTGTAGTTTAGACTAGTTTGTTTTATATTGTGGGGCGGAATTTTACATGTCTTGATTAAGCGTGTAATCCCCTATTGTTAACTACTTTGTTGGGCCTTAAATGCGGCGTGTTTGGTTATTGAATTCGGCCTTGAAAAAAGTGGCAAAGTATGTAGAAACAAAGGAAGTGCTGTCCGATTTTCCGTAGAATTTAGTGACTTTGCACTTGGAATATTCTACGTTTGGAGTAAGAAGTTAATAGACGTACTGTGGTCATTATAGGTTGACATACTACGTACGGCGAATTGGACTTAGCAAGTGGATTAAACCGAAGAGGTATGTGGAACTTTCTTATCTCTTGAGCATGAATAAGTTGTAAATGTATAGTACGGTGAGCGTCGAGATTTTGACAATCTAGTCTATTTGATATCCTTGGCTTATTTTAAGAATGTCCAAGTTGGTTGAGTTAGGGAGTTAACTCACTTGTTTAAATATTAAGGATATCTTGGTTTTCAAAGTTAAGAGACTTTAAGTGTGTTGAAAGTATTATTGATACTTGTTTTATTGGAAAGTTTAAGTCTCTTGGTTATAAAGAAGTATGTAAGTTGCTAATGTATAAAGCTAGTATAACGGCTTTATGGGAAGTTGGTTATAATAGCTTTATGGAAAGTTAATAAAAGAGTGGTTTACTCTAAGTAATTTAAGTATGTTAAATGACTTGAAATAACGAAAGGCAAATTGATTTAAAGGCATCAATTGCTTAAGGTTTTTAAAAGAAAGAAGTCACTTGATTTAGAAGCCCGAAAATGTATTTTCTAAAAAGGTATTGTGACTTGTCTTAAAATGTAGTTATGACTTGATACTACGGTTATTAGTATCTTGGAAGTTTATATGAAAATGAGTCATTTTAAAAGAATAGAAGTACGTAGTACTTTGGGTTAAACTCCCGGATTTATAATGACATGTTAGTGCCTTAGGTAAACTAAAATGAGAGTGTATATGAATAAGACTAATAAGAAGTTAGGGGGATTTCTTAACTTGCTTACTTATTGTATGATAGGCCGGTAGTGCTTATGTTTTGTTTGATGGTCAGTTGAGACAGGGTAAGAGTATATCTGAGGGGTAGATCCCCAAGATAGTTATACCACCTGCTTTACCACCTTCTCCAGGGTAAGAGTATATCGAGGGTAGATCCCAAGATAGTTATACCACGCTTTACCACCTTCTCCGGGGTAGAGTATATCCGAGGGTAGATCCCCAAGATAGTTATACCACCTGCTTTACCACCTTCTTCAGGGTAAGAGTATATCTGAGGGGTAGATCCCCAAGATAGTTATACCACCTGCTTTACCACCTTCTCCAGAGTAAGAGTATATCTGAGGGGTAGATCCCCAAGATAGTTATACCACTGTTTAGTGGATTTGCTACCTATACTTTTGATTACTCATTGTTAGTAAGGCAACGTGTCTTCGTTAATCGAGTTGTCATACACTCTCGATTTTATTATTGACTTATGATTTCATTACTGATGCATTTCACATATTTGGTACATGTTGTCTTGACCTCCTTGAAGTGCGTTCACGCCGCAGTAGTACGTGTTGTTGATCCTCGCTCTTAGGATCACTGTTCACCGTTGAGAAGCTCGCTTTATTAGGAGGCTTAACCTGTATTGTCGGTCGTTGTACATTCAGGTATGGCGGGGCCCCGTCACTTGAGTTGTTATTCTTAGGTGCGTAGTCACATTTGTGGATTGGGTTGTAAAGAAAAAAAAGTGTACTGTTTTATTGCGTATATTGTACGGAAGGTGGCCTTATCGGCTAGCCTGTTGCTATTTTTTATGTTCAAGCATTTTATAAGTTGTGTATGTTCCGTTGCTATTCTCTGATGTATACCGAGAGGGTTGCCCAGGTAGGGCACCAGTCGCGGGCCCGGGGTCAGGTCGTGACATTACCACCCCCGTTATTGTGATTTTGGGTGTGATTTGCTGGATTGGAAGGAGAAAATTTGGAAGCAGTCATCATGACGACATGATTGGCCCCAATCTCCACTTTCTTAGCCAAACCGGCTTCTTCCAAAGTAAGCATAGAATGGGCTTGATAAAATCCTGACAGGGGGTTACTCTGACGAATAACCGAAGCAACACCGCTATAGGCCTCTGACAGGCCTGCAACCATCTGAAGAACTAGACGATTAGGAGAAACAGGAGAACACACATTGCTGAGTTAGTCTACCAAGTCCTTCAGGTGTTTTCAATAAGAAGAAACGTTGGGAAAACTCGCCATAGCCACCTGTGAGAATTCCTGCTCAATGATAACAATTCGAGAATGACTGTTATCTTGGAATATGTCTTGCAATCGATCCCACGCCATAGCCGTGGAATTGGGTTCCATAATCGTCTGTAAAAGATCCAAGGAGATAGTGACATAAATCCACTGAAGAACTTTGACATCAAGCATGACCCATAATTCTGGATCTGCTTGTTTAGTGGGCACAACCATCGTAGAAGAAGACACCATATCACCCTCCTTCGGAGGAGATGGAGGAATGATGTAGTGGAGGACTTTGTGTGCTAAGGCATGAATCTTGAATAATTCCGCCCACGTTCCATATTGGACGTTTTCTAGGTCAAGAACGATAGGGATGACGCTCTTGATGTTAGAAACTGTGAGGGCAGGATGAAACTTGGTCTTACAGCCATAGAGAATAGAACAACAAGATTCTGAGAAGGGAATTTGGGAGGAAGGATTTTGGAAGAGACTCGGTTTTTGTTGAAAAGGGAAGAACACAAAAATCGAGAAATTAGGTCAAAATCCGAAAATAGAGAAGAAATTTTGAGGAGCGGAAGTAAGGTAAAGAGAACCTAGACTCTTGATACCATAAAAGAATTAATCCCTTGATTATTATTATTAATGAAAGACATATATATATATATATATATATATATAAGTTACAAGGAAGATCCTCTTCCTATTCTACCTAGGAATCTCCATTCTATAAGAATACTAACTTTACAATTATGGTAATATTATACTACTAATTAAGGTACAAACCTAAATCTAATATTCACCAAATATATAAATGGAATTGAAACCCACGAGGACGGACGGGACCCAATGTTTAACAACTAAGTCACCTTTTTAGCGATAGCTTTGACTAACCAAATCTTTGATGGTTACAATGTTATTCAAGTCTTAAGGTCTCGTTGAAATTCTTATAATATCTAGTTTTCATTGTATGTGAAAGAATTAATCCCTTGATTATTTTTATTAATAAAAGATATATATATACATATTATAATAGGAGAATCATATTCTTATTTTACAACTAAAATTCTATTTTATATGAAGATTAACTATACAGTTATGGTAATGTTACAATATTAATTTATGTACAACTCTAATATACAAAACAGGTAAATCCGGATTCTGGAAAATCCTGAGCGGCGCTGGGCACTGTTTAACAGTATGCACTGCCTTTTCCTCTGAATTCAACAATTTTGATAAATTCTAATTGGATTACTATAAAAAAATCCTAATTTCTTTCTATCTTTTGGTCCTTTGCTATTTGTGAATTTTATATACGAAGGATAAGGTTCTTCAACTAGAAGTTTGAAGGCAAAGGAATAGTTTGGAGATATTTTATGTTATTTGTTGGGTTATCTATACAAGGAAGATGTATTTTATGTATACTTTATGTTGTTTGACCTTTTAGCAATGAAATATTTTATATACAAAATTTCTACTATTCTAGACAAACAAGTTCGTCATAAATACTATGCGTTTAGGGACGAAAAAAATATCCTAGTAATAAAATGCCATTAAATACTTTTAGTGACCCATCATTTAGGGACAATTAATTGACTTTAAGGTGACAAAATAAATTTTGTTGTAGTGAACCTTTGGTGAGATATTCCTGCACGCTTGAGCTTTAAAAGCTTTAATTTAAAGAGCTTTTGGTAGTTTTATGTTGCGGAGGAATCAAAAATTTTATTACGGGATTTAAAATACTAGAAAGTAAATGCGTAAAGAAGTTTATGAAATTCAACAACTACATATTTTTTTTGGACAACATATGCATACATATACACACAAACATATATATATAATATGTTTTCCGACGAATATGGTTTGAATGAATCCCTTGCTTTCCCAGCTTTGCGATATTTTTCGGTATGCGAATCTGTTGTAGTATTATACTATTTTTTTCGTCTCAATTTATGCGACATCATTTTTTTTTAGTTTGTCTAAAAAATAATGTTATCTTTTTTTATTTGACAACTATTAAATGACACCATCCTTATTTTATCCTTATTGAGTCCCACTTAATTTTGAAGATGTAATGTTTACTGGATTCATGTAAACGTACTTCACGTATTGAATTCGTCGTACGGTGCAGTCTAGGAGTTCCGTATGGACCTTAATTGAATTAGTGTCAATATGTGAAGGCATATAGGGTCACACTATGTCGATTGTCTTTTCGGTCTAAGGGTGTATTGAGAGAATATAAAATATTCGATTTAGAATCGAAATATTTAAACCAATAATAATTTATGGTAAAATTTCTATTTAATGGAAATTATTTTAATTAAGTTAAAATTGGATTTTGGATTTAAAATTAAAATGTGCTGAATATATACGGGGTAAGGAGCCGTGGCGCCGATCCGGCAGTAGGCCCAGTCAGACTCATCCACTGCACCTCGGGATTTGGGTCAGGCTTGGAGCCCAACCCTAATCTGATATTTGACATAATCCCCCTTATATAAACAACACTAACCCCATAAGTTTGACATTAATTCAATATCATTTTCTAGATTTAGAGTTTAGAAAAGAAATTCTCTTGAACCTCTGTTAAGATTTCCCGGCTTTCTTGACAGGGGAATTGTTGGAAATTTACTAAATGTGAAATAAAGTTAATCCTATTAATTATGACTCGAACAATTGGGGCCCCGCACATCGTAAATATGGTTTCCACACACGTGCACATAAAGTACCAATGATCGTAATTTCCTTAATGGAAGAGATATTGGTACGTATACGAATTGTTGAGACGTAAAATAATAGACGGTTATAGGCCAAATGACAAATGGTTTTACGTTGGTAAATGAAAGGAAGAAGAGTACAATGTGTAAAAGATGAAACGAATCAGAAATCGTCGTGGAGCCGATAAGGGTCGCGGCGCGACCAAGTCAGGGCCGCGATGCTTGCAGCGCCGCGGCACCACCTCCTAGAGCCGTGACGCTCGTAGCGGTAAAAATCCCTGGAAAGTTACTGGAACTTAGGGACCGCGACTCCTCAGCTCCAGTGAGTTACGGGGTATTTAGCGTCGCAGCGCCCTCCCGAAGGTCTGCGATGCTTTGACTGTTTTTCAGTCCATTGGAGGCGAATTGAAATTGATTCTTGGGCTAACTTTGGAGCAATAACTCTCCATTATTTGGCTCTTGAATTCAGCCATAACTAGGCTGAATTAATCTCAAAATTAATGATCATTACTTGACATTGATGGCCATTTATTTGGTTAATTGAGAAGACATGTTCATCAACCTATATATTGATGCCATTGGCACCATTGAAAAACACATTTTCAGAATACATTTTTCCTCTCTTGCAATCTTCAAACACTCTAAGATTTTTCTTCCTAAGCGAACACATGAGTCTTCTTTGCTCATTTGTTTGATTGTTGTTTTATCTTGGGAGATAAGTTGTCATTACACCGTTGAAAGAAATATACAGGGCAATATTATCTTAAGGATAGATTGAAAAATCAATCGACTCAGTAAGCCAATTACTTTGTTCATTTCCAGATTTCTAACAATATGTTGTTGTTGTTACATTCTCATTTCCTTGTTACTACACTTTATTTCACAAGCTTAAGATAATATTCGTTATTTCAACGACAACATGACTGGACAAGATCAATTGAACGCTGGAAATTCCACGAATGCTCAAGGTAATCCCACTGCCTTCACCACCACTTCTCAAGGCAATCCTAATGCCTTCAACACCACTGGTTTTGGCACAACAAGTGCCAATACTACCACTGCTCAAGGCGTTCCAAACTCCTTTGCTACTGCTCAAGGGAGCGCCACTGCTCCAACACCCACCGGATTCCACCATGAACGTCCTGAGAAGTTCATGGGTATGCATTTCAAAAGATGGCAGCAGAAGATGCTATTCTTCTTGACGGTTATGGGAATGCCACATTTTCTAACCGAATATCCTCCACACGTTGGGGAAGACACGGACCCTCAGCCAAATGAACCGGTGGGAAGGGGCCAAGGTATCCATGTCGTTAACGACATGAAGATGGTTTGAGATGCATGGAATCATAGCGATTTCATGTGCAGGAACTATATTTTGAATAGTTTGTCCGATTCTTTGTACACGGTATATTGCACCGTTGGGACAACCAAGGAATTGTGGGACAAATTGCAAAAAAAATACAACACTCAAGATGCGGGTGCCAAAAAGTTCGTCATTGGGAAATTTCTGAAATTTCAAAAGGGGGACAACAAAAGTGTGTCATACCAAGTCCAGGAATTCCAAATGATTATACATCACCTGTACTTGGAAGGATTGAAGCCCAACGAGCAATTCTTGGTTGGGGCATTGATCGAGAAGTTTCCTCCCTCGTGGACTGAGTTTATGAATTACTTGAAACTCAAGACGAAGGAGATGACATTAGATGAGCTTATTATCAAACTCCAAATTCAGGAGGATAATAAGAAGGCCATGCCAAAGGGGAAACAACCCGCTGACGCTAAGGCGAACCTGGCGGAAGTCAAAGGGAACCCAAGCAAGAAGCGAAAGTTCCAGAATGTTGGTAAGTCACAAACAACTGAAAAGTTTAAGGGTACTTGCCATCACTGTGGTAAAGTTGGTCACATGGCCAAGGACTGTCGCAAGCTCAAACATGAGAATAAAGAGAAGGTCAAAGATAAGGCAAAAGCTAACATTATCGAAGACACGCTCCTAGATGATATAATTGAAGAATTCTCAGTGGTGGTGCTAGAAGCTAACCTCGTTGAGAATCCATTGCAATGGTGGTTGGACATGGGTGCTACCCGTCACATTTGTTCCAATAAAGATGTCTTCTCCACATATACACCAGTCACAAATAAGAAATTATTCATGGACAATAATTCTTCTTTAGAGGTGCTGGGGGTAGGAAAGGTGATCCTAAAGATGACGTCCAGAAAGGAGCCGACTCTGAAGGAATTGATGCACGTCCCTGAAATTCATAGAAATCTAATTTTTGGACCTTTGTTGGTTAATGCTGGTTTTAGGCTAGTGTTAGAGGCCAATAAATTTGTAATCACTAAAAACAGAACTTTGTAGGAAGAGGCTTCGTCTGTGAAGGTCTCTTTAAATTTAATGTTGCACCTGTAATGCCTTCTGTTTCAACTATCAATAAAATTGAGCCTTCTACTTATTTGATTGAGTCTTCTAATTTATGGCATCATAAATTAGGACATGTTAACTATAAATCTATTCAAATATTGGAAAAGTTGGAATTATTTTCATCTACCGACATAAACCCTCAATGTAAGTGTGAGGTGTGCATAGAGACAAAATTTTCCAAGAGTCCTTTTAGATCTGTCGAAAGGGAAATTGCTCCTCTAGAACTCATACACGCTGATATATGTGATTTGAAATTCGCTCAAACTAGAGGGGGAACAAGTACTTTGTGACTTTTATAGATGATGGCACAAGATATTGTTACCTTTACTTACTAAAAATAAAGATGAAGCCTTTGAAGCGTTCAAACGTTACAAAGCTGAAGTTGAGAACCAGCTAAGCGGACAGATTAAAGCAATCTGTAGCGATAGAGGGGGAGAATATGTAGCGCCTTTTGAAGAATTTTGTACCCAATCGGGTATAGTTCATCAAACGACGGCTCTTTACTCACCTCAATCAAAAGGTGTTGCTGAACGCAAGAACCGAATGCTAAAGGAAATGATGAATGCTTTACTCATCAATTCGGGCCTCCCTCAAAATATGTGGGGATAAATTGTCCTTACCGCGAATAAGATTCTTAATAGAGTCCCACACAAGGGTAAGGACAAGACTCCATACGAGCTATAGAAAGGAAAGAAACCTACCTACAAATATTTGAAGGTATGGGGTTGTCTGGCCAAGGTAAAAGTACCTACGCCAAAGCAGGTCAAAATTGGACCTAAGACTGTGGATTGCATATTCATCGGATATGTCAATAACAGTAGTGCTTATCGCTTTCTAGTGCATACGTCGGATGTACCATAAATTCATGTAGGTACGATCATGGAGTCAAGGAACGTGTGGTTATTTGAAGACACGTTTCCAAAGAAGTAAAATAACATAACCTCTCGCAAACGAAGTTATGAGCAAACCTCTGAGGATCCAAGAGTCGACTACGGATCAAGCGGCTCGAATCTAGTGAATTACGAGTGGTGACTATCCTAATCGGTGTTCCATATTCTCAGGACTTGGAAGATTCAAAGATAGAACTAAGACGAATCAAAAGGGCCCAGAAGGACATGTCCTTCGGTCCAGACTTTGAATCTTATTTGGTTCAAGACGAACCACAGACAATCGCCGAAGCATTGTCAACTCCAGAAGCACCGCTCTGGAAGGAAGCTATAGAAAGTGAAATAGAATCCATCCTGCACAACCACACCTGGGAGTTGGCTGAACTTCCTCCGGGACACAAACCTTTGGGTTGTTAGTGGATCCTTAAATGGAAGTTAAAGGCAGATGGATTTATCGATAAGTACAAGGCTAGGTTGGAAGTCAAGGGCTATCGCAAAAAATAAGGTCTTGATTACTTAGACACCTACGCTCCGATGTACAGAATGACATCCATACATATGTTCATAGCTATCGCCGCCTTGAGTAATCTTGAAATACATCAAATGGATGTCAAAACAGCCTTCCTAAATGGTGATTTGAAAGAAAAAATATATATGGACCAACCCGAGAGGTATGTGGTTCCAGGACAAGAGACAAAAATGTGTCGGCTTGTCAAATTGTTGTACGGGCTAAAACAGGCCCTAAACAATGGCACGAGAAATTTGATAGTACCCTACTATCAAAAGGGTTCGCCATTAATGGATGTGACAAATGTGTCTATATGAAAGGAAATATCGAATCTTTCATCATGATATGCCTCAATGTAGATGACTTATTGATCACTCGAAGCAGTCCTGGGATAATCCTAGAGACTATGAACATGCTAAAATAATGTTTTGACATGAAAGATATGGGCATTGCAGATGTTATCTTAGGGATCAAGATCTCTAAGACATCTGACGAATTGGTCTTGTCTCAATCTCACTACATCGAGGATGTACTGAAGAAGTTTGAGATGTTCGACAGTTCACAGGTAACGACACCAATGGATATAAGTCAAAAGATTGACAAACATCTTGGTGTGTCCGTACGCCAGGAGCGGTATGCGCAGGTGATTGGTAGTCTGATATATATCACAAACTGCACTCGATCTGATATTGCTCATGAAGTCAATAAATTGGCTAGGTTCACCCGTAATCCAAGTAAGGATCACTAGAAAGCGTTGAATAGGGTACTACGGTTCTTGAAGTTCATGCTAAAGTTTGGGTTACACTATTCGAGATATCCAGCGGTACTAGAGAATGCGATGGCGCAACCGATATCTGATAGCGAAGACATCAAGTCCACCAGCGGATATATTTTTACTATCGGTGGTGGAGCTGTGTCTTGGAAATCCTCCAGGCAAACCCTTATTGCCTGGTCCACGATGGAGTCAGAGCTTATCGCTTTAGACAAAGCGGGAGAAGAAGCTGAGTGGCTTCATGGTTTTCTAGAGGATGTCCCATGTTGGGATAAATTTGTGTCTTCTGTAATGATCCACTACGACAGTCAGTCTGCTCTAGGAAGGGCACGAAGTTATATGTACAACGGCAAGTCTCGTCATATTCGATGGAGACATGAGTCCGTTAGGCAGCTGATCACCTCGGGTGTTATTTTCATTGATTACTTAAAATCTAAGGAAAATATCGCAGATCCCTTGACGAAGGGAATACCCAATGATCAGATGTTCTGTATGTTTAGGAGAATGGGCTTAAAACCCAATCAATAAGAACCGATATAGTGGACACCCAACCTTACAGACTGGAGATCCCAGGAATAAGGTTCAATAGGAAAATAAAATTATAAAGGTTCAGTTGAGCGCTTCGGTGGAAGCAAGTGCACTTCTGATAATGATTTCTTCCTAAGAAACATAATCCAAGGTCGTTCATGTGATAGACATAAAGTGCAACCTGTAGAGGGGTAAAGGATAAGTTTCCAAACCTTTAATGATCCTCAATAGTTGAGGTTAGGTTGGGGAAATTTTTAATAGTTCCTAACGCTTGTGTAGCGGGGTATTGCAGGATACCTTGTAGGAGATCACCTATTTAAGTGCGAGGATAGATCGCCTCAAATGAACGCATTTAAGAATCCAAGTGTGTCCACTGCCCACGATGGACAAAAACATAGAGAAAGATAGAGTAAGCAAAGGTGTTGTGTTGGTACCATTGTCTTGACATATACTAAATACTGACGGTTCAAGACATCACATTCACCGCGCAGTAAATATGTTTGATGGTATTCTACTATGGAAGTTTCAAAGCTACGGCTACCTCTCCAGATGCATCATCGATCCACCGAATAATTGCTAGAAAGGCACCATGTGCGTGCGCAAAAATCTCTTTCAAGAGGGGATTGTTGGAAATTTACTAAACGTGAAATAAAGTTAATCATATTAATTATGACTCGAACAATTGGGGCCCTGCATGTCAGAAATATGGTTTCCACACACGTGCACATAAAGTGCCAAGGATCGTAATTTCCTTAATGGAAGAGATATTGGTACGTATACGAATTGTTGAAACGTAAAATAATAGACGGTTATTGGTCAAATGACAAATGGTTTCACGTTGATAAATTAAAGGAAGAAGAGTACAATGTGTAAAAGATGAAACGAATCAGAAATCGCCATGGGTCGGAAGACGCGGCGCTAGTAACAGTAAAAATCCGGGAGTTCTATCGAACTTAGGCGCCGCGGCGCCTTGTCAAAGCTCCACGACTCCTCATCTCCAGTGAGTTACGGGGTATTTAGCGCCGCGGTGCCCTCCCGAAGGTCCGCGACGCTTCGACTATTTTTCAGTCCGTTGGAGGCGAATTGAAACTGATTCTTGGACTGATTTTGAAGCAATAACGCTCCATTATTTGGCTCTTGAATTCAACCATAACTAGGCTGAATTAACTTCAAAATCAATGGTCATTACTTGACATTGATGACCATTTATTTGGTTAATTGAGAAGACATGTTCATCAACCTATAAATTGATGTCATTGACACCATTGAAAAACCCATTTTCAGAATACATTATTCCTCTCTTGCAATCTTCAAACACTCTAAGATCTTTCTTCCTAAGAGAACACTTGAGTCTCCTTTGCTCATTTGTTTGATTGTTGTTTTATCTTGGAAGATAAGTTGTCATTACACCATTGAAAGGAATATACGGGGCAATATTATCCTAAGGATAGATTGAAGAATCAATCGACTCAGCAAACCAATTACTTGTTCATTTCCAGATTTCTAACATATTTGTTGTTGTTGTTACATTCCCGTTTCCTTGTTACTACACTTTATTTTCATAGGAATACACCATTGCATAGTGCTTACAGTCGAAGAACAACCGCGTGTAATCTCTAAAGTAAAAATTCCAGATTAAACAACTTGTAAGTTATCTTGTTTAAGTCTTTACATGTTTGATTGTCATATAACCATACCAGAATATATTGTTGGGGTAAGTAAGCAAATAAATTTTAAACTTTTGTTGTTCCTTACTTATGTATTTTGAACCCAAAAAAAAAACTACAAGAGTGTTATCACTCGACTCAACAAGTACTCAGATCAAGTATTGATTCTTGTTTCCAGTTGTTTGTTAAGATTATTTCTTTTGTTGTAATCTTTTATTCTTCACTTTCCTAGTTCTTGTAATAGGTATTTTACTATTTTCCGTTTGTTGCTTTCAATTATCTAACAAAATCTTTGTGGATCCGATGAGAGGCTTGGTGTAGTTTTTTGCATCAGCATGAACAATGTGGATGCAGAAGGTGTAATTGCCGATCTCAGAATTCAAAGGAACGACGTGTTTTTCACTCCAACAAGGCGATGTATCGCCGTCTTGGTCAACTTTAGTGGAGAATTTAGCGTTGGGGTCAACCCAGACAACGGCTAGGGCTTCAGGGTGTCATAACGCCAGTTAACGTTTTTCAATTCCTTGGTTGAGGATATTCTTACTTCAACTTCATATCGTAGATATGATCCTATTTCCAGACAACTCCATAAGGAACTAAATGTGCTAAGAGTAGGGGCGGATCTACCGAGTTTGAAGTGGTTGTTCGAGAAAAAAAATCACAGTGTTGTATAATGAAATAAAGATGCCGTGCTTGTTCAAAATGAAAAATAGCTTTGCAAAAAAAATCACGCTTGTTCGCGTGAACCTACGTAGGTCCGCCACTGGCTGAGAGACGTACAATAGTTGGGTTAGGTAGTAAATGTGAGCAAAAGATGATTCATGAGTTTTAGATCGTAATCTGGTTGGTTTTATTTGATATTTTATGAAAACCATCAACCAATGCATTTTCTTTGTCCCAAGTACCATTGGTGTCCTCGAGCTTGGCCTGCTAGAACCTGTGCGCACTGAGGTCAAATAAGTAATTATGAACTATATACGTGACATAATATTTTTTTAATAATTTTAGAGCTTTTAAAAATTCAATTCATTAGACTATTAAAATTATTGTTTTTATTTTTTTATTTTCCAATTGGTGTCTGGTAATCATACCGTATTCCCGACTAATCCGGATTCACGCATCGTAAGGCCCATTTAGGTGAACACTCCCTGCCAATAATTTTTTCATAATCAGGATGTAATATCCCGTAAGTTTGACGCATTTCAAAACCATTTATAAATTGTCTTAACATGACATTTTCTTTTTAATGAAACATTTTTTGTAAAAGTGTGATAAACATGATTTATATAGTTATTAATATTTTTTTTTATACACGCTTTAAATTATATATATATGGAGAAGTTTATAACTGAGATTTACTTACGATAAAAGAAGAAATTATTTTCTCATAAGAAAAGTTATCCTTCCCCGTTTTGAGAATTAATAGTAAAAATAATAATTTATACTCTTGATATTTGATTGGAAAATTAAAAATTTGATAAAATATGTTTTGTACAATAATTAAGTTAGTTGGAATTAATAAATTAATTACGTAGATAATTAATTAAATATTAGATTTTATTGAAAGACTAATAAAATTTAATTGATAAATTGTCGATAATTATTAATGTTGGGTTCTTCCACGTGTGGCACAACTTAGTGACTAAGGCATAGGTGGCACATTTGGGAGATGAGTGATTTATGGTAAATTAATAATTAAGTTGGCCAAATTTATTATTCACTATTTGACTTGATATAGAATTTTAAAACAAATATATATATGGTCGAAAATAAATTTTATACAATGTGTCACTGTAAATAATATCATAAAATTAAATTAATTTCATTTATAAAAATATAATATTCTTTTTAAAATAAATTAAAAAGAAAATAATGTTACATGAATTGAGATCGAGGAAGTACTACTCTATGATATCCTTTGGCTAAGTCTTGGCATTAATGGTACATCTGCATATATATTTATAGTAGGTAGCAAATGAATTGTAATTTATAAGAACTTTCTCTTTTGCTTTTTAAATAATTAACGAAGGCAGCAAATTTATTTTCGTAAAGCTTCACTTCCCACCCCTCTTTCTTGCTATTAAGCTAACCAAGAAGGCAGCATTATAACCTTTTTATGTTTCAATTCACATAAGTTCTCTCAAGTTTTTCAAAGTCGGGATTACTTTTGTGGTGAAGTAAGGTGATGGGAAGTTTTTATGAAGGCGACTCAAGTACAATACCTCGTCTACAGCCTTCTACGAGCTCATATGAGCGATTAAGATATGTTTTTTGTTAAGAACTCACAGGAAGGTGATAGAAAGCTGTGAGTTCGGGTTGTGAGGTTGTGATACTTATATTAACTGATTAAGAGATGTTTTATGTGGTTTGGAGATTGGTGGAATTTGGTAGCTCATGTAGAGCTTATTTTTTGTTAAAAGGAGGTCGGGTGTGAAGTACACAACT
This sequence comes from Przewalskia tangutica, assembly GCA_029844215.1. NCBI lineage: Eukaryota > Viridiplantae > Streptophyta > Magnoliopsida > Solanales > Solanaceae > Przewalskia > Przewalskia tangutica. The sequence continues at coordinate 102,940,533 of CM056726.1, forward strand.
ATATATAGTTTTGGGAGCTCGTCGCTCTTTGATTGGTGATGATAATGTTGGTATAGATGTAGTATGTTGTTGGACGGTTGGTTATGTTGATATTAGCTATCTTAAACAGGTTAAAAGTTTATCAGAAGGATTGAATCATCATAGTTATTTGAAGGTTAAATTAAGGTACGTGAGGCTATTCCTTGACTCGCTGCTAGCGTATGACATGTGTTGTTTGTTTCTTACATGAACCATGAATGTCTAAAGATTACAAATATACTAATCCCATGTCGTAGGTCTTACAAGCACTACAAAAAAAAGGACATACGGTGACAGTTTGAGTGTGATGGTTTTTTTGTATGACGATTTTAAAAACCGTCACACGTTATGACGATTTTTTGCATTGAATTTTGGTCAATGGACCTTTGTGACAGATATGTGACTGTTTTTTTAACCGTCACAACTTTGCGATGTGACGATGATTTCAACCGTCACATGTTTTGTGACGGTTTTTTAAATTAGCATTTTCTTTTTCTTTTTTTAATCCATCCGACCCGATTCATTTAACACTAAAACCCATTTTTCATTACTAAAATCAACCAAATTCATAACAACACCGATTTATTCATCATCCAAATAAGACCTTCAACACATAACCCTAATCCACCCATTCCGAAAACTTGGATTTACGCATGTGAACAGTAGCCGCCGGATATTTTCTAGATACTGGTCACCTCTAACGACAAGAAACATATCGTCGGCTTCGTTTCTTCTCCCTCTTTCATTCTATACCTCTCACGTCGTTCAATTTTTCCCCTACCGGCGTAAATCAGGCCCGCAAGTTTCAGATTTGTGATTTGATTTTCCGGCGATCTCCGGTAAAGACGACTGTCGTGTGTGGTATCACTGTGTTGGTCTTTCAATTCTCTACATACTACACCTAACCAAAAACATCGACACTACCCCAATTGACACCCTGTTCAGATCAAATTTTTTGGTAACCCTAGCCGCCGTCGAGCTTTTTCCGATGTCGTCCGGTAACTAGGAAGGTTGAAAGTGGTCTCGTTGAGTTCGTCTTAACTTCCTCTACATTTATCATATTTTCAGCCTATTGATTTTTGCCATTCTCGAACGCCATTGTTGCAAAGCTTTCTGTTGAAGCTTCAATGGCTGAGATGGTGACTGGACGACCTCCCTTAAATTAAACTTAAAGAAGGTTAAGCCCTTTAAGAGAACTAATACTAATGCTCATAGCTAGAACTGACTGATTTGGTGTTATTATGGTTACAAATGTTGAGTTTGACTTCTTGATGCTTGTCTTGTTTACTATAGTTTTGAAGTATGCCATGTTCAAAATTCCTTTAAAACCTTTAGTGTTAAAATTCCAAATTCAGTGGTCATATGTTTTTTTTCGAATTGATTCTTGTATGTTGTTGTATGCCTACCTTGAGTCATTTTTTTTAAAGCATGATGTTCCTTAAAATTAACTAGGATACTCTGCCTAACTGTTCTAAAAGTTTAAGAAAGGGAATATGCATATTATTTAAGAACAAGTTCCTTGAGCATCATTTCTGTATTTTAATTTAAATTATTTCAAATTATGTATGAATTCAACATGACATAAAGTTATTCTTTAGTAATTCTTCTTACTGAACTCTTTCATTATGTTACTTTGCAAATAGAGGAATTGGTTTAGCCTCCTCCGATAGCCGTTCTAGAAACCTTTTGATCTTGATACGACATTGGAAATGGATAGTTGTAGCCTCTTTTGCTTCTTTTCTTTCAAGTTTGATATGCTAATGTTCCCTTTTTAAATTATGCTATATTGAGTTGATCCTTTTGCTCTTATTTTTCTGGAAGTTGTGACAAGCAATCCCTAAATGTCCCTTCAAACAATTAAGTTCCCAAATTCCTATGTTTGGTGCTAATATGTTCCTTGGTTTGTCGTTCCTGGAAATTCTGGTTATATTGTAAACTAATGTAATAGATTCAAAGTTTGGTAATTGGATTCTTTATCAATATTGACATATTTGTAAGACTGGAATCAAGTTGTGATATTTAAAACAATAGACATCATGAGAAATATCATTTTTGTTAGAACTCCGTGTATTTATTGATACTCATTCTTCACCCTTCTCATTCGTTGCATCAGTTAGGTAGAGTTCCAAATCCCAATATCCACATCATATTGTACAAGATGAAGCAACTGTTGAATTCGAGTTACCTTGATGTTTGTTGCTTTGCCACTGCTACCTGTTGTTATGTTGCTATGAGCTGCTATAATTTGGGTAAGGTTGTCACTGCCCTTTGAGGTAAGTAACGAATGCCTTTGTTGCCACTTTTGGGCTGCTATATTCTTGTGAGCCTAAGATATTAGCCTTAAGGTAAATTATTGCTCTTTATGGTTGCTGCTTTACTACAACTCTTGCCACTTGATTGTGCTCCTTTATTTTAGGAATATGTTGTTGTCTTTGAGTTTCTATTGCTACATTTGATACCTCATGAAAGTTGCTACTGTTTGGCATATTTGTTACTTTAAGTGTGGCTGGCTACTACATTTTAAATGGGATAAAAAATTGTGTTTGAGGCCCATTTTATTGGTGGAGAGCTGTTATGTTTGGGTTTTTATGATCTTGAGGTTGGAAGATCCCATCAGTTTGAGAGCTGGTATTGCACTACATTTAAATTGTTATTTTGTGACTTTCACCATGAGTTACTATGATACTGTCACCCTGATCTAGTATGGTTTACTATTGCATTTGATTGTCCTATTCTTATGAACATTTGGCGGATATCTGTTGTTGCGATATTTGCCCTAAATAATGTTGAATGTTAAGAACTTTGAGTTAAGTTATGTCACTAAGTCAATTCCTGCATTTTGGCCAAATTTGATGTATATTTGAGGATGAAATGAGCTGAATTTGTGAGAATTTTGACCAAGTTACTGCTCCCTTAAGAACTTCAAACTTGTGGCTAGTTAGCTGTTGTTCAGTAACCATTTGAGCTTAATAGTTGCTGCACTTTGGAGGCTCTTAATATGACACACTTCAGGGATAAATATACTGCTTTCCTGTTGCTATTGTTGTGTCACTTTGCTGCTACCCGTTACTGCATAATGTGCAGATTTGGCTATTATGCTTATGATATCTACTGACTAAGAACATATATTACATCTTAAAAGAAGCATATTTCTACACTTGGTGGAAAGTCCCACTGATTTGAACACGATACTACACTTGGGACGATGAAAATGATTTTGAGGTCGTGTCTTTTGAAAAGTTGTCCATCGGTTTGCTTTCCTTCGGAAAAAGGCGATGATGAGACTTAACATAAAATCACAAGTTGGAAATCAACATGCGTTTGTGAGGCAATTAGATTGACCGACGAGTCACTAATTTGCACACACGACATGAACGAGATTTCTTTCGTCTAAAAAAACATAAGTCCGAGCATTCCGTAATTAAAATTCCCATTATTTTGATACGGATCCGAAGGTTTTACTTATATTTATTCCCCTCTAACTATCTTTCCTTTATTCTTTGCGAGAAATATCTAACCAATGTGGGAAATCGAAACGGGGTTCTATAAAGAAGAAAGAGAACAAGATTTCTTGATTTGGGCCGAAGGCCGAAATGATACACTTTCTCTCCTTTTATTTTATTACATGTTTACATTTACTTTGTATGAATATATTGTAAAATGCTTGTGATTATTGGAACCCTTTAGAACTGTAGTTGAAATCTCGACGTGGATATCAGTAGAATAAATAAGAAATATGATTTCAAATAACTTTCTGTAAACTATTAATTCAAGTCTTTAATTGTTATGTAATGAAAGTTTAAATTTGGTTGTCAAGTTAATGCTTTGGTTAATTTTGTTTTAAGGTACCACAACAACCTTATGAATACGAGTGTACTTACTATATGTTGCGTGTCATTAAAGATCTAACAAATGATTTGTCTTTGCTTCATAATAGTGTAAGTATTTAACATTATTTTTGTTTATGTATTTGTCTATAATGACTTATTTATGATTAGAAATTTTAACTGATCTCTATGTGTATTATAATACAATGACAAATAATATTTTTCGCAGCATGACCTTGATGAAATTCGGATCGAGTGGGCGCAACATGTTTCAAAGATTCTCAGTGCTTCATAGTTGTGTCATTTTTATGATGATTTAGACAATATTTATACTTTTTGAAGTTAAAATAATATTATGTTTATTTTATTGTATTTGATGATAACATTAGATGTTTTGAAAAACAATTTGTAATGTTTCGATTTAATGTATTAGAACAATTTCATTATATGGGTAACATTTTAGTTATAATATACTTACCCTTCTAATTTATTTTTATTTAATAAATTAAAATTAAAATATAAAAAGTGTCAATTAATTTTTTCGCCAATTTAAATCAAATTTATTTAAAAGTTTTCGCCAATTTAAATAAATTTTATTTAAAATTTTCCGCCAAAAAATATTATTTAATTAATAAATTTTGAGGGAAAATTTAAAAAAATGAGGGAAATAGTCAAAGTCAAACACCATAATTTGTGACGGTTTATAACCATCACAAAAAACCGTCACAACAACCGTCACGAATTTGTGACAGTGCCTACCGTAACACTTAGCAAAACCATCACAAAACCCCTTTCGTGACGGTTTTTAACCGTCACCGTAGGCCTTTTTTTGTAGTGAAGTCTCATAAGAAAGGTTATATGTCTACACTTAGCTGTGCTCAAGCGTTTTACTCATCAAGTCGAGTCTAAGTGGTAGGATGGATTTAGAGTTTCCCCTCAAGTATGACAAAGTTGATAGCATACAAGGTATAATAAAAGAAGTTATAGAACGTGTCAAAAATAGATAACACTTCATATGAATAATAGTTTGTGACCGAGGTCTAAGAAGAGATCATAAGATAATATGCAGAGCGTAATGTAAGAAGAACAAGTTAATAGAATCGTGTTGCTCATATTGAGTTGTAGAATGTCCTTTGAGTCAAGTCATAAAATCGCAGAAAGGCACGAGCCTTCATAAAAGTATATGGGTCTATAGACTTAGCATGTAAGCCAGGAGAAGTTAAGATGACATAGGCTACGTATATTCCTCCCCCATGGTGAGATGATTTAGAAAGCTAGGATATTAGTCTGCCAAGTATCAAACAAAAATCTTAGAAATGTAAGAGTATAGGTTCTTCTGGCATCTCCTAACCGATAGTCAAGTCGTGTAACATCCTTTATCATAAGTCTCAAAGATGATCAGTAGTTATAAGAAGTATGTTACAAGTTTTCACAAGCTAAAGAATTAAGATTCCCATGATGCTTATTGTAAGTATGTTAGCATGTCATATGAGAAAACATTGGCATCACAAATCACTACATATGTATCTACAGTGCCTTCGGGGCTATACACTTGCCTTTGGGGCTATGCATTTGCCTTTGAGGCTATTATACAGTTGCCTTTGGGGTATATAGATGTGTGCTTGCCTTCATAGCTATACATATTCAGTTATCTTCGGGGCTATGCATTACCACCACGTGCATTTCATATGTACAATATTGCATTGATATTGTGTGTTTCTCTCAGTTGGTTAGTATGACTTACAAATTCTAATGTAAGTGAAGAAAGAGTCTAATGAACAGTGATCCCAAGTATTATAGTAAACCATTCCAGAAACGTCGCTCCACATAGCAACCTAAATAATATCATCATAAAGACTAAAAATATTCACAAAGATAGAAGTACAGTGAAGATCTAAGATATGTTTTCATAGAACGTTACAGAGTTCTCAGTCATGGTTTGAGTTGATTTTCATTCAGTTGCACTTTCCCAGCTTCTATTTTATTGTATATGTTTCATATCTGCCTTAAGCACTCGATACAATCTTTTTGTACTTACATCCCTTGGCCGGGGGCAAATGCATTTGTTATGTTTCATATTGCAAGTTCAGATAAACAGAGTGACATTTATACATTTTAGATGTTACAAATGTTTAGCGAAATGGCGCAAGCTTCACTTTTTTTTGGAGTTAAGTCAGGTCTTGTACTCATATGTATATAGATTATGGGTAGGTGGGGGCTCTGTTCCGACTATGTTATGTCAGTCAGGTGTTCTTAGAGGCTCCATAGATATCTGTGGTCGGGTTCAGTCATGTACATGTTTTATGTTTAGTTATAGAGATCGAGCCTCTTATAGTTCATACTAACATATTTACTGTTTTACAACGTCATGTAGAAGATTATAAATTTTCAGTGGATTCCTATAGTATGTATGTAGAATTTAGTTCATTCCAGTCGAGACTAGGGCATGACAGAGAACTCAAAATCGAAACCATTAGTTAAGGGAGGAATAACCCTAATCATGGAATTCAGCCGAGGGTGCACATTAAAAAGAGGATCTAATCATGTGTCGAGCCTTATATATTTTCAAAAACTTTACCCCTTATATTTATGACATGCCTGATCAAATAGTCTTCGTCAAATATTTATATTTATTACCGATACAATCACCGCACTACAAGTCTACAACCTTTGGTGAGATATTTCTGCCCAAGGAGATATAAATTTATTAGAATATATGTAAATATATTTGGTAAATATTGTTAGTGATCTTTTGTATTAGTTCGGTGTATAATTAGCTTCTGTAATTATAGCCTAGAATCACTATTGTACCTAATGTATATAAGCTAATTAAGCTAATGAAAATAGGCAAGGAATTATCCTCTTTCATGGTATTAGTTAGCCTAGGGAAAATATTCCTCTCTTCGCTTCCCTCTTCTTTTCCGCCGTGCCCTAGCTCTCCTCCTCCGCCCAAACTTTCTTCCCGTCACCCATGTCTGACACAAATACTACCTTTTATCCTGCTCTTGCAGTATCCAACATCAAGAAAAACATTCTCATCGTCCTTAAAATGGAGAACGTCCAATATACGACATGGGCAGAGCTTTTTAAAATTCACGCAAGGTCTCATAAAGTCCTCCATCACATCGTCAAACTGGAAAAAAACAAGGAAAATGTGCCACCCACTCATGATGAAAAGGAGTTATGGGCAACCCTTGATGCTATGGTCCTATAGTAGATTTATTCCACCATCTCTACGGACCTCTTTGTATATAATTATCGAACCCGACACAACAACAATGAAAGCTTGGAATATGTTGCGTGATATATTCCAAGATAATAAAAATTCTCGTGTCGTAACACTTGAGCAAGAATTCTCTCACACAACTATGTAGGATTTCCCGAATGCCTCCGCATATTGTTAAAGGCTCAAAAAATTATTGGATCAACTCAATAACGTCGAAGCACCGGTCACGAATGATCGCCCCGTTCTTCAAATAATTGCGGGCTTCACCAAAGCTTATAATGGAGTTGGAACTCTCATTTGCCAAAGCAATCATCTTCTTCATTTCTACCAAGTCTGTTCTATGCTCACTCTTGAAGAGGCAGGTTGGCTAAAAGGGCCACAACCGGAGAAAATTCTGCCATGAGGCTGTCACGTCCTGAGAAACAGATGACTCTCCCTCATTCTCTAAAAATTATACTTAAAACCGTAACAATGGTGGTGGAAAAAAGGGTCAAAACCGCAATAATGGTGGAAAAAACTGCGGTGGCGGCGGCAGTGGCAGCAGTGATGGCAACCATCAGGGGTCCGGGCAGCAGCAACCGTGGGCTAATGGGCAGTTGTGGCCTTGGCCCATTCCTCCTTATCCGTACCCAACAGCTAGTGCAATAATTCTATATGCTTACACAAGTGTACGTATCGCTCAAGTAATATGTCACGACCCAACCCCGGGCGGATCGGTACCTCTACCGGTACCTGTCGGTATATATCGAGAGAATAGCGTGAACATACGTAACACATAACTTAGAGAAAAAGGTAAACATTACGGCGGTAGATAAAGTGCCTTCCATAAAACATACTTAAACAAAAGTATAGTAATACAACTGGTTCTTATAGCCCAAAACATATATGTGACCACAGACCTCTAAAGATAACAGCTGTGGCGGGACAGGGCCCCGCCATACCCCTGAATGTACAAAATACCTATAGCATCGGGGAATATCCGTACCAATGATCAAGCTTCCGGAATAATGGAGCTTCTGACAACGGAATAGTGACCCTAAGAACGAGGATCCTCAATCTGCTTACCCTTACCTGCGGCATGAACGCAGCCCCCGAGGAAGGGGGTCAGTACACAATATGTACCAAGTATGTAAAGCTGGAAAAATACTATAATAAAGATATCATAAGTCTAAAAGTAAGCTGGAGTCATGGAAGACATTAAAATACCTTTTACTGTGCCTTACTAACAATGAGAGTGACAAGTATATATATACAATACTGCATAAAATAGGGGCCTTAGGATCAAAACAGGGTACCTCGCCCGTAGTATCAATAAGCACCCCTACTCCTGGGACTATTTCACCCGCATGGGTCCTGTGGACCCGCATGAGGTATTCCTCGCATAGGTCAGCACGCGCGTGGGACTATTTCACCGCGTAAGCCCATAAGGACTCGCGTGAGGTATTCCTCGCGTCGTGGGTAGCAAATCCACGAACATGTGGTATAACGATCTTGGGGACTTTCCCCGGATATACTCTTACCCGGCGGATGGTATAACGATCTTGGGAAATTCCCCTCGGATATACTCTTTACAAGCGGTGGTATGACGATCTTGGTGGCCTCGACATACTCTTACATCGAAGAAGGTGGTATGACGATCTTGGGGCTTGCCGCCGGACATACTCTTACCACGGAGAAGGTGGTATAACGATCTTGGGGTGGCCCTCCGGATATACTCTTACCCTAGCTCAAACTGTCATCATATCATAATCATAAATAAGTTAAGAAAACTTATAACTTCTTATTAGTCTTGTTCATATACTCTCTCATTTTAGTTTACTTAAGGCACTTGATCATATCTTTAATAAAAGAAAACCGGGAATTTAACCCAAGTACTGCATACTTCAACTCTTTTAAAAATGGCTCTCTATACATAAAACTCTTGGGCAATTGATGTCTTAAACCAATTTGCCTCTTCATATACTTATCTTAATTTTAGAGTAAATCTCTTCTCATTAACCTTTTATGAAGCTAATAAACCAACTTCCCATAAAGTTGTTATATTAACTCTATACTTTAGTAAAATCATACTTTTTCCCTAACCAAGGGGTTTATACATTCTTAAAACGAAACAAGTCATTATATACTCAAACAAGTAAGAATACCAAATCTTGTACGTCTACCGTACTACATAGTTTCATCTATTCATGCTCAAGAGATAGGAAGACTTCACATACCTTGTTGATCAATCCACTTGCTAAGTCCAAACTACCGCAAGTAATATGTCAACCTAAAATAACCATGGTACGTTTATTAACCTCTAATTTCAATGTAGAATAATCTAAACTTAAAGCCACTAACTTCTATGGAAAATTGGGCAGCATTTCCTTTGTTTCTACATACTTTGCCACCTTTCACAAGACCGAATTTATCATCCAATTGCCACATTTAAGGCTCAATCAATCCAACAATTCAAAGGGGATTACACACCTAAACTTGGGTGTGTAAAATTCTGCCCCACAAGTTACAACAATTCACTTAACAATTCTAAGGTAGTTTTTAGGCTACAACATGCTCATAATCTCTTCTTAACCCATTCTTCATATCCAAACCACATTTCTAGCATGCAATAACTCTAAGAGCATTATCTTACTACCACAAGTTCATTCTTTTAATCATGCAACACTAGAACTAATTCTAAAGGAAGAAATGTTACCTTAAAATTTTAGCCAAACTTATTCCAAAGACTTTGCTAGCTTTCTTGCCAAGAACACCACCACAAGCTAGCCACAAGCTTCCTTCTTGTGTTCTTAATTTTTCAGATTTTCTTAGGCTAGAATCTTCTTGGAGTTTTAGAGAGAAGGAGGAGCTTGAAATATTTTAAGAGAGAAGGAAGAGGTTTTTCAAAGAGAGAGATGACAAATGACCAAGTCTTTAAGACTTGGTCAATATATTGCATGTAAAAATCAGATGGGGGACACTTGTCCCCACCTGTGCCCTTCCAAAAGAAAAATCGACTTTTCTAAGTTTTTCCGCTGATTTCCGCCTCGGCGCGGCCACCGGCGCCGCAACTCCTGCGGACCCTCGGATCTTCCGGCTCCGCGGCGCTGAAACTTCAGCGACCTTACAGTACTTTCGGCGCCGCGGCCCTGTCGCCCTTGTCCGAAACACATTTCTGTCCGACTGCGCACTGAATTTGTAATTCTCATATCTTTCTACTCCGACGTCCTATCGACGAACGGTTGGTTGCGTTGGAATCTAGACTCAACGAACTACACCCTAGGCCTTTGAAACACCTAGGAACTCTCAATGAACCGGGTCATAACCCGCCTTAAAGTTGACTAAAACCGTCCGAATAATCCAGTCAACCTATCCTTTGAAAATTTTAAGTCTTACATGCTTTAGATGCGCTCTCATCGTAGGGTCGAACTACTTGGTATAACATAATTGTCACGACCGAACCGGGCCGTGGTCGTGCCTTACCGGGCACCCTAGTGATACAACATCGAGAAAATCGTGAAATAAAAACATGAACATGAATTAAGAGACATGATAAATAAACAAGCCAACCAAAACAGCTTACCTTCGGTATAAATACATAAATACGACGGTTATCCTTTTTACGGACTACGCCAACGATTACTCTACGGACCTAAGAAGTGACAACAACTATGACGGACAGGGGCCGCCATACCCACGAATGTACAAGAACCTACAGACTCAGGGTAACATACAAAAGATAAGCCTCCGAAGGAACGGAGCTTCCCAACACGCGGAAAGGGGATCCTATAAGCGGGGATCGACAGTCGATGTACCTCTACCTGCGGCATGAACGCAGCCCCGAAGGAGGTCGATAACAGTACCAAGTATGTGAAAGCGTAAAATCGTAAATGAAATCATAATAGTCTATATAAAGCGGGAGACATGTATGATAACCAAACTACGATTCACAACATAAAAGCGATCATGTCAAGTCGTGACTCACGCCTCAAAGTCATCCTCACGCGTGGAACTCCTTCCTCACCGCCGGCGATCTAGGTACAAATCATGTGATACGTATAGCGTGTCTCGGCCCATCTTATGGACCCGATAGAAAGCGTGTGGAATCATTCCTGCTCATCCCGTGACCGTGGTCGAGTGGAATACATTCGGTTCATCCATGAACCGTAGTCGAGTGAAATACATTCGGCTCATCCTACGAACCGTAGTCGTGAAATACATTCGGTTCATCCACGAACCGTAGTCGAGTGAAATACATTTCCTGTTCATCCACGAACCGTGGTCGAGTGAAATACATTCGGTTCATCCCATGAACCTGAGTCGAGTGAAATACATTCGGTTCATCCCGTGAACCAGAGTCAGTGAAATACATTCCTTGTACAGCAAGTCTATCATATGCAAACATAGGCAAGTTACACACAACTTAAAGTACTTTCATTTTATGACAAAGCCCTGTTTTAACCACTAAAGTACTACATATGTTAAATCCTTTTAAAAGATCCATTCCTTTTTCAATAAGTCACCCAATACTCGTAGTATAAGAATAGAGTGACCACATTTTTAAGTAAACCAACCCACATTCTTTTAAAGTCACGTAACACCAGTCCTTTGTCCTCAAGTTCCCGTTTGCCGAGTTTCAGTTACTCAACTCCCATTTTTGAAAGATTTCATGGTTCATAGTCTGAAGCCTTTAAAACATAATTCTCTTTTAACGATTTGAGAAACATATGCCTTATATGTGAGTAGGTTATTCTTGTTTATAATCCATCTTATTAAGCAGCCATGATCTAGGAAATGTAATATCATTTTGTCTCATCTTAGCTTCTATGCAGATGGAGGTTTCTACTGGTTTTAATAATACTTCTTTATTCAATACATTTTCCTCTATTAACGCAGCGATGGTTTGTCGATACACATTCTGATTTCCAAATCAGTAAAACATTATTCCCCTTTTTTTTAAAAACCAAGTACTCATTACTTACGAATGAGGTTTCACACAAAACTCATATTAATTCGTTCAAGTCAAGTCTCTTATCTTTTAAGACCAAGTCTCTTAACTTTTGAAATTAATAAACCATTCATTTTACCACCCTTAAGACGTTATACCTAACTTCCCATAAAGCTAGTATAACACTTATGTTTTCAAAACCAAGTATTACTCTTCTTTCAAAAAAAAAAAGGATTCTTAATCTTTCGAAATACTTCAAGTTCTTTATGGTCACACATTAAGTCAGTTATAAGTCAAATCAGTTGTCTTTTAAAAACCACAAAACATTTTCTTACTTACATAAAGCTGTTATAACCAACTTCCCATAAAGTCGTTATAACACTTCCTGTTTTAAAACAACCAAATACGATTAACACGTATGCGTCTACCGTACTACATAGCTCACACATATCATGCTAGAAAAGATAGGAAGAGGTTCACATACCTCGCGACGATTATCGACTAATAGCAAAACGCTCCAAGTAACTCGAACCGTCGGCTACTCCTTAAGCCAAGTAGATCACGCCATACGTAGTACTTCAACCTATAGAGGCCACAAGGCGCCTATTAACATCCTAGATCTCAATGTAGAATATTCTACAGAAAATTCGGCAGCACCTCCCCATGGCAGCGTAAATCTCTCTCTATCGAGGCCGGCTACCAAGCCAACCAGGGGGGGTTAACACGTCTAACCGGACGTGTACAATTCTACTACACAGTAATGCTACACAAGTCTACTGTAATACAGTCCTATGTAATTAGAGTTCAGTTCTCTTATTTAAATTCAGGCTTAAGTCGCAAGACATTGCCGTAAGTATTATTCAGGCTTAAGGCAAAAGACATTGCCGCACAACTATGTTCAATTCTATATATAGTATACTTCAACTATATATTCCAACAACATGTAATTTCCAATTACAATAGAAGGTCAAGAGTGTTTACCTCGATAAACCCAAAATTATCCGAGTTTAAATGTCGATCCTGAGCAAGGTTTAGCTCCTACTCGCGCTCAGGCCGCCTCAACCAACCCTTAGAAGTTCTAACCAACTTCTACTTATAACTTCAACTACGGGTGAAGATTTACTTAGGTTTTCGTTTTTGTGGTGAGGAAGTATAATAGTATTTTCTGGGCTTTTGTATAAGTGTAACCTTGGGAATACTACAAGGTATTTGGGCCAAGGTATTTGGGCATTATAACAATACTAGGAGAGTATTTCTATAACACAAAAGGGGGGGTATTATACGAAAACAACTAGGCTAGGGGGGGGGGGTACCCCACGGCTAACCACTACAAAGGGGGAGGGGGAAACTCTCGGCCAAAGGGCCTTCTCAAAGGGGAGGGGGTGTGGTGGACGAAAGAACAAGAGGAGGGATTTTGAGACTTAGATAGATTGCTCAAGTGAGGATGAAGAAAGTCTTCAACTTAGAGGGGTATTTATAGGTCAAGTGAAGGCCAACCAATGGCCAAGATGTAGACAAGTGTATAGCAAGTGTAAGGCCAAGATTTAGCCATGTGCAACCTTATCCATCTACACAAAAATATCCTACCTAACCCTGACCAAGGAAAGGCAAGAAAATCGTCCAAACTAGCCCATTTTTCCGTCTAACGAGGTGACAAGTGTCACCTCCCGTTGGTCCAAAATATTTCATCTCTCGGAAAAATCCAAAAATAATAAATGACATAGCCGAATTTTCCTACGTAGTCGTGGAAACGTTTAGTCGGAAAACGACTCTGTCGGTGTTGTGTACAAAGTGAATTTTGGCCCTTACACTTTAAGCTTCAATTTCTCTACGTGCCCCACGCATATACTGGAAATACGGTATAACATTCTCCTCGCCAGAAACATTCGTCCCGAATGTTCCTTCTCAAGACGGATAACGATAAAGTTCCTCCAAAGAAGTCGTCAACGCCACACCTGGCCACGAAATAACACATGCGCGCAAATACTTAAATCTAGGCCAACGAGGAACCACCTCGATGATCACAAAAGTTCCCACCAAGGTCTAAAATATACTCCCTTCGCACCTTCATTTCGCAGTTAAAGCGATCACACACGCTCACTTCTCCCCTATCTCGTTGTACCTTCTCGAACACTTGAACTCTTTCTAGTATCCGTACCACACTTCCGTCAACGCTCGTTTCCAACCCTCGAGTCACTACCTCCAAACTTGGTCATCTTACTAACCTCGATTTCCTCTAAGGCCATTCCCGGCCTTCACGAACTGATTCTGGTCGAACGTATCCACCAACTCTTACGATGGTTATCTAAACTTGGGCCTAGCATCCTCGTGACCCTACCACCTGGCGGGACTACCTCGGACTGACCTCACCACATTCCGCCACGGGTTGACCCGCGAATGGTCCTCAACCCGACCGTGTCGTGCCAACTTTCTCGTTCCTCGCCCTGCAACATTCTTACTAATTTGCGTCATGAAAGCTACCACTTTCACCTCACACAACCCAATGAATTTCCCACAATACATTTTACGCATACCAAGTATTTCAACAAAGACTAACCGTAAGAATCTCTCCTTTAAGACGACCTTACCTCTAAGGTCTCAACATGAAATATTTTAAGGTTCACACTTCCCATGCCCCCATACCTATCCTTCCAACTAACCATGTTTTCTAACTCACAAATAACACAACACTATTCGTACATAGCACATAAATATAAGGTCATCATATCACGCATACAAATCTCTAAAGGGTTAAGGATATACCTGAAGCTACCGCTCCACTCTAATCATAGGCACACTGCGCAGTGCATAATCGTAGGGGCGATGAACCCGCCATCGATCCGTAGGCTGCGTCATGCTGCCGGTACCCTCCTATAAGCACGCCTCGTCACATGGCCCGACGCCGCAGTGAAACAAGCACCGATAAAAGACGACATTCTCCGGGATGGCGCCGCCACATCGTGCACACCGAGGACATGAATCCTCGGCTAGAACTTACGTAACCTCAGAAACTGTAAGCCCGAGCTCGACCGGCTCGAATACCGAACGTCCCCAAGATCGGAGGACCACTCAGACTTGGCGGAGGTACATAACTTCTCTTTGTTGAGGCGGTCGCCTCGAAAGCTACCAAAGGACCTCTGCTCGCCTCTTCACGATCTCGGCCATTCCGCTGACTCCTCCGCTCTCACCTCCCAGCATAAGCTCGCGTGCGGGCAATGTCCATGCCCTGAAGAGCTACACCCGAGCAACTCTCGCTAGATAATCGTCAAGCCCGGTGACATATCGGTGCACTCTATCCTCCATGGTCGCCACTAAAGCGGGACATATCGAGCCAATGAGTCGAACTCACATTATACTCTCTAACCGCCCGCCGCCCCGCTTCAACGCTAAAACTGCGGCGAGCCCTCTCATCGCGAGGTAAGAAATGTGCAAGAAACGCCTCTGAGAACTCGTTCCAACCTGCTGGAAGCGCATGCTCTCCCCGGGACAGCTCGCGAATCAAACCGATCATCGCGGATCACGCAGCTGATGCGAACCTAAGACCACCGACTCGGTCTCCGAAGCCTTGATCACTCTCATGATCCGCTGTAACTGCCGGATGAACTCCTGCGGATCATCCTCAGGCCTCGACCCATAAAACTCTGGCGGGTTACATCTCAGAAAATCCCGTAGTCTCAAACTGTCTGCTCGGGGGTGAACTACGGGTGCTCTGGATCGAGGCTGCTGTATCGACCTATCCTCATATCGGCCACGACCACGGCGATGGCGCCATCTCCTTGTACCCCATCTCATCTGCTCCAGGCTGTGGGACCGGAGGCTCAGGTATTGTAGTCTCAGCAGCCACTGCTGCGGCTCTAAACTCTGCTGGTGCTGGCGGTGTCGCAAAACTAGCCGTCTGAAGCACTATCTCAGGTACTGACCGGGCCTGCGCCCTCGTACTCCTCTGTATCTCACTACGACTCCTCATTGCCTTGCCCATCCGGGCTCAGGTTGCCTTACGCGGAGGCATAACTGGTAAAGGAAAGGAATACGTCAGAGGGGTCCAACTTATCACACAGCTCTAAGGCACGATCTCAGAATGAGAAGAATGGAAACCAATCCTAAATGTCCTGCAGCCTCCTGATTATAGATGTGGTGCACAACACACCGATAATCAAGACTCTACTAGACACGGTCTGTAGACACTTTCCGAGGACTAATCGCTCGATACCACTTTGTCACGACCGAACTTCGGGCGTGGATCGTGCCTATCCGGGCACCCTAGTGATACAACATCGAGAAAATCAGCGGAAATAAAAACATGAACATGAATTAAGAGACATGATAAATAAAGCAGCAACCAAAGCGATTGCCTTCAAGTATAAATACATAAATACCCGACGATTATCCTTTTTACGGACTACGCCCACAACGATACTACAGACTCTAAGAAGTGACAACAACTATGACGGGACAGGGCCCCGCCATACCCCTGAATGTACAAGAACCTACAGACTCAGGGTAACATACCAAAGATAAGCCTCCGAAGGAACGAGCTTCCCAACACGCTGAAATGTGATCCTATAAGCGGGGATCGACAGTCGATGTACCTCTACCTGCGGCATGAACGCAGCCCCCCGAAGGAGGTCAGTACAACAGGTACCAAGTATGTGAAACTGTAAAATACTGTAAATGAAATCATAATTGTCTATATAAAGCAGGAGACATGTATGATAACCAAACTACAGTTCACAACATAAAAGCGATATGTCAAGTCGTGACTCACGCCTCAAAGTCATCCTCATGCCCGTGGAACTCCTTCCTCACCGCCGATCTAGGTACAAATCATGTGATACGATATGTGTCTCGCCCATCTTATGGACCCAGTATAGAACCGTGTGGAATACATTCCCGGTTCATCCCATGAACCGGTAGTCGAGTGGAATACATTCCCGGTTCATCCCATGAACCGGTAGTCGAGTGAAATACATTCCCGGTTCATCCCATGAACCGGTAGTCGAGTGAAATACATTCCCGGTTCATCCCATGAACCGGTAGTCGAGTGAAATACATTTCCGGTTCATCCCATGAACCGGTAGTCGAGTGAAATACATTCCCGGTTCATCCCATGAACCGGTAGTCGAGTGAAATACATTCCCGGTTCATCCCATGAACCGGTAGTCGAGTGAAATACATTCCTTGTACAGCAAGTCTATCATATGCAAACATAGGCAAGTTACACACAACTTAAAGTACTTTCATTTTATGACAAAGCCCGGGTTTTAACCCTAAAGTACTACATATGTTAAATCCTTTTAAAAGATCCATTCCTTTTTCAATAAGTCACCCAATACCCGTAGTATAAGAATAGAGTGACCCACATTTTTAAGTAAACCAACCCACATTCTTTTAAAGTCAAGTAACAACATTCCTTTTTTCCTAAAGTTCCAGTTTGCCTAGTTTCAGTTACTCAAGTCCCATTTTTGAAAGATTTCATAATTCATAGTCTTAATCCTTTAAAACATAATTCTCTTTTAAACGATTTGAGAAACATATGCCTTATATGTGAGTAGGTTATTCTTGTTTATAATCCATCTTATTAAGCAGCCATGATCTAGGAAATGTAATATCATTTTGTCTCATCTTAGCTTCTATGCAGATGGAGGTTTCTACTGGTTTTAATAATACTTCTTTATTCAATATATTTTCCTCTATTAACGCTGCAGTGGTTTGTCGATACACATTCTGATTTCCAAATCAGTAAAACATTATTCCCCTTTTTTTTTAAAACCAAGTACTCATTTTTGAGAAACATATGCCTAGTGTTATGTTTGATCCTTATCGGAAGTGCATAGTGCACGTGAGTTATGTTTGGGATAGGTCCCTAGTAGTGTGGAATGAAAGGGGGTAGTTGAGCTAAGAAGACCGCTAGGTTTTCGAAACGTGATTTGTGAGATTGTTCCGAATCGGGGAGCTAGTATTGTGCGGCGTTCTTGGGTCGGGTTGAGGCCACGTTGCGGGTCAACCCGCGGTAGGTTAGGTGGTGGGGTCAGGTTGTGGTGGTCCCGCCTTGTGTTAGGGTTGTGAGGGTGTTAGGCCCAAGTTTAGTTAACCAGCGTACGAACTCGTGGATGCGTTCGACCAGTGGTCGGGCCGATGGGGGCAGCCCATCGTGTTCTTGATCGGGGACCGTTTACTCGGCTGTGTTGAGTTATCAGAAAGGTTGTAAGGCTGCACGGGGTGCCTACCTTCACCTTATGTCAGACAGTGAAGCCCAGGTTGTGGCTATTTTCGTTTTCTAAAAAGTTTTACCAGGCAGGGTTAAGAACTCAGATGAGTCTCTGAATCGCATTCGCCCTCGGGCCAGTGTGTGGATTTCAGGGGTAGTCGTGGGGATTGTTGTCTCCTGTGGAGGGAGTGTTTAAGCTACCATTTCTGTGTTCGGATGTTGCGTTGTGAAGCCTTGTAGGGGCGGACGTGTAAATTGCCGGTCGATTGGTTCGATGTTGGCAAGGTTGATTAGTTGGTCGAGCTTGTTCCACAGTATGGAGAGAGTAAAGCTTGTCTAGAAGAGGTTACCGCTCGGAGAAATCGTCAGATAATGTCGGCGACGCAGAGTTCAGGTTGACGGTCGGTCTTCTTGAAAGTACCACCCCGGTTAGGGTGTGACGAGTTTTGGAAAGCAGAGGAAAACTTAGCCCGAGTTACTTTGGGCCCTTTTGAGTTCATGTGAAGAATAGGCCAGGTTGCCTATATGTTAGCAATTGCCGTCCGACTTAGGAGGCAGTACGTCCGGTCTTTCGTATTGATATGATCGGGAAAGTATCGGAGATCCATCCGCAGTGTTCCCGATTAATGATGACCACGTCGAGATAGTAACCCGAGTTTTGAAGCGGCCGTGTCGAACGTGGTAAGAGTTCGAGTGTACGACCTCCTCCGGATCGCATGCAGCGGCACCATTTGTTGGTCGCGGAGTGACACGTAACCTCGCGGCAAAGTGACAAAAGTGGTATCAGTGGTATCGCGAGCATAGATGTGCTCATTTTTTTCTTTTTGTGTAAAGTAGGTGCGAAGGAAGTATATTTTAGACCCCGGTGAGAGGTGTTATGGCGATGTTAGAGGTGTTTCCTCGTGGACTTGGATGTAAGCTTTTTGCGCAAGTTGTTTCTGTGGCCATGTGTGGCAAGGATTGTTCTCGTAAGTATAGTAGTGAAGACTATACTGGCGCGCGTTTGTTTTGGGACTTAGAAAGAACATTCGGGACGAATGTTTCTAAGGAGGGGAGAATGTTATACCCCGTATTTTCCCGAGTATTTACGTAAGGACGTACGTAGAAAATTTGAAACTTGTATTAAGGCTTGGCCGAATAAATTTTGTTCACAACACCCGTTTAGAGTCGTTTTTAGACGCTTTCACACTTTCGTAGGGAATTTCCGCTATGTCATTTTTAATTTTTGCGGATTTTTCCGAGAGGCGAAACATTTTGGACCAACGGGAGGCGACACTTGTCACCCTCCAATTGATGGATGTGAGGCGTTATTGTGGCGATTGGACTGGCTTTAGTTGGTAGGATATTTGTGTGTTAGTTGGTTAAGGGGCACTTGGCAAGATCTTGGCCCTACACTTGCCTTGCACTTGGCAAGATCTTGGCCATTGGTTGGCCATTGGTTGGCCTATAAATACCACCCTATGTTGAAGACTTTCTTCATCCAAAAATCTTCTAAGTGTTAAAATCCCTCCCTCTCCCTTCTTGTGGTTCTCGTCTAAAAGCCTTCCCCTCGTGGCCGAGTTCCCCACAGTGGGGTAGGCCGCGGGGTATACACCCCTCTCAGGTGCTAGTAGGGGTACCCACTAGCCTAGTTGCTTTCGTATAATACCCCCCCTTTGTGGTGTAGAAATACTCTCAAAAGTATTGTTATAATGCCCAAATTACCTTAGCCGTATACCTTGTAGTATTCTAAGGTTATACCTATCTGAAAAGCCCGAAATACTATTATACTTCCCGTCACACAAAACCGAAACCCTAGGAAAATCTCCATAGTCCGTTGGAGTATTGTGTAGAAGTTGGTTAGAACTTCTAAGGGTGGTTTAGAGCGGGTTGGCGCCTGAGTCGAGCTAAACGATTGCCAGATCGACTTTATACTTGGATAATTATGGGCTTATCGAGGTAAATATCTTGTCCTCTATTGTAATTGGAAATTACATGTTGTTAGAATATATAGTTGAAGTATACTATATATAGAACTGAACGTAGTTATCGCAATGTCTTTTGACTTAAGCTGAATAATACTTACAGAATGTCTTGCGACTTAAGCTGAATTTAAAGAAGAATCAAGTAATTACATAGTGTATTACATGAGACTTGTGTAGTAGTACCGCGAGTAGAATTGTACTGTTAGGTTAGGCGTATAACCCCCGGTTGGCTTGGTAGCCTCGATAGAGGAGGAGATTTACGCTGTTGTTGCGGGAAAATCTTCAATTTTTACGTAGAATGTTCTCCGGCGGATCTAAATGTTAATAAGCGCCTTGTGGCCTTATAGGTTGAAGTACTACGTGTGGTGCGATCTACGTGGCTTAAGGAGTAGCCGGTTGGAAGTACTTGGGCGTTTTGCTATTAGTCGATACTGCCGCGAGGTATGTGAACCTCTTCCTATCTCTTCTAGCATGATATGTGTGAACTATGTAGTACGGTGACGTCATGTGCTAAACGTATTTGATTGATTTAAAACATAAAGTGTTATAACGGCTTTATGGGAAGTTGGTTATAACGACTTTATGTTGGTAAGAAAATACTTGTGGTCTTTAAAAGGTAGCTGATTTGAACTATAACTGGCTTGTTATGTGTTAATAAAGAACTTGAAGTATTTCAAAAGATTTTTGAATCATTTTGAAAGAAGAAGTAATACTTGGTTTTTGAAAAACTTAAGAGTTATACTAGCTTTATGAGAAGTTAGGTATAACGGCTTAACAATGTTTCTTGATTTGAAATCGAATGTGTATCGACAAACCACTGCGGCGTTAATAAAAGGAAATGTTTTGACTAATTAAGTATTATTAAAACCAAGAGAAACTTCCATCTGCATAGAAGCTAAGATGAGACAAAATGATATTTCTAGATCACTACTTGTAATAAGATTGTTATAAACAAGAATATCCTACTCACATATAAGACTTATGTTTCTCAGATTGTTTAAAGGAGAATTATATTCTTAAATGAATAAGACTATGAACTACGAAACCTTTCTAAAAAACGTGAACATTTGAAATTAGGCAAACTTGGACGTTTGGAAAATAATGTTGTTACTTGATTTTACAAAGGTAAGTGTTTTGGTTTATTTAAAAAGACCACTCTATTTTATACTACGTATCAGTGTGACTTATGTGAAAGCAACGGATCTTTTAAAAGATTTAATGTATGAAGTACTTTAGGGGTAGATATCCGAACTTGTTAGCTTAAAGTACCTTGTGTGAATAACTTGATTGTGTTGGTTTGAGATAGCCTTGTAAATACTTTCTTGTTGATGTGATAAGTGAAAATGTTAGGATGCTACGTGTGTTAGTATCTTGTGTGATCGTGATGTAAGGGGTCATTCTTGTTGTGCTTACGTTGTTAAACGTTAAGCCCGGTTGTACTATTATTGTATCACATACCCTTTGACTTATTATACCGAGGGCTTGCCACCCTCGATGCGGTCTTTACGGCTATGCGGTCCTCGTGACTACGCGAGTCACGGTAGCTCGTGATTGATCATTCCGGGTGTTTAGCCTGATGCGGGGGATTCCCTATGCGGTCTGTTGAGACTATGCGGTCTTTTGAGACTATGCGGGTTGCGGGAGCCTAGGCGGATACCGAGGGTTAGCCGCCCGATCACGCGGTATACCTCGGTGATGCAGGACCATGATTCGAGGAATACCTCATGCGGGTCCGTGTGTGACCTATGCGGAGCTGCGAGAGTTCCAGGGATAGACGCGCACATTGATATTGCGGGCGAGTGCCAGCTTCGATCATGTGGTGCGGTCTAGACAGACCTCGGGATACAGTTTGTGGTATTTTGGTACTGTGGGTCTTAGTAGTCGGCTATGCCTTCGTACTTGCCCCGTACGGTTTTATTGTGATAACTTTGAGGGCGTGAGTCCCTGACTTGACATGACTGCTTATTTGTTGTGAACTGTAGTTTGCTTATCATACATGTCTCCTGCTTTATAGACTGTTATGATTTCATTTACAGTATTTTTTAGTTTCACATACTCGGTGCATATGTCGACCTCCTTCGGCTGCGTTCATGCCGCAGGTTGAGGTACACCAGTAGTTGATCCTAGATATCAGGGTCAAAATTTCAGCGTTTGGGAATCTCCGTTTCTCCGAAGGCTTATCACCGTATAGTCCTCGTAGTAAGTGTTTACATTCAGGGGTTTGGCGGGGCCCTGTCCCGCCATTATTGTCATATCATTCTTAGAGGTCTGTAGTACTGTTGTGGGCAGGGTTTGTAAAAAGGATTAAACTGTTCATGTTGAAAAGGTTGTCATTTATATATATGCCGAAAGGCAAGTTTTTCTCAGATTATTGTTTCATATTTCATAATATGTCTTGTATCGTTTTATGTTCCGCTGATTACTCTGATGTTGTATCACTAGGGTGCCCGGGGTAAGGCAACAGTCACGGGCCCGGAATCGGGTCGTGACATCTAAACAACTATAACATATTCAAATTTCTCTTTTCATGTTCTGAATTGAAATCATATAAGTTATGACAATTAGTGATCAGTTAATTATCATACAATAATAATGAGTTGAATAGATCTTAATAATTGATGAAGAAGAAAACAGTAATAAATGCATTAACTATATGAAAGAGTTTCAAGAAGATTCGATGGAAAACCATACTAAAGTAATTAGCTCCTAAACATTGTCATGTCAAGAACTAAATTACAATCCAACATAAACTGAATAAAAATAAAAGAGAAGAAAAAGCACTTGAACAAGTCGTCTCCAATCTTGTGTTGCTCAAATTCTTGCCTCATCCAAAGTATGATATGAAATAAGACATGGTTTAGGGTATTTATATCTGAGAAAAATTACGTTTTAAACCCTTTTAACCCTGTCTAAATTCGACCCAAAATTGGAAATCCCGCGTCGGCGCCGTAGCGCTGCTGGCTGGCGCCACAACGCTGAAACTCCTGCAGCTTCTCTGGACTTTTGGCACCATGGCGCTGCACTTTGGCGCCACGACGCTGTGCTTGATTTTCTGGGTTTTTTCATGGTTTCTTCCATTCTTCTCATGCCTTCCTTAGTTGATTACTTGGGCTCATGTTGCGCATTTACATCCTCAATATTGGCCATTTCATCCTCCATTATGTATTTCCTCTTTAGGACCGCTGTGAATCAAAAGAAATAAAAACAAATCTAATATTGTACTAAACAGAAACGAAAAAGGGAAAATACATAACTAAAAAGGACTCAAAAGAGTGTATAAAATACACTCTACAAACACTCTCAAACTTACACTTTACTCGCCCTCGAGTAAAGCACTAAACAAAACAAAAATAAAAACAAAGACTCTATGAACTGGATCAAGTAGTTATAACAATGTTTCTTCAAAATCATGGATGCAAGTTGGGATAATATGTTAGAACATACATAACATGAATAGTTAGCAATCTAGAATTTCAAATTAGATATTTCGCAAATTCACTTAGATCATAATCACTGGAAATACAAACACCTAACCTATGCATGTCAATTTCAATCCATCTTTCCCAAAATGGTATAGACCTGTTTACTTGCTATTCTCCACTAATCATAAATATACATATTAAAGATCATCAGGACTTTCAAGGGTTTTAATGTAGGCTTAGGAAGGGGTAGGTAAAAGTAGGCATTTAGGCTCAATTATGTACCATAAGAATTCTTCATTCAACTATTTTCCTTCTTTTTGACTTTCTTTTTAGTCTCATACCTATTTTCTTTCTTCTTTTCTTTTGAGAGACTGATCTATATTATAAATAACAAGCACCCCCAAACTTAGGCTTTTGCATATTTTCATTGTGGTGAATCAAATTTTTACTCCCTTCTTTTTTTTCCAACATTTTTCATCCCACTAACTTTCAATTATTACTTATGACACAAACAGAGAATCAAAGGGTGTTAAAGAAATATCTTATTTTAGGCTCAAAGCGGCTAACTAGTGATACAATTTATGTCAGGATATGTAATGAATAGTCAGAAGGGCTATCAAAGAAATGTCTGAATCATCTCTCTAAACATGTCTATCTTAACTATTTCGCCTCAAATAACAAGCAAACAAATTTTCTAGACATTTTTCAACCGTTCTTTCCATAACTGACACACATAAGCTAAACACAAATATTCTAAATACTCAGATGTCATGAATTTTTGGCATATCTAACTTAAGCACACATATTTTTAGCTTTCAATCCCATTACATTATCCCAATTAATCCACTCAATATCTTTAACAACTACAACATGCATGATCCATAAAAAAAATTAGACTCACAAAAACGCATAAAACAACAAAAAGACTCAAAACAAATAGTAAAACAAAGTAAGACCCCCCAAACATAATTGACACATTGTCCCCAATGTGTGAAGACTAAAAATGAAGGGACAACTTACTTGCACAATACAACGGTCAAAATGGTGGCGGTGGTGATTGTCGTGAGGGATTAAAAGGCGGGTACTGTGGTGGATATCACAAGTATGGCTCACCGGGCTCTTCCGTGGACAAGTTATGCATAAGTGTTTATTTTCTCCACTTGATAGGTCTCATAACTATACTGATGCTTCTGCCACTGCGCATGGTGCTGAATATGTTCCTGTTGCGTCTGGATGATGTACTCGCCCTGCTGTCTCAGGTGTTGATTCTATTGCCTTATGTGGTGCTGCTTCTGCATCATTTGTTGTTGGTTATGCAACATTTGTCACTGATTATGAATCAGCTGATCTAATTGGGACAGTGGTGGCTCAATCATCAAAGGCGGTGGAAAACTGCTCTCCCCGGGTTCATTCATATCTGCTGTAGCGTTTTCTGGCTCTCTTTCTTCTTCCCCTACTCTTTGTTCTCTAAATGGACCTTCTTGTCGCTGCAATGGGGTGGCTATTGGCCCGTGGTAGGAGTGGAAAAGGCCGCTAGTCAGGGCTGGAAGAATCTTTTCGTGGATATCTGCAGCGAAGGTGGGGACTCCATGCTTAGCGCATAACGCAGTTATGAAGGAGCCATGTCCCAATCCACCGGTAGTAGTCAGCCGACTAATCCCTGCTATGATGTTAGTTATTTCAACCCCAATATCAAAGTCCTTGCCAGTTATGATGCCATATACTAGCTTGATCCTGTCAGTCGGGATATTAGAAAAATGTGTTGATGGGATCAAACGAGCACTCACAAAATATAGTCATGCTTTGTCTATTCTATTAAATTGGCCTCTAGCGAGTCCTCTAACATGGTTACGTGAGAAATGGTATTGTGCTCCTAGATAGCACAGTGTCTCAGCATCGGCATCCCAATAATACCATGCTCGTCCCTGCACCAAGTTCTGAAGTTGTTGGGATGGAAGACCTCATCTTCGATATTAGGAGTTCCAAACAAAGAATTCACCTCCTCCGAACCAACTTTTGGCGCCATGGCACTGCAGTTTGGAGCCACGGCGCTGACCTCGGCAAAACTCTCTGGACTTTTGACGCCATGGCGCTGACCTCAACTTTTCGGATTTTCAGCATTTTTAGTTCTCCTTCCACCTGCCATCAAAACATAGACTAAGAAACCAAGAACGTGAGACTGTTCAAGAACAAGATAACTTAAAATAAAAATTGAAATAACATAATTTAAAACTATTGGGTTGCCTCCCAAGTAGCGCCGTCTTTAACGTTTTTTAGCCGGATGCAGATTTCTCTTCACTGTGGTTTGAAGAGGATCACAGACTTTATTTTCTCCATGGTAACACACAAATAAGGCTTCAATCATTGCCCATTTACTTTGAATGGTGTGCCCTCTTTACCTCGTACCTCGACTGAGCCATAGGGAAACACCTTCTCGACAATGAATGACCCTGACCCCCTGAATTTTAATTTGCCTGGGAATAATCTCAGCCTTGAGTTGAACAGGAGCACTTGTTGCCCAGGTTGGAACTCCTTCGGGGTCAAATTCTTGTCATGTCACGCCTTGGTGCGTTCCTTGTAGATTTTTGTTGTTATACCCCGTATTTCCAGAGTATGTACGTAAGGGAATACGTACGAAAGTCTAGCCTTAAAGATAAGCCTTGGACGTTTTATTTTGTACACAACTCACTAAAAGAATCGTTTTCCGACGAAACGTTTCCACAGCTTTCGTAGAGTAAATTCCGGCTATGCCATTTCTTATTTTTGCGGATTTTTCCGAGAGACGAAACATTTTGGACCAACGGGAGGGTGACATGTGTCACCCTCACATTGGAAGCAAGTGGGATGGCTTTGGACGATTGGGCGTCCAAGAGGGATGTTGGCCTTGGCCGATTGGTTCCTTGCTTAGGCCTTGTTTTGTGGAGTGTTTTGTGGAGTGTTTTGTGGAGTGTTTTGTGGAGTAGGGGTTAGGGTGCACTTGGCTTGATCTTGGCCTTACACTTGCCTTGCACTTGTCTTCATCTTGGCCATTGGTTGGCCAAGGCTTGAGCTATAAATACCCCCTTAGAGATGAAGAGTTTTTCATCCACAAAGTTATCTTCCAAGTCTAAAAATCCTCTCCTCTCCCTTAAGCTTTTCGTCCAACACCCCTTCCCTCCCCTTGTGTAGTGTGGCCGAGAGCCTACCCCCCTAGCCTAGCCGAAATCTACCCCCCTCCCTTGGTAGAAAAGTTACCTTCTTGTATCGTTATAATGCCCAAAATACCCTAGCCCAAATACCTTAGTACTTAGTAGAAGTTGTGAAGAACTTCTAGGGTTCTTGGAGCATACAACTTAGGAGCAAAACCTTGCTCAGGCGCGACTTTTTCTAGGATATTATTGGGCTTACCGAGGTAACTAATCCTAACCCTCTTTTGAATTAGAAAATATATACTGTTGTAGTATAAGGATAAGTATAAATACTTAGAAGTATATCACAGAATAGAATTGAACTGTTATCACAGTAGAAGGGTTTAAAAGAAGAATAATTTAAAGGTACTTACATAGATCGTTTCACAGGAGACTTATAGAGCTCCCCGGGTAGGGAAGTACTGCCCGACTTTCCGTAGAATCGAGAACCCTCTGCTTAGAATGACCTTGAGTAGTCTTTGATAGATATCTGTGACTATTATAGGCTGACTCTCTGCGCGAGACATATTCAACTTGGCAGGTGGTTTTCGCTGAGAAGGTATGTGATTCTTCCTAAAGCATGATATTTTACAATATATATATATAGTACGGTAGACGTACATGTGTTAACTGAATAATAACTACGGCAATGTCTTTGACTTAAGCCTGAATAATACTTACGGCAATGCCTCACGGCTTAAGCCTGAATAATAAAGAACTGAAAACATTTCAAAAGACTACTGAATCATATTAATGTAAGAGAACTAATTGGTTTTAAAGCGAAGCTTAGGAGTTATACTAGCTTTATGGGAAGTTAAGTATAACCACTTAAGATTGATAAAAGAAACAAGTTTGCCTATGTGTTTATAATGACTCATATTGTGAAAAGAATAATAAGATGGTTTGATAAGTAGACATGATATGATGCTATGTGTGTTAGTATCGTAACGCTTGTATAGGTGAGTATCCTTGTTGTGCTTATGTTGTTTAAAGATAAGTTGTTATGTTAGTATACTATCACTCACCTCTTGAGATGATACGGGGTTGTCGCCTCCGACGGGGTAGACTCAGCGATGCAGGACCATGATTCGAGAATACCTCATGCGGGTCCGGGGGCCTATGCGAGCTACGAGAGTTCGTGTTAGTATGCGGGGTTATGCCTCATGCGGTCTGCGTGGCCATGCGGACAATGAGTCGGGATCGATGCCGGAGTAGCTACCCTCGATGCGGGGTTATACCTCATGCGGGCCCACGTGAGTGGCCTATGCGGACTCGAGTCGATTAGGCTTGAAGAATGATGATGGGGACGAGTGGCCTGTTTCGATCATTCGCAGCCTAGACAAGACTCATTACGATTACCTATTGTTGCTCTTGTTTGTGATGTGGCACTATGCGGTTTTCTCGTTGTTTCATACATATTTGTAAACCGGTTTTAAAAATGATATGTTTTCATTTAAGTACTTTCTGATTTCGCATACTTAGTACTGTTGTGCTTGACCTCCTTGGGGCTGCGTTCATGCCGCAGTAAGGGCAAGCAGTGCTAGATCCGCATCCTTAGGATCTCTACGTTGGTGTCTGAGCTCCATCTCTTCCGAGGCTCTACTTTTGGTATGATCTCCCTGTTGTAGATAGTTTTGTACTGATCGAGGTATGGCGGGCCTGTCGTCATAGTTGTATATTTCCTTAGAGTGCAGTAGTCATGTTGTGCGATTGTCGGATGTATCGCAAAACCATGATTTTATATATATACGCCCGAAAAGCGATGTTTTCTCACATAAAGCGTGGTCTTATTTTATAAATCTGTTTCATGTCTTGCTTTATATTTCCGATTACTCGATGTATGACTACTTGGGTGCCGGTAAGGCACGATCCACGCCCCGAACGGTCGTGACAAAAGTGGTATCGAGCGATTAATCCTCGGAAAGTGTCTACTGACCGTATCTAGTAGAGTCTTGATTATCGGTGTGTTGTGCACCACGCCAATAATCGTGAGGCTATAGGATATTTAGGATTGGTTTCCATTCTTCTCATTCCGAGATCGTGCTTTAGAGTCGTGTTATAGGTTGGACCCTCTAACGTATTCCTTTCTATGCGATTATGCCTCCACGTAAGGCAACCCGGGCCCGAAGGGCAAGGCAATGAGGAGTCGCTAGCAGACACCCAGAGTCACGAGGGCTCGTGCCCGTCTATACGAGACGGCGAGTTCTATGACGCCGCCCGGCCCAAAGACACCACAGCACCCACACCTCGCGTCCCACGGCTGGGCGGAGGAGTTAGGGGTACTGAGAGATGGCCCGACTTTTGGCTAAAGTTGTGGCCCGTCTGAGAGAGAGATTGGATCGGCGATTCAGTTCCGGCTCAGCTCGATCGCACCCGTGGTACACCCGAGGCGAATAGTTTGAGGCTACGAGATTTCTTGAGTTGTAGCCGCCGGAGTTTTATGGGTCGAGGCCGAGGATGATCCGCGGGAGTTCATCCGTCGGCCGTGAGGATTTTGAGAGTGATCGGGCGTCGGAGACCGAGTCCGTGATCTTTGGTTCACATAGGCTGCGTGATACCGCAGTCGATTGGTTTGATTCATGGGAGTTATCCCGGGGAGAGCACGCGTCCCCAGCTACTTGGGACGAGTTCTCAGAGGCTTTCCTCACTCACTTCTTGCCTCCACAGATGAGGAGGGCGCGGTGATAGATTTTTACTTGGCGAGAGAGGACGACCGTCGGGAGTACAATGTCGAGTTTGATTCATTGGCTCGATATGTCCCAGCATTGGTAGCAGATATGGAGGATAGGGTACACCGCTATGTCACTGGGCTAGATGACTATATGGCCGAGTCATGTGCGGGGGTTTCTCTCCAGCCGGGTATGGACATTACCCGCATGCAGGCTCACGCCCTTGGATGCGAGGAGCGCGGTCGGCGAGTGGGCCGACGGCGAGAAGAAGGCGGGGCGGGAGGGTCTTCGGTGGTTATCGTGGTGGCGGCCTCGGCCAGATCTGGGTCGCACCACGGCCACTCGAGCACTCCTGCACCGTCCTCAGCACAGCCAGAGTTTTCGAGGCGGACTGGGGCCCAGGGCTTGACGCGTCGAGTAGCAGAGTGCGGCGATCGTGACCACCCCGGTGTGGCCGACGGTAGATCCCATTACGGGAAGTGTGGTACTACTTATGGATCTTGTTACGATTGTAGCGGCAGGTCACTTTGCGGCGGCCCGGCCAAGGCGGCGGTGGTAGGGCCCGACCGGTGTTACGTGGCCGCTTCATCATCTCCTGATTACTCGCCGGGCGTGGTGCTCGTGGGTCAGCCAGGTCGCGGCAGGTCGTGGCTCGTGTCGATTCTAGCGGTCCTCGAACGCATTTATGCTTTGTCCACCGGGATCGTGAGGCCTCGCGATGTCGCACGGTACCTTATCGGTTCGGGTTTGATGTTTATGCCTTGATAGATCCGGTTCTACTCTGTCTATATAACTCCCCTTGTTGCTAGTAGGATAGGGATAGAGCACGAGTCCATAGACCATTTCGAGGTAGCTACGCCAGTGGGTGATTCGGTGGTAGCTCGGCGGGTATATAGGGCTTGTCCTGTGACCATTTACAGTCGTCAGACCCTGGCCGACTTGATAGAGTTGGAGATGATTGACTTCGACGTGATTATGGGGATGGATTGGCTAGCTTCTTGCTATGCCAATGTAGACTGCAGAGAGAGAGTAATGCAGTTCCGGTTTCTGAGAGGCCGGTTGTTGAGGGGAGCACGGTATCGCCGAGGGGTAGGTTTATTTCCTACCTCAAGGCTAGGAAGATGGTGCAGAAGGGGTATATCTACCATCTAGTTCGAGTGTTTGATACTGAGGCTGCGGTACCAGATTTTCAGTCAGTTCCCGTAGTCAGCGAGTTCCCAGACGTGTTCCCAGATGACCTCCCGGGTATCCCTCCTGAGAGGGAGATTGAGTTTTGTATTGACATATTGCCAGATACTCGGCCTATTTCCATTCCGCCATACAGAATGGCACCTGCCGAGTTGAGAGAGCTGAAGGATCAGCTTAGGGATTTGCTAGAGAAGGGCTTCATTAGGCCCAGTGTTTCTCCCTGGGGGGCGCCGGTATTGTTCGTGAAGAAGAAGGACGGGACGCTGCGCATGTGTGTTGATTACAGGCAGCTGAACAAGGTGACCATTAAGAACAGATACCCCCTCCCCAGGATTGATGATTTGTTCGACCAGTTGCAGGGTGCGAGATGTTTCTCCAAGATTGATCTGCGATCGGGCTATCATCAGGTGCGAGTCAGAGAGGTGGATGTCCCTAGATCGCATTCGGACCCGTGCGGGCATTATGAGTTCGTGGTCATGTCTTTTGGGTTGACCAATGCTCGCGGTATTCATGGATTTGATGAACCGAGTGTTCAAACCATTTTGGACACGTTGTGATAGTGTTCATTGATGATATCTTGGTTTATTCGCTCAGGCGAGAGCATGCGGAGCATTTGAGGTATCTTGTGATTCTCCAGACCAGCGATTACGCCAAGTTTTCCAAATGTGAGTTTTGGTTGACTTGATGGCGTTTCTTGGGCATATTATCGGCCGATGGCATTCGAGTTGATACGCCAAGATCGGCGATCGAGACTTGGCGAGACCTACTACTCAAGCAGAGGTTCGCGATTTTACGGGCCTTGCAGTTATTATCGGCGGTTCGTGGAAGTTTGCTTCTATCTACGCACCATTGACTAGGTGACTCGGAAGCGGCCAAGTTTGATGGGCGATGCTTGTGGCGGGGTTTCGATTCTTTGAAAAGAGCGGCGATCGCCCGTTCTTACTCTTCCGGAGGGTCGGATGGTTATGTCGTGTATTGTGATCGTCGGGCATCGGGTTGGGATGTGTATTGATGCAGCATGGCGGGGTTATAGCATATGCATCCCGGCGGCTAAAGAAACACGGAGGAACTACCCCACCATGATTTGGAGTTAGCGGTAGTGATTCACGCTTTGAAGATCCTGAGGCACTATTTGTATGGGGTTCACGTGGATATTTATACGCACCACAAGAGCCTCCGGTATATCTTCACCGGAGGAGCTGAACTTACGGCGAGACGGTGGTTAGAGTTGCTTAAGGATTACGATGTTGATATCCTATACCACCCGGGAAGGCCAATGTTGTGGCGGATGCCTTAGTCGTAGGTCGATGGGAGCCTATCGGATGTGCGGCTAGAGAGGAGGGACATGGTTCGTGATTTGCATCGATTAGCGAGCCTTGGTGTCCGCTTGATTGATTACGATAGCGGTGGGGTTAGAGTTCGTGAGGTTGCGAGTCTTCCATCGTCGAGGAGGTGAAGAGGCAACGATTCGAGATCGGCTTTGATTCGATATCGTGATCTGACTCTTCGTGAGGCAAGGGTCCTTTTGAGGTAGCACCATGGGGTGCTAAGGTTTGAGCGGTGTGTGTTCGGATGTTTGAGGACTTTGGCCGGAGTTCTTGGGGAAGCACACGGTAGCGCGTTACTCTATCCATCCGGTCGACCGGGATGTACCACGACCTTAGATCTGTGTATTGGTGGGATGGCTTGAAGAGGGCGTTGCGAGTTCGTAGCTCGGTGCGTGTTGTCGGCAGTGAAGGTAGAGCACCGAGGCCCGGTGGTTTGTTACTGACGATAGAGATCCCGACACGGAAGTGGGAGGTAATCAACATGGACTTCATCACGGGATTACCTCGCACTCGGAGAGACATGATTCTATATGGGTTATCGTCGGCGGTGTGAAATCAGCCCACTTTCTTCCGTCGGGCGACTTTTTCGGTGAGGATTATGCGGACTTTACATCAGAGATCGTCGGTGCATGGAGTCCCTACTTCGATCATATCGCATGAGGAGCCCGGTTCTGGCTAACCTGAGGTCCTTCGAGGGTTTAGGGGCGGTGAGCCCGAAATCGCATTTCATCCACGAGCAGACGGACAGAGCGCACTATCCGCACTCGAGGATATGTGCGAGCTGTGTTATTGACTTTAGTGGTAGTTGGGAGGATCATTTGCCTCTAGTTGAGTTCGCGTATAATAATAGCTACCACTCCAAAGATTCGGATGGCGCCTTATGAGGCCTTGTATGGGAGGAAGTGCGGATCGCCTATAGGTTGGTTCGATGTGGGCGGGGCGGCTAGTGGGACGATTTGGTACAATGAGCGATGGATAAGGTGAAGCTTATCCGAGGCGGCTATTAATGACTCGAGTCGGCAAGTCGTATCACGAGATCATCGTCGTCGGCATCTTGAGTTCGAGGTTCATGATTGGGTTTTCCTAAAGGTGTCACCCATGAAGGGTGTGATGAGATTCGGGAAGAAGAAGCTCGGCCCAAGGTACATCGGGCGTTTGATTGTCCGCAGGGTAGGCAAGGTTGCCTACGAGTTGGATCTGCCGTCCGATCTGGAGGCAGTGCATCCGGTGTTTCACGTATCTATGCTGAGGAGATGTATCGGGGATCCATCTAGGGTGCACCGATTGTGATGTCCAGTGACCAGGGGTTATCGTATGAGGAGATTCCATAGCGATAGTCGATCGTCGAGTTAGGCGTCTGCGGACGAAGGGCGTGGCCGTCAAAGTCTTGTGGCGAACGAGCTCGAGGAGGAGATGACATGGGAAGCCGAGGAGGACATGAGGCGGAAGTATCCTCACCTATTCCCCACACCTCCAGGTAATTCACTTTCCTACTTGTAAATTTCCATTATCATTTATGCCTAAGTGTTGTTTTGTGGCCGCGTGTGGCATTTGCTAACTGTTTAAACTTCTTCGATAACTGTCTTGGGAAGGAACATTCGGGACGAATGTTTCTAAGGAGGGGAGAATGTTATACCCCGTATTTCCAGAGTATGTACGTAAGGGAATACGTACGAAAGTCTAGCCTTAAAGATAAGCCTTGGACGTTTTATTTTGTACACAACTCACTAAAAGAATCGTTTTCCGACGAAATCGTTTCCCACGACTTCGTAGAGTAAATTCCGGCTATGCCATTTCTTATTTTGCGGATTTTTCCGAGAGGCGAAACATTTTGGACCAACGGGAGGGTGACATGTGTCACCCTCACATTGGAAGCAAGTGGGATGGCTTTGGACGATTGGGCGTCCAAGAGGGATGTTGGCCTTGGCCGATTGGTTCCTTGCTTAGGCCTTGTTTTGTGGAGTGTTTTGTGGAGTGTTTTGTGGAGTGTTTTGTGGAGTAGGGGTAGGGTGCACTTGGCTTGATCTTGGCCTTACACTTGCCTTGCACTTGTCTTCATCTTGGCCATTGGTTGGCCAAGGCTTGAGCTATAAATACCCCCTTAGAGATGAAGAGTTTTTCATCCACAAAGTTATCTTCCAAGTCTAAAAATCCTCTCCTCTCCCTTAAGCTTTTCGTCCAACACCCCTTCCCTCCCCTGGTGTGGTGTGGCAGAGAGCCTGCCCCCCTAGCCTAGCCGAAATCTACCCCCCTCCCTTGGTAGAAAAGTTACCTTCTTGTATCGTTATAATGCCCAAAATACCCTAGCCCAAATACCTTAGTACTTAGTAGAAGTTGTGAAGAACTTCTAGGGTTCTTGGAGCATACAACTTAGGAGCAAAACCTTGCTCGGTAGCGACTTTTCTAGGAAATTATTCGGCTTACCGAGGTAACTACTCCTCACCCTCTTTTGAATGAGAAAATATATCCTGTTGTAGTATAAGGATAAGTATAACTACTTAGAAGGATATCACAGAATAGAATTGAACTGTTATCACAGTAGAAGGGTTTAAAAGAAGAATAATTGAACTGTACTTACATAGGACTGTTTCACAGTAGACTTATATAGCTCACCGGGTAGGGAAGTGCTGCCCGACTTTCCGTAGAATTGTGAACCCTCTGTTTAGAATGACCTTCAGAGTAGTCTTTGATAGATATCTGTGACTATTATAGGCTGACTCTCTGCGCGCGACATATTCAACTTGGCAGGTGGTTTTCGCTGAGAAGGTATGTGATTCTTCCTAAAGCATGATATTTTACAATATATATATAGTACGGTAGACGTACATGTGTTAACTGAATAATAACTACGGCAATGTCTTTGACTTAAGCCTGAATAATACTTACGGCAATGCCTCACGGCTTAAGCCTGAATAATAAAGAACTGAAAACATTTCAAAAGACTACTGAATCATATTAACAGAAGAGAACTAATTGGTTTTTAAAACAGAAGCTTAGGAGTTATACTAGCTTTATGGGAAGTTAAGTATAACCACTTAAGATTGATAAAAGAAACAAGTTTGCCTATGTGTTTATAACAGACTCATATTGTGAAAAGAATAATAAGATGGTTTGATAAGTAGACATGATATGATGCTATGTGTGTTAGTATCCTGTAACGTTTGTATAGGTGAGTATCCTTGTTGTGCTTATGTTGTTTAAAGATAAGTTGTTATGTTAGTATACTATCACTCACCTCTTGAGATGATACCGGGGGTTAAGCTGCCCTCCGATGCGGGGTAGACTCGGTGATGCAGGACCATGATTCGAGAATACCTCATGCGGGTCCGGGGGCCTATGCGAGCTACGAGAGTTCGAGTTAGTATGCGGGGTTATGCCTCACGCGATGCAGTGGCCATGCGGACAGCGAGTCGGGACGATGCCGAGGAGTAGCTACCCTCGATGCGGGGTTATACCTCATGCGGGCCCATGTGAGTGGCCTATGCGGACTCCGGGAGTCCAGGATTAGGCTTGCAGAATGATGATGGGGACGAGTGGCCCTGTTTCGATCATTCGCAGCCTAGACAAGACTCATTCTGATTACCTATTGTTGCTCTTGTTTGTGATGTGGCACTATATGCGGTTTCCTGGTTGTTTCATACATATTTGTAAACCGGTTTTAAAATGATATGTTTTCATTTAAGTACTTCTGATTTGCATACTTAGTACTGTTATCGACCTCCTTGAGGCTGCGTTCATGCCGCAGTAAGGGCAGCGAGTGCTAGATCCGCATCCTTAGGATCTCTACGTTGGTGTCGGGAGCTCCATCTCTTCCGGAGGCTCTACTTTTGGTATGATCTCCCTGTGGTAGATAGTTTTGTATGATCGGTATGGCGGCCCTGTCGCCATAGTTGTATATTTCCTTAAGTGCAGTAGTCATGTTATGCGATTAGTCGGATGTAATCGCAAAACCATGATTTTATATATATACGCCGAAAGGCGATGTTTTCTCACATAAACTGTGTCTTATTTTATAAACTGTTTCATGTCTTGCTTTATATTTCCGCTGATTACTCTGATGTATGACTACTTGGGTGCCCCGGTAAGGCACCAGTCACGGGCCCCGGAACGGGTCGTGACATTTGTATTCTCATAGGCATCATTTCGAAACTCATCAAGCTCATTCAAATGCAATAGCCTCTTTTTCTCGGAAGCTTTTGCATCCATGTTCAGCTTCTTCATTGCCCAATATGCTATGTGCTCCAACTCCACTGGTAGGTGACATGTCTTTCCAAATACCAGCCTATAGGGTGACATCCCAATTGACATTTTGAATGCAGTCCTGTAGGCCCAGAGTACATTATCTAGCTTGACAGACCAATTCTTTCTCGAGCTGTCCACTGTCTTTTCCAATATCCCCTTCAATGTTCTGTTTGAAATTTCAGCTTGCCCGTTTGTTTGAGGATGATATGCAAGAGCAACGCGGTGGTAAACTCCATAGCGAGCCAGTAGGGTGTCAAACTTCTTGTTGCAAAAATGACTCCCTTCATCGCTAATGAGAGCTCTGGGAGTACCAAACCTTGTGAAAATGTTCTTCTGCATGAATTTTAAGACAATCTACCATCATTTTCTTTAGTAGCTACTGCCTCGACCCATTTTGAAACATAATCCACTGCGAGCAAGATGTATTTGTATCCGAAGGATGGTGGAAACAGGCCCATGAAGTCAATTCCCCATACATCAAAAAGCTTTACTTCAAGTATTCCATTCAAGAGCATTTCATTCCGCCTGGAGATGTTCCCAGTTCGTTGGCACCAGTCACAGGCCTTCACAAAAGCATTGGAGTCTTTGAACAATGTTGGCCAATAGAACCCACTTTGTAGTACCTTAGCTGTTGTCCTCGAAGAACCAAAATGCCCACCACATTGCAAAGTGTGACAATGAGTGAGAATTTAGTTCATTTCATCCTCTGGCACACAACGTCTAATGATTTGATCAACACAGTGCTTGTACAGAATTGGTTCCTCCCAATAATAGTGCTTCACCTCTGAGTAGAACTTCTTTACTTGCTGCCTTGACATCTCCGGGGACACAACCTTAGCTACAAGAAAATTAACAAAATCAGCATGCCAAGGTAAAGTAGAACCAACACTTACCTGGAAGCGCAGCTCATCTGGAAAATAGTCATCGATCGGCACATTTTTAGCAATTCAGCACTCTTCTTCCTCGAGCCTTGACAAGTGATCAACCACCAAATTTTATGTGCCCTTCTTATCTCAGATTTCCATGTCAAACTCTTGTAGCAGCAACACCCATCGGATAAGGCGTGGTTTGACATCTTTCTTGGTCATCAGATATTTGATGGCAGCATGATCAGTGTATACTATCACCTTGTTTCCAATGAGGTATGGCCTGAATTTCTCTAAAGCATATACTATAGCTAGCAATTATTTCTCTGTCGTGGCATAATTCAGTTATGCATTATTAAGAGTTTTACTAGCATAGTAAATGGATCGAAATACATTGTCGACTCGCTGCTCAAGAACTGCTCCCACTGCATAGTCACTTGCATCACACATTAATTCAAATGGAAGCCCCCAATCTGGTGCAATGACTATATGTGCTGAAATTAACTTCTTCTTGTCACGACCCGACCACGGACCCGTGACTGGTGCCTTACCCCGGGCACCCTTGTGATACAACATCAGAGAAAACCAGCGGAAAAATAAACTCACAATAAGAACCCATATGGAATATAAGCAGGCTAACCCAAAATGGCTACCTCTAAACATAACAAAGCTGAACAGTTACATCCTTAACAACCCAAGTTATGACAGGACTACAGACCTCTAAGAATGCGTAAACACTATGACGGGACAGGGCCCCGTCATACCCCTGAATGTACAAATATCTACAACACCAGGGAGAACCGTACCAAAAGTCGAGCCTTCGGAGAAATGGAGCTTCTGACAACTGAGCAAGATCCTAATAATGAGGATCCACCACCTGCTTACCCTTACCTGCGGCACGAACCCAGCCACGAGGGAAATTCGACACATATGTACCAAGTATGTAAAACTGAAAAATACTGTATTAATATCATAAGTATAAAATAAGCTGGAGTCATGGAAGAAAATCAAAATACAGTACATTGTGCCTTACTAACAATGAGAGTAACAAGTATAAACTTTACTGCATAAAAATAGGAGGCTCATGATCAAAACAGGGTCTCCCGCCCGTAGTATCATTAAACAATCCTACTCCTGGAACTATTTCACCCGCATAGATCCTGTGGACCCGCATAAGGTCATCACCTCGCATGGGACTATTTCACCCGCATGAGACTATTTCACCCGCATGAGGTCATCCGCCTCGCATGGGACTATTTCACCCGCATGGACCCGGTGGGCCCGCATGAGTACAAGCGCCGCACTCGCATCATGGGTAGCAAATCCATGGCATAAATAGTAATAATAATAATAATAATACATAAATCAGCACAACCGGCTATCATACATAACATAAGCGCTACCGGCTTATCATAACGTAAGCAAGTTAAGAATATCTCCTAACTTCTTAATAACATTTCTAGTACATCCACTCATTTTAGTTACTAAAGGCACTATATGTCATTTTAAAAGAAAATCTGGGAATTTAACCCAAGTACCACGTTCCTTAAACCTTTTAAGAAAATGACTCCTTTTTATGTAAAACTCCCAAGATACTAATAACCGTAGTATCAAGTCACAACAACTTTTCAAAACAAGTCACGTTTATCTTTAAAAATACAATAGACTTCTAAATCAAGTGACTTCATTTCTCTAAAAACCTTAGGCAATTAATGCCTTAAAAACAATTTGTCTTTCACAAATTCAAACCATTTATCCGTACTTGTTTTACTTGGAGTAAACCTTTCTTTGTTAACCTTCCATAAAGCCAATACAACCAACTTCCCATAAAGTCGTTATATTACCATTATACACTAGTTAAACACATCTCCCTATATCCAAGGGACTTATACTTTTATACGAAACAAGTATCATATACTTCAAACACTCACGTCCCTTAACTTTAAGACTTAAAACATCATTAAAACAAGTAAGGGATACCAAAGCCTTTGTACGTCTACCGTACTACATAGATACAATTATTCATGCTCAAGAGGTAGGAAAGTTCCACATACCTCTTCGGGTCAATCCACTTGCCAAGTCCAAACTACCGCACGTAATACGTCAACCTATAATGACCATAATACGTTTATTAACCTCTAGTTTCAATGTAGAGTATTCCAAGTTCAAAGTTACTAATTTCTATGGAAAATCGGGCAGCATTTCCTTTGTTTCTCCATACTTTGCCACCTTTATCAAGGCCGAATTCAACATCCAAACGCCACATTTAAGGCCCAACAATCCAATCAAAACAAAGGGGATTACACACCTAATCTTGGGTGTGTAAAATTCTGCCCACAATGTACAACAACTAACTTAACAAGTTTAAGGTAGTATTTTGGCTACAACATGCTCACATAACCTTCTTAACCAATTTTTTCATATCCAACCCATATTTCTTACATGCAATTTATCTAAGAGTAATATTTTCAACTACAAATTCTTTCTTCTTCACATGCAACACCAAAAACCAACAAAGAGAGAAGGAATCGTTACCTTAAAACTTTAGCCAAATATTCCAACAAATTCGCTAGCCTCCTTTCCACAATCACCACCACAATAACTCCTAAAAGCTATCCAACAAGCTTTCTTCTTGCCACACTTTCAGATTTTCCTCAAGCTTAGATTTCCTCTTGAAATTCTAGAGAGAAGGGAGAGCTTTTAGCTTTAGAGAGAGAGAAGGACTTGAAGAATGACCAAGTCTTCAAGACTTGGTCAATAAGTAGTGCATGCAAAATCAGATTGGGGGGGGGGGGGGCCACTTGTCACCCTCCCATGGCCTTTTTTAAAACAAAACAGTTCAGATTTTTCCACTCAACTTTGCAGAAGCCGCCTGGCGCGCGGCCTGCGGCCGCGGCCATGAAACCTCTGCCGACCCTCGGAACTTTCCGTCGCGGCCACGCTTCCGGCGCGCGGCAACTTCAGCGAACACTCGGCTCTTACGGCGCGCGACCCTGCATCCGGCGCCATGCCTCACGGCCGAAACATATTTACGTCCATTGCGCGAACTTGTAACTCCCATAACTTTCTACTCCGATGTCCTATCGATGAACGGTTGGTTGCGTTGGAAACTAGACTCAACGAAATACGCACTAGGCCTTTGAAACACCTAGGAACCCTCAATGTTACAGGTCATAACCCGCCCCAAAAGTTGACCAAAAACCCGTCCGAAACAATCCGTCAACCTATCCTTCTAAAATTTAAGTCTTAATCCCTTTCGTACGCTCTCACACGTATGGCCAGAACTACGGGGTATAACATTCTCCCCTCCTTAGAAACATTCGTCCCGAATGTTCCTTCTGGGCTTACTCAAATTACGATATCAACATAGACTCTCTTAACTATTTTTCTTTGCAAATAAAACACT
Source organism: Przewalskia tangutica (assembly GCA_029844215.1). Taxonomy (NCBI): domain Eukaryota; kingdom Viridiplantae; phylum Streptophyta; class Magnoliopsida; order Solanales; family Solanaceae; genus Przewalskia; species Przewalskia tangutica. Next base: position 102,980,991 of record CM056726.1, read on the forward strand.
CCACATAGCCACAACATTACTCAAGCACAATTGCCAAATTAAAACTAACAAGCAGGAAAGTGGGTTACCTGGAGGTGTAGGGAATAAGTGAGGATACTTCTTCATCATGTCATCCTCCGCTTCCCACGTCATCTCCTCCATGTTCTCGTTCCGCCATAAGACTTTGACGGAAGCCACATCCTTTGTCCGAAGTCGCCTAACCTGACGATCGAGTATCGCTATGGGACTCTCCTCATACGATAACCCCTCTGTCACCTGGACATCATGAATCAGGTGCACTCTAGATGGATCTCCAATACATTTCCGCAACATAGACACATGAAAAACTGGATGTACTGCCTCCAGATCAGACGGCAGATCCAACTCATAGGCAACTTTGCCTACCCTACGGACAATCTGATAAGGCCCAATGTACCTTGGGCTAAGTTTCCCCTTCTTCCTAAATCTCATCACGCCCTTCATGGGTGACACCTTCAGGAAGACCCAATCATCTACCTCAAACTCTAAGTGTCGACGCCGATGATCTGCATACGACTTCTGTCGACTCTGAGCTGACAATAACCGCTCCTGGATAAGCTTTACCTTATCCACTGCCTGCTGAACCAAGTCTGGACCGACTAACTGCATTTCTCCCACCTCGAACCAGCCTATCGGTAACCTGTACTTCCTCCCGTATAAGGCCTCATAAGGCGCCATCTGAATACTAAAATGGTAGTTGTTGTTATAAGCAAACTCCACCAGAGGTAAATGATCCTCCCAGCTACCCCTGAAATCAATAACACAAGCCCGCAGCATATCCTCAAGTTTCTGAATAGTGCCTCGGCACCGTCGGTCACGAGGATGAAGCAGCGATCGAGACTCACTGCGTCCTAATCCCTTCCGAAAAGACCTCCGAAGTTAGTCGTGAATCGGGCTCCTCATGCAAAATAATCGATATAGGAACTCCGTGCAGTCTCACAATCTCTCTGATATACAGTCTAGCATAATCCTCGGCCGAAAAAGTCGTCCTGACTGGAAGAAAATGGGCTGATTTCGTCAGCCTGTCGACGATAACCCAAATGGAATCATGCTTCCTCTGAGTGTGAGGTAACCCTGTAATAAAGTCCATATTGATCACCTCCCATTTCCACATCGGAATATCAATAGCCTGCAACAGCCCACCGGGCTTCTGGTGCTCAACCTTGACCTGCTGACAATTCGGGCACTGGGCAACAAAACCTGCCACGTCCCTCTTCAGGCCATCCCACCAATACACATCCGAGGTCATGGTACATCTTAGTCTACCGGATGAATAGAATAACGAGCTGTGTGCCTCCCGAAATCTGGCGAAGTCTGCCACATCGGGAACACACAACCGACCCTCAAATCTTAGCACCCATCAAAGTGCTCAAATAGACTCTTCTCCTCCTGAAGAGCTGCATCTCGATACCGTACCATAATCGGATCCTCATACTGTCGCCTCTTCACCTCTTCGACGATGGAAGACTCGGCAACCTCTCGAACCCGAACTCCATTACTATCAGAATCAACCAAATGAACCCCAAGGCTCGCTAGTTGATGTAACTCGCGGACCATGTCCCTCTTCTCTGGCTGTACACCTGACAGACTACCTATCGATCGGCGACTAAGGGCGTCTGCAACTACATTAGCCTTCCCTGGATGGTATAGGATATTGACATCGTAATCCTTAAGCAGCTCCAACCACCGTCTCTGTCGCAAGTTCAGCTCCCTCTGGCTGAATATATACTGGAGACTCTTGTGGTCTGTGTAAATATCCACGTGAACTCCATATAAATAATGTCTCCAGATCTTCAAGGCATGAATCACTGCTGCCAACTCTAAGTCATGTGTGAGATAGTTCTTCTCATGTTTCCTAAGGCCGAGATCGTGGCTATAACTTTACCGTGCTGCATCAGCACGCACCCAAGCCCGACACCTGACGCATCACAATAAACCACATATCCGTCTAAACCCTCTGGAAGAGTAAGAACTGGGGCGGTCGTCAATTTCTCCTTTAGCAACTGGAAACTTCCCTCACAAGCATCCTGTTACGCCCCGTAAATTCAAGGAGTTAAGATAAGAACATACCAAGGATTATAAGATTTGAAAGTTGAAAGATAAGTTGACAAGCATGTGTTGAACAGATTTTCAGTTTACCTTGGAGTGTTGTACCCCAGTTGTTAAGAATTTCTAGGTGTTTAAAGAGCCTAATGTGTAGTCCGTTAAATCTAGTTTCCAACGCAACAAACCGTTCGTCGATAGGACATCAGAGTCAAAAGTTATGGAAGTTTCAAGTTTGGTGCGCGATCGAGCAAAAGCAGTTTCGGTTGAAGTGCAGCGTGTGGCGCGGAATGCGAGCGCGCGCGGTTGTCTTGGGGTCCGCGGGGGTTTCAGCGCCGCGGCCGAATGCGAGGCATGGCGGAATGCGGTGATTATTCTACGAAGTGGAGCCGCGCTGGCGTGGCGCGGCGCCGAGGCGGGATTTTCTGCGGTAAAGGCTGAAATTAGGGGATATTTTCGAAAAGGACCCATGGGAGGGGGACAAGTGTCCCTCCCATCCTTTTGACCTGGAAAAGAGCCTTATTTTAGGGCCATGTCTTAGAATACTTGGCCATTTCATTTCAAAACCCTCCCATGAAAAATCCTCTCCCTTCTCTCTTGATTTTTGAAGAAAACCTAGCCTAAGAGGAAATAGTTGGAGAGGCGGCAAGAAGGAAAAGTGTGGGTAAACTTGTGGGAAGCGCTGGTGGGCGATTTTGACGGAAAGAGGTGGAAGAAAGAGGGGCTTTTGTGGGCTATTCCTTAAGGTAAAAGTTTCCCTTTTCTCTTGGTTATGGTTATACTTGTTTAGTAGTTTAGAATGAGCCTGAGGCTGTTATATTTTAGTAGTTTAGAATGAGCCTGAGGCTGTTATATTTTAGTAGTTTAGAATGAGCCTGAGGCTGTTATATTTGAGTAGTTTAGAATTGAGCCTGAGGCTGTTATAATTGAATAGATTTGGATCTTATTGGTTTGTTTTGTATTATTGTGGGGCGGAGTTTTACGCGTCCTGTAAAGGCGTGTAATCCCCTTTGTTGTGTGCCTTAAATGTGGCGTTGGTTATTGGAATTCGGCCATGAAAGAGGTGGCATAGTTGGTAGAACAAAGGAAGTTCTGTGTTATACCCCGTATTTCCAGAGTATGTACGTAAGGACGTACGTAGAAAATTTGAGCCTTAAGTTAGGCAAAGGACCGAATTTGGGCACAAGTGCCGAATAGAGTCGTTTTTCGACGAAACGTTTCCACAGCTTTCGTAGGGAAAATTCCGGCTATGTCATTTATAATTTTTGCGGATTTTTCCGAGAGACGAAACATTTTGGACCAACGGGAGGGTGACATGTGTCACCCTCACATTGGAAGCAAATAGGGTGGCTTGGACGATTGGGCGTCCAAGAGGATTGGGTGCCCTTGGCCGAATGGTCCCTCCTTTTGTGCCTTGTTTTGTGGCTTGTTTGGTGGAGTGTTTTGTGGAGTGTTGTGTGGGTGCACGTGGCTTGATCTTGGCCTTACACTTGCCTTGCACATGACTTGATCTTGGCCATTGGTTGGCTTTTGGTTTTGCTATAAATACCACCTAAGCTTCAAGACTTCATTCGTCAAAACTTCCAAGTCTTGAAACCCTCTCCTCCCTTCTTGTTGTGCTAGCCAGAGCTTCCCCTCCCTCCCCTTCGTGAGGCCTAGTGGCGAGAGGGTACTACCCCCTAGTGGCCTTGTGGCGAGAGCATACCCCACGTTGGAGTGTTCTCGTGAGGTACCCCCCCCTTTGGTAGAAAGTTGTCTTCCTAGTATTGTTATAATGCCCAAAATACCTTGGCCTTATACCTTGTTGTATTCCAAAAGTTACCTCTATCGTAGAGCAGAAATACTACCTTTTAGTCTCAACCGAAACCCTAAGGAATCTTCATTGTTAGTTGAAGGATTTAAGTAGAAGTTGGATAGAACTTAAGGGTTGTTTGGAGCGGGATGGAGCACCCGGAGTTGGAGCTAAACATTGCTAAGGATCGACATTTAACTTGGATAATTATGGGCTTATCGAGGTAATTATCTTGTCCCTCTATTGTAATTGGAAATTTCATGTTTGTTAGAATATATAGTTGAAGTATACTATATATGGAACTATACTTAGTATTCGGCAATGTCTTTTGACTTAAGCCTGAAGAATAAAGAAAAGAACTGAACTGTATTTACATAGGACCGTATTCTGATGAACTTGTGTAGAGTTACTGAGTAGGATGGTGCACGTCCGGTTAGACGTGTAAACCCCCCCCCCCCCTGGTTGGCTTGGTAGCCGGCCTCGATAGAGGAGGAGATTTCTGTTGTGGCGGGGAGAGTCTTTGAATTTTACGTAGAAAGATAGAACTTGTGTTTTGGGGTTAATAGACGTTTGTGACCTTTATAGGTGAAAGTACTAAGAGTAGCGTATTCTACTCGAGGAGTGGAAAGGGCAGCAAGGTTGTAGTACTTGGAGCATTTTGCTTTTGTCGATAAATCGTCGCGAGGTATGTGAACCTCTTCCTATCTCTTCTAGCATGATATGTGTGAACTATGTAGTACGGTGAGCGTCATGTGTTAATCGTGTTTGATTGTTCTTAAAACATAAAGTGTTATAACGGCTTTATGGGAAGTTGGTTATAACGACTTTATGAAGGTAAGAAAATACTTTGTGGTTTTAAAAGGTAATCGATGTGAATTATAAGCGGCTAGTTATAATAAAGAACTTGATGTATTTCAAAAGATTTATAAATCGTTTTGGAAGGAGAGTAACACTTGGTTTTAAAAGGTTTTAAAAGAGTTATACTAGCTTTTTGGGAGTTAGGTATAATGTCTTAAGAGAGGTAAAGAAAATGGTTTCTTGATGTTAGAAGTTAAGAGACTTGATCTTATAAGATAAGAGACTTAACTTATTTGTTTTAATGTGAATGTTTGTGTGAAACCTCATTCGTGAGTAATGAGTACTTGGTTTTATTTAAAGGGATAATGTTTCTTGATTTGGAAATCAGAATGTGTATCGACAGGACCACTGCGGCGTTAATAAAGGAAAATGTATTGAATAATGATGAATTGTATTAAAACCGGTGAAACCTCCATCTGCATAGAAACTAAGATGAGACAAAATGATATACATTTTCTAGATCATGGCTGTTGTAATAAGAATGTTGTAAACAAGAATAGCCTACTCTCGTGAGACATATATTACTCAATTGTTCTAAAAGGAATCAAGTGATTAAGTTTGGGAACTATGAAACCATTTGAAAATGAGAAGCTTGAGTAATTGAAACTAGGCAAACCGAACTTAGGAAAGAATGTTGTTACTTGATTTTGAAAAGGGAATGTGGGTTGGTCATTCTAATACTACGGTATCGGGTGACTTTTATAAAAGTAATGGATCTCTTTTAAAAGAACTTAACGTATGTAGTACTTTGGGGTTAAAAACCGACTTTGGCATAAAATGAAAGTACTTTGAGTTGTTGTGAAACTTGCTATGCTTGTTGTTGTGAAACTTGCCTATGCTTGTTGTTGTGAAACTTGCCTATGCTTGTGATGATAGCCTTTGTTGTGCAAGTGTGGTATTTACGTATTCTGGCGTCTCGATAGAAGGCGGTTGACTTGTTGAACTTACTTGGACGTCTTTGGCGGTGATGGAGAATTCCACGGGTATGTTTCCATTTTGATTCTTGTCTTGTTGTTGATGTCACATGGACATGTCTGCCGTCTGATGGAGGCATGCGTGCGGCGGGTTGATTACCGATATATGGTTATTACTGCAACATGGGCGTGTACCTGACGTCTGATTCCGGGCATGGCCGTGCGGCGGGGTTGACCACCCATATATTGTTATTGAGGTTACATGGCATGTCTACACCGTCACGATTCCGGGGCATGTGGCCACGCGGCCTTATTATTGTTGCATCATGGACATGTCTACACCGTCGCGATATTCCGGCATGCGGCCATGATCACGAACATGATGGATGTTGTGGGCGTGAGACCCATAGTTATATTTAGTGGTGACTTTGAGGCGTGAGTCCACGACTTGGCTAACTTTTATGTTGCGTCTTGTATTTTGGTTATCATACATGTCTCCGCCTTTTTAGGCTATTATGATTTCATTTCTGATGTTGTGATTCACATACTTAGTACTGTTGTCTTGACCTCCTTGAAGTGCGTTAAATCCGCAGTAAGTACATCGATCGTGGATCCCGCTCTTAGGATCTCATTTCAGCGTGTTGGAAACTCCGTTCCTTGGAGGCTTATCTTTGGTATGTTTCCACTGAGTTGTAGGTTCTTGTACATTCGGGGTATGGCGGGAGCCTGTCCGTCATAGTTGTTGTAAATCTTAAGTGCATGCTTTGTTGTGGCGGGGTTTGTAAAAGGACAAGCTGCGTGTTTTTGTGTATATCAAGGCAACTGTTTTGGTTGCTTTGTTTATTTATTATATCTCTTGTTTCATGACTCGTGTTTTATTTTCCATTGGTTTTCTCGATGTTGTATCACTAGGGTGCCGGTAAGGCACGATGCGGGCCCGGTTCGGGCGTTACAAAGTGGTATCGAGCGATTAGTCCTCGGAAAGTGTCTGACGACCGTGTCTAGTAAGTCTTGATTATCGGTGTGTTGTGCACCACATCTATAATCGGGAGGCTATAGGACATTTAGGATTGGGTTCCATTCTTCTCATTACGAGATCGTGCCTTAGAAGCCGTGTTGTAAGTTGGACCCTCGGCGTGTTTCGTTTTACGATTATGCCTCTGCGAAAAGGCGAGGCCCGAAGGGCAAAGCGGCCGAGGCTGCTAGTGGGATTCAGAGAATGCGAGCGCGAGCTTGATCGAGACTGAGTAGTGCTTGACGGCGAGTTTTGCGCGCCGCCAAGGCCAAAGAGTTTAGAGCGCAGCGGTGGGCTGCTGAGACTCTGATGCACTGAGCCTCGGTCCACGATGCAGGCGGGAGATGGGTCATGAGAGATGGCCCGATTATTGGCGAGTTGTGGCGATATGAGATAAGTGGGCCGCAGCGATTCCATTCAGCGACTTTGTAGTGCGCGAGCGAGCGATTTGAGGCTACTGGATTTCCTTAGTTGTAGCACTTTGAGTTTTACTGGTCGAGGGAGGATGATCCGCAGGAGTTCATCCGTCGATTGCGAAGGATCGTCACGGGTGATCAAGGCTTGAGGCGAGTCGTGACATTTGGTTCGCATCGGTGCGTGATACCGCGATCGATTGGTTTGACTTCGTGGGAGCTCTCGGGGAGAGCATGCACTCGGCCGTTTGGGGCGAGTTTTGGGGCCTTCGGCACATTTCTTGCCTCCACAAATGAGGGCTCGGTAAACAGATTTTTGATGTTGAGGCGAGCGAGCGTCTGATTCGGGAGTACAATGTGAGTTCGACTCATTGGCGGTATGTTCCGCATTAGTAGCTAGTATGGAGGATCGAGTGCACCGATATGTTCTGAGGCTCGATGATTACCTAGCGAGAGTTGTTGGTGTTTCTCTTGCCGGGCATGGACATTGCGCATTCGAGCTCATGCACTTGGAGTGCGAGGCGCGAAGATCGACAGGTGGACCGCTTTCGTGAGAAGAAGGCGAGCGGCGAATATTTTGGCGACTTTCGAGGCGGACCGCCTCGGCGAGACTAGTTATGTACCTCCGCCATTGCAGTGGTCTCCGCGACGCCGGGACCCAGGATATTCGGGAAGCGGTCGGGGCTCCCGGGTTTGAATGTTCGGGGAGTAGGGTGTTGGCGGATCGATCACCTACCTCGGTGTGGTCGATGTGGTAGACCGCATTTCGGGAGTGTCGTAGTACCAAGGAGCTTGTTATTCTTGCGGCCAACGAGGCCATATGGCGAAGCTGTCAGGCGAGGTAGCGCTGTAGGATAGCACTGACTCTTAGGCGATTGCGGGCCCACGGTAGAGGTCGCGGTGGAAGTTCGATTTTAGCGGTCCTTGAACCGCCTAGTTTGGTATATCCTTAACCACAGTAGATACTTGTATGTATTGATGTTAATGATGTGTTAAGTGTTATGTTCGGATAGCTTTGTGCTATAGTGTGATTTGAAAATCTGGTTAGTGTGAGATGGAAGTGGTAGCTTAGCGATGTGTCCGTGTCGGAGGCGGAAGTTGGCGCTCTGATGGGTCGGGTTGGGGCCATGTTGCGGGCCAACCGCGTCCGTTCGAGGAAGGGTCAGCTGCAGGTGGTCGCGGTGGCGAGTCACGAGGTGCTAGGCCCAGTTTAGATGACCATCGTATGAGTTCATAGATATGTTCGACCGAGAATCGGTTCGTGAAGGCGAGAATGGCCTTAGAGAAATCGAGGTAGTAAGATGACCAAGTTTGGAGGTAGTAACTCCAAGGGTTGGAAAGCAAACGTTGCGGAGTGTGGTACGGATACTAGAAAGAGCTCGAGTGTTCGAGAAGGGTACGACGAGATAGGGGAGAAGTGAACGTGTGTGATCGTTTCTTTTGTGAAATGTAGGTGCGAAGGGAGTATATTTTAGACCTCAGGTAAGGGGTTTTTGTGATGATTAGAGGTGTTTCCTCGTTGACTTGGGTTTAAGTATTGGTGCGTTTGTTATTTTTATGGCCAGGTGTGGCATGATCGTTTCGTGCGTATAGCGATGAAGGCTATACTAAGCGCGTGTTTGTGTTGAGACTTGAGAAGGAACATTCGGGACGAATGTTTCTAAGGAGGAGAATGTTATACCGTATTTCGGAGTATGTACGTGGGGCGTCGTAGAAAATTTGAGCCTTAAGTTAGGCAAAGGATCGAATTTGGGCACAAGTGCGAATAAGTCGTTTTTCGACGAAAGCGTTTCCACGACTTTCGTAGGAAAATTCCGGCTATGTCATTTATAATTTTTGCGGATTTTTAGAGGCGAAACATTTTGGACCAACGGGAGGGTGACATGTGTCACCCTCACATTGAAGCAAATAGGGTGGCTTGGGCGATTGGGCGTCAAGAGGATTGGTTGGCCTTGGCGATTGGTCCCTCCTTGTGCCTTGTTTTGTGGCTTGTTTTGTGGAGTGTTTTGTGGAGTGTTTTGTGGGTGCACTTGGCTTGATCTTGGCCTTACACTTGCCTTGCACATGACTTGATCTTGGCCATTGGTTGGCTTTTGGTTTTGCTATAAATACCACTGGCTTGAAGACTTCATTCATCAAAACTTCCAAGTCTTGAAACCCTCTCCTCCTTCTTGTTGTGCTAGTAGAGCTTCCCCTCCCTCCACCCTTTTGTGAGGCCTAGTGGCCGGAGAGGGTACTACCCCTAGTGGCCTTGTGGCGAGCATACCCACGCGTTGGAGTGTTCTCGTGAGTACCACTTTGGTAGAAAGTTGTCTTCTAGTATTGTTATAATGCCCAAAATACCTTGGCCTTATACCTTGTTGTATTCCAAAGTTACCTCTATCGTAGAGCAGAAATACTACCTTTTAGTCTCAACCAAAACCCTAAGGAATCTTCATTGTTAGTTGAAGGATTTAAGTAGAAGTTGGATAGAACTTAAGGGTTGTTGGAGCGGGATGGAGCACCGGAGTTGGAGCTAAACATTGCTAAGGATCGACATTTAACTTGGATAATTATGGGCTTATCGAGGTAATTATCTTGTCCTCTATTGTAATTGGAAATTACATGTTTGTTAGAATATATAGTTGAAGTATACTATATATGGAACTATACTTAGTATTCGCAATGTCTTTTGACTTAAGCTGAAGAATAAAGAAAAGAAGCTGACTGTATTTACATAGGGGTGTATTACAGAGACTTGTGTAGAGTTCTTGAGTAGGATGGTGCACGTCAGGTTAGGCGTGTAACCCCCCCAGTTGGCTTGGTAGCGGCCTCGATAGAGGAGGAGATTTACGTTGTGGCGGGGAGGTCTTTGAATTTTACGTAGAAAGATAGAACTTGTGTTTTGGGGTTAATAGGCGTTTGTGACCTTTATAGGTGAAAGTACTAAGAGTAGCGTATTCTACTCGAGAGTGGAAAGGGCTAGCAAGGTTGTAGTACTTGGAGCATTTTGCTTTTGTCGATAAATCGTCGAGGTATGTGAACCTCTTCCTATCTCTTCTAGCATGATATGTGTGAACTATGTAGTGCGGTGACGTACGATGTGTTAAGCGTGTTTGATTGTTCTTAAAACATAAAGTGTTATAACGGCTTTATGGGAAGTTGGTTATAACGACTTTATGAAGGTAAGAAAATACTTTGTGGTTTTAAAAGGTAATCGATGTGAATTATAAGCGGCTAGTTATAATAAAGAACTTGATGTATTTCAAAAGATTTATAAATCGTTTTGGAAGGAGAGTAACACTTGGTTTTAAAAGGTTTTAAAAGAGTTATACTAGCTTTTTGGGAGTTAGGTATAATGTCTTAAGAGAGGTAAAGAAAATGGTTTCTTGATGTTAGAAGTTAAGAGACTTGATCTTATAAGATAAGAGACTTAACTTATTTGTTTTAATGTGAATGTTTGTGTGAAACCTCATTCGTGAGTAATGAGTACTTGGTTTTATTTAAAGGGATAATGTTTCTTGATTTGGAAATCGAATGTGTATCGACAGACCATCTGCAGCGTTAATAAAGGAAAATGTATTGAATAATGATGAATTGTATTAAAACCGGTAGAAACCTCCATCTGCATAGAAACTAAGATGAGACAAAATGATATACATTTTCTAGATCATGGTCTTTGTAATAAGAATGTTGTAAACAAGAATAGCCTACTCTCACGTGAGACATATATTACTCAATTGTTCTAAAGGAATCAAGTGATTAAGTTTGGGAACTATGAAACCATTTGAAAATGAGAAGCTTGAGTAATTGAAACTAGGCAAGCTGGAACTTAGGAAAAGAATGTTGTTACTTGATTTTGAAAAGGGAATGTGGGTTGGTCATTCTAATACTACGTATCGGGTGACTTTTATAAAAGTAATGGATCTCTTTTAAAAGAATTTAACGTACGTAGTACTTTATGGTTAAAACAAGGACTTTGGCATAAAATGAAAGTACTTTGAGTTTTTGTTAAACTTGCCTATGCTTGTTGTTGTGAAACTTGCCTATGCTTGTTGTTGTGAAACTTGCCTATGCTTGTGATGATAGCCTTTGTTGTGCAAGTGTGGTATTTACGTATTCTCGTCTCTCGATAGAGTAGGTTGACTTGTTGAGAACTTACTTGGGCGTCTTTGGCGGTGATGGAGAATTCCACGTATGTTTCCATTTTGATTCTTGTCTTGTTGTTGATGTCACGTGGGCGTGTCTGCCGTCTGATGAGGGGCATGCGGCCGTGCGGCGGGTTGATTACCGATATATGGTTGTCTTGCAACATGGGCGTGTCTGCCGTCTGATATTCGGGCATGTGGCCGTGCGGCGAGGTTGACCACCGATATATTGTTATTGAGGTTACATGGCATGTCTACACCGTCACGATGTCCGGCATGTGGCCACGCGGCCTTGTGTGTGTTGCATCATGGACATGTCTACACGTCTGATTCCGGGGCATGCGGCCATGATCACGAACATGATGGATGTTGTGGGCGTGAGACCCATAGTTATATTTAGTGGTGACTTTGAGGCGTGAGTCCACGACTTGGCTACTTTTATGTTGCGTCTTGTATTTTGGTTATCATACATGTCTCACCTTTTTAGGCTATTATGATTTCATTTCTGATGTTGTGATTCACATACTTGGTACATGTTGTCGACCTCCTTGGGCTGCGTTCATCTGCAGTAGAGTACATCGATGCGTGGATCCAGCTCTTAGGATCTCATTTCAGCGTGTTGGAAAGCTCCGTTCCTTGAGGCTTATCTTTGGTATGTTTCCCACAGTTGTAGGTTCTTGTACATTCGGGGTATGGCGGGAGCCACTGTCCGTCATAGTTGTTGTAAATCTTAAGTGCATGCTTTGTTGTGGCGGGGTTTGTAAAGGACAAGCTGTTGGGTTTTTGTGTATATCTTGAAGCAATTGTTTTGGTTGGCCTGTTTATTTATTATATCTCTTGTTTCATGACTCGTGTTTTATTTTCCGCTGGTTTTCTCTGATGTTGTATCACTAGGGTGCCCGGGGTAAGGCACCAGTAACGGGCCCGGGTTCGGGGCGTTACATTCTGTCCAAATTCTTCCGTAGAATGTAGGGACCTTGCACTTAGTTATTCTACGTTTGAAGCTAGAGATTGATAGACGTTTTATGACCTTATAGGATTGAAGTACTACGAGTAGCATATCCTACTTAAGGGAGATTGTACTGTGGAGCATTTTGCTTATTTTCGACAATCGTCGCGAGGTATGTGATTCTTCCTATCCTCTTCAGCATGACTATTTGTGAAATATATAGTGCGGTAGACACACGTGTGTTAAAGGAATTAAAATTCCCTTTTGTTCCTTGTCTTGATATGAAATGTAAATGTCCTGATTGTGTGAAAAAGGTAGTAAACTCTCATTCGTTAGTAATGGATACTTGGTTGTTAAAGGATAAGCCCGCTTGGTCGCATAAGGGCTTATAATTGTAATTGGTTGGTTTAAAACATAAAGTGTTATAACGGCTTTATGGGAAGTTTGTTATAACCACTTTATGTAGGTAAAAGAATGGTTCGTTGATTTCAAAAGATAAGAGACTTGACTTGTAATTGACCTAAATGGTGTTGAAAAGTGTGAAACCTCATTCGTGAGAAATGAGTACTTGGTTCTTAAAAAGAATAATGTCACATAATTTCGGAAATGGGAATAAGGATCGAACAAGCCAATGCAGCGTTAATAAAGGAAAGAAGTAATGACAATTTATCATGTTAAAACCAGTAGAAACCTCCATCTGCATAGAAGCTAAGATAAGACAAAATTGTATTACATTTCCTAGATCATGTCTGCTCTAATAAGAATTATTGTAATCAAGTTTTGATCTTCTTAAAAATCACAAGGAAAGGAACTCGATTTCTAAAAGAAAAGAGACTTAAGAATTTGAAGTGTTTTGTTTTAAAAGAAAGGCATGGTTTGTCTTGTATTGTTTTTAAACATAAAGTGTTATAACAGCTTTATGGGAAGTTAGTTATAACGACTTTATGGAAAATAAAGAAATGGATTCATTAATTGGATTTAGATTGGTATACTTGACGTTGTGCTAAAAAGTGTTTAAAGTGCTTGATTTAAACCTGAATGTGTTCGATACTGCGGGTGTTAGTATCGTGTGGTTTTTACGTAGAAAGAGGTCTTTGTTTTGAAGGAATGAAAGTACGTTGAACTGGCCTATGCTTGTTGTGATAGCTTTTGTTGTGCAAGTGTTGTATTTTTGTGCTACCGCGTCTCTCGTTGGAGGGCCGGCTATCTGGTTGATTGATGGACATACTGACACGTTGGATGGTCCACGGGTATGCTTCCACTATATCGATTCTTGATGGACATACTGACACGTTGGGAGGCCCACGGGTATGCTTCCACTGGGGATGTTATTATTGTTATTTGATTGGACATACTGACACGTTGGGTAGCCCACGGGTATGCTTCCACAGTGAGTAGTATCTTGTTATTTGATTGGACATACTGACACGATGGGTAGCCCATGGGTATGCTTCCACAGTGAGTATTGTTTTGTTTGTTGTCTAGACATACTGACACGTTGGGTAGCCCACGGGTATGCTTCCACAGAGATTATTATATGTTATCTCCTTTGGGCATACCGACACGTTGGATGGTCCACGGGTATGGGCCCACTAGGACGGTTCCAGGGCCATGCTTATGTCACGACCCGAACCCGGGCCCGTGACTGGTGCCTTACCCCGGGCACCCTAGTGATACAACATCAGAGTAATCAGCGGAACATAAAACACATACATGAAACCAATGTAAGAAGCGGTGAAATAAGAAGACGGCTAACCAAAAGCAGTTCTGTCGGTATATATAAATAACAATTTGAGCGATTACATCCCTTTCTACAACTCTGCCACGCGATTACTCTGACCTCTACGAATGATATGATAACAACGACGGGCGGGGCCGTCATACCCTGAATGTAAGCACCTACAACAGGGGACTATACGAGATAAGCCTCGGAGAAAGCGGAGCTTTCCCAACGTTGGCTGTGACCCTAAGAGCGAGGATCAACGGCGGTGTACCTTTACTGCGGCATGAACGGCCCCGAAGTCGATCTGGTCAAGTACAGTATGTGAAAGCGTAAAATATCAGAAATGAAATCATAATAGTCTATATAAAGCGAGAGACATGTATGATAACCAAACTACGATTCACAACATAAGCGATCATGTCAAGTATAAAGCGTGTGGGATACATTCCGGATGAACCGTGGTCGAGTGAAATACATTCCGGATGAACCGGTGGTCGAGTGAAATACATTCCGGATGAACCGGTAGTCGAGTGAAATACATTCCCGGATGAACCGGTAGTCGAGTGAAATACATTCCCGGATGACCCGGTAGTCGAGTGAAATACATTCCCGGATGACCCGGTAGTCGAGTGAAATACATTCCCGGATGACCCGGTAGTCGAGTGAAATACATTCCTTGCACAAAAAGTCTATCACACGCAAACATAGGTAAGTTACACATAACTTAAAGTACTTTCATTTTATGACAAGGTCCGGGTTTTAACCTAAAGTACTACGTCGTTAAATCCTTTTAAAAGATCCATTTCTTTTTCAAAAGTCACCGATACCGTAGTATAAGAATAGAGTGACCCACTGTTTAAGTAAACCAACCACGTTCTTTTAAAGTTAAGTAACAACATTCCTTTTTCCTAAAGTTCGGTTGCCTAGTTTGATTACTCAAGTCCCATTTTTGAAAGATTTCATTGTTCATAGTCTTAATCCTTTAAAACATAATTCTCTTTTAAAGGATTTGAGAAACATATGTCTTATATGTGAGTAGGTTATTCTTGTTTATAATCAATCTTATTAAGCAGCCATGATCTAGGAAATGTAATATCATTTTGTCTCATCTTAGCTTCTATGCAGATGGAGGTTTCTACTGGTTTAAATATAATACTTCATTTATTCAATACATTTTCCTTTATTAACGCTGCAGTGGTTTGTCGATACACATTCTGATTTCCGAATCAGTAAAACATTATTCCTTTTTTTTAAAAAAAACAAGTACTCATTACTCGCGAATGAGGTTTCACACAAAACTCATATTAATTCATTCAAGTCAAGTCTCTTATCTTTTAAGAATCAATAAACCATTCATTTTACCATTCTTAAGACGTTATACCTAACTTCCCATAAAGCTAGTATAACTCTTATGTTTTCAAAACCAAGTATTATTCTTCTGTTAAAAAATGATTCAGCATTCTTTTGAAATACCTCAAAATTCTTTATTATTACACATCAAGTCAGTTATAAGTCAAATCATTTACCTTTTAAAACCACAAAGCATTTTCTTACTTACATAAAGCTGTTATAACCAACTTCCCATAAAGCCGTTATAACACTTTATGTTTCAAACCAATCAAATACGTTTAACACATGTACGTCTACCGTACTACATAGTTATACACATATCATGCTAGAAAAGGTAGGAAGAGGTTCACATACCTCGCGATTATCGACTAATAGCAAAAGCGCTCAGTACCTCAAACCGTCGGCTACTCCTTAAGCCAAGTAGATCGCGCCACGCGTGGTACTTGACCTATAAGGCCACAAGGCGCTTATTAACATCTAGATCATATCGTAGAACATTCTACGAAAATTCGCGACCTCCCCGCAACAGCGTAAATCTCCTCTCTATCTGGGCGGCTACCAAGCCAACCAGGGGTTATCGACTAATCGGGCGTGCACAATACTACCTCACGTAAAAGCTACACAAGTCTCTTGTAATACGGTCCTATGTAATTACTGATTCGAGACTCTTCTTTCGAAAGGTTTCTTATTATTGGGCTTAAGTCAAAAGACATTGCCGATAACTACGTTCGATTCTATATATAGTATACTTCAACTATATATTCTAACAACATGTAATTTCCAATTACAATAGAGGACAAGATATTTACCTCGATAAGCCCATAATTATCCAAGTATAAAGTCGATCTGGGCAACGTTTAGCTCAACTCGTGCGCTCAACCCGCTCCAAACTACCGCCAGAAGTTCTAACCAACTTCTACATACTACTCCAACTAACCATGGAGATTTTCCTTAGGGTTTCGGTTTGGTGACTGACGGGAAGTATAATAGTATTTCTGGGCTTTTCGTATAAGTATAACCTTAGAATACTACAAGGTATACGGCTAAGGTAATTTGGGCATTATAACAATACTTTTGAGAGTATTTCTATACCACAAAAAAGGGTATAATCTGAAAACAACTAGGCTGGAGGAGGTACCCAGCTAGCACCATGAGAGGGGAGAACTCGCGGCCACGGGGGCGGGGGCTGGTGTTGGACGAGAACACATATAAGAGAGGGGGAGGATTTTAACACTTAGAGATTTGTAGAATGGATGAAGAAGTCTTCAAAGGGGGGGGGGGGGTATTTATAGGTCAAGCCATGGCTAACCAATGGCCAAGATCATGCCAAGTAGTAGGCAAGTGTAGGGCTAGGATTCATCAAAGTACAACTTATCCATCTACCAAACCTACCAACACAAAAATATCCTACCTACTCCACCTACCCAAATCGTCAATTCGCCCAACACACCAATGAGAGGGTGCCAAGTGTCGCCTCTTTTTGGTCCAAAATGTTTCGCCTCTCGGAAAAATCCGCAAAAATTGGAAATGACATAGCGGAATTTTCCTACGAAAAGTGAAAACGTTTCGCAAAAACGACTCTAACCGTGTTGTGAACAAAAATTAATTCGGCCAGCCTATTTAAAGTTCGAATTTTCTACGTGCGTCCTACGTACATACTGGAAATACGGTATAACGAATTATACCGAGGTGAGATCTTGGCATGCGGCCATTGTGCGGGTTAAATTCGGGTTGTATTTGAGTGATGATTTCACGGCATGAGTCCCTATCTTGATATGATTGCTTATATGTTATGGTCTTTGTAGTTTGGTTATCATACATGTCTCATGCTTTATATAGACTATTATGATTTCATTTCTGATATTTTTGATTTCACATACTTGGTACTGTTATCGACCCGCCGAAGCTGCGTTCATCTGCGAGTTGAGGTACATAACTGGCGATCCACACTCTTAGGATCATTGTTCGGTTCTCGGAAGCTCCATATCTCGGAAGCTTGTCACGTGGTACGGTTCCACAGTAGTAGACTTTTGTATATTCAGGGCATGGCGGGGCCACTGTCCGTCATTATGGTTTCAAAATTCTTAGAAGTGCATGCTTTGTTGTGGCGAGTTTGTAAGGATATGCTATTGAGTTTTAATTTATGTACAAAAAGGTAACCGTTTGGGTTAGCCTGCTTTCTTATTTCACTGTTTTCTTTCTTGAGTTTTTATTTCCGCTGGTTTTTCTCTGATGTTGTATCACTAGGGTGCCCGGGGTAAGGCACCAGTCACGGGCCCGGGTTCGGGTCGTGACAAAAGTGGTATCAGAGCAGTTAATCCTCGGAAAGTGTCTACCGACCGTATCCAGTAGTCTTGATTATCGGTGTATTTGTGCACATCTATAATCAGGAGGCTATAGGATATTTAGGATTGGTTTCCATTCTTCTCACTCTGAGATCGTGCCTTAGAGTTGTGTTATAAGTTGGACTCCCTCTGACGTATTATGTGTATACCAGTGATGCCTCGCATGCAACCGCGAGCCCGAAGGCAAAGCGGCGAAGGAGGCTGCGAGTAGAGCGGCGGTCTCTCACGAGACCACGGCTTTGAGCCTCGATCCCGGCACAGGCGAGAGGAGATGGGTTCTGAGGAGATGGCGATTATTGGCGTGATCGTAGCGAACACGAGGATAGGCGGATCACGGCGGATTCGGTAGTACCCATGGTTCACGAGTCGAGATAGTTTGAGACTACGGGATTTTACGAGTTGCGGCCACGAGTTCTACGGGTGAGGCACGAGGATGATCGCAGGAGTTCATCAAGCGATTCTGACGGATCGTAGGAGTGATCAAGGCTTGGAGACCGAGTCAGTGGTTTTGGGTTCACATCGGCTGCGTGATACTGCAGTCGACTGGTTTGATTCGTGGGAGCTGTCCCGGGGGGAGAATGCACCTCCAGCTGGTTGGGGTGAGTTCTCAGAGGCTTTCCTTGGCCATTTCTTGCCTCGCGGATGAGAGGACACGGCCGACATATTTTTGATCTTTGAGACAAAGAGGCGCCTGATTGAGTACAATGTAGAGTTTGACTCATTGGCTCGGTATGTCCCCGCTCTGGTGGCAGATATGGAGGATAGAGTGCACCGATATGTCACAGGACTCGATGACTACTTAGCAGAGAGTTGCACAGGAGTAGCTCTTCAGCCGGGCATGGATATTTCCCGCATCCAGGCTTATGCACTTGGGTGTGAGTAGCGTAGAGGTCGCCGGATTAACCAAGATCAGCAGAAGAGGGCCAGGACATCAGGGTCCTCTGGTGACCTTCGAGGCAGGCAGCCTCAGCAGCAGACTAGTGGTGTGCCTCCGCCAGTACGGAGTGCTCCGCCACAGTCTTCAGGACGTTCGGGAGATTCCGGAGCAGGTCAGGGCTCCAAGGTTTCAGGTTTTTGGGGGAGCAGGGACGTTAGTCAGATGGGATCACCCCTACCTCGTTGTGGTCATTGTGGTAGGCTCCATAATGGGGAGTGTCGTGCTGGAATGGGAGTTTGTTTTGCATGCGGCCGAGGCCATTTTGCGAAATTGTCCAACCAGGTAAGCGCGGATGTAAAGACTCAGCCTTTGGGATCAGTGGCTGATTCATCTCCTCCTTTTGTGCGCCGTGCAGGGAAGGAACATGAGTAGGACGACAAAAAGAGAAAGTGAAGCAGTAGTTATAGGTATATTCTTAACCCTCTAGAGACTAGTATGCATTGATATTAGGGTGATGTGTTAAGTGTTATGTTCGGATAACTTTGTGCTAAAAATGTGATTTAGAAGCCTGATTAGGGAAAGGGTAGATCTGGGGATGAGAAAATTTTGAACCTTAAGATTTATAACAATCGAGACCTTAGAGGTAAGGCCGACTAGAGTAAAAGATTTTTCAGTTATCTTCGTCGGAGTACATAGTACGGGGAGTGTACTCGGGTGATAAGTCCATGAGTGGTAGGAGTTTTTGTGATGTTAGAGATGATCCCTCTTTGGCTGGAATTTAGAGTTTTGCGTGGGTTGTATATTATGGCCATGAGTGGCATAACTGATTCTTTTGTGAAGTAGAGTAGTGAAGACTATACCGACGTCTGCGTTTTGGAGACTTAGAAGGAACATTCGGGACGAATGTTTCTAAGGGGGGGAGAATGTTACGCCCCGTAAATTCAAGGAGTTAAGATAAGAACATACCAAGGATTATAAGATTTGAAAGTTGAAAGATAAGTTGACAAACATGTGTTGGACGGATTTTGAGTTTACCTTGGAGTGTTGTACCCCAGTTGTTAAGAATTTCTAGGTGTTTAAAGAGCCTAATGTGTAGTCCGTTAAATCTAGTTTCCAACGCAACAAACCGCTAAATCGATAGGACATCGAGTCAAAAGTTATGGAAGTTTCAAGTTTGGTGCGTAGTCAGCCAAATCGCTTTGATTGAAGTGCAGTGCAGCCGGAATCTGAGCAGCGCCGGTTGTCTTGGGGTCGCGGGGTTTCAGCGCCGCGGCGCCGGAATGCGGGTGATTATTCTCTGAAGTGGAAGCGTCGCGGCACCGGCGGCGGGGCCGCGGCGCCGAGGCGGGATTTTCTGCGGTAAAGGCTGAAATTAGGGGATATTTTCGAAAAGGACCCATGGGAGGGGGACAAGTGTCCCTCCCATCCTTTTGACCTGGAAAAGAGCCCTATTTTAGGGCCAAGTCTTAGAAGACTTGGCCATTTCATTTCAAAACCCTCCCATGAAAAATCCTCTCCCTTCTCTCTTGATTTTTGAAGAAAACCTAGCCTAAGAGGAAATTGTTGGAGCGGCGGCAAGAAGGAAAAGTGTGGGTAAACTTGTGGGAAGCGCTGGTGGGCGATTTTGACGGAAAGAGGTGGAAGAAAGAGGGGCTTTTGTGGGCTATTCCTTAAGGTAAAAGTTTCCCTTTTCTCTTGGTTATGGTTATACTTGTTTAGTAGTTTAGAATGAGCCTGAGGCTGTTATATTTTAGTAGTTTACAATGAGCCTGAGGCTGTTATATTTTAGTAGTTTAAAATGAGCCTGAGGCTGTTATATTTGAGTAGTTTAGAATTGAGCCTGAGGCTGTTATAATTGAATAGATTTGGATCTTATTGGTTTGTTTTGTATTATTGTGGGGCGGAGTTTTACGCGTCCTGTAAAGGCGTGTAATCCCCTTTGTTGTGTGCCTTAAATGTGGCGTTGGTTATTGGAATTCGGCCTTGAAAGAGGTGGCATAGTTGGTAGAACAAAGGAAGTTATGTCCAAATTCTTCCGTAGAATGTAGGGACCTTGCACTTAGTTATTCTACGTTCGAAGCTAGAGATTGATAGACGTTTTATGACCTTATAGGATTGAAGTACTACGAGTAGCATATCCTACTTAAGGGAGATTGTACTGTGGAGCATTTTGCTTATTGTCGACAATCGTCGCGAGGTATGTGATTCTTCCTATCCTCTTCAGCATGACTATTTGTGAAATATATAGTGCGGTAGACGCACGTGTGTTAAAGGAATTAAAATTCCCTTTTGTGCCTTGTCTTGATATGAAGTGTAAATGTCCTGATTGTGTGAAAAAGGTAGTAAACTCTCATTCGTTAGTAATGGATACTTGGTTGTTAAAGGATAAGCCCTCTTGGTCGCATAAGGGCTTATAGTTGTAATTGGTTGGTTTAAAACATAAAGTGTTATAACGGCTTTATGAGAAGTTTGTTATAACCACTTTATGTAGGTAAAAGAATGGTTCGTTGATTTCAAAAGATAAGAGACTTGACTTGTAATTGACCTAAATGGTGTTGAAAAGTGTGAAACCTCATTCGTGAGAAATGAGTACTTGGTTCTTAAAAAGAATAATGTCACATAATTTCGGAAATGGGAATAAGGATCGAACAAGCCAATGCAGCGTTAATAAAGGAAAGAAGTAATGACAATTTATCATGTTAAAACCAGTAGAAACCTCCATCTGCATAGAAGCTAAGATAAGACAAAATGGTATTACATTTCCTAGATCATGGCTGCTCTAATAAGAATTCTTGTAATCAAGTTTTGATCTTCTTAAAAATCCCAAGGAAAGGAACTCGATTTCTAAAAGAAAAGAGACTTAAGAATTTGAAGTGTTTTGTTTTAAAAGAAAGGCATGGTTTGTCTTGTATTGTTTTTAAACATAAAGTGTTATAACAGCTTTATGGGAAGTTAGTTATAACGACTTTATGGAAAATAAAGAAATGGATTCATTAATTGGATTTAGATTGGTATACTTGACGTTGTGCTAAAAAGTGTTTAAAGTGCTTGATTTAAACCTGAATGTGTTCGATACTGCGGGTGTTAGTATCGTGTGGCTTTTACGTAGAAAGAGGTCTTTGTTTTGAAGGAATGAAAGTACGTTGAACTGGCCTATGCTTGTTGTGATAGCTTTTGTTGTGCAAGTGTTGTATTTTTGTGCTACCGCGTCTCTCGTTGGAGGGCCGGCTATCTGGTTGATTGATGGACATACTGACACGTTGGATGGTCCACGGGTATGCTTCCACTATATCGATTCTTGATGGACATACTGACACGTTGGGAGGCCCATGGGTATGCTTCCACTGGGGATGTTATTATTGTTATTTGATTGGACATACTGACACGTTGGGTAGCCCACGGGTATGCTTCCACAGTGAGTAGTATCTTGTTATTTGATTGGACATACTGACACGATGGGTAGCCCACGGGTATGCTTCCACAGTGAGTATTGTTTTGTTAGTTGTCTGGACATACTGACACGTTGGGTAGCCCACGGGTATGCTTCCACAGAGATTGTTATCTGTTATCTCCTTTGGGCATACCGACACGTTGGATGGTCCACGGGTATGGGCCCACTAGGACGGTTCCAGGGCCATGCTTATACCGAGGTGAGATGCCGGGGCATGCGGCCATTCTGCGGGTTAAATTCCCGGATTGTATTTGAGTGATGATTTCACGTGCATGAGTCCCTAGCATGATATGACTGCTGATATGTTGTGGTGCTGTAGGTTGGTTATCATACATGTCTCCTGCTTTATATAGACTATTATGATTTCATTTACGATATTTTGATTTCACATACTTGGTACTGTTATGCGACCCGCCCGGAAGTGCGTTCATCTGCGAGTTGAGGTACATAGCTTGCTGATCCACACTCTTAGGATCGCTGTTCGGTTCTCGGAAAGCTCCATATCTCCGGAAGCTTGTCCTGTGGTACGGTTCCCTGAAGTAGTAGACTTTTGTATATTCAGGGGCATGGCGGGGCCCTGTCCCGTCATTATGGTTTCAAAATTCTTATAGGTCTGTAGCACTGTTGTGGGCAGAGTTTGTAAGGATGTAACTGTTCAAGTTTTAATTTATGTACAAAAAAGTAACTGTTTGGGTTAGCCTGCTTTCTTATATCACTGTTTTCTTTCTTGAGTTTTTATTTCCGCTGGTTTTTCTCTGATGTTGTATCACTAGGGTGCCCGGGGTAAGGCATCAGTCACGGGCCCGGGTTCGGGTCGTGACACATCCGTCCACCGGAACATAGCTACCTTCTGAGTCAGCTTAGTCAAATGTGTTGAAATGGAAGCAAACTTCTCCACAAACCTCCGATAATAACCCGCAAGGCCCAAAAAGCTGCGCACCTCCGTTGGTGTAGTGGGTCTGGGCCAAGTCTTGACTGCCTCAATCTTTGATGTATCTACCCGAATACCATCGGCCCCGATAACATGCCCTAAGAAAGCCACTGAAGCCAACCAAAACTCGCATTTCGAGAACTTGGCATACAACTGCCGGTCCCGGAGGACTCCCAATACCGTCCTAAAATGATCTGCATGTTCCTGCTCTGTGCGCGAATAAACCAGGATATCATCAATGAATACTATAACGAACATATCCAAAAATGGCTTGAACACCCGGTTCATCAAATCCATGAATACTGCTGGGGCGTTGGTTAACCCGAAAGACATCACCCTGAACTCATAATGCTCATACCGGGTCCTGAATGTAGTCTTTGGGATATATGCCTCTCTAACTCGCACCTGATGATAACCAGATCGCAGGTCTATCTTGGAGAAACACCTCGCACCCTGCAACTGGTAAAACAAATCATCAATCCTGGGGAGGGGATATCTGTTCTTGATAGTTACCTAATTCAGCTGCCTGTAATCAACACACATACGCAGCGTCCCATCCTTCTTCTTTACAAACAACACTGGCGCTCCCCAGGGAGAAACACTTGGCCTGATAAAGCCTTTCTCCAGCAAATCCTTCAGCTGGTCTTTCAATTCCCTCAACTCGGAAGGTGCCATCCTGTATGACGGAATAGATATCGGTCGAGTGTCTGGCGCCAAATCAATGCAAAACTCAATCTCCCTCTCCGGAGGAATGCGGAAGATTCGTGCAGGAATACGTCGAAAACTCTCTAACGACCGGGCGGCGAAGGTCGGTATCTCACCTCGATGTCGAATACCCGAACCATATGGTAGATATACCCCTTCCGCACCATCTTCCTAGCCTTGAGGTAAGAAATAAACCTACCCCTCGGCGACGTAGTATTCCCCTTCCACTCGATAACCGGCTCACCAGGAAACTGGAACCGCACCAGTCTCTCTCTACAGTCCACATTGGCATAGCAGGACGCTAGCCAATCCATACCCATAATTACATCAAAGTCCGTCATATCCAACTCTATCAAGTCGGCTGAGTCGACGGTATCATAGTCACCGGGCAAGCCTTATATACCCGGCTACCACCGAATCACCTCTGGCGTAGCCACTCAAAGGTTTTATGGACTCGGGCTCTATCCCTATTCTACCAGTAATATGAGGAGATATATAGGATAAGGTAGAACCTGGATCTATCAAAGCATATACATCACAACATGAAACCAATAGTGTACCTGTGACGACATCTGGCGATGTCTCCTGGTCCTGACGGCTGGACATAGCATAGATACGATTACGAGGACGCTGGGCCCGGGACCCTACCACGACCCTGCGCGGCTGCTGGTCGTGAACACCACGCCTCCGGGCGAATCTCTACTGAAGAAGAAGATCCAGCCACTGACCCTGTCGGCTGAGCCATAACATTCTCGCCGCCTCTAGTCGGACAATCTCTCCTCAAATAGCCTTGCTGGCCACAAGAGTAACAAGTTCCTGGAGGAACACGACATCCCCCATAATGGCAATCTCCACATCGGCCACACCGAGGTATAGGTGGTCTCATCTGACCGAGCTCGTCCTCCGAGAACCAAGCCACAGGACCGCTCACGCCTCAATGCCTGTCGTCCGGAAGATGGTGGAGGAGCGCTCTGAACCGACTGAGGTGCAAATCCGGTCTGCTGCTGAGGTTGTCTACTTCGAAAACTACCAGAGGATCCTGCTGTCCTGGCCCTCTTCTGTTGATACCTGTCAATCCATCGGCCCCTGCGTTCCTCACACCCAAGTGCATATGCCTGTATGCGGGCAATGTCTATGCCCGGCTGAAGAGCTACTCCCGTGCAACTCTCTGCCAAGTAATCGTCGAGCCCTGTGACATAGCGGTGCACCCTGTCCTCCATGTCTGCTACCAAAGTGGGTACATACCGATCCAACGAGTCAAACTCTACGTTGTACTCCCGGACCGTCCGCCCACTCTTCCTCAGTGTCAAAAATCTATCGGCCCGAGCTCTCCTCATCTGCGGAGGCAAGAAATGGCTAAGAACGCCTCGAGAACTTCGTCCCAAGCAGTGAGCGCATGCTCCCGGGATAGTTCCATGAATCATACCGATCCAACTGCGGTATCCGCGGCCGATGTGAACCCAATAATACCGACTCTGTCTCAAGCCACGATCACTCTCGCGATCCGTAACGATCGGATAAACTCCTGAGGATCATCCTCAGGCCTCGACCCATAGAACTCTAGTGGGCTGCAACTCAGAAAGTCCCGCAGTCTCAAGCTATCAGATCTGGGGTGGGCCACGGGTACAACTGGAACCGCCTCCGCTCGTCTCTTGCTAGCCACGATCACGGCTAATAATCGGGCCATCTCGCGTAACCCGTCTCCTCTGCTCCGGTGTATGGCGGGGGCTCAGTATCGCGGTCTCGATGGCGGCTGCTGCCCGAACTCTCTTTGGGGGTGGCGACGTCGTGGAACTCGCCGGCCGAAACACCATCTCTGGTAAGGACTGGGTCTGTGCCCTCGTGACCCTCTGTGTCCTACTAGCAGCTCCCTCAGCTGCCTTGCCCTTCTGGGCCGCGGTTGCCTTGCGTGGAGGCATAACTGATACATAAAAATATGTCAAAGGAAGTTCAACCTATAACACAGCTCTATTGCACGATCTTAGAGTGAAAGAATGGAAACCAACCCTAAATATCCTGTAGCCTCCTGATTATAGATGTGGTGCACAACACACCGATAATCAAGACTCTACTAGATACGGCCTGTAGACCCTTTCCGAGGATTAACTGTTCTGATACCACTTTTGTCACGACCCGACCACGGACGTGGATCGTGCTACCGGGCACCCTTGTGATACAACATCAGAGAAAACAAGCGGAAAAATAAACTCACAATAAGAACTCATATAGAATATAAGCAGGCTAACCCAAAATGGCTACCTCTAAACATAACAAAGCTGAACAGTTACATCCTTAACAACCCAAGTTATGACAGGACTACAGACCTCTAAGAATGCGTAAACACTATTTGGACAGGGCCGTCATACCACGAATGTACAAATATCTACAACACCAGAGAGAACCGTACCAAAAGTCGAGCCTCCGGAGAAATTGAGCTTCTGACAACTGAGCAAGATCCTAAGAATGAGGATCCACCACCTGCTTACCCTTACCTGCGGCACGAACGCAACCCCCGAGGAAGGGTCGATTACCTGATATGTACCAAGTATGTAAAA
Organism: Przewalskia tangutica; assembly: GCA_029844215.1. Lineage (NCBI taxonomy): Eukaryota > Viridiplantae > Streptophyta > Magnoliopsida > Solanales > Solanaceae > Przewalskia > Przewalskia tangutica. Next base: position 103,007,057 of record CM056726.1, read on the forward strand.
CTAGAAAATCGTATTAATATCATAAGTCTAAAATAATTTGGAGTCATGGAAGAAAATCAAAATACGATTACTGTGCCTTACTAACAATGAGAGTAACAAGTATAAACTTTCTTTGCATAAAAATAGGAGGCTCGTGATCAAAGCAGGTCTCCCGCCTGTAGTATCATTAAGCGATCCTACTCGCAGGACTATTTCACCCGCATAGGTCCCTGTGGACCGCATAAGGTCATCACCTCGCATGGGACTATTTCACCGCGTGAGGTCATCCGCCTCGCGTGGGACTATTTCACCGCGTGGGACTATTTCACCGCGTGGACCGGTGGGCCGCGTGAGTACAAGCGCGCCTTCGCGTCATGGGTAGCAAATCCATGGCATAAATAGTAATAATAATAATAATACATAAATCAGACAACCTATCATACATAACATAAGCGCTACCGGCTTATCATAACGTAAGCAAGTTAAGAATATCTCCTAACTTCTTAATAACATTTCTAGTACATCCTCTCATTTTAGTTACTAAAGGCACTACATGTCATTTTAAAAGAAAATCCGGGAATTTAACCCAAGTACCACGTTCCTTAAACCTTTTAAGAAAATGACTCCTTTTTATGTAAAACTCCCAAGATACTAATAACCGTAGTATCAAGTCACGACAACTTTTCAAAACAAGTCACATTTATCTTTAAAAATACAATAGGCTTCTAAATCAAGTGACTTCATTTCTCTAAAAACCTTAGGCAATTAATGCCTTAAAAACAATTTGTCTTTCACAAATTCAAACCATTTATTCGTACTTGTTTTACTTTGAGTAAACCTTTCTTTGTTAACCTTCCATAAAGTCAATACAACCAACTTCCCATAAAGTCGTTATATTACCATTATACACTAGTTAAACACATCTCCCTATATCCAAGGGACTTATACTTTTATACGAAACAAGTATCATATACTTCAAACACTCAAGTCCCTTAACTTTAAGACTTAAAACATCATTAAAACAAGTAAGGGATACCAAAGCCTTTGTACGTCTACCGTACTACATAGATACAATTATTCATGCTCAAGAGGTAGGAAAGTTCCACATACCTCTTCGGGTCAATCCACTTGCCAAGTCGAACTACGCGCGTGTCGTCAACCTATAATGACCATAATACGTTTATTAACCTCTAGTTTCAATGTAGAGTATTCCAAGTTCAAAGTTACTAATTTCTATGGAAAATCGGGCAGCATTTCCTTTGTTTCTCCATACTTTTCCACCTTTATCAAGGCCGAATTCAACATCCAAATGTCACATTTAAGGCCCAACAATCCAATCAAAACAAAGGGGATTACACACCTAATCTTGGATGTGTAAAATTCTGCCCCACAATGTACAACAACTAACTTAACAAGTTTAAGGTAGTATTTTGGCTACAACATGCTCACATAACCTTCTTAACCAATTCTTTCATATCCAACCCATATTTCTTACATGCAATTTATCTAAGAGTAATATTTTCAACTACAAATTCTTTCTTCTTCACATGCAACACCAAAAACCAACAAAGAGAGAAGGAATCGTTACCTTAAAACTTTAGCCAAATATTCCAACAAATTCGCTAGCCTCCTTTCCACAATCACCACCACAATAACTCCTACAAGCTAACCAACAAGCTTCCTTCTTGCCACACTTTCAGATTTTCCTCAAGCTTAGATTTCCTCTTGAAATTCTAGAGAGAAGGGTGTTACACCCCGTAAGTCCAGGACATGTTTAAGAGAATGTACCTAAGGAACTCAGGACTTGAAATTGGTACGAAAGGAAGAATTGTGTTTCCGACGGAAAATCTTCCGAACGTCGGAAAGGAAAAATGTTCGTTGAGGAGAATTGGATTCTCAAAATGCATTATTTGAAGAGTATGGAACTTATTATCATTATGGAAATTTATTTTTTACGGATTCGGTCATGTGGGGCCCACCTGAGGAATTTTACGTTTTGCGGGGCCCACGAGGGTTACAGAATTTTATGGACGAATGGGAGGGCGACACGTGGCACCCCCCCCCCACATGGTGTTGGATGAAATTTGCAAGGTTAAAATGGTCATTGACCATTGAAGATGATAAGTCTTGCTAGCTTGATAATATTGACCGTCGAGCATCCACTTGGCTATTTAATTAATGTTCTTCATCCTAGCCACACATTTGTTATAATCTTGACCCTTCATTGTGTTTTATATACACACTAGTGCAAGACAAGGTCTTCCACACTTAGAAAAAAATTAGAGAAGCTTTGTGCTAGCCATGTTGCTCTCGGCTTTAGGGAGATTTCCACACAAAAATTTTTGCAATTGTTGTCCATAATTCACAAGACTTTGACCCAAGGTCCCTAAGGGTATTGTAAGGATATCTCAATAGAAAGATTTCGGAAAAACGGCGTTTTCACGTTAGTCGCAAGGCGAAAACTCAAGGTTTTCTTCAACTTTGAAGTTGGAAATAGAAGAGGAGTTTTTCACAAGCTTCTATGGGTTGCAAATAGCGGATTGGAACGTCAAGAAAAGGAGTTGGAGTTGCTAAGGATCGACTTAGGGTTTTGGATCATTTTGAGCTTAAGGAGGTAATAATCTCCGTCTTGCTATTAAAATTCAAGATTTCATGTTGTAGTAGTTAGAAATGATCATGTGGATTATATTATGAAGAATGATATGTGTTTTGGAATATTTGGATGGAATCCGAAAGTTGCATGATTTAGCCTTTAAGATTGTAATTCAATTTAGTTACTAGTTTAGTCGTCGCATGTTATCTAAAGAGTTGATTAAGGTGGTTATAATTGCTAAGTTGTTTATGACTATATAACATGTTATACCTAAGAAGTTGGATTGAAAAAGAATTGGAAAAGGACTTTGTGTTGTTGTATATGTTTAGCCAAGAATGGCTTTAAATATGGAACTAGTTTCGTATTAATTTGTGGGGCGGAATTTTACACGTCCTGTTAAGGCGTGTAATCCCCTTTGGTTAGCTGAATTGTTAGGCCTTAAATGTGGCGTGTTTGGTTATTGAATTCGGCCTTGAAAAAGGTGGCAAAGTATGTAGAAACAATGGAATAGCTATCAAGGTTGAAGAACTTTGGAGCATTTTGCTATTTGTCGATAATCGTCGCGAGGTATGTGAACCTCTTCCTTATTTTGACATGATTCTATGTATGGAATATACATGTAGTACTATTTCATGATTCCTTCTACTCTTAGAAGTTAAGAGGTATATATGTTGATTTACTCCACGTAAAGGTTATGTCTAAGTTACCCTAAGTTCTTACCAAGTCTTATGGGGGATGTTGGTAAGAGTCGTTAGGAGGTATTTTGGAGCCAAGTTGACTTGGCTAAGTTACGACACAAATGAGAATAAGAATCGAACAAGCCACTGCAGCGTTAATAAAGGAAAATGTAATGACAATCAATTGAGTTAAAATGAGTAGAATTCTCCATCTACATAGAAGCTAAGATAAGACAAAATTGTATTACATTTTCTAGAGGATGGCTACTCGATTAAAATCGTTATAAATAAGTATAACTTGTTCACAACGCACCAAAGTATATGTTACTTAATTTATAAGAATTTACGTATGAAGTTTTAAGACTATGAACCTCAAATTTTTAAAAGGTTAAGGGACTTTATTTTTCAAGTTATGAGACTTGATTCTTAAAGGAAGAAATGAATTGATTTAAAAGTATAGAATACTTGATTTGGAAAGAATTGATTTCTTGCCATTTTAAAGATACGAGACTTGATTTCTAAAGTTAAGGAAGCTTGATTTCAAAAGTTAAGAGACTTGAAGTATTTTGCAAGCTATGTGATTTGATTTGAAAATATAAGTCTCTTGGTTATAAAAGGAATGAATTTGTCTAAGACATAAAGAGTTATAACGGCTTTATGGGAAGTTGGTTATAACAACTTTATGGAAGATTAAAAGAATGGTTTTTTTAGTAATGTAAGCAAAGAAATGATTTGAAATAAAGAAGGGCAAATTATTTTAAAGGTACCAATTGCTTAAGGTTTTTAAGAAAGAAGTCACTTGATTTAGAAGCCGGTAAATGTATTTCTAAAAGGTATTGTGACTTGTCTTGAAAAGTAGATATGACTTGATACTACGGTTGTTAGTATCTTGGAAGTTTTATTTGAAAAAGAGTCATTTTTAAAAGGAGTAGAGGTACGTAGTATGTTGGGTTAAATTCCCGGATTTTATATGACTTTATCGCGTCCCATGAATGGGCCGGGAAGTATACCTTTATGGGCAGACTATATGACTTTACCGCGTCCCAGGAATGGGTCGGGCAGTATACCTTTATGGGCAGACTATATGACTTTACTGGCGTCGAGAATGGGCGGGCGGTATACCTTTATGGGCGGACTATATGACTTTACGCGTCGGGAATGGGTCGGGCGAGATACCTTTATGGGCAGGCTATGTGACGCTTACGCGTCGAGAATGGGCGGGCGATACCTTTATGGGCAGACTATGTGACTTTACCGCGTCCCAGGAATGGGCCGGGCGGTATACCTTTATGGGCAGACTATGTGACTTTATCGCGTCCCAGATTGGGCCGGGTAGTATAGGCGTCCCTCCATAAAGGGTCGGATTATGTTATGCAAGGTAAGTAAGTTATATGGTAATGAACTTGACGATTTTCCTAAGTATGTACGTAAGAAAGTGACTATAACTTTTATTGAAAAATGGGAAAAGATAATAAGGTACGATTAAGTTCACGAGATGGTAATGACACGGTAGGATCTGGTATGTACCCTTTTTATACTTGCCTCTGTCATTCTTTTGTACAGTTATGATTTGTTTATTGTACCTAATTTTCGTTCCATATTCAAATTTTTGTTATCGACCCGGGAATGCGTTCATGTCCGCAGGTTTAGGTACACATTTGTGGATCCGCGAGCTTAGGATCCTGGTTCAGCATTTGAGATGGCTCTAATGTTCCGGAGCTTGTCGTCATGGTCATGTATATTCAAGGGTACGGCGGGGCCTTGTCCCGTCATAGTATTTGTCCAAATCTTAGAGGTTTGTATTCATCTGTGGGATGGACTGGCTAGAATTGTTTTTACAGTGTTAAACAGTGTAGACCCTTTCGGGAAATTTTTATGTTATGGCAGCCTTATCGGCTTGGCCTTAGTTTTTGATAAAAGAAAAAAAAGTGTTATTTATCTTCCGCAGTTTATTATGTTGTATGAATAGAAGGGTGCCGGGTAGGGCACCGATCGCGGCTTGGTCGGTCGTGAAAAAAGTGGTATCGAGCGATTAGTCCTCGGAAAGTGTCTACAGACCGTGTCTAGTAGAGTCTTGATTATCGGTGTGTTGTGCACCACATCTATAATCAGGAGGCTGCAGGACATTTAGGATTGGTTTCCATTCTTCTCACTCTGAGATCGTGCGATAGAGCTGTGTTGTTAGGATCGTCTCTCCCTAACGAGTTATGTTGATTGCAGCTACGAGAAAGGCAGCTGTGACCCAGGAAGGACTATGTGGATTGCGTATCCAGGTTGGTAATGATTGTAGTATAGTTGGTATTGTGACATACATCTATACGGAGTTATGTATGAGGGTCAGACGCGTGTTGCCTAGAATGTTTTTAGATTACCAAGAGTTGGTAAAGACTAACTAGATACCGGGAAGGTATGGAACCGTTAATGAATTCTCGCCAAGGTCTTGTGTTTTATTTTGAGATAATTGGGAAAGGATGAGGTCATCTGCAGGCGGTGAACCCTTAAGAAGTCATGTTAAGAAACTTAATGGAATACCATGTTAATATATTAAGCTACGTGGTAGGCTTAAGAGAATTGTACGGATGAGGTCCGTATTGAGTAAGTAATGGTTGTGACCGAGACAACATGATTATAGTATTATGAGAAGTTATTGTACCCGTTTACGGGGGGGGGGGGGACTGGTAAGGTAGTCTTCGAGCATGGAAATTGCGAGCCTAAGAATATTGATGACCGCTGAGACCTTAGATGTACAAGGTCTTCTCGGGTAGAAAGATTTATTATACACCAAGAATAAGAGTTAAGTGCGACGGTGGGACAGGGTGATGACTGTGCGGGTCGCCCATAGCTGAAATAGAGTGGGATCAGTTGGTAGTAGTTAAAGCTCGTGGCAGTCACGCAGTGCAAGGCCCAAGTCTAGTTAATTGTTTTACGGGTTCGTGGACGCGTTCCATCGGAACCAGGTCGTGAGAGCCGGAAATGGCCTTATCTTGTTTAGTAGAGTGACTCCAAAAGATTGGAGGCCAGAATCGGTATGGGGGTTATGTAAATATGCTAGTATGAGTTGGAAGTACGGAAAGAGTGCGACCAGTAAGAAGGATAGCAACCAAGTGTAAAGGAATAGAGCCTGAATCCATAAGAACCTTTCGAGGTAACTACACCCGTGAGTGTTTGGGGTGGTAGCTGAGCGGGTATATGAGAATTGCCCGGTGATTATACAGTCGTCAGACCCTAGTAGACCTAGTAGAGACGATTACGACAAACTTTGAGGTCATTATGAGTATGGACTAGTTGGCTTTGTGAGTGCCAAGGTTGACATCTTAGTATAAGTATTGTTATGTGGCCATGGGTGGCATATGTAGTATGAAGGGTGCAGTAAAAGGTGACTATGTCGCTATCTAATTAGATTGGACTCCGAAAGAACATTCGGGGACGAATGTTTCTAAGGGGGGAAGAATGTTTCTAAGGGGGGAAGAATGTTACACCCCGTAAGTCCAGGACATGTTTAAGAGAATGTACGTAAGGAACTCAAGACTTGAAATTGGTACGAAAGGAAGAATTGTGTTTCCGACGGAAAATCTTCCGAACGTCGGAAAGGAAAAATGTTCGTTGAGGAGAATTGGATTCTCAAAATGCATTATTTGAAGAGTATGGAACTTATTATCATTATGGAAATTTATTTTTTACGGATTCGGTCATGTGGGGCCCACCCGAGGAATTTTACGTTTTGCGGGGCCCACGAGGGTTACGGAATTTTATGGACGAATGGGAGGGCGACACGTGGCACCCCCCCCCCCCACATGGTGTTGGACGAAATTTGCAAGGTTAAAATGGTCATTGACCATTGAAGATGATAAGTCTTGCTAGCTTGATAATATTGACCAAGTCAACTTGTCCACTTGGCTATTTAATTAATGTTCTTCATCCTAGCCACACATTTGTTATAATCTTGACCCTTCATTGTGTTTTATATACACACTAGTGCAAGACAAGGTCTTCCACACTTAGAAAAAAATTAGAGAAGCTTTGTGCTAGCCATGTTGCTCTCGGCTTTAGGGAGATTTCCACACAAAAAAAATTGCAATTGTTGTCCATAATTCACAAGGCTTTGACCCAAGGTCCCTAAGGGTATTGTAAGGATATCTCAATAGAAAGATTTCGGAAAAACGGTGTTTTCACGTTAGTCGCAAGGCGAAAACCCAAGGTGTTCTTCAACTTTGAAGTTGGAAATAGAAGAGGAGTTTTTCACAAGCTTCTAAGGGTTTCAAATAGCAGATTGGAACGTCAAGAAAAGGAGTTGGAGTTGCTAAGGATCGACTTAGGGTTTTGGATCATTTTGAGCTTAAGGAGGTAATAATCTCCGTCTTGCTATTAAAATTCAAGATTTCATGTTGTAGTAGTTAGAAATGATCATGTGGATTATATTATGAAGAATGATATGTGTTATGGAATATTTGGATGGAATCCGAAAGTTGCATGATTTAGCCTTTAAGATTGTAATTCAATTTAGTTACTAGTTTAGTCGTCGCATGTTATCTAAAGAGTTGATTAAGGTGGTTATAATTGCTAAGTTGTTTATGACTATATAACATGTTAGACCTAAGAAGTTGGATTGAAAAAGAATTGGAAAAGGACTTTGTGTTGTTGTATATGTTTAGCCAAGAATGGCTTTAAATATGGAACTAGTTTCGTATTAATTTGTGGGGCGGAATTTTACACGTCCTGTTAAGGCGTGTAATCCCCTTTGGTTAGCTGAATTGTTGGGCCTTAAATGTGGCGTGTTTGGTTATTGAATTCGGCCTTGAAAAAGGTGGCAAAGTATGTAGAAACAAAGGAAGTGTTGTCCGATTTTTCGTAGAATTTAGTCACCTTGCACTTAGAATATTCTACGTTCGAAGCTAAAGGTTAATGGACGTATTATGACCATTATAGGTTGAAGTACTAAGTATAGCGTAATCTACTTGAAGGATGGAATAGCTATCAAGGTTGAAGTACTTTGGAGCATTTTGCTATTTGTCGATAATCGTCGCGAGGTATGTGAACCTCTTCCTTCTTTTGACATGATTATATGTATGGAATATACATGTAGTACTATTTCATGATTCCTTCTACTCTTAGAAGTTAAGAGGTATGTATGTTGATTTACTCCACGTAAAGGTTATGTCTAAGTTACCCTAAGTTCTTACCAAGTCTTATGGGGGATGTTGGTAAGAGTCGTTAGGAGGTATTTTGGAGCCAAGTTGACTTGGCTAAGTTACGGCACAAATGAGAATAAGAATCGAACAAGCCACTGCAGCGTTAATAAAGGAAAATGTAATGACAATCAATTGAGTTAAAATGAGTAGAATTCTCCATCTGCATAGAAGCTAAGATAAGACAAAATTGTATTACATTTTCTAGAGCATGGCTACTCGATTAAGATCGTTATAAATAAGTATAACTTGTTCACAACACACCAAAGTATATGTTACTTAATTTATAAGAATTTACATATGAAGTTTTAAGACTATGAACCTCAAATTTTTAAAAGGTTAAAGGACTTTATTTTTCAAGTTATGAGACTTGATTCTTAAAGGAAGAAATGAATTGATTTAAAAGTATAGAATACTTGATTCGGAAAGAATTGATTTCTTGCCATTTTAAAGATACGAGACTTGATTTCTAAAGTTAAGGAAGCTTGATTTCAAAAGTTAAGAGACTTGAAGTATTTTGCAAGCTATGTGATTTGATTTGAAAATATAAGTCTATTGGTTATAAAAGGAATGAATTTGTCTAAGACATAAAGAGTTATAACGGCTTTATGGGAAGTTGGTTATAACAACTTTATGGAAGATTAAAAGAATGGTTTTCTTTATTAATGTAAGCAAAGAAATGATTTGAAATAAAGAAGGGCAAATTGTTTTAAAGGTACCAATTGCTTAAGATTTTTAAGAAAGAAGTCACTTGATTTAGAAGCCGGTAAATGTATTTCTAAAAGGTATTGTGACTTGTCTTGAAAAGTAGATATGACTTGATACTACGGTTGTTAATATCTTGGAAGTTTTATTTGAAAAAGAGTCATTTTTAAAAAGGAGTAGAGGTACGTAGTATGTTGGATTAAATTCCCGGATTTTATATGACTTTACTGCTTCCCATGAATGGGCCGGGCAGTATACATTTATGGGCAGACTATATGACTTTCTGCGTCGGGAATGGGCGGGCGATATACCTTTATGGGCGACTATATGACTTTACGCGTCGAGAATGGGGCGGTATACCTTTATGGGCGGACTATATGACTTTACCGCTTCGAGAATGGGCGGGCGAGATACCTTTATGGGAAGGCTATGTGACGCTTACGCGTCGAGAATGGGCGGGCGTTATACCTTTATGGGCGGACTATGTGACTTTACGCGTCGAGAATGGCGGGCGGTATACCTTTATGGGCGCACTATGTGACTTTATCGCGTCCCAGTTGGTAAGGCGATATGGCGTCCCTCGTAAAAGTCGGATTATGTTATGCAAGGTAAGTAAGTTATATGGTAATGAACTTGACGATTTTCCTAAGTATGTACGTAAGAAAGTGACTATAACTTTTATTGAAAATGGGAAAAGATAATAAGGTACGATTAAGTTCACGAGATGGTAATGACACGGTAGGATCTGGTATGTACCCTTTTTATACTTGCCTCTGTCATTCTTTTGTACAGTTATGATTTGTTTATTGTACCTTATTTCCATTCCATATTAAATTTTTGTTATCGACCCGCCGGCTGCGTTCATGTCCGCAGGTTTAGGTACACAGTTGTGGATCCGCGAGCTTAGGATCCCGGTTCAGCATTTGAGATGGCTCCAATGTTCCGGAGCTTGTCGTCATGGTCATGTATATTCAGGGGTACGGCGGGGCCTTGTCCCGTCATAGTATTTGTCCAAATCTTAGAGGTCTGTATTCATTTGTAGGATGGACTGACTAGAGTTGTTTTTACATTGTTAAACAGTGTAGACCTTTTCGGGAAGTTTTTATGTTATGACAGCCTTATCGGCTTGGCCTTAGTTTTTGATAAAAGAAAAAAAAAGTGTTATTTATCTTCCGCAGTTTATTATGTTGTATGAATAGAAGGGTGCCCAGGTAGGGCACGATCAGCGGCTTGGTCGTGACAAAGGAGAAGCTTTAGCTTTAGAGAGAGAAGGACTTGAAGAATGACCAAGTCTTCAAGACTTGGTCAATAAGTAGTGCATGCAAAATCAGATGGGGGGACACTTGTCACCCTCCATGACCTCTTTTAAAACAAAACAATTCAGATTTTTCCACTCAACTTCGCAGAACCGCCTCGGCGCGCGGCCTGCGATCGGCGCGGCCTGAGCTCTGCCAGCCCTCGAGAACATTCGGCGCGGCCAGCTTCCCGGCGCGCGGCCACGCTTCAGCGAACACTCGGCTCTTACGGCGCGCGGCCTGCATCCGGTCTGCGGCGCATGGCTCTGGCGAAACATATTTCTGTCCGACTGTGCACTGAACTTGTAACTCCTATAACTTTCTACTCCGATGTCCCATCGACGAACGGTTGGTTGCGTTGGAAACTAGACTCAACGAAATACGCACTAGGCCTTTGAAACACCTAGGAACCCTCAATGTAACGGGTCATAACCCGCCCCAAAATTTGACCAAAAACCCGTCCGAAACAATCCGTCAACCTATCCTTCTAAAATTTAAGTCTTAATCCCTTTCGTACGCTCTCACACGTATGGCCAGAACTATGGGGTATAACACTTCTTATGTACTTTAAACGTATTTAGACACTCTTCATTTAATTCAAACACATCACCATTCATTAACAAGGAAGAAAGAGGCTTTGAAATCTTTGAGAAGTCCTTGATGAACCTCCTATAAAAACCAGCATGCCCAAGGAAACTTCTAACCCCTTTTACTGACATCGGAGGTGGTATATTTTCAATAACTGAGATTTTTGCTCTGTCTACATCGATTCCTTGGCTGGAAATTTTGTGGTCAAGGACAATACTCTCTTTCACCATAAAGTGGCACTTCTCCCAATTCAGCACCAGATTGGATTCTTCACACCGCTGCAACACTGCTTCTAAATGCTTCAAACACTCATCAAAAGATGACCCAAACACAGAAAAATCATCCATGAAAATCTCCACCATGTCAGAAAAAATAGCCATCATACAGCGCTGAAAAGTGGCAGGTGCATTGCAAAGACCAAATGACATTCTTCTAAAAGCGAACGTACCATAGGAACATGTGAATATGGTCTTCTCTTGGTCTTCTGGTGATATTTAAATTTGATGATAGCCAGAGTAACCATCCAAAAAGCAATAATAGTTGTGCCCAGCAAGTCTATCAAGCATCTGATCTAGGAAGGGCAAAGGGAAATGTTCTTTCCTGGTTGCCTTGTTCATCTTGTGGTAGTCAATGAAAATCCTCCATCCTGTAACTGTTGTAGATGGAATCAGCTCATTCTTTTCGTTGGTTACCACAGTCATACCACCCTTCTTGGGCACCACCTGCACTGGACTCACCCATGCACTATCAGAAATAGGGTAAATTGCCCCAGCATCAAGCCACTTCAAAATCTCCTTCCTTGCTACCTCCTTCATGGTTGAATTTAATCTCCTTTGTGCCTCAATGGAGGGCCTGCTTTCATCTTCTAGGCGAATCTTGTGCATCACTGTAGAAGAATTTATCCCTCTAATATCTGCTAGTGTCCACCCAATAGCAATCTTGTGAGCCCGTAGTACTCTCAATAATTTCTCATCCTCCACTTTCAATAAATGAGCTGATACAATCACTGCTAAGGTATTATCCTCACCTAGATACCTATAGTGCAGATGATCTAGTAAGGTCTTCAATTCTAGCTCAGGGGCTTTCTCTATGGAAGGTAATGGTCTTTCTGGCATCTTCCCTAGCTCCAAAAAATTTCTCTTATAGAATGGCTCACCGGAATCCAGCCAATTCGCATATTCCACCAACTCTGTATCATCACCGGCCTCCTCATCATATTGTGTCAGCACCAATTCAAGAGCATCAGTATCCCTGAAACTGTTCTCAGAAACCGTTTCTTCAATCACATTAATATCATAACTATCACTAGCTCTTGGGTAAGTTGTGGCCCTGAATACATTGAAGATCACCTCTTCTCCCTGGACTCTAAGTTTCAATTCACCTTTCTGAACATTAATGAGTGCATGTCCTGTGGCTAAAAGGGGTCTCCCAAGGATGATGGGCACAAGTTTATCTACCTCCATGTCTAGGATAATGAAATCAGCAGGGAAGATGAACTTATCTACCTTTACCAACACATCTTCAATGATGCATCGAGGGTGTACTATTGAACGATCAGCTAGCTGCAAAGCGATGGTTGTAGGTCTTGCTTCCCCTACTCCAAGTTTGCAAAATACAGAATAGGGCATCAAATTGATACTAGCCCCCAAATCACATAGAGCCTGCAAACATTCATAATTCCCTATAGTGCAAGGGATGGTGAAGCTTCCTGGATCCTTCAATTTCTGGGACAACTTTCTCTGCAAGATAGAACTGCATTCTTCGGTTAGTGCCACTGTCTCATATTCCTTTAGCTTCCTCTTTTTAAAAAGGATCTCCTTCATGAACTTAACATAACTTGGCATTTGTTCCAAAGCCTCAGCAAACGGAATGTTGATATGCAACTTTTTGAAGACCTTCAAAAACTTAGAAAACTGCTTGTCAAGAGAATTTTTTCTAAGTCTCCGGGGGTACGGAATTCTGACATGAGATGCATCAATTACTGCTGGTGGCACTTCCTTAGACGCATGATGATTATTAGTAGCCTCTGCCCTTTCGGAATCCATTAACTCAATTGGCTCGCCCTTCTCCTCTACAGATGGTGGTGGTGAACTCGATTCAATTTGTTTACCATTCCTCAAATTAATGGCCTGACACTGCTCTCTTGGGTTCACCACGGTATTGCTAGGGAGGTTCCCTGACTCTCTATTGTTCAGCATGTTCGCCAGCTGTCCCACCTGTGTCTCCAAATTTCTGATGGATGACCTAGTCTGTGTCATGAACTGGGTCTGAGAATTGGTGAGAGTCAACAAAGCTGCTTGCAGTTCATTCTGCCCTGGTTGTTGAACCGTGGTGCAGGTGATGTGAAAGCGAGCCTTGAGCTCTGTTGTTCTTCTTTGAAGCGTCACTGTATAGGCAGGTTGGCCTGCTGATATTGCTCCTGAAATTGAGGCTGCTGCGGCTGGTTGTTTATCCAAGAAAAATTAGGGTGATTCCTCCACCCTGTATTGTATGTATTGGAGAACGAGTTGTTGTATGGACGCTGAAAATTTCCCACATCTTGCACTTGAGCTTGCTCCATAGGGATGTTGTTGGGATCCACTGCTACGCATCTATCAAAAGTATGGGCCCCCACAAATCTCACAACCCACTGGAGTCCGAACAACATTAACGGACATAGTACTTTGCTGCAACTGCTTCGTCAAAGTGGTAACTTGAGCAGTCAATGCAGTAATAGCATCTAAATCATGAACCCCGACCACTTTCCTGCTGTTCAGTGCTCTCTCATCGGCCCCCTGTTGATTGTTTGTGGCCATGTCCTCTAGCAAGTCATGTGCCTTATTGGAACTCTTTCTCATGAATGTCCCTCCTGCTGCAGCATCAATAATGGTACGAGTAGTACCACACAACCCACTGTAGAATATGTGGAGCAACATCCACTTCTCAATCCCATGATGCGGACACTTTCTCTGCAAATCATTGAACCGCTCCCACGCATCATAGAGTGACTCACCATCCATCTGATAGAAAGTATTTAACTCTCCCCTGAGTTTTGCTGCCTTCGAAGGTGGGAAGAATTTTGCAAGGAACTTCTAGGCTAAGTCTTGCCATGTAGTGATGGAGTTTGTTGGCAAAGAATTTAACTAACTCTTGACTCTATCCCTGAGTGAGAATGGGAATAGCCTCAATCGAATGACATCATCAGTAACACCATTATATTTGAACGTAAATTAGCAATATGCATATATGGGTCTTCAGACGGCAACCCCCCGAACTGGACTGTGTTCTGAACCATGCTCAGAATGGCTGGTTTTATCTCAAAATTATTGACTTCAACAGTTGGAAGCCTGATGTATGTTTGCAGACCCGTGACAGTAGGTAGAACATAGTCTCCCAAGCTCCTCTCTGCAGGACGCTGGACTCGCTCTATTAAGTCTGCTCCTTCGTTCAAAACATTGTTGTTTTGTTGATTCTCCATTGCTAGCAAGTCATCAATTTTTTTGTTCTTCCTGTTCTGTTTGCAAGTTTTCTCAATCTCCGGATTCAGAGGTACAAGTGTGTCTGCTCCTATTCTGCTTCGCATAAAACAAAGTTCCCTGAGGTTGATCAACAATAAGACAAACATATCAAGGCACAAATGTGCTTTTTTTTAAAAACAAATTAGAAATAAGATTAGATAATTTGATATTGATAATACACAAGTTCCTGGAAACGGCGTCAAAAACTTGTTGCGATAATTCTATATGCTTACGCAAGTATACGTATCGCTCAAGTAATATAGTCTATAAGACCGAGTTATCGTCCGCAGAGACTGGTTTATCAATTACCGAATATTTAATCTATGGTATCTATTTAGTTGACGTTCTGTTGATTGAATTTATGACTAAGAATAAAATTATAGTAAATTGCATGAATTAAACTAAGACTGATAATACTTATGGGTTTTAAGCAGTTATGAAGGAAATAGGGCTTCCAATCTCCTCAACTATCCACTCTTTCACTTGTTAATACAACGCTACTGACTTTTCTTCTTCTTATTAAGATAGCAGGTTAACGAACATGTTCTATATTCCGGTTAGGACATATAAAAACTCAATCTTATGCAGAAACATTCTATATTTTATGATAGATTTTACCACACAGAAGGATTAAGAACAATAACCTTAATTACTACACAAGTATCAGAGTACTTTCGTCCATGATTTTAACCTATGTCTAAACAACTATAGCATATTCAAATTTCTCTTTTCAGGTTCTGAATTAAAATCATATAAGTTATGACAATTAGTGATCAGTTAATTATCATACAATAATAATGAGTTGAATAGATCTTAGCAATTGATGAAGAATAAAACAGTAATCAATGCATTAACTATATGAAAGAGTTTCAAAAAGATTCGATGGAAAACCCTACTAAAGTAATTAGCTCATAAACATCGTCATGTCAAGAACTAAATTACAATCCAACATAAACTGAATAAAAATAAAAGACAAGAAAAAGCACTTGAACAAGTCGTCTCCAATCTTGTGTTGCTCCAATTCTTGCCTCCTCCAAAGTATGGTGTGAAATAAGACAGGGTTTAGAGTATTTATATCTGAGAAAAAATATGTTTTGGACCCTTTTAACCCTGTCTAAATTCGACCCAGAACTGGAAAAACCGCGTCGGCGTCGTGGCGCTGCTGGCTGGCGCCACGGCGCTGAAACTCATGCAGCTTCTCTGGACTTTTGGCGCCATGGCGCTGCACTCTGGAGCCACGACACTATGCTCGATTTTCTGGGTTTTTCATGTTTTCTTCCATTCTTCTCATGGCCTTCCTTGGTTGATTACTTGGGCTCATGTTGCACATTTCCATCCTCAATATTGGCCATTTCATCCTCCATTATGTATTTACTCTTTAGGAGCGCTGTGACTCAAAAGAAAGAAACACAAACGAAAAAGGGAAAATACTTAACTAAAAAGCACTCAAACGAGTATATAAAATACACTCTACAACAACTTCTTAGGCCAGGCCCAACAACCAATGTAGGCAATAACCTAGTCTTCTTGGGCCTAGACTGCAACAGACCTTCACAACAGCAGCCCCACCAACCCCCACAGATATCGAGACAGCAATGCATACTATTGGGATAAATCCTTCGGATGTAAATTGGTACATGAATACCAGTGCTACTTCTCATATGACATCCGCGCAAAGTAATCTCTCGTCTTATTTCAATTTGAGAAAAAATCGTGGCATAATTATTGGTAATGATCATTCAATTCAAATTCGTGGTTATGGTCACACAAATTTGTCTCCCCCTAAACCCACCTTTAGCCTTGAAAAATGTCATTCATGCTCCTCAACTGATTAAAAAAATTTGGTGCCAGTTAGAAAATTTACAACTAATAACTCAATTTCTATTGAATTTGATTTATTTGGATTTTGTGTGAAGGATTTCCAGACGGTGATGCATCTAATGAGATATGATAGTCGGGGCCAGTTTTATCCTATCACGACCACCTTCACCACAAATCAAGCCACATAATCAACTTTTGCAGCTTTAGCACCTACTTTATGGCATACTCATTTGGGTCATTCGGAATCATCTGTTTTTGACTCCCTTAGACAAAATAAATTTATTGAGTGTAATCAAACTCATTTTTCTAATGTTTGTCCCTCTTGTCCTCTCGGAAAACATGTTAAATTGCCTTTTGTTGCTTCTAATTCGAGTATTATATTGCCATTTGATATTATCCATATTGATCTTTGGACATCTCCCATTTTGAGCTCTTTGGACCACCGTTATTATCCATATTAATTCTAGTATTATATTACTTTTCTGGACATTTTCGTTATCTAAAAAGTCAAGTTTATTCACTATCATTTAAAGCATTCATCCGTTTCAATTTGAACGGGAGGTTAAGAACATGCAATGTGATAATGGAAGGAAATTTGATAATGGGCCATTTTGAAATTTTGTAAGGTTAATGATTTATCTTTCCGTCTCTCATGTCCACATAATGCATCACAAAATGGGAAATCTAAGAGAAAAATCCGAACCATTAATAACATTGTTCGTACATTACTAGCCCATACATCATTACCGCCATCATTTTGGCATCATGCATTACACATGACAACTTACCTTCTCAACATCCTCCCGAGAAAAGAATTAGCCTACCAATCTCAATTCAAAATTCTTTATAAAAAAGACCCATGTTATTCTCATCTTCGGGTATTTGGGTGTTTATGTTATCCTCTCTTTCCCTCCACTACCATAAACAAACTTCAAGCCGATCTACCCCATGTGTCTTTTTGGGTTACCCATATAATCATCGTGGTTATAAATGCTATGATTTATCCTCTAATAAAATTATCATTAGTCGCTATGTCATTTTCGATGAAACTCAATTTCCGTTCGCTAAGTTACATAGTTCAACGTCCCATTCTTATGATTTTTTGAATGATGTGTTTTCACCTTATATAATCCACTATTTGACCACCTAACTAATACAAAAGATCACTAACAATATTTACCAAATATATTTACATATATTCTAACAAAATTAAAATCAAGCTACACGCTTGAGCGTTAATTTTATGCCGTAGCTGGTAAACATCCAAGCTTAACCAATATTTCGTTCTTTATTTTAGTGCTAGAATGACTCCTTCGGCGCCTGATTATAGAGTTTAAGAATTTTTGGTATTTTTATGCTGCGGTGGAGTCAAAATTATTACTAAGGGGTTCCAAATATTAGGAAGTAAGCACGTGATAAAGAAAAAGATTTAACATTTATTATATATATATACATAAAAAATAATTAACCTAGTATATACATGATAATTTTTCGGCGAAAGAGGTTCAGATGAACCCGTTGTGTCCTAGCTCCGCTCATATTTTCAGGTGTGTGAATATGTTGAAAGAGTATTACACACAACAATAGCACTCCAATTGTCTCAAATTAGTTGTTTTGTTTCATTTTTCGATAGTCAATGTATGTAAACTTAAACCAAGATTTAAAATACATTTTTCACCAAAATAACATAAAAAAAAGGTGTATTCTATAGTACTTTTTGTATAATTTCTGAATATCTAAATTTAATTGTAGAAATATTGAGTTGATCTAATTTAATTACAAACATGAAAATTAATTTGGCTCGGTGAGAGTATTGTTTAGACATCAGAAATGGCATCAGTGCTCCACTTCAAGCTCTCACGTAGTCACGTATGCCTAATAAGCTATGAGATGTGCGAAATTGGTTTTGAATCCAAGCGCAATTGAACTCCGTTTAGTAGCACCCGAGTCATGTCGAAGCTTTCTTTATGTCATTTTTCGGTCCTCGTGTACACTTTCCGTAGTCATGCCGTGCGTTCGAAAACGAAACAAACTTATCCGGATTCATTTGTACCAAATCTATTTTATTTTCTAAATTACGAATCTCATATTCTAAAAAACATTTATCTATAAATATCATTTTAGCCTTGATTATATAAAATCCATTTTCACTGAAAATTATAGTATAACTACAATAACATATAGTATTATGTACTTACTGGTTCTATATATAATATACTGTATATGTCTGTAAATTAATACTGAGCTATGGCAGTTCACCATTGTCCACTTGTGAGACTCAAAACTTTTTGCAGATCTTAGGTTTCAAATCAACGCATGAATAAAACGTTTTGGTTTTTAAAACCTAAGGCGGTAGATGGCCTTTGGTTCTAAAACCATCATGTGTTTGAAATTGTTCAAAATATTTGAATAAATTGCTTTGGTTAATAAAATAAAGAAACTTAAATCATTACAAAAAATATTTAAGTCCAAAATCAACTTTGATTGAAAGTAATTCTTCCGTAATAAACTATTGCCTCTATCCCAACTCAAAGAAATTTGACATGATTCGAAGTCCAAAGATATTGCCCGCATCTGATTAACAAGTGAATTTGAATCCCAATTTGTTAGTTTTTACATTTAATAGAAGTATATAATAATTCCAGAAAAAGAAGTACACTAACAGTTTTTATTAGTCAAATGTTCTTTTGCTTAATTAAAGGGCATCCCCTTCTACTGTCTCTCCTACCTGCCGCGAGTAAATAGGTTAAGCGCGTGTGAAAGGGTGTTCGAGATTATAGCATGTTACATGAAAGTGCCTTTCTTTCATATCTACGATTTTTTTTTTTATCTTATTTCGTTGTGTTAGCTATTACTTTATGTTGTTAGAATACGATATCATTGCGTATTTTCTTTTACTATCTGCGTGTTCACAATGCTTTAATTTCTCCTCAGACCTCAAGTATGTGTACATTCTACCCTCCTCAGACCTCAAGTTGTGAGATTTCACTGGGTTGTTGTTGCTCGCATCGATCGGACTCTGACAAATTAGGGGACAGAAAAAATAACTTCTTTCTTTAGATTACCTTATTATTCGAAATAATGGAAAAATGGCCTAGCTTTCTTCCACTCGTGGGGGGCGGGCCTTTTTAAGCAAAAGGTGATCGGGGTAGCCGCGAAGACCTATTTCAATGTCATAAGATCCACCTCTTTGCCCCGTGGAAAAATATACTCCGAGATTTTAGATTTATTTATATGAAGTATGAAGAAAAGGGACGGTATGGTCCTATTTTTTAAAAATTATTTAACAAAGTGTTTATTTTTGGAAGGGCAAGATGCAAATATACCTCTCAATTTTGCGATATAGAGTAGATATACCCCTCGTTAAAAAAGTGGTACATATATACCCTTGTCGTTAACAGATGATGCAAATATACAAATCATTACACAAATAGTGCAAATATACTTTTTTCACTGACATATTTTTTTTTAAAATCACTCGGCTTATTTTTAATTTAAAAAAATGTCACGAGGCTTTAAAAATGTATACCTATTTTTTAAAAGCCATGTGTAATATTTTTTATGGTGGGTCAGGTTCGTTTAAAAAAAAATCTCTGTGACTTTTAAAAATAAGTCTATCCATTTTTATGTACAATGGATGAACTTTTTTTAAAGTCACGTGACTTTTTTTAATTAAAAAATAAGCTAAATAATTTTTTTAAAAAAATATTCTACTAGCAAAATGATATATTTGTACAATTTGTGAAATGACATGAATTTATATACATCAGTTTTTTAACCATGAGTGTATAAGCTATATATCACAAAATTGAGGAATATATTTGCAGATTTTCCCTTTTCGGAATTAACTTCCACAAACCAACCCAAAGAGCAAATTTAAACACTTTAACACTCTTAAATATACATCTACAACCACTTTTATCCATAACAATGCATATATTAGACACTCCAAAATACATTACAATGGAATTTAACATTCATCATAATATCGTCCAATTTTTTTTTCACTATAAAGTATTTTGTTCTTACAGGAGAACCTAATGTTGAATAATGATTTAGCATCCAAGCTATTGGTTCCATTGTAATCTTTATTAGCGTATAAAATACTCAAATCGAACTTAGGCAAAGACAGTAGCTTAATAGTCATCTCCGCCGTAGTCATCATCATCGTCGGCGAGATCCTCCTCCACTTTCTCCGCCGCATCTTCGGCTATTTTGTCCTCCAAGTGGTCAATACCCTCCGCCAAAGCTAGTCCACCCAATGCCCCTGCTACTGCACCCACAGCCAATCCTGTCCCCATTCCAAACTTGCTCTTCTTCTTCTCCTCTTCGTAACCGTACCCGCCCATTGGCTGCCCGTAACTTCCCTCCCCGTATGCTGGCTGTCCGTAACTGCCTGCAGCTGGCTGCCCGTAACTTCCCAGGGCAGGCTGCCCGTATCCTCCCTCGCTATAAGGCGGAGCTGTGGTGCTGTTAGGAGCACCATAACCTCCGCCGTAATTATAAGGCTGTGAGGGGGGAGGTACACCATACGGAGGTGCGTAGTATGCATCCCGTGCACGGTAGTGCGGCTCTCGTACAGTGACCTCAACTTCTACCTTTCCCTGAGGGCGGCCAGAAAGGCGTTTGAGCTGGAGCGTACCGCCTATGCCAACTTCGCTAAGAGGAATCTTAGCGGATCCTATGAGAGGCTTGGTGTCCTCTTCGGCATTCGCATGAACGATGTCGATATACAGGGTGGAATCATCGATCGGAGAATTCAAAGGAACGATGAGTTTTTCATTCCAATAAGGCGATGTATCGCCGTCTTCGTCCACTTTAGTGGAGCATTTAGCGTTTGGATCAACCCAAACAACTGCGTATGGCTTCAAGGATCCATAACGCCAATTGATATTCTTCAAATCCTTGGCTGAGATTATTTTCACTTCAACTTCATATCGTGATCCCATTTTAAGATAACTCTGGACGGAACTTACTATATGTGCTGACTGCTGAGAGACAATAGTTAGGTTAGGTAGCAATGTGAGCAAAAGATGATTCTGGAGTTGAGTATTTATAGCACGTAATCTGGTTGGTTTTATTGACATTTTATGAAAACCATCAACCAATGGATTTTCTTTTGTCCGAAGTACCATTGGTGACCTTAGGCTGTTTGAACTTTGAACCAGTGTGCACGGAGGTCAAATAAGTAATTATGAACTATACGTGACAAAATATTTTTTGTAATAATTTTAGAGCTTTTAAGAATTCAATTCAAATTATAGTTTTTTTTTTGTTTTTTTTTAGTTTTCTATTCGGTATCCGATATCCGTATTGAAGTTAGATTAATTCAGATTTGTGACACTTATGGCTCAGTTGGGGGAAACGCTCTCTACCAAAGATTTTTTTATATCAAGATTCAAAATTAAGACTTATGATTAAGAGAGAAATAACCTCATCTGGTGGATCACATCCGTTCCGTTGAAGGTAAATTATGGAGTAGTTGCTAATAAAAAGTAAAATTTTAGACCCTGTATCCTATCAATAACATTATATAAAAAGGTTGAGAGATTATCTTTTATTGTATCAATAAGTGTAACAACTTTTTTAAAGTATAAAAATCGAATGATTTTATTTTTATGCGCATCTTTTACATTGATTCTTCAACATTATTAAAGTAAACTTAGGTTCTTCGGGACATAATCTGGTAAGGCAGAGTGGCTTATAAGACGCCTTCGATACATGACAATGAGTTCGATTCCATGACGCAAAGAAATTCTGCATGTTGAGGAATTTGACTTTGTCTCATTGATCAGTTGTACGCTCTCAGAAACTAACCACTAGAGTACATTTCGTGATTTACTGGTGATGTTGTTGAAGGACCGGTGTCATCACCTCGAGGACGTCTGGGTAATATCAGTGAGTAGTCAGACGCAAGTCTGGAAACCTCAATTATAAAAAATAAAAAAAAAAGTAAACTTAGAAGAGTAGGCCAAATTGGGAGGTGGCATGAAACGTGTTGGAATAAACAAATAAAAGAAAGCTAGAGGCAGGTATTAGGTAGGCTGGGGGAGAAAGTATTTGTGGAAAATGAGTTGTACTGGCCACAGGCTTTATCCAACCGCCGCGACCAATAAGGAATCGTTTTGAGTTATACAAATATTAATAATATATAAATTAATTATGAAAAAATATATTATTTTATATCGATATCTTTTATACTATATTAAGTAATACGTTATGAACTTTTTCATATATATATATTAGTTATGCAGATTTTTAAATTTCAAACCAAACCGTATTAAATGTGTTGAATTTAATACATAGCAAGAGAATGATATCAAACATGGTAAAATATTACTTATGCAAAATTTAATACATGAATAACTTAGCTCTTAACCAACTACCAAACAATCCCTAAAAAAGGTTAGGGTGAATGGATAAAATTCTCCAATTCTTAATGGGAGATATCAGTTTTGATTCTTACAAAGATTTTGTTAAGAAGTGTTTTTCTACTCAGGGTGAATTCGAATTAATTGGTGCCTCACATTAGTTGGAAAACCCAAGAAACAAATCCTGAGGGAAGGTTGTTTTTGACAGTGTCACTTTGTAAAGTGAATTTGATTTGAGTTTTTCCTATAAAAATTGTGATTCCAGATACATGGTATGAACACGAATTTCTTTATTAATCTTTTCTCACTGACGTTTTCTGATCATTTGTTTGTTTCTATTAAAAAAATTGACTTGAAAATTAAAGCAAAAATAAGATGGAGATGTCATGTGAGGGAAAAAAAAAGGAAACGCTAGTATTTCTAACAGTGGTTCGTGATCAAACAAATAAATATTGAAACTTTCGGTAGGTGGATGTTTTCCAATTATTTTTTTTAAGAAAATGTTATAAATTTCTTTTTGGTTTTCTACGCCAAACCCCCCCACACTCCGAAAAGTTTTAATTTCTTTAAAAAAGTTTTTTTTTTGGTTTTTTACACCCCTCCCGGCTACCCACCCGACCCCACCTCACCTTCAAAAATGTTTTTTTAAAAGAGTTTAAATGTTTTTTATTTCTAGATCATCCACTAATCCACCTGCCCACACACCCCACCCCCCGTGTCCCGCATCCCTAGCCCCTCCCGAATTTTCTAGTTCATACATTTTATTTTACTTTTATAAAAAAAAAATTGGTGTGTAATTGGTTGTGGTTGTGTGTGTGGGGGTGGGGGTGGGGGTGGGGGTAAGAAGAAAATTCTCATTTTCTTGTAAAATAAAATATATGAAATAAAAAATTGAGATGGGGAGGGGGGTTAGGTGGAATGGCGGTGCGGTGTGGGGTAGGGTTGGTTGTGGTGGTATGTGTTAGGGGTGGATAAAGAAGAAGTGTGTTCGAGTGTGGTGGGTGGTGGGTGGTGAGTGGGGTTGGTGGTGGAGGGTGGGAGGTGGAGGTGTGGATTAAATAGGACTTGTGTGAGTATTTTTTTCAACAATATTTTTTATTAAGCAACCGAACATAAGAAAATAAGTATGAAATTCACTTATTTTTCAAGAACTCATTTTTCAGGAAAACAATTTCCATGAAAAATGCGTTCCTCCGTACAGAACACACCCTTAGTATTGCAAATAGAAAAATAAACATTTGGCCCAAACAAAATCGTGCTGCTAGCAACGTCCAACAACGAATAAAAAATTACGACAAAAGTAGAGTTCGTTTCCAATGATTTTAAGTATAAATATGGAATTAAGAAAACTAAAAAAAGGATCTCACCCCTCGATCAATTTTACACTTTATTTTTTTTTCAATGTCTTTCACTAATCTCATTTTGAACTAGGAATGGGAGATGTCACAAAAATTTAACACTTATTCGACTTTAAATAAGGAAAAACTTGCCATGTGTGGTTGTATCGCGCTGGATTTCTTCAATCCTAAATTCCTATAATTTGTTGGATATCAAAGACACGAGGAGAGACAAAGATGGAAAGAAAAAATAAATGGAAAATACAAAATAGATGCATAAAATATAAAAGGAGTAATATTGAAGCTAAATTGGCTTTAAATTTTGAATAAAATTAATGGAAAAGTTTAAATATGAGAATAAATCAATATGATTGTCATGTTTAAGAATTTAAATAGAAACTAAAAAGAAATAAAATGTGTACTCAACAATAGGATGATTTCAATCCTCGAGTAAAAAGTGTGATTAACAAAGAGAATTCGGTGGTTGTAATTTTTAACGTCTATAGTATTAGCTGAAGAATTAAACTTATCTACTTGTAAGTTGTTGAAAATTTTACTAATGTGAGATTGAGTTTATTTTGTCTTTAATGACTTAAACACGTGGGCCCCGCATGTCGAAACATCATTTCTTCACACATGCCTAATTTACGAAGTGAGTAGATGATGTTAGTGTCAAGTATCATCAAATTTCATTAAGCAATGAAAGAGATATTGGTACACAAAGTAAGGTGTTTGAGACATGAAAAGATTGAGTGAATCTCCCTCATTGGTAGAAGAATGAGAGTTTATGCATTACATAAACTCTAAGTTTGAGTAAGGGTTTGGGACCCCAAGGGGTAACCCATGTGTTTAGAAGGGAGTGGACCTAAGTGAGCTTAGATTCAGGGCTAAGCCCCACACGTGCGCCGCCGCCCGCCCCTCGGGTCATGGGCTAGAACTTTCTTTTTGGTCCATGAAATATCAACTATTTACATTTTGGTCCCTGAAGGTTTTAGAACGTTACAACGGTTCTTGAAGACACCAACAGGCGTGACTGTTAAGAGAACAGAGCATTGAAGACACCAACAAACATGATTGTTTGCCCCCTTTTGGCTCTTATAAATTGAACGTTTCCGTTCAATTCGAGAGAGGCACACATAGAACACACAACACAAATTCCCTTCAGTTTCTTCTGTTCAGAATAAATAGAGAATAAAAAACTCAAACGAGCAATATGTTCTTATTCCTTTTCTTTGCTAGAATCAACTGTATTTGTTTTGTACATTCGATTAGTTGTTATTTTATCTTGGAAGACTATTGCCCAAATATCGTAAAAGCATTTATACGGGATAATTTTATCTTAAAGACAGAGTGATATCTCTCGACTCAACGTTTCTTTTGTTTAACCTTTCAGACATTACCCATATTTTTACTTACACTTTTAAGACAAAATTACCATTTTTTCCAAGTGTTCGAAAGATGTCTATTTCAAACATTGCTTCCGGCTCTGCCTCTGCTGCTATTGCTCAAGGGAATGTTGTTGTCCCTGCTCCTGTCAGTTTTCAAGGAGAACGCCTAAAAAAATGTTTAGGAACCAATTTCAAGAGCTGGCAACAGAAAATGCTATTCTATCATACTACGTTAAACCTGTCACGTTTACTGACAAAAAATCCTTCTTCTGTTGGGGATGCAATCGACACTCAGTCCAAAACAACGAATGAAGTGGGTGATGATATCCAGGTCACAAATGCCTTGAAATTAACAATGGATGCCTGGAATCATAGTGATTTCCTGTGCAAAAACTGCATTCTGAACGGTTTGTCAGATACACTCTATACTGTGTATTTCACCGTAAAGCTAGCAAAAGAGTTGTGGGAAAAACTCAAAAAAGAGTACAACACACAGGATGCGGGTACTAAGAAATTCATCGTTGAAAAGTTTCTGAAATTTCAAATGGTAGATGGTAAGTTAGTGAGTTCCTAAATCCAAGAGTTTCAAATGATTATTCATCATCTGGATTTGGAAGGAATGAATCCAAATGAACAATTTCTGGTTGTGCCTTTGATTGAGAAACTACCTCCCTCGTGGAATTTTGTATTACTTCAATTCCAGAAAGAATCTCATTTTCCCCAAATCTGTCATGTCAAACTCCCTTTGCATTGACTCTCCATCTCCTGTTTTGCAGAAAAGAGTTTGCTCACTTTGACTCTTTTGGAACCCTTATTTGAGAAAGCAAAATTCAATACGGCTAAACCAAGCTCGTGGAGCCTGTTTTAAACCCTACAAGGCCTTGTGAAGTTTATAGACCATCTGTCACGACCCGATCCCGGGCCCGTGACTGGTGTCTTACCCCGGACACCCTAGTGATACAACATCAGAGAAAATCAGCGGAAATAAAAACTTAAACAGATATCTGATAAGAAAGCAGCAACAAACGGTCACCTTTCCGTATATACATAAAAAGCTTGAGCGATTACATCCCTTTTACAAACCACGCCTGGCAGTATTACAGGACCTCTAAGAATTTTATAACAACAACTATAACGGACGGGGCCCGTACCCCACGAATGTACAAGTACCTATAATGTGAGGACTATACCAAAAGATAAGCCTCGAGAAACGGAGCTTCCCAACGCTGAATGCGATCCTATGAGCGAGGATCGACGATCGTGTACCTCTACTGCGGCGTGACGCAGCCCGGCCGAGGTCGATAACAGTACCAAGTATGTGGCGAAAAATCGTAAATGAAATCATGCGATCATATAAAGCGAAGACATGTATGATAACCAAACTACGATTCAAAACATAAAAGCGATCATGTCAAGTCGTGGACTCACGCCAAAGTCATCCCTCGTGCGTGGAACTCCTTCCGCCACCGCCGTGATCTAGGTATAAAATCGTGTGATACGTATAACATGTCTCGGCCCATCCCATGGGACTCGAGGTGGAATCGTGTGGTATACATGTCCCGACCCATCCAATGGAACTCGGTGTGAAATCGTATGGTATACATGTCCCGGCCCATCCCATGGGACTCGGTGTGAAAGCGTGTGGAATACATGTCGACCCGTCCACGGGACTCGGTGTGGAATCGAATGAAATCGTGTCGACCCGTCCATGGGACTCGGTGTAGAATCGGGTGGTATACATGTCTCGGCCCATCTCATGGGACTCGAGGTAGAATCGGCCATAACATTTAAACTCTCTTTTAAGACAGGTTAAGATAATACCAAGCTTTCCTTTTAAATCAAACTAAGGCAAATAACAAGCCCTCCTTTTTAAACCGAAACACTTTCCTTTGTAAAATCAAGTAACAACATTCTTTTCCAAAAGTTCAAGTTGCATAATTTCAGATACTCAAGTCTCTTATTTTCAAAAGATTCATAGATCATAGTTTTAAACACTTAATAACGTAATCTCCTTTTTAAAACAATTTGAGTAACATATGCCTTATGTGTGAGTAGGTTATTCTTGTTTATAACAATCTTATTAAAGCAGTCATGATCTAGGAAATGTAATACAATTTTGTCTTATCTTAGCTTCTATGCAGATGGAGGTTTCGACTGGTTTTAATATAATTAATTATTTGTCAATACATTTTCCTTTATTAACGCTGCAGTGGTTCGTTCGATACTTATTCTCATTTCCGAAATCAGTAAAACATTATTCTTTAAAAACCAAGTACTCATTACTCACGAATGAGGTTTCACACTTTTTAACAAAATTCATATCAAGTCAATTAAGTCAAGTCTCTTATCTTTTAAGATCAAGTCTCTTAACTTCTAAAATCAATAAACCATTCCTTTACCTACATAAAGTCGTTATAACTAACTTCCCATAAAGCTATTATAACACTTTATGTTTTAAACCAACCAAAACTCATTTAGCACATGTACGTCTACCGTACTACATAGTTTACAAAACATCATGCTAGAAAGGATAGGAAGAGGTTCACATACCTCGCGACGATTATCGACAATTAGCAAATAGCTCCAAAGTACTGTAACCCTGCTAACCTTTTCCACCCTTCCAGTAGAATACGCTACTCGTAGTATTTCAACCTATACAGGCCACAAAACGTCTATCAACCTCTATATCTCTTCGTAGAATAATTCTAAGTACAATGTTCCTTATTCTACGGAAAATTCGACACCTCCCGCATGACCACATAAATCTCCGCGCTCTAACAAGGCTGCTGCAAGCCAACAACTCGAGGGGTTACACGTCAAACCGGACGTGTATAATTCTACTTCCACAATAATACTACAAGTCTACTGTAAATACAGTCCAATGTAAATACAGTTCAATTATTTTTAATCATCCTTCCAATATATCTTATACTCAATTCTAAACTACTACAATATGTAATATCCAATTACAATAGAGGAACATAGATCATTACCTCGATAAGCCCAGAATTATCCAAGATAAAAAGTCGATCCTGAGCAACGTTTAGATCCAATTCCTTACGCTCCAACTCGCTCCAAGCAACCCTTAGAAGTTTCTAAACAACTTCTCTTAACACTTCATCTAAGCTATGAAGATTTTTCTAGGGCTTCATTTTGCGACTATTGGAATAAAGTAGTATTTCCGGGCTCCTAGTATTGAAATCACTTTGGAATACTACTAGGGATACTAGGCCAAGGTATTTGGGATTATACAATAATACTCAAAGTATTTTCTACTCAAGTGGGGGAGGGGGGAACGAAAACAACTACAAAGGGGAGGGGAGTATTTTGCCTTGGAAGCTTAAGTGTGGATGAAAATTGTCTTCAACTTAAGGGGGTATATATAGAAGAATCAAGGGTCAAGATTTAAGCAAATGTAAGGTGAGGATTGGGGACATGTTGTGTGGGTAATTGCCAACCAAGTGTCCACCACAAAAATGGGACAAGTGGCTTGCCACTTGTCCCCACAAAAAGCCACTTGTCCCCACAAAAAACGTCCAAGTGCCACACTCTTTCGGCCATGGGCCACATGGGGGTGACACGTGTCGCCCCCTACTCGTCCAAAATATTTCATCTCCCGAAAATATCCGTAATGCCAAAAATTCGAAAATAAAGTAGGCCCCACAAAACCGTAAATTCTCCCGTGGGCCCCACGTGACCAATTTCGGAAATAAAGTTCCATAATTCTCAAATATTCCAAAAAGTCCGAATACCAAATCTGGGAATCCAATTCCCTTTAACGAACATTTTTCCTTCTCAAAAATTCGGAAACTTTTCCGTCGAAAAATCACATCTTTCTTCCTTTCCAATTTTACTGTCGTATTCTCGTACGTACGTCCTCATATACATACTCTGAAACTACGGGGTGTAACATTCTTCCCCCCTTAGAAACATTCGTCCCGAATGTTCCTTCAAGTCTCTAAAACATACCTGCGCCGGTATAGTCTTCACTACTATACTTACCAAACCAATCCTGCCACCAATGGCCATAGTATAACATACGCGGAAAACTCAATCCAAGCCAACGAGGAATCACCTCTAACGTGTATAACAACACAAAAACTTCCACCCATGGTCCAAAGGATACTTTTCTTCCACTCTTCACTTATAAAAAGGACACTTTCATCTTCTTAACCCATCTTAGCCTCTTTTCTTACTCGTCGTACCTTCCTCGTACACTCGAACTCTTCCTACTATACGTACCACATTTCTGTCATTGCTTCAGTTTCCAAAATCTCGGGGTTACTATCTCCAACTTGGTCATCATTAACTGGGAACACTCTGGATGGATCTCCGATACTCTTCCAAAACATAGCAACATGGAATACCGGACGTACTGGCTCCTAAGTCGGACGGCAGTGCTAACTTATAGGCAACCTGGCCTATTCTACAACGATCTGAAAAGGCCTAAAGTACCTCGGGCTAAGTTTCCCCTGCTTTCCAAATCTCGTCGCCACCGGTGGTACCTTGAAGACCACGTCGGCTGAACTCCAAGTGTCGACGCCGATTACCCGCACGACTTCTGTTGACTCTGAGCTGCTAAAAAAAAAACCTCTTCTGGATAAGCTTCACCTTACCCACATCCTGCTGAATCAAGTATAGACCAACTATCTGAACCTTGCCAACCTCGAGCCAATCGACCGACAACCTACACTTCCGCCCATACAAGGCTTCGTAAGGCGACATCCGAATACTGAAATTGTAGCTATTATAATACTCACTCAACAAGAGGCAAATAATCCTTACAGCTACCCCTGAAATCAAAACACCGGCCCGTAACCTATCCTCAAATGTCTGGATAAAATGCGTTGTTCGTCCGTCGGCCCGAGGGTGAATGCAATACTGAGACTCACCTGAGTTCCTAACCCCGCCTGGTAAAACCTCCGAAAAGAAATAGCGTAAATTGGGCTCCATCGCCGCCATAAAATAAAAGTAGGAACCCGTGCAGCCTTACAACCTTCCCGATAACATCTCGTATAACCTCCGCCGAGTAAATGGTAATCTGGCGAAGACAAGATGGGGTGACCTCATCGGCCCGACTCTTTGGTCGAATCGTCCACGAACTTCGTCGATGGTTACCTAACTTGGGCTTAACACCCTCGTGACCCTATCATCTAGCGGGACCACCTCAACCCGCGCATTCATTCTGCGGGTTGACTCGCGATATGGCCTCGGCACCCACTTCGTACTAAACTCTCGTTCCCCGATCCGGAACAATCTTACAAGTTCACGTCATGAAAGCTACCACTTCCATCTCACACTACCCATGAAATTATCCCACAACATATATCACGCATACCAAGTACTTGACAAAAACCAGCGTAACATCCACTCGGGCGACCTTGCATCCAAGGTCCCAACTGTTATAAATTCTAAGGCTAACCATTTTCTCGTCCCAAGACTTACCCTTTTCAACTACCCCTTTTTTCTAATCCGCGAATAACACAATGCTATCCGCATAGCACTCACGTATATCTACTATAACGACCTAAACAAGTCTCTTAAGGGCAGAAGATATCTCTGTAACTACTGCCTCACTTTCCCTTTGTTGTTCTAATCATAATCATAATCACGCCTGCTAAGCTATAGAAGGTGATGAACCAGCCGCTGATCCCGAAGGCTGAGTCGTAACATCCGCGCCACCTCTGGTCGGACAATTTCTCGCAAAATGGCCCTGCTGGCCGCAAGCATATCAGGCTATCGAATTAGTATGACACTCCCCACAATGACACCTACCACATAGTGAACACTTGAGGAAAAACTGAATCTGGCTGGCTAGAACCTATGTAATCTGTGAACCAGAAACCCTGGAGCTCTGACCAACTCCTAAATACCCCGAACGTCCTGAAGCCTGTGGAGGACCACTCTGTACTGGCGGAGGCGCCTAACCAGTCTGCTGCTGAGAAGGTCCGCCTCGAAAGTTACCAAAGGACCCTGCTGTGCTGGCCCTCTTCTGCTGATCTTGGTTAATCCGTCGATCTCTACGTTCCTCAATCTGTTGCGCATAAGTCTGTACGCGGGCAACGTCCATGCCCGGCTGAAGAGCTACTCCTGTACCACTCTCTACTAGATAATCGTCAAGTCCTGTGACATATTGGTGCACTCTATCCTCCATGTCTGCCACCAAAGCGGGGATATAACGAGCCAACGAGTCAAACCCTATACTGTATTCCCGAACCGTTCGCCCGTTCTGCCTCAACATCATAAATCTATCTGCCCGAGCTCTCCTCATCTGCGAGGGCAAGAAGTGTGTAAGAAATGCCTCTTAGGTCTTGATCACTTTCATGATCTGCTGCAACTGTCGAATAAACTCCTGAGGATCTTCCTCAGTTCTCAATCCATAGAACTCGGGTGGACTGCAACTCAAGAAGTCCCGAAATCTCAACTATCGGATCTAGGGTGAACTACTGGTACTACCGGAACCACCGACTCCCGTCCGTGCTCATTTCCAGCCACCAGACTAGCTAGTAACTGGGCCATCTCCTTGTAACTCATATCCTCTGCTCTGGCCGCGACTAGAGGCTCAGTATCGTGGTCTCGGTAGCTCACGCTCTTGCTCTAAACTCTCACTCAGGGCTAGCGGCGTCGCGAGCTCCCGAATGAATCGCTCTCCGATAATGGTGGGCGTGCCACGTAACCCTCTGTGCTCTACTCGCAGCTCCCCCTACTGCCTTGCCCTTTTGAGCTCTGGTTGCCTTGCGTAGAGGCAATACGGGTGAAAAGAATACGTCAGAGGGAGTCCAACTTATAACACAGCTCTAAGGCACGATCTCAGAGTGAGAAGAATGGAAACCAATCCTAAATATCCTGCGACCTCACGATTATAGGTGTGGTGCACAACACACCGATAATCAAGACTCTACTAGATACGGTGCGTAGACACTTTCCGAGGATTAATCGCTCGATACCACTTTTGTCACGACCGATCCGGGCGTGGATCGTGCCTTACCCGGACACCTAGTGATACAACATCGGAGAAATTCAGCGGAAATAAAAACTTAAGCAGATATCTGATAAGAAGCGAGCAACCAAAGCGGTCACCTTTCCGTATATACATAAAAAGCGAGCAGTTACATCCCTTTTACAAACCACGCACAACAATACTACGGACCTCTAAGAATTTTATAACAACAACTATGACGGACGGGGCCCGTCATACCCCGAATGTACAAGTACTATAATGACAGGACTATACTAAAAGATAAGCCTCGAGAAACGGAGCTTCCAACTGAACTGCGATCCTATGAACGAGGATCGACGATCGTGTACTCTACTGCGGCATGACGCGGCCCGGGAGGTCGATCTGGCAATTGCAAGTATGTGGCGAAAAATCGTAAATGAAATCATGGCGATCTATATAAAGCGAAGACATGTATGATAACCAAACTACGATTCACAACATAAAAGCGATCATGTCAAGTCGGGGACTCACGCCTCAAAGTCATCCTCACGTGCGTGGAACTCTTCCTCACCGCCGTGATCTAGGTATAAAATTGTGTGATACGTATAACATGTCTCGGCCCATCCCATGGGACTCGAGGTGGAATCGTGTGGTATACATGTCCCGGCCCATCCCATGGGACTCGGTGTGAAATCGTGTGGTATACATGTCCCGGCCCATCCCATGGGACTCGGTGTGAAAGCGTGTGGAATACATGTCCCGGCCCATCCCCTGGGACTCGGTGTGGAATCGAATGAAATACATGTCCCGACCCATCCCATGGGACTCGGTGTAGAATCGGGTGGTATACATGTCTCGGCCCATCTCACGGGACTCGAGGTAGAATCGGCCATAACATTAACTCTCTTTTAAGACAGGTTAAGATAATACCAAGCTTTCCTTTTAAATCAAACTAAGGCAAATAACAAGCCCTCCTTTTTAAACCGAAACACTTTCCTTTGTAAAATCAAGTAACAACATTCTTTTCCAAAAGTTCAAGTTGCATAATTTCAGATACTCAAGTCTCTTATTTTCAAAAGATTCATAGATCATAGTTTTAAACACTTAATAACGTAATCTCTTTTTTAAAACAATTTGAGTAACATATGCCTTATGTGTGAGTAGGTTATTCTTGTTTATAACAATCTTATTAAAGCAGCCATGATCTAGGAAATGTAATACAATTTTGTCTTATCTTAACTTCTATGCAGATGGAGGTTTCGACTGGTTTTAATATAATTAATTATTTGTCAATACATTTTCCTTTATTAACGCTGCAGTGGTTCGTTCGATACTTATTCTCATTTTCGAAATCAGTAAACCATTATTCTTTAAAAACCAAGTACTCATTACTCACGAATGAGGTTTCACACTTTTTAACAAAATTCATATCAAGTCAATTAAGTCAAGTCTCTAATCTTTTAAGATCAAGTCTCTTAACTTCTAAAATCAATAAACCATTCATTTACCTACATAAAGTCGTTATAACTAACTTCCCATAAAACTATTATAACACTTTATGTTTTAAACCAACCAAAACTCATTTAGCACATGTACGTCTACCGTACTACATAGTTTACAAAACATCATGCTAGAAAGGATAGGAAGAGGTTCACATACCTCGCGACGATTATCAACAATTAGCAAATAGATCCAAAGTACTGTAACCCTGCTAACCTTTTCCACCCTTCCAGTAGAATACGCTACTCGTAGTATTTCAACCTATACAGGCCACAAAACGTCTATCAACCTCTAGATCTCTTCGTAGAATAATTCTAAGTACACTGTTCCTTATTCTACGGAAAATTCGCAAGACTCCCGCAACCACATAAATCTCCGCCTCTAACAAGGCCTGCTACCAAGCCAACAACTCCAAGGGGGGGGGGGGTTACACGTCTAACCGGACGTGTACAATTCTACTTCCACAATAATACTACAAGTCTACTGTAAATACAGTCCAATGTAAATACAGTTCAATTCTTTTTAATCATCCTTCCAATATATCTTATACTCAATTCTAAACAACTACAATATGTAATATCCAATTACAATAGAGGAACATAGATCATTACCTCGATAAGCCCAAAATTAGCCAAGATAAAAAGTCGATCCTGAGCAACGTTTAGCTCCAATTCCTTACGCTCCAATCCGCTCCAAGCAACCCTTAGAAGTTTCTAAACAACTTCTCTTAACACTTCATCTAAGCTATGAAGATTTTTCTAGGGCTTCATTTTGCGACTATTGGAATAAAGTAGTATTTCCGGGCTCCTAGTATTGAAATAACTTTGGAATACTACTAGGGATACTAGGCCAAGGTATTTGGGATTATACAATAATACTCAAAGTATTTTCTACTCAAGTGGGGGAGGGGGGAACGAAAACAACTACAAAGGGGAGGGGAGTATTTTGCCTTGGAAGCTTAAGTGTGGGATGAAAATTGTCTTCAACTTAAGGGGGTATATATAGAAGAATCAAGGGTCAATATTTAAGCAAATGTAAGGTGAGGATTGGGGACATGTTGTGTGGGTAATTTCCAACCAAGTGTCCACCACAAAGCCACTTGTCCCCACAAAAAACGTCCAAGTGCCACACTCTTTCGGCCATGGGCCACATGGAGGTGACACGTGTCGCCCCCTACTCGTCCAAAATATTTCATCTCCCGAAAATATCCGTAATGCCAAAAATCCGAAAATAAAGTGGGCCCCACAACACCGTAAATTCTCCCGTGGGCCCCACGTGACCAATTTCGGAAATAAAATTCCATAATTCTCAAATATTCCAAAAAGTCCGAATACCAAATCTGGGAATCCAATTCCCTTTAACGAACATTTTTCCTTCTCAAAAATTCGGAAACTTTTCCGTCGAAAAATCACATCTTTCTTCCTTTCCAATTTTACTGTCGTATTCTCGTACGTACGTCCTCATATACATACTCTGGAACTACGGGGTGTAACACCATCTGCTCACATCCTTTCTTCTCGAACCCCTTTGGTTGATCGACATACACATCCTCATCCAATGCTCCATGTAGAAACACAAATTTGACATCAAGTTGAAATATCGCTCAACCTCGTTGAGAAGCAAGAGCTAATACCATTCTTACCATGTCCATCCTTGCTACTGGTGCAAATACTTCGGTGTAGTCTATCCCGTTCTCCTGTGAATACCCTTTCGCCACTAGTCGTGCATTGAATTTGTCAATTTTACCCTATTCATTCAACTTTGTCTTGTAAACCCATTTAACACCAATTCGTTTTGCTCCAATTGGCAATTCAGTCAGTAGCCATGTTCTATTTTTTTCAATTGCTTTGATTTCAGCTTCCATTGCCTGCCTCTATTTCACATTTTTTACTGCTTCTTCGAAAGTGGTAGGGTCTATAGAGTCCACAAATGCCATATGAACAACCTCTTCATCATCTGAAAGACCTTCTCCTAACGTATAGTCAGCCATCCATGTTGGTGGTGCTCTTATTCTGCCCTCCATTGCTCTTGGTTCTTCTCTAGCTTGTGTAGATGATCTGTTGTTGCTGGTCTCGACGATGTCTGTTTTAGCTGCTTCAGTTTCAGTTTCATCCTCTCCATTATTATCGGTTTCTTCATCATCCCAATTTAGATCCATGAGCACTTCTTCTTGGTACTTTGCATCCCAATCCCACAAATAATCTTCTTCAAAAACAACATCCCTGCTCACAATAATTTTGTTTGAAGTAGGATCGTACATTCTGTAGCCTTTAGACTAGTCACTTACACCAAGTAATACACAACTCACACTCTTGTTCTCAAGCTTTGTTCTCTTCACATATGGAACATGAACGTGCCCCACACAACCAAACACCCTAAAGTGTTCTACATAAGGCTTATTTCCACTCCACACCTCTTTTGGTGTCATCTCCTTGAGAGCAAAAGTTGGAGATCGATTTAACACATAAACTGTCCACTTCACATCCTCGGGCCAAAACATTTTAGGAACCCTTTTTACAGCTAACATTAGATCTCACCAAATTCATAACAGTCATATTCTTACGCTCCGCTACTCCGTTTTGTTACGGAGTATAAGTTGTAGTCAGTTGTCTTTTTATCCCATTTATTTTACAGATTTCATTGAATCTGTAGAAATAAATTCCCCTCCTCTATTTGTACGAAGACATAGAATAGGCAGGCTACTTTCCTTTTCAACCAGCATCTTAAAACACTTGAAGTAATACAATTCTTCAAACTTTTCTAACAAAAAATATATCCATGTTTTTCTAGAATAGTCATCTATAAAACATAGTATGTACCTCTTCTGGCTGTTAGAAGCTGGAGTAATTGGGCCACAAATGTCTGCATGAACCAGCTGCAGTGGTTGAGTAGCCTTCCATAGACTTTTTCTCGGAATTGGATCACGATGTTGCTTCCCCTTTATGCAGTCTTCGCACACATTTGTAGATGCCGTCAACTCAGGTAGACCTCGAACCATTTTGTTAAAATAAAACGTTCTCAAACCTTTGTGACTGAGGTGACCAAATCTACAATGCCATAGATGTGCTATGTTTTATGTCATGGCCTGAAAACATGCTTCCTTCATTTCTTCATCTTGGGAAAACACCAAAAACATTCTGTTTGTTGTCATTTTTGTTTGTATGATCAGACCCTTAAGTGGATGATAAATACGACACATTCCGGATTGAATCAAGATGGACAAACCCCTTTCCTGTAACTGACCTATACTCAAGAGATTGTTCTTGAGTTCAGGCACATAAAACACATCTTGAATCACATGATTTACACCACTTATATTCAGCTTTATGCTCCATTTGCCGAATACCCTCATTCTCATGTTGTTGCCAAGGTTTACCAACTGACTAAAAGCTCCATATATCTCTTTGAACATCGTCTTATCTCCGGTCATATGATTTGAGCAACCAGAATCCAGAAACCAGCCTTTGTTTTGTGTTCATTAGACATATCAACATAAGACATGTCACGCCCCGAACCCCAGACCGCGATTGGTGCCCTACCTGGGCACCCTTATACCCACACATCACATATAACCAGCGAAAGCTCTAAGAAAACTCATGTTATAAAAATAGGCAAGACGACAAGGCCGCCATTATATATAGATATAACCAAAACTAGTACAACTCACATATGTCCAAATACATATACAACCCACACCTATCTACAAGACCTCTAAGAGTTTGAGAAAGACATGTGACGGGACAAGGCCCCGCCGTACCCCTGAATATACATAAGTCATAATGGAAGACCTGTACCAAAATGACAAGTTCCGGAACATTGGAGCTATCCCCAAAACGCTGAACAAGGATCCGAAGCTCACAGATTACCCAACTGAGTACTTATACCTGCGGGCACGAATGCAGCCCCCTAAAGGGGGTCAGTACAACAAGGTACCAAGTATGTAAACATGAAGTACAGTAAACAAGATCATAACTGTACAAAAGAATAACAGGGACAAGTATGAAAATCAAATACCAGATCCTACCTTGCCATATAAAATAAGAGCCAATTGTACCTTGTAGCACTGTACCACTGTACTACTGTACCACCGTACCACTGTACCATTGTACCTTATAAAAATGAGAGTTATAACAAAATCATGAATGTCCTTCCATATAATCATCATACTGTCATGCGTATATATACTCGCCTCATGGATACATATCCATGGAGTCATTTTGGGACACGGTAAAGTCATGTAAGGTACACTGCCCATCTAAGGTATACTGCCCGACCCATTCTGGGACACGGTAAAGTCATATAGTCATATACTTCCCATCAAGGTATACTTCCCGACCCATTATGGGACACGGTAAAGTCATATAGTCATATACTGCCCATCAAGGTATACTTCCCGTCCCATTCTGGGACACGGTAAAGTCATGTAAGGTACACTACCCATCTAAGGTATACTGCCCGGCCCATTCTAGGCACGGTAAAGTCATGTAATATTTACTGCCCTGTCCATTAAGGTATACTGCCCGGTCCATTCTGGGACACGGTAAAGTCATGTAATATATACTGCCCTGCCCATTAAGGTATACTGCCCGGTCCATTCTGGGATACGGTAAAGTCATGTAATATATACTGTCCTACCCATTAAGGTATACTGCCTGGTCCATTCTGGGACAAGGTAAACTGGAATAATAACACTAGCATGAATAGCTATCATGAGCAACCATATGCAATTAAAATCACCACTTTTACTCTCCATATAATCATATAAAACGAACTTTCATTTTAGAAAAACCAAGGCAATACCATGCCTTCCATTTTTGGGAACACCGAGACAACACCATGCCTCGCATTTTAGACAATAACATGCCTTCCTTTTTAGAAAAAAACCAAGGCAATACCATGCCTTCCTTTTTAGAATAAACCAAGTCAATCTCATACCTTTCTTTTTAGAAAATCCAAGGCACTATCATACCTTTCTTTTTAGAAAATCCAAGATACTAGCACTTGTAGCATCAAGACACTCCCACTTTTAAAATCAATTTACTTACACTTTTAAACTCAAGTAACTTACACTCTTAAAATCAAGGCACTTACACCTTTAAAATCAAGTAACTTATTCTTTTCAAATCAAGTCATTTATATTTTTCAAATCAAGTCACTTTAAATCCTCATTTGGAAAATCAAGACACTTATCATATAAAGTATCACTTTAAATCCTCTTTTGGAAAATCAAGACACTTATCATACCATTAAGGATTAAGATCCAAAAGAACTACGTACGCCCACCATACACTTATTTCATATAAACATACCAAAAGAAGAAAGGATAGTTCACATACCGCCTATCGTTTGTACCAACTCGATAATCTAAATTCGTCTCGCTCCTTTGGCTAACATTATGGAAACATTTGCATAGTGATAACCGATCCGAATTGCCAAATTAATTCATTTTATAAACCGTTAATAGGTTATACATTAATAATGATCTTTATCTAATCAGCTGTGAACTAAAAAAATGTAAAACGAACTGGTTATATCTTAGTTTCTATGCAGATGGAAGTCTACTCATTTCAATATAATTGATTGTCAATTCCTTTTTCATTTAATGTTGCAATGGCTTGTTCGATACCTTTTCTCATTAGTGTTGTAACTTAGCAAGATCAACTCGACTCCAATACTTACTAAAAACTCTTACCAACATCTTCCATAAGGCTTGGTAAGGACTTATGAATAATTTAGTCATGCCTTTAGCATAGAATCAATAACATGAATACTCCTTAACTTCTAAGAGTAGAATAACTTTTGAAACAATACCACAGTTATGGTTCATACGTAGAACATGCCAAAAGAGAGGAGGAAGAAGTTCACATACCTTATTGACGACTAACCAACACGACAAGTAGAATATGCCCCAAATAGGTACTTCAACCTATAATGACAACAACACGTCTATCAACTTCATGATACTAGTATACACTTATACCATATAATGAATCTCCTTTCTTATAAAAATTTGGGCAACACTTCCCCTATTTATACGTACTTTTCCACCTTTCTCTAAGGCCAATTTCAACAACAACCAAGCTACAATTAAAGGCACAATCAACAGTTAACCAAAGGGGTTTACACGCATACTTTACGTGTAAAATTCAGCCCCTTAATCCATATAAAAACAGTCCAAAATTCGACAATAACAAGGGTGAAATGTGAGACCTTTTAACACCTTTCAACACCCTTAATACCTT
Organism: Przewalskia tangutica; assembly: GCA_029844215.1. Taxonomy (NCBI): domain Eukaryota; kingdom Viridiplantae; phylum Streptophyta; class Magnoliopsida; order Solanales; family Solanaceae; genus Przewalskia; species Przewalskia tangutica. The sequence goes on from CM056726.1 coordinate 103,047,176, forward strand.
AGGACTTCCCTTAGCAATTACTACATTTTAACATGCATAATAGTGGCTGAATTTCCAGCATTCCAATGCCACAAAACAATCCCTTAAAACTGCACAATAATATCCCACAGTTTCATACAATACACGGCCAACACCCCAATACAATTACCCTTTCCATAATCCTTTTTAATCCAATTCAAGTTCCAATACTTTTATACAAATCATATCAACTTATCAGAAACGAGATTACTTCATTATAACATGTAATAGGTGACGTTACCAACAATTATAGCCAACAATTTCAATGGCCGAAACTGCCTAGTTTCGGCCCCAACATCCAAACTGCCCCAAACACTTTTATCCTCCATTTTTTTAGCACAAGATCATCTATACATTATAACAATAAGTAATATCCAATTACTTCAAGAGGAAGAGAAATTCTTACCTTTAAAATAGCCCAAAAACGCTAAAACAGTCCACTCAATTTTTGGCCCACATTTTTCGTTTTGCTCCACTTCTTCAAGTTCCAATCACATCCATGTATCCACTACAACCTTATACCCATCTTCCCTTCACGGTTTACCTCCAAAAAGTTGAAGAACAAGCCTACGGTTTCAATAGCAAACTCACGACCCAATGGGTTTTTGGAGGATCTTGGAGAGTTAACTTGTCTTAAGACTAGATTAGGGTTCTTAATCTTATAAAATAATCAACTTTTGTTCTTGAAATTATCTTGGAAAAATCAAGACTTAAGAGAGAAGAGAGAGCTTTTGAAAGATGAATTATCTTGTGAAAATGAAATAATGGCTAAGTCTTCCAAGTGTATCTCTATATAGATAATATCTTCAAGACAAGTGAAGGAGGGCCACATGTCAACTTCTCATTGGCTGAAAATCCTTCTTCACAAAAATATCTTAAAATCGAATAGCTCCGCGAAATTGTGAATTTTTTGACGGGCCCCATATTAATAATTCAAATCCTTCATAATCCAATACTAATCCCATAAATCAATTAGAAGTATTAAACTCCAAGTAATTAATTTTTCCGTTGTCACATTTCCAAAAAATTTCCTTAAGAAAATTTAATTTCTCTTTCCTTCCAATATTCAACTCTTCTTTTCTTAATCACGTCCTCAAATCAATGTCATGGAATTACGGGATGTAACAAGACATGAGTAATAACTCTTCTTCCTCATCAAATTCAGCAAAATTTATCTCTTTGTCCCTTGATGAACACTCGTACTGATAATGACCTAGCTTGTGACACTTGTAGCATTCTACGATGTCACGGTCATAACTCTGTCTTCCCCTTCCTCTTCCTCTTTAAGTGCTCCTACCACGACCTCTGCCTCTTCCTGCTTCAACTGTAGCTTTTAGGGCCTGTTCTTCACCACTTAGATGCCTTCAAAACTTCTGCTCGTGTACTATAAGAGAACTCTGAAGTTTATCCACAGAAAGACAATTGGTGTCTTTTGATTCTTCTATGGAGCACACAATATAATTGAACTTTTAAGTGAGTGTGCGCAATATCTTCTCCATAATCTTCACATCTTGCATATTTTCTCCAAGACTACGCATGTTGTTGGCTACCAACATAACCCTGTAAAAATAGTCAGTGACTGTCTCCCCGATCTTCATCTCAAGAATTTCAAATTCCCTTCGAAGAGCTTGTAATTGTGCATGCTGAACTCTCTCATTCCCTTGATAATTTCGCTTCATCGAATCCCACAATTGCTTGGCAGTCTCCTTCTGAAGAATGGTCTTCAAAATAGACTTATCGATTGCTTGGAAAAGATAATTTTTTACCTTCAAATCTTTCAACTTTAACTCCTTTAGAGTTGTTTCTTGCAAACTAGTTAGCACCTCTCCTCTTCTAGGTTCAGTGTAGCCAGTTTCAATAAGATTCCACCACTCTTTTTATCTAAGAAGATTCTCCATCAACATGGACCAATGCTCATAATCTCCATCAAAATTGGGAATACTCAGCAAGTTTTGTCCTTCGTTTTCCATCTTCAGAACACCCTCTTTCTCTCTCTCTCTCAAGGTGTTTCTCTATTTCACATTCTCTCTCTAGTTTAGGAGACTGCAGTTCCTAAACTCTCTCAGTCAAACCCCTTGGCTTTGATACCAAAATTGTAGAGTCTGAATTGTTTATTTCTACTGAGAAACATCCTTTAAATAGGCAGATTACAAAATAGAAAAATGTAAAAGCAGCCCACTACTTACTTAGTTTATAACGTCTACGAAAACAAATCAAATACTAACTGAACTCCTACAAACTAGGATACTTATTCAAAGCATAACAACTTATCCTACACTTAAGCAACTAAAGAGCACGTTCTTAACAGGGAGGTGGGGGTGTGGATTAAATAGGGCTTGTGTGAGTATTTTTTTCAACAATATTTTCTATTAAGCAACCGAAAATAAGCAATTAGTATGAAATTCACTTATTTTCAAGAACTCATTTTTCAGGAAAACAATTTCATGAAAAATATGTTCCTCCGTACATAACACACCCTTAGTATTGCAAATAAAAAAATAAATATTTGGCCCAAACGGAATCGTGCTGCTAGCCATGTCCAACAACGAATAAATAATTGTGACAAAAGTAGAGTTTGTTTCCAATGATTGAATTAAGAAAACTCAAAAAGGATCTCACCCCTCGATCAATTTTACTCTTTATTTTTTTCTTCAATGTCTTTCACTAATCTCATTTTTGACTAGGAATGGGAGATGTCACAAAATTTTAACACTTATTCGACTTTAAATAAGGAAAAACTTGCCATGTGTGGTTGTATCGCGCTAGATTTCTTCAATCCTAAATTCCTATAATTTGTTGGATATCAAATACATGAGGAGAGACAAAGATGGGAAGAAAAATAAATGGAAAATACAAAATAGATGCATAAAATATAAAAGGAGTAATATTGAAGCTAAATTGGCTTTTAATTTTGAATAAAATTAATGGAAAAGTTTAAATATGAGAATAAATCAATATTATTGTCATGTTTAAGAATTCAAATAGAAACTAAAAAGAAATAAAATGTGTACACGACAATAGGATGATTCCAATCCTCGAATAAAAAATGTGATTAACAAAGAGAATTCAGTGGTTGTAATTTTTAACGTCTATAGTATTAGCTGAAGAAATAAACTTATCTACTTGTAAGTTGATGAAAATTTTACTAATGTGGGATTGAATTTATTTTCTCTTTAATGACTTAAACACGTGTGGCCCGCATGTCGAAACATCATTTCTTCGCACATGCCTAATCTATGAAGTGAGTAGATTATGTTTATGCGAAGTATCATCACATTTCGTTAAGAAATGAAAGATATATTGATACACAAAGTAAGGGGGTGCCACGTGTCACCCTCCAATTCGTCCAAAAATTATTTCATCTCCCAAAATCCATAATTGGCCAAAATGTTGTGGGCCCCACAAAACCGTAAAATTCTTGTGTGGGCCCCAGAATTCCAAATTTGAGAACCAAATTCCAATTAATAAACGTTTTCCTTCACAAATTCCCGAGAATTTTCCTTAAGAAAAAGTAATTCTTTTTTCTTTCCAAAATTCAAATCTCAATTTCGTACGCACGTTCTCATCTCATTGCCTTGGAAATACGGGGTGTAACATCCTTTCCCCCTTAGAAACATTCGTCCCGAATGTTCATACTAGGTTCATGCTAAACAAATCTTGGTATAGTCTCCTTAAACTATACTCAACGAAACCAATTATGCCACATATAGCCCCAATATATCACACATGCATATACATCAATCAAAGCCAAACGAGGGATCAAATCTAGAGTGTATATCACCACTATTAACTCTCATCCATGGCCAAAAAGGATTTTCCTTCCGTATCTTCATTACTCATAACTATAATCACTTCAATTCTTTTAACACTTGTTCGCTCCTTTTATTACTTGTCGTACTCTTCTCGTACTTCCAAACTTATTCTAGTATACGTACATAATTTCAATCATTGCTTCTGGTTTCAAATCCTTGGAGTTACTATATCCAAACTTGGTCATTATACTTAGATTCAATTTTCGTCAAGGCCCTTCGCGGCCCTCACGACCCGGTTCTAGTGGAACGCGTCCACGAACTCGTACAACGATTAGCTAGACTTTGGCCTCGCACCCTCGTGACCCTATCACATAGCGGGACCACCTCCAATTGACTCCACTCTATTTCGGGTTACGGGTTGACCCACAATCAGCCCACAACCCGACCCATTATTGCACTTAATTCTCATTCTTGGTCTGAAATAAATCTTACTACCCGAGAAGGCCTTATACATCTAAGGTCTCAGCGGTCATCAATATTCTAAAATTCACAATCATTCTATGTTCCAAGCTTACCTTATCAGTTCCCACATACGGGTAATGTAGCTTCTCATAATCTCAAAATCCTGTTGTCTTAATCACAACAACTCTATTTACTCCATACCAATACTATTCACAAATCACTTAAGCGTACAACACGGCTTAATCTAACAACATGGTATGTCCTTAAGTCAATCGAACCTGATCTTTTAAGAGTTTATCACAATCTTAGTCAGTTCATTACCTTCTGACTTTTCCAAATCAGAACATATATAAAGCCTATGTGTGAATTTAATAAACTGTTTCACACCTTCCAAGTAATTATTAAGGCTTAACTAACTCATGGTAATGCATAATCATTATAGGCAACACACATATGACCCCCAAATAAATACACTCGTCCAGATATACATCATCATAATACCATCTATACGATAGTTTACCAACCTGGATACGCAATCCATATAATTCTTTCTGGCTCACTGTTGCCTTTCTCATAACTGTAATCAAAATAATACGTTAGTGAGAGACTACCCTAACAACACAGCTCTATCGCACGATCTCAGAGTGAGAAGAAGGGAAACCCAATCCTAAATGTACTACAACCTCCTGTTTATAGATGTGGTGCAAAACACACCGATAAACAAGACTCTACTATACACGGTCAGTAGACATTCCGTGGACTAACTGCTCTGAAACAACTCTGTCACGCCCCGAACCCCGGGCCCGCGACTGGTGCCCTACCTGGGCACCCTTTTATTTACACAACTCAAATAAACTGCGGAAGGTAAATGACACTCATTTTTTTCTTAAACAATGGCAAAGCCGATAAGGCGGCCACCATAATATATATCACACCCGAATGGGTCTACACTGTACAACAAAGTAAATACAACTCTAGCCAGTCCAGCCCACATATGAATACAAACCTCTATGAATTTGGACAGTAAACTATGACGGGACAAGGCCCCGCCGTACCCCTGAATATACCTAGCCATAATGACAAGCTCCGGAACATTGGAGCTATCCCAAAATGCTGAACAAGGATCCTAAGCTCACGGATCCACAACTGAGTACCTAGACCCACAGACATGAACGCCGCCTGGCGGAAATCGATAACAGTACTAAGTATGGAGCAAATAAAGTCTGATAAACAAATCATAACTGTACCAAAGAATGACAGGGCAAGTATGAAAATCAAATACCAGATCCTACTGTGTCATTAAAAATCGAGTCAATCAGACATCGTCTCATCAGACTCTTTGTATCAGACATGACATACTGCCCGACTTTTAGTGAAGGACGCGATAAAGTCATGTAAAACTGTAAGTACTGTAATGGAGATCGTACAATCCAAATATAAAGCAAGAGGCAAGTATGATAACCAAATCAACAATACATCAGGTTTTATTAATCGCCACGACCGAATCCGTGCTCGTGGATCGGTGCCTACCAGGCACCCTTCTATTCATACATCATAAGTAAAACGCGGAAGATAAATATCACTTTTTTTTCTAAACAAAGGCAAAACCGATAAGGCTGCCACTATACATACATACATAACAAAAGGACTTACATCTTTTCAAAGTACAACCCACATACATGACTACAGACCTCTAAGAGTTGGACATAACAACTAGGACGGGACAGGGCCCCGCCATACCCCTGAATGTACATAAATCTGCAACAACAGGGACCCATACCAAAAACAAGCCTCCGGAGTAAATGGAGCTTCTTCCCAAAATTGAACAGAGATCCTAAGAGCAAGGATCACCAACCTGTGTACCTAACACCTGCGGGCATGAGCGGCCCAAGAAGTCGATTACAACATGTACCGAGTATGGAACGGGAATAAGGTACAGTAACCAAATCATAACTGTATAAAAGAATGACAGGGGCAAGTATAAAAATGAAATATCAGATCCTACCGTGCCATTTTAACTCATGAAATCAATCGTACATTAACCGTTCTTTTTCCTTATTTCAATAAGAATTAACATCATATTCTTACATACATACTTAAGAATTTGATCAAGTTTTTCCACATAACTTACATATTTTACGTAACATAATCCAGCCCTTTATGGAGGGACCCGATGTAACTCTCCTTACATAACGTAACCCGGCCCGTTTGCGCGACACGGTGTACTGATGAATCATGTGACATAACCCGGCCCGCCTGTGGTGCTCTGTGTACTGTGGAATCATGTAGCATAACCTGGCCCGCCTGTGGGGCTCGGTGTACTGTGGAATCATGTAGCATAACCCGGCCCACCTGTGGGGCTCAGTGTACTGTAGAATCATGTATCATAACCCAGCCCACTTGTGGGGCTCGGTGTACTGTGGAATCATGTAGCATAAATCGGCCCACCTTTGGGGCTCGGTATAAGATGACGTAACCCGGCCTATGTGTAGGCTCGGTGCATATGGCGTAACCCGGCCTATGTGTAGGCTCGGTGTATCTCATAACATAACCCGGCCTATTTGTAGGCTCGGTGTATCTCATAACATAACCCGGCCTATTTGTAGGCTCGGTGTATCTCATAACATAACCCGGCCTATTTGTAGGCTCGGTGTATCTCATAACATAACCCGACCTATTTGTAGGCTCGGTGTGATTTTCCTTACATAACATTTTAAACCACCTTTTCACTTCTTCTTAAGTCGTTATAACAACTTCCCATAAAGCTATTATAACAACCTTTCATTTTAGAGAACTTAGGACACTTTTATTTCTTATCACATTGGGGAAACTAAACCCAAAAGTACTACGTACATACATACTTAAAAAGAATCATAAAACTCCTTCTCTTTTAAATCAATAAATTTCTTTTTTTTTTTTTAAAACTCAAGTTACATACTCTTTTGAAATCAATCTTCTTATCATTGGAAATAAATCAAGAAGCCATACTTTTTAAATCAAGTCATTTCCACATATAATATCAAGGCTTATAGTCTTAAAACCTCGTATCATATACTCTTTAAAATCATGTCGCTTATACATATAAAATCATGTCATCTATACTTTAGAAATCAAGTCCCATAACTTGGAAAATAAAGTTTCATACACTTCCAAAACCAAGTAACTTATTCTCTTTAAAATCATATAACTTTCAATTATAAAATTGATCGGTGTATTTTATATACACTTTTTGAGTCAATTTTAGTTAGTATTTTACTCATTTTGTTTATGTTTAGTATAGTATTAGGGTCGTTTTCCTTTCTTTTGTGTCACAGCGGTCAGAAATGGAGAAATGACGAAAAGAAGAGAAAATGAGCTTAATTGAGATGGAATTGCACACAAAAAGGGCCAAGAAAGGAAGTCTAAGAAGTTCCGGGAATTATAGAGGAGATCAGACGAAGACCGGACGAACAAATGACGAAGAAACGAAAAATCCGGAAGAATTCCGTCACGAGCCATGGCGCTGGCGGCAGCCTTGGCGCCACCAATGAAGCCGCCCAAAGATCTTCGATTTTCAGCCGCGGCTGATCTGCGAGAACGTGGCGCCATCTGCGAGGGCGCCGATCTGCAGGGCCGTGGCGCCGACGCAGGAATTATGAAGTGCTGGGCCGAATTTGACATGTTTTCAGAATCCTAAAGGGATAACTTTTCCTTCCTAAAGGGATAACTTTTCCTACCTAAAGAGATAACGTTTCCTACCTTAAAACCCTTACCTAAAAGGATTCTAATAACTTTTCCTACCTACAAAATCCCTAACCCTTCACCAAAAGGATTCTTTGGCTATAAATACTCTACATCATTAGAAGAATTATTTTTTTCTCCATTTCACCATTCACCACTCTACATCCACCCTTCCACCAATCCATCTTGTAAATATTCCACAACACAACCCTTGGATGCTAGAAGGCTTGGAGACTCATACTTAGTAATTTTCTTTTCTTTTCTTTTCTTTATTTCAGTTTTGTATGATGAACTTTGAATTAATTCTTGTCATGTCAATGGCTAGGAACTAATTCTCTTATAGGGCTTTCCATGTTGATTCACTAGAAACTTATGTTATGAATTAATACATGTTTATGGTTATTATTCTTCTTTGAGAGATTTATCCAATAATTGCGTTGAATGCTTGGTAATTAATTGACAACTAATTATCCTTATATGATTTCTAATTTACTTCGAAAGGAGAGATTGTGAATATGCTGTAAGTTGGGTAGACATTCTTGGATTGGGGATGAAAATACCTCAATTATTTATGTAGCGTTAATGAGAGGCTTAAAAACCCTAATTTTGCGCATGGTAGGTTTTTGTTCTTAATCCTCCTATAGAGTTATCCTTATCACCGAAAGGTAGGTAAGGTGCAATACTGGGGTTGAGTGTTTATATATCCTTAACGGGAATATAAAACGATTTCGTAAACCTGCTAGCTCCGAGAGAAGAAGACCATAATTCATTGCATTGATAAATAACATAAGCGGATAGTTGACGAGACATGGAAGCCCTACTCCCATCACACTTGAAGTAAACTTAAAGTTAATTAGCTTTTATAATTATTAGTTATAAACCACAAAATCACTTATCAATTACCAAATAGATACCAAAAGATAGATAGTTGGTACTTGAACCCTAATCCTTGTGGACGATATTCGGTCTTACCAGGACTATATTACTTGTCACGATAACGTGCACTTGCGTTAAAGTGTGTGCATCTTTTCGCGCATCAAGTTTTTGGCGCCGTTGCCGGGGATTAGGCATAGTTCAATATCAATTTTATCTATTTTTAATTTCTAATTTGGTTTTAATTCTGTTTTTATTTTTTATTTTTTTTGCTCCAAGAACAAGTTTCTAACTTGTTCTGCGAGCATCTTTTTATCACCTTTTTTTTTTGTTTGTCTTATTTTGCAGGTTAAATTCGGAAAAAAAAACGAAAATAAAATAAAATATATATAATCAGGACACATGGACTACTACTATCAGAGACAGTGGAGTCATCAACAGCAGCTTAACCCACAGATGTCAGAGGAAGATCGAAATGAGTTGCAGGCAGACATACTTATGTTCGCCAAGTGCGTGCTCGGTTATGGCTGAGACAAGAGAGTCCCTCAGAAAGTTGGAACTGCAAATAGGAGAACTCGCAGTCATTTTGAACAGCGAAATGCAAGAAAAGCAATCTGCACCGGTGGGAGGTAGCAAGCAAATTGAGGAGCCTGAGCCACACCCAACTATTGAGGAATCTGGCGAGATAGCTGGTGTAGAGAAGGAAAAGATTGCAGAGATCCAATTATTCACCTTCTTGGATTCCTTGGAAAATCTTTTTCTTGTACCTATTGCAGAAGAAACACCACAAACTGTCAAAGTGGACCCCCAAACAGGAAGTCCATACCATCAAGGGCACCCCCGAGAGTTGAGAGATGTTGGGAATCTCACTGATCCCTACATTAGAGAGAGCTTAAAATACAAGCATGTCTTGTGTACTTGGGGGATAATCGTATATTTGAGGCCCTTATTTGAAGCAATTGTTGTAGTTGAAGTGAGACCTGCAACAATAACTCTACGGATTGCAAGCAGTTCGCAGAAGGATCCAATGGGCACTCGTAAAGGTTAATTGCGTCCGGCTAAAAGACGTTAAAGACAACGCTTGTTGGGAGGCAACCCAATGTTTTTAATTATGTTATTTTAATTTCTGTCTTTATTTTATGTTATTTTGCCTTGAACAGTCTCACGGTCTTGGGTTCTTGTTTTGTGTTGTTGGATGACAGGTGGACTGAAAGCTAAAACCGAGGAAAAAGGAGCAAAAACGCTGAAAAAAGGAAAAGCAATCGTCAAGGCTGAGAATCAGGGCCGCGGCGCCGTAACTTCAGAAGAGCCACAGTACTAGCAGCGCCGCGGCGCCGAATCTCAGGGCCGCGGCGCCCGAACTTCAGAGAGCCATATTTCCGTGCAAATTCCAGAATTTTTCCTCCTAGACCTCCATTATGACCGTTGTGTTGTGTCAGTAAGTTGTCCATATTTTTTTGCGTATTGCACACATTGGGGACAATGTGTGATTTAAGTTTGGGGGGTGTTTTATTTGTGTCTTATTGTTATAGTATGTTTAAATTGTTTTGGGAATAAGTGTTTTATTTGTGTCTTATTGTTATAGTATGTTTAAATTGTTTTGGGAATAATTTTGAGTCACAATTTTTTTTTTCTTTTGGGTCATAATTGTCTGTCAAAGATCATGCATGCTGTAGTTACTGGAAACACCTAGTGAAGTAAGGTGGAATAATGTAATGGAATTAGAAGCAACTATCTAAACACTTAGGTTAGATATGCCAAAAACTCACAAAATCTGTCTATGTGGAGTTTCTTGTTTGAATTGTGCATGCTAAATGATGAAAACCTATATGTTATGATTTCTTGCTATTTGAGGCGAAATAGTTAGGATATGCATGTTAGGGAAATGACTCTGGCGTTTCTTTGTTAGCCAATTCTTACCACTCTTTTCTATCCCTGACACTAAACATATCCCTAGTCAGCCCCATTGAGCCTAAAAATTGAACTTTTTCTTTGACACCCTATATTCCCACAAATTGTGCCATAAGTAAAAATATGAAATAGTGAAATAAATTGTGTTAAAGAAGAGACAAAAAGAGTGAACAAACGTGTTGCACCCCAATGAAAAAAAAAGTAATAAGAAATAGGCAAAAACCTAAGTTTGGGGGTGCTTGTTATTATAGAACTCTTCACTCTCCCAAAACAAAAGAGGGAAAAGATAGAATTGAAGTGAAGAAAAGAACCAAAAGAAAAGTGAAAAATGGAAAAGCTAAAGAGCTTATGGTACACAAAAATGAGCCTAAATGCCTATTTTTACCAACCCATATCTAAGCCTACATTACAACCCTTAAAAGTCCTGAAGATCTCTTTTATGCATATCCATGATTAGTGGAGAATAGCAAGTAAAAATGCCATAGGATTCTTGAAATTAACATGCATGATTCAGTATTGAGATTTCCATTAAACATGATAAAAATGAGTTTGCGAAATATCTAGCTTAATGTGTTTCGTGTGCTAAAATTTCATGCTATATGTTCCTGCATATTATTTTGCTAATCTTCATGTTTTTTCTAAGTAACACCAATGCAGCAAAAGTGATCAATGTCATTGAGTCTGTTTATTTTTCGTTTCCTTAAGTCTTTATTTCTTTCTTTTTATCTTTGCTCGAGGGCGAGCAAAGGTTAAGTTTGGGGGTATTTTATCGGTGTATTTTATATACACTTTTTGAGTCAATTTTAGTTAGTTTTTTTCTCATTTTGTTTATGTTTAGTATAGTATTAGGGTCGTTTTCCTTTCTTTTGTGTCACAGCGGTCAGAAATGGAGAAATGACGAAAAGAAGAGAAAATGAGCTTAATTGAGATGGAATTGCACACAAAAAGGGCCAAGAAAGGAAGTCTAAGAAGTTCTGGGAATTATAGAGAAGATCAGACGACCGGACGAACAAAGGACGAAGAAACGAAAAATCCGGAAGAATTCCGTCACGAGCCATGGCGCTGGCAGCCTTGTGCGCCACCAATGAAGCCGTCCAAAGATCTCTGATTTTTAGTCTTGGCGCCGATCTGCGAACGCGCGCGACACGGAATTATGAAGTGCTGGGCCGAATTTGACATGTTTTCAGAATCATAAAGGGATAACTTTTCCTTCCTAAAGGGATAACTTTTCCTACCTAAAGGGATAACTTTTCCTACCTTAAAACCCTTACCTAAAAGGATTCTAATAACTTTTCATTCCTACAAAATCCCTAACCCTTCACCAAAAGGATTCTTTGGCTATAAATACTCTACATCATTAGAAGAATTATTTTTTTCTCCATTTCACCATTCACCACTCTACATCCACCCTTCCACCAATCCATCTTGTAAATATTTCTGTTACACCCCGTAATTACAGGACATGTCTTAAGAACGTAAGTAAGAACTCACAAATGTTAAGGATTTGAGACTTGCAAATTTTATCGGAAATTATGAAATTGTCGGAAAACGTAAGTGTTGTGACGAATGGGAGGGCGACACGTGTCACCCCCCTTAGCTATGCCTTGGACGAAATGGCATGGCCATTATGGTCATTTACCATAAGTCTTCTATGACTTAAGTCTTGCAAGTTGTGGCTTGACAATCTTGACTAAGTCAAATGGTCAATAAGTCTTGATATTTTGCTAAGAGAATATCCAAGCCAACCATGTGGATGCATCTTAACCCTCCATGACCCTATATATAATACTAGTAGCAAGAGAAGACTTAACACTTAGAAAAATTTTGCAAAATTTTGAAGAACTCATAGAGGGGGGTCTCGGGTTCATCACTTAGAAAAAGAAAAAAATTTCGTTTCTTGTCCATTTGATTCCACACTTTAAACCAAGGGTCTTAGGTGTATTGTAAACACATCTCAATAGAAAAATCTTGGAAAAGATTGTTTTGTTAGTCATAAACGAAAACCTAATGGTCTTTCTAGGTTTTGTTTGGAGCTTTGAAGGATAATTGTTGGTATTGTTCTAAGGGTCTCAACCAGCGGATTGAGGTGTCTTGAAGAGGTTCTAAACTACTAAGGAGCGACTGCGGATTGGAGTTGGTTTCATATTCGTGAAGGTATAATCTTGTCTTTGAAAGTGTTCTGAGGTTGTATATTTATATTGTTGTCGATAGCTTTGTATGTTGCAAGCATGGAATTGTTATCTTGAGGTTATAAGGATTATGGATTGATTATAGCCTTGGAAATCTGAAATGTAATGTAAGCCATGACTAAGTTGAAGTACAATTTAATCGTTGTTAGAACCGTCGCATGTCATTGACTTAAGGATTATGGTTATTATAATCAAATGCGACTTGATATCATGTTATGCTACAAATTTGGATTGAAATGGAAATTGGACTACCTTATTTATAATTGTGAGCCAATTGGGGCTGTTTAGTTAGTCATTTGTATTGGACTACCTTATATATAATTGTGAGCCAATTGAAATTTGTTTAGTTAGTCATTTGTATGGGACTACCTTATATATAATTGTGAGCCAATTGGGGCTGTTTAGTTAGTCATTTGTATTGGACTACCTGCTATATTGATTGTGAGCCAATTGGGGCTGTTTGGTTATTGTATTTCGGCCTTGGAAAAGGTGGCAAAGTGAGTAAAAACAAAGGAGGTGCTGTCCGATTTTCCGTAGAAAATGGAGACTTAATACTTATAATATTCTACGTTTGAAGTAAGGCTTTAATAGACGTATTGTGAATATTATAGGTTGACATAGTACGGGCGGGACTTCGTACTTGGCAAGTGGTTTGACAAGGTATGTAGAACTTTTCCTATCTTTGAGCATGACTAGTTTCACAGTATATAGTACGGTAGACGTACAAGACTTTGACATCCTTTACTTGTTTTATGAAATGCCAAGTCGGGTGAGTTAGGAGATTTAACTCACTTCTTTGAGAATATTAAAGATGTCTTAAGTCTTGTTAAAGATAAGGGACTTGAAGAATTTTAAAGTATGTAATACTTGTGTCGTTTTAAACGTATAAGTCCCTTGGATAGGAAATGGTACATGACTACGGTATAAAGTGAATATAACGACTTTATGGGGAGTTGGTTATATTGACTTTATGGAAAGATAAATCACTTGATTTAGAAGCCATATTTATTTCTGAAAGTATTGTGACTTGTCTTGAAAAGAAATTGTCACTTGATACTACGGCTATTAGTATCTTGGAAGTTTTATAATGAAATGAGTCATTTTAAAAGCATAGAAGTACGTAGTACTTTGGGTTAAATTCCCGGATTTTTATAAAAGACATGAAAGTGCCTTAAGTAAACTAAAATGAGAATGTAGAGGAATAAGACTAATAAGAAGTTAGGGGGATTGCTAACTTGCTTAATTATTGGATGACGGCCGGTTTTGAGATAGGGTAAGAGTATCAGTGAGGGGCAAACCCCCAAGACGCTATACCACCTTCTTCAGGATAAGAGTATAAATGAGGGGGAAGCCCCCAAGACGTTATACCACTGCGTTACTATCTTACAGATAAGAGTATAAATGAGGGCAAACCCCAAGACGTTATACCACCGCCTTGTGGTAAGAGTATAAATGAGGGTAGACACCCCAAGACGTTATACCACCTTTTTATGGGTTCGCTACCCATGGTAGGATCGGGAGACTGCTATTGTGATGTTATACGTATTCTCTTGATGTACTCTCATTGTTAGTAAGACACTGTGTACTGTAATTTTGTTATCATACATGTCTCCGGCTTTCTATTAAACTTATGTTGTAATTACAGTACTTTCCAGTTTTACATACTTAGTACATATCGTATCGACCCCCTTCCTCGAGGCTGCGTTCATGCCGCAGAAAGTGGTAGCGGTGCGATCCACATTCTTAGGATCACTTATCGGACGTCGGAAGCTCCATTCTCCGGAGGCTTGTCTTTCTTTTGGTACAGTCTTGTCCCTGATGTTGTAGATTATGTACATTCGAGTGCGGCGGGGCCTGTCCGCCACGCTTGTTATTCCTAAGTGCAGTATTCACATATGTGGTTGGGCTATAAGAACCGAGTTGTAAAGTTGTACTTTTGACTTTGTTTATATTATGGAAGCGGCCTTATCTGGCCAGCTTTGTGTTGTATATTATTTACATGTGTTTATGTTGTGTATGTTCATTGCTATTCTCGATGTATACAGGCAGGGTGCCCGGGTAGGGCACCGATCGCGGCCGGTCGGGTCGTGACAAAAGTGGTATCGAGCGATTAGTCCTCGGAAAGTGTCTACGCACCGTGTCTAGTAGAGTCTTGATTATCGGTGTGTTGTGCACCACATCTATAATCGGAGGTCGCAGGACATTTAGGATTGGTTTCCATTTTCTCTCCCCGAGATCGTGCATTAGTGTCTTATTAGGTTGAATCCTCTCGACCTCTTCTTATGAAACGGTATGCCTCCACGGAAGCTACGAGCCCGGAAGGGCAAAGCGACAGGAGGCGCTAGCGGTACTCGAGGGTCACACGGCTCGAGCACGACTATGCCCGAGGTAGTAGGCGGTCGTTGAGTTCACCACGCCGACAAGATTAGAGGAGCCGAGAGCGGTAGCTCAGAGGTTCGATGCACCCTCGATTCCCGGCCGGTGCGAGTATAGAGACTACGAGAGCGGTCGGTTATTGACCAAGATAGTAGCGGCGGCAAGCGAAGCGAGCGGCCAGCACCTAGAGCGGTTTGCGGATTAGGGATTTTCCGGATGTAATCCACGAGTTTTATGGTTCGAGTGCAGCGAGGATCCGCAGGAGTTCGTTCGACGGCTACGGACCATGCGAGTTCTTAGGGCTTCAGAGACAGTGCATTACACTAGCCTCTTCCGGGTTGCGCGATATTGCGTTGAACTGTTTGAGTCGTGGTTGCTTTCGAGAGGTGATGATGCTCTTCCAGGTGTTTGGGAGGAGTTTACTGAGGCCTTTATGGATCACTATTTACCTCCGAGATGAGAGAGCCGGGTAGACAGTTTTTGACCTTGCGCGAGCGGGAGGACCGTTAGGAGTACACTGAGTTTGACTCTGGCGTGCATGCTCACACTATTGTAGCTAGCATGGCGGATAGAGTTCATCGTTATGTGATGGGGCTAGACCGTCATATGATTACAAAGATGCTTGGGGTGGCTCTTGGCCGGTATGGACATCGCCGGATGCAGCCTATGCACGAGGATAGAGGATAGAGAGAGGAGGACCAGATTGACGCAGCCGGCCAGAGGCGTGACATCGGGGTCTCGGGGCGATTCGAGGCGGACAGCCTCGGCAGAGTAGGTCCTCGTTCGGCCCAGACAGAGTGCTCGTCACGGTTTTACGGCAAGAGGTTTGACCCGGCCAGTCGGTCGGGCAGTCGAGGGCCTCGGGACTACTGAGATTTCGGGGAGGCGGGAACCGTCACCGTCGGGACCACCCACCTCGGTGTGCTCGTCACGTAGGTTCCACCAGGGCGAGTGTCGCAGAGCTTCGGGAGCTTGTTACTCTTGTGGCCAGCTGGGCCATTTGAAGAGAGATTGTCCGTCTAGAGGCAGTATGGGTGGTACAGCACAGCCGACGGGATCAGTTGTTGGGTCTTCTTCTCCTTCTGTGGTTATGCGCCCCGGAGGCGAGTACTCAGCGGGCCGGCGCGGTAGAGGTCGTGGTGGTGGTTCGATTCTAGCGGTCCCCGTAACGCGTATATTCTCTAGCCACCGCCAGATCGTGAGGCTTCCACAGCGTCGTCACAGGTATATTACTAATTTCAGGCTGTGATGTTTATGCATTGATAGATCCAGGTTCTACCTTGTCCTATGTGTCCCCTCTTATTGCGGGTAGAATCGGAGTAGAGCCGGTGTCGATAGAGCCGTTTGAGGTAGCTACGCCAGTTGGTGATTCGGTGTTAGCTGAGCGGGTGTATAGAGGTTGTCCGGTATTTATTTACAGTCGTCAGACCCTTGCAGACTTGATAGAGCTGGAGATGACAGATTTTGATGTCATTATGGGTATGGACTGGTTGGCCTCTTGTTATGCCAACGTTGACTGTAGGGACAGGTTGGTTCGGTTCCAGTTTCCTGGCGAGCGATTATCGAGTGGAGGGCAACACGGCGCCGAGGGTATGTTTATTTCTTACCTCAAGGCTAGGAAGATGGTGCGAGAAAGTACATCTATCATCAGTGCGGGTATTTGATACTGGTGAGGTGCAGTTCTTGATCGATGCCGATGGTTAGGGAGTTTGCAGATGTGTTCCCAGATGATCTTCCGGGTATCCCTCCTGAGAGGGAGATTGAGTTTTGTATTGACACGTTGCCAGACACTCGACCTATTTCCATTCGCCATACGGATGGCACGCCGAGTTGAGGAGTGAAGGACCAGTGAAAGATTTCTTTGGAAAAAGGCTTTATTAGGCCTAGTGTATCTCCCGGGAGCGCCGTATTGTTTGTAAAGAAGAGAAGGATGGGGCCTGCGTATGTGTGTTGACTACGAAGTGAATAAGGTAACCATTAAGAATAGGTACCCCTTCCCCAGGATTGATGATTTGTTTGACCGGTTGCGAGTGCGAGTGTTTCTCAAAGATAGACTGCGTGCAGTTATCATCGAGTTCGAGTTCGAGGCGGATATCCCAAAGATCGCATTCGGGACCGGTATGGGCACTATGAGTTCGGGGTTATGTCTTCGGTTTGACAACGCTCCAGCGGTATTTATGGATTTGATGAACCGGTTGTTCAAGTCATTCTTGGATACATTTGTGATTGTATTCATTGATGACATCCTGGTTTATTCACGGACAGAACGGGAGCATGCAGATCACTTGAGGGCTGTACTTGGGATTCTCCGGAGCCGGCAGTTATTCGCCAAGTTCTCCAAGTGTGAGTTTTGGTTGGCCTCAGTGGCATTCCTGGGGCATATTATTGGGGCTGATGGTGTTCGGGTAGATACGGCAAAGATTGAGGCAGTCAAGTCTTGGCCGAGACCTACTACTCCGACCGAGTGCGCGATTTCTTAGGGTGGCGAGTTATTATCGCGAGTTTGTGGAAGCGGTTGCTTGATTTCAGATTGACTAGGGTGACTCGAGCGGCCAAGTTCGATGGGCGAGGCTTGCGAGAAGGGTTTCCAGTTGCTGAAGGAAAGGTTGACTACAGCTCCAGTTCTTACTCTTCCTGAGGGGTTAGACGGGTACGTGATCTATTGTGATGCCTCGGGTATCGGGCTAGGGTGTGTTTTGATGCAGCACGGCAAGGTTATAGCCTATGCTTCCCGGCAGTTACGGAAGCATGAGAGGAATTACCCTACCCATGACTTAGAGTTGGCCGCAGTTATTCATGCCTTGAAGATTTGGAGACATTATTTATACGGGGTTCATGTGGATATTTATACAGACCACAAGAGCCTCCAGTATATCTTCAGGCAGAGGGAGCTGAACCTGAGGCAGAGACGGTGGTTAGAGTTGCTGAAAGATTATGATGTTGATATTCTATACCATCCGGGGAAGGCCAACGTAGTTGTTGATGCCTTGAGTCGTAGATCGATGGGGAGCCTATCAGAGGTACAGCCAGAGAGACAGGACATGGTCCGTCAGATCCACCAGTTAGCGAGCCTTGGGGTTCGATTGATCGATCTGAAGCGTTAGTAGATGCGGGTTCGTGAGGTTGCGAGTCTTCCATCGTTGATGAGGTAAAGAGGCGATTTGAGGACCCGGTGTTGGTACGATCGTGATGCAGCTCTTGGGAGGAGAAGAGTCTATTCGAGTAGCGCTGATGGGTCTTGAGTTTTGAGGGCGGTTGTGTGTTCCGATGTATCAGACCGTCGCCAGATTCTCGGAGGCACACGGTGCTCGTTATTCTATTCATCCGGTCGACCAAGATGTACCATGACCTCGGATGTTTGTATTGGTGGGATGGCACGAAGAGGGGCGTGGCGAGTTTTGTTGCCTGATGTCCTAATTGCCCGGCAGTCAGTCGAGCACGGAGGCCAGTGGTTTATTGCGATCTATCGAGATTCCGACTTGGAAGTGGGAGATGATCAACATGGACTTTGTTCTGAGGTTACCTCGTACTCGGAAATCGACTCCATTTGGGTTATTGTTGTGGTGACGAAATCAGCCCATTTCCTTCGATCGGGGCGACGTTTTGGTGAGGACTATGCGGTTGTACATCAGAGATAGTGAGGCCGCGGTGTTCGGTGTCGATTATATCGATAGGAGCCCGGTTCTGACTAACGGAGGTCTTTCGGAAGGGTTTAGGGACACAGTGAGTCTCGGCAAAGATTTCACCCTCGGTGTGAGGCGGGCGCGCTATCGGACACGAGGATATCTTTGCGAGCTGCGTGATAGATTTTAGTGGTAGCTGGGAGGATCATTTGCCTCTTGTGGAGTTTTCTTACAACAACAGCTACCATTCCAGCATACAGATGGCGCCATACGAGGCTTTATATGGGCGGAAATGCAGGTCGCCGATCGGTTGGTTCGGCGTGGGCGAGTGCGATTAGTTGGCGGACTTGGTACGGCGGTGTGGATAAGGTGAAGCTTATCCAGAGAGGCGATAGCAGCTCAGAGTCGGCAGAAGTCTTATGCGGATAATCGGCGTCGGCATTTGGAGTTTCAGGTAGACGATTGGGTCTTCTTGAAGGTGTCACCCATGAAGGGTGTGATGAGATTCGGTAATAAGGGGAAACTCAGCCCAAGGTACATTGGGCCTTACCAGATCATCCGTAGAGTGGGCCAGGTTGCCTACGAGTTGGATCTGCCATCAGAGTTAGAGGCGGTACATCCGGTCTTCCATGTTTCTATGTTGCGGAAGTGTATCGGTGATCCAGCGAGAGTTTTCCCTACTAGTGAGGTCCAGGTGACAGAAGGGTTATCGTATGAGGAGAGTCCCATAGCGATACTCGATCGCCAGGTCAGGCGACTGCGGACCAAGGATGTAGTTTCCGTCAAAGTCCTGTGGAGGAATGATAACCGAGAGGAGATGACTTGGGAGGCGGAGGAAGACATGTTGAGGAAGTATCCTCACTTATTTCCTATACCTTCAGGTAATTCATCTTCCCTTACTTGTCAAGTTTTAAATTGAAGTATCTCTTTTGCTTAAATGCTATTATGTGGCCATGTGGGGCATTTTTGGTATGTCGGGGTTGTGAAAGGAAACTATGTCGCTAATTAAGTTTGACTCCGAAAGAACATTCGGGGACGAATGTTTCTAAGGGGGGAAGAATGTTACACCCCGTAATTACAGGACATGTCTTAAGAACGTAAGTAAGAACTCACAAATGTTAAGGATTTGAGACTTGCAAATTTTATCGGAAATTATGAAATTGTCGGAAAACGTAAGTGTTGTGACGAATGGGAGGGCGACACGTGTCACCCCCCCTTAGCTATGCCTTGGACGAAATGGCATGGCCATTATGGTCATTTACCATAAGTCTTCTATGACTTAAGTCTTGCAAGTTGTGGCTTGACAATCTTGACTAAGTCAAATGGTCAATAAGTCTTGATATTTTGCTAAGAGAATATCCAAGCCAACCATGTGGATGCATCTTAACCCTCCATGACCCTATATATAATACTAGTAGCAAGAGAAGACTTAACACTTAGAAAAATTTTGCAAAATTTTGAAGAACTCATAGAGGGGGGTCTCGGGTTCATCACTTAGAAAAAGAAAAAAATTTCGTTTCTTGTCCATTTGATTCCACACTTTAAACCAAGGGTCTTAGGTGTATTGTAAACACATCTCAATAGAAAAATCTTGGAAAAAGATTGTTTTCGGGTTAGTCGCAAACGAAAACCTAATGGTCTTTCTAGGTTTTGTTTGGAGCTTTGAAGGATAATTGTTGGTATTGTTCTAAGGGTCTCAACAAGCGGATTGAGGTGTCTTGAAGAGGTTCTAAACTACTAAGGAGCGATCATGATTGGAGTTGGTTTCATATTCGTGAAGGTATAATCTTGTCTTTGAAAGTGTTACAAGGTTGTATATTTATATTGTTGTCGATAGCTTTGTATGTTGCAAGCATGGAATTGTTATCTTGAGGTTATAAGGATTATGGATTGATTATAGCCTTGGAAATCTGAAATGTAATGTAAGCCATGACTAAGTTGAAGTACAATTTAATCGTTGTTAGAACCGTCGCATGTCATTGACTTAAGGATTATGGTTATTATAATCAAATGCGACTTGATATCATGTTATGCTACAAATTTGGATTGAAATGGAAATTGGACTACCTTATTTATAATTGTGAGCCAATTGGGGCTGTTTAGTTAGTCATTTGTATTGGACTACCTTATATATAATTGTGAGCCAATTGGGGCTGTTTAGTTAGTCATTTGTATGGGACTACCTTATATATAATTGTGAGCCAATTGGGGCATTTAGTTAGTCATTTGTATCGACTACCTGCTATATTGATTGTGAGCCAATTGGGGCTGTTTGGTTATTGTATTTCGGCCTTGAAAAAGGTGGCAAAGTGAGTAAAAACAAAGGAGGTGCTGTCCGATTTTCCGTAGAAAATGGAGACTTAATACTTATAATATTCTACGTTTGAAGTAAGGCTTTAATAGACGTATTGTGAATATTATAGGTTGACATAGTACGGGCGGGACTTCGTACTTGGCAAGTGGTTTGACCCGACAAGGTATGTAGAACTTTTCCTATCTTTGAGCATGACTAGTTTCGCGTATATAGTACGGTAGACGTACAAGACTTTGACATCCTTTACTTGTTTTATGAAATGCCAAGTCGGGTGAGTTAGGAGATTTAACTCACTTCTTTGAGAATATTAAAGATGTCTTAAGTCTTGTTAAAGATAAGGGACTTGAAGAATTTTAAAGTATGTAATACTTGTGTCGTTTTAAACGTATAAGTCCCTTGGATAGGAAATGGTACATGACTACGGTATAAAGTGAATATAACGACTTTATGGGGAGTTGGTTATATTGACTTTATGGAAAGATAAATCACTTGATTTAGAAGCCATATTTATTTCTGAAAGTATTGTGACTTGTCTTGAAAAGAAATTGTCACTTGATACTACGGCTATTAGTATCTTGGAAGTTTTATAATGAAATGAGTCATTTTTAAAAGCATAGAAGTACGTAGTACTTTGGGTTAAATTCCCGGATTTTTATAAAAGACATGAAAGTGCCTTAAGTAAACTAAAATGAGAATGTAGAGGAATAAGACTAATAAGAAGTTAGGGGGATTGCTAACTTGCTTAATTATTGGATGACGGCCGGTTTTGAGATAGGGTAAGAGTATCAGTGAGGGGCAAACCCCCAAGACGCTATACCACCTTCTTCAGGATAAGAGTATAAATGAGGGGGAAGCCCCCAAGACGTTATACCACCTGCGTTACTATCTTCTACAGGATAAGAGTATAAATGAGGGGCAAACCCCCAAGACGTTATACCACCTGCTTCAGGGTAAGAGTATAAATGAGGGGTAGACACCCCAAGACGTTATACCACCTGTTTTTATGGGTTCGCTACCCATGGTAGGATCGGGAGACTGCTATTGTGATGTTATACGTATTCTCTTGATGTACTCTCATTGTTAGTAAGGCACTGTGTACTGTAATTTTGTTATCATACATGTCTCCGGCTTTCTATTAAACTTATGTTGTAATTACGATTTTCCGATTTACATACTTAGTACATATCGTAATCGACCTTCCTGGGCCGCTGCGTTATGCCGCAGAAAGGGTAAGCGGTGGCGATCCACATTCTTAGGATCACTTATCGGACGTCTAAGCTCCATTCTCCGGAGGCTTGTCTTTCTTTTTAGTACGCCTTGTCCACGATGTTGTAGATTATGTACATTCGTGGTGCGGCGGCCCCGTCCCGCCACGATTGTTATTCCTGTGAGGTCTGTATTCACATATGTGGTTGGGCTATAAGAACCGAGTTGTAAAGTTGTACTTTTGACTTTGTTTATATTATGGAAGGCGCCTTTATCAGCTTCTTTGTGTTGTATATTATTTACACACGTGTTTATGTTGTGTATGTTCCACCGCTATTCTCTCGATGTATACGAACGGTGCCTGGGTAGGGCACGATCGCGCCCGGTCGGTCGTGACAAAAGTGGTATCGAGCGATTAGTCCTCTGAAAGTGTCTACGCATCGTGTTCAGTAGAGTCTTGATTATCGGTGTGTTGTGCACCACATCTATAATCGTGAGGTCAGGACATTTAGGATTAGTTTCCATTTTTCTCTCCCGAGATCGTGCATTAAGTGTCTTATTAGGTTGAATCCTCTCGACCTCTTCTTATGAAACAATATGGCTCCACGAAAGCTACCAGAGCCCGAGGGCAAGGCAAAGCAGGAGGCTGCTGGCACTCAGAGGTCACACGAGCTCGAGCACGCACTATGCACGAGGTAGAGGCGTCGTTGAGTTCAGCCACGCCGACAAGACAGAGGAGCCGAGAGCGGCAGTAGCTCCAGAGGTTCCGATACTGCACCCTCCAGCCTCCCACCAGTGCGAGTATAGAGACTACGGAGCGGATTCGGTTATTGACCAAGATAGTAGTCGGCAAATACGACAGAGCAGCCACCCTGTGAGCCGATGGGCGGATTAGGGATTTTCTGGGATGTAATCCACCTGAGTTTTATGGTTCGAGGTCTGACGAGGATCCGCAGGAGTTCGTTCGACAGCTACAGCGGACCATGCAGGTTCTTAGGGCTTCAGAGACAGAGTCTGTTACACTAGCCTCACCGGTTGCGCGATATTGCGTTGAACCGGTTTGAGTCGTGGTTGCTTTCGAGGTGATGATGCTCTTCCGGTGTTTGGGAGGAGTTTACTGAGGCCTTTATGGATCACTTTACCTCCCGAGATGAGAAGAGCCCGAGTAGACAGATTTTGACCTTGCGGCAGAACGGGAGGACTGTTAGGGAGTACAACCTGGAGTTTGACTCTTTGGCCAGGCATGCTCACACTATTGTAGCTAGCATGGCGGATAGAGTTCATCGTTATGTGATGGGGCTAGACCGTCATATGATTACAAAGATGCTGGGGTGGCTCTTCACCAGATGGACATCGCCCGGATGCAGGCCTATGCACAGGGGATAGAGGATAGAGAGAGGGAGGACCAGATTGACGCAGGCCAGCCCAAGAGGGCCAGGACATCGGGTCTCGGGCGCTGAGGCGACAGCCTCGGCAGAGTAGTCCTCGTTCCACCAAAGACAGAGTGCTCCACACGGTTTTTACGGCAAGAGGTCCGACCACCAGTCGGTCGGGAAGCAGTCGTGGCTCGGGACTACAGGATTTCGCGAGGCGAACCGTCACTGATCGGGACCACCCACACCTCAGTGTGCTCGATGGGGTAGGTTCCACCAGAGCGAGTGTCGCAGAGCTTCAGGAGCTTGTTACTCTTGTGGCCAGCTGGGCCATTTGAAGAGAGATTGTCCGTCTAGAGGCAGTATGGGTGGTACAAAGACACCGACGGATCGATTGTTGGGTCTTCTTCTCCTTACAGGTTATGCGCCCGAGGCGTGGTACTCACGACGGCAGCCGCGTAGAGGTCGTGGTGGTGGTTCCGATTAGCGTCCCCGAACCGCATATATTCTCTAGCCAACCGCCAGGATCAGGAGGCTTCCCCTGACGTCGTCACAGGTATATTACTAATTTCAGGCTGTGATGTTTATGCATTGATAGATCCAGGTTCTACCTTGTCCTATGTGTCCTCTTATGCGGGTAGAATCGAGTAGAGCCGTGTCGATAGAACCGTTTGAGGTAGCTACGCCGATTGGTGATTCGGTGTTAGGCGGCGTGTATAGAGGTTGTCCGATTTATTTACGTCGCCGACTTGCAGACTTGATAGAAATTTGGAGATGACGATTTTGATGTCATTATGGGTATGGACTGGTTGGCCTCTTGTTATGCCAACGTTGGTAGGGACAAAGTTGGTTCGGTTCGATTTCTGGCGAGCCGATTATCGAGTGGAGGGCAACACAAAGATCGCCGGTGGTAGGTTTATTTCTTACCTCAAGGCTAGGAAGATGGTGCGTAAAGGGTACATCTATCATCCGTGCGGTATTTGATACGCAGGCCGAGGTGCCGCTTCTTGATCGCCGATGGTTAGGAGTTTGCGGATGTGTTCCCGGATGATCTTTCCGTATCCTCCTGAGAGGGAGATTGAGTTTTGTATTGACACGTTGCCAGACACTCGACCTATTTCCATTCCGCCATACAGGATGGCACCTGCCGAGTTGAGGGAGCTGAAGGACCAGCTGAAAGATTTGCTGGAAAAAGGCTTTATTAGGCCTAGTGTATCTCCCTGGGGAGCGCCGGTATTGTTTGTAAAGAAGAAGGATGGGACGCTGCGTATGTGTGTTGACTACAGGCAGCTGAATAAGGTAACCATTAAGAATAGGTACCCCCTCCCCAGGATTGATGATTTGTTTGACCAGTTGCAGGGTGCGAGGTGTTTCTCAAAGATAGACCTGCGGTCTGGTTATCATCAGGTTCGAGTTCGAGAGGCAGATATCCCAAAGACTGCATTCAGGACCCGGTATGGGCACTATGAGTTCAGGGTTATGTCTTTCGGTTTGACCAACGCTCCAGCGGTATTTATGGATTTGATGAACCGGGTGTTCAAGTCATTCTTGGATACATTTGTGATTGTATTCATTGATGACATCCTGGTTTATTCACGGACAGAGCAGGAGCATGCAGATCACTTGAGGACGGTACTTGGGATTCTCCGGAGCCGGCAGTTATTCGCCAAGTTCTCCAAGTGTGAGTTTTGGTTGGCCTCAGTGGCATTCCTGGGGCATATTATTGGGGCTGATGGTGTTCGGGTAGATACGGCAAAGATTGAGGCGCCAAGTCTTGGCGAGACCTACTACTCCGACCGAGGTGCGCGATTTCTTAGATCGCAGTTATTATCGCGAGTTTGTGGAGCGGTTGCTTGATTTCAAAGACCGCTGACTAGGCCGACTGGCGGCCAAGTTCCGATGGACGAGGCTTGCGAAGGGTTTCGATTGTTGAAGGAAAGGTTGACTACACTCAGTTCTTACTCTTAGGAGGGTTAGATGGGCACGTGATCTATTGTGATGCCTGCATCGGGCTAGGTGTGTTTTGATGCAGACGGCAAGGTTATAGCCTATGCTTCCCGCGATTCTGAAGCATGAGAGGAATTACCCTACCCATGACTTAGAGTTGGCAGATTATTCATGCCTTGAAGATTTGGAGACATTATTTGTACGGGTTCATGTGGATATTTATACGACCACAAGAGCCTCCAGATATCTTCTTCAGGCAGAGGGAGCTGAACTTGAGACAGAGACGGTGGTTAGAGTTGCTGAAAGATTATGATGTTGATATTCTATACCATCCGGGGAAGGCCAACGTAGTTGCTGATGCCTTGAGTCGTAGATCGATGGGGAGCCTATCAGAGGTACAGCCAGAGAGACAGGACATGGTCCGTCAGATCCACCAGTTAGCGAGCCTTGGGGTTCGATTGATCGATACCGACGTTAGTGGAGTACGGGTTCGTGAGGTTGCCGAGTCTTCCATCGTTGATGAGGTAAAGAGGCGACAGTTTGAGGACCCAGTGTTGGTGCGATGCGTGATGCAGCTCTTCGGGAGGAGAAGAGTCTATTCGAGGTAGCGCCTGATGGGGTGCTGAGTTTTGAGGGCCGGTTGTGTGTTCCCGATGTATCAGGACTTCGTCAGCAGATTCTGGGGGAGGCACACAGTGCTCGTTATTCTATTCATCCGGGGTCGACCAAGATGTACCATGACCTCAGATGTTTGTATTGGTGGGATGGCCTGAAGAGGGACGTGGCAGGTTTTGTTGCACAGTGTCCTAATTGCCAGCAGGTCAAGGTCGAGCACCAGAGGCCCAGTGGTTTATTGCAGTCTATTGAGATTCCGACTTGGAAGTGGGAGATGATCAACATGGACTTTGTTACAGGGTTACCTCGTACTCAGAGGAAGTACGACTCCATTTGGGTTATTGTTGACAGGCTGACGAAATCAGCCCATTTCCTTCCAGTCAGGACGACGTTTTCAGCTGAGGACTATGCCAGATTGTACATCCGAGAGATAGTGAGGCTGCACGGTGTTCCGGTGTCGATTATATCTGATAGGGGAGCCCAGTTCTGCCTAACTTCTGGAGGTCTTTCCAGAAGGGTTTAGGGACACAGGTGAGTCTCAGCACAGCATTTCACCCTCAGACTGACGGGCAGGCAGAGCGCACTATCCAGACACTTGAGGATATGCTGCGAGCCTGCGTGATAGATTTCAGTGGTAGCTGGGAGGATCATTTGCCTCTTGTGGAGTTTGCTTACAACAACAGCTACCATTCCAGCATACAGATGGCGCCATACGAGGCTTTATATGGGCGGAAATGCAGGTCGCCGATCGGTTGGTTCGACGTGGGCGAGGTACAGTTAGTTGGCCCAGACTTGGTACAGCAGGCTGTGGATAAGGTGAAGCTTATCCAGGAGAGACTGTTAGCAGCTCAGAGTCGGCAGAAGTCTTATGCGGATAATCGGCGTCGGCATTTGGAGTTTCAGGTAGACGATTGGGTCTTCTTGAAGGTGTCACCCATGAAGGGTGTGATGAGATTCGGTAAGAAGGGGAAACTCAGCCCAAGGTACATTGGGCCTTACCAGATCATCCGTAGAGTGGGCCAGGTTGCCTACGAGTTGGATCTGCCATCAGAGTTAGAGGCGGTACATCCGGTCTTCCATGTTTCTATGTTGCGGAAGTGTATCGGTGATCCAGCGAGAGTTTTCCCTACTAGTGAGGTCCAGGTGACAGAAGGGTTATCGTATGAGGAGAGTCCCATAGCGATACTCGATCGCCAGGTCAGGCGACTGCGGACCAAGGATGTAGTTTCCGTCAAAGTCCTGTGGAGGAATGATAACCGAGAGGAGATGACTTGGGAGGCGGAGGAAGACATGTTGAGGAAGTATCCTCACTTATTTCCTATACCTTCAGGTAATTCATCTTCCCTTACTTGTCAAGTTTTAAATTGAAGTATCTCTTTTGCTTAAATGCTATTATGTGGCCATGTGGGGCATTTTTGGTATGTCGGGGTTGTGAAAGGAAACTATGTCGCTAATTAAGTTTGACTCCGAAAGAACATTCGGGGACGAATGTTTCTAAGGGGGGAAGAATGTTACACCCCGTAATTACAGGACATGTCTTAAGAACGTAAGTAAGAACTCACAAATGTTAAGGATTTGAGACTTGCAAATTTTATCGGAAATTATGAAATTGTCGGAAAACGTAAGTGTTGTGATGAATGGGAGGGCGACACGTGTCACCCCCCCTTAGCTATGCCTTGGACGAAATGGCATGGCCATTATGGTCATTTACCATAAGTCTTCTATGACTTAAGTCTTGCAAGTTGTGGCTTGACAATCTTGACTAAGTCAAATGGTCAATAAGTCTTGATATTTTGCTAAGAGAATATCCAAGCCAACCATGTGGATGCATCTTAACCCTCCATGACCCTATATATAATACTAGTAGCAAGAGAAGACTCAACACTTAGAAAAATTTTGCAAAATTTTGAAGAACTCATAGAGGGGGGTCTCGGGTTCATCACTTAGAAAAAGAAAAAAATTTCGTTTCTTGTCCATTTGATTCCACACTTTAAACCAAGGGTCTTAGGTGTATTGTAAACACATCTCAATAGAAAAATCTTGGAAAAAGATTGTTTTCGGGTTAGTCGCAAACGAAAACCTAATGGTCTTTCTAGGTTTTGTTTGGAGCTTTGAAGGATAATTGTTGGTATTGTTCTAAGGGTCTCAACAAGCGGATTGAGGTGTCTTGAAGAGGTTCTAAACTACTAAGGAGCGACTGCGGATTGGAGTTGGTTTCATATTCGTGAAGGTATAATCTTGTCTTTGAAAGTGTTACTGAGTTGTATATTTATATTGTTGTCGATAGCTTTGTATGTTGCAAGCATGGAATTGTTATCTTGAGGTTATAAGGATTATGGATTGATTATAGCCTTGGAAATCTGAAATGTAATGTAAGCCATGACTAAGTTGAAGTACAATTTAATCGTTGTTAGAACCGTCGCATGCCATTGACTTAAGGATTATGGTTATTATAATCAAATGCGACTTGATATCATGTTATGCTACAAATTTGGATTGAAATGGAAATTGGACTACCTTATTTATAATTGTGAGCCAATTGGGGCTGTTTAGTTAGTCATTTGTATTGGACTACCTTATATATAATTGTGAGCCAATTGGGGCATTTAGTTAGTCATTTGTATGGGACTACCTTATATATAATTGTGAGCCAATTGGGGCTGTTTAGTTAGTCATTTGTATTGGACTACCTGCTATATTGATTGTGAGCCAATTGGGGCTGTTTGGTTATTGTATTTCGGCCTTGGAAAAGGTGGCAAAGTGAGTAAAAACAAAGGAGGTGCTGTCCGATTTTCCGTAGAAAATGGAGACTTAATACTTATAATATTCTACGTTTGAAGTAAGGCTTTAATAGACGTATTGTGAATATTATAGGTTGACATAATCTGGCGGGACTTCGTACTTGGCAAGTGGTTTGACCCGACAAGGTATGTAGAACTTTTCCTATCTTTGAGCATGACTAGTTTCGCGTATATAGTACGGTAGACGTACAAGACTTTGACATCCTTTACTTGTTTTATGAAATGCCAAGTCGGGTGAGTTAGGAGATTTAACTCACTTCTTTGAGAATATTAAAGATGTCTTAAGTCTTGTTAAAGATAAGGGACTTGAAGAATTTTAAAGTATGTAATACTTGTGTCGTTTTAAACGTATAAGTCCCTTGGATAGGAAATGGTACATGACTACGGTATAAAGTGAATATAACGACTTTATGGGGAGTTGGTTATATTGACTTTATGGAAAGATAAATCACTTGATTTAGAAGCCATATTTATTTCTGAAAGTATTGTGACTTGTCTTGAAAAGAAATTGTCACTTGATACTACGGCTATTAGTATCTTGGAAGTTTTATAATGAAATGAGTCATTTTTAAAAGCATAGAAGTACGTAGTACTTTGGGTTAAATTCCCGGATTTTTATAAAAGACATGAAAGTGCCTTAAGTAAACTAAAATGAGAATGTAGAGGAATAAGACTAATAAGAAGTTAGGGGGATTGCTAACTTGCTTAATTATTGACGACGGTTTGAGATAGGGTAAGAGTATCGGTGAGGGCAAACCCCAAGACGCTATACCACCTTCTTCGGGATAAGAGTATAAATGAAGCCCCAAGACGTTATACCACTGCGTTATCTTCTACAGGATAAGAGTATAAATGAGGGGCAAACCCCCAAGACGTTATACCACCTGCTTCAGGGTAAGAGTATAAATGAGGGGTAGACACCCCAAGACGTTATACCACCTGTTTTTATGGGTTCGCTACCCATGGTAGGATCGGGAGACTGCTATTGTGATGTTATACGTATTCTCTTGATGTACTCTCATTGTTAGTAAGGCACTGTGTACTGTAATTTTGTTATCATACATGTCTCCGGCTTTCTATTAAACTTATGTTGTAATTACAGTACTTTCCAGTTTTACATACTTAGTACATCGTATCGCGACCCCCTTCCTCGGGGGCTGCGTTCATGCCGCAGGAAAGGGTAAGCAGGTGGCAGATCCACATTCTTAGGATCACTTATCGGACGTCGGAAGCTCCATTCTCCGGAGGCTTGTCTTTCTTTTGGTACAGTCTTGTCCCTGATGTTGTAGATTATGTACATTCAGGGTACGGCGGGGCCCTGTCCCGCCACAGTTGTTATTCCTAGAGGTCTGTATTCACATATGTGGTTGGGCTATAAGAACTGAGTTGTAAAGTTGTACTTTTGACTTTGTTTATATTATGGAAGGCGGCCATATCGGCTAGCCTGTGTTGTATATTATTTACACATGTGTTTATGTTGTGTATGTTCCGCTGCTATTCTCTGATGTATACCTGAACGGGGTGCCCAGGTAGGGCACCAGTCGCGGCCCGGGGTCGGGTCGTGACAATTCCACAACACAACCCTTGGATGCTAGAAGGCTTGGAGACTCATACTTAGTAATTTTCTTTTCTTTTCTTTTCTTTATTTCAGTTTTGTATGATGAACTTTGAATTAGTTCTTGTCATGTCAATGGCTAGGAACTAATTCTCTTATAGGGCTTTCCATGTTGATTCACTAGAAACTTATGTTATGAATTAATACATGTTTATGGTTATTATTATTCTTTGAGAGATTTATCCAATAATTGCGTTGAATGCTTGGTAATTAATTGACAACTAATTATCCTTATATGATTTCTAATTTACTTCGAAAGGAGAGATTGTGAATATGCTGTAGGTTGGGTAGACATTCTTGGATTGGGGATGAAAATACCTCAATTATTGCTTGTTATATAATGAAGGAAATATTGTTTGATATAGATTATAAAACTTATATAACATGTTGGAATGAGAATTGGGGTAAAAGGAATTAAGGAAAAAGACTTTGTATTGTTGTAGTTGTTGTTAGCCGAAAACTGTTAGACGTCGTTGTGTCGTTTTATGGACTGTTTTGGGGTGTTATTATGCTGGAAAATCAGCACCTAAATATGCATGATTAATGTAGTAGTTGGATAATGGAAGTCCTAAAGAATAAGGGTGTTAAAGGCTTCACATTGTACCCTTAATAATGGATTAATTGTGGACTGTTTTATATAAATTGTGGGGCAGAATTTTACACGTCCAAATCCCCTTTAGTTAACTGTTGGGTGCGCCTTAAATGTGGCTTGTTGGTTGATGAATACGGTCCTTAGAAAAGGTGGAAAAGTACGTATAAACAAAGGAAGTGCTGCCCGATTTTTGGTAGAATTAGAGGGAAATTATTTGGTATAAGTCTTACAATAGTAAGTGTGATATTGATAGAAGTACTATGGCCATTTTAGGTTGAAGTACTAAGTATAGCAGAGTCTACTTGGCTTAAGGAATAGTCGATGAAGTTGAAGTACTTTGGAGCATTTTGCTACTAGTCGTATTGGTTAGTCGTCACGAGGTATGTGAACTTCTTCTTTCTATAGACATGAGTATTTTTATGGTATACTTGTATTGTTATTAGGAGTATACATGACTTGATATTTGAAGTAAACTTGCCCTGTTGTTAGGAGTATACTTGCCTTGATATTTGAAGTATACTTGCCTTGTTGTTAGGAGTATACATGACTTGTTGTTTGAAGTATACTTGCCTTGTTGTTAGGAGTATACATGACTGGATATTTGAGGTATACTTGCCTTGTTATTAGGAGTATACATGACTTGTTCTTGAGTATACTTTCCTTGTCATAGGAAGTATTCATGTTATTGATTTTATGCTAAAGGCATGTCTAGAATATTCTTAAGTTCTTACCAAGTCTTATGGGGGATGTTGGTAAGAGTCGTTAGGAAGTATTGGAGTCGAGTGACCTTGCTAATTTACTACACTAATGAGAATAGGTATCGAACAAGCCATTGCAGCGTTAATGAAAATGTATCGACAATCAATTATATTGAAATAAGTAGAATTCTCCATCTGCATAGAAACTAAGATAAGACAAAATTGTATTACATTTTCTAGATCATGGCTGATTTAACAAGATCGTTATAAACGAGTATAACATATTCACGGCTCATAAAAGTATTAATTTTGTAAGTATAAGTTACTTGATTGACTTAAAGAGAATAAATGATTTGATTGGAAAGAGTAAGTAACTTGATTTAAAGGCATAAGTTACTTGGTTTTAAAAGTATAAGTTACTTGAGTTTAAAATATTAAGTAACTTGATTTTAATAGTGAAACTACTTTTGGGTCCAACGCCCTAATATTTCATGAAACGATTCTTTTATAAAGAATAGATGTACAAGTACTTTGGGTTCAATTCCCTTACATGATATGATAATGCATTGGTTGTATTAAAAGGAAAGACGTGGCAGTAC
The DNA here is from genome assembly GCA_029844215.1 of Przewalskia tangutica. Classification (NCBI taxonomy): domain Eukaryota; kingdom Viridiplantae; phylum Streptophyta; class Magnoliopsida; order Solanales; family Solanaceae; genus Przewalskia; species Przewalskia tangutica. The sequence goes on from CM056726.1 coordinate 103,079,860, forward strand.
TTTAGTTTTCTAAAATGAAGGTGGTTATAACGGCTTTATGGGAAGTTGTTATAACAAGTTTTGTGGAAAGTAAAGGGATGGTTTAAAATGTTTTAAGAAAATCGTGTGAGAATGTCCATGATTAAGTCCTCAATATAATACATGATATGTGGCACTTTGATGTTCAAAGATGTTTTAAAGTAGCACGTGAGGTCTAGTACCTTGATTTGCCAAAATCATATCTTAGAAAGATACTTGGAATGATAAGTGTCTCGATCTCCTAAATGATTGTTTCAAAATGATACATGTATTGAATCCTACTTCCTAACGATACATGTAGTACTTGGGTTTTCCTAAAATTGAAATTTAGTTTATAAAGTGAATGTACGGCTCACGTACATTGTCGAAATGGACTTTAATCCTTAGTGATGCAAGGTGTGTTAGTGCCTTGATAGTACTTTGGCTTTCTTAAATGGTAAGTGTCTTGAATTGTTGAAAAGAAAGGCATGGTATTATCTTGATTTGTTTCAAAAGGAAGGCATGCAAATTGTCTTGGTTTATTAAAAAGGAAAGGCATGGTATTGTATTGGTTTTCTAATATAATGGTTTATTCATTTTATGATGATGAGAGTCAAGGATTATCTTAACTTGTATATGTTGTTCATGATAGCCATTGATGCTAGTGTTATGAGTATAAATGCGGGGTAAACCCCCAAGACGCTATACACCTTCTGAGTATAATTGCGGGGTAAACCCCTAAGACATTATACATTTCCATGGATTTGCTACCCATGATGCGAGTATGTCGGATATACTCATTGCAGGCCCACAGGGTCCATGCGGGTGAAATAGTCCTATGCGAGGAATACCTCATGCGGGTCCACGTGACCTATGCGGGTGAAATAGTCCTATGCGAGGAATGCCTCATGCGGGTCCACGTGACCTATGCGGGTGAAACAATCCTATGCGAGGAAATTGCCTCATGCGGGTCCACGTGACCTATGCGGGTGAAATAGACCCATGGATAGAATTGTATAATGACTTTGAGGGCATGTGTCCTTAACTTTGACATAACTGGTTATATATTATGCTCGTTACATGCTGACAGTGATGTTGTATTCCACGAGCATGCTTCTGTGATACTATATGCTGAGGGCAGGTGTCCCTGATCTTGACATGGCTTTCATATGTGAAAGTGGTACGGTGTTATAGTAGTACAATGATACAAGGTACATTTGGCTCTGATTGTTATATGACACGGTAGGATCTGATATTTGATTTTCATACTTGCCCCTGTCATTCTTTTGTATCTGATTATGATCTTGTTTGTCTTTGTATTTTCGTTCCATACTTGGTACCTGTTGTACTGACCCCCTTCGGGGGGCTGCGTTCTTGTCCGCAGGTCTAGGTACACAGTTGTGGATCCGTGAGCTTAGGATCCTTGTTCAGTATTTTGGGATAGCTCCAATGTTCTGGAGCTTGTCATTATGGATAGGTATATTCAGAGGTACGGTGGGGCCTTGTCCCGTCATAGTATTTGTCCAAAATTTTAGAGGTCTGTATTCATATGTGGGTTGGACTGGCTAGAGTTGTATTTACATTGTTGGACAGTGTAGACCCTTTTTGGGTGATTTGTATTATGGCAGCCTTATCAGCTTTGCCTTGGTTTTAAGAAAAAAAACGAGTGTTATTTATCTTCTGCGGTATATTGTATTGTATGAATAGGAGGGTGCCCAGGTAGGGCACTAGTCACGGGACCGGGGTTCGGGGTGTGACAGAGTGGTATCAGAGCAGTTAGTCCTCAGAATGTCTACATACCGTTTCTAGTAGAGTCTTGGGTATGAGTATGTGTGCACCATACTTATACACATGAGGCTACAGGATATTTAGGATTGGTTTCTATTCTTCTTACTCTCAGGTCGTGCGATAGAGCTGTGTTGTTAGGATGGTCTTTCCCTAACAGTTATTGTGATTGCAGCTTTGAGAAAGTCAACAGTGGCCCAGAACAGATTTTATGGATTGCGCATTCAGGTTGGTAAAAATTATCGTATAGTAGGTATATTGAGGAAGTATATCTGTACGAATGTATTTATTTGGAGCCGTATGTATGTAACCTAGAATGGTTATGGTTTAGCAGGAGTTGGTTAAGCCTTAGTAATTACTTGGAAGGTGTGAAACAGTTTATTGAACCCACACTTAGGCTTTATTTATGTACTGATTTGGAATGGTCAGAAGGTAATGAACGGTCTGAGATTGTGATAGACTCTTAAAAGAGATCATGTTTTATTGATTTGATAACATACCAGGTTGTTAGATTAACCTGTATTGTACGCTTAAGTGATTGTGTGAATAATAATGGTATGGAATAAATAGAGTTGTTGTGATAAAGAAAACAAGATTTTAAGAAGCTACATTTCCCGTATGTGGGGACTGATAATGTAAGCTTGGAACATGGAATAATTGTGAACCTTAGAATATTGATAACCGATGAGACCTTAGATGTACAAGGCCTTCTCGGGTAGTAAGATTATTTCAGACCAAAAATGAGAATTAAGTGTGACGATGGGTCGGGTTGTGGGCCACTTGCGGGTCAACCCGTAACCCGGGATGAAGTGGGGTCAGTTCGAGGTGGTCCCGCCATGTGATAGGGTCACGAGGGTGCAAGGCCCTAGTCTAGTTAATCGTTGTACGGGTTCGTTGACGCGTTCCACCTGGACCGGGTCGTGAGGCCGAGAATGGCCTTAAAAGAAATTGAATCTAGTATTATGACCTTAAATTGTTTGATGTAGTAATTCCAAGGTTTGGGAAAACAGAAGCAGTGTTTGAAATTATGTATGTGTACTAGGAAGAGTTTGGAAGCACGAGAAGAGTACGACGAGTAAGAAAAGAAGCGAACATGTGTTAAAAGATTGAAGTGTTTATAGTATGGGAAGTGAAGGTACGAAGAGAGTATCTTTTTAGACCATGAAGGGGAGTTAATAGTGATGTTATACACTTTAGATTTAATTCCTCGGTTGGCTTATGATTTATGTATATGCAGGTGTGATGCATTAGGGCCATATGTGGCATGATTGGTGTTACACCCCGTACGTCCAGGACATGTATAAGAGAGTGTACGTAAGGAACCAAGACTTGGAAATTAGTACGAAAGGAAGAATTGTTTTTCCAACGGAAAATGTTCCGAACGTCGGAAAGGAAAAATGTTCGTTGTTGAGAATTGGATTCTCAAAATACATTATTTGAAGAGTATGGGACTTAGTAATATTATGGAAACTTATTTTTGCGGATTTGGTCACGTGGGGCCCACCCGAGGAATTTTACGTTTTGTGGGGCCCACGAGGGTTACGGAATTTTATGGACGAATGAGAGGGCGACACGTGGCACCCCCACATGGCTTGGTCGAAATTTGTACAAGGGTAAAATGGTCATTGACCACTTTGGAAGATTAGTCTTGCTAGTTGATTTTGTTGACTAGTCAACTTGTCCACTTGGCTTTTCATTAATTGTCTTTCATCCTAGACCACAAGTGTATTAATCCAAGCCCTCAAATGTGTTTTATATACATAGCTAGTGCAAGACAAGCTCATTTTACACTTAGAAAATATCCCAACAATTGTTGTTCTTCAACACGCCTGGCCAAGTGCAATTTCCCACATGAGAAATTTGTAGTTTTGATCCATTAGCCACAAGAATTTAACCCAATGTCCCTTAGGGTATTGTAAGGATATCTCAATAGAAAGATTTCGGAAAAACGGAGTTTTCACGTTAGTCGCAAGGCGGAAACTATTGGAGTTCTTCAACTTTGAAGTTGGAACTTGAAGATGGGTTCTTCATAGGTCTCTAAGGAGTGCTTGGAGCGGATTGTAACTTAAGGAAAGGAGCTAAGAATTGCTAAGGCGCGACTTTGGATCTTGGAAATTTTAAGGGCTTATAAAGGTATTATTTTTGTCGTTTTAGCAATTAAGGTTTACTTATCATTGTAGCTATGGTTATTAGCAAGCATGAGTTTTATAGTATGAAGTTTGATAAGTATTTGGACTATTGGAACCCTAATCCGAAATCTAGCATGTTTAGCTTTAAGATTTCAATTCAAGTCGATTATTAGTTAAGTCGTCACATGTTGTATAAAGAAGGGAATTTTAGTTGTTGAAGTTGTTTATGACTAAGTAACATGTTGACCTAAGAACTTGAATTGGAAAAGGATTGGAAAAGACTTTGAATTGTTAGTATGTAGTTGGCCGAGAATGGCTTGAGTTTTAAGCTATTTCAGATGAATTGTGGGCGGAATTTTACACGTATTGTAAGGCGTGTAATCCCTTTGTTTGGTTGTTGTTTGGAGCCTTAAATGTGGCTTGTTGGTTATTGTATTCGGCCTTGAAAAAGGTGGCAAGTGAGTCGAAACAAAGGAAGTCTTTGCCCGATTTTCCGTAGAATTAGAGACTAAATACTTAGTATTATTCTCGTAGGGACTAGAAGTTGATAGTCTTGTTGTGACCATTATAGGTTGACACTTCTACGTGCGGCATATTCGCTTAGCTTGTGGATATTAGCCGAAAGGTATGTGAACTATCTCCTCTTCTAGCATGATTCCTTAGAATAAAGAAAGTAAGTTCTACTCCTGAATGATCCATTCCTTGCTTGTATTTGGATTGCCTAAAATAGAATTTGTTCTATGTACTTCCTTGAGTGTACTTTGATGTTTAAATTGTAAGTAGTATAATCCATTTCCTTAGGGAAGTTTGGATTCTTAAAAGTGAAGGTATTTTTCTTAAAGTACATAGAAACTTAAAAAGGAAGTGATTTCCAAATCTTTTGGCTAGTGCCTTAGTTCTAAAACCTAAAGGTCATTATAATGACTTTAGGGGAGTCAAAGGAGTGATTTACTTATTTGATTTAAAGAGGAGAAATGACATGATTTAAGAGAAGTAACTTGCGTTAAGGGTGAAGTTACTTGAGGTTTAAAAGTAGAAGAAAACTTGTTTTCTAACTATTAGAGACTTGAAGTATTTTGAAAGTTAAGAACTTGATTTGTAAGTATGTGATACTTGGTTTTAATAGTATAAGTCTCTTGGTTATTGAAGGAATGGATACGTCTAAAACCATAAAGGGTTATAACGGCTTTATGGGAAGTTGGTTATAACGGCTTTATGGAAGGTTTAGAAAGTTGTCTATTTTGATTAAATCGGCATAAGTTGCCTAGATTGTAAAAATTTGGAGTTACTTGATTTCAAGCTTTGAAATGAGTTTTCTGAAGTGTAGTAACTTACCTTGAAAAATAGACACGCCTTGATACTACGGTGTTAGTATCTTGGGGCTTTACATAGAAAGGAGTCTTTTATAAAAGAATGTATGTATGCCTTGCTAAGTACTTTGGCTTGATAAATTGAGGATTTGTCTAAGTGTGCCTTGATAAGTACTTTGACTTGTTAAAAGAGAATTATTCTATGTATGCCTTGATAAGTACTTTGGCTTGTTAAATGAGAATTTATTCTATTTGTGCCCGGATAAGTACTTTGGCTTGTTAAATGAGAATTTATTCTATTTGTGCCCGGATAAGTACTTTGGCTTGTTAAATGAGAATTTATTCCATTTGTGCCCGGATAAGTACTTTGGCTTGTTAAATGAGAATTTATTCTACTTGTGCCCGGATAAGTACTTTGGCTTGATAAATGAGAATTTATTCTATTTGTGCCCGGATAAGTACTTTGGCTTGTTAAATGAGAATTTATTCTACTTGTGCCCGGATAAGTACTTTGGCTTGTTAAATGAGAATTTATTCTATTTGTGCCTGGATAAGTACTTTGGCTTGTTAAATGAGAATTTATTCTATTTGTGCCCGGATAAGTACTTTGGCTTGTTAAATGAGAATTTATTCTATTTGTGCCCGGATAAGTACTTTGGCTTGTTAAATGAGAATTTATTCTATTTGTGCCCTGATAAGTACTTTGGCTTGGTTAATTGAGAACTTGCCTATATGTGCTGGTAATAGCCTTTGAGTGCAAGTATTATGTTTTATTAAGTTGCCGCGACTCTCGGTTGAAGTCAATGTCTTGTTGTAAGTTCTTGGGACGCACTGACGTGATGTGGGATTCCACCGTATGCTTCCGTTACTTGTAGTACTTGGGTTAAATTCCCGGATTTTTATAGAAGACATGGTAGTGCTTATGTCTTGTTTGATGGTCGGTCGAGATAGGGTAAGAGTATAAGTGAGGGGTAAACCCCCAAGATGCTATACCACCTGCTTTACCACCTTCTCCAGGGTAGAGTATATGTGAGGGGTAAACCCCCAAGATGCTATACCACCTGTTTTACCACCTTCTCCAGGGTAGAGTATATGTGAGGGGTACACCCCCAAGATGCTATACCACCGGTTGTCCCCCCTTCTCCAGGGTAGAGTATATGTGAGGGGTAAACCCCCAAGATGCTATACCACCTGCTTTACCACCGTCTCCAGGGTAAGAGTATAAGTGAGGGGTAAACCCCCAAGATGCTATACCACCGGTGGGACTTGGTGTTCATGTATGCCTATTGGTGTTATGTTATATCACGGATCGCGGTGAGGAAGGATTCCACGCACGATTGATATTATGGGCGTGAGACCCATAGTTATATTTGAGTAGTGACTTTGAGGGCCTGCGTCCCTGACTTGATATGACTGCTTATGTGCTATGTACTGTAGGTTGGCTATCATACATGTCTCCTGTTTTGTTTAGATCATTATGATTTCATTCTGATTACTCTTTGTTCACATACTTGGTACATTCTTCGTCTTGACCTCCTTCGGCTGCGTGCATCGCCGCAGTTTAAGTCGCAGATTCGGTGATCGGCAGTGTAGGATCCTCGGGGTTTTGGATAAGCTCCTTCTATTCCGAGTTTATCTTTGGTATATGTCCTTCAAGATGTGCTTTGTATAGTTTTGGATGCAGCGGGCCTTGTCCCGTCATAGTTCGATTTAACTCGCAGAGTCCGTATTCATATGCGGATTGGACTCATGCGGTGTAGTGTCTTTTGTTTATGTATATATGGCAGCCTTTGCTTGCCCTTGCCCGCACGACGTTTGTTTTAAAAGAAAAAAAAATGAGGTGTTATTTGATTCATGACTTACTTGTATTGTTAAGGTAGAAGGGTGCCTGTAGGCACCGCCACGCCGAGGTTGGCCGTGACAATTGGTTTCAGAGGGTGTAGTTCCAAGGAGACTATACCTATATCTGTTTAGATTGAACCTAGTATGAACATTCGGGACGAATGTTTCTAAGGGGGAAAGAATGTTACACCCCGTATTTCCAACAGTTGGGATAAGAACGTACGTGATAAATTGGGATTTGAATTTTAGAAAGAATGAAAAATTCCGGAAAATCTCGGAACCTCGTGAAGGAAAAAGGTTCATTAATTGGAATATGATTCTCAAATTTGATATGTGGGATTCATAGAATATATTAGAATTATGGAATTTTATTTTCGGATTTGGTCATGTGGGGCCCACCCGGGAAATTTTATAATTTTGTGGGGCCCACAAGTTTTTTGATATTTTTGCCAATTATGGACTTTTTGGAGGGTGAAAATATTTTAGACGAATGGTAGGGTGACACGTGGCACACCCCCACCCCTTGTCTTGGTCTTGGAAGACTTTGACCATTTTAGATATTTTGGAGACAAGTGGAGGTGGGTCCCACTCCACTTGTCTTGCTACACATAAGGCCATACACTTATCAAGCATCCAACCTTAGAGATATATTATATATACAAGAGAGGAGGTGGAAGACAAGTCTTCCAACACTTGGAACATTTTCAAGAAATATATTTCCCCTCTCTATATTGTTGCTCTCGGTTTTGGCTAAGATTCTTGGACAAAAATTCTTAAACCTTCCAAGTTAGTTTATTAACACATGATTAGGGTCCCTAACCTAGTGATTATCCAAGATAACACACCACAAACCTCAAATCTTCATTGGGTCGAGAATGGTGATGAAACCCTAGGGGTTTCCGTCGACTTTTTGGAAGCGAAACGTGAAGATAAGTTTCTCCTAAGGTTGCAGAGGATACATATATGTGATTGGAACTTGAAGAAGTGAATCGAAACAAAAACTGCGGACCAAAACGTAGCATTCTGCCCGGGACGTTTTTGGGCACAAAAATGAGGTAATGATTCTTCTTTTTCAGCAGTAATTGGATATTAATCATTGTTATAGTATATAGATGAACTTTTATTAAGGAAGATATGGAAAATAAAGTGTGCATGCCCTACTTTGAAAGAGTGGGTCGAGAGTAGCACTTTTGTCGACAATAGATTCGTTGATTTTTATTGTCGTTATTTTCACGTATTGCATGTTATATTATGAAGGAAATATTGTTTGATATAGATTATATAACTTATATAACATGTTGGAATGAGAATTGGGTTAAAAGGAATTAAGGAAAAAGACTTTGTATTGTTGTAGTTGTTGTTAGCCGAAAACTGCCTAAAACTGTTAGACATCGTTGTGTCGTTTTATGGACTGTTTTGGGGTGTTATTATGCTAGAAAATCAACCCCTAAATATGCATGATTAATGTCACGACCCGAACCCGGACCCGTGACCGGTGCCTTAACCCGGGCACCCTAGTGACACAACATCAGAGAAAACCAGCGGAATATAAACTCAAGATAAACAACCATTACGATATAGAATAGTCTAGCCCAAAATGTCTAACCCAAAAGTACATAAACCAAACAGTTACATCCTTAACGAACCAAGTTCTGACAAGACTACAGGCCTCTAAGAATGAATAACACTATGACGGGACAGGGCCCCGCCGTACCCCCTGAATGTACAAAAGTCTACAACCTCAGGGAATCGTACCAAAAGACGAGGCCTCCGGAGAAATGGAGCCTTCCGAGAACCGAACCGTGATCCTAAGAGTGCGGATCAGCAAGCTATGAACCTCAACCTGCTGACAATTAGGACACTGGGCAACAAAACCGGCCACGTCCCTCTTCAAACCATCCCACCAATACATGCACCTGAGGTCATGGTACATCTTAGTCGACCCCGGATGAATCAAATAACGAGCACTGGGTGCCTCCCCCAGAATCTGCTGACGAAGTCCTGCCACATCGGGAACACCCAATCGGCCCTTAAACCTTAGCACCCCATCCGGTGCTACCTCAAATAGACTCTTCTCTTCCCGGAGGCTGCGTCTCGATCGCATCAAAATCGGATCTCATATTGTCGCCTCTTCACCTCGACGATGGAAGACTGGCGACCTCTCGAACCCGAATTCGCATTACTAGGAATCAACCAAACGAACCCCAAGGCTTACTAAGCGGTGTAACTCTCGGACCATGTCCTTCTTCCCCGCTGCACTCGGCTGCACTACCCATCAATCTGCGACTGGGACATCCGCAACTACATTGGCCTTCCCCGGGTGGTATAGGATATCAATATCACAATCCTTAAGTAGCTCCAACCACCGTCTCGCCGCAAATTCAGCCGCCGCATCAAGATATACCTGAGTTTCTGTGGTCTACGCAAATATCCACATGAAATCTATATAAGAAATTGCCTCCAAATCTTCAAGGTACGATTAATCGCCACGACTCTAAATCGTGAGTAACGTAATTCCTTTCGCTTCCCTAACCACCGAAACATAAGCTCTAACCTTATCGTGTTGCCAAGACACAACCTAGCCCAACACCCAACGTGTTACAATAATACCCTAACCCTCTAGTCTCTCAAGAGGGGTTAGAACTGTAGTCGTGGTCAACTTCTCTTCCAATAACTGGAAGCCTCTCTTGCACTTGTAAAATATTCGAGCATCCTTAATCTCAGTTATGGTTCCTGTTTCCCTTTCTCTGTTGCAACCAAACTTGGTTACTATACTTGGATCTGATTCCTTTGCTTGCCGCATGGCTAAGACTTCCTGCCAATCACAATTTAGGGGGAAGACTTCCTTGATCTTGTCAAGTGGTAATCCTATTATCCGCAGGTTGAGGTTCATAGCTTGCTGATCCGCACTCTTAGGATCACGGTTCGGTTCTCGGAAGGCTCCATTTCTCCGGAGGCCTCGTCTTTTGGTACGATTCCCTGAGGTTGTAGACTTTTGTACATTCGAAGTGCGGCGGGCCCTGTCCCGTCATAGTGTTATTCATTCTTAGAGGCCTGTAGTCTTGTCAGAACTTGGTTCGTTAAGGATGTAACTGTTTGGTTTATGTACTTTTGGGTTAGCCATTTTGGGCTAGACTATTCTATATCGTAATGGTTGTTTATCTTGAGTTTATATTCCGCTGGGTTTCTCTGATGTTGTGTCACTAGGGTGCCCGGGTTAAGGCACCGGTCACGGGTCCGGGTTCGGGTCGTGACAATTAATATAGTAGTTGGATAATGGAAGTCCTAAAGAATAAGGGTGTTAAAGGCTTCACATTGTACCCTTAATAATGGATTAATTGTGGACTGTTTTATATAAATTGTGGGGCAGAATTTTACACGTCCAATTAGGCGTGTAATCCCCTTTAGTTAACTGTTGGTTGTGCCTTAAATGTGGCTTGTTGGTTGATGAATACGGGCCTTAGAAAAGGTGGAAAAATACATAGAAACAAAGGGAGTGCTGCCCGATTTTCCGTAGAATATAGGGCAATTATTTGGTATAAGTCTTACAATAGTAAGTGTGATATTGATAGAAATACTATGACCATTTTAGGTTGAAGTACTAAGTATAGCAGAGTCTACTTGGCTTAAGGAATAGCCGATGAAGTTGAAGTACTTTGGAGACTTTTGCTACTTGTCGTATTGGTTAGTCGTCACGAGGTATGTGAACTTCTTCTTTCTATAGACATGAGTATTTTTATGGTATACTTGTCTTGTTATTAGGAGTATACATGACTTGATATTTGAAGTATACTTGCCCTGTTGTTAGGAGTATACTTGCCTTGATATTTGAAGTATACTTGCCTTGTTTTTAGGAGTATACATGACTTGTTGTTTGAAGTATACTTGCCTTGTTGTTAGGAGTATACATGACTGAATATTTGAGGTATACTTGCCTTGTTGTTAGGAGTATACATGACTTGTTCTTGAGTATACTTTCCTTGTCATAGGAAGTATTCATGTTATTGATTTTATGCTAAAGGCATGTCTAGAATATTCCTAAGTTCTTACCAAGTCTTATGGAGGATGTTGGTAAGAGTCGTTAGGAAGTATTGGAGTCGAGTGACCTTGCTAATTTACTACACTAATGAGAATAGGTATCGAACAAGTCATTGCAGCGTTAATGAAAATGTATCGACAATCAATTATATTGAAATAAGTAGAATTCTCCGTCTGCATTGAAACTAAGATAAGACAAAATTGTATTACATTTTCTATATCATGGCTGATTTAACAAGATTGTTATAAACGAGTATAACATATTCACGGCTCATAAAAGTATTAATTTTGTAAGTATAAGTTATTTGATTGACTTAAAGAGAATAAATGATTTGATTGGAAAGAGTAAGTGACTTGATTTAAAGGCATAAGTTACTTGGTTTTAAAAGTATAAGTTACTTGAGTTTAAAAGAGTAAGTAACTTGGTTTTAATAGTGAAAGTATTTTTGGGTCCAACGCCCTAATATTTCATGAAACGATTCTTTTATAAAGAATAGATGTACAAGTACTTTGGGTTTAATTCCCTTACATGATATGATAATGCCTTGGTTGTATTAAAAGGAAAGACGTGATAGTACTTTAGTTTTCTAAAATGAAGGTGGTTATAACGGCTTTATGGGAAGTTGTTATAATAAGTTTTGTGGAAAGTCAAGGGATGGTTTAAAATGTTTTATGGAAATCGTGTGAGAATGTCCATGATTAAGTCCTCAATATAATACATGATATGTGGCACTTTGACGTTCAAAGATGTTTTAAAGTAGCACGTGAGGTCTAATACCTTGATTTGCCAAAATTATATCTTAGAAAGATACTTGGAATGATAAGTGTCTCGATCTCATAAATGATTGTTTCAAAATGATACATGTATTGGATCCTACTTCCTAACGATACATGTAGTACTTGGGTTTTCCTAAAATGGAAATTTAGTTTATAAAGTGAATGTACGGCTCACGTACATTGTCGAAATGGACTTTAATCCTTAGTGATGCAAGGTGTGTTAGTGCCTTGATAGTACTTTGGCTTGGTTAAATGGTAAGTGTCTTGAATTGTTGAAAAGGAAGGCATGGTATTATCTTGATTTGTTTCAAAAGGAAGACATGGAAATTGTCTTGGTTTGTTAAAAAGGAAAGGCATGTTATTGTCTTGGTTTGCTAAAATAATGGTTTATTCATTTTATGATGATGAGAGTCAAGGATTATCTTAACTTGTATATGTTGTTCATGATAGCCATTGGTGCTAGTGTTATGAGTATAAATGCGGGGTAAACCCCCAAAACATTATACACCTTCTGAGTATAATTGCGGGGTAAACCCCTAAGACATTATACATTCCATGGATTTGCTACCCATGATGTGAGTATGACGAATATACTCATTGCAGGCCCACAGGGTCCATGCGGGTGAAATAGTCCTATGCGGGTGAAATAGTCCTATACGAGGAATACCTCATGCGGGTCCACGTGACCTATGCGGGTGAAATAGTCCTATGCGAGGAATACTTCATGCGGGTCCACGTGACCTATGCGGGTGAAACAATCCTATGCGAGGAAATTGCCTCATGCGGGTCCACGTGACCTATGCGGGTGAAATAGACCCATGGTTAGAATTGTATAATGACTTTGAGGGCATGTGTCCCTAACTTTGACATAACTGGTTATATATTATGCTCGTTACATGCTGACAGTGATGTTGTATTCCACGAGCATGCTGACAGTGATACTATATGCTGAGGGCAGATGTCCCTAATCGTGACATGGCTTTCATATGTGAAAGTGGTACGGTGTTATAGTAGTACAGTGATACAAGGTACAGTTGGCTCTGATTGTTATATGACACAGTAGGATCTGGTATTTGATTTTCATACTTGCCCCTGTCATTCTTTTGTACAGTTATGATCTTGTTTACTGTGCTGTATTTTCGTTCCATACTTGGTACCTGTTGTACTGACCCCCTTCGGGGGGTTGCGTTCATGTCCATAGGTCTAGGTACACAGTTGTGGATCCGTGAGCTTAGGATCCTTGTTCAGCATTTTGGGATAGCTCCAATGTTCTGGAGCTTGTCATTATGGATAGGTATATTCAGAGGTACGGCGGGGCCTTGTCCCGTCATAGTATTTGTCCAAAATCTTAGAGGTCTGTATTCATATGTGGGCTGGACTGGCTAGAGTTGTATTTACATTGTTGGACAGTGTAGACCCTTTTTGGGTGATTTGTATTATGGCAGCCTTATCGGCTTTGCCTTGGTTTTAAGAAAAAAAAATGAGTGTTATTTATCTTCCGCGGTATATTGTATTGTATGAATAAGAGGGTGCCTAGGTAGGGCACCAGTCACGGGCCCGGGGTTCGGGGTGTGACATCAAGTCTCATAACTTTAAATCAAATCTCTTAACTTTAAAAATCAAGTCCCATAACTTGAAAAATAAAGTCTCATAATCTTTTAAAGAAATCAAGTCTCGTAACTTTAAATCAAATCTCTTAACTTTAAAAATCAAGTCCCATAACTTGAAAAATAAAGTCTCATAATCTTTTAAAGAAATCAAGTCTCATAACTTTAAATCAAATCTCTTAACTTTAAAGTAATTCAAGTAACTTATACATTCAAACCAAGTTACTACACATTTTTAACTTCAACTCAAGGCTTTGAAATCAAGTGACTTCTACTTCCAACATTAATGCAATTATTCCTTTAACTCAAGTAACTCATTCCTTTTAATTAACGTTACTCCTATCTTTTAAAATCAAGTCATGCATTTTCTTTAAACCAAGTAATCTATACTTTTTAAAAATAATTCTAGTCTCATGACTTTCAAATAACTCTAGTCTCATAACTTCAAAATAAATCAAGTCTCTTAACTTTAAATTAATTCAAGTAACTTATAATTTTCATAATTAAGACTCATATCCTTTCTAACAACTCTTACCAACATCTCCCATAAGACTTGGTAAGGACTTAAGATTATCTTTGGACATGCATTTAACATAAGATCAATAACATGAATACTTCCTAATGACAAGGCAAGTACTTCAAGAAAACAAAAAACGTATACTCCAAAACAAGGCAAGTATATTTCAAGAATAATCATGTCGATAGAAGGAAGAAGTTCACATACCTTGTTGACGACTAACTCATACGACAAGTAGCAATACGCTCCAATGTACTTCAACCTTATCGTCTATTCCACATTCCAAGTAGAATATGCTACACGTAGTACTTCAACCTATAATAACGATAGCACTTCTATCAATTCCAAGCTTACTATTGTAAGACTTATACTAAATAATGGCCCTCTAATTCTACGGGAATTTGGGCAGCACTTCCTTTGTTTCTACGTACTTTTCCACCTTTTTCAAAGGCCCGTATTCATCAACCAACAAGCCACATTTAAGGCACAACCAACAATTAACCAAAGTGGATTACACGCCTAAATGGACGTGTAAAATTCTGCCCCACAATTCATATTAAAACAGTCAATTATTTACCAACATTAAGGGCCATTCTCGGCCAACACACTTTAAATCCAAATCCATTTTCCTTAATTCCTTTTTAATCCAAATCAAGTTCCAACATGTTATATAAGTTATATTAATTATCAACAACAATATTTCCTTCATTATATAACATGCGACAAGTGTTATTAACAACAATAATAACCAACGAATCCGAGACCCGAAAATGGGTCACTCTCGGCCTCAACATCCTTTTGTGTCCAAATCCTTTTTTTAATCTTCATTCTTTCTAGCACAAGGTCATATACACATATCCACAACATGTAATATCTAATTACATTAAGAGAAATATGATCCTTACCTCAATATAGCCCAAAATAATCCAAGTTTAAAGTCGGATTTCCGGATAGTCTTAGCTCCAAATCTTTACGTTCCAATCCACTACATGCAACCCTTAGAAGCTCATAACCAACTTCTATTTATGTTCAACACAAAAGTTGAAGAACACCTTAGGTTTTCAAGGTGCGACAAACGAATCAACGTAGTAATTCCGGGGTTTAAGGGGTTGTTTATGCTTAGTATACCACTAGGGATCTTGGGTTTGAGTTTGGGGATTTATCATCAACATTTGAAGAATTTTTGTTCTTCACTTAAGGGCTTGGCCGAGAGCTCCTAAAGAGCAAGAGAGATTTTGCTTGAAATGTTTAAGTTTTAAGTCTTGCAAGCCTTTAAGGTCTATGTAATAAAGCACTCCACTTGTCTTACTTCAACACATATCTAGGGTCAAGTAGTCAACCAAGACAAATGGGGGGGGGGGGTGCCATGTGTCACCCTTCAATTCATCCAAAAATTATTTCATCTCCCAAAATTCATAATTGGCCAAAATATCTCAAAATATTATGGGCCCCACAAAACTGTAAAATTCTCGTCTGGGCCTCACATGACCAAATTCGAAATTTAAAATCCAAAATTCTAATATATTCTATAAGTCTCAAATACCAAATTTGAGAACCAAATTCCAATTAATAAATGTTTTCCTTCACAAATTCCCGAGAATTTTCATTAAGAAAAAGTAATTCTTCTTTCTTTCCGAAATTCAAATCTCTATTTCGTACACACGTTCTCATCTCATTTCCTTGAAAATACGGGGTGTAAGACGCCCCTCGGGTCATGGGCTAGAACTTTCTTTTTGGTCCCTGAAATATCAACTATTTACATTTTGGTCCCTAAAGGTTTCAGAATGTTACAACGGTTCTTGAAGACACCAATATGCGTGACTGTTAAGAGAACAGAGCATTGAAGACACCAACAAACATGATTGTTTGTGTTACACCCCGTATTTCCAAGGCATTAATACGAGAACGTACTTAAGGAACTAAGGTTTGAATATTGAAAGAATAGTATTACATTTTTCTTATGGAAAATTTCAAAAAAATTTGAAGATGAAAATTTATTAACTCGGAGTTAGATTCCCTAATATGGATTTATGAACTTAGTGTAGATTAATTAAGTCTTGACATTAATAAAGTCGGGCCCACCGAAAATTTCACAATTTGGGGGGGGGGGGGTTCAAAATTTGGAAAAATGGCTATGTGTGGGAGACATTTGTGAAGGGAAGACAAGTGGACAAGTGTGGGAGATATTTGAGAGACAAGTGGACAAGTGGGGTCCCCCTCCACTTGTGAGATATTCATCTATATAGAGAGGTGATAGCAAGACTTAGACATATTCACATAATATCTTATCTTCCAAGCTTTCTCTTCTCTCTTCTCTTAGCCTTGTGTCTCAATTTTCTTCAAGCAAAAAGTGAAGAACAAGAGTTGATTATTCTCCGCGATTAAGCACCCTAATCAAGTTCTAAACCAAGTTAACTCTCCAAGGTTCATCAACCACGGTTTGGCCGAAAGTTGGGTGGAAATCCTAAGCTTGTTTATGAAATTTTTAAAAGTAAAACAAGAAGGAAAGATGGTTACAAGCTTGTAGTGGATATATGTGTGTGATTGGAACTTGAAGAATAGGAGCTAAGACAAAATTATGGACCGATTTTAAGTAGACTGTTTTGGGCAATATTTAAGGTAAGGATTATTCTTCCTCTTGAAGTAATTAGATATTACAGTTTTGGCATGCTAGTCGAAAACTGGACATTTTTGGTGTTGTCGGATTCGTTAGTTATTGTTGTTGTTACCATCACCTATTGCATGTTAACATGAAGGAATCTTGTTGTTAACAATTTGATATGACTTATATAAAAGTGTTGGAATGTAAATTGGATTATAAGAAGTTATGGAAATAGCTTTGGTTGTAGTAGTTGGCCGAGAATTACTATAAACTGTTGGATAGTGTTGTGCAGTTTTAGGGGCTGTTTTTGGGTATTGAAATTTTGGAAAATCAGCCACCTTTATGCATGTTTAAATGTAGTAATCACTAATGAAAGTCCTAAGGGAATAAGGGTGTAGAAAAATGTTAAAAGACCTCACATTTTACCCTTGTTTTTGTTGGAATATGGACTGATTTTAGTGGACTGTTTTACGTAATTAAGGGGCTATTTTTGTTACACCCCGTAATTACAGGACATGTCTTAAGAACGTAAGTAAGAACTCACATGTTAAGATTTGAGACTTGTAAAAATTTATCGGAAATTATGGAATTGTCGAAAAATGTATTATTGTGACGAATGGGAGGGCGACACATGTCACCCCCCTTATGTGATGCCTTGGTCGAAATGTGAAAGGGCAAGAGGGTCATTGGACCTTTGTTGCAAGACAAGTCTTGCACCATGTGTAGCATGAGAAATTTGACTAAGTCAAAAGGTCAATAAGTCTTGATATTTTGTAAGACCACATCCAAGCCTCACATTTGTTTATATCTTGACCATCCAATTCACTATATAATACTAGTAGCAAGAGAGGACTTAACACTTAGAAAAAATTGCACAAAAATTGAAGAACATAGGCATGTTGCTCTCGGGTTCCACACAAAAAAAAAAAGAAAATTTTCGTTTCTTGTCCATTTGATTCCACACATTAAACCAAGGGTCTTAGGTGTATTGTAAACACATCTCAATAGAAAATCTTGGAAAAAGGTTGTTTACGGGTTAGTCGCAAAACGAAAACCTAATGGTCTTTCTAGGTTTTGTTTGGAGTTTTGAAGGATAATTGTTGGTGTTGTTCTAAGGGTCTCAACAAGCGGATTGAAGTATCTTGGAGAGGCTCTAAACTACTAGGAGCGACTTCGGATTTGAAATTGGATTAAAGATCGTTAAGGTATACTCTTGTCTTTTAAAGGTGTTACAAGATTATATATTTATATTGTTGTTGTTAGCTTTACTTGTTGCTAGCATGAAGTTGATATGTTGAAGTTATAAGTATTATGGATTGCTTGTAGCTAAATCCGAAATGTTATACAAGCCACTTGAAAATTGGATTACTAATTGGTCGTTTTTAGAAATCGTCGCATGTTACTTACTTAAAGATTATGGTTATTATAATCAAATGCGACTTGATATCATGTTATGCTACCAATTTGGATTGAAATGGAAATTGGATAAGAATTGGTATTGTTGAACTCAAGGTGGCCGAATTTGGACTTGTAGTTTGTATTAGTTTGTTATTCATTTGTATTGGACTACCTTCTAAATTGTGAGCCAATTGGGGCTGTTTGGTTATTCATTTGTATTGGACTACCTTCTAAATTGTGAGCCAATTGGGGCTGTTTGGTTATTCATTTGTATTGGACTACCTTCTATATTGTTGTGAGCCAATTGGGGCTGTTTGGTTATTCATTTGTATTGGACTACCTTCTATATTGTTGTGAGCCAATTGGGGCTGTTTGGTTATTGTATTTCGGCCTTGAAAAAGGTGGCAAAGTAAGTAAAAACAAAGGAGGTGCTGTCCGATTTTCCGTAGAATATAGAGACTTAACACTTATAATATTCTACGATTGAAGTAAGGCTTTAATAGACGTATTGTGAATATTATAGGTTGACATAATACGGGCGGGACTTTGTACTTGGCAAGTGGTTTGACCCGACGAGGTATGTAGAACTTTTTCCTATCTTTTGAGCATGACTAGTTTCGCGTATATAGTACGGTAGACGTACAAGACTTTGACATTCCTTACTAGCCTTATAAAAAGCCAAGTCGGGTGAGTTAGGAAGTTAACTCACTTCTTTGAAAATATTAAGGATGTCTTAAGTCTTAGTAAAGTTAAGGGACTTGAAGGGATTTAAAGTATGTGATACTTGTGTCGTTTTAATCGTATAAGTCCCTTGGATAGGAAAATGTACTTGACTAAAGGTATAAAGTGAATATAACGACTTTATGGGAAGTTGGTTATATTGACTTTATGCAAAGGTAAATGGCTTGTGTTAATGAAAGGCAAATTGATTTTAAGGTATCAATTGCCTAAAGTTTTAATAAAAAAAAGAAGTCACTTGATTTAGAAACCTAACTTAAATTCTAAAGGTATTGTGACTTGCCTTGAAATGTAATTTGGACTTGATGCTATGGTTAATAGTGTCGTGGAAGCTTTCTTTTAAAAAGAGTCATTTGTTTTAAAGAGTAGAAGTACGTAGTACTTTGGGTTAAATTCCCGGATTCTTATAAAAGACATATAAGTGCCTTAAGTAAACTAAAATGAGCATAGATGGAAAAGACTAATAAGAAGTTAGGGGGAATTCTAACTTGCTTATCTATTATATGATGGCCGGTTTTGAGACAGGGTAAGAGTATCGGTGAGGGGCAGGCCCCCAAGACGCTATACCGCCTTCTCCAGGATAAGAGTATAAATGAGGGGTAAGCCCCCAAGACGTTATACCACCTGCGTTACTATCTTCTTCAGGGTAAGAGTATAAATGAGGGGCAAACCCCCAAGACGTTATACCACCTGCTTCAGGGTAAGAGTATAAATGAGGGGTAAGCCCCCAAGACGTTATACCACCTGCGTTACTATCTTCTTCAGGGTAAGAGTATAAATGAGGGGCAAACCCCCAAGACGTTATACCACCGCGGGTAAGAGTATAAATGAGGGGTAGGAACCCCAAGACGTTATACCACCTGTTTTTATGGGTTCTCTACCCATGATATGATCGGGAGACTGCTATTGTGATGTTGTACGTATTCTCTTGATGTACTCTCATTGTTAGTAAGGCACTGTGTACTGTAATTTTGTTATCATACATGTCTCCGACTTTCTTTTAAACTTATGTTGTAATTACAGTACTTTCCAGTTTTACATACTTAGTACATATTGTGTAATCGAATTTCCTGGGCTGCGTTCATGCCGCAGGGAAGGGTAAGCAGGTGACGGATCCTCACTCTTAGGATCGCTTATCAGACGTCGGAAGCTCCATTCTCCGAAGGCTTGTCTTTCTTTTGGTACAGTTTTTCCCTGATGTTGTAGATTTATCTACATTCAGGGGTATGGCGGGGCCCTGTCCCGCCACAGTTGTTATTCCTAGAGGTCTGTATTCACATATGTGGTTGGGCTATAAGAACTGAGTTGTAAAGTTGTACTTTTGACTTTGTTTATATTATGGAAGGCGGCCTTATCGGCTAACCTGTGTTGTTATATTGTTTACACATGTGTTTATGTTGTGTATGTTCCGCTGCTATTCTCTGATGTATACCTGAACGGGGTGCCCAGGTAGGGCACCAGTCGCGGCCCGGGGTCGGGTCGTGACAATTTTTTTCGTGAGAAATAGACGTGTGAATCACCTTGGTTGCTATTTTGTTGTGCCCTTAATTGGTGCCTTGGTTATTGTTGAAATTGGCCTTCTTGAAAGGTGCAAAAGTACGTATAAACAGGGAAAGTGCTGCCTAAACTTTTGTAGAAAAAGAGAAACATTACTTGGTATTAACCTACACTAGGAAGCATGAAGTTAATAGAAGTGTTATTCTTATTATAAGTTGAAGTACTACTTGTGGCGTATTCTACTTAGCGTGTGGATTAGCCGAAGAGGTATGTGACTCTTCCTATCTTTCTTTGAGCATGAACCTTATAACATGAGTGTACGGTGGACGTACGTGTTTTAAATGAATTCGGATTTCATTGTAAGTTTACTTGATTTGAAAAGTATAAGTTTACTTGATTTGAAAAGTATAAGTTTACTTGATTTGAAAAGAATAAGTTACTTGATTTTAAAGGTGTGAATGCCTTGATTTTAAAAGTGTAGGTTACTTGAGTTTAAGAGTGTAAGTAACTTGATTTGAAAAGTGTAAGTTACTTGATGTTAAAAGAGTAAGTGCCATGATGCTACACGTGCTAGTGTCTTGGGGTTTATAAATGAAAGGATGTATGACAGACGTACATGGTTCTATTGGATCTTAATTCTAAAAAGGAAGGCATGGTATTGCCTTGGTATTTCTAAAAAGGAAGACATGGTATTGTCTTGGTATTTCCGAAAAAAGAAGGCATGTTATTGCCTTGATGTTTCTAAAAAGGAAGGCATGGTATTGCCTTGGTGTTTATAAAAAGGAAGGCATGACATTGCCTTGGTTTTTTTTTCTAAAATGAAAGTTCATTCTATTTGTTTTAATGAGAGTCAAAGATTATTTTAACTTGCATATGTTTTCTCATATAGCCATTCGTGCAAGTGTTATATTTCCACATCACCGCGTCCCTCACTAGAGTTGGTATATATTTCATGGATTAGCTCCCATGACGTGAGTTGGTACACACTCATTGCGGGTTCAATTCTCAGGATATTTTTCCATGGACTAGCTCTCCATGATTCGGGTATCGTGTACATATATCCATTGCGGGTCTACAAGATCTATACGGGTTCGAGTCCCATGCGGGTGAAATAGTCTCATGAGTAGGATTGCATAATGATTCTGAGGGCATGTGTCCTTGATTTTGACATGACTTTCATCTTTTGAAATGGTAATGATTTCATATTTGAAAGAGGTACGGTTGATTTCATATTTTGAAATGGTATTGATTTCATAATTTGAAATGACACGGTTGATCTCACTTTTAAAAGACATATTTTAAAGGTACAGATGACTCTCATTACTTTCATTTTTCATAAGGCACAGTCATACTGGTATTTTGATTATCATACTTGTCTCCTGTTATCTTTTGTACTGTTATGATCTCATTTATAGTACTTATTATTTCACATACTTGATACATCTTTCGTACTGACCCCCTTTCCTCCGGGGGCTGAGTTTCTTGTCGCATGTGTAGGTACACAGTTTGTTGATCCTCGCTCTTAGGATCTCTACTCAGTTTTTGAGGAAGCTCCATTATTTCGGAGGCTTGTCTTTTTGGTACGGATCCCTGTTATTGTCGGCTTATGTAAATTCAGGGGTATGGCGGGGCCTTGTCCCGTCATAGTTTATTGTCCAAACTCTTAGAGGTCTGTATACATATGTGGGTTGGACTTGCGGGAGTTGTATATACTGTTGGCCATTTGTACTACTGTATTGTCGGGTTATTCCACTTGATATATAGCGGCAGTTTCATCGGCTTTCCTTGTTGCTACATATACAGTTTTTCATTTATTATTTGTCCTATGTCTTGTAGGGATGTGAGGGTATAAGAGGGGGTGCCCAGGTAGGGAACCAGTCGCGGGCCCGGGGTTCGGGTCGTGACAAAAGTGACATCAGAGCAGTTAGTCCTCGGAATGTCTACAGACTGTGTCTAGTAGAGTCTTGGGTATGGGTATGTGTGCACCATACTTATACATAGGAGGCTACATGATATTTAGGATTGGTTTCTATTCTCCTTACTCCAAGATCGTGCGATAGAGCTGTTTTGTTAGGGTAGTCCCTCCCTAACGTATTATTGTGGTTGCAGCTATGCCTCCGAAGAAGGCAACAACGGCCCAGAATGGAATATGTGGACCTTGGATACATGTTGGTAAAATTGTTGTATAGTTGGTGTAATGATGATGTGCATCTATACGAACGTATTTATTGTTATACCCCGTATTTCCAGAGTATGTACGTAAGGGAATACGTACAAAAAGTTTGGCCTTAAAGTTAGCCTTGGACGTTTTTTTTGTACACAACTCACTAAAAGAATCGTTTTCCGACGAAACGTTTCCACAGCTTTCGTAGGGAAAATTCCGGCTATGCCATTACTAATTTTTGCGGATTTTTCCGAGAGACGAAACATTTTGGACCAACGGGAGGGCGACACTTGGCACCCTCCCATTGATGGACTTGAATCGTCCATTGGACGAAATTGGAGAGGAAGTGCACGTTTTTTGTGCCTTGTGCACAAGTCAAGGAGTTGGTAGGATATTTGTGTGGAGTAAATCTTCACCCTACACTTGCCTTGCACTTGTCTTAATCTTGGCCATTGGTTGGCCACTTCTTGACCTATAAATACCCCCCTTAAGATGAAGAGTTCTTCATCCACAAAGTTATCTTCCAAGTCTAAAAATCCTCTCCTCTCCCTTAGCCTTTCGTCCAACACCTCTTCCCCCCCCCCCTTTGAGTGAGTTTGGCCGAGGGCCTACCCCCCCTAGCCTAGCCGAAATCTACCCCCCCTCCCTTGGTAGAAAGTTGTCTTCTAGTATTGTTATAATGCCCAAAATACCCTAGCCCAAATCCCTTAGTCCTTTGTAGAAGTTGTAAGAACTTCTAAGGTTTCTGAGACTCTGAGCGCATACAACTTAGAGCAAAACCTTGCTCAGCGACTTTTCTAGGATATTATTGGGCTTACCGAGGTAACTAATCCTAACCTCTTTTGAATTAGAGAATACTTCTTGTTGTAGTATTAGAATAAGTATAAATACTTAGAAGAATATCACGAATAGAATTGGTATTACCACAGTAGAAGGGTTTAAAGAAGAATAATCAAAGCAGATTACATAGAATTTGTTTTCACGATGAGACTTATATAGCTCACCGGGTAGGAAGTGCTGCCCAACTTTCCATAGAATTGTGAACCCTCTGTTTAGAATGACCTTGAGTAGTCTTTGATAGATATCCGTGACTATTATAGGTGACTCTGCGTGCGACATATTGACTTGGCGGTGGTTTTATTTGAGAAGGTATGTGATTCTTCCTAAAGCATGATATTTTACAATATATATAGTACGGTAGACGCGTACGTGTTAACTAAAATATAACTACGCAATGTCTTTGACTTAAGCTGAATAATACTTACGGCAATGCCTCACGCTTAAGCTTGAATAACATTCTGTGATGCCTCACGGCTTAAGCCTGAATAATAAAGATCTGAAAGCGTTTCAAAAGAATACTGAATCATTTTTAACAGAAGAGAACTAATTGGTTTTTAAAACAGAAGCTTAAGAGTTATACTAGCCTTATGGGAAGTTAAGTATAACCACTTAAGATTGATAAAAGAAACAGTTTGCCTATGTGTTTATAACAGACTTATATTAAATTGTGAAAAGAATAATAAGATGGTTGATAAGTAGACATGATATAAGCTGTTATGTTAGTGTACTATCACTCACCTCTTGAGATGATACCGGGGGTTAAGCTGCCCTCCGATGCGGGGTAGACTCGGTGATGCAGGACCGTGATTCGAGAATACCTCATGCGGGTCGGGGCCTATCGCGAGCTACGAGTTCCGAGTTAGTATGCGGGGTTATGCCTCACGCGCATGTGGCCCATGCGGACAACGAGTCGGGGCGATGCCGAGGAGTAGCTACCTCGATGCGGGTTATACCTCATGCGGGCCCGTGAGTGGCCTATGCGGACTCGAGTCCGAGATTAGGCTTGCAGAGTGATAATACGCGAGTGGCCTGCTTCAATCATTCGCACCTAGAAAAGACCTATTCTGATTTACCTATTGTTGCTCTTGTTTGTGATGTGGCACTATGCGGTTTCTGGTTGTTTCATACATACTTGCAAAACTGTTTTTAAAATGATATGTTTCATTTAAGTATTTTACAGTTTCATATACTTAGTACCTGTTGTACTGACCTCCTTCGGGGGGCTGCGTTCATGTCGCAGGTAAGAGCAAGCAGGTGCTAGATCCACATTCTTAGGATCTCTACGTTGGTGTCGGGAGCTCCATCTTTTCCGGAGGCTCTACTTTTAGGTATGATCTCCCTGTTGTAGATAGTTTTGTATGCTGATCGGTATGGGCCCTGTCCCGCCATAGTTGTATATTTCCTTAGGTGCATGTAGTCATGTTATGCGAAGGTTCGGATGTAAATCGCTAAACCTGTTTATATATATATGCCGAAAGGCGATGTTTTCACATAAACTGTGTCTTATTTTATAAATTGTTTCATGTCTTGCTTTATATTTCCGCTGGTTACTCTGATGTATGACTACTTGGGTGCCCCGGTAAGGCACCAGTCACGGGCCCCGGAACGGGTCGTGACAAAAGTGGTATCAGAGCAGTTAATCCTCGGAAAGTGTCTACGCATCGTATCTAGTAAGTCTTGATTATCGTGTGTTGTGCACCACACCAATAATCGTGAGGCTATAGGATATTTAGGATTTGTTTACATTCTTCTCATTCTGAGATCGTGCTTTAGAGCTGTGTTATAGGTTGGACCCCTCTAACGTATTCCTTTCCTGTAGAAGTTATGCCTCCACGTAAGGCAACCCGGGCCCAGAAGGGCAAGGCAGCCGAGGGAGCTGCTAGCAGGACACCCAGAGTCACGAGGGCTCAGGCCCAGTCTATACCAGAGACGGCGAGTTCTATGACGCCGCCGGCCCCAGCAGAGACCACAGTACCCACACCTCCTGTCCCACAGCCTGGGGCGGAGGAGTTAGGGTACAAGGAGATGGCCCAGCTATTGGCTAAAGTGTGGCCCGATACGGAGAGAGATCGACGCGCAGTTCGGTTCAGCTCGGCTCGGTCGCACCCGTGGTACACCCGAGGGCAGATAGTTTGAGGCTACGAGATTTCTTGAGTTGTAGCCCGCCAGAGTTTTACGGGTCGAGGCCGGAGGATGATCCGCAGGAGTTCATCCGTCAGCTTCAGAGGATCATGAGGGTGATCAAGGCCTCGAGAGGCAGTCTGTGACCTTCGGTTCGCATCGGCTGCGTGATACCGCGATCGATTGGTTTGATTCACGGAGTTATCCCGGGAGAGCACGCCCCCAGCCTACTGGGATGAGTTCTCGGAGGCTTTCTCACTCACTTCTTGCCTCCACGGATGAGGAGGGCGCGGCCGATAGATTTTTACTCGAGGCAGAGGACGACCGCCGTGTGAGTACAATGTCGAGTTTGATTCATCGCTCGATATGTCCCAAAGATTGTAGCAGATATGGAGGATAGGGTGCACCGCTATGTCACCGCTAGACGACTATATGGCCGAGTCATGCGGTGTTTCTCCACCGTATGGACATTACCGCATGCGAGCTCACGCCCTTGGATGCGGCGAGCGCAGGTCGGCGAGCCGATGCATGCGAGCGTAAGGCGCCGGGGCGGAGGGTCTTCGGTGGTTATCGTGGTGGCGGCCTCGGCGATCTAGATTCGCACCGCGGCGGCTCGAGCACTCTGCACCGTCCCTCGGACACCCGAGTTTTCGAGGGCGCACCGAGGCCCAGGGCTTCGACGCCCGAGTAGCGAGATCGCCGACGGACCACCCCTCAGTGGCCGATGGTAGATCCCATTACGAAGTGTGGTACTACTTTTGAGCTTATTACAGCCAGGCCAGCAGGTCACTTTGCGGGATCGTCCGGCCGGGCGTGGCCGTGGTAGGCTCACTTCGTGTTCATTGCCGCCATCATCTCCTACGATTACTCGCCCGAGGGCGGTGCTCGTGGGTCAGCCGGTCGCGGCAGAGGTCGTGGCTCAGGTCCCAGTTCTAGCGGTCCTCAGAACCGCATTTATGCTTTGTCCCGCCGACAGGATCAGGAGGCCTCACCTGATGTCGTCACAGGTACCGTATCAGTTGCTGGGTTTGATGTTTATGCCTTGATAGATCCGGTTCTACTGGTCCTATATATCTCCACTTGGTGCTAGTAGGATAGGGATAGAGCCTGAGTCCATAGACCCTTTCGAGGTAGCTACGCCCGAGGGTGATTCGGTGGGAGATCGGCGGTTATCTAGAGCTTGTCCTGTGACCATTTACGATCGTCGGACCTGGCCGACTTGATAGAGTTGGAGATGATTGACTTGACGTGATTATGGGGATGGATTGGCTAGCTTCTGCTACGCCAATGTAGACCGCAGAGAGAGTAGTGCGGTTCGATTTCGGAGAGCCGGTTGTTGAGTGGGAGCACGGTATCGCCGGCGGTAGGTTTATTTCCTACCTCGGCTAGGAAGATGGTGCGAAGGGTATATCTACCATCTCGTTCGGGTGTTTGATCTCAAGTTGCGGTACCAGATTTTGATCGATTCCGAGTCACGAGTTCCCGGGCGTGTTTCGGATGACCTCCCGTATCCTCACGAGAGGAGATTGAGTTTTGTATTGACATATTGCGGACACTCGCCTATTTCCATTCCGCCATACGTAATGGCACCGCCGAGTTGAGAGAGTTGAAGGATCGGCTTAGGGATTTCTTTGGAGAAGGGCTTCATCAGCCTAGTGTTTCTCCCGGGAGCGCCGTATTGTTCGTGAAGAAGAAGGGCGGGGCTGCATGTGTGTTGATTACGTGAACAAGGTGACCATTAAGAACGAATACCCCTTCCGGGATTGATGATTTGTTCGACTTGCCGGTGGCGCGAGATGTTTCTCCAAGATTGATCTGCGTTCGGGCTATCATCGTTCGTGTCGAGAGGTGGATGTCCCTAGATCGCATTCGGACCCTGCGGGCATTATGAGTTCGGTCATGTCTTTGGGTTGACGATGCTCGTGAGATTCATGGATTTGATGAACCGAGTGTTCAAACCATTTTGGACACGCTTGTGATAGTGTTCATTGATGATATCTTGGTTTATTCTCGCCAGAGCGAGCACGCGAGCATTTGGCGATCTTGCCGATTCTCGGGACAGAACAGACGCCAAGTTTTCCAAATGTGAGTTTTGTTGACTTGATGGCGTTTCTTGGGCATATTGTCGGGCTGATGGCATTCGAGTGGATACGCCAAGATCGAGGCATCGGACTTGGCCTAGACCTACTACTCGGCTGAGGTTCGCAGCTCGGCCTTGCGAGATATTATCGGTTCGTGGAGAAGTTTGCTTTATCTCGCACCGTTGACTAGGGTGACTCGGAAGGCAAAGTTTGATGGATGATGCTTGTGGCGGGGTTTCGATTCTTGAAAGAGACCGACGACCGCCCGTTCTTACTCTTCCGGAGGTCCGGATGGTTATGTCGTGTATTGTGATCGTCGGGCATCGGGTTGGGATGTGTGTTGATGCGGCATGGCAGGTTATAGCATACGTCCCGACACCAAGAAACACGAGAGGAACTACCCCACCCATGATTTGGAGTTAGCGGCCGTGATTCACGCTTTGAAGATCCGAGGCACTATTTGTATGGGGTTCACGTGGATATTTATACGCACCACAAGAGCCTCAGATATCTTCACCGGAGGAGTGAACTTACGCAGACGGTGGTTAGAGTTGCTTAAGGATTACGATGTTGATATCCTGTACCACCCGGGAAGGCCAATGTTGTGCGTATGCCTAGTCGTAGGTCGATGGGAGCCTATCGGATGTGCGACTAGAGAGGAGGACATGGTTCGTGATTTGCATCGATTAGCGAGCCTTGGTGTCCGCTTGATTGATTCTCGATAGCGGTGGGGTTAGAGTTCGTGAGGTTGCCGAGTCTTCCATCGTCGAGGAGGTGAAGAGGCAACATTCGAGGATCCACTTTGATTCGATATCGTGATACGACTCTTCGTGAGGCGCGGTCCTTTTGAGGTAGCACGATGGGGTGCTAAGGTTTGAGGGCGGTGTGTGTTCCGGATGTTTCGGGACTTGGCAGAGTTCTTGGGAAGCACACAAAGACGCTGCGTTACTCTATCCATCCGGTCGACCAAGATGTACCACGACCTTAGATCGTGTATTGGTGGGATGGCTTGAAGAGGACGTTGCGAGTTCGTAGCTCGGGCCCGTGTTGTCGGCGGTGAAGGTAGAGCACCGAGGCCCGTGGTTTATTCTGACGATTTATCGAGATCCCGACCGGAAGTGGGAGGTAATCAACATGGACTTCATCACGGATTACCTCGCACTCGGAGGAGACATGATTCTATATGGGTTATCGTCGACAGTCGAAAATCAGCCCACTTTCTTCCCGTCAGGACGACTTTTTCGGCTGAGGATTATGCCAGACTTTACATCCGAGAGATCGTCAGACTGCATGGAGTCCCTACTTCGATCATATCAGACAGGGGAGCCCAGTTTACGGCTAACTTCTAGAGGTCCTTCCAGAGGGGTTTAGGGACGCAGGTGAGCCTGAGTACTGCATTTCATCCACAGACAGACGGACAGGCAGAGCGCACTATCCAGACTCTTGAGGATATGTCATGAGCCTGTGTTATTGACTTGGTAGTTGGGAGGATCATTTGCCTCTAGTTGAGTTCGCGTATAATAATAGCTACCACTCAAAGATTCGATGGCGCCTTATGAGGCCTTGTATGGGAGGAAGTGCAGATCGCCTATAGGTTGGTTCGATGTGGGCGAGGTGCGCTAGTGGGACCAGATTTGGTACATCGAGCGATGGATAAGGTGAAGCTTATCCGAGAGCGGCTATCGACACCGTAGTCGCATGTAAGTCGATGCAGATCATCGTCGTCGACATCTTGAGTTCGAGGTTCATGATTGGGTTTTCCTAGTGTCACCCATGGCGGTGTGATGAGATTCGGAAGAAGGAAACTCACTCAGGTACATTGGGCCGCTTCGTTGTCCGCAGAGTAGGCAAGGTTGCCTATGAGTTGATCTGCCGTCCGATCTGGAGGCGGTGCATCCGGTTTTTCACGTATCTATCCGAGGAGATGTATCGGGGATCCATCTAGTGGTACACCCGTTGACGATGTCCGTGTGACCAGGGGTTATCGTATGAGGAGATTCCCATAGCGATAGTCGATCGTCAGGTTAGGCGTCTGCGGACGAAGGACGTGGCTTCCGTCAAAGTCTTGTGGCTGAACGAGCTCAGGGAGGAGATGACGTGGGAAGCCGAGGAGGACATGAGGCAGAAGTATCCTCACCTATTCCCCACACCTCCAGGTAATTCACTTTCCTACTTGTAAATTTCCATTATCATTTATGCCTAAGTGTTATTTTGTGGCCATGTGTGGCACTTACAAACTGGTTATGCTTCTTCGATAACTGTCTTGAGAAGGAACATTCGGGACGAATGTTTCTAAGTGTTATACCCCGTATTTCCAGAGTATGTACGTAAGGGAATACGTACAAAAAGTTTGGCCTTAAAGTTAGCCTTGGACGTTTTTTTTTGTACTCAACTCACTAAAAGAATGGTTTACGACGAAACGTTTCCACAGCTTTCGTAGGGAAAATTCCGGCTATGCCATTACTAATTTTTGCGGATTTTTCCGAGAGACGAAACATTTTGGACCAACGGGAGGGCGACACTTGGCACCCTCCCATTGATGGACTTGAATCGCCCATCGACGAAATTGGAGAGGAAGTGCACGTTTTTTGTGCCTTGTGCACAAGTCAAGGAGTTGGTAGGATATTTGTGTGGAGTAAATCTTCACCCTACACTTGCCTTGCACTTGTCTTAATCTTGGCCATTGGTTGGCCACTTCTTGACCTATAAATACCCCCTTTAAGATGAAGAGTTCTTCATCCACAAAGTTATCTTCCAAGTCTAAAAATCCTCTCCTCTCCCTTAGCCTTTCGTCCAACACCTCTTCCCCTTCGAGTGAGTTTGGCGAGGCCTACCCCCTAGCCTAGCCGAAATCTACCCCTCCCTTGGTAGAAAGTTGTCTTCTAGTATTGTTATAATGCCCAAAATACCCTAGCCCAAATCCCTTAGTCCTTTGTAGAAGTTGTAAGAACTTCTAAGGTTTCTCGAGCTACTGAGCGCATAACTTAGAGCAAAACCTTGCTCAGCGCCGACTTTTCTAGGATATTATTGGGCTTACCGAGGTAACTAATCCTAACCTCTTTTGAATTAGAGAATACTTACTGTTGTAGTAT
Organism: Przewalskia tangutica; assembly: GCA_029844215.1. Taxonomy (NCBI): domain Eukaryota; kingdom Viridiplantae; phylum Streptophyta; class Magnoliopsida; order Solanales; family Solanaceae; genus Przewalskia; species Przewalskia tangutica. The sequence continues at coordinate 103,110,395 of CM056726.1, forward strand.
TAGAATAAGTATAAATACTTAGAAGAATATCACGAATAGAATTGACTTACCACGTAGAAGGGTTTAAAGAAGAATAATCAAATTTGACTTACATAGGACTGTTTTTCACAGTAGACTTATATAGCTCACCGGGTAGGGAAGTGCTGCCCAACTTTCCATAGAATTATGAACCCTCTGTTTAGAATGACCTTCAGAGTAGTCTTTGATAGATATCTGTGACTATTATAGGCTGACTCTCTGCGCGCGACATATTGACTTGGCGGTGGTTTTCACGAGAAGGTATGTGATTCTTCCTAAAGCATGATATTTTACAATATATATAGTACGGTAGACGCGTACGTGTTAACTAAAATATAACTACGGCAATGTCTTTGACTTAAGCCTGAATAATACTTACGAATGCCTCACGCTTAAGCACGAATAACATTTACGATGCCTCACGACTTAAGCCCGAATAATAAAGATCCAAAGCGTTTCAAAAGAATTTGAATCATTTTTAATGTAAGAGAACTAATTGGTTTTAAATGAAGCTTAAGAGTTATACTAGCCTTATGGGAAGTTAAGTATAACCACTTAAGATTGATAAAAGAAACAGGTTGCCTATGTGTTTATAAATGCACTTATATTAAATTGTGAAAGAATAATAAGATGGTTGATAAGTAGACATGATATAAGCCGTTATGTTAGTGTACTATCACTCACCTCTTGAGATGATACCGGGTTAAGCCGCCTCCGATGCGGGTAGACTCAGCGATGCAGGACCATGATTCGAGAATACCTCATGCGGGTCCAGGGGCCTATCGCGAGCTACGAGAGTTCCGTGTTAGTATGCGGGTTATGCCTCATGCGGTCTATGTGGCCATGCGACAACGAGTCGGGGCGATGCCGAGGAGTAGCTACCCTCGATGCGGGTTATACCTCACGCGCCCACGTGAGTGGCTCTATGCGGACTCGAGTCCAGGATTAGGCTTGCGAGTGATAATACGCGAGTGGCCTGCTTGAATCATTCGCAGCCTAGAAAAGACCTATTACGTTTACCTATTGTTGCTCTTGTTTGTGATGCGCACTATGCGGGTTCTGGTTGTTTCATACATACTTGCAAAACTGCTTTTAAAATGATATGTTTCATTTAAGTATTTTACAGTTTCATATACTTAGTACCTGTTGTACTGACCTCCTTCGGGGGGCTGCGTTCATGCCGCAGGTAAGGGCAGGCAGGTGCTAGATCCACATTCTTAGGATCTCTACGTTGGTGTCGGGAGCTCCATCTTTTCCGGAGGCTCTACTTTTGGGTATGATCTCCCTGTTGTAGATCGTTTTGTCTGATCGGTATGGCGGGCCCCGTCCCGCCATAGTTGTATATTTCCTTAGGTCTGTAGTCATGTTATGCGATGTCGGATGTAATCGCTAAACCTCGCTTATATATATATGCCGAAAGGCGATGTTTTCTCACATAAACTGTGTCTTATTTTATAAACTGTTTCATGTCTTGCTTTATATTTCCGCTGGTTACTCTGATGTATGACTACTTGGGGTGCCCCGGTAAGGCACCAGTCACGGGCCCCAGAACGGGTCGTGACAAAAGTGGTATCAGAGCAGTTAATCCTCGGAAAGTGTCTACGGCATCGTATCTAGTAGTTCGATTATCGGTGTGTTGTGCACCACACCAATAATCGTGAGGCTATAGGATATTTAGGATTTGTTTCCATTCTTCTCATTCCGAGATCGTGCTTTAGAGGCGTGTTATAGTCGACCTCTAACGTATTCCTTTCTGTATGATTATGCCTCCACGTAAGGCAACCCGCCCGGGCGGCAAGGCAGGCGGAGCTGCTAGCAGACACCCAGAGTCACGAGGGCTCGTGCCCGCCTATACGAGACGGCGAGTTCTATGACGCCGCCAGCCAAAGAGACCACAGTACCCACACCTCCCGCCCCACACCGCTGGCGGGAGTTAGGGTACAAGGAGATAGCCCGGCTATTGGCTAAAGTCAGGCCCGACACGAGAGAGATTGACGCGCGCCTGGGCCCAGCTCGGCCGCACCCGTGGTACACCCGAGGCGAATAGTTTGAGGCTACGAGATTTCTTGAGTTGTAGCCCAGAGTTTTACTGGTCGAGGCGGAGGATGATCCGCAGAGTTCATCCGTCGGCCAGAGGATCATGAGGTGATCAAGGCCTCGAGAGACAGTCTGTGACGCCGGTTCATCGGCCGCGCGTGATACCGCAATCGATTGGTTTGATTCATGGGAGTTATCCCGGGAGAGCACGCGTCCCGCCTACTGGGATGAGTTCTCGGAGGCTTTCTCACTCACTTCTTGCCTCCACGGATGAGGGCGCGGCCGATAGATTTTTACCATCGAGGCAGAGGACGACCGCCGTGAGTACAATGTCGAGTTTGATTCATTGGCTCGATATGTCCCAGATTGGTAGCGATATGGAGGATAGGTGCACCGCTATGTCACCGCTGAAGACGACTATATGGCCGAAGTCATGTGCGGTGTTTCTCTCCACCGTATGGACATTACCCGCATGCAGCTCACGCCTGGATGCGGCGAGCGCAGAGGTCGACGAGTGACGATGACGAAGAGCGAAGGCCGGGCGGAGGGTCTTACGGTGGTTATCGTGGGCGGCGGCCTCGGCGCCTAGATTCGCACCGCAGCGGCTCGAGCACTCGCACCGCCCTCAAGACACCCGAGTTTTCGAGGGCGCACCGTGGCCCGTGGCTTCGTGACGCCCGTAGTGCAGAGGTATCGCCGACGGACCACCCCAGGTGGCCGATGCGGTAGATCCCATTACGGAAGTGTGGTACTACTTTTGGAGCTTGTTACGCCAGTGGCCGCAGGTCACTTTGCGGGATCGTCCGACCGGGCGGCGTGGGTGGTAGACACCTTCGTTACTGCGCTTCATCATCTCCTACGCTACTCGCCCGAGGCGCGGTGCTCATGGGTCGCAGTCGCGCAGGTCGTGGCTCGTCTCGATTAGCGGTCCTCGTAACCGCATTTATGCTTTGTCCAAAGCGAGATCGTGAGGCCTCACCGATGTCGCCACAGTACCTTATCGCTGGGTTTGATGTTTATGCCTTGATAGATCCGGTTCTACTGGCCCTATATATCTCCCTTGTTGCTAGTAGGATAGGGATAGAGCACGAGTCCATAGACCCTTTCGAGGTAGCTACGCCATGGTGATTCGGTGGTAGCTCGGCGGGTATATAGAGCTTGTCCGTGACTATTTACGCCGTCGGACCCTGGCCGACTTGATAGAGTTGGAGATGATTGACTTCGACGTGATTATGGGGATGGATTGGCTAGCTTCACTACGCCAATGTAGACCGCAGAGAGAGAGTAATGCAGTTCCAGCTCGGCGAGCGGTTGTTGAGTGGGAGGAGCACGCAGATCGCCGAGGGTAGGTTTATTTCCTACCTCGAGGCTAGGAAGATGGTGCGAGGCGGGTATATCTACCATCTCGTTCGGTGTTTGATCTCAAGTTGCGGTACCAGATTTTCGCCGCCGAGAGTCACGAAGTTCCCGCACGTGTTTCCAGATGACCTCGGGTATCCTCCCGAGAGGAGATTGAGTTTTGTATTGACATATTGCGGACACTCGCCTATTTCCATTCCGCCATACGTAATGGCACCGCCGAGTTGAGAGAGTTGAAGGATCGGCTTAGGGATTTCTTTGGAGAAGCGGCTTCATCAGCCTAGTGTTTCTCCCCGGGAGCGCCGTATTGTTCGTGAAGAAGAAGGGCGGACGCCGCGCATGTGTGTTGATTACTGCGGTGAACAAGGTGACCATTAAACGAATACCCCTTCCCGGGATTGATGATTTGTTCGACCGGTTGCGGGCGCGAGATGTTTCTCCAAGATTGATCTGCGTCGCTATCATCGAGTTCGTGTCGAGAGGTGGATGTCCCTAGGATCGCATTCCGACGTGCGACGCATTATGAGTTCGTGGTCATGTCTTTTGGGTTGACCAATGCTCGTGGTATTCATGGATTTGATGAACCGAGTGTTCAAACCATTTTGAACACGCTTGTGATAGTGTTCATTGATGATATCTTGGTTTATTCTCGCCAGAGCGGGAGCATGCGAGCATTTGAGGTATCTGGCCGATTCTCGAGACAGCAGTTATCGCCAAGTTTTCCAAATGTGAGTTTTGTTGACTTGATGGCGTTTCTTGGGCATATTGTCGGGCCGATGGCATTCGAGTGGATACGCCAAGATCGAGGCATCGAGACTTGGCCTAGACCTACTACTCGGCAGAGGTTCGCAGCTCGGGCCTTGCAGATATTATCGGCGGTTCGTGGAGAAGTTTGCTTCTATCTTCGCACCATTGACTAGTGACTCGTAAGGCGGCCAAGTTTGATGGTGATGCTTGTGGCGGGGTTTCCGATTCTGAAAGAGAGATCGACGACCGCCTCGTTCTTACTCTTCCGGAGGTCCGATGGTTATGTCGTGTATTGTGATCGTCGGGCATCGGGTTGGGATGTGTGTTGATGCAGCATGGCGGGGTTATAGCATACGCATCCCGACACCAAGAAACACGAGAGAACTACCCCACCCATGATTTGGAGTCGCACCGTGATTCACGCTTTGAAGATCCGAGGCACTATTTGTATGGGGTTCACGTGGATATTTATACGCACCACAAGAGCCTCCGTATATCTTCACCGGAGGAGCTGAACTTACGGCGAGACGGTGGTTAGAGTTGCTTAAGGATTACGATGTTGATATCCTGTACCACCCGGGAAGGCCGATGTTGTGGCGTATGCTCTTAGTCGTAGGTCGATGGGAGCCTATCGATGTGCAGCAGAGAGGAGGGACATGGTTCGTGATTTGCATCGGTTAGCGAGCCTTGGTGTCCGCTTGATTGATTTCGATAGCGGTGGGGTTAGAGTTCGTGAGGTTGCCGAGTCTTCCATCGTCGGCGAGGTGAAGAGGCAACATTCGAGGATCCACTTTGATTCGATATCGTGATACGACTCTTCGTGAGGCAAGGTCCTTTGAGGTAGCACCGATGGGGTGCTAAGGTTTGAGGCGGTGTGTGTTCCGGATGTTTCGTGACTTGGCGGCGAGTTCTGGGGAAGCACACAAAGACGCTGTTACTCTATCCATCCGGGTCGACCAAGATGTACCACGACCTTAGATCCGTATTGGTGGGATGGCTTGAAGAGGGCGTTGCGAGTTCGTAGCTCGATGCCCGTTGTCGCAGTGAAGGTAGAGCACCGAGGCCCGTGGTTTATTCTGACGATTGAGATCCCGACGGAAGGGAGGTAATCAACATGGACTTCATCACAGATTACCTCGCACTCGAGGAGACATGATTCTATATGGGTTATCGTCGACAGTGTGAAATCAGCCCACTTTCTTCCCGTCAGGCGACTTTTTCTACCGAGGATTATGCGGACTTTACATCCGAGAGATCGTCGATCGCATGGAGTCCCTACTTGATCATATCGCATGAGGAGCCCGGTTCTGGCTAACTCGGAGGTCCTTCCAGAGGGTTTAGGGACGCAGTGAGCACGAGTAACGCATTTCATCCACGCAGACGGACAGTAGAGCGCACTATCCGGACTCTCGAGGATATCTTGCGAGCCCGTGTTATTGACCAGTGGTAGTTGGGAGGATCATTTGCCTCTAGTTGAGTTCGCGATAATAATAGCTACCACTCCAAAGATTCGGATGGCGCCTTATGAGGCCTTGTATGAGGAAGTGCAGATCGCCTATAGGTTGGTTCGATGTGGGCGAGGTGCGGCTAGTGGGACCAGATTTGGTACATCGTGATGGATAAGGTGAAGCTTATCCGAGGCGCTATTAACACTCGAGTCGATGTAAGTCGTATGCAGATCATCGTCGTCGACATCTTGAGTTCGAGGTTCATGATTGGGTTTTCCTAAAGGTGTCACCCATGAAGGTGTGATGAGATTCGGAAGAAGGAAACTTCGCACTAGGTACATCGGGCCGTTTCGCATTGTCCGCAGAGTAGGCAAGGTTGCCTGAGTTGGATCTGCCGTCCGATCTGGAGGCGGTGCATCCGGTTTTTCACGTATCTACGCCGGCGAGATGTATCGGGGATCCATCTAGTACACCCGATTGACGATGTCCAGGTGACCGAGGGGTTATCGTATGAGGAGATTCCCATAGCGATAATCGATCGTCAGGTTAGGCGTCTGCGGACGAAGGGCGTGGCTTCCGTCAAAGTCTTGTGGCGGAACGAGCTCAGGGAGGAGATGACGGGAAGCCGAGGAGGACATGAGGCGTAAGTATCCTCACCTATTCCCACACCTCCGTAATTCACTTTCCTACTTGTAAATTTCCATTATCATTTATGCCTAAGTGTTATTTTGTGGCCATGTGTGGCACTTACAAACTGCTTATGCTTCTTCGATAATCGTTTGAGAAGGAACATTCGACGAATGTTTCTAAGGAGGAGAATGTTATACCTCAGATTTCCGTAGTATGTACGTGGGAATACGCATAAAAAGTTTGGCCTTAAAGTTAGCCTTGGGCGTTTTGTGTACACAACTCACTAAAAGAATCGTTTTCCGACGAAACGTTTCCACAGCTTTCGTAGGGAAAATTCCGGCTATGCCATTACTAATTTTTGCGGATTTTTCCGAGAGACGAAACATTTTGGACCAACGGGAGGGCGACACTTGGCACCCTCCCATTGATGGACTTGAATCGTCCATTGGACGAAATTGGAGAGGAAGTGCACGTTTTTTGTGCCTTGTGCACAAGTCAAGGAGTTGGTAGGATATTTGTGTGGAGTAAATCTTCACCCTACACTTGCCTTGCACTTGTCTTAATCTTGGCCATTGGTTGGCCACTTCTTGACCTATAAATACCCCCCTTAAGATGAAGAGTTCTTCATCCACAAAGTTATCTTCCAAGTCTAAAAATCCTCTCCTCTCCCTTAGCCTTTCGTCCAACACCTCTTTCCCCCCCCCTTTGAGTGAGTTTGGCCGAGGGCCTACCCCCCATAGCCTAGCCGAAATCTACCCCCCCCCCCTCCCTTGGTAGAAAGTTGTCTTCTAGTATTGTTATAATGCCCAAAATACCCTAGCCCAAATCCCTTAGTCATTTGTAGAAGTTGTAAAGAACTTCTAAGGTTTCTCGAGCTCTGAGCGTACAACTTAGAGCAAAACCTTGCTCAGCGCGACTTTTCTAGGATATTATTGGGCTTACCGAGGTAACTAATCCTAACCTCTTTTGAATTAGAGAATACTTCTTTGTTGTAGTATTAGAATAAGTATAAATACTTAGAAGAATATCACAGAATAGAATTGGACTTACCACAGTAGAAGGGTTTAAAGAAGAATAATCAAACAGATTTACATAGGATCAAGTTTTCACAGAGACTTATATAGCTCACCGGTAGGGAAGTGCTGCCCAACTTTCCATAGAATTGTGAACCCTCCGTTTAGAATGACCTTGAGTAGTCTTTGATAGATATCTGTGACTATTATAGTGACTCTCTCGCGACATATTCAACTTGGCGGTGGTTTTCACGAGAAGGTATGTGATTCTTCCTAAAGCATGATATTTTACAATATATATAGTACGGTGAGACGCATACGTGTTAACTAAAATATAACTACGCAATGTCTTTGACTTAAGCTCGATAATACTTACAGAATGCCTCACGCTTAAGCTGAATAACATTTACGAATGCCTCACGCTTAAGCCCAATAATAAAGATCCAAAGCGTTTCAAAGAATTTGAATCATTTTTAATGAAGAGAACTAATTGGTTTTAAATGAAGCTTAAGAGTTATACTAGCCTTATGGGAAGTTAAGTATAACCACTTAAGATTGATAAAAGAAATTTTTGCCTATGTGTTTATAACAGACTTATATTAAATTGTGAAAAGAATAATAAGATGGTTGATAAGTAGACATGATATAAGCTGTTATGTTAGTGTACTATCACTCACCTCTTGAGATGATACCGGGTTGTCGCCTCCGACGCGGGTAGACTCGGTGATGCAGGACCGTGATTCGAGAATACCTCATGCGGGTCCAGGGGGCCTGCGGAGCTACGAGTTCCGGTGTTAGTATGCGGGGTTATGCCTCACGCGGTCTATGTGGCCATGCGGACAACGAGTCGGGGCGATGCCGAGGAGTAGCACCCTCGATGCGGGTTATACCTCACGGGCCCACGTGAGTGGCTCCATGCGGACTCGAGTCGAGATTAGGCTTGCGAGTGATAATACGCGCGAGTGGCCCGCTCAATCATTCGCAGCCTAGAAAAGACCTATTACGATTTACCTATTGTTGCTCTTGTTTGTGATGTGTACTATGTGCGGTTTCCTCGTTGTTTCATACATACTTGCAAAACTGCTTTTAAAATGATATGTTTCATTTAAGTATTTTGATTTCATATACTTAGTACTGTTGATCGACCTTCGGGGCCGCGTTCATGCCGCAGTAAGGGCAAGCAGTGCTAGATCCACATTCTTAGGATCTCTACGTTGGTGTCGGGAGCTCCATCTTTCCGAGGCTCTACTTTGGGTATGATCTCACTGTTGTAGATAGTTTTGTATATCCAGGTATGGCGCCCTGTCCGCCATAGTTGTATATTTCCTTAGGTGCAGAGTCATGTTGTGCATGTCGGATGTAATCGCTAAACCATGCTATATATATATGCCGAAAGACGATGTTTTCTCACATAAAGCGTGTCTTATTTTATAAAGCTGTTTCATGTCTTGCTTTATATTTCCACGTTACTCGATGTATGACTACTGGGTGCCCGGTAAGGCACGATCCACGGGCCGAACGTCGTGACAAAAGTGGTATCGAGCGATTAATCTCGGAAAGTGTCTACAGCATCGTATCTAGTAGAAGTCTTGATTATCGGTGTGTTGTGCACCACACCAATAATCGTGAGGCTATAGGATATTTAGGATTTGTTTACATTATTCTCATTCTGAGATAGTGCTTTAGAGATGTTTTATAGGTTGGAACCCTATAACGTTTTCCTTTCTGTAATGCTTATGCCTCCACGTAAGGCAACCCGCCCGGGCAAGGCAGCCGAGGAGTCGCTAGCGAGACACCCAGTCACGAGGGCTCGTGCCCGCCTATACCGAGACGGCGAAGTTCTATGACGCCGCCACCCAAAGAGACCACAAGCACCCACACCTCCCGCCCCACACCGGGCGAGGAGTTAGGGTACAAGGAGATGGCCCAATTGGCTAAAGTTGTGGCCCGTCACGAGAGATCGACGCGGCTCAGCCTCGGCTCGGCTCGGCCGCACCGCGTGGTACACCCGAGGCGTATAGTTTGAGGCTACGAGATTTCTTGAGTTGTAGCCCGCCGAGTTTTACGGGTCGAGGCGGAGGATGATCCGCAGGAGTTCATCCGTCGCCTTCAGAGGATCATGAGGGTGATCAAGGCCTCGAGACAGAGTCTGTGACTCGGTTCGCGTCGGCCGCGTGATACCGCGATGATTGGTTTGATTCACGGAGTTATCCCGGAGAGCACGCGTCCCGCCTACTGGGATGAGTTCTCGAGGCTTTCTCACTCACTTCTTGCCTCCACAGATGAGGGCGCGGCTGATAGATTTTTACCATCGAGGCAGAGGACGACCGCCGTGAGTACAATGTCGAGTTTGATTCATTGGCTCGATATGTCCCAAGATTGGTAGCAGATATGGAGGATAGGTGCACCGCTATGTCACCGGCTGAGACGACTATATGGCCGAGTCATGCGCGGGTGTTTCTCCACCGTATGGACATTACCCGCATGCAGCTCACGCCTTGACGCGGCGAGCGCAGAGGTCGACGGCCGACGGACAAAGCGTAAGGCCAGGCGGAGGGTCTTCCGTGGTTATCGTGGTGGCGGCCTCGCAGCTAGCCTAGATTCGCACCGCAGCTCCAGAGCACTCGCACCGCCCTCGACACCCGAGTTTTCGAGGGCGCACTGGCCCTGTGGCTTCGGGACGCCCGAGTAGCAGAGGCATCGCCGACGGACCACCCCAGCCGTGGCCGATGCAGATCCCATTACGGGAAGTGTGGTACTACTTTTGGAGCTTGTTACTTGTGGCGGCCGCAGGTCACTTTGCGGATCGTCCGGCCGGGGCGCTGGTGGTAGGGCTCAGCCTTCAGGTTCGGTTGCCGCTTCATCATCTCCTACAGTTACTCGCCCCGGAGGGCCGGGTGCTGCTGGGTCAGCAGGTCGCGCAGGTCGTGGCTCGGGTCGATTCTAGCGGTCCTCGAACCGCATTTATGCTTTGTCCAGCGACAGATCGTGAGGCCTCACCGATGTCGCCACAGTACCTTATCGGGCCTGGTTTGATGTTTATGCCTTGATAGATCCGGTTCTACTCCCCATATATCTCCCTTGTTGCTAGTAGGATAGGGATAGAGCACGAGTCCATAGACCCTTTCGAGGTAGCTACGCCAAATGGGTGATTCGGTGGTAGCTCGGCGTATATAGAGCTTGTCCTGTGACCATTTACGATCGTCGGACCTCAGCCGACTTGATAGAGTTGGAGATGATTGACTTGACGTGATTATGGGGATGGATTGGCTAGCTTCTGCTACGCCAATGTAGACCGCAGAGAGAGTAGTACGGTTCCAGGTTCTGGCGAGCCGTTGTTGAGTGGGAGGAGCACCAGACGCCGGCGGTAGGTTTATTTCCTACCTCGAGGCTAGGAAGATGGTGCGAGGCGGTATATCTACCATCTCGTCGGGTGTTTGATAATCAAGTTGCGGTACCAGATTTTCATCGATTCGATGAGTCGAAGTTCCCGCACGTGTTTCGGATGACCTCCCGTATCCTCCCGAGAGGAGATTGAGTTTTGTATTGACATATTGCGGACACTCGGCCTATTTCCATTCCGCCATACGTAATGGCACCGCCGAGTTGAGAGAGTTGAAGGATCGGCTTAGGGATTTGGAGAAGGGCTTCATCAGCCTAGTGTTTCTCCCCGGGAGCGCCGTATTGTTCGTGAAGAAGAAGGCGACGCCTTTGCGCGTGTGTTGATTACAGCGGTGAACAAGGTGACCATTAAGAACAGATACCCTTCCCGTGATTGATGATTTGTTCGACCCAGGTGCGCGCGAGATGTTTCTCCAAGATTGATCTGCGTTCGCTATCATCGTGTCGAGAGGTGGATGTCCCTAGATCGCATTCGGACCGCAGACGCATTATGAGTTCGTGGTCATGTCTTTTGGGTTGACCGATGCTCCGTGGTATTCATGGATTTGATGAACCGAGTGTTCAAACCATTTTTGGACACGCTTGTGATAGTGTTCATTGATGATATCTTGGTTTATTCTCGCCAGAGCGAGCATGCGAGCATTTGGCGATCTTGGCCGATTCTCCGATCAGCATTTATCGCCAAGTTTTCCAAATGTGAGTTTTGGTTGACTTGATGGCGTTTCTTGGGCATATTGTCGGGCTGATGGCATTCGAGTGGATACGCCAAGATCGAGGATCGAGACTTGGCCTAGACCTACTACTCCGGCAGAGGTTCGCGATTTCGGGCCTTGCAGGATATTATCGCGTTCGTGGAGAAGTTTGCTTTATCTCGCACCATTGACTAGGCCGACTCGTAAAGCGGCAAGTTTGATGGTGATGCTTGTGGCGGGGTTTCCATTCTTGAAAGAGAGACCGACGACCGCCCGTTCTTACTCTTCCGCAGGTCCGGATGGTTATGTCGTATTGTGATGCGTCGGGCATCGGGTTGGGATGTGTGTTGATGCGGCATGGCAGGTTATAGCATATGCATCCCGACACCAAGAAACACGAGAGGAACTACCCCACCCATGATTTGGAGTCGGTAGTGATTCACGCTTTGAAGATCCGAGGCACTATTTGTATGGGTTCACGTGGATATTTATACGCACCACAAGAGCCTCCAAAGATATCTTCACCAGAGGAGTGAACTTACGGCGAGGCGGTGGTTAGAGTTGCTTAAGGATTACGATGTTGATATCCTGTACCACCCGGAAGGCCAATGTTGTGGCGTATGCTCTTAGTCGTAGTCGATGGGGAGCCTATCGATGTGCAATAGAGAGAGGGACATGGTTCGTGATTTGCATCGATTAGCGAGCCTTGGTGTCCGCTTGATTGATTACGATAGCGATGGGGTTAGAGTTCGTGAGGTTGCCGAGTCTTCCATCGTCGAGAGGTGAAGAGGCAACAGCTCGAGGATCCACTTTGATTCGATATCGTGATACGACTCTTCGTGAGGCGCGGTCCTTGAGGTAGCACTGATGGGGTGCTAAGGTTTGAGGGCGATTGTGTGTTCCGGATGTTTCGTGACTTCGGAGTTCTTGGGAAGCACACACAAGTTACTCTATCCATCCGGTCGACCAAGATGTACCACGACCTTAGATCCGTGTATTGGTGGGATGGCTTGAGGGCGTTGCGAGTTCGTAGCTCGCCCGTGTTGTCGCAGTGAAGGTAGAGCACCGAGGCCCGTGGTTTGTTACAGACGATTGAGATCCCGACCTGGAAGTGGGAGGTAATCAACATGGACTTCATCACAGGATTACCTCGCACTCAGAGGAGACATGATTCTATATGGGTTATCGTCGACAGGCTGACGAAATCAGCCCACTTTCTTCCCGTCAGGACGACCTTTTCGGCTGAGGATTATGCCAGACTTTACATCCGAGAGATCGTCAGACTGCATGGAGTCCCTACTTCGATCATATCAGACAGGGGAGCCCAGTTTACGGCTAACTTCTGGAGGTCCTTCCAGAGGGGTTTAGGGACGCAGGTGAGCCTGAGTACTGCATTTCATCCACAGACAGACGGACAGGCAGAGCGCACTATCCAGACTCTTGAGGATATGCTGCGAGCCTGTGTTATTGACTTCAGTGGTAGTTGGGAGGATCATTTGCCTCTAGTTGAGTTCGCGTATAATAATAGCTACCACTCCAGTATTCAGATGGCGCCTTATGAGGCCTTGTATGGGAGGAAGTGCAGGTCGCCTATAGGTTGGTTCGATGTGGGCGAGTGCAGTGGGACCAGATTTGGTACATCAGCCGGATAAGGTGAAGCTTATCCGAGGCGGCTATCGATACTCGAGTCGGCATGAAGTCGATGCAGATCATCGTCGTCGACATCTTGAGTTCGAGGTTCATGATTGGGTTTTCCTAAGGTGTCACCCATGGCGGTGTGATGAGATTCGGGAAGAAGGAAACTCACCTAGGTACATTGGGCGTTTGATTGTCCGAGGTAGGCAAGGTTGCCTATGAGTTGGATCTGCCGTCCGATCCGAGGCGGTGCATCCGGTTTTTCACGTATCTATCTTTGAGGAGATGTATCGGGATCCATCTAGTGGTACACCCGATTGACGATGTCCGGTGTGACCGAGGGGTTATCGTATGAGGAGATTCCCATAGCGATAGTCGATCGTCAAAGTTAGGCGTCTGCGACGAAGGGCGTGGCTTCCACAAAGTCTTGTGGCGGAGCGAGCTCGGGGAGGAGATGACGTGGGAAGCCGGGAGGACATGAGGCGTAAGTATCCTCACCTATTCCCCACACCTCCAGGTAATTCACTTTCCTACTTGTAAATTTCCATTATCATTTATGCCTAAGTGTTATTTTGTGGCCATGTGTGGCACTTACAAACTGTTTATGCTTCTTCGATAACTGTCTTGAGAAGGAACATTCGGGACGAATGTTTCTAAGGAGGGGAGAATGTTATACCCCGTATTTCCAGAGTATGTACGTAAGGGAATACGTACAAAAAGTTTGGCCTTAAAGTTAGCCTTGGACGTTTTTTTGTACACAACTCACTAAAAGAATCGTTTTCCGACGAAACGTTTCCACAGCTTTCGTAGGGAAAATTCCGGCTATGCCATTACTAATTTTTGCGGATTTTTCCGAGAGACGAAACATTTTGGACCAACGGGAGGGCGACACTTGGCACCCTCCCATTGATGGACAGATCGCCCATTGGACGAAATTGGAGAGGAAGTGCACGTTTTTTGTGCCTTGTGCACAAGTCAAGGAGTTGGTAGGATATTTGTGTGGAGTAAATCTTCACCCTACACTTGCCTTGCACTTGTCTTAATCTTGGCCATTGGTTGGCCACTTCTTGACCTATAAATACCCCCCTTAAGATGAAGAGTTCTTCATCCACAAAGTTATCTTCCAAGTCTAAAAATCCTCTCCTCTCCCTTAGCCTTTCGTCCAACACCTCTTCCCCTTTGAGTGAGTTTGGCAGGCCTACCCCCCCTAGCCTAGCCGAAATCTACCCCCCCTCCCTTGGTAGAAAGTTGTCTTCTAGTATTGTTATAATGCCCAAAATACCCTAGCCCAAATCCCTTAGTCCTTTGTAGAAGTTGTAAAGAACTTCTAAGGTTTCTGAGCTCTGAGCGCATACAACTTAGAGCAAAACCTTGCTCAGCGCGACTATTTCTAGGATATTATTGGGCTTACCGAGGTAACTAATCCTAACCCTCTTTTGAATTAGAGAATACTTACTGTTGTAGTATTAGAATAAGTATAAATACTTAGAAGAATATCACAGAATAGAATTGGACTGTTACCACAGTAGAAGGGTTTAAAAGAAGAATAATCAAATCAGATTTACATAGAATTGTTTTCACATGAACTTATATAGCTCACCGGTAGGGAAGTCTTGCCAACTTTCCATAGAATTGTGAACCCTCTGTTTAGAATGACCTTCAGAGTAGTCTTTGATAGATATCTGTGACTATTATAGGCTGACTCTCTGCGCGCGACATATTCAACTTGGCAGGTGGTTTTCGCTGAGAAGGTATGTGATTCTTCCTAAAGCATGATATTTTACAATATATATAGTACGGTAGACGTACATGTGTTAACTAAAATATAACTACGGCAATGTCTTTGACTTAAGCCTGAATAATACTTACGGCAATGCCTCACGGCTTAAGCCTGAATAACATTTACGGCAATGCCTCACGGCTTAAGCCTGAATAATAAAGATCTGAAAGCGTTTCAAAAGAATACTGAATCATTTTTAACAGAAGAGAACTAATTGGTTTTTAAAACAGAAGCTTAAGAGTTATACTAGCCTTATGGGAAGTTAAGTATAACCACTTAAGATTGATAAAAGAAACAGTTTGCCTATGTGTTTATAACAGACTTATATTAAATTGTGAAAAGAATAATAAGATGGTTGATAAGTAGACATGATATAAGCTGTTATGTTAGTGTACTATCACTCACCTCTTGAGATGATACCGGGGGTTAAGCTGCCCTCCGATGCGGGGTAGACTCAGGCGGTCTGGGACCATGATTCGAGAATACCTCATGCGGGTCCAGGGGGCCTATGCGGAGCTACGAGAGTTCCAGGTTAGTATGCGGGGTTATGCCTCACGCGGCCTACGCATGCGACAACGAGTCCAGGGCGATGCCGAGGAGTAGCTACCTCGATGCGGGTTATACCTCACGCGCCCACGTGAGTGGCTATCGCGACTCGAGTCCAGGATTAGGCTTGCAGAGTGATAATACGGGCGAGTGGCCCTGCTTCGAATCATTCGCAGCCTAGAAAAGACCTATTACAGTTTACCTATTGTTGCTCTTGTTTGTGATGTGGCACTATGTGCGGTTTCCTTGGTTGTTTCATACATACTTGCAAAACTGTTTTTAAAATGATATGTTTCATTTAAGTATTTTACAGTTTCATATACTTAGTACCTGTTGTACTGACCTCCTTCGGGGGGCTGCGTTCATGCCGTAAGCGGCAGTGTGCTAGATCCACATTCTTAGGATCTCTACGTTGGTGTCGTGAGCTCCATCTTTTCCTGAGGCTCTACTTTTGGTATGATCTCCTGTTGTAGATAGTTTTGTCTGATCGGGTATGGCGGCCTGTCCGCCATAGTTGTATATTTCCTTAGAGTGCAGTAGTCGTATTTATGCGATGTCGGATGTAATCGCTAAACCACATTTATATATATATGCCGAAAGGCGATGTTTTCTCACATAAACTGTGTCTTATTTTATAAACTGTTTCATGTCTTGCTTTATATTTCCGCTGGTTACTCTGATGTATGACTACTTGGGGTGCCCCGGTAAGGCACCAGTCACGGGCCCCGGAACGGGTCGTGACATTTATTTGGGCCATGTGTGTGTTGTCTGAAGTGATTATGGATTATCATGAGCTGGTTGAGCTTTAATAATTACTTGGAAGGTGTGAAACAGTTTAGTGAATCCATAGCAAGGCATATTATATGTGTTAATTTGGGATATTTAGGAGGTGATGAGCTGTTTGAGAGAGGTACGAACTCTTAAAAGATCATGTTAAATTGACTTAATCACATACCATGTTGTTAGATTAAGCTATGTTGTATGCTTAAGTGATATGCACGAATAATATTAGTATGGATTAAATAGGGTTGTGATGATTAAGACAACATGATTTTGAGATTATGAGAAGCTATCTTACCCGTATACGGGGAGAGATAATGTAAGTTTGGGACATGGAATATTTAAGGATCTTAGAATATTGGATAATCGTTGAGCCCTTAGATATACAAGGCCTTCTTGAGTAAAATATTTTATGTGTGACATTGGTTAAAGTACATAGTATACGTGAAGTATATTAGTTGTGATAATTTCTTGGTTTGAGTATAAACCACTTGTGTGGTTAAAGTTGGAAATAATGTTGAAACTGAAAATAAGATCATTGAAGGATTTTATGTTAAGCATCCTTTGGAGGTACTTGGAGTTGGTTTAGTGTGGCAGCCATGGCCATGACATTCCGAAGAGTCTCAAGTGAATGCGCAAAGTAAGAATAAGATGAGTATAAGTGATACCAATGAAAAACACAAGACATCATTGGAAGGTTTTGTAGGTTATTAAAATCTACACATTTTTAAGGTGACACTTGGTGATTAGAATTATAGAGGAAACCGCAACATGACCCTATGAATGTGGTTGTGATTTCAAAGGAAGTACAATGTACTAAGGACCACCAATGATATGGTGAGAGAGGAGCGGTGGTAAGTAATGAACATAGAATAATACTAGAAAGGAAGATTATGAAAGGGAGATAAGCCCTCTCCCTCATGTAAAGGGATATTTTTGCGTATTATTGAGAATTATACGTATTAATGTTAGTGGGCTATAGATATTGGACTAGTAAGGTCTTCGGCTTCATTGTGGAACATGTTACGATTCTACCTAACCTTGGGATAAAAATAGTGTGTTGGAGGTAATTGCGGACGACACTATGGAATGATCGAAGAAGTGTTGTGAAAATGTGAAAGCAGTTAATAAGTATGAATGGAACTGTATGATCGAGTATCAAGGTAGAAATATTTGTTTAATAATAAGTAGAATGAAGGATTATGACAAGAATGATAAAGGTGAATGAAACTATAGTTATGTAGGTTTCACAAGGTATGATTACTACGGGACAGAGTAAGGACCGATAGTAGAGGATGGGCAGTAAGAACACCTCGGCCAAAGGTGGAAAACCTCTAATGGTTGGAAAGATAGTATGGGAAATACGGGGAGATAAGAGACCCCCAAGGTAACTTGAAATGGAAATCTAAAGGTAAGACGAATGGGCACTCGGTCGATGAAAGACCTAATAATGATAAGACAAGAAAGGTGACAAGCCATTGGATCAAGTAACACCGTGAATTGGATTTAAACGCATGATTATAAGATCTATGAGCTAGGTAGAGTAATGGGTTTACTACTTAACGAGATCAAGGAAATCTTTTCCTAAATTGCGATCGACAGAAAGTCTTAGCCACAAGGCAAGTGAAGAAATTTGAATCCAAGTATAATGACCAAGTTTAGATGTAGTAACGCCAAGGATTGGAAACATAAGCTATATTTGAGATTATATATATATACCCGAATATTTCGGAAGTGTGAGAAAGGCTTCCAATTATTGAAAGATAAGCTGACTACGGCTTCAGTTCTAACTCTTCCTGAGGGACTTGAGGGTTATGTTATTTACTGTGATGCTTCGGGTGTTGGGCTAGGTTGTGTGTTGATGCAGCACGGTAAGGTTATAACCTATGCATCCCGACAGCTCCGGAAGCACGAAAAGAATTACCCTACCCATGATTTGGAGTTGGCAGCCGTGATACATGCCTTGAAGATTTGGAGGCATTACTTATATGGAGTTCATGTGGATATTTATACGGATCACAAGAGTCTCTAATATATCTTCAAATAAAAGGTGATGAACTTACGACAGAGACGGTGGTTAGAGTTACTTAAGGACTATGATGTTGATATTCTATACCACCTAGGGAAAGCCAATGTGGTTGCAGATGCTCTTAGTAGTAGATCCATGGGTAGCCTGACAGATGTGCATCCAGATAGAATGGAAATGGTTCGCGAGATACACAGGCTAGCCATTCTTGGAGTCTGGTTGGTTGATTCTAGTGACAGTGGAGTTCGGGTTTGAGAGGTTGCCAAGTCCTCCATCGTAGAAGAGGTAAAGAAGCACCAGTATGAGGATCCGGTTCTGGTACGGTATAGAGATGCAGCTCTTCGAAAAGAGAAAACGCTATTTGAGGTTGCACCTGATGAGGTGCTAAGGTATGAAGGTAGATTGTGTGTACCCAATATTGCAGGGTTTGTTGCTCAGTGCCCGAATTGTCAGCAGGTTAAGGTCGAACACCAGAAGCCTGGTGGGTTACTACAGGCGATAGAGATCCCGACTTGGAAGTGGGAGGTGATTAATATGGACTTCGTTACAGGTTTACCTCGTACTCAGTGGAAGTGTGACTCCATTTGGGTTATTGTGGATAGGCTGACGAAATCAACCCATTTTCTTCAAGTCATGACTACTTACTCGGCTGAGGACTATGCTAGGCTATATATCAGGGAGATAGTGAGACTGCACGGGGTTCCCACATCTATTATATCAGACAGAGGAACTTAGTTTACAGCTAACTTCTGGAGGTCATTCCATAAGGGATTGGGGACACAGGTGAGTCTTAGTACAACATTTTATCCTCAGACCGATGGGCAGGAAGAGCGTACTATCCATACACTTGAGGATATACTGAGGGCCTTTATTATTGATTTCAGGGGTAGCTTGGATGATCATTTTCCACTCGTAGAGTTGCATATAACAACAACTACCATTCTAGTATTCAGATGGCCCCGAAGGAGGCCTTATATGGAAGGAAGTGCACGTCGCCGATTGGTTGGTTTGATGTCAGCGAGGCTAGGTTAGTCAGTATGGACTTGGTTCAGCAAGCTGTGGATAAGGTGAAGCTTATCCAGGAGAGATTATTAGCAGCCTAGAGTCGACATAAGTCTTATGCGGATAATTAACGTCGACACTTGGAATTTCAGCTGGATGATTGGGTATTCTTGAAGGTATCACCCATGAAGGGTGTGATGAGGTTTGGTAAGAAGGGGAAGCTTAGCCCGAGGTACATTGGGCCTTACCAGATTGTTCGTAGGGTAGGCAAGGTTTCCTATGAGTTGGATCTACCATCTGATTTGGAAGCGATTCATCCGGTCTTCCACGTATCGATATTATGTAAGTGTATTGGTGATCCTTTCAGAGTCTTCCCAGTAGAGAACGTCTAGGTTACAGATGAGTTATCGTATGAGAAGAGTCCTATAGTCATACTTGATCGCCCGGTCAGATGATTACGAACTAAGGATGTGGCTTCCGTCAAGGTCTTGTGGCGGAATAATAATAGAGAGGAGATGACTTGGGAAGCAGAAGAAAAGATGAATAAAAAATATCCTCACTTGTTCCCTACACCTACATGTAATTCGATTCCCTACTCACCTATATTGATTGGTGTATTTGCATGTGTGATATATTGTGGTCATGTGTGACATATTTGGTTTTGTGGGGTATAGTTAAAGGAGACTATGTCGATATCTGTTTAGTTTGAAACTTGTTATGAACATTCGGGATGAATGTTTCTAAAGGGGGAAGGATGTTACACCCCGCATTTCCAAGGCATTAATACGAGAACGTACTTAAGGAACTAAGGTTTGAATATTGGAAGGATAGTATGATTACATTTTTCTTATGGAAAATTTTGGAAAAATGTGAAGACGAAAATTTATTAACTCGGAGTTAGATTCCCTAATATGAATTTATGGACTTAGTGTGGATTAATTAAGTCTTGACATTAATAAAGTGGGGCCCACCGAAAATTTCACAATTTTGGGAGGGGGGGTTTGAAATTTGGAAAAAATGGATAAGTGTGGGAGATATTTGTGAAGGGAAGCAAGTGGACAAGTGTGGGAGATATTTGTGAGACAAGTGGACAAGTGGGGTCCCCCACCACTTGTGAGATATTCATCTATATAGAGAGGTGATAGCAAGACTTAGATATATTCACATAATATCTTATCTTCCAAGCTTTCTCTTCTCTCTTATCTTAGCCTTGTGTCTCGATTTTCTTCAAGCAAAAAGTGAAGAACAAGAGTTGATTATTCTCCTAGATTAGGCACCCTAATCAAGTTCTAAACCAAGTTAACTCTCCAAGGTTCATCAACCACGATTTGGCCGAAAGTTGGGTGGAAATCCTAAGCTTGTTTATGAAATTTTTAGAAGTAAAACAAGAAGGAAAGATGGTTACAGGCTTGTAGTGGATACATGTGTGTGATTGGAACTTGAAGAATAGGAGCTAAGACAAAACTATGGACCGACTTTAAGTGGACTGTTTTGGGCAATATTTAAGGTAAGGATTATTCTTCCTCTTGAAGTAATTGGATATTACATGTTGTAGTAATTAATAGATGAACTTGTGATTAAGAAGAATGAAGAATAAGAAATACATGTCACAGTTTTGGCATGTTAGCCGAAAACTGGACAATTTTGGTGTTGTCGGATTCGTTGGTTATTGTTGTTGTTATCATCAACCTATTGCATGTTAACATGAAATAATCTTGTTGTTAACAAGTTGATATGACTTATATAAAAGTGTTGGAATGTAAATTGGATTATAAGAAGTTATGGAAATAGCTTTGGTTGTAGTAGTTGGCCGAGAATTACTATAAACTGTTAGATAGTGTTGTGCAGTTTTTGGGACTGTTTTTGGGTATTGAAATGCTGGAAAATCAGCCACCTTTATGCATGTTTAAATGTAGTAATCACTAATGAAAGTCCTAAGGGAGTAAGGGTGTAGAAAGGTGTTAAAAGGCCTCACATTTTACCCTTGTTGTTGTTGGAATATGGACTGATTTTAGTGGACTGTTTTACGTAATTAAGGGGTTGTTTTTACGTGATAAATAGGTGTGTGAATCACCTTGGTTTCTATTTTGTTGTGCCCTTAATTAGTGCCTTGGTTATTGTTGAAATTGACCTTCTTGAAAGGTGGAAAAGTACGTATAAACAGGGGAAGTTGTCACGACCCGACACTGGCTCGCGATCGTGCCCTACTCCAGGCACCCTTACAGTATACATCGAGAGAATAGCAATGAACATACATAAACTCATAAAATACTTAGACAGTAAAATATAGCCGATAAGGCCACCTTCCGTAATATATACGAAACCCAAAGATAAAACAATTACATCTTTGTTCTTACAACCCAATCCACAAGATATGACTACAAACCTCTAAGAATAACAACTATGACGGGACAGGGCCCCGTCATACCCCTGGATGTACATCTATCTATAACATCAGGGAAACCGTACCCAAAAGACAAGCCTCCGGAGAAATGGAGCTTCTGACACCTAATCAATGATCCTAAGAGTGAGGATCCACCACCTGCTTACCCCTACCGCGACATTTAACGCACTTCCGGCGAGGTCAAGATAACAGTACCAAGTATGTGAAACTGAAAGTACTGTAATGAAATCACAATAGTCCAAAACAAATCCACATACATGTATGAAAAACCAATTAACAGTACACAGTGTCATAGTATATATGAGAGCAAATAGGTGTAACCTGGCCGATTTTGAATAGACAGCCAATGATCAAACTAGGACCATTCGCCCTTAGTATCATTGTGCAAATCCTAATCCTGGACTACCCCCCATTCAGTCCGCATAGGTCGCGTGGACCCGCATGACATATTCCTCGCATCGGGGGAAGCTAACCTGCGGTAATTCCTGGACTACCACCCCTACAGTCCGCATAGGTCATGTAGACCCGCATGAGGTATTCCTCGCATCGGGGGTAGCAAACCCGCGGTAATTCTTGGACTACCACCCCTACAGTCCGCATAGATCATGTAGACCGCATGAGGTATTCCTCGCATCGGGGGTAGCAAACCTGCGGTAATTCCTGGACTACCACCCCTACAGTCCGCATAATATGAACAACATAACATGGCCAGGGGTTTAAGTGATATAATACAAACACAACCGGCCATCATAACCAACATAAGCAAATCAGAAAAAAACCTCCTTACCACAAAAAGTCTTAAAACACTAACACCCGTAGTATCAATAGATGTTTGCTTATCAAACCAAGTTACTACACCATTAGAAAATCATTACAAAGCCTTTAAAATCAAGTAAGTAAACCGTTTCTTTTATCCTCCTTAAGTCGTTATAACAAACTTCCCATAAAGTTTATTATACTAATTTTATGCTTTAGAAACTGAGACATCTTTAACCTTTCATAAAGCCGTCATAACTAACTTCCCATAAAGCCGTTATAACTCTTTATGTCTTAGACAAATTCATTCTTTTTATAACCAAGAGACTTATATTTTCAAATCAAGATACACAACTTTCAAAATACTTCAAGTCTCTTAACTTTAGAAATCAAGTTTCTTATCTTTAGAATAGTTCAATAATCAATACTTTCCAAATCAAGTATTCTATACTTTTTCAAGTCAAGAAATCTTTGTTTACCTTATTAGAATAAACCATTCTTTTAACCTTTCTTTAAAAACAAGTGAGTTAATTCTCTAACTCAACCAACTTAGACATTCTTAAAACAAGTCAAGGATATCAAATGAACTGACTTTATTTAAATCTCGTACGTCTACCGTACTATACATTTATAACTACTCATGCTCAAGAGATAAGAAAGTTTTCACATACCTCTTCGGTTCAATACACTAGCTAAGTCCAATATGCCATACGTAGTATGTCAACCTATAATGACCATAATACATCTTATTAGCTTCTAGCTTCAACGTAGAATATTCTAATTGTAAAGTCCCTTATTCTACGAAAAATTGGACAGCACTTCCTTTGTTTCTACGCACTTTTCCATCTTTTTCAAGGCCCGAAATCAATAACCAATATGCCACATTTAAGGCTCAATACATCAACCAATCAAAGGGGATTATACGCCTTACTGGACGTATAAAATTCTGCCCCACAATTTATATAAAATAGTCCAATATTAAATGTCATTTTCGACTACAATGTACAACCACATACAATCTTTTCCAATTCCCTTTCAATCCATATGTCGTTCTCACATGTTATATAGTCGCAACCAATCTTAACAACCATAATCCCTTATTTAGATAACATGCGACGATTATAACTATCGACCAATTTGTATTGTACTTTCAATGGCTAATACGCTCGTGTTAGGATTTAGGCTCCCAATATTCTATAACACTTATCAACTTCAATATATAATTCACATGATCAATATCAACTATTACATGTATCCTAATTTACTTCCAAGAGGAGAGGAAATTTTACCTTTAGGATTTCGCCCACTATAGCCCTTTTTCCGCAACTCCTTTTCTCGTCAAAATCATCCACACAACCTTTCTACAAGTTTATCAACACTTTATCTTCTTGCCGCCTCTCCAACAATTTCACTAGGCTTAGGTTTTCTTTAAATTTTTAGAGAGAAGGGGATAGGAATTTCTTTAGGATGAACCTTTGCAAAATGACCAAGTCTTCAAGACTTGGTCATAATATAAGACCTTCTCTTGGTCAAAAAGATGGGAGAGACACTTGTCGCCCTCCCATAGGTCTTTACACAAATATCGTCTGATTTTCCCCATTTTTCGCGAAAAATCCCGCCTCGGCCCTGCAGCCGGCGCCGCGGCGCTGCAACTTCAGAAAGTTTCAGGACTTACGGCGCCGCGGCCCTGAAACTGGAGCCGTGGCGCTGTGGCGCCTGACTGGAATATTTTTCCATCACTTCTGCTAGCTGAACTTCTAACGTCCATAATTCTCCGTTCTAATGTCCTATCGACGAGAGGTTTGTTGCGTTGAAAACTAGACTCAACGAACTTCATATTAGGCTTTTTAAACACCTAAAAACTCTTAATAAACTAGGATATATAGCACTCTAAAGTTGACTCCAAATCTGTCCAAAACATTTTTGCCAACTTATCTTTCCAAATTCAAATCTTATTCTCTTGAAATTACGGGGCGTAACATTCTTCCTCCCTTAGAAACATTCATCCCCGAATGTTCTTTCAGAGTCAATCTTATAGATAGCGACATAGTCTCATTTTTACGACCCCTACATACCAATAATGCCACACGTGGCCACATAATAGTACTTAAGCAAAATACTTCACAAGTAAGGGAAATGAATTACCTGAAGGTGTCGAAAATAAGTGAGGATACTTCCTCATCATGTCCTCTTCTGCTTCCCAGGTTATCTCCTCCCTATTGTCATTCCGCCACAACACTTTGACGGAAGCCACATCCTTGGTCCGCAGTCGCCTGACCTGGCGATCGATTATCGCTATGGGACTCTCCTCATAAGATAATTCCTCTGTCACCTGGACATCGCTAGCTGGGAAAACTCTCGATGGATCTCCGATACACTTCCGCAACATAGAAACATGGAAGACCGGATGTACCGCCTCTAATTCCGATGGCAGATCCAACTCATAGGCAACCTTGCCTACTCTACGGATGATCTGATAAGGCACAATGTACCTTGGGCTAAGTTTCCCCTTCTTCCCGAATCTCATAACACCCTTCATGGGTGATACCTTCAAGAAGACCCAATTGTCAACCTGAAACTCCAAGTGTCGACGCCGATTATCTGCATAATATTTCTACCGACTCTGAGATCCTAATAGTCTCTCCTGGATAATATTTACCTTATACACAGCCTGCTGAATCAAGTCTGGGCCAACTAACTGAATCTCACCCACGTCGAACCAACCAATCGGCGACCTACACTTCCGCCCATACAAAGCCTCATATGGCGCCATCTGTATGCTAGAATGGTAGTTGTTGTTATAAGCAAACTCCACAAGAGGCAAATGATCCTCCCAGCTACCCCTGAAATCAATAACACAGGCCCGCAACATATCCTCGTTGTCCGGATAGTACGCTCGCTCGTCCGCTTGGTCACGAGGATGAACGCAGATCGAGACTCACCGTGTCCCTAACCTCATCGAAAAGACCTCCAGTTAGCCAGAACCGGGCTCCTGCTCGATATAATAGATGTAGGAACTCCGTGCAGTCTCACAATCTCCCTGATATACAATCTAGCATAATCCTCAGCCGAATACGTAGTCCTGACTGGAAGAAAATGGGCTGATTTCGTCAGCTTGTCCACGATAACCCTGATGGAATCACACTTCATATGCGTACAAGGTAATCCTGTAACAAAATCCATGTTGATCACCTCCCACTTCCATGTTGGAATATCAATCGCCTGCAATAGCCCACCGGGCTTCTGGTGCTCAACCTTGACCTGCTGACAATTCGGACACTGAGCAACAAACCCTGCCACGTCCCTCTTCAGGCCATCCCACCAATACATACATCTGAGGTCATGGTACATCTTAGTCTACCCCGGATGAATAGAGTAACGAGCATTGTGTGCCTCCCCCAGAATCTGCTGACGAAGTCCTGCAACATTGGGAATACACAATCTGCCCTCGAATCTTAGCACCCCATCAAGCGCTATCTCAAATAAACTCTTCTCCTCTAGAAGAGCCGTATCTCGATACCGTATCATAACTGGATCCTCATACTGTCGCCTCTTCACCTCCTTGTTGACACCCAATTTTGACCCTCTCGTCCAGTCATTAACTACAAAATTACATTAAATTTTTACAATAATTTGTAGTAATTTTATAATAATAAAATACAACAATAAAACATTAATACATGCACAAATAAGCAATTTAATAATGACACAGCGTCTTACATAGTATATTAAGCACTTAGAGTCTCTCGCCCGCATTTATTAATTTTAAGTCCTGTCATAATTCTTAAATGATAATTAGTAATAAGTACGTAAATAAATAATTTAACAATGACGTCGTGTCAAATAGCATAGCCGCATTTATTAATACGCAAAGCAATTCCATAATTTTTATATAATAATTTAAACTCAAAATTATATTAATAAAACACCTAAATAATTTAATCACAATTCAATAACTTAATTTACCACTAATTAATTAATAATACACTACCCAAATTAAAACACCTAAAAACTAATACCTAATTAAAAAATCAGCCCACTATCTACCCAACCCACACCTGCGACCCGCAGCCCAACGACTTGCAGGCCCAGTTACCCTCAAGCCCTTCGCCCAGCCCATGCCCATCAACCCCCCTCTCCCTTAAAACATACCCGCAACCCTAATAAAAGGGAAAAGGAAAAAAAAACCTACCCAAAAACTTTCTTCAGTCGCCGCCCCCGCTCCCATCGCCCATGCCGGGATTCTCGCCGGAGAATCCGGCGAATCACCCCCACGAATCCACTACCATATCGACGCCCCTGTACTTACCATAGAAATGGAACCGAATCAAGACCCAAATATCACAAAAAATCGCATCCTTATAAACGGAAAATCGCAGTAAGAATCAGCCCAAAATCGTACCAATAGCTTACCAAATTTGGAACCCACAATTAGGACAATATAAATGGACCGATTTCGCATCATAAGGCATCTGGAGTTAGGGGGCTCAGCACCCAGACAATTAGCATCACAAGAACAGGAAGTTCGAAACCCTTTCTTTCAATATCAGTCAAGAAATCAGCAAACAAGCTTTGCCCCTTTTTATTCGCATCGCAAAACCAAAACCCGAGCGAGTCGACGACTTGATACGCTGCCTCGGTTCGCTGCCCGGAGAAGGTAAACCCAAACTCCTCTCAGTTCTTTTGTGTTGCTTTATGCGCTTATGTGTTTATATGCTTGATTATAGCCTGCTATTATGTCTCGAGCATGTTCAATTCTGTTCAGATAAAAAGTAGGAATATTTTATGAAGAAGTTCAAATATGATTAGTAAATGTATCTCTAAAAGTCACATGTTATATGGCATTACATCTCCAGTTTGGTTAACACATGTTCTAGATTAACTTGTTGCTGGTTTAAATTGACATGTTTACTTGCCGAAATCAGTGTTGAAAGTGCTTCGATGAGTATCTGCAATGGATGGGAATTAAGTTGAATCATGCCCGTTGACCTAAAGGGGTTAATTTGTTTGTTTGCATCTATATAACTAAATTATTACCTTTTCAGTCTCAGACTTCGTTTGATATCAGTGTGTGATATTTGTGCTTGTACGACTGATTAGGCATGTGTTAAGCTAAATAGTTGTCATGCTTATTAAGATATTTGCTAAACCTGCTTAGTAAATGTTAATTGTCATTGATATTCGCGACTATGATTGTTAATGTGTTTAAACCATACTAGCATTTGTTGTGTGTTTGTATACATGGCTAAATAGATTAGTTATTGTCTAAGTTATAGGAATAACATGTGAGTATCCCTGAACCATGAATATATGTTGTATGTGTTCTGCCATCTGAGATCTTGTTTAGGTAATTGTTTCATTGTGTTCCTGACCATGTCAAACTAGCGTCAGGAATGTTTGGAATACACTGTGGCATCTCCTCTAGTGTTTCCTATTATCATTGTCTCCCTATTGAACCCATTCACTTAGTATTGATACATGGTTAGGTAAGAATGTCAGAGTATTTCAATTTTCTATGCCAAATTATGGGTGTTAATATCAGTTGTAGTAATCCAGCAGGCTAACTAGAGTAGTAAAGGCAAAGGCTGTTACATGTTTGCATATCAATTGGATAAAAAAATGCTCGACTGTATTTTCTCCCTCATCTATTCAAAGTATGCACTAGTATACCCCTCTTTTATATATGTTCATTGTCTATTTGCTTGCATATGTGTGTTAAGTATGTAGTGAAATATACCTAGTCTATCATCCTGCAATGGATATGTCGATTGGTTCAGCACACTCGACTCATCTTGCTGGACATGGCTGTGAAAGTTGTCCTAGGCCCATAAGTCTTCATTTTGCCTCTGTACTGCTTGTCCAGTCTATGTGTATATCTGGGCTAAGCCCATTTGGTTTACTTCTCGTGTATTTTATTATCTACCGATCCTTACAGTTTAAGCACTGGCATATATGCTTTAAGTATAAACCATGTGTTAAATTTTACGTCAAATGCTTATTTATTATTTGATAAAGACTTGGACAATCTCTAATCCCTTTCTTTTTCTTTTATTTTATCACATGACATGCATCGGAGAAAAAATGAAGAGTCTCATGGCGAGACTCATCACAAGCTACATCAAATGAAGACCCGCATCTATGTGCATTTCTCTATCCGCATCAGAATTCCAAAACCACCGGCGGAAAACATCGCCTTTTCCTTCGAGTCATTTTATTGATCCTTTCTTCCCTATTTATTTATTGTAAATTATTTGTCTAACGCTACGTTAATTAGTAGAATACTTAGAATATCTAAACCTTGAACCTCTAGATAAGAAAGCAATTCCCTTTAGGTTAATTACTTTAGACTCGCCACATATTCCTTAAGTCATATTAAACTATTAAATTTTATTTATCCACGTAACTGTTCGCAGCTAGCATTTTATTACTAGATTTCTAACCCATTTTATTATAGACTCTCATTAACATTTACATAAAAGTCTTATTTCTTTTATTAAAAATCCTCCTAAACATTTGGCATATTATGATATACTAATAAGATTCGTTAATGGATAAATGTATAAATCATCTTTGCACATATAATACATGTTTTAACTAGAACTAGCTTTATATATTTTAAAATAAATCTCACATTTTATGTTAGCAAAAAATACTTTATATATCTTTTACTCAAATACTTTTCAAGACATGTATTGCATCTTAGCATAATAAATACCCTAGGTTTGAACGGACAACCGCAAGTTAGCGGATTCTTTAGGGTGCCTAACCCCTTCCCTTTAGGATAATAAAGAACCCTTGCCCAGAATCTCACACAATTTCGCAGACCATTAAAATGGAGTTAATGTCGACTTTAACTTAGTTGACATTTAGGTGTCCTAATTCACCCAAAATTAGGTGGCGACTCCGCGAACCCTTTTAGCACCCCTTAGCATTTAGCACCATTTAGCACTTTTAATATTATAGCACCTTTTAAGCACTTTTAATACCTTTAGCATTTTTAGCATTTATTTCCTAACATTTATTAAGCAGGATTCGCCAAAAGAAGTAAATGTCGTGGTCGAAAAAGGGCGTGAAACTCCTCAACGATGGAAGACTCGGCAACCTCACGAACCCGTACCCCACTATCATCGGTATCGACCAACCGAACCCCAAGGCTCGCCAGCTGATGGATCTCACGGACCATGTATCGCATCTGTCTGCATCTGTGCACTCCATAGACTCCTACGACTCGAGCATACGCAACACGTTGGCTTTTCCCGGATGGTATAGGATATCAACATCATAATCCTTTAGCAACTCTAACCACCGTCTCTGCCGCAAGTTCATCTCTCTCTGCCTGAAGATGTACTGGAGGCTCTTGTGGTCTGTATAAATATCCACATGAACCCCGTATAAATAATGTCTCCAAATCTTCAAGGCATGAATAACTGCGGCCAACTCTAAGTCGTGAGTAGGGTAATTCCTCTCATGATTCCGTAGCTGCCGGGAAGCATAGGCTATTACCTTTCCGTGCTGCATCAATACGCACTCCTAGCGATGCAGAGGCATCACAATAAATCACGTAGCCCTCTAACCCCTCGGGAAGAGTAAGAACTGGAGTCGTCGTCAACTTTTCCTTCAGTAACTGGAAGCCCTTCTCACAAGCTTTTGTCCACTGGAACTTAGCTGCTTTCTGAGTCAGCCTAGTCAATGGTGCTGATATCGAAGCGAACTGCTCCACAAACCTACGATAATAACCTGCTAGCCCCAAGAAGCTGCGCACCTCCGTCGGAGTAGTAGGTCTCGGCCAAGTCTTGACCACCTCAATCTTTGCTGTATCTACCTGAATACCGTCAGCCCTGATAATGTGCCCCAAGAATGCCACTGAGGCCAACCAAAACTCACACTTGGCGAACAACTGTCGGCACCGGAGGACCCCAAGTACCTTCTCAAGTGATCTGCATGCTCCTGCTCCGTGCGCAAATAAACCAGGATGTCATCAATGAATACTATAACAAACGTATCTAAAAATGGCTTGAACACCCGGTTCATCAAATCCATAAATACCGCTGGAGCGTTGGTCAAACCGAAAGACATCACCCTGAACTCATAATGCCCATACCTGGTCCTTAATGCAGTCTTTGGGATGTCTGTCTCTCTAACTCGCACCTGATGATAACCAGACCGCAGGTCTATTTTGGAGAAACACTTCGCACCCTGCAACTGTTCAAACAAATCATCAAACCTGGGGAGGGGGTATCTATTCTTGATGGTTACCTTATTCAGCTGCCTGTAGTCAACACACATGCGCAGCGTCCCATCCTTCTTCTTTACAAATAATACCGGCGCTCCCCAAGGTGAAGTACTAGGCCTAATAAAGCCTTTCTCCGAAGAAATCATTGGTGGTCCTTGACTCTCTCAACTCGATGGGTGTCATTCGTATGGCGGAATAGATATGGTAAGTGTCGAGCGACGTCAATACAGAACTCTATCTCCCTCTCCGGAGGAATACCTGGGAGATCGTCTAGGAAAATATCCAGAAATTATCTAACAACCGGAACAGACTGAAGATCTGGCAACTCAGCCTCTGTATCAAATACCCGAATAAGATGGTAGATATACCCCTTCTGAACCATCTTCCTAGCCTTGAGGTACGAAATAAACCTACCCCTCGGCGACGCAGTTATTACACCCCGTAAGTCCAGGACATGTATAAGAGAATGTATGTAAGGAATCAAGACTTGAAAATTGGTACGAAAGAAAGAATTGTTTTACGACGGAAAATCTTCCGAACGCCGGAAAGGAAAAATGTTCGTTGTTGAGAATTAGATTCTCAAAATGCATTATTTGAAGAGTATGGAACTTATTAACATTATGGAAATTTATTTTTACGGATTTGGCCATGTGGGGCCCACCCGAAGAATTTTACGTTTTGTGGGGCCCACGAGGGTTACGAAATTTTATGGACGAATGAGAGGGTGACACGTGGCACCTCCCCCACATGGTGTTGGACGAAAATTTCAAGGCTAAAATGGTCATTGACCATTGAAGATGATAAGTCTTGCTAGCTTGATAATATTGACCAAGTCAACTTGTCCACTTGGCTATTTAATTAATGATCTTCATCCAAGCCACACATTTGTTATAATATTGACCCTTCATTGTGTTATATATACCACACTAGTGCAAGACTAGCTCTTCAACACTTAGAATTATTTCACAACACTTTGTTCTTCAATATGTTGCTCTCGGGTTCACCTAGTTCTCCACTCAATTTTTTTTTTAGTTTGATCTATTATTCACAAGACTTAAAACCAAGGTCCCTAAGGGTATTGTAAGGGTATCTCAATAGAAAGATTTCGGAAAAATGGCGTTTTCACGTTAGTCGCAAGGCGAAAACCTAAGTAGTTTTCCTAGTTTTGGATTAGAAATGGAAGAGAAGTTGGTTGTGAACTTCTAAGGGCTTCAAATAGCGGATTGGAGCATAAAGGAAAGGAGCTAAGAATTTCTAAGGAGCGACTTTGAATCTTGGAATTTTTAAGGGCTTGTAAAGGTATAAATTCTTGTCGTTTTAGTAATTAAGATTACTTATTGTTGTAGCTATGGATATTAGCAAGCATGAGATGTTTATATTATGAAGTTTGATATGTATATTGGCTATTGGAACCCTAATCCGAAACTAGCATGTTTAGGCTTAAGATTACAATTCAAGTTGATTATAAGTATAAGTTGTCACATGTTATATAAAGAAGGAAATTGTAGTTGTTGAAGTTGTCTATGACTATATAACATGTTAGACCTAAGAACTTGGATTGAAAAAGAATTGGAAAGGACTTAGGATTGATTATAAGTTGACCGAGAATGGCTTGGATATTAAACTTACTTGGTATGAATTGTGGGGCGGAATTTTACACGTATTGTAAGGCGTGTAATCCCCTTTGATTGGTTGGTATGTTGAGCCTTAAATGTGGCATGTTTGGTTATTGTATTCGGCCTTGAAAAAGGTGGCAAAGTATGTAGAAACAAAGGAAGTGCTGCTCGATTTTCCGTAGAATAAGAGACCGTATACTTAGTATTATTCTACGTTTGAAGCTAGAGGTTAATGGACGTATTATGGCCATTATAGGTTAAATTACTATGAGTAGCGTATTCTACTTGAAGGGTTGGAAAAGCTAGCAAGGATTAAGTACTTGGGAGCATTTTGCAACTTGTCGCTAGTCGTCGTGAGGTATGGAACCTCTTCTTTCTTTGGCATGATCCTACGTATGAAATAGACATATGATAGTATTTCATGATTCCTTCTACTCTTAGAAGTTAAGAAGTGTCCAAGTTGTTGATTCTAAGTTCAAAATATGTCTAAAGTGTAGATGACATGATTTTATAAGTATAAGTAAATGGACTTTAAATAATGTATGTTATGAAGTTTTAAGACTATGAACTTTGATTTTCTTTAAAGGATTATGAAACTTTATTTTTCAAGTATGGGACTTGATTTCTAAAGTATAAGCGACATGATTTTAAAGAATGTATGCTACGAGGTGTTAAGACTATAAGCCTTGATTTTATGAGTGGAAATGACTAAACTTTAAAAAGTATGGCTTCTAAATTTATTTCAAAAGTTAAGAAGATGGTTTCCAAAAGAGTGTGTGACTTGAGGTTTAAAAAGAAAGGAGTTTTATGATTCTTTTTAAGTATGTATGTACGTAGTATTTTTGGGTCTAGTTTTTCCTAATGTTGTAAGAATAAAAGTGCCTTAAGTTCTCTAAAATGAATGGTTGTTATAATAGCTTTATGGGAAGTTGTTATGACGACTTAAGAAGAAGTGAAAAGATGGTTTAAAAATGTTATGTAAGGAAAAATCACACCGAGCCTACAAATAGGCCGGATTACGTTATGAGATACACCGAGCCTACACATAGGCCGGATTACGCCATATTACCCCGAGCCTACACATAGGCCGGGTTACGTCATCTTACAGAGCTCCACAGCGGTCAGTTATGCTACATGATTCCACATTACATCGAGCTCCACGGTGGGCGGATTATGCTACATGATTCCACATTACAAGCTCGCAGCGGGACGGATTATGCTACATGATTCCACGATGCGAGCCCACAGGGCGGGCAGTTATGTCACATGATTCATCGACACCGTGTCCCGCAAATGGGCCGGATAACGTTATCACGTACGGATAATCAAAGTAAGCTCCCAAATAAGAAGTCCCTCCATAAGGGGCCGGATTATGTTATGTAAGATATGTAAGTTATGTGGAAAAACTTGATTAAATCCTTAAAGTAAGTACGTAAGAATATGATGTTAATTCTCATTGAAAGAAGGAAAAAAACGGTTAATATACGATTGATTTCAGGAGTTAAAATGGCACGGTAGGATCTGGTATTTCATTTTTATACTTGCCCCTGTCATTTCTTTTATACCGTGACGATTTGGTTACATTACCTTGTTTCTGTTCCATACTAAATTTTTGTTATCGACTTCCTCGGGCTGCGTTCATGCCCGCAGGTGTTAGGTACGCAGTTTGGTGATCTGCAGGTGTAGGACTCTGCTCGAGTTTTGGATAGCTCCATCCTGCTCGTGAGTTTATCTTTTGGTATAGATCCTTGATGCGTGCTTTTATGCGATTATGGGTACGGAGGGGCCTTGTCCGTCATAGATCGATAAAACTCTTAGAGTGCAGTATTCATATGTAGGATTGGACTCATATACGATGTAAGCGTCTTTTTATTATGTATATTATATGGCGGCCTGTCGGCTTTGCCGCACGTATGTTGGTTTTAAAAAAAAAGAGTGTTATTTAAATTCCAGATTTACTTGTGTTGTTAAGGTAGTAGGGTGCCCGGGTAGGGTACCATCCAGGCAGGGTTCGGGGCGTGAGTGGTATCAGCGATCGATCCTCGGGTGTTCTGACCGTGTCTAGTAGAGTCTTGATTATCGTTGTGTTGCGCGCCACACCCATAAACAGGAGGCTACATGACATTTAGGAGTTGGTTTCTATTTTTCTCACTCTAAGATCGTGCCATAGAGCTGTGTTAGTAAGATAATTCCTCTCTGACATATTTTTGTGTTCTGGCCGTACCTCGAGGAGAGGCGGCAATGCCGAGGGGAAAAAGGGTAGCGAGCTACGGTCGGACTCAGAGAGTTGATAGGGCTTATGCCTGGGTGTACGGATGTTGTCTGCGCGATCGGCGAGTTCTTCTGCGCCCGAGTTTTGAGGCCCCGGCACGAGCCTCGATTTCGATTAGGAGAAGACTATAGGGTCATGAGGGAAGCAGTTATGTTATTGACCAAGATAGCGGTGCTACAGTTTCATCAGCAGGAGGTTATTCGGCCAGTACAGACAGGTGTACAGAGGGTAGAGGGCCAACGCGGGAATCTGCGTAAGAGGGCTAGACCGGTTGGTTATCCTAGTGAGTTTTTGGACGAGCTGCCTCTACAGCGAGTGAGATATTCATCCCAGCCTACCCGGTTCATACCCCCGCAACTCACAGGTGGGAGATTGGACCCCACAAGGTATTTAGGAGCCGGTCCGAGCTCCAGGAGTCGTGGTTCTCAAAGGAGCAGAGGATTTTCTCAGTCGAGGCCACTTATTCCTTAGTGTTTCCAGTGTAGTAAGCGTCATATGGGGAAATGTCGTTATGGTACAGGTGTTTGTTTTTATTGTGGCCATCCGGGCCATATACGGAGGGTATGTACTTTTAGAAAGAGCACCGGTGAAGTGGCTCAGCCTATGAGGCCGATGATTGATTCCCTTTCCTCCACATCTG
The DNA here is from genome assembly GCA_029844215.1 of Przewalskia tangutica. NCBI lineage: Eukaryota > Viridiplantae > Streptophyta > Magnoliopsida > Solanales > Solanaceae > Przewalskia > Przewalskia tangutica. The sequence continues at coordinate 103,145,431 of CM056726.1, forward strand.
TGCGTTCCCCAGGGCAGGGTGTTCAGATGTTAGCCAACCGTGGAAGAGGTCAGGGTGGAGATTATAGTTCTGGCGGTCATTCGAACCGCATAGATGACGTAACTACAGTGCATGATCAGGAGGCGACATCGCATGAGGTTACAGGTATATCTCGATTCGTTTGAATCATACGTGCATTGATAGATTCAGATTTCGCCCTAGCATATATGTTTTCCCTTTGTTGCTAGCAGTTGTAAGTAATAGTACCCCCAGAGGTAGGAATACTTTGATTAGTAAAGTGAAAAGTTAAGAATGTTGACAAGAATGGTAAGTGAACTGAGACTATAGTTGTGTAGAGTTCACAAGTTGAAATTGCCCCATAACAGTGTAAGACCAATAGGGAAGGATGTACAGTAGAAATACTTTGGCTTATGTGACGAACCTCTAGTGAATAGGGGGATAGGGTAAGAAGTACCTTGAGATAAGAGAAAGATTTATTTCAGACTAAGAATGAGAAGTTAAGTATGATGATGAGTCGGGTTATGGACTCATTTCGGGTCAACCGGTAGTACAAAATGGGGTGATGTCAGTTAGAAATGGTTCCGCTATGTGATAGGGTCACGAGGATGCAAGACCCAAGTCTAGTTGATCGTTGTACGAGTTTGTCGACGCGTTCCACCGGAAGCAGGTCGTAAGGACCGAGAAGAGCCTTAGCGGAAATTCAAGTAGTATATGGCCAAGTTTGGTTAGTAACTCCAAGGATTGGAGAACAGAAACAATATTTGAAATTTTGTATGTATGCTAAATAAGTTTGGAAGTACGAGAAAGTATGACAAGTAAGAAAATAAAGGAACCTCTAAGGATCCCGTGTTTGAGAAGACTGTAACCTTCGAGTATTGTGATAAGGGGCCACAGACGGAAGGTCCATTGTTATGTCTATGTATGTTATTTGGTGGCCATGTGTGGCATCGTTAGTCTTGTGGAGTATTGATCGATAGGCATAGTAAAGAGACTGTGCCGGAGTTTGTATAGCTTGACAACCGACTAAGAACATTCGGGGACGAATGTTTCTAAGGGGGGAAGAATGTTACACCCCGTAAGTCCAGGACATGTATAAGAGAATGTATGTAAGGAATCAAGACTTGAAAATTGGTACGAAAGAAAGAATTGTTTTAGGACGGAAAATCTTCCGAACGTCGGAAAGGAAAAATGTTCGTTGTTGAGAATTGGATTCTCAAAATGCATTATTTGAAGAGTATGGAACTTATTAACATTATGGAAATTTATTTTTACGGATTTGGCCATGTGGGGCCCACCCGAGGAATTTTACGTTTTGTGGGGCCTACGAGAGTTACAGAATTTTATGGACGAATGAGAGGGAGACAATTGGCACCTCCCCCCACATGGTGTTGGACGAAAATTTCAAGGCTAAAATGGTCATTGACCATTGAAGATGATAAGTCTTGCTAGCTTGATAATATTGACCAAGTCAACTTGTCCACTTGGCTATTTAATTAATGATCTTCATCCAAGCCACACATTTGTTATAATCTTGACCCTTCATTGTGTTATATATACCACACTAGTGCAAGACTAGCTCTTCAACACTTAGAATTATTTCACAACACTTTGTTCTTCAACATGTTGCTCTCGGGTTCACCTAGTTCTCCACTCAATTTTTTTTTTAGTTTGATCTGTTATTCACAAGACTTAAAACCAAGGTCCCTAAGGGTATTGTAAGGGTATCTCAATAGAAAGATTTCGGAAAAATGGCGTTTTCACGTTAGTCGCAAGGCGAAAACCTAAGTAGTTTTCCTAGTTTTGGATTAGAAATGGAAGAGAAGTTGGTTGTGAACTTCTAAGGGCTTCAAATAGCGGATTGGAGCATAAAGGAAAGGAGCTAAGAATTGCTAAGGAGCGACTTTGAATCTTGGAATTTTTAAGGGCTTGTAAAGGTATAAATTCTTGTCGTTTTAGTAATTAAGATTACTTATTGTTGTAGCTATGGATATTAGCAAGCATGAGATGTTTATATTATGAAGTTTGATATGTATATTGGCTATTGGAACCCTAATCCGAAACTAGCATGTTTAGGCTTAAGATTACAATTCAAGTTGATTATAAGTATAAATTGTCACATGTTATATAAAGAAGGAAATTGTAGTTGTTGAAGTTGTCTATGACTATATAACATGTTAGACCTAAGAACTTGGATTGAAAAAGAATTGGAAAGGACTTAGGATTGATTATAAGTTGACCGAGAATGGCTTGGATATTAAACTTACTTGGTATGAATTGTGGGGCGGAATTTTACACGTATTGTAAGGCGTGTAATCCCCTTTGATTGGTTGGTATGTTGAGCCTTAGATGTGGCATGTTTGGTTATTGTATTCGGCCTTGAAAAAGGTGGCAAAGTATGTAGAAACAAAGGAAGTGCTGCCCGATTTTCCATAGAATAAGAGACCGTATACTTAGTATTATTCTACGTTTGAAGCTGGAGGTTAATGGACGTATTATGGCCATTATAGGTTAAAGTACTACGAGTAGCGTATTCTACTTGAAGGGGTGGAAAAGCTAGCAAGGATTAATTACTTGGGAGCATTTTGCAACTTGTCGCTAGTCGTCGCGAGGTATGTGAACCTCTTCTTTCTTTGGCATGATCCTACGTATGAAATAGCCATGTGATAGTATTTCATGATTCCTTCTACTCTTAGAAGTTAAGAAGTGTCCAAGTTGTTGATTCTAAGTTCAAAATATGTCTAAAGTGTAGATGACATGATTTTATAAGTATAAGTAAATGGACTTTAAAGAATGTATGTTATGAAGTTTTAAGACTATGAACTTTGATTTTCTTTAAAGGATTATGAAACTTTATTTTTCAAGTATGGGACTTGATTTCTAAAGTATAAGCGACATGATTTTAAAGAGTGTATGCTACGAGGTGTTAAGACTATAAGCCTTGATTTTATGAGTGGAAATGACTAAACTTTAAAAAGTATGGCTTCTTAATTTATTTCAAAAGTTAAGAAGATGGTTTCCAAAAGTGTGTGTGACTTGAGGTTTAAAAAGAAAGGAGTTTTATGATTCTTTTTAAGTATGTATGTACGTAGTATTTTTGGGTCTAGTTTTTCCTAATGTTGTAAGAATAAAAGTGCCTTAAGTTCTCTAAAATGAATGGTTGTTATAATAGCTTTATGGGAAGTTGTTATGACGACTTAAGAAGAAGTGAAAAGATGATTTAAAAATGTTATGTAAGGAAAAATCACACCGAGCCTACAAATAGCCCGGATTACGTTATGAGATACAACGAGCCTACACATAGGCCGGATTACGCCATATTACCCCGAGCCTACACATAGGCCGGGTTACGTCATCTTACACCGAGCTCCACAGGCGGGCCGGATTATGCTACATGATTCCACATTACACCGAGCTCACAGGCGGGCCGGATTATGCTACATGATTCCACATTACACCGAGCTCCACAGGAGGGCCAGATTATGCTACATGATTCCACAGTATACCGAGCCCCACAGGCGGGCCGGATTATGTCACATGATTCATCAGTACACCGTGTCCCGCAAATGGGTCGGATTACGTTATCACGTACGGATAATCAAAGTAAGCTCCCAAATAAGAAGTCTCTCCATAAGGGGCCGGATTATGTTATGTAAGATATGTAAGTTATGTGGAAAAACTTGATTAAGTCCTTAAAGTAAGTACGTAAGAATATGATGTTAATTCTCATTGAAAGAAGGAAAAGAACGGTTAATATACGATTGATTTCAGGAGTTAAAATGGCACGGTAGGATCTGGTATTTCATTTTTATACTTGCCCCTGTCATTTCTTTTATACAGTTATGATTTGGTTATCAGACCTTGTTTACATTCCATACTCAAATTTTTGTTATCGACTTCTTCGGGCCGCGTTCATGCCGCAGGGTTAGGTACGCAGTTTGGTGATCTGCAGGTGTAGGACCCTGCCGAGTTTTGGATAGCTCCATCTGTTCAGGAGTTTATCTTTTGGTATAGATCCTTCAAGATGTGCTTTGTATGCGATTATGGATGCACGGGGCCTTGTCCCGTCATAGATCAGTAAAACTCTTAGAGGTCTGTATTCATATGTGGGATTGGACTCATGTACAGTGTAGTGTCTTTTTATTATGTATATTATATGGCAGCCTTGTCGGCTTTGCCCTTGCACGTATGTTGGTTTTAAAAAAAAAGAGGTGTTATTTAAATTCCGCAGTTTACTTGTGTTGTTAAGGTAGTAGGGTGCCCAGGTAGGGCACCAGTCACGAGCCCGGGGTTCTGGGCGTGACAACAGTATTCCCTTTCCACTCGATAACCGGCTCATCGGGAAACTGGAACCGTACCAATCTCTCCCTACAGTCCACATTGGCGTAGCAAGAAGCCAACCAATCCATACTCATAATGACGTCCAAATATGTCATCTCCAACTCTATCAAGTCTGCTAGGGTCTGACGACTGTATATAGTCACCGGGCATGTCACGACCCGACCCCGGGTCACGACTGGTGCCCTACCTGGGCACTCTGTTAGGGTATACATCAGAGAATAGCAGTGGAACATACACAACATAACCCATGTGTAAACAATAAAACATCACAGGCTAGCCGATAAGGCCGCCTTCCATAATATAATATAATCAAAAGTACAACTGTACAACATCAGTTCTTACAGCCCAACCACCTATGTGAATACAGACCTCTAGGAATAATAACTGTGGCGGGACAGGGCCCCGCCGTACCCCTGAATGTACATAAATCTACAACACCAGGGAAAAGACTGTACCAAAAGAGACAAGCCTCCGGATAAATGGAGCTTCTGACGTCTGATAAGTGATCCTAAGAATGAGGATCCACCACCTGCTTACCCTTTCCTGCGGCATGAACGCAGCCCCCGAGGAAGGGGTCGATCACAATATGTACTAAGTATGTAAAGCCCGAAAATCGTAATTACAACATAAGTTTAAAACAAAGCCGGAGACATGGATGATAACAAAATTACAGTACACAGTGCCTTACTAACAATGAGAGTAAGTCAAGGGAATACGTACAACATCATAATAGGAGACTCCCGATCATATCATGGGTAGCGAACCCATAGAAGCAGGTGGTATAACGTCTTGGGGTTTTTACCCCTCATTTATACTCTTACCCTGAAGCAGGTGGTATAACGTCTTGGGGTTCTTCCCCTCATTTATACTCTTACCCTGAAGATGGTAATAAAGCAGGTGGTATAATGTCTTGGGGCGTACCCCTCACTTATACTCTTATCCTGGAGAAGGTGGTATAGCGTCTTGGGGGTCTGCCCCTCACTTATACTCTTACCCTATCTCAAACCGGCCGTCATACAATGAATAAGAAAGTTAGAACTCCCCCTAACTTCTTATTAGTCTTTTTCATCTACACTCTCATTTTAGTACACTTAAGGCACTAATATGTTTTAATAAAACCGGGAGTTTAACCCAAAGTACTACGTACTTCTACCCTTTTGAAAATGACTCATTTTCATATCAAACTTCCAAGATACTATAAACCGTAGTATCAAGTCAAAATTTCTTTTCAAGACAAGTCACAATACCTTTAGAAATAAAGTTAGGTCATTTATCTTTCCATAAAGCAAATATAACCAACTCCCCATAAAGTCGTTACATTCGCTTAATGCCTTAGTCATAAACAATTTCCTATCCAAGGGACTTATACGTTAAGACGAAACAAGTATCACATACTTTAAAACTCTTCAAGTCCCTTAACTTTAATAAAACATTAGACATCCTTAATACTTTCAAAGAAGTGAGTTAATCTACTACTCACCCGGCTTGGCTATTCATAAAACTAGTAAAGGATATCAAGGTCTTGTACGTCTACCGTATCATATACGTACAACTAGTCATGCTCAAAAGATAGGAAAAGTTCTACATACCTCGCCGGGTCAAACCACTTGCCAAGTACAAAGTCCCGCCCGTAGTATGTCAACCTATAATATTCACAATACGTCTATTAAAGCCTTTATTCAAACGTAGAATGTTATAAGTGTAAAGTCTCTAAATTCTTCGGAAAATTGGACAGCACCTCCTTTGTTTCTACTTACTTTTCCACCTTTTTCAAGGCCGAATACAATAACCAAACACGCCACATTTAAGGCACAATCAAAGCAATTAATCAATAGGGGATTACACGCCTACTAGACGTGTAAAATTCCGCCCCATAAACGATAACAAACTAATACAACTACTAGTCCAATTTCGGCCATAATGAATACAACAATACCAATTCTTATCCAATTTCCATTTCAAACCAAATTGGTAGCATGACATGATATCAAGTCGCATTTGATTATAATTACTATAATCTTCAAGTAAGTAACATGCGACGATTCCTAATAAACGACCAATTAGTAATCCAATCTTCAAGTGGCTTGTATAACATTTCGGATTCTAAGGCTACAAGCAATCCATAATACTTATCCATCCCATAAACATGAGTCCCGTAGTCAAAATCAACTATACGAGCATTATTATTAATTTCCAAGAGAAAAGAGAATCTTTTACCTTTTAGATTTTGCCTTCCAAAGCCCTTTTTCTTCAATCCCTTTTTCCGTCAAACTCGTCCTCGTGAGTTTCCCACAAGTCTATCAACACTTTTCCTTCTTGCCGCCGCTCCCACAATACCCTCTAGGCCAAGCTTTCTTCAAAACCTTGAGAGAAGAGAGAGAGAAGCTCATAAGAGTTCTTAATCATCAATCCGGGGGAGGGGGTACCTATTCTTGATGGTTACCTTATTCAGCTGCCTGTAATCAACACACATACGCAGCGTCCCATCCTTCTTCTTCACGAACAAAACCGGCGCTCCCCAGGGAGATACACTAGGCCTGATAAAGCCTTTCTCCAGCAAATCTTTCAGCTGGTCCTTCAGCTCCCTCAACTCAGCAGGTGCCATCCTGTATGGCGGAATGGAAATAGGTCGAGTGTCTGGCAACGTGTCAATACAAAACTCAATCTCCCTCTCAGGAGGGATACCCGGAAGATCATCTGGGAACACATCTGGAAACTCCCTAACCACTGGCACTGACTGAAGAACTGGCACCTCAGCCTCTGTATCAAATACCCGAACCAGATGATAGATGTACCCTTTCTGCACCATCTTCCTAGCCTTGAGGTAAGAAATAAACCTACCCCTCGACGCTGTGTTGCCCTTCCACTCGATAACTGGCTCGCCAGGAAACTGGAACCGAACCAACCTGTCCTACGATAACGTTGGCATAATAAGAAGCCAACCACCATACCCATAATGACATCAAAATCACATCTCCACTCTATCAAGTCTGCAAGTCGGTCCGACGATCAGAATATAAACCGGACAACCTCTGTACACCCGCTCAGCTACCACCGAATCTCCCATAGGCGTAGCTACCTCAAAAGGCTCTATCGACTCCGGCTCTATCTCGATTCTACCCGCAATAAGAGGGGACACATAGACAAGGTAGAACTCGGATCTATCAAAGCATAAACGCCACAAAGATGAAATCAATAATGTACCGCACGACGCGTCGGAAGCCTCCTGATCCTGGCGGCTGGCTAATGAATATATGCGGTTCTGTGGACCGCTAGTACTGGAGCCACCACCACGACCTCTACCGCGCGTCTGCCGCGTGAGTACCGCCTCCGGCGCATAACCACAGAAGGAGAAGAAGACCCAGCAACAGATCATGTCGGCTGCACCGTACCACCCATGCCGCCTCTAGACGGACAATCTCTCCTCAAATGGCCCTGCTTGCCACACGAGTAACAAGCTCCCGAAACTCTGCGACACTCACCCTGGTGAAACCTACCGCATCGAGCACACTGAGGTGTGGGTGGTCCCGATCGGTGACGGTTCCTGCCTCCCTGAAATCCCGAAGTCCCGGAGCCCTGACCTGCTCCTGAATGACCTGGCTGATCAGACCTCTTGCCAGAAAACCGTGAAGGAGCACTCTGTGCTGGCTGGAAAGTGGACCTGGTCTGCTGCTGAGGCTGTCCGCCTCGAAAACTGCCCTGAGACCCTGATGTCTCCGCCTCTTGGCCGCTCGAGTCAATCTGGTCCTCCCTCTCTCTATCCTCTATCCCTCGCAGATAGCTCGCATCCGGGCGATGTCCATACCGGGCTGAAGAGCCACACCCAAGCATGCGGTAATCATATGACGGTCAAGCCCCATCACAAAATGATGAACCCTATCCGCCATGTCAGCTACAATAGTATGCGCATGTCTGGCCAAGGAGTCAAACTCCAAGCTATACTCCCTGATAGTCCTCCCGTTCTGCCTCAAGGTCAAGAATCTGTCTACCCGGGCTCTCCTCATCTCAGGAGGCAAAAAGTGAACCATGAAGGCCTCTGTAAACTCCTCCCAAACAGCTGGAAGAGCATCATCACCTCTCGAAAGCAACCACGACTCAAACCAGTTCAACGCAATATCGCGCAACCGGTAGGAGGCTAGCGTAACAGACTCTGTCTCTGAAGCCCTAAGAACCTGCAGGGTCCGCTGTAGCTGCCGAATGAACTCCTGCGGATCCTCCTCAGACCTCGAACCGTAAAACTCAGGTGGATGACAACCCAGAAAATCCCTAATCCGCAAACCGCCGCCACTAGGGTGGTAGCTCGCTCTGTCACGCCGCCGCTACTATATCGGTCAATAACCGGATCGCTTCCTCGTAGTCTCTATACTCGCACCGCGGGAATCGAGGCTCGTATCGGAACCTCGAGCTACCGCCGCCTCGCCTGTCTAATACCGGCGTGGTGAACTCGCCGACCGCCTTACTACCTCGTGCATAGTTCTGGCTCAGTCCGTAACTCTCTGAGTACCGCTAGTAGCTCCTGCTGCTGCCTTGACCTTCTGGGCCCTGGTCGCCTTCCGTGGCTTCATGAGAAGAGGTCAGAGAGGATTCAACCTAATAAGACAGCTCTACTGCACGATCTCAGAGAGAGAAGAATGGAAACCAATCCTAAATGTCCTGCAGCCTCCTGATTATAGATGTGGTGCACAACACACCGATAATTGTCACGACCCGAACCCGGGCCCGTGACTGGTGCCTTACCCCGGGCACCCTAGTGATACAACATCAGAGTAATCAGCGGAACATAAAACACAATACATGATATAATGTAAAGAAGACACATGTTTATCTGAAGAAAAGTGGCCTCTCGGCATATATATAAATAACAACTCTTTCAAAATGAACAGTTTAATCCCTTTTACAAACCCTGCCCACAACAGTACTACAGACCTCTACGAATGATATGACAACAACGACGGGACAGGGCCCCGTCATACCCCTGAATGTAAGCACCTACAACAACAGGGGACTATACCAAGATAAGCCTCCGGAGAAACGGAGCTTCCCAAACGCTGACCACTAGGCGAGGATCAACGGCGGGTGTACCTCAACTGCGGCATGAACGGCCCGAAGGAGGTCGATAACAGGTACCAAGTATGTGAAACTGAAAATACTGTAAATGAAATCATAATAGTCTATATAAAGCAGGAGACATGTATGATAACCAAAACTACAGTTCACAATAAATAAGCAGTCATGTCAAGTCAGGGACTCACGCCCTCAAAGTCATCATAAAACCGTACGGGGTAAGTACGAGGGCATAGCCGACTACTAAAACCCACAATACAACAAGGTCGTAAACTGTATCATGAGATCTGTCTAGGCGTCACATGATCAAAGCCCACTCGCCGCGATATCTAATGTGCGCGTCTAGCCTGGAACTTCCGTAGCTCGCGGGCCACTCGATGGCCCGCGTGAGGTATTCCGTGTCGAGGTAGCTACTCCCAGGCGTCTGGACTCGCCGTCGCGTAGCCCTGAACCGCGCATGACCACAAGGGCGTACTAACACGGAACTCCGTAGTTCGCATAGGCCATCTGCACTGCATAAGGTATTCTCGAATCATAGGTCACTAGACCGCTGAGTCTACCGCGTGAGGAGCAACTTAACCGGAATCATGAGTGATATAATATCAACATGACGACTTATCGTTAAACAACCTAAGCCTGACAAGGAAAACCCCTTTACACAAACATCACAAGATACTAACTCACGTAGCATCCTAACATGTTTACTTATCAAGTCAACAAGAAAGTATTACAAGACTATCACAAATCAATACAATCAAGTTATTCACACAAGGTACTTTCTACATTATGTTAACAAGTTCGGGTTTTTAGCCCCAAAGTACTTCGTGTATTACTCTTTTTAAAAGATCCGTTTCTTTCACAAAAGTCACCTGATACAGTAGTATAAAAAATGAGTGATTATCTTTTGAAGTAAATCATAAAGCTTATCTTTGTAAAATCAAGTAACAACATTCTTTTCCCAACGCTCAAGTTTGCCTAATTTCAAATGTTCACGGTTATTATTTTAGAAAGGTTTCGTAGTTCATAGTCTTATTCATTTAAGAATATAATTCTCTTTTAAACCATCTGAGAAACATAAGCCTTATATGTGAGTAGGATATTCTTGTTTATAACAATTTTATTACAGCAGCCATGATCTAGGAAATATCATTTTGTCTTATCTTAGCTTCTATGCAGATGGAAGTTTATACTGGTTTTAATAATACTTAATCTGTCAAAACATTTCCTTTTATTAACGCTGCAGTGGTTTGTCGATACACATTCTGATTTCCGAAATCAGTAAAACATTCTTAAGCCGTTATACCTAACTTCTCATAAAGCTAGTATAACTCTGAAGTTTTTCAAAACCAAGTATTACTCTTCTTTCAAAATGATTCAAAACCTTTTGAAATACTTCAAGTTCTTTATTATCACATAACCAGCTTATAGTTCAAATCGATTACCTTTTAAAACCACAAGTATTTTCTTACATACATAAAGTCATTATAACCAACTTCCCATAAAGCCGTTATAACACTTTATGTTTTAAACTAATCAAATACATTTAACACGTATGCGTCTACCGTACTACATAGTTACACATATCATGCTAGAAGAGATAGGAAGAGGTTCACATACCTCGCGACGATTATCGACTAATAGCAAAACGCTCCAAGTACCTCAAACCGTGGGCTACTCCTTAAGCCAAGTAGATCGCGCCACACATAGTACTTCCACCTATAAGGCCACAAGGCGCTTATTAACATTTAGGTCTCTTCGTAGAACATTCTCTACGTAAAATTCGCAAGACCTCCCCGCAACAGTAAATCTCCTCCATCGGCCGGCTACTGCCAAGCCAACGGGGGTTATACGACTAATCCGGACGTGCACAATTCTACCTCACGTAAAAGCTACACAAGTCATGTCTGATACACCCTATGTAATTACATTCGATTTCTTCTTTCGTAAAGGTTTATTATTATTCAGGCTTAAGTCAAAAGACATTGCAGATAACTACGTTCAGATCTATATATAGAATACTTCAACTATATATTCCTACAACATGTAATTTAAAATTACAATAGAAGGTCAAGAGTGTATACCTCGATAAGCCCAAAATTATCCGAGTTTAAATGTCGATCTGAGCAAGGTTTAGCTCTACTCAGTGCGCTCAGGCCGCTCCAAACAACCCTTAGAAGTTCTAACCAACTTCTACTTATAACTTCAACTATGGGTGAAGATTTACTTAGGGTTTCGTTTTTGTGACTGAGGGAAGTATAATAGTATTTTCTGGGCTTTTGTAAAAGTGTAACCTTGGGAATACTACAAGGTATTTGGGCATTACAACAATACTTGGAGAGTATTTCTATACAAAAAAAAAAGAGGGTATTATACGAAGACAACTAGGCTAGGGGGGGTGCCCCACGGCCAACCCCACTAGGAGGGGGGGGGGGGCCTTCGGCTAAAACCTCACAAGGGGGAGGGGGACGAGAACTATAGAGGGAGGGGGGGAGAGCTTTCAAGACTTAGCACAATTTTGGATGAAGAAGTTCATCAAAGGGGAGGGGTATAGGTCAAGCCATGGCTAACCAATGGCCAAGATCAAGCCAAGTGTGGTGCAAGTGTAGGGCCAAGATTTGGACAAGTGTGTGTGGGTCCCACTTTATCAATCAACACACAAAATATCCTACCAACCCCAATGGTCCAATTCGGCTCATGTCCGCCCCTCACGTCCGCCAATGAGAGGGTGCCAAGTGGCGCCCTCTTGTTGGTCCAACACGTTTCGTCTCTCGGAAAAATCCGAAAAAATTAAAAATGACATAGCCGTATTTTTCCCTTCGCATTTTGTTTAAAAGTTTTCGTCGAAAAACGACTCTAATCGGGTGTTGTGAACAAATAATTTTCGGCCAAGCCAACTTTAAAGTCCAAACTTTTCTACGTCGCCCCTTACGCATACTGAAATACGGTATAACATTCTCCTCGCTCCTTAGAAACATTCGTCCGAATGTTCCTTCTAAGTCTCAAAACAAACGCGTGCCGGTATAGTCTTCACTACTATTCTTACGAGAACAAACCTGCCACACATGGCCACAGAAACACCCGCGCAAATACCTCCATCCAAGTCCACGAGGAAACACCTCTAACATTACCACAAACACCTCTCTCCGGGGTCTAAAATATACTTCCTTCGCACCTTCTCCTTACAAAAGAAATGATCACATCTATGCTCGCCATACATGCTCGCTTCTCCCTTTACTCGTCGTGATACCACTTTTGTCACTTTGCCGCGAGGTTCTAGTGTCACTCGGCGACCCAACAAATGGTACCGGCCGCATGCGATCCACGAGGTATCGTGCACTCGAACTCGTACCACATTTACGATCGCCGCTTTCCAAAACTCGGGGTTACTATCTCTAATGTGGTTATCATTAACTGGGAACACTCTGGATGGATCTCCGATACTTTCCTAATCATAACCATACGAAAGACCGGACGTACTGCCTCCTAAGTCGGACGGCAAATGCTAACATATAGGCAACCTGGCCTATTCTTCACATGAACTCAAAAGGGCCCAAGTAACTCGGGCTAAGTTCCCTCTGTTTTCCAAAACTCGCCACACCCAACCCGGGGTGGTACTTCCAAGAAGACCGACCGTCAACCTGAACTCTAAGCGTCGTCGATTATCCGCACGATTTCTCTGAGCCGCGAACCTCTTCTAGACAAGCTTTACCCTATCCACAGTCTGCTGGAACAAGCCTGAACCAACTATCTGAATCTTGCCAACATCGAACCAATCGACCGGCGACTTACACTCCCGCCCATACAAGGCTTCATAAGGAGACATCCGAACACTGAAATGGTAGCTAAAAACACTCCCTCCACAGGAGACAACAATCCCCACAACTACCCCTGAAATCCACACACCGGCAGAGGCGAATGCGGTCTGAGACTCACCTGAGTTCTTAACCCTGCTTGGTAAAACTTCCAGAAAACAAAACAGCCGTACCCTGGGCTCCACTGTCTGTCATAAGGTGAAGGTAGGCACCCCGTGCAGCCTTACAACCTTTCTGATAAATCAACACTGCCGAGTAAACGGTCTTTGCTAGAAGACAAGACGGTTGACCTCCTCGACCCGACTACTGGTCGAATGCATCCACGAACTCGTACGCTGGTTAACTAAACTTGGGCCTAACACCCTCATAACCCTAACCCAAAGCGGGACCACCACAAACTGACCCCACCACCATACAGGCCGCGGGTTGACCCGCAACATGGCCTCAACCCGACCCGGCAATGCGCAAAACGCTAGCTCCCCGAAGGAAAACTCTCACTAATCACGTTACGAAAACCTAGCGGTCTTCTTAGCTCAACTACCCTCTTTCATTCCACACTACTCAGGGACTTATCCCAAAAACATAGCCCACGTGCACTATGCACTCCGATAAGGGTTAAACATAAAAAATATAAATCTTTTACCCAAGATGGCTTTGCCTCTAAGGTCTCTACGTAAAAAGCTCTAAGGCTCACACTTTCCCTTATCCCCAATCCTTCCTGGTTACTAACCATGATTTCTAATCACAATACACTTATGTTATCTGAACAACACTTAAGATATACTCATCTCATCATACGTACTAATCTCTAGAGGGTTAAGGATATATCTATATCTACTGCTTCACTCCCCTTAGTCGTTCTAATCAAACCTGCCCCGTAGGGCGCCTAGCTAAGGAAGATGACGAACTACCCACCGATCCTGAAGGCTAAGTCCTCCTACAAGGACACTCTTTCGACATCAGATCCTGACGGTCGTAGGTACCACAAGTACCAACTAAAAGACGACGTTCCCCGGGATGACGTCATCGCATCTGTGAATCTGAGGAACACTGAATCCGGCTGGCTGGAACCTACGTGTAGCTGTGAACCGGAAGCTCTGGAGCTCTGACCAACTCCTGCATACCCCGAACGTCCTGAACCCCGGGGAGGACCATTCTGCACTGGTGGAGGTGCATATCTAATCTGCTGGTGAGGCGACTCGCCTCGAAAGTTACCAAAGGACCTTGCTGCTCTGGCCCTCTTCTGCTGTCCTTCGTTAACCCGTCGATCTCTACGTTTCTCGGCCTGCTGCGCATAAGCCCGTACACAGGCCATGCTCAAGCCTAACTGAAGAATTACTCCTGCACGACCCTTTCTAAGATATTCATCAAGACTCGCGGTACATCGGTATACTCTCTGGTAGCCAAATCCATAGCTAGTAACAGGGTTGTCTCTTCGCAATCTATATTATCTGTTTCCGGTCGTGGAACTGAAGGTTCAAATATCATGGCGCAGTAGGAACTGCTGCCGCCGTGCTAAACTCTGCTGGGGCTGGTGACGTAGCATAACTCTCCGAACGAAGCACCTAACTCAGGTGATGGTTGGGCCTGTGCCCTCGTAACCCTCTGTACTCTACTCGCAGCTCCCTCGCCTTGCGCCTCCTCTGGGCGGGTTGCCCTACGCGGAGGCATAACGGTAAGGGAAAGAAATACGTGAGAGGGTCCAACTTACAACACAGCTCTAAGGCACGATCTCAGAGTGAGAAGAATAGAAACCAATCCTAAATATCCTATAGCCTCCTGATTATTGGTGTGGTGCACAACACACCGATAATCAAGACTTCTTGAATCTGATGCTGTAGACACTTTCCGAGGATTAATCGCTCACGATACCACTTTTGTCACGACCGAACCGGGCGTGGTCGTGCCTACCGGGCACCCTAGTGATACAACATCAGAGTAATCAGCGGAACATAAAACACAATACATGATACAATGTAAAGAAGACACATGTTTATCTGAAGAAAGGTGGCCTCTCGGCATATATATAAATAACAACTCTTTCAAAATGAACAGTTTAATCCTTTTTACAAACCCTGCCCACAACCGTACTACAGACCTCTACGAATGATATGACAACAACGACGGGACAGGGCCCCGTCATACCCCTGAATGTAAGCACCTACAACAACAGGACTATACGAGATAAGCCTCGAGAAACGGAGCTTCCCAAACGCTGACGTGACCTAAGAGCGAGGATCAACGGCGGTGTACCTCAACTGCGGCATGACGCAGCCCCGAGGAGTCGATTACAACAGTACCAAGTATGTGAAATCGAAAATCAGTAAATGAAATCATAATAGTCTATATAAAGCGGGAGACATGTATGATAACCAAAACTACGATTCACAATAAATAGCGATGTCATGTCAAGTCGAGGACTCACGCCTCAAAGTCATCATAAAACCGTGCACGGTAAGTACGAGGGCATAGCCGACTACTAAAACCCACGATCTGACAAGGTCGTAGCGTATCATGAGATCTGTCTGCATCGTCGCATGATCAAAGCCGCCACTCGCGCAGATCTAATGTGCGCGTCTAGCCCTGGAACTTCCCGTAGCTCCGCATGGGCCACTCCAATGGCCCGCATGAGGTATTCCCCGCATCGAGGGTAGCTACTCCCCGGCAGCGTCCTGGACTCGCCCGTCCGCGTAGCCACAAAGACCGCGTGACCACAAGGGCCGTACTAACTCGGAACTCCGTAGTTCCGCATAGGCCATCTGCACTGCATAAGGTATTCTCGAATCATAGGTCACTAGACCGCTGAGTCTACCGCGTCGGAGGCGGCTTAACCCCGGAATCATGGTGATATAATATCAACATGACGAACATCGTTAAACAACCTAAGCACAACAAGGGAAAACCCCTTTACACAAACATCACAAGATACTAACTCACGTAGCATCCTAACATGTTTACTTATCAAGTCAACAAGAAAGTATTACAAGACTATCACAAATCAATACAATCAAGTTATTCACACAAGGTACTTTCTACATTATGTTAACAAGTTCGGGTTTTTAGCCCCAAAGTACTTCGTGTATTACTCTTTTTAAAAGATCCGTTTCTTTCACAAAAGTCACACAATACCCGTAGTATAAAAAATAGAGTGATTATCTTTTGAAGTAAATCAGAACACTTCTCTTTGTAAAATCAAGTAACAACATTCTTTTCCCAACGCTCAAGTTTGCCTAATTTCAAATGTTCACGGTTATTATTTTAGAAAGGTTTCGTAGTTCATAGTCTTATTCATTTAAGAATATAATTCTCTTTTAAACCATCTGAGAAACATAAGCCTTATATGTGAGTAGGATATTCTTGTTTATAACAATTTTATTACAGCAGCCATGATCTAGGAAATATCATTTTGTCTTATCTTAGCTTCTATGCAGATGGAAGTTTCTCGTTTTAATAATACTTAATCTGTCAAAACATTTCCTTTTATTAACGCTGCAGTGGTTTGTCGATACACATTCTGATTTCCGAAATCAGTAAAACATTCTTAAGCCGTTATACCTAACTTCTCATAAAGCTAGTATAACTCTGAAGTTTTTCAAAAACCAAGTATTACTCTTCTTTCAAAATGATTCAAAAACCTTTTGAAATACTTCAAGTTCTTTATTATCACATAACCAGCCAGTTATAGTTCAAATCAGTTACCTTTTTAAAACCACAAGTATTTTCTTACATACATAAAGCTGTTATAACCAACTTCCCATAAAGCCGTTATAACACTTTATGTTTTAGACTAATCAAATACATTTAACACATGTACGTCTACCGTACTACATAGTTACACACATATCATGCTAGAAGAGATAGGAAGAGGTTCACATACCTCGCGACGATTATCGACTAATAGCAAAACGCTCCAAGTACCTCAAACCGCCGGCTACTCCTTAAGCCAAGTAGATCGCGCCACGCATAGTACTTCCACCTATAAGGCCACAAGGCGCTTATTAACATTTAGGTCTCTTCGTAGAACATTCTACAGAAAATTCGCGACACCTCCCCATGGCAGTAAATCTCCTCCTCCATCGGGGCCGGCGACCAAGCCAACCAGGGGGGGGGGGTTATACGACTAATCCGGACGTGCACAATTCTACCTCACAGAAAAGCTACACAAGTCTACTGTAATACAGTCCTATGTAATTACAGTTCAGTACTCTTCTTTCGAAAAGGTTTCTTATTATTCAGGCTTAAGTCAAAAGACATTGCCGATAACTACGTTCAGTTCTATATATAGTATACTTCAACTATATATTCCTACAACATGTAATTTCCAATTACAATAGAAGGTCAAGAGTGTATACCTCGATAAGCCCAAAATTATCCGAGTTTAAATGTCGATCCTGAGCAAGGTTTAGCTCCTACTCCGTGCGCTCCGACCCGCTCCAAACAACCCTTAGAAGTTCTAACCAACTTCTACTTATAACTTCAACTATGGGTGGAGATTTACTTAGGGTTTCGTTTTTGTGACTGAGGGAAGTATAATAGTATTTTCTGGGCTTTTGTAAAAGTGTAACCTTGGGAATACTACAAGGTATTTGGGCCAAGGTATTTGGGAATTACAACAATAATTGGAGAGTATTTCTATACAAAAAAAAAGGGGTATTATACGAAGACAACTAGGCTAGGGGGGTACCCCACGGCCAACCCCACTAGGAGGGAAACTCTCGGCCAAGGGGCCTCGGCTAAAACCTCACAAGGGGAGGGGCGAGAACTATAGAGGAGGAGAGCTTTCAAGACTTAGCACAATTTTGGATGAAAAAGGTCATCAAAGGGAGTATTTATAGGTCAAGCCATGGCTAACCAATGGCTAAGATCAAGCCAAGTGTGGTGCAAGTGTAGGGCCAAGATTTGGACAAGTGTGTGTGGGTCCCACTTTATCAATCAACACATAAAATATCCTACCAACCCCAATGGTCCAATTCGGCTCATGTCCGCCCCTCACGTCCGCCAATGAGAGGGTGCCAAGTGGCGCCCTCTTGTTGGTCCAACACGTTTCGTCTCTCGGAAAAATCCGCAAAAATTAAAAATGACATAGCCGGAATTTTCCCTTCGCAAGTTGTGTAAAACGTTTCGACGAAAAACGACTCTAATCGGGTGTTGTGAACAAATAATTTTCGGCCAAGCCAACTTTAAAGTCCAAACTTTTCTACGTACGTCCTTACGTACATACTCTGGAAATACGGGGTATAACAATAATCAAGACTCTACTAGACACGGTCTGTAGACACCTTCCGAGGACTAACTGCTCTGATACCACTTTTGTCACGACCCGACCCCGGGTCACGACTGGTGCCCTACCCGGGCACCCTGTTAGGGTATACATCAGAGAATAGCAGCGGAACATATACAACATAACCCATGTGTAAACAATAAAACATCACAGGCTAGCCGATAAGGCCGCCTTCCATAATATAATATAATCAAAAGTACAACTGTACAACATCGCTTCTTACTGAAACCACTATGTGAATACGGACCTGCAGGAATAATAATCGTGGCGGGACGGGGCCGTACCACGAATGTACATAAATATACAACACCAGGGAAAATACTGTACCAAAATAGACAAGCCTCCGGATAAATGGAGCTTCTGACGTCTGATAAGTGATCCTAAAAATGAGGATCCACCACCTGCTTACCCTTTCCTGCGGCATGAGCGGCCCAGGAAGGGTCGATACCTGATATGTACTAAGTATGTAAAAGCGAAAATCGTAATTACAACATAAGTTTAAAACAAAGCCGAGACATGGATGATAACAAAATTACGATTACTGCGATTGCCTTACTAACAATGAGAGTAAGTCAAGGAATACGTCTAACATCATAATAGGAGACTCGATCATATCATGGGTAGCGAACCCATAGAAGCAGGTGGTATAACGTCTTGGGGTTTTTACCCCTCATTTATACTCTTACCCTGAAGCAGGTGGTATAACGTCTTGGGGTTCTTCCCCTCATTTATACTCTTACCCTGAAGATGGTAATAAATCAGGTGGTATAATGTCTTGGGGCGTACCCCTCACTTATACTCTTATCCTGGAGAAGGTGGTATAGCGTCTTGGGGGTCTGCCCCTCACTTATACTCTTACCCTATCTCAAACCGGCCGTCATACAATGAATAAGCAAGTTAGAACTCCCCCTAACTTCTTATTAGTCTTTTTCATCTACACTCTCATTTTAGTACACTTAAGGCACTAATATGTTATAATAAAACCGGGAGTTTAACCCAAAGTACTACGTACTTCTACCCTTTTGAAAATGACTCATTTTCATATCAAACTTCCAAGATACTATAAACCGTAGTATCAAGTCAAAATTTCTTTTCAAGACAAGTCACAATACCTTTAGAAATAAAGTTAGGTCATTTATCTTTCCATAAAGCAAATATAACCAACTCCCCATAAAGTCGTTACATTCGCTTTATGCCTTAGTCATAAACAATTTCCTATCCAAGGGACTTATACGTTAAGACGAAACAAGTATCACATACTTTAAAACTCTTCAAGTCCCTTAACTTTAATAAAACATTAGACATCCTTAATACTTTCAAAGAAGTGAGTTAATCTACTACTCACCCGGCTTGGCTATTCATAAAACTAGTAAAGGATATCAAGGTCTTGTACGTCTACCGTACCATATACGTACAACTAGTCATGCTCAAAAGATAGGAAAAGTTCTACATACCTCGCCGGGTCAAACCACTTGCCAAGTACAAAGTCCCGCCCGTAGTATGTCAACCTATAATATTCACAATACGTCTATTAAAGCCTTTTTTCAAACGTAGAATGTTATAAGTGTAAAGTCTCTAAATTCTTCGGAAAATTGGACAACGCCTCCTTTGTTTCTACTTACTTTGCCACCTTTTTCAAGGCCGAATACAATAACCAAACATGCCACATTTAAGGCACAATCAAAGCAATTAATCAATAGGGGATTACACGCCTACTAGACGTGTAAAATTCCGCCCCATAAACGATAACAAACTAATACAACTACTAGTCCAATTTCGGCCATAATGAATACAACAATACCAATTCTTATCCAATTTCCATTTCAAACCAAATTGGTAGCATGACATGATATCAAGTCGCATTTGATTATAATTACTATAATCTTCAAGTAAGTAACATGCGACGATTCCTAATAAACGACCAATTAGTAATCCAATCTTCAAGTGGATTGTATAACATTTCGGATTCTAAGGCTACAAGCAATCCATAATACTTATCCATCCCATAAACATGAGTCCCGTAGTCAAAATCAACTATACGAGCATTATTATTAATTTCCAAGAGAAAAGAGAATCTTTTACCTTTTAGATTTTGCCTTCTAAAGCCCTTTTTCTTCAATCCCTTTTTCCGTCAAACTCGTCCTCGTGAGTTTCCCACAAGTCTATCAACACTTTGCCTTCTTGCCGCCGCTCCCACAATACCCTCTAGGCCAAGCTTTCTTCAAAACCTTGAGAGAAGAGAGAGAGAAGCTCATAAGAGTTCTTAAGGTGAAATGACCAAGTCTTTCAAGACTTGGTCCTAAAATAGGGCCCTTTTCTTGGTCAACAAGATGGGAGGGACACTTGTCACCCTCCCAAAGGCCCTTTTCGAAAATATCCCCTGATTTTAGCACTTTCCGCAGAAAAAATCCCGCATTGGCGCCACGGCCCGAAACCTCAGAGGATTTTCAGGATTTATGGCGCCGCGTTCGCCAGCGCGCGCGGCGCTAGACGCCGCCGAAAATCCTTCCTCTGCGCCTGTCCGCTGAACTTCCAACGCCCATACCTCTCCGCTCCGATGTCCCATCGACGAGCGGTTTGTTGCGTTGGAACTAGACTCATCCAACTTTATACTAGGCTTGCTAAAACATCCCTCAATTCTTAAAACTGGGGTACAACACTCCAAAGTAGGCTCGAAATCCGTTCAACACATGTTTGTCAACTTATCTTAAATCTGAATTTACGGGGTGTAACATTCTTCCCCCCTTAGAAACATTCGTCCCCGAATGTTCTTTCGGAGTCAAACTTAAAATTAGCGACACCGTTTCCTTTCACAACCTCGACATACCAATAATGCCACACATGGCCACATAAATGCATTTACACAAAACAGATGCTTCAATTAGACCTTGACAAGTAAGGGAAAAGAATTTACCTGAAGGTGTAGGGAATAAGTGAGGATACTTCCTCAACATGTCCTCTTCCGCTTCCCAAGTCACCTCCTCTTGGTTATCATTCCTCCACAAGACTTTGACGGAAGCCACATCCTTGGTCCGCAGCCGCCTGACCTGGCGATCGAGTATCGCTATGGGGCTCTTCTCATACGATAACCCCTCAGTCACCTGGACCTCATTAGTAGGGAAAACTCTCGTTGGATCACCGATACACTTCCGCAACATAGAAACATGGAAGACCGGATGTACCGCCTCTAACTCTGATGGGAGGTCCAACTCGTAGGCAACCTTGCCCACTCTACAGACGATCTGGTAGGGCCCAATGTACCTTGGGCTGAGTTTCCCCTTCTTACCGAATCTCATCACACCCTTCATGGGTGACACCTTCAAGAAGACCCAATCGTCTACCTGAAACTCCAAATGCCGACGCCGATTATCCTCATATGACTTCTGCCGACTCTGGGCTGCTAACAGTCTCTCCTGGATAAGCTTCACCTTATCCACAGCCTGCTGTACCAAGTCTGGGCCAACTAACTACACATCGCCCACGTCGAACCAACCAATCGGCGATCTACATTTTCGCCCATATAAAGCCTCGTATGGTGCCATCTGTATACTGGAATGGTAGCTGTTGTTATAAGAAAACTCCACGAGAGGCAAATGATCCTCCCAGCTACCCCTGAAATCAATCACGCAGGCTCGCAGCATATCCTCGTTGTATCGATAGTACGATCTGCTGCCCGATCGAGGATGAAATGTTGTACTGAGACTCACCTGTGTCCCTAAACCCTTCTGGAAGGACCTCCAGAAGTTAGCCATAAACTGGGCTCCCCTATCAGATATAATCGACACAGGGACACCGTGCAGCCTCACAATCTCCCTGATGTATAATCTGGCATAGTCCTCACCAAAACGCCGTCGATCGAAGGAAATGGGCCGATATCGTCGACCACAACAATAACCCAAATGGAGTCGTGCTTCCTCGAGTACGAGGTAACCTGTAACAAAGTCCATGTTGATCACCTCCCGGTTCCAAGTCGGAATCTCAATAGCGCAATAATCCATTTGGGCCTCGGTGCTCGACCTTGACTCGGGCAATTTGGACATCGTGCAACAAAACCGCCACGTCCTCTTGTGCCATCCCATCAATACAAACATCCGAGGTCATGGTACATCTTGGTCGACCGAATGAATAGAATAACGAGCCGCGTGTGCCTCCCGAATCTGCCGACGAAGTCGACACATCGGGAACACACAACCGACCCTCAAATCTCGGCACCCATCAGCGCCACTCGAATAGACTCTTCTTCTCCCGAAGATCGCATCACGATACCGTACCAACACCGGGTCCTCAAACCGCCTCTTCACCTCATCAACGATGGAAGACCCGCAACCTCACGAACCCGCACCCACTATCGCTTCGGTATCGATCAATCGAACCGAGCTTGCTAATCGTGGATCGACGGACCGTATCACTGTCTCTGCAGGCCGTACCTCGGCGGGCTTCCCATCGATCTACGACTAAGGCATCAAGAATTACGTTGGCTTTCCCGGATGGTATAGAATATCAACATCATAGACTTTCAAAGAACTCTAACCACCGCCTCTGCCTCAAGTTCGGTTCCTGCTGAAGATATCTGAGGCTCTTGTGGTGCGTATAAATATCCACATGAACCCCATACAAATAATACCTCCAAATCTTGAGGCATGAATAAGCGCCAACTCTAAGTCATGGGTAGGGTAATTCCTCTCATGCTTCCGTAATCGCCGGAAGCATAGGCTATAACCTGCCGTCCGCATCAAAACACACCTGCCCGATACCCGAGGCATCACAATAGATCACGTGCCGTCTAACCCCTCGGGAAGAGTAAGGCGGGTGTAGTCAACCTCTCTTTCAAGAATCGAAACCACGCCGCAAGCCTCTCGCCCACCGGAACTTGGCCGCTCGAGTCAACCTAGTCAGCGGTCTTTGAAATCGAAGCAAAGCGCTCCACAAACCTACGATAATACCACGCCACTCTAAGAAAGCTGCGCACTCGGTGGAGTAGTAGGTCTCGGCCAAGACTTGATCGCCTCGATCTTTGCCGTATCCACGCGAACACCATCAACCCCGATAATATGCGGGAATGCCACCGAGGCCAACCAAAACTCACACTTGGAGAACTTAGCGAATAGCTGCGGCTCAGAAGGACCAATCTGATCTCAGTGATCTGCGTGATCTGCTCTGTCGCGAATAAACGGGATGTC
Organism: Przewalskia tangutica; assembly: GCA_029844215.1. Lineage (NCBI taxonomy): Eukaryota > Viridiplantae > Streptophyta > Magnoliopsida > Solanales > Solanaceae > Przewalskia > Przewalskia tangutica. The sequence goes on from CM056726.1 coordinate 103,169,106, forward strand.
ATCAATGAATACTATCACAAATGTATCCAAAATGGCTTGAACACCGGTTCATCAAATCCATAAATACCGGCTGAGCGTTGGTCAAACCGAAAGACATAACCCTAAACTCATAAGCCCATACCGGTCCTGAATGCGATCTTTGGGATGTACGCCTCTCGAACTCGAACTCGATGATAACTGCACGCAGTCTATCTTTGAGAAACACCTCGCACTTGCGGTGGTCAAACAAATCATCAATCCGGGGGAGGGGGTACCTATTCTTGATGGTTACCTTATTCAGCTGCCTATAATCAACACACATACGCAGCGTCCCATCATTCTTCTTCACGAAAAAGACCAGCGCTCCCCAGGGAGATACACTAGGCCTGATAAAGCCTTTCTCCAGCAAATCTTTCAGCTGGTCCTTCAGCTCCCTCAACTCAGCAGGTGCCATCCTGTATGGCGGAATGGAAATAGGTCGAGTGTCTGGCAACGTGTCAATATAAAACTCAATCTCCCTCTCAGGAGGGATACCCGGAAGATCATCTAGGAACACATCTGGAAACTCCCTAACCACTGGTACTGACTGAAGAACCGGCACCTCAGCCTCTGTATCAAATACCCGAACCAGATGATAGATGTACCCTTTCTGCACCATCTTCCTAGCCTTGAGGTAAAAAATAAACCTACCCCCGCGACCAGTGTTGCCGCTTCCACTGATAATCGGCTCGCCAGAAATCGAACCGAACCAACTGTCCTACGATCAACGTTGGCATAACAAGAAGCCAACCAGTCCATACCCATAATGACATCAAAATCGTCATCTCGGCTCTATCAAGTCTGCGCAAGGTTCGACGATCAGAATATAAACCTGACAACCTCTCAGACACCCGCTCGCCTAACACCGAATCTCCCATAGGCGTAGCTACCTCAAAAGGCTCTATCGACTCGGCTCTATCTCGATTCTACCCGATAAGAGGGGACATAGGACAAGATAGAACGGATCTATCAAAGCATAAACGTCAAAGATGAAATCAATAATGTACCGCGACGACGCGTCGAAGCCTCCTGATCCTGGCGGCTGGCTAATGAATATATGCGGTTCTGTGGACCGCTAGTACTGGAGCCACCACCACGACCTCTACCGCGGCCTGCCGGTCCGTGAGTACCCTGCCCTCCGGGGCGCATAACCACAGAAGGAGAATAAGACCCAGCAACATATCATGTCGGCTGCACCGTACCACCCATGCCGCCTCTAGACGGACAATCTCTCCTCAAATGGCCCTGCTGGCCACACGAGTAACAAGCTCCCGAAGCTCTGCGACACTCTCCCTGGTGAAACCTACCGCATCGAGCACACTGAGGTGTGGGTGGTCCCGATCGGTGACGGTTCCTGCCTCCCTGAAATCCCGAAGTCCCGGAGCCCTGACCTGCTCCTGAATGACCTGGCTGATCAGACCTCTTGCCAGAAAACCGTGAAGGAGCACTGCATGACGCCCGAACCCGTCCATCGTGCCTTACCCCGGACACCCTAGTGATACAACATCAGAGAAAATCAGCGGAAATAAAAAAAACATGAACATGAATTAAGAGACATGATATATAAACAGCAACCAAAGCGATTTGCGCCCGGTAAAAATACATAAACACCGAACAATTATCCTTTTACAAACCCCGCCACATTAAGCATGCACCTCTAAGATTTACAACGAAAATGACGGGACAGGGCCCCGCCATACCCCTGAATGTATAAGAACCTACAACTCAGGGGACACATACCAAAAGATAAGCCTCCGGGAAACGGAGCTTCCCAATCTGTTGAATCAGTGATCCATGGCGGGGATCCACGACCGATGTACCTCTACTCGCGTGAACGCAGCCCCGAAGGAGGTCGATAACAGTACCAAGTATGTGAAATCACAACATCAGAATGAAATCATAATAGCTTAAAAAGCGGGAGACATGTATGATAACCAAAATACAAGACGCATCATAAAAGCGGTCAGTCGTGGACTCACGCCTCAAAGTCACCACTCAAATATAACTATGGGTCTCACGCCCACAACATCAATCATGCGTGGAATGCCTTCCGCCGCCTGGCGATCTATGATATGATAACACGAAGTACACCAAGACACCAAGTCCTACCGATGCCAAGATGTATTAACAATTCAAATGGAAGCATACCCGTGCGCTACGCATCGTGTCAGTATGTCCAAAAGGGAACCACGAGACAGCAATCAAAATGGAAGCATACCCGTGCGCTACGCATCGTGTCAGTATGTCCAAAAGGAAACAATAAGACAGCATTCCAAATGGAAACATACCCGTGCGCTACGCATCGTGTCAGTATGCCCAAAGGGAAACAATAAAGCGAGATCAACATGGAAGCATACCCGTGCGCTACGCATCGTGTCAGTATGTCCAAAGCGATTAGCAAAAGTAACACAATCAACAGGAACGTACCCGTGGAATTTCTCCATCACTGCCGGCATGTCCATGTAACATCAACAATAATAAGGCGCGTGGCCACGTACCGGAATCTTTGCGACGGTGTAGACATGTCCATGTTGCGATAATAACCATATATCGTAATCAACTCCGCGCGTGGCCGCGATGCCGGAATCTTTGCGACGGTGTAGACATGTCCATGTGACATCAACAACAAGACAAGAATCAAAATGGAAACATACGTGGAATTCTCCATCACCGCGGACGCGTCAAGTAAGTTCTCAATAAGTCAACCGCCTATCGAGACGCGGTAATACGTAAATACCACACTTGCACAACAAAGGCTATCATCACAAGCATAGGCAAGTTTCACAACAACAAGCATAGGCAAGTTTCACAACAACAAGCATAGGCAAGTTTCACAACAACAAGCATAGGCAAGTTTCACAACAACAAGCATAGGCAAGTTTCACAACAAGCATAGCAAGTTTCACAACAACTCAAAGTACTTTCATTTTATGCCAAAGTCCGGGTTTTTAACCCCAAAGTACTACATACGTTAAGTTCGTTTAAAAGAGATCCATTACTTTAAAAAAAAGTCACCCGATACCCGTAGTATTAGAATGACCAACCCACATTCCTTTTCAAAATCAAGTAACAACATTCTTTTCCTAAGTTCCAGTTTGTCTAGTTTCAATTACTCAAGCTTCTCATTTTCAAATGGTTTCATAGTTCCCAAACTTAATCACTTGATTCCTTTTTAGAACAATTGAGTAATATATGTCTCACGTGAGAGTAGGTTATTCTTGTTTACAACATTCTTATTACAGCAGCCATGTTCTAGAAAATGTAATATCATTTTGTCTCATCTTAGTTTCTATGCAGATGGAGGTTTCTACTGGTTTTAATACAATTCATCATTATTCAATACATTTTCCTTTATTAACGCTGCAGTGGTCTGTCGATACACATTCGATTTCCAAATCAAGAAACATTATCCCTTTAAATAAAACCAAGTACTCATTACTCACGAATGAGGTTTCACACAAACATTCACATTAAAACAAATAAGTTAAGTCTCTTATCTTATAAGATCAAGTCTCTTAACTTCTAACATCAGTAAACCATTTTCTTTACCTCTCTTAAGACATTATACCTAACTCCCCATAAAGCTAGTATAACTCTTTTTAAAACCTTTAAAACCAAGTGTTACTCTCCCTTCAAACGATTTATAAATCTTTTGAAATACATCAAGTTCTTTATTATAACTAGCCAGTTATAATTCACATCAGTTACCTTTTAAAACCACAAAGTATTTTCTTACCTACATAAAGCTGTTATAACAACTTCCCATAAAGCCGTTATAACACTTTATGTTTAAGAACAATCAAACCACATTAACACGTATGCGTCACCGTACTACATAGTTCACACATACCATGCTAGAAGAGATAGGAAGAGGTTCACATACCTCGCGACGATTATCGACAATAAGCAAAAAGCTCCAAGTACTACAACGCGCTAGCCTTTTCCACTCGCCGAGTAGAATCGCTACTCTTAGTACTTTCACCTAAAAAGGTCACCGCGTCATTAACTTTTAAACACGGTTCCATTTCTCTACGAAAATTCGGCAAAGACGTCCCCCCGCCACAGCGTAAATCTCTCTCTATCGAGGCCGCTACCAAGCCAACCGAGGGGTTTACACGCCTAACCGGACGTGTACAATTCTACTCGATACTACACAAGTCTCCGCAATACGGTCAATGTAAATACTGATTCGATTCTTTTCTTTATTCTTGGGCTTAAGTCAAAAGACATTGCCACAAACTAGGTTCATCTATATATAGTATACTTCAACTATATATTCTTAACAACATGTAATTTCCAATTACAAATAGAGGACAAGATAATTACCTCGATAAGCCCATAATTATCCAAGTTAAATGTCGGTCCTTAGCAACGTTTAGCTCAACTCCGGTGCTCCATCCCGCTCCAAACAACCCTTAGAAGTTCTAACCAACTTCTACCTAAATACTTCAACCAATCAACGAAGATTTCCTTAGGGTTTCGGTTTGAGACTAAAGGGACAAAAGGTAGTATTTAGGGCTCTACGTATAGAGGTATCTTTGGAATACTACAAGGTACAAGGCTAAGGTATTTTGGGCATTATAACAATACTAGGGAGTATTTCTATACCACAACAAGGGTATTATACGAAAACAACTAGGCTAGGGGTACCCCACTGCCAAGGCACCATGAGGGGAGGGGGGAGGCCCTCGGCCAAGACTCTCAAAAGAGGGGGGGATGAGTTGGACGAACTCAACACTAGAGGAGGGAGGGATTTTAGGCTTGGAAGGTTTCATTTGTGGATGAAGAGTTCATCAACATAAGGGGGGTATTTATAGCAAAACCAAAGGCCAACCAATGGCCAAGATCTAGCCAAGTGCAAGGCAAGTGTAAGGCCAAGATCAAGCCAAGTGCACCCTAACCCCTACTCCACAAAACATTGCACCAAACAAGCCACAAAACAAGGCTAAAACAAGGCACAAAACAAGGCACCAATAGGACACAAAACGTGAGCCAAAAGATCAAGCCAAAACGTGAACCACTTCGTGCACTTGGACGCCCACTTGCTTCCAATGTGAGGGTGACACATGTCACCCTCCCGTTGGTCCAAAATGTTTCGTCTCTCGGAAAAATCCGCAAAATTTAAAAAGGACATAGCCGGAATTTTCCTCGCAGTTATGTAAAGCGTTTAGTCAAAACGACTCTAGCAGGGTGTTGTGCACAAATGTCATTCGGCGAGCCACTGGCGGGGTGACACGTGTCACCCTCCTAATGGCCCAAAATAAATCATCTTCCGAAAATAGCCACCCTGGCCAAAATCTCGAAAGCAAAGTGGGCCCCACACAACCGTAAATTTCTCCCGTGGGCCCCACGTGACCCTTTCCGAAAATAAAAGTCCTTCATTCTCTAATATTCCAGGAAGTCCGAATACCAAATCGGGAATCAATTCCCATTAACGAACCTTTTTCCTTCACAAAAACCGGAAACTTTTCCGTGGAAAAATCACCTCTTTCTTCCTTTCCAATCTTTCTGTCGTATTCTCGTACGTACGTCCTTACGTACATACTCTGGAAATACGGGGTATAACATTCTCCCCTCCTTAGAAACATTCGTCCCGAATGTTCCTTCTCAAGTCTCCACACAAACCTGCGCTAGTATAGCCTTCATCGCTATACGCATTTAAAACAATCATGCCACACCGCCATAAAAAATAACAAACGCACCAATACTTAAACCCAAGTCAACGAGGAAACACCTCTAATCATCACAAAAACCCCTTACCTGAGGTCTAAAATATACTCCCTTCACACCTTCATTTCACAAAAGAAACGATCACACACGTTCACTTCTCCCCTATCTCGTTGTCCCCTTCCCGAACACTCGAACTCTTTCTAGTATTCGTACCACACTTCCGTCAACACTTCTGTTTCCAACCCTTGGAGTCACTACCTCCAAACTTGGTCATCTCACTAACTTCGATCTTCTCTAAGGCCGTTCCCGGCCTCCACGATCCGCTTCTGGTTGAACATATCCACCAACTCATACGATGGTCATATAAACTTGGGCTAGCATCCTCGTGACCTACCACGGCGGGACCACCCGAACCGACCCACCTTAATCCGGCCACGGGTTGACGTATCACGTCCTCCACCCGACCCACAATCGCGTCAAGCCCTTTGTTCCCGACACGGAACAATCGCTAAATCACATCATAAGCTACCACTTCCATCTCACATTACCCGTGGATGATCACACATATAAATCCCACGTATACTACGCACCCTGATAAAGGTCAAACGTAAAACGAATCTTTTACTCAAGACGACCTTACCTCTAAGGTCTCAATCGTGACAGTCTAGGGTTCACACTTACCACACCGGCTAAGGCACGATCTCGTAATGAGAAGAATGGAAACCAATCCTAAATGTCCTATAGCCTCACGATTATAGATGTAGTGCACAACACATCGATAATCAAGACTCTACTGACACGGTGCGTAGACACTTTCCGAGGATTAATCGCTCGATACCACTTGTGGCGCCCGAACCGGGCGTCGCTCGTGCCTTACCGGGCACCCTGGTGATACAACATCGAGAAAATCAGCGGAAATAAAAAAACATGAACATGAATTAAGAGACATGATATATAAACAAAGCAACCAAAGCGATTGCCTTCGTAAAAATACATAAACACGACGGTTATCCTTTTACAAACCCCGCCACACTTGGCGATTACTGCACCTCTAAGATTTACAACGACAATGACGGACAGGGCCGCCATACCACGAATGTACAAGAACCTACAACTCGGGGACACATACCAAAAGATAAGCCTCGGAAACGGAGCTTCCCAATCTGTTGAACTGTGATCCTATGGCGGGGATCCACGATCGATGTACCTCTACTGCCTGCGGCATGAACGCGCGGCCCGAAGGAGTCGATCTAACAGTACCAAGTATGTGGAATCAAATCACGTAAATGAAATCATAATAGCTTAAAAGCGGGAGACATGTATGATAACCAAAATACTGACGCATCATAAAGCGATCAAAGTCGGGGACTCACGCCTCAAAGTCACCACTCAAATATAACTATGGGTCTCACGCCCACAACATCAATCATGCCGTGGAATGCCTTCCTCATCGCGATCTATGATATGATAACACGAAGTACACCAAGACACCAAGTCCTACGATGCCAAAGTCAGATTAACAATTCAAATGGAAGCATACGTGCGCTACGCATCGTGTCGGTATGTCCAAAAGGGAACCACGAGACAGAATCAAAATGGAAGCATACGTGCGCTACGATCGTGTCGGTATGTCCAAAAGGAAATAATAAGACAGATTCCAAATGGAAACATACGTGCGCTACGCGCGGTCGATATGCCCAAAGGGAAACAATAAAGCGAGATCAACATGGAAGCATACGTGCGCTACACATCGTGTCGGTATGTCCAAAGCGATTAGCAAAGTAACACAATCAGCGACGCGTGCGTGGAATTTCTCCATCACCGCCGCATGTCCATGTAACATCAACAATAATAACAAGCGCGTGGCCACGTACCCGAATCTGCGTCGGTGTAGACATGTCCATGTTGCGAGAATAACCATATATCGGTAATCAACGGCCGCGTGGCCGCGTGCCCCGGAATCTGCGTGGTGTAGACATGTCCATGTGACATCAACAACAAGACAAGAATCAAAATGGAAACATACCCGTGGAATTCTCCATCACCGCCAAGACGTCCAAGTAAGTTCTCAACAAGTCAACCGACCCTCTATCGAGAGACGCGGTAACACAGAAATACCACACTTGCACAACAAAGGCTATCATCACAAGCATAGGCAAGTTTCACAACAACAAGCATAGACAAGTTTCACAACAACAAGCATAGGCAAGTTTCACAACAACAAGCATAGGCAAGTTTCACAACAACAAGCATAGGCAAGTTTCACAACAACTCAAAGTACTTTCATTTTATGCCAAAGTCCGGGTTTTTAACCCCAAAGTACTACATACGTTAAGTTCGTTTAAAAGAGATCCATTACTTTAAAAAAAAGTCACCCGATACCCGTAGTATTAGAATGACCAACCCACATTCCTTTTCAAAATCAAGTAACAACATTCTTTTCCTAAGTTCCAGTTTGCCTAGTTTCAATTACTCAAGCTTCTCATTTTCAAATGGTTTCATAGTTCCCAAACTTAATCACTTGATTCCTTTTTAGAACAATTGAGTAATATATGTCTCACGTGAGAGTAGGTTATTCTTGTTTACAACATTCTTATTACAGCAGCCATGTTCTAGAAAATGTAATATCATTTTGTCTCATCTTAGTTTCTATGCAGATGGAGGTTTCTACTGGTTTTAATACAATTCATCATTATTCAATACATTTTCCTTTATTAACGCTGCGGTGGTGCTGTCGATACATTCGATTTCCAAATCGGAAACATTATCCTTTAAATAAAACCAAGTACTCATTACTCACGAATGAGCTTTCACACAAACATTCACATTAAAACAAATAAGTTAAGTCTCTTATCTTATAAGATCAAGTCTCTTAACTTCTAACATGATAAACCATTTTCTTTACCTCTCTTAAGACATTATACCTAACTCCCATAAAACTAGTATAACTCTTTTTAAAACCTTTAAAACCAAGTGTTACTCTCCTCAAACGATTTATAAATCTTTTGAAATACATCAAGTTCTTTATTATAACTAGCCGCTTATAATTCACATCGATTACCTTTTAAAACCACAAAGTATTTTCTTACCTACATAAAGTCGTTATAACAACTTCCCATAAAGCCGTTATAACACTTTATGTTTTAAGAACAATCAAACACGATTAACACGTATGCGTCTGCCGTACTACATAGTTCACACATACCATGCTAGAAGAGATAGGAAGAGGTTCACATACCTCGCGACGATTATCGACAATAAGCAAAAGCTCCAAGTACTACAACGCACTGGCCCTTTCCACTCCTCGAGTAGAATACGCTACTCTTAGTACTTTCACCTAAAAAGGTCACAAACGCGTCTATTAACTTTTAAACACGGTTCCATTTCTCTCTGGAAAATTCGGGCACCTCCCCACGCCACAGCGTAAATCTCTCCTCTATCGAGGCGGCTACAAGCCAACCAGGGGGTTTACACGCCTAACCGGACGTGTACAATTCTACTCGAATACTACACAAGTCTCATGCAATACACCCAATGTAAATACGATTCGATTTTTCTTTATTCTTGTGCTTAAGTCAAAAGACATTGCCACAAACTAGGTTCGATTCTATATATAGTATACTTCAACTATATATTCTTAACAACATGTAATTTCCAATTACAAATAGAGGACAAGATAATTACCTCGATAAGCCCATAATTATCCAAGTTAAATGTCGGTCCTTAGCAACGTTTAGCTCAACTCCGGTGCTCCATCCCGCTCCAAACAACCCTTAGAAGTTCTAACCAACTTCTACCTAAATACTTCAACCAATCAACGAAGATTTCCTTAGGGTTTCGGTTTGAGACTAAAGGGACAAAAGGTAGTATTTCCTGCTCTACGTATGAGGTATCTTTGGAATACTACAAGGTACAAGGCTAAGGTATTTTGGGCATTATAACAATACTAGGGAGTATTTCTATACCACAACAAGGGTATTATACGAAACAACTAGGCTAGTGGGGTACCAAGGCAAGGCACAAAGGGGAGTGAGGAGGCCCTCGGCAAGACTCTCAAAAGAGGGGATGAGTTGGACGAACTCAACACTAGAGGAGGAGGATGTTAGGCTTGGAAGGTTTCATTTGTGGATGAAGAGTTCATCAACATAAGGGGGTATTTATAGCAAAACCAAAGGCAACCAACGGCCAAGATCTAGCCAAGTGCAAGGCAAGTGTAAGGCAAGATCAAGCCAAGTGCACTAACCCTACTCCACAAAACATTGCACCAAACAAGCCACAAAACAAGGCCAAAACAAGGCACAAAACAAGGCACCAATAGGACACAAAACGTGAGCCAAAAGATCAAGCCAAAGCGTGAACCACTTCGTGCACTGACGCCACTGCTTCCAATGTGAGGTGACACATGTCACCTCCCGTTGGTCAAAATGTTCGCCTCTCGGAAAAATCCGCAAAATTTAAAAAGGACATAGCGAATTTTCCCTACAAGTTATGTAAAACGTTTCGTCGAAAAACGACTCTAAAGGGTGTTGTGCACAAATGTCATTCGGCCAAGCCACTAGGCGGGGTGACACGTGTCACCCTCCTATTGGCCCAAAATAAAACATCTTCCAAAATATCCACAATGGCCAAAATCTCAAAACAAAGTGGGCCCACAAAACCGTAAATTTCTCCGTGGGCCCACGTGACCATTTCCAAAAATAAAATTCCATAATTCTCTAATATTCCGAAGTCCGAATACCAAATCGGGAATCCAATTCCCATTAACGAACCTTTTTCCTTCACAAAACCGGAAACTTTTCCGTGGAAAAATCACCTCTTTCTTCCTTTCCAATCTTTTGCAGATTCTCGTGCGTGCGTCCTTACGTACATACTCGGAAATACGGGTATAACATCTGTCTTGGTGGAAAGTGGACCAGGTCTCTTCTTGAAATTTGTCGCCTCAAAATCGCCCTGAGACCACGATGTCACCGCCTCTTGGGCTGGCCTGAGTCAATCTGGTCCTCCCTCTCTCTATCCTCTATCCCCTGCGCATAGGCCTGCATCCGGGCGATGTCCATACCGGGCTGAAGAGCCACACCCAAGCATGCGGTAATCATATGACGGTCAAGCCCCATCACAAAATGATGAACCCTATCCGCCATGTCAGCTACAATAGTATGCGTATGCGGCGAGTCAAACTCCAAGCTATACTCCCTGATAGTCCTCCCGTTCAGCCTCAAGGTCAAGAATCTGTCTACCCGGGCTCTCCTCACCTCAGGAGGCAAAAAGTGAACCATGAAGGCCTCTGTAAACTCCTCCCAAACATCTGGAAGAGCATCATCACCTCTCGAAAGCAACCACGACTCAAACCAGTTCAACGCAATATCGCGCAACCGGTAGGAGGCTAGCGTAACAGACTCTGTCTCTGAAGCCCTAAGAACCTGCAGGGTCCGCTGTAGCTGCCGAATGAACTCCTGCGGATCCTCCTCAGACCTCGAACCGTAAAACTCAGGTGGATGACAACCCGTAAAATCCCTAATCCATAAACCCATCCCTGGGTGGGCTGCTCACTGTCGCGTTGCCGGCTACTATCTTGGTCAATAACCGGATCTGCTCCCGTAGTCTCTATACTCGGCCACCGTGCGGGCTCGAGGCTCGTATCGGAACCTCTGGAGCTCCGCCGCTCTCTCCTCTAATCTTGTCGGCGTGGTGAACTCGCCGACCGCTACTACCTCGTGCATAATCGTGCTGAGTCCGTGTAACTCTCTGAGTACCGCTAGCAGCTCCTGCTGCTGCCTTGCCCTTCTGGGCCCTGGTCGCCTTCCGTGGAGGCATAACTGTTTCATGAGAAGAGGTCAGAGAGGATTCAACCTAATAAGACAGCTCTACTGCACGATCTCAGAGAGAGAAGAATGGAAACCAATCTGAAATGTCCTGCAGCCTCCTGATTATAGATGTGGTGCACAACACACCGATAATCAAGACTCTACTAGACACGGTCTGTAGACACTTTCCGAGGACTAACTGCTCTGATACCACTTTTGTCACGACCCGACCCCGGGTCACGACAGGTGCCCTACCTGGGCACCCTGTTAGGGTATACATCAGATAATAGCAGCGGAACATAAACAACATAACCCATGTGTAAACAATAAAACATCACAGGCTAGCCGATAAGGCCGCCTTCCATAATATAATATAATCAAAAGTACAATCATGCAACATCGATTCTTACAGTGACCACCTATGTGAATACAGACCTCTAGGAATAATAACTGTGGCGGGACAGGGCCCCGCCGTACCCCTGAATGTACATAAATCTACAACACCAGGGAAAATACTGTACCAAAAGAGACAAGCCTCCGGATAAATAGAGCTTCTGACGTCTGATAAGTGATCCTAAGAATGAGGATCCACCACCTGCTTACCCTTTCCTGCGGCATGAACGCAGCCCCCGAGGAAGGGGGTCAGTACACAATATGTACTAAGTATGTAAAACTGAAAAGTACTGTAATTACAACATAAGTTTAAAACAAAGCCGGAGACATGGATGATAACAAAATTACAGTACACAGTGTCTTACTAACAATGAGAGTAAGTCAAGGGAATACGTACAACATCATAATAGGAGACTCCCGATCATATCATGGGTAGCGAACCCATAGAAGCAGGTGGTATAACGTCTTGGGGTTTTTACCCCTCATTTATACTCTTACCCTGAAGCAGGTGGTATAACGTCTTGGGGTTCTTCCCCTCATTTATACTCTTACCCTGAAGATGGTAATAAATCAGGTGGTATAATGTCTTGGGGCGTACCCCTCACTTATACTCTTATCCTGGAGAAGGTGGTATAGCTTCTTGGGGTGCCCCGCCACTTATACTCTTACCCTATCTCAAACCGGCCGTCATACAATGAATAAGCAAGTTAGAACTCCCCCTAACTTCTTATTAGTATTTTTCATCTACACTCTCATTTTAGTACACTTAAGGCACTAATATGTTATAATAAAACCGGGAGTTTAACCCAAAGTACTACGTACTTCTACCCTTTTGAAAATGACTCATTTTCATATCAAACTTCAAGATACTATAAACCGTAGTATCAAGTCAAAATTTCTTTTCAAGACAAGTCACAATACCTTTAGAAATAAAGTTAGGTCATTTATCTTTCCATAAAGCAAATATAACCAACTCCCCATAAAGTCGTTACATTCGCTTTATGCCTTAGTCATAAACAATTTCCTATCCAGGACTTATACGTTAAGGCGAAACAAGTATCACATACTTTAAAACTCTTCAAGTCCCTTAACTTTAATAAAACATTAGACATCCTTAATACTTTCAAAGAAGTGAGTTAATCTACTACTCACCCTTGGCTATTCATAAAACTAGTAAAGGATATCAAGGTCTTGTCGTCTCTCGTACCATATCGCATAACTAGTCATGCTCAAAAGATAGGAAAAGTTCTACATACCTCGCCGGGTCAAACCACTTGCCAAGTACAAAGTCCCGCCCGTAGTATGTCAACCTATAATATTCACAATACGTCTATTAAAGCCTTTTTTCAAACGTAGAATGTTATAAGTGTAAAGTCTCTAAATTCTTCGGAAAATTGGACAGCACCTCCTTTGTTTCTACTTACTTTGCCACCTTTTTCAAGGCCGAATACAATAACCAAACACGCCACATTTAAGGCACAATCAAAGCAATTAATCAATAGGGGATTACACGCCTACTAGACGTGTAAAATTCCACCCCATAAACGATAACAAACTAATACAACTACTAGTCCAATTTCGGCCATAATGAATACAACAATACCAATTCTTATCCAATTTCCATTTCAAACCAAATTGGTAGCATGACATGATATCAAGTCGCATTTGATTATAATTACTATAATCTTCAAGTAAGTAACATGCGACGATTCCTAATAAACGACCAATTAGTAATCCAATCTTCAAGTGGCTTGTATAACATTTCGGATTCTAAGGCTACAAGCAATCCATAATACTTATCCATCCCATAAACATGAGTCCCGTAGTCAAAATCAACTATACAAGCATTATTATTAATTTCCAAGAGAAAAGAGAATCTTTTACCTTTTAGATTTTGCCTTCCAAAGCCCTTTTTCTTCAATCCCTTTTTCCGTCAAACTCGACCTCGTGAGTTTCCCACAAGTCTATCAACACTTTGCCTTCTTGCCGCCGCTCCCACAATACCCTCTAGGTCAAGCTTTCTTCAAAACCTTGAGAGAAGAGAGAGAGAAGCTCATAAGAGTTCTTAAGGTGAAATGACCAAGTCTTTCAAGACTTGGTCCTAAAATAGGGCCCTTTTCTTGGTCAACAAGATGGGAGGGACACTTGTCACCCTCCCAAAGGCCCTTTTCGAAAATATCCCCTGATTGTAGCACTTTCCGCAGAAAAAAATCCCGCCTTGGCGCCACGGCGCCGAAACCTCAGAGGATTTTCAGGATTTATGGCGCTGCGGCCCTGCCGACGGCGCCGCGGCGCTTAGACGCCTGCTTCGAAAATCCTTCCTCTGCGCCTGTCCGCTGAACTTCCAACGCCCATACCTCTCCGCTCCGATGTCCCATCGACGAGCGGTTTGTTGCGTTGGAACTAGACTCATCCAACTTTATACTAGGCTTGCTAAAGCATCCCTCAATTCTTAAAACTGGGGTACAACACTCCAAAGTAGGCTCGAAATCCGTTCGACACATGTTTGTCAACTTATCTTAAATCTGAATTTACGGGGTGTAACATTCTTCCCCCCTTAGAAACATTCGTCCCCGAATGTTCTTTCGGAGTCAAACTTAAAATTAGCGACACCGTTTCCTTTCACAACCTCGACATACCAATAATGCCACACATGGCCACATAAATGCATTTACACAAAACAGATGCTTCAATTAGACCTTGACAAGTAAGGGAAAAGAATTTACCTGAAGGTGTAGGGAATAAGTGAGGATACTTCCTCAACATGTCCTCTTCCGCTTCCCAAGTCACCTCCTCTTGGTTATCATTCCTCCACAAGACTTTGACGGAAGCCACATCCTTGGTCCGCAGCCGCCTGACCTGGCGATCGAGTATCTCTATGGGACTCTCCTCATACGATAACCCCTCTGTCACCTGGACCTCACTAGTAGGGAAAACTCTCGCTGGATCACCGATACACTTCCGAAACATAGAAACATGGAAGACCGGATGTACCGCCTCTAACTCTGATGGCAGGTCCAACTCGTAGGCAACCTTTCCCACTCTACGGACGATCTGGTAGGGCTCAATGTACCTTGGGCTGAGTTTCCCCTTCTTACCGAATCTCATCACACCCTTCATGGGTGACACCTTCAAGAAGACCCAATCGTCTACCTGAAACTCCAAATGCCGACGCCGATTATCCGCGTATGACTTGCCGACTGGGCTGCTAACGATCTCTCTGGATAAGCTTCACCTTATCCACGACTGCTGTACCAAGTCCGCCAAATCGCACCTCGCCCACGTCGAACCAACCAATCGGCGATCTACATTTCCGCCCATATAAAGCCTTGTATGGCGCCATCTGTATACTGGAATGGTAGCTGTTGTTATAAGCAAACTCCACGAGAGGCAAATGATCCTCCCAGCTACCCCTGAAATCAATCACGCAGCTCGCGGATATCCTCGAGTGTATCGGATAGTACGCTCTGCTGCCGTCGGTATGAGGATGAAATCTGTCTTGAGACTCACCTGTGTCCCTAAACCCTTCTGGAAGGACCTCCAGAAGTTAGCCGTAAACTGGGCTCCCCTATCAGATATAATCGACACAGGGACACCGTGCAGCCTCACAATCTTCCTGATGTATAATCTGGCATAGTCCTCAGCCGAAAACGTCGTCCTGACTGGAAGGAAATGGGCTGATTTCGTCAGCCTGTCAACAATAACCCAAATGGAGTCGTACTTCCTCTGAGTACGAGGTAACCCTGTAACAAAGTCCATGTTGATCACCTCCCACTTTCAAGTCGGAATCTCAATAGGCGCAATAATCCATTGGGCCTCGGTGCTCGACCTGAACCTTGGCAATTTGGACATTTGTGCGACAAAACGCCACGCCCTCTTGTGCCATCCCATCAATACAAACATCTGAGGTCATGGTACATCTTGGTCGACCCCGAATGAATAGAATAACGAGCACTGTGTGCCTCCCCCAGAATCTGCCGACGAAGTCCTGACACATCGGGAACACACAACCGACCCTCAAATCTCAGCACCCCATCAGGCGCTACCTCGAATAGACTCTTCTTCTCCCGAAGATCTGCATCACGATACCGTACCAACACTGGGTCCTCAAACTGTCGCCTCTTCGCCTCATCAACGATGGAAGACCCGACAACCTCACGAACCCGTACCCCACTATCGTCGGTATCGATCAATCGAACCCCAAGGCTTGCTAACTGGTGGATCTGACGGACCATGTCCTGTCTCTCTGGCTGTACCTCTGACAGGCTCCCCATCGATCTACGACTCAAGGCATCAGCAACTACGCTGGCTTTCCACGGATGGTATAGAATATCAACATCATAGTCTTTCAGCAACTCTAACCACCATCTCTGTCTCAAGTTCAGTTCCCTCTGCCTGAAGATATACTGGAGGCTCTTGTGGTCTGTATAAATATCCACATGAACCCCATACAAATAATGCCTCCAAATCTTCAAGGCATGAATAACTGCGACCAACTCTAAGTCATGGGTAGGGTAATTCCTCTCATGCTTCCAGAATCGCTTCGAAGCATAGGCTATAACCTTGCCGTCTTTGCATCAAAACACACCTAGCCCGATGCCGAGGCATCACAATAGATCACGTGCGTCTAACCCGCCGGGAAGAGTAAAAAGCGGGGTTGTAGTCAACCTCTCTTTCAAAGAATCGAAACCACGCCGCATGACCTCATCGGCTGGAACTTGCGCCACGAGTCGACTAGTCAGCGGTCTTTGAAATCGAAGCATCTTGCTCACAAACCTACGATAATACCTCGCCACCACAAGCTGCGCACCCGGTCGGAGTAGTAGGTCTCGGCCAAGACTTGGTATCTCAATCTTTGCCGTATCACGCGAACACCATCACCCCAATAATATGCCCGGGAATGCCATCGAGGCCAACCAAACTCACACTTGGAGAACTTGGCGAATAGCTGCCGCTCGGAGGACCCAATCTGATCGCTCAGTGATCTGCGTGCTCTCTGCTCTGTCAGCGAATAAACCAGATGTCATCAATGAATACTATCACAAATGTATCCAAAATGGCTTGAACACGGTTCATCAAATCCATAAATACCACGGGCGTTGGTCAAACCGAAAGACATAACCCTAAACTCATAGTGCCCATACCGGGTCCTGAATGCAGTCTTTGGGATGTCTGCCTCTCGAACTCGAACCTGATGATAACCAGACCGCAGGTCTATCTTTGAAAAACACCTCGCACCCTGCAGCTGGTCAAACAAATCATCAATCCGGGGGAGGGGGTACCTATTCTTGATGGTTACCTATTAATCACCCTGTAATCAACATACTGTGACGTCCCATCCTTCTTCTTCACGAACAAGGCCGGCGCTCCCGGGGAGATACACTAGGCACGATAAAGCCTTTCTCCGGCCAAATCTTTCACTGGTCCTTGACTCCTCAACTCGGCGGGTGCCATCTGTATGGCGGAATGGAAATAGGTCGAGTGTCCGCAACGTGTCAATACAAAACTCAATCTCCTCTCGGGAGGATACGGAAGATCATGCGGGAACACATCCGAAACTCCTAACCACCGTTTGATCAAGAACCGGCACCTCGACCTCTGTATCAAATACCCGAACGGATGATAAATGTACCGCTACGCACCATCTTCCTAGCCTTGAGGTAAAAATAAACCTACCCCTCGGCGATTGTGTTGCCGCTTCCACTCGATAAGCGGCTCGCCAGAAAGCGGAACCGAACCAACTGTCCCTACGATCAACGTTGGCATAATAAAGCCAACCGATCCATACCCATAATGACATCAAAATCGTCATCTCGGCTCTATCAAGTCTGCGGTCCGGCGTAAATATAAACCGGACAACCTCTGACACCCGCCGCTAACACCGAATCTCCCATAGGCGTAGCTACCTCAAAGGCTCTATCGACTCGGCTCTATCTCGATTCTACCCGCATAAGAGGGGACACATAGGACAAGGTAGAACACGGATCTATCAAAGCATAAACGTCCGCGATGAAATCAATAATGTACACAGTGGCGGCGTCGGAAGCCTCACGATCTGGCGGTGGCTAATGAATATATGCGGTTACGTGGACGCTAATCTGAGCCACCACCACGACCTATACCGCGGCTGCCGATCGTGAGTACCACCGCCTCGGGCGCATAACCTGAAGGAGAATTAGACCCAAGACGGATCATGTCGGCTGCACTGTACCACCCATGTCGCCTCTGGACGGACAATCTCTCCTCAAATGGCCCTGCTGGCCACAAGAGTAACAAGCTCCGGCTCTGCGACACTCATACTGGTGAAACCTACGCATCGAGCACACTGAGGTGTGGGTGGTCCCGGTCGGTGACGGTTCCTGCCTCCCTGAAATCCCGTAGTCCCGGAGCCCTGACCTGCTCCTGACTGACCTGGCTGATCGGACCTCTTGCCAGAAAACCGTGAAGGAGCACTCTGTGCTGGCTGGACAGTGGACCTGGTCTGCTCTTGAAAGGTCGCCTCAAAAGCGCCCTGAGACCACGATGTCACGGCCTCTTGGGTGGCTCGAGTCAATCTGGTCCTCCCTCTCTCTATCCTCTATCCCCTGCGCATAGGCCTGCATCCGGGCGATGTCCATACCGGTGAAGAGCCACACTGACATGCGGTAATCATATGACGGTCAAGCCCCATCACAAAATGATGAACCCTATCTGCCATGTCAGCTACAATAGTATGCGCATGTCTATCCAAGGAGTCAAACTCCAAGCTATACTCCCTGATAGTCCTCCGGTTCTGCCTCAAGGTCAAGAATCTGTCTACCCGGGCTCTTCTCACCTCAGGAGGCAAAAAGTGAACCATGAAGACCTCTGTAAACTCCTCCCAAACATCTGGAAGAGCATCATCACCTCTCGAAAGCAACCACGACTCAAACCAGTTCAACGCAATATCGCGCAACCGGTAGGAGGCTAGCGTAACAGACTCTGTCTCTGAAGCCCTAAGAACTGCGCAGGTCGTGTAGGCTGCCGAATGAACTCTGCGGATCCTCGCCGGACCTCGACCGTAAAACTCGGGTGGATGACAACCCGGAAAATCCCTAATCCATGGCGCCGGCCCTAGGGTGGGCTGCCTGCTCCTGTCGGCGCTGCCCGGCTACTATACTGGTCAATAACCGGATCTGCTCCCCGTAGTCTCTATACTCAGCACCCGGCTGCGGAACTGGAGGCTCTGGTACCGGAACCTCTGGAGCTACTGTCGCTCTCGGCTCCTCTAATACTGTCGGCGTGGCTGAACTCGCCGACCCGCCTACTACCTCAGGCATAGTCTGTGCCTGAGTCCGTGTAACTCTCTGAGTACCGCTAGCAGCTCCTGCTGCTGCCTTGCCCTTCTGGGCCCTGGTCGCCTTCCGTGGAGGCATAACTGTTTCATGAGAAGAGGTCAGAGAGGATTCAACCTAATAAGACAGCTCTTGCGATCTCGAGAGAGAAGAATGGAAACCAATCCTAAATGTCCTGCGACCTCACGATTATAGATGTGGTGCACAACACACCGATAATCAAGACTCTACTAGACACGATGCGTAGACACCTTCCGAGGACTAAGCGCTCGATACCACTTTTGTCACGACCCGACCGGTCACGGTATGCCCTACCAGGCACCTGTTAGGAAATATCTTGTCACGACCGATCCGGGCCGTGGTGGTGCCTTACCCCGGGCACCCTAGTGATACAACATCAGAGAAAACCAGCGGAAATAAAAACTTAAACATGAACATGAGACAAGATAATGAAACAGGCCAACCAAACGGTTACCTTCCAATAAAATATATATAAACAACTCTTTTTAAAACGAACAGTTTAATCCTTTTTACAAAACCACCTTGCGCGTGCTCTGCACCTCTGAGTTTATCTGACAACTATGACGGACGGGGCCCGTACCCACAGAATGTACAAGCACCTACAGACTCAGGGTAACATCCCAACAGATAAGCCACCGAAGGAATGGAGCTTCCCAAAACGCTGAAATGAGATCCTAAACGCGGGGATCGACAGCCGATGTACTCCTACCTGCGGCATGAACGCGGCCGAAGAGGTCGATCTGGCAGTACCAAGTATGTGAAGCGTAAAATCAGTAAATGAAATCATAATTGTCTATAAAAGCGAGACGGTATGATAACCAAACTACACTACACACACATATGATTATATCAATTCGGTCTCACGCCCAACATCAATCACGCGTGGAGTACCTTCGCCATGTGGCGATCTATGATATGATAACAACAAGACAGCAATCCAAATGGGAGCATACCCGTGCGCTACGCATCGTGTCAGTATGTCCAAAGCGAAAAAAAAAGAAAACAATAAAAAAAGAAACATACCCGTGCGCTACGAATCGTGTCGGCGTGTCCAAGGAAACAATAAGACGGCATTCCAAATGGAAGCATGCGTGCGCTACGCATCGTGTCGATATGTCAAAGGAAACAATAAGACAACAAGGCGGTAATCAAAGTGGAAGCATGCGTGCGCTACGCGTCGTGTCGATATGTCCAAAGCGATTAACAAAAGTAACACTATCAGCGAGCGTGCAGTGGAATTTATCGTCCATCCGGTCACGTCCAAGTAAGTTCTCAACAAGTCAACCGATCCTCCATCGAGAGACGCGGTAGTATAGAAACACAATTCTTGCACAACAAAGGCTATCACAACAAGCATAGGCAAGTTTCACAACTCGAAGTACTTCCATTTTATGCCCAAGTTCCGTTTTTAACCCTAAAGTACTACGTACGTTAAATTCCTTTTAAAGAGATTTATTCCTTTTATAAAAGTCACCCGATACCCGTAGTATAAAAATAGAGTGACTTATATCTTTTAAGTAAACCAAAACAACTTCCATACTTTCTTTTTTTTAAAGTCAAGTTACCACGTTAAAACCAATGATAAAACCTTTCTTTTGTTTTCATAAGGTCGTTATAACCAACATCCCATAAAGCTGTTATAACACCTTATGCTTTAAACCATTTTAAGACAACACAATGCCTTTCTTTTCCCTAAGGTTCCAGTTTGCCTAATTTTAATTACGCAAGTCTCTTTTTGAAAAGTTTCATAGTTCAATGTCTTAATCTCTTTTAAAACAATTGAGTAACATATGCCATGGCGAGTAGGTTATTCTTGTTCATAATCAATCTTATTAAGCGACCATGATCTAGAAAATGTAATATCATTTTGTCTCATCTTAGCTTCTATGCAGATGGAGGTTTCTCTTGGTTTTAATAATACTTAATTATTCAATACATTTTCCTTTATTAACGCCGCAGTTGATTTGTCGATACATTCGATTTCCAAATCAAGTAAAACATTATTCCTTCCAAAACCAAGTACTCATTACTCACGAATGAGGTTTCACACAAACATCCATATTAAGTCAAGTCTCTTATCCTTTAAGAATAAGTCTCTTAACTTCTAAACCATTAAACCATTCTTTTTATCTCTCTTGGCGTTACACCTAACTTCTCATAAAAAGGTATAACTCTTATGTTTTCAAACCAAGTACACACTTCTTTCAAAAAGGTTTCTTAATCTTTTAGAATACTCGAGGATTCTTTTACATCCGATCGGTTATAAGTCAAATCGGTTATCTTTTAAAAACCACAAAGCATTTCTCATTTACATAGAGTCATTATAACTAACTTCCCATAAAGCCGTTATAACACTTTATGTTTAAAGACAATCAAATACATTTAACACGTATGCGTCTACCGTACTACATAGTTATACACATATCATGCTAGAACAGATAGGAAGAGGTTCACATACCTCGCGACGAGTATCGACTAATAGCAAAACGCTCAGTACCTCAAACCGTCGCTACACTCTCGGTCAGGATCACTCCACACGTAGTACTACAACCTATAGAGGCCACAAAGCGCCTATTAATATCTTTAGATCTCAATGTAGAATATTCTACGAAAATTCGCGACACTCCTCCCCCACAACGTAAATCTCTCCTCTATCGGTACTACCAAGCCAACCGAGGGGTTAACACGCCTAACCGGCGTACAATTCTACTCACGGTAATACTACAAGCTTCACTGATACCCTATGTAATTACGATTCGATTCACTTCTTAAAATTCAGGCTTAAGTCGCGAGACATTGCCGTAAGTATTATCGAGCTTAAGTCAAAAGACATTGCGCACAATTATAATGTTACGTACTATATATAGTATACATCAACTATATATTCCTACAACATGTAATTTCCAATTACAATAGAAGGTCAAGAGTGTTTACCTCGATAAGCCCAAAATTATCCGAGTTTATATGTCGATCTGAGCAAGGTTTAGCTCTACTCCGTGCGCTCTAACCCGCTGCATCCAACCCTTAGTAGTTCTAACCAACTTCGACTTATAACTTCAACTACGGGTGACGATTTACTTAGGGGTTCGGTTTTGTGGTGAGGAAGTATAATGGTATTTTACTGGCTTGTATAAGTGTAACCTTGGGAATACTACAAGGTATTTGGGCGAGGTATTTGGACATAACAACAATACTAGGAGAGTATTTCTATACCACAACAGGGTATTTATACGAGACAACTAGGCTAGGGGGTATGTACCACGGCCACGCCTCTCCCCCGGGGGCGGGGGTAGGTTGCGGCCAAGGGGCCTTCACGCGGGGGAGGGGTGTGTGGCGGACGAGATCACAAGAGGGAGAGGGAGGGTTTGAGACTTAGAAAGATTGCTCAATTTTTGGATGAAGAATGTCTTCAACTAGAGGGGTATTTATAGGTCAAGTGAAAGCCAACCAATGGCGAGATGAAGACAAGTGTGGTGCAAGTGTAGGGCTAGATTTCAACCATGTGGACCTTATCCATCTACCACACCAACTTGCACAAATATCCTACCTAACCCAAGGCACAAAAACGTGCCTTTGCTTGCCTTGCCGTCCACTTCTCGCGTCGATGTGAGGTGACACATGTCACCTCCCGTTGGTCCAAAATGTTTCGTCTCTCGGAAAAATCCATAAAAATTATAAATGACATAGCGAATTTTCCTTCAAAGTGGAAAGCGTTTAGTCGAAAACGACTCCTTTTGGTAGCTATGCACAAATTCGAACCTATGCCTACTTTAAGGCTCAAATTGTATCGTCGCCTCACGTATATACTCTGGAAATCTGGTATAACATTCTCCTCTCCCGAAACATTCGTCCGAATGTTCCTTCTCAACAGATAACGAAGTTCTTCTAACAAGTTGCCAACGCCACACCGCCACGAAATATCACACGCGTTTTCTTCCTTACTCGTCGTGCCGCTTCTCGGACACTTGAACTCCTCTAGCATCGTACCACACTTCAGTCATCGCTTTCCCAAAACTTTGGAGTCACCACCTCCAAACTTGGTCATCTTACTAGCTTCAATCTCCCTTAAGGCCATTCCCGGCCTTCACGATCCGCCTCTGGTCGAACATATCCACGAACTCATACGATGGTTATCTAATCATGGGCCTAGCACCCTCGTGACCCTACCACCTGGCGGGACCACCCAGGTGACCACTTTGAAGCCGGCGCGGGTTGGCCTCAACATGGCCCAACCCGACCCACTTACGCATCAAGCTCTTGTTCCGATCCGAACAATCTTACTATCTACAGTCATGAAAGCTACCACTTCCATTACACACTACCGGGGACTTTATCACAAAACGTTCTAGGCATAAAAATGCACTCCGACAAGGATCACTTGCAAAATCGGTACTCAAGACGGCGCTTACATCTAAGGTCTCAACTGTAATATTCTAAGGTTCATCATTTTCTCACCCTCAAGCTTACCCTTCTCACAACCAGGTTCTACATCACGTTTTAGCAGAACGCTATCCGAACATAACACTAAACACATCATCACATCATCAATACATACAAAACTCTAGAGGTTAAGGATATACGAAAATAGGCGGTTCGGAGGACCGCTAAAAGCGAACTTCCACCGCGACCTCTGGTGGCCGCCGGTGTATGAACATCCTGCTGACTATGGAAGGTGAAGAACCATGGCCCGATCCGTAGTGCATGCTATCTACCAGCTACCCACGGTGGACAATTTCTCCCAAAATGGCCTGCTGTCGCATGTAAAACAAACTCCCGGACTAGCACGACATTCCCATCGTGGAGTCTACCACGGCCGGTCACAACGAGGTATGGGTGGCTTGGTGGTTAACACCGCTCTCGAAAATCGAACCCTTGGAGCCACGACTGCTCCCGAAAACTCGGGCGCTCAAGATTGTGAGGACCACTCTGCATCTGGCGGAGGCACATAACTAGTCTGGCTGAGGCGGTGCCTCGAAAATCACCAAAGGACCTGCGATTCGGCCGCACCTGCGACTTTGGTCATTCGTCGATTTCTCGCTCCTCACCTCCAGTGCATAAGCTGCGTGCGGGCAATGTCCATGCCGGTGAAGAGCTACACCGAACAACTCTCTGCTAGGTAATCATCGAGCCACCTGTAACATATCGGTGCACTCGATCCTCCATACTAGCTACTAATGCGGGGACGTCTGGGCAATGAGTCGAACTCACATTGTACTCCCGAACCGTGCGCGGATTACGCGCAACACCAAAAATCTGTCGGCGAGCCCTCTCATCTGTGGAGGCAAGAAATGTGCAAGAAAGGCCTCGAGAACTCGTCCCATAAAGGGAAGTGCATGCTCTCCCGGGACAACTCGCGAATCAAACGATCATTGCGGTATCACGCGGCCGATGCGAACCTAGGACCACCGACTCGGTCTCCGATGCCTTGATCACTCTCATGATCGCTGCAGCTGCCGGATGAACTCCTGCGGATCATCCTCGTGCCTCGACCCATAAAACTCGCGGGTTACACCTCGTAAAATCCCGTAATCTCAAGCTATGCGCTCGGGGTGAACTACGGGTGCTCACTGGGGCCAGGCTGCTGCGTCGGCTTATCCTCAAGTCAGCCCCTGACCACGGCCATTAATCGGGCCATCTCGCGTAACCCATCTCATACGCGGCTGTAGGGTGGAGGCTCGTGTCTTGTGGTCTGTAGAGGCTGCCATTTCTCTACTCGTATCTTCCTCTGCCTTGCCGCCACGGGCGGGTTGCCTTGCGCGAGGCATAAGCGGTAAAGGAAAGAATACGTCGGAGGGTTCAACTCATCACACACTCTAAGGCACGATCTCGTAATGAGAAGAATGAAACCAATCCTAAATGTCCTATAGCCTCACGATTATAGATGTGGTGCACAACACACCGATAATCAAGACTACTGAACACGGTGCGTAGACACTTTCCGAGGACTAAGCGCTCACGATACCACTTTGTCACGACCCGATCCGGGCGTGATCGTGCTACCGGGCACCCTAGTGATACAACATCGAGAAAACCAATGAAATAAAAACTTAAACATGAACATGAGACAAGATAATGAAACAGGCCAACCAAACGGTTACCTTCCAATAAAATATATATAAACAACACTTTTTAAAACTAACAGTTTAATCATTATTACAAAACCACCTTGCGATT
This sequence comes from Przewalskia tangutica, assembly GCA_029844215.1. NCBI lineage: Eukaryota > Viridiplantae > Streptophyta > Magnoliopsida > Solanales > Solanaceae > Przewalskia > Przewalskia tangutica. The sequence goes on from CM056726.1 coordinate 103,194,499, forward strand.
ACTCTGCACCTCTAAGAGTTTATCTAACAACTATGACGGACGGGGCCCCGCCATACCCAGAATGTACAAGAACCTCTGCACTCGAGGGTAACATACCAGCAGATAAGCCTCCGAAGGAACGGAGCTTCCCACCACGCTGAAATGAGATCCTAAACGCGGGGATCGACAGCCGATGTACTCCTACCTGCGGCATGAATGCAGCCCCCCGAAGGAGGTCAGTACAACAGGTACCAAGTATGTGAAAGCGTAAAATCGTAAATGAAATCATAATAGTCTATAAAAGCGAGAGCGGTATGATAACCAAACTACACTACACACATACGATTATATCAATTCGTGGTCTCACGCCACAACATCAATCCCGCCCGTGAGTACCTTCCTCACGGCGATGCATGATATGATAACAACAAGACAATCCAAATGGGAGCATACGTGCGCTACGCGTCGTGTCGGTATGTCCAAAGGAACAAATAAGACAACATTCCACATGGAAGCATACCCGTGCGCTACGCTTCGTGTCAGCATGTCCAATGGGATACAATAAGACTGCATTCCAAATGGAAGCATACCCGTGCGCTACACATCGTGTCAGTATGTCCAAAGGGAGCAAATAAGACAACATTCCAAATGGACGCATACCCGTGCGCTACGCATCGTGTCAGTATGTCCAAAGGGAAACAATAAGACAACAAGACGGTAATCAAAGTGGAAGCATACGCAGCGCTACGCGTCGTGTCGGATATGTCCAAAGCGATTAACAAAAGTAACACTATCAGCGAACGTGCGTGGAATTTATCCGCCACCGCGGTCACGTCAAGTAAGTTCTCAACAAGTCAACCGATCCTCCATCGAGAGCGGTAGTATAGAAACACAATTCTTGCACAACAAAGGCTATCACAACAAGCATAGGCAAGTTTCACAACTCAAGTACTTCCATTTTATGCCCAAGTTCGGTTTTTAACCTAAAGTACTACGTCGTTAAATTCCTTTTAAAGAGATTTATTCCTTTTATAAAAGTCACCCGATACGTAGTATAAAAATAGAGTGACTTATATCTTTTAAGTAAACCAAAACAACTTCCATACTTTCTTTTTTAAAGTCAAGTTACGTTAAAACCAATGATAAAACCTTTCTTTTGTTTTCATAAGGTCGTTATAACCAACTTCCCATAAAGTCGTTATAACACCTTATGCTTTAAACCATTTTAAGACAACACAATGCCTTTCTTTTCCTAAGGTTCCGGTTTGCCTAATTTTAATTACATGAGTCTCTTTTTGAAAAGTTTCATAGTTCAATGTCTTAATCTCTTTTAAAACAATTGAGTAACATATGCCATGCGAGTAGGTTATTCTTGTTCATAATCAATCTTATTAAGCGACCATGATCTAGAAAATGTAATATCATTTTGTCTCATCTTAGCTTCTATGCAGATGGAGGTTTCTACGGTTTTAATAATACTTAATTATTCAATACATTTCCTTTATTAACGCGGTGGTTTGTCGATACACATTCGATTTCCAAATCAAGAAACATTATTCCTTCCAAAACCAAGTACTCATTACTCACGAATGAGGTTTCACACAAACATCCATATTAAGTCAAGTCTCTTATCCTTTAAGAATAAGTCTCTTAACTTCTAAACCATTAAACCATTCTTTTATCTCTCTTAGGCGTTACACCTAACTTCTCATAAAGTGGTATAACTCTTATGTTTTCAAACCAAGTACACACTTCTTTCAAAAGGTTTCTTAATCTTTTAGAATACTCCAAGGTTCTTTTACATCCGATCGGTTATAAGTCAAATCGCTTATCTTTTAAAAACCACAAAGCATTTCTCATTTACATAAGTCATTATAACTGACTTCGCATAAAGCCGTTATAACACTTTATGTTTAAAGACAATCAAATACATTTAACACGTATGCGTCTCACTACATAGTTATACACATATCATGCTAGAACAGATAGGAAGAGGTTCACATACCTCGCGGCAGTATCGACTAATAGCAAAACGCTCCACGTACCTCAAACCGTCTGCAACACTCTCAGTCAATCAGATCACTCCACACGTAGTACTACAACCTATAGAGGCCACAACGCGCCTATTAATATCTTGAGATCTCAATGTAGAATATTCTACGAAAATTGGCGGACCTCCCCGCAGCGTAAATCTCCTCTCTATCGGTAGCTACCAAGCCAACCGACGGGGTTATCACGTCTAACCTGACGCGTACACGTCTACTCACAGTAATACTACACAAGCCTACTGTAATAAAGTCCTATGTATTTACTGTTCAGTTGACTTCTTAAAATTCAGTCTTAAGTCGCACGACATTGCCGTAAGTATTATCGAGCTTAAGTCAAAAGACATTTGCGCACAATTATAATGTTACGTACTATATATAGTATACATCAACTATATATTCCTACAACATGTAATTTCCAATTACAATAGAAGGTCAAGAGTGTTTACCTCGATAAGCCCAAAATTATCCGAGTTTATATGTCGATCTGAGCAAGGTTTAGCTCTACTCGTGCGCTCTAACCCGCTCCAACCAACCCTTAAGTTCTAACCAACTTCTACTTATAACTTCAACTACGGGTGAAGATTTACTTAGGGTTTCGTTTTTGTGTAGTGAGGAAGTATAATGGTATTTTCTGGGCTTGTATAAGTGTAACCTTGGGAATACTACAAGGTATTTGGGCCAAGGTATTTGGACATAACAACAATACTAGGAGAGTATTTCTATACCACAACAAGGGTATTTATACGAGACAACTAGGCTAGGGGGGGGGGTGTACCCCACGGCCAAGCCTCTACAAAGGGGGAGGGGGTAGGTTTCGGCCAAGGGGCCTTCAAGAGGGGGAGGGGTGTGTGGCGGACGAGATCACAAGAGGGAGAGGGAGGGTTTGAGACTTAGAAAGATTGCTCAATTTTTGGATGAAGAATGTCTTCAACTAGAGGGGTATTTATAGGTCAAGTGAAAGCCAACCAATGGCCAAGATGAAGACAAGTGTGGTGCAAGTGTAGGGCTAGATTTGAACCATGTGGACCTTATCCATCTACCACACCAACTTGCACAAATATCCTACCTAACCCAAGGCACAAAAAACGTGCCTTTGCTTGCCTTTGCCGTCCACTTCTCACGTCGATGTGAGGTGACACATGTCACCCTCCCGTTGGTCCAAAATGTTTCGTCTCTCGGAAAAATCCGCAAAATTATAAATGACATAGCCGAATTTTCCTTCGAAGTCAGTGGAAACGTTTCGTCGAAAAACGACTCCTTTTGGTAGCTATGCACAAATTCGAACCTATGCCTACTTTAAGGCTCAAATTGTATACGTACGCCCTCACGTATATACTCTGGAAATACGGGGTATAACATATACATCAGAGAATAGCAGCGAAACATACACAACATAACCCATGTGTAAACAATAAAACATCACAGGCTAGCCGATAAGGCCGCCTTCCATAATATAATATAATCAAAAGTACAACTGTACAACATCGCTTCTTACCACCTATGTGAATACAGACCTCTAGGAATAATAACTGTGGCGGGACAGGGCCCCGCCGTACCCCTGAATGTACATAAATATACAACACCAGGGAAAAGACTGTACCAAAAGAGACAAGCCTCCGGATAAATGGAGCTTCTGACGTCTGATAAGTGATCCTAAGAATGAGGATCCACCACCTGCTTACCCTTTCCTGCGGCATGAACGCAGCCCCCGAGGAAGGGGGTCAGTACACAATATGTACTAAGTATGTAAAACTGAAAAGTACTGTAATTACAACATAAGTTTAAAACAAAGCCGGAGACATGGATAATAACAAAATTACAGTACACAGTGCCTTACTAACAATGAGAGTAAGTCAAGGGAATACGTACAACATCATAATAGGAGACTCCCGATCATATCATGGGTAGCGAACCCATAGAAGCAGGTGGTATAACGTCTTGGGGTTTTTACCCCTCATTTATACTCTTACCCTGAAGCAGGTGGTATAACGTCTTGGGGTTCTTCCCCTCATTTATACTCTTACCCTGAAGATGGTAATAAAGCAGGTGGTATAATGTCTTGGGGCGTACCCCTCACTTATACTCTTATCCTGGAGAAGGTGGTATAGCGTCTTGGGGGTCTGCCCCTCACTTATACTCTTACCCTATCTCAAACCGGCCGTCATACAATGAATAAGCAAGTTAGAACTCCCCCTAACTTCTTATTAGTCTTTTTCATCTACACTCTCATTTTAGTACACTTAAGGCACTAATATGTTATAATAAAACCGGGAGTTTAACCCAAAGTACTACGTACTTCTACCCTTTTGAAAATGACTCATTTTCATATCAAACTTCCAAGATACTATAAACCGTAGTATCAAGTCAAAATTTCTTTTCAAGACAAGTCACAATACCTTTAGAAATAAAGTTAGGTCATTTATCTTTCCATAAAGCAAATATAACCAACTCCCCATAAAGTCGTTACATTCGCTTTATGCCTTAGTCATAAACAATTTCCTATCCAAGGGACTTATACGTTAAGACGAAACAAGTATCACATACTTTAAAACTCTTCAAGTCCCTTAACTTTAATAAAACATTAGACATCCTTAATACTTTCAAAGAAGTGAGTTAATCTACTACTCACCCGGCTTGGCTATTCATAAAACTAGTAAAGGATATCAAGGTCTTGTACGTCTACCGTACCATATACGTACAACTAGTCATGCTCAAAAGATAGGAAAAGTTCTACATACCTCGCCGGGTCAAACAACTTGCCAAGTACAAAGTCCCGCCCGTAGTATGTCAACCTATAATATTCACAATACGTCTATTAAAGCCTTTTTTCAAACATAGAATGTTATAAGTGTAAAGTCTCTAAATTCTTCGGAAAATTGGACAACACCTCCTTTGTTTCTACTTACTTTGCCACCTTTTTCAAGGCCGAATACAATAACCAAACACGCCACATTTAAGGCACAATCAAAGTAATTAATCAATAGGGGATTACACGCCTACTAGACGTGTAAAATTCCGCCCCATAAACGATAACAAACTAATACAACTACTAGTCCAATTTCGGCCATAATGAATACAACATTACCAATTCTTATCCAATTTCCATTTCAAACCAAATTGGTAGCATGACATGATATCAAGTCGTATTTGATTATAATTACTATAATCTTCAAGTAAGTAACATGCGACGATTCCTAATAAACGACCAATTAGTAATCCAATCTTCAAGTGGCTTGTATAACATTTCGGATTCTAAGGCTACAAGAAATCCATAATACTTATCCATCCCATAAACATGAGTCCCGTAGTCAAAATCAACTATACGAGCATTATTATTAATTTCCAAGAGAAAAGAGAATCTTTTACCTTTTAGATTTTGCCTTCCAAAGCCCTTTTTCTTCAATCCCTTTTTCCGTCAAACTCGTCCTCGTGAGTTTCCCACAAGTCTATCAACACTTTGCCTTATTGCCGCCGCTCCCACAATACCCTCTAGGCCAAGCTTTCTTCAAAACCTTGAGAGAAGAGAGAGAGAAGCTCATAAGAGTTATTAAGGTGAAATGACCAAGTCTTTCAAGACTTGGTCCTAAAATAGGGCCCTTTTCTTGGTCAACAAGATGGGGGGGACACTTGTCACCCTCCCAAAGGCCCTTTTCGAAAATATCCCCTGATTTTAGCACTTTCATGAAAAAATCCGCTTTGCCAGCCTGAAACCTCAGAGGATTTTCAGGATTTATGGCGCCGCGGCGCTTAGACGCCTGCTTCGAAAATCCTTCCTTTGCGCCTGTCCGCTGAACTTCCAACGCCCATACCTCTCCGCTCCGATGTCCCATCGACGAGCGGTTTGTTGCGTTGGAACTAGACTCATCCAACTTTATACTAGGCTTGCTAAAACATCCCTCAATTCTTAAAACTGGGGTACAACACTCCAAAGTAGGCTCGAAATCCGTTCAACACATGTTTGTCAACTTATCTTAAATCTGAATTTACGGGGTGTAACAGGGCAAGCCTTATATACCCGCTCCACTACCACCGAATCGCCTACTGGTGTAGCTACCTCGAAAGGCTCTATGGACTCAGGCTCTATCCCTATCCTACCAGCAATATGAGGGGATATATAGGATAAAGTAGAACACGGATCTATCAAAGCATATACATCACAGCATGAAACCAATAATGTACCTGTGACGACATCCGGTGACGCCTCCTGGTCCTGACGGCTGGATAAGGCATAAATGTGGTTCTGAGGGCCGCTGGAACTAGGAGCCCTGCCACGACCTTTTCCGCGACCTGCTGGCCCATGAGCACCCGCCTGCAGGCGAGTAACGCGGAGATGAAGACCAGACAAAGCGACCACGTAGTGAACCCTACCATCTGCGCTACCTCTGGTCGGACAACTCCTCGAAGAATGGCCCTGTCGGCCGCAAGTGAAACAAGCTCCCAAAGTATTATCACAATTCCCGAAATGGGATTTACCGCATCGGACACACCGAGAGGGGGATAGTCTCGATCGGTTAAGACCCCTGCTTTCCTGGAAACCCGAAGTCTTGGAGCCCTGCCCCACCCCTGAATACCTCGGACGTCCCGAGGACTACGGAGGAGTACTCTGTACCGGCTGAGGTGCATATCTAGCCTGCTGTTGAGGCTGTCCGCCTCGAAAGTTACCAAAGGACCCTGCTGTCCTGGCCCTCTTATGCTGATCCTGGTCCTTACGTCGACCTCTACGTTCCTCAGTCCCCTGTGCATAAGCCTGTATGCGGGCAATGTCCATGCCCGGCTGAAGAGCTACCCCTGTGCAACCCTCTGCTAAATAATCATCAAGCCCCGTGACATAGCGGTGCACTCTATCCTCCATGTCTGCCACTAGAGTGGGGGCATACCGAGCCAACGAGTCGAACTCTATGTTGTACTCCCGAACCGTCCGCCCATTCTGCCTCAACATCATAAACCTATCCACCCGGGCTCTCCTCATCTGTGGAGGCAAGAAGTGGTTAAGAAATGCCTCCGAGAACTCGTCCCAACCAGCTGGAAGCGCATGCTCCTCCCGGGACAGTTCCCATGAATCAAACCAGTTGACTGCAATATCACGCAGCCGATGAGAACCCAATACCACTGACTCTGTCTCTGAGGCCTTGATCACCTTCATGATCCGCTGCAGCTGTCGAATAAACTCTTGAGGATCTTCCTCAGTTCTCGATCCATAGAACTCTGGTGGACTGCAACTCAAGATGTCCCGAAGCCTCAAACTATCGATCCTGGGGTGCACCACTGGTACTACCGGCTCCCGTGAGTCCTCCTGCCTCGCCACGATCCTAGCTAGTAACTGGGCCATCTCCTTGTAACCCATATCCTCTGCTCCTGGCTGTGGGGCTGGAGGCTGAGGTATCGTGGCCTCAGTAGATACTGCTGCTGCTCTAAACTCCTCTGGGACTGGCAGCGTCGTAGAACTTGTCGTCTGAAGTACTATCTCGAGAAATGGTGGGCACTGTGCCAGTAACCTCTGAGTCCCACTAGCAGCTCCTCTGTTTGCCTTGCCATAGCGCGGTTGCCTTGCGTGGAGGCATAACTGGTACATAAGAACAAGTCAGAGAGGATTCAACCTAATAAGACAGCTCTACTACACGATCTCAGAGAGAGAAGAATGGAAACTAATCCTAAATGTCCTGCAGCCTCCTGATTATAGATGTGGTGCACAACACACCGATAATCAAGACTCTACTAGACACGGTCTGTAGACACTTTTCGAGGACTAAGCGCTCGATACCGGTTTGTCACGACCCGACCACAGGCGCATGTTGCCTACACAGGCACCCCTTACAGGTATACATCAGAGAATAACAGTGGAACATACATAAACTCATAAAATACTTAGACAGTAAAATATCAACAGACTAGCCGATAAGGCCACCTTCCGTAAAATATACGAAACCCAAAAATAAAACAATTACATCTTTGTTCTTACAACCCAATCCACAAGATATGACTACAGACCTCTAAGAATAACAACTGTGACGGGACAGGGCCCCGTCATACCCCTGAATGTACATCTATCTACAACATCAGGGAAACCGTACCAAAAGACAAGCCTCCGGAGAAATAGAGCTTCTGACACCTGATCAGTGATCCTAAGAGTGAGTATCCACCACCGCTACCCCCTACTGCGGCATGAGCGGCCCGAAGGAGGTCGATAACAGTACCAAGTATGGCGAAATCAGCGTGATGAAATCACAATAGTCCAAAACAAATCCACAGACATGTATGAAAAACCAATTAACAGTACACAATGTCATAGTATATATGAGAGCAAATAGGTGTAACCTGGCCGGTTTTGAATAGACAGCCAATGATCAAACTAGGGCCATTCTCCCTTAGTATCATTGTGCAAATCCTAATCCTGGACTACCCCCTTCAGTCCGCATAGGTCGCGTGGACCCGCATGAGGTATTCCTCGCATCGGGGGAGCTAACCTGCGGTAATTCCTGGACTACCACCCTTACAGTCCGCATAGGTCATGTAGACCCGCATGAGGTATTCCTCGCATCGGGGGTAGCAAACCCGCGGTAATTCTTGGACTACCACCCCTACAGTCCGCATAGGTCATGTAGACCCGCATGAGGTATTCCTCGCATCGGAGGTAGCAAACCCGCGGTAATTCCTGGACTACCACCCCTACAGTCCGCATAATATGAACAACGTAACATGGCCAGGGGTTTAAGTGATACAATACAAACACAACCGGCCATCATAACCAACATAAGCAAATCAGAAAAAAACCTCCTTACCACAAAAAGTCTTAAGACACTAACACCCGTAGTATCAAGACATGTTTGCTTATCAAACCAAGTTACTACACCATTAGAAAATCATTACAAAGCCTTTAAAATCAAGTAAGTAAACCGTTTCTTTTTTCCTCCTTAAGTCGTTATAACAAACTTCCCATAAAGTATATTATACTAATTTTATGCTTTAGAAATTGAGACATCTTTAACCTTTCATAAAGCCGTCATAACTAACATTCCATAAAGCCGTTATAACTCTTTATGTCTTAGACAAATTCATTCTTTTTATAACCAAGAGACTTATATTTTCAAATCAAGATACACAACTTTCAAAATACTTCAAGTCTCTTAACTTTAGAAATCAAGTTTCTTATCTTTAGAATAGTTCAAGAATCAATACTTTCCAAATCAAGTATTCTATACTTTTTCAAGTCAAGAAATCTTTGTTTACCTTATTAGAATAAACCATTCTTTTAACCTTTCTTTAAAAATAAGTGAGTTAATTCTCTAACTCAACCAACTTAGACATTCTTAAAACAAGTCAAGGATATCAAATGAACTGACTTCATTTAAATCTCGTACGTCTACCGTACTATACATTTATAACTACTCATGCTCAAGAGATAAGAAAGTCTCCACATACCTCTTCGGTTCAATCCACTAGCTAAGTCCAATATGCCGTACGTAGTATGTCAACCTATAATGACCATAATACATCTTATTAACTTCTAGCTTCAACGTAGAATATTCTAATTGTAAAGTCCCTTATTCTACGAAAAATTGGACAACACTTCCTTTGTTTTTACGCACTTTTCCACCTTTTTCAAGGCCCGAAATCAATAACCAATATGCCACATTTAAGGCTCAATACATCAACCAATCAAAGGGGATTATACGCCTTACTGGACGTATACAATTCTGCCCCACAATTTATATAAAACAGTCCAATATTAAATGTCATTTTCGACTACAATGTACAACCACATACAATCTTTTCCAATTCCCTTTCAATCCATATTTCGTTCTCACATGTTATATAGTCGCAACCAATCTTAACAACCATAATCCCTTATTTAGATAACATGCGACGATTATAACTATCGACCAATTTGTATTGTACTTTCAATGGCTAATACGCTCGTGTTCGGATTTAGGCTCCCAATATTCAATAACACTTATCAACTTCAATATATAATTCACATGATCAATATCAACTGTTACATGTATCCTAATTTACTTCCAAGAGGAGAGGGAGTTTTACCTTTAGGATTTCGCCCACTATAGCCCTTTTTCCGCACCTCCTTTTCTCGTCAAAATCATCCACACAACCTTTCTACAAGTTTATCAACACTTTATCTTCTTGCCGCCTCTCCAACAATTTCACTAGGCTTAGGTTTTCTTTAAATTTTTAGAGAGAAGGGGAGAGGAATTTCTTTAGGATGAACCTTTGCAAAATGACCAAGTCTTCAATACTTGGTCATAATATAAGACCTTCTCTTGGTCAAAAAGATGGGAGGGACACTTGTCGCCCTCCCATAGGTCTTTACACAAATATCTTCTGATTTTTCCCCATTTTTCGCGAAAAATCCCGCCTCGGCGCCGCGGCCCTGCAGCCGGCGCCGTGGCGCTGCAACTTCAGAAAGTTTCAGGACTTACGGCGCCGCGGCCCTGAAACTAGCGTCGTGGCGCTGTGGCGCCTGACTGGAATATTTTTCCATCAATTCTGCCAGCTGAACTTCTAAGGTCCATAATTCTCCGTTCCGATGTCCTATCGACGAGCGGTTTGTAGCGTTGGAAACTAGACTCAACGAACTTCATATTAGGTTTTTTAAACACCTAAAAACTCTTAATAAACTGGGATATATAGCACTCTAAAGTTGACTCAAAATCTGTCCAAAACATTTTTGCCAACTTATCTTTCCAAATTCAAATCTTATTCTCTTGAAATTACGAGGCGTAACAGAAGTGCTACCCAAATTTTTGTAGAAAAAGAGAACCATTACTTGGTATTAACCTACACTAGGAAGTATGAAGTTAATAGAAGTGTTATTCTCATTATAGATTGAAGTACTACTTGTGGCGTATTCTACTTAGCGTGTGGATTAACCGAAGAGGTATGTGACTCTTTCTATCTTTCTTTGAGCATGAACCTTATAAAATGAGTGTTATGTACGTGTTTTAAATGAATTCGGATATCATTGTAAGTTTTCTTGATTTGAAAAGTATAAATTTACTTGATTTGAAAAGAATAAGTTACTTGATTTTAAAGGTGTGAGTGCCTTGATTTTAAAAGTGTAAGTTACTTGAGTTTAAGAGTGTAAGTAACTTGATTTTAAAAGCGTAAGTAACTTGATGTTAAAAGAGTAAGTGCCTTGATGCTACATGTGCTAGTGACTTGGGGTTTATAAATGAAAGGATGTACGGCGGTGTTACACCCCGTAATTCCAAGACGTGAGAAATTGGTACGAAAGAAAGAATTGTTTTTCCGACGGAAAATCTTCCGAACGCCGGAAAGGAAAAATGTTTGTTGATGAGAATTGGATTCTCAAAAATGCATTATTTGAGGAATATAGAAGGTATTGACATTATGGAAATTTATATTTTACGGATTTGGTCACGTGGGGCCCACCCGAGAAATTTTACGTTTTGTGGGGCCCACGAGGGTTACGAAATTTTATAGACGAATGAGAGGGAGACACGTGGCACCCCCCACATGGTCTAGGACGAAAATTAGCAAGGTTAGAATGGTCATTGACCATTGTAGATGAATAAGTCTTCAAGCTTGAGAATATTGACTAAGTCAACTTGTCCACTTGGCTAATTAATTAATTTCCTTCATCCTAGCCACACATATGTTGATATCTTGACCCTCCATTGTGTTTTATATACCACCCTAGTGTAAGACTTGTCTTCAACACTTACAAAAATTTAGAGATCATTTGTGCAAGCTTAGATAGCTCTCGGCTTTGTCAACTTTCCACACAAAAAAAATTGCAATTGTGGTCCTGTATTCACAAGACTTTAACCCAAGGTCCCTAAGGGTATTTTAAGGATATATCAATAGGAATATTTCGGAGAAATGACGTTTTCACGTTATTCGCAAGGCGAAAACCTAAGTCGTTTTCACAAGTTTGGATTGGAAATGGAAGAGAAGTTGGTTGTGAACTTCTAAAGGATTCAAATAGCGGATTGGAGCAAAAAGGAAAGGAGCTAAGAATTGCTAAGGAGCGACTTTGAATCTTGGAAATTATAAGGGCTTATAAAGGTAACAATCTTGTCGTTTTAGTAATTAAGATTACTTATTTTTGTAGCTATGGATATTAGCAAGCATGAGGTATATAGTATGAAGTTAGATAAGTATATTGGCTATTGGAACCCTAATTCAAAAACTAGTATGTTTAGCCCTTGAGATTACAATTCAATTTGGTTATTAGTTTAGTCGTCGCATGTTATATAAAGAAGGAATTATAGTTGTTAAAGTTGTTTATGACTATATAATATAATATACCTAAGAACTTGGATTGAAAAAGAATTGGAAAGAACTTTGTGTTGTTGAATAAGTTAGCCGAGAATGGCTTTGATTATGGACTTAGTTGGTATTAATTGCGGGGCAGAATTTTACACGTATTGTAAGGCATGTAATCCCCTTTGTTGGTTGATGTATTGAGCCTTAAATGTGGCATGTTGGTTATTGATTACGGGGCCTTGAAAAAGGTGAAAAAGTATGTAGAAACAAAGGAGGTGCTGCCCAATTTTCCGTAGAATAACAGACCGTATACTTAGTATTATTCTACGTTAGAAACTAGAAGTTGATAGTCGTGTTGTGGCCTTTATAGGTTGACAATTCTACGAGCGGCGTATTCGACTTAGCTTGTGGATTAAGTTGGATTAAGCCGAAAAGGTATGTGAACCATCTCCTCTTCTTCTAGCATGATTCCTTATGGTAAAGTAAGTAAATCCTACTCCTTAAATGATCCACTCCTTGATTGTACTTGGATTGACTAATATAGAAGTTGTTCTATATACTTCCTTGATTGTATTTGGATTGCCTAATATAGAAGTTGTTCTATATACTTCCTTGTTTGTACTTGGATTGCCTAATATAAAAGTTGTTCTATATACTTCCTTGATGTACTTTGGATGTTTAAATTGGAAGTTGTTATAATCCATTACCTTGATGAAGTTTGGATTTTCAAAAGTGAAAGTATTTTACTTGAAGTACATAGAGTCTTGAAAAGGAAGTAGTTTCAAAATCTTTTGGATAGTACCTTAGTTTCAAAACCTAAAGGTTGTTATAATGACTTTAGGGGAGTCAAAGGAGTGCTTTACTTAATTGATTTAAAAGAGGAGAAATGACATGACTTAAAGAGAAGTAACTTGTTTTAAAGGTGTGAGTTACTTGAGATTTAAAAGTAGAAGAAACTTGATTTCTAAAGATTAAGAGAGTTGAAGTATTTTTGAAAGTTAAGAAACTTGATTTGAAAGTATATGATGCTTGGTTTTAAAAGTATAAGTCTCTTGGTTATAAAAAGAATGAATTTGTCTAAATTTCATAATGGGTTATAACGACTTTATGGGAGGTTGGTTATAACGACTTTATGGAAGGTTAAGAAAGTTGTCTATTTTGATTGATAGGTACGAATTGCCTAGGTTGTGAAATTAGAAGTTACTTCATTTCAAGTCTTGAAATGAATATCTAAAGATGTAGTAACTTAGTTTTAAAAATAGACATGCCTTGATACTACGGGTGTTAGTATCTTGGGGTTTTATATAAAAATGAGTCTTTTGAAAAGAATGAAAGTACGTATTGCTTAGGGTTAAAATCCCGGATTTTTTTATATAAAACGAAAGTACCTTGCGTTTATAGAATGAAATTCATTTTTGTAGGATAATGAAAGTCTAAAGATTTTATGAACTTGCCTATGTGTGCTGGTGATAGCCTTTGAGTGCAAGTATTATATTTTTACGCTGCCGCGACTCTCGGTTGGAGGGTCGGCTGCCTTGTTGTAAGTTTACTTGGGCGTGCAAGCGATGATGTAGGATTCCACGGGTATGCTTCCATTATGATTGATCCTTGGACATGCTTATACGATGTGGGATTAGGCACGCGACCGAGTTGCGTGTTAGATTCGGATTATTTGTATTACTCGTGGACATGCTTACGATGTGGGATTAGGGGCAAGCGACGCGTGGGATATTGTTATTCCATGGATTAGCCCTATGAGATTTAGTGGCGCGAGGATGATGCAGTAGAGAGCTTTCGTACTTGCCCCGGTCAGTGGCTGTCGTAGGATGGACTGGTAGATAGCTTTCGTACTTGCCCCCGTCAGTTCTATTACACAGTTTGGTACGGTAGGCTCCGGTAGATAGCTTTCGCACTTGCCCCGGTCATATCTCGTGACGACAGGATTGATCTGGTAGTTAGCTTTCGTAATTTCCCCGGTCAGTTGTTACAGCAGGCTGGATCTGGTAGTTGGCTTTCGTACTTGCCCCGGTCAGTTTTATGATGCAGGCTGGATCTGGTGGTTCGCTTTCCTACTTGGCCCGTACAGTTTTTAGGACACAGGTGGGACTTGGTGTTCATGTATGCTTATTGGTGTTATATTATATCATGGACTGCCGGCAGTGAGGAAGGATTCCACGGGCATGGTTGATATTATGGGCGTGAGACCCATAGTTATATTTGAGTAGTGACTTTGAGGGCATGCGTCCCTGACTTGATATGACTGCTTATGTATTGTGTACTGTAGTTTGGCTATCATACATGTCTCCTATTTTGTATAGACTGTTATGATTTCATTACAGTATTTTCAGTTTCACATACTTGGTACATTCTTCGTACTGACCTCCTTCTGGGGGCTGTGTTCATGCCGCAGGTTTAGGTACGCAGTTTGGTGATCTGCAGGTGTAGGACCCTGCTCAGAGTTTTTGGATAGCTCCATCTGTTCAGGAGTTATCATTTTGGTATAGTTCCTTCAGTACAGGCTTTTGTACAATTATGGGTACGGCGGGGCCTTTCCCGTCATATTTCAGTAAAACTCTTAGAGGTTTGTATTCATATGTGGGATTGGACTCATGTACAGTGTAGTGTCTTTTGATTATGTATGTTATATGGCAGCCTTGTCGGTTTTGCCCTTGCATGTACGTTGTTTTTTTTTTAAAGGGAGTTATTTAAATTCCGCAGTTTAATTGGGTTGTTAAGGTAGGAGGGTGTCCAGGTAGGGAACCAATCATGGGCCCGGGGTTCGGGGCGTGACAGAGTGGTATCAGAGCAGTCAGTCCTCGGAATGTCTACAGACCGTGTCTAGTAGAGTCTTGATTATCGGTGTGTTGCGCGCCACACCCATAAACAGGAGGCTACATGACATTTAGGAGTTAGTTTCTATTATTCTCACTCTGAGATCGTGCCATAGAGTTGTGTTAGTAAGATAATTCCTCTCTGACGTATTTTTGTGTTATAGCTATGCCTCCAAGGAGGGTATTAGTAGCCCAGAAGGTCAAATCAGTAGCAGGAGCTACCAGTCAGACTCAGAGAGTTGATAGGGCTTATGCCCAGGGTATACCGGATATTGTGCCGCAGTCAGCGAGTTCTTCTGCGCCAGGTTTTGAGGCCCCAACACCAGAGCCTCCAGTTTCTCAGTTAGGAGAAGACTATAGGGTCATAAGGGAAGCAGTTATGTTATTGACCAAGATAGAGGTGCTACAGTTTCACCAACAGGAGGTTATTCGGCCAATACAGACAGGTGTACAGATGGTAGAGGGCCAACGTGGGAATCAGCGTAAGAGGGCTAGACCGGTTGGTTATCCCGGTGAGTTCTTGGACGAGCATCCTCAGCAGCGAGTGAGATATTCGTCCTAGCCTACCCAGTACATACCCCCGCAGCTCACATGTGGGAGATTGGACCCCACAAGGTATTTAGGAGCCGGTCCAAGCTCCAGGGGTCGAGGTTCTCAGAGGAGCAGAGGATTTTCTCAGTCGAGGCCACTTATTCCTCAGTGTTTCCGATGTAGTAATCGTCATTTGGGGAAATGTCGTTATGGCACAGGTGTTTGTTTTTATTGTGGCCGTCCGGGCCATATACTGATAGTATGTCCTTTTAGAAAGAGCACCGATGAGGTGGCTCAGCCTATGAGGCCGGTAGTTGGTTCCCTTTCCTCCACAATCGCGTCCCCAGGCGGGGTGTTGGATGTCGCCACCACCGTGGTAGAGGTCAGGGTGGAGTTTATAGTTCTGGCGGTCCTTTGAACCGCGTAGATGACGTGGCTACTGGGCAGGATCAGGAGGCAATATCGCATGGGGTTACGGTATATTTCAATCCTTTTGAATCATACGTGCATTAATAGATTCAGATTTCGCCATAGCGTATATGTTTTCCCTTTGTTGCTAGCAGTTGTAAAGTGATAGTACCCCCAGAGGTAGGGATACTTTGA
Organism: Przewalskia tangutica; assembly: GCA_029844215.1. Lineage (NCBI taxonomy): Eukaryota > Viridiplantae > Streptophyta > Magnoliopsida > Solanales > Solanaceae > Przewalskia > Przewalskia tangutica. The sequence goes on from CM056726.1 coordinate 103,210,733, forward strand.
TTAGTAAAGTGAAACAGTTAAGAATGTTGACAAGAATGATAAAGTGAACTGAGACTATAGTTGTGTAGGCTTCACAAGTTGTAATTACACCATAATAAGTGTAAGACCGATAGGGACGAATGTACATTAGAAACACTTCGGCCGATGTGACGAACCTCTAGTGAATAGGGGGATAGGGTGAGAAGTACCTTGAGATAAGAGAGAAATTTATTTCAGACTAAGAATGAGAAGTTAAGTGTGACGATGGGTCTGGTTATGGACTCATTTCGGGTCAGCCAGTAGTATGAAATGGGGTGATGTCAGTCAGAAATAGTCCTGCTATGTGATAGTGTCACGAGGATGCAAGGCCCAAGTTTAGTTAATCGTTGTACGAGTTCGTGGATGCGTTCCACCGGAACCAGGGCGTAAGGGCCGAGAAGAGCCTTAACGGGAATGCAAGTAGCATAATGGCCAAGTTTGGATAGTAACTCCAATGATTGGAGAATAGAAACAATATTTGAAATTTTGTACGTATACTAAATAAGTTTGGAAGTACGAGAAATTATGACAAGTAAGAAAAGGAAGGAACAAGGGTTAAAAGAACTATAGTGATTATAGTTATAAGTAATAAAGGTGCGTAGAGAAAATCATTTTTAGGCCATGAGTGGAGGTTATTTGTGATGATACACACGCCTTAGGTTCAGTAACATTGTCCATAGGTTCTCGTGATTGAGAGGCTACTAGTATTAGAGTTTACACCGGTTGGTAAACTAAGCTAGGCTGATTATAGATTCATGTCCCAACTAGTTTGGTGACTAAGTGAGACAGAGAAGGGAAGTAACACGGGGGAACACGTCAGTTAGCTGAGTGGGAGTCCGACTGAAGGATTCAGATAGTGTTAGTCCCATGACTTAGATTACGACAGGGCCATCCCTAGTACGGGAAACAGAAAGTAACCTCTAAAGATCCCGTTTTTGAAGAATGTAACCTTATAGTTTTGTGAGAAGGGACCACGGATGGAATGTCCATTGTTATGTTTATGTATGTTATGTGGTGGCCATGTGTGGCATCGTTGGTCTTGTGGAGTATTGATTGATAGGCATAGTAAAGAGACTATGCCGGAGTTTGTATAGATTGACAACCGACTAAGAACATTCGGGGATGAATGTTTCTATGGGGGGAAGAATGTTACACCCCGTAATTCCAAGACTTGAGAAATTGGTACGAAAGGAAGAATTGTTTTTCCGACGGAAATTCTTCCGAACGCCGGAAAGGAAAAATATTTGTTGATGAGAATTGGATTCTCAAAAATGCATTATTTGAGGAATATAGAAGGTATTAACATTATAGAAATTTATATTTTACGGATTTGGTCACGTGGGGCCCACCCGAGAAATTTTACGTTTTGTGGGGCCCACGAGGTTTACGAAATTTTATGGACGAATGGGAGGGCGACATGTGGCACCCCCCCCCCCCACATGGTCTTGGACGAAAATTAGCAAGGTTAGAATGGTCATTGACCATTGTAGATGAATAAGTCTTCAAGCTTGAGAATATTGACCAAGTCAACTTGTCCACTTGGCTAATTAATTAATTTCCTTCATCCTAGCCACACATATTGTCACGACCCGAACCCGGGCCCGTGACTGGTGCCTTACCCCGGGCACCCTAGTGATACAACATCAGAGAAAATCAGCGGAAATAAAACATGAACATGAAATAAGAGATATTATAAGTAAACAGGTCAACCAAAACAGTTGCCTTCTGCATAAATATATACAAACCCTGAACAGTTTAATCCTTTACAACCCTGCCCACAACAGTACTACAGACCTCTAAGATTTACAACAACTATGACGGGACAGGGCCCCGCCATACCCCTGAATGTACAAGAACCTACAACTCAGGGAACACATACCAAAAGATAAGCCTCCGAAGAAACGGAGCTTCCCAAAACGCTGAAATGAGATCCTAAACGCGGGGATCGACAGCCGATGTACTCCTACCTGCGGCATGAACGCAGCCCCCCGAAGGAGGTCAGTACAACAGGTACCAAGTATGTGAAATCAGAAATACGTAAATGAAATCATAATAGTCTATAAAAGCGGAGATGTATGATAACCAAACTACGATGCACACATAACAGATTATATCAATTCGGTCTCATGCCCATTAACATCAATCCCGCGTGAGTACCTTCCTCACTACGGCGATCATGATATGATAACAACAAGACAGCAATCCAAATGGGAGCATACCCGTGCGCTACGCATCGTGTCAGTATGTCCAAAGGGAACAAATAAGACAACATTCCAAATGGAAGCATACCCGTGCGCTACGCATCGTGTCAGCATGTCCAAAGGGAAACAATAACACAGCATTCCAAATGGAAGCATACCCGTGCGCTACGCATCGTGTCAGTATGTCCAAAGGGAGCAAATAAGACAACATTCCAAATGGAAGCATACCCGTGCGCCACGTGTCGGCGTGTCCAAAGGGAAACAATAAGACAACAAGGCGGTAATCAAAGTGGAAGCATACCCGCGCGCTACGCGTCGTCGGTCGATGTCCAAAGTGATTTAACAAAGTAACACTATCAGCGAACGCATCTGCGTGGAATTTCTCCGTCCACCAAGACGCCCAAGTAAGTTCTTAACAAGTCAACCGACCCTCCATCAAGAGACGCGGTAGTATAGAAACACAATCTTTGCACAACAAAGGCTATCACAACAAGCATAGGCAAGTTTCACAACAACAAGCATAGGCAAGTTTCACAACAACAAGCATAGGCAAGTTCCACAACTCAAAGTACTTTCATTTTATGCCAAAGTCCGGGTTTTAACCCTAAAGTACTACGCACGTTAAATTCCTTTTAAAGAGATTTATTCCTTTTATATAAAAGTCACCCGATACCCGTAGTATAAAAATAGAGTGACTTATATCTTTTAAGTAAACCAAAACAACTTCCATACTTTCTTTTTTAAAGTCAAGTTACCACATTAAAACCAATGATAAAACCTTTCTTTTGTTTTCATAAGGTCGTTATAACCAACTTCCCATAAAGCTGTTATAACACCTTATGCTTTAAACCATTTTAAGACAACACAATGCCTTTCTTTTCCCCAAGGTTCCAGTTTGCCTAATTTCAAATACACAAGTCTCTTTTTTTTTGAAAAGTTCATAGTTCAATGTCTTAATCTCTTTTAAAACAATTGAGTAACATATGCCATAGGCGAGTAGGTTATTCTTGTTCATAATCAATATTATTAAGCAACCATGATCTAGAAAATGTAATATCATTTTGTCTCATCTTAGCTTCTATGCAGATGGAGGTTTCTACTGGTTTTAATAATACTTAATTATTCAATACATTTTCCTTTATTAACGCTGCAGTGGTTTGTCGATACACATTCTGATTTCCGAAATCAGTAAAACATTACTCCTTCCAAAAACCAAGTACTCATTACTCACGAATGAGGTTTCACACAAACATCCATATTAAGTCAAGTCTCTTATCCTTTAAGAATAAGTCTCTTAACTTTTAACCCATTAAACCATTCTTTTTATCTCTCTTAAGGCGTTACACCTAACTTCTCATAAAGCTGGTATAACTCTTATGTTTTCAAACCAAGTACACACTTCCTTCAAAAAGGTTTCTTAATCTCTTAGAATACTTCAAGGTTCTTTTACAACAAGTCGGTTATAAGTCAAATCAGTTATCTTTTAAAAACCACAAAGCATTTCTCATTTACATAGAGCTGTTATAACCAACTTCCCATAAAGCCGTTATAACACTTTATGTTTAAAGGCAATCAAATACATTTAACACATGTACGTCTACCGTACTACATAGTTATACACATATCATGCTAGAACAGATAGGAAGAGGTTCACATACCTCGCGACGAGTATCGACTAATAGCAAAACGCTCCAAGTACCTCAAACCGTCTGCTACACTCTCACCAAGCGGATCACCCACACGTAGTACTACAACCTATAGAGGCCACAAAGCGCCTATTAATATCTTTAGATCTCAATGTAGAATATTCTACAGAAAATTCGGCAGCACCTCCCCCCCCCGCAACAGCGTAAATCTCCTCCTATATCGAGGCCGGCTACCAAGCCAACCAGGGGGGGGGGGTTAACACGTCTAACCGGACGTGTACAATTCTACTACACAGTAATGCTACACAAGTCTCATCTGATACACTACGTAATTACAGTTCAGTTCTCTTCTTTAAATTCAGGCTTAAGTCGCAAGACATTGCCGTAAGTATTATTCAGGCTTAAGTCGCAAGACATTGCCGCACAATTATAATGTTCAGTTCTATATATAGTATACTTCAACTATATATTCCTACAACATGTAATTTCCAATTACAATAGAAGGTCAAGAGTGTTTACCTCGATAAGCCCAAAATTATCCGAGTTTAAATGTCGATCCTGAGCAAGGTTTAGCTCCTACTCCGCGCGCTTCGACCCGCTCCAACCAACCCTTAGAAGTTCTAGCCAACTTCTACTTATAACTTCAACTACGGGTGAAGATTTACTTAGGGTTTCATTTTGTGGTGAGGAAGTATAATAGTATTTTCTGGGCTTTTGTACAAGTGTAACTTTGGGAATACTACAAGGTATTTGGGCCAAGGTATTTGGACATAACAACAATACTAGGAGAGTATTTCTATACCACAACAAGGGGTATTTATACGAGACAACTAGGCTAGGGGGGGGGTATGTACCCACGGCCAAGCCTCTACAAGGGAGGGTGGGTTTCGCCAAGGGCCTTCAAGAGGGGAGTGTGTGGTGGACGAGATCACAAGAGGAGAGGAGGGTTTGAGACTTAGAAAGATTGCTCAATTTTTGGATGAAGAAAGTTCATCACTTAGAGGGGTATTTATAGGTCAAGTGAAGGCCAACCAATGGCCAAGATGAAGACAAGTGCATAGCAAGTGTAAGGCCAAGATTAAGCCATGCAACCTTATCCATCTACCCATAATATCCTACCAACTCCTTGACCACCAATTCAACACAAAAAACGTGCCACACTCCCCATTCTCGTCCGCCAACCTTCACCAATTAGAGGGTGACAAGTGTCGCCCTCTTGTTGGTCCAAAATGTTACGTCTCTAAAAATCCGCAAAATTATAAATGACATAGCGGAAATTCCCTACGAAAGTCGTGAAAGCGTTTTCGCCAAAAACGACTCTAACCGTGTTGTGCACAAAAGAATTCGCCAAGCCTAAAGAAGTTCGAAAATTTCTCGTCGTCCCCACGTACATACTCAAAATACGGTATAACATTCTCCTTCCTTAGAAACATTCGTCCGAATGTTCCTTCTAAGTCTCAAAACAAGCGTCGTCAAGATAGTCTTCACTACTATACTTACGAGAATCAAACATGCCACACCTGGCCACAAAATAACATGCGCGCAAAACCCAAATCCACGCCAACGAGGAACCACCTCAGTTAGCACAAAAGTCCCCACCAAGGTCTAAAATATACTCCCTTCGCACCTACATTTCACAAAAGAAACGATCACACGTTCACTTCCCCCCTATCTCGACGTACCCTTCTCGAACACTCGAGCTCTTTCTAGTATCCGTACCACACTTCCGTCAATGCTTCTGTTTCCAACCCTTGGAGTTACTACCTCCAAACTTGGTCATCTTACTACCCTCGATTTCCTCTAAGGCCATTCTCGGCCTTCACGAACTGATTCTGGTCGAACATATCTATGAACTCATACGATGGTCATCTAAACTTGGGCCTAGCACCCTCGTGACCCTGCCACCTGGCGGGACCACCCAGAGCTGACCCTTCCTCGAAACGGGACGCGGGTTGGCCCGCAACATGGCCCCAACCCGACCCACTGTAGCGCCAACTTCCGCTCCTCGACACGGAACACATCATGGAAGCTACCACTTCCATCACACACTAACCAGATTTTTAAATCACACTATAGCACAAAGCTATCCGAACATAACGCTTAACACATCATTAACATCAATACATACAAGTATCTACAGGGTTAAGGATATACCTGAAACTAGGCGATTCAGAGGACCGCTAAAACTGGGAACTTCCACCGCGACCTCTACCGTGGCCCGCCGGTGTATGAACATCCTGCCTGACTATGGGAGGTGAAGAACCCGCAACTGATCCCGTAGTCTGTGCTATCCTACCGGGCCACTACGTGGTCGGACAATTTCTCCCAAAATGGCCTGGCCGCATGTAAACAAACTCCCGGACTAGCACGACACTCCCACCGCGTGAGTCTACCACGGCCATCACAACGAGGTAGGGTGGCTTCACCGCTAACACCTGCTTCTCTCCCGAAAATCTGAACCCTGGGAGCCCTGACCTGCTCCCGAATACTCTGGATTCTCTAAAGATTGTGGAGGACCACTCTGTACTGGCGGAGGCGCATAACTAGCCTGCTGCTGAGGCGGTCCGCCTCGAAAGTCACCAAAGGACCCTGCTGTTCTGGCCCTCTTTTGCTGACCTTGGTCATTCCGTCGATTTCTCCGCCTCACCTCCAATTGCATAAGCCTGCATGCGGCAATGTCCATGCCCGGCTGAAGAGCTACACCCGAACAACTCTCTGCTAGGTAATCATCGAGCCCTGTAACATATCGGTGCACTCGATCCTCCATACTAGCTACTAATGCGGGGACGTACCGGACCAATGAGTCGAACTCACATTGTACTCCCGAACCGTACGCCCGTTCTGCCGCAACCCCAAAAATCTGTCGGCCCGAGCCCTCCTCATCTGTGGAGGCAAGAAATGTGCAAGAAAGGCCTCTGAGAACTCGTCCCATAAAGCTGGAAGTGCATGCTCTCCCGGGACCTCACGAATCAAACGATCATGCGGTATCACGCAGCCGATGCGAACCTAGGACCACCGACTCGGTCTCCGATGCCTTGATCACTCTCATGATCCGCTGCAACTGCCGGATGAACTCCTGCGGATCATCCTCAGGCCTCGACCCATAAAACTCTGGCGGGTTACACCTCAGAAAATCCCGTAATCTCAAACTGTCTGCTCGGGGGTGAACTACGGGTGCTACTGGAACTGCTGCGTCCAGCTTATCCTCAAGTCTGGCCACAACCCTGGCCATTAACTGGGCCATCTCCTTGTAACCCATCTCATCTGCCCCAGCCTGTAGGACTGGAGGCTCAGGTACTGTGGTCTCTGTAGAGACTGCCGCTGCTCTACTCGTATCTTCCTCTGCTGCCTTGCCCTTCTGGGCCCGGGTTGCCTTGCGCGGAGGCATAACTGGTAAAGGAAAGGAATACGTCAGAGGGGTTCAACTCATCACACAACTCTAAGGCACGATCTCAGAATGAGAAGAATGGAAACCAATCCTAAATGTCCTATAGCCTCCTGATTATAGATGTGGTGCACAACACACCGATAATCAAGACTCTACTAGACACGGTCTGTAGACACTTTCCGAGGACTAACTGCTCTGATACCACTTTTGTCACGACCCGAACCCGGGCCCGTGACTGGTGCCTTACCCCGGGCACCCTAGTGATACAACATCAGAGAAAATCAGCGGAAATAAAACATGAACATGAAATAAGAGATATTATAAGTAAACAGGTCAACCAAAGCGCTTGCCTGCATAAATATATACAAACCACGAGCAGTTTAATCCTTTACAACCCCGCCCACAACAAGACATGCACTCTAAGATTTACAACAACTATGACGGGACAGGGCCCCGCCATACCCCTGAATGTACAAGAACCTACAACTCAGGGAACACATACCAAAAGATAAGCCTCCGAAGGAACGGAGCTTCCCAAAACGCTGAAATGAGATCCTAAACGCGGGGATCGACAGCCGATGTACTCCTACCTGCGGCATGAACGCAGCCCCCCGAAGGAGGTCGACAACAGTACCAAGTATGTGAAATCAGAAATATCAGAAATGAAATCATAATAGTCTATAAAAGCGAGAGCGGTATGATAACCAAACTACAAGACACACATAAGATTATATCAATTCGGTCTCATGCCCACAACATCAATCCCGCGTGGAGTACCTTCCTCACTACCGGCATCATGATATGATAACAACAAGACAAAGAATCCAAATGGAGCATACCCGTGCGCTACGCATCGTGTCAGTATGTCCAAAGGGAACAAATAAGACAACATTCCAAATGGAAGCATACCCGTGCGCTACGCATCGTGTCAGCATGTCCAAAGGGAAACAATAACACAACATTCCAAATGGAAGCATACCCGTGCGCTACGCATCGTGTCAGTATGTCCAAAGGGAGCAAATAAGACAACATTCCAAATGGAAGCATACCCGTGCGCTACGCATCGTGTCAGCATGTCCAAAGGGAAACAATAAGACAACAAGGCGGTAATCAAAGTGGAAGCATACCCGTGCGCTACGCATCGTGTCAGTATGTCCAAAGTGATTTAACAAAAGTAACACTATCAGCGAACGCATTGCGGAATTTCTCCACCGCTGCACGTCCAAGTAAGTTCTTAACAAGTCAACCGACCCTCCATCAAGAGACGCGGTAGTATAGAAACACAATCTTTGCACAACAAAGGCTATCACAACAAGCATAGGCAAGTTTCACAACAACAAGCATAGGCAAGTTTCACAACAACAAGCATAGGCAAGTTCCACAACTCAAAGTACTTTCATTTTATGCCAAAGTCCGGGTTTTAACCCTAAAGTACTACGCACGTTAAATTCCTTTTAAAGAGATTTATTCCTTTTATATAAAAGTCACCCGATACCCGTAGTATAAAAATAGAGTGACTTATATCTTTTAAGTAAACCAAAACAACTTCCATACTTTCTTTTTTAAAGTCAAGTTACCACATTAAAACCAATGATAAAACCTTTCTTTTGTTTTCATAAGGTCGTTATAACCAACTTCCCATAAAGCTGTTATAACACCTTATGCTTTAAACCATTTTAAGACAACACAATGCCTTTCTTTTCCCTAAGGTTCCAGTTTGCCTAATTTCAAATACACAAGTCTCTTTTATTTTGAAAAGTTCATAGTTCAATGTCTTAATCTCTTTTAAAACAATTGAGTAACATATGCCATAGGCGAGTAGGTTATTCTTGTTCATAATCAATATTATTAAGCAACCATGATCTAGAAAATGTAATATCATTTTGTCTCATCTTAGCTTCTATGCAGATGGAGGTTTCTACTGGTTTTAATAATACTTAATTATTCAATACATTTTCCTTTATTAACGCTGCAGTGGTTTGTCGATACACATTCGATTTCAAATCAAGAAACATTACTCCTTCCAAAAACCAAGTACTCATTACTCACGAATGAGGTTTCACACAAACATCCATATTAAGTCAAGTCTCTTATCCTTTAAGAATAAGTCTCTTAACTTTTAACCCATTAAACCATTCTTTTTATCTCTCTTAAGGCGTTACACCTAACTTCTCATAAAGCTGGTATAACTCTTATGTTTTCAAACCAAGTACACACTTCCTTCAAAAAGGTTTCTTAATCTCTTAGAATACTTCAAGGTTCTTTTACAACAAGTCGGTTATAAGTCAAATCAGTTATCTTTTAAAAACCACAAAGCCTTTCTCAAGTACAGAGAGCTGTTATAACCAACTTCCCATAACGCCGTTATAACACTTTATGTTTAAAGGCAATCAAATACATTTAACACGTATGCGTCTACCGTACTACATAGTTATACACATATCATGCTAGAACAGATAGGAAGAGGTTCACATACCTCGCGACAGTATCGACTAATAGCAAAACGCTCAAGTACCTCAAACCGCTGCTACACTCTCACCAAGATCACTCCACACGTAGTACTACAACCTATAGAGGCCACAAAGCGCCTATTAATATCTTTAGATCTCAATGTAGAATATTCTACGAAAATTCAAAGACTCTCCCCGCAACAACAGAAATCTCCTCCTCTATCGAGGCGGCTACCAAGCCAACCGGGGTTAACACGTCTAACCGACGTGTACAATTCTACTACACGAATGCTTACAAGTCTCATCTGATACACCCTATGTAATTACAGTTCAGTTCTCTTCTTTAAATTCAGGCTTAAGTCGCAAGACATTGCCGTAAGTATTATTCAGGCTTAAGTCGCAAGACATTGCCGCACAATTATAATGTTCAGTTCTATATATAGTATACTTCAACTATATATTCCTACAACATGTAATTTCCAATTACAATAGAAGGTCAAGAGTGTTTACCTCGATAAGCCCAAAATTATCCGAGTTTAAATGTCGATCCTGAGCAAGGTTTAGCTCCTACTCCGCGCGCTTCGACCCGCTCCAACCAACCCTTAGAAGTTCTAGCCAACTTCTACTTATAACTTCAACTACGGGTGAAGATTTACTTAGGGTTTCATTTTGTGACTGAGGGAAGTATAATAGTATTTTCTGGGCTTTTGTACAAGTGTAACTTTGGGAATACTACAAGGTATTTGGGCCAAGGTATTTGGACATAACAACAATACTAGGAGAGTATTTCTATACCACAACCAGTGGTATTTAGACGAGACAACTAGGCTAGGGGTATGTACTTACCAAGCTCTCTGCAAGGGGAGGGGTGGTTTGCGGCCACGGGGCCTCCAAGAGGGGGAGGGGTGTGTGGTGGACGAGATCACAAGAGGGAGAGGGAGGGTTTGAGACTTAGAAAGATTGCTCAATTTTTGGATGAAGAAAGTTCATCACTTAGAGGGGTATTTATAGGTCAAGTGAAGGCCAACCAATGGCCAAGATGAAGACAAGTGCATAGCAAGTGTAAGGCCAAGATTAAGCCATGTGCAACCTTATCCATCTACCCAAAATATCCTACCAACTCCTTGACCACCAATTCAACACAAAAAACGTGCCACACTCCCCATTCTTGTCCGCCAACCTTCACCAATTAGAGGGTGACAAGTGTCGCCCTCTTGTTGGTCCAAAATGTTACGTCTCTCGGAAAAATCCGCAAAAATTATAAATGACATAGCCGGAAATTCCCCTACGAAAGTCGTGGAAAACGCTTTCGAAAAACGACTCTAACCGGGTGTTGTGCACAAAAAGAATTCGGCCAAGCCTAAAGAAGTTCGAAAATTTCTACGTACGTCCCCCACGTACATACTCTGGAAATACGGGGTATAACACATATGTTGATATCTTGACCCTCCATTGTGTTTTATATACCACCCTAGTGCAAGACTTGTCTTCAACACTTAGAAAAATTTAGAGATCATTTGTGCAAGCTTAGATAGCTCTCGGCTTTGTCAACTTTCCACACAAATTTTTTTTCAATTGTGGTCATGTATTCACAAGACTTTAACCCAAGGTCCCTAAGGGTATTGTAAGGATATCTCAATAGAAAGATTTCGGAAAAATGACGTTTTCACGTTAGTTGCAAGGCGAAAACCTAAGTCGTTTTCACATGTTTGGATTGGAAATGGAAGAGAAGTTGGTTGTGAACTTTTAAAGGCTTCAAATAGAGGATTGGAGCAAAAAGGAAATGAGCTAATAATTGCTAAGGAGCGACTTTGAATCTTGGAAATTATAAGGGCTTATAAAGGTAACAATCTTGTCGTTTTAGTAATTAAGATTACTTATTGTTATAGCTATGGATATTAGCAAGCATGAGGTATATAGTATGAAGTTTGATAAGTATATTGGCTATTAGAACCCTAATTCGAAAACTAGTATGTATAGCCCTTGAGATTACAATTCAATTTGGTTATTAGTTTAGTCGTCGCATGTTATATAAAGAAGGAATTATAGGTGTTAAAGTTATTTATGACTATATAACACGTTAGACCTAATAACTTGGATTGAAAAAGAATTGGAAAGAACTTTGTGTTGTTGAATAAGTTAGCCGAGAATGGCTTTGATTATGGACTTAGTTGGTATTAATTGTGGGGCAGAATTTTACACGTATTGTAAGGCGTGTAATCCCCTTTGTTGGTTGATCTATTGAGCCTTAAATGTGGTATGTTGGTTATTGATTACGGGGCCTTGAAAAGGTGGAAAAATATGTAGAAACAAAGGAGGTGCTGCCCAATTTTCCGTAGAATAAGAGACCGTATACTTAGTATTATTCTACGTTAGAAACTAGAAGTTGATAGTCGTGTTGTGGACTTTATAGGTTGACAATTCTACGAGCGGCGTATTCGACTTAGCGTGTGGATTAAGCCGAAAAGGTATGTGAACCATCTCCTCTTCTTCTAGCATGATTCCTTATAGTAAAGTAAGTAAATCCTACTCCTTAAATGATCCACTCCTTGATTGTACTTGGATTGAATAATATAGAAGTTGTTCTATATACTTCCTTGATTGTATTTGGATTGCCTAATATAGAAGTTGTTCTATATACTTCATTGTTTGTACTTGGATTGCCTAATATAAAAGTTGTTCTATATACTTCCTTGATGTACTTTGGATGTTTAAATTGGAAGTTGTTATAATCCATTACCTTGATGAAGTTTGGATTTTCAAAAGTGAAAGTATTTTACTTGAAGTACATAGAGTCTTGAAAAGGAAGTAGTTTCAAAATCTTTTGGATAGTACCTTAGTTTCAAAACCTAAAGGTTGTTATAATGACTTTAGGGGAGTCAAAGGAGTGCTTTACTTAATTGATTTAAAAGAGGAGAAATGACATGACTTAAAGAGAAGTAACTTATTTTAAAGGTGTGAGTTACTTGAGATTTAAAAGTAGAAGAAACTTGATTTCTAAAGATTAAGAGAGTTGAAGTATTTTTGAAAGTTAAGAAACTTGATTTGAAAGTATGTGATGCTTGGTTTTAAAAGTATAAGTCTCTTGGTTATAAAAAAGAATGAATTTGTCTAAATTTCATAATGGGTTATAACGGCTTTATGGAAAGTTGATTATAACGGCTTTATGGAAGGTTAAGAAAGTTGTCTATTTTGATTGATAGGTACGAGTTGCCTAGGTTGTGAAATTAGAAGTTACTTCATTTCAAGTCTTGAAATGAATCTCTAAAAATGTAGTAACTTAGTTTGAAAAATAGACATGCCTTGATACTACGGGTGTTAGTATCTTGGGGTTTTATATAAAAACGAGTCATTTGAAAAGAATGGAAGTACGTAGTGCTTAGGTTTAAAATCCCGGATTTTTTTATATAAAACGAAAGTACCTTGAGTTTATAGAATGAAATTCATTTTTGTAAGATAATGAAAGTTTAAAGATTTTATGAACTTGCCTATGTGTGCTGGTGATAGCCTTTGAGTGCAAGTATTATATTTTTACGCTGCCGCGACTCTCGGTTGGAGGGTCGGCTGCCTTGTTGTAAGTTTATTTGGACGTACCGACGGTGATGTGGGATTCCACGGGTATGCTTCCATTATGATTAATCCTTGGACATGCTTATACGATGTGGGATTCCGGGGCATGCGACCAGGATGCGGGTTAGATTCTAGGATTATTTGTATTACTCCTTGGACATGCTTACACGATGTGGGATTCCGGGGCATGTGACTAGGAGGCAGGTTAGATTCCCTGATTTGTTTGTATTACCCCATGGTCTTGCTTATACGATGTGGGATTTCGGGGCATGCGACCACGTGGGATATTGTTATTCCATGGTTAGCACTCCATGAGATTTAGTGACGCAGGATGGTCTGGTAGAGAGCTTTCGTACTTGCCCCAGTCAGTGGCTGTCGTAGGATGGACTGGTAGATAACTTTCGTACTTGCCCCCGTCAGTTCTATTACATAGTTTGGTTCGGTAGGCTCCGGTAGATAGCTTTCGCACTTGCCCCGGTCATATCTCGTGACGACAGGCTGGATCTGGTAGTTAGCTTTCGTACTTGCCCCGGTCAGTTATTGACGCAGGCTGGATCTGGTAGTTGGCTTTCGTACTTGCCCCGGTCAGTTTTATGATGCAGGCTGGATCTGGTGGTTCGCTTTCCTACTTGGCCCGTACAGTTTTTAGGACACAGGTGGGACTTGGTGTTCATGTATGCTTATTGGTGATCTGCAGGTGTAGGACCCTGCTCAGAGTTTTTGGATAGCTCCATCTATTCAGGAGTTATCATTTTGGTATAGTTCCAAGTCGATGCTTTTGTACGATTATGGTATCGGGGCCTTATCCCGTCATATTTCAGTAAAACTCTTAGAGGTCTGTATTCATATGTGGGATTGGACTCATGTACAGTGTAGTGTCTTTTGATTATGTATGTTATATGACAGCCTTGTCGGCTTTGCCCTTGCATGTACGTTGGTTTTAAAAAAAAGGTGTTATTTAAATTCTGTAGTTTAATTGGGTTGTTAAGGTAGGAGGATGCCCAGGTAGGGCACCAGTCACGTGCCTGGGGTTCGGGGCGTGACAGGAGGACGTACATGATTCTATTGGATCTTAATTCTAAAAAGGAAGGCATGGTATTGTCTTGGTATTTCTAAAAAGGAAGGCATGGTATTGTCTTGGTATTTCCGAAAAAGGAAGGCCTGGTATTGCCTTGGTGTTTCTAAAAATGAAGGCATGGTATTGACTTGGTGTTTATAAAAAGGAAGGCATGACATTTCCTTGATATTTTTTCTAAAATGAAAGTTCATTCTATTTGTTCTAATGAGAGTCAAAAATTATTTTAACTTGCATATGTTTGCTCATATAGCCATTCGTGCAAGTGTTATATTTCCACATCACCGCGTCCCTCACTAGAGGGCCGACAACATTATGTATATATTTCATAGATTAGCTCCTATGACGTGAGTTGGTACACACTCATTGCGGGTCTGAAGGACTCATGAGGGTTAAATTCCCAGGATATTATTCCATGGACTAGCTCTCCGTGATGCGGGTATCGTGTACAAATATCCATTGCGGGTCTACAAGATCCATACGGGCTTGAGTCCCATGCGGGTGAAATAGTCCCATGAGTAGGATTGCATAATGATTCTGAGGGCAGGTGTCCCTGATTTTGACATGACTTTCATCTTTTGAAATGGTAATGATTTCATATTTGAAAGAGGTACGGTTGATTTCATATTTTGAAATGGTATTGATTTCATAATTTGAAATGACACGGTTGATCTCACTTTTAAAAGGCATATTTTAAAAGGTACAGATGACTCTCATTACTTTCATTTTTCATAAGGCGCAATCATACTGGTATTTTGATTATCATACTTGTCTCATGTTATCTTTTGGACTGTTATGATCTCATTTACAGTACTTATTGTTTCACATACTTGATAAATCTTTCGTACTGACCCCCTTTCCTCGGGGGGCTGAGTTTCATGCCGCAGATGTAGGTACACAGTTTGTTGATCCTCGGTCTTAGGATCTCTACTCAGTTTTTGAAGAAGCTCCATTATTTCGGAGGCTTGTCTTTTTGGTACAGATGCCTGTTATTGTAGACTTATGTACATTCAGGAGTATGGCGGGGCCCTGTCCCGTCATAGTTTATTGTCCAAACTCTTAGAGGTCTGTATTCATATGTGGGATGGACTTGCGGGAGTTGTATATACTGTTGGCCATTTGTACTACTGTATTGTCGGGTTATTCCCCTTGATATAAGGGCCAGTCTCATCGGCTTGCCTTGTTGCTACATATATAATTTTTTATTTTATTATTTGGCTTATGTCTTGTATGAGATGTGAGGGTATAAGAGGGGGTGCCTAGGTAGGGCACCAGTCGGGGGCCCGGGGTTCGGGTCGTGACAGTTTGCCTCCTTTTTGGCTCTTATAAATTGAACGTTTCTGTTCAATTCGAGAGAGGCACACACAGAACACACAACACAAAATTCCTTCAGTTTCTTCTGTTCAGAATAAATAGAGAATAAAAAACTCAAACGAGCAATATGTTCTTATTCATTTTCTTTGCTAGAATCAACTGTATTTGTTTTGTACAGTTGATTAGTTGCTATTTTATCTTGGGAGACTATTGACCAAATATCGTAAAAGCATTTATACGGGGCAATTTTGTCTTAAAGACAGAGAGACATCTCTCGACTCAACGTTTCTTTTGTTTAACCTTTCAGACACTACCCATATTTTTACTTACAATTTTAAGACTATTGCTCAAGGGAATGTTGTTGTCCCTGCTCCTGCCCGTTTTCAAGGAGAACGCGAAGAAAAATTTCTAGGTACCAATTTCAAGAGATGGCAACAGAAAATGCTATTATATCCTACTACGTTAAACCTGTCACGTTTTCTGATAAAAGATCCTTCTTCTGTTGGGGATGCAATCGACACTCAATCCAAAACAACGACTGAAGTGGGTGATGATATCCAGGTCACAAATGCCCTGAAGTTAACAATGGATGCCTGGAATCATAGTAATTTCATGTGCAAAAACTGCATTCTGAACGATTTGTCAGATACACTCTATACTGTGTATTGCACCGTAAAAAGAGCAAAAGAGTTGTGGGAAAAACTCGAGAAAGAGTACAACGCACAGGATGCGAGTACTAAGAAATTCATCGTTGGAAAGTTTTTGAAATTTTAAATGGTAGATGGTAAGTTAGTAAGTTCCCAAATCCAAGAGTTTCAAATGATTATTCATCATCTGGATTTTGAAGGAATGAAGTCAAAAGAACAGTTTCAGGTTGTGCCTTTGATTGAGAAACTACCTCCCTCGTGGAATTTTGGTATTACTTCAATTCCCATAAAGAATCTCATTTTCCCCAAATATGTCATGTCAAACTCCCTTTGCATTGACTCTCCATCTACTGTTTTGCTGAAAAGAGTTTGCTCACTCTGACACTTTTGGAACCCTTCTTTGAGAAAGTAAGATTCAATACGGCTAACCAAGCTCGTGGAGCCTGTTTTAAACCTTACAAGGCCTTGTGAAGTTTATAGACAATCTGCTCACATCCTTTTTTCTCTAACCCCTTTGGTTGATCGACATACACATCCTCATCCAATGCTCCATGTAGAAATGCAGATTTGACATCAAGTTGAAATATCGCCCAATCTCGTTGAGAAGCAAGAGCTAATACCATTCTTACCATCTCCATCCTTGCTACTGGTGCAAATACTTTGGTGTAGTCTATCCTGTGCTCCTGTAAATACCCTTTCGCCACTAGTCGTGCATTGAATTTGTCAATTTTACCCTACTCATTCAACTTTGTCTTGTAAGTCCATTTAACACCAATTCTTTTTGCTCCAATTGGCAATTCAGTCAGCTGCCATGTTCTATTTTTTTCAATTGCTTTAATTTCAGCCTCCATTGCCTGCCTCAATTTCACACTTTTTACTGATTCTTCGAAAGTGGTAGGGTCTGTGGAGTCCACAAATGCCATATGAATAGCCTCTTCATCATCTGAAAGACCTTCTCCTGACGTATATCAGCCATCCATGTTAGTGGTGCTCTTATTATGCCCTCTCTTGCTCTTCGTTCTTCTCTGTCAGCTTGTGTAGATGATCTGTTGTTGCTGGGCTCTGTCTGCTTCAGTTGCTTCAGTTTCAGTTTCATTCTCTCCATTAGTATCAGTTTCTTCATCATCCTACTCTAGATCCATGGGCACTTCTTCTTGGTACTTTGCATCCCAATCCCACAAACAATCTTTTTAAAAAACAACATATCTGCTCACAATAATTTTGTTTGAAGTAGGATCGTACATTCTGTAGCCTTTAGACTCGTCACTTACACCAAGTAATACACAACTCACACTTTTGTTCTCAAGCTTTGTTCTATTCACATCTGGAACATGAACGTGCCCCACACAGCCAAACACCCTAAAGTGTTCTACATAAGACTTTTTTCCACTCCACGCCTGTTCTAGTGTCATCTCCTTGAGAGCAAAAGTTGGAGATCGATTTAACACAAAAATTGTCCACTTCACAGCCTCGGGCCAAAAAGTTTTAGAAACCCTTTTTGCAGCTAACATAGATCTCACCAAATTCATAACAGTCCTATTCTTACGCTCCGCTACTCTGTTTTGTTACGGAGTATAAACTGCAGTCAGTTGTATTTTTATCCCATTTATTTTACAAAGTTCATTGAATCTGTAGAAATAAATTCCCCTTATATATCTATACGAAGAAATAGAATGGGCGGGCTACTCTCTTTCTCAACCAGCATCTTAAAACACTTGAAGTAATAAAATGCTTCAGACTTTTCTAACAAAAAATATATCCATGTTTTTCTAGAATAGTCATCTGTAAAACATAGTATGTACCTGTTCTGGCTGTTAGAAGCTGGAGTAATTGGGCCACAAATGTCTGCATGAACCAACTGCAGTGGTTGAGTAGCCCTCCACAGACTTTTTCTCGGAATTGTATAACGATGTTGCTTCCCCTTTATGCAGTCTTCGCACACATTTGTAGATGCCGGCAACTCAGGTAGACCTCGAACCATTTTCTTAAAATAAAGCATTCTCAGACCTTTGTGACTGAGGTGACCGAATCTACAATGTTATAGATGTGCTATGTTTGATGTCATGGCCTGAAAACATGCTTCCTTCTTTTCTTCATCTTGAGAAAACACCACAAACATTCTGTTTGTTGTCATTTTTGTTTGTATGATCAGACCCTTACGTGGATGATAAATCCGACACGTTTCCGATTGAATCAAGATGGCCAAACACCTTTCCTGTAACTGACCTATACTCAAGAGATTGTTCTTGAGTTCAGGCACATAAAACACATCTTGAATCACATGATATACACCACTTATATTCAGCTTTATGCTCCCTTTACTGAATACCCTCATTCTCATGTTGTTGTCAACTTTACCAACTGACTAAAAGCTCCATCTATCTCTTTGAACGCCATCTTATCTCCGGTCATATGATTTGAGCAACCAGAATCTAGAAACCAGGCCTTTGTTTTGTGTTCATTAGACATATCAACATAAGACATGAGTAATAACTCTTCTTCCTCACCAAATTCAGCAAAATTTACCTCTTTGTCCCTTGATGAACATTCGTACTGATAATGACCTAGCTTGTGACACTTGTAACATTCTACGGTGTCACGGTCATAACTCTGTCTTCCTTTTCCTCTTCTTCTATAAGTGTTCCTGCCACGACCTTTGCCTCTTCCTGCTTCAACTGTAGCTTTTAGGGCCTTTTCTTCACCATTTAGATGCCTTCGAAACTTCTGCTCGTGTACTACAAGAGAACTCTGAAGTTCATCCACAGAAATACAATTGATGTCTTTTGATTCTTCTATGGAGCACACAATATAATTGAACTATTCAGTGAGTGTGCGCAATATCTTCTCCACAATCTTCACATCTTTCATATCTTCTCCAAGATTATGCATGTTGTTGGCTACCAACATAAACCTGGAAAAATAGTCAGTGACTGTCTCCCCGATCTTCATCTCAAGAATTTCAAATTCCCTTCGAAGAGCTTGTAATTGTGCATGCTGAACTCTCTCATTCCCTTGATACTTTAGCTTCATTGAATTCCACAATTGCTTGACAATCTCCTTCTGAAGAATGGTCTTCAAAACAGACTTATTGATTGCTTGGAAAAGATATTTTTTTACCTTAAAATCTTTCAACTTCAACTCCTTTAGAGTTGTTTCTTGCAAACTAGTTAGCACCTCTCCTCATCCAAGTTCAATGTAGCTAGTTTCAACAAGATTCCACTACTCTTTTGTTCTGAGCAGATTCTCCATCAACATGGACCAGTGCTCACAATCTCCATCAAACTTGGGAATACTCATCAAGTTCTGTCCTTCGTTTGCCATCTTCAGAACACCCGCTTTCTCTCTATCTCTCTCTCTCAAGGTGTTTCTCTATTTCACGTTCTCTCTCTAGTTTAGGAGACTGCAGTTCTTAAACTCTCTCAGTCAAACCCATTGGCTTTGATACCAAAATTGTAGAGTCTGAATTGTTTATTGCTACTGAGGAAGAGCCTTTAAATAGACAGATTAGAAAATAGAAAAACGTAAAAGCAGCCCACTACTTACTTAGTGGATAACGTCTACGAAAACAAATCAAAGACTAACTGAACTCCTACAAACTAGGAGACTTATTCAAAGCATGACAACTTAACCTACACTTAAGCAACTAAATAGCACATTCTTAACAGGGAGGTAGGGGTGTGGATTACATAGGGCTTGTGTGAATATTTTTTTCAATAATATTTTCGATTAAGCAACCGAACATAAGAAAATAAGTATGAAATTCACTTATTTTTCAAGAACTCATTTTTCAGGAAAACAATTTCCATGAAAAATATGTTCCTCCGTACAGAACACACCCTTAGTATTGCAAATAGAAGAATAAACATTTGGCCCAAACGGAATCGTGCTGCTAGCCACGTCCAACAACGAATAAAAAATTGCGACAAAAGTAGAGTTCATTTCCAATGAATTTAGGTATAAATATGGAATTAAGAAAACTCAATAAGGATCTCACCCCTCGATCAATTTTACTCTTTATTTTTTTCATCAATGTCTTTCAGTAATCTCATTTTGGACTAGGAATGAGAGATGTCACAAAATTTTAACACTTATTCGACTTTAAATAAGGAAAAACTTGCCATGTGTGGTTGTATCGCGCTAGATTTCTTCAATCCTAAATTCCTATAATTTGTTGGTTATCAAAGACACGAGGAGAGACAAAGATGGGAAGAAAAATAAATGAAAATACAAAATAGATGCATAAAATATAAAAGGAGTAATATTGAAGCTAAATTGGCTTTTAATTTTGAATAAAATTAATGAAAAAGTTTAAATATGAGAATAAATCAATATGATTGTCATGTTTAAGAATTTAAATAGAAACTAAAAAGAAATAAAATGTGTACCCTCGAGTAAAAAGTGTGATTAACAAAGAGAATTCGGTGGTTGTAATTTTTAACGTCTATAGTATTAGCTGAAGAAATAAACTTCTCTGTCAACTTGTGTAGATGATCTGTTGTTGCTGGGATCGACGGTGTCTGCTTCAGCTACTTCTATTTCAGTTTCATCCTCTCCATTAGTATCGGTTTCTTCATCATCCCACTCTAGGTCTATGAGCACTTCTTCTAGGTACTTTGCATCCCAATCCCACAAGCAATCTTCTTCAAAAAGAACATCCCTGCTCACAATAATTTTGTTTGAAGTAGGATCGTACATATTGTAGCCTTTAGACTCGTCACTTACACCAAGTAATACACAACTCACACTCTTGTTCTCAAGCTTTGTTCTCTTCACATATGGAACATGAACGTGCCCCACACAGCCAAACACCCTAAATTGTTCTACCGAAGGCTTCTTTCCACTCCACGCCTCTTCTGGTGTCATCTCTTTGAGAGCAAAAGTTGGAGAACGATTTAACACATAAACTGTCCACTTCACATCCTCAGGCTAAAAAGTTTTAGGAACCCTTTTTGCAGCTAACATAGATCTCACCAAATTCATAACAGTCATATTTTTACGCTCCGCTACTCCATTTTGTTACGGAGTATAAGCTGTAGTCAGTTGTCATTTTATCCCATTTATTTTACAGAGTTCATTGAATGTATAGAAATAAATTCCCCTCCTCTATCTTTACGAAGACATAGAATAGGCAGGCTACTCTACTTTTCAACCAGCATCTTAAAACCCTTGAAGTACTAAAATGCTTTAGACTTTTCTAACAAAAAATATATCCATGTTTTTCTATAATAGTCATCTATAAAACACAGTTTGGACCTCTTCTGGCTGTTAGAAGCTGGAGTAATTGGGCCACAAATGTCTGCATGAACTAGCTGCAGTGTTTGAGTAGCCCTTCATAGACTTTTTCTCGGAATTGGATCACAATGTTCTTCCCTTTTATGCAGTCTTCGCACACATTTGTAGATTCCGGCAACTCAGGTAGACCTCTAACCATTTTCTTAAAATAAAGCGTTCTCAGACCTTTGTGACTGAGGTGACCGAATCTACAATGCCATAGATGTGCTATGTTTGATGTCATGGCCTGAAAACATGTTTCCTTCCTTTCTTCATCTTGAGAAAACACCACAAACATTCTGTTTGTTGTCATTTTTTTTTGTATGATCAGACCCTTAAGTGAATGATAAATCTGACACATTCCGGATTGAATCAAGATGGCCAAACCCTTTCCTGTAGCTGACCAATACTCAAGATATTGTTCTTGAGTTCAGGCACATAAAACACATATTGAATCACATGATTTACACCACTTATATTCAGCTTTATGCTCCATTTGCCGAATACTCTCATTCTCATGTTGTTGCCAAGCTTTACCAACTGACTAAAAGCTCTATCTATCTCTTTGAACACCATCTTATCTCCGATCATATGATTTGAGCAACCAAAATCTAGAAACCAGGCCTTTGTTTTGTGTTCATTAGACATATCAACATAATACATGAGTAATAACTCTTCTTCCTCATCAAATTCAGCAAAATTTACCTCTTTGTCCCCTGATGAACATTCATACTAATAAAGACCTAGCTTGTGACTTTCTTTTTGGTCCCTGAAATATCAACTATTTACATTTTAGTCCATGAAGGTTTCAGAACGTTACAGTGGTTCTTGAAGACACTAACAGGCGTGACTGTTAAGAGAACAAAGCATTGAAGACACCAACAAACATGATTGTTTGCCTTCCTTTTGGCTCTTATAAATTTAACGTTTCTATTCAATTCGAGAGAGGCACACACAGAACACACAACACAAATTCCCTTCAGTTTCTTCTGTTCAGAATAAATAGAGAATAAAAACTCAAACGAGCAATATGTTCTTATTCATTTTATTTTCTAGAAACAACTGTATTTGTTTTGTACAATTGATTAGTTGCTATTTAATCTTGGGAGACTATTGCCCAAATATCGTAAAAACATTTATACGGGGCAATTTTGTCTTAAAGACATAGAGTCATCTATCGACTCAACGTTTCTTTTGTTTAACCTTTCAGACATTACCCATATTTTTACTTACAATTTTAAGACAAAATTCCCATTTTTTCCAAGTGTTCGAAAGATGTCTATTTCAAACATTGCTTCCGGCTTTGCCTCTGCTGCTATTGCTCAAGTGAATGTTGTTGTCCCTGCTCCTACCAGTTTTCAAGGTGAACGCCTAGAAAAATTTCTAGGTACCAATTTCAAGAGATGGCAACAGAAAATGTCATTCTACCCTACTACGTTAAACCTGTCACATTTTCTGACAAAAGATCCTCCTTCTGTTGGGGATGCAATCGACACTCAGTCCAAAATAACGACTAAAGTGGGTGATGATATCCAGGTCACAAATGCACTGAAGTTAACAATGGATGCCTGAAATCATAGTGATTTCATGTGCAAAAACTGCATTCTGAATGGTTTGTCAGAGACACTATATATTGTGTATTGCACCGTAAAGATAACAAAAGAGTACAACGCACAGGATGCAGGTACTAAGAAATTCATCGTTGGAAAGTTTATAAAATTTCAAATAGTAGTTGGTAAGTTAGTTAGTTCCCAAATCCAAGAGTTTCAAATGATTATTCATCATCAGGATTTGGAAGGAATGAAGCCAAACGAAAATTTTTTGGTTGTGCATTTGATTGAGAAACTACCTCCGTCGTGGAATTTTGTATTACTTCAATTCCAGAAAGAATCTTATTTTCCCCAAATCTGTCATGTCAAACTCCCTTTGTATGGACTCTCCATCTCATGTTTTGCAGAAAAGAGTTTGCTCACTTTGACTCTTTCGGAACCCTTATTTGAGAAAGTAAGATTCAATACGGCTAAACCAAGCTCGTAGAGCCTGTTTTAAACCGAACAATGCCTTGTGAAGTTTATAGACCATCTGCTCACATCCTTTATTCTCGAACCCCTTTGGTTGATCGACATACACATCCTCATCCAATGCTCCATGTAGAAACGCATATTTAACGTCAAGTTGAAATATCGCCCAACCTCGTTGAGAAGCAAGAGCTAATACCATTCTTATCGTGTCCATCCTTGCTACTGGTGCAAATACTTCGGTATCGTCTATCCCGTGCTCCTGTGAATACCCTTTAGCCACTAGTCGTGCATTGAATTTGTCAATTTTACCCGACTCATTCAATTCAGTCAGTTGCCATGTTTTATTTTTTTCAATTGCTTTAATTTCAGCATCCATTGCCTGCCTCCATTTCACACTTTTTACTGCTTCTTCGAAAGTGGTAGGGTTTGTGGAGTCCACAAATTCCTTATGAACAACCTTTTCATCATCTGAAAGACATTCTCCTGACGTATAGTAAGCCATCCATATTGGTGGTGCTCTTATTCTGCCCTCCCTTGCTCTTGGTTCTTCTCTGTCAGCTTGTGTAGATGATCTGTTGTTACTGGGCTCGACGGTGTCTGCTTCAGCTGCTTCTATTTCAGTTTCATCCTCTCCATTAGTATCAGTTTCTTCATCATCCCACTCTAGGTCCATGAGCACTTCTTCTAGGTACTTTTCATCCCAATCCCACAAACAATCTTCTTCAAAAACAACATCCCTGCTCACAATAATTTTGTTTGAAGTAGGATCGTACATTCTGTAGCCTTTAGACTCGTCACTTACACCAAGTAATACACAACTCACACTCTTGTTCTCAAGCTTTGTTCTCTTCACATCTGGAACATGAACGTGCCCCCACACAGCCTGTTATACCCCGTATTTCCAGAGTATGTACGTGAGGGCATACGTATTAAATTTTTTTTGCCTTAAGAATTGGCTTTGGTTCGAAATTTGGGCACAAGTGCCGAATAGAGTCATTTTCTGACGAAACGTTTCCACAGCTTACGTTGGGAAAATTCCGGCTATGTCATTTAGTATTTTTGCGGATTTTTCCGAGCGACGGAACATTTTTGGACCAATGGGAGGGTGACACTTGTCACCCTCATTGGACGGCAAAGAGGAGGCTTGGCCTTGGCCGATTGGTTCATGGTTTTGTGCCTTGTTTTGTGGCTTGTTTTGTGCCATGTTTTGTGGAGTAGGGGTTAGGGTGCACTTGGCTTGATCTTGGCCTTACACTTGCTATACACTTGGAAGGATCTTGGCCATTGGTTGGCTTTTGGTTTTGCTATAAATACCCCCTCTCTTTGAAGACTTCATTCATCCAAAAATCTTCCAAGTCTTGGAAACCCTCCTCCTCTTGTTGACTCTCCCAAGAGCCCTCTCCCCTTAAAGTTTGGCTTGGCCGAGAGGCCACCCTCCCCTTGTGGTGCCTTGCCTGGGGTACCCCCTAGCCTAGTTGTTTTCGTATAATACCCTTGTTGTGGTATAGAAATACTCTCCTAATATTGTTATAATGTCCAAATACCTGCCCAACTACCTTGTAGTAGTCCCAAGGGTACACTTATACAAAGCCCAGAAAAGACGATTATACTTCCTTTAGCCACAAAAATGAAACCCTAAGGAAATCTTCACCCGTTGTTGAAGTTGTAAGTAGAAGTTGGTTAGAACTTCTAAGGGTTGTTTGGGCGCTGAGTAGGAGCTAAGCGTTGCTCAGATCGACTTTATACTTGGATAATTTTGGGCTTATCGAGGTAAACACTCATCGCCTTCTATTGTAATTGGAAATTACATGTTTGAATATAGTTGAAGTATACCATATATAGAACTATACTTAGTACTGTGGCAATGTCTTTTGACTTAAGCCTGAAGAATTAAGAATCGAATCAATCAGTAATTACATAGATCAGACATGAGACTTGTGTAGTATTACCGTGTAGTAGAATTGTACACGCCCGGTTAGGGCGTAAACCCCATGGTTGGCTTGGTAGCCGGCCTCGATCGAGAAGGAGATGTGCGCTGTGGCGGGAGGTGCCGCCAATTTTCGTAGATTATGGAACGTTGAGATCTAGATGTTAATAAGCGCTGTGGCCTTATAGGTCAAGTACTACGTGTGGAGTGATCCACTTGGCTTAAGGAGTAGCCGGCGGTTTGAGGTACTTGGAGCGTTTTGCTATTAGTCGACAATCGTCGCGAGGTATGTGAACCTCTTCCTATCTCTTCTAGCATGATATGTGTGAACTATGTAGTACGGTAGACGTACATGTGTTAACTGTGTTTGATTGTTCTTAAAACATAAAGTGTTATAACGGCTTTATGGGAAGTTGGTTATAACAACTTTATGTAGGTAAGAAAATACTTTGTGGTTTTAAAAGGTAACTGATGTGAATTATAACTGGCTAGTTATAATAAAGAACTTGATGTATTTCAAAAGATTTATAAATCGTTTTGGAAAGGAGAGTAACACTTGGTTTTAAAGGTTTTAAAAAGAGTTATACTAGCTTTATGGGGAGTTAGGTATAATGTCTTAAGTGAGGTAAAGAAAATGGTTTACTGATGTTAGAAGTTAAGAGACTTGATCTTATAAGATAAGAGACTTAACTTATTTGTTTTAATGTGAATGTTTGTGTGAAACCTCATTCGTGAGTAATGAGTACTTGGTTTTATTTAAAGGGATAATGTTTTACTGATTTCGGAAATCAGAATGTGTATCGACAGACCACTGCAGCGTTAATAAAGGAAAATGTATTGAAAAATGATGAATTGTATTAAAACCAGTAGAAACCTCCATCTGCATAGAAACTAAGATGAGACAAAATGATATACATTTTCTAGATCATGGCTACTGTAATGAGAATGTTGTAAAGAAGAATAACCTACTCTCACGTGAGACATATGTTACTCAATTGTTCTAAAAAGGAATCAAGTGATTAAGTTTGGGAACTATGAAACCATTTGGAAATGAGAAGCTTGAGTAATTGAAACTAGGCAAACTGGAACTTAGGAAAAGAATGTTGTTACTTGGTTTTGAAAAGGAAGGTGGGTTGGTCATTCTAATACTACGGGTATCGGGTGACTTTTATAAAAGAAATGGATCTCTTTTAAAAGAACTTAACGTATGTAGTACTTTGGGGTTAAAAACCCGGACTTTGGCATAAAATGAAAGTACTTTGAGTTGTGTGAAACTTGCCTATGCTTGTTGTTGTGAAACTTGCCTGTGCTTGTTGTTGTGAAACTTGCCTATGCTTGTGATGATAGCCTTTCTTTGTGCAAGTGTGGTATTTCGTATTACCGCGTCTCGATAGAGGACCGGTTGACTTGTTGATAACTTACTTGGGCGTCTTTGGCGGTGATGGAGAATTCCACGGGTATGTTTCCATTTTGATTCTTGTCTTGTTGATATCACATGGACATGTCTACACCACGCAGATTCCGGGGCACGCGCCACGCGGGGTTGATTACCGATAGATGGTTATTACCGCAACATGGACGTGTCTACACCGGCGCTGATTCCGGGCATGTGGCTACGCGGCGGGTTGACCACCCAAGATATTGTTATTGAGGTTACATGGGCATGTCTACACCGTCAAGATTCGGGGCATGTGGCCACGCGCCTTATTATTGTTGCATCATGGACATGTCTACACCGAGGCGATTCCGGGCATGCGCCATGATGCGAACATAATGGATGTTATGGGCGTGAGACCCATAGTTATATTTGAGTGGTGACTTTGAGGCGTGAGTCCCCGACTGATCGCTTTTATGTTGCGTCTTGTATTTTGGTTATCATACATGTCTCCGCTTTTTAAGCTATTATGATTTCATTTACTGATGTTGTGATTTCACATACTTGGTACTGTTAGATCGACCTCCTTGGGCCGCGTTCATGCCGCAGTAGAGGTACATCGGTCGTGGATCCTCGCTCTTAGGATCTCGATTCAGCGTTTGGGAAGCTCCGTTTCTCCGAGGCTTATCTTTTGGTATGTGTTCCCGAGTTGTAGGTTCTTGTACATTCGTGGTATGGCGGGGCCCCGTCCGTCATAGTCGTTGTAAATCTTAGATGTCAGAGAAGCTGGCGGGTGGTTGTAAAAGGATTAAACTGTCGGGTTTTATGTATATACGAAGGCAAATCGTTTTGGTTGGCTGTTTATTTATTATATCTCTTGTTTCATGATTCATGTTTTATTTTCACGGTTTTCTCGATGTTGTATCACTAGGGTGCCCGGTAAGGCACCCGAACGCCCGGTTCGGGCGTTACAAAGTGGTATCGAGCGATTAGTCCTCGGAAAGTGTCTGCACCGTGTCTAGTAGAGTCTTGATTATCGGTGTGTTGTGCACCACATCTATAATCGTGAGGCTATAGGACATTTAGGATTGGTTTCCATTCTTCTCATTACGAGATCGTGCCTTTTTAGAGTGTTGTAAGTTGGACCCTCCGACGTGTTTCGTTTTTACCGATTATGCCTGCGAAGGCAACGAGGCCCGAGAAGGCAAGGCGAGGAGGCGCTAGTGGGATTGAGGAGTACGAGGCGCAGCCGGCCAAGACTGAGTAGCTTGACGGCGAGTTTTGCGACGCCGCCCGACCAACAGAGTTTAGAGCGCGCAGCAGCTGCTGAGACTACAACTGAGCCTCCACGCCTCACACCGATGCAGGCGGGAGATGGGTCACAAGGAGATGGCGATTATTGGCGAGATTGTGGCGATATGAGATAAGTGGCCGGCGGTTCGATTCAGCGGCACTGTAGTGCACCCGAGGCGCATTTGAGGCTACGGATTTCTTAGTTGTAGCCTTTGAGTTTTACTGGTCGAGGCGGAGGATGATCCGCAGGAGTTCATCCGTCGATTCGCAGAGGATCATGCGGGTGATCAAGGCTTGAGACCGAGTGCGTGACATTTGGTTCGCATCGGCCGCGTGATACCGCGATCGATTGGTTTGACTTCGTGGGAGCTTTCGGGAGAGCATGCACTTCCACCGTTTGGGACGAGTTTTGGGGCCTTCGGCACATTTCTTGCCTCCACAATGAGGAGGGCTCGCCGGCAGATTTTTGATGTTGAGGCGTAAGCGCGTCTGATTCGGAGTACAATGTGAGTTCGACTCATTGGCGGTATGTTCCCGCATTAGTAGCTAGTATGGAGGATCGAGTGCACCGATATGTTACGGTGGCTCGATGATTACCTAGCGAGAAGTTGTTCGTGTTTCTCTTCACCGCATGGACATTGCCCGCATTCGTGCTCATGCACGGGTGCGAGGAGCGCAGAGATCGCAGGTGGACCGCCACAGAAGGCCAAGATCCGGATATTTTGGCGACTTTCGAGGCGGACCGCCTCAAAGCAGACTAGTTATGTACCTCCGCCATTGCAGAGTGGTCCTCCGCAGCCCGGGACCCTTGGGATATTCGAGCAGTCGGGGCTCCCGGGTTTGAGATGTTCGGGAGTAGGGGTGTTGGCGGACGCACCACCCTACCGGTGTGGTCGATGTGGTAGACCGCATTTCGGAGAGTGTCGTAGTACCAAGGAGCTTGTTATTCTTGCGGCCAACAGGGCCATATGACGAGACTGTCACCGTGGGTAGCACTTGGTAGGATAGCACAGCACTAGGCGATTGCGGGCCACGGTAGAGGTCGCGGTGGAAGTTCGATTTTAGCGGTCCTTGAACCGCCTAGTTTCAGTATATCCTTAACCTCTGAGTTTTGTGTGTATTGATGTTGTTGATGTGTTTAATGATATGTTTGGATAGCTTTGTGCTAAAATGTGATTTAGAAACACAGTTAGTGAAAAGGGTAAGTCCTCAGGTGGTGTGAAATGGAAGTGGTAGCTTTCATGACCTGTAGAGGTAAGATTGTTCGGATCAAGAAATTAGAGAGTTGGCGCTACAGTGGGTCGGGTTGGGGCCATGTTGCGGGCCAACCCGCGTCCCGTTTTGAGGAAGGGTCAGCTCTGGGTGGTCCCGCCAGGTGGCAGGGTCACGAGGGTGCTAGGCCCAAGTTTAGATGACCATCGTATGAGTTCGTGGATACGTTCGATCAGAATCAGTTCGTGAAGGCCGGGAATGGCCTTAGGGGAAATTGAGGTTAGTGAGATGACCAAGTTTGGAGGTAGTGACTCCAAGGGTTGGGAGCAGAAGCGTTGACGGAAGTGTGGTACGGACACTAGAACGAGTTCGAGTGTTCGTGACGAGTACTGCGAGAAAGGGGAGAAGTGAGCGTGTGTTTTTGTGACCAGGTGTGGCATGATTGTTTTCAGACGTATAGCGATGAAGAATATCTGGACGCTGTTGTTTTGAGACCTTGAAGGAACATTCGGACGAATGTTTCTAAGGGATGAATGTTATACCGTATTTCCAGTAATATGCGTGAGGCATACGTATTAAATTTTTGCCTTAAGAATTGGCTTTGGTTCAAATTTGGGCACAAGTGCCGAATAGAGTCATTTTCACGAAACGTTTCCACGACTACGTTGGGAAAATTCCGCTATGTCATTTAGTATTTTTGGATTTTTCCGAGCGGCGGAACATTTTGGACCAACGGAGGTGACACTTGTCACCCTCATTGACTAAGAAAGGAGGCTTGGCCTTGGCCGATTGGTTCATGGTTTTGTGCCTTGTTTTGTGGCTTGTTTTGTGCCATGTTTTGTGGAGTAGGGGTTAGGGTGCACTTGGCTTGATCTTGGCCTTACACTTGCTATACACTTGGAAGGATCTTGGCCATTGGTTGGCTTTTGGTTTTGCTATAAATACCCTCCTCTCTTTGAAGACTTCATTCATCCAAAATCTTCCAAGTCTTGGAAACCCTCCTCCTCTTGTTGACTCTCGCCCAAGAGCCCTCTCCTTAAAGTTTGGCTTTGGCCGAGAGCCACCCCTCCCCTTTGTGGTGCCTTGGCCGTGGGTACCCCTAGCCTAGTTGTTTTCTGATTATACCCCTTGTTGTGGTATAGAAATACTCTCCTAATATTGTTATAATGTCCAAATACCTTGGCCCAAATACCTTGTAGTATTCCCAAGGTTACACTTATACAAAGCCCAGAAAATACGATTATACTTCCTTTAGCCACAAAAACGAAACCCTAAGGAAATCTTCACCCGTTGTTGAAGTTGTAAGTAGAAGTTGGTTAGAACTTCTAAGGGTTGTTTGGAGCGCTCGGAGTAGGAGCTAAGCGTTGCTCAGGATCGACTTTATACTTGGATAATTTTGGGCTTATCGAGGTAAACACTACTGTCCTTCTATTGTAATTGGAAATTACATGTTTGAATATATAGTCGAAGTATACTATATATAGAACTATACTTAGTACTGTGGCAATGTCTTTTGACTTAAGCCTGAAGAATTAAGAATCGAATCAATCAGTAATTACATAGGGATCAGACATTAGACTTGTGTAGTATTACTGTGTAGTAGAATTGTACACGTCCGGTTAGGCGTGTAAAACCCCCCCCCTGGTTGGCTTGGTAGCCGGCCTCGATAGAGAAGGAGATGCTGCCGAATTTTCTGTAGATTATGGAACGTTGAGATCTAGATGTTAATAAGCGCCTTGTGGCCTTATAGGTTGAAGTACTACGTGTGGAGTGATCCACTTGGCAGGAGTAGCGGCGGTTTGAGGTACTGGAGCATTTTGCTATTAGTCGACAATCGTCGCGAGGTATGTGAACCTCTTCCTATCTCTTCTAGCATGATATGTGTGAACTATGTAGTACGGTAGACGCGTACGTGTTAATCGTGTTTGATTGTTCTTAAAACATAAAGTGTTATAACGGCTTTATGGGAAGTTGGTTATAACAGCTTTATGTAGGTAAGAAAATTCTTTGTGGTTTTAAAAAGGTAACTGATGTGAATTATAACTGGCTAGTTATAATAAAGAACTTGATGTATTTCAAAAGATTTATAAATCGTTTTGGAAGGGAGAGTAACACTTGGTTTTAAAGGTTTTAAAAAGAGTTATACTAGCTTTATGTGGATTTAGGTATAATGTATTAAGTGAGGTAAAGAAAATGGTTTACTGATGTTAGAAGTTAAGAGACTTGATCTTATAAGATAAGAGACTTAACTTATTTGTTTTAATGTGAATGTTTGTGTGAAACCTCATTCGTGAGTAATGAGTACTTGGTTTTATTTAAAGGGATAATGTTTTACCGATTTGGAAATCGAATGTGTATCGACAGCACCATGCGGCGTTAATAAAGGAAAATGTATTGAAAAATGATGAATTGTATTAAAACCAGAGAAACCTCCATCCGCATAGAAACTAAGATGAGACAAAATGATATACATTTTCTAGATCATGGCTCTTTGTAATGAGAATGTTGTAAAGAAGAATAACCTACTCTCACGTGAGACATATATTACTCAATTGTTCTAAAAAGGAATCAAGTGATTAAGTTTGGGAACTATGAAACCATTTGGAAATGAGAAGCTTGAGTAATTGAAACTAGGCAACCGGAACTTAGGAAAAGAATGTTGTTACTTGGTTTTGAAAAGGAAGGTGGGTTGGTCATTCTAATACTACGGGTATCGGGTGACTTTTATAAAAGAAATGGATCTCTTTTAAAAGAACTTAACGTATGTAGTACTTTGGGGTTAAAAACCCGGACTTTGGCATAAAATGAAAGTACTTTGAGTTGTGTGAAACTTGCCTATGCTTGTTGTTGTGAAACTTGCCTGCTTGTTGTTGTGAAACTTGCCTATGCTTGTGATGATAGCCTTTCTTTGTGCAAGTGTGGTATTTCTGTGTTACCGCGTCTCTCGATAGAGGGCCGGTTGACTTATTGATAACTTACTTGGACGTGCTGGCAGTGATGGAGAATTCCACGGGTATGTTTCCATTTTGATTACTGTCTTGTTGTTGATATCACATGGACATGTCTACACCGATGCAGTATTCCGGCATGCGGCCACGCGGCGTTGATTACCCGATAGATGGTTATTATCGCAACATGGGCGTGTCTACACCGATGCAAGATTCGGGCATGTGGCGTGCGCGGGGTTGACCACCCAAGATATTGTTATTGAGGTTACATGGGCATGTCTACACCGACGCAGATTCGGGGCATGTGGCCATGCGCCTTGTTATTATTGTTGCATCATGGACATGTCTACACCGAGGCGATTCGGGGCATGCGCCATGATGCGAACATAATGGATGTTATGGGCGTGAGACCCATAGTTATATTTGAGTGGTGACTTTGAGGCGTGAGTCCCCGACTTAGTATTTTTATGTTGCGTCAGTATTTTGGTTATCATACATGTCTCCCGCTTTTAAGCTATTATGATTTCATTTACTGATTTGTGATTTCACATACTTGGTACTGTTATGCGACCTCCTTCGGGGCCGCGTCATGCCGCAGGTAGAGGTACATCGGTCGTGGATCCTCGCCTTAGGATCTCGCCATTTTGGGAAGCTCCGTTTCTCCGAGGCTTATCTTTTGGTATGTGTTCCACGAGTTGTAGGTTCTTGTACATTGTGGGTATGGCGGGGCCTGTCCGTCATAGTCGTTGTAAATCTTAGATGTCTGTAGAATCATGTTGTGTGGTTGTAAAAGGATTAAACTGTCGGGTTTTATGTATATCTTAAGGCAAATCGCTTTGGTTGGCTCGTTTATTTATTATATCTCTTGTTTCATGATTCATGTTTTATTTTCATTGGTTTTCTCCGATGTTGTATCACTAGGGTGCCCGGTAAGGCACGATGCTGCCCGGTTCGGGCGTTACCCAAACACCCTAAAGTGTTCTACAGAAGGCTTTTTTCCATTCCACGACTCTTCTGGTGTCATCTCCTTGAGAGCAAAAGTTGGAGAACGATTTAAAACATAAACTGTCCATTTCAAAGCCTCAGGCTAAAACGTTTTAGGAACCCTATTTGCAGCTAACATAGATCTCACCAAATTCATAACAGTCATATTTTTACGCTCCGATACTCCATTTTGTTACGGAGTATAAGATGTAGTCAGTTGTATTTTTAACCCATTTATTTTACAGAGTTCATTGAATCTGTAGAAATAAATTCCCCTCCTCTATCTTTACGAAGACATAGAATAGGCAGACTACTCTCATTCTCAACCAGCATCTTAAAACCCTTGAAGTAATAAAATGCTTCAGACTTTTCTAACAAAAAATATATCCATGTTTTTCTATAATAGTCATCTATAAAACATAGTTTATACCTCTTCTGGCTGTTAGAAGCTGGAGTAATTGGGCACAAATGTCTGCATGAACTAGCTGCAGTGTTTGAGTAGCCCTTCACAGACTTTTTCTCGGAATTGGATCACGATGTTCTTCCCTTTTATGCAGTCTTCGCAAACATTTGTAGATTCCGGCAACTCAGGTAGACCTCGAACCATTTTCTTAAAATAAAGCGTTCTCAGACCTTTATGACTGAGGTGACCGAATCTACAATGCCATAGATGTGCTATGTTTGATGTCATGGCCTGAAAACATGTTTCCTTCTTTTCTTCATCTTGAGAAAACACCACAAATATTCTGTTTGTTGTCATTTTTGTTTGTATGATCAGACCCTTAAGTGGATGATAAATCTGACACATTCTGGATTGAATCAAGATGGCCAAACCCCTTTCCTGTAGTTGACCTATACTCAAGATATTGTTCTTGAGTTCAGGAACATAAAACACATCTTGAATCCCATGATTTACACCACTTATATTCAGTTTTATGCTCCCTTTGCCGAATACTCTCATTCTCATGTTGTTGCCAATCTTTACCAACTGACTAAAAGCTTTATCTATCTATTTGAACACCATCTTATCTCCGATCATATGATTTAAGCAACCAGAATCTAGAAACCAGGCCTTTGTTTTGTGTTCATTAGACATATCAACATAATACATGAGTAATAACTCTTCTTCTTCATCAAATTCAGCAAAATTTACCTCTTTGTCCCCTGATGAACATTCGTACTAATAAAGACCTAGCTTGTGACTTTCTTTTTAGTCCCTGAAATATCAACTATTTATATTTTGGTCCCTGAAGGTTTCAGAACGTTACAATGGTTCTTGAAGACACCAACAGGCGTGACTGTTAAGAGAACAAAACATTGAAGACACCAACAAACATGATTGTTTGCCTCCCTTTTGGCTCTTATAAATTGAACGTTTCTATTCAATTCGAGAGAGGCACACACAGAACCCATAACACAATTTTCCTTCAGTTTCTTCTGTTCAGAATAAATAGAGAATAAAAACACAAACGAGCAATATGTTCTTATTCATTTTCTTTGCTAGAATCAACCGTATTTGTTTTGTACAATTGATTAGTTGTTATTTTATCTTGGGAGACTATTGCCCAAATATCGTAAAAGCATTTATACGGAACAATTTTGTCTTAAAGACATAGAGTCATCTATCGACTCAACGCTTCTTTTGTTTAACCTTTCAGACATTACCCATATTTTTACTTACAATTTTAAGACAAAATTCCCATTTTTTCCAAGTGTTCGAAAGATGTCTATTTCAAACATTGCTTCTGGCTCTGCCTCTGCTGCTATTGCTCAAGGGAATGTTGTTGTCCCTGCTCCTACCAGTTTTCAAGTAGAACGCCTAGAAAAATGTCTAGGTACCAATTTCAAGAGATGGCAACAGAAAATGCTATTCTATCCTACTACGTTAAACCTGTCACGTTTTCTGACAAAAGATCCTCCTTCTGTTGGGGATGCAATCGACACTCAGTCAAAAACAACGACTGAAGAGGGTGATGATATCCAGGTCACAAATGCACTGAAGTTAACAATGGATGCCTGAATTTATAGTGATTTTATGTGCAAAAACTGCATTCTGAACGGTTTGTCAGATACACTATATATTGTGTATTGCACCGTAAAGATAGCAAAAGAGTACAATGCACATGATGCGGGTACTAAGAAATTCATCGTTGAAAAGTTTATGAAATTTCAAATGGTAGATGGTAATTTTGTAAGTTCCCAAATCCAAGAGTTTCAAATGATTATTCATCATCTGAATTTGGAAGGAATGAAGCCAAACGAAAAATTTCTGGTTGTGCCTTTGATTGAGAAACTACCTCCCTCGTGGAATTTTGTATTACTTCAATTCCCAGAAAAGAATCTCATTTTCCCCAAATATGTCATGTCAAACTCCCTTTGTATTGACTCTCCATCTCATGTTTTGCAGAAAAGAGTTTCCTCACTTTGACTCTTCTGGAACCCTTATTTGAGAAAGTAAGATTCAATACGGCTAAACCAAGCTCGTGGAGCCTATTTTAAACAATACAAGGCCTTGTGAAGTTTATAGACCATCTGCTCACATCCTTTATTCTCGAACCCCTTTGGTTGATCGACATACACATCCTCATCCAATGCTCCATGTAGAAACGCATATTTGACAACAAGTTGAAATATTGCCCAACCTCGTTGAGAAGCAAGAGCTAATACCATTCTTACTGTGTCCATCCTTGCTACTGGTGCAAATACTTCGGTATAGTCTATCTCGTGCTCCTGTGAATACCCTTTCGCCACTAGTCGTGCATTAAATTTGTCAATTTTACCCGACTCATTCAATTCAGTCAGCTGCCATGTTTTATTTTTTTCAATTGTTTTAATTTCAGCATCCATTGCCTGCCTCTATTTCACACTTTTTACTGCTTCTTCGAAAGTGGTAGGGTTTGTGGAGTCCACAAATTCCTTATGAACAACCTTTTCATCATGTGAAAGACATTATCCTGATGTATAGTAGGCCATCCATGTTGGTGGTGCTCTTATTCTGCCCTCCCTTGCTTTTGGTTCTTCTCTGTCAGCTTGTGTAGATGATCTGTTGTTGCTGGGCTCGACGGTGTCTGCTTCAGCTGCTTCTATTTCAGTTTCATCCTCTCCATTAGTATCGGTTTCTTCATCATCCCACTCTAGGTTCATGAGAACTTCTTCTAGGTACTTTGCATCACAATCCCACAAAAAATCTTCTTCAAAAACAACATCTCTGCTCACAATGATTTTGTTTGAAGTAGGATCATACATTCTGTAGCTTTTAGACTCTTCACTTACACCAAGTAATACATAACTCACACTCTTGTTCTCAAGCTTTGTTTTCTTCACATCTGGAACATGAACGTGCCCCACAAAGCCAAACACCCTAAAGTGTTCTACAGAAGGCTTATTTCCACTCCACGCCTCTTCTGGTGTCATCTCCTTGAGAGCAAAAGTTGGAGAACGATTTAACAAATAAACTGTCCACTTCACAGCCTCAGGCTAAAAAGTTTTAGGAACCCTTTTTGCGGCTAATATAGATCTCACCAAATTCATAACAGTCATATTTTTACGCTCCGGTACTCCATTTTGTTACGGAGTATAAGCTGTAGTCAGTTGTCTTTTTATCCCATTTATTTTACAGAGTTCATTGAATCTGTAGAAATAAATTCCCCTCCTCTATCTTTACGAAGACATAGAATAGGCAGGCTATTCTCCTTCTCAACCAGCATCTTAAAACACTAGAAGTAATAAAATGCTTCGTACTTTTCTAACAAAAAAATATATCCATGTTTTTCTATAATAGTCATCTATAAAACATAGTATGTACCTCTTCTGGCTGTTAGAAGCTGGAGTAATTGGGCCACAAATGTCTGCATGAACCAGCTGCAGTGGTTGAGTAGCCCTCCACAGACTTTTTCTCGGAATTGGATCACGATGTTGCTTCCCCTTTATGCAGTCTTCGCACACATTTGTAGATGTCGGCAACTCAGGTAGACCTCGAACCACTTTCTTAAAATAAAGCGTTCTTAGACCTTTGTGACTGAGGTGACCGAATCTACAATGCCATAGATGTGCTATGTTTGATGTCAAGGCCTGAAAACTTGATTCCTTCTTTTCTACATCTTGAGAAAACACCACAAACATTCTATTTGTTGTCATTTTTGTTTGTATGATCAGACCCTTAAGTGGATTATAAATTCGACACATTCCAGATTAAATCAAGATGGCCAAACCCTTTTCCTGTAACTGACTTATACTCCAGAGATTATTCTTGAGTTCAGGCGCATAAAACATATCTTGAATCATATGATTTGCACCACTTATATTCAGCTTTATGCTCCATTTGCCGAATACCCTCATTTTCATGTTGTTGCCAAGCTTTACCAACTGACTAAAAGCTTCATCTATCTCTTTGAACACCGTCTTTTCTCCGATCATATGATTTGAGCAACCAGAATCCAGAAACCAGGCCTTTGTTTTGTGTTCATTAGACATATCAACATAAGGCATGAGTAATAACTCTTCTTCCTCATCAAATTCAGCAAAATTTACCTCTTTGTCCCTTGATGAACATTCATATTGATAATGACCTAGCTTGTGACTTTCTTTTTGGTCCCTGAAATATCAACTAATTACATTTTGGTCCCTGAAGGTTTCAGAACGTTACAACGGTTCATGAAGACACCAACAGGCGTGACTGTTAAGAGAACAGAGCATTGAAGACACCAACAAACATGATTGTTTGCCTCCCTTTTGGCTCTTATAAATTGAACGTTTCTGTTCAATTCGAGAGAGGTACACACAGAACACACAACACAAATTCCTTTCAGTTTCTTCTGTTCAGAATAAATAGAGAATCAAAAACTCAAACGAGCAATATGTTCTTATTCATTTTCTTTGCTAGAATCAACTATATCTGCTTTGTACAATTGATTAGTTGTTATTTTATCTTGGGAAACTATTGCCCAAATATCGTAAAAGCATTTATACGGGGTAATTTTTTCTTAAAGATAGAGAGTCATCTCTCGACCCAACATTTCTTTTGTTTAACCTTTCAGACATTACCCATATTTTTACTTACAATTTTAAGACAAAATTCCCATTTTTTTCCAAGTGTTCGAAAGATGTCTATTTCAAACATTGCTTCCGGCTCTGCCTCTGCTGCTATTTCTCAAGGGAATATTGTTGTCCCTGCTCCTGCCAGTTTTCAAGGAGAACGCCTAAAAAACTGTCCAGGTACCAATTTCAATAAATGGCTACAGAAAATGTTATTCTATCCTACTACGTTAAACCTGTCACGTTTTCTGACAAAAGATCCTCCTTCTGTTAGGGATGCAATCGACACTCAGTCCAAAACAATGACTGAAGTGGGTATCCAGGTCACAAATGCCCTGAAATTAACAATGGATGCCTCGAATCATAGTAATTTTATGTGCAAAAACTGCATTTTGTACGGTTTGTCAGATACACTCTATATTGTGTATTGCACCCTAAAGATAGCAAAAGACTTGTGGGAAAAACTCGATAAAGAGTAAAACACACAGGATGCGGGTACTAAGAAATTCATCGTTGGAAAGTTTATGAAATTTCAAATGGTAGATGGTAAGTTAGTGAGTTCCCAAATCCAAGAGTTGGAATGAATGAAGCCAAACGAAAAATTTCTGGTTGTGCCTTTGATTGAGAAACTACCTCCCTCGTGGAAATTTGTATTACTTCAATTCCCAGAAAGAATCTCATTCCCCAAATCTGTCTTGTCAAACTCCCTTTGCATTGACTCTCCATCTCCTGTTTTGCAGAAAAGAGTTTGCTCACTTTGACTCTTTTGGAACCCTTATTTGAGAAAGTAAGATTCAATACGGCTAAACCAAGCTCGTGGAGCCTGTTTTAAACCGTACAAGGCCTTGTGAAGTTTATAGACCATCTGCTCACATTCTTTATTCTCGAACCCCTTTGGTTGATCGACATACACATCCTCATCCAATGCTCCATGTAGAAACGCATATTTGACATCAAGTTGAAACATCGCCAAACCTCGTTGAGAAGCAAGATCTAATACCATTCTTACCGTGTACATCCTTGCTACTGGTGCAAATAATTCGGTATAGTCTATCTCGTGCTCCTGTGAATACCCTTTCGCCACTAGTCGTGCATTAAATTTGTCAATTCCCGACTCATTCAACTTTGTCTTGTAAACCCATTTAACACCAATTCTTTTTGCTCCAATTGGCAATTCAGTCAACTGCCATGTTCTATTTTTTTAATTGCTTTAATTTCAGCATCCATTATCTGCCTCCATTTCACACTCTTTACTACTTCTTCGAAAGTGGTAGGGTTTGTGGAGTCCACAAATGCCATATGAACAGCCTCTTCATCATCTGAAAGACATTCTTCTGACGTATAGTAAGTCATACATGTTGGTGGTGCTCTTATTTTGCCCTCCCTTGCTCTTGGTTCTTCTCTGTCAGCCTGTGTAGATGATCTGTTGTTGCTGGGCTCGACGGTTTCTGCTTCAGCTGCTTCTGTTTCAGTTTCATCATCTCCATTAGTATCGGTTTCTTACATCCCACTCTAAGTCCATGAGCTCTTCTTCTAGGTACTTTGCATCCCAATCCCACAAACAATCTTCTTAAAAAACAATATCCCTTATCACTATAATTTTGTTTGAAGTAGGATCGTACATTTTGTAGCCTTTAGACTCGTCACTTACACCAAGTAATACACAACTCACACTCTTGTTCTCAAGCTTTGTTCTCTTCACATCTGGAACATGAATGTGCCCCACACAGCCAAACACCCTAAAGTGTTCTACAGAAGGCTTCTTTCCACTCCACGCCTCTTCTGGTGTCATCTCCTTGAGAGAAAAAGTTGGAGATCGATTTAACACATAAATTGTCCACTTCATAGCCTCAGGCTAAAAAGTTTTAGGAACCCTTTTTGCAGCTAACATAGATCTCACCAAATTCATAACAGTCATATTTTTACGCTCCGGTACTCCATTTTGTTACGGAGTATAAGTTGTAGTCAGTTGTATTTTTATCCCATTTATTTTACAAAGTTCATTGAATCTGTAGAAATAAATTCCCCTCATCTATCTTTACGAAAACATAGAATAGGCAGGCTACTCTCCTTCTCCAGCATCTTAAAACACTTGAAGTAATAAAATGCTTCGTATTTTCTTAACAAAAAATATATCCATGTTTTTCTAGAATAGTCATCTATAAAACATAGTATGTACCTCTTCTGGCTGTTAGAAGCTGGAGTAATTGGGCCACAAATGTCTGCATGAACCAGCAGCAGTGGTTGAGTAGCCCTCCAAAGACTTTTTCTCAGAATTGGATCACGATGTTACTTACCCTTTATCCAGTCTTCGCACATATTTGTAGATGCCAGCAACTCAGGTAGACCTCGAACCATTTTCTTAAAATAAAGCGTTCTCAGACCTTTGTGACTGAGGTGACCGAATCTACAATGCCATAGATGTGCTATGTTTTATGCCATGGCCTGAAAACTTGATTCCTTCCTTTCTTCATCATGAGAAAACACCACAAACATTCTGTTTGTTGTCATTTTTGTTTGTATGATCAGAACCTTAAGTGGATGATAAATCCGACACATTCCGGATTGAATCAAGATAGCCAAACCTTTTTCCTGTAACTGACCTATACTCAAGAGATTTTTCTTGAGTTCAGGCACATAAAACATATCTTGAATCATATGATTTACACCACTTATATTCAGCTTTATGCTCACTTTGCCGAATACCCTCATTCTCATGTTGTTGTCAAGCTTTATCAACTGACTAAAAGCTCCATCTAGATCTTTGAACACCCGTCTTATCTCCAGTCATATGATTTGAGCAACCAGAATCCAGAAACCAGACCTTTGTTTTGTGTTCATTAGACATATCAACATAATGCATGAGTAATAACTCTTCTTCCTCATCAAATTCAGCAAAATTTACCTCTTTGTCCCTTGATGAACATTCATATTGATAATGACCTAGCTTGTGACTTTTTTTTGGTCCCTGAAATATCACCTATTTACATTTTGGTCCCTGAAGGTTTCAGAACGTTACAATGGTTCTTGAAGACACCAACATGCGTGACTGTTAAGAGAACGGAGCATTGAAGACACCAACAAACATGATTGTTTGCCTCCCTTTTGGCTTTTATAAATTGAACGTTTCTGTTCAATTCGAGAGAGGTACACACAGAACACACAACACAAATTCCTTTCAGTTTCTTCTGTTCAGAATAAATAGAGAATTAAAAACTCAAACGAGCAATATGTTCTTATTCATTTTCTTTGCTAGAATCAACTGTATTTGCTTTGTACAATTGATTAGTTGCTATTTTATCTTGGGAGACTATTGCCCAAATATCATAAAAGCATTTATACGGGGTAATTTTTTCTTAAAGATGGAGAGTCATCTCTCGACCCAACGTTTCTTTTGTTTAACCTTTCAGACATTACCCATATTTTTAATTACAATTTTAAGACAAAATTCCCATTTTTTTCCAAGTGTTCGAAAGATGTCTATTTCAAATATTGCTTCCGGCTCTGCCTCTGCTGCTATTGATCAAAGGAATGTTGTTGTCCATGCTTCTGCCAGTTTTCAAGGAGAACGCCCACAAAAATGTCTAGGTACCAATTTCAAGAGATGACAACAGAAAATGCTATTCTATCCTACTACGGTAAACCTGTCACATTTTCTGACAAAAGATCCGCCTTCTGTTGGGGATGCAATAGACACTCAGTACAACACAACGACTGAAGTGGGTGATGATATCCAGGTCACAAATACCCTGAAGTTAACAATGTATGTTTGGAATCATAGTAATTTTATGTGCAAAACTGCATTCTGTATGGTTTGTCAGATACACTCTATATTGTGTTTTGCACCCTAAAGATAGCAAAAGAGTTGTGGGAAAAACTCGATAAAGAGTACAACACACAGGATACGGGTACTAAGAAATTCATCGTTGGAAAGTTTTTGAAATTTCAAATGGTAGATGGTAAGTTAGTGAGTTCCCAAATCCAAGAATTTCAAATGATTATTCATCATCTGGATTTGGAAGGAATGAAGTCAAACGAACAATTTCTGGTTGTGCCTTTGATTGACAAACTACCTCCCTCGTGGAAAGAAGTTTGTTTTGTACTC
Organism: Przewalskia tangutica; assembly: GCA_029844215.1. Taxonomy (NCBI): domain Eukaryota; kingdom Viridiplantae; phylum Streptophyta; class Magnoliopsida; order Solanales; family Solanaceae; genus Przewalskia; species Przewalskia tangutica. Next base: position 103,253,212 of record CM056726.1, read on the forward strand.
TATCTGTGTATCCTTTTTTATTCCTAAAAAATAGATGCGTTTATGAGTTATCTCAAACTGAAGACAAATAAAATGGGTCTTGAAGATCTTATTATCAAACTACAAACTGTGTGCACTATCTATGGAGTGGAGTGACTATCCTTAATCTCCTCTTCCCTATCTCCCTCTATTTTCCTTCGTCTATTACCGGTTGGCAAGGCTTGGCCCAACATTGGATTTGTACGACAATAAAAGGGCTATATCTAAGCTAAAACAACCAATAGAGGCAAAGGTGAATCTGGTTGATTCAAGGGGATACACCAACAAAAAGTGTAAGTACCAGAGAGATGTCAAAAATCAAACGATGGAGAAGTTCAAAGGCAACTGCCATCACTGTGCAAAGTATGTTCATATGATCAAAGACTGGCTCAAACCTAAGCGAGAGCAGAAGGAAAAATCCAAGAACAAAGGGAAGGCCAAGGCTAACGTTGTGCAAGACAAGGATGAACCTTCGAACCTTGACAATATGATTGTGGATTTCTCAATTGTAGTGCTGGAGGCTAATCTGGTGGAGAATACAAGGTAATAGTGGATAGACACCGGTGCAACCCATCACATCTGCTCAGCCAAGAGTGCATTCTCTTCTAATTCCCTAACATTGGGCAAAACGTTGTTTATAGGCAATAACGCTATCTATGAAGTGCAAGGGGTTGGAAAAGTTGTCCTCAAAATGACTTCAGGTAAAGAGCTTACTCTAAATGGAGTGATGCACGTCCCTGACATCCGCAAGAGCTTCGTTTCCGGTCCACTGTTAGTCTAGAATGGTTTTAGACTAGTTTTTGAGTCCAACAAATTTAGAATAACTAAGAATGGTATATTTTGTTATACCCCGTATTTCCAGAGTATGTACGTGAGGGCGTACGTATAATAATTTGAGCCTTAAGTTAGGCAAGTTTCGAAATTTGTACACAACACCCGATTTGAGTCGTTTTAAATGAAACCGTTTCCACAGCTTTCGTAGGGAAAATTCCGGCTATGTCATTTATTATTTTTGCGGATTTTTCCGAGAGACGAAACATTTTGGACCAACGGGAGGGTGACAAGTGTCACCCTCACATTGGATGGAGTGGGACGGCAATTTGGACGAATTGGTGAGTGGGGTTAGGTAGGATATTTTGTGCAAGTTGTTGTGGTAGATGGATAAGGTGCACTTGGCTTAAATCTAGCCCTACACTTGCACCACACTTGTCTTCATCTTGGCCATTGGTTGGCCTTCACTTGACCTATAAATACCCCCCTTAGTTGATGAACTTCTTCATCCAAAAATTGTCTAAGTCTTGAAAATCTCTCCTCTCCTCAACCTTGTTCTCGTCCAAACACCACCCCTCTCCCCTCAAGGCCCCCACGAGCCCCCTTGCTAGTGGCTCTGGCGAGAGCAACCCCCTAGCCTAGTTGTGCTAGTCAAAATACTACCCCCGGTAGAAATGTATTCTACAAGTATCGCTTTAATGCCCAAAATACTTTAGCCAAATACCTTGTAGTACTTTCCAAAGTACCTTCATACTAAAAGCCCGAAAATACTATTATACTTTCCTGTAGCCACTAAACGAAACCCTACGTAAATCTTCACCCGTAGTTGAAGTTATAAGTAGAAGGTGGTTAGAACTTCGAAGGGTTGGTTTGAGCGGGTCGGAGCGCACGTAGAAGGAGCTAAACCTTGCTCGGGATCGACATATAAACTCGGATAATTTTGGGCTTATCGAGGTAAACACTCTTGACCTTCTATTGTAATTGGGAATTACATGTTGTAGGAATATATAGTTGAAGTATACTATATATAGAACTGATTATAATTGCGCAATGTCTTTTGACTTAAGCCTGAATAATACTTACGCAATGTCTTGCGACTTAAGCCTGAATTTAAAGAAGAGAATCGAATCAGAATTACATAGGGCTATCAGACATGAGACTTGTGTAACATTACTTGTAGTAGAATTGTACACGCCCGGTTAGACGTGTTAACCCTCGGTTGGCTTGGTAGCGCCGATAGAGGAGAGATTTACGCCGCCATGGGGAAGTCTTTGCCAATTTTCGTAGAATATGGAACGATGAGATCTAGATGTTAATAAGCGCCTTGTGGCCTTATAGGTTGAAGTACTACGTGTGGTGCGATCACGTGGCTTAAGGAGTAGCCAACGGTTTGAAGTACTTGAGCGTTTGCTATTAGTCGGCACTCGCCGCGAGGTATGTGAACCTCTTCCTATCTCTTCTAGCATGATATGTGTGAACTATGTAGTGCGGTAGACGCGTACGTGTTAACTGTGTTTGATTGTTTTTAAAACATAAAGTGTTATAACGGCTTTATGGGAAGTTGGTTATAACAGCTTTATGTAAATAAGAAAATACTTTGTGGTTTTAAAAAGGTAACTGATGTGAATTATAACTGGCTAGTTATAATAAAGAACTTGATGTATTTCAAAGATTTATAAATCGTTTTGAAGGAGAATAACACTTGGTTTTAAAGGTTTTAAAAAGAGTTATACTAGCTTATGGGAAGTTAGGTATAATGTCTTAAGAAAGGTAAAGAAAATGGTTTACTGATGTTAGAAGTTAAAAGACTTGATCTTATAAGATAAGAGACTTAACTTATTTGTTTTAATGTGGATGCTTGTGTGAAACCTCATTCGTGAGTAATGAGTACTTGGTTTTATTTAAAGGGATAATGTTTTACTGATTTCGGAAATCAGAATGTGTATCGACAGGACCACTCGCGTTAATAAAGGAAAATGTATTGAATAATGAAGTATTGTATTAAAACCAAGAGAAACCTCCATCCGCATGTAAGCTAAGATGAGACAAAATGATATTACATATCCTAGATCATGGTCGCTTAATAAGATCGATTATAAACAAGAATAAACTACTCACATATAAGGCATATGTTTCTCAAATCATTAAAGGAGAATTATGTTTTAAAGGATTAAAACTATGAACTACGAAACCTTTTCTAAAAATGAGAAACTTGAGCATTTGAAATTAGGCAAACTTGAACGTTTGGAAAATAAGGTTGTTACTTGATTTTACAAAGGAAAGCATTTTGTTTATTTAACAACGCCACACTCTATTTTTATACTACGGACATCGGGTGACTTTTATAAAAGGAATGGATCTCTTTAAAAGGAATTTAACGTACGTAGTACTTTAGGGTTAAAAACCCGGACTTTGGCATAAAATGAAAGTAACTTGAGTTGTGTAACTTGCCTATGCTTGTGTTGTGTAACTTGCCTATACTGGTTGTTGTGTAACTTGCCTATGCTGGTGTTGTGTAACTTGCCTATCTTGGTTGTTGTGTAACTTGCCTATGCTTGTGTTGTGTAACTTGCCTATGCTTGTTGTTGCGTAACTTGCTTATGCTTGTGGTGATAGCCTTGGTTGTGCAAGAATGGTTATTTTATGGACTAGCTCTCCATGAGGTTTCTTCTTGTTCGCCTTGGTCCCCGGTGGTCGGCTCTGCGTACTTGCCCGTCATGGCGATTCGGCCTTGGTACTTGAGTCGACCCTCGCACTTGCCGCTCGGTGTAGTGACGAAGTTCTCGTGATACGCCTTGGTCCCCGTGGTCACCGTACTTGCCGGTCACTACGTGACCGGCCTTGGTATCCGTAGTCGGCTCTCGTGACTTGCCGTATCGGCCGTGTTTTGGTTGCATTATATTATTGGTACGGTCGGATCTGGTAGTTATACTTGTCTATACGGTTTTTATGACACATGTGGGACACGGTGTTCATGTATACTCCTTGGTATTGTCATATCATAAACCGCCGGTGAGGAAGAAATTCCACGCACGCAGTGATAATTTGGGCGTGAGTCCACGACTTGATGTAACTAGTTATATGTTATGTCGTAGTTTGGTCATCATACATGTCTCCGCTTTATATAGACTATTATGATTTCATTTACTGATTTCTGATTTCACATACTTGGTACTGTTGCCAGACCTCCTTCGGGCTGCGTTCATGCCGCAGTAAGTACATCAGTTTCGATCCCCGCTCTTAGGATCACCTTTCAACGTATTGGGAAGCTTCGTTCCTTGAGGCTTATCTTTTGGTATGTGTTCCCGAGTTGTAGGTTCTTGTACATTCGGGGTATGGCGGCCCCGTCGTCATAGTTGTTGTAAATCTTAGAGGTCAGCCTAATGTGGCGGTGGTTTTGTAAAAAGGATTAAACTGTTCGTCTTGAAAGAGTTGTTTATATATATTTTAATGGAAGGTAACCGTTTGGTTGGCCTGTTTTATTATCTTGTCTCATGTTCATGTTTAAGTTTTTATTTCCGCTGGTTTTCTCTGATGTTGTATCACTAGGGTGCCCGGTAGGCACGATCACGCCCGGATCGGTCGTGACAAAAGTGGTATCGAGAGCGATTAGTCCTCTGAAAGTGTCTACGCACCGTGTCTAGTAGATTCTTGATTATCGATGTGTCAGCACCACATCTATAATCGGAGGTCGCAGGACATTTAGGATTGGTTTCCATTTTTCTCATTCTCGAGATCGTGCCTTAGAGCCGTGTGATAAGATCGACCCTCCGACATACGCTTTTTACCGATTATGCCTCGCGTAAGGCAACCCCCAGCGGCGGCAAGGCGAGAGAGCTGCGAGTAGCGGCGGCGAGAGACCACAAGACTGAGCCTCCGCCGCACCGGAGGCGAGGAGATGAGTTACAAGGAGTGGGCGATTAATGGCGGGTTGTGGCACTTGAGGATAGGCCGACGCAGCAGCGGTTCGAGCACCATGGTTCACCCTAGATCGGATAGTTCGAGGCTACGGATTTTCCGAGTTGTAGGCGCCGAGTTTTATGGGTCGAGGCACGAGGATGATCCGCAGGAGTTCATCCGGCGCCATACGATCGCGAGAGTGATCAAGGCATCGGAGACCGAGTCGGTGGTCCTAGGTTCGCATCACCGCGTGATACCGCAATGATCGGTTTGATTCGTGGGAGCCGTCTCGGGAGAGCATGCACTTCCACTTTATGGGACGAGTTCTCGAGGCCTTTCTTGCACATTTCTTGCCTCGCGGATGAGGAGGGCTCGCGACAGATTTTTGGTGTTACTGCAGAACGCGTGCGGTTGGGAGTACAATGTGGAGTTCGACTCATTGGCCGTGACGTCCCGCGTTGGTAGCTAGTATGGAGGATCGAGTGCACCGATTTGTTCTGAGGCTCGATGATCACCTGGCGAGAGTTGTTCGGTGTAGCTCTTCAGGGCATGGACATTGCCGCATGCACGCAGCTTATGCAGGATGTGAGGAGGATAAATCGGCGGAATGACCGTGGTCGGCAGAAGGGCGAACAGCAGGTCCTTGGTGACTTTCGAGGCGGACCGCCTCAAGAAGAGCGATTATGCGCCTCACGATGCAGTGGTCCTCCACAGCCGGGACCTTCGAGATATTCGAGAGCGGTCGTGGCTCCCGTGTTTCAGATTTTGAGGAAGCGGAGTGCTCGCGGATGAGGTTGCCCTTGTCTCGGTGTGGCCGTTGTGGGAAGCTTCAAGGAGAGTGTCGTACTAACTCTGAGATTGTTATTTTTGGCGCCAACAGGGCCATCTGGCAAGAGACTGTCCGACCAGGGGTAGCACTGGTAGGATAGCATGGACTACTAGAGCAGTTGCGGGTTCTTCACCTTCCATAGCAGCAGATGTTCGTACCGGCAGCCCCTGAAGGTCGCGGTGGAAGTTCCCGATTTAGCGGTCCTTTGAACCGCCTATTTTCAGGTATATCCTTAACCCTTTAAAGATTTGTATGCATGATATGATGACCTTATTATTGTATGCTACGTTCGGATAGCGTTATGATGGTTATGAGTTAGAAAGCTTGGCTAGTTGAAAGTATTTGTATGGGGGCATGGAAAGTGTGAACTTTAGAATATTTCATGTTGAGACCTTAGATGTAAGGTCGTCTTGAGTACCAGATTTTTCAAGTGATCCTTGTCGGAATACATTTTATGCCTAGAATGTGTTGTGTGATAATTTCCTTGAGTAGTGTTGAATGGAAGTGGTAGCTTTCATGACCTGTTGAGGTAAGATTGTTCCGGGTCGGGGAACAAGAGCGTGATGCGTTAGTGGATCGGGTTGGGGCCATGTTGAGGGCCAACCCGCGGCCGGTTTCAAAGTGGGGTCAGCCCTGGGTGGTCCCGCCAGGTGGTAGGGTCACGAGGGTGCTAGGCCCAAGTTTAGTTGACCACCGTATGAGTTCGTGGGTGTTTCGACCAGCAGTAGATCGTGAAGGCCGGGAATGGCCTTAAGGAAGATCGAGGCTAGTAAGATGACCAAGTTTGGGGGTAGTGACTCCAAAGTTTTTGGAAACTGAAGTATGGTACGTATACTAGAAGAGTTCAGGTGTTCGAGAAGAGTACGACGAGTAAGAGTAGAGACGAGCATGTATTGCGAGCATAGATATGATCATTTCTTGTAAAGGGAGAAGGTGCGAAGGATGTATATTTTTAGACCTTGGTGGGAACTTTTGTGATAAACAGAGGTGATTCCTTGTTGGCTTGGATTTGGGGTTTTCACGCGCATGCTATTTTGTGGCCAGGTGTGGCATGTTTGGTTTCGTAAGTATAGTAGTGAAGGCTATACCGGCACGTGTTTGTTTTGAGACTGAGAAGGAACATTCGGGACGAATGTTTCTAAGGGGGGAAGAATGTTATACCCCGTATTTCCAGAGTATGTACGTGAGGGCGTACGTATAATAATTTGAGCCTTAAGTTAGGCAAGTTTCGAAATTTGTACACAACACCCGATTTGAGTCGTTTTTCGACGAAACGTTTCCACAGCTTTCGTAGGGAAAATTCCGGCTATGTCATTTATTATTTTTGCGGATTTTTCCGAGAGACGAAACATTTTGGACCAACGGGAGGGTGACAAGTGTCACCCTCACATTGGATGGAGTGGGACGGCAATTTGGACGAATTGGTGAGTGGGGTTAGGTAGGATATTTTGTGCAAGTTGTTGTGGTAGATGGATAAGGTGCACTTGGCTTAAATCTAGCCCTACACTTGCACCACACTTGTCTTCATCTTGGCCATTGGTTGGCCTTCACTTGACCTATAAATACCCCCCTTAGTTGATGAACTTCTTCATCCAAAAATTGTCTAAGTCTTGAAAATCCCTCCCTCTCCCTCAACCTTGTTCTCGTCCAAACACCACCCCTCTCCCCTCTTGAAGGCCCTCACGAGCCCCCTTGCCTAGTGGCTCTGGAGAGCAACCCCCTAGCCTAGTTGTGCTAGTCAAAATACTACCCCTTGGTAGAAATGTATTCTACAAGTATCGTTTAATGCCCAAAATACTTTAGCCAAATACCTTGTAGTACTTTCCAAAGTACCTTCATACTAAAGCCTGAAAATACTATTATACTTTCCTTTAGCCACTAAACGAAACCCTAAGTAAATCTTCACCCGTAGTTGAAGTTATAAGTAGAAGTTGGTTAGAACTTCTAAGGGTTGGTTGGAGCGGGTCGGAGCGCACGGAGAAGGAGCTAAACCTTGCTCAGGATCGACATATAAACTCGGATAATTTTGGGCTTATCGAGGTAAACACTCTTGACCTTCTATTGTAATTGGGAATTACATGTTGTAGGAATATATAGTTGAAGTATACTATATATAGAATCGATTATAATTGCGGCAATGTCTTTTGACTTAAGCTGAATAATACTTACGGCAATGTCTTGCGACTTAAGCCTGAATTTAAAGAAGAGAACTGAACTGTAATTACATAGGACTGTATTACAGTAGACTTGTGTAACATTACTTGTAGTAGAATTGTACACGTCCGGTTAGACGTGTTAACCCCCCCCTGGTTGGCTTGGTAGCCGGCCTCGATAGAGGAGGAGATTTACGCCATGTGCGGGAAGTCTTGCCGAATTTTACGTAGAATATGGAACGATGAGATCTAGATGTTAATAAGCGCCTTGTGGCCTTATAGGTTGAAGTACTACGTGTGGTGCGATCTACGTGGCTTAAGGAGTAGCCAACGGTTTGAAGTACTTGGAGCGTTTTGCTATTAGTCGGCACTCGTCGCGAGGTATGTGAACCTCTTCCTATCTCTTCTAGCATGATATGTGTGAACTATGTAGTACGGTAGACGTACATGTGTTAACTGTGTTTGATTGTTTTTAAAACATAAAGTGTTATAACGGCTTTATGGGAAGTTGGTTATAACAGCTTTATGTAAATAAGAAAATACTTTGTGGTTTTAAAAAGGTAACTGATGTGAATTATAACTGGCTAGTTATAATAAAGAACTTGATGTATTTCAAAAGATTTATAAATCGTTTTGAAGGGAGAGTAACACTTGGTTTTAAAGGTTTTAAAAAGAGTTATACTAGCTGGGAAGTTAGGTATAATGTCTTAAGAAAGGTAAAGAAAATGGTTTACTGATGTTAGAAGTTAAAAGACTTGATCTTATAAGATAAGAGACTTAACTTATTTGTTTTAATGTGGATGCTTGTGTGAAACCTCATTCGTGAGTAATGAGTACTTGGTTTTATTTAAAGGGATAATGTTTTCTTGATTTCGAAATCGAATGTATCGACAGGACCGCTGCGGCGTTAATAAAGGAAAATGTATTGAATAATGAAGTATTGTATTAAAACCAGAGAAACCTCCATCCGCATAGAAGCTAAGATGAGACAAAATGATATTACATATCCTAGATCATGGTCGCTTAATAAGATCGATTATAAACAAGAATAAACTACTCACATATAAGGCATATGTTTCTCAAATCATTAAAGGAGAATTATGTTTTAAAGGATTAAAACTATGAACTACGAAACCTTTTCTAAAAATGAGAAACTTGAGCATTTGAAATTAGGCAAACTTGAACGTTTGGAAAATAAGGTTGTTACTTGATTTTACAAAGGAAAGCATTTTGTTTATTTAACAATGCTCGTCACTCTATTTTTATACTACGGACATCGGGTGACTTTTATAAAAGGAATGGATCTCTTTAAAAGGAATTTAACGTACGTAGTACTTTAGGGTTAAAAACCCGGACTTTGGCATAAAATGAAAGTAACTTGCCTATACTGGTTGTTGTGTAACTTGCCTATGCTTGTGTTGTGTAACTTGCCTATACTGGTTGTTGTGTAACTTGCCTATGCTTGTGTTGTGTAACTTGCCTATGCTTGTGTTGTGTAACTTGCCTATGCTTGTTGTTGCGTAACTTGCTTATGCTTGTGGTGATAGCCTTGGTTGTGCAAGAATGGTTATTTTATGGACTAGCTCTCCATGAGGTTTCTTCGTTCGCCTTGGTCCCCGTGGTCGGCTCGTACTTGCCCCGCCTCATGGCCGATTCGGCCTTCGTACCCGTGAGTCACCGTGACTTGCCCCGCTCGGTGTAGTGACGGTTCTCGTGATACGACCTTGGTCCCCGTGGTCAGCCCTCGTACTTGCCCCGGCCACTCGTGACCGCCTTGGTATCCGGTAGTCGGCTCGCACTTGCCCCGTGACGGCCGTGTTTTGGTTGCATTATATTATTGGTACGGTCGGATCTCGTAGTTATACTTGTCTATACGGTTTTTATGACACGTGGGACTGGTGTTCATGTATACTCCTTGGTATTGTCATATCATAAATCGCCGCAGTGAGGAAGAAATTCCACGCACGAGTGATAATTTGAGGCGTGAGTCCACGACTTGATGTAACTAGTTATATGTTATGTATCGTAGTTTGGTCATCATACATGTCTCCGCTTTATATAGACTATTATGATTTCATTTACAGATTTCTGATTTCACATACTTGGTACCCAGATCGACCTCGGGGCCGTTCATGCCGCAGTAGTACATCGTTGTCGATCCCGCTCTTAGGATCACCTTTCAAACGTATTGGGAAGCTCCGTTCCTTCTGAGGCTTATCTTTTGGTATGTGTTCCCGAGTTGTAGGTTCTTGTACATTCGGGTATGGCGGGCCCCGCCCCGTCATAGTTGTTGTAAATCTTAAGTGCAGAGTGTCAGCAAGGTGGTTTTGTAAAAAGGATTAAACTGTTCGTCTTGAAAGAGTTGTTTATATATATTTTAATGGAAGGTAACCGTTTGGTTGGCCTGTTTTATTATCTTGTCTCATGTTCATGTTTAAGTTTTTATTTCCGCTGGTTTTCTCTGATGTTGTATCACTAGGGTGCCCGGGGTAAGGCACCAGTCACGGGCCCGGGATCGGGTCGTGACATATTTATAGGAAGAGGCTTCGCGTGTGACGACCTCTTCAAAATGAATGCTATGTGTGTAATCCGTTCATCTAATGAAACAAAGTCTTCTACCTACTTGCTTGAGTATTTTAATCTATGGCATTATAGATTAGGACATGATAATTATAAATTCATTCAAAAGTTAGTAAAGTTGGAATTGTTGTCTTCCTTCGACATAAACCCTCAACATAAATGTGAGGTGTGAGTAGAGGAAAAATTAACCAAGTCATATTTCCATTTAGTCGAAAGAAACACCACCCCTCTAGAACTTATTCACACGAACATGCGTAATTTAAAGTTTGTGCAAAAACCTAGAGGGGGGAATATGTAATGTGTGACTTTCATTGATGATAGCACAAGGTATTATTACGTTTACTTGTTGAAAAGTAAAGATGAAGCATTTGAGGCATTTAAACGTTACAAAGCAGAAGTTGAAAATTAACTAAACCTACAGATTAAGGCAATTCGTAGTGATAGAGGGGGAGAATACTTAGAACCGTTTGAGAAATACTGTGCTCAATTTGGCATTATTCATCAACGGCCGCACCTTACTCACCTCATTCTAACGGTATTACCGAGCGCAAAAGCCATACGTTAAAGTAAATGATGAATGTTTTACTTATAAATTCTGGTTTAGCTAAAAACTTGTGGGGAAAAGCAATTTTTACCGCTAATACAATTCTTAATAGAGTTCCGCATAAGCATAAGGATAAAACTCCATATGAATTATGTAAAAGAACGAAATCCATTTACAAATATTTGAAAGTGTGGGGCTGTTTGGCAAATATTGAAGTACCTAAACCAAATCAGGTCAAAATTAGACCTAAGACTGTAGATTGCATATTCATCGGATATGAAAATAACAGTAGTGCTTATCACTTCTTACTGTATAAGTCAGAGATATATGATATCCACGAGGGCACGATCATGGAATCAATGAACACTGAATTCTTTGAAGAGATCTTTCCTAGAAAGGAAAAAGAAATAATTGCGCACAAATAAAGTTATAAACAAAATGCTCAAAGTCAACAAGACCCGAGAGTTTTTGATTATCCATAACTAGACATATCATATCTACATGACTCAGAAATTGATGACTATCCGAAACTTAATATTTCAGATCTACAGAACTTGAGGGCTCCAGAGGTTGATCCAAGACGGAGGAAAAGGGCTAGAAATAACAAAGCCTTTAGTCTATATTTTCTAACCTATATGGTTGAAAATGAACCAAGGACAATTAAGGAAGAATTTTCAACTCCAGAAGCACCGCTCTGGAAAGAAACTATAGAAAGCGAAATAGATTCCATTATGCAAAACCATACATGAGAAATAGTTGATCTTCATCCGGGAATCAAACCTTGGGTTGTAAGTGGATACTCAAAAGAAAGTACAAAATAGATGGAACTATCGACAAGTATAATGCAAAATTAGTAGTAAAAGGCTACAGACAAAAGGAAGGCCTTGATTACCTTGACACATACTCTCTTATGTATAGATTAACGTCCATAAGGGTATTCATAACCATTGCAGGTTTGCATGACCTTTAGATACATTAAATTGACGTTAAGACAGCCTTCCTAAACGGAGAGTTGAAAGAGGAAATATACATGTAACAACCTGAGGGGTATGTAGTTCCAAAACAAGAAAAAAAATTATGTCGACTTGTTAAGTCTCTGTACAGACTAAAACAAGCCCCGAAATAATGGCATGAAAAGTTTAATAATACTTTATTATATAAGGTCTCTCCATTAATGAATGTGATAAATGTATCTATATTAAAAGGAACTCTAAATCATATGTCATGATATGTCTTTACGTAGATGACATGCTCATCACCGGGAGTAGTATAAACTTGATCTTGGAAACCAAGAATATGTTGAAACACTGTTTTGACATGAAAGATATGGGTATTATAGATGTTTTGAATATGTTTTGAGGAAATCTGATGTATTTGACAGTCCCCCTATGAAGTCACCAATGAATATGAATCATATAATTGATAAAAATATATGGTACACCCGTATATCAGAAGCGATATGCATAGGTCATTGGGAGTTTAATATATATTGCAAACTGCACCCGACCTGACATCGCTTATCCAGTCAATAAGTTGTCTAGGTTCACTCGTAATCTTGGAAATGATCACTGGAAGGCACTAAATTGGATACTACGATATCTAAAATATTCGATGACTTATGGATTACATTATTCAAGATATCTAGCCGTATTAGAAGGATACATTGATGCAAACTGGATATCAGATATCGGACATAAAGAACACAAAATCCACTAGTGGGTATGTTTTTACAATTGGTGGTGGGATTGTGTCTTAGAATTATCTAAGCAAACATGCATCGCCTGATCCATGATGGAATTGGAGTTTATCTCTTTAGACAAAGCAGGATAAGAAGCACAGCGGATTCACAACTTTTTAGAAGATATCCCTTGTTGGGATAAAACCATACCTTCTGTGACGATTCACTGTGACAACATATCGACTTTAGAAAGAGTACGAAGTAATATGTACAACGACAAGTCTAGACACATTCGTCGGAGGCATAAGATAGTTAGGAAGTTGATCACTACGGGTGTCATTTCCATTGAGTACGTTAAATTAAAGTATAACTTAGCGGATCCATTAACTAAAGGCCTACCCAAAGATCAAATATTCTGCCTGTCTAGGGGAATGGGCTTAAAACCCAAATACTAAAAATCTTTATGGTGGTAACCCAATCTTACTGACTGGAGATCCCAGAAATTTGATTCAATGGGAAAACTAAACTATAGATATTCAGTTTAGCACTTTACTTGAAGTAAGAGCACTTTAGATTATCATTCTTTAAAGAATGATAACTCCAAAGTCGTTCCCGCGATAGACATTAAGTGATATCTGCATAATGGGTAAAGGATAAGTTTGTGGAACTTTTAATGATTCATAACACTTACAAGTAGGATAGAGCAATATACTTTATAGGAGATCACCTATTTAAGTGCAACAACATGCCGCTTCAAATGTACACACTTAAGAATCCAAGCATTGTCCATGGCCACAACGGATAAAACAATTAGAAGAAATGAATAAGGAGAGTTATTGTATTGATATCATTGTCATGGTTTACACTAAAGACTGATGGTTCAAGATATCACGTTCACCGCGCAGTAAGTAAATCTGATGGTAATCGACTAAGGAAGGTTCAAAGCCGAAAACTACCTTATGTAATATCTTTCCGCTGAAAGATTGCTGAACTTTGGCACCTTGTGTGCACCAATTCTCTTTCAAGAGGGGATTGTTGGAAATTTTACTAATATGAGATTGAGTTTATCCCATCTTTAATGACTTAAACACGTAGCCCCCCCGCATGTCGGAAACATTATTTCTTCATACATGTCTAATCTACTAAGTGAGTAAATGATGTTAGTGCCAAGCATCATCAAATTTTGTTAAGAAATGAAAGAGATATTGGTACACAAAGTAATGTGTTTAAGACATGAAAAGATTGAGTGTTTTTGGCCAAAAATGACAAATCTCCCTCATTGGTAGAAGAATGAGAGTTTATGCATTATATAAACTCTAAGTTTGAGTAACGGTTTGGGACCCCAAGGGGTAACCCATGTGTTTAGAAGGGATAGGACCTAAGTGAGCTAGGGTTTGGGGCTAATCCCCACACGCGCGATGTTCTAGAACTTTTTCTTGGTCCCTAAAATGTCAAATATTTACATTTTAGTCCGTGAAGATTTCAGAACATTACAGCGATTCTTGAAGACACCAACAAGCGTGAATGTTCAAGAGAACGGAGAGTTGAAGACACCAATAAACATGACTGTTTGCCTCCCTTTTGGCTCTTATAAATTGAACGTTTCTGTTCAATTTGAGAGAGACACACATAGAACACACAACACAAATTCCCTTCAGTTTCTTCTGTTCAGAATAAATAGAGAATAAAAAACTCAAACAAGCAATTTGTTCTTATTCATCTTCTTCGCTAAAATCAACTGTATTTGCTTTGTATAGTTGATTAGTTGTTGTTTTACCTTGGGGGACTATTGATAAAATACCGTAAAAGCATTTATAAGGGGCATTTTTTTCTTAAAGACAGATGGTGTAGAAAATCTTTTTAATTTTCTTTAATGCTTCTAATCAACGTTTAGTTTTAGGTCACACACACTAATTACCAAAAAACGCATATGCATGTGAAATTAGAAGTGTGTCTCAAAAAGGATTAAATGAATTATCTATATTATCAATTGAAAAAATTGTTAAAAGAAATTGGTTGTAAAATAATTATTAACAACTTTGCATCTACAAGAATTAGGAAAATAAACTCCAAAAATAAGTTGGAAATGTTTAAGGGAATAAGACGACGATATGCATGCCCTAACCTCAAACAGTCATATCTCCAATGTATTATGAATTCAACATCCCTTGAAGTATAGTTTGAATGCTTCAAAGCGTTTGTTATTTTGATGTTCCTACAAAATGTTATATGAGTCCACCAAACAGTGCAGAGAATCAAGTTGTCTAATTGTTCCCTTAGCTAAAGCAGATGCAAATCACACGATATTTACGTGGAAACCGCCTTGCTCAAGAAAGTAAAACCATGACCTACCGTAGTAGGATTTTCTCAAACCTTCACTAAAACTGAGCAATGTTTAGATTACAACCTCTTGCAAACTAGGAATTAAACTCTTAATTCATACCCATTACAATAACTCTATTGGAATATCTCAATAATACCTCTATTGCAAAGACACACATTGACTAGCTCTAGTCAAGTAAACAACTCAAAGACTTGAGAAAAACTAACCCACAAAAAAGCTTTTTAAAAGAAGTGTAGATTTAGAATTTCAAGAACAAAAGACATACTCAAGAATCCTTGGACTTAAGATATCTTCAGTGATGAGAGAATTGGTACTTATGTTTGTTGCAACTTTGGTCTTGGTATAAGCACTGATGAATACGGCGACTTGTAGGTGTAAATGAGAACAATTTGGATTTGCAAGATTAGGTTTTTCACTTCTAACATGTTATATATATATGAGATGTTAGAGAAATGACAAAACCTTAATCCTTGGACCAATGGTACAACCGCAACAACTCTACTGCTGTGTTGGGACACTGCCACTGTGTTAGCAACTTTACATCTGTAGAGTTAATTTTCATATTAACAGAACTGGTCCTCTAAAAACATAATTGGTTCCTCGTACATGTCTGTCAAATCATCAAAACAAAATATAATATTGTTACACCCCTTAATTCCAGGACACGTGTAAGAGGACGTACGTGTGAAGTTATGACTTTAATTTGAATGAAAGAAAGAATTGTTTTCCGAGGGAAAAATATTCCGAACCTCGGGAAAGAGAAATGTTTGTTAATGAGAATTGGGTTCTCAAATTTTCTATTTGAGACGTTTAGAATTTATCGGAACTATGGAAGTTTATTGACAGAGTTGGATACGTGTGGCTCACCCGAGAAATTTTACGTTTTGTGGGGCCCACGAGGTTTCCAATATTTTGACCAATTATGGAAATTTTGGGAAACGGAATGGTATGGACCAATGGTAGGGCGACACGTGTCACCCTTCACATGGTCATCTTGGGCGAAATGGATGAGTTTAGAATAGCCAATTTGGCTTGATAATATTGACTAAGTCAAATAGTCAAGGGGAGCTTGAGATACTTGACCACACATTTGGATTAATCCTAGCCCTTGGTCTCATTATATATTGCTACTACTAGTGCAAGACTAGAGCATTTTCCAACACTTAGAAAAAATTCAAGTTTTCTTGCTCTTAAAAAGAGCTCTCGGCAATGAGTCCCTTCCCACACAAAATTTTTGCAATCTTGCTCCATAATTCCCAATATTCAAACCCAAGGTTCCTAAAGGTATTCTAAGGTTATCTCAATAGAAAGATCCCGGAAAAACTACGTTTTCACGTTAGTCGCAAGATGAAAACCTAAGGTGTTCTTCAACTTTGAAGTTGGAAATTGAAGAGAAGTTGGTTATGAGCTTCTAAGGAGTGCTTGGAGCGGATTAGAACATAAGAAGAGGAGCTAAAAGTTGCTAAGGATCGACTTTTATGCTTGGACATTATTAGGGCTTATTGAGGTAATAATATTTGTCTTACTATTGTAATTAAAGATTACATGTTATAGTAGTTTATAAATGAGCATGTGATATATAGATTGAATTTTGAAAATATTTGGATCATGTCGACATGTTAAAAACCGAAATTGGACATGTTAGCCATTAAGTTTGTAATTCAATTTAATTTTTAGTTACAATCGTCGCATGTTAAGGAAGAAATGACTTATAGTTGTTGTAATTGTTATTATGTATATAACATGTTGGAATAACAACTTGGATTAAAAAGGAATTGAACGGAAATTGACATTGTTGGACAATTTTATATTAATTGTGAGGCAGAATTTTACACGTCCTGTTAGCCGTGTAATCCCCTTTGAATTTCTGAATTGTTGAGCCTTAAATGTGACATTTGGTTATTGATTTTCGGGCCTTGAAAAAGGTGGAAAAGTACGTAGAAACAAAGGAAGTGCTGCCCGATTTTCCGTAGAATTAAGAGTCCTTATACTTAGGAATATTCTACGTTGAAAAGCCAGTAGTTCATGGACGTATTATGGTCATTATAGGTTGACATTCTACGTGCGGCGTATTCAACTTGGCAAGTGGATTGAGCCAGAGAGGTATGTGGAACTTTTCTTATCTCTTGAGCATGAGTAGCTATAAATGTATAGTACGGTAGACGCACGAGATTTAAATGAATTTAGTTTCATTTGACATCCTTGACTTATTTAAGAATGTCCAAGTTGGTTGAGTTAGAGAATTAACTCACTTGTTTTAAAGGTTAAATATTTCTTAGTTTCTAAAGCATAAAGTTAGTATAACGGCTTTTTGGGAAGTTGGTTATAGCAACTTTATGGGAAGTTAAAAGAATGGTTTATTCTAATAAGGTAAACAAATATTTCTTGACTTGAAAATGTATAAAATACTTGATTTGGAAAGTATTGATTACTTGAACTATTCTAAAGTTAAAAAACTTGATTTCTAAAGTTAAGAGACTTGAAGTATTCTGAAAGTTATGTAACTTGGGTTTTGAATGTATAAGTCTCTTGGTTATAACAAGAATGTAATTCTTTAAAACATAAAAGAGTTATAACGGCTTTATGGAAAGTTAAGAGAGTGTCTACTTGATTTATAGGCACGAGTTGCCTAGGTTGTGAAAGTAGAAGTTACTTAGTGTCAAAGCCTTGAAATAAATTTCTAAAGGTGTAGTAACTTGTTTTAAAAAGTAGATAAGGCTTGATACTACGGGTGTTAGTATCTTGGGGTTTTTATATAAAAAGGGTTCTTTTTAACGGAACGGAAGTACGTAGTACTTTGGGTTAAATTCCCGGATTTCTAATACATGTTAGTGCCTTAAGTTAAATAAAATGAGAGTGCATGATAATTAAGGCTAATAAGAAGTTAGGGGATGTCTTAACTTGCTTATGTTATGTATGATAAGCCGGTGGTACTTATGTTATGTATGATAGCCGGTTGTGCTAGTGATGTATTGTTCATTACGAGGTCATTCCCCGGGCTTGTTGCATTTGCATATTTCGTGGATTTGCTCCCCACGATGAGAGGAATACCTCATGCGAGTCCGTATGGCTCATGCGGGTGAAATAGTCCCATGCGGGACGGACCAATCCTATGCGAGGAGATTACCTCATGCGGGTCCATACGACCTATGCGGGCGGATACAGTCTATGCGAGGAAATTACCTCATGCGGGTCCATACGGCCTATGCGGGTGAAATAGTCCCAGGAGTAGGATTGCAGAATGATACTACAGGCGGATGGCCCTAGGTTAATCATGAGCTTCCTGTTTTAAAACCGGCAAAGTTTATTCTTGTCCTCTCTCATTGTTAGTAAGGCATAGTTTACTGTTAATGTGGTTATCATACATGTCCCCAACTTTATTTTTAGACTATTATGATTTCATTCTGATGCTTATTTCGCCACTTGGTACTGTTATTGTCGACCTTCTTCGTGATCGCGTCATGCCGCAGGTAGATTTATACAGGTTGTTGATCCTCACTCTTAGGATCACTGTTCAGCTGTTGAGAAGCTCCATTACTCCGGAGGCTTATCTTTTGTTCAGATCCCCGGTATTGTCGGTTGTTGTACATTCAGGGGTATGGTGGGGCCTTGTCCCGTCACAGTTGTTATGTAAAACAATTCTTAGAGGTCTGTAGTTATATCTTGTGGATTGGGTTGTAGGAACAAAGATGTATATTTTTCGAAAGGTGGCCTTATCGGCTAGCCTGTTGATATTTACTGTCTAGTATTTTATGAGTTTATGTATGTTCCGCTGTTATTCTCTGATGTATACCTGTAAGGGGTGCCCAGGTAGGGCACCAGTCGCGCCCCGGGGTCGGGTCGTGACAAAAGTGGTATCAGAGCAGTTAGTCCTCGGAAAGTGTCTACAGACCGTGTCTAGTAGAGTCTTGGTTATCGGTGTGTTATGCACCACATCTATAACCAGGAGGCTGCAGGACATTTAGGATTAGTTTCCATTCTTCTCACTCAGAGATCGTGCGATAGAGCTGTGTTGTTAGGGTCGTCTCTCCCTAACGAGTTATGTTGATTGCAGCTACGAGAAAGGCAGCAGTGACCCAGGAAAGATTATGTGGATTGCGTATCCAGGTGGGTAATAATTGTAGTATAGTTGGTATTATGACATACAATTATACAGAGTTATGTATGACGGTCAGACGCGTGTTGCCTAGAATGATTTTGGATTACCAAGAATTGGTAAGGACTAAATAGATATCGGAAAGGTATAAAACAGTTTAATGAATTCTCATCGAGGTTTTACGTATTATTTTGAGATAATTGGGAGATGATGAGCGGTCGGATAGGGTAATGAACCCTTAAGAAATCATGTTAAGGGACTTAATGGAAGATTATGTTAGTAAATTAAGCTACGTGGTATGATTAAGAGAATGGTACGGATGAGATTCGTAAGGAGTAAGTATGGTTGTTATGATTAAGACAACAGGATTAAGAGCTTATGAGAAGTTATCTTACCCGTATGCGGGGAAGGATAAGGTAGGCTTGGAATATGGAAATTGCGAGCCTAAGAATATTGATAACCGCCGAGACCTTAGGTATATAAGGTCTTCTCGGGTAGAAAAAGATTTAAGTCAGACCATGGATAAGAGTTAAGTGCGACGCCGAGTCGGGTTATGGACCTATTACGGGTCGACCCATAGCCTGTTGAAAGGAATGGTCAGTTAAGGGTTGTCCCGCTATGTGACAGGGTCACGAGGGTGCAAGGTCCAAGTATAGTTAATCATTTTACGGGTTCGTGGACGCGTTCCACCGGAACCAGGTCGTGAGAGCCGAAAATGGCCTTAAATTGTTCAATGTAGGTAACTCCAAAGATTGGAGGCCAGAATTAGTATGGAAGTTATGTACGTATACTAGTATAAGTTTGGAAGTACGGGAAGAGTACAACCAGTAAGAAAGAGAGCAAACAAGTGTAAAGGAATAGAGCCTGAATCCATGAGAACCTTTCGAGGTAGCCACACCAGTGGATGTTTGGGTTGTAACTGAGCGGGTACATAGGGGTTGCCCGGTGATGATATACGATTGGCAGACTTGATTTTAGTAAGTCTATGTGACTTGTTCGGTTGAAGTAAATAAATTGATATTGGAAGTATGTGGCACGTGAATTTGAAAGCTAAGAGACGGAGATAGGAACGTACGATCATTGAAGGATTTTATGTTAAGTGCCCTTAGAGGTGCTTGGAGTTGTTTAGTGTGGCGGTCAGGGCCACGACTTCCCGAATAATTTCAGGAAAATGCGCAAGGCAAGAATAATATAAGTACGAGTGCTGCCTGCGAAAGACCGAAGACTTCATTGGTAGGTTTTGAGAATCTACACGATTTGTTTTTAGGCGGTGCTTGGTGATTTGATTTACAGGACCGCAAGAGGACCCGGTGAATAGGGTTGTAACTTCAAAGAAAGATTATGAAGGAGAGATAAGCTCCCTCCCCTACGTAAAAGGATAGTTTTACGTATTATCTAGGGCTATGCGTACCCATATTATTAGGCGATGGATATGAGACTGGTAAAATCCCCAGCTTCGTTATGCAATAGGTTACAATTTTAGATAACCGTGGGAAGTATTGTGTTGGGGTAATTGAGAACGACATTAGGAAATGGTCGAGGATGTATCTTAAAGATATAAATGCTGGTAATAAGCATAAATGGAAATGTATGACCCAGGAGCGAGGTAGAAATATTTTGGGTTAGAAATTAGTATGATGAAGGTTTATGACCAAAATAATAAGGAGAATGCAATTACAGTTATGAAGGTTTCCCAAGGCATAATTACCCAGACTAGTGTGAAGACCATTAGAAATGATGTGCAGTTAGGAACACCTCGACGAAAGGTGGCAAGCCTGTAATGACGGGCTAGACCGTATATATACGGGGAGGTAAGAGACCCCAGGGCATCTTGAAATGAAAAAAATAAAGGTACGACGAGTAGACACTCGAATGATAAGAAATCTTGGCAAGCCATTAGATTATGTAATACCATGAATTGAGGTTGAACACCTGACTATAAGCTCTATGAGCTGGAAGAGAATAATAGGATTACTACTTGACGAGATCAAGGAAATCTTCCCCTAAAAGTGCGATTGGCAGAAAGTCTTAATTATACGGCAAGCGAAGGAATTGAATCTGAGTATGGCGACCAAGTCTGGTTGCAACAGAGAATTATAAACATGAACCATAATTGAGATTATATCCCCAAATATTTCGGAAGTATGAGAAGGGCTTCCAGTTATTGGAAGATAAGCTGACTACGACAACAGTTCTAACCCCTCCTGAGGCCTGAGGGACTAGAGGGTTAGGTTGTTATGGTAACACTTTGAGTGTTTGGCTGGGTCGTGTGTGGATGCAACACGATAAGGTAACAACCTATATTTTCCCGGCAGCTACGGGAGCATGATAGAGGAGCTCAGATTTGAGAGGTTGCCGAGTTTTCCCTCGTTGAGGAGGTGAAGAGGCGACAGTATAAGGATCCAGTTCTAGGGCAAATTTGAGATACGGCTCTCCAAGAGGAGAAGGACCTGTATGGGTAGCACCGAATAGGGTGATGTGATATGAGGATAGATTGTGTGTGCCCGATGCTGCAGGACTTGTCAGCAGGTTTTAGGGGAGGCACGCAGTGCTTATTGCTCTATTTGTTCGGGGTCGACTAAGTTGTATCGTGACCTCAGATGTATGTCTTGGTAAGATGGCCTGAAGAAGGACGTAACAGAATTGTTGCTTAGTCTCTGAATTAGTAGCAGGTCAGGGTTGAGCACCAGAAGACCAATGGGCTATTACAGACGATTGAGATCCCGACTTAGAAATGATAGGTGATTGATATGGAGTTTGTTTCAGGGGTGCATCGTACTCAGAAGAAGTGCGACTCCTTGAGGGTCATAGTAAACAGGCTGGCGAAATCAGCCCATGTTCTTCCGGTCAGGACCACTTACTCGGCTGAGGATTATACTAGATTATATAGCATAAAGATTGAGAGACTGCACGGGGTCCCTACATTTATTTATGATAGACAGATGAGCCCAGTTTACGGCTGACTTCTGGAGGGGTTAGGGACACAGGTGAGTCTCAGTGTTGCATTCCACCCTCAGACCGACGGACAGGCAGAGCGTACTATCCAGGCACTTGAGGATAAGTTACAAGTCTGTGTTATTGATTTCAGAGATAGCTGGGAGGATTATTTACCTCTTGTTGAGTTACGTACGATAATAGCTATCATTCTAGTATTCAGATGGCCCGGTATGAGGCTTTGTATGAAAGAAAGTGTAGATCGCCGGTCGGTTGGTTCGACATAGGCGAGGTTCAGTTAATTGGCCCAGACTTGATTCAGCGGGCTGTGGATAAAGCGAAGCTTAACCAGGAAAGATTATTAATAAAGCTCAGAGTCAGCAGAAGCTTTATGCAGATAACCGACGTCGACACTTGGAGTTCAGGTTGACATTTTAGTATATGTATTGTTATGTGGCCAGGTGTGGCAAGTGTGATTATGTTGGGTGTAGTCAAGGGACTATGCCAATATCCGTTTAGATGGAACCTCGAAGGAACATTCGGGGACGAATGTTTCTAAGGAGGGGAGAATGTTACACCCCGCAATTCCAGGACACGTGTAAGAGGACGTACGTGGGAAGTTACGACTTTAATTTGAATGAAAGAAAGAATTGTTTTTCGAGGGAAAAATCTTCCAAACCTCGGGAAAGAGAAATGTTTGTTAATGAGAATTGGGTTCTCAAATTTGCTATTTGAGACGTTTAGAATTTATCGGAACTATGGAAATTTATTTACAGAGTTGGATACGTGTGGCCCACCCGAGAAATTTTACGTTTTGTGGGGCCCACGAGGTTTTCGATATTTTGACCAATTATGGAAATTTTGGGAAACGGAATGGTATGGACCAATGGGAGGGCGACACGTGTCACCCTTCACATGGTCATCTTGGGCGAAATGGATGAGTTTAGAATAGCCAATTTGGCTTGATAATATTGACTAAGTCAAATAGTCAAGGGGAGCTTGAGATACTTGACCACACATTTGGATTAATCCTAGCCCTTGGTCTCATTATATATTGCTACTACTAGTGCAAGACTAGAGCATTTTCCAACACAGAGAAAAAATTCAAGTTTTCTTGCTCTTAAAAAGAGCTCTCGGCAATGAGTCCCTTCCCACACAAAATTTTTGCAATCTTGCTCCATAATTCCCAATATTCAAACCCAAGGTTCCTAAAGGTATTCTAAGGTTATCTCAATAGAAAGATCCCAGAAAAACTACGTTTTCACGTTAGTCGCAAGATGAAAACCTAAGGTGTTCTTCAACTTTGAAGTTGGAAATTGAAGAGAAGTTGGTTATGAGCTTCTAAGGAGTGCTTGGAGCGGATTAGAACATAAGAAGAGGAGCTAAAAGTTGCTAAGGATCGACTTTTATGCTTGGACATTATTAGGGCTTATTGAGGTAACAATATTTGTCTTACTATTGTAATTAAAGATTACATGTTATAGTATTTGATAAATGAGCATGTGATATATAGATTGAATTTTGAAAAGATTTGGATCATGTTGACATGTTAAAAACCGAAATTGGACATGTTAGCCATTAAGTTTGTAATTCAATTTAATTGTTAGTTACAATCGTCGCATGTTAAGGAAGAAAGGACTTATAGTTGTTGTAATTGTTATTATGTATATAACATGTTGGAATAACAACTTGGATTAAAAAGGAATTGAACGGAAATTGACATTGTTGGACAGTTTTATATTAATTGTGAGGCTGAATTTTACACGTTCTGTTAGCCGTGTAATCCCCTTTGAATTTCTGAATTGTTGAGCCTTAAATGTGGCATTTGGTTATTGATTTTCGGGCCTTGAAAAAGGTGGAAAAGTACGTAGAAACAAAGGAAGTGCTGCCCGATTTTCCGTAGAATTAAGAGTCCTTATACTTAGGAATATTCTACGTTGAAAATCTAGTAGTTCATGGACGTATTATGGTCATTATAGGTTGACATTCTACGTGCGGCGTATTCAACTTGGCAAGTGGATTGAGCCGGAGAGGTATGTGGAACTTTTCTTATATCTTGAGCATGAGTAGCTATAAATGTATAGTACGGTAGACGTACAAGATTTAAATGAATTTAGTTTCATTTGACATCCTTGACTTATTTAAGAATGTCCAAGTTGGTTGAGTTAGAGAATTAACTCACTTGTTTTAAAGGTTAAATATTTCTTAGTTTCTAAAGCATAAAGTTAGTATAACGACTTTATGGGAAGTTGGTTATAGCAACTTTATGGGAAGTTAAAAGAATGGTTTATTCTAATAAGGTAAACAAATATTTCTTGACTTGAAAATGTATAAAATACTTGATTTGGAAAGTATTGATTACTTGAACTATTCTAAAGTTAAAAAACTTGATTTCTAAAGTTAAGAGACTTGAAGTATTCTGAAAGTTATGTAACTTAGGTTTTGAATGTATAAGTCTCTTGGTTATAACAAGAATGTAATTGTTTAAAACATAAAAGAGTTATAACGGCTTTATGGAAAGTTAAGAGAGTGTCTACTTGATTTATAGGCACGAGTTGCCTAGGTTGTGAAAGTAGAAGTTACTTAGTGTCAAAGCCTTGAAATAAATTTCTAAAGGTGTAGTAACTTGTTTTAAAAAGTAGATAAGGCTTGATACTACGGGTGTTAGTATCTTGGGGTTTTTATATAAAAAGGGTTCTTTTTAACGGAACGGAAGTACGTAGTACTTTGGGTTAAATTCCCGGATTTCTAATAACATGTTAGTGCCTTAAGTTAAATAAAATGAGAGTGCATGATAATTAAGGCTAATAAGAAGTTAGGGGATGTCTTAACTTGCTTATGTTATGTATGATAAGCCGGTGGTACTTATGTTATGTATGATAGTCGGTTGTGCTAGTGATGTATTCTTCATTACGGGGTCATTCCCCGGGCTTGTTGCATTTGCATATTCCGTGGATTTGCTCCCCACGATGCGAGGAATACCTCATGCGAGTCCGTAGGGCTCATGCGGGTGAAATAGTCCCATGCGGGGCGGACCAGTCCTATGCGAGGAGATTACCTCATGCGGGTCCATACGACCTATGCGGGCGGATACAGTCTATGCGAGGAAATTACCTCATGCGGGTCCATACGGCCTATGCGGGTGAAATAGTCCCAGGAGTAGGATTGCAGAATGATACTACGGGCGGATGGCCCTAGGTTAATCATGAGCTTCCTGTTTTAAAACCGGCAAAGTTTATTCTTGTCCACTCTCATTGTTAGTAAGGCATAGTTTACTGTTAATGTGGTTATCATACATGTCCCCAACTTTATTTTTAGACTATTATGATTTCATTACAGTACTTTCAGTTTCACATACTTGGTACCTGTTGTACTGACCTTCTTCGGGGGGCTGCGTTCATGCCGCAGGTAGATTTATACAGGTTGTTGATCCTCACTCTTAGGATCACTGTTCAGCTGTTGAGAAGCTCCATTACTCCGGAGGCTTATCTTTGGTTCAGATCCCCGGTATTGTCGGTTGTTGTACATTCAGGGGTATGGTGGGGCCTTGTTCCGTCACAGTTGTTATGTAAAAAAATCTTTAGAGGTCTGTAGTCATATCTTGTGGATTGGGTTGTAAGAACAAAGATGTATATTTTTCGGAAGGTGGCCTTATCGGCTAGCCTGTTGATATTTACTGTCTAGTATTTTATGAGTTTATGTATGTTCCGCTGTTATTCTCTGATGTATACTCAGCGGTGCCCTGTAGGGCACCGCGCTCGGCCGGTCGTGACAAAAGTGGTATTAGAGCAGTTAGTCCTCGGAAAGTGTCTACAGACCGTGTCTAGTAGAGTCTTGGTTATCATTGTGTTATGCACCACATCTATAACCAGGAGGCTGCAGGACATTTAGGATTGGTTTCCATTCTTCTCACTTTGAGATCGTGCGATAGAGCTGTGTTGTTAGGGTCGTCTCTCCCTAACGAGTTATGTTGATTGCAGCTACCAGAAAGGCAGCAGTGACCCAGGAAAGATTATGTGGATCGCATATCCAGGTGGGTAATAATTGTAGTATAGTTGGTATTATGACATACAATTATACGGAGTTATGTATGAGGGTCAGACGCGTGTTGCCTAGAATAATTTTGGATTACCAAGAATTGGTAAGGACTAAATAGATATCGGAAAGGTATAAAACAGTTTAATGAATTCTCATCGAGGTTTTACGTATTATTTTGAGATAATTGGGAGATGATGAACGGTCGGATAGGGTAATGAACCCTTAAGAAATCATGTTAAGGGACTTAATGGAAGATTATGTTAGTAAATTAAGCTACGTGGTATGATTAAGAGAATGGTACTGATGAGATTCATATGGAGTAAGTATGGTTGTTATGATTAAGACAACACGATTAAGAGCTTATGAGAAGCTATCTTACCCGTATGCGGGGAAGGATAAGGTAGGCTTGGAATATGGAAATTGCGAGCCTAAGAATATTGATAACCGCCGAGACCTTAGGTATATAAGGTCTTCTCGGGTAGAAAAAAATTTAAGTCAGACCATGGATAAGAGTTAAGTGCGACGCCGAGTCGGGTTATGGACCTATTACGGGTCGACCCATAGCCTGTTGAAAGGAAGGGTTAGTTAAGGGTTGTCCCTCTATGTGACAGGGTCACGAGGGTGCAAGGTCCAAGTCTAGTTAATCATTTTACGGGTTCATGGACGCGTTCCACCGGAACCAGGTCGTGAGAGCCGGAAATGGCCTTAAATTGTTCAATGTAGGTAACTCCAAAGATTGGAGGCCAGAATTAGTATGGAAGTTATGTACGTATACTAGTATAAGTTTGGAAGTACGGGAAGAGTACAACCAGTAAGAAAGAGAGCAAACAAGTGTAAAGGAATAGAGCCTGAATCCATGAGAACCTTTCGAGGTAGCCACACCAGTGGATGTTTGGGTTGTAACTGAGCGGGTACATAGGGGTTGCCCGGTGATGATATACGATTGGCAGACTTGATTTTAGTAAGTCTATGTGACTTGTTCGGTTGAAGTAAATAAATTGATATTGGAAGTATGTGGCACGTGAATTTGAAAGCTAAGAGACGGAGATAGGAACGTACGATCATTGAAGGATTTTATGTTAAGTGCCCATAAAGGTGCTTGGAGTTTTTTAGTGTGGCGGTCAGGGCCACGACTTCCCGAATAATTTCAGGAAAATGCGCAAGGCAAGAATAATATAAGTACGAGTGCTGCCTGCGAAAGACCGAAGACTTCATTGGTAGGTTTTGAGAATCTACACGATTTTTTTTTTAGGCGGTGCTTGGTGATTTGATTTACAGGACCGCAAGAGGACCCGGTGAATAGGGTTGTAACTTCAAAGAAAGATTATGAAGGAGAGATAAGCTCCCTCCCCTATGTAAAAGGATAGTTTTACATATTATCTAGGGCTATGCGTACCCATATTATTAGGCGATGGATATGAGACTGGTAAAATCCCCAGCTTCATTATGCAATAGGTTACAATTTTAGATAACCGTGGGAAGTATTGTGTTGGGGTAATTGAGAACGACATTAGGAAATGGTCGAGGATGTGTCTTAAAGATATAAATGCTGGTAATAAGCATAAATGGAAATGTATGACCCAGGAGCGAGGTAGAAATATTTTGGGTTAGAAATTAGTATGATGAAGGGTTATGACCAAAATAATAAGGAGAATGCAATTACAGTTATGAAGGTTTCCCAATGAATAATTACCCAGACTAGTGTGAAGACCATTAGAAATGATGGGCAGTTAGGAACACCTCGACGAAAGGTGGCAAGCCTGTAATGACGCACCAGACCGTATATATACGGGGAGGTAAGAGACCCCAGGGCATCTTGAAATGAAAAAAATAAAGGTAAGACGAGTAGACACTCGAATGATAAGAAATCTTGGCAAGCCATTAGATTATGTAATACCATGAATTGAGGTTGAACACCTGACTATAAGCTCTATGAGATGGAAGAGAATAATAGGATTACTACTTGACGAGATCAAGGAAATCTTCCCCTAAAAGTGCGATTGGCAGGAAGTCTTAGCTATACGGCAAGCGAAGGAATTGAATCTGAGTATGGCGACCAAGTCTGGTTGCAACAGAGAATTAGAAACATGAACCATAATTGATATTATATCCCCAAATATTTCGGAAGTATGAGAAGGGCTTCCAGTTATTGGAAGATAAGCTGACTACGACTACAGTTCTAACCCCTCCTGAGGCCTGAGGGACTAGAGGGTTAGGTTGTTATGGTAACACTTAGAGTTTTTGGCTGGGTCGTGTGTGGATGCAACACGATAAGGTAACAACCTATATTTTCCCGGCAGCTACGGGAGCATGATAGGGGAGCTCAGATTCGAGAGGTTGCCGAGTTTTCCCTCGTTGAGGAGGTGAAGAGGCGACAGTATAAGGATCCAGTTCTAGGACGAATTTGAGATATGGCTCTCCAAGAGGATAAGGACCTGTATGGGTAGCACCGAATAGGGTGCTGTGATATAAGGATAGATTGTGTGTGCCCGATGATGCAGGACTTGTTAGCAGGTTTTAGGGGAGGCACGCAGTGCTTATTGCTCTATTTGTTCGGGGTCGACTAAGTTGTATCGTGAACTCAGATGTATGTGTTGGTTAGATGGCCTGAAGAAGGACGTAACAGAATTGTTGCTTAGTGTCCGAATTAGTAGCAGGTCAGGGTTGAGCACCAGAAGA
This sequence comes from Przewalskia tangutica, assembly GCA_029844215.1. Lineage (NCBI taxonomy): Eukaryota > Viridiplantae > Streptophyta > Magnoliopsida > Solanales > Solanaceae > Przewalskia > Przewalskia tangutica. The sequence continues at coordinate 103,281,776 of CM056726.1, forward strand.
CCAGTGGGCTATTACAGACGATTGAGATCCCGACTTAGAAATGGGAGGTGATTGATATGGATTTTGTTTCAGGGGTGCATCGTACTCAGAAGAAGTGCGACTCCTTGAGGGTCATAGTAAACAGGCTGACGAAATCAGCCCATGTTCTTCCGGTCAGGACCACTTACTCGGCTGAGGATTATACTAGATTATATAGCAAAAAGATTGGGAGACTGCACGGGGTCCCTACATTTATTTATGATAGACAGATGAGCCCAGTTTACGGCTGACTTCTGGAGGTTTTTCCATAAGGGGTTAGGGACACAGGTGAGTCTCAGTGTTGCATTCCACCCTCAGACCGACGGACAGACAGAGCGTACTATCCAGGCACTTGAGGATAAGTTATAGGTCTGTGTTATTGATTTCAGAGATAGCTGAGAGGATTATTTACCTCTTGTTGAGTTACGTACGATAATAGCTACCATTCCAGTATTCAGATGGCCTGGTATGAGGCTTTGTATGAAATAAAGTGTAGATCGCCGGTCGGTTGGTTCGACATAGGCGAGGTTCAGTTAATTGGTCCAGATTTGATTCAGCTGGATGTGGATAAAGCGAAGCTTAACCAGGAAATATTATTAATAAAGCTCAGAGTCAGCAGAAGCTTTATGCAGATAACCGACGTTGACACTTGGAGTTCAGGTTGACATTTTAGTATAAGTATTGTTATGTGGCCAGGTGTGGCAAGTGTGATTATGTTGGGTGTAGTCAAGGGACTATGCCAATATCCGTTTAGATGGAACCTCGAAGGAACATTAGGGGCCGAATGTTTCTGTTACACCCCGTATTTACAGGACATGTTTTAAGAACGTACGTGAGAACTCATAAGCGTCAAGATTTGAGACTTGTAAAAATTTAGCGGAATTAGGAATTGTCGGAAAACGTATTATTGTGACGAATGGGAGGGCGACACGTGTCACCCCCCCTTAGAATGCCTTGGACGAAATGATCATGGACAAAAGGGTCATTTGACCCTTGTTAGGAAGACAAGTCTTGCTAGCCTTAGAGCTTGACAACATTGACCAAGTCAAAGACCCCACTTTAGTCTTGATATTTGTTAAGACCTCATCCAAACCACCCATTTGTTTAGATCTTAATCCTCCTTTACACTATATTATACTAGTAGTGCAAGACAAGCTTAACACTTAGAATATTTTTCACAAAAATTGAAGAACAAAGAGGCTTAGCTCTCGGGTTTGAGTCCAAGAAAAAGAAAAAAAATTTGTTTGTTGTCCATTAAGCTTCACACTTTAAACCAAGGTTCCTTAGTGTATTGTGAGTGTATCTCAATAGAAAAATCTCGGAAAAAGATAGTTTTCGGGTTAGTCGCAAAGTGAAAACCTAGTGGCTTTCTAGGTTTTGGATTGAAAGTTTGAAGGAAAGTTGTTGGTATGGTTCTAAGGGTCTCAAGTAGCGGATTGAAGTATCTTGAGGAGGCTCTAAGTTGCTAAGGAGCGATTTCGGATGGAAGTTGGACTAAGAATCGTTGAGGTTGAAGAACTAAGTATAGCGTATCCTACTTGAAGAATGGGATAGCTCAAGGTTGAAGTACTTTGGAGCATTTTGCTACTTGTCGACAATCGTCGCGAGGTATGTGAACCTCTTCCTTCCTTTGGCATGATTCTATGTATGGAATATACCGTGGTATCATTTCATGTTTCTGTTACTCTTAGAAGTTAAGAGGTAGTTGTGTGATCTACTCTATGTAGAACTTTTCCTATCTTTGAGCATGACTAGTTGCACGTATGTAGTACGCAGACGTACAACACCTTGATATCCTTTACTAGTTTGTGAATAGCCAAGTCGGGTGAGTTGGGAGATTAACTCACTTCTTTGAAAGTATAAATGATGTCTTAAGTGTTATTAAAGTTAAGGGACTTGAAGAGTTTTAAAGTATGTGATACTTGTTCCGTTTTAAACGTATAAGTCCCTTGGATAGGAAATTGTTTTTGGGCTAAGGTATAAAGTGAATATAACGGCTTTATGGGAAGTTAGTTATATTTGCTTTATGGAAAGATAAGTGATTTGATTTTAGTGAAAAGGCCACTTGTTTTAAGGCATTAATTGCCTAAGGTTTTATAATAAAAGGAGTCACTTGTTTTCAAAAGGTTAAGAGACTAATTGTATTTTTGAAAGTTAAGAGAATTGATTTGAAAGCATTTAATACTTGGTTTCAAAAAGTAGAAGTCTCTTGGTTATAAAAGGAATGAGTTGGTCTAAAACCATAAAGGGTTATAACGGCTTTATGGGAAGTTGGTTATAACGGCTTTATGGAAGGTTAAAAGAATGGTTTTCTTCAGTAATGTAAGTAATGAAATGATTTGAAATAAAGAAGGGCAAAACTGTTTTTAAGGTACCAGTTGCTTAGGGTTTTTAAGAAAGAAGTCACTTGTTTTAGAAGCCGGTAATTGTATTTCTAAAACGGTATTGTGACTTGTCTTGAAAGGTGGATAGGACTTGATACTATAGTTGTTAGTATCCGGGCAGTATACCTATACGGGCAGACTATATGACATTATCGACCCAGGAATGGGCCGGGCAGTATACCTATACGGGCAGACTATATGACATTATCGACCGAGAACGGGCGGCAAGATACCTATACGCGCACTATATGACATTATCGACCAGAATGGGCGGGCAAGATACCCATACGCGCACTATATGACATTATCGACCAGAATGGGCCGGGCGATACCCATACGCGCATATATGACATTATCGACCCAGGAATGGGCCGGGCAGTATACCTATACGGGCAGACTATATGACATTATCGACCCAGGAATGGGCCGGGCAGTATACCTATACGGGCAGACTATATGACATTATCGACCCAGGAATGGGCCGGCAAGAATACCTATACGCGCACTATATGACATTATCGACCCAGAACGGGCCGCGATACCTTTACGCGCACTAGATGACATTATCGACCCGTGATCGGGCGGCAAGATACCTTACGCGCACTATGTGACCTTGATCGCGTCTAGATGGGCGGGTAGTATAGGTGTCCCTCGCAAGGGCGGTTTATACTTATGAAAGATAAGTGAGTTATATAGTAATGAACTTAATGATTTTTTCTAAAATGTACGTAAGAAGGTGGTCAGTAAATTTTATTAAGAATGGAAAAGATAATAGGTGCGATTAAGTTCATAAGTGGTAATGACACGGCAGATCTGGTATGTATTGTTTTATACTTGTCCTTGTCATTCTTTTGTACGATTATGATCACATCAGACGTTATTTCATTCCATATTCGGCACTGTTGTAATCGACTTTCGGGGTGCGTCATGCCCGCAGTTTTAGGTACCAGTGTGGTGATCCTTGCTCTTAGGATCTCGGTTCAGTTTTTGGGAAAAAGCTCCATTTGCTCCGGAGGCTTTATCTCTTGGTACGGTTTTCCCTGAAGTAGTAGATTCATGTATATTCAGGGGTATGGCGGGCCGTCCCGCCATTGCTTGTTTGTTATTCCTAGAGGTCTGTATTCACATATGTGGTTGGGCTGTAAGAACTGAGTTGTACTTTTGATTATGTTTATATTATGGAAGGTAGCCCTATCGGCTAACCTGTTGTTTTATTTTATAAGTTTCATGTATGTTCCGCTGATTATCTCTGATGTATACCTGTAAGGGTGCCCAGGTAGGGCACCAGTCGCGGTCCCGGGGTCGGGTCGTGACAAAAGTGGTATCAGAGCAGTTAGTCCTCGGAAAGTGTCTACAGACCGTGTCTAGTAGAGTCTTGATTATCGGTGTGTTGTGCACCACATCTATAATCAGGAGGTTGCAGGACATTTAGGATTGGTTTCCATTCTTCTCTCTCTGAGATCGTGCAGTAGAGCTGTCTTATTAGGTTGAATCCCCTCTGACCTATTCTTATGAAACAGCTATGCCTCCACGGAAGGCGACCAGGGCCCAGAAGGGCAAGGCAGCAGCAGGAGCTGCCAGTAGTGCGCAGAGAGTTACCAGGAGTCGGGCACAGACTATGCCTGAGGTAGTAGGCGGGTCGGCGAGTTCAGCCACGCCGGCAGTATTAGAGGAGCCGAGAGCGGCAGTAGCTCCAGAGGTTCCGGTACCAGAGCCTCCAGTTCCGCAGCCGGGTGCTGAGTATAGAGATTATGGAGAGCGGTCGTGTTATTGATCGACATAGTGGTAGGGCGCCGACAGAGCGGTAGCTAACCCTAGAGCCGGCGGTTATGGATCCGGATTTTCCGGGTTGTCATCCGCCCGAGTTTTATGGTTCGAGGTCCGGAGGATCCGCAGGAGTTCGCTCGGCAGCTACAACGACTATGCAGTTCTTAAGGCTTCGAGACAGTTCATTATACTAGCCTCTTACCGTTACGCGATATTGCGTTGAACTGGTTTGAGTCATGGTCCGACGAGAGGATGATGCTCTTCCAATTTTGGGAGGAGTTCACAGAGGCCTTTATGGATCACTTTTGCCTCCCGAGATGAGAGGCCCGTAGATAGATTTTTGACCTTAAGGCAGAATGGGAGGACTATCAGGGAGTATAGCCTGGAGTTTGACTCCTTGGCCAGGCATGCGCACACCATTGTAGCTGACATGGCGGATAGAGTTCATCGTTATGTGATGGGGCTAGACCATCATATGATTATCGTGCTTGGGGTGGCTCTTGGCCGGTATGGACATTGCTGAGATGCAGCCTATGCGAGGATAGAGGATAGAGAGAGGAGGATCAATTTGACTGTGCCACCCAAGAGGCCAGGACATCAGGGTCTCAGGGCAGTTTTAGAGGCGGACAGCCTCAGCAGAAGACTAGGTCTACATTGCAGCCAGCACCGAGTGCTCCTCCACAGTTTTCCGGCGAAGGGTTTTACAACCCCGGGAATGCAGGGGCCGGTCGGGTCTCTAGAGCTTCAGAGCCTCAGGCAGATGGGGTTCCAGATCGAGGCCACCTTTGCCTCCATGCGCCCAGTGTGGTAGGTTACATTCTGGGGTATGTCGCGCCGGTACGGGTGCTTGTTTTTCTTGTGGTCGTCTAGGCCATATGTTAAGAGAGTGTCCTTATAGAGGGGGTCCTGGTGGGACAACACAGCTCTTGGATCGATGCGGTTCTTCGCCTTCAATAGCTAGACAGGATATCCATACACCGACAGGCCGTGGCAGAGGTCGTGGTGGAAGTTCCCAGCTTTAGCGGTCCTTTGAACCGCCTATATGGTTTCAGGTATGTCCTTGACCCTTTAGAAACTTGTATGCATGATAAAGTTGTGGTATGTTTAAGTTTTATGAACAGATTATATTGAGACTATGTATATGTTAGAAGGAGTTGGAAGTGCGAAAGATAATCTCTTTTGGGGCTTATGATGGACGGATAAGTATGTGAGGTACTAGGGCCAGTGTGGCATTATTAGTATGTCGTGTTTGTGAAAGGAAATTATGTCGCCAATTATAAGTTTGACTCAAAGAACATTCGGGACGAATGTTTCTAAGGGGAAGAATGTTACACCCCGTATTTACAGGACATGTTTTAAGAACGTACGTGAGAACTCATAAGCGTCAAGATTTGAGACTTGTAAAAATTTAGCGGAATTAGGAATTGTCGGAAAACGTATTATTGTGACGAATGGGAGGGCGACACGTGTCACCCCCCCTTAGAATGCCTTGGACGAAATGATCATGGACAAAAGGGTCATTTGACCCTTGTTAGGAAGACAAGTCTTGCTAGCCTTAGAGCTTGACAACATTGACCAAGTCAAAGACCCCACTTTAGTCTTGATATTTGTTAAGACCTCATCCAAACCACCCATTTGTTTAGATCTTAATCCTCCTTTACACTATATTATACTAGTAGTGCAAGACAAGCTTAACACTTAGAATATTTTTCACAAAAATTGAAGAACAAAGAGGCTTAGCTCTCGGGTTTGAGTCCAAGAAAAAGAAAAAAAAATTTGTTTGTTGTCCATTAAGCTTCACACTTTAAACCAAGGTTCCTTAGTGTATTGTGAGTGTATCTCAATAGAAAAATCTCGGAAAAAGATAGTTTTCGGGTTAGTCGCAAAGTGAAAACCTAGTGGCTTTCTAGGTTTTGGATTGAAAGTTTGAAGGAAAGTTGTTGGTATGGTTCTAAGGGTCTCAAGTAGCGGATTGAAGTATCTTGAGGAGGCTCTAAGTTGCTAAGGAGCGATTTCGGATGGAAGTTGGACTAAGAATCGTTGAGGTTGAAGAACTAAGTATAGCGTATCCTACTTGAAGAATGGGATAGCTCAAGGTTGAAGTACTTTGGAGCATTTTGCTACTTGTCGACAATCGTCGCGAGGTATGTGAACCTCTTCCTTCCTTTGGCATGATTCTATGTATGGAATATACCTGTGGTATCATTTCATGTTTCCTGTTACTCTTAGAAGTTAAGAGGTAGTTGTGTGATCTACTCTATGTAGAACTTTTCCTATCTTTGAGCATGACTAGTTGCACGTATGTAGTACGGTAGACGTACAACACCTTGATATCCTTTACTAGTTTGTGAATAGCCAAGTCGGGTGAGTTGGGAGATTAACTCACTTCTTTGAAAGTATAAAGGATGTCTTAAGTGTTATTAAAGTTAAGGGACTTGAAGAGTTTTAAAGTATGTGATACTTGTTCCGTTTTAAACGTATAAGTCCCTTGGATAGGAAATTGTTTTTGGGCTAAGGTATAAAGTGAATATAACGGCTTTATGGGAAGTTAGTTATATTTGCTTTATGGAAAGATAAGTGATTTGATTTTAGTGAAAAGGCCACTTGTTTTAAGGCATTAATTGCCTAAGGTTTTATAATAAAAGGAGTCACTTGTTTTCAAAAGGTTAAGAGACTAATTGTATTTTTGAAAGTTAAGAGAATTGATTTGAAAGCATTTAATACTTGGTTTCAAAAAGTAGAAGTCTCTTGGTTATAAAAGGAATGAGTTGGTCTAAAACCATAAAGGGTTATAACGGCTTTATGGGAAGTTGGTTATAACGGCTTTATGGAAGGTTAAAAGAATGGTTTTCTTCAGTAATGTAAGTAATGAAATGATTTGAAATAAAGAAGGGCAAAACTGTTTTTAAGGTACCAGTTGCTTAGGGTTTTTAAGAAAGAAGTCACTTGTTTTGTGTTCTGAATCGTATTTCTAAAACGGTATTGTGACTTGTCTTGAAAGGTGGATAGGACTTGATACTATAGTTGTTAGTATCCGGCGGATACCCATACGCGCACTATATGACATTATCGACCCAGAACGGGCCGCAAAGATACCTATACGCGCACTATATGACATTATCGACCCAGAACGGGCCGCAAGATACCCATACGCGCACTATATGACATTATCGACCAGAATGGGGCGGCGCAGATACCTATACTGCGCACTATATGACATTATCGACCAGAACGGGCCGCAAGATACCCATACCGCGCACTATATGACATTATCGACCCAGAATGGGCCGCAAGATACCTATACGCGCACTATATGACATTATCGACCGAGAATGGGCCGCAAAGATACCCATACGCGCACTATATGACATTATCGACCCAGAATGGGCCGCGATACCCATACCGCGACTATATGACATTATCGACCCAGAATGGGTCGGCAAGATACCTATACGCGCACTATATGACATTATCGACCGAGAACGGGCGGCAAGATACCTTTACGCGCACTAGATGACATTATCGACCCGTGATCGGGCCGGCAAGATACCTTACGCGGACTATGTGACCTTGATCGCGTCCTAGATTGGGCCGGGTAGTATAGGTGTCCCTCCTTAAAGGGCCGGTTTATACTTATGAAAGATAAGTGAGTTATATAGTAATGAACTTAATGATTTTTTTTCTAAAAATGTACGTAAGAAGGTGGCTGTAAATTTTATTAAGAATGGAAAAGATAATAGGGTGCGATTAAGTTCATAAGTGGTAATGACACGCAGATCTGGTATGTATTGTTTTATACTTGTCCTTGTCATTCTTTTGTACGCTTATGATCCGCTTATCAGACGTTATTTCTGCTCCATATTCGCACTGTTGTTATCGACTTCTGGGCCGCTCATGCCCGCAGGTTTTAGGTACCCAGGTTGGTGATCCTTGCTCTTAGGATCTCGGTTCAGTTTTTGGGAAAAAGCTCCATTTGCTCCGGAGGCTTTATCTCTTGGTACGGTTTTCCCTGAAGTAGTAGATTCATGTATATTCAGGGGTATGGCGGGGCCCTGTCCCGCCACAGTTGTTCAGTTGTTATTCCTAGAGGTCTGTATTCACATATGTGGTTGGGCTGTAAGAACTGAGTTGTACTTTTGATTATGTTTATATTATGGAAGGTAGCCCTATCGGCTAACCTGTTGTTTTATTTTATAAGTTTCATGTATGTTCACGATTATCTCGATGTATACTGTAAGGGTGCCTGTGTAGGGCACCGATCCCCTGATCGGTCGGTCGTGACAGTTTCTAAGGAGGGGAGAATGTTACACCCCGTAATTCCAGGACACGTGTAAGAGGACGTACGTGGAAAGTTACGACTTTAATTTGAATGAAAGAAAGAATTGTTTTCCGAGGGAAAAATCTTCCAAACCTCGGGAAAGAGAAATGTTTGTTAATGAGAATTGGGTTCTCGAATTTGCTATTTGAGACGTTTAGAATTTATCGGAACTATGGAAGTTTATTTACAGAGTTGGTTACGTGTGGCCCACCCGAGAAATTTTACGTTTTGTGGGGCCCACGAGGTTTCCAATATTTTGACCAATTATGGAAATTTCGGAAAACGAAATAGTATGGACCAATAGGAGGGCGACACGTGTCACCCTCCACATGGTCATCTTGGGTGAAATGGATGAGTTTAGAATAACCAATTTGGCTTGATAATATTGACTAAGTCAAATAGTCAAGGGGAGCTTGAGATACTTGACCACACATTTGGATTAATCCTAGCCCTTGGTCTCATTATATGTCACGACCCGTTCCGGGGTCCGTGACTGGTGCCTTACCCCGGGCACCCTAGTGATACAACATCAGAGTATTCAGCGGAACATAAAACGATACAAGACATATTATGAAATATGAAACAATAATCTGAGAAAAACTTGCCTTTCGGCATATATATAAATAACAACCTTTTCAACATGAACAGCTTAATCCTTTTTACAAACCCTGCCCACAACAGTACTACAGACCTCTAAGAAATGATACGACAACAATGGCGGGACAGGGCCCCGCCATACCCCTGAATGTAAATACCTACAACAGCAGGGGACTATACCACTGATAAGCCTCCGGAGAAACGGAGCTTTCCAACGCCGGATCGTGACCCTAAGAGCGAGGATCAACGATCGTGTACCTTTTCCTGCAAGATGAACGCAAACGGGCGAGGTCAAGATAACAGTACCAAGTATGTGAAATCAAAATATCGTAAATGAAATCATAGTAGTCTATAAAACAGAGACATGTATGATAACCAAACTACGCTCACAATAAGCCATGTCAAGTCGTGACTCACGCCTCAAAGTCATCACAATAAAACCGCACGGTAAGTACGAAGGCATAGCCGACTACTAAGACCCCGCACCACAAATGCCATAAATCAGATCACAAGGTCTTTCTAGACCGCACTACATGATCGGCCGCCACTCGCTCGCAGATCACCGAGCGTCTATTCTCGAACTCTCGCACCCGCATAGGTCACACACGGACCCGCACGAGGTATCCTCGAATCATGGTCCTGCATCACCGAGGTATACCCCGCATCGAGGGCAGCTTAACCCCTGGAATCCGCCTAGGATCCCGCAACAAGCAAAGACTCAAAAGACCGCATAGTCTCAACAGACCGCATAGTGAATCCCCCGCATCAGGCTAAACACCCGGAATGATCAATCCCGAGCTACCGCGACTCGCATAGTCACAAGGACCGCATAAGCCGATAGACCGCATCAAGGGTGGCAAGCCCTGTATAATAAGTCAAAGGGTATGTGATACAATAACAAGATAACCGCTTAACGCTTAACAACGTAAGCACAACAAGAATGACCCCTTACATCACGATCACACAAGATACTAACACAAGTAGCATCCTAACATGTTTACTTATCACATCAACAAGAAAGTATTTACAAGGCTATCTCAAACCAACACAATCAAGTTATTCACACAAGGTACTTTATGCTAACAAGTTCGTATCTATCCCTAAAGTACTTCATACATTAAATCTTTTAAAAGATCCGTTGCTTTCACATAAGTCACACAATACCCGTAGTATAAAATAGAGCGATCTTTTTTAATTAAACTAAAACATTTACCTTTGTAAAATCAAGTAACAACATTATTTTCCAAACGCCCAAGTTTGCCTAATTTCAAATGTTCACGTTTCTTATTTTAGAAAGGTTTCGTAGTTCATAGTCTTATTCATTTAAGAATATAATTCTCTTTAAACAACTGAGAAACATAAGCCTTATATGTGAGTGGGATATTCTTGTTTATAACAATCTTATTACAAAGTGTGATCTAGGAAATATCATTTTGTCTCATCTTAGCTTCTATGCAGATGGAAGTTTCTACGTTTTAATAATACTTAATTAGTCAAAACATTTCCTTTTATTAACGCCGCAGTTGGTTTGTCGATACACATTCCGATTCAAATCAAGAAACATTCTTAAGCCGTTATACCTAACTTCCCATAAAGCTAGTATAACTCTTAAGTTTTTCAAAACCAAGTATTACTTCTTCTTTCAAAATGATTCAAAAATCTTTTGAAATACTTCAAGTTCTTTATTAACACATAACAAGCCGCTTATAGTTCAAATCTTACCTTTTAAAGACCACAAGTATTTTCGCATCAACATAAAGTCGTTATAACCAACTTCCCATAAAGCCGTTATAACACTTTATGTTTTAGACCAATCAAATACATTTAACACACGTACGCTCACCGTACTACATAGTTACACACATATCATGCTAGAAGAGATAGGAAGAGGTTCACATACCTCGCGACGAGTATCGACTAATAGCAAAACGCCCAAGTACTTCAAACCGCTTGGCTACTCCTTAGCCGTAAGATCGCGCCATACGTAGTACTTCAACCTATAAGGCCACAAGCGCGCTTTATTAACATTTATATCCCTTCAGAGAACATTCTACGTAAAATTCGGCAAAGACTCTCCCCGCAACAACAGAAATCTCCTCCTCCATCGGCCGCTATCAAGCCAACCGAGGGTTCATACATCTAACCTGACGTGCACAATTCTACCTCACGTAAAAGCTACACAAGTCATCAGAATACACCCTATGTAAAAACAATCAAGATTTTCTTCGAAAAGATTTCTTATTATTCAGCTTAAGTCCAAAGACATTGCCGACAACAACGCTCAGCTTTATATATATAGTATACTTCAACTATATGGTCTAACAATCATGTAATTTCCAATTACAATAGAGGACAAGATATTTACCTCGATAAGCCCATAATTATCCGAGTATAAAGTCGATCCCGGGCAATCGCTTAGCTCCAACTCCGTGCGCTCCAACCCGCCTCCAAACTACCCTTAGAAGTTCTAACCAACTTCTACATACTACTCCAACTAACCATGGAGATTTTCCTGTGGTTTGGTGATCGACGGAAGTATAATAGTATAACTGGCTTTTTGTAAGGTATGACCTTAGAATACAACAAGGTATACTGCTAAGGTAATTGGGCATTATAACAATACTTTGAGAGTATTTCTACCAAGAGGGGGTATATACGAGACAACACCACAAGTGGTGTATACCCTCGGCCTACCCCACTGTGGGTACTCGGCCAAGGGGGTGGGAGGGCTCTCGCCAAAGTGCCAACTCAAAGGGGAGAGGGGTGTTGGACTAAAACACCACACAAAGGGAGGGAGGATTTTTAACACTTAGGAAATATTTGGAATGGATGAAGAAGTCTTCCAGGGGTATTTATAGTCTAGCAAAGGCCAACCAATGGCCAAGATCATGCCAAGTGCATAGCAAGTGTAGGGCCAAGATCTTGCCAAGTGCACCCTAACCAACTAACACACAAAATATCCTACCTACTACTTGACAAAATTGTCACCAAATCGTCCAAGCCAACCGCCCACACTCCATCAATGAGAGGGTGACAAGTGTCGCCCTCTCGTGGGTCAAAACTTTTTTGTCTCTCGTAAAAATCCGAAAAAATTAAAAATGACATAGCCGTAATTGCCCCTACCAAAGGTTTGAAAAGGTTTCGTCTAAAAACGACTCTAAACGGGTGTTGTGAACAAAATAAATTCGGCCAAGCCACTTTACACTTCAAAATTTTCACGCACGCCCCACGCATACTCCGAAATACGGTATAACATTCTCCCCTCCTTAGAAACATTCGTCCCGAATGTTCCTTCTAAGTCTCAAAACAAACGCGCGCCGGGATAGTCCTCACTGCTATACTTACGAAAACAATCCTGCCACGCATGGCCACGGAACCAACTTGCGCAAAATACTTACCTCCAAGTCCACGAGGAAACACCTCTAACATCACCACAAACACCTCTCTCCGGGGTCTAAAATATACTTCATTCGCACCTTCTCTTTACAAAAGAAATGATACCACTTTTGTCACTTTGCCGCGAGGTTCACTCCGGCGACCCAACAAATGGTACCGGCCGCACGCGATCCCCGAGGTGACGTGACACTCGAACTCTTACCACATTTCGAGCATCGTCAGCTTTCCAAAACTCGAGGTTACTATCTCTAACGTGGTCATCATTAACGGGAACACTCGATGGATCTTCGATACTTTCCAAACATAACAATACGAAAGACGGACGCATCGCTTCCCAAGTCGACAAGAAAGCTAACATATAGGCAATCCGCCTATTCTTCACATGAACTTAAAAGGCCCAAAACAACTCTCGCTAAGTTTCTCTGTTTTTCCAAAGCTCGTCACACCTAATCCGGTGGTACTTTCAAGAAGACCAACCGTCAACTCAACTCTAAGCGCCGCCGCTGATTTTTCCAGACGATCTCTCCGAGCCGCGTAACTTCTTCTAGACAAGCTTTCACTATCCACGTCACGGAACAAGCTCAACCAATCGCTCAACCTTGCCAACATCGAACCACTCGACCGCAACTTACACATCCGCCCCTACAAGGCTTTATAAGGCGACATCCAACACCGAAATGGTAGCTTAAACACTCCCTCCACAGGAGACAACAATCTCCACAACTACCCCTGAAATTCAACCACTGGCCCGAGGGCGAATGCGATTCTGAGACTCACCTGAGTTCTTAACACATGCTTGGCAAAGCTTCCAGAAACAAAAACAGCCGTAACCTGGGCTCCACTGTCTGACATAAGGTGAAGGTAGGCACCCCGTGCAGCCTTACAACCTTTCTGATATAACAACACTGCTGAGTACGGTCTCGACCAAAACACGACGGGCTGCCCCATCGCCCGACCATCGGTCGAACGATCCACGAACTCAGACGCTGGTTAACTAAACTTGGGCCTAACACCCTCGTGACTCACCACCCGGCGACCACCACGAACCGACCCCACCAACAAACAGTGGCGCTGGTTGACTCGCATGGCCTCAACCCGACCCACTCGCAGAAACACTTGCTCCCTGGTCCGAACAACTTTTCTAATCACGTTACGAAACCTAGCGGTCTTCTTAGCTCAACTACCCCTTTCATTCCACACTACTCGTGACTTATCATACAATATATCTCACATGCACTAAGCACTCGATAAGGATCAAACATAACACTACACCTTTCTCGAGATGGCCTTACCTCTAAGGTCTCTACGCAGAACTCTAAGGCTCACACCTTCTCTATCCCCAAATCTTACTCGGTTAAACAACCACGATCTAATCACAACTAACACACCGCTATCGAACATAGCACTTAAGGTATACTCACCTTATCACATAAACAAAACTCTAGAGGTTAAAGATATATCTATATCTATCGCTTCACTCCTTAGTCGTCTAATCAAACTCGCCACGTAGGCGCATAGCTAGGAAGATGACGAACTACCCACCGATCCTCAAGGCTAAGTCCTCCTACAAGGACATTCTATCGACATCGACTCGACGGTCGTAGTACAACAAGTACCAACTAAAAGACGACATTCCCGATGACGTGCATCACACCGCGAACCGAAGCCCCGAGTTTCGACCAACTCTCGCACACCCCGAACGCCCCGAAATCCGTGGAAGACCACTCTGATCGCGGAGGTGCATATCTAATCACGCGAGGTGACTCGCCTCGAAAGTTACCAAAGAACCTTGCCGCCCGCCCCTTCGCTGTCCTTTGTTAACCCGTCGATCTCTACGTTTCTCGGCCGCGCATAAGCCCGCATACGTGCCATGCTCAAGCCCAATCAAGAATTACTCTTGCACAACCTCTTTAGATAGTCCTCAAGACTCGCAGACGCGTCAGATACTCTCCGTAGCCAAATCCATAGCTAGTAACGAGGTTGTCTCTTGGCAATCTAAATTCTCTGCTCTGGCCGCGGATCAAGGTTCATATATCATGGCCGCAGTAGGCACTGCTGCCGCCGTACTAAACTCTGCTGGGCTAGTGACGTCGCAGAACTCCACGAATGAAGCACTACCCTAGGTAATGATTGGGTCTGTGCCCTCGCCACCCTCTGAACTCTACTCGCGCCTCCGCCGCTTGCCTCCCGGCCCGGTTGCCTACGCGAGGCATAGCGGTAAGGAAAGAAATACGCCGAGGGTCCAACTTACAACATGCCTCTAAGGCACGATCTCGTGAGTGAGAAGAATTAGAAACCAATCCTAAATATCCTATAGCCTCACGATTATCAAGTGCACAACACACCGATAATCAAGACTTCATCGATACGGTGCAGACACTTTCCGAGGATTAATCGCTCGATACCACTTTTGTCACGACTGCCCGGTCCGTGGATCGTGCCTTACCCCGCACCCTAGTGATACAACATCGAGTAATCACGAACATAAACGATACAAGACATATTATGAAATATGAAACAATAACTGAGAAAACTTGCCTTTCGGATATATATAAATAACAACCTTTTCAACATGAATGTTTTAATCCTTTTACAAACCCCGCCACATAAGATTACTGCACTTCTAAGAAATGATACGACAACAACGATGGACGGGGCCCCGCCATACCCTGAATGTAAATACCTACAACAGCATGGGACTATACCAGTGATAAGCCTCCGGAGAAACGGTTCTTTCGCAACGCTGGACTGTGACACTAAGAGCGAGGATCAACGACTGGTGTACCTTTTCCTCGCGCAGATGAACGCAGCCAAGGAGGTCAAGATAACAGTACCAAGTATGTGAAATCGAAATATCAGAAATGAAATCATAGTAGTCTATAAAAACAGGAGACATGTATGATAACCAAACTACGCTCACAATAAGCGATATGTCAAGTCGTGACTCACGCCTCAAAGTCATCACAATAAAACCGCACGGTAAGTACGAAGGCATAGCCGACTACTAAGACCCCGCACCACAAATGCCATAAATCGTATCACAAGGTCTTTCTAGACCGCACTACATGATCGGCCGCCACTCGCCCGCAGATCACCGAGCGCCTATTCCTCGAACTCTCGCACCCGCATAGGTCACACACGACCCGCATGAGGTATCCTCGAATCACGTCCTGCATCACTGAGGTATACCCCGCGTCGAGGGCGCTTAACCCCGGATCCGCCTAGGCTCCCGCAACCCGCATAGTCTCAAAAGACCGCGTAGTCTCAGCAGACGCATAGTGGAATCCCCGCGTCGTGCTAAACACCCGGAATGATCAATCTCGAGCTACCGCGACTCGCATAGTCACAAGGACCGCATAGCCGTATAGACCGCATCAAGGGTGGCAAGCCCTCGGTATAATAAGTCAAAGGGGTATGTGATACAATAACGATAACGGGCTTAACGCTTAACAACGTAAGCACAACAAGAATGACCCCTTACATCACGATCACACAAGATACTAACACAAGTAGCATCCTAACATGTTTACTTATCACATCAACAAGAAAGTATTTACAAGGCTATCTCAAACCAACACAATCAAGTTATTCACACAAGGTACTTTATGCTAACAAGTTCGTATCTATCCCTAAAGTACTTCATACATTAAATCTTTTAAAAGATCCGTTGCTTTCACATAAGTCACACAATACCCGTAGTATAAAATAGAGTGATCGTTTTTTTAATTAAACTAAAACATTTACCTTTGTAAAATCAAGTAACAACATTATTTTCCAAACGCCCAAGTTTGCCTAATTTCAAATGTTCACGTTTCTTATTTTAGAAAGGTTTCAGTAGTTCATAGTCTTATTCATTTAAGAATATAATTCTCTTTAAACAACTGAGAAACATAAGCCTTATATGTGAGTAGGATATTCTTGTTTATAACAATCTTATTACAAAGTGATCTAGGAAATATCATTTTGTCTCATCTTAGCTTCTATGCAGATGGAAGTTTCTACTGGTTTTAATAATACTTAATTAGTCAAAACATTTCCTTTTATTAACGCTGCAGTAGTTTGTCGATACACATTCTCGATTTCAAATCAAGAAACATTCTTAAGCCGTTATACCTAACTTCCCATAAAGCTAGTATAACTCTTAAGTTTTTCAAAACCAAGTATTACTTCTTCTTTCAAAATGATTCAAAATCTTTTGAAATACTTCAAGTTCTTTATTAACACATAACAAGCCGCTTATAGTTCAAATCGCTACCTTTTAAAGACCACAAGTATTTTCGTACCAACATAAAGTCGTTATAACCAACTTCCCATAAAGCCGTTATAACACTTTATGTTTTAGACCAATCAAATACATTTAACACACGACGCCTACCGTACTACATAGTTACACACATATCATGCTAGAAGAGATAGGAAGAGGTTCACATACCTCGCGATTTAGTATCGACTAATAGCAAAACGCTCAAGTACTTCAAACCGCTTGGCTACTCCTTAGCCGTAAGATCGCGCCATACGTAGTACTTCAACCTATAAGGCCACAAGGCGCTTATTAACATTTATATCCCTTCAGAGAACATTCTACGTAAAATTCGGCAAAGACTTCCCCGCAAACAGCGTAAATCTCCTCCTCCATCTGGCCGCCATCAAGCCAACCGTGGGTTCATACATCTAACCTGACGTGCACAATTCTACCTCACGAAAAGCTACACAAGTCTACTGTAATACACCCTATGTAAAAACAACAAGATTCTTCTTTCAAAAGATTTCTTATTATTCAGCTTAAGTCCAAAGACATTGCCGACAACAACGTTCAGTTCTATATATATAGTATACTTCAACTATATGGTCTAACAATCATGTAATTTCCAATTACAATAGAGGACAAGATATTTACCTCGATAAGCCCATAATTATCCGAGTATAAAGTCGATCCCGGGCAATCGTTTAGCTCGACTCCGGCGCTCAACCCGCTCCAAACTACCCTTAGAAGTTCTAACCAACTTCTACATACTACTCCAACTAACCATGGAGATTTTCCTGTGGTTTCGGTTTGGTGACCGACGGAAGTATAATAGTATAACTGGGCTTTTTGTAAGGTATGACCTTAGAATACAACAAGGTATACGCTAAGGTAATTTGGGCATTATAACAATACTTTGAGAGTATTTCTACCAAGAGGGTATATACGAGACAACACCACAAGTGGGTGTATACCTCTCACTACCCCACTGTGGGGTACTCGCCAAGGGGTGGGAGGGCTCTCGGCCAAAGTGCCAACTCAAAGGGGGAGAGGTGTTGACGAAACACCACACAAAGGGAGGGAGGATTTTTAACACTTAGGAAATATTTGGAATGGATGAAGAAGTCTTCCAAGGGTATTTATAGGTCTAGCAAAGGCCAACCAATGGCCAAGATCATGCCAAGTGCATAGCAAGTGTAGGGCCAAGATCTTGCCAAGTGCACCCTAACCAACTAACACACAAAATATCCTACCTACTACTTGACAAAATTGTCACCAAATCGTCCAAGCCAACCGCCACACTCCATCAATGAGAGGGTGACAAGTGTCGCCTCTCGTTGGTCCAAAATGTTTCGCTCTCGGAAAAATCCATAAAATTAAAAATGACATAGCCGAAATTCCCTCGAAAGTCAGAAAGCGTTGTCGAAAAACGACTCTAAACGGGTGTTGTGAACAAAATAAATTCGGCCAAGCCACTTTACACTTCAAAAAATTTCTACGTACGTCCTTACGTACATACTCTGGAAATACGGGGTATAACATTATATATTGCTACTACTAGTGCAAGACTAGAGCATTTTCCAACACTTAGAAAAAATTCAAGTTTTCTTGCTCTTAAAAAGAGCTCTCGGCAATGAGTCCCTTCCCACACAAAATTTTTGCAATCTTGCTCCATAATTCCCAATATTCAAACCCAAGGTTCCTAAAGGTATTCTAAGGTTATCTCAATAGAAAGATCCCGGAAAAACTACGTTTTCACGTTAGTCGCAAGATGAAAACCTAAGGTGTTCTCCAACTTTGAAGTTGGAAATTGAAGAGAAGTTGGTTATGATCTTCTAAGGAGTGCTTGGAGCGGATTAGAACATAAGAAGAGGAGCTAAAATGTTATACCCCGTATTTCCCGAGTATGTACGTAAGGACGTACGTAGAAAATTTGAACTTGAGAATTAGGCTTGGCCGAAATTTATTTGTTCACAACACCCGGTTAGAGTCGTTTTTCGACGAAACATTTTCACAGCTTTTAGGAAAATTCCGCTATGTCATTTTTAATTTTTATGGATTTTTCCGGTAGTCGAAGCTTTGGCCAACGAGAGGCGACACTTGTCACCCTCTCATCGCACACGTTGCGGTAAAGGGGTGGACGAATTGGCCTTGTTTGGTCAAGGGGTTGGTAGGATATTTTTGTGGTAGATGGATAAGGTGCACTTGGCAAGATTCGCCCTACACTTGCCTTGCACTTGGCAAGATCTCGCCATTGGTTGGCCTTTGCTAGACCTATAAATACCCCTCTTTGATGACTTCTTCATCCATTCCTAAAGTATTTTCTAAGTGTTAAATCCTCCTCCCTCCTTAGTGTAGAGTTCGCCAAGAGCCTCCCTCCCCTCGCCGAGCCCTTCCTCCTCGTGCTAGGGTACCCCCTAGCCTAGTTGTTTTCGTATAATACCCCTCTTGGTAGAAATACTCTCAAAAGTATTGTTATAATGCCCAAATTACCTTAGCCGTATACCTTGTAGTATTCTAAGGTTATACTTATACGAAAAGCCCAGAAATACTATTATACTTTCTTTCCGTCACAAAACCGAGACCCTAAGGAAAATCTCCATGGATAGTTGGAGTAATAAGTAGAAGTTGGTTAGAACTTCTAAGGGTTGTTTGGAGCTGGCCTGAGTGCAATGAGTAGAGCTAAACCTTGCTCAGATCGACATTTAAACTCGGATAATTATGGGCTTATCGAGGTAAATATCTTGTCCTCTATTGTAATTGGAAATTACATGTTGTATGATTATATAGTTGAAGTATACTATATATAGAATCGAACGTGGTTATCGGCAATGTCTTTTGACTTAAGCCCTAATAATAAGAAACCTTTTCAAAGAAGAGTACCGAATCAGATTTACATAGGATCAGACATGAGACTTGTGTAGCTTTTCTCGTGGAGTAGAATTGTACCCGTCGTTAGATGTATAACCCCTGGTTGGCTTGGTAGCCGCCTCGATAAAGGAGGAGATTTACGCCGTGTGCGGGGGAGGTCGCCAATTTTCAGAATGTTCTACGGCGGATCTAAATATTAATAAGCGCCGTGGCCTTATAGGTTGAGTACTACGCGTGGCGCGATCTACTTGGCTTAAGGAGTAGCCGTTGGAAGTACTTGAGCGTTTTGCTATTAGTCGATACTCGTCGCGAGGTATGTGAACCTCTTCCTATCTCTTCTAGCATGATATGTGTGAACTATGTAGTACCGGTGACGCATACGTGCTAAATTTATTTGATTGGTTTAAAACATAAAGTGTTATAACGGCTTTATGGGAAGTTGGTTATAATTTTTATGTTGGTAAGAAAATACTTGTGGTTTTTAAAAGGTAATCGATTTGAACTATAACGGCTTATTATGTGTTAATAAAGAACTTGAAGTATTTCAAACGATTTTTGAATCATTTCAAAGAAGAAGTAATACTTGGTTTTTGAAAACTTAAGAGTTATACTAGCTTTATGGAAGCTAGGTAATAACGCTTAAGAATGTTTCTTGATTTCGAAATCGAATGTGTATCGACAAACCACCGCAGCGTTAATAAAAGGAAATGTTTTGACAGATTAAGTATTATTAAAACCGAGAAACTTCCATCCGCATGTAAGCTAAGATGAGACAAAATGATATTTCCTAGATCATGGTCTGTAATAAGATTGTTATAAACAAGAATATCCTACTCATATAAGGCTTATGTTTCTCGATAGTTTAAAAGAGAATTATATTCTTAAATGAATAAGACTATGAACTACTAAACCTTTCTAAAGTAAGAAACGTGAACATTTGAAATTAGGCAAACTGGACGCTTGAGAAATAATGTTGTTACTTGATTTTACAAAGAGAAGTGTTTTGCTTTACTTCAAAAGATAATCACTCTAGTTTTCATATACTACGGGTATTGTGTGACTTTTGTAAACGTAACGTATCTTTTAAAAGATAATGTATGAAGTACTTTGAGAATAGATACTCGATCTTGTTAATCATACAATAGAATGTACCTTGTGTGTATAACTGGATTGTGTTGGTTTGTGATAGCCTTGTAATACATTCGTGTTGATTTGATAAGTAATCATATTAGGATGCTACGTGTGTTAGTATTCTGTGATGTTTGTGTAAAGGGATTTTCCCTTGATTGTGCTTATGATGTTTAAACGATAAACTGTTATGTTGGTATTTATACCACTCACCGTGTTTCCGGGGGTTAAGCTGCCCTCCGATGCGGGGTAGACTCAGGCGGTCTGGGACCATGATTCGAGAATACCTCATGCGGGTCCCGGGGCCTATCGCGAGCTACGAGTTCCGTGTTAGTGTGCGGCCTTTATGGTCATGCGGTCATGTGGCCATGCGATCGCGAGTCCGGGGCGACGCCGGAGTACCCTCGATGCGGGTTATACCTTACGCGCCTATGAGATTGGCCTATGCGAGTCAGGGAGTTCCAGGCTAGACGCACATTTGATATCATGCGCGAGTGACCGGCTTTGATCATGTGACGGTGCAGACAGATATCATGATTCGATTTACGACCTTGTTAGCATCGCGGTGTTAGTAGTCGGCCATGCCTTCGCACTTACCTCGCATCGCTTTATTTAGGCACGCGGACCCGTTGTTCATGTGTGTTCCTTGGTGCTTTTCTATCATCGATCGGCAGCTGAGGAAGGTATTCCACCGCATGATTGATGTTGTGGGCGTGAGACCCATATTTATGTATTTGAGTGATGACTTTGAGGGCGTGAGTCCCTGACTTGATATGACTGCTTATTTATTGTGAACTGTAGTTTGGTTATCATACATGTCTCCTGCTTTATAGACTATTATGATTTCATTTACGATTTTCCGCATACTCTGCACTGTTATCTTGACCTCTTCGGCCGTTCACGCCGCAGTAAAGGTACACCGCCGTTGATCCTCGCTCTGTGGTCACGTCATTGGTTGGGAAAGCTCCGTTTCTCCGAGGCTTATCTTCGTATAGTCCTGTCGTTGTAGGTATTTACATTCGTGGTATGGCGGGCCCCGCCCCGTTATCATTGTCGTATCTTTTCTTAAGTGCAGGTCCTGTAATCGCAAGTGTGGTTTGTAAAAAGGATTAAACTGTTCATTTGTAAGAGTTGTTATTTATATATGCCGAAAGGCAAGTTTTCCTCAGATTACTGTTTTGTACTTCATTTGTTTCATGTATGTGTATTATGTTCCGCTGATTACTCTGATGTTGTATCACTAGGGTGCCCGGGGTAAGGCACCAGTCACGGGCCCAGGTTCGGGTCGTGACATAAAAGTTGCTAAGGATTGACTTTTATGCTTGGAGATTATTAGGGCTTATTGAGGTAATAATCTTTGTCTTACTATTGTAATTAAAGATTACATGTTATAGTAGTTGATAAATGAGCATGTGATATATAGATTGAATTTTGAAAAGATTTGGATCATGTCGACATGTTAAAAACCGAAATTGGACATGTTAGCCATTAAGTTTGTAATTCAATTTAATTGTTAGTTACAATCGTCGCATGTTAAGGAAGAAAGGACTTATAGTTGTTGTAATTATTATTAGGTATATAACATGTTGGAATAACAACTTGGATTAAAAAGGAATTGAACGGAAATTGACATTGTTGGACAATTTTATATTAATTGTGAGGCAGAATTTTACACGTCCTGTTAGGCGTGTAATCCCCTTTGAATTTCTGAATTGTTGAGCCTTAAATGTGGTATTTGGTTATTGATTTTCGGGCCTTGAAAAAGGTGGAAAAGTACGTAGAAACAAAGGAAGTGCTGCCCGATTTTCCGTAGAATTAAGAGTCCTTATACTTAGGAATATTCTACGTTGAAAGCCAGTAGTTGATGGACGTATTATGGTCATTATAGGTTGACATTCTACGTGCGACGTATTCAACTTGGCAAGTGGAGTGAGCCGGAGAGGTATGTGGAACTTTTCTTATCTCTTGAGCATGAGTAGCTATAAATATATAGTACGGTAGATGTACGAGATTTAAATGAATTTAGTTTCATTTGATATCCTTGAATTATTTAAGAATGTCCAAGTTGGTTGAGTTAGAGAATTAACTCACTTGTTTTAAAGGTTAAATATGTCTTAGTTTCTAAAACATAAAGTTAGTATAACGACTTTAAGAGAAGTTGGTTATAACAACTTTATGGGAAGTTAAAAGAATGGTTTATTCTAATAAGGTAAACAAAGATTTCTTGACTTGAAAATGTATAGAATACTTGATTTGGAAAGTATTGATTACTTGAACTAATCTAAAGTTAAGAAACTTGATTTCTAAAGTAAAGAGACTTGAAGTATTCTGAAAGTTATGTAACTTGGGTTTTGAATGTATAAGTCTCTTGGTTATAACAAGAATGTAATTGTTTAAAACATAAAAGAGTTATAACGACTTTATGGAAAGTTAAGAGAGTGTCTACTTGATTTATAGGCACGAGTTGCCTAGGTTGTGAAAGTAGAAGTTACTTAGTGTCAAAGCCTTGAAATAAATTTCTAAAGGTGTAGTAACTTGTTTTAAAAAGTAGACAAGCCTTGATACTACGGGTGTTAGTATCTTGGGTTTTTTATATAAAAAAAGTTCTTTTTAAAGGAACAGAAGTACGTAGTACTTTGGGTTAAATTCTCGTATTTCTAATAATATGTTAGTGCCTTAAGGTAAATAAAATGAGTGTGCATGATAATTAAGGCTAATAAGAAGTTAGGGGATGTCTTAACTTGCTTATGTTATGTATGATAAGCCGGTGGTGCTTATGTTATGTATCATAGCCGGTTGTGCTAGTGATGTATTGTTCATTACGGGGTCATTCCCCGGGCTTGTTGCATTTGCATATTCCGTGGATTTGCTCCCCAAGATGCGAGGAATACCTCATACGAGTCCGTAGGGCTCATGCGGGTGAAATAGTTCCATGCGTGGCGGACCAGTCCTATGCGAGGAGATTACCTCATGCGGGTCCATACGACCTATGCGGGCGGATACAGTCTATGCGAGGAAATTACCTCATGCGGGTCCATACTACCTATACGGGTGAAATAGTCCCAGGAGTAGGATTGCAGAATGATACTACAGGCGGATGGCCCTAGGTTAATCATGAGCTTCCTGTTTTAAAACCGGCAAAGTTTATTCTTGTCCACTCTCATTGTTAGTAAGACATAATGTACTGTTAATGTGGTTCTCCTTTTGATGATGAAAAATTTAGAATTTAAGTTCCCTCTGAGAACCAGCTTCCCACTTGTTCCTAGAGAGAATCAGACCCATTTCAGCACACAACATCACCAATATTATCCCCATTAAAGATCTTTGCCCTATTGGCATTATTGAAAAGGTAAAACAGTAACATGAGGAAATATGATTTAAAGTAATATCAACTCATGTCCACTGGGGCAACACAAACATGAGCAAAATCAGAATAAACATGGTTAAGCAATAATGCACAAAAAGAATCTTAGATCCTGGGATTCAGGGATTGAGGGAATAGGACATAAGGATACTGGGAGTTGGGAGGGAGAATACTAGGACATGTGAAGCTTAGATCCTGGCAAGAATCTTACCAATGCTCTCATTTAAAACCTTTTGATCACAAACTAGCTGATGGTTCAAGTCCTTCACCTATTTCTTCAGGTCAACTACCTCAGCCTTAAGATGAGCATTCTCGTTCTTTAACTCCTCAAAGGTACTTGGTTCCTCTTTCCCATATGTATTATATTGAAGCTCGACCTTCAATATATCATACTCAGTGTCCTTTATTTTCGTTGTCCTGAGAATCAATTAAACTAGAGATCATGGAGTTACTCCCAACTCCTCCCTTCCTGAGCACATATTTACACTCCTCCAGAGTCCTTATTGTAAACATCTGCTTTTTTGTTCCCATTATCTCCCTAAGTGCCTTGATCTCAAAGTGCTTGAAAACCTTAGTGGGGAAGAAGCCATAAGCTAGTCCATGTCGACCATCCTTAACAGAGACCACTTTTAGCATGTGCTCTAGCATCAGAGCATGCAAACTAATTGGAGTGAAGGAGGCTAGATATTCCATGAGATATAGGTCAATAATAGCTACTATAGACATTTTCTCATAACGAGGCACCAACACTTTGTTGACCAATTCAAAAAAACTTATATTCAGGCTTCAACTATTTTTTCAAGACTCGTTCCCACTTTAGGTTACCTTTCTGCTTTGGTATCATTTTCAGAAAATTCCTAGAGGCTGCTTTTGTTATTACAGTGTTATGAACATCAATTGGAACCTCTAAGATCCTTCTGATTATGTCTTCATCCAAGGTGAAGTCAGTACCATTCACACTGGCGACAAGTACATCACCATCATCAGTAAAGAATAGAGTAGCATATAACTCTATTACATTTGACTCAAACAACACATGCACAAATGACCCCATTTTCAGAACTAAACCATTTCTAACAAATCTTGCATTCTAGATTTGTTGGCAATATCAGTATTAAAGACCCTTCCATTTAGTACCTTATGAGTTCATAGTACCTCTCTTCTTTCTTCTTCATACAACTCCACTTTATGTTTCTTGGATGAGGAAGTAGGTTCCTCTTCCTCGGAGAATGTGAACTACCATTCTTTTCCTTTGACACTTTATCCCCAATATCAGTTTCCTCTTCAGCATCATGTTCATCTACCTCTGATGATTTCTCCTTTCTCGGTGTTTCTTTCCTAGACCTTCTTCTTTCAAGTGTAGTTTCATCCACCTCGGGCTCATTCTCATCTCTATCAAGATCTATAACCTTCATATGCGACACCTTCTCTTCATCCACAAGCCTATGCACTAACCTTTGATTTTTCACAGTTTCTTCTTATTTTCTTTCAAAGCATAGTCAATTTGGTCCTTAGTTTTTTGTCACGACCCGACCCCGGGCCCGCGACTGGTGCCCTACCTGGGCACCCCTTACAGGTATACATCAGAGAATAGCAGCGGAACATACATAAAATACTTAGACAAACAAATATCAATAGGCTAGCCGATAAGGCCACCTTCCGTGAAATATACGTAACCCAAAAATAAAACAGTTACATCTTTGTTCTTACAATCCAATCCACAAGATATGACTACAGACCTCTAAGAATTTTTACATAACAACTGTGACAGGACAGGGCCCCGCCATACCCCTGAATGTACGACGACCGACAATACCAGGGATCTGAATCAAAGATAAGCCTCTGGAGTAATAGAGAGTCTCAACCGCTGAACAGTGATCCTAAGAGTGAGGATCAGCAACCTGTATAACTCTACCTGCGGCATGAATGCAGCCCCCCGAAGGAGGTCAGTACAACAGGTACCAAGTATGTGAAACTGAAAGTACTGTAATAAAATCATAATAGTCTAAAATAAAGTTGAGGACATGTATGATAACCACATTAACAGTACACTATGCCTTACTAACAATGAGAGTGGACAAGAATAAACTTTGCCGGTTTTAAAATAGGAAGCTCATGATTAACCTAGGGACATCCGCCCGTAGTATCATTCTGCAATCCTACTCCTGTGACTATTTCACCCGCATAGGTCGTATGGACCCGCATGAGGTAATTTTCTCGCATAGATTGTATCCGCCCGCATAGGTCGTATGGACCCGCATGAGGTAATCTCCTCGCATAGGACTGGTCCGCCCCGCATAGGACTATTTCACCCGCATAGGACTACGGACTCGCATGAGGTATTCCTCGCATCATGGGTAGCAAATCCACGGAATATGCAAATGCCACAGACCCGGGGAATGACCCCGTAATGAACAATATATCACTAGCACAACCGGCTATCATACATAACATAAGCACTACCGGCTTATCATACATAACATAAGCACCACCGGCTTATCATAATTATCATATACTCTCATTTTAGTTTACTTAAGGCACTAACATGTCATTATAAAATCCGGAAATTTAACCCAAAGTACTACGTACTTCCATTCTTTTCAAAAGGCTCCTTTTCATATAAAACCCCAAGATACTAACACCCGTAGTATCAAGGCTTGTCTACATTTCAAACAAGTCACTACACTTTTAGAAATACATTTTAAGGCTTCTAAATCAAGTGACTCTTACTTTAAAACTTTAAGCAATTGATGCTTTTAAATCAAATTGCCCTTCCTTATTTCAAATCCTTAATCCTTGTTTACATTACTAGAGAAACCATTCCTTTAACCTTCCATAAAGTTGTTATAACCAACTTCCCATAAAGCCGTTATACTAACTTTATGCTTAGAAACTAAGACATCTTTAACCTTTCATAAAACCGTCATAACTAACTTCCCATAAAGCCGTTATAACTCTTTATGTTTTAGACAAATTCGTTCTTTTTATAACAAAGAGACTTATACTTTCAAATTACTGCAAGTCTCTTAACTTTAGAAATCAAGTTTCTTAACTTAACATAGTTCAAGTAATCGATACTTTACACGTCAAGATGTCTAAATACATAAGATCAAGCAACCTATACTTTTCAAAAGTCAAGTTACTACACTTTCATGAATCAAGGCAAGGATACTAAAATGGAACCGAGTTCCCTTAATTTACGTACGTCTATCGTACTATACATTTTTACAAGATTCATGCTCAAGAGATAAGAAAAGTTTCCACATACCTCTTCGGCTTAATCCACTTGCCAAGTTGAATACGCCGCGCGTAGAATGTCAACCTATAATGACCACAATACGCCTATCAACTTCTAGCTTTCAACGTAGAATATTTCTAAGTATAAGGACTTTTATTCTACGGAAAATCGGGCAGCACTTACTTTGTTTCTACGTACTTTTCCACCTTTTTTAAGGCCCGAAAATCAATAACCAAATGCCAAATTTAAGGCTCAACAATCAGTTAAACAAAGGGGATTACACGCCGCACAAGACTTGTAAACTTCTGCCCCACAATCGATATCCAAATAGTCTAACATTTCAAAATCATTCTCGGCTAACAATGTACAACAACACAAAGTCTTTTCCAATTCTTCTTCAATCCAAGTATTTTTAGTCTAACATGTTATATAGCCGCAAACGATTATAACAACTATAATCCCGTCTTTCAATAGCATGTGACGATTGTATCGACAATTAAATTGAATTACAAACTTAATAGCTAACATGAACTTTTTCGGACCTTAGGCTTCTAAAATTCCATAGCACTTATCAATCTTCATAACATATATCACATGCTCATTTCTAACTTATCATAACATGGAATTTTCAATTACAATAGTAAGACGAAGATTATTACCTCATTTAGCCCAAATATAATCCAAGATTACAAGTCGATCCTTAGCAACTTTAGCTCCTCTTTTCGACGTTCCAATCCACTCCAAGCAACCCTTAGAAGCTTATGAAGAACTCCTCTTCAAGTTCCAACTTCAAAGTTGAAGAACTCCTTAGGTTTTCGCCTTGCGACTAACGTGAAAATGTAGTTTTTCCGGGATCTTTCTATTGAGATATCCTTACAATACCATTAGGAACCTTGGTTTAAAGTATTGGGATCATTGAACCACAAACGAAAAAATTTCTTGTTCTTCCAAGTGCAAACCCGAGTGCTCCCTTTTCAAGCTCAAAGTTTTTCTAATTTTTCTAAGTGTTGAGATTACCAAGTCTTGCACTACTAGTATAGATATATACTACATTCAAGGGTCTAGATTAGAACATTTGTGTGGCTTGGATGAATTCATTTAAATATCAAGCTAAGTGGGCTTATTGACTTGGTCAATAATGTCAAGCCTTGACCTTTCAAGACTTGGCCCATTCTTGACCATTTTCGTCCAAGACCAAGTGTGGGGGGGTGACATGTGTCACCCTCCCATTCATCCATAATGTTTCATTTTCCGAAATTTCCATAATTGGTCAAAATACCGGAAACCTCGTGGGCCCCACAAAAACGTAAAATTTCTCGGGTGGGCCACACGTATCCAACTCTGTAAATAAACTTCCGTAGTTCTGATAAATTCTAAATGTCTCAAATAGCAAACTCGAGAACCCAATTCCCCTTAACAAACACTTCTCTTTGCCGAAGTTCGGAAGATTTTTCCTTCGGAAAACAATTCTTTCTTTCGTTCAAATTTTTAACATCCTGGTTCCTTACATACATTCCTATATATATATATCTTGGAATAATGGGGTGTAACATTCTCCCCTCCTTAGAAACATTCGTCCCCGAATGTTCCTTCGAGGTTCCATCTAAACAGATATTGGCATGGTCCCTGGACTACACCCAACATAATCACACTTGCCACACATGGCTACATAACAATACTTATACTAAAATGTCAACCTGAACTCCAAATGTCGACGTCGTTAACCTGCATAAAGCTTCTGCTGACCCTGAACTTACTAACAACCTTTGCTGGATAAGCTTCACCTTATCTACAGCTCGCTGAATCAAGTCTGGGCCAATTAACTGAACCACGCCTACGTCGAACCAACCAACCGACGATCTACACTTTCTTTCATACAAGGCCTCACACAGTGCCATCTGAAAACTGTAAGGGTATCTGTTATCGTACGTAAAACAAGAGGCAAATAATCCTCCCAGTTATCTCTGAAATCAATAATACAGACCCGCAACCTATCCTCAAGTGCCTAGATAGTACGCTCTGTCTGTCCATCGGTCTGAGGGTGAAATGCAACACTAAGACTCACCTTTGTCCCTAATCCCTTCTGGAAAACCTCCAGAGTTATCCGTCAACTGAGCTCATCCGTCTAACATCATAAATATAGGAACCCCGTGCAGTCTCACAATCTCTCTGCTATATAATCTAGCATAATCCTCAGCCGAGTAAGTGGTCCTGACCGAAAGAACATGGGTTGATTTCGTCAGCCTGTTTACTATGACCCTCAGGGAGTCGCACTTCCTCTGAGTACGATGCAACCCTATAACAAAATCCATATTAATCACCTCCCATTTCTAAGTCGGGATCTCAATCGCCTGTAATAGCCCACTGGGCTTCTGGGGTTCAACCTTGACCTGCTACTAATTTGGACACTAAGCAACAAGCTCCGCTACGTCCCTCTTCAGGACATCCTACCAATACATACATCTGAGGTCATGATACATCTTAATCGACCCCGGATGAATAGAGTAACGAGCACTGTGTGCCTTCCTTAAAACTTGCTGACAAGTCCTGCAGCATCGGACACACACAATCTATCCCCAAATCACAGCACTTTATCCGTTGCTATCCAAACAGGTTCTTCTCCTCTTGGAGGGTCGTATCTCAAATTCGACCTAGAACTGGATCCTTATATTGTCGCCTCTTCACCTCCTCAATGAGGGAATACTCGGCAACCTCTCGAATCTGAGCTCCACTATCATGCTCCCGTAGCTGTCAGGAAATATAGGTTGTTACCTTATCGTGTTGCATCCGCACACAACCCAGCCAAACACTCAAAGTGTTACCATAATAACCTAACCCTCTAGTCCTTCAGGCCTCATGAGGGGTTAGAACTATAGTCGTAGTCAGCTTATCTTCCCATAACTGGAAGCTTGTCTCATACTTCCGAAATATTCGGGGATATAATCTCAATTATGATTCCTATTTCCATCTCTCTGTTGCAACCAAACTTGGTCACTATACTTAGATTTGATTACTTTGCTTGTATCGTGGCTAAGACTTCCTGCCAATCACAATTTAGTGGGAGACTTCCTTGATCTCGTCAAGTAGTAATCCTATTATTCTCTTCCAGCTCATAGAGCTTATAGTCAGGTGTTCAATCTCAATTCATGGTATTACATAATCTAATGGCTTGCCAAGATTTCTTATTGTTCGAGTGTCTACTTGTCTTACCTTGATATTTCATTTCAAGTTGTCCTGGGGTCCCTTACCCCCCCCCCCCCCCCCCATATTTTCCTACTATCCTTCTCATTAGTACAGATGTTACCACCTTTCCTCGAGGTGTTCTTACTGCCCATTGTTCACTAATGGTCTTTACACTAGTCTGGGGTAATCATATCTCGTGCAACTTACATAACCATAGTTGCATCCTTTTTTTATCATTCTGGTCATAACCCTTCCTTATGCTTATTATTAGCAAAAGTATTTCTATCTTGATTCATGATCATACAGTTTCATTCATGCGTACAGATTCATCTCTAGGCTTCGCATCTTCGTGAGAAAGACCCATACCCTGCATTTATATCCTTACGACACTTTTTCAACCATTTCCTAGTGTCGTCTTCAATTACCCCAACCCAATACCTTTTTCCAAGGTTATGGTAACCTATTGCATAACGAGGTCGGGGACTTTACCAGTCCCATATCCATCGCCTAATAACATGGGTACACATAACCCCATAATACGTAAAACTATCCTTTTACGTGGGGAGATAGCTTATCTCCCTTTCAAAATCATAATCATCAAGCGCCACCTTATCATCGTATAGATTTTCAAAACCTACCAACGATGTCTTCTGTTTTCCGCAGGCAGCACTCGTACTTGTTTTATTCTTGCCTTGCGTGTTTTCCTGAAATTACCCGGAAGGTCGTGGCCCTGACCGCCACACCAAACCAACTCCAAGTACCTCCAAGGGCACTTAATATAAACTTATTCAAATTCAAGTATTACTTACTTTCTGCATCAATTTACCTCAAAGAACAAGTCACACAGACTTATTAAAATCAATGATGTCAAAGAAGGAAGGATAATTCACTGGTTACCACCACTTCCCTTCCTTTCCACTCGATAACCGGCTTACCGAAAAACTGGAATCGAACCAAACTCTCTCAGCAGTCAACGTTGGCATAACAAGAGGCCAACTAGCCCGTACCTATAATGACCTCAAAGTCTGTCATAGCAGCTCTACTAGGTTCTGCAGTGGTCCGACGATCGTATCGCCACCGCAATTATTATATACCCGCCGCCTACCACCCATCAATCACTGTGTAGTCACCACGAAAGGTTCTCATGGATTCGCATCATTCTTTACACTTGGTTGCTCTCTTCACCTGGCCGTACTCTTTCCGTACTTCCAAACTTATTCTAGCTTACGTACATAACCTCCATATTGATTCTGGCCTCCAATCTTTGGAGTTACAATTCTAAACAACATAAGGCCCTTTCCGGCTCTCACGACCCGGTTTCGGTGGAACGCATCCACGAACCCGTAAAACAATTAAATAGACTTGGGCATTGCACCCTCGTGACCCTGTCACGTAGCGGGACTATTACCAATTGATTCCACTCCATATACGGCTATGGGGCGACCCGTAATAGGTCCTCAACACGACCCACCGTCGTACTTAACTCTTACCCTTAGTCTGAATTACATCTTATGCCCGAGAAGGCCTCATATACATAAGGTCTCGGCGGTTATCACTATTCTTAGGCTCGCAATTCCCATGCTCCAAGCCTATCTTATTAGTCCCCCCGTAAACGGGTAAAATGGCTTCTCATAAACTCTCAATCGTGTTGCCTTAATCATAACAACCATAATTACTCCATACAGATCTCATACGTACAATTCTCTTAAGCATACCACGTAGCTCAATCTATTAACATAGTCTTCCATTAAGTACCTTAACAGGACTTCTTAAGGGTTCATTACCCTATCAGACAACTCATCATTTCCTAATTATATCAAATTAGCACCTAAACTTTGATGAGAATTCATTAACCGCTTCATACCTTCCCGGTATCTATTTCGTCCTTACCAATTCCTGGTAATCTTTAAGCATTCTAGGCAACCCATATGTGACCTTCATACATAAATCCGTATAACTGTACGTCATTATACCACTATACAACAATTATTACCAACCTGGATACGCAATCCACATAATCCTTCCTGGGTTACTGCTGCCTTTCTCATAGCTGCAATCAACATAACTCGTTAGGGAGAGACGACCCTAACAACACAGCTCTATCGCACGATCTCAGAGTGAGAAGAATGGAAACCAATCCTAAATGTCCTGCAGTCTCCTGATTATAGATGTGGTGCACAACACACCGATAACCAAGACTCTACTAGACATGATCTGTAGACACTTTCTGAGGACTAATTGCTCTGATACCACTTTTTGTCACGACCCGACCCCGGGCCCGCGACTGGTGCCCTACCTGAGCACCCCTTACAGGTATACATCAGATAATAGCAGCGGAACATACATAAAATACTTAGACAACCAAATATCAACAGGCTAGCCGATAAGGCCACCTTCCGTGAAATATACGTAACCCAAAAATAAAACAATTACATCTTTGTTCTTACAACCCAATCCACAAGATATGACAACAGACCTCTAAGAATTTTTACATAACAATTGTGACGGGACAGGGCCCCGCCATACCCCTGAATGTACGACGACCGACAATACGAGGGATCTGAATCAAAGATAAGCCTCCGGAGTAATGAAGCTTCTCAACCGTTGAACAGTGATCCTAAGAGTGAGGATCAAAAACCTGTATAATCTACATGCGGCATGAACGAAGCCCCCCGAAGGAGGTCAGTACAACAGGTACCAAGTATGTGAAACTGAAAGTACTGTAATGAAATCATAATAGTCTAAAATAAAGTTGGGGACATGTATGATAACCACATTAACAGTACACTATGCCTTACTAACAATGAGAGTGGACAAGAATAAACTTTGCCGGTTTTAAAACAGGAAGCTCATGATTAACCTAGGGTCATCCGCCCGTAGTATCATTCTGCAATACTACTCCTAGGACTATTTCACCCGCATAGGCCGTATGGACCCGCATGAGGTAATTTCCTTGCATAGACTGTATCCGCCCGCATAGGTCGTATGGACCCGCATGAGGTAATCTCCCCGCATAGGACTGTTCCGCCACGCATGGGACTATTTCACCCGCATTAGCCCTACGGACTCGCATGAGGTATTCCTCGCATCATGGGTAGCAAATCCACGGAATATGCAAATGCCACAGACCCAGAGAATGACCCCGTAATGAACAATATATCACTAGCACAATCGGCTATCATACATAACATAAGCACTACCGGCTTATCATACATAACATAAGCACCACCGGCTTATCATAATTATCATATACTCTCATTTTAGTTTACTTAAGGCACTAACATGTCATTATAAAATCCGGAAATTTAACCCAAAGTACTACGTACTTCCATTCTTTTCAAAAGGCTCCTTTTCATATAAAACCCCAAGATACTAACACCCGTAGTATCAAGGCTTGTCTACATTTCAAACAAGTGACTACACTTTTAGAAATACATTTTTAGGCTTCTAAATCAAGTGACGCTTACTTTAAAACTTTAAGCAATTGATGCCTTTAAATCAAATTGCCTTTCCTTATTTCAAATCCTTAATACTTGTTTACATTACTAGAGAAACCATTCATTTAACCTTCTATAAAGTTGTTATAACCACTTCCCATAAAGTCGTTATACTAACTTTATACTTTAGAAACTAAGACATCTTTAACCTTTCATAAAACCGTCATAACTAACTTCTCATAAAGCCGTTATAACTTTTTATGTTTTAGACAAATTCGTTCTTGTTATAACCAAGAGACTTATACTTTCAAATTACTTCAAGTCTCTTAACTTTAGAAATCAAGTTTCTTAACTTAACATAGTTCAAGTAATCGATACTTTACACGTCAAGATGTCTTTATACATAAGATCAAGCAACCTATACTTTTCAAAAGTCAAGTTACTACACTTTCAAGAATCAAGGCAAGGATACTAAAATGGAACCGAGTTCCCTTAATTTACGTACGTCTATCGTACTATACACTTTTACAAGATTCATGCTCAAGAGATAAGAAAGGTTTCCACATACCTCTTCGACTTAATCCACTTGCCAAGTTGAATACGCCGTGCGTAGAATGTCAACCTATAATGACCACAATACGCCTATCAACTTCTAGCTTTCAACGTAGAATATTTCTAAGTATAAGGACTTTTATTCTACGGAAAATCGGGCAGCACTTTCTTTGTTTCTACGTATTTTTCCACCTTTTTCAAGGCCCGAAAATCAATAACCAAATTCCACATTTAAGGCTCAACAATCAGTTAAACAAAGGGTATTACACGCCGCACAGGACGTGTAAAATTCTGCCCCACAATCGATATCCAAATAGTCTAACATTTCAAAGTCATTCTCGGCTAACAATGTACAACAACACAAAGTCTTTTCCAGTTCTTATTCAATCCAAGTTGTTTTAGTCTAACATGTTATATAGCCGCAAACGATTATAACAACTATAATCCCTTATTTCAATAGCATGTGACGATTGTATCGACAATTAAATTGAATTACAAACTTAATAGCTAACATGAACTTTTTTGGACTTTAGGCTTCTAAAATTCCATAGCACTTATCAATCTTGATAACATATATCACATGCTCATTTCTAACTTATCATAATATGGAATCTTCAATTACAATAGTAAGACGAAGATTATTACCTCATTTAGCCCAAATATAATCCAAGATTACAAGTCGATCCTTAGCAACTTTAGCTCCTCTTTTTGACGTTCCAATCCACTCCAAGAAACCCTTAGAATCTTATGAAGAACTCCTCTTCAAGTTCCAACTTCAAAGTTGAAGAACTCCTTAGGTTTTCGCCTTGCGACTAACGTGAAAACGTAGTTTTCCGGGATCTTTCTATTGAGATATCCTTAAAATACCCTTAGGAACCTTGGTTTAAAGTATTGGGATCATTGAACCACAAACGAAAAAAATTCTTATTCTTCCAAGTGCAAACTCGAGAGCTCCCATTTCAAGCTCAAAGTTTTTCTAATTTTTCTAAGTGTTGAGATGACCAATTTGCACTACTAGTATAGATATATACTACATTCAAGGGTCTATATTAGAACATTTGTGTGGCTTGGATGAATTCATTTAAATATCAAGCTAAGTGGGCTTATTGACTTGGTCAATAATGTCAAGTCTTGACCTTTCAAGACTTGGCCCATTCTTGACCATTTTCGTCCAAGCCTAAGTGTGGGGGGGGGGGGGGGTGACATGTGTCACCCTCCCATTCATCCATAATGTTTGGTTTCCCAAAATTTCCATAATTGGTCAAAATATCGGAAACCTCGTGGGCCCCACAAAAACGTAAAATTTCTCGGGTGGGCCACACGTATCCAACTCTGTAAATAAAATTCCGTAGTTTTGATAAATTCTAAATGTCTCAAATATCAAACTCGAGAACCCAATTCCCCTTAACAAACACTGCTTTTTGCCGAGGTTCGGAAGATTTTTCCTTCGGAAAACAATTCTTTCTTTCGTTCAAATTTTTAACATCCTGGTTCCTTACGTACATTCCTATATATATATCCTGGAATAACGGGGTGTAACATTTTTCCTCTAGTTACTGACCCCCATTTAGACACTACTTGTTTACTCACTTTGTCCTTTAAGGAGGACCGTACAGTTCTTTTGAAAACCAAGTTCAAAGTCACTTTATCGTCATCAACCTCCTTAAGAAGAGTGATATTTATAGGTGTTTCACTAACAAGAATATCTCTTAGAGGAACAGTTATTGTTGACACACGTGGGAACCTGGTGTCCCATCCCATTTAGGAGTAATTTTAAAAAATAGGGGAAATTGCTTCCCCCTATGAGGATGCACCAGGTCCTTAACTAGGTCTCCCTTCATTCAACAACCCAATAGTTTAAAAAAATCCAACCATAATCTCTTCTTCACTTTCTAAGTTAGTAGACATTCATTTATCCCCCTCAGTAAGGTTACCCTCAAACAAATGGTTGACAGAGGACTCAGATTGTCCTTTGTTAGACTCAAGACCCTTTTAACCCTATAGAGAGAAAGAGTTACCTGGTTTAGCAGTAGTTATTTCAACAACCTTTGCTCTACTTTCGATACATATTTCACTACAGTACCCTCCGATGGAATCGATTGAATAGTATGTACCATAACATTACCCGATTCAACCTTTTTTCCCTCTTCTGCACTCAAATTTTGACTTAAAACTTTAGGATCCTTATCCTTTTCCTCATCCTCAACTATGTCGTTAGAAAGATAAAATATGGACACAAAGTCTTTATTGATATTTGAGGTCATTTTTCCTAAAGATCAGCAATTTTAGGTTCTGAAACAAAATTTTTAGGGGTCAAACTCTTTCGTTGTCTAGGAGGAACAGATGTAGTAGTTATTGTGAGAGAGACATGGGTATAAGGGTCAGAAAGAAATTTGGATTTTGACGGAAAAGTTGTAGAGTTTGGAATACAGATAAGAGTATATTTAGATGGAATAAGTCGATGATTAAAAATCCTACCCGAGAGTCCATTATGACTTAGATGGATGTTATGAAGGTGTATAGAAGGTTGAAGGTCATTGGGATTGAAGGAACCATCCCTCGATGAAGTAAGAGTGACACGCTAAGCGTTTTGCATCTCAGATGAGATCCGCCTCACATATGGGGCTGTAAAAGAGAAGAAAAAGTTGAGGAATATTTTGGAGCAAGATACCGACGCATATGCCATTGCATATCAGAGGCAGTGGCCGACCTTATTTGCCCATTTAAGAAGTGAAAGCCTCATTTCACTTCAGTGTTTATCAAGACAAGTCCTTTCACTCCCTAAGATGTTGTTACACCCCGTAGTTCCAGGGTATGTATGTGAGGACGTACGTACGAGAATACGACATTAAGATTGGAAAGAAAGAAAGATTTGATTTTCCGACGGAAAATTTTCCGGATTTTGTGAAGGAAAAAAGTTCGTAAATGGGAATTGGATTCCCATATTTGGTATTCGAACTTTTGGGAATATAATAGAATTATGGAATTTTACTTCCGAAATTGGTCATGTGGGGCCCACGGGAGAAATTTACGGTTTTGTGGGGCCCACTTTGTTTTCGAGATTTTGGATATTTTCGGGAGATGAAATATTTTGGACGAGTAAGAGGGCGACACGTGTCACCCCCCTAGGTGGCCCTTGGCCGAATTATGTGTGACAAGTGGCTCTTGGCCGTTTTTTGTAGACAAGTGGCAAGCCACTTGTCTCAAGCTTTGTGTAGACATATGGATGGTGGGACCCACACACACTTGTCCCCCAATCTCACCACACACTTGCCTTGATCCTAGTCCTTGATTTCCCTATAAATACCCCCTTGATGCAAGCCTTATTCATCAAACACTTAGATAATTTCCAAGGCAAAATACTCTCTCCCTTTGTTAGAGCTCTCGGCCATGGGCTGATTTTAGGAGCTAAAGTTGTCCAAAAATTCTTAAACTTTTAAGTGTTCTTCCTTAAGGTGTTAGGAATATTTTGAACCAAGAGTTGAAAAAGATTTCACACCCCTAGCCTTTGAAACTCACCTTGGCCGAAAGTTGACATATTTTGAGCCTAAGTGTTCTTCACTTTTTGGAGTTTGATCTTGAAGAGAAGTTGGTTAGGACCTTCTAAGGGTTACTTGGAGCGGGTTGGAACGTAAGGTATTGGAGCTAAACGTTGCTAAGGATCGACTTATAATCTTGGATAATTTTGGGCTTATCGAGGTAATGATCTTTGTCCTTCTATTGTAATTGGATATTACATGTTGTAGTAGTTTATAATTAAGTATATGACATGTGGAAAGAAGATTGAAAAGAAATGGACTGTTTAGTATATTGAGGGGCAGAATTTTACACGTCCAATTAAGCGTGTAATCCCCTTTGACTGTTGTATTGTTGCGCCTTAAATGTGGCATGTTGGCTATTGATATCGGACCTTGAAAAAGGTGGAGGTAAGTAGATACAGGGGAAATGCTGCCGAATTTTCCGTAGAATAAGGAACCTTATACTTAGAAGTATTCTACGAAGAGAACTAGAAGTTGATAGATGTGTTGTGGTTATTATAGGTGGATATTCTACGCGCGGCATACTCGACTTGGCTTGTGGATTAAGACCAAGAGGTATGTGATTCTTCCTATTCTCTTGAGCATGATATTTGTGATATATATAGTGCAGTAGACGCACGTGTGTTAAAGGAGTTTTATGTTACACCCCGTAAGTCCAGGACATGTATAAGAGAATGTACGTAAGGAAACAAGACTTGAAATTGGTACGAAAGGAAGAATTGTTTTTCCGACGGAAAATCTTCCGAACGTCGGAAAGGAAAAATGTTCGTTGTGGAGAATTAGATTCTCAAAATGCATTATTAGAAGAGTATGGAACTTATTAACATTATGGAAATTTATTTTTATGGATTTGGTCATGTGGGGCCCACCCGAGGAATTTTAAATTTTGTGGGTCCCACGAGGGTTACAGAATTTTATAGACGAATAGGAGGGCGACACGTGGCACCTTCCCCACATGGTCTTGGACGATTTATTCAAGGGTAATATGGTCATTGACCATTGAAGATGAATAAGTCTTTCTAGCTTGATAATATTGACCAAGTCAACTTGCCACTTGTGTAATTATCCAATTGTTCTACATCCAAACCACACAAGTGTTATAATCTAAGTCATCCATTGTTTTATATATACTACCCTAGTGCAAGACAAGCTCCCCAACACTTAGAAAAATTTCATGTTCTTGTCCACTTTAAGTTGCTCTCGGCATTGTGACAAAATCCACACAAAATATTTGTAATTTTGGTTCATAATTCACAAGACTTTAACCCTAGGTCCCTAAGGGTATTTTAAGGATATCTCAATAGAAATATTTCGGAAAAACGACGTTTTCACGTTAGTCGCAAGGCGAAAACCTAAGTCATTTTCACAAGTTTGGATTGGAAATGGAAGAGAAGTTGGTTGTGAACTTCTAAAGTAGGTGCTGCCCGATTTTTCGTAGAATAAGAGACCGCTTACTTAGTATTATTCTACGTTAGAGACTAGAAATTGATAGTCATGTTGTGACCATTATAGGTTGACACTTCTACGTGCGGCGTATTCGACTTAGCTTGCGGATTAAGCCGAAAAGGTATGTGAACTATCTCTTCTTCTAGCATGATTCCTTAAGATAAAGAAAGTAAGTCCTACTCCTTAAATGATCCATTCCTTGGTTGTACTTGGATTGCCTAATAGAGAATTTGTTCTATATACTTCCTTGATTGTACTTTGATGTTTTAATTGTAAGTTGTTATAATCAATTTCTTAGTGAAGTTTGGATTTTCAAAAGTGAATGTATTTTACTTAAAGTACATAGAGTCTTGAAAAGGAAGTGGTTTCCAAATATTTTGGCTAGTGCCTTAGTTCCAAAACCTAAAGGTCGTTATAATGACTTTAGGGGAGTCAAAGGAGTGATTTACTTAATTGTTTTAAAAGAGGAGAAATGACATGATTTAAGAGAAGTAACTTGTTTTAAAGGTGTGAGTTACTTGAGGTTTAAAAGTAGAAGAAACTTGATTTCTAAATATTAAGAGACTTGAAGTATTTTGAAAGTTAAGAAACTTGATTTGTAAGTATGTGATACTTGGTTTTAAAAGTGTAAGTCTCTTGGATATAAAAAGGAATGAATTGGTCTAAAGCCATAAAGGGTTATAACGGCTTAATGAAAGTTGGTTATAACGGCTTTATGGAAGGTTAAGAAAGTTGTCTATTTTGATTAACGGGCATAAGTTGCCTAGATTGTGAAAATTTGAAGTTACTTGGTTTCAAGCTTTGAAATGAGTTTTCTAGAAGTGTAGTAACTTACTTTGAAAAATAGACATGCCTTGATACTACGGGTGTTAGTATCTTGGGGTTTTACATAAAAAGGAGTCTTTTGAAAAGAATGTACGTACGTAGTACTTTGGCTTGTTTAAATGAGAATTTTTTCATTTGTGCCTTGATAGTACTTTGGCTTGTTAAATGAGAATTTTTCCATTTGTGCCTTGATTGTACTTTGGTTTGTTTAAAAGAGAATTATTCTATGTGTGCCTTAATAAGTACTTTGGCTTGCTTAAATAAGGATTTCTCTTGGTTTATGTAAAAAGAAGGCATGGTAATTGTCTTGGTTTACGTGAAAAGAATGCATGGTAATTGACTTGGTTTGTGTAAAAAGGAAAGGCATGGTATTGTTTTGGTTTATGACAAAAAGAAAGACATGGTAATTGTCTTGATTTGTGTAAAGGCATGGTTTGCCTTGGTTTGCTTGCATATGGGTTGCTCATATAGACATTCATGCAAGTGTCATATCTCCACATCTCCGCGTCCCTCCATAAAGGGCCGGAAGCTTGTTTCAAGGATACCATGGGATAGCTCCCCATGGGGGTGAGTGGTACACACTCACGGCGGGTCGGTATTTGACTAGGGCGGGTTAAATTCCCGGATATATATAAGTCATGGATTAGCTATCTGTGATGCGAGTATCGTGTACCGATGACTCATTGCGGGTCCTCATGACCTAAGCGGGTGAAATAGTCTCTTGCGGGTGAAATAGTCCTATGATAGGTTGCATTATAACACAGAGGGTGGTTGACTCGCATCGCACGGCCTTCATGTTTTGAAACGGTATTGATTTCATTAATGAAAGGGTGCAGTGTGGTTATGAATTAAAGTGGAACAGTAATTCTCATTGTTAAAGACATAACTTAAAAGATAAAAAAGATTGCATTACTCTCATGATTGCAAGGTTCAGTGTGCTTATTGATGTTGTATTATATCATGACTGCCGGCAGTGAGGAAGGATTCCACGGGCATGATTGATATTTTGGGCGTGAGACCCATGGTTATATTTGAGTAATGACTTTGAGGGAATGCGTCCCTGACTTGATAGGACTGCTTATGTGTTGTGTACTGTAGGTTGGCTATCATACATGTCTCCTATTTTGTTAGACTGTTATGATTTCATTACAGTATTTACTGTTTCACATAATTGGTACATTCTTCGTACTGACCTCCTTCGGGGGGCTGCGTTCATGCCGCAGGTTTAGGTACGCAGTTTGGTGATCTGCAGGTGTAGGATCCTACTCAGAGTTTTTGGATAGCTCCATCTGTTCAGGAGTTTATCTTCTTGGTATATATCCTTCAAGATGTGCTTTTGTACGTGACGGGTAGATGCGGGGCCTTGTCCCGTCATAGTTCAGTAAAACTCTTAGAGGTCTGTATCATATGTGGGATTGGACTCATGTATAGTGTAGTATCTTTTGATTATGTATATTATATGACAGCCTTGTCGGCTTTGCCCTTGCACGTATGTTGGTTTTTTTTTAAAATGAGGTGTTATTTAAATTCCGCAGTTTACTTGTGTCAGTTAGGTAGAAGGGTGCCCAGGTAGGGCACCAGTCACGGGCCCGGGGTTCGGGGCGTGACAGAG
The DNA here is from genome assembly GCA_029844215.1 of Przewalskia tangutica. Classification (NCBI taxonomy): domain Eukaryota; kingdom Viridiplantae; phylum Streptophyta; class Magnoliopsida; order Solanales; family Solanaceae; genus Przewalskia; species Przewalskia tangutica. The sequence goes on from CM056726.1 coordinate 103,323,694, forward strand.
GGGTATCAGAGCAGTCAGTCCTCAGAATGTTTACAGACCGTGTCTAGTAGAGTCTTGATTATCGGCGTGTTGCGCGCCACACCCATAAACAGTAGGCTACAGGACATTTAGGAGTTGGTTTCTATTCTTCTCACTCTGAGATCGTGCCATAGAGCTGTGTTAGTAAGATAATTCCTCTCTGACATATTTTTGTTACAGCTATGCCTCGAGGGAAACACGCCCGTAAGGGCAAGGAGTAGCAGGAACTACGGTCGGACTCGAGAGTTGATAGGGCTTATGCGCCGTGGTATACCGGATGTTGTGCCATCATGAAGTTCTTCTGCTCCAGTTTTGAGGCCCCAAAGACGAGCCTCCAGTTTCTCGAGGAGAAGACTATAGGGTCATAAGGGAAGCGATTATGTTATTGACCAAGATAGAGGTGCTACAGATTTCATCAGGAGGTTATTCGGCCAAGACAAACAGTGTACAGAGGTAGAGGCCAACGCGGGAATCGGCAGAAGAGGCTAGACCGGTTGGTTATCCCTGAGTTGTTGGACGAGCAAACTCAAGTGAGTGAGATATTCATCCCAGCCTACCCAGTACATACCCCCGTAGCTCACAGGTGGGAGATTTGACCCCACAAGGTATTTAGGAGCCGGTCCGAGCTCCAGGGGTCGAGGTTCTCAGAGGAGCAGAGGATTTTCTCAGTCGAGGCCACTTATTCCTCAGTGTTTCCGTTGTAGTAAGCGTCATTTGGGGAAATTCCGTCATGGCACAGGTGTTTGTTATTATTGTGACCGTCCGGGCCACAAGCAGTGGGAATGTCCTTTTAGAAGGAGCACCGGTGAGGTGGCTCAGTCTATGAGGCCGATGGTTGGTTCCCTTTCCTCCACAGCTGTGCGACCCCTAGGGCAGGGTGTTCAGATGTCAGCCAACCGTGGTAGAGGTCATGGTGGAGTTTATAGTTCTGGCGGTCCTTCGAACCGCATAGATGACGTGACTACGGGGCAGGATCAGGAGGCGACATCGCATGGGGTTACAGGTATATTTTGATTCTTTTGAATCATACGTGCATTGATAGATTTAGATTTCGCCCTAGCATATATGTTTTCCCTTTGTTGCTAGCAGTTGTAAGTGATAGTACCCCCAGAGGTAGGAATACTTTGATTAGTAAAGTGAAAATTTAAGAATGTTGACAAGAATGGTAGGTGAACTGAGACTATAGTTGTGTAGAGTTCACAAGTTGTAATTGCCCCATAACAGTGTAAGACCGATAGGGAAGAATGTACAGTAGAAATACTTTGGCCTATGTGACAAACCTCTAGTGAATAGGGGGATAGGGTGAGAAGTACCTTGAGATAAGAGAAAGATTTATTTCAGACTAAGAATGAGAAGTTAAGTATGACGATGAGTCGGGTTATGAACTCATTTCGGGTCAACCGGTAGTATGGAATGGGGTGACGTCAGTTAGATATGGTCCCGCGATGTGATAGGGTCACGAGGATGCAAGGCCCAAGTTTAGTTAATTGTTGTACGAGTTTGTGGACGCGTTCCATCGGAATCAGGTCGTAAGGACCGAGAAGAGCCTTAGCGGAAATTCAAGTAGCATAATGGCCAAATTTGGATAGTAAATCCAAGGATTGGGGAACAAAATCAATATTGGAAATTTTGTACGTATGCTCAAATAAGTTTGGAAGTACGAGAAAGTATGACAAGTAAGAAAATAAAGGAACCTCTAAGGATCCCGTGTTTGAGAAGACTATAACCTTCGAGTATAGTGAGAAGGGACCACAGACGGAAGGTCCATTGATATGTTTACGTATGTTATGTGGTGGCCATGTGTGGCATCGTTGGTCTTGTGGAGTATTGATTGATAGGTATAGTATAGAGACTGTGCCGGAGTTTGTATAGCTTGACAACCAACTAAGAACATTCGGGGACGATTGTTTCTAAGGGGGGAAGAATGTTACACCCTGTAAGTCCATGACATGTATAAGAGAATGTACGTAAGGAAACAAGACTTGAAATTGGTACGAAAGGAAGAATTGTTTTTCCGACGGAAAATCTTCCGAAAGTCGGAAAGGAAAAATACTCGTTGAGGAGAATTAGATTCTCAAAATGCATTATTTGAAGAGTATGGAACTTATTAACATTATGGAAATTTATTTTTACGGATTTGGTCATGTGGGGCCCACCCAGGAATTTTACGTTTTGTGGGGCCCACGAGGGTTACAGAATTTTATGGACGAATGGGAGGGCGACACGTGGCACCTCCCCCACATGGTCTTGGACGATTTATGCAAGGGTAATATGGTCATTGACCATTGAAGATGAATAAGTCTTGCTAGCTTGATAATATTGACCAAGTCAACTTGCCACTTGTGTAATTATCCAAGTGTTCTCCATCCAAACCACACAAGTGTTATAATCTAAGCCATCCATTGTTTTATATATACTACCCTAGTGCAAGACAAGATCCCCAACACTTAGAAAAATTTCATGTTCTTGTCCTCTTTAAGTTGCTCTCGGCATTGTGACAAAATACACACAAAATTTTTGTAATTTTGGTTCATAAATCACAAGACTTTAACCCTAGGTCCCTAAGGATATTGTAAGGATATCTCAATAGAAAGATTTCGGAAAAACGACGTTTTCACGTTAGTCGCAAGGCGAAAACCTAAGTCATTTTCACAAGTTTGGATTGGAAATGGAAGAGAAGTTGGTTGTGAACTTCTAAATGCTTCAAATAGCGGATTGGAGCGTAAAGGAAAGGAGCTAAGAATTGCTAAGGAGCGACTTTGAATCTTGGAAATTTTAAGGGCTTGTAAAGGTATAAATCTTGTCGTTTTAGCAATTAAAGTTCACTTATTGTTGTAGCTATGGATATTAGCAAGCATGAGGTATTAAGTATGAAGTTTGATAAGTGTATTGGCTATTGGAACCCTAATCTGAAAACTAGCATGTTTAGCCCTTTAGATTACAATTCAATTTGATTATTAGTTTAAGTCGTCACATGTTATATAAAGAAGGAATATTAGTTGTTAAGTTGTTTATGGCTATATAACATGTTAGACCTAAGAACTTGGATTGAAAAAGAATTGGAAAGGACTTACTGTTGTTGTATATGTTGGCCGAGAATGGCTTGGTTATTAAACTACTTGGTATGAATTGTGGGGCGGAATTTTACACGTATTGTAAGGCGTGTAATACCCTTTGATTGGTTGGTATGTTGAGCCTTAAATGTGGCATGTTTGGTTATTGAATTCGGCCTTGAAAAAAGTGGCAAAGTATGTAGAAACAAAGGAGGTGCTGCCTGATTTTTCGTAGAATAAGAGACCGCTTACTTAGTATTATTCTACATTAGAGACTAGAAATTGATAGTCATGTTGTGACCATTATAGGTTGACACTTCTACGTGCGGCGTATTCGACTTAGCTTGCGGATTAAGCCGAAAAGGTATGTGAACTATCTCTTCTTCTAGCATGATTCCTTAAGATAAAGAAAGTAAGTCCTACTCCTTAAATGATCCATTCCTTGGTTGTACTTGGATTGCCTAATAGAGAATTTGTTCTATATACTTCCTTGATTGTACTTTGATGTTTTAATTGTAAGTTGTTATAATCCATTTCTTAGTGAAGTTTGGATTTTCAAAAGTGAAAGTATTTTACTTAAAGTACATAGAGTCTTGAAAAGGAAGTGGTTTCCAAATATTTTGGCTAGTGCCTTAGTTCCAAAACCTAAAGGTCGTTATAATGACTTTAGGGGAGTCAAAGGAGTGATTTACTTAATTGTTTTAAAAGAGGAGAAATGACATGATTTAAGAGAAGTAACTTGTTTTAAAGGTGTGAGTTACTTGAGGTTTAAAAGTAGAAGAAACTTGATTTCTAAATATTAAGAGACTTGAAGTATTTTGAAAGTTAAGAAACTTGATTTGTAAGTATGTGATACTTGGTTTTAAAAGTGTAAGTCTCTTGGATATAAAAAGGAATGAATTGGTCTAAAGCCATAAAGGGTTATAACGGCTTTATGGGAAGTTGGTTATAACGACTTTATGGAAGGTTAAGAAAGTTGTCTATTTTGATTAACGGGCATAAGTTGCCTAGATTGTGAAAATTTGAAGTTACTTGGTTTCAAGCTTTGAAATGAGTTTTCTAGAAGTGTAGTAACTTACTTTGAAAAATAGACATGCCTTGATACTACGGGTGTTAGTATCTTGGGGTTTTACATAAAAATGAGTCTTTTGAGAAGAATGTACGTACGTAGTACTTTGGCTTGTTTAAATGAGAATTTTTCCATTTGTGCCTTGATAGTACTTTGGCTTGTTAAATGAGAATTTTTCCATTTGTGCCTTGATAGTACTTTGGTTTGTTTAAAAGAGAATTATTCTATGTGTGCCTTAATAAGTACTTTGGCTTGCTTAAATAAGGATTTCTCTTGGTTTATGTAAAAAGAAGGCATGGTAATTGTCTTGGTTTACGTGAAAAGAAGGCATGGTAATTGTCTTGGTTTGTGTAAAAAGGAAAGGCATGGTATTGTATTGGTTTATGACAAACAGAAAGGCATGGTAATTGTCTTGATTTGTGTAAAGGCATTGTTTTGCCTTGGTTTGCTTGCATATGGGTTGCTCATATAGACATTCGTGCAAGTGTCATATCTCCACATCTCCGCGTCCCTCCATAAAGGGTCGGCAACTTGTTTCAAGTATACCATGGGTTAGTTCCCCATGGGGGTGAGTGGTACACACTCACGGCGGGTCGGTATTTGACTCGGGCGGGTTAAATTCCCGGATATATATAAGTCATGGATTAGCTATCCGTGATGCGAGTATCGTGTACCGATGACTCATTGCGGGTCCTCATGACCTAAGTGGGTGAAATAGTCCCTTGCGGGTGAAATAGTTCTATGATAGGTTGCATTATAACACAGAAGGTGGTTGACCCTGGCACTGGCACGGCCTTCATGTTATGAAACGGTATTGATTTCATTAATGAAAGGGTGCAGTGTGGTTATGAATTAAAGTGGAACAGTAATTCTCATTGTTAAAGACATAACTTAAAAGATTGCATTACTCTCATGATTGCAAGGTTCAGTGTGCTTAATGATGTTGTATTATATCATGGACTGTCGGCAGTGAGGAAGGATTCCACGGGCATGATTGATATTTTAGGCGTGAGACCCATGGTTATATTTGAGTAATGACTTTGAGGGCATGCGTCCCTGACTTGATAGGGCTGCTTATGTATTGTGTACTGTAGTTTGTCTATCATACATGTCTCCTGTTTTGTTAGACTGTTATGATTTCATTACAGTATTTACTGTTTCACATACTTGGTACATTCTTCGTACTGACCTCCTTCGGGGGGCTGCGTTCATGCCGCAGGTTTAGGTACGCAGTTTGGTGATATGTAGGTGTAGGATCCGACTCAGAGTTTTTGGATAGCTCCATTTGTTCAGGAGTTTATCTTTTTGGTATAGATCCTTCAGTACAGGTTTTTGTACAGTGATGGGTACGGCGGGGCCTTGTCCCGTCATAGTTCAGTAAAACTCTTAGAGGTCTGTATTCATATGTGGGATTGGACTCATGTACAGTGTAGTGTCTTTTGATTATGTATATTATATGGCAGCCTTGTCGCCTTTGCCCTTGCATGTATGTTGGTTTTTTTTTTAAAAAATGAGGTGTTATTTAAATTCCGCAATTTACTTGTGTCAGTTAGGTAGAAGGGTGCCCAGGTAGGGCACCAGTCACGTGCCCGGGGTTCGGGGCGTGACATTTTACTTCCTTTTTGTGTCCTTGACTTGATTCTAAAAGTTAAGTGACTTGATATGAAATGTTAAGAACTTGCATTGTGTTAAAAAGTTGTGAAGCCTCATTCGTGAGTAATGGGTACTTGGTCTTTAAAAGAATAAAGTTATCTTGATTTCGGAAATATGAGTAGTTGTCCTTGGTTGGTTTAAAATATAAAGTGTTATAACAACTTTATGGGAAATTAGTTATAGCGACTTTATGAAAACGAAAGAAAGGTTGTATCGTTGGATTTAAAACGGTAACTTGATATTTTCAAGAAATAATGAGGCTTAAACTATTTTGAGAAGTGTTTTGTTTAAAAGGAAGGCATGATACTGTCTTGATTTGGTTTTGAAAGCTAAACGACTTGATTTTGAAAGATAAGAGACTTGACTTATAAACGACTTGATTTCGGAAAAGGAGAAGTAACTTTATTTAAAAGTATGGATTACTTGTTTTGAAAAGAGTAAGTTACTTGGGTTTTTAAAAGTATACTTGATTTTAAAGGCCTTGTAAAGATTTTCTGAAGGTGTAGTAATTTGGTTTGAAAAGAAAACGTGCTTTGACACTACGAGTATTAGTGTCGTGTGGCTTTTACGTAAACAAAGGTCTTTTTAAAAGAATGAAAGTATGTAGTACTTTGGGGTTAAAACCCGGATTTTTGGCATAAAATGAAAGTACCTTAAGTGTGAGTAACTTGCCTATGTTTGCTTGTGATATCCTTGTTGTGCAAGTGTTGTATCCTTATGTTACCGCGTCTCTCGATGGATGGTCCACGGGTATGCGGCCATGATGAGGGTTTGTTTCCCTGTTGATAGTGTTATTTCATGGACTAGCTCTCCATGAGGTTTACTGATGTGGCTGGTATCAGGTAGTTGGTTTTCGTACTTGCCCCCGTCATTGGCGTGACGCAGGAGGTATCTTGTAGTTAGCCTTCGTACTTGCCCCGGTTAGTGTTATGGCGAAGTCTCGTGATGCAGGAGGTATCTGGTAGTTGGCTTTCGTACTTTCCCATCGACGTGGCGCAGAGGTATCCGTAGTCGGCGCCCGTCGTTGCCGGTCGACCGTGAGTTAGTTTTATAGCAGTTTTGTGGCGAAGTCTCGTGATGCAGGTGGTATCTGGTAGTTAGCCTTCGTACTTGCCCCCGTCAGCGACGTGACGCAGGAGGTATCTGGTAGTCGGCCTTCGTACTTGCCCCGGTCAGCTTCGTGATACAGTTATATAGTATTGTTGGTACGGTAGGTATCTGGTAGTTGGCTTTCGTACTTGCCCCGGTCAGTTGATGATGCAGGCTGGTTCTGGTAGCTATGCCTTCGTACTTGCCCCGTACGGTTTTATGACACAGGTGGGACCTGGTGTTCATGTGTACTCCTTGGTGATGTTATATCATACACTGCCGGCAGTGAGGAAGGAATTCCACGGGCATGATTGATATTGTGGGCGTGAGACCCATAGTTATATTTGAGTGATGACTTTGAGGGCGTGAGTCCCTGACTTGACATGACTACTTATACATTGTGTGCTGTAGTTTGGTTATCATACATGTCTCCTGTTTTATATAGACTGTTATGATTTCATTCTGATTTTCGATTTCACATACTTGGTACTGTTATCGACTCTCCCGAGGCCGTTCATGCCGCAGGTAGAGGTACACCAGTTGTTGATCCTCATTCATAGGATCACGATTCTGCGTATTGGGAAGCTCCGTTTCTCCGGAGGTTTATCTTTCGGTATGATTCCCTGAGTTTGTAGGTTCTTGTACATTCAGGAGTATGGCGGGGCCCTGTCCCGTCGTAGTTGTTATAAAAACTCTTAGAGGTCTGTAGTACTGTTGTGGGCAGGGTTTGTAAAGGATGTAACTGTTCATGTTTTGTTATATATATGCAGAAAGGTGACCGTTTTGGTTAGCCTGTTTTCTTATTTCATATGGTTTCATGTCTTTAAGTTTTTTTTTATTTCCGCTGATTTCCTCTGATGTGTTATCACTAGGGTTCCCGGGGTAAGACACCAGTCGCGGGCCCGAGGTCGGGTCGTGACAAAAGTGGTATCAGAGCAGTTAATCCTCGGAAAGTGTCTACAGACCGTATCTAGTAGAGTCTTGATTATCGGCGTGTTGTGCACCACACCTATAATCAGGAGGCTACAGGATATTTAGGATTGGTTTCCATTCTTCTCACTCTGAGATCGTGCCTTAGAGCTGTGTGATAAGTTGGACTCCCTCTGACGTAATCTTATGTACCAGCTATGCCTCTACGCAATACAACCAGGGCCCAGAAGGGCAAGGCAGCAGAGGGAGCTGCGAGTAGAGCACAGAGGGTTGCGAGGGCACAGGCCCAGTCTTTACCTGAGGTGGTGCTACAGACGGCGAATTCTACGACGCCGCCAGCCCCAGCAGAGTTTAGGGCAACGCAGTAGATGCTAAGGCCACAATACCTGAGCCTCCAGTCCCACATTCAGGAGCGAAGGATTTGGATTACAAGGAGAGAGTCCAGTTACTAGCTAGGATCGTGGCTAGGCGGGAGGACAGACGAGAGTCGGAGGTTCCGGTAGTACCGGTGGTTCACCCTAGATCCGATAGTATGAGACTTCGGGACTTCTTGAGTTGCTGTCCACCAGAGTTCTATGGATCGAGAACTGAGGATGATCCTCAAGAGTTTATTCGACATTTGCAGCGGATCATAAGAGTGATCAAGGCCTCAAAGACAGAGTCGGTGGTATTGGGTTCACATCGACTGCGTGATAGTGCAGTCGACTGGTTTGATTCATGGGAATTGTCCCGGGGGGGAGCATGCGCTTCCAGCTGTATGGGACGAGTTCTCAGAGGCGTTTCTTAGCCATTTCTTGCCTCCGCAGATAAGGAGGGCTCTGGCCGATAGATTTATGATGTTGAGGCAGAACGGGCGGACGGTTCGGGAGTACAATGTAGAGTTTGACTCGTTGGCTCGGTATGTCCCCGCTTTAGTGGCAGACATGGAGGATAGAGTACACCGCTATGTAACAGGGATCGATGATTACTTAGCAGAGGGTTGCACGGGAGTAGCTCTTCAGCCGGGCATGGACATTGCCCGTATCTGAGCTTATGCGAGGGCGAGAGCGTAGAGGCGGCGTAGGGACGAGATCAGCATAAGAGGCCAAGACAGCAGGTCCTTTGGTAATTTTCGAGGCGGACCGCCTCGTGAGCTAGTTATGCACCTCCGCGATTCAGTGGTCCTCCGCGATCTTGGGGCGTCGAGTATTCGAGGGAGCGGTCGAGGCTCGAGTTTGAGTTTTGGGAGTAAGTGCTGGCCGGATAAGTCCACCCTTACCTAAGTGTGTCCGTTGTGGTAAAATCCATAAGGGGGAGTGTCGTGCTAGTTTGGGAGATTGCTATACTTGCGGCCGACAGGGCCATTCTGCGAAGGATTGTCCGACCAGAGGTAGAGCAGATGTTAAGACTCATCCTTCAGGATCAGTGGCGGGTCATCGCCTTCTATAGCTATGCGCCTAGTCGGGATTATGATTAGGCGACAAAGGGAAAGTGAAGCGATGAATTCTGAGATATATCCTTAACCCTCTAGAGATTAGTATGCGTGATATGATGATTTTATGTTAAGTGTTATGTTCGGATAGCATTGTGTAAATTGTGATTTAGAGAACATGGTTAGTTGAAAAGGTAAGTTTGGGGACAGGGAAATTGTGAGCCTTAGAATATTACACATGGAGACCTTAGATGTGAGGCCGTCTTGAGTAAAAGATTTACGGTTGACCTTTGTCGGAGTACATAGTATACGTGGAGTATATTTGTGTGATAAGTCCATGAGTGGTGTGAAGTGAAAGTGGGTAGTTGAGCTAAGAAGACCACTAGGTTTTCGTGACTTGAATAGTGAGATTATTCCGGACCGGGAACAAGAATTTGGCGCAAGATGGGTCGGGTTGAGGACCAGTTGCGGGTCAACCCGCATCGCGGATTGGAGTGGGGTCAGTTTGAGGTGGTCCCGCTAGGTGATAGGGTCACAAGGGTACTAGGCCCAAGTTTAGGTAACCATCGTACGAGTTCGTGGATGCGTTCGACCAGAATCGGATCGTGAAGGCCGGGAATGGCCTTAAAAGAGATTGAGGCTAGTAAGATGACCAAGTTTGGAGGTAGTAACTCCAAGGTATTGGAAACTAAAGCGATGACGGAAATGTAGTACATGTGCTATAAGGAGTTTGGGTATACGAGAAGGGTACGACGAGTAAGGGAAGAAGCGAACATGTGTTAAGAAAATGGAAGTGATCATTTCTTTTGTGAAGTGAAGGTGCGAAGGGAGTATCCTTTAGACCATGGGTGAGAGCTTATTGTGATGTTACACTTTAGAGGTGATTTCCTCGTTGACTTGGATTTGAGTTTTGCGCGTGTGTTGTATTATGGCCAGGTGTGGCATAATTGGTTATGTAAGGATAATAGTGAAGACTATACCGACGCATGTATGTTTGAAGACTTAGAAGGAACATTCGGGACGAATGTTTCTAAGGGGGGGAAAATGTTACACCCCGTAGTTCCAGGGTATGTATGTGAGGACGTACGTACGAGAATACGACATTAAGATTGGAAAGGAAGAAAGATTTGATTTTCCGACGGAAAATTTTCCGGATTTTGTGAAGGAAAAAGGTTCGTAAATGGGAATTGGATTCTCAGATTTGGTATTCGAACTTTTGGGAATATAATAGAATTATGGAATTTTACTTCCGAAATTGGTCACGTGGGGCCCACAGGAGAAATTTACGGTTTTGTGGGGCCCACTTTGTTTTCGAGATTTTGGATATTTTCGGGAGATGAAATATTTTGGACGAGTAGAAGGGTGACACGTGTCACCCCCTAGGTGGCCCTTGGCCGAATTATGTGTGACAAGTGGCTCTTGGCCGTTTTTTGGAGACAAGTGGCAAGCCACTTGTCTCAAGCTTTGTGTAGACATATGGATGGTGGGACCCACACACATTTGTCCCCCAATCTCACCACACACTTGCCTTGATCCTAGTCCTTGATTTCCCTATAAATACCCCCTTGATGCAAGACTTATTCATCCAACACTTAGATAATTTCCAAGGCAAAATACTCCCTCCCTTTGTTAGAGCTCTCGGCCATGGGCTGATTTTATGAGCTAAAGTTGTCCAAAAATTCTTAAACTTTTAAGTGTTCTTCCTTAAGGTGTTAGGAAGATTGTGAACCAAGAGTTGGAAAAGATTTCACACCCCTAGCCTTTGAAACTCACCTTGGCCGAAAGTTTCCATAGTTTGAGCCTAAGTGTTCTTCACTTTTTGGAGTTTGATCTTGAAGAGAAGTTGGTTAGGAGCTTCTAAGGGTTACTTGGAGAGGGTTGGAACGTAAGGAATTGGAGCTAAACGTTGCTAAGGATCGACTTATAATCTTGGATAATTTTGGGCTTATCGAGGTAATGATCTTTGTCCTTCTATTGTAATTGGATATTACATGTTGTAGTAGTTTGTAATTAAGTATATGACATGTGGAAAGAATATTGAAAAGAAATGGATTGTTTAGTATATTGAGGGGCAGAATTTTACACGTCCAGTTAAGCGTGTAATCCCCTTTGACTGTTGTATTGTTGCACCTTAAATGTGGCATGTTGGCTATTGATATCGGACCTTGAAAAAGGTGGAGGTAAGTAGATACAGGGGAAGTGCTGCCGAATTTTCCGTAGAATAAGGAACCTTATACTTAGAAGTATTCTACGAAGATAACTAGAAGTTGATAGATGTGTTGTGGTTATTATAGGTGGATATTCTACGCGCGGCATACTCGACTTGGCTTGTGGATTAAGCCCAAGAGGTATGTGATTCTTCCTATTCTCTTGAGCATGATATTTGTGATATATATAGTGCAGTAGACGCACGTGTGTTAAAGGAGTTTTACTTCCTTTTTGTGTCCTTGACTTGATTCTAAAAGTTAAGTGACTTGATATGAAATGTTAAGAACTTGAATTGTGTTAAAAAGTTGTGAAGCCTCATTCGTGAGTAATGGGTACTTGGTCTTTAAAAGAATCAAGTTATCTTGATTTCGGAAATATGAGTAGTTGTCCTTGGTTGGTTTAAAATATAAAGTGTTATAACAACTTTATGGGAAGTTAGTTATAGCGACTTTATGAAAACGAAAGAAAGGTTGTATCGTTGGATTTAAAACGGTAACTTGATATTTTCAAGAAATAATGAGGCTTAAACTATTTTGAGAAGTGTTTTGTTTAAAAGGAAGGCATGATACTGTCTTGATTTGGTTTTGAAAGCTAAACGACTTGATTTTGAAAGATAAGAGACTTGACTTATAAACGAATTGATTTCGGAAAAGGAGAAGTAACTTTATTTAAAAGTATGGATTACTTGTTTTGAAAAGAGTAAGTTACTTGGGTTTTTAAAAGTATACTTGATTTTAAAGGCCTTGTAAAGATTTTCTGAAGGTGTAGTAATTTGGTTTGAAAAGCGTGCTTTGACACTACGAGTATTAGTGTCGTTGTCACGACCGTTCGGGCCGTGGTCGTGCCTTACCCGCACCCAAGTAGTCATACATCAGTGTCAGTGAACATAAAAACAAGACATGAAACAAGCGTAAATAAAACACATTTTACGAGAGAAAGTCGCCTTTCGGCATATATATAAATACAAAGTTTGAGCAGTTTAATCCTTTGTACAAACCACCTTGCACAAGATTACTGGACCTCTAAGAATGTAACGACAACTATGGCGGGACGGGGCCCGCCATACCACGAATGTACAAGAACCTACTGACTCGGGGTAACATGCAAAAGTTAAGCCTCGGAGAAACGGAGCTTCCAATCTGATTTGTGATCCTAGAAGCGGGGATCGACGGCCGATGTACCTCTACTGCGGCGTGAGCGGCCCCGAAGGAGGTCGATGCAGTACCAAGTATGTGAAGCGAAAATCAGTAAATGAAATCATAGTAGTCTAAAACAAAAGCAGAGACATGTATGATAACAAAACTACAGTTTACAATATAAGCGATCATGTCAAGTCGAGGACTCACGCCTCAAAGTCATCACTCAAATATAACCCGCCTGACGACGCGTGCCGGCATCTTACCTCGGTATAAGCATGGCCATGGAACCATCCTAATGGAAGCATACCCATGGGCCACCCATCGTGTCAGTATGTCCAAAAGGAAATAACAAGATAACCATCAGAATGGAAGCATACTCGTGGGCCACCCATCGTGTCAGTATGTCCGAGCCGATAACAAGATAACTCTCCTAATGGAAGCATACCCGTGGGCCACCCATCGTGTCAATATGTCCCAAAGGAAATAACAAGATAACCATCAGAATGGAAGCATACTCGTGGGCCACCCATCGTGTCAGTATGTCCAAGCCGATAACAAGATAACTCTCCTAATGGAAGCATCCGCTGGGCCACCCATCGTGTCAGTATGTCCAAAAGGAAATAACAAGATAACCATCACAATGGAAGCATACTCGTGGGCCACCCATCGTGTCAGTATGTCCAAGCCGATAACAAGATAACTCTCCAATGGAAGCATACTGGGCCACCCATCGTGTCGGTATGTCCAAAAGGAAATAACAAGATAACCATCGAATGGAAGCATACTCGTGGGCCCATCGTGTCGGTATGTCAGCCGATAGAAAAGATAACTCTCTAATGGAAGCATACGGTGGGCCACCCATCGTGTCGGTATGTCCAAAAGGAAATAACAAGATAACCATCGAATGGAAGCATACTCGTGGGCCACCCATCGTGTCGGTATGTCAAGCCGATAACAAGATAACTCTCTAATGGAAGCATACGTGGGCGCCCATCGTGCGGTATGTCCCGAAGGAAATAACAAGATAACCCTCATAATGGAAGCATACTCATGGGCCACCCATCGTGTCAGTATGTCCAAGACGATAACAAGATAACTCTCTAATGGAAGCATACGTGGGCACCATCGTGTCGGTATGTCAAAGGAAATAACAAGATAACCATCGGAATGGAAGCATACTCGTGGGCCACCCATCGTGTCGGTATGTCGGCCGATAACAAGATAACTCTCTAATGGAAGCATACGTGGGCCACCCATCGTGTCGGTATGTCGAAGGAAATAACAAGATAACCATCGAATGGAAGCATACTCGTGGGCCCATCGTGTCGGTATGTCCAAGCCGATAACAAGATAACTCTCCAATGGAAGCATGCAGTGGGCCACCCATCGTGTCGGTATGTCCAAAGGATCGATTAGTGGAAGCATACTCGTGGGCCACCCATCGTGTCAGTATGTCCATCAATCAATCAGATAGCCGGCCCTCCAACGAGAGACGCGGTAGCACAGAAATACAACACTTGCACAACAAAGGCTAATCACCACAAGCATAGGCAAGTTTAATCATACTCACAGACATTTATTTTATTACAACCAATCCGGGTTTTAACCCCAAAGTACTACATACATTTATCCTTTCAAAAAGACCTCTTTTTACGTAAAAACAACTCGATACTATTATCCGTAGTACCAAATATGTTCATGTTTTAAAATCAAGTAACAACATTCTTTTAAAAGTTCGGTTTGCCTAATTTGGATACTCGAGTCTTTTAGTTTCGAAAGATTTCATAGTTCATAGTCTTAATCAAATAACATACTCTCTTTTAAAACAATTAAGCCTTACGTGTGAGTAGGTTATTCTTATTCATAATCAATCTTATTAAAGCAGCCATGATCTAGGAAATGTAATATCATTTTGTCTTATCTTAGCTTCATGCGGATGGAGTTTTCTCTGGTTTTAATAATACTTAATTATTCAATACATTTCCCTTTATTAGCGCTATGATGGTTTGTTCGATACTTATTACGATTTCAAATCAGTAAAACATTATTCCTTTTAAAAACCAAGTACTCATTTCTCACGAAATGAGGTTTTACACTTTTTAACAAAATTCATATTAATTCAATTGAGTCAAGTCTCTTATCTTCTACAATCAATAAATCATTCTTTTTATCTCTCTTAAGTCGTTATACCTAACTTCTCATAAAGCTAGTATAACTCTTAAGCTTTCAAAACCAAGTATTACTCTTTTCAAAACGATTCTTAATTCTTTTGAAATACTTCAAGATTCTTATTATTCAGGCTTAAGTTCAAGACATTTGGTAGAACTACGTTCGATTAACACGTCGTCGTCTGGTACTATATATATATATTCTTTTAAAATATCATGCTCAAGAGGATAGGAAGAATCACATACCTCGCGACGATTATCGACTATTAGCAAATAGCTCCAAAGTACTACATACATTTATCCTTTCAAAAAGACCTCTTTTTACGTAAAAACAACTCGATACTATTATCCGTAGTACCAAATATGTTCATGGTTTAAAATCAAGTAACAACATTCTTTTCGTGTGTTGTGCACAAAATTTTCGGTCCTTGCCTAACTTAAGGCTTAAACTTTTATACGTACGCCCTCACGTACATACTCTGGAAATACGGGGTATAACATTCTCCTCCCGAAACATTCGTCCCGAATGTTCCTTCCACGGATAACGATAAAGTTTCTCTTAAGAAGTTGCCAATGCCACACTGGCCACAAAATAACACAGTATGATTACTTAACCCAAGTCAACGAGGAATCACCTCTAGCATTACAAAAGCTTCCACCGGTCTAAAAGATATTCCTTGCACCTTTACTTCACAAAAGTAATGATCATTTCTATTCTCTCGGACATGTTCACTTCTTTCCTTACTCATCATACTCTTGAACACTTGAACTCTTCTAGTATACGTACCATACTTGATCATTACTTGATTCCCAAAATTTCTGGAGTCACTACCTCCAAACTTGGTCATCTTACTAGCCTCGATCTTCTTTAAGGCCATTCCCGGCCTCCACGATCCGATTCTGGTCGAACATATCCACGAACCCATACGATAGTCATCTAAACATGGGCCTAGCACCCTCGTGACCCTACCACCGTGGGGACCACCAGCCCGGCCCACCACAATACGGGCGCGGGTTGACCCGCGTCGGTACTCAACCCGACCAGCTATCGCTGGCAACACTTGTTCCGATACGGAACAATCTTACTAATTCACGTCATGAAAGCTACCACTTCCATCTCACACTACCCAAGGACTTATCATGCTAATACACCCTAGGCATATAGAGCACTCCGACAAGGATCATTTGCAAAATCCTTTACTCGAGATGACCTTACATCTAAGGTCTCAACATGCAATATTCTAAGGTTCATACCTTCCTTGTCCCCATACTTATCCCTTTCAACTAACCATGTTTTCTAACCCACAATTAACACAATGCTATCCGTACATAGCACACAATAAGATTATCATAACAAGCATACAAAACTCTAGAGGGTTAAGGATATACCTGTATCTACCGCTTTACTCTAATCACGATCACGCCTGCGGCGCATATTGTAGAAGGTGATGAACCACCATAGATCCGTGATGCATCTTTGCCCGCGGTGCTACC
This sequence comes from Przewalskia tangutica, assembly GCA_029844215.1. Taxonomy (NCBI): domain Eukaryota; kingdom Viridiplantae; phylum Streptophyta; class Magnoliopsida; order Solanales; family Solanaceae; genus Przewalskia; species Przewalskia tangutica. The sequence goes on from CM056726.1 coordinate 103,339,926, forward strand.
TCCGGTCGGACGGTTTCGCAAAATGGCCTGCTGTCGCATGTAAAACAAACTCCCGAACTAGCATGACACTCCCCAAAATGGAGTCTACCACATCGGCCACAACGAGGTAGGGGTGGCTTCAGCTGGCTAACACCCCTGCTCTCCCGAAAATCTGAACCCTTGGAGCCCTGACCTGCTCCTGAATACTCTGGATGCCCTGAAGATTGTGGAGGACCACTCTGTACTGGAGGAGGCGCATAACTAGTCTGCTGAGGCGGTCCGCCTCGAAAGTCGCCAAAAGACCCTGCTGTCACGGCCTCCTGGCGATCTCGGTCATTCGTCGACCTCTCGCTCCTCACATCGGTCATAAGCACTTTGTATGCGGGCAATGTCCATGCGGTGAAGAGCTACACCGAAAAAGCCTCGCCAAGTAGTCATCAAGCCGGTGGCGTGGCGGTGCACTCTGTCCTCCATGTCGGCTACCAATGCGGGGACGTACCGAGCTAATGAGTCAAACTCCACATTGTACTCCCGAACCGTACGCCCGGCCTGCCTCAACGTCAAGAATCTGTCGGCCAGAGCCCTTCTCATCTGTGGAGGCAAGAAATGTGCAAGAAATGCCCCTGAGAACTCGTCCCAAACTGCTGGAAGTGCATACTCTCCCCGGGACAGCTCCCACGAATCAAACGATCATTGCGGTATCACGCGGCCGATGCGAACCTAAGACCACCGACTCGGTCTCACGAAGCCTTGATCACTCTCGCGATCCGGTATCGCTTCGGATGAACTCCTGCGGATCATCCTCGTGCCTCGACAGTAGAACTACGGCGGGCTCTGACTCGAAAAGTCCGTAGCCTCAAACTATCCGATCTCGGGTGAACCACGGGTGCTCTTTGGGCTGCTGCGTCCGGCTATCCTCGTATGCGGTCATGATCACGGCGATGGCGGGCCATCTCTTTGTAACCCATCTCCTCTTCTCCAGGTTGTGGGACTGGAGGCTCAGGTACTGTGGTCTCACCAGCCACTGTTGCGGCTCTAAACTCAACTGGGGCTGGCGGCGTGGCAAAACTCGCCGTCTGAAGCACTATCTCAGGTAAAGACCGGGCATGCGCCCCCGTACTCCTCTGTATCCTACTAGCAGTTACCTCGGCTGCCTTGCCCATCTGGGCCCGGGTTGCCTTGCGCGGAGGCATAGCGGTAAACGCAATACGTCGGAGGGTCAACTTATAACACGACTTCAAGGCACGATCTCGAATGAGAAGAATGGAAACCAATCCTAAATGTCCTGCGACCTCACGATTATAGATGTGGTGCACAACACAGATAATCAAGACTCTACTGAACACGATGCGTAGACACTTTCCGAGGATTAATCGCTCGATACCACTTTTGTCACGACCGTTCGGGGCGTGGTAGTGTCTTACGGGCACCCAGTAGTCATACATCAGTGTCAATGGAACATAAAAACAAGACATGAAACAAGCGTAAAATGAAACACATTTTACGAGAGAAAGTCGTCTTTCGGCATATATATAAATATAAAGTTTGAGCAGTTTAATCCTTTTTACAAACCACCTTGCCCAAGTACTCTGGACCTCTAAGAATGTAACGACAACTATGGCGGGACGGGGCCCGCCATACCACGAATGTCTGAGAACCTCTGGACTCGGGGTAACATGCAAAAGATAAGCCTCCGAGAAGCGGAGCTTCCCAATACCCTGATTTGTGATCCTAGAAGCGGGGATCGATGACCGATGTACCTCTACCTACGGCATGACCGCAGCCCCCCGAAGGAGGTCGATCTGGGTACCAGTATGTGGCCCGAAAATCGTAAATGAAATCATAGTAGTCTAAAACAAAACAGGAGACATGTATGATAACAAAACTACAGTTCACAATATAAAAGCAGTCATGTCAAGTCAGGGACTCACGCCCTCAAAGTCATCACTCAAATATAACCGCACAACGGCCGCATGCCCCGGCATCTTACCTCGGTATAAGCATGGCCATGGAACCATCCTAATAGAAGCATACCGTGGGCGCCCGTCGTGTCGGTATTTCCAAGGAAATAACAAGATAACCATCGAATGGAAGCATACTCGTGGGCCACCCATAGTGTCGGTATGTCAAGCCGATAACAAGATAACTCTCTAATGGAAGCATACGTGGGCCACCCATCGTGTCGGTATGTCCCAAAGGAAATAACAAGATAACCATCGAATGGAAGCATACTCGTGGGCACCCATCGTGTCGGTATGTCCAAGCCGATAACAAGATAACTCTCTAATGGAAGCATACCCGTGGGCCACCCATCGTGTCGGTATGTCGAAAAGGAAATAACAAGATAACCATCGAATGGAAGCATACTCGTGGGCACCCATCGTGTCGGTATGTCAAGCCGATAACAAGATAACTCTCTAATGGAAGCATACAGTGGGCACCCATCGTGTCGGTATGTCAAAAGGATCGATTAGTGGAAGCATACTCGTGGGCCACCCATCGTGTCGATATGTCCATCAATCAATCGGATAATGACCCTCCAACGAGAGGCGGTGGCGCGAAATACAACACTTGCACAACAAAGGCTAATCACCACAAGCATATGCAAGTTTAATCATACTCATGGACATTTATTTTATTACAACCAATCGGGTTTAACCCCAAAGTACTACATACATTTATCCTTTCAAAAGACCTCTTTTACGTAAAACAACTCGATACTATTATCGTAGTACCAAATATGTTCATGGTTTAAAATCAAGTAACAACATTCTTTTAGAAAGTTCGGTTTGCCTAATTTGGATACTCGAGTCTTTTAGTTTCGAAAGATTTCATAGTTCATAGTCTTAATCAAATAACATACTCTCTTTTAAAACAATTAAGCCTTACGTGTGAGTAGGTTATTCTTATTCATAATCAATCTTATTAAAGCAGCCATGATCTAGGAAATGTAATATCATTTTGTCTCATCTTAGCTTCTATGCAGATGGAGTTTTCTACTTGTTTTAATAATACTTAATTATTCAATACATTTCCCTTTATTAGCGCTGCAGTGGTTTGTTCGATACTTATTCTGATTTCCGAAATCAGTAAAACATTATTCCTTTTAAAAACCAAGTACTCATTTCTCACGAAATGAGGTTTTACACTTTTTAACAAAATTCATATTAATTCAATTGAGTCAAGTCTCTTATCTTCTACAATCAATAAACCATTCTTTTTATCTCTCTTAAGTCGTTATACCTAACTTCCCATAAAGCTAGTATAACTCTTAAGCTTTCAAAACCAAGTACTACTCTTTTCAAAACGATTCTTAATTCTTTTGAAATACTTCAAGATTCTTATTATTCAGGCTTAAGTTCAAGATATTGCCGTAGAACTACGTTCAGTTAACACACGTACGTCTACCGTACTATATATATATATTCTTTTAAAATATCATGCTCAAGAGGATAGGAAGAATCACATACCTCGCGACGATTATCGACTATTAGCAAATAGCTCCAAAGTACTACATACATTTATCCTTTCAAAAAGACCTCTTTTTACGTAAAAACAACTCGATACTATTATCCGTAGTACCAAATATGTTCATGGTTTAAAATCAAGTAACAACATTATTTTCGTGTGTTGTGCACAAAATTTTCGGTCCTTGCCTAACTTAAGGCTTAAACTTTTATACGTACGCCCTCACGTACATACTCTAGAAATACGGGGTATAACAGTCGTGTGGCTTTTACGTAAAAAGAGGTTTTTTTGAAAGAATGAAAATATGTAGTACTTTGGGTTAAAACCCGGATTTTTGGCATAAAATGAAAGTACCTTAAGTGTGAGTAACTTGCCTATGTTTGCTTGTGATAGCCTTGTTGTGCAAGTGTTGTATCTTTATGTTACCGCGTCTCTCGATGGATGGTCCACGGGTATGCGGCCATGATGAGGGTTTGTTTCCCTGTTGATAGTGTTATTTCATGGACTAGCTCTCCATGAGGTTTACTGATGCGGCTGGTATCAGGTAGTTGGTTTTCGTACTTGCCCCCGTCATTGGCGTGACGCAGGAGGTATCTGGTAGTTAGCCTTCGTACTTGCCCCGGTTAGTGTTATGGCGAAGTCTCGTGATGCAGGAGGTATCTGGTAGTTGGCTTTCGTACTTTCCCCCATCGGCGACGTGACGCAGGAGGTATCTGGTAGTCGGCCTTCGTACTTGCCCCGGTCAGCTTCGTGAGTTAGTTTTATAGCAGTTTTGTGGCGAGTCTCGTGATGCAGGTGGTATCTGGTAGTTAGACTTCGTACTTGCCCCCGTCAGCGACGTGACGCATGAGGTATCTGGTAGTCGGCCTTCGTACTTGCCCCGGTCATTTTCGTGATACAGTTTTATAGTATTGTTGGTACGGTAGGTATCTGGTAGTTGGCTTTCGTACTTTCCCCGGTCAGTTGATGATGCATGCTGGTTCTGGTAGCTATGCCTTCGTACATGCCCCGTACGGTTTTATGACACAGGTGGGACCTGGTGTTCATGTGTACTCCTTGGTGATGTTATATCATACACTGCCGGCAGTGAGGAAGGAATTCCACGGGCATGATTGATATTGTAGGCGTGAGACCCATAGTTATATTTGAGTGATGACTTTGAGGGCGTGAGTCCCTGACTTGACATGACTACTTATACATTATGTGTTGTAGTTTGGTTATCATACATGTCTCCTCTTTTATATAGACTGTTATGATTTCATTACCGTATTTTCAGTTTCACATACTTGGTACCTGTTATCGACCTCGCCCGAAGTGCGTTAAATCCGCAGTAGAAGTACACGATTGTTGATCCTCATTCATAGGATCACGGTTCTGCGTATTGGGAAGCTCCGTTTCTCCGGAGGTTTATCTTTCGGTATGATTCCCTGAGTTTGTAGGTTCTTGTATATTCAGGGGTATGGCGGGGCCCTGTCCCGTCGTAGTTGTTATAAAAACTCTTAGAAGTCTGTAGTACTGTTGTGGGCAGGGCTTGTAAAGGATGTAACTGTTCATGTTTTGTTATATATATGCAGAAAGGTTTCTGTTTTGGTTAGCCTGTTTTCTTATTTCATATGGTTTCATGTCTTTAAGTTTTTTTTTTTATTTCCGCTGATTTCCTCTGATGTGTTATCACTAGGGTGCCCGGGGTAAGACACCAGTCGCGGGCCCGAGGTCGGGTCGTGACAAAAGTGGTATCAGAGCAGTTAATCCTCGGAAAGTGTCTACAGACCGTATCTAGTAGAGTCTTGATTATCGGCGTGTTGTGCACCACACCTATAATCAGGAGGCTACAGGATATTTAGGATTGGTTTCCATTCTTCTCACTCTGAGATCGTGCCTTAGAGTTGTGTGATAAGTTGGACTCCCTCTGACGTAATCTTATGTACCAGCTATGCCTCTACGCAAGACAACCAGGGCCCAGAAGGGCAAGGCAGCAGAGGGAGCTGCGAGTAGAGCACAGAGGGTTGCGAGGGCACAGGCCCAGTCTTTACCTGAGGTGGTGCTACAGATGGCGAATTCTACGACGCCGCCAGCCCCAGCAGAGTTTAGGGCAGCAGCAGTAGATGCTAAGGCCACAATACCTGAGCCTCCAGTCCCATATTCATGAGCGAAGGATTTGGATTACAAGGAGATAGTCCAGTTACTAGCTAGGATCATGGCTAGGCGGGAGGACAGACGAGAGTCGGAGGTTCCGGTAGTACCGGTGGTTCACCCTAGATCCGATAGTATGAGACTTCGGGACTTCTTGAGTTGCTGTCCACCAGAGTTCTATGGATCGAGAACTGAGGATGATCCTCAGGAGTTTATTCGACATTTGCAGCGGATCATGAGAGTGATCAAGGCCTCAGAGACAGAGTCGGTGGTATTGGGTTCACATCGACTACGTGATACTGCAGTCGACTGGTTTGATTCATGGGAATTGTCCCGGGGGGGAGCATGCGCTTCCAGCTGTATGGGACGAGTTCTCAGAGGCGTTTCTTAGCCATTTCTTGCCTCCGCAGTTGAGGAGGGCTCGGGCCGATAGATTTATGATGTTGAGGCAGAACGGGCGGACGGTTAAGGAGTACAATGTAGAGTTTGACTCGTTGGCTCGGTATGTCCCCGCTTTAGTGTCAGACATGGAGGATAGAGTGCACCGCTATGTCACAGGGCTCGATGATTACTTAGCAAAGGGTTGCACGGGAGTAGCTCTTCAGCCGGGCATGGACATTGCCGTATCTGAGCTTATGCGCGGGGTGAGAGCGTAGAGGCGGCGTAGGGACGGGATCAGCGTAAGAGGCTAAGGCAGCGAGTCCTTTGGTAATTTTAGGCGGACCGCCTCAATAGTAGGCTAGTTATGCACCTCGCCCGATTGAGTGGTCTTCCATCTTGAGGCGTCTGGAGTATTCGAGAGTAGGTCGGGCTCGAGTTTGAGTTTTGGGAGTAAGTCTTTGGCGGATAAGGCCACCCTTACCTCAGTGTGGCCGTTGTGGTAAAATCCATAAGGAGGAGTGTCGTGCTAGTTTGGGAGATTGCTATACTTGCGGCCGACAGGGCCATTCTGTGAAGGATTGTCCGACCAGAGGTAGAGCAGATGTTAAGACTCATCCTTCAGGATCAGTGGCGGGTCATCGCCTTCTATAGCTATGCGCCCAACAGGGCAGGATTATGATTAGATCGACAAAGGGAAAGTGAAGCAGTAGTTACAGGTATATCTTTAACCATCTAGAGATTAGTATGCGTGATATGATGATTTTATGTTAAGTGTTATGTTCGGATAGCGTTGTGTAAATTGTGATTTAGAGAACATGGTTAGTTGAAAAGGTAAGTTTGGGGACAGGGAAATTGTGAGCCTTAGAATATTACACATGGAGACCTTAGATGCGAGGCCGTCTTGAGTAAAAGATTTACGGTTGACCTTTGTCAGAGTACATAGTATACGTGGAGTATATTTATGTGATAAGTCCATGAGTGGTGTGAAGTGAAAGTGGGTAGTTGAGCTAAGAAGACCACTAGGTTTTCGTGACTTGAATAGTGAGATTGTTCCGGACCGGGAACAAGAATTTGGCGCAAGATGGGTCGGGTTGAGGACCAATTGCGGGTCAACCCGCAACCCGGATTGGAGTGGGGTCGGTTTGAGGTGGTCCCGCTAGGTGATAGGGTCACAAGGGTGCTAGGCCCAAGTTTAGGTAACCATCATACGATTTCGTGGATGCGTTCGACCAGAATCGGATCGTGAAGGCCGGGAATGGCCTTAAAAGAGATTGAGGCTAGTAAGATGACCAAGTTTGGAGGTAGTAACTCCAAGGTATTGGAAACTGAAGCGATGACGGAAATGTAGTACATGTGCTATAAGGAGTTTGGGTATACGAGAAGGGTACGACGAGTAAGGGAAGAAGCGAACATGTGTTAAGAAAATGTAAGTGATCATTTCTTTTGTGAAGTGAAGGTGCGAAGGGAGTATCCTTTAGACCATGGGTGAGAGCTTATTGTAATGTTACACTTTAGAGGTGATTTCCTCGTTGACTTGGATTTGAGTTTTGCGTGTGTGTTGTATTATGGCCAGGTGTGGCATAATTGGTTATGTAAGGATAGTAGTGAAGACAATACCGGCGCATGTATGTTTGAAGACTTAGAAGGAACATTCGGGACGAATATTTCTAAGGGGGGAAGAATGTTACACCCCGTAGTTCCAGGGTACGTATGTGAGGACGTACCTACGAGAATACGACATTAAGATTGGAAAGAAAGAAAGATTTGATTTTCCGACGGAAAATTTTCCGGATTTTGTGAAGGAAAAAGGTTCGTAAATGGGAATTGGATTCCCAGATTTGGTATTCGAACTTTTGGGAATATAATAGAATTATGGAATTTTACTTCCGGAATTGGTTACGTGGGGCCCACGGGAGAAATTTACGGTTTTGTGGGGCCCACTTTGTTTTCGAGATTTTGGATATTTTCGGGAGATGAAATATTTTGGACGAGTAGGAGGGCGACACGTGTCACCCCTAGGCGGCCCTTGGCCGAATTGTGTGTGACAAGTGGCTCTTGGCCGTTTTTTGTAGACAAGTGGCAAGCCACTTGTCTCAAGCTTTGTGTAGACATATGGATGGTGGGACCCACACACACTTGTCCCCCAATCTCACCACACACTTGCCTTGATCCTAGTCATTGATTTCCCTATAAATACCCCCTTGATGCAAGACTTATTCATCCAACACTTAGATAATTTCCAAGGCAAAATACTCCCTCCCTTTGTTAGAGCTCTCGGCCATGGGCTGATTTTATGAGCTAAAGTTGTCCAAAAATTCTTAAACTTTTAAGTGTTCTTCCTTAAGGTGTTAGGAATATTGTGAACTAAGAGTTGGAAAAGATTTCACACCCCTAGCCTTTGAAACTCACCTTGGCCGAAAGTTGCCATAGTTTGAGCCTAAGTGTTCTTCACTTTTTGGAGTTTGATCTTGAAGAGAAGTTGGTTAGGAGCTTCTAAGGGTTACTTGGAGCGGGTTGGAACGTAAGGAATTGGAGCTAAACGTTGCTAAGGATCGACTTATAATCTTGGATAATTTTGGGCTTATCGAGGTAATGATCTTTGTCCTTCTATTGTAATTGGATATTACATGTTGTAGTAGTTTGTAATTAAGTATATGACATGTGGAAAGAAGATTGAAAGGAAATGGATTGTTTAGTATATTGAGGGGCAGAATTTTACACGTCCAGTTAAGCGTGTAATCCTTTGGATCGTTGTATTGTTGCACCTTAAATGTGGCATGTTGGCTACTGATATCGGACCTTGAAAAAGGTGGAGGTAAGTAGATACAGGGGAAGTGCTGCCGAATTTTCCGTAGAATAAGGAACCTTATACTTAGAAGTATTCTACGAAGATAACTAGAAGTTGATAGATGTGTTGTGGTTATTATAGGTGGATATTCTACGCGCGGCATACTCGACTTGGCTTGTGGATTAAGCCCAAGAGGTATGTGATTCTTCCTATTCTCTTGAGCATGATATTTGTGATATATATAGTGCAGTAGACGCACGTGTGTTAAAGGAGTTTTACTTCCTTTTTGTGTCCTTGACTTGATTCTAAAAGTTAAGTGACTTGATATGAAATGTTAAGAACTTGAATTGTGTTAAAAAGTTGTGAAGCCTCATTCGTGAGTAATGGGTACTTGGTCTTTAAAAGAATCAAGTTATCTTGATTTCGGAAATATGAGTAGTTGTCCTTGGTTGGTTTAAAATATAAAGTGTTATAACAGCTTTATGGGAATTTAGTTATAGCGACTTTATGAAAACGAAAGAAAGGTTGTATCGTTGGATTTAAAACGGTAACTTGATATTTTCAAGAAATAATGAGGCTTAAACTATTTTGAGAAGTGTTTTGTTTAAAAAGAAGGCATGATATTGTCTTGATTTGGTTTTGAAAGCTAAACGACTTGATTTTGAAAGATAAGAGACTTGACTTATAAACGACTTGATTTGGAAGGAAGTAACTTGATTTAAAAGTATGGATTACTTGTTTTGAAAAGAGTAAGTTACTTGGGTTTTTAAAAGTATACTTTATTTTAAAGGCCTTGTAAAGATTTTCTGAAGGTGTAGTAATTTGGTTTGAAAAGAAAACGTGCTTTGACACTACGAGTATTAGTGTCGTGTGGCTTTTACGTAAAAAGAGGTCTTTTTGAAAGAATGAAAGTATGTAGTACTTTGGGGTTAAAACCCGGATTTTTGGCATAAAATGAAAGTACCTTAAGTGTGAGTAACTTGCCTATGTTTGCTTGTGATAGCTTTGTTGTGCAAGTGTTGTATCCTTATGTTACCGCGTCTCTCGATGGATGGTCCACGGGTATGCGGCCATGATGAGGGTTCGTTTCCCTGTTGATAGTGTTATTCCATGGACTATATCTGCATGAGGTTTACTGATGCGGCTGGTATCTGGTAGTTGGTTTTCGTACTTGCCCCCGTCATTGGCGTGACGCAGGAGGTATCTGGTAGTTAGCCTTCGTACTTGCCCCGGTCAGTGTTATGGTGAAGTCTCGTGATGCAGAAGGTATCTGATAGTTGGCTTTCGTACTTGCCCCGTCGGCGTGGCGGGAGAGGTATCGGTAGTCGGCGCCCGTCTTGCCGGTCGGCCGTGAGTTAGTTTTATAGCGGTTTGTGGCGAAGTCTCGTGATCGCGGTGGTATCCGGTAGTTAGCCCGTACTTACCGTCGTGACGTGACCACGTGAGGTATCTGGTAGTCGGCCTTCGTACTTGCCGGTCGACCGTGATCTGATTTTATAGTATTGTTAGTACGGTAGGTATCGGTAGTTGGCTTCGTACTTTCCCGGTCGATTGATGATGCGGTGGTTACGGTAGCTATGCGCCCGTACTTGCCGTGCGGTTTTATGACACAGTGGGACACGGTGTTCGTGTGTACTCGCTTGGTGATGTTATATCATACCTGGCTGCCGATGAGGAAGAATTCCACGGGCATGATTGATATTGTGGGCGTGAGACCCATAGTTATATTTGAGTGATGACTTTGAGGGCGTGAGTCCCTGACTTGACATGACTACTTATACATTGTGTGCTGTAGTTTGGTTATCATACATGTCTCCTGTTTTATATAGACTGTTATGATTTCATTCTGATATTTTAAACCATATACTTGGTACTGTTATGCTCGACCTCCGGAAGTGCGTTCATCTGCGGTAGAGGTACACCAGTTGTTGATCCTCGTTCATAGGATCACGGTTCTGCGTATTGGGAAGCTCCGTTTCTCCGGAGGCTTATCTTTTGGTATGATTCCCTGAGTTTGTTGGTTCTTATACATTCAGGGGTATGGCGGGGCCCTGTCCCGTCGTAGTTGTTATAAAAACTCTTAAGTGCATGTAAATCTTGTTGTGGCAGGGCTTGTAAAGGATGTAATTGTTCAGGTTTTGTTATATATATGCAGAAAGGTGACCGTTTTGGTTAACTTGTTTTCTTATTTCATATGGTTTCATGTCTTTAAGTTTTTTTTTATTTCCGCTGATTTCCTCTGATGTGTTATCACTAGGGTGCCCTGGGTAAGGCACCAGTCGCGGGCCCGAGGTCGGGTCGTGACAGATGTCTCTTAACATATTTCTAAGATCCAATAGCCATTCTATAGCAAATCAACCCAAATTTAGCATGAAAAGGTTGGAAATCACAAGAAGAAGCCTATGTGGTCCTCATATAAATATTAAGGGTTGTTGGGAGCTAGGTTGAGTTTGGAGTTCAATTCAAATCTATAGTATAAGGTATGTATAACACCCTCTTGGCTGTTTTTAAGATTAATCTTGTGTTGGAGGAGTTGTTTGGATAAAGGATCATGAACTAGAGTTTGAAGAAAGAGGAGATGAAGTTGTCTTGTTCTTGGGCTGTTTGAAGCAACAAGTGTAACTTGTAGTAGTTAGAATCCATGGAAAGTATTTGAGATATGATATTTGTGGTATTTTGTGCTTGTCTAAGTATAGATATTGAAGGCTGATAATTTATTACAAGCTAAAGGAAAAAGTAACTAAGATGCATATAAAAGTTGAGTTTTGTGCTATTGAAAGTATGAGTTGGTTGGGAGTAATTTATTGATATTAGATGGCTGCAAAATATAAAAGATAAGTTGTTTATATTGTTGTTGAGGATGATGTCCTAGATATGCAGGAGGAAAGAATTCAAGGGAGGTGCTGTTTGATTTGCCACAGAACGAGTTTGTCGCTGAATAGCTAAGGGTATGTCCCTTCTTGTTGACATGAGTGTTATTTGTTATTTTAGATGGATGATGAAGATATGCATTGCATCTATCATCATCGAAGGCTCCTTACCAAGGTATGTAAGAGATATCTTTCTTTCCTTCTGGCATAAATCAATATGTGTGTCCCTTTTTTTAGTAGAAGCCAAAAAGGGCTAGTTCACCCTAAGTTTCTTAGTGACGGATTGAGACCGTCTAAGAGTTAAGTAGTTGACTTTTAGTAGATCTCCCATGTAAGTCCTATGAAACAGAGTTAGTAACGCCTCTAAGACATCCGTAATCTATTTATAGATAAGTTAAGAGTTTCAAATAGAAAGAGATATGAAAGAACGAGCTAATAAACTAATAGCAGAACATCAGTAAAGAGAAGCTGGGATTACAATAGCTAGAATATTAGGTTGTAACAGCCTAGAAAGATGAGCATCTATGCATATCCGAAAAGGATTAAGAAACTCCCTAAGGTCAAGAGCGATAGAGTATGAGGCACGACAGAATAAGTCCCTTAAAAGGGTATAGCATATGAGTATATAAAACGCTCTTCTGACCTAAGAAAAGAAGAGATATGCGAGTTATAAAAGAAATAAATTGAGTATTATAACAGACACTTGGATGAGAGGTCAGATAGTGCAATACTCTCTAAAGCTAGCAGAATAGCTCGCAAGATAGTAAGTACAAACTGTGGGTTACAGAAAGTGCTAGATGAGCTATGAGTTATGTACGTAGTTACTTAGTTTATAAATGGATGATTATTGTGTATGTATGCACTTGCCTTTGGGGCTACAATGTCGCCTTCAGGGATATTGGAACTTACCTTAGAAGTTATATAGATATATGTATTACCTTCAGGGTTATACAAATGTGCGCTTACCTTCGGGGCTATAGAGATATAGATTGGCTTCAGGGCTATATATATATATATATATGTGCATTACCTTCGAAGATATACATATTGTAACGACCCGTTCCGGGGCCCGTTACTGGTGCCTTATCCCGGGCACCCTAGTGATACAATCATCAGAGAAAACCAGCGGAAAATAAAACTTTAACAAGAAACAAGATATATGAACATAAAGCAGGCCAACCAACGGTTACCTTCAATAACATAAATAAATACAACTCTTACAAAGCGAGCAGTTTAATCCTTTTTACAACCACGCTTGCAACGATTACTCTACGGACCTCTAAGATTTACAACAACTATGACGGACGGGGCCCCGCCATACCACAGAATGTACAAGAACCTACAACTCGGGAACACATACGAAAGATAAGCCTCGAAGAAGCGGAGCTTCCCAAAACGTGATCGAGATCTAAGGCGAGGATCCACGACCGATGTACCTCTACTGCGGCATGAGCGGCCCCGAGGAGGTCGATCTGTGTACCAAGTATGTGAAAGCGTAAAAATGCGTAATGAAATCATACTAGTCTATATAAAGCGGAGACATGTATGATAACCAAACTACGATTCACAACATAAAAGCGATCATGTCGATCGGGGACTCACGCCTCAAGTCATCACTCAAATATAACTATGGGTCTCACGCCCACAACATCAATCATGTTCGCATCATGGCGCGTGCCGGAATTCTGCGCCGGTGTAGACATGTCCATGATGCAACAATAATACCAATGCCCGGCCACGTGCCGGAATTCTACCTCGGTGTAGAACGCGTCCGTATGACATCAACGATAATATCTTTGGGTGATCAACCTGCCGCGTAGCCACGTGCCCCGGAATTCTACCTCGGTGTAGACATGTCCATGTAACCACAATAACAATATATCGGGTAATCAACCCGACCGCGTGCCGCGTGCCCCGGAATTCTGCGTCGGTGTAGACATGTCCATGTGACATCAACAACAAGCGGTAATCAAAATGGAAACATACGTGGAATTCTCCATCACCGCCGGCCGTCGAGTAAGTTCTCAACAAGTCGACCGCCTCATCGAGAGGCGGTAACACGAAATACCACACTTGCACAACAAAGGCTATCATCACAAGCATAGGCAAGTTTCACAACAACAAGCATAGGCAAGTTTCACAACAACAAGCATAGGCAAGTTTCACACAACTCAAAGTACTTTCATTTTATGCCAAAGTCGGGTTTTAACCCCAAAGTACTACATCGTTAAGTTCTTTTAAAGAGATCCATTACTTTTATAAAGTCACCGATACCGTAGTATTAGAATGACCAACCACATTCCTTTTCAAAATCAAGTAACAACATTCTTTTCTAAGTTCGGTTGCCTAGTTTGATTACTCAAGCTTCTCATTTTCAAATGCTCAAGTCACTTATTTTAGAAAGGTTTCATAACTCATAGTCTTAATCTCTTTTAAAACAATTGAGTAACATATGTCATATATGTGAGTAGTTTATTCTTGTTTATAACGATCTTATTACAAAGACCATGATCTAGAAAATGTAATATCATTTTGTCTCATCTTAGCTTCTATGCGGATGGAGGTTTCTCCGGTTTTAATACAATACATCATTATTCAATACATTTTCCTTTATTAACGCTGCGGTGGTGCAGCCGATACACCTACGATTTCCAAATCGGTAAAACATTATCCCTTTAAAAACCAAGTACTCATTACTCACGAATGAGGTTTCACCAACATCCACATTAAAACAAATAAGTTAAGTCTCTTATCTTATAAGATCAAGTCTCTTAACTTCTAACATCGATAAACCATTTTCACTACATAAGGTCGTTATAACTAACTTCCCGTAAAGCTATTATAACACCTATGTTTTAAACCAACCAAATCACTTAGCACGTATGCGTCTACCGTACTACATAGTTCACAACAATCATGCTAGAAAAGATAGGAAGAGGTTCACATACCTCGCGACGATTTATCGACAATAAGCAAAATGCTCCAAGTACTACAACGCGCTGGCCACTTTCGCCGAGTAAAATACGCTACTCTTAGTACTTTCACCTATAAAGGTCACAAACGTCTATTAACCCCAAAACACAAGTTTCTATCTTTCTGAGAAAATTGGCGACACCTCACACAACAGCGTAAATCTCCTCTATCGAGTGGCTGCAAGCCAACCAGGGGTTTACACGTCTAACCGGGCGTGTACAATTTACACAATACTACACAAGTCTCTTTGCAATACGATCCTATGTAAATCTGATGCGATTGATTCTTTATTCTTGAGCTTAAGTCAAAAGACATTGCGAATACTAAGTATAGTTCCATATATAGTATACTTGACTATATATTCTAACAAACATGTAATTTCCAATTACAATAGAGGACAAGATAATTACCTCGACAAGCCCAAAATTATCCAAGTTATAATGTCGATCTGAGCAAGGTTTAGCTCCTACTCAGTGCGCTCCAAACCACTCAAACAACCCTAGAAGTTCTACCCAACTTCTACTCAAATCTTGACCAACTATGAAGATTTCCTTAGGGTTTCGGTTTGAGACTAAAAAGGACAAAAGGTAGTATTTCTGGGCTCTACGTATAGAGGTATCTTTTGAATACTAAAAGGTACAAGGCTAAGGTATTTTTGGCATTATAACAATACTAGTGGAGTATTTCTATACCACAAAGGGGTATTATCTGAAAACAACTAGGCTAGGGGGTACCAGGCGAGGCACCTGAGGGGAGGAGGAGGCCTCGGCAAGACTCTCAAAGAGGGGATGAGTTGGGCGAACTCAACACTAGAGGAGGGAGGATTTTAGGCTTGGAAGGTTTCATTTGTGGATGAAGAGTTCATCAACATAAGGGGTATTTATAGCAAAACCAAAAGCCAACAATGGCAAGATCAAGCCATGTGCAAGGCAAGTGTAAGGCGAGATCAAGCCAAGTGCACCTAGACCTACTCCACAAAACAAGCCACAAAAATTGCACAAAACATTGCACAAAACAAGGCCAAAACAAGGCGTGAATTCGTCCCAGCAGGCTTCACTACCGTCCACGAGGGTAACAAGTGTCACCTCTCGTTGGTCCAAAATGTTTAAATCGCTCGGAAAAATCCGCAAAAATACAAAGCGACATAGCGAATTTTCCTCGCAGTTACGAAAGCGTTTAGTCGAAACGACTCTAGCAGGGTGTTGTGCACAAATGTCATTCGGCCAGCCACTGGCGGGGTGACACGTGTCACCCTCTGTGGCCCTCAAAAGCGTCTTAGAAAATATCCACAATGGCCAAAATCTAGAAAACAAAGTGGGCCCACAGTAAATTTCTCCGTGGGCCCACGTGACCATTCAGAAAATAAAATCTCAAAATTCTAATATAATCTATGAAGTCAAATACCAAACTGGGAATCCAATTCCCATTAACGAACCTTTTTCTTCACAAATAGCAGGAAACTCACATCTTTCTTTCTTTTCAAAATTTACGCCATACTGCCGTGCGTCGTCCTCATACATACCTGCAACTACGGGTATAACATTCTCCTCGCCAGAAACATTCGTCGAATGTTCCTTCTCAATCGGATAACGATGAAGTTCCTCTAACAAGTTGTCAACGCCACGGCAGCCCGCGAAATAACACACGTTATCTTCGCCTTACTCGTTGTACCGCTTCTCGAACACTCGAACTCTCGGTCGTACCATACTTCAGTCATTACTTAGTTCCGAAAATCTGCGGAGTCACTACCTCGAACTTGGTCATCTTACTAACCTCAAACTTCCTTAAGGCCATTCCGGCCTTCTACGAACCGCTGCAGTCGAGCGCGTCCACGAACTCATACGATGATCATACAAACTTGGGCCTAGCATCCTCGTGACCCTACCACTGGCGGGACCACCAGAACCGACCCACTGGCGGGTTCTGGGTTGACCCGCAAATGGTCCTCAACCCGACCCAACGCGCCAAACTCTTGTTCCCGATCCGAACAATCTTACTAATTCACATCATGAAAGCTACCACTTCCATCTCACACTACCCACGGACTTATCACAAATAAATCCACGTATACCACTACTCGATAAAGGGTCAAACATAAAATAAATCTTTAACTCAAGACGACCTTACCACTAAGGTCTCGGTCGTGACATAGTCTAAGGTTCACACTTACCATACCATCGTATCCTCCCAACTAAGCATGTTTTCTAACTCATAATTAACACAACGCTATTCGTACATAGCACATAATAATGAGACCATCATAACAAGCATACCAAAACTCTAGAGGTTAAGGATAAACACAAGCTCGCTCACTCTAATCATAGGCACGCCTGCAGTGCATGCTATCAGAAGCGATGAACCACCACCGATCCGGTGGTGAGTCGTCGTAACATCTGTGCTACCCTTGGTCGGACAGTTCCTGCAAAATGGCCTGCTGTCGCCAAAAATAACAAGCTCCTGGCACCACGACACTCCCGAAATGCGGTCTACCACATCGACCACACCGAGGTAGGGGTGACGCGTCCGCCAACACCCTTACTTCCTGAAACACAACCTTGGAGCCACGACTGCTCCCAAATACTCTGAAGGTTGTGGAGGACCACTCTGCCGGGCGGAGGTACAAAACTAGTATCTTTCTTTGGCGGTCCGCCTCGAAAGTCACCAAGGACCCTGTTGTTCGGCCTCTTCTGGCGATCTTGGTCATTCCGTCGACCTCTCGTGCCTCACATCCCGGTCGTGAGCTGCGTGCGGGCAATGTCCATGCGGTGAAGAGCTACTCACGAACATGCCTCGACATGTAATCATCGAGCCTCTGTAACATATCGGTGCACTCGATCCTCCATACTACTAGCTACAACGGGACGTCTGCGGCGATGAGTCGAACTCACATTGTACTCCCGAACCGTCGCGCTCTGTCTAAGCATCAAAAATCTGTCGGCGTGCCCTCATCTGCGGAGGCGAAGTGCGTGAGAAAGCCCGAAAACTCATCCCATACTGCTGGAGTGCATGCTCTCCGGGAAAGCTCATGAATCAAACCAATCGATCATGCGGTATCAGCGCGATCACGAACAAAGGTCACAGACTCGGTCTCTGAAGCCTTGATCACCGCGTGATCCGTCAGCTGCCGAATGAACTCCTGCGGATCATCCTCGTGCCTCGACCCATAAAACTCGCGGGCTACAACTCGGAAAGTCCGTAGCCTCAAACTATCTGCTCTGGGTGCACGCGGTCTTCTGGGCCAGGCTGCATCCGGCCTATCTGCATATCTCGGCCACGACCACAGCCAAGAATCGGGCCATCTCCTTGTAACCCATTTCCTGCCCCCGGTGTGGGGCTGGAGGCTCAGTCTTGTGGTCTCAGCGACCCATCTGCGGCTCTAAACTTCTTTGGGTGGCGGCGTCCACAAACCGCCGTCAAGCACAACCTCAGTCTTTGTCCCGACTGCGCCCTCGTACTCCTCAGATCTCACTAGCGGCACCCTCGGCTGCCTTGCCCTCCAGGCTCTGGTTGCCTGCGCGGAGGCATAATCGGTAAAAGCGAGATACGTCGGAGGGTCCAACTTACAACACAGCTCTAAGGCACGATCTCGGAATGAGAAGAATGGAAACCAATCCTAAATGTCCTGCAACCTCCTGATTATAGATGTGGTGCACAACACATCGATAATCAAGACTCTACTAGACACGGTCTGTAGACACTTTCCGAGGATTAACTGCTCTGATACCACTTTTGTAACGACCCGTTCCGGGGCCCGTTACTGGTGCCTTATCCCGGGCACCCTAGTGATACAATCATCAGAGAAAACCAGCGGAAAATAAAACTTTAACAAGAAACAAGATATATGAACATAAAACAGGCCAACCCAACGGTTACCTTCCAATAACATAAATAAATACAACTCTTACAAAACGAACAGTTTAATCCTTTTTACAACCCTGCCCACAACAAGATTACTACGCACCTAAGATTTACAACAACTATGACGGACGGGGCCCGCCATACCACGAATGTACAAGAACCTACAACTCGGGAACACATACAGAAAGATAAGCCTCGAGAAACGGAGCTTCCCAAAACGCAACCGAGATCCTAAGAGCGAGGATCCACGACCGATGTACCTCTACTGCGGCATGAACGCATGGCCGAAGAGTCGATGCAAGTACAGTATGTGAAGCGTAAAAATCGTAATGAAATCATACTAGTCTATATAAAGCGGGAGACATGTATGATAACCAAACTACGATTCACAACATAAAAGCGATCATGTCGATCGAGGACTCACGCCTCAAGTCATCACACAAATATAACTATGGGTCTCGCCCACAACATCAATCATGTTCGCGTCGTGGCGCGTGCCCCGGAATTCTGCATCGGTGTAGACATGTCCATGATGCAACAATAATACCAATGCCCCATGGCGCGTACCGGAATTCTACCTCGGTGTGACGCGTCCGTGTGACATCAACAATAATATCTTGGGTGATCAACCTGCGCGTAGCACGTGCCGGAATTCTACCTCGGTGTAGACATGTCCATGTAACCACAATAACAATATATCGGGTAATCGGCACCGCGTGGCCGCGTGCCGGAATCTGCGTCGGTGTAGACATGTCCATGTGACATCAACAACAAGACGAGAATCAAAATGGAAACATACGTGGAATTCTCCATCACCGCGGACGCGTCAGTAAGTTCTCGACAAGTCGACCTGCCTCATCGAGAGAGCGGTAACCGAAATACCACTTGCACAACAAAGGCTATCATCACAAGCATAGGCAAGTTTCACAACAACAAGCATAGGCAAGTTTCACACAACTCAAAGTACTTTCATTTTATGCCAAAGTCCGGTTTTTAACCCCAAGTACTACATACGTTAAGTTCTTTTAAAAGAGATCCATTACTTTTATAAAGTCACCCGATACGTAGTATTAGAATGACCAACCCACATTCCTTTTCAAAATCAAGTAACAACATTCTTTTCCTAAGTTCCGGTTTGCCTAGTTTGATTACTCAAGCTTCCATTTTCAAATGCTCAAGTCACTTATTTTAGAAAGGTTTCATAACTCATAGTCTTAATCTCTTTTAAAACAATTGAGTAACATATGTCATATATGTGAGTAGTTTATTCTTGTTTATAACGATCTTATTACAATGACCGTGATCTAGAAAATGTAATATCATTTTGTCTCATCTTAGCTTATGCGGATGGAGGTTTCTCGGTTTTAATACAACACATCATTATTCAATACATTTTCCTTTATTAACGCTGCGGTGGTGCAGCCGATACACGCCGATTTCAAATCAGTAAAACATTATCCCTTTAAAAACCAAGTACTCATTACTCACGAATGAGGTTTCACACCAACATCCACATTAAAACAAATAAGTTAAGTCTCTTATCTTATAAGATCAAGTCTCTTAACTTCTAACATCAGTAAACCATTTTCACCTACATAAGGTCGTTATAACTAACTTCCCATAAAGCTATTATAACACCTATGTTTTAAACCAACCAAATCACTTAGCACGTATGCGTCTACCGTACTACATAGTTCACAACAATCATGCTAGAAAAGATAGGAAGAGGTTCACATACCTCGCGATGATTTATCGACAATAAGCAAAATGCTCCAAGTACTACAACCTTGCTAGCCCTTTCCACTCCTCGAGTAAAATACGCTACTCTTAGTACTTTCACCTATAAAGGTCACACACGGCTAGTAACCCCCAAAACACAAGTTTCTATCTTTCTGAGAAAATTCGGCACCACCACATGACGTAAATCTCCTCTCTATCGAGGCCTGGCTACCAAGCCAACGGGGGTTTACACGTCTAACCGGCGTGTACAATTTTACACAAGAATACTACACAAGTCTGCCGTCTGATCTATGTAAATACGATGCGATTCGATTCTTTATTCTTGAGCTTAAGTCAAAAGACATTGCGAATACTAAGTATAGTTCCATATATAGTATACTTCAACTATATATTCTAACAAACATGTAATTTCCAATTACAATAGAGGACAAGATAATTACCTCGACAAGCCCAAAATTATCCAAGTTATAATGTCGATCTGAGCAAGGTTTAGCTCTACTCAGTGCGCTCAAACCACTCCAAACAACCCTTAGAAGTTACTCAACTTCTACTCAAATACTTGACCAACTATGAAGATTTCCTTAGGGTTTCGGTTTGAGACTAAAAGGACAAAAGGTAGTATTTAGACTCTACGTATAGAGGTATCTTTGGAATACTACAAGGTACAAGGCTAAGGTATTTTGGGCATTATAACAATACTAGGGAGTATTTCTATACCACAAAGGGTATTATACGAAAACAACTAGGCTAGGGGTACCCAGGCCAAGGCACCATGAGGGGAGGAGGAGGCCTGGCAAGACTCTCAGAGGGGATGAGTTGGGCGAACTCAA
This sequence comes from Przewalskia tangutica, assembly GCA_029844215.1. Lineage (NCBI taxonomy): Eukaryota > Viridiplantae > Streptophyta > Magnoliopsida > Solanales > Solanaceae > Przewalskia > Przewalskia tangutica. The sequence continues at coordinate 103,360,946 of CM056726.1, forward strand.
CACTAGAGGAGGGAGGATTTTAGGCTTGGAAGGTTTCATTTGTGGATGAAGAGTTCATCAACATAAGGGGGGTATTTATAGCAAAACCAAAAGCCAACCAATGGCCAAGATCAAGCCATGTGCAAGGCAAGTGTCAGGCAAGATCAAGCCAAGTGCACTAGACCTACTCCACAAAACAAGCCCTGAAACATTGCACAAAACATTGCACAAAACAAGGCCAAAACAAGGCATGAATTCGTCCCACTGAAGCTTCACTTTACGTCACGAGGGTGACAAGTGTCACCTCTCGTTGGTCCAAAATGTTTAAATCGCTCGGAAAAATCCGCAAAAATACAAAAGCGACATAGCCGGAATTTTCCTCGCAAGTTACGCAAAAGCGTTTCGTCGAAAACGACTCTAACCGTGTTGTGCACAAATGTCATTCGGCCGAGCCACTAGGCGGGGTGACACGTGTCACCCTCCTATTGGCCCTCAAAAAGCGTCTTCCAAAAATATCCACAATGGCCAAAATCTCAAAACAAAGTGGGCCCCCAAAGCAGTAAATTTCTCCCGTGGGCCCCACGTGACCATTTCCGAAAATAAAATCTCAAAATTCTAATATAATCTATGAAGTCCAAATACCAAATCTGGGAATCCAATTCCCATTAACGAACCTTTTTCTTCACAAATAACCGGAAACTCACATCTTTCTTTCTTTTCAAAATTTCTGTCGTACTCTCGTACGTACGTCCTCACATACATACCCTGCAACTACGGGGTATAACACATATATAGATTTCCTTTGGGGCTATACAGACGTGTGATTGCCTTCAAATACATGCAGACACACTTCCCTTCGGGGCTATGCACTTACATATCGGATCACTTGTGAGGTCGGAATATTATATACTAGATAGTAACGCAATAAAGATCAGGAATCAGAGATAGTAAGGATAGTCAACAAAACCGAGACAGAATAGATTTAATAAATAAATAGAGGATCTAAGCGCTCCAAGCGATATGGACCATGTAAGTTGACTGAGAGGTTTTGGTTAGTCCACTCCCGTCCCTTAATTTCAGTAGAGACTTCCAGCATATTTACTCATGCTTTTCAGCTTCAGAGTTTTTTTATATTCAGATGGTTTTCTACCTTACATACTTGGTATATTTCTTTGTATTGATGTCCCATTGTTGGGGAGCTACATTTCATGCATGCGGATGCATGTAATCAATTCGATGAGTTTGCCCAGTGGAGTAGATTGGGATTCAGCAGAGGATTGGTAAGACTCCATCTCTTCCGGTATGCAGCTGAGTCTAGAAGTCAGGTAACAAATATTTTGTATAGACTATGGGTAGGCTGGGGCCCTGTCCGACTACGTTTGATATTAGTTATCTTTAGAGGCTTTTTAGATACAAGTTCAGTATGCTCAGTATATCAGCAGCCTTGCCGACCCTCATTTTATGTTTTCTTGAGTTTGCCCAACATTAGTATTTACAAAGGCTTTCTCAGCCCATAGTAGCATATAGTAAAGATACATTCGGCCCAATATGCATATGTATACCTTAGTTATGCTCAATAGCTATGAGTTACAGAATAGTTCTCTCAGGTTTTTACAACACCAGGTGCCAGCGACGCCTTTAGTCGGATAGGTTTGGGATTTCTAGAGGTGAGACTGGGGATGATGGTTTAGGAGAGGTTTGAGAGGTAGATTCAGGTTGCGACATGGTGATTTTCAGATGATAATATGAGCAAGAGTGGTGTTTAGATATTTGAGTTACAATGGAGGAACTGGAACATCGACGATTCTATTTTTCTTGAAGAGTAAAGCAAGTGGGTTAGGAAGTGGTAGAGTGGGTTTTGGTAAAGTAAGTGATGTGAGAAGGGGAGGGGGTAACAAATATCTAATGGGGTTCATCCACGATCACAATTTAAGATAATAGGCGGGAGAACTCATAATGATGTAGCACTCTAGAAAGTTTAAAACACATAGGTACATATGGAAGTACTAACTGGAGTTAAGGAACTAGGTTCCTTAACACTTTTTAAAACGAGGGCAAGATCTTTGTAAAAGGAAAAATTACTTATCCTTGAACAATCTTTAGATTACCATGCGTGTATACCTGTAACAGTGTAGAACTGAGTTAGACATTTCCAACATATACATGTCCTCTAATCATAGAAAATCATGGAGGGATCTGTTAAGGAGACAATTAGTTCATCTTGATCAACCCTAACTCCAAACGATTCCTTTCAAAATGTTTCCTGCTCAGTTCATTCGTGAATATATCTGCTACTAGGTCCTTCGTCTTACAAAACTTTATACAAATCAACCTCTTTTCAATATTGTACCTTAGAAAGTGATGCCTAACATCAATGTGTTTGGTCCTCTTATGTTGCACTGTATTCTTTGCCATATTAAGTGCACTTGTATTTTTACACAACAAGGGCACACACTTAGTAAATACACCAAAATCCTCAAGTTATTTCTTGATCCAAATTAGTTGAGCACAACAAGAGGCATCAACTATATATTTAGCTTCAACAATTGATAGATCTACGTAATTTTGTTTCTTTGTACCCCAAGAGATCAAACATGATCCAAAGAAATGAGCCATTCTAGAGGTACTCTTTCTATCTACCAAGTATCTAGCATAGTCAACATCATCATATCTAACCAAGTCAAATTATCGCCTAAGGGGTAAAAAAGGACCAGGTCCGGAGTCCCTTTGAAATACCTCCAAATTCTCTTCGCAACTTTCAGTGAGATTCCTATGGACATAATTGATATCTCGCACACATACCAACAATAAATATAATGTCAGGTTTACTTGCAGTAAGGTAGAGAAAGTATCCAAACCAGAGAACAAGGTTCATCTGCATCTAGTCGAATAGCAGTATCTATCAGAGTATAAATGATTTTAGCATTCTCAATTTCAAACCTTTTCACCAGCTCCTTGATGTACTTTTGTTTTTACTGATTATGATGCCTTTTAATTTTTTTTTGACTTGTAGCCTGAGAAAGAAGTTTAGCTCACCTATCATACTCATTTCAAACTCACTTCCCATGAGCTTTGCAAACTCCTCACACAGAGAATCATTTGTCGTACCAAAGATGATATCATCAACATAGGCTTGGACAATCAATATGTTCTGCCTCTTTTCTTCAGAAAGAATGTGTTGTCAATCCTCTCCCTTTTAAATCAATTTTCAAGAAGGAATTTTGACAATCACTCATACCCGGTGTTGACACCCAATTTTGACTCTCTCATCCCGTCATTAACTATAAAATTACACTAATTTTTCAAAAAAAAAATTAACAATTTGCAACAATAAAACATTAATACATGCAATAAATAAGCGATTTAATAATGACACCGCATTTTACGTCTCACGTCCGCACTTGTTGCCTAAATATCAGTCATAATTTAAGCTCTATTCTATTCTTAAAATATTTAATAATGATAAATACTTAAATAAATAAATAATTTAATAATGGTGTCGCATCAAGCATTACTTAAAATTATATCCACATTTATTAATACTCAAAGCAATTTCACAATTATTATTTGCAATTTTAACCCCCCATTAATTCAATTTTAATTTAACATCGCAAAACATGCATAATAAATAAGATTTTAACAGCATCGCATTATAAAACATTAAACACTAATTAAATAGCACTCCCGCATTTATTATTGTAATAATTTTAACCTCATTTATTTACCACTAATCAAAATACTAACACTAAAATTTAACAAAAAAACTAATAATAATACATAGCCCAAACATTAATCCCTCCCTTTCTATTAATTCCCCAAGCCCAAAAACTGTCCAAAGCCCAATCCTTACCGACCGACCCGCAGGCCCACTCCCCTTTATATTCGTCCATCACCATCATCCAACATTTTAAAGGAAAAACCTAAAAAAACCAAATAAACCTAAAACCTAGCAGTCGTCGCACCCTTGCCCTCGCACCCCCATCGCCCAGCCGAGATTCTCGCCGAAGAATTCAGCGAACCAGCCATAACCCACGACCAAAATATACCCCTATCACATAACCAAATCGTCCTTTTATGGCACAAAATAATATACCCGAAAATCTTTCAAAAAATCTGAGATTCTTACACCAAGAATCTGGTATAAAAATTAGTCCAAATTCAGTACCAAATCTTCCAAGTAACCATAACTAGAGCAGTACTAAAATTAACCCCAAATTATCATCCACAAAATCACTCCAGAATTACACGAAAATCGTCTGTCAAAGTCAGCCAAATCGCCATAAAAATGTTACCAAAATTGGAACCCATAATCGCGACTATGTATATAGCGATTTAGACATGAAGAAGGGCAGGGATTAATCACTCAGCATCCAAAAATTAGCAGTCTAAGAGTAGGAAATTCAACCCCAGTAAGCATTGCAGAGACAATAAGAATCCAAGCGTCGGCGAAACCCCTTAGGACAGCAGAGATCCATTCTCACAAGATCGTTTCCTTTCAAATCGCATAGCAATAAAAATTCTGAGTGGATCGACGACTTGATACGCTGCCTCGGTTCGCTGTCCGGAGAAGTTAACTTCATCTCTTTTCCCAACCTTCTGTTCATTTACAATCTTACAATTTGTATGATGTATGTTTCTTGAAAGATGTTAGTTATCGTATATGTGCGTTAAATTAATTCGAATCCTGTTTGATGAAGATTATTGAGGTGCTTGAAACTGTTAGCATAATATCAAGCATTTGGCATAGTGCATGTGTTAATAATCTGCCTACTACGTCGTTGTGTTAAATTATATGTTGATCTACCAATGGGGTCTCTGTGTCCATTTTGTTTGTCAATATAATGATAGTCGTGTCGAGTTTGGGTCATTAAGTTGGGTGTTGGAATATAAATGGGATATAAATTGTACGACATATGTCCTGTTTGATATTTAGTTCTAATTAGCATATGTTCAACTTCCTCCATGTCAAGAAATAAGATATGCATGCCACTGGAACTAGATTGAAGCATGCCTACCTATCTCATTGTTTGCATTACCCTTTTGATCATATGTGATGGTCCCCGGCATATTGATGTCGCTTTGCTTCTTGTCTTTTATTAGTTATCTACCTATATTGGTTTGTCTAAGTGTTGAGACATACACCTGCCTGTAAACTGCCTGTTATGGTATAAAGAAAATGTATTCATCTCATTACAATTCTTAGAAGAGTCTATATAAGCATAACTATTCTCTTTCCGATAGCAAGTTGCATTTTCAATTCGGCTCGTATAGTAATCTGCAAGAAATGCACCTCTGACTTATCGATCTCGCTCAAATGAGTCTGGCATCTTGATTACCCTGTATGTCTTATATACCTATTGGGCTAATTGTATGATTTCTCTATACATGAGGGATATTGTGATGGTGCATAGTATAAATGTGACTACACATGCCTAACTTTAGCTTAAATGGTCATGCATATATACAACTATTACTGGTGCATGTTCAGTTATGCCAATTATTTGCTTGCCTGTGTGTAAAATGCTTCCTTGATAATATGTAACTCCCTCTTCTTGAGCTATTATGTCTGATTGGTCTTTGCCCGGACAAGGTCTGAACTCATATGAGTCATTCATTCGAATTGTCTTGTGCTCTCAGTTAAATCACTCATTTTATGTTAATTTTGACGTATGTTAACATATACTCCCTTTTATCCTAAAATAACTGAGTATGTAAAATGCTAGTATCCAGTCTTCTTGCCCCTAACATGCACCATTTCTGAACTTGCATGCATTTAGTCAATTAGCTATCAGAATATGTATATATATCTAGTATACATATGATATATACAAAGGCCTATGGTAGGTTCTCTCCAGTGTACTGTGCACATTTTTACTATGTTTATATAGTAATTCCTATCTCAGTGTGAATTTGGTTTTAACTAATGACTTACCGAGACCCGCTGTTACAGTTAGATAAGTTGGTTTGGGTTATTTTGTTGGAGTCACTGTGATTGGAATTTATTATGCACATAGGTGCATGTTTGACATTTAATGATTTGTATCGAATATTATTTGGGTTGATTCTAATCCTTTTTTTTACATGAAACGCATCAGAGCAAAAATGAAGAGTCTCATGGCGAGACTCATCACGAGCTACAACATATGAAGACCCACATCTATGTGCATCTTTCTGTCCGCATTGGAAATTTCAAACCACAGGCGAAATGACATCGCTATTCTTCGAGTCATCCTTACTAATTCCTATCCCGCCCCCATTTATTTGTTGTAAATTAATTGTCTAACGCTACATTAATTAGCATAACACTTAGAATAATTAGACTTTGAATCATCAGATTAGTAAGTAGTTTGACATTAGAGATTTACTTCCGCCTTAAGTTAAATATTCTAGGTTTGCCATACATTGCTTAAGTTACATTAAACAACATAATAATTTTCGCTTGCATAACTCTTCGCGTAGTCGAGGTATTATTTGCTACCGATTTCCTAACACAAGAAAAACTTTTTTATTAGCATTCATATAGGAAAAGTTATTTTTCGTACTCTTATTAGCACTTGCAAAATTATACCTTTTACAGGCTAGGCCTATTTTAAACATGCATTTTCTTTAACATAATAATAATCTAGGTTTGAACGGACAACCGCAAGTTAGCAGATCTTAGAGGATGCCTGACCCCTTCCCTCTAGATTAATAAAGAATCCTTGCCCGGAATCTCACATAGTTTAGTAGATCATTAAATGGAGTTAGTGTTGACTACTTAGTTGACATTTAGGTGTCCTAATTCACTCAAACTAATTAGGTGGCGGCTCCGCGAACCCTTTTAGCAAACCCTTAGCATTTTAGCACCTTTTTAGCACTTTTAGCATTTTTAGTTATTTTATTTTCTAATCTAATAAAGCAGGAGTAGTAGAAATGTCGCGGTCGAAAAAGGGCGTGACAGAAATGGCAACTCCACTGGGGATTAAGGTTCTTGACCATAGCAAACCTAGGTTTATTATTGCTTGGCTTTATTTGCTTTTATTTGTTTTAAATTTCTTAAAATTGCTTGCTTTAATTTTGTATGTTTAATTCATTAATTGTTTTAATTGCTATTTATTTTACTGCTTTCCTTAAACTGGCATTCCGCTCATACTTCTTTCACTCTGGAAAATTCACACAATCACACTCGCTGTATTTGGTGTGCTTCAAGACCGCAAATTTCTTTCAAAATACCCAAATTTTAGGAGAGTTGGCACCTGCGCGGAGTTAGATCGGTTCGTCTGATCAGCCGCGTAGCCTTCTCACTCGAGTTTTCCGCTCGGGAACCTTGCGTCTAGTAAAGCCAAATCTCAGAAACTTAGGATAGAGCTATACCACCCCTTATTTTAAGGCATGCATGTATTTACCTTAGGTGGGTCAATCCTTAGCATTGACACCACAATTAGGAAGACACCAAATTGGTCAACGGATTTTCACAACCCCGCGGCCCAACAGCGTATTATGTGCTGCATAGTCGTGATAAACGAAACCAAGCCTAAAATCGAAATGCCTAAGTTGGAAAATGCATACTCATTTTTTGTATTATTTATTTTTAGATGGAACCTGTCTCTCAGATCAAAATGGTGAGTGGGATTCCGAGTAAATTGAGGATGTGGTGGTCAAAATTCGACTTGGGTAGTCAGATGGCAATCAGAAGGAGGTTGGGATGCCTCATCTTATTATTCGACATTTCTCCCGATCAGTATTTGGTCAGAGCATTGATCCAATTTTGGGACCCGGATCGAGTCGCCTTCAAATTCAGGGATTTCGAGATGACCCCCACCTTAGAAGAAGTCAGCTATTTCACTGCTTTAGCAAATCATGACAGAAAACCAATTATTCCGCACGACCAGTCTAGGAAAAAGCTCCTCCGTTACTTGGGTTTCAAGAATACCAGAGAGTTGCGTTGTTTCGAAAACAATTGGGTTTCTCTAGACTACCTGTATGAGAGATATGGTTGCCGAGACGGATACAAATTATTTAAGAATGAGTTTTGTTGCACTGCGGACCATTGGAGAGTTAGGCGTCCCATCGCATTTGCTATGGCTTTCCTAGGGACTCTTTTATTTCCACTTGAGCATGAAAGGATTAGTACGTGCATATGTTCAGTAGTTAGAGCAGTGTTCGACGAAGTTGGTGACAAACGGCTTACTTTGACGCCTATGATCTTGGCAGAACTGTTTAGAGCCTTGAACAGATGCAAAAGGGGTGAGTCGAGCTTCTTTGAAGGTTGTAATATTATCTTACAGATGTGGGCAGTAGAGCATTTCTACCAGCGTTCAAATATGACCGATGTATGCCACAGCGCAGACAATAAGATCTCCACCTTCTACGAAAGAACAAAGCGTTATGTGTCACCAGTTGGCACAGAGGATTGGTACAGGTACTTAGCATCTCGCAGTAGCAGTCAGATTCAATGGAAGTATCCGTTGCTTCATATCGTCAAGAGGGTCTACTTGAGACATAAGGGACTTTATTACATCAGACTTATAGGTCTAAAAGGACTCCAACCATATGCTCCATTACGTGTGCTCCGACAGTTTGGCCATACGCAAGTAATTCCTCTCATAGCTGACATGAGAGCCTCTGAAATCCAGTTCGGACCGGAATTCATCGTTCCCGAAGCCAAGCAGATCCTTTATGAATGGTACCATATTGATCAAGTGGAAGTTGGGAAGGACCAAGCAGGGGTCTCCCCAGAGTACCAAGCATGGTTTCTAGACAATACATAATGTAGTTCAGAAGGGGAGCAAGGCATTGAAGACATTGGTGCAAGGAATAGGATAAAGGATAGTCAACTCAAAGATAAGGTCATCACTCCAGACATGTGGGTCCTGATGCACGATGCAGTGCAGTACTTGGAACAGGCAGGGGCTATACCTAGAAAGACCTAAGCTTCACCATCACATCGGTGACTTAGTTATAGGCATTTAATTTGAGACTTTTGTTGTTCTTATTGTTATCTCAATAAATTACAACTTATTCCCGACTAAAGCATTTTAATCTAATGGCTTGGATTTTGTTATCATGATGTTGCATGTATGCCGTTTAGGCTTACCTCTGGCGTAAAGGGGCCCCCATGCATGATTAGGACTTACCTGCAACGTGACAATTTATGTGCGACATATACTTGCTAATTGTTATTTACACCTTTGTAAAATCACGTGCTTTACACTAGCGCAGTTTGTTACATTTTTTAGAAGGATTTATTATTTCCCCAAAAGGGTCGGTTCGTATTTGATTCGACAATGACAGAGCATCAAAACTTTACCAGGTCGAGGGCACGAAATGATGATATGACTGGCTCAGGGGCATCTGAGCCAAATGGTTTGGGAATTATTCCTGTCGGCGAAACAGAACCTTCAGAGGGGAGAAATGTCACTAGTCAGGAAGAATGCATCGCACAGCTATTACAATAAATTGCTGATATGCAGGTTGAGATGGAAAGACTGCGGAATCTGACAAACTTATCCATTAGTCTGAATACCCCCATACCTGAGAAAAGGGTCACTACCTCACAAACTATCCCGGATCAACCTCCGCCACCACATATCTCCCAAAGCTCCTCAAAAAAATATCAGTTACCGATTCATGTCAAACTATCCCTCGCCCAGCCAATCCTCAAACTCAAAGTGATCATTTTACCACCTATATATCTCAGCCCCCGCCTACTTACTTCACCCCAATCAGCCCGAATCGCCAAACTACCCAATACCCATGCACCATACCTATCACCAGCCCCAACAAACAACCCAGATCACCAGCATACACAGCCCAACCTTTTACCATTCCTGCGCTTCCCCATGAAACAGATCATTGCGAAGAAATAGAGAGGGAAGCTCGAGCCAAAATGGATGAGGACGTGGCCAAAGCGATTCATAGCCTAGAGAGGGAAGCTTCACCGGATTTCTCCAAAAACGTCCATTTTGCCCCTCAATTTCACTTTTCCCCCAAATCATTACGTTTTTCTCCTTTTCAAATCTAAATATCTCGCGATGTACAATAGATTTCAACGTAAAATTTTTGTGGTAATGTGTTCGAGAATGTCAATTTCAGTATTGGAAATTCAATTTAAAAAAAAAAAAACGGGCCCCGGAACCCGACCCGGAATTATATATATATTATATATTAGGAATTTAGAAAATTAGCAATTATACATATTAGGAATTATATATATTAGATATATTAGGAATTATATATATTATATATATTAGGAATTATATAAATTATATATATTAGGAATTTAGAAAATTAGGAATTATATATATTATATATATTAGGAATTATATAAATTATATATATTATAAATAAAAATAAAAAAATAAAAAAAATCGGTCCGGACCGACCGACCAGACCGACCGGATGGGACCGAAACAAGAATTTTAAGGGCCAAGAATAGGACCGATAATCTCGGTCCGGTTCGGTCCGGTCCGATTTTTCGGTCCGTACCGAAAATTGTGCACCCCTATTTGCATTACCCTTTTGATCATATGTGATGGTCCCCGGCATACTGATGCCGCTTTGCTTCTTGTCTTTTATTAGTTATCTACCTATATTGGTGCATCTAAGTCTTTGAGACATACACTGCTGTAAATCGCTGTTATGGTATAAAGAGCATGTATTCATCTCATTACAGTTCTTAGAAGAGTCTATATAAGCATAATTATTCTCTTTCTGATAGCAAGTTGCATTTTCAATTCGGCTCGTATAGTAATCTGCAAGAAATGCACCTCTGACTAATCGATCTCGCTCAAATGAGTCTGGCATCTCGATCTCGTATAGTTTATATGATTTCTCTATACATGAGGGATATTGTTGTCACGACCCGACCCCGGGACCGCGACTGGTGCCCTACCTGGGCACCCTTACAGGTATACATCAGAGATAATCAGCGGAACATACATGAAACTTATAAAATAAAACAACAGAAGTAAAACAACAGGTTAGCCGATAGGGCCACCTTCCTGGACATACATATATACAACCGAAGCAGTTGCCTCCTTTTCTTTACAAATTGACCCACAATGTGTGACTACAGACCTCTAAGAGTTTTAACATAACATCTGTGGCGGGACAGGGCCCCGCCATACCCCTGAATATACATGAATCTACTACTTCAGGGAAAACCGTACCAAGAGATAAAGCCTCCGGAGCAAATGGAGCTTTTTCCCCAAAAACTGAACCGAGATCCTAAGAGCAAGGATCACCAACAGTACCTAAAACTGCGGGCATGAACGCGGCCCAGAAGTCGATAACAGTGCAGAATATGGAACAGAAATAACGTCTGATCAAGCGATCATAACCATACAAAAGAATGACAAAGACAAGTATAAAACAATACATACCGGATCCCGTGTATCATTACCACTTATGAACTTAATCGCACCTTATTATCTTTTCCATTCTTAATAAAAGTTCTGACCACATTCTTACGTACATTATTAGAAAAGAATCATTAAGTTCATTACTATATAACTCACTTATCTTTCATAAGTATAATCCGCCGCTGGGAGGGGCACCTATACTACCCCGATTTAGGACGCGATCAAGGTCACATAGTGCGCGTGGGTATACTACCGCCCGATCACGGGTCGATAATGTCATCTAGTGCGCGTAAAGGTATCCGCCCGGCCCATTCTCGGTCGATAATGTCATATAGTCCGCGTGAGGTATCTTTGCGGCCCGTTCTCGGTCGATAATGTCATATAGTGCGCGTAAAGGTATCTTGTCCGCCCATTCCTGGTCGATAATGTCATATAGTGCGCGTGAAGGTATCTTGCGGCCCATTCTCGGTCGATAATGTCATATAGTCGCGTAAAGGTATACTGCCGGCCCATTCCCTGGTCGATAATGTCATATAGTCGCGCGTAAAGGTATCTTTGCGCCCGTTCTGAGTCGATAATGTCATCTAAAATCAGAATTTAACCCAACGTACTACGCGCCTCTACTCCTTTAGAAAGACTCTTTTCAATTACAACTTCCCGGATACTAACAACTATAGTATCAAGTCCTATCCGTCTTTCAAGACAAGTCACAATACATTTTTAGAAATACAATTACCGACTTAAAATAAGTGACTCCTTTCTTAAAAACCTAAGCAATGGTACCTCAAAAGCAGTTTGCCCTTCCTTATTTCAAATCATTTCTTTGCTTACATTCTTCAAGAAAACCATTCTTTTAACCTTCCATAAAGCCGTTATAACCAACTTCCCATAAAGCCGTTATAACCCTTTGTGGTTTTAGACCAACTCATTCCTTTTATAACCAAGAGACTTCTACTTTTTGAAACCAAGTATTAAATACTTTCAAATCAATTCTCTTAACTTTCAAAAATACAATTAGTCTCTTAACCTTTAGAACTCAAGTGACTCCTTTTATTATAAAACCTTAGGCAATTGATGCCTTAAAAATCAAGTTGCCTTTTCACTAAAATCAAGTCATTTATCTTTCCATAAAGCAAATATAACTAACTTCCCATAAGTAGTTATATTCACTTTATGCCTTAGCCATAAACAATTTCCTATCCAAGGACTTATACGTTTAAAGCGGAACAAGTATCACATACTTTTAAAACTCTTCAAGTCCCTTAACTTTAAAATCCACTTAAGACATCCTTACTATTTTCAAAGAAGTGAGTTAATCTCTAACCCACCGACTTGGCATTACATAAGACAAGTAAAGAATGTCATAGTCTTGACGTCTGCCGTACTACATACGTGCAACTAGTCATGCTCAAAAATAGGAAAAGTTCTACATAGAGTAGGTCACAACTACCTCTTGACTTCTAAGAGTAACAGGACATGAAAAGATACCACGGTATATTCCATACATATAATCATGCCAAAGGAAGGAAGAGGTTCACATACCTCGCGATTGTCGACAAGTAGCAAAATGCTCCAAAGTACTTCAACCTTGAGCTATTCCATTCTCCAAGTAGGATACGCCATACTTAGTACTTCAACCTATAACGGTCACAATATGTCCATTAACCTCTTACTTCATCGTAGAATATTATTCTAAGTGCTAAGTCACTAATTCTACGGAAAATCGGACAAAGACCTCCTTTGTTTCTACTAACTTTGCCACCTTTTCAAGTGAATACAATAACCAAACAGCCCCAATTGGCTCACCACAATCAATAAGGTAGTACAAAACAAATGAATAACAACTACTAGTCCAATTTTCTACCATAATGAATACAACAATACCAATTCTTATCCAATTTCCATTTCCATCCAAGTTATTAGCCTTATATGATATCAAGTCGCAAACGATTATAACTACTATAATCTTCAAGTATGTAACATGCGGCGATTCTAATAACGACTAAATCGTAATCCAACTTCACAAGGCTTACTATACATTTCGGATTTTTAAGGCTACAAGCAATCCATAATACTAATCAAACTTCAATATAACAACTTCATGCTAGCAACAATAACATTATATAATCTTGTAACACTTTAATCGACAAGATTATACCTCAATGACTCTTAATCCAACTCGATCCAAGTCGCTCTTAGAAGATTAGAACCTCTCCAAGACACTTCAATCCGCTTTGAGACCCTTAGAACAACACCAACAATCTTCCTTCAAATCTCCAAACAAAACCTAGAAAGTCCTTTAGGGTTTCGTTTTGCGACTAACAGTAAACTACCTTTTTCCAAGATTTTTCTATTGAGATAAGCTTACACTACCCTCAAGAACCTTGGTTAAAAGTGTGGGGCTTAAGAACGAGGAACTAAATTTTTTCTTTCTTTCTCCTTGTGAACCAGAGCGTACCTAAGTGTTCTTCAAATTTTTGTGAATTTGGCTAAGTGTTAGTCAAGTCTTGCACTACTAGTATTATATAGTGTATTGGAGGTCATGATACACACAAATGGGTGGTCTAGATAAGCTCCTAGCAAATATCAAGCTATTGTGGGTCCTTTGACTTGGTCAAGATTGTCAAGCTCACACTTGCAAGACTTTGTCATTTCAAGACTATGGTCAATGACCATTTTAGCCTTGACATTTCGTCAAGGCATTCACTAAGGGGTGACACGTGTCGCCTCCCATTAAATCCTGATGGTGCGTTTTCCGACAATTTCATAATTAGATAAATTTTTTACAAGTCTCAAAATCTTAACATTATGAGTTCTTACGTACTTTCTTAAAACATGTCCTGTAAATACGGGGTGTAACATTCTTCCCCCCTTAGAAACATTCGTCCTCGAATGTTCTTTCGGAGTCAAACTTAAAATCAACAACATAGTTTCCTTTCACCACCCCCGACATACCAACAATGCCACACATGGCCTTAATACCTGCACATGCGCGATCATCATCATAAGCCCAAAAGGGATTATCTTTTCATTTCCAACTCCTCCTAACATATACATAGTCTCAATATAATCTGCTCATAAAACTTAAACATACCATAACTTATCATGTAAACAAGTTTCTAAAGGCCAAAGACATACCGAAATCATATAGGCGGTTCAAGGACCGCTAAAGCTGGAACTCCACGACCTCTGCGCGGCACTGTCGGTGCATGAACATCTGCCTAGCTATTGAAGGCGAAGAACCCATGGCCTGATCCAATGGTCGTGTTGTCCCACCAGACCCTCTATAAGGACACTCTCTTAACATATGGCCTAGACGACCACAAGAAAAACAAGCACCGTCTGCGTGCGACATACCCCGTAATGTAACCTACCACACCGGGCACATTGAGGCAAAGGTGGCCTCGATCGATGGAACCCCATCTCCTCGAGACTCTGAAGCTCTAGAGACTGGACCGGCCCTGCATTCCCGGGTTGTGAAAACCCTCTGGAAAAATGTGGAGGAGCACTCGGTCTTGGGCTGATGTCGACCTAGTCTGCTGCCGAGGCCGTCCGCCTCAGCGCCCCTGAGACCACTGTTGTCTTGGCCTCTTGGGTGGCTCGAGTCAATCTGATCCTCCTCTCTCTATCCTCTATCCCTGCGCATAGGCTGCATCCTAGAAATGTCCATACCGGGTGAAGAGCCACCCCAAGCATGCGATAATCATATGACGGTCTAGCCCATCACATAACGATGAACTCTATCCGCCATGCTAGCTATGGTGTGCGCATGCACAGCCAGAGTCAAACTCGTGCTATACTCCCGATAGTCCTACCATTACGTCTCAAGGTCAAAAATCTATCTCTGGGCCCTCTCATCTCAGAGGCAAAAGTGATCCATAAAGGCCTCTGTGAACTCCTCCCAAACACCGGAAGAAGCATCATCCCTCGCCGGCACCCATGACTCAAACCAGTTCAACGCAATATCGCGTAACGGTAAGAGGCTAGTATAATGAACTCTGTCTCAAGCCTTAAGAACTGCATAGTCCGTAGCTGCCGAACGAACTCCTGCGGATCTTCGCCGGACCTCGAACCATAAAACTCGGGCGGATGACAACCCGTAAAATCCGGATCCGCAAACCGGCTCACAGGGTTAGCTACTGCTCGCATCGTGCCGCCTACCACTATGTCGGTCAATAGTCGATCTGTTCTCCATAATCCTATACTCGCCTGGTGAGGCTGGAGGCAGATGCAGGAACCTCTGGCGCTTCTTGCCTCTCGGCTCTAATCTGTCCGGCGTGGTGAACTCATTGCCCGCCTACTACCCGTGCATAATCGTGTCCGAGTCACGGTAACCCTCTGCGTACCTCTAGCGCCTCCTGCTGCTTTGCCTTGCCACTCGGGCCAGTCGCCAGGAGGCATAAGCTGTTTCATAAGAATAGGTCGGAGAGGATTCAACCTAATAAGACGGCTCTCATTGCGATCTTAGAGAGGGAAGAATGGAAACTAATCCTAAAATGTCCTGCGACCTCACGATTATAGATGTGGTGCACAACACACCGATAATCAAGACTACTAGACACGGTGCAGACACTTTCCGAGGACTAATCGCTCGATACCACTTTTGTCACGACCCGACCGGGCGCGATCGGTGCCCTACACAGGCACCTTACAGTATACATCGAGATAATCAGCGAACATACATGAAACTTATAAAATAAAACAACAGTAAAACAACGAGTTAGCCGATAGGCCACCTTCCCGACATACATATATACAACCAAGCGATTTGCCTCCTTTTCTTTACAAATTGACCCACAATGTGTGACTACAGACCTCTAAGAGTTTTAACATAACATCCATGGCGGGGCCAGGGCCCGTACTCCTGAATATACATGAATCTACTACTTGGGAAAACTGTACAAGAGATAAAGCCTCCGAGCAAATGGAGCTTTTTCCCAAAATCAACCGAGATCCTAAGCAAGGATCACCAACTGGTACCTAAAACTGCGGGCATGAACGCAGCCCGAAGAAGTCGATAACAGTGCAGAATATGGAGCAAATAACGTCTGATGAAATGATCATAACCGCATAAAAGAATGACAAAGACAAGTATAAAACAATACATACGGATCTGCGTGTCATTACCACTTATGAACTTAATCGCACCTTATTATCTTTTCCATTCTTAATAAAAGTTACGACCATTCTTACGTGCATTATTAGAAAAGAATCATTAAGTTCATTACTATATAACTCACTTATCTTTCATAAGTATAATCCGACCCTTTAAGGAGGGGCAGCTATACTACCCGGCCCAATTTAGGACGCGATCAAGGTCACATAGTCTGCCCGTAAAGGTATACTACCCGATCACGGTCGATAATGTCATCTAGTGCGCGTGTAAAGGTATACCGCCGGCCCATTCTGGTCGATAATGTCATATAGTCCGCGTAAAGGTATCGCCGGCCCATTCCTGGGTCGATAATGTCATATAGTATGCGTAAAGGTATCTTGCCGCCCATTCTCGGTCGATAATGTCATATAGTGCGCGTAAGGTATCGCCCGACCCATTCTGGGTCGATAATGTCATATAGTCGCGTAAAGGTATCTTGCGGCCCATTCCTGGGTCGATAATGTCATATAGTCTGCCCGTAAAGGTATACTGCCCGGCCCATTCCTGGGTCGATAATGTCATCTAAAATCCGGGAATTTAACCCAACGTACTACGCGCCTCTACTCCTTTAGAAAGACTCTTTTTCAATTACAACTTCCCAGATACTAACAACTATAGTATCAAGTCCTATCCGTCTTTCAAGACAAGTCACAATACATTTTTAGAAATACAATTACCGACTTCTAAAATAAGTGACTCCTTTCTTAAAAACCCTAAGCAACTGGTACCTCAAAAACAGTTTGCCCTTCCTTATTTCAAATCATTTCTTTGCTTACATTACTGAAGAAAACCATTCTTTTAACCTTCCATAAAGCCGTTATAACCAACTTCCCATAAAGCCGTTATAACCCTTTATGGTTTTAGACCAACTCATTCCTTTTATAACCAAGAGACTTCTACTTTTTGAAACCAAGTATTAAATACTTTCAAATCAATTCTCTTAACTTTCAAAAATACAATTAGTCTCTTAACCTTTAGAACTCAAGTGACTCCTTTTATTATAAAACCTTAGGCAATTGATGCCTTAAAAAAATCAAGTTGCCTTTTCACTAAAATCAAGTCATTTATCTTTCCATAAAGCAAATATAACTAACTTCCCATAAGTAGTTATATTCACTTTATGCCTTAGCCATAAACAATTTCCTATCGAGGACTTATACGTTTAAAACGGAACAAGTATCACATACTTTTAAAACTCTTCAAGTCCCTTAACTTTAAAATCCACTTAAGACATCCTTACTATTTTCAAAGAAGCGAGTTAATCTCCTAACCCACCTGACTTGGCATTACATAAGACAAGTAAAGAATGTCATAGTCTTCAGACGTCTCTGGTACTACATACGTGCAACTAGTCATGCTCAAAAATAGGAAAAGTTCTACATAGAGTAGGTCACACAACTACCTCTTGACTTCTAAGAGTAACAGGACATGAATGATACCACAGGTATATTCCATACATATAATCATGCCAAAGGAAGGAAGAGGTTCACATACCTCGCGACGATTGTCGACAAGTAGCAAAATGCTCCAAAGTACTTCAACCTTGAGCTATTCCATTCTCCAAGTAGGATACGCCATACTTAGTACTTCAACCTATAACGGTCACAATATGTCCATTAACCTCTTACTTCATACGTAGAATATTATTCTAAGTGCTAAGTCACTAATTCTACGGAAAATCGGACAGCACCTCCTTTGTTTCTACTAACTTTGCCACCTTTTTCAAGGCCGAATACAATAACCAAACAGCCCCAATTGGCTCACCACAATCAATAAGGTAGTACAAAACAAATGAATAACAACTACTAGTCCAATTTTCGGCCATAATGAATACAACAATACCAATTCTTACCCAATTTCCATTTCCATCCAAGTTATTAGCCTTATATGATATCAAGTCGTAAACGATTATAACTACTATAATCTTCAAGTATGTAACATGCTACGATTCTAATAAACGACTAAATCGTAATCCAACTTCACAAGGCTTACTATACATTTCGGATTTTTAAGGCTACAAGCAATCTATAATACTAATCAAACTTCAATATAACAACTTCATGCTAGCAACAACAATAACATTATATAATCTTGTAACACTTTAATCGACAAGATTATACCTCAATGACTCTTAATCCAACTCCAATCCGAAGTCGCTCCTTAGAAGATTAGAACCTCTCCAAGACACTTCAATCCGCTTGTTGAGACCCTTAGAACAACACCAACAATCTTCCTTCAAATCTCCAAACAAAACCTAGAAAGTCCTTTAGGGTTTCGTTTTGCGACTAACCCGTAAACTACCTTTTTCCAAGATTTTTCTATTGAGATAAGCTTACACTACCCTCAAGAACCTTGGTTAAAAGTGTGGGGCTTAAGAAACGAGGAACGAAATTTTTTCTTTCTTTCTCCTTGTGAACCAGAGCGTACCCTAAGTGTTCTTCAAATTTTTGTGAATTTGGCTAAGTGTTAGTCAAGTCTTGCACTACTAGTATTATATAGTGTATTGGAGGGTCATGATACACACAAATGGGTGGTCTAGATAAGCTCCTAGCAAATATCAAGCTATTGTGGGTCCTTTGACTTGGTCAAGATTGTCAAGCTCACACTTGCAAGACTTTGTCATTTCAAGACTATGGTCAATGACCATTTTAGCCTTGACATTTCGTCCAAGGCATTCACTAAGGGGGGTGACACGTGTCGCCCTCCCATTAAATCCTGATAGTGCGTTTTCCGACAATTTCATAATTCCGATAAATTTTTTTACAAGTCTCAAAATCTTAACATTATGAGTTCTTACGTACTTTCTTAAAACATGTCCTGTAAATACGGGGTGTAACAATTGTGCTGGTGCATAGTATAAATGTGACTACACATGCCTAACTTTAGCTTAAATGGTCATGCATATATACAACTATTATTGGTGCATGTTCAGTTATGCCAACTATTTGTTTGCCTGTGTGTAAAATGCTTCCTTGATAATATGTAACTCCCTCTTCTTGAGCTATTATGTATGTTTGTTATTTGCCCAGACAGGGTCTGAACTCATATGAGTCATTCATTTGAATTGTCTTGTGCTCTCAGTTAAATCACTCATTTTATGTTAATTTTGACGTATGTTAACATATACTCCCTTTTCTCCTAAAATAACTGAGTATGTAAAATGCTAGTATCCAGTCTTCTTTGTTACACCCCGTAATTCCAGGATATGTATAGGAGAATAGACTGGAGAACACAAGACTTAAAAATTTGAACGAAAGAAAGAATTGTTTTTCGAAGGAAAAATCTTCCAAACCTCGGGAAGGAAAAATTGTTCGTTAATGAGAATTGGGTTCTCAAATTGGTTATTTAAGACTTTTAAGAGTTTATCGGAATTATGGAATTTTATTTTCAGAGTTGGATACGTGGGGCCCACCCGAGAAATTCTACGTTTTTGTGGGGCCTACGAGGTTTCCGGTATTTTGACCAATTATAGAAATTTCGGGAACCGGAATATTTTAGACCAATGGGAGGGTAACACGTGTCACCCTCCACATGGGCTTGTTGGATGAAGAATAAAATTGACTAAGTCTTGTAGTCAACATAGCTTGAGATAATTGACCACATCCTAGCCTTCCATTTGGATTAATCCTAGCTCTTGGTCTCATTATATATTACTACTACTAGTGCAAGAATAGATCATTTTCAACACTTAGAGAAAAAATTGGAAAGACTTGAGTTGCTCTTAGAGAGCTCTCGGCCAAGAAGAAAAAGGGGAGAGAAAATTTTTGCAATCTTGCTTCATAAATCCCAATATTCAAACCTAAGATCCCTAGAGGTATTCTAAGGATATCTCAATACAAAAATCCCGGAAAAACTACGTTTTTACGTTAGTCGCAACATGAAAACCTAAGAGGTTTTTCATAGATTGAGTTAGAACTTGAACAAGTGTTATTCATAAGCTTACAATGGTTGCTTGGAGTAGATTGGAACGTCAATAAGAGGAGCTAAAGTTGATAAGGATCGACTTTGAATCTTGGATTAGATTTGGGCTTATTGAGGTAATAATCTTCGTCTTACTCTTGTAATTGAAGATTCCATGTTATGAAAGTGATAGATGATCATGAGATATATATTATGAAGATTGATAAGTGGTATGGAATATTGGAAGCCTAAAATCCAAAAAAGTTCATATTAGCCATTAAGATTGTAATTCAATTTAATTGTTACTTACGATCGTCACATGTTATTGAAAGAAGGGATTATAGTTGTTATAATCGATTGCGGCTATATAACATGTTAGAATAACAATTTGGATTGAAAAGGAATTGGAATGAACTTTATGTTGTTACACATTTGAGCCGAGAATTGCCTTAAGAAATGGGCGCTTTTATATTAATTGTGGGGCAGAATTTTACACGTCCTGTTAGGCGTGTAATCCCCTTTGGTTAGCTGAATTGTTGAGCCTTGAATGTGGCATGTTGGTTATTGATTTCGGGCCTTGAAAAAGGTGGAAAAGTACGTGAAAACAAAGGAAGTGTTACCCAATATTTCGTAGAATAGGAAGCTATACACTTAGAATATTCTACGTTGGAAAGCTAGAAGTTGATAGACGTATTATGGTCATTTTAGGTTGACATTCTACGTGCGGCATATTCAACTTGGCAAGTGGATTAAGTCTGAGAGGTATGTGAACTCTTCCTATCCTCTTGAGCATGAATCTTATGAAATGTATAGTACGGTAGACGGACATTTTTAAAATGAACTCGGTTTCATTTTGGTATCCTTGTTTGATTTTCGAAAGTGTGGTAACTTGTTTTCAAAGAAGTATATGTTACTTGACTTGAAAAGTATAAAATACTTGATTTGGAAAAGTATTGATGACTTGATTTCTAAAGTTAAGAGACTTGACTTTTAAAGTTAAGAGACTTGAAGTATTCTGAAAGTTGTGAAACTTTATTTAAATGTATATGATACTTGGTTTAAAAGTGTAAGTCTCTTGGTTTAAAAAAAGAATGTAATTGTCTTGGTTTTGCTTAAAAACATAAAGTGTTGTAATGGCTTTATGGGAAGTTAGTTACAACGGCTTTATGAAGTTTAAAAGAATGGTTTACTTGATTAATTTAAAGGAGGATAAATGACTTGATTTAAAGAATGATAACTTGATTTAGAGATACAAGTTATTTGGATTTTGAGAATGAAGTTACTTGATTTTAAGGTTTTGAAATGAGTTTCTAAAGATGTAGTAACTTGATTTGAAAATTAGACATGCCTTGATACTACGGGTGTTAGTATCTTGTGATTTTTATGTAAAAGGGGTTCTTTTAAAAGAGTTGAAGTACGTAGTGCTTTGGGGTAAATTCCCGGATTTGACTTGACATGTGTTACACCCCATATTTCCAAGGCAATGAGATGAGAACGTACGAAGGAAATTGAGATTTGAATTTCGGAAGGAAAGAAGGATTACTTTTCTTAAGGAAAAATCTCGGGAATTTGTAAAGGAAAAGGTTTATTAATTGGAATTCGATTCTCAAATTTGGTATTTGAGACTTTTGGAATATATTGGAATTGTGGATTTTTATTTTCGGATTTTGGTTATGTGGGGCCCACCCGGGAAATTTTACGGTTTTGTGGGGCCCACAATATTTTGAGATATTTTGGCCAATTATGGATTTTTGGGAGATGAAATATTTTTTTGACCAATGAGAGAGTGACATGTGGCACCCCCTTTGATTATTTGACTTGATCTTGGAAGATATTTTTGGAGACAAGTGGAGGTGGGTCCCACTCCACTTGTCTTGCTACACTTAGGCCCTCCATTTGTCAAGCATCCAACCCTTGAGATACATTATATACACATAGAGGCTTGCAAGACTTAGCCTTATACATTTTCATCCAAGAAAGCTCTCATCTCTCTCCCTTAGCTCCATAAAAATCGAGAGCTTCATTAGCCAAGAACAAAGTGTTGATTTAGTTTCTTACTCCTAGATTAAGGTCCCTAACCAAGTGTTAAACCAAGATATTATTCCAAGAACACAAAACATGTTGTTGGTCGAGAATAGAGGGTGAAACCCTAGGGGTTCCGTCAACTTTTTGGTGATGGAATGTGAAGGGAAGTTGCTCCTAAGGTTGTAGGGGATACATATATGTGATTGGATCTTGAAGAAGTGGAGCGAAACGAAAACTACGGGCCATTGTTGAGCATTCTGCCCGGGACGTTTTTGGGCACAAAAATGAGGTAATAGTTCTTCAAACATTAAAGTAATTGGATATTACTTATTGTTATAATGTATAGTTGAATTCATGTTAAGGAGGAAATTGAAAATAAGATGTGTATGAGGTAGATGTGTTGTTGGCCGATTTGAGACAATTTTGTGCCTTTGGTTTCGTTTGTTATATGGTTGTTGTTATCCACTCTTGTCGCATGTTAAAATAAGATAATATGGTTGTTGATAAGTTGGTATGTCATATATGGAAGTGTTGGAACTCGAATTGGAATAAAATGGATTAAAGAAAGAGTTATCGGATTGTAGTTGTTTTAGCCGAAAAACTGTCCAAAACTGTTAGACGTTGTCGTATCATTATATGGACTGTTTTGGGGGTGTGGTTATGCTGGAAAAATCAGCCATAATATGCATGTTTAAGTGTAGTAGTTGATAATGAAAGTCCTAAGGAAATAGGGGTGTGGAAAGGTGTTGAAACGTCTCACATTTTACCCTCGTTATTGTTGGATTACGGACTGTTTTTATGGGCTGATTTGTGGACTGTTTTGTATAACTGTGGGGAAGAATTTTACACGTCCAGTTAGGCGTGTAATCCCCTTTGGATAACTGTTGGTTGCGCCTTAAATGTGGCTTGTTGGTTAATGAATACGAGCCTTAGAAAAGGTGAAAAAGTACGTAGAAACAAAGGAAGTGCTGCCCGATTTTCGGTAGAATTAGAGGTCAATTATTTGGTATAAGTCTTACAATAGTAAGTATGATATTGATAGAAGTACTATGGTCATTTTAGGTTGAAGTACTACGTGTAGCAGAGTCTACTTGGCTTAAGGAATAGCCGATGAGGTTGAAGTACTTCGGATCATTTTGCTACTTGTCGTATGGGTTAGTCGTCACGAGGTATGTGAACTTCTTCTTTCTATAGATATGAGTATTTTTATGGTATACTTTCCTTGTTGTTAGGAGTATACATGACTTGTTGTTTGAAATATACTTGTCTTGTTGTTAGGAGTATACATGACTGGATATTTGAGGTATACTTGCCTTGTTGTTAGGAGTATACATGATTTGTTCTTGAGTATACTTTCCTTGTCATAGGAAGTATTTATGTTACTTGATTTAAAGAGAGTAAGTGACTTTATTTGAAGGCATAAGTTACTTGGTCTTAAAAGTATAAGTTACTTGAGTTTAAAAAAGTAAGTAACTTGGTTTTAATGGTGAAAGTAATTTTGGGTCCAACGCCCTAATATTTCATGAAACGATTCTTTTATAAAGAATAGATGTACAAAGTATTTTGGGTTTAATTCCCTTACGTGGCATGATAATGCCTTGGTTTTTATAAAAAGGAAAGAGGTAATGGTGCGTTAGTTGTCTAAAAATGAAGTGGTTATAACGGCTTTATGGGAAGTTTGTTATAACAAGTTTTAGTGGAAAGTCAAGGGATGGTTTAAATTGTTTTAAGGAAATCGTGCGAGAATGTCCATGATTAAGACCTTAATATAATATATGATATGTGGCCCTTTGATATTCAAGATGTTTTAAAGTAACACGTGAGGTCTAGTGCCTTGATTTGCCAAAACCATGTCTTAGAAGGATACTTGGTACGATAAGTGTCTCGATTTTCTAAATGATGGTTCCAAAATGATACATGTATTGAATCCTACTTCCTAGCGATACATGTAGTACTTGGGCTTTCCTAAAATCGAAATTTAGTTCATAAAGTGAATGTACGGCTCACGTACATTGTCGTAATGGACTTTAATCCTTAGTAAAGCAAAGTGTGTTAGTGCCTTGATAGTACTTTGGCTAGCTTAAATGATAGTTATTCTATTTTGTGCCTTGATAGTACTTCGGCTTGCCTAAATGGTATTGTCTTGATTTGTTAAAAAGGAAAGACATGATATTGTCTTGATTTGTTGAAAAAGAAGGCATGGAAATTGTCTTGGTTTGTTAAAATGATGGTTTATTCATTTTATGATGTTGAGAGTCAAAGATTATCTTAACTTGCATATGTTGTTCATGATAGCCATTGGTGCTAGTGTTATGAGTATAAATGCGGGGTAAACCCCCAAGACGTTATACATCTCCTGAGTATAAATGCGGGGTAAACCCCAAGACGTTATACACCTCATGAGTATAAATGCGGGGTAAACCCCCAAGACGTTATACACCTCCTGAGTATAAATGCGGGGTAAACCTCCAAGACGTTATGCACCTTCTGAGTATAATTTCGGGGTAAACCCCCAAGACATTATACATCTCCATGAATTTGCTACCCATGATGCGAGCATGGCGTATATGCTCATTCACGACTGAGGCCTAAGCGGGTGAAATAGTCCTGTGCGGGTGAAATAGTCCTATGCGGGGCAAATTGTCCTGTGCGGGTCCACAAGACCCTTGCGGGTGAAACAGTCTCAGGAGTAGGTTTGCATAATGATACTACGGGCAGGTGGCCCTAGATTGATCATAAGCTTTCTATTTTAAAGCATGTAAAGTTTACTCTCATTGTTAAAAAGGCACAATGTGCGAGTAGTTGTATATTATACTTGTAACATGCTGATAGTGATGTTGTATTCCACGAGCATGCTTCTGTGATATTATATTCTGAGGGCATGTGTGCCGGATTTGGACATGGCTTTCATATTTGAAAGTGGTGCGCTGTTACAGTAGTATAGTGATACAAGGTACAGTTGGCTCTGATTTTTTATATGACACGATAGGATCTGGTATTTGATTTTAATACTTGCCCCAGTCATTCCTTGTATAGTTATGGACTTAATTGCTGTACTTTATTTTCGTTCCATACTTAGTACTTGTTGCATCGACTTCAGTGGCTGCGTTTATGTCCGCAGGTTTAGGTACACAGTTGTGGATCCGCGAGCTTAGGATCCTGGTTCAGAATTTTGAGATGGCTCCAATATTCCGGAGCTTGTCATTATGGCTAGGTATATTCAGGGGTACGACGGGGCCTTTTCCCGTCATAGTATTTGTCCAAATCTTAGAGGTCTGTATTCATATGTGGGCTGGACTGGCTAGAGTTGTATTTACATTATTGAATAGTGTAGACCCTTTTGGGTGATTTACATTATGGCAGCCTTATCGGCTTTGCCTTTGTTTTAAGAAAAAAATGAGTGTTATTTATCTTCCGCGGTTTATTGTGTTGTATGAATAGAAGGGTGCCCAGGTAGGGCACCAGTCGCGGGCTCGGGATTCGAGGCGTGACAGAGTGGTATCAGAGCAGTTATTCCTTGGAATGTCTACAGACCGTGTAGAGTAGAGTCTTGTTTATCGGTGTGTTGTGCACCACATCTATAAACAGGAGGCTATAGTACATTTAGGATTGGTTTCCCTTCTTCTCACTCTGAGATCGTGCGATAGAGCTGTGTTGTTAGGGTCGTCTCTTCCTAACGTATTATTGTGATTGCAGCTATGAGAAAGGCAACAGTGGCCCAATAAGGATTATATGGATTGCGTATCCAGGTTGGTAAAATTATCGTATAGATGGTATTATGATGATGTATATCTGTATGAGCGTATTTATTTGGGGCTATGTGTGTTGCCTAGAATGGTTATGAATTACCATGAGTTGGTTAAACCTTAGTAAATTCTTGGAAGGTGTGAAACAGTTGATTGAATCCACACCTAGGCTTTATGTATGTACTGATTTGAAATAGTCAGGAAGTAATGAACTGTCTAGGATGGTGATAGACTATTAGGAGATCATGTTTAATTGAGTTGATATCATACCATGTTGTTAGATTAAGCGGTGTGGTACGCTTAAGTGATTGTGTGAATAATAATGGTATGGAGTAATTAGAGTTGTTGTGAGTAAGACAACATGTTTGTGAGAGATTGAGAAGCTACATTTTCCGTATGTGGGGATTGATAATGTAAGCTTGGAACATGGAATAATTGTGAACCTTGGAACATTGATGAACGCAGAGACCTTAGATGTACAAGGCCTTCTCGGGTAGAAAGATTTATTTCAGACCAAGAATGAGAATTAAGTGCGACCATGGGGGGGATTGAGGACCAATTACGGGATAACTCGTGGCATTAAATTGAGTGGGGTCAGTTTGAGGTGGTCCCTCTATGTGATAGGGTCATGAGGGTGCAAGGCACAAGTCTAGTTAATCGTTGTGCGAGTCCTGGACGCGTTCCACGAACCGCCAGGGCTTGGTAAGGGCCTTAACGGAAATTGAATCTAAGTATAATGACCAAGTTTGGATATAGTAACTCCAAGGATTTGAAAACAGAAGCAATATGTGAGATTATGTACGTATACTAGAATAAGTTTGGAAGTACGAGAAGAGTACGACAAGTAAGAAAAGGAGCGAACAAGTGTTAAAAGAATTGAAGTGTTTATAATTATGACTAATGAAAGTACGAAAGGAAAATATTTTTAGGCCATGAATGGGAGTTAATAGTGGTAATGTACACTCTAGATTTGAGATGTATATGTATGTGTGATATATTGTGGTCATATGTGGCATAATTGATTTCGTTGAAGTGTAGTTTAAGGAGATTATACCAAGATTTGTTTAGCATGGACCTAGTATGAACATTCGGGATGAATGTTTCTAAGGGGGGGAGGATGTTACACCCCGTATTTCCAAGGCAATGAGATGAGAACGTACGAAGGAAATTGAGATTTGAATTTCGGAAGGAAAGAAGGATTATTTTTCTTTAGGAAAAATCTCGGGAATTTGTAAAGGAAAAGGTTTATTAATTGGAATTCGGTTCTCAAATTTGGTATTTGAGACTTTTGGAATATATTGGAATTATGGATTTTTATTTTCGGATTTTGGTCATGTGGGGCCCACCCTGGAAATTTTACGATTTTGTGGGGCCCACATTATTTTGAGATATTTTGGCCAATTATGGATTTTTGGGGAGTTGAAATATTTTTTTGACCAATGAGAGAGTGACACGTGGCACCCCCCTTTGACTATTTGACTTGGTCTTGGAAGATATTTTGGAGACAAGTGGAGGTGGGTCCCACTCCACTTGTCTTGCTACACTTAGGCCCTCCACTTGTCAAGCATCCAACCCTTGAGATACATTATATACACATAGAGGCTTGCAAGACTTAGCCTTATACATTTTCATCCAAGAAAGCTCTCATTTCTCTTCCTTAGCTCCATAAAAATCGAGAGCTTCATTAGACAAGAACAAAGTGTTGATTAAGTTTCTTACTCCTAGATTAAGGTCCCTAACCAAGTGTTAAACCAAGATATTATTCCAAGAACACAAAACATGTTATTGGCCGAGAATAGAGGGTGAAACCCTAGGGGTTCCGTCGACTTTTTGTTGATGGAATGTGAAGGGAAGTTGCTCCTAAGGTTGTAGGGGATACATATATGTGGTTGGATCTTGAAGAAGTGGAGCGAAACAAAAACTACGGGCCATTGTTGAGCATTCTTCCCGGGACGTTTTTGGGCACAAAAATGAGGTAATAGTTCTTCAAAAATTAAAGTAATTGGATATTACGTATTTTTATAATGTATAGATGAATTCATGTTAAGGAAGAAATTGAAAATAAGCTGTGTATGAGGTAGATATATTGTTGGACGATTTGAGACAATTTTGTGCCCTTGGTTTCGTTTGTTATATGGTTGTTGTTATCCACACTTGTCGCATGTTAAAATAAGATAATATGGTTGTTGATAAGTTGGTATGTCATATATGGAAGTGTTGGAACTCGAATTGGAATAAAATGGATTAAGGAAAGAGTTATCGGATTGTAGTTGTTTTAGCCGAAAACTGCCCAAAACTGTTAGACGTTGTCGTATTATTTTATGGACTGTTTTGGGGGTGTGCCTAATATTCATGTTTAAGTTTAGTAGTTGCTAATGAAAGTCCTAAGAAAATAGGGGTGTGGAAAGGTGTTGAAACGCCTCACATTTTACCCTCGTTATTGTTGGATTACGGACTGTTTTTATGGGTTGATTTGTGGACTATTTTGTATAACTGTGGGGCAGAATTTTACACGTCCAGTTAGGCGTGTAATCCCCTTTGGATATCTGTTGGTTTTTCCTTAAATGTGGCTTGTTGGTTGATGAATACGGGCCTTAGAAAAGGTGGAAAAGTACGTAGAAACAAAGGAAGTGCTGCCCGATTTTACGTAGAATTAGAGGGCAATTATTTGGTATAAGTCTTACAATAGTAAGTATGATATTGATAGAAGTACTATTTCCATTTTAGGTTGAAGTACTACGTGTAGCAGAGTCTACTTGGCTTAAGGAATAGCCGATGAGGTTGAAGTACTTCGGATCATTTTGCTACTTGTCGTATGGGTTAGTCATCACGAGGTATGTAAACTTCTTCTTTCTATAGACATGAGTATTTTTATGGTATACTTTCCTTGTTGTTAGGAGTATACATGACTTGTTGTTTGAAGTATACTTGTCTTGTTGTTAGGAGTATACATG
This sequence comes from Przewalskia tangutica, assembly GCA_029844215.1. Classification (NCBI taxonomy): domain Eukaryota; kingdom Viridiplantae; phylum Streptophyta; class Magnoliopsida; order Solanales; family Solanaceae; genus Przewalskia; species Przewalskia tangutica. Next base: position 103,390,047 of record CM056726.1, read on the forward strand.
ACTGGATATTTGAGGTATACTTGCCTTGTTGTTAGGAGTATACATGATTTGTTCTTGAGTATACTTTCCTTGTCATAGGAAGTATTTATGTTACTTGATTTAAAGAGAGTAAGTGACTTGATTTGAAGGCATAAGTTACTTGGTCTTAAAAGTATAAGTTACTTGACTTTACAAAAGTAAGTAACTTGGTTTTAATGGTGAAAGTACTTTTGGGTCCAACGCCCTAATATTTCATGAAACGATTCTTTTATAAAGAATAGATGTACAAAGTACTTTTGGTTCAATTCCCTTACGTGGCATGATAATGCCTTGGTTTTTATAAAAAGGAAAGAGGTAATGGTGCGTTAGTTGTCTAAAAATGAAGTGGTTATAACGGCTTTATGGGAAGTTTGTTATAACATGTTTTCGTGGAAAGTCAAGGGATGGTTTAAATTGTTTTAAGGAAATCGTGCGAGAATGTTCATGATTAAGTCCTTAATATAATACATTATATGTGGCACTTTGATGTTCAAGATGTTTTAAAGTAACACGTGAGGTCTACTGCCTTGATTTGACCAAACCATGTCTTAGAAAGATACTTGGTACGATAAGTGTCTCGATTTTCTAAATGATGGTTCCAAAATGATACATGTATTGGATCCTACTTCCTAGCGATACATGTAGTACTTGGGCTTTCCTAAAATGGAAATTTAGTTCATAAAGTGAATGTACGGCTCACGTACATTGTCGTAATGGACTTTAATCCTTAGTAAAGCGAGGTGTGTTAGTGGCTTGATAGTACTTTGGCTTGCTTAAATGATAGTTATTCTATTTTGTGCCTTGATAGTACTTCGACTTGCCTAAATGGTATTGTCTTGATTTGTTAAAAAGGAAAGGCATGGTATTATCTTGATTTGTTGAAAAAGAAGGCATGGAAATTGTCTTCTTTTTTTTTCCGGGTGAATGGTAATATTTATTACTAAGAAAGAAACTGGAAACTTACAATCAATCATTGAGGGTTCTCAATCCTCAACGTAACAAAAAGCAAGAAATGGCGAGGAAGGCGTTTCACTCAGAGGTGACGTTACAAGAGGGGAGTAAATCATAAAGAACTCTATATGTTGTTGTTTTAACTTTTGCCACAACCTCATCCGATGTTGAGCTAGTGGCCCGCAAATATCAATTCATTCCTTGTTCTCCAAATCTCATATACCACTATGCAAAAGGCAAGTAGGATGGCTTTGGATCGAATGCTAGTCCCGCGGTGTTCTTTCTTGATCCACTTGAGTGCACTTTCAATTGTTGTCATTTCTCTTCTAAATCCCAACCATTCTTTTGTGTGCTTCCAAATCTTGTGAGTGAAGGTGCAAGAAAAGAAGAGATGAGCCATTGTCTCATTGGCACGCTTGCAGAATCCGCAAGTCTTGTCTTTTAAGTTTAGGAAGGAGAGAGTATCTTTAGTAGCAAGACGCTTCATACAAGTGAGCCAAACCGTGAAAGAGAATTTAGGAGGAATGTAACCTTTCCAAATTTGAGACATCCAAAGCTTATGTTCTCTCGGGGTACGCAAGACGTCGTACACAAGGCCCGAATCAACTCTCCCATTGATGCAACACTTCTCCAAGCCGGCAATAGTGTTTCCTTGATTCCCAAAGATGCTTATGAAAGTGTCACGGATGCAACAAAGCTTCTTGAATAAAGGGGAATCCCTAGTGCATACCTCATAATCCCAAATGGATTGATTCCTCAAGTAGTAGCTATTAATCCATTGAACCCATAATGTATCCGCCTTAGTGTGAGCTTGCCAGATGGTCCGAGAGAGTAAGACTTGATTCCATACTTTGATGTCCATGAGGCCTAAGCCTCCCTCAGATTGAGGCACACAAATTTCATCCCAAGCGACTCTTGGTGGCTTGCCACCCCATAAGAACTGGATGCAAGCAGAGCGAACCTTGTTGAGCACTGAAGAGCTAATGGGTAGAGCTCGAAACCAAAAGGTCTCGACCCCCTGAACCACCGATCTGATAAGTTCCAATTTACCCACATATGAGAGTGAGTGATGTCCCCATTTCTGAATGTAACCCGAGATTGCACTAGTGAAAGAGGAAAACTGATCCACAGAGACAGAGATTGGAGACAACTGGACCCCTAAGTACCGCACGGGAAAGACTCCTAAAGGGCAGCCAACTCTTGCCAAGATCAAGTCGCGGATAGAATCTTGCACTCCCGCAATGTAGATGGAAGATTTTGAAGGGTTAAGTGTGAGGCCAGAAGCCGCCTACAATTCCTCAAGACAATCCATAAGGACACCAACCGAAGATAAATCCCCTTTGGCAAAAAGCATGAGATCATCCGCAAAGGCAAGGTGAGAGATGCCTAGTCTTTTGCACTTTGGATGAAAAGAAAAAGTTCTATCCGAAGTTTTAAGCTTGAGCAATCTGGAAAGGTATTCAATGCATAGGATAAAGAGCATAGGAGACATAGGATCACCTTGCCTCAAGCCGCGTTTACCCGTAAAGTAGCCATGCAACTCTCCATTGATTGAAAGCGAGAAAGAAGTTGAGCTTACACATTCCATAATCCATCTTACAAATCTGTCCGGGAACTTGAGACCTTTTAGTACCGATTCGAGGAAATTCCAGGAGACTGTGTCAAAAGCTTTCCGAAGATCCACCATGAGCATACACCTTGGCGATACTCTAGTTCTATTATAGCCTCTCACGAGTTCTTGAGCAATGAAGACATTTTCAACCATGTTTCTTTCTTTCACAAAAGCACCTTGGCATTTATCAACTAATGTAGGAAGAAACCTTGCCATCCGGTTAGCTAGGATCTTAGTAATGATCTTGTATACCAAATTTGTCAATCCAATAGGTCTAAAGTCACTCACCTTGGGGTCCCGATCTGTTTTGGGTAGAAGGGTGAGTATTGTATGGTTCACTTGCTTCAAGAGCACACCGGAAGAGAAGAATTCTTGTATACTCCTTACTACATCATGTCCCACATCCTTCCATCTTTTCTTGAAGAAGGCGGCTGAAAACCCATCCGGGCCAGGTGCTTTGTCATTGCCAATATCGGATAGAGCATCCCAAACCTCCTTTGGGGAGACATGATGTAAAAGGAATGAGCCATCCTCCTCCCCTAGCTTCGGACCACAATCAAGTACCACAAGGTCGATGTTTGTTACGGGTCGAGAGGAGCCAAGAAGACATTTATAGAACTCAACCAGCATGTTTATTACTTCACCGGGAGATGTTGTGGTATTGCCGTTGTCTTTTACAAGATAAGTAATCGAGTTCTTAACATTGCTTCTCTTGATCAAACTATGGAAGTATTTGGAGCACCTATCACTTCCAATCAAATGTTTTTGCCTCGCCTTTTGTCTTAAGAAGTGTCTCTCGGATTCAAGGAGGTGATTGGCTTTAGCTCTTAAGGACTTGACCTTGGCTTTTAAGTCTTCATCAAAGGGATTCTCCATATGCTCATTTATAGCCTCCTTAAATTCCATGTTAGCCGCATTTTCTCTTTGTTCAATACTCCCGAATTCACTAGAGTTTAAATCCCGCAATGACTTCTTTAACGACTTTAATTTTGTGACCAATGTGAATTGGGCAGTTCCAAAGACACGATGTCTCCAGCATGAAGTTAGGATGTTCTCAAAGGCGGGGTGTGAGAGCCACATGTTCATAAACTTGAAAGGTCGTTTGCCAATACCACAAGATGCGATTACCGAAGCAATCACGGGGCAATGGTCCGAGACTGGTTCCATAGGCAAAAGTCACGAGCATTCTAGGTTCAAGTCACTCCAATGCTGATTCATTAACACTCTATCTAGCTTGGACCAAATTGAGCCATTCGTCCAAGTGTAGAAGGACCCCTTAGAAGGAGTGTCATCAAGTCCGTGAGCAATTCTGAATTCCCCGAGGTCCCTAAGTGCATAAGGCGTGAGTGGAGGATCACCGGCCTTGTATTGAGGGTAGCAATAAGTATTAAAGTCTCCAATGATCATCCAAGGCATGACAATACCCGTGCCCAAGTGGGTGAGATGATGCCAAAGTTTCCTTCGTTCCGGAATGCTATAGACCGGATACACAAACGTAGCAAGAAAGGACACTTGAGAAATGTTACAACGTGCTTGGACATGGATATGTTGAGAGTCCATACCAAGCACATCACAACTAACTCTGGAGGGGTCCCATAGTACTAGCATTCTTCCGCCATCAATGAAATCTATGTTGGAGCAAAATTTCCAAGCAAGGAATTTTTGAGAAGTAAAGGAGTCCATCCGCATTCGGTTGAATTTAGTTTCTATTAGGCAGACCAATGCCACATCATGCTGTTTTGCAAGCCTACACACAAGAGTTTGTGTGGCTGCCCTATCCCTCTGTCCGCAAAGACCTCGGACATTCCAACAAAGAATTTTCATTAGGAAACAATGGAGGATTTAGTAGCACCTTCGCGCTTCGCATTTCTCACCAAACTGATATTCTTTCTTGAAATAACTTCTTTGTTCACCGCGCTCAAAGTTTATGCAACGTGTTGCGAGGATAAGCTTTTCTTTGGTACTCCTACAAGTACCCATATCTAGAGGAGTCTGCGGGTCAGATGGTGTGCTCTTTTCAGTTTGCAAAGTCTCCTTACTCAGCCTCTCATGTTGCACAAGACCAGTATGGGGGTGCTGGTTAGAGGACCCCTCAAGTGATACCCGTAAGCACGAAGAGCCAGTAAGACCCGCAACCGGAGGGATTTGAAGGTCCAGAGCCTCCCCAACACTTCCGGGAATATGCGGCAGTGATTGCACAATATTCTCAACATCCATCAAGTTAACACTACCCACCGGATGTTGAGGGAGTGGTGGATCAGTGTTAGAAGGACCAGTGCGACCCGCAACTATAGCAGGTCCGGAGCTAGAAGAAACGCCTCCATAGCAAGGCGGTACCAATGGGTTGTCGGATTTCCGTGCTTCATGAGTGATGGTGTCTTGCATCAGTTTCTTACACTTCAAATGGTTGTGACCAAAAGAGGCGCAATGATAACAGAAATCAGGGTAGTTCTCATATTTCACCTTTTGGATGTATCTTCGATTGTCGGGCAGTTTAATACCAAATTTTGTGACCGGCTCTTTACTAACATCCACTTCCACCAAGACTCTTGCATAGTTCATCTTAGACCTTTCTTTGGTAAATTGATCCGTGTATAGAGGTTTCCCCACACGCGATGCAATCTTACTAAGTCCTGATGCACTCCAAACCGAAAGGGGGATGTCATGGAAGGTGACCCATATCGGGATATCCATGAATAAGTCATCCGTTAGTAATACTCATTTATCAATTGGTTTTAACATCATGGTTTTGCCAAAGACCATATAAGGGCCTCCGTGGAGCACATTCGTGCGTTCCTCCTCCGTCATGAATTTGAATATTGTCCATTCTTTGCCGTATGGGATGATACGACACTTCACTCCCCACCCCTTAACAATAGAATTCAGCGCCTCTCTTCCCAGTAAAGGACCCGTGAAGCAGCCTACAAGACAATATCCCCAGGTTTCAATGAAGGGGACTTCATCCGTAGCTTCTAGTTCTACATCTTCTCCTTGTTGATCAATGAATTGAAGTTTCATTCCTTTTGCTTCAAGTCTGGAACCCGCAAAGACTCCCGCATAGGTTTTCTTTTGCGGATTGGGACCATTGCGTTGAGAGGGGAGTACTTCTCCCTTTGATACCTCACCGGGTGGATGCGCATGATGAATTCTAGAATTGTCAGTGGGCATGTTGCCTGTTGTCCATCTTGGTAATGTAGACTGAGGGATAGGGTTAGAGGGGGTAGAGCTTGGGCCCGCATCTGGAGATAATATGTGAGTGCCATTTGGGAGGGTAGGGAAAGTATCGGGCATTACGGGTGGGAGTGATGTTATGGAAGTGGGTGGGGGTGTGTCATTATGAAATCTGGGAAGTATTGAGGAAGTAGATGAGGAAAGAGGTGGAAAGTTCTTGTCGTTTCCAATGTCCAAGGAAGAAGTAAATGAAAATGGGATATTGGGATTCTTATGTTGAAGTCCGTTTAGAAAGCTGGTTAGGGTGGGGAAGAAATGGTTCGTGGTTCTAGATGGACTCAAAGAATGCTGATTATTAGAGTTTTGTGACTCTTTGGTACCCACGGATGTAAGCTGCCCATTAAAGACAATAGGCTATTTGACTCCCGCGCTAATTAAGAAAGGAAAGTTACTAGGCTCCTTGGGAATAGATGACCCTTCGGTATCCACATCATGCATTGTACCTCAAGCTCCAGTAGAAATCATAGACCCATGGATACCCTCCTGACCCGCCTTGTCCATTTGACCCGCCGCCCGACCCGGTTTAGACCCGAGGATGCCTTCATGCAAAGTTTTGCCGATTGTAATTCCAGTCCCAGAAATTCTATCTTTTCTGGCTTGTCTGGGCAATTTACCTCTAAGTGATGAGATTTTTATACTCCCGTGATTGCCATTATCTTCCGTTGTAGTCCCGGAGTTCACCAAATTACCCGCGTTTGTAACGTCATTCCTAGGAGAGGATGGAATGTCTATAGTTGTCTGAACTTCTAATGTATTGCCGGAAGCTTTGGAGGGAGCATTTTCCATAGGCTTGTGAAAAGTGATAGGAGTATCCTTCATAGTTTCTTCACCTTCGAACATGCTTCTGTCCGGGCTATTAACATCTATACTTTTTCCCCAATCATGAATCTTTTGTAGCGTGATATCATCCACCACATGTTCTAGTGGAATACGCATATCAGGCGTGACATGTACTAACACCGTGGGAGCTGAGATTGCTGGAAGTAAGTTCTCTTTAACAATGGTTGGACTTCCACCATTCTTTTTCTTTTTCTTGGATCTAGATTTCGAAGAGCCTCCGGAACCCCCGGAATCATTGCTAGAGCGTGTAAAACGCTTTGTATTTCTCATGTCATGAACTATAAACTTCGATTATTGAAGAATCAATTATGAGTGTGAGTTTAGGAGGAGAGGGAAGAACCGAAACCGTAAGGAGCAACCAAGGAAAAACGTTGAGAGCGTTTTCCTTAGTGAAAGAAACTTCTCTCTAACTCCCAAGAGTTGAAAAATGTAACTTGGTTTGTTAAAATGATGGTTTATTCATTTTATGATGTTGAGAGTCAAAGATTATCTTAACTTGCATATGTTGTTCATGATAGCCATTGGTGCTAGTTTATGAGTATAAATACGGGGTAAACCCCCAAGACGTTATACACCTCCTGAGTATAAATGCGGGGTAAACCCCCAAGACGGTATACACCTCCTGAGTATAAATGCGGGGTAAACCCCTAAGACGTTATACACCTTCTGAGTATAATTGCGGGGTAAACCCCCAAGACATTATACATCTCAATGGATTTGCTACCCATGATGCGAGCATGGCGTATATGCTCATTGCGGGCCCGTAGGGCCTAAGCGGGTGAAATAGTCCTGTGCGGGGTAAATTGTCCTCTGCGGGTCCACAAGACCCTTGTGGGTGAAACAGTCCCAGGAGTAGGTTTGCATAATGATACTACGGGCGGGTGGCCCTAGATTGATCATAAGCTTCATATTTTAAAGCATGTAAAGTTTACTCTCATTGTTAAAAAGGCACAGTGTGCGGGTAGTTGTATGTTAGACTTGTTACATGCTGATAGTGATGTTGTATTCCACGATCATGCTTCTGTGATATTATATGTTGAGGGAAGGTGTCCCGGATTTGGACATGGCTTTCATATTTGAAAGTGGTGCGGTGTTACAGTAGTACAGTGATACAAGGTACAGTTGGCTCTGATTTTTTATATGACACGGTAGTATCTGGTTTTTTATATGACACGGTAGTATCTGGTATTTGATTTTCATACTTTCCCCTGTCATTCCTTGTATAGTTATGGACTTAATTGATGTACTCTATTTCCGTTCCATACTTAGTACTTGTTGTACTGACCCCCTTCGGGGGGCTGCATTCATGTCCGTAGGTTTAGGTACACAGTTGTGGATCCGCGAGCTTAGGATCCTGGTTCAGCATTTTGAGATAGTTCCAATGTTCCGTATCTTGTCATTATGGCTAGTTATATTCAGGGGTACGGCGGGGCCTTGTCCCGTCATAGTATTTGTCCAAAATCTTAGAGGTCTGTATTCATATGTGGGCTGGATTGGCTAGAGTTGTATTTACATTATTGAATAGTGTAGACCCTTTTGGGTGATTTATATTATGGCAGCCTTATCGTCTTTGCCTTTGTTTTAAGAAAAAAAATGAGTGTTATTTATCTTCCGCAATTTATTGTGTTGTATGACTAGAAGGGTGCCTAGGTAGGGCACCAGTCGCGGGCCCGGGATTCGGGGCGTGACAGAGTGGTATCAGAGCAATTAGTCCTCGGAATGTCTACAGACTGTGTATAGTAGAGACTTATTTATCGGTGTGTTGTGCACCACATCTGTAAACAGGAGGCTATAGTAGATTTAGGATTGGTTTCCCTTCTTCTCACTCTGAGATCGTGCGATAGAGCTGTGTTGTTAGGGTGGTCTCTCCCTAACGTATTATTGTGATTGCAGCTATGAGAAAGGCAACAGTGGCCCAGCAAGGATTATATGGATTGCGTATCCAGGTTGGTAAAATTATCGTATAGATGGTATTATGATGATGTATATCTGTACGGGCGTATTTATTTGGGGCTATGTGTGTTGCCTAGAATGGTTATGAATTACCATGAGTTGGTTAAGCCTTAGTAAATTCTTGGAAGGTGTGAAACAGTTGATTGAATCCACACCTAGGCTTTATGTATGTACTGATTTGAAATAGTCAGGAAGTAATGAACTGTTTAGGATGGTGATAGACTCTTAGGAGATCATGTTTAATTGAGTTGATAGCATACCATGTTGTTAGATTAAGCGGTGTGGTATGCTTAAGTGATTGCGTGAATAATAATGGTATGGAGTAATTAGAGTTGTTGTGAGTAAGACAACATGTTTGTGAGAGATTGAGACGCTACATTTCCCGTATGTGGGGATTGATAATGTAAGCTTGAAACATGGAATAATTGTGAACCTTGGAACATTGATGACCGCAGAGACCTTAGATGTACAAGGCCTTCTCGGGTAGAAAGATTTATTTCAGACCAAGAATGAGAATTAAGTGCGACCATTGGGGGGATTGAGGACCAATTACGGGACAACCCGTGGCATTAAATTGCGTGGGGTCAGTTTGAGGTGGTCCCTCTATGTGATAGGGTCATGAGGGTGCAATGCCCAAGTCTAGTTAATCGTTGTGTGAATTCTTGGACGCGTTCCACCAGAACCGGGTCGTGAGGGCCGAGAAGGGCCTTAACGGAAATTGAATCTATGTATAATGACCAAGTTTGGATATAGTAACTCCAAGGATTTGAAATCAGAAGCAATATGTGAGATTATGTACGTATACTAGAATAAGTTTGGAAGTAGGAGAAGAGTACGACAAGTAAGAAAATGAGCGAACAAGTGTTAAAAGAATTGAAGTGTTTATAATTATGACTCATGAAAGTACGAAAGGAAAATCCTTTTAGGCCATGAATGGGAGTTAATAGTGGTAATGTACACTCTAGATTTGAGATGTATATGTATGTGTGATATATTGTGGCCATATGTGGCATAATTGGTTTCGTTGAAGTGTAGTTTAAGGAGATTATACCAAGATTTGTTTAGCATGGACCTAGTATGAACATTCGGGATGAATGTTTCTAAGGGGTGAAGGATGTTACACCCCGTATTTTCAAGGCAATGAGATGATAACGTACGAAGGAAATTGAGATTTGAATTTCGGAAGGAAAGAAGGATTACTTTTCGTAAGGAAAAATCTCAGGAATTTGTAAAGAAAAAGGTTTATTAATTGGAATTCGGTTCTCAAATTTGGTATTTGAGACTTTTGGAATATATTGGAATTATTGATTTGTATTTTCGGATTTTGGTCATGTGGGGCCCACCCGGGAAATTTTACAGTTTTGTGGGGCCCACAATATTTTGAGATATTTTGGCCAATTATGGATTTTTGGGAGTTGAAATATTTTTTTGACCAATGGGAGAGTGACACGTGGCACCCCCTTTGACTATTTGACTTGGTCTTGGAAGATATTTTGGAGACAAGTGGAGGTGGATCCCACTCCACTTGTCTTGCTACACTTAGGCCCTCCATTTGTCAAGCATCCAACCCTTGAGATACATTATATACACATAGAGGCTTGCAAGACTTAGCCTTATACATTTTCATACAAGAAAGATCTCATCTCTCTCCCTTAGCTCCATAAAAATTGAGAGCTTCATTAGCCAAGAACAAAGTGTTGATTAAGTTTCTTACTCCTAGATTAAGGTCCCTAATCAAGTGTTAACCAAGATATTATTCCAAGAACACAAAACATGTTGTTGGCCGAGAATAGAGGGTGAAACCCTAGGGGTTCTGTCGACTTTTTGGTGATGGAATGTGAAGGGAAGTTGCTCCTAAGGTTTTAGGGGATACATATATGTGATTGGATCTTGAAGAAGTGGAGCGAAACGAAAACTACGGGCCATTGTTGAGCATTCTTCACGGGACGTTTTTGGGCACAAAAATGAGGTAATAGTTCTTCAAAAATTAAAGTAATTGGATATTACTTATTGTTATAATGTATAGATGAATTCATGTTAAGGAAGAAATTGAAAATAAGATGTGTATGAGGTAGATATGTTGTTGGCCGATTTGAGACAATTTTGTGTCATTGATTTCGTTTGTTATATGGTTGTTGTTATCCACACTTGTCGCATGTTAAAATAAGATAATATGGTTGTTGATAAGTTGGTATGTCATATATGGAAGTGTTGGAACTCGAATTGGAATAAAATGGATTAAGGAAAGAGTTATCGGATTGTAGTTGTTTTAGCCGAAAAACTGCCCAAAACTGTTAGACGTTGTCGTATCATTTTATGGACTGTTTTGGGGGTGTGGTTATGCTGGAAAAATCATCCCTAATATGCATGTTTAAGTGTAGTAGTTGCTAATGAAAGTCCTAAGGAAATAGGGGTGTGGAAAGGTGTTGAAACGCCTCACATTTTACCCTCGTTATTGTTGGATTACGCATCGCTTTTATGGGCTGATTTGTGGACTGTTTTGTATAACTGTGGGGCAGAATTTTACACGTCCAGTTAGGCGTGTAATCCCCTTTGGCTAACTGTTGGTTGCGCCTTAAATGTGGCTTGTTGGTTGATGAATACGGGCCTTAGAAAAGGTGGAAAAGTACGTAGAAACAAAGAAAGTGCTGCCCGATTTTCCGTAGAATTATAGGGTAATTATTTGGTATAAGTCTTACAATAGTAAGTATGATATTGATAGAAGTACTATGGCCATTTTAGGATGAAGTACTACGTGTAGCAGAGTTGTCACGCCCGAACCACGGGCCCGTGACTGGTGCCCTACCTGGGCACCCTTCTATTCATACAACATAAGTAAAACGCGGAAGATAAATACCACTCATTTTTAAAAAAAAAACAAAGGCAAAGCCGATCAGGCTGCCACCATAACATATCACTGTATAACAACATACAACCCTTGCAGTCTAACTCACATATGAATACAGACCTCTAAGAGTTTGAACAACAACTATGACGGGACAAGGCCCCGTCGTACCTCTGAATATATCTAGCCATAGTGACAAGCTCCGGAACATCGGAACTATCCCCAAATGCTGAACAGAGATCCTAAGAGCAAGGATCACCAACCTGTGTACCTAATACCTGCGGGCATGAATGCAACCCTCCGAATGGGGTCAGTATAACAGGTACCGAATATGGAACGGAAAATAAGGTACAGTAAACAAATCATAATTGTACAAAAGAATGACAGGGGCAAGTATAAAAATTAAATACCAGATCCTACCGTGCCATTACAACTCATGAACTTAATCGCACATTATTATCTTTGCCCATTTTCAATAAGTATTATAATCAAATTCTTACATACCTTCTTAGGAAAAAAATCATCAAGTTCATAAACACATAACTTGCGTATCTTGCATAACATAATCCGGCCCTTTATGGAGGGACGTCTCATTTTGAAGTTCATTTTGATTATCCATACGTGATAACGTAACCCGGCCCATTTGCGGGACACGGTGAATGCATAAAAAGTCTTCCCACGGCGTATACCGCCCGCCCATTCTACGCGTAAAGTCACATAAGTCTGCTCATAAAGGTATACTGCCCGGCCCATTCTGGGACGTGGTAAGGTCACATAAGTCTGCCCATAAAGGTATAATGCCCGGCCCATTCTGGGACGCGGTAATGTCATATAGTCTGCCCATAAAGGTATACTGCCCGGCCCATTCTGGGACGCGGTAAAGTCATATAGTCTGCCCATAAAGGTATATTGCCCGGCCCATTCTGGGATGCGATAAAGTCATATAGTCTTCCCATAAAGGTATACTGCCCGGCCCATTCTGGGACGTGGTAAAGTCATATAGTCTGCCCATAAAGGTACACTGTCGGGCCCATTCTGGGACGCGGTAAAGTCATATAGTATGCCCATAAGGTATACTGCCCGGCCCATTCTGGGACGCGGTGTGTCTCATAACATAACCCGGCCTATTTTTACGGGACCCGATGTAATTTTCCTTACATAACATTTTAAACCATCTTTTCACTTCTTCTTAAGTCGTTATAACAACTTCCCACAAAGCTATTATAACATCCTTTCACTTTAGAGAACTTAAGGCACTTTTATTTCTTATTACATTAGGGAAAACTAAACCCAAAAGTACTACGTATATACATACTTAAAAAGAATCATAAAACTCCTTCTCTTTTAAATCAATAAATTTCTTCTTCTGAAAACTCAAGTTACATTATCTTTTGAAATCAAGCCTCTTAACTATTGAAATAATTCATGGAAACCATACTTTTTAAATCAAGTCATTCCTTTCTTTAAGAATCAAGTCTCATAACTTGACAAATAAAGTCCCATAACCTCTTAAGAAATCAAGGTTCATAGTCTTAAAACTTCATAACATAAACTCTTTAAATTAAGAAACATATATTTTATGAGTTGTGAATAGGTTATACTAGTTTATAACGATCTTATTAAATCAGCCATGATCTAGAAAATGTAGTACAATTTTGTCTTATCTTAGTTTCTATGCAGATGGAGAATTCTACTTATTTTAATATAATTGATTGTCGATACATTTTTATTAATGCTGTAATGGCTTGTTCGATACCTATTCTCATTAGTGCAGTAAATTAGCAAAGTCAACTCGACTCCAAATACTTCCTAACGACTCTTACCAACATCCCCCATAAGATTTGATAAGAACTTAGGATTACTTAGACATACCTTTTACATAGAGTAAGTCAACATACGTACCTCTTAACTTCTAAGAGTAGAATGGATCATATAATAATACCACATGTATATTTCATACGTAGAATCATGCCAAAAGAAGGAAGAGGTTCACATACCTCGCGACGACTATCGACAAGTAACAAAATGCTCCCAAGTACTTCAACCTTGATAGTTATTCCACCCTTCAAGTAGGATATGCTATACGTAGTACTTCATCCTATATTAACCATAACATGTCTATCAACTCCTAGCTTATCAACGTGGAATAATACTAAGTGCTAGGTCTCTTATTCTACAGAAATTTGGGCAGCACTTCCTTTTTTTCTACGTACTTTTCCACCTTTTCCAAGGCCCGTATTCATCAACCAAAAAGCAACATTTAAGGCGCAACCAACAGTTAGCCAAAGGGGACTACATGCCTAACTGGACGTGTAAAATTCTGCCCCACAGTTATATAAAACAGTCCACAAATCAGCCCATAAAAACAGTTTGTAATCCAACAATAACGAGGGTAAAATGTGAGGCGTTTCAACACCTTTCCATACCCCTATTTCCTTAGGAATTTCATTAGCAACTACTACACTTAAACATTCATATTAGGGGCTTAATTTCCAGCATTATGCACGCCAAAAACAGTCCATAAAATGATACGACAACGTCTAACAGTTTTAGGCAGTTTTTCGGCTAAAACAACTACAATCCGACAACTCTTTCTTTAATCCATTTTATTCCAATTAGAGTTCCAACACTTCCATATATGACATACCAACTTATCAACAACCATATTACCTTATTTTAACATGCGACGAGTGTGGTTAACAACAACCATATAACAAACGAAACCAATGGCACAAAATTGCCTCAAATCGGCCAGCAACATATCTACCTCATACACATCTTATTTTCCATTTCTTCCTTAACATGAATTCATCTATACATTATAACAATAAGTAATATCCAATTACCTTAATTTAAGAAGAACTATTACCTCATTTTTGTGCCCAAAAACGTCCCGGGCAGAATGCTAAACAATGGTCCGTAGTTTTCATTTCTATCCACTTCCTCAAGGTCCACTTACATATATGTATCCCCTACAACCTTGGGAGCAACTTCTCTTCACGTTTCGCTTCCAAAAAGTCGACGGAAACCCCTAGGGTTTCATCACCATTTTCGGCCCAATCCTAGATTTAGGGGTTAAGGGTGCTTAATCTTGCTAATCACTTGGTTAGGGACCTTAATCTTGTATATAAACTAAGCTTGGAAGATTTAAACTCTTGTTCTTCCATTTTTATCCCTAAGGTCGAGAGCAATGGAGAGGAAGATTTATTTGCTTGATGAAGAATGGCTAAGTGTTGGCTAGGTCTTGCAAGACATCTCTATGTATATATAATGTATCACCTAGGCTTGGATGATTACAAGTGGAGGGTGAGATGGTGGACAAGTGTGGGTGGGACCCACTTGTCCACTTGTCTTCATTTTCATGAAAATATCTAAAGTCAAAAAGTTAAAGTCTTTCAAGACCAAGACAAGGGGGTGGGGGTGTGTCACGTGTCACCCTATGATTCGTCCAAAATATTTTCATCTCCCAAAAAGTCTATAATTGGCCAAAATATCGAAAAACTTGTGGGCCCCACAAAAACGTAAAATTTCCCGGGTGGGCCCCACATGACCGAATCCGAAAATTAAAATCTATAATTCCAATATATTCTCTAAGTCCCAAATATGAAATTTGAGAATCAAACTCCACTTTATAAACCTTTTTCCTTCACGAAGTTCAAAGGATTTTTCCGGAATTTTTCATTCTTTTCAAAATTCAAATCTCAATTTCTCACATACGTTCTTATCTCATTGCCTTGGAAATTTCGGGGTGTAACTTTCTTCCCCCCTTAGAAACATTCGTCCCGAATGTTCCTTCTAAGTCTCCAACTACACATGCACCGGTATATCTTCACTACTATACTTACGAAACCCATAATGCCACATATGGCCACAATCTCACACATGCATATACGTAAGTCAAAGACAAACGAGGAATCAAATCTAAGGTGAGTATCACCACTATTAACTCCCTTTCATGGCCTAAAAGGATTCTCCTTTCGTACCTTCATTAGTCATAACTATAAACACTTCAATTCTTTTAACACTTGTTCGCTTCTTTTCTTACTTGTCGCACTCTTCTCGTACTTCCAAACTTATTCTAGTATACGTACATAATCTCACATATTGCTTCTGTTTTCAAATCCTTGGAGTTACTATATCCAAACTTGGTCATTATACTTAGATTCAATTTCCGTTAAGGCCCTTCTCGGCCCTCACGACCCGGTTCTGGTGGAACGCGTCCACGAACTCGTACAACGATTAACTAGACTTGGGCCTTGCACCCTCGTGACCCTATCACATAGAGGGACCACCTCCAACTGACCCCACTCCATTTCGGGCTACGGGTTGACCCCCAATCAGCCCACAACCCGACCCATTGTCGCACTTAATTCTCATTCTTGGTCTGAAATAAATCTTACTACCCGAGATGGCCTTATACATCTAAGGTCTCAGCGGTCATCAATATTCTAAAGTTCACAATCATTCTACGTTACAAACTTACATTATCAGTCTCCACATACGGATAAGGTAGTTTCTCATAATCTCAAAACCATGTTGTCTTAATCACAACTCTATTTACTACATACCATTATTATTCACATAATCCCTTAAGCGTATAACACGGATTAATCTAACAACAAAGTATGTCCTTAAATCAATCGAACCTGATCTTCTAAGAGTCTATCACACTCTTAGTCAGTTCATTACCTCCTGACTATTCCAAATCAGTACATATATTAAGCCTAGGTGTGGATTCAACAAACTGTTTCACACCTTCCAAGAAATTTCTAAGGCTTAACCGACTCCTGGTAATTCATAACCATTCTAGGCAATACACATAGCCCCGAATATATACGCTCGTACAGATATACATCATATTAATACCATTTATACGATAATTTTACCAACCTGGATACGCAATCCATATAATCCTTTCTGGGTCACTATTGCCTTTATCAAAGCTGCAATCACATGAATACGTTAGGGAGAGACTACCCTAACAAAACAGCTCTATCGCACGATCTCAGAGTGAGAAGAAGGGAAACCAATTCTAAATGTACTATAGGCTCTTATTTATAGATGTGGTGCACAACACACCGATAAACAACACACCGATAAACAAGACTCTACTATACACGGTCTGTAGACATGCCGAGGACTAACTGCTCTGATACCACTCTGTCACGCCCCGAACCACGTTTACATGATCAGCCCTACCTGGGCACCCTTCTATTCATACAACATAAGTAAAACGCGGAAGATAAATACCACTCATTTTTAAAAAAAAAACAAAGGCAAAGCCGATAAGGCTGCCACCATAACATATCACTGTATAACAACATACAACCCTTGCAGTCTAACCCACATATGAATACAGACCTCTAAGAGTTTGTACAACAACTACGACGGACAAGGCCCCGCTGCACTCTGAATATATCTAGCCATAGTGACAAGCTCCTAACATCTAACTATCCCCAATCTTTGAGCAGAGATCCTAAGAGCAAGGATCACCAACCTGTGTACCTAATACCTGCGGGCATGAACACAACCCCCAGAATGGGGTCAGTACAATAGGTACCGAATATGGAACGGAAAATAAGGTACAGTAAACAAATCATAACTGTACAAAAGAATGACAGGGGCAAGTTTAAAAAGTAAATATCAGATCCTACCATGCCATTACAACTCATGAATTTAATCGCACATTATTATCTTTGCCCATTTTCAATAAGTATTATAATCAAATTCTTACATACCTTCTTAGGAAAAAATCATCAAGTTCATAAACACATAACTTGCGTATCTTGCATAACATAATCCGGCCATTTATGGAGGGACGTCTCATTTTGAAGTTCACTTTGATTATCCATACGTGATAAAAAATCCGGCCCATTTGCGGAACACGGTGAATGCATAAAAAGTCTTCCCACGAAGGTATACTGTCGGGCCCATTCTGGGACGCGGTAAAGTCACATAAGTCAGCCCATAAAGGTATATTGCCCGGCCCATTCAGGGACGCGGTAAGGTAACATAAGTCTGCCCATAAAGGTATATTGCCCGGCCCATTCTGGGACGCGGTAAAGTCATAAAGTCTGCCCATAAAGGTATACTGTCCGGCCCATTCTGGGACGCGATAAAGTCATATAGTCTGCCCATAAAGGTATACTGCCCGGCCCATTCTGCGACGCGGTAAAGTCATATAGTCAGCCCATAAAGGTATACTGCCCGACCCATTCTGGGACGCGGTAAAGTCATATAGTCTGCCCATAAAGGTATATTGCCTGGCCCATTCTGGGACGCGGTGTGTCTCATAACATAACCCGGCCTATTTTTGCGGGACCCGGTGTAATTTTCCTTACATAATATTTTAAACCATCTTTTCACTTCTTCTTAAGTCGTTATAACAACTTCTCATAAAGCTATTATAACAACCTTTCACTTTAGAGAACTTAAGGCACTTTTATTTCTTATTACATTAGGGAAAACTAAACCCAAAAGTACTAAGTATATGCATACTTAAAAACAATCATAAAACTCCTTCTCTTTTAAAATCAAGCCTCTTAACTTTTGAAATAATTCATGGAAACCATACTTTTTAAATCAAGTCATTCCTTTCTTTAAGAATCAAGTCTCATAAATTGACAAATAAAGTCTCATAACCTTTTAAGAAATCAAGGTTCATATTCTTAAAAATTCATAACATAAACTCTTTAAATTAAGCAACATATATGTTTATGAGTTGTGAATAGGTTATACTAATTTATAACGATCTTATTAAAGAAGCCATGATCTAGAAAATATAGTACAATTTTGTCTTATCTTAGTTTCTATGCAGATGGAGAATTCAACTTATTTTAATATAATTGATTGTCGATACATTTTTATTAACGCTGCAATGGCTTGTTCGATACCTATTCTCATTAGTACAGTAAATTAGCAAAGTCAACTCGACTCTAAATACTTCCTAACGACTCTTACTAACATCCCCCATAAGATTTGATAAGAACTTAGGATTACTTAGACATACCTTTTACATAGAGTAAGTCAACATACGTACCTCTTAACATCTAAGAGTATAATGAATCATAAAATAATACCACATGTATATTTCATACGTAGAATCATTCCTAAAGAAGGAAGAGGTTCACATACCTCGCGACGACTATCGACAAGTAGCAAAATGCTCCCAAGTACTTCAACCTTGATAGTTATTCCACCCTTCAAGTAGGATATGCTATACGTAATACTTCATCATATATTAACCATAACATGTCTCTAAACTCCTAGCTTATCAACGTGGAATAATACTAAGTGCTAGGTCTCTTATTCAACAGAAATATGGGCAGCACTTCCTTTGTTTCTACGTACTTTTCCACCTTTTCCAAGGCCCGTATTCATCAACCAACAAGCCACATTTAAGGCGCAACCAACAGTTAGCCAAAGGGGACTACACGCCTAACTGGACGTGTAAAATTCTGTCCCACCATTATACAAAACAGTCCACAAATCAGCCCATAAAAACAGTCTGTAATCCAACAATAACGAGGGTAAAATGTGAGGCGTTTCAACACCTTTCCACACCCCTATTTCCTTAGTACTTTCATTAGCAACTACTACACTTAAACATGCATATTAGGGGCTTAATTTCCAGCATTATGCACGCCCAAAAAAGTCCATAAAATGATACGACAACGTCTAACAGTTTTAGGCAGTTTTTCGGCTAAAACAACTACAATCCGATAACTTTTTCTTTAATCCATTTTATTCCAATTCGAGTTCCAACACTTCCATAGATGACATACCAATTTATCAACAACCATATTACCTTATTTTAACATGCGACAAGTGTGGATAACAACAACCATATAACAAACGAAACCAAGGGCACAAAATTGCCTCAAATCGGCCAACAACATATCTACCTCATACACATCTTATTTTTCATTTCTTCCTTAATATGAATTCATATATACATTATAACAATAAGTAATATCCAATTACCTTAATTTAAGAAGAACTATTACCTCATTTTTGTGCCCAAAAACGTCCCGGGCAGAATGCTAAACAATGGTCCGTAGTTTTCATTTCGCTCCACTTCTTCAAGTTCCACTTACATATATGTATCCCCTACAACCTTGGGAGAAACTTCTCTTCACGTTTCGCTTCCAAAAAGTCGACGGAAACCCCTAGGGTTTCATCAACATTTTCGGCCCAATCCTAGATTTAGGGGTTAAGGGTGCTTAATCTTGCTAATCACTTGGTTAGGGACCTTAATCTTGTATATAAACTAATCTTGGAAGATTTTAACTCTTGTTCTTCCATTTTTAGCCCTAAGGTCGAGAGCAATGGAGAGGGAGATATATTTGCTTGATGAAGAATGGCTAAGTGTTGGCTAGGTCTTGCAAGACATCTCTATGTATATATAATGTATCACCTAGGCTTGGATGATGACAATTGGAGGGTGAGATGGTGGACAAGTGTGGGTGGGACCCACTTGTCCACTTGTCTTCATTTTCATGAAAATATCTAAAGTCAAAAAGTCAAATAGTCAAAGTCTTCCAAGACCAAGACAAGGGGCTGGGTGTGTCACGTGTCACCCTATGATTCGTCCAAAATATTTTCATCTCCCAAAAAGTCCATAATTGGCCAAAATATCGAAAAACTTGTGGGCCCCACAAAAACGTAAAATTTCTCGGGTGGGCCGCACATGACCAAATCCGAAAATTAAAATCCATAATTCCAATATATTCTCTAAGTACCAAATATCAAATTTGAGAATCAAACTCCACTTTATAAACTTTTTTCCTTCACGAGGTTCGGAGGATTTTTTCGGAATTTTTCATTCTTTTCAAAATTCAAATCTCAATTTCTCACGTACGTTCTTATCTCATTGCCATTGAAATTTCGGGGTGTAACAAGAGTCTACTTGGCTTAAGGAATAGCCGATGAGGTTGAAGTACTTCGGAGCATTTTGTCCTTAATATAATACATGATATGTGGCACTTTGATGTTCAAGATGTTTTAAAGTAACACGTGAGGTCTAGTGCCTTGATTTGCCAAAACCATGTCTTAGAAGGATACTTGGTACGATAAGTGTCTCGATTTTCTAAATGATGGTTCCAAAATGATACATGTAGTACTTGGGCTTTCCTAAAATGGAAATTTCGTTCATAAAGTGAATGTACGGCTCACGTACCTTGTCGTAATGGACTTTAATCTTTAGTAAAGCAAGGTGTGTTAATGCCTTGATAGTACTTTGGCTTGCTTAAATGTTAGTTATTCTATTTTGTGCCTTGATAGTACTTCGGCTTGCCTAAATGGTATTGTCTTGATTTGTTAAAAAGGAAAGACATGATATTGTCTTGATTTGTTGAAAAAGAAGGCATGGAAATTGTCTTGGTTTGTTAAAATGATGGTTTATTCATTTTATGATGTTGAGAGTCAAAGATTATCTTAACTTGCATATGTTGTTCATGATAGCCATTGGTGCTAGTGTTATGAGTATAAATGCGGGGTAAACCCCCAAGACGTTATACACCTCCTGAGTATAAATGCGGGGTAAACCCCCAAGACGTTATACACCTCCTGAGTATAAATACTGCGGTAAAAGCCCAAGACGTTATACACCTTCTGAGTATAATTGCGGGGTAAACCCCCAAGACATTATACATCTCCATGGATTTTCTACCCATGATGCGAGCATAGCGTATATGCTCATTGCGGGCCCGCAGAGCCTAAGCGGGTGAAATAGTCCTGTGCGGGTGAAATAGTCCTATGCAGGGCAAATTGTCCTATGCGGGTCCACAAGACCCTTGCGGGTGAAACAGTCCCAGGAGTAGGTTTGCATAATGATACTACGGGCGGGTGGCCCTAGATTGATCATAAGCTTCTTATTTTAAAGCATGTAAAGTTTACTCCCATTGTTAAAAAGGCACAGTGTGCGGGTAGTTATATGTTATACTTGTTACATGCTGATAGTGATGTTGTATTCCACGAGCATGCTTCTGTGATATTATATGTTGAGGGCAGGTGTTCCGGATTTAGACATGGCTTTCATATTTGAAAGTGGTGCGGTGTTACAGTAGTACAGTGATACAAGGTACAGTTGGCTCTGATTTTTTATATGACACGATAGGATCTGGTATTTGATTTTCATACTTGCCCCTGTCATTCCTTGTATAATTATGGACTTAATTGTTGTACTTTATTTCCATTCTATACTTAGTACTTGTTGTACTGACCCCCTTTGGGGGGCTGCGTTCATGTCCGCAGGTTTAGGTATACAGTTGTGGATCCTCGAGCTTAGGATCCTGGTTCAGCATTTTGAGATGGCTCCAATGTTCCGGAGCTTGTCATTATGGCTAGGTATATTCAGGGGTACGGCGGGGCCTTGTCCCATTATAGTATTTGTCCAAAATCTTAGAGGTCTATATTCATATGTGGGCTGGACTGGCTAGAGTTGTATTTACAATATTGAATAGTGTAGACCCTTTTGGGTGATTTATATTATGGCAGCCTTATCGGCTTTGCCTTTGTTTTAAGAAAAAAAATGAGTGTTATTTATCTTTCGCGGTTTATTGTGTTGTATGAATAGAAGGGTGCCCAAGTAGGGCACCAGTCGCGGGCCTGGGGTTCGGGGCGTGACAGAGTGGTATCAGAGCAGTTAGTCCTCGGAATGTCTACAGACCGTGTATAGTAGATTCTTGTTTATCGGTGTGTTGTGCACCACATCTATAAACAGGAGGTTATAGTACATTTAGGATTGGTTTCCCTTCTTCTCACTATGAGGTCGTGCGATAGAGCTGTGTTGTTATGGTGGTCTCAACCTAACGTATTATTGTGATTGCAGCTATGAGAAAGGCAACAGTGGCCCATCAAGGATTATATGGATTGCGTATCCAGGTTGGTAAAATTATCGTATAGATGGTATTATGATGATGTATATCTGTACGAGCATATTTATTTGGGGCTATGTGTGTTGCCTCGAATGGTTATGAATTACCATGAGTTGGTTAAGCCTTAGTAAATTCTTGGAAGGTGTGAAACAGTTGATTGAATCCACACCTAGGCTTTATGTATGTACTGATTTGAAATAGTCAGGAAGTAATGAATTGTCTAGGATGGTGATAGACTCTTAGGAGATCATATTTAATTGAGTTGATAGCATACCATGTTGTTAGATTAAGCGGTGTGGTACGCTTAAGTGATTGCGTGAATAATAATGGTATGGAGTAATTAGAGTTGTTGTGAGTAAGACAACATATTTGTGAGAGATTGAGAAGCTACATTTCCCGTATGTGGGGATTGATAATGTAAGCTTGGAACATGGAATAATTGTGAACCTTGGAACATTGATGACCGCAGAGACCTTAGATGTACAAGGACTTCTCGGGTAGAAAGATTTATTTCAGACCAAGAATGAGAATTAAGTGCCACCATGGGGGGGATTGAGGACCAATTACGGGACAACCCGTGGCATTAAATTGAGTGGGGTCAGTTTGAGGCGGTCCCGCTATGTGATAGGGTCATGAGGGTGCAAGGCCCAATTCTAGTTAATTGTTGTGCGAGTTCGTGGACGCGTTCCACCAGAACCGGGTCGTGAGGGCCGAGAAGGGCCTTAACGGAAATTGAATCTAAGTATAATGAACAAGTTTGGATATAGTGACTCCAATGATTTGAAAATAGAAGCAATATGTGAGATTATGTACGTATACTAGAATAAGTTTGGAAGTACGAGAAGAGTACGACAAGTAAGAAAATGAGCGAACAAGTGTTAAAAGAATTGAAGTGTTTATAATTATGACTAATGAAAGTACGTAAGAAAAATCCTTTTAGGCCATGAATGGGAGTTAATAGTGGTAATATACACTCTAGATTTGAGATGTATATGTATGTGTGATATAGTGTGGCCATATGTGGCATAATTGGTTTCGTTGAAGTGTAGTTTAAGAAGACTATACCAAGATTTGTTTAGCATGGACCTTGTATGAACATTAGGGACGAATGTTTCTAAGGGTGGAAGGATGTTACACCCCGTATTTCCAAGGCAATGAGATGAGAACGTACGAAGGAAATTGAGATTTGAATTTCGGAAGGAAAGAAGGATTATTTTTCTTAAGGAAAAATCTCGGGAATTTGTAAAGGAAAAGGTTTATTAATTGGAATTCGGTTCTCAAATTTGGTATTTGAGACTTTTGGAATATATTGGAATTATGGATTTTTATTTTCGGATTTTGGTCATGTGGGGCCCACCCGGGAAATTTTACAGTTTTGTGGGGCCCACATTATTTTGAGATATTTTGGCCAATTATGGATTTTTGGGAGTTGAAATATTTTTTTGACCAATGAGAGAGTGACACGTGGCACCCCCTTTGACTATTTGACTTGGTCTTGAAAGATATTTTGGAGACAAGTGGAGATGGGTCCCACTCCACTTGTCTTGCTACACTTACGCCCTCCACTTGTCAAGCATCCAACCCTTGAGATACGTTATATACACATAGAGGCTTGCAAGACTTAGCCTTATACATTTTCATCCAAGAAAGCTCTCATCTCTCTTCCTTAGCTCCATAAAAATCGAGATCTTCATTAGACAAGAACAAAGTGTTGATTAAGTTTCTTACTCCTAGATTAAGGTCCCTAACCAAGTGTTAAACCAAGATATTATTCCAAGAACACAAAACATGTTATTGGCCGAGAATATAGAGTGAAACCCTAGGGGTTCCGTCGACTTTTTGGTGATGGAATGTGAAGGGAAGTTGCTCCTAAGGTTTTAGGGGATACATATATGTGATTGGATCTTGAAGAAGTGGAGCGAAACGAAAACTACGGGCCATTGTTGAGCATTCTGCCCGGGATGTTTTTGGGCACAAAAATGAGGTAATATTTCTTCAAAAATTAAAGTAATTGGATATTACTTATTTTTATAATGTATAGATGAATTCATGTTAAGGAAGAAATTGAAAATAAGATGTGTATGAGGTAGATATGTTGTTGGCCGATTTGAGACAATTTTGTGCCCTTTGTTTCGTTTGTTATATGGTTGTTGTTATCCACACTTGTCGCATGTTAAAATAAGATAATATGGTTGTTGATAAGTTGGTATGTCATATATGGAAGTTTTGGAACTCGAATTGGAATAAAATGGATTAAGGAAAGAGTTATCGGATTGTAGTTGTTTTAGCCGAAAAACTGCCCAAAACTGTTACACGTTGTCGTATCATTTTATGGACTGTTTTGGGGGTGTGGTTATGCTGGAAAAATCAGCCCTAATATGCATGTTTAAGTGTGGTAGTTGCTAATGAAAGTCCTAAGGAAATAGGGGTGTGGAAAGGTGTTGAAACGCCTCACATTTTACCCTCGTTATTGTTGGATTACGGACTGTTTTTATGGGCTGATTTGTGGACTGTTTTGTATAACTGTGGGGCAGAATTTTACACGTACAATTAGGCGTGTAATCCCCTTTGGCTAACTGTTGGTTGCGCCTTAAATGTGGCTTGTTGGTTAATGAATACGGGCCTTAGAAAAGGTGGAAAAGTACATAGAAACAAAGGAAGTGCTGCCCGATTTTCCGTAGAATTAGAGGGCAATTATTTTGTATAAGTCTTACAATAGTAAGTATGATATTGATAGAAGTACTATGGTCATTTTAGGTTGAAGTACTACGTGTAGCAGAGTCTACTTGGCTTAAGGAATAGCCGATGAGGTTGAAGTACTTCGGAGCATTTTGCTACTTGTCGTATGGGTTAGTCGTCACGAGGTATGTGTACTTCTTCTTTCTATAGACATGAGTATTTTTATGGTATACTTTCCTTGTTGTTAGGAGTATACATGACTTGTTGTTTGAAGTATACTTGCCTTGTTGTTAGGAGTATACATGACTGGATATTTGAGGTATACTTGCCTTGTTGTTAGGAGTATACATGATTTGTTCTTGAGTATACTTTCCTTGTCATAGGAAGTATTTATGTTACTTGATTTAAATAGAGTAAGTGACTTGATTTGAAGGCATAAGTTACTTGGTCTTAAAAGTATAAGTTACTTGAGTTTATAAAAGTAAGTAACTTGGTTTTAATGGTGAAAGTACTTTTGGGTCCAACGCCCTAATATTTCATGAAACGATTCTTTTATAAAGAATAGATGTACTAAGTACTTTGGGTTCAATTCCCTTACGTGGCATGATAATGCCTTGGTTTTTATAAAAATGAAAGAGGTAATGGTGCGTTAGTTGTCTAAAAATGAAGTGGTTATAACGGCTTTATGGGAAGTTCGTTATAACAAGTTTTAGTGGAAAGTCAAGGGATGGTTTAAATTGTTTTAAGGAAATCGTGCGAGAATGTCCATGATTAAGTCCTTAATATAATACATGATATGTGGCACTTTGATGTTCAAAATGTTTTAAAGTAACACGTGAGGTCTAGTGCCTTGATTTGCCAAAACCATGTCTTAGAAGGATACTTGGTACGATAAGTGTCTCGATTTTCTAAATGATGGTTCCAAAATGATACATGTATTGGATCCTACTTCCTAGCGATACCTATAGTACTTGGGCTTTCCTAAAATGGAAATTTAGTTCATAAAGTGAATGTACGACTCACGTACATTGTCGTAATGGACTTTAATCCTTAGTAAAGCAAGGTGTGTTAGTGCCTTGATAGTACTTTGGCTTGCTTAAATAATAGTTATTTTATTTTGTGCCTTGATAGTATTTCGGCTTGCCCAAATGGTATTGTCTTTATTTGTTAAAAAGGAAAGGCATGATATTGTCTTGATTTGTTGAAAAAGAAGGCATGGAAATTGTCTTGGTTTGTTAAAATGATGGTTTATTCATTTTATGATGTTAAGAGTCAAAGATTATCTTAACTTGCATATGTTGTTCATGATAGCCATTGGTGCTAGTGTTATGAGTATAAATGCGGGGTAAACCCCCAAGACGTTATACACCTCCTGAGTATAAATGCGGGGTAAACCCCCAAGACGTTATACACCTCCTGAGTATAAATGCGGGGTAAACCCCCAAGACGTTATACACCTTCTGAGTATAATTTCGGGGTAAACCCCCAAGACATTATACATCTTCATGGATTTGATACCCATGATGCGAGCATGACGTATATGCTCATTGCGGGCCCGTAGAGCCTAAGCGGGTGAAATAGTCCTGTGCGGGTGAAATAGTCCTATGCGGGTCCACAAGACCCTTGCGGGTGAAACAGTCCCAGGAGTAGGTTTGCATTATGTTACTACGGGCGGGTGGCCCTAGATTGATCATAAGCTTCATATTTTAAAGCATGTAAAGTTTACTCTCATTGTTAAAAAGGCACAGTGTGCGGGTAGTTGTATGTTATACTTGTTACATGCTGATAGTGATATTGTATTCCACGAGCATGCTTCTGTGATATTATATGCTGAGGGCAGGTGTCCCGGATTTGGACATGGCTTTCATATTTGAAAGTGGTGCGGTGTTACAGTAGTACAGTGATACAAGGTACAGTTGGCTCTGATTTTTATATGACACGGTAGGATCTGGTATTTAATTTTCATACTTGCCCCTGTCATTCCTTGTATAGTTATGGACTTAATTGATGTACTTTATTTCCGTTCCATACTTAGTACTTGTTGTACTGACCCCCTTCGGGGGGCTGCGTTCATGTCCGCAGGTTTAGGTACACAGTTGTGGATCCGCGAGCTTAGGATCCTGGTTCAGCATTTTGAGATGGCTCCAATGTTTCGGAGCTTGTCATTATGGCTAGGTATATTCAGGGGTACGGCAGGGCCTTGTCCCGTCATAGTATTTGTCCAAAATCTTAGAGGTCTATTGTTATACCCCGTAGTTCCAGGGTATGTATGTGAGGACGTACGTACGAGAATACGACAGAAAAAATGGAAAGGAAGAAAGATGCGATTTTTCGACGGAAAAGTTTCCGGGTTTTGTGAAGGAAAAAGGTTCGTTGATGGGAATTGGATTCCCAGATTTGGTATT
Source organism: Przewalskia tangutica (assembly GCA_029844215.1). Taxonomy (NCBI): domain Eukaryota; kingdom Viridiplantae; phylum Streptophyta; class Magnoliopsida; order Solanales; family Solanaceae; genus Przewalskia; species Przewalskia tangutica. The sequence continues at coordinate 103,417,458 of CM056726.1, forward strand.
TGGGCTTCTTGGATTATATTAGAATTATGAGATTTTATTTTCGGAAATGGTCACGTGGGGCCCACGGGAGAAATTTACGGTTTTGTGGGGCCCGCTTTGTTTTTAAGGTTTCCGGTATTTTGGATATTTTCGGAAGACGAAATATTTTGGACGAGTCGGGGGGCGACACGTGTCACCCCCATGTGGCACCTTGGCCGAAATGGTGGGACAAGTGGCTAGACACTTGTCCCTTGGCCGAAATGACCTAACAAGTGGCAAGCCACTTGTCTTGTGATTTCGTTGGCCATGTGGTGTGGTGGGACCCACACACACATGGCCCAATCTTGACCATACACTTACATTGATCTTGACCCTTGAATCCTCTATAAATACCCCCTTAGTTGAAGACTTATTATCATCCCACACTTAAGCTTTCCAAGGCAAAAATTTCCCTCCCTTTAGCTTGTATTTTCGTCCCCCTTCCCCCACTTGTGTAGAAATACTCTAAGTATTGAGGTATAATCTCAAATACCTTAGCCTAGTATCCCTAGTTGTATTCCAAGTTATTTCTATACTAGGAGCCCGGAAATACTACTTTTTTTCCAATAGTCGCAAAGTGAAACCCTAGAAAAATCTTCCTAGCTTGGTTGAAGTGTTTAGAGAAGTTGTTTAGAAACTTCTAAGGGTTTCTTGGAGCGGGTTGGAGCGTAAGGATTTGGAGCTAAACGTTGCTCAGGATCGACATATAATCTTGGATAATTTTGGGCTTATCGAGGTAATGATCTGTGTCCCCCTATTGTAATTGGATATTACATATTGTAGTAGTTTAGAACTGAGTATTAGATATATTGGAAGGATGATTATAAAGGATTGAACTGTATTTACATTGGACTGTATTTACAGTAGACTTGTGTAGTATTATTGTGAAGCAGATTTGAACACGTCTGTTTTAGACGTGTAATCCCCTTGGAGTTGTTGGCTTGGTAGCAGGCCTTGTTAGGGGGAGGTTATTTATGTGTTTGCGGGGGGGGAGGTGCTGCCAAATTTTCCGTAGAATAGGGAACTGTTTACTTAGATTATACTACGAAGAGAACTAGAGTTTGATAGATATATTGTGGTTGTTATAGGTGGATCTTCTACGCGCGGCATACTTGACTTGGCTTGTGGTTTAAGCTAAAAAGGTATGTGATTCTTCCTATACTCTTGAGCATGATTGTTGTGAACTATATAGTACGGTAGACGTACGTGTGTGAAATGAATTTTGTTTGTTTAAAGCATAAAGTGTTATAATGACTTTATGGAAAGTTAGTTATAACGACTTTATGAAGATAAAAGAAAGATTTGATTTTGAAAGCTTAACGACTTGATTTTGAAAGTTAAGAGACTTGATCTTGAAAGATAAGAGACTTGACTTATAAACAACTTGATTTCAGAAAAAGAGAAGTAACTTGATTTAAGTATAGGTTACTTATTTTGAAAAGAGTAAGTATTTGAGTTTTAAAGAGTATACTTGATGTTGTTTTAAAAGAAAGACACTTGGTTTAAAAAGAATACAGTACTTGATTTTAAAAGTCTTGTAAAGGTTTTTACGAAAGTAAAGTAATTTGGTTTGAAAAGGAAATGTGTTTTTGATACTACGAGTATTAGTATCTTTTACGTAAAAAGAGGTCTTTTTGAAAGAATGAAAGTAGGTATTATTTTTGGGTTTGAAACCCGTATTGTTGACATAAAATGAAAGTACGTTGAACTTGCCTATGCTTGTTGTGATAGCCTTTGTTGTGCAAGTGTTTGATTGTGTGCTACTGTGTCTCTTGGGGAGGGCCGGCTATCTGATTGATTGCTTGGACATACTGACACGTTGGATGGTCCACGAGTATGCGTCCACTATTGAGTATTATCTGGTTATTTCTTTTGGACATACTGACACGTTGGATGGTCCACGAGTATGCGTCCACTTTGAGTATTATCTTGTTATTTCCTTTGGACATGCTGACGCGATGGATGATCCACGGGCATGCGTCCAGTAGGATGGTTTCATGGCCATGCTTTCTGAGGTAAGATGTCGGGGCATGCGGTCATTGTGAGGATTATGTTATTTGTCCATGGACCGCTAATCCATGAAGCTTGCCGCGGTGACAAGCGATCACGGGCTTGATTTGTACATGTGGTTCAGGCACACTTGAGATACTTGTCCTGGTCATTTCTCGTGTATCGGCAGGCTCTGGTAGATAGCTTGAGATACTTGCCTCGGTCATATCTCGTGAGACGGTAGGCTAGGGTACGTTCGCCTATGGTACTTGCCTCGGCCAGTTGCGTGGCTAGCTTTTGGATCTGGTAGTTGGCTTCCGTACCTTGCCCGTGAAGGGATATGACTAGCTTTTGGAACTGGTATGGGTTATTCTACTTGGCCCGATCGGTTTGATGACGCAGGCAGGATCTAGTGTTCAGGTTCACATATGGGTGTTGTTTTACATCATGTATCGCGATGAGGAATGAGTTCCACGGGCATGAGTGATATTATGGGCGTGAGACCCATAGTTATGTGTGAGTGATTACTCTGGGGATATGCGTCCCCTTACTTGACCTAACTGTTTACTTATTACGAAATGGTTTTATAAAATGATGAAATGTGGTTTTCATTACTGATTTTTGATTTCACATACTTGGTACCGTTGTCGACCTCGCCCGGGCTGCGTTCATGCCGCAGGTAGAGGTACACCAGTTATTGATCCTCGCTCATAGGATCGCAGTTCAGTGTTGGGAAGCTCCGTTTCTCCGGAGGCTTATCTTTTGGTATAGTCCCCTGTCAGTGTAGGTACTTGTACATTCAGGGGTATGGCGGGGCCCTGTCCCGTCATAGATGTTGTTACATTCTTAAGGTCCTGTAGTATCTTGTTGTGGCGGGGTTTGTAAAGGATTTTAACTGTTCAGTTATATGTATATACATGGAGGTAACCGTTTTGGTTGGCCTGTTTTCTTATATTGTCTCTTGTTTCCTATTTAAATTTTATTTTTCGCTGATTTTCTCTGATGTTGTTATCACTAGGGTGCCCGGGGTAAGGCACCAGTCGCGGGCCCGAGATCGGGTCGTGACATCTATATTCATATGTGGGCTGGACTGGCTAGAGTTGTATTTACATTATTGAATAGTGTAGACCCTTTTGGGTGATTTATATTATGGCAGTCTTATCGGCTTTGCCTTTGTTTTAAGAAAAACAAATGAGTGTTATTTATCTTCCGCGGTTTATTGTGTTGTATGAATAGAAGGGTGCCCAGGTAGGGCACCAGTCGCGGGCCCTGGGTTCGGGGAGTGACAACATGCTAGTGCCTTGAATGTTATAAAATGATAAGTGATTTATCTTGTTCTAATGAGAGTCCTAAATGATTTAAATTGCGTATGTTACTCATGATAGACATTCGGGCAAGTGTTATACTACGGTTCAATTCCCTTGACATTGTTCGATTCTGTGGGATTAGCTCCCCACGATGCGGGTATCCATATATACTCATTGCGGGTCCACGTGACCTATGCGGGTTCAATTCCCATGAGGGTTAAATTCCCTTGAATAGGATTGCATCATGGTACTACGGGCGGATAGCCCCTGGTTATACTCTCATTATTAGAAGGCACGGTGTACTGTTAGTTTGGTTATCATATTTTTCTCCAGCTTTATTTTAGACTATATGATTTCATTACAGTACTTTCAGTTTCACATACTTGGTGCATATTTTGTACTGACCCCCCTTTCCTCGGCGGGGGGCTGCATTCATGCCGCAGGTAGAGTTAAAAAGGTTGTGGATCCTCACTCTTAGGATTACTGTTCAGCTGTTGAGAAGCTCCATTACTCCGGAGGCTTATCTTTGGTTCAGATCCCTGGTATTTTCGGTTGTTGTACATTCAGGGGTATGACGTGGCCCTGTCCCGTCACAATTGTTATGTCAAAACTCTTAGAGGTCTGTTGTCATATCTTGTGGGTCAGTTTGTAAAAGAAGGGATGTAACTTCTTTTGGATATGTAATTGTATATATATATATATGTCCAGGAAGGTATCCTTATCGGCTAGCCTGTGGTTTACTTACTATTGATGTATGTTATGAGTTTCATGTATGTTCCGTTGATTTTCTCTGATGTATACCTGTAAGGATGCCTAGGTAGGGCACCAGTCGCGGGCCCGGGGTCGGGTCGTGACAAAAGTGGTATCAGAGCAGTTAGTCCTCGGAAAGTGTCTACAGATCGTGTCTAGTAGAGTCTTGGTTATCGGTGTGTTTTGTTACACCCTGTAACCCCAGGACATGTATATAAGAACATACGTAAGAAATCAGGATGCTAAAACTTGAGACTAGTAGAATTTATCGAAATTATGAAAATGTTGAGAAACGAAATATTGCGACGAATGGGAGGGTGACATGTGTCACCCTCCCTTGGTTGGTCTTGGTCGAATTAGACCAATGGCTAGGAGGTCTTTTGACCAAAGCTTGGATGAACAAATCTTGCAAGCTTAAGCTTGAGATTATTGACTAAGTCAAAGAGCCCACTTGACTTGATATTTAAATCTCTTTCATCCAAACCACACAAGTGTATTGATCTAGACCCTCCATTTATTTATATAAGCACACTAGTAGCAAGACAAGTCTTCCACACTTAGAAAAATTTCAAGAAAACTTGTTCTTGTTCATTGAAGCTCTCGGGTTAGGCATCAACAAGAAGAGAAAAAAATTCGTTTGTGGTTCAATAATCCCAATACTTTAAACCAAGGTTCCTAAGGGTATTGTAAGGATATCTCAATAGAAAGATCCCGGAAAAGTTTCGTTTTTGCATTAGTCGCAAGGTGAAAACCTAAGTCGCTTTCATAGGTTTTGTTTGGAAATTAAAGGGAAGTTGTTTGTGAACTTCTAAGGGCTTCAAGTGGCGGATTGGAGTGTCAAGGAAATGAGCTAAGTTGCTAAGGAGCGACTTCGGATCTTGAAGTTAGATTAAGGCTTGTCAAGGTAACAATCTTGTTCTCTTAGTGTTATAAGATTACATATTGTTGTAGTTATACATTTTAACAAGTATGAGATATATGTATTGGAGATTTATAAGTGTTATGGATATTGGAAGCCTAAATCCGAAATGACCTTGTTAGCCATTTGAAATTGAAATACAATTTGGTCGATAGTTATAATCGTCGCATGTTATCTAATTGAAGATTGTAGTTGTTATAATCGATTGCGGCTATATAACATGTTAGACTAAACAACTTGGATTGAAAAAGAATTGGAAAAGACTTTGTGTTGTTGTACATTGAATTGCCGAGAATGACATTGAATTATTGGACTAGTTTGATATCAATTGTGGGGCAGAATTTTACACGTCCAGTTAGGCGTGTAATCCCCTTTTTGTTAGCTACATTGTTGAGCGTAAAATGTGGCATGTTTGGTTATTGAATTCAGGCCTTGAAAAAGGTGGAAAAGTACGTAGAAACAAAGGAAGTGATGTCCGATTTTTCGTAGAATTTGGTGACTTTACACTTAGAATATTCTACATTTGAAGCTAGAGGTTAATAGACGTATTATGGTCATTATAGGTTGATATACTACGTACGGCATATTGGACTTAGCAAGTGGATTGAACCGAAGAGGTATGTGGAACTTTTCTTATCTCTTGATCATGAGTAGTTATAAATGTATAGTACGGTAGACGTACGAGCTTTAAATGAATTCAGTTTCATTTGGTATCCTTGACTTGTTTTAAGAATGTCCAAGTTGGTTGAGTTAGAGAATTAACTCACTTGTTTTTAAAGGATAAAAATGCCTTAGTGTCTAAAGCATAAAGTTAGTATAACGGCTTTATGGGAAGTTGGTTATAATATCTTTATGGAAAGTTAAAAGAATGGTTTACTCTAGTGATGTAAATAAAGAAAAATGACTTGAAATGAAGAAAGGCAAATTGATTTAAAGGCATAAATTGTTTAAAGTTTTAAAGTAAAAAGTCACTTGATTTAGAAGTCTAAATGTATATTCTAAAAGGTGTAGTGACTTGTTATGAAAAGTAGACAATCCTTGACACTACGGGTGTTAGTATCTTAGGGTTTTTATATGAAAAAGAGTCATTTTAAAAGAATAGAAGTACGTAGTACTTTGGGTTAAATTCCCGGATTTTCATGATATGATAGTGCCTTAAGTTAACTGAAATGAGAGTGCATGCTAATTAAGTCTAATGAGAAGTTAAGGGGTTTGCTTAACTTGCTTATGTTATTTATGGTATCCGGTTGTGCTTGTGTTATATTGTTCTTTACGGGGTCATTCCTCGGGTTTGTGGCGTTTGCATATTCCGTGGATTTGCTCCCCACGATACAAGGAATACCTCATGCGAGTCCGTAGGGCTCATGCGGGTGAAATAGTCCTATGCGGGGCGGACCAGTCCTATGCGAGGAAATTACCTCACGCGGTCCATACTACTACGCGGGTGAAATAGTCACAGGAGTAGGATTGCGTGATAATACTACGGGCGGATGGTCCTAGGTTAATCACAGGCTTCCTATTTTAAGAACCGGAAATGTATATTTTGTTACTCTCATTGTTAGTAAGGCACGGTATACTGTTAATTTGATTATCATACCTGTCTCCAGCTTTATTTTAGACTTATGATGTAAATTGCAGTATTTTCCAGTTTTACATACTTGGTACATATTGTGTACTGACCCCCTTTCCTCGAGGGGCTGCGTTCATGCCGCAGGTAGGGGTAAGCAGGTGGTGGATCCTCACTCTTAGGATCACTGATCAGTTGTCAGAAGCTCCATTTCTCCGGAGGTTTGTCTTTTGGTACGGTTTCCCTGATGTTGTAGATCTATGTACATTCAGGGGTATGGTGGGGCCCTGTCCCATCACAGTTGTTATTCTTAGAGGTCTGTAGACATATATTGTGGATTGGGTTGTAAAAACAAAGATGTAACTGTTCATTTGGGTTATGTATGTTTTCGGAAGGTGGCCTTATCGGCTAGCCTGTTGGTATTTAATGTCTATTATTTTATGAGTTTATGCATGTTCATTGCTATTCTCGATGTATACTGTAAGGGTGCCAGTAGGGCACGATCGCGAGCCAGTCGGGTCGTGACATGTTGTGCACCACATCTATAACCAGGAGACTGCATGACATTTAGGATTGGTTTCAATTCTTCTCATTCTGAGATCGTGCGATAGAGCTGTGTTGTTAGGGTCGTCCCTCCCTAACGAGTTATGTTGATTGCAGCTATGAGAAAGGCAGCAGTGGCCCAGGAAGGATTATGTGGATTGCGTATCCAGGTTGGTAATAATTGTTGTATGGTTGGTATAATCACATACAACTATACGGATTTATGTATGAGGGTCAGACGCGTGTTGCCTAGAAGGATTCTAGATTACCAAGAATTGGTAAGGACTAATTAGATATCGGGAAGGTATGAAACAACTTAATGAATTCTCATCAAAGTTTTATGTGCTAATTTGAGATAATTAGGAGGTGATGAGTTGTATGAGAAGGTAATGAACCCTTAAGAAATCATGTTAAGGGACTTAATGGAAGACTATGTTATAGATTAAGCTACGTAGTATGATTAAGATAATTGTACGGATGAGATCCGTATGAAGTAAGTATGGTTGCTGTGATCAAGACAACACGATTGTGGTATTATGAGAAGTTATCTGTTACACCCCGTAAGTCCAAGACATGTATAAGAGAATGTACGAAAGGAAACAAGACTTGGAAATTAGTACGAAAGGAAGAATTGTTTTTCCGACGGAAAGGAAAAATGCTCGTTGTTGAGAATTGGATTCTCAAAAGACAATATTTGTAAAGTATGGAACTTATTAACACTATGGAAATTTATTTTTACGGATTTGGTCACGTGGGGCCCACCCGAGGAATTTTACATTTTTGTGGGGCCCACGAGGGTTACAGAATTTTATGGATGAATGAGAGGGCGACACGTGGAACTCCTTCCACATGGCTTGGTCGAAATTTTGTAAGGGCAAAATGGTCATTGACCATGGTAGAAGATAAGTCTTCCAAAGCTTGATATTGTTGACAAGTCAACTTGTCCACCTAGGCTTGATCTAAGTGAAACTCATCCTAACCTCACATTTGTTTAAGTCTAAGCCCTCCATTGTGTTTTATAAGGTTACTACTAGTGCAAGACTAGCTCATTTACACTTAGAAAAATTAGAGATCATTTGTGCCAAGAAAGAGTCTCTCGGGTTTGGCTATGTTGCTCACAAGAAATTTTGTAGTTTTGATCCATTAGCCACAAGACTTTAACCCAATGTCCCCAAGGGTATTTTAAGGTTATCTCAATAGAAAGATTTCGGAAAAAACGCATTTTTATGTTAGTCGCAAGGCGGAAACTAAGGGAGTTCTTCAACTTTGAAGTTGGAACTTGAAGATGGGTTCTTCATAGGCCTCTAAGGAGTGCTTGGAGCGGATTGGAACCTAAGGAAAGGAGCTAAGAATTGCTAAGGCGCGACTTTGGAATCTTGGAAATTTTAAGGGCTTATAAAGGTATATTCTTGTCGTTTTAGCAATTAAGGTTTACTTATCATTGTAGCTATGGTTATTAGCAAGCATGAGTTATATAGTATGAAGTTTGATAAGTATTTTGACTATTGGAACCCTAATCCGAAATCTAGCATGTTTAGCTTTAAGATTTCAATTCAAGTCGATTATTAGTTAAGTCGTCACATGTTGTATAAAGAAGGAATTTGTAGTTGTTGAAGTTGTTTATGACTAAATAACATGTTGACCTAAGAACTTGGAATTGGAAAAGGATTGGAAAAGACGTAGTGTTGTTGGTTATATGTTGGCCGAGAATGGCTAGTGAAGTATTAAACTATTTGGTATGAATTGTGGGGCGGAATTTTACACGTATTGTAAGGCGTGTAATCCCCTTGTTTGGTTGTTGTTTTGAGCCTTAAATGTGGCTTGTTGGTTATTGTATTCGGCCTTGAAAAAGGTGGCAAAGTGAGTAGAAACAAAGGAAGTCTTTGATTTTCCGTAGAATTAGAGCCAGTATACTTAGTATTATTCTACGTTAGAGACTAGAAGTTGATAGTCTTGTTGTGACCATTATAGGTTGACACTTCTACGCACGCGTATTCGGCAGCTTGTGGATTTAGCCAAAAGGTATGTGAACTATCTCCTCTTCTAGCATGATTCCTTAAGATAAAGAAAGTCGTCTACTCCTTAAATGATCCATTCCTTGGTTGTATTTGGATTGCCTAAAGTAGAATTTGTTCTATGTACTTCCTTTGATTGTACTTTGATGTTTAAATTGTAAGTTGTATAATCCATTGCCTTAGTGAAGTTGGATTCTTAAAAGTGAAAGTATTTTACTTAAAGTACATAGAGTCTTGAAAAGGAAGTGGTTTCCAAATCTTTTGGGCTAGTGCCTTAGTCCCAAAATCCTAAAGGTCATTATAATGACTTTAGGGGAGTCAAAGGAGTGATTTACTTAATTGTTTTAAAAGAGGAGAAATGACATGATTTAAGAGAAGTAACTTGTTTTAAAGGAGTGAGTTACTTGAGGTTTAAAAGTAGAAGAAACTTGTTTTCTATATATTAAGAGACTTGAAGTGTTTTGAAAGTTAAGAACTTGATTTGTAAGTATGTGATACTTGGTTGTAATAGTATAAGTCTCTTGGTTATAAAAGGAATGGATATGTCTAAAACCATAAAGGGTTATAACGGCTTTATGGGAAGTTGGTTATAACGGCTTTATGGAAGGTTTAGAAAGTTGTCTATTTTGATTAATTGAGAATTTGTCTAAGTGTGCCTTGATTAGTACTTTGGCTTGATAAATTGAGAATTTGTCTAAGTGTGCCTTGATAAGTACTTTGGCTTGTTAATTGAGAATTATTCTATTTGTGCCTTGATAAGTACTTTGGCTTGATAAATTGAGAATTTGTCTAAGTGTGCCTTGATAAGTACTTTGGCTTGTTAATTGAGAATTATTCTATTTGTGCCTAGATAAGTACTTTGGCCTGATTAATTGAGAATTAGTCTAAGTGTGCCTTGATAAGTACTTTGGCTTGATTAATTGAGAATTATTCTATGTGTGCCTTGATAAGTACTTTGGCTTGTTTAGTTGAGAACTACCTATGTGTGCTGGAAATAGCCGGTTGTGTGCTATTGGTATATCAGTCGTTTCGGGGTCATTCCCCGGGTTTGTGGCATTTGCAGATTCCGTGGAATTGCTACCCACGATGCGAGGAATACCTCATGCGGGTCCGTAAGAACTCATGCGGGTGAAATAGTCCCATGCGGGCGGGTACAGCCTATGCGAGGAATACTTCATGTGAGTCCGTAAGGGCTTATGCGGGTGAAATAGTCCCATGCGAGGAATACCTCACGCGGGTCCACGCGGCCTATGCGGGTGAAATAGTCCCAGGAGTAGGATGGTTAAATGATACTGCGGGCGGATGGTCCTGTTTTGATCATGAGCTTCCTATTTTATATTGTAAAGATACTACTGTTTACTCTCATTGTTAGTAAGACACAATGTGTTGTAATTTGATTATCATATATGTCCCCGGATTTGGTTGTGTTACCCTATGGTCATGCTTTTACGATGTGGGATTCCGGGGCATGAGACCACGAGGCATTTAGGACACAGGTGGGACTTGGTGTTCATGTATCCTTATTGGTGTTATTACATCATGGATCACCGCGATGAGGAAGGATTCCACGCATGATTGATATTATGGGCGTGGGACCCATAGTTATATTTGAGTAGTGACTTTGAGGGCTGCGTCACGACTTGATATGACCGCTATGTGTTATGTCTCGTAGGTTGGCTATCGCATGTCTCTGCTTTGTTTAGATCATTATGATTTTATTACGCATTTCATCGCTCACATACTTGGTACATTCTTCGTACTGACCTCCTTCGGGGGCTGCGTTCATGCCGCAGGTTTAGGTACACTGTTTGGTGATCGGCAGGTGTAGGACCCTTCTCAGAGTTTTTGGATAGCTCCTTCTGTTCGGGAGTTATCTTTTTGGTATAAGTTCTTTCGATGTGCTTTTGATTACGCATGGTACGGGGCCTTGTCCCGTCATAGTTCAGTATAACTCTTAGAGGTCTGTATTCATATGTGGGATTGGACTCATGTACAGTGTAGTGTCTTTTATTATGTATATTATATGGCAGCCTTGTCGGCTTTGCCCTTGCACGTACGTTGGTTTTAAAAAAAAAAAAAAAGTGTTATAAATTCCGCAGTTTACTTGTGTTGTTAAGGTAGAAGGGTGCCCAGATAGGGCACCAGTCACGGGCCCGGGGTTCGGGGCGTGACAGAGTGGTATCAGAGCAGTCAGTCCTCGGAATGTCTACAGACCGTGTCTAGTAGAGTCTTGATTATCGGTGTGTTGCGCGCCACACCCATAAACAGGAGGCTACATGACATTTAGGAGTTGGTTTCTATTCTTCTCACTCCAAGATCGTGCCATAGAGCTGTGTTAGTAAGATAATTCCTCTCTGACGTATTGTTGTGTTACAGTTATGCCTCCAAGGAGGGCAAATACCCGAAGGGCAAAGGAGTAACAGAGCTACGAGCACTCAGAGAGTTGATAGGGATTATGCCCAGGGTATACCGGATGTTGTTCCGCAGTCGGCGAGTTCTTCTGCGCCAGGTTTTGTGGCCCCAATACCAGAGCCTCCAGTCTCTCAGTTAAGAGGAGACTTTAGGGTCATGAAGGAAGCCATTATGTTATTGACCAAGATAGCAGTGCTACAGTTTCATCAGCAGGAGGTTATTCGCCGACATGCATGTGTACAGTGGGGTAGAGGCGGGCGGAGATCTGCGTAAGAGGGCTAGACCGGTTGGTTATCCCGGTGAGTTTTTGGACGAGCTGCCTCAGCAGCGAGTGAGATATTCGTCCCAGCCTACCCAGTATATATCCCCGCAGCCACAGGTGGGAGATTTGATCCCACAAGGTATTTAGGAGCCGGTCTGAGCTCCAGGGGTCGAGGTTCTCAGAGGAGCGGGATTTTCGATCGAGGCCACTTATTCCTCAGTGTTTCCATTGTAGTAAGCGTCATTTGGGGAAATGCCGTCATGGAACAGGTGTTTGTTTTTATTGTGGCCGTCCGGGCCATATTCTGAGGGTATATCCTTTTAGAAAGAGCACCGGTGAGGTAGCTCAGCCTATGAGGCCGATGGTTGATTCCCTTTCCTCCACAACTGTGCGTTCCCCAGGGCAGGGTTGTTATACCCCGTATTTCCAGAGTATGTACGCGGGGACGTACGTAGAAAAGTTTGTGCCTTAAAGTGCTTGGCCGAATTTTATTTGTGCATAACACCCGGTTTGAGTCGTTTTTAGTGAAACGTTTTCCACACTTTCGTAGGGAATTTCCGCTATGTCATTTCTAATTTTTGCGGATTTTTCCGAGAGACGAAACATTTTGGACCAACGAGAGGCGACACTTGTCACCCTACAGTTGGTGGGAGTGGCGATAAAGCATGGGGACGAATTGGGTGAGTTTTGTCAAGTAGTAGGTAGGATATTTTGTGTGCAAGTTGTCTTTGTACACATGCCCAAATCTTGGCCTTACATTTTTGTAGCACTTGGCTCAATCTTGGCCATTGGTTGGCCTTCACTTGGCCTATAAATACCCATCCCTTTGAAGACTTATTCATCCATTCCTAAATAATCCTTAGTGTTAAAATCCCTCCTCTCCCTCTTGTTGACTCTGCCCAAGAGCCCCTCTCCCCCTTTGAAAGGCCCTCGCCGAGAGCCCTCTCCCCCCCCTCCTAGTAGTGTGGCCGTGGGGTACCCCCCCTAGCCTTGTTGCTTTCGTATAATACCCCCCCCTTTGTGGTGTAGAAATACTCTCAAAAGTATTGTTATAATGCCCAAATTACCTTAGCCATATACCTTGTTGTATTCTAAGGTTATACCTATACGAAAAGCCCAGAAAATACTATTATACTTCCGTCAGTCACAAAACCGAAACCCTAGGAAAATCTCCATAGTCCGTTGGAGTATTGTGTAGAAGTTGGTTAGAACTTCTAAGGGTGGTTTAGAGCGGGTTGGAGCGCTCGGAGTTGGAGCTAAACGATTTCCCAGGATCGACTTTAACTAGGATAATTATGGGCTTATCGAGGTAATTATCTTGTCCCTCTATTGTAATTGGATATTACATATTGTTAGAATATATAATTGAAGTATACTATATATAGAACTGAACGTAGTATCGGCAATGTCTTTTGACTTAAGCCTGAATAATACTTACGGCAATGTCTTGCGACTTAAGCCTGAATTGAAAGAAGAATACTGAACTGTAATTACATAGGGCTGTATTACAGTAGACTTGTGTAGTAGTACCGTGTAGTAGAATTGTACCCGTTAGGGTTAGATGTATAACCCCCCCCTGGTTGGCTTGGTAGCCGGCCTCGATAGAGGAGGAGATTTACGCTGTTGCGGGGGAGTCTTTGCGAATTTTCGGTAGAATGTTCTACGATGAGATCTAAATGTTAATAAGCGCCTTGTGGCCTTATAGGTTGAAGTACTACGTGTGGCGCGATCTACTTGGCTTAAGGAGTAGCCGACGTTTGGAAGTACTTGGAGCGTTTTGCTATTAGTCGATACTCGTCGCGAGGTATGTGAACCTCTTCCTATCTCTTCTAGCATGATATGTGAACTATGTAGTACGGTAGACGATACGTGCTAAACGTATTTGGTTGGTTTAAAACATAAAGTGTTATAACGGCTTTATGGGAAGTTGGTTATAACAGCTTTATGTTGGTAAGAAAATACTTGTGGTCTTAAAAGGTAACTGATTTGAACTATAACTGGCTTGTTATGTGTTAATAAAGAACTTGAAGTATTTCAAAAGATTTTGAATCATTTTGAAAGAAGAAGTAATATACTTGGTTTTGAAAAACTTAAGAGTTATACTAGCTTTATGGGAAGTTAGGTATAACGGCTTAAGAATGTTTTCTTGATTTGAAATCGAATGTGTATCGACAAACCATGCGGCGTTAATAAAAGGAAATGTTTTGACTAATTAAGTATTATTAAAACCGATGAAGCTTCCATCTGCATAGAAGCTAAGATGAGACAAAATGATATTTCCTAGATCATGGTCATTGTAATAAGATTGTAATAAACAAGAATATCCTACTCACATATAAGGCTTAGGTTTCTCGATTGTTTAAAGGAGAATTATATTCTTAAATGAATAAGACTATGAACTACGAAACCTTTCAAAAAATGAGAAACTTGAACATTGGAAATTAGGCAAACTTGAACATTGGAAAAGAATGTTGCTACTTGATTTTACAAAGAGAAGTAATTGATTTTCTTTAAAAGATAATCACTCTATTTTCATATACTACGGTATTGTGTGACTTTTGTGAAAGTAACGTATCTTTTAAAGAGTTAATGTATGAAGTACTTTGGGGATAAAAACCGATCTTGTTAATCATATAGTAGGAAGTACCTTGTGTGAACAACTTGATTGTATTGGTTTGTGATAGCCTTGTAATACTTTCTTGTTGCTTTGATAAGTAAACGTGTTAGGATGCTACGTGTGTTAGTATCTTGTGATGTTTGTGTAAAGGGGTTTCCCTTGATTGTGCTTATTAACTATCAGTCGTTATGATAGTATTTTTGCATTCATCTCTTGAGATGATTAAGCGCCTCCGATGCGGGGTAGACTCAAGGTGATGCAGGACCGTGATTCGAGAATACCTCATGCGGGTCCGAGGGCCTATCGCGGAGCTACGAGTTCCAGGTTAGCGTGCGTCCTTTATGGGCATGCGGTCCTTGTGGCCATGCGGACTCGGAAGTCCAGGACGATGCCGGGGAGTAGCTACCCTCGATGCGGGGAATACCTCATGCGGGCCGATGAGATTGGCCTATGCGAGTCGCGGAGTTCGAGGGTTAGGCGCATACGACATCGCGGACAAGTGGCCAGCTTTGATCATGTGACGGTCTAGACAGATCTTAGGATACAGTTCATGACCTTGTTGGTACTGTGGGTTTTTAGTAGTCGGCTATGCCTTCGTACTTACCCCGTACAGTTTTATTATGACACGTGGGACCGGTGTTCATGTGTGTTCCTTGGTGCTTTTATATCATAGATCGCCGGGTGAGGAAGGTATTCCACGCATGATTGATGTTGTGGGCCTGAGACCCCTTGTTATACTTGAGTGATGACTTGAGGGCGTGAGTCCCTGACTTGACATGACTGCTTTGTTGTAAACTGTAGTTTGGTTATCATACATGTCTCCTGCTTTATATGACTACTATGATTTCATTTACTGATTTATTTTCGATTTCACATACTCTGCACTGTTATCGACCTCGCCCGGGCTGCGTTCATGCCGCAGTAAAGGTACACCATCGTTGATCCTCGCTCTGGGTGTCACGACCAAATCGGGTCGTGACTGGTGCCTTACCCCGGGCACCCTAGTGACACAACATCAGAGTAATCAGCGGAACATAAAACAACAACATGAGATAACAGAAATATAAAACAATAATCTGTGAAAACTTGCCTTTCGGCATATATAAATAACCACTTTTACAAATGAACAGTTTAATCCTTTTTACAAACCCTGCCCACAACAGTACTACAGACCTCTAAGAAATGATATGACAACAATGGCGGGACAGGGCCCCGCCATACCCCTGAATGTAAACACCTACAACAACAGGGGACTATACCACTGATAAGCCTCCGGAGAAACGGAGCTTTCCCAAATGCTGAACTGTGACCCTAAGAGCGAGGATCAATGACTGGTGTACCTTTACCTGCGGCATGAACGCAGCCCCCCGAAGGAGGTCAGTACAACAGGTACCGAGTATGTGAAACTAAAAAATACTGTAAATGAAATCATAATAGTCTATTAAGCAGGAGACATGTATGATAACCAAACTACAGTTCACAATAAATAAGCAGTCATGTCAAGTCAGGGACTCACGCCCTCAAAGTCATCACTCAAATATAACTATGGGTCTCAGGCCCATAACATCAATCATGCCCGTGGAATACCTTCCTCACTGCCGGCAGTCTATGATAGAAAAAGCACCAAGGAATACATATGAACACCAGGTCCCACCTGTGTCCAAATAAAACCGTACAGGGTAAGTACGAAGGCATAGCCGACTACTAACACCCACAATACCAACAAGGTCATGAACTGTATCATAAGATCTGTCTAGACCGTCACATGATCAAGGCTGGCCACTTGCCCGCGATTCGATGTGCGCGTCTAGTCCCGAACTTCCGCACTCGCGTAGGCCCATCTCATCGGCCCGCATGAGGCATTCCCCGCATCGAGGGTAGCTACTCCCCGGCATCGTCCTGGACTTTCGAGTCCGCATGGCCACAAGGACCGCATGCCCATAAAGGACGAACACTAACACGAACTCGTAGCTCGCATAGGCCCCAGACCCGCATGAGGTATCTCGAATCATAGGTCCATCGACCGCCGAGTCTACCCCGCAGACGGAGGGCTTAACCGGAATCATCTCAAGAGATGAATGCCACAATACTATCATAACGACTGATAGTTAATAAGCACAATCAAGGGAAACCCCTTTACACCAACATCACCAGATACTAACACACGTAGCATCCTAACACGTTTACTTATCAAAGCAACAAGAAAGTATTACAAGGCTATCACAAACCAATACAATCAAGTTGTTCACACAAGGTACTTTCTACTATACGATTTACTAGATCGGGTTTCTATCCCCAAAGTACTTCATACATTAACTCTTTAAAAGATACGTTACTTTCACGAAAGTCACACAATACCCGTAGTATATAAAAATAGAGTGATTATCTTTTTAAAGTAAATCAATTACTTCTCTTTGTAAAATCAAGTAGCAACACTCTTTTCCAATGTTCAAGTTTGCCTAATTTCCAATGTTCAAGTTTGCCTAATTTCCAATGTTCAAGTTTCTCATTTTAGAAAGGTTTCGTAGTTCATAGCCTTATTCATTTAAGAATATAATTCTCCTTTAAACAATCTGAGAAACATAAGTCTTATGTGAGTAGGATATTCTTGTTTATAACAATCTTATTACAGCAGCCATGATCTAGGAAATATCATTTTGTCTCATCTTAGCTTCTATGCAGATGGAAGTTTCTACTGGTTTTAATAATACTTAATTATTCAAAACATTTCCTTTTATTAACGCTGCAGTTGGTTTGTCGATACACATTCGATTTCCAAATCAAGAAAGCATTCTTAAGCCGTTATACCTAACTTCCCATAAAGCTAGTATAACTCTTAAGTTTTCAAACACCAAGTATTACTTCTTTCAAAATGATTCAAAAATCTTTTGAAATACTTCAAGTTCTTTCTTATCATATAACAAGCCAGTTATAGTTCAAATCAGTTACCTTTTAAAAACCACATGTATTTTCTTACTAACATAAAGCTGTTATAACCAACTTCCCATAAAGCCGTTATAACACTTTATGTTTTAAACCACTCAAACACATTTAGCACATGACGTCACCGCACTACATAGTTCACACATATCATGCTAGAAGAGATAGGAAGAGGTTCACATACCTCGCGACGAGTATCGACTAATAGCAAAACGCTCCAAGTACTTTCCAACGTCGGCTACTCCTTAAGCCAAGTAGATTGCGCCACACGTAGTACTTCCACCTATAAGGCCACAAGGCGCTTATTAACATCTAGATCTTATCGTAGAACATTCTACCGCAACATGCAAATCTCCTCCTCTATCGGGCCGCCATCAAGCCAACCGGGGTTATACGCCTAACCCTAATCTGTACAATTCTACTCCACTACTACTACACAAGTCATCAGAATACAGTCCTATGTAATTACAGTTCAGTACTATATATAGTATACTTCCACTATATACTCCTACAACATGTAATATCCAATAATAATAGGGGGACAAGATAATTACCTCGATAAGCCCATAATTATCCAAGTATAAAGTCGATCCTGGGCAATCGTTTAGCTCCAACTCCGAGCGCTCCAACCCGCTCTAAACCACCCTTAGAAGTTCTAACCAACTTCTACACAATACTCCAACGGACTATGGAGATTTTCCTAGGGTTTCGGTTTGTGGACTGTCGGAAGTATAATAGTATTTCTGGGCTTTTCGTAAAGGTATAACCTTAGAATACAACAAGGTATAAGGCTAAGGTAATTTGGGCATAACAACAATACTTTTGAGAGTATTTCTACCAAGAGGGGGGGGTATTTATACGAAAACACTAGGCTAGGGGGGGGGGGTACCCCACGGCCACACCACAAAGGGGAGAGGGGGGAGGCTCTCGGCCACAAAGGCCTATCTAGGGAGGGGGGGGCTCTTGGACGAGAGTCAAACAAGAGGGGAGAGGGAGGGACTTTAACACTTAGGAAATATTTGGAATGGATGAAGAAGTTCATCAACCTTAGAGGGGTATTTATAGCACAAGCCAAGGCCAACCAATGGCCAAGATCTAGCCAAGTGCCTAGCAAGTGTAGGGCCAAGATTCACCCATGTGTCCTAGCCAACTTGCACACAAAATATCTACCAAAAATATCTCCCACTTGCCTTCCCCAAATCGTCCATGCCGCCCACTTTGCCCACCAATGAGAGGGTGCCAAGTGCCGCCCTCTCGTTGGTCCAAAATGTTCCGTCTCTCGGAAAAATCCGCAAAAATACTAAATGACATAGCCGGAAATTCCCCTACGAAAGCTGTGAAAACGTTTCGTCGAAAAACGACTCTAACCGGGTGTTGTGCACAAACATATTTCGGCCCAAAGGTGCCACATGGGGGTGACACGTGTCGCCCCCCGATTCGTCCAAAAATATTTCGTCTTCCGAAAATATCCAAAACGGCCAAAATCTCAAAATCA
Source organism: Przewalskia tangutica (assembly GCA_029844215.1). Classification (NCBI taxonomy): domain Eukaryota; kingdom Viridiplantae; phylum Streptophyta; class Magnoliopsida; order Solanales; family Solanaceae; genus Przewalskia; species Przewalskia tangutica. The sequence continues at coordinate 103,436,292 of CM056726.1, forward strand.
AAGCGGGCCCCACAAAACCGTAAATTTCTCCCGTGGGCCCCACGTGACCATTTTCAAAATAAAATTCCATACTTCTCTAATATTCCATGAAGTCCGAATACAAAATATGTGAATCCATTTGGCATTAACTAACCTTTTTCCTTAACATAAACCGGAAACTTTTACGTGTAATAATCGCCTCTTTATTACTTTCCAATCGTTCTGTCAGATTCTCGCACGCACGCCCTGCATACATACCACGGAACTACGGGTATAACATTCTTCCTTAGAAACATTCGTCCGAATGTTCCTTCTAAGTCTCAAACAAACGCGGCGCCAAAGATAGTCTTCACTACTATACTTACGAAACAATCCTGCCATACCTGGCCATGGAAACACCTGCGCAAAACTTACATCTAAGTTCACGAGGAAACACCTCTACATCACCACCAATACCTCTTCCCAGGGTCAAAATATACTTCCTTAGTCACTGATACCACTTTTGTCACTTTGTCGCGAGCCTTGCTCCGACGACCCAACAAATGGTACCGGCCGCCATGATCACCGGTTCGTGACACTCGAATTCTTACCACATTTACATCGCTTTAGTATCCAAAACTCGGGTTACTATCTCTAACGTGGTCATCATTAATCGGGAACATTCGATGGATCTTCGATACTTTCCGAACATAACAATACGAAGACGGACGCCCTTCCTCCTAAGTCGGACGGCAAATGCTATCATATAGCAACCCGCCTATTCTTCACATTAACTCACAAAGGCCCAAAGTAACTCTGGCTAAGTTCCTTCGCTTTCCAAAACTCGTCACACTCGACCGGGTGGTACTTTCAAGAAGACCGACCGTCAACTCAACTCTGGCGTCGCCGATTATCCGCATGATTTCTCCGAGCCGCCGTAACTTCTTCTAGACAAGCTTCGCGACTAACCACGATCACGAACAAGCCTGAACCAACTAACTGAACCTTGCCAACATCGAACCAATCGACTGGCAACTTACACTTCCGCCCCTACAAGGCTTCAAAAGGCGACATCCGAACACTGAAATGGTAGCTAAAACACTCCCTCAACAGGAGACAACAATCCCCACAACTACCCCTGAAATCTACACACTGGCCCGAGGGCGAATGTGATTCTGAGACTCACCTGAGTTCCTAACTCTGCCTGGTATAACTTCCAGAAAACGAAAACAGCCGTAACCAGGACTTCACTGTCTGTCATAAGGTGAAGTTAGGCACCCCGTGCAGCCTTACAACCTTTCTGGTACAACAACACTGCCAAGTGAACGGTCCCGACCGAAGAACACGATGGGCTGCCCCCATCGGCCCGATCACTGGTCGAACGCATCCACGAACTCATACGCTGGTTAACTAAACCTGGGCCTAACACCCTCGTGACCCTACCACAAGGCGGGACCACCACAAACTGACCCCACCACCAAAAAGGCCGCGGGTTGACCCGCATCATGGCCTCAATCCGACCCGGCATTGCGCAAAACACTAGCTCCCCGAAGGAACAATCTTACTAAACACGTTACGAAAACCTGGCGGTCTTCTTAGCTCGACTACCTTCTTTCAAATCACGCTACTCAGGGACTTATCCCACGAACATAGCTCACGTGCACTATGCACTCCTATAAGGGTCAAACATAACATTACACCTTTTCTCGAGATGGCCTTACCTCTAAGGTCTTTACGTATAACACTCTAAGGCTCACACCTTCTCTATCCCCCAAAATCTTACTCGGTTAACCCACCAATGATTCTAATCACAACTAACACACTGCTATCAGAACATAGCACTTAAGGTATACTCACCTTGAAAGTTACCAAAGGACCTTGCTGCTCTGGCCCTCTTCTGTTGTCCTTCGTTAACCCGTCGATCTCTACGTTTCTCGGCCTGCTGCGCATAAGCCCGTACACAGGCCATGCTCAAGCCTAACTGAAGAATTACTCTTGCACAACCCTCTTTTAGATAGTCCTCAAGACTCGCGGTACATCGGTATACTCTCTGGTAGCCAAATCTATAGCTAGTAACAGGGTTGTCCCTTGGCAATCTATATTCCCTGTTCCCGGTCGTGGAACTGAAGGTTCATATAACATGGCCGCAGTAAGCACCTTTGCCGCACTAAACTCGCTGGGCTAGTGACGCCGCAAAACTCCCCGATAGCAGACTACCCTAGGTAATGATTGGGCTGTGCCTCGCCACCCTCTCGAACTCTACTGCAGCTCTCTCGCCGCCTTGCCCTCTGGCCGGGTTGCCCACGCGGAGGCATAACGATAAGAAATAATTTCGTCAGAGGTCCAACTTACAACACAGCTCTAAGGCACGATCTCGAGTGAGAAGAATAGAAACCAATCCTAAATATCCTATAGCCTCGATTATCGTGGTGCGCAACACCCGATAATCAAGACTCTACTGATACGGTCGTAGACACTTTCCGAGGATTAAGCGCTCGATACCACTTTTGTCACGACCAAATCGGGCGTGGATCGTGCCTTACCGCACCCTAGTGACACAACATCGAGTAATCAGGAACATAAAACAACAACATGAGATAACGAAATATAAAACAATAATCAGGAAAACTTGCCTTTCGGCATATATAAATAACCACTTTTACAAATGAGCAGTTTAATCCTTTTTACAAACCCCGCCACAAAGATTACAGACTTCTAAGAAATGATATGACAACAATGGCGGGCGGTGGCCCGCCATACCTCGAATGTAAACACCTACAACAACAGGGACTATACCATCGATAAGCCTCCGAGAAACGGAGCTTTCCCAAATCTTGAATCGTGACCCTAAGAGCGAGGATCAATGATCGGTGTACCTTTACTGCGGCGTGAACGCAGCCCAAGGAGGTCAAGACAAAGTGCAGAGTATGTGAAACTAAAAATACTGTAAATGAAATCATAATAGTCTATTAAGCAGGAGACATGTATGATAACCAAACTACAGTTCACAATAAATAAGCAGTCATGTCAAGTCAGGGACTCACGCCCTCAAAGTCATCACTCAAATATAACTATGGGTCTCAGGCCCATAACATCAATCATGCCCGTGGAATACCTTCCTCACTGCCGGCAGTCTATGATAGAAAAAGCACCAAGGAATACATATGAACACCAGGTCCCACCTGTGTCCAAATAAAACCGTACAGGGTAAGTACGAAGGCATAGCCGACTACTAACACCCACAATACCAACAAGGTCATGAACTGTATCATAAGATCTGTCTAGACCGTCACATGATCAAGGCTGGCCACTTGCCCGCAGTATCTGATGTGCGCGTCTAGTCCTGGAACTTCCCGCAGCTCCGCATAGGCCAATCTCATCGGCCCGCATGAGGCATTCCCCGCATCGAGGGTAGCTACTCCCCGGCATCGTCCTGGACTTTCGAGTCCGCATGGCCACAAGGACCGCATGCCCATAAAGGACGAACACTAACCTGGAACTCTCGTAGCTCCGCATAGGCCCCCAGGACCCGCATGAGGTATCTCGAATCATAGGTCCATCGACCCGCCTGAGTCTACCCCGCATCGGAGGGCAGCTTAACCCCCGGAATCATCTCAAGAGATGAATGCCACAATACTATCATAACGACTGATAGTTAATAAGCACAATCAAGGGAAACCCCTTTACACCAACATCACCAGATACTAACACACGTAGCATCCTAACACGTTTACTTATCAAAGCAACAAGAAAGTATTACAAGGCTATCACAAACCAATACAATCAAGTTGTTCACACAAGGTACTTTCTACTATACGATTTACTAGATCGGGTTTTTATCCCCAAAGTACTTCATACATTAACTCTTTAAAAGATACGTTACTTTCACGAAAGTCACACAATACCCGTAGTATATAAAAATAGAGTGATTATCTTTTTAAAGTAAATCAATTACTTCTCTTTGTAAAATCAAGTAGCAACACTCTTTTCCAATGTTCAAGTTTGCCTAATTTCCAATGTTCAAGTTTGCCTAATTTCCAATGTTCAAGTTTCTCATTTTAGAAAGGTTTCGTAGTTCATAGCCTTATTCATTTAAGAATATAATTCTCCTTTAAACAATCTGAGAAACATAAGTCTTATGTGAGTAGGATATTCTTGTTTATAACAATCTTATTACAGCAGCCATGATCTAGGAAATATCATTTTGTCTCATCTTAGCTTCTATGCAGATGGAAGTTTCTACTGGTTTTAATAATACTTAATTATTCAAAACATTTCCTTTTATTAACGCTGCAGTGGTTTGTCGATACACATTCTGATTTCCGAAATCAGTAAAGCATTCTTAAGCCGTTATACCTAACTTCCCATAAAGCTAGTATAACTCTTAAGTTTTCAAACACCAAGTATTACTTCTCCTTTCAAAATGATTCAAAAATCTTTTGAAATACTTCAAGTTCTTTCTTATCATATAACAAGCCAGTTATAGTTCAAATCGCTTACCTTTTAAAACCACATGTATTTTCTTACTAACATAAAGTCGTTATAACCAACTTCCCATAAAGCCGTTATAACACTTTATGTTTTAAACCACTCAAACACATTTAGCACATGCGCTCACCGTACTACATAGTTCACACATATCATGCTAGAAGAGATAGGAAGAGGTTCACATACCTCGCGACGAGTATCGACTAATAGCAAAACGCTCCAAGTACTTTCCAACGTCGGCTACTCCTTAAGCCAAGTAGATTGCGCCACACGTAGTACTTCCACCTATAAGGCCACAAGGCGCTTATTAACATCTAGATCTTATCGTAGAACATTCTACCAAAATTCGACAAAGACCTCCCCATGGCAAGCAAATCTCCTCTCTATCGGGCCGCCATCAAGCCAACCATGGGTTATACGCCTAACCCTAACTGTACAATTCTACTCCACTGATTACTACACAAGTCTCAGAATACAGTCCTATGTAATTACAGTTCAGTACTATATATAGTATACTTCCACTATATACTCCTACAACATGTAATATCCAATTATAATAGGGGGACAAGATAATTACCTCGATAAGCCCATAATTATCCAAGTATAAAGTCGATCCTGGCAATCGTTTAGCTCGACTCCGAGCGCCCAACCCGCTCTAAACCACCCTTAGAAGTTCTAACCAACTTCTACACAATACTCCAACTGACTATGGAGATTTTCCTAGGGTTTCGGTTTTGTGGATCGGGAAGTATAATAGTATTTCTGGCTTTTCAGAAAGGTATAACCTTAGAATACAACAAGGTATAAGGCTAAGGTAATTTGGGCATAACAACAATACTTTTGAGAGTATTTCTACCAAGAGGGGTATTTATACGAAACACTAGGCTAGTGGGTACCCCACGCCACACCACAAAGGGGCGAGGGGGGATGCGCTCGGCCACAAAGGCCTATCTAGGAGGGGGCTCTTGGACGAGAGTCAAACAAGAGGAGAGAGGAGGGACTTTAACACTTAGGAAATATTTGGAATGGATGAAGAAGTTCATCAACCTTAGAGGTATTTATAGCACAAGCCAAGGCCAACCAATGGCCAAGATCTAGCCAAGTGCCTAGCAAGTGTAGGGCCAAGATTCACCCATGTGTCCTAGCCAACTTGCACACAAAATATCTACCAAAAAATATCTCCCACTTGCCTTCCCCAAATCGTCCATGCCGCCCACTTTGCCCACCAATGAGAGGGTGCCAAGTGACGCCCTCTCGTTGGTCCAAAATGTTCCGCCTCTAAAAATCCGCAAAATACTAAATGACATAGCCGGAAATTCCCTACGAAAGTCGTGGAAAACGTTTAGAAAACGACTCTAACCGTTGTCAGACAAACATATTTCGCCCAAAGGTGCCACGTGGGGTGACACGTGTCGCTTCGATTCGTCCAAAATATTTCGTCTTCCGAAAATATCCAAAACGGCCAAAATCTCAAAATCAAAGCGGGCCCCACAAAACCGTAAATTTCTCCCGTGGGCCCCACGTGACCATTTCCGAAAATAAAATTCCATAATTCTCTAATATTCCAGGAAGTCCGAATACCAAACGGGAATCCAATTCCCATTAAAGAACCTTTTTCCTTCACACAAAAAAAAAAACAGGAAACTTTTCCGTGGAAAAATCGCCTCTTTCTTCCTTTCCAATCTTTCTCGCCGATTCTCGCACGTGACGCCCTGCATACATACCACGGAACTACGGGTATAACATAGGTCACAGATTCACTTTTGGGAAGCTCCGTTTCTCGGAGGCTTATCTTGGTATAGTCCTCGTTGTCGTAGGTCTACATTCGGGGTATGGCGGCCCCGCCCGTCGTTGTTGTCATATCTTTCGTAGAGGTCCAGAGTAATCTTGTTGTGGCGGGGTTGTAAAAAGGATTAAACTGTTCATGTTGAAAAAGTTGTCATTTTTATATATGCCGAAAGGCAAGTTTTTCTCAGATTATTGTTTCATATTTCATAATATGTCTTGTATCGTTTTATATTCCGCTGATTACTCTGATGTTGTATCACTAGGGTGCCCGGGGTAAGGCACTAGTCACGGGCCCGGAATCGGGTCGTGACAAGGGTGTTCAGATGTTAGCCAGCCGTGGTGGAGGTCAGGGTGGGGTTTATAGTTCTGGCGGTCCTTCGAACCGCAGAGATGACGTGACTATCGGACAGATCGTAGCGACACCGCACGGGGTTACAGGTATAGTTCGATTCTTTTGAATCATACGTGCATTGTTAGATTCAGATTTTGCCTTAGCGTATATGTTTTCCCTTTGTTTCTAGAGTTGTAAAGTGATAGTACCCCAGAGGTAGGGATACTTTGATTAGTAAAGTGAAAAGTTATGAATGTTGACAAGAATGATAAGTGAACTGAGACTATAGTTGTGTAGAGTTCACAAGTTGTAATTACCCCATATAAGTGTAAGACCGATAGGGAAGATTGTACAGTAGAAATACTTTGGTTTATGTGACGAACCTCTAGTAAATAGGGGATAGGGTAAGAAGTACCTTGAGATAAGAGTGAGCTTTATTTCAGACTAAGAATGAGGAGTTAAGTGTGACGATGAGTCGGGTTATGGACTCATTTCGGGTCAGCCGATAGTATGGAATGGGGTGATGACAGTTAGAAATGGTCCCGTTATGTGATAGAGTCCCGAGGATGCAAGGCCCAAGTTTAGTTAATTGTGGTACGAGTTTGTGGATGCGTTCTACCGGAACTAGGTCGTAAGGACCGAGAAGAGCCTTAACGGGAATGTAAGTAACAATATGGCCAAGTTTGGTTAGTAACTCCAAGGATTGGAGAACCGAAACAAAATTTGAGATTTTGTACGTTTACTAAATGAGTTTAGAAGTACGAGAAAGAATGACAAGTAAGGAAAGAAAGGAACCTCTAAGGATCCCGTGTTCTAGGAGACTGTAACCTTCGAGTTTGTGAGAAGGGGTAGCGGACGGAAGGTCCATTGATATGTTTACGTATGTTAGGCGATGGCCAGGTGTGGCATCGTTAGTCTTGTGGAGTATTGATTGATAGGCATAGTATAGAGATTGTGCCGGGGTTTGTATAGCGTGACAACCGACTAAGAACATTCGGGGACGAATGTTTCTAAGGGGGGAAGAATGTTACACCCCGTAAGTCCAGGACATGTATAAGAGAATGTACGAAAGGAAACAAGACTTGGAAATTAGTACGAAAGGAAGAATTGTTTTTCCGACGGAAAATCTTCCGGACGACGGAAAGGAAAAATGCTCGTTGTTGAGAATTGGATTCTCAAAAGACAATATTTGTAAAGTATGGAACTTATTAACACTATGGAAATTTATTTTTACGGATTTGGTCACGTGGGGCCCACCCGAGGAATTTTACATTTTTGTGGGGCCCACGAGGGTTACGGAATTTTATGGACGAATGAGAGGGCGACACGTGGCACTCCTTCCACATGGCTTGGTCGAAATTGTGTAAGGGCAAAATGGTCATTGACCATGGTAGAAGATAAGTCTTCCAAAGCTTGATATTGTTGACAAGTCAACTTGTCCACCTAGGCTTGATCCAAGTGAAACTCATCCTAACCTCACATTTGTTTAAGTCTAAGCCCTCCATTGTGTTTTATAAGGTTACTACTAGTGCAAGACTAGCTCATTTACACTTAGAAAAATTAGAGATCATTTGTGCCAAGAAAGAGGCTCTCGGGTTTGGCTATGTTGCTCACAAGAAATTTTGTAGTTTTGATCCATTAGCCACAAGACTTTAACCCAATGTCCTCAAGGGTATTGTAAGGTTATCTCAATAGAAAGATTTCGGAAAAAACGCATTTTTACGTTAGTCGCAAGGCGGAAACTAAGGGAGTTCTTCAACTTTGAAGTTGGAACTTGAAGATGGGTTCTTCATAGGCCTCTAAGGAGTGCTTGGAGCATATTGGAACCTAAGGAAAGGAGCTAAGAATTGCTAAGGCGCGACTTTGGAATCTTGGAAATTTTAAGGGCTTATAAAGGTATATTCTTGTCGTTTTAGCAATTAAGGTTTACTTATCATTGTAGCTATGGTTATTAGCGAGCATGAGTTATATAGTATGAAGTTTGATAAGTATTTTGACTATTGGAACCCTAATCCGAAATCTAGCATGTTTAGCTTTAAGATTTCAATTCAAGTCGATTATTAGTTAAGTCGTCACATGTTGTATAAAGAAGGAAATTGTAGTTGTTGAAGTTGTTTATGACTAAATAACATGTTGACCTAAGAACTTGGAATTGGAAAAGGATTGGAAAAGACGTAGTGTTGTTGGTTATATGTTGGCCGAGAATGGCTAGTGAAGTATTAAACTATTTGGTATGAATTGTGGGGCGGAATTTTACACGTATTGTAAGGCGTGTAATCCCCTTTGTTTGGTTGTTGTTTTGAGCCTTAAATGTGGCTTGTTGGTTATTGTATTCGGCCTTGAAAAAGGTGGCAAAGTGAGTAGAAACAAAGGAAGTGCTGCCCAATTTTCCGTAGAATTAGAGACCGTATACTTAGTATTATTCTACGTTAGAGACTAGAAGTTGATAGTCTTGTTGTGACCATTATAGGTTGACACTTCTACGTACGGCGTATTCGGCTTAGCTTGTGGATTTAGCCGAAAAGGTATGTGAACTATCTCCTCTTCTAGCATGATTCCTTAAGATAAAGAAAGTACGTCCTACTCCTTAAATGATCCATTCCTTGGTTGTATTTGGATTGCCTAAAGTAGAATTTGTTCTATGTACTTCCTTTGATTGTACTTTGATGTTTAAATTGTAAGTTGTATAATCCATTGCCTTAGTGAAGTTGGATTCTTAAAAGTGAAAGTATTTTACTTAAAGTACATAGAGTCTTGAAAAGGAAGTGGTTTCCAAATCTTTTGGGCTAGTGCCTTAGTCCCAAAATCCTAAAGGTCATTATAATGACTTTAGGGGAGTCAAAGGAGTGATTTACTTAATTGTTTTAAAAGAGGAGAAATGACATGATTTAAGAGAAGTAACTTGTTTTAAAGGAGTGAGTTACTTGAGGTTTAAAAGTAGAAGAAACTTGTTTTCTATATATTAAGAGACTTGAAGTGTTTTGAAAGTTAAGAACTTGATTTGTAAGTATGTGATACTTGGTTGTAATAGTATAAGTCTCTTGGTTATAAAAGGAATGGATATGTCTAAAACCATAAAGGGTTATAACGGCTTTATGGGAAGTTGGTTATAACGACTTTATGGAAGGTTTAGAAAGTTGTCTATTTTGATTAATTGAGAATTTGTCTAAGTGTGCCTTGATTAGTACTTTGGCTTGATAAATTGAGAATTTGTCTAAGTGTGCCTTGATAAGTACTTTGGCTTGTTAATTGAGAATTATTCTATTTGTGCCTTGATAAGTACTTTGGCTTGATAAATTGAGAATTTGTCTAAGTGTGCCTTGATAAATTGAGAATTTGTCTAAGTGTGCCTTGATAAGTACTTTGGCTTGTTAATTGAAAATTATTTTATTTGTGCCTTGATAAGTACTTTGGCCTGATTAATTGAGAATTAGTCTAAGTGTGCCTTGATAAGTACTTTGGCTTGATTAATTGAGAATTATTCTATGTGTGCCTTGATAAGTACTTTGGCTTGTTTAGTTGAGAACTACCTATGTGTGCTGGAAATAGCCGGTTGTGTGCTATTGGTATATCAGTCATTTCGGGGTCATTCCCCGGGTTTGTGGCATTTGCAGATTCCGTGGAATTGCTACCCACGATGCGAGGAATACCTCATGCGGGTCCGTAAGGACTCATGCGGGTGAAATAGTCCCATGCGGGCGGGTCCAGCCTATGCGAGGAATACCTCATGCGAGTCCGTAAGGGCTTATGCGGGTGAAATAGTCCCATGCGAGGAATACCTCACGCGGGTCCACGCGGCCTATGCGGGTGAAATAGTCCCAGGAGTAGGATGGTTAAATGATATTGCGGGCGGATGGTCCTGTTTTGATCATGAGCTTCCTATTTTATATTGTAAAGATACTCATCGCTTACTCATTGTTAGTAAGACACAATGTGTTGTAATTTGATTATCATATATGTCCCCGGATTTGGTTGTGTTACCCTATGGTCATGCTTTTACGATGTGGCATTCCGGGGCATGAGACCACGAGGCATTTAGGACACATGTGGGACTTGGTGTTCATATATCCTTATTGGTGTTATTACATCATGGACTGCCGGCAGTGAGGAAGGATTCCACGGGCATGATTGATATTATGGGCGTGAGACCCATAGTTATATTTGAGTAGTGACTTTGAGGGCCTGCGTCCCTGACTTGATATGACTGCTTATGTGTTATGTACTGTAGGTTGGCTATCAGACATGTCTCTGCTTTGTTTAGATGTTATGATTTTATTACGATTTCATCGCTCACATACTTGGTACATTCTTCGTACTGACCTCCTTCGGTGGCTGCGTTCATGCCGCAGGTTTAGGTACACTGTTTGGTGATCGGCAGGTGTAGGACCCTTCTCAGAGTTTTTGGATAGCTCCTTCTGTTCGTGAGTTATCTTTTTGGTATAAGTTCTTTCGATCTGAGCTTTTGTATGATTATGGGTAGATGCAATGGGGCCTTGTCCCGTCATAGTTCAGTATAACTCTTAGAGGTCTGTATTCATATGTGGGATTGGACTCATGTACAGTGTAGTGTCTTTTATTATGTATATTATATGGCAGCCTTGTCGGCTTTGCCCTTGCACGTACGTTGGTTTTAAAAAAAAAGTGTTATAAATTCCGCAGTTTACTTGTGTTGTTAAGGTAGAAGGGTGCCCAGATAGGGCACCAGTCACGGGCCCGGGGTTCGGGGCGTGACACTATCTTACCCGTATGAAGGGAAGGGTAATGTAGGCTTGGGGCATGGAAATGGCCTTAAATTGGTTGATGTAGTAACTCCAAATTTGGAGGTCAGAATCAGTGTGGAGGTTATGTACGTATGTTAGAATCAGTTTGGAAGTACGGGAAATGGAGCAACCAAATGTAAAAGAATAGAGCCTGAATCCATAAGAACCTTCTGGGGTAGTGTTACACCCCGTAAGTCCAGGACTTGTATAAGAGAATGTGCGTAAGGAATCAAGACTTGGAAATTGGTACGAAAGGAAGAATTGTTTTTCCGACGGAAAATCTTCCGAACGTCGGAAAGGAAAAATGTTCGTTGTTGAGAATTGGATTCTCAAAATGCATTATTTGAAGAGTATGGAACTCTTAACCTTATGGAAATTTATTTTTACGGATTTGGTCATGTGGGGCCCACCCGAGGAATTTTACGTTTTGTGGGGCCCACGAGGGTTACGAAATTTTATGGACGAATGAGAGGGCAACACGTGGCACCCCCACATATGGTCTTGGACGAATTAGAGGGAGGTTAAAATGGTCATTGACCATCTTGGAAGATAAGTCTTGCAAGCTTGATATATTTGACCAAAGTCAACTTGCCACTTGGGCTTAATCCTAGTGAAACTCATCCTAGCCACACATTTGTGATAATCTAGACCCTCCAATGTGTTTTATATATCATACTAGTGCAAGACTTGGCATTTTTACACTTAGAAAAATTGAGAGAACATTGAGCTTAGCCAAGGAAGCTCTCGGGTTTGCCTCCCTTCCCACACAAAAATTTTAGTTTGTGATCCATTAGCCACAAGACTTTAACCCAAGGTTCCTAAGAGTGTTGTAAGGTTATCTCAATAGAAAGATTTCGGAAAAACGGCGTTTTCGTATTAGTCGCAAGGCGGAAACTTAAGGAGTTCTTCAACTTTGAAGTTGGAACTTGAAGATGGGTTCTTCATAGGCCTCTAAGGAGTGCTTGGAGCGGATTGGAACTTAAGGAAAGGAGCTAAGAATTGCTAAGGCGCGACTTTGAATCTTGGAATTTTTAAGGGCTTATAAAGGTATAAATTTTGTCGTTTTAGTAGTTAAGACTTACTTATTGTTGTAGCTATGGATATTAGCAAGCATGATATGTATAGTATGAAGTTTGATAATTATATTGGCTATTGGAACCCTAATCCGAAAACTAGCATGTTTAACCTTAAGATTACAATTCAAGTCGATTATTAGTTTAAGTCGTCGCATGTTGTATAAGGAAGGAAATTGTAGTTGTTTATGACTATATAACATGTTAGGCCTTAGAACTTGGAATTGGAAAAGGATTGGAAAAGACTTTGAATTGTTGGTTATTGTTGGCCGAGAATAGCTAGTGAGTTTTAAACTACTTGGTATGAATTGTGGGGCGAAATTTTACACGTATTGTAAGGCATGTAATCCCCTTTGTTTGGTTGTTGTTTTGAGCCTTAAATGTGGCGTGTTGGTTATTGTATTCGGCCTTGAAAAAGGTGGCAAAGTGAGTTGAAACAAAGGAAGTGCTGCCCGATTTTCCGTAGAATTAGAGACCGTATACTTAGTATTATTCTACGTTAGAGACTAGAAGTTGATAGTCTTGTTGTGACCATTATAGGTTGACACTTCTACGTACGGCGTATTCGGCTTAGCTTGTGGATTTAGCCGAAAAGGTATGTGAACTATCTCCTCTTCTAGCATGATTCCTTAAGATAAAGAAAGTATGTCATACTCCTTAAATGATCCATTCCTTGGTTGTATTTGGATTTCCTAAAATAGAATTTGTTCTATGTACTTCCTTGAGTGTACTTTGATGTTTAAATTGTAAGTTGTATAATCCATTGCCTTAGTGAAGTTGGATTCTTAAAAGTGAAAGTATTTTACTTAAAGTACGTAGAGTCTTGAAAAGGAAGTGGTTTCCAAATCTTTTGGCTAGTGCCTTAGTTCCAAAACCTAAAGGTCATTATAATGACTTTAGGGGAGTCAAAGGAGTGATTTACTTAATTGTTTTAAAAGAGGAGAAATGACATGATTTAAAAGAAGTAACTTGTTTTAAAGGTGTGAGTTACTTGAGGTTTAAAAGTAGAAGAAACTTGATTTGTAAGTATGTGATACTTGGTTTTAAGTATAAGTCTCTTGGTTATAAAAAGGAATGAATATGTCTAAAACCATAAAGGGTTATAACGACTTTATGGGAAGTTGGTTATAACGGCTTTATGGAAGGTTAAGAAAGTTGTCTATTTTGATTAATGGGCATAAGTTGCCTTGATTGTGAAAATTTGAAGTTACTTGATTTCAAGCTTTGAAATGAGTTTTCTAAGAGTGTAGTAACTTACTTTGAAAAATAGACACACCTTGATACTACGGGTGTTAGTATCTTGGGGTATTACATAAAAAGGAGTCTTTTGAAAAGAATGTACGTACGTAGTACTTTGGCTTGATTAATTGAGAATTAGTCTAAGTGTGCCTTGACAAGTACTTTGGCTTGATTAATTGAGAATTATTCTATGTGTGCCTTGATAAGTATTTTGGCTTGATTAATTGAGAATTATTCTAAGTATACCTTGATAAGTACTTTGACTTGATTAATTGAGAATTATTCTAAGTGTGCCTTGATAAGTACTTTGGCTTGATTAATTGAGAATTATTCTAAGTATGCCTTGATAAGTACTTTGGCTTGATTAATTGAGAATTATTCTAAGTGTGCCTTGATAAGTACTTTGGCTTGATTAATTGAGAATTAGTCTAAGTGTGCCTTGATAAGTACTTTGGCTTGATTAATTGAGAATTATTCTATGTGTGCCTTGATAAGTACTTTGGCTTGATTAATTGAGAATTAGTCTAAGTGTGCCTTGATAAGTACTTTGGCTTGATTAATTGAGAATTATTCTATGTGTGTCTTGATAAGTACTTTGGCTTGTTTAATTGAGAATTGCCTATGTGTGTTGGTAATAGCCGGTTGTGTGTTATTGGTATATCATTCATTTCGGGGTCATTCCTCGGGTTTGTGGCATTTGCATATTCCGTGGATTTGCTACCCACGATCACGAGAATACCTCGCGAGTCATGAGGGCTTATGCGGGTGAAATAGTCCCATGCGGGCGGGTCCAGCCTATGCGAGGAATACCTCATGCGAGTCCGTAAGGGCTTATGCGGGTGAAATAGTCCCATGCGAGGAATACCTCACGCGGGTCCACGCGACCTATGCGGGTGAAATAGTCCCAGGAGTAGGATTGCTTAATGATACTGCGGGCGGGTGGTCCTGCTTTGATCGTGAGCTTCCTAGGTTATATTGTAAATATACTACTATTTACTCTCATGATTGCAAGGTTCAGTGTGCTTACTGATGTTGTATTATATCATGGATGCCGCGATGAGGAAGGATTCCACGGGCATGATTGATATTATGGGCGTGAGACCCATGGTTATATTTTAGTAATGACGTTGAGGGCATGCGTCCCTGACTTGAGTGTCTGTTTATGTATTGTGTACTGTAGGTTGGCTATCATACATGTCTCCTGTTTTGTTAAGTATTATGATTTCATTCTGATGCCTTCTTCTTCATACTGTACATTCTTACGTCTTGACCTCGCCCGGTGCGTTCATCTGCCGCAGTTTAGGTCTGCTGGTTGGTGATCTGCAGTGTAGGACCGCCGTTCGAGTTTTGGATAGCTCCATTTGTTCAGAGTTTATCTTTTGGTATAGTTCTTTCATGATGTGCTTTTATGCTGATTATGGGTACGGCGGGGCCTTGTCCCGTCATAGTTCAGTAAAACTCTTAGAGGTTTGTATTCATATGTGGGATTGGACTCATGTACGGTGTAGTGTCTTTTGTTATGTATATTATATGGTAGCCTGGTCGGCTTTGCCCTTGCACGTATGTTGGTTTAAAAAAAAAAGATGTTATTTAATTTCCGCAGTTTACTTAGTTGTTAAGGTAGAAGGGTGCCCAGGTAGGGCACCAGTCACGGGCCCGGGGTTCGGGGCGTGACAGGTAGCTACACCCGTGAGTGTTTGGGTGGTAGCTGAGCGAGTATATAAGAATTGCCCGGTGATGATCTGATCGTGAGACCCTATGAACCTAGTAAGTTGAAATGACAGACTTTGAGGTCATTATGGGTATGGACTAGTTGGCTTCTTGTTAGGCCAACGTTGACTGCAGAGAGAGATTGGTTCGATTCCAGTTTCCCGGTGAGCCGGTAATCGATTGGAATGGAATGGAAGTGTTAGTAATATGTAAGTTATTCCTTCCTTCTTTGACATGAAATTTTGGAGTCTATGTGACTTGTTTCATTGAAGTAATTGATTTGAATATTGAACGTTAAGAGACGGAGATAAAGACGTACGATCATTGAAGGAGTTTATGTTAAGTGCCCTTGGAGGTACTTGGAGTTGGTTTAGTATGGCAGTCAGGGCCACGACCTTCCGAATGGTTTCAGGAAAAATGTGCAAGGCAAGAATAAGATAAGTACGAGTGCCACCTGCGGAAAACAGGAGATATCATTGGTAGGTCTTAAAAATCTATACGATTATAAGGTGGCGTTTGATGATTAAGATTGTGAAAGGGAGATAAGCTCTCTCCCCCACGTAAAAGGATAGTTTTACGAATTATTGAGATTTATGCATATCCATATTATTAGGCCATAGATATGGGACTGGTAAAGTCTCCGGCTTCGTTATGAAATAGGTTACAATTTTAGATAACCTTAGAAATAAAAGGTATTGGGTTGGGGTAATTGAGGACGACACGAGGAAATGGTTAAAGAAGTGTCGTAAGGATACTAATGCGGGTAGTACGCATGAATGAACCTGTATGATTAAGAATTAAGTTAGAAGGAAATACGGGGAGATAAGAGACCCCAGGACAACGTGAAAAAAATATAAAGGTAAGACGAGTAGACACTCGAACGATGAGAGACCTAATCATGACAAGATAAGAAATCTTGGCAAGCCATTGGATTACGTAATACCATGAATGGAGGTTGAACACCGGACTATAAGATCTAGGAGCTGGGTAGAATATTAGGATTACTACTTGACGAGGCCAAGGAAATCTCCCCCTAAAGTGCGATTGGCAGGAAGTCTTAGCCATGAGACAAGCGAAGGAATTGAATCTAAGTATAGTGACCAAGTTTGGTTGCAACAGAAGGCTGGAAACAGGAATCATGATTAAGATTGTATCGTGCCCGAATATTTCGGAAGTGTGAGAAAGGCTTCCAGTTGTCGGAAGATAAGTTGACTACGACTACAGTTCTAACCCCTCCTGAGGGACTGGAGGGTTAGGTTATTATTGTAACACTTTGAGTGTTGGGCTAGGTGGTGTGCTGATGCGACACGATAAGGTTATAGCCTATGCTTCCCGGCAGCTACGTGGGATTAGCTCCCCACGATGCGGGTATCCATATATACTCATTGCAGGTCCACATGACCTATGCGGGTTCGATTCTTATGCGGGTTAAATTCCTATGACTATTCTGTGGGTTAGCTCTCCACGATGCGGGTGTCCATATATACTCATTGCGGTTCCACATTACCTATGCGGGTTCGATTCCCATGAGGGTTAAATTCCCTTGAGTAGGATTACATCATGGTACTACGGGCGGATAGCCCCTGGTTATACTCTCATTATTAGCAAGGCACGGTTGTACTGTTGATTTGATTATCATACTTGTCTCCAACTTTATATATCTAGACTTTATGAGTTAAATTACAGTACTTTCAGTTTTACATACTTGGTACCTGTTGTACTGACCTCCTTCGGGGGGCTGCGTTCATGCCGCAGGTTGAGGTTACATAGCTTGCGGATCCTCACTCTTAGGATCATTGTTCAGCTGTTGAGAAGCTTCATTACTCCGGAGGCTTATCTTTGGTTCAGATCCCTGGTATTGTCGGTTGTTGTACATTCAGGGGTATGGCGGGGCCCTGTCTCATCACAATTGTTATGTCAAAACTCTTAGAGGTTTGTAGTCATATCTTGTGGGTCAGTTTGTAAAAGAAGGGATGTAACTGCTTTTGGATATGTAATTGTACATATATATGTCCAGGGAGGTAGTCTTATCGGCTAGCCTGTGGTTTACTTACTATTGATGTATGTTATGAGTTTCATGTATGTTCCGCTGATTTTCTCTGATTTATACATGTAAGGGTGCCCAGGTAGGGCACCAGTCGCGGGCCCGGGGTCGGGTCGTGACATTCTTTCCCCTAACATGCACCATTTTCTGAACCTGCATGCATTTAGTCAATTAGCTATCAGAATATGTATATATATCTAGTATACATATGATATATACAAAGGCCTATGTGAGTTCTCTCGATTATCGTGCACATTTTTACTATGTTTGTATAGTAATTCCTATCTCTGTGTGAATTTGGCTTTAACTAATGACTTACCGAGACCCGCTGTTACAGTTAGATAAGTTGGTTTGGGTTGTTTTGTTGGAGTCACTGTGATTGGAATTTATTATGCACATAGGTGCATGTTTGACATTTAATGATTTGTATCGAATATTATTTGGGTTGATTCTAATCCTTTTTTTTACATGAAACGCATCGGAGCAAAAATGAAGAGTCTCATGGCGAGACTCATCACGAGCTACAACATATAAAGACCCACATAAATTTCAAACCACAGGCGAAATGACATCGCTATTCTTCGAGTCATCCTTACTAATTCATATCCCGCCCCCATTTATTTGTTGTAAATTAATTGTCTAACGCTACATTAATTAGCATAACACTTAGAATAATTAGACTTTGAATCATCAGATTAGTAAGTAGTTTGACATTAGAGATTTACTTCCGCCTTAAGTTAAATATTCTAGGTTTGCCATACATTGCTTAAGTTAAATTAAACAACCTAATAATTTTCGCTTGCATAACTCTTCGCGTAGTCGAGGTATTATTTGCTACCGATTTCCTAACACAAGAAAAACTTTCTTATTGGCATTCATATAGGAAAAGTTATTTTTCGTACTCTTATTAGCACTTGCAAAATTAGACCTTTTACGGGCTAAGCCTATTTTAAACATGCATTTTCTTTAACATAATAATAATTTAGGTTTGAACGGGCAACCGCAAATTAGCGAATCTTAGAGGATGTCTGACCCCTTCCCTCTAGATTAATAAAGAATCCTTGCCCAGGATCTCACATAGTTTAGTAGATCATTAAATGAAGTTAGTGTTGACTACTTAGTTGACATTTAGGTGTCCTAATTCACCCAAACTAATTAGGTGGCAGCTCCGCAAACCCTTTTAGCAAACCCTTAGCATTTTAGCACCTTTTTAGCACTTTTAGCATTTTTAGTATATTTTATTTTCTAATCTAATTTAAAGCAGGAGTAGTAGAAATGTCGCGGTCGAAAAAGGGCGTGACACCCGGCCCTAGGAGGTTGCTTCAAGTCATACAAGTCTTTGTGAAGCTTGTAAACATGATCAGAATGCTCATGATCTTCAAACCCAAGATGTTGCTTGATGAATACCTCCTCCTTCAAATAACCATTTAAGAAGGCACTCTTTACATCCATTTGGAACAATTTAAATTCCATATGAGATGAAAAAGCAATGAGAATCCAATTTTCCTCCATTCTAGCAACTGGAGCAAAAGTCCCATCATAGTTAATTATTTCCTCTTGATTGTACCCTTGAACCACCAACCTTGCCTTATTTTTTGTAGTATTTCAAAAGTTATCAAGCTTGTTGGGAAACACCTACCTGTTTTTATAATATTTTTGTCATAAGGTCTAGGTACCAGATTTCACGCCTTATTCTTTTCAAACTGCAGAAGCTCCTCTTGCATGGTTGTAATCCAATCAGCATCTTTCAGAGCTTCTTTGATATTTTTAATTTTAATTTTAGACAGAAAAGTTGAGAAGGCAAACATGTTTCTCGCCTTGGATCTTGTTTGAATACCATAATCCAAAGGAGTGATCATATTGTTACACCCCGTAGTTCCAGGGTATGTATATGAGGACGTACGTACGAGAATACGACATTTAAATTAAAAGGAAGAAAGATGTGATTTTTCGACGGAAAAGTTTCCGGATTTTGTGAAGGAAAAAGATTCGTTAAAGGGAATTGGATTCCCGGATTCGGTATTCGGACTTTTTGGAATATTTGAGAATTATGGAATTTTATTTCCGGAATTGGTCACGTGGGGCCCACGGGGAAAATTCTGATTTTGTAGGGCCACTTTATTTTCGGATTTTTGGCATTACGGATATTTTCGGAAGATGAAATATTTTGGACGAGTAGGGGAGAGACACGTGTCACCCCCATGTGGCCATGTGGCCGAATTGATGATGGACACATGGCCTTGGACGGTTTGGTGAGGGGAGCCACTTGTCCCATTTTTGTGGTGGACACTTGGTTGGTAAAATCCACACACACTTGGACCCAATCCTCACCATACACTTGCTTTAATCCTAGCCCTTGATTTATCTATAAACACCCCTTTGTTGCAAGACTTCTTCATCACTTACTTAAATATTTCTAAGTCACAAAATCCCCATCTTGTGAAGCTCTCGTCCAAATCCCCCCTTGTAGAAAATTTCTTGAAGTATTGTTTTTATCCCAAATACCTTAGCCTAAATCCCTTGTAGTATTCCAAAGTTATCCCAACATAAGAGCCCGGAAATACTACTTTATCCCAATAGTCGCAAAATGAAACCCTAGGAAAATCTTCCTAGTTGGTTGAAGTGTTAAGAGAAGTTGCTAGAAACTTCTAAGGGTTGCTTGGAGCGGTTTGGAGTGTACAGAGTAGGAGCTAAACGTTGCTCAGGATCGACTTATAATCTTGGATAATTTTGGGCTTATCGAGGTAATGATCATTATCCCCCTATTGTAATTGGAGATTACATGTTGTAGTAATGTATAATTGAGTATATGATTTATGGAAGGATGATTATAAAGAATTGAACTGTATTTACATTGGACTGTATTTACAGTAGACTTGTAGTATTATTGTGGGGCAGTGTTGTACACGTCCGGTTAGACGTGTAACCCTCCTAGGAGTTGTTGGCTTAGTAGCGGGCCTTGTTAGAGGAGGATATTTATGTGGTTACGGGGGGGGAGATGCTGCCGAATTTTCCGTAGAATAAGGAACCTTGTACTTAGAATTGTTCTACGAAGAGATCGAGAAGTTGATAGACGTTTTGTGGCCTTTATAGGTTGAGATACTACGAGTAGCATATTCTACTTGAAGGGTGGAAAAGGCTAGCAGGGTTACAGTACTTTGGAGCTTTTTGCTTATTGTCGATAATCGTCGTGAGGTATGTGAACCTCTTCCTATCTTTTCTAGCATGATTGTTGTGAACTATATAGTACGGTAGACGTACGTGTGCTAAACGAATTTGGTTGGTTTAAAACATAAAGTGTTATAACGGCTTTATGGGAAGTTTGTTATAACAACTTTATGTAGGTAAAGAAATGGTCTGTGGTTTTTAAAAGATAAGAGACTTGACTTATAAATGACTTGATGTGAAATATTAAGGACTTGGTTTGTGTTAAAAAGTTGTGAAACCGCATTTATGAGAAATGGGTAATTGGGTTTTAAAAAGGAATAAGTTATATTGATTTCGAAAATGAGAATAAGTATCGAACAAGCCACTGCAGCGTTAATAAAGGAAAATGTATTGACAAATAATTAATTATATTAAAACCAGTAGAAACCTCCATCTGCATAGAAGCTAAGATAAGACAAAATTGTATTACATTTCCTAGATCATGGTTGCTTTAATAAGATCATTAATAACAAGTATTGATTTTTCTTAAATTCCACAGTAAGAAACTTGATTTCTAAAAGAAAAGAGACTTGAGAATTTAAAGTGTTTTGGTTTAAAAGAAAGGCATGGTTTTGTCTTAAATTGGTTTAAAACATAAAGTGTTATAATAGCTTTATGGAAAGTTAGTTATAACGACTTTATGAAAACAAAAGGATGGTTTTATTATTGGATTTAAAATGGTAACTTGACTTTAAAGGGAGAAATGATTTAGTTTAAAAAGAAAGTATGGAAATTGTTTTGGTTTACTTAAAAAGATAGTTACTCTATTTTGATACTACGGGTATCGTGTGACCTTTGTAAAAGAAATGGATCTTTTTGAAAGAATTTATGTACGTAGTACTTTAGGGTTAAAACCCGGATTGTTGGCATAAAATGGGAGTACTTGAGTTTTTATAAATGGTGAATCAATTTACATGTTAATGAAAGTATAAAAGTATGTTGAACTTGCCTATGCTTGTGGTGATAGCCTTGTTGTGCAAGTGTTGTATTTCTGTGCTATCGCGTCTCTCATTGGAGGGTCGGCTATCTGGTTGATTGATGGACATACTGACACGTTGGGTGGCCCACGGGTATGCTTCCACTATATTGATCCTTTTGGACATACTGACACGATGGGTGGCCCACGAGTATGCTTCCATTAGGAGTGTTATCTTGTTATTTTCTTTGGACATACTGACACGATGGGTGGCCCACGAGTATGCTTCCACTATGATTGTTATCTTGTTATTTCCTTTTAGACATATTGACACGATGGGTGGCCCACGGGTATGTTTCCATTAGGAGTGTTATCTTGTTATTTGCTTTGGACATACTGACACGATGGGTGTCCCACGAGTATGCTTCCACTATGATTGTTATCTTGTTATTTCCTTTTGGACATACTCACACGATGGGTGGCCCACGGGTATGCTTCCATTAGGAGTGTTATCTTGTTATTTGCTTTGGACATACTGACACGATGGGTGTCCCACGAGTATGCTTCCACTATGATTGTTATCTTGTTATTTCCTTTTGGACATACTGACACGATGGGTGGCCCACGGGTATGCTTCCATTAGGAGTGTTATCTTGTTATTTGCTTTGGACATACTGACACGATGGGTGGCCCACGAGTATGCTTCCATTATGATTGTTATCTTGTTATTTTCTTTGGACATACTGACACGATGGGTGGCCCACGGGTATGCTTCCATTAGGATGGTTCCATGGCCATGCTTATACCGAGGTAAGATCTTGGGGCATGCGGCCGTTGTCTTGAGTTAAATTCGGGTTATATTTGAGTGATGACTTTACGCGTGAGTCCACGACTTGACATATTGCTAATATATATTGTGAATTGTAGTTTGGTTATCATACATGTCTCTGTTTTATATGATCGTTATGATTTCATTCTGATATTTTGATTTCACATACTTGGTACTGTTATGTGACCTCCTTGAAGCTGCGTTATCTGCAGTAGAGGTACACCGGTTGTTGATCCTCGCTCATAGGATCACAGTTCAGCGTTTGGGAAGCTCCGTTTCTCCAGAGGCTTATCTTTTGGTATGATTCCCTGAGATTGTAGGTTCTTGTGCATTCAGGGGTATGGCGGGGCCCTGTCCCGTCATTGTTGTTATAAAACTCTTAGAGGTCCATGTAATCTTGTTGTGGCGGGGTTTGTAAAGGATGTAATCGTTCGGTTATATATATACATGAAGGTGACCGTTTTGGTTGCTTTGTTTTCTTATGTTATATCTTGTTTCCTGTTTAAGTTTTTATTTCCGCTGATTTTCTCTGATGTTGTATCACTAGGGTGCCCGGGGTAAGGCACCAGTCACGGGCCCGAAGTCGGGTCGTGACACATATTATGTAGTGGATGAGATCCATTGTGCTTTTAATTTGAAGCTTGTATCTCATGATAAATTATGCTTTGTTGGTTGATGAACTAGGTTCCTCAAAATATACTCCGTCATTTTCTTAAGCATTGGCCATATCTTCATTGTTGGTTGGTTCAGACCCCTGGGTACCTGATACACCTTCAGTAACCTAATGTTCAGCTTCATGAGAGATAATCGAGGCACTAGGTTTTTGGGTGCTTCTTGGAGACTCTGCATCATCATCTTGCTTTACTTGACTCATTAGATATGTCTTTACATTTGAAATTTAAATGGTCTCGTCAAGAACCTTTGAAAAATCACCATTTTCAGCTTCATCATCTTGCATGCCTTTGTCACCTAAAATATTTGACTCATCAAAGATCACATGCACAATTTCTTCAACAAATTGAGTTCTTTTGTTGAAGACCTTGTAATACTTACTGTGTGAGGAGTATCTAAGGAAGATACCCTCATCACTTTTAGTATCAAACTTTCCCAAAGCCTTCTTACCATTGTTGATAACAAAGCATTTGCATCCAAAAGCTCTTAGGTAAGTCAGCTTGGGTTTTCTCCCATTGAGTAGTTCATAGGGAGTTTCTCAAGCAAGGACCTGATCATGCACCTATTTATCAAATGACAGACAATGTTGACAGCTTCAGCCCAAAAACTCTTAGATACATCACTGTCTATAAGTATAGTTCTAGCTATATCTTCTAGAGTTCTATTTTTCCTTTTCACAACACCATTTTGTTGAGGTGTTCTTGGTGTAGGGAAGTTGTGACTTATACCATTCTCAGCACATAATTTATCAAACTTTGCATTATCAAATTCAGTACCATGATCAGACCTGATGCTCAAAATCTAGTTCTCCGACGTGACTTGAATTTGTTTCACAAAAGCAAAAAAAATAGGAAATGTTTCATTCTTAGTTCTCAGAAATAGAGTCCATGTAAATTTAGAGTAATCATCAACAATAACAAAAATGTATGTATTTCCTCCTCTGTTTGAAATCCTCATTTATCCACAAAGATCCATATAAATAAGATCAAGTGGCCTAGAGGTGCTCATAATTTTCTTTGGTTTAAAAGAGGATCTGACATACTTCCCTTTTACACATGCATTGCATACCTTGTGGTCTGTGAACTTGGTGTTTGGCATCTTACAAAATAGGCCCTTCGCGACCAGTTTGTTCAGAAGTGGGAAACTTGCATACCCGAACCGTCTGTGCCATAATTCAGTATCATCATCGAAGGAACTGAGGCAAGTCATATCGTTCCTATTCAATGAATCAAAATCAGCTACATAAATGTTATTGTATCTCCTTGCTATCAGGACCACTTCTCCAGATTTTATGTTTGTGACAGTGCATGAAGCAGATGTGAACTTCACTTCATTTCCTTTGTCACAGATTTGTGAAACATGCAACAAACTATATTGTAACCCATACACATACTACACATATTCAATTACATGGAGAGTGTCTTGCCAATTTTGCTCATGCCAAGAATGCACAATTTCTTGCTATTTCCAAAAGACACACTCCCTTCTTGAAATGTCTTGAGTGAGAGAAAATCCTTCATTCTTCTAGTCATACGCTTCGAGAAGCCACTATTCATATACCATTTTGATTGTTTCCTCTCACTCCAGCATGCAAACAGAGTCATTGTTTAGATATAGGAACCCAAATCAGTTTGAGTCCCCTGGGATGGTAAAAAGGATGAATTAGACTTCTTCTAGTCCATACGGGCATACTAATTTTTTTGTTAGGGATCAAGTCCTTCTGTTCAAGACTCTTTTCCAATAAGTTTCATATCTTTTTAACAACTTATATTTTGTCTTTGCATGCATTTTTATAATGTCCTATTTGACCAAAGTGAGTGCAAAGCCAATTTTTAAGATTAGTAACATACTTTCTATGTGGATTATAGGAAAACTTTGTCTTTTAGAATCCAACACTTCCCTATCACTTTTGTTGCTCTTGTTCATAGAAGCAACTACCTCAAAGGACCAGGTCTACCGAAGTGACTTATCAATATCATTTTTATCTTTTTCAGATTCTCTTGAAGTTGTTTATTTTTTTCAAGTTTAGCAATGAGATTTATTTTGACAAAGATTTTCTTTGCCTTAGAAGTTCTTCTCCACAAGCTTTCTGTCAACATCATTTACTCCTTCTTTGACTTTGGAGTTGTTGAAAAACCAGTCAGATATGTGTTTATTGGAACATGAAGACTATCACAAATGATGTACTACAACTCAGAATCCTCAGCCATAATAAAATCACGCATTATTGTCTTCCACCATCTATAATACTTTTTAATTGAATCTCGGTGGTCTTGTGGTAGATTGTCATTCTTCTATGTTTAGTAGATCAACTATGATAAAGATCATTTCTAAGTAAACTTTTAGAAAGAACCTACTCTGATACCAATTGGTGTGTTATATGAGTCCACAAAATAGTGTAGAGAACCGGGTTCTCTAACTGTTCTCTTAGCTAAAACAGAAAGTAAATAACATAGGATATTTACATGGAAACACCTTGCTCAAGAAAGTAAAACCACGACACACCCTAGTAGGATTTTCCCAAAACTTCACTAAAATTGAGCAATATTTAGATTACAACGTCTTGCAATCTAGGAATTAACCTCTTAATCTCTCCCCCTTATAATAACTCTATTGCATATATATATATATAATACCCTATTGCAAATATACACCTTGACTAACTCTATTCAAGTAAACAGCTAAAAGACTTGTGAAAAACTGACCCACGAAAAAGCTTTTTTAAAAGAAGTGTAGGTTTACAACTTCAAGAACAAAAGACAGAGACTCAACAAACCTAGGACTTCAGACATGTTCATTGGTGAGAGAGTCTATCCTTCAGCTTTTTGCAGCTTTGGTCTTGATATAAGCACTGATGAACACGTCGGCTTACAATTGTAAATGAGAACAATTTGGATTTTCAAGATTAGGTTTTTCACTTCTAAAATGTTGCAATATATATGTGTGTGTGTGTGTGTGTGTGTGTGTGAGAGAGAGAGAGAGATGTTAGAGAAGTGACAAAACCTTAATTCTTGGACCAATGGTATAGTCGCAACAACTTTGTTGTTGTGTTGCGACACTGTCACTGTGTTAGCAACTTTACAACTGTAGATTGACTTGCATATCGACAAAACTGGTTCCTCTAAAAATATAACTGGTTCCTTGAAAAAATAATTGATTCCTCGTACATGTTTGTCAAATCATCACAATAAAACATGACATACATTAGCGCATTTTGACCGTAAAGCACAAAAAAATGTATTATATATAAAACGGTCATCACCTTTTGTTAAGCAGTGGGCTTTCGGCTCTTAGGCCCATCTGTGTATCCATGTATAGAATATTGATTTATGGTATATTTGTATATTAGACTTGTGTAGTAATTAGTCTTGTAGTCTTACCATAATTGTATGATTAGTCTCCATATAGAATAGGGATTTAGATGTAAAGTAGGAATAGGCTTCTCTTATTGTAACTTGTATATATATGCCTTTCATTAATAAGAATAATCAATGAATTAATTCTTTCATGGTATCAAGAGTCTAGGTTATTTTTACCTTGCTTCCGCTCCTCTCTTTTTCTCAAAATACCGTGTGAATCCCCCCCCCCCCCCCACCTCGGAATTCCATAACCCGAGAACAACACTTCTCCCTCTCATATTCCCTTCTCCAAATCTTCGTGTTTTATTCACCATGACTGATAAAAACACTTTTCATCCTGCCATCACGGTTTATAACATCAAGAGTGTTCTCCCTAATGTTCTTGACCTAGAAAACGTCTAATATGGGACGTGGGCAGAATTATTCAAGATTCATTCTATGGCACATCAAGTTCTTCACCACATCATCCCTCCGCCTACTCCTAAGGAGGGTGATACGGAGACTACAGAGGTTGTGCCACCAAAGCAGAGGATCCAAAGTCATGGGTCACTCTTGACGCAAAGGTTCTCCAATGGATTTATGCCACAATATCCATGGACCTTTTACAGACGATTATGGAACCCAACTCCATAACTATGGAGGCTTGGAATCGATTGCATGATATCTTCCAAGATAATAGTCATTCTCGCATTGTTACCCTTGAACAGGAATTTTCTCAAGTTGCTATGGAGAATTTTCCTAACGTTTCATCTTATTGTAAACGACTCAAGGACTTGGCGGATCAACTTCGCAATGTAGGTGCTCCGGTTACAAATAGTCGTCTCATTCTACAAATGGTGCAGGCTTATCCGAGGCCTATAACGGTGTTGCTTCGATCCTTCGTCAAAGTAACCCCTTCCGGAATTCTATCAAGTCCGTTTCATGCTCACATTGGAAGAAGCGGGTTTGGCTAAAAAGACGGCTATATGGGCTAGTCCTGTCGTCATGATTCCAATTCAGCCAATGTGAGCCAAAATCGCAACAATGGTGGTGGTAAAAAGTGTCAAAATAGGAACAATAATGGCGAGAATCACGGCGGCAACAACCACTGGAACAGTGGCAGTGGCGGCAGTCAGCAACATCCGCAAATGTGGGGCCAATAGTGGGCCTAATGAAGTGGCAATGGGTCCCGATCCTGTCGAAGACATCGCGCGGCCCATCGATCGGCGCCGCAGCCGTTCGACTCTTGGGCCATGATTTCAGCCGGCCCAATCTGGGCCCAATTACTCCTATCAGGCTTCGGGTTTCAAACCAGTTTATGGGTCAACCCAATAGTCCAAAATCCTTGGGCCTAGCCCCCCTCAGGCCCATCATGCAATGGGACCCATGCAAACCTACATTGAAGCAACAAAGCACACGCTTGGGATGATTCAACCAGATCCAAATTGGCACATAGACACCAGCGCCACTACCCACATAACATCCGACCAAGGTACTTTATCGTCTTATTCCAATTTGAGCAGTAATCATGGTATAATTGTTGATAATGGTAATTCAATTCCAATTTATGGTTATGGTCATAAAATTTTGTCTCCCCCCATCCACCACTTGTCTTAAAGAATACCCTTCATGCCCCAAAGTTAATTAAAAATTTGGTGTTTGTTTTGGGTTTTCTGTGAAATATTCAAGACGGGGAGTCCTCTCCTGAGGTGTGACAGTAGAGGGGATATTTATCCAATCACACCAAGTCTCAGTTTCTCGCGTCAAGTCATGCCCTCCACTTTTACAGCTCTTGCTCCTTCCTTGTGGCATGCTCATCTAGGTCATCCGGGGTCGTCTATTTTATCTACTTTAGATAGAAATAAGTTTATTTTTTGTAAGGGTACGCGCGTAGTACTCCAAATTGTCAATCTTGTTCTCTAAGAAAAATTATTAAGTTGCCATTTGTAGCTTCGAATTCTCATACTTCAATGTCATTTGATATTATTCATAGCGATTTATGGACATCTCTCGTTATCAGTTCTATGGGGCATCGTTATTATATTTTATTCTCGGATGATTATTCTAATTTTTTATGGACGTTTCCCATAGAGAAAAAATCTCAAGTTTTTTCCATCTTCGTCAAATTTAGAGCTTTCATTAGAACTCAATTCGAATGGAAAATAAAGAATATTCAATGTGATAATGGCAAAGAGTATGACAATGGGGAGTTTCGGGAGTTTTATGCTCAAAATGGGATCACATACTAACGCTGAATCCTCATATTTTCGCCTCTTCACCTCCTCGACGAAGGAAGACTTGGCAACCTCTCGGATCTAAACTCCATTAACCTTGGAACAAATAATCGAACCCCTCGACTCGGTAGCTGATGAATATCACGGACCACGTCCTGTCTATCTGGCTGCCCATCTGACAGACTACCCATAGATCCACGACTAAGAGCATCTGTAACCGTCTCGGCTTTCCCCGGGTGGTATAGGATATCAATATCACAATCCTTGAATAACTCTAACCACCATTTCTATCGCAAATTCAGCTGCCTCTGTCTGAAGATATACCGGAGGCTCTTATGGTCTGCACAAATATCCACATGAAGTCTATAAAAGGAATGCCTCCAAATCTTCAAGGTATGATTAACTGTTGCCGACTCTAAATCGTGAGTAGCGTAATTCCTTTCATGCTTCCCTAACCGCCGGGAAACATAGGCTCTAACCTTATCGTGTTGCGTCAGCACACAACCTAGCCCAACACCCAAAGTGTTACAACAATAACCTAACCCTCTAGTCTTTCAGGAGGGGTTAGAACTGTAGTCGTGGTCAACTTATCTTCCAATAACTGGAAACCTTTATCATTCTTGCGAAATATTCGGGCATCCTTAATCTCAATTATGGTTCATGTTTCCCTTTATCTGTTGCAACCAAACTTGGTCACTAACTTAGATTTAATTCCTTTGCTTGCCGCATGGCTAAGACTTCCTGTCAATCACAATTTAGGGGGGGAGATTTCCTTGATCTCGTCAAGTAGTAACCCGATTATTCTCTCTCAGCTCGTAGAGCTTATAGTCAGGTGTTCAACCTTAATTCACGGTATTACCTACTCCAATGACTTGTCAAGATTTCTTATCGTTCGAGTGTCTACTCGTCTTTCCTTTATAAGCTATTTCAAGTTGTCCTGGGGTCCCTTACCCCCCCCCCCCCCCCCGTATCTCCTTACTAACTTTCTCGTCAGTACAGATGCTACCACCTTTCCTCGAGGTGTCCTTACTGTCCATCATTTACTAATGGTCTTTACACTAGTCTGGGGTAACCATATCTCGTGCAACTTACATAACCATAGTTGTATTCTCTTTTAACATTCTGGTCATAACCCTTCCTTATGCTTATTATTAGCAAAAGTATTTCTATCTTGAATCATAATCGTACAGTGCATACTACCTGCATTTATATCCTTACGACACTTCCTTGACCATTTCGTAACGTCGTTCACAATTACCCCAACACAACACTTTTTCCAAGGTTATCTAAAACTGTAACCTATGGCATTTCGATACTGAAGACCTTACCCGTCTCCTATCCTTCGTCTAACAACATGGGTACATGTAACCCCATAATACGTAAAACTATCCTTTACTTGGGGGAAAGAACTTATCTCCCTTACAAAATCTAAATCTTCAAGCGCCTCCTTATAATTGTATAGATTTTCAAAACCTACCAACGATGTCTTCTGTTTTCCGTAGGCAGCACTCGTACTAATCTTATTCTTGCTTGCGTGCTATCCTGAACTTATCCGGAAGGTTGTGGCCCTGACCGCTACACCAAACCAACTCCAAGTACCCCCAAGGGCACTTAAAATAAACTCCTTCAAATTCAAGTACTTCTTACCTTCTGCCTTAATTCACCTCAATGAACAAGTCACACAGACTTATTAAAAACAATGATGTCAAAGAAGGAAGGATAATTCATTGGTTACCACCACTTCTCTTCCTTTCCACTGAGCAAACTGCCATCGGAAACCTAATCGAGCCAAACTCTCTCTGCAGTCAACGTTGGCATAACAAGAGGCCAACTAGCCCGTACTCATAATGACCTCAACGTCTGTCATAACAGCTCTGCTAGGTTTGCTAGGGTCCAACGACTGTATCGTCACTGGCAATTATTATCTACCCGCTCAGCTACCACCCAACACTCACGGGTGTAGTCACCTCGAAAGGTTCTCATGGATTCAGGCTCTATTTCTTTACACTTGGTTGCTCTCTTTTTCACTGGTCGTACTTTTTCCGTACTTCCAAACTTATATTAGCATACATACATAACTTCCATACTAAATCTGGCCTCCAATCTTTGGAGTTACTAAATTAAACAATATAAGGCCATTTCCGTCTCTCAAAACCTGGTTCCGGTGGAATGCGTCCACGAACCCGTAAAATGATTAATTAGACTCGGGCCTTGCACCCTCGTGACCCTGTCACATAGCGGGACTACTACCAACTGATCACATTCCATTACAGGCTATGGGGCGACCCTTAATAGGTCCTCAACCCGACTCGGCGTCGTACTTAACTCTTATCCTTGGTCTGACTTAACTTTTTACTACCCGAGAAGGCCTTATATACCTAAGGTCTCGGCGGTTATCACTATTCTTAGGCTCGCAATTCCCATGCTCCAAGCCTACCTTATCAGTCCCCCCGTAAACGGGTACAATAACTTCTCATAATACCATAATCGTGTTGTCTTGATCACAACAACCATATTTTTTCCATACGGATCTCGTCCGTACAATTCCCTTAAGCATACCACGTAGCTTAAGTTACTAACATAGTCTTTCATTAAGTCCCTTAATTATAACTTCTTAAGGGTCCATTACAATCTCATACAACTCATCATCACCTAATTATCTCAAATCAGTACGTAAAACCTTGATGAGAGTTCATTAAACTGCTTCATACCTTCCCGGTATCTATTTAGTCCTTACCAATTCCTGGTAATATAAAATCATCCTAGGCAACACATATGTGACCCTCATACATAAATACGTATAGTTGTATGTCATAATACCATCTATACTACAAATATTACCAACCTGGATACGCAATCCACACAATCTTTCCTGGGTCACTGCTGCCTTTCTCGTAGCTGCAATCAACATAACTCGTTAGGGAGAGACGACCCTAACCACACAGCTCTATCGCACGATCTCAGAGTGAGAAGAATGGAAACCAATCCTAAATGTCTTGCAGCCTCCTGGTTATAGATGTGGTGCACAACACACCGATAACCAAGACTCTACTAGACACGGTCTGTAGACACTTTCCGAGGACTAACTGCTCTGATACCACTTTTGTCACGACCCAACCCGGGCATGATCGTGCCCTACTACAGGCACCGCTACAGGTATACATCATAGAATAACAGCGAAACATATAAAACTCATAAATACTTATACAGTAAATATCAACAGGTTAGCCGATAAGGCCACCTTTCCTAAAATATACATGAACCAAAATAAAATAAACCAGTACATTTCTGTTCTTAAAAAACCAATCCACAATGTGACTACAGACCTCTAAGAATAACAACTGTGACGGGACAGGGGCCCGCCATACCCCTGAATATATAACAACCGACCATACCAGGGATCTGAACCAGGGATAATCCTCCGGAGTAATGGAGTTTCCCAACAGCTGAATAGAGATCCTAAGAGTGAGGATCAGCAACCTGTATACTCTACCTGCGGCATGAACGAAGCCCCCCGAAGGAGGTCAGTACAACATGTACCAAGTATGTGAAACTGAAAGTATTGTAATGAAATCATAAAGTCTAATATAAAACTGGAGACATGTATGATAACTCAAATAACAGTACACTGTGTCTTACTAACAATGAGAGTAAACAAGAGTATTGTCACGACCCGAACCCGGGCCCGTGACTGGTGCCTTACCCCGGGCACCCTAGTGATACAACATCAGAGAAAATCAGCGGAAATAAAAAAACATGAACATGAATTTAGAGACAAAATAAATAAACAGGCCAACCAAAACAGTTGCCTTCATCATATATACATAAATACCCGACGCTTATCCTTTTTACAAACCCCGCCACAACAAGTGTTCTGCACTCTAAGATTTACATTAACAACTATGACGGACGGGGCCCCGCCATACCCCGAATGTACGGACCTACTGCACTCGTGGTAACATACCAAAGATAAGCCTCGAAGGAACGGAGCTTCCCAACACGCGAAAGGTGATCCTAAGCGGGGATCGACGGCCGATGTACCTCTACTGCGGCGTGAACGCAGCCCCGAAGGAGGTCGATCAAGGTACCAAGTATGTGAATCAGAAAAATCAGAATCGAATCATAATAGTCTATAAAGCAGGAGATGTGTATGATAACCAAACTACGATGCATACACATAACGCTTATATCAATTCGGTCTCACGCCACAACATCAATCTCGCCGTGGAGTACGCCCATCGCTGGCGATGCATGATATGATAACAACAAGATAGAAATCCAAATGGGAGCATACGTGCGCTACGCATCGTGTCGGTATGTCCAGGGAAACAAATAAGACGACGTTCCAAATGGAAGCATACGTGCGCTACGCGTCGTGTCGATGAGTCCAAGGAAACAATAAGACAAAGATTCCAAATGGAAGATACGTGCGCTACGCGTCGTGTCGGTATGTCCAAAGGGAAACAATAAGACAACAAGCGGTAATCAAAGTGGAAGCATACCCGCGCTACGCGATCGTGTCGATATGTCCAAAGTGATTTAACAAAAGTAACACTATCAACGAGAACGTGCTGGAATTTCTCGTCACCGCCGCACGCCCAAGTAAGTTCTCAACAAGTCAACCGACCCTCCATCGAGAGACGCGGTAGTATAGAAACACAATCTTTGCACAACAAAGGCTATCACAACAAGCATAGGCAAGTTTCACAACAACAAGCATAGGCAAGTTTCACAACAACAAGTACTTTCATTTTATGCCAAAGTCCGGGTTTTAACCCTAAAGTACTACGTACGTTAAATTCCTTTTAAAGAGATCTAATCCTTTTCTAAAAGTCACCCGATACCCGTAGTATAAAAAAATAGAGTGACTTATATCTTTTAAGTAAACCAAAACAACTTCCATACTTTCCTTTTTAAAACCAATTTAAGGCAACACCATGCCTTCATTTTTTCCTAAAGTTCCAGTTTGCCTAATTTCAAATACACAAGTCTTTTTTTTTTGAAAAGTTCATAGTTCAATGTCTTAATCTCTTTTAAAACAATTGTGTAACATATGCCTTAGGCGAGTAGGTTATTCTTGTTCATAATCAATCTTATTAGCAGCCATGATCTAGAAATGTAATATCATTTTGTCTCATCTTAGCTTCTATGCAGATGGAGGTTTCTACTGGTTTTAATAATACTTAATTATTCAATACATTTCCCTTTATTAACGCCGCAGTTGGTTTGTCGATACACATTCGATTTCAAATCAAGAAACATTATTCCTTCCAAAAACCAAGTACTCATTACTCACGAATGAGGTTTCACACAAACATCCATATTAAGTCAAGTCTCTTATCTTTTAAGAATAAGTCTCTTAACTTCTAAACCATTAAACCATTCTTTTTATCCCTCATAAGGCGTTACACCTAACTTCTCATAAAGCTGGTATAACTTTTATGTTTTCAAACCAAGTATACACTTCTTTCAAAAAGGTTTCTTAATCTTTTAGAATACTTCAAGGTTCTTTTATATCAAGTCGGTTATAAGTCAAATCGCTTATCTTTTAAAAACCACAAAGCATTTCTCATTTACATGAAGTCATTATAACTAACTTCCCATAAAGCCGTTATAACACTTTATGTTTAAAGACAATCAAATACATTTAACACGTATGCGTCTACGGTACTACATAGTTATACACCTTATCATGCTAGAACAGATAGGAAGAGGTTCACATACCTCGCGACGAGTATCGACTAATAGCAAAATGCTCCAAGTACCTCAAACCGTCTGCTACACTCTCACCAAGCGGTCACCCACACGTAGTACTACAACCTATAGAGGCCACAAAGCTGGCGCTATTAATATCTTTAGATCTCAATGTAGAATATTCTACGTAAAATTCAAGAAGACCTCCCCGCAACAGCGTAAATCTCTCTCTCTATCGAGGCTGCAAGCCAACCGGGGTTAACACGCCTAACCGGCGTGTACAATTTTACTACACAAGAATGCTACACAAGCCTCTTTGTCTGATCTATGTAATTACGATTCGATTCTCTTCTTTAAATTCAGCTTAAGTCGCAAGACATCGCCATAAGTATTATTCAGTCTTAAGTCAAAAGACATTGCCGCACAATTATAATGTTCAGTTCTATATATAGTATACTTCAACTATATATTCCAACAACATGTAATTTCCAATTACAATAGAAGGTCAAGAGTGTTTACCTCGATAAGCCCAAAATTATCCAAGTTATAATGTCGATCCCGAGCAAGGTTTAGCTCCTACTCGTGCGCTCAATCGCTCCAAACAACCCTTAGAAGTTCTAACCAACTTCTACTTAAATACTTCAACCAACAATGAAGATTTCCTTAGGGTTTCGGTTTGAGATTAAAAGGACAAAAGGTAGTATTTCCGGGCTCTACGTATAGAGGTAACTTTTGAAATATGACAAGGTGAAGGCTAAGGTATTTTGGGCATTATAACAATACTTGGAGAGTATTTCTACCAAGAGGGGGGTGTTTTATACGAAACAACTAGGCTAGGGGGGGTACCCCACGGCCACACTACTAGGAGGATCCCTCGCCAAAGGCCACACGAAAAGGGAGAGGGGGAAGCTCACGGCTAGAGCACAAGAAAGGGAGGAAGGATTTTCAAGACTTGGTGATTTTAGGAATGGATGAAGTCTTCAAGCTTAGGGGGGGTATTTATAGCAAAGCCAATGGCCAAGATCAAGTCTTGTGCAAGGCAAGTGTAAGGCCAAGATCAAGCCAAGTGCACCCTAACCCTACTCCACAAAACACTCCACAAAACAAGCCACAAAACAAGGCACAATTCAAGGAACCAATCGGCCAAGGCCAACCATCCCTCTTGGACGCCCAATCGTCCAAGCCCCCCACTTGCTTCCAATGTGAGGGTGACACATGTCACCCTCCCGTTGGTCCAAAATGTTTCGTCTCTCGGAAAAATCCGCAAAAATTATAAATGACATAGCCGGAATTTTCCCTACGAAAGCTGTGGAAACGTTTCGTCGAAAAACGACTCTATTCGGCACTTGTGCCCAAATTTCGGTCCTATGCCTAACTTAAGGCTCAAATTTCGTACGTACGTCCACACGTACATACTCTGGAAATACGGGGTATAACATTCTCCCCTCCTTAGAAACATTCGTCCCGAATGTTCCTTCTCAAGACGGATATCGATGAAGTTCCTCTAACAAGTTGCCAACGCCACAGCCTGGCCACGAAATAACACACGTTCTCTTCCTTCCTTACTCGTCGTGCCCTTCTCGAACACTTGAACTCTCCCAGTACGTACCATACTTCAGTCATCGCTTCAGTTTCCAAAACTGTGGAGTCACTACCTCCAAACTTGGTCATCTTACTAGCTTCAATCTCCCTTAAGGCCATTCCCGGCCTTCACGATCCGCTTCTGGTCGAACATATCCACGAACTCATACGATGGTTATCTAATCATGGGCCTAGCACCCTCGTGACCCTACCACCTGGCGGGACCACCCAGAGCTGACCCCACTTTGAAACCGGCCGCGGGTTGGCCCTCAATCATGGCCCCAACCCGACCCACTTACGCATCACGCTCTTGTTCCCCGATCCGGAACAATCTTACCTCTACAGGTCATGAAAGCTACCACTTCCATTTTTACACTACCCAAGGACATCTCCCACAATTACTCTACGATGATTATACATTTTGACAAAGATCACCCATGAATTTTGTACTCAAGACGGCCTTACATCTAAGGTCTCAACTGTAATATTCTAAGGTTCATCATTTCTCACCCCCAGGCTTACCCTTTTTCACTAACCAGGTTTCTAAATCACATTTTAGCACAAAGCTATCCGAACATAACACTAAACACATCATCAATACATACAAAACTCTAGAGGGTTAAGGATATACCTGAAAATAGGCGATTCAGATGACCGCTAAATCGAACTTCCACCGCGACCTCTACCGTGGCGGCCGGTGCATGAACATCCTGCTGACTATGGGAGGTGAAGAACCATGGCCCGATCCGTGATGCGTGCTATCCTACCAGCGCTACCCCTGGTCGGACAATTTCTCCCAAAATGGCCCTGCTGGCCGCATGTAAAACAAACTCCCGGACTAGCACGACACTCCCCACCGTGGAGTCTACCACAACGGTCACAACGAGGTAGGGGTGGCTTCACCGCTAACACCCACGCTCTCTCAAAATCAACCCTTCGAGCCACGACTGCTCCCGAAAACTCGATGCTCAAGATTGTGGAGGACCACTCAGACGGCGGAGGCGCATAACTAGTCTTTCTTGGCGAGGCGGTCCGCCTCGAAAGTCACCAAAGGACCTGCTGCGGCCCTCTTCTGCGACCTTGGTTATTTCGCCGATCTTTCCGCTCCTCACCTCCATTGCATAAGCTGCGTGCTGGCAATGTCCATGCCGGTGAAGAGCTACACCAACAACTCTGCTAGGTAATCATCGAGCCTCGTAACATATCGGTGCACTCGATCCTCCATACTAGCTACTAATGCGGGGACGTCTCGCCAATGAGTCGAACTCACATTGTACTCCCGAACCGTCGCTTCGCCGCAACACCAAAAATCTGTCTCCGAGCCCTCATCTCGCGAGGTAAGAAATGTGCAAGAAAGGCCTCGAGAACTCGCCCCATAAAGCCGAAGTGCATGCTCTCCCGACGGCTCCACGAATCAAACCGATCACGGTATCACGCACCGATGCGAACCTAGGACCACCGACTCGGTCTCCGATGCTTGATCACTCTACGATCCGCAGAATCGCCGGATGAACTCCTGCGGATCATCCTCGTGCCTCGACCCATAAAACTCGCGGGTTACATCTCGTAAAATCCCGTAATCTCAAATGCGCTCGGGGTGAACTACGGTGCTATCGGGCCGGAATCGCGTCGATCCAGCCTATCTCAAGTCGGCCATTAATCGCCATCTCTTGTAACCATCTCCTCTCGCCTGGCCGTAGGATCGAGGCTCGTGCATCGCGGTCTCTAGAGATCGCTGGCTCTACTCGTATCTCTCCTCTGCTTTGCCTTTGGGCCCGGGTTGCCTTGGCGGAGGCATAATCGTAAAACGAGATACGTCGGAGGGTCCAACTTACCACACTCTAAGGCACGATCTCGGAATGAGAAGAATGGAAACTAATCCTAAATGTCCTATAGCCTCCGATTATAGATGTGGTGCACACACACCGATAATCAAGACTCTACTGACACGGTGCAGACACTTTCCGAGGACTAACTGCTCTGATACCACTTTTGTCACGACCCGAACCCGGGCCCGTGACTGGTGCCTTACCCCGGGCACCCTAGTGATACAACATCAGAGAAAATCAGCGGAAATAAAAAACATGAACATGAATTTAGAGACAAAATAAATAAACAGGCCAACCAAAGCGATTTGCCTTCATCATATATACATAAATACCCGACGCTTATCCTTTTACAAACCACCGCCACAATGTTCTGAGACCTCTAAGATTTACACAACAACTATGACGGGACAGGGC
Organism: Przewalskia tangutica; assembly: GCA_029844215.1. Taxonomy (NCBI): domain Eukaryota; kingdom Viridiplantae; phylum Streptophyta; class Magnoliopsida; order Solanales; family Solanaceae; genus Przewalskia; species Przewalskia tangutica. The sequence goes on from CM056726.1 coordinate 103,474,397, forward strand.
CCCGCCATACCCCTGAATGTACACGGACCTACAGACTCAGGGTAACATACCAAAGATAAGCCTCCGAAGGAACGGAGCTTCCCAACACGCTGAAAGGTGATCCTAAAAGCGGGGATCGACAGCCGATGTACCTCTACCTGCGGCATGAACGCGGCCCAAGGAGGTCGATCTAACAGTACTAAGTATGTGAAATCAGTAAAATCGGGAATCATAATAGTCTATAAAAGCGAGAGACGGTATGATAACCAAACTACGACATACACATAACGCTTATATCAATTCGTGTCTCACGCCCAACATCAATCCGCCCGTGGAGTACCTTCCTCAGCTGCGATGCATGATATGATAACAACAAGATAGAAATCCAAATGGGAGCATACCCGCGCTACGCGTCGTGTCGGTATGTCCAAAGGGAAACAAATAAGACGACGTTCCAAATGGAAGCATACGTGCGCTACGCGTGTCGATGAGTCCAAAGGAAACAATAAGACGGCATTCCAAATGGAAGCATACGTGCGCTACGATCGTGTCGATATGTCAAAGGGAAACAATAAGACAACAAGGCGGTAATCAAAGTGGAAGCATACGTGCGCTACGCGTGTCGGTATGTCAAAGTGATTTAACAAAAGTAACACTATCAGCGAACGTGCTGTGGAATTTCTCGTCGCTGCACGCGTCAAGTAAGTTCTCAACAAGTCAACCGACCCTCCATCGAGAGACGCGGTAGTATAGAAACACAATCTTTGCACAACAAAGGCTATCACAACAAGCATAGGCAAGTTTCACAACAACAAGCATAGGCAAGTTTCACAACAACAAGCATAGGCAAGTTATACACAACTCAAAGTACTTTCATTTTATGCCAAAGTCCGGGTTTTAACCCTAAAGTACTACGTACGTTAAATTCCTTTTAAAGAGATCTAATCCTTTTCTAAAAGTCACCCGATACCCGTAGTATAAAAAAATAGAGTGACTTATATCTTTTAAGTAAACCAAAACAACTTCCATACTTTCCTTTTTAAAACCAATTTAAGGCAACACCATGCCTTCATTTTTTCCTAAAGTTCCAGTTTGCCTAATTTCAAATACACAAGTCTTTTTTTTTTGAAAAGTTCATAGTTCAATGTCTTAATCTCTTTTAAAACAATTGTGTAACATATGCCTTAGGCGAGTAGGTTACTCTTGTTCATAATCAATCTTATTAGCAGCCATGATCTAGAAATGTAATATCATTTTGTCTCATCTTAGCTTCTATGCAGATGGAGGTTTCTACTGGTTTTAATAATACTTAATTATTCAATACATTTCCCTTTATTAACGCTGCAGTGGTTTGTCGATACATTCGATTTCAAATCAGTAAAACATTATTCCTTCCAAAAACCAAGTACTCATTACTCACGAATGAGGTTTCACACAAACATCCATATTAAGTCAAGTCTCTTATCTTTTAAGAATAAGTCTCTTAACTTCTAAACCATTAAACCATTCTTTTTATCTCTCATAAGGCGTTACACCTAACTTCTCATAAAGCTGGTATAACTTTTATGTTTTCAAACCAAGTATACACTTCTTTCAAAAAGGTTTCTTAATCTTTTAGAATACTTCAAGGTTCTTTTATATCAAGTCGGTTATAAGTCAAATCAGTTATCTTTTAAAAACCACAAAGCATTTCTCATTTACATAGAGCTGTTATAACCAACTTCCCATAAAGCCGTTATAACACTTTATGTTTAAAGACAATCAAATACATTTAACACATGTACGTCTATCGTACTACATAGTTATACACCTTATCATGCTAGAACAGATAGGAAGAGGTTCACATACCTCGCGACGAGTATCGACTAATAGCAAAATGCTCCAAGTACCTCAAACCGTCTGCTACACTCTCAGTCAAGCAGATCACTCCACACGTAGTACTACAACCTATAGAGGCCACAAAGCGCCTATTAATATCTTTAGATCTCAATGTAGAATATTCTACAGAAAATTCTGCAAACACCTCACACAGCGTAAATCTCCTCCTCTATCGAGGCCGGCTACCAAGCCAACCAGGGGGGGGGTTAACACGTCTAACCGGACGTGTACAATTTTACTACACAGTAATGCTACACAAGTCTACTGTAATACAGTCCTATGTAATTACAGTTCAGTTCTCTTCTTTAAATTCAGGCTTAAGTCGCAAGACATTGCCATAAGTATTATTCAGGCTTAAGTCAAAAGACATTGCCGCACAATTATAATGTTCAGTTCTATATATAGTATACTTCAACTATATATTCCAACAACATGTAATTTCCAATTACAATAGAAGGTCAAGAGTGTTTACCTCGATAAGCCCAAAATTATCCAAGTTATAATGTCGATCCTGAGCAAGGTTTAGCTCCTACTCCGTGCGCTCCAATCCGCTCCAAACAACCCTTAGAAGTTCTAACCAACTTCTACTTAAATACTTCAACCAACAATGAAGATTTCCTTAGGGTTTCGGTTTGAGATTAAAAGGACAAAAGGTAGTATTTCCGGGCTCTACGTATAGAGGTAACTTTTGAAATATGACAAGGTGAAGGCTAAGGTATTTTGGGCATTATAACAATACTTGGAGAGTATTTCTACCAAGAGGGGGGTGTTTTATACGAAACAACTAGGCTAGGGGGGGTACCCCACGGCCACACTACTAGGAGGGGGGGATCCCTCTCGGCCAAAGGCCACACGAAAAGGGGGAGGGGGAAGCTCACGGCTAGAGCACAAGAAAGGGAGGAAGGATTTTCAAGACTTGGTGATTTTAGGAATGGATGAAGTCTTCAAGCTTAGGGGGGGTATTTATAGCAAAACCAAAGGCCAACCAATGGCCAAGATCAAGCCATGTGCAAGGCAAGTGTAAGGCCAAGATCAAGCCAAGTGCACCCTAACCCTACTCCACAAAACACTCCACAAAACAAGCCACAAAACAAGGCACAATTCAAGGAACCAATCGGCCAAGGCCAACCATCCCTCTTGGACGCCCAATCGTCCAAGCCCCCCACTTGCTTCCAATGTGAGGGTGACACATGTCACCCTCCCGTTGGTCCAAAATGTTTCGTCTCTCGGAAAAATCCGCAAAAATTATAAATGACATAGCCGGAATTTTCCCTACGAAAGTCAGGAAAGCGTTTCGTCAAAACGACTCTATTCGCACTTGTGCCCAAATTTCGGTCCTATGCCTAACTTAAGGCTCAAATTTCAGACGTGCGTCCACACGCATATACTGGAAATACGGTATAACAAGTATACTTTCTTTGCATAAAAATAGAGGCTCATGATCAAAGTAGGGCCGCTCAGTAGTATCATTAAGCAATCCTACTCCTGGGACTATTTCACCCGCAAAGGTCGTATGGACCTGCATGAGGTAACTTCCTCGCATAGACTGTATCCGCCCGTATAGGTTGTATAGACCCTAATGAGGTATTCCTCGCATAGGACTGGTCCGCCCCGCATAGGACTATTTCACCCGCATAAGCCCAACGGACTCGCATGAGGTATTCCTCGCATCATGGGTAGCAAATCCACGGAATATGCAAATGCCACAAACCCGGGGAATGACCCCGTAATGAACAATATATCACTAGCACAACCGGCTATCATATATAACATAAGCACTACCGGATTATCATACATAACATAAGCACTACCGGCTTATCATACATAACATAAGCAAGTTAAGAAATCCCCTAACTTCTTTTAGCCTTGTTCATATACACTCTCATTTTAGTTTACTTAAGGCACTAACATGTCATTATAAAATCCGAGAATTTAACCCAAAGTACTACGTACTTCTACTCTTTTAAAACTGACTCTTTTTCATAGAAAACTTCCAAGATACTAATAACCGTAGTATCAAGTCATAACTACTTTTCAAGACAAGTCACAATACCTTTTAGAAATACATTTATAGGCTTCTAAATCAAGTGACTTCTTTCTTTTAAAACCTTAAGCAATTGATGCCTTTAAATCAATTTTTCTTACATTATTTCAAGTCATTTATCATTACTTACATTACTTAGAGTAAACCACTCTTTTAACTTTCCATAAAGCTATTATAACCGACTTCCCATAAAGCTGTTATACTAGCTTTATACTTTAGACACTTACATTCTTTTCATAACCAAGAGACTTATACTTTCGAAAATCAAGTATCGTATACTTTCAAAAATGCTTCAAGTCTTTTATCTTTAGTAATCAAGTTTCTTAACTTTAGAATAGCTCAAGGATTCAATACTTTCCAAATCAAGTATTCTATAAATTTTCAAGTCAAGAAATCTTTGTTTACCTTATTAGAATAAACCATTCTTTTTACCTTCCATAAAGTTATCACAACCAACTTTATGCTTTTGAAACCAAGGCATTTCTATCCTTTAAAAACAAGTGAGTTAATTCTCTAACTCAACCAACTTAGACATTCTTAAAACAAGTCAAGGATATCAAATGAAATGAATTCATTTAAATCTCGTACGTCTACCGTACTATACCTTTATAACTACTCATGCTCAAGAGATAAGAAAGTTTCCACATACCTCTTAGGTTTAATCCACTTGCTAAGTCCAATATGTCGTATGTAGTATGTCAACCTATAATGACCATAATACGTCTATTAACTTCTAACTTCAATCATAGAATATTCTAAGTGCAAAATCACTAAATTCTACGGAAAATCGGACAGCACTTCCTTTGTTTCTACATACTTTTCCACCTTTTTCAAGGCCCGAATTCAATAACCAAACACGCCACATTTAAGGCTCAACAATGTAGTTAACAATAGGGGATTACACGCCTACAAGACGTGTAAAATTCCGCCCCACAATTGATATCAAACTAGTCCAACATACAAGGTCATTCTCGACCAAAGGTGTAACAACATATCAACCTTTCCAATTCCTTTTCAATTCAAGTTGTTTAGTATAACATGTTATCAAGCCACAATTGATTATAACTACTACAATCTTCAAGTAGGTAACATGCGACGATTCTAATTATCGACCAAATTGGATTTCAATTTCAAATGGCTCAACATGTCATTTCGGATTTTAGGCTTCAAATATCCATAACACTTATTAATCTTTAATACATATACTTCATGCTAGTCAAAATGTAAGGCTACAACAATATGTAATCTTATAACACTTAAGAGAACAAGATTGTTACCTTAGTGAGCCTTAATCCACTTCAAGATCCGAAGTCGCTCCCTAGAAACTTAGAGCCTCTCCTTGACACTCCAATCCGCCACTTGAAGCCCTTAGAATATCACAAACAACTTTCCTTCAATTCCCCATCCAAACCTAGGAAAGTGACTAGGTTTTCACATTGCGATTAATACAAAAACGATACTTTTACGGGATCTTTCTATTGAGATACCCTTACAATACTCTTAGGAACCTTGTTTTAAAGTGTGGAGCTTATTGAACAACAAACGAAAATTTTTGTGTTCTTGAAACCCCCTAACCCGAGAGCTCCTCTCTTGTCTTCAAAGTTTTCTTGAAAAATTTCTAAGTATAGAAACCTTTTCTTGCTACTAGTGAGCTTATATAAACATATGGAGGGTCAAGATTAGAACAAATGGATGGTTTGGATGTAATTCACAAGGATCAAGCCAAGTGGCTCATGACTAAGTCAACAATGTCAAGCTCTTAGACTTAGCAAGACTTGGTCATTTAAATTATGGTCAAATGACCATTTTAGCCATGTCCATTTCGTCCAAGACCACTAAGGGGGTGACACATGTCGCCCTCCCATTCGTCGCAATATTTCGTTTTCCGACAATTCCAAAATTTCGATAAATTTTTACTATTCTCAAATCTTAACATTTTTTAGTTCTTACGTATGTTCTTATAAAAATGTCCTACAATTTACGGGGTGTAACATTTTCCCCCCCTTAGAAACATTCGTCCCCGAATGTTCTTTTGGGGTCAATCTTATGGATAGCGACATAGTCTCCTTTTACAACCCCTACATACCAATAATGCCACACGTGGCTACATAACAAAACTAATACCGTAACGCCAACTCAACTCCGTGTCGACGCTTGCTATCTGCATAAAGCTTCTGTCGACTCTGAGCTTGCTAATAATCTTTCCTGGATAGGCTTTGCCTTATCCACATCCCGCTTAATCAAGTCTGGGCCAACTAACTGAACCTCGCCTACGCTGAACCAACCAATCGGTGAGTCTACACTTTCTTCATACCGAGCCTCATACAGGGCCATCTGGATACTGGAATGGTAGCTTTTGTTATATGCAAACTCAACAAGAGGCAAATAATTCTTCCAGCTAATTCTGAAATCAATAACACCGGCCCGCAACCTATCCTCAAGTGCCTGGATAGTACGTTCTGTATGTCCGTCGGTCTGAGGGTGAAATGCCACACTGAGACTCACCTGTGCCCCTAACCCCTTCAGGAAAACTTCCAGAAGTTAACCGTAAACCAAGCTCATCTGTCTGACATCAAAATGTAGGAACCCCGTGCAGCCTCACAATCTCTCTACTATAAGCTAACATAATCCTCAGCCTAGTAAGTGGTCCTAACTGGAAGAACACGGCTGGTTTTGTCAGCCTGTTTACTATGACCCCCAGGGAGTAGCACTTCCTCTGAGTACAATGCCACCCTGTAACAATATCCATATTAGTTACCTCACATATCTAAGTTGGGATCTCAATCGCCTGTAGTAGCCCACCGGGCTCCTGGTGTTCCACATTGACCTGCTACAATTAGGACACTGAGCAACAAAACCTGCCACGTCCCTTTTCAGGCCCTCCCACCAATACATACATCTGAGGTCATGGTACATCTTAGTCGACCCCGAGCAATAGAGCAATAAGCACTGCGTGCCTCCCCTAAAACCTGCTGACAAGTCCTGCAGCACCGGGTACACACAATCTATCCTCATATCACAGCACCTCATCCGGTGCTACCCAAACAGGCTCTTCTCTTTTCGGAGAGTCGTATCTCGATCACATACTAATGCTGAATCCTCATATTTTCGCCTCTTCACCTCGACGGCGAAGACTGGGAACCTCTGGATCTAAACTCCATTAACCTTGGAACAAATAATCGAACCCCTCGGCTCATTGGTGATGAATATCACGGACCACGTCCGCCTATCCGATGCCCATCCGGCGCACTACCCATGATCCACGACTAAGAGCATCTCAGAATCGTCGGCTTTCCCCGGGTGGTATAGGATATCAATATCACAATCCTTGAATAACTCTAACCACCGTTTCTGTCGCAAATTCAGCTGCCTCTGTCTGAAGATATACCGGAGGCTCTTGTGGTCTGCACAAATATCCACATGAAGTCTATAAAAGGAATGCCTCCAAATCTTCAAGGTACGATTAACTGTCGCTGACTCTAAATCGTGAGTAGCGTAATTCCTTTCATGCTTCCCTAACCGCCGGGAAACATAGGCTCTAACCTTATCGTGTTGCGTCAGCACACAACCTAGCCCAACACCCAAAGTGTTAGAATAATAACCTAACCCTCTAGTCTTTCAGGAGGGGTTAGAACTGTAGTCGTGGTCAACTTATCTTCCAATAACTGGAAACCTTTCTCATTCTTGCGAAATATTCGGGCATCCTTAATCTCAATTATGGTTCATGTTTCCCTTTATCTATTGCAACCAAACTTGGTCACTAACTTAGATTTGATTCCTTTGTTTGCCTCATGGCTAAGACTTCCTGTCAATCACAATTTAGGGGGGGAGATTTCCTTGATCTCGTCAAGTAGTAACCCGATTATTCTCTCCCAGCTCGTAGAGCTTATAGTCAGGGGTTCAACCTCAATTCATGGTATTACCTACTCCAATGACTTGTCAAGATTTCTTATCGTTCGAGTGTCTACTCGTCTTTCCTTTATAAGCTATTTCAAGTTGTCCTGGGGTCCCTTACCCCCCCCGTATCTCCTTACTAACTTTCTCGTCAGTACAGATGCTACCACCTTTCCTCGAGGTGTCCTTACTGCTCATTATTTACTAATGGTCTTTACACTAGTCTGGGGTAACCATATCTCGTGCAACTTACATAACCATAGTTGTATTCTCTTTTAACATTCTGGTCATAACACTTCCTTATGCTTATTATTAGCAAAAGTATTTCTATCTTGAATCATAATCGTACAGTTTCATACATGCATACTACCTGCATTTATATCCTTACGACACTTCCTCGACCATTTTGTAACGTCGTTCACAATTACCCCAACACAACACTTTTCCCACGGTTATCTAAAACTGTAACCTATGGAGACGATACTGAAGACCTTACCCGTCTCCTATCCTTCGTCTAACAACATGGGTACACGTAACCCCATAATACGTAAAACTATCCTTTACATGGGGGAAAGAACTTATCTCTCTTACAAAATCTAAATCTTCAAGCGCCTCCTTATAATCGTATAGATTTTCAAAACCTACCAACGATGTCTTCTGTTTTCCGTAGGCAGCACTCGTACTTATCTTATTCTTGCTTGCGCGCTATCCTGAACTTATCCTAAGGTCGTGGCCCCACCGCTACACCAAACCAACTCCAAGTACCCCCAAGGGCACTTAAAATAAACTCCTTCAAATTCAAGTACTTCTTACCTTCTGCCTCAATTCACCTCAATGAACAAGTCACACAGACTTATTAAAAACAATGATGTCAAATAAGGAAGGATAATTCACTGGTTACCACCACTTCTCTTCCTTTCCACTCGATAACCGGCTTACCGGGAAACCGGAATCGAGCCAAACTCTCTCTGCAGTCAACGTTGGCATAACAAGAGGCCAACTAGCACGTACTCATAATGACCTCAACGTCTGTCATAACAACTCTGCTAGTTTTGCTAGGGTCCAACGACTGTATCGTCACCGGCAATTATGATCTACCCACTCAGCTACCACCCAACACTCACGGGTGTAGTCACCTCGAAAGGTTCTCATGGATTCAGGCTCTATTTCTTTACACTTGGTTGCTCTCTTTTTCACTGGTCGTACTCTTTCCGTACTTCCAAACTTATATTAGCATACGTACATAACTTCCATACTAAATCTGGCCTCCAATCTTTGGAGTTACTAAATTAAACAATATAAGGCCATTTCCGGCTCTCACAACCTGGTTCCGGTGGAATGCGTCCACGAACCCGTAAAACGATTAACTAGACTCGGGCCTTGCACCCTCGTGACCCTGTCACGTAGCGGGACTACTACCAACTGATCCCATTCCATTACAGGCTATGGGGCGACCCTTAATAGGTCCTCAACCCGACTCGGTGTCGTACTTAACTCTTATCCTTGGTCTGACTTAACTTTTTACTACCCGAGAAGGCCTTATATACCTAAGGTCTCGACGGTTATCACTATTCTTAGGCTCGCAATTCCCATGCTCCAAGCCTACCTTATCAGTCCCCCCGTAAACGGGTACAATAACTTCTCATAATACCATAATTGTGTTGTCTTGATCACAACAACCATATTTTTTCCATACGGATCTCGTCCGTACAATTCCCTTAAGCATACCACGTAGCTTAAGTTACTAACATAGTCTTCCATTAAGTCCTTAATTATAACTTCTTAAGGGTCCATTACAATCTCAGACAACTCATCATCACCTAATTATCTCAAATTAGTACGTAAAACCTTGATGAGAGTACATTAAACTGCTTCATACCTTCCCGGTATCTATTTAGTCCTTAGCAATTCCTGGTAATCTAAAATCATCCTAGGCAACACATATGTGACCCTCATACATAAATCAGTATAGCTGTATATCATAATACCATCTATACTACAAATATTACCAATTTGGATACGCAATCCACACAATCTTTTCTGGGTCACTGCTTCCTTTCTCGTAGATGCAATCAACATAACTCGTTAGGGAGAGACGACCCTAACCACACAGCTCTATCGCACGATCTCAGAGTGAGAAGAATGGAAACCAATCCTAAATGTCTTGCAGCCTCCTGGTTATAGATGTGGTGCACAACACACCGATAACCAAGACTCTACTAGACACGGTTTGTAGACACTTTCCGAGGACTAACTGCTCTAATATCACTACTCTACCTGCGGCATGAACGCAGCCCCCTGAAGGAGGTAAGTACAACATGTACCAAGTATGTGGCCTGAAATCAGAATGAAATCATAAAGTCTAATATAAAGCGGAGACATGTATGATAACTCAAATAACGAAGACATCGTGCCTTACTAACAATGAGAGTAAACAAGAGTATACTTTACTGCATAAAAATAGGAGGCTCATGATCAAAGTAGGGCCACCCGCCCGTAGTATCATTAAGCAATCCTACTCCTGGGACTATTTCACCCGCAAAGGTCGTATGGACCTGCATGAGGTAACTTCCTCGCATAGACTGTATCCGCCCGCATAGGTCATATAGACGCGCATAAGGTATTCCTCGCATAGGACTGGTCCGCCCCGCATAAGACTATTTCACCCGCATAAGCCCTACGGACTCGCATGAGGTATTCCTCGCATCATGGGTAGCAAATCCACGGAATATGCAAATGCCACAAACCCGGGGAATGACCCCGTAATGAACAATATATCACTAGCACAACCGGCTATCATACATAACATAAGCACTACCGGCTTATCATACATAACATAAGCACTACCGGCTTATCATACATAACATAAGCACTACCGGCTTATCATACATAACATAAGCAAGTTAAGAAATCCCCTAACTTCTTATTAGCCTTGTTCATATACACTCTCATTTTAGTTTACTTAAGGCACTAACATGTCATTATAAAATCCGGGAATTTAACCCAAAGTACTGCGTACTTCTACAATTTTAAAACTAACTCTTTTTCATAGAAAACTTCCAAGATACTAATAACCATAGTATCAAGTCATAACTACTTTTCAAGACAAGTCACAATACCTTTTAGAAATACATTTATAGGCTTCTAAATCAAGTGACTTCTTTCTTTTAAAAACTTAAGCAATTGATGCCTTTAAATCAATTTGCCTTTCATTATTTCAAGTCATTTATCATTACTTACATTACTTATAGTAAACCACTCTTTTAACTTTCCATAAAGCTATTATAACCGACTTCCCATAAAGTTGTTATACTAGCTTTATATTTTAGACACTTACATTCTTTTCCTAACCAAGAGACTTATACTTTCGAAAATCAAGTATCGTATACTTTCAAAAATGCTTCAAGTCTCTTATCTTTAGTAATCAAGTTTCTTAACTTTAGAATAGCTCAAGGAATCAATACTTTCCAAATCAAGTATTCTATAAATTTTCAAGTCAAGAAATCTTTGTTTGCCTTATTAGAATAAACCATTCTTTTTACCTTCCATAAAGTTATCACAACCAACTTTATGCTTTTGAAACCAAGGCATTTCTATCCTTTAAAAACAAGTGAGTTAATTCTCTAACTCAACCAACTTAGACATTCTTAAAACAAGTCAAGGATATCAAATGAAATTAATTCATTTAAATCTCGTACGTCTACCGTACTATACCTTTATAACTACTCATGCTCAAGAGATAAGAAAGTTTCCACATACCTCTTCGGTTTAATCCACTTGCTAAGTCCAATATGCCGTATGTAGTATGTCAACCTATAATGACCATAATACGTCTATTAACTTCTAACTTCAATCATAGAATATTCTAAGTGCAAAGTCACTAAATTCTACGGAAAATCGGACAGCACTTCCTTTGTTTCTACATACTTTTCCACTTTTTTCAAGGCCCGAATTCAATAACCAAACACGCCACATTTAAGGCTCAACAATGTAGTTAACAATAGGGGATTACACGCCTACAAGACGTGTAAAATTCCGCCCCACAATTGATATCAAACTAGTCCAACATACAAGGTCATTCTCGACCAAAGGTGTAACAACATATCAACCTTTCCAATTCCTTTTCAATTCAAGTTGTTTAGTATAACATGTTATCAAGCCGCAATTGATTATAACTACTACAATCTTCAAGTAGGTAACATGCGACGATTCTAATTATCGACCAAGTTGGATTTCAATTTCAAATGGCTCAACAAGTCATTTCGGATTTTAGGCTTCAAATATCCATAACACTTATCAATCTTTAATACATATACTTCATGCTAGTCAAAATGTAAGGCTACAACAATATGTAATCTTATAATCGTACAGTTTCATTCATGCATACTACCTGTATTTATATCCTTACGACACTTCCTCGACCATTTTGTAACATCGTTCACAATTACCCCAACACAACACTTTTCCCACGGTTATCTAAAACTGTAACCTATGGCATGACGATACTGAAGACTTTACCCGTCTCTTATCCTTCGTCTAACAACATGGGTACACGTAACCCCATAATACGTAAAACTATCCTTTACATGGGGGAAAGAACTTATCTCTATTACAAAATCTAAATCTCCAAGCGCCTCCTTATAATCGTATAGATTTTCAAAACCTACCAACGATGTCTTCTGTTTTCCGTAGGCAGCACTCGTACTTATCTTATTCTTGCTTGCGCGCTATCCTGAACTTATCCGGAAGGTCGTGGCCCTGACCGCTACACCAAACCAACTCCAAGTACCCCCAAGGGCACTTAAAATAAACTCCTTCAAATTCAAGTACTTCTTACCTTCTGCCTCAATTCACCTCAATGAACAAGTCACACAGACTTATTAAAAACAATGATGTCAAATAAGGAAGGATAATTCCCTGGTTACCACCACTTCTCTTCCTTTCCACTCGATAACCGGCTTACCGGGAAACCGGAATCGAGCCAAACTCTCTCTGCAGTCAACGTTGGCATAACAAGAGGCCAACTAGCACGTACTCATAATGACCTCAACGTCTGTCATAACAACTCTGCTAGTTTTGCTAGGGTCCAACGACTGTATCGTCACCGGCAATTATGATCTACCCACTCAGCTACCACCCAACACTCACGGGTGTAGTCACCTCGAAAGGTTCTCATGGATTCAGGCTCTATTTCTTTACACTTGGTTGCTCTCTTTTTCACTGGTCGTACTCTTTCCGTACTTCCAAACTTATATTAGCATACGTACATAACTTCCATACTAAATCTGGCCTCCAATCTTTGGAGTTACTAAATTAAACAATATAAGGCCATTTTCGGCTCTCAAAACCTGGTTCCGGTGGAATGCATCCACGAACCCGTAAAACGATTAACTAGACTCGGGCCTTGCACCCTTGTGACCCTGTCACATAGCGGTACTACTACCAACTGATCCCATTCCATTACAGGCTATGGGGCGACCCTTAATAGGTCCTCAACCCGACTCGGTGTCGTACTTAACTCTTATCCTTGGTCTGACTTAACTTTTTACTACCCGAGAAGGCCTTATATACCTAAGGTCTCGACGGTTATCACTATTCTTAGGCTCGCAATTCCCATGCTCCAATCCTACCTTATCAGTCCCCCCGTAAACGGTTACAATAACTTCTCATAATACCATAATCGTGTTGTCTTGATCACAACAACCATATTTTTTCCATACGGATCTCGTCCGTACAATTCCCTTAAGCATACCACGTAGCTTAAGTTACTAACATAGTCTTCCATTAAGTCCTTAATTATAACTTCTTAAGGGTCCATTACAATCTCAGACAACTCATCATCACCTAATTATCTCAAATTAGTACGTAAAACCTTGATGAGAGTTCATTAAACTGCTTCATACCTTCCCGGTATCTATTTAGTCCTTAGCAATTCCTGGTAATCTAAAATCATCCTAGGCAACACATATGTGACCCTCATACATAAATCCGTATAGCTGTATATCATAATACCATCTATACTACAAATATTACCAACTTGGATACGCAATCCGCACAATCTTTTCTGGGTCACTGCTGCCTTTCTCGTAGCTGCAATCAACATAACTCGTTAGGGAGAGACGACCCTAACCACACAGCTCTATCGCACGATCTCAGAGTGAGAAGAATGGAAACCAATCATAAATGTCTTGCAGCCTCCTGGTTATAGATGTGGTGCACAACACACCGATAACCAAGACTCTACTAGACACGGTTTCCGAGGACTAACTGCTCTAATATCACTACTCTACCTGCGGCATGAACGCAGCCCCCTGAAGGAGGTAAGTACAACATGTACCAAGTATGTGAAACTGAAAGTACTGTAATGAAATCATAAAGTCTAATATAAAACTGGAGACATGTATGATAACTCAAATAACAGTACACTGTGCCTTACTAACAATGAGAGTAAACAAGAGTATACTTTACTGCATAAAAATAGGAGGCTCATGATCAAAGTAGGGCCACCCGCCCGTAGTATCATTAAGCAATCCTACTCCTGGGACTATTTCACCCGCAAAGGTCGTATGGACCTGCATGAGGTAACTTCCTCGCATAGACTGTATCCGCCCGCATAGGTCATATAGACGCGCATAAGGTATTCCTCGCATAGGACTGGTCCGCCCCGCATAAGACTATTTCACCCGCATAAGCCCTACGGACTCGCATGAGGTATTCCTCGCATCATGGGTAACAAATCCACGGAATATGCAAATGCCACAAACCCGGGGAATGACCCCGTAATGAACAATATATCACTAGCACAACCGGCTATCATACATAACATAAGCACTACCGGCTTATCATACATAACATAAGCACTACCGGCTTATCATACATAACATAAGCACTACCGGCTTATCATACATAACATAAGCAAGTTAAGAAATCCCCTAACTTCTTATTAGCCTTGTTCATATACACTCTCATTTTAGTTTACTTAAGGCACTAACATGTCATTATAAAATCCGGGAATTTAACCCAAAGTACTGCGTACTTCTACAATTTTAAAACTAACTCTTTTTCATAGAAAACTTCCAAGATACTAATAACCATAGTATCAAGTCATAACTACTTTTCAAGACAAGTCACAATACCTTTTAGAAATACATTTATAGGCTTCTAAATCAAGTGACTTCTTTCTTTTAAAAACTTAAGCAATTGATGCCTTTAAATCAATTTGCCTTTCATTATTTCAAGTCATTTATCATTACTTACATTACTTATAGTAAACCACTCTTTTAACTTTCCATAAAGCTATTATAACCGACTTCCCATAAAGTTGTTATACTAGCTTTATATTTAGACACTTACATTCTTTTCCTAACCAAGAGACTTATACTTTCGAAAATCAAGTATCGTATACTTTCAAAAATGCTTCAAGTCTCTTATCTTTAGTAATCAAGTTTCTTAACTTTAGAATAGCTCAAGGAATCAATACTTTCCAAATCAAGTATTCTATAAATTTTCAAGTCAAGAAATCTTTGTTTGCCTTATTAGAATAAACCATTCTTTTTACCTTCCATAAAGTTATCACAACCAACTTTATGCTTTTGAAACCAAGGCATTTCTATCCTTTAAAAACAAGTGAGTTAATTCTCTAACTCAACCAACTTAGACATTCTTAAAACAAGTCAAGGATATCAAATGAAATTAATTCATTTAAATCTCGTACGTCTACCGTACTATACCTTTATAACTACTCATGCTCAAGAGATAAGAAAGTTTCCACATACCTCTTCGGTTTAATCCACTTGCTAAGTCCAATATGCCGTATGTAGTATGTCAACCTATAATGACCATAATACGTCTATTAACTTCTAACTTCAATCATAGAATATTCTAAGTGCAAAGTCACTAAATTCTACGGAAAATCGGACAGCACTTCCTTTGTTTCTACATATTTTTCCACCTTTTTCAAGGCCCGAATTCAATAACCAAACACGCCACATTTAAGGCTCAACAATGTAGTTAACAATAGGGGATTACACGCCTACAAGACGTGTAAAATTCCGCCCCACAATTGATATCAAACTAGTCCAACATACAAGGTCATTCTCGACCAAAGGTGTAACAACATATCAACCTTTCCAATTCCTTTTCAATTCAAGTTGTTTAGTATAACATGTTATCAAGCCACAATTGATTATAACTACTACAATCTTCAAGTAGGTAACATGCGACGATTCTAATTATCGACCAAATTGGATTTCAATTTCAAATGGCTCAACATGTCATTTCGGATTTTAGGCTTCAAATATCCATAACACTTATCAATCTTTAATACATATACTTCATGCTAGTCAAAATGTAAGGCTACAACAATATGTAATCTTATAACACTTAAGAGAACAAGATTGTTACCTTAGTGAGCCTTAATCCACTTCAAGATCCGAAGTCGCTCCCTAGCAACTTAGAGCCTCTCCTTCACACTCCAATCCGCCACTTGAAGCCCTTAGAATATCACAAACAACTTTCCTTCAATTCTCCATCCAACCTAGGAAAGTGACTAGGTTTTCACCTTGCGATTAATACAAAAATGATACTTTTCCGGGATCTTTCTATTGAGATACCCTTACAATACTCTTAGGAACCTTGTTTTAAAGTTTGGAGCTTATTGAACAACAAACGAAAATTTTTGTGCTCTTGAAACCCCCTAACCCGAGAGCTCCTCTCTTGTCTTCAAAGTTTTCTTGAAAATTTTCTAAGTATAGAAACCTTTTCTTGCTACTAGTGAGCTTATATAAACATATGGAGGGTCAAGATTAGAACAAATGGATGGTTTGGATGTAATTCACAAGGATCAAGCCAAGTGGCTCTTGACTAAGTCAACAATGCCAAGCTCTTAGACTTAGCAAGACTTGGTCATTTAAATTATGGTCAAATGACCATTTTAGCCATGTCCATTTCGTCCAAGACCACTAAGGGGGGTGACACATGTCGCCCTCCCATTCGTCGCAATATTTCGTTTTCCGACAATTCCAAAATTCCGATAAATTTTTACTATTCTCAAATCTTAACATTTTTTAGTTCTTACGTATGTTCTTATAAACATGTCCTGCAATTTACGGGGTGTAACATTCTTCCCCCCTTTGAAACATTCGTCCCCGAATGTTCTTTTGGGGTCAATCTTATGGATAGCGACATAGTCTCCTTTTACAACCCCTACATACCAATAATTCCACACGTGGCTACATAACAAAACTTATACCAGAACGTCAACCTGAACTCTAAGTGTCGACGTCGGTTATCTGCATAAAGCTTCTGTCGACTCTGAGCTTGCTAATAATTTTTCCTGGATAGGCTTTGCCTTATCCACAGCCCGCTTAATCAAGTCTGGGCCAACTAACTGAACCTCGCCTACGCTGAAACAACAAATCGGTGAGTCTACACTTTCTTCATACCGAGCCTCATATAGGGCCATCTGGATACTGCAATGGTAATATGCAAACTCAACAAGAGGCAAATAATTCTTCCAGCTAATTCTGAAATCAATAACACCGGCCCGCAACCTATCCTCAAGTGCCTGGATAGTACGCTCTGCATGTACGTCGGTCTGAGGGTGAAATGCCACACTGAGACTCACCTGTGCCCCTAACCCCTTCTGGAAAACTTCCAGAAGTTAACCGTAAATCGAGCTCATCTGTCTGACATCAAAATGTAGGAACCCCGTGCAGCCTCACAATCTCTCTACTATAAGCTAACATAATGCTCAGTCTAGTAAGTGGTCCTAACCGGAAGAACACGGTTGGTTTCGTCAGCCTGTTTACTATGACCCCCAGGGAGTAGCACTTCCTCTGAGTACAATGCCACCCTGTAACAAGATCCATATTAGTTACCTCACATATCTAAGTTGGGATCTCAATCGCCTGTAGTAGCCCACCGGGCTCCTGGTGTTCCACATTGACCTGCTACAATTAGGACACTGAGCAACAAAACCTGCCACGTCCCTTTTCAGGCCCTCCCACCAATACATACATCTGAGGTCATGGTACATCTTAGTCGACCCCGAGCAATAGAGCAATAAGCACTGTGTGCCTCCCCTAAAACATGCTGACAAGTCCTGCAGCACCGGGTACACACAACCTATCCTCATATCACAGCACCCCATCCGGTGCTACCCAAACAGGCTCTTCTCTTTTCGGAGAGTCGTATCTCGATCACATACTAACGCTGAATCCTCATATTTTCGCCTCTTCACCTCCTCGACGAAGGAAGACTCGGGAACCTCTCGGATCTAAACTCCATTAACCTTGGAACAAATAATCGAACCCCTCGGCTCGGTAGCTGATGAATATCACGGACCACGTCCTGTCTATCTGGATGCCCATCTGACAGACTACCCATAGATCCACGACTAAGAGCATCTGTAACCGTCTCGGCTTTCCCCGGGTGGTATAGGATATCAATATCACAATCCTTGAATAACTCTAACCACCGTTTCTGTCGCAAATTCAGCTGCCTGCATCAAGATATCTGAGTCTCTTGTGGTCTGCACAAAGATCCACATGAAGTCTATAAAAGGAATGCCTCCAAATCTTCAAGGTACGATTAACTGCCGCCGACTCTAAATCGTGAGTAGCGTAATTCCTTTCATGCTTCCCTAACCGCCGGGAAACATAGGCTCTAACCTTATCGTGTTGCGTCAGCACACAACCTTGCCCAACACCCAAAGTGTTACAATAATAACCTAACCCTCTAGTCTTTCAGGAGGGGTTAGAACTGTAGTCGTGGTCAACTTATCTTCCAATAACTGGAAACCTTTCTCATTCTTGCGAAATATTCGGGCATCCTTAATCTCAATTATGGTTCTTGTTTCCCTTTAACTGTTGCAACCAAACTTGGTCACTAACTTAGATTTGATTCATTTGCTTGCCTCATGGCTAAGACTTTCTGTCAATCACAATTTAGGGGGGTAGATTTCCTTGATCTCGTCAAGTAGTAACCCGATTATTCTCTCCCAGCTCGTAGAGCTTATAGTCAGGTGTTCAACCTCAATTCACGGTATTACCTACTCCAATGACTTGTCAAGATTTCTTATCGTTCGAGTGTCTGCTCGTCTTTCCTTATAAGCTATTTCAAGTTGTCCTGGGGTCCATTACCCCCCCCCCCCCCCCCTCCCGTATCTCCTTACTAACTTTCTCGTCAGTACAGATGCTACCACATTTCCTCGAGGTGTCCTTACTGCCCATCATTTACTAATGGTCTTTACACTAGTCTGGGGTAACCATATCTCGTGCAACTTACATAACCATAGTTGTATTCTCTTTTAACATTCTGGTCATAACACTTCCTTATGCTTATTATTAGCAAAAGTATTTCTATCTTGAATCATAATCGTACAGTTTCATACATGCATACTACCTGCATTTATATCCTTACGACACTTCCTCGACCATTTCGTAACGTCGTTCACAATTACCCCAACACAACACTTTTCCCACGGTTATCTAAAACTGTAACCTATGGCATGACTGTAACACCCCATTTTAACCGGAGTCGGAAACGGGATTACTGCTACATATGGTTAATTCCTAAATGTATTTTAAGGAGTCGTCACCTAATTATTATAGTGAATTAGGACACTTAGTTTATTGCAATAAAAATACCGCAATTGACTTCCATTTAATAGTCTGCGAAATTAGTGAGATTCTGGATCAGGGTTCTTTATTATCCTAAAGGGAAGGGGTTAGGCATCCTTTAAGATCCGCTAACTTGCGGTTGTTCGTTCAAACCTAGGTTAATTATTTATTGCTCTTTTTATTCTACCTATTCTAAGCATTTTACATAATTTACAATTAAAATAAAATACAATGCAAAATAATAAAACATGAAATTAAATACGACATAAAATAAACTCCGGGGCATTCTTTTTGAAATGCATCTCCGGATACCTGCATAAACACTTAGTGAAAGTATTAGTAATAGAATACATAAATTTTAAAATAATAGCAAAAATTAACAAACAAAACAAATAAATCCGTCTTTTGTACAGGGGAGGCCTTGGAAATCAGACGGGGATTCCTTCATCGGCCAATGTAGTATCATGTTCAAATCAGTCAATACCACAGTGTAGTATCTTGTTCAACCAGTTTAATAAAAGATAAAAGGGCAAAATAGTAAAAATCAGTAGCATTTGTCCTTAACCAGTTTAAAATGAATCAAAGAGCCAAATTGTTCCAAATCGGTCCGAAACCACCAAAATCGATGAAGCAACAACATGGCCTAAATCACCGAGAAATGGCCAAACAATAGCAACACAACAACTCGGTCAACAAATCAATTTGAGCACGCGCAAGAACAACCAACAAATATAGAAAATCAGAAAATCACTCCGTTCCAAAGGTCGCCGGAGTCTTAAAACTCCGGCAAGACAGTCAAAAATCAGAGGAGTAAAAACAGTCCAACAGTCAATAATATAATAGCCAACAAAATCGAAATCAGTCCAACAACAGTAACAACGTAACCAACATTCGCCGGAGTTTTGTTAAAACTCCGGCGACATTCAAAATAATAAATCAGCCCAACAAAAGAGATACAAACAGTGATATTGTCGGAGTTAACAACACGAAAAGGCAGCGGGCAGCGGCGTCGCTTCCACGGCGAGGTCGCAAGGTTCGCTGGTTCAGTGGGTTAGGGTTGACGGAGAGGGTTGCTGTCGGCTAGGGTAGCTCGCCGGTGAGGCCCGCGGCGGCGAGGGCGGCGGCAGGCGGTGGGGTGAGAGATGAGTGGAGAGGGAAGGGGTGGTCGACGGGAGGCATGGAGAGAGGCGAGGGTTCTTTGGTGATGTGGGAAGGTCGCCGGAGTTGAACTCCGTGAAGAGTGGCGGCGAGAAGAGAAAGTGGTGGTATGAAAAGTTGCGGCTGATAGAGTTTTAAAATGGGGGGAGAAGGTTTTGTTTTTAGAGGGTAGGATTAGGGTTAGGTATTTGGGGGGGAAAAATGAAAAGTGGGGTATTGTTTTGGGGGGAAAATGAAAAGTGGTATTTGATTTTAGGGGGGGAAAATAAAAGAGGGTGTTTGGATGATATTAAAAATAGTGTTGGCTTGGGTGATTCAAATTGTGTCTTGACTGGTGGTTTGACAAAAATGCAAATTTGGTTAATTATTTGAAAGACAATTATTTAAAAAGATGCAAGATTATTAAAATTCAAATCCGATGCAATAATACTAAAATGCAATATTTAAGACATGTTTAATGCCGATTAAAAGTAAAATATGATGTCAATTAATTATTTAAAGAGATGCAAATATTATTAAAATAAAAGCAGCGGTATAACAATAATAAAAACATAATATTAACAACGACATAATACTTAATTTAAAAATAAAAGATGCAATGCCATTTTTGTGAAGAAATAAACATAGAATATTATGTAAAAAATGTAAAATAACAATTAAAATGCGGTGTGCTAAAATACTTAGAATTGCAACAAATATACAAAAAACGGGTCAAAATTGGTATCACAGCATGTCCCTCTTTGTACGGAGATGATGGAAGAGTCTTCGGACAAAGATGTTGACTTGTAGCCAATTTTGTCCTGTTTTATAAACTAGAACTCAAAAAATAGGGATGATGCAGACCCAAAAAATGTCCCAGTGTCAGATCATGATGACAATGGGTCGTTGTGATGCAAAAATTAAAAAGCAAAGTTGACGCTGATTAAAAATGTCCCAGTGTCGAAGTATGATTGACACTGGGTTGCAGGTGATGTGGTGCTGAAAAAGACAAGGTTATTGTAGATGTTGATGGCGTCATTGCATAGACGCGATGCAGATGCTCGTCGTTGCATGGACGAAACATAGATGCAGTCATTGCATGGGCTTAAAATGAAAAGGCGTTGTTTTCGGACGCAATGCAGATGCTCGTCGTTGCATGGACGAAACATAAATGAAGCCGTTGCATAGGCTTATATGAAATGAAAAGGCGTCGTTGCATGGACGCGATGCAGATGCTCGTCGTTGCATAGACGAAACATGAATGAAGCCGTTGCATGGGCTTTTAAAATGAAAAGGCGTCGTTGCATGGACGCGTCACGGTCTTTCGTCGTTGCATAGACGAAACATGAATGAAGCCGTTGCATGGGCTTTTAAAAATGAAAAGGCGTCGTTGCATGGACGCGATGCAGATGCTCGTCGTTGCATAGACGAAACATGAATGAAGCCGTTGCATGGGCTTTTAAAATGAAAAGGCGTCGTTGCATGGACGCGATGCAGATGTTCGTCGTTGCATAGACGAAACATGAATGAAGTCGTTGCATGGGCTTTTAAAATGAAAAGGCGTCGTTGCATGGACGCGATGCAGATGCTCGTCGTTGCATAGACGAAACATGAATGAAGCCGTTGCATGGGCTTTTAAAATGAAAAGGTGTCGTTGCATGGACGCGATGCAGATGCTCGTCGTTGCATGGACGAAACATGAATGAAGCCGTTGCATAGGCTTAAAATGAAAGGACGTCATTTTCGGACGCAATGCAGATGTTCGTCGTTGCATGGACGAAACATGAATGAAGCCGTTGCATAGGCTTAAATGAAAAGGCGTCGTTTTCGGACGCAATGCAGATGCTCGTCGTTGCATAGGCTTATATGAAATGAAAAGGCGTCGTTGCATGGACGCGATGCAGATGTTCGTCGTTGCATAGACGAAACATAGATGAAGCCGTTGCATGGGCTTTTAAAATGAAAAAGCGTCGTTGCATGGGCCAGCGATCACGGTCTTCGTCGTTGCATAGACGAAACATGAATGAAGCCGTTGCATGGGCTATTAAAAATGAAAAGGCGTCGTTGCATGGACGCGATGCAGATGCTCGTCGTTGCATAGACGAAACATGAATGAAGCCGTTGCATGGGCTTTTTAAAATGAAAAGGCGTCGTTGCATGGACGCGATGCAGATGCTCGTCGTTGCATAGACGAAACATGAATGAAGTCGTTGCATGGGCTTTTAAAATGAAAAGACGTCGTTTTCGGACGCAATACAGATGCTCGTCGTTGCATAGACGAAACATGAATGAAGCCGTTGCATAGGCTTAAAATGAAATGCATGGGTTTAGGGGCGTACCTGCTTTGTGACGCGTCTGGGTTGAGATAGCGTCATTGCATAGACGTTGTGCATTTGTGACCCGCATGGGTTTATTGTTGTGTTTCTGTCTTTGCTGATATGAAGATCCTGCACTCAAAGAAAACTTGTGAGTTTTAGGAAATGAGTGGTTGATTAGCGTCGATTCTGTAGCTTTGGCTCTTGACGCTTGCATTCTTGGTTTTGCATCAAGACCTAGTTGGCTGCTTTTTCACATCTATTGCCATTTTCTTGCTGAATTCTTTAAAATGTCCGGTTTACGTAATGAAGATGTTGAACCTGGTAAGGTTGCATCTTGGCCTTATCGAAGCGTCAGTAAGCATTTTTATAATGAATGAAAAGCTAATGCTAGAATATGGACAATGTACAATTGAGTAGATGAGAATGCAACCGCCCGAAAATATGTAGGTAGTAATGGATGCAAAATATACGAGGATGCTAAACTCTCCAATGGACAAAATCGAGTCATGTGCGTAAATAAGGAAGAAATATTTCTAACGGTGTGGCCGAGCGATGTGGTGTCTCGTATCCGTAGAAGTCGAGTCAAGACGTAGTTCATCGCCGCAAAATAAGAATTTTATGATTTCAAAATAATGCGGACCGAAACCGATGTGGCGCCTCGTATCCATTGAGGAATCGGTCAAGACGTAGTTCGTGATGCAAAATAAGAATTTTTATGATTTTAAAATGATGCGGGACCGGCCGATGTGGCGCCTCGTATCCGCCGAGGAATCAGTCAAGCGTAGTTCGTGATGCAAAATAATTTTTATGTAATATGCATTTTGTTATTTTTTCTGAAAAAATGGAAGACGACATTACGTTCTGACTCCAGTTGATACCAACAATTAGTATTGTGCATAAGGATGTTCTTTTATTGCTTTCAGTATAAACGAGATTGACTCCGGTGTAATTCACACAGCTTCAGATAGTACCTCAGACATACCTGAGTGTCGACACACCTGCTTGCATCCAAGGTTTCGAACTACACGTAATCTCACGTTTCAAATGCCTCACTGAAAGAAAGTCCCATTTCACACATATATTTCAGTATTTTGAATTTTGGGACGTTGAGAGAATTGCGCTCACACTCAAAAAGATGTTCAATGCATGCAATTGTGATACCATAGGCTTGGCCGTCATGTAAGTATCCACTAATGTGAGAACCCTCAGTATAAGATCATGTAGGGCTTGTCACGGGCTTGTAATGTAGGCTTGGGGAAAGGGAATGAATATCATTTGGATAAAAGTGACTAATCCCTCCTCGAGCGTTGGACTACGTCCGTGCTTGATATTTGTGTGCTTTAATGCTGACCTGCTTTCTTTTGTCCCAGTTTTTCTGTATTGACTTCTTTTGAATCTTTCATTTCGAGCCCCTTTTTTCGGGGTCATATATTCCTTTTTTTTATTTATTTATCGGGGCTTTTGATTTCATCTTTGTGTGAAGTCGTCTCTGCTTTTGGTTTTTGAGACTTTGACAATTTTTGTCTTTGCAAGCTTCAGCTAGAATTTTGTCAGTCACTTGCACATTTCTAAAGCACTCGAGGAGGTCGGGCCAAGAGAGGGATAGTGCGTACGCACTCAGAAAGGGTGTAGGTGTAATATGCGGTTGTCAAAAAAATAGGTTTTAGGCTCAAAGGGGTGTACTAGGGATAATGTTATTTGGTAGGCTGAAAATGCTCAAACGGGTCAAAGAAAGCCTACGATCATTTCCTACACCGAGTGTTACTCAGGATTTCGCCTCAACAAACATTCAAGCCAAGTTCTAGATCACAATGCAATGCAATTGAACTTATTCAAACACTCACCACACAATGCATATGAAACGATGAGGTCGGTTTCATTCTTATCCTGAAACATGCAAGACAATGTCATCCCGGGTATGAATAAGAGGTACCAAAAGAATCTATGGTTTACCACAAAGTCAACCCATCGATTATCACTCGTTTTTTTTTTTTTTTTTTGTTTATGCCCATTTGTAATCGTATTTGGTATTAACAAAGTCAAACAATAATACTTACAAAATATTTTTGTATTTTTGAATAACACATTTTTTGTATTTTTGCAGAAAATATACATTTTTCTTTCTTTTGAATAAAGTATTTTTTTTTTGTATTTTTTAGACTAAATGGTACCGAACCCGAATAGGGCTGCCTACGTATCCCGCCGAGGAATCAGTGTCGTAGTTCATTCAAATATGTTTAAACGCATGCTTGAAAAGAATTTATCAATGAAATGATGGTAATGTAAAGCTATGCAAAAGAAAATGATTGTCACGTGGGACGAATGCAAAGTAAAATGAATGCCCGAAACATGATGAATGAGATCATGAGTGAGAAATGTGTTTTTGTGTTTTTTTTTGTTTTGTTTTTATTTTTGTGGTGTCGAACCCAAAATGAGTTGCATACGTATCACACCGTCGGTGAGAATCGCACACGCGTAGTTCGAATAATTATCTTTGTAAAAATGCATGATATGAAAGAACTATGTAATTAACGCTAAACATATCAATTGAGTTTGCGAATACGAATAAAAATACAAAGTATAAAAGAACTGAGAGCGATGTCTCGTTGAATCTGGTATAAACTGACTTCTATTAGTCAACATAACTCCCGCTCATTCTTGTGATGATTTTTTTTTTCTTTTTCCGACCGCCCTCGGTTGTTTGCGAGGACGACATTCCTACAAAAAATATGAGAAATATGTGAGTAGAAAAATAACAAAAAATAATAAAAATGCAAAGGTGTGACAATATAGTCAAAAACTCCCCTGATTGGTTCGACCGGACTGGTGGTTGATGCTTCACAAAGTCCAAGTTGCGTTATTCAAGAGTGATTTACGCAATAGAAGTCCTGATTGCAATGTGACAGCAAAAGTGCAAAAATGCAAATGCTCGAACCCGGAATCACAAAAGGGTAATTATTGAATTAAACAATATGTACAGAGTTGCTAGCGACAAACAATAATAAACAAAAACATGCAAATCAAGCGCGTGCCCTAATATGCTTGGGACCTCCTTATGCCAGAGGTGAGCCTAAACGTCAAATATGCGGGATTGTGATAAATAGGTCCAAGCCGTTAAAGCGCAATATTTAAATGGAAATGGCGACCAAACGACGGTGCACTTTTTCCAATTTTGGGGTGTCATGACATTGCTTGGATCTGTATATCATGATCACTATACACATAGTATGCTAATTGGTCGTTGTGTTTTGTAACGCGTCGACAAGTTTGGTGGATTTGTAATTGTGGCGTTAATACCAAGGATTAACCCACCTAAGGTTTATGCATGCATGACTAATATAAAGGGTGGTATAGCTCTATCTTAAGCTTTCTATGATTTGGCCTATTAGGCGCTTGAGTTCGGCGGACAACTCGAGTGAGAAGGCTACGTGGTGATCGAACGAACCGATCTAACTCCACGCATGGCGCCAACTCTCCTAATATTTTGGGTGTTCTTGAAAGAAATTTGCGGTCGCCAAGCACACCGGTAGCGTGTAGTGTGTGATAGTGTTAATTTTCGTAATGGAGGAAATATGAACGGAATGACAATTTAAGGAAAGCAATAAAAGAATGTAGCAATTAAAGTAGTTAATTACAAAATAAAAACAAACCATATAAAATATTTACAACAAATATAAAAGCAAAATAAAGTGCAATATTTAATTAACCTGGGTTTGCTATGATCAAGAACCTGATATCCCCAGTGGAGTCGCCATGCTGTAACACCCCATTTTAACCGGAGTCGGAAACGGGATTACTGCTACATATGGTTAATTCCTAAATGTATTTTAAGGAGTCGTCACCTAATTATTATAGTGAATTAGGACACTTAGTTTATTGCAATAAAAATACTGCAATTGACTTCCATTTAATAGTCTGCGAAATTAGTGAGATTCTGGATCAGGGTTCTTTATTATCCTAAAGGGAAGGGGTTAGGCATCCTTTAAGATCCGCTAACTTGCGGTTGTTCGTTCAAACCTAGGTTAATTATTTATTGCTCTTTTTATTCTACCTATTCTAAGCATTTTACATAATTTACAATTAAAATAAAATACAATGCAAAATAATAAAACATGAAATTAAATACGACATAAAATAAACTCTGGGGCATTCTTTTTGAAATGCATCTCCGGATACCTGCATAAACACTTAGTGAAAGTATTAGTAATAGAATACATAAATTTTAAAATAATAGCAAAAATTAACAAACAAAACAAATAAATCCGTCTTTTGTACAGGGGAGGCCTTGGAAATCAGACGGGGATTCCTTCATCGGCCAATGTAGTATCATGTTCAAATCAGTCAATACCACAGTGTAGTATCTTGTTCAACCAGTTTAATAAAAGATAAAAGGGCAAAATAGTAAAAATCAGTAGCATTTGTCCTTAACCAGTTTAAAATGAATCAAAGAGCCAAATTGTTCCAAATCGGTCCCGAAACCAGCCAAAATCAGTGAACAGCAACAACATGGCCCAGAAATCAGTCCAGTAAATGGCCAAACAATAGCAACACAGCCAACTCAGTCAACAAATCAATTTCAGAACGCACCAACAAGAACAACCAACAAATATAGAAAATCAGAAAATCACTTCGTTCCAGGTCACGAGTCTTAAAACTCCGGCAAGACAGTCAAAAATCAGAGGAGTAAAAACAGTCCAACAGTCAATAATATAATAGCCAACAAAATCGAAATCAGTCAACAACAAGAATAACGTAACAACGTTCGCGGAGTTTTGTTAAAACTCGGCGATCAAAATAATAAATCAGCCCAACAAAGAGATACAAACAATGATATTGTCGGAGTTAACAACACGAAAAGCGGCGGGCAGCGGCGTCGCTTCCACGGCGAGGTCGCCGGCGACGCCGCCCGCAGCCGATGAGTTCGACAATGAGCGATGAGTGCGGTAGTCGATGGCGATGAGTGTGGTTCGAGCGGGATGAGGTTATTTGGTTGATGGGTTAGGGTTGACGGAGAGGTTCTTTGTCGGCTGGTGTCACGACCCGTTCGGGGCCGTGTAGTGCCTTACCGGGCACCTAGTGACACAACATCAGTGTCAGGGGAACATAAAACAACAACATGAGATAACAGAAATATAAAACAATAATCTGTGAAAACTTGCCTTTCGGCATATATATAACCATCAACTCTTTTACAAATGAACAGCTTAATCCTTTTTACCAACCCTGCCCACAACAGTACTCCAGACCTCTAAGAATGATACGACCACAATGGCGGGACAGGGCCCCGCCAAACCCCTGAATGTAAACACTTACTACGGCGGACTATACGTGATAAGCCTCGGAGAAGCGGAGCTTCCCAAATTGTTGTGACCACGAGAGCTAGGATCAACGGCGATGTACCTCGACTGCGGCATGAGCGCAGCCCGAAGGTCGATCTGAACCAGTGCAGAGTATGTGAAACTAAAAATAAATCAGAAATGAAATCATAGTAGTCTATACAAAGCGGGAGACATGTATGATAACGAACTACGATTCACCATAAATAGCGATCATGTCAAGTCGGGGACTCACACCTCAAGTCATCACTCGATTTAACAATGGGTCTCACGCCCAACATCAATCGTGCGTGGAATACCTTCGCCAGCTGGCGGTTTATGATATCTGAGCACCGAGGAATACATATGAACACGTGTCCCTGTGTCCTAATAAATCGTGCAGGGTAAATGCGAAGGCATAGCCGACTACTAACACCACGCAGTAACAAGGTCATAAACCGTATCATAAGATCTGTCTAGACCGTCACATGATCAAAGGCGGCTTGCGCGATATCTAATGTCGCGTCTAGTCCTGAACTCCGCACTCGCGTAGGCCAATCTCGTCGGCCGCGTGAGGTATTCCCGCATCGGTAGCTACTCCGGCGTCGTCCCCGACTTTCAGTCGCGTAGCCCTGAGACCGCATGCCCGTAAAGGGCGACACTAACTCGGAACTCGTAGCTCGCATAGGCCCCAGGACCCGCGTGAGGTATTCTCGAATCATGGTCCTGCATCGCTGAGTCTACCCCGCGTGGAGGGCTTAACCCGGAATCATCTCGAGATGAATGCCACCATACTATCATAACGATCGATAGTTAATAAGCCTGATCAAGGGAAACCCCTTTACACAAACATCACAAGATACTAACACACGTAGCATCCTAACACGTTTACTTATCAAAGCAAGAAAGTATTACAAGGCTATCACAAACCAATACAATCAAGTTATTCACACAAGGTACTTTCTACTAACAAGTTCGTATCTATCCCCAAAGTACTTCACACATTAAAATCAAAAAGATCTGCTTCTTTCACATAAGTCACACAATACGTAGTATAAAATAGAGTGATTGTCCTTTTAAGAAAACCAAAACTCTCACTTTGTAAAATCAAGTAACAACATTATTTTTCAAACGTCAAGTTTGCCTAATTTCAAATGTTCACGTTTCTTAATTTAGAAAGGTTTCAGTAGTTCATAGTCTTATTCATTTAAGAATATAATTCTCTTTTAAACAATCGAGAAACATAAGCCTTATATGTGAGTAGGATATTCTTGTTTATAACAATCTTATTACAATGACCATGATCTAGAAATATCATTTTGTCTCATCTTAGCTTCATGCAGATGGAAGTTTCTCTTGGTTTTAATAATACTTAATTATTCAAAACATTTCCTTTTATTAACGCCGCGGTGGTTTGTCGATACACATTACGATTTCAAATCGAGAAAGCATTCTTAAGCCGTTATACCTAACTTCCCATAAAGCTAGTATAACTCTTAAGTTTTCAAACACCAAGTATTACTTCTCCTTTCAAAATGATTCAAAAATCTTTTGAAAATACTTCAAGTTCTTTCTTATCATATAACAAGCGGTTATAGTTCAAATCGATTACCTTTTAAAAACCACATGTATTTTCTTACTAACATAAAGTCATTATAACCAACTTCCCATAAAGCCGTTATAACACTTTATGTTTTAAACCACTCAAACACATTTAGCACGTATGCGTCTACCGTACTACATAGTTCACACATATCATGCTAGAGAGATAGGAAGAGGTTCACATACCTCGCGGCAGTATCGACTCATAGCAAAACGCTCAAGTACTTCCAAACGTCGGCTACCCCAAGCCACGTAGATCGCGCCACACGTAGTACATCAACCTATAAGGCCACAAGGCGCTTATTAACATTTAGATCTCATCGTAGAACATTCTACCAAAATTCGGCGACCTCCCCGCAACAGCGTAAACCTCCTCTATCGAGGTGGCTGCAAGCCAACCGGGGGTTATACATCTAACCTAACTGTACAATTCTACTCACGATACTACTACAAGTCTCATGTCTGATCTATGTAATTACGATTCGATTCTTCAGGCTTAAGTCCAAGGACATTGCCACAAGCTATGTTCAGTTATATATATATAGTATACTTTACTATATATTCCTACAACATGTAATATCCAATTACAAAAGGGGGACAAGATAGTTACCTCGATAAGCCCATAATTATCCGAGTTTAATGTCGATCCTTAGCAAAGTTTTAGCTCGACTCAGGCGCTCAACCCGCTCTAAACCACCCTTAGAAGTTCTAACCAACTTCTACACAATACTCCAACGGACTATGGAGATTTTCCTAGGGTTTCGGTTTTGTGACTGACGGGAAGTATAATAGTATTTTCTGGGCTTTTGTATAAGTGTAACCTTGGGAATACTACAAGGTATTTGGGCCAAGGTATTTGGACATTAAAACAATACTAGGAGAGTATTTCTATACCACAACAAGGGGTATTATACGAAAACAACCTAGGCTAGGGGGGGTACCCCACGGCTAGCAACTCTAGGAGGGGGGGGCACTACTCTCGGCTAGCACCCCACAGAGGGGTGCTCTCGACCTGAGGGAGGCCTTGGCGAACTCAACCTGAGGAGGAGAGGATTTTACTTAGAAACATTTAGGAATGGATGAAGAATTCATCAAAGGGAGAGGGTATTTCTAGCACAAGCCAAGGCCAACCTATGGCCAAGATATAGACAAGTGCTTTGCAACTGTAGTGCAAAGATATGCCCAAGTGCCACCTAGTCCCTACTCCTTAAAACCCTCACAAAATATCTACCAAAATATCTACCACTTGACACCCCTTTCGTCCAATCACGCCGCTTGCCCGCTGATGAGAGGGTGCAGTGCGCCTCTCGTTGGTCCAAAATGTTCCGTCTCTCGGAAAAATCCATAAAAATGAGAAAAGACATAGCCGAATTTTCCTTCGCAAGTTATGTAAAGCGTTTAGTCGAAACGACTCTGCAGGGTGTTGTGCACAAATGCCATTCGGCGAGCCACTGGCGGGGTGACACGTGTCACCCTCCTATTGGCCAAAATAAAACATCTTAGAAAATATCCACAATGGCCAAAATCTCGAAAACAAAGTGGGCCCCACAAAGCGTAAATTTCTCCGTGGGCCCACGTGACCATTTCCAAAATAAAATTCCATAATTCTCTAATATTCCAAGAAGTCCGAATACCAAATCTGGGAATCCAATTCCCATTAACGAACCTTTTTCCTTCACAAAAACCGGAAACTTTTCCGTGGAAAAATCGCCTCTTTCTTCCTTTCCAATCTTCTGTCGTATTCTCGTACGTACGTCCTCGCATACATACCCTGGAACTACGGGGTTTAACATTCTTCCCTCCTTAGAAACATTCGTCCCGAATGTTCCTTCTAAGTCTCAAAACAAGCGTCGCGGTATAGTCTTCACTTATACTTACGAAACAATCTGCCGTACCGGCCACGAAATACTGCGCAACATACTTATATCCAAGTCTACGAGGAAAACACCTCTATATCACCACAAATACCTCTTCCGGGGTCAAAATATACTTCCTTAGTCATCGATACCACTTTTGTCACTTTGTCGCGAGCGCGCTCGACGACCCGACAAATGGTGCCAGGATGCTGCGATCGGAGGATCTCGTGCACTCGAACTCTTACCATATTACGTCGGCGGTTCCAAAACTCGGGTTACTATCTCTAACGTGGTCATCATTATCGGGAACACTCTGGATGGATCTCCGATACTTTCCGATCATAACAATCTGAAAGGCCAGAATCGCCTCCTAAGTCGGACGGCAAAGCTAACATATAAGCAACTGGCCTATTCTTCACATGAACTAAAGGGCCCAGTAACTCGGGCTAAGTTCCCTTTGTTTCCAAAACTCGTCACACCTAACAGGGGTGGTACTTTCAAGAAGACCGACCGTCGACTGAACTCTAAGTGTAAATCGCCGATTATCATACGATTTCTCCGAGCTGCCGAACTTCTTACAGACAAGCTTAGACTATCCACGATCTGTGGAACAAGACTGAACAAACTAAATGAACCTTTACAACATCGAACCAATATACTGGCAACTTACACTTCCGCCCCTGAGGCTTCAAAAGGCGACATCAGAACACCGAAATGGTAGCTTAAACACTACCTCCACAGAGACAACAATCCCACAACTATCCCCGAAATCCAAACACCGGCGAGGCGAATGCGGTCTGAGACTTACCTGAGTTCTTAACACATGCCTGGC
Organism: Przewalskia tangutica; assembly: GCA_029844215.1. Lineage (NCBI taxonomy): Eukaryota > Viridiplantae > Streptophyta > Magnoliopsida > Solanales > Solanaceae > Przewalskia > Przewalskia tangutica. The sequence continues at coordinate 103,506,873 of CM056726.1, forward strand.
AAAACTTCCAGAAAACAAAACAGCCGTACCCTGGGCTCCACTGTCTGTCATAAGGTGAAGGTAGGCACCCCGTGCAACCTTACAACCTTTCTGATAACCCAACACAGCCGAGTAAAACGGTCCTGACCGAAGAACACGATGGGCTGCCCCCATCGGCCCGACCACTGGTCGAACGCATCCACGAACTCATCTGGGTTAACTAAACTGGGCCTAACACCCTCGTGACCCTACCACAGGCGGGACCACCACAAACCGACCCCACCACATACTGCGGCGGGTTGACGCCATGGCCTCGGCAGGCGGCGTTCGCATGAAAACACTAGCTCCCAAGGAATAATTTCACAAATCATATTACGAAAACCTAGCGGTCTTCCTAGCTCGACTACTTTCTTTCAAATCACGCTACTCAGGGACTTATCCCACGAACATAGCTCACGTGCACTATGCACTCCTATAAGGGTCAAACATAACACTACACCTTTCTCGAGATGGCCTTACCTCTAAGGTCTTTGCGTATAAAGCTCTAAGGCTCACACTTTCTCTATCCTCCAAAATCTTACTCGGTTAACCCACCATGATTTCTAATCACAACTAACACCTCGCTATCGAACATAGCACTTAAGGTATACTCTTCGCGCGAAAGTTACCAAGGACGCTTGCTGCTCTGGCCTGCTTGTCGCTTGGTTAACGTCGATCTCTACGTTTCTCGGACTGCTGCGCAAGCCCGTATCGAGCCATGCTCGAAGCCTAGCGAAGGATTACTCTTGCACAACCTTCTTAGGTAGTCATCAAGACTCGCGATACATCGGTATACTCTGCGTAGCCAAATCCATAGCTAGTAACAAGGTTGTCTCTTGCAATCTATATTCTCGGTTCGATCGTGGGCGAAGGTTCACATATCATGGCGCGATGGAACTGCCGTCGCCGTGCTTAAACTCTTTGGGGCTAGTGACGTCGCAGAAATCCCGAATGAAGCACTACCTAGGTAATGATTTGGCACGTGCCTCGCCACCTCTGAACTCTACTCGCGACTCTGCCTTGCCCTCACTGGGCGGGTTGCCACGCGGAGGCATAACGATAAGGAAATAATTTCGTCGGAGGGTCCAACTTACAACACGACTCTAAGGCACGATCTCAGTGAGAAGAATAGAAACCAATCCTAAATATCCTATAGCCTCACGATTATTGGTGTGGTGCAACACCCGATAATCAAGACTCTCATCGATACGATGCGTAGACACTTTCCGAGGATTAACTGCTCTGATACCACTTTTGTCACGACCCGAAACCGGGCCCGTGACTGGTGCCTTACCCCGGGCACCCTAGTGACACAACATCAGAGTAATCGGCGGAACATAAAACAACAACATGAGATAACAGAAATATAAAACAATAATCTGTGAAAACTTGCCTTTCGGCATATATATAACCATCAACTCTTTTACAAATGAACAGCTTAATCCTTTTTACCAACCACCACAAGCGGTACTACGGACCTTAAGAATGATCGACCACAATGGCGGGACGGGGCCCGCCAAACCCACGAATGTAAACACTTACTCTGACGGGGACTATACCACCGATAAGCCTCGGAAAGCGGAGCTTCCCAAACGAATCGTGACCACGAGAGCTAGGATCAACGGCGATGTACCTCAACTGCGGCATGAACGCGGCCCCGAAGGAGGTCGATGCATAACAGTAGTATGTGAAACTAAAAATAAATCAGTAAATGAAATCATAGTAGTCTATACAAAGCGGGAGACATGTATGATAACCAAACTACGATTCACCATAAATAGCGATCATGTCAAGTCGTGACTCGCACCCTCAAGTCACTCAATTTAACAATGGGTCTCACGCCCGCAACATCAATCGTGCGTGGAATACCTTCCTCACTGGCGATTTATGATATACAAGCACCAAGGAATACATATGAACACGAGTCCCGCGTGTCCTAATAAAGCATGCGGGGGTAAATGCGAAGGCATAGCCGACTACTAACACCACTACCAACAAGGTCATAAACCGTATCATAAGATCTGTCTGAAGCCACATGATCAAAGGCGGCCACTTGCCCGCAGATCTAATGTCGCGCGTCTAGTCCTGGAACTTCCGCGACTCGCGTAGGCCAATCTCATCGGCCCGCGTGAGGTATTCCCGCATCGAGGGTAGCTACTCCCGTCGTCACGGACTTCCAGTCGCGTAGCGCAAGGACCGCGTGCCCATAAAGGACGCGCTAACTGGAACTCTCGTAGCTCCGCATAGGCCCCGGGACCCGCATGAGGTATTCTCGAATCATGGTCCCGCATCACCGAGTCTACCCCGTCGGAGGCGACAACCCGGAATCATCTCGAGATGAATGCCACCATACTATCATAACGACTGATAGTTAATAAGCACAATCAAGGGAAACCCCTTTACACAAACATCACAAGATACTAACACACGTAGCATCCTAACACGTTTACTTATCAAAGCAACAAGAAAGTATTACAAGGCTATCACAAACCAATACAATCAAGTTATTCACACAAGGTACTTTCTACTAACAAGTTCGGGTATCTATCCCCAAAGTACTTCACACATTAAAATCTAAAAAAAAGATCTGTTTCTTTCACATAAGTCACACAATACCCGTAGTATAAAATAGAGTGGTATCGCTTTTAAGAAAACCAAAACTCTCACCTTTGTAAAATCAAGTAACAACATTATTTTTCAAACGTCCAAGTTTGCCTAATTTCAAATGTTCACGTTTCTTAATTTAGAAAGGTTTCGTAGTTCATAGTCTTATTCATTTAAGAATATAATTCTCTTTTAAACAATCTGAGAAACATAAGCCTTATATGTGAGTAGGATATTCTTGTTTATAACAATCTTATTACAATGACCGTGATCTAGGAAATATCATTTTGTCTCATCTTAGCTTCTATGCAGATGGAAGTTTCTCTTGGTTTTAATAATACTTAATTATTCAAAACATTTCCTTTTATTAACGCGATGGTTTGTCGATACACATTACGATTTCCAAATCGATAAAGCATTCTTAAGCCGTTATACCTAACTTCCCGTAAAGCTAGTATAACTCTTAAGTTTTCAAACACCAAGTATTACTTCTCCTTTCAAAATGATTCAAAATCTTTTGAAAATACTTCAAGTTCTTTCTTATCATATAACAAGCGCTTATAGTTCAAATCGATTACCTTTTAAAAACCACATGTATTTTCTTACTAACATAAAGTCGTTATAACCAACTTCCCATAAAGCCGTTATAACACTTTATGTTTTAAACCACTCAAACACATTTAGCACGTATGCGTCACCGTACTACATAGTTCACACATATCATGCTAGAGAGATAGGAAGAGGTTCACATACCTCGCGGCAGTATCGACTCATAGCAAAACGCTCAGTACTTCCAAACGTCGGCTACCGCCAAGCCACGTAGATCGCGCCACACGTGTACATCAACCTATAAGGCCACAGCGCTTATTAACATTTAGATCTCATCGTAGAACATTCTACAGAAAATTCGCGACCTCCCCCACATGACAGCGTAAACCTCCTCTCTATCGGAGGCTACCAAGCCAACCGGGGGTTATACATCTAACCTAACGGTACAATTCTACTCCACGGTACTACTACACAAGTCTCATGTCTGATCCTATGTAATTACTGATTCGATTCTTCGAGCTTAAGTCGAGACATTGCCACAAGCTATGTTGATTATATATATATAGTATACTTTACTATATATTCCTACAACATGTAATATCCAATTACAAAGGGGACAAGATAGTTACCTCGATAAGCCCATAATTATCCGAGTTTAATGTCGATCCTTAGCAAAGTTTTAGCTCGACTCCGGCGCTCCAACCCGCTCTAAACCACCTTAGAAGTTCTAACCAACTTCTACACAATACTCCAACGGTATGGAGATTTTCCTAGGGTTTCGGTTTTGTGGTAGCGGGAAGTATAATAGTATTTTACGGGCTTTTGTATAAGTGTAACCTTGGGAATACTACAAGGTATTTGGGCAAGGTATTTGGACATTAAAACAATACTAGGAGAGTATTTCTATACCACAACAAGGGTATTATCTGAAAACAACCTAGGCTAGGGGTACCCACTGCTAGCAACTCTAGGAGGGGCCTTTACTCGGCTAGCACCCTAGAGGGGGTGCTCTCGACCACTGAGGGAGGCCCTTGGCGAACTCAACACAAGGGAGGAGAGGATTTTACACTTAGAAACATTTAGGAATGGATGAAGAATTCATCAAAGGGAGAGGGTATTTATAGCCTGCCAAGGCCAACCAATGGCCAAGATTGAGCCAAGTGCTACACAAGTGTAGGGCAAGATATGCCCAAGTGCCCCTAGTCCCTACTCCTTAAAACCCTCACAAAATATCTACCAAAATATCTACCACTTGACACCCTTTCGTCCAATCACAGCCCTTGCCCGCTGATGAGAGGGTGCCAAGTCGCCTCTCGTTGGTCCAAAATGTTCGTCTCTCGGAAAAATCCGCAAAATGAGAAAAGACATAGCCGAATTTTCCCTTCGCAAGTTATGTAAAGCGTTTCGTCGAAAAACGACTCTAGCAAGGTGTTGTGCACAAATGCCATTCGGCGAGCCACTGGCGGGGTGACACGTGTCACCCTCCTATTGGCCCAAAATAAAACATCTTAGAAAATATCCACAATGGCCAAAATCTCGAAAACAAAGTGGGCCCCACAAAACCAGTAAATTTCTCAGTGGGCCCACGTGACCATTTCCAAAATAAAATTCCATAATTCTCTAATATTCCAAGAAGTCCGAATACCAAATCTGGGAATCCAATTCCCATTAACGAACCTTTTCCTTCACAAAACCGGAAACTTTTAGTGGAAAAATCGCCTCTTTCTTCTTTTCCAATCTTACGCCGTATTCTCGTCGTGCGTCTCGCATACATACCACGGAACTACGGGTTTAACATAGGGTAGCTCACCGGTGAGGCGCGGCGAGGCGGCGACGGCGGTGGGGTGAGGAGATGAGTGGAGAGGAAGGGTGGTCGACGGAAGCGGCGAGAGAGGCGAGGTTCTTTGGTGATGTGGGAAGGTCGCCGGAGTTCAACTCCGGCGAAGAGTGGCGGCGGCGGCGACGAGAGAAAGTGAGGGCTGGTGGGATGAAAAGTTGCGGCTGAGAGAGTTTTAAAATGGGGGGAGAATGTTTTGTTTTTATAGGGTAGGATTAGGGTTAGGTATTTGGGGGGGAAAATGAAAAGTGGGGTATTGTTTTGGGGGGAAAATGAAAAGTGGTATTTGATTTTAGGGGGGGGGAAATAAAAGAGGGTGTTTGGATGATATTAAAAATAGTGTTGGCTTGGACTGATTCAAATTGTGTCTTGGGCTGGACTGGTTTGACAAAAATGCAAGGCTGGTTAATTATTTGAAAGACAATTATTTAAAAAAGATGCAAGATTATTAAAATTCAAATGCCGATGCAATAATACTAAAATGCAATATTTAAGACATGTTTAATGCCTGATTAAAAGTAAAATAGGATGTCAATTAATTATTTAAAGAGATGCAAATATTATTAAAATAAAACGACGGTATAACAATAATAAAAACATAATATTAACAACGACATAATACTTAATTTAAAAATAAAAGATGCAATGCCATTTTTGTGAAGAAATAAACATAGAATATTATGTAAAAAAAATGTAAAATAACAATTAAAATGCGGTGTGCTAAAATACTTAGAATTGCAACAAATATACAAAAAACGGGTCAAAATTGACTGCCACAATGACAATACTGAAGACCTTACCCGTCTCCTATCCTTCGTCTAACAACTTGGGTACATATAACCCCTTAATACGTAAAACTATCCTTTACATGGGGGAAACAACTTATCTCTCTTACAAAATCTAAATCTTCAAGCGCCTCCTTATAATCGTATAGATTTTTAAATCCTACCAACGATGTCTTCTGTTTTCCGTAGGCAGCACTCGTACTTATCTTATTCTTGCTTTTGCGCTATCCTGAACTTATCCGGAAGGTCGTGGACCTGACCGCTACACCAAACCAACTCCAAGTACCCCCAAGGGCACTTAAAATAAACTCCTTCAAATTCAAGTACTTCTTACCTTCTGCCTCAATTCACCCCAATGAACAAGTCACACAGACTTATTAAAAACAATGATGTCAAATAAGGAAGGATAATTCACTGGTTACCACCACTTCTCTTCCTTTCCACTCGATAACCGGCTTACCGGGAAACCGGAATCGAGCCAAACTCTCTCTGCAGTCAACGTTGGCATAACAAGAGGCCAACTAGCACGTACTCATAATGACCTCAACGTCTGTCATAATAGCTCTGCTAGGTTTGCTAGGGTCCAACGACTGTATCATCACCGGCAATTATTATCTACCCGCTCAGCTACCACCCAACACTCACGGGTGTAGTCACCTCGAAAGGTTCTCATGGATTCAGGCTCTATTTCTTTACACTTGGTTGCTCTCTTTTTCACTGGTCGTACTCTTTCCGTACTTCCAAACTTATATTAGCATACGTACATAACTTCCATACTAAATCTGGCCTCCAATCTTTGGAGTTACTAAATTAAACAATATAAGGCCATTTCCGGCTCTCAAAACCTGGTTCCGGTGGAATGCGTCCACGAACCCGTAAAACGATTAACTAGACTCGGGCCTTGCACCCTCGTGACCCTGTCACGTAGCGGGACTACTACCAACTGATCCCATTCCATTACAGGCTATGGGGCGACCCTTAATAGGTCCTCAACCCGACTCGGCGTCGTACTTAACTCTTATCCTTGGTCTGACTTAACTTTTTACTACCCGAGAAGGCCTTATATACCTAAGGTCTCGGCGGTTATCACTATTCTTAGGCTCGCAATTCCCATGCTCCAAGCCTACCTTATCAGTCCCCCCGTAAACGGGTACAATAACTTCTCATAATACCATAATCGTGTTGTCTTGATCACAACAACCATATTTTTTCCTTACGGATCTCGTCCGTACAATTCCCTTAAGCATACCACGTAGCTTAAGTTACTAACATAGTCTTCCATTAAGTCCTTAATTATAACTTCTTAAGGGTCCATTACAATCTCAGACAACTCATCATCACCTAAGTATCTCAAATTAGTACGTAAAACCTTGATGAGAGTTCATTAAACTGCTTCATACCTTCCCGGTATCTATTAAGTCCTTACCAATTCCTGGTAATCTAAAATCATCCTAGGCAACACATATGTGACCCTCATACATAAATCCGTATAACTGTATATCATAATACCATCTATACTACAAATATTACCAACCTGGATACGCAATCCACACAATCTTTCCTGGGCAACTGCTGCCTTTCTCGTAGTTGTAATCAACATAACTCGTTAGGGAGAGACGACCCTAACCACACAGCTCTATCGTACGATCTCAGAGTGAGAATAATGGAAACCAATCCTAAATGTGTTGCAGCCTCCTGGTTATAGATGCGGTGCACAACACACCGATAACCAAGACTCTACTAGACACGGTTTGTAGACACTTTCCGAGGACTAACTGCTCTGATACCACTACTCTACTGCGCGCGACGCGGCCCCGAAGGAGTCGATCTGACATGTACCAAGTATGTGGCCAGAAATCTTGTAATGAAATCATAAAGTCTAATATAAAACTGGAGACATGTATGATAACTCAAATAACAGTACACTATGCCTTACTAACAATGAGAGTAAACAAGAGTATACTTTACTGAATAAAAATAGGAGGCTCGTGATCAAAGTAGGGCTACCCGCCCGTAGTATCATTAAGCAATCCTACTCCTGGGACTATTTCACCCGCAAAGGTCGTATGGACCTGCATGAGGTAACTTCCTCGCATAGACTGTATCCGCCCGCATAGGTCGTATAGACCCGCATGAGGTAGTCCTCGCATAGGACTGGTCCGCCCCACATAGGACTATTTCACCCGCATCAGCCCTACGGACTCGCATGAGGTATTCCTCGCATCATGGGTAGCAAATCCACGGAATATGCAAATGCCATAAACCCGGGGAATGACCCCGTAATGAACAATATATCACTAGCACAACCGGCTATCATACATAACATAAGCACTACCGGCTTATCATACATAACATAAGCACTACCAGCTTATCATACATAACATAAGCAAGTTAAGAAATCCCCTAAATTCTTATTAGCTTTGTTCATATACACTCTCATTTTAGTTTACTTAAGGCACTAACATGTCATTATAAAATCCGGGAATTTAACCCAAAGTACTACGTACTTCTACTCTTTTAAACTGACTCTTTTTCATAGAAAACTTCCAAGATACTAATAACCGTAGTATCAAGTCATAACTATTTTTCAAGACAAGTCACAATACCTTTTAGAAATACATTTATAGGCTTCTAAATCAAGTGACTTCTTTCTTTTAAAACCTTAAGCAATTGATGCCTTTAAATCAATTTGTCTTTCATTATTTCAAGTCATTTATCATTACTTACATTACTTAGAGTAAACCACTCTTTTAACTTTCCATAAAGCTATTATAACCGACTTCCTATAAAGCTGTTATACTAGCTTTATACTTTAGACACTTACATTCTTTTCATAACCAAGAGACTTATACTTTCGAAAATCAAGTATCGTATACTTTCAAAAATGCTTCAAGTCTCTTATCTTTAGTAATCAAGTTTCTTAACTTTAGAATAGCTCAAGGAATCAATACTTTCCAAATCAAGTATTCTATAAATTTTCAAGTCAAGAAATCTTTGTTTACCTTATTAGAATAAACCATTCTTTTTACCTTCCATAAAGTTATCACAACGAACTTTATGCTTTTGAAACCAAGGCATTTCTATCCTTTAAAAACAAGTGAGTTAATTCTCTAACTCAACCAACTTAGACATTCTTAAAACAAGTCAAGGATATCAAATGAAATGAATTCATTTAAATCTCGTACGTCTACCGTACTATACCTTTATAACTACTCATGCTCAAGAGATAAGAAAGTTTCCACATACCTCTTCGGTTTAATCCACTTGCTAAGTCCAATATGTCGTACGTAGTATGTCAACCTATAATGACCATAATACGTCTATTAACTTCTAACTTCAATCGTAGAATATTCTAAGTGCAAAGTCACTAAATTCTACGAAATATCGGACAGCACTTCCTTTGTTTCTACATACTTTTCCACCTTTTTCAAGGCCCGAATTCAATAACCAAACACGCCACATTTAAGGCTCAACAATGTAGTTAACAATAGGGGAGCCCCACAATTGATATCAAACTAGTCCAACATACAAGGTCATTCTCGACCAAAGGTGTAACAACATATCAACCTTTCCAATTCCTTTTCAATTCAAGTTGTTTAGTATAACATGTTATCAAGCCGCAATTGATTATAACTACTACAATCTTCAAGTAGGTAACATGCGACGATTCTAATTATCGACCAAATTGGATTTCAATTTCAAATGGCTCAACATGTCATTTCGGATTTTAGGCTTCAAATATCCATAACACTTATCAATATTTAATACATATACTTCATGCTAGTCAAAATGTAAGGCTACAACAATATGTAATCTTATAACACTTAAGAGAACAAGATTGTTACCTTAGTGAGCCTTAATCCACTTCAAGATCCGAAGTCGCTCCCTAGCAACTTAGAGTCTCTCCTTGACACTCCAATACGCCACTTGAAGTCCTTAGAAGATCACAAACAACTTTCCTTCAATTCCCCATCCAAACCTAGGAAAGTGACTAGGTTTTCACCTTGCGATTAATACAAAAACGATACTTTTTCGGGATCTTTCTATTGAGATACCCTTACAATACTCTTAGGAACCTTGTTTTAAAGTGTGGAGCTTATTGAACAACAAACGAAAATTTTTGTGTTCTTGAAACCCCCTAACCCGAGAGCTCCTCTCTGGTCTTCAAAGTTTTCTTTAAAATTTTTTAAGTATAGAAACCTTGTCTTGCTACTAGTGAGCTTATATAAACATATGGAGGGTCAAGATTAGAACAAATTGATGGTTTGGATGTAATTCACAAGGATCAAGCCAAGTGGCTCTTGACTAAGTCAACAATGTCAAGCTCTTAGACTTAGCAAGACTTGGTCATTTAAATTATGGTCAAATGACCATTTTAGCCATGTCCATTTCGTCCAATACCACTAAGGGGGTGACACGTGTCGCCCTCCCATTCGTCACAATATTTCATTTTCCGACAATTCCAAAATTCCGATAAATTTTTACTATTCTCAAATCTTAACATTTTTTAGTTCTTACGTACGTTCTTATAAACATGTCCTGCAATTTACGGGGTGTAACAGTACCATCTCCCAAAAATTCACCTAATTCAGCGCCGAGTCATGGTACAGTCACCCGCAGTCAAAGGGGTATTTTTAAACCAAAAAGACATTTTAATTTAAATTCTAATGTTCTTAAATCACCCTTACCCCTTAATCCTGTGTCTGCCTTAAATGACCCAAATTGGAAAATTGTCATGACCGATGAGTATAATGTTCTTATTGATAATAAGATGTGGGAGTTGGTACCCCTTTCATCTGGTATTAATATTATTCAGTCTATGTGAATTTTTGCTCATAAGGAAAATTCTGACGGTTCGTTTGCAAGGCATAAGACTCGTCTTGTAGGTGATGGTAAGACTCAGCAGGTTGGTGTGGATTGTGGTGAGACATTTAGTCCAGTGGTCAATTCGGCTACCATTCGCATTGTGCTCAGCTTGGCTCTTTCAAAATCATAGTTCATTCATCAGCTAGATGTGAAAAATGTTTTTCTACATGGTGATCTCAAGGAGACAGTGTATATGCATCAACCCTTGGGGTTTAGGGATACTAGATATCCTAATCATGTTTGTTTGTTAAAGAAGTCCGTGTATGGGCTAAAGCAGTCTCCACGAGCGTGGTATAAGAGGTTTGCTGACTATGTTTCGACTGTGGATTTTTCTCACAGCAGGTCTGATAATTCATTATTCATATATCATCGCGATTTTTCGATGGCTTATATACTATTATATATGGATGATATTATCTTGACTGCCTCTTCTGATGCTTTGCGAAAGTCTATTATGACAATGCTCAGTTATGAGTTTGCCATGAAAGACTTGGGCCCATTGAATTATATTTTGGGGATTGCTGTCACTCGTCATACAGGTGGATGGTTCTTATCACAGAATAAGTATGCAGTAGATATCATTGAGAGGACTGGGATGTCAACCTGAAAGTCCACTTCTACTCCAGTTGATACTAAACCCAAGTTGGGTGCTGCAGCTGGCTCTCCCTATGAAGATCCGAGGCCCATTATCGTAGTCTGCAGCGCCGCCCGAGATCTTACGTTCACGCGACCTGATCTTACATATGTCGTACAGTAGGTGTGTTTGTTTATGCATGATCCCAGGATTGAACATATAAATGCACTCAAACACATTCTTAGTTACATTCAGGGAACTCTTGATTAAGGCTTGCATTTGTATCCTTCGTCCACGTCTACACTTGTCTCCTATACAGATGTTGATTAGGGTGGTTGTCCTGACACCAGGCGTTCTACGTCTGGCTATTGCACATTTTTAGGTAATAACTTGGTCTCATGGTCTGTCAAGCGTCAATCCACGCTTTCACGCTCAAGTGCAGAGGCCGAGTATCGAGGGGTAGCCAATGTGGTTTCTGAGTCATGTTGGTTACGTAATCTACTTTTAGAGCTCCATTGTCCAATTGAGAAGGCTCTCTTGGTGTATTGTGATAATATAAGTGTCATCTAGCTTTCTGGTAATCCAATTCAGTACCAACGCACTAAACACATAGAGATGGATATTCACTTTGTTCGAGAAAAAGTAGCTAGAGGACAAGTACGCGTCTGCCATGTCTCTTCCAGATATCAAATTGCAGACATTTTTACAAAGGGTCTTCTCTCGATCCTTTTTGAAAATTTTAGAGACAGTCTCAACGTACGAAGACCGCCCGCTATGACTTAGGGGGGGGGGGGGGTTGTTAGTAGTGGGATTTTGGCTCTTAGGCCAATCCGTTATCCATGTATAGAATAATGATTTATGGTATATTTGTATATTAGACTTGTATAGTAATTAGTCTTGTAGTCTTACCATAATTGTATGATTAGTCTTCATATAGAATAGGGATTTAGATGTAAAGTAGCAATAGGATTCTCCTATTGTAACTTGTATATATATGTCTTTCATTAATAAGAATAATTAAGGGATTAATTCTTTCGCGTTTTTCACAACCTTTTGTGAGCTTTTGAGGAGAAAAAAGTTGGGGCTCTACCCACCTCAAGGTAAGATTTCTACCATAGATTCACATAAACAAATAATTAGAGACTAATACCGTACGTCTAATTCCTAAAAACTTAGGTTTTTCACGCAAGAATTAAAGAGTTCTTCAAGACCCAAAATTTAGGATTTGTGGAGATGGTGAGTTTTGTTACTTCCGACTCCTAAAGTTAGCAACTTTACGACGTATAGTGATAATTAAATTCTAAGGTTGATGAAGTTTGCAGGAGAAAACTGTTATATAGTTGACTACTTAATTATAGATTTCCAAGAGTCGAATTGAGGTAAGTTAAAAAAAAACTTCCCTAAATCAAGCGTCAGGTTAGAATATGCATCCTAAGTGCCTGAGTATAAAAATTCAAGCTTACATTTTTAGAATAAATTGCACGAAGAACAAAGTCACGTGTTAGCTTAGAAAGTCGGAGAGTAATTAAATTACATGATTTCATTTAACCACTCATGTAATTTAATTGTTTGTTATGCATGCAATTATTTGTGTTGCTTAAAGAATATTGTAACAACTTTGAGAATCAAGAATGGAAGTTTTTGCACGGATTTCCTTCAAACGCAATGGTCTTTAGTTTTTGTCCCTATTTTTGCCCATCCTACTTATTTAATAAAAATATTTAGATTTGTCTCGCTCGACATAATTTTTGCAATGTTTTTGTGAAACTGAACTTTTATCTCGCTACGTTGGCACAAATTCTGTAGGAATAAAGTTATGCGGCATAAGTTGTGTAACATTTTTCAGATTATGTTGAGTGTTGAAAGTTTTGCCTTTTTCGGTATAACTTGTATAGATATTATAATACATATGTCGAAGCTAAATATAGACTTTGTCGAGTAAAATTTAAACTTATGCTTTTTCAGATTATGTTAAGTATTGAAAGTTTTGTCAGGCATAACTTGTGAGATGTTATGTTACATATGCCGAACTAAACGTAGACTTTTACCGAAATCTAAGTTTATGCCCCGCCAAAAATGTTGAAGGGAAAAATTAAAGAGCACCCCGAAATAGGGGCATTTGTGTGAGTGACAAGAATGAGAGGCGTTCAAAATCGAGAGGGATTTTATAAATCTAATTTATGGTTTAGTATTTAATGAATTTGAAATGACGAAGTGCATAATAGTGTAGCTTAGAGAGTGTTTGGGTTGACTTTTTAAAAGTAGTTTATCTATATCTTCTATGTCTATATACTCTGAGGCCTCATTCGTTTACACTTAATCGGGGTCTGAATCTGCATTTATTTACATTAAGATCTAAGCACTTATTTGGTTTGAATATGTCTTAATCATTAAGCTCTTAAACAAAGTCTTAATATTATTAAGAGGTAGTTTTGTATTGATAAACTTTTTCACCACTTAGTCTACAACCACCAGCTCCAATCCCACCCACCATCCCAATCATATCTTACCCACCCCTGTCGCCACCACCACCCACTCTCACCTCTTCTCCACCCCTCACCCCACCATCACTAACCACTTTGTCATCACAACCACGTCGACCCTCCCAATCCTCGCCCCTCCACATCCCACAACCACCCCACCACCACTAACCACCTCTACCATCACAATCACCATCACTATGAACTACCACCACCCTCACCCTTGAAACCCGATACCCTCACCACAAACCCCCACCAACCCGCCTACCCACCCACTCTCCACATCTACCCCACCCAGCTCCACTCCAGTCTAGTCCAGTCCACTACCACTGCACCCAATCATTAATATCAACCACTTCTACCATCATAACTAGCACCGCCTCCAACAACATCATCAACCAGACATTCTGTAGCGACCACTATCAACATCGTTAATTTCTAACATCAACCAACTGCACCATCACAATCACCACCACCACTAACCACCACCATCGGGTCAGTCACTACAACACCAACCACCTCCACCATCATAACTATCATCACCACTACTACTACAAAGTATCTCCACTATCACTAGAAAACATAAATGTTTTTTTTTTATCAATTAATAATTTTATTTTATTAGATTTATATTTATTTTTTAATATTTAGTTACTTTTTTATTTGAATTGTATATTTATTATATTTATACAAATACTATATGCACATTCAGATGTTGAAAAACAAACAGTTTTAATCATTCAATGTTCAGATCTGTAGACAACATCTTAATCATTCAAATGTGCATTCAGATTCAGACATTTTAATATTAATGTGAGGCCTAAAAATGAAAAACCCTTTATTGAAAATTTGTCACGACCCGACCCCGGGGCCGCGACTGGTGCCCTACCGGGGCACCCCGTCAGTTATACATCAGAGAATAGCAGCGGAACATACATAACCTGTATAAAGCAAACATCACTGGCTAGCCGACAAGGCCGCCTTCCATAAAAATATGCTTAATCAAAAGTATAACAGTACAACTTTTTCTTACAGCCCAAACCACAAACGTGACTACAGACCTCTAAGAATAACAACTGTGGCGGGACAGGGCCCCGCCATACCCCTGAATGTACATAATACCTATAGCATCAGGGAAAAACCGTACCAACAAAACAAGCCTCCGGAGGAATGGAGCTTCTGACACCAGAACAGTGATCCTAAGAGTGAGGATCCACCACCTGCTTACCCCTACCTGCGGCATGAACGCAGCCCCCGAGGAAGGGGGTCAGTACACAATATGTACTAAGTATGCGAAACTGGAAAATACTGAAAATACCTCATAAGTCTAAAATAACTGGAGACATGTATGAAAATCAGTTTACAGAACACTGTGCCTTACTAATAATGAGAATATCAAGCATATACTATACTGCATGAAAATAGGAAGCTCATAATCAAAGCAAGGTCATCCGCCGCATGTCATTAAGCACTCTACTCGGGACTATTTCACCGCGTGGGTCATGTGGACCCGCATGAGGTATTCTCGCATAGTGTACTTCACGCATGAGACTATTTCACCCGCATGAGCCCTACGGACTCACATGAGGTATTCCTCGCATCGTGGGTAGCAAATCCACGGAATATGCAAATGCCACAACCCGGGGAATGACCCCGTAATAAATAATAATATATCACTAGCACAAACCGGCTAGCACACATAATACAAGCAAGTTAAGAAACCCCTTAACTTCTTATTAATCTTGTTCATACACCTTCTCATTTTAGTTTACTTAAGGCACTAACATGTCTTTATGAAATCCGGGAATTTAACCCAAAGTACTATACTATGTGCTTCTACTCTTTTAAAACCTTAGGCAATTAATGTCTTAAAAATCAATTTGCCTTTTACAACCTCAAATCATTTATCCGTACTCATTTTAATTAGAGTAAATCTCCCTTTGTTAACTTTCCATAAAGCTAATATAATCAACTTCCCATAAATTCATTATATTAACGTTATACCTTAGTCAAATACATTTTCCTAAACCCAAGGGACTTACACTTTTTAAAAAGAAACAAGAATCATATACTTGAACACATCAAGTCCCTTAACTTTGAAAACTCAAGACATCCTTAATACTTTTTAAAGAAATGAGTTAATCCCCCCTTACTCACAAAACTTGGCCGTCCTTAAAACAAGTAAGGGATATCAAAACCTTGTACGTCTATCGTACTATATAGGTAAAGCTATTCATGCTCAAGAGATAGGAAAGTTACACATACCTCTTCGGTCAATCCACTTGCTAAGTCCAAAATACCGCACGTAGTATGTCAACCTATAATGACCATAATATGTTTATTAACCTCTAGTTTCAACGTAGAATATTCCAAGTGCAAAGTCACTAATTTCTATGGAAAATCGGGCAGCATTTCCTTTGTTTCTACATACTTTGCCACCTTTTTCAAGGCCGAATTCAACATCCAAACGCCACTTTTAAGGCCCAACAATCCAAACATTTCAAAGGGGATTACACACCTAATCTTGGATATGTAAAATTCTGCCCCACAATGCATAACAAATAACTTAACAAGTTTAAAGTAGTATTTTGGCTACAACATGCTTACATAACCTTCTTATCCAATTCTTTCATATCCAAACCATATTTCTTACATGCAATTTATCTAAGAGCAATATTTTCAACTACAAGTTCTTTCTTCTTCACATGCAACACCAAAAACTAGCAACAAGAGAAAGAATTGTTACCTTAGAGCTTTAGCCAAATTAATCCAACAAATTTGCTAGCCTCCTTTCCAAAAACACCACCACAATAACTCCTACAAGCTTGCAAATAAGTTTCCTTCTTGCCACACTTTTCAGATTTTTCTCAATCCTTGATTTCCTCTTGATTTTCTAGAGAGAAGGAAGAGCTTCTAATTTAGAGAGAGAGAAGAGCTTGAAGAATGACCAAGTCTTCAAGACTTGGTCAATAAATAGTACATGCAAAATCATATGGGGACACTTGTCACCTCCCGGCCTTTTTAAAACAAAGCGGTTCAGATTTTTCCACTCACCTCATGAGAACCCGCCTCGCGCTGCCAGCGCTGAAACTTCGCCAACCTCGGATCTTCCGCGGCGCTGGCGTGGCTCCTGTCCGAATTATTTTTCTGTCCGACTGCGCACTGAACTTGTAACTTCCATAACTTTCTACTCCGATGTCCTATCGACGAACGGTTGGTTGCGTTGGGAACTAGACTCAACGAACTACGTACTAGGACTTTGAAACACCTAGGAACTCATAATGCAACTGGACATAAATCGCCTCAAAGTTGACTAAAAACCCGTCCGAAACAATCCGTCAACCTATCCTTCTAGAATTTACGTCTAACCCCTTTCGTACGTTCTCATACGTATTGTCACGACCCGTTCCGGGGCCCGTGACTGGTGCCTTACCCGGGCACCCAAGTAGTCATACATCAGAGAAAATCAGCGGAATATAAAAACATGACATGAAGCAATTGTAAATGAGACACGCTTTACGAGAAAGGTGCCTTAGCGTATATATATATACAAAGTTTTTGCAGTTACATCCCAACTGTACAGCATGTCTACAGACCTCTAAAGAAATAAACAACTATGGCGGGACAGGGCCCCGCCATACCCTGACAGTACAAAAACTATCTACAACAGGGAGATCATACCCAAAAGTAGAGCCTCCGGAGAAGATGGAGCTCCTGACACCAAAGCAAAAAGATCCTAAGGATGCGGATCTAGCACCTGCTTGCCCTTACCTGCGGCATGAACGCAGCCCCCCGAAGGAGGTCGATAACAGTACTAAGTATGTGAAAGCTGTAAGGTACTTAAATGAAAACATATCATTTTTAAAACCGGTTTACAAATATGTATGAAACAACCAGAAACCGCATAGTGCACATCACAAACACGGCAGTGATAGGTAAAGCGTAACGAGTCTTTCCTAGTGCGAATGATCAGCGAGGCCAATTGCCCGTAGTATCACCATGCAAGCCTAATCACGGACTCCGTAGTCCGCGTAGGCCAATCACATAGGCCCGCATAGGGTATATAACCCCGCATCGGTGGTAGCTACCTCGGCATCGCCCGGACTCGTAGTCCGCATGGCCACATGCACGCGTGAGGTATAACCCCGCGCTAACACGGAACTCCGTAGCTCGCATAGGTCCCTTGGACCCGCATGAGGTATTCTCGAATCATGGTCCCGGACACTGAGTCTACCCGCGTCGGAGGCGACAACCCCTGTAATATGTCAAGAGGTGAGTGATGTTACACTAACCTAACAAACTTATCGTTAAACAACATAAGCACAACAAGAATACTCTTTTACACAAGCGTTACAAGACACTAACACACATAGCATCATATCATGTCTACTTATCAAACCATCTTATTATTCTTTTCACAATTCAATATAAGTCTGTTATAAACACATAGGCAAACTGTTTCTTTTATCAATCTTAAGTGGTTATACTTAACTTCCCATAAAGCTAGTATAACTCTTAAGCTTATGTTTAAAAACCAATTAGTTCTCTTCTGTTAAAACTGATTCAGTATTCTTTTGAAATGCTTTGGATCTTTATTATTCGGGCTTAAGCGTGAGGCATTCAGTAAGTGTTATTCGGGCTTAAGCGTGAGGCATTCAGTAAGTGTTATTCGAGCTTAAGTCAAAGACATTGCGTAGTTATTATTCGATTAACACGTATGCGTCTGGTACTACATATATTATAAAATATCATGCTTTAGGAAGAATCACATACCTTCTCAAGAAAACCACCGCCAAGTTGAATATGTCGCGCGCAGAGTCACCTATAATAGTCACGGACATCTATCAAAGACTACTCAAGGTCATTCTAAGCGAGAGGGTTCACAATTCTACGGAAAGTCGGGCACTTCTTCCCTGCGGTGAGCTATATAAGTCTCATGAAAGTCTATATAAGCATAGTTCAATTATTCTTCTTTTAAACCCTTCCACTGTGATAACATTCAATTCTATTCGCAATATTCTTCTAAGTATTTATACTTATACTTATACTCCAACAGTAAGTATACTCTAATTCAAAAGAGGGGTAGGAGTAGTTACCTCGGTAAGCCCAATAATATCCTAGATAAAGTCGTGCCTGAGCAAGGTTTAGCTCCTAAGTTATGCGCTCAGTAGCTCAGAACCTTAGAAGTTCTTCACAACTTCTACTAAGGATTAAGGGATATGGGCTAGGGTATTTTGGGCATTATAACGATACTAGAAGGCAACTTTTTCTACCAAGGGAGGGGGGTAGATTTCGGCTAGGCTAGGGGGGGTAGGCCCTCGGCCAAACTTCACAAGGGGGCGAGTGTTGGACGAAAGAGGCTACAAAGGGAGAGGAGAGGATTTTCAAGACTTGGAAAGATTTGTGGATGAAGAACTCTTCATCTTAAGGGGGGTATTTATAGGTCAAGAAGTGGCCAACCAATGGCCAAGATTAAGACAAGTGCAAGGCAAGTGTAGGGTGAAGATTTACTCCACACAAATATCCTACCAACTCTTTGACTTGTGCACAAGGCACAAAAAACGTGCACTTCAAGTCCAATTCGTCCAAATGGACGATTTCAAGTCCACAAATTGGAGGGTGCCAAGTGTCGCCCTCCCGTTGGTCCAAAATGTTTCGTCTCTCGGAAAAATCCGCAAAAATTAGAAATGGCATAGCCGGAATTTACTCTACGAAAGCTGTGGAAACGTTTCGTCGGAAAACGATTCCTTTAGTGAGTTGTGCCCAAAAAAAAACGTTTTGCCTAAACTTTAAGGCTAGACTTTTGTACGTATTCCCTTACGTACATACTCTGGAAATACGGGGTATAACACGTATGGCCAGAACTACGGGGTATAACAAAATTAAATTACGATAATACCTCTAAATATTGATCGACCTTTTTATCCCTCATCACACAATAATGTTCTACACGTTCTCATCCCTAAACCCACAATTTTTTAGCTGCATTAATATTGGTATGAATGAATTTAAAAGTGCTGCCTATTTAATACCCCTCATCCCATAAATATTTTCTACTGAACGTTGATGAATACTAAATGGGCTGCCTAAATTAATACCCCTCAACCCATTAAAGATCCCACACGTTCTCATCCCAATTTAAAATTTATGGCATTTTGCTGCATCCTATAATAAATATAGTATTAAGAATTATAACTATCATGCAGTGAGCCTTCTACTACCTATCCACTATCAGATTCTTTAAATTATAGTGACTTAATTAGATTAGAACAAATAAATTCAGCCAATTTAGACTTGAGTGCAAATGAAAAGACAACACTGTTACAATCTCAATTATAAGTGAATTCAATAGAGAGAATAATCTGTATGAACACAAGACTAAATACCACGTATTTGGACAACTAACTCAAAACTTGTGATGCTTAGAATTGTATGAAAATTTACTTAAATATGCTTTGTTGAAGTAGAAACCATTCGTTGGAGTAAAAGGTTTGCTTCGTGGTCGTGAAAAGTACTTGTGTTTGTTTGAGGTTGTTCCGTGGTTAAATGTAGTTAGAGTTATGTATAAAAGTACTTCTTTTTGTATTTTTGTTTAGAAAATTATTTGTTTACCTCAAAAAAAGGTCAAGTTGAATTTGTAAGTGGTTTTAAGGACATGTGAATCGATTTGTAAGTAAGTGTAATAAATAAACAAACGAGAACAATAAATAAAAGAAATAACATGAATTGATCATATCTTGATTGAAACTTGTTAATAAGCTTGATCCGGTCCTTAGCTAAGTTGATTCGAGCCTGAGCCAACATTGAGAGCTTGTACAGTTTAAGATTACAGTTAAATCGTACAAGTAAGTGAAAAATAGAATGAGATGTCCTTCCAACATGAAGGTTGGACTCCTTGTATAGCTATGAATACATGACATTTATGCCCGAGAATCATTCTTTAAATTAAATGTAATTAAATGACAATAATGGCCACATTATGACCAAAGAGTAATGATTGGCACCAAATTTGGAATGGGTCTGCATTAAACGCCTTCAGTCGCCTACCCGATCCTTCGGCCCTTGCCCGATCCTACTCTTCAACCCGGACTCACCCCGAAGCATCTCACATCGGGTGCACGTCATTGATATTCCCTTCGACCTCAAACTTAAATAATGACATGTGTCATATCAGTTTCTACCGTATACAAATAGTCCCCACACTTCCCAGATCAAAGTTTACCAAAGTGATGAGAAGTGGAAATGATTTTCTCGATGACTTTCCTAGTAAGCTTCCCTTCAAATTACTCTGAAATAGGCGAAAAAGTGAATCGTTTGACCTTCTCCATGATCTTACTCACGTCTCTTAACTCTATCACTCTGGACATGTGTCGCTTTTTTATTGAACCATCATTTCAATTCACGAACCGAAACGTTCTTTGCAATGATGAACTCACCTCTATAAAAAAACTCTTTTTCACTTCTTAATTTTTACTTTTTGGTAAATTTCCTAATCCTTCGAATTCCTTCTAATCTCCGAGTCTTCAAATCACCACACCTTCAAACCTTCATATCTTCATATTTTCAAATCAATGGCACATACACTACTACAAAAATACCCTACTGTGACGGGTAAAAACCGTCATAACAAACCCCTAAGATGACGGTTCTGGTAAGTGTCATCTTTGTCACTGTCACAAATGGATGACGATTTTGTATCTGTCACACGACATGTGATGGTTCAAACCCGTCACACAAAAGTCACAAACAGATGACGGTTATGTATCTGTCACACGACATGTGACGATTCAAACCCGTCACACAAAAGTCACAAAAGTCATGGTTGCATTTTAAATTTCTATTTGTTGACACCCAATTTTATTCATCCCCTTCAATCAATAACCAATAAATTAAACAATTTTCTTTTTTAGAACTGCAATTTTTACATCGCAAAAAAAAAATCTCTACACCAATAATATATGTATAATAAACATATACATGCGTAAATGAGGGGTTTGATAATGGCACCGCACCTTACGTAGAATATTAAGCACTTGGTCTACTTTTCGCATTTATCAATTTTAAGCCCTATTCTATTTCCATTAACTCTTCATAATTTTAATAATAATAAATACGTAAATAAGTAAATAATTTAGCAATAACGTCGTGTCAAATAGCATAGTCATATTTATTAATACGCAAAGTAATTTCGTAATTATTGTAATAATTTAAACTCAGACTAAAATTAATAAAGCACCTAAAGTCATATCAAGATAATTTAATTTTAGCTCAAATAATAATAAATAAGGCACAATAAATAAGATTTTAAATAAAAGCACCGCATTTTACGTAAAAGCATTAATCAATCCTTAAATATCATATCTGCATTTAGCATTTAAATAATTTAATCTAAACTCCATTCAATTTTAATTTAACATCGCAAAATACACATAATAAGTAAGTTTTAATAACGGTCTCGCATTATAAATGTTAAGCACTAATTAATTAGCACGCCCGCATTTATGGTCAATAATTTAAATCCAAGCTAAAACTAAGGGCGTATCAAAATAATTTAATTTACCACTTAATTAAATAATAACTATCCTAAAACTAATACCCATGCCCATTTTTCACACCAGCAGCCCACTACCCGCGGCCCAATACCTTCCCCATCCCTCTTATTTCCGCCGTCCGGCCACCTTCCTGACCTCTTATTTCGCCCGTCCGGCCAGCCACCCTCTTATTTCCGCCCGTCGACCTTCCTTCCCATCCTCTACAAAAATGAAACCTAAACCTAAGAACCCTAAACTAAAACTCCCTCATCCACGCCGCCGACAACAAGCAAGACCCTCGTCGGAAAATCCGGCGAGTCAACAATATCTCCCTTCTGTCTCCTTCCAAATCGCGCATGCATCCCAAATTTCTCCTCAAATCGCGTACCAAAATCAGCCCCGAATCAAAGCTACCCTTCTTAAGAACCAAATAATCCTCGAATCAGTAAGAAATCGTAACCAAGATCGCAATAAAATCAGCCTAAAATCATGATATTATTACCAAAATCAGAACCCACAAAAGAACTATATATACGGGTGTCTATTAACTTC
Organism: Przewalskia tangutica; assembly: GCA_029844215.1. NCBI lineage: Eukaryota > Viridiplantae > Streptophyta > Magnoliopsida > Solanales > Solanaceae > Przewalskia > Przewalskia tangutica. Next base: position 103,529,669 of record CM056726.1, read on the forward strand.
AAAGATCAAAACAAAATCTTATAGGGCGAACCAGTGCAGCACAAAGACAGAATCCACAAAGCTTTCACGCTCTAAACCCTATGTTATCAATCCAAGATTCATATTCAGAGTAAAATCGGGTTCTTCTTCGTCACATAGGCATAAGCCTTTCGAGTGAATCGACGGTCGAAACTCCGCCTCAGTTCGCTACCCACAAAAGGTCTGTAAACTCGCTCCCTTTCTGTTATTTAGTTCATACTGTGTGTTCTGTATGATAGGGTCCATATGTTTTTGTTATTTGACTTAATTTAGTCATAGTTTGAATCTATGATTCCATGTAAACATGTTAGTTGTGGCCTTCAGTATTTGTGGTGTCGATTCTGTTTTGAGCATGTGTGTATTTGATCGTGGCTTCTCTATGAGTATGGCTAAGTGTTGTATAAGGGTCCTAGATCCATTTTTATGTTGATAGTCGAGATATTATGATTCCACCATGTATTTGTGAGGATTAACTCAGGCCTGGAAGATAGGCAACATTTGTCTTGCTATTTGTTGAATTCATGAAGACTGCCCAGTACCTAGATGACTACTGTCGTGTGATTCAATCTTAGATTTCTACATACCCTTGTCTTTAGCCTAATCAAAAATCTAGTATATGAAGTACATTGCCTCCGGATTTTACAGCCCCGACACATACTACTGGACCTGAAATTGGGTAGAAGTATAGAAGTTGTTATCTTATTTTGATTTCCAGATATATTGCATATCAAGATCATGCAAAAATATTAGTCGTATACTGCTTTACTTGGATATACTTGGTATATGAATCAACTTAGTTTGTTGATATAAGAACATTAAGTTGAAGGTTGTCTATGCTAAAGTGATTCCAATATAATAGTACGAGACTTGTTTGGTTGATAAGTCCTTCGTTTGATGCATTCTGACTAGTTTAGCCTCGTATACTTTGAAATGAATCATTGATTAACTATGTTTTTTTGCTGATACCGTACTTGATAATCTGGTAATGGATGGTCATTGACATACCACTGTCCAATCTTCATTAAAATGCTACAGTTGATCGAGGTATTTCGATTTTTATGCTAAAAATTCTGAAATATTGAGGCTATCCTCTTTAGTCATTGGGAATATGCACTTTTATTATTGGGTTGAGAATGCCTTGTCTGTCCAAGCGAAATTGGTGAGTAAAAGCGGCTCTATTAACAGAAACAAGTCGTGTATCCGTATATACGTCCAGATGTATCATGTGTATTTTAATATCATTCAGATCAACTCTTTACATGGTTGTGTGAGTAAATATAGGCTTATATAGGCATGAATGAGATTATCTGTTAATTGGACTCTTCATAGATATAGTGCCAACTGATTTTCTTCCTTGAAAATCTGAAATTTCTAGCTTTCTGGACCCTTGATTGGTTTCTGCATATTGTTTACACCCCAGGGCCATATTTCTTTCTCGCTGCATGTACTATCCATATCTGAGCTCAACCCATCACGCAGCATTTCATCTTTATTACTTGCTGATTTTGCAATTTAATCATGGCTTACATGCTTGAATGTAAATCATATGTACTAACTCTTGTGCCAAATACTTGTTTATTACTTTGATAAATTTTGGACATATACTAATCTTTTCTTTCTTATTTTACATGACATGCATCGGGAGAATAATCAAGAGTCTCGGTATGAGATTCATCATGATTTCCATATCGCCGTCCGCACTTTCGCCGCAAGGCTTCCAAACAACGATGGGATGGAATGACGTCGTCATCCGTCCTAGACATTACATCAACTTCAATCTCATTCCTTCCTCGCCTATTTATTTATTTATTATTGTGATAAATATATTTGTTAACCTTGTAAATTAATAGCATAATTAACTCTACTAGTCTTTGAATACATTGGAAGGGTAGCTTAAAAGATGAATTCATTCCTTATTTATTCTAGGTTCATCATATAGATCTAAATCTAAAATAATTCAACTAACTCTAGCTATGCTTTAGTCATATAGTCAATTTATCATTCCATATCTGATTCTTAAGAAATAAATTTTCTCATAAGCTCTTCATTAACCTTATCGACTTTTGTACTATCTTACGTTGTTTAAATATACATTTCATCAAAGACCAAATTTGCATTTCATCCTAACACATGCATTATTTATAAAGTATTTTCTATACAATACCTTCTAAATACATATTTTATCCAAAATTAGCTTATATATATATTCTACAAAAACGAAGATTTTTTTACCAAAAACGCATTTTTAAGCACTTACCACATCTTTGTTCAAAAATATTTTTTTCTTTTTTAGCATGCATTCTTTAACATAAATAATTGACTTAGGTTTGAACGGACAACCGCAAGTTAGCGGATCTTAAAGGATGCCTCACCCCTTCTCTTTAGGATAATAAAGAACCCTTACCCAGAATCTTATTAAGTTTAGCAGACATTAAAATGGAGTTAATGTTAACTTTAATTAGTTGACATTTAGGTGTCATAATTCACCCAATCAATTAGGTGGCGACTCCCTTAACACTTAACATTTTACATTTTGGGGAGGATAACCATTCCGTCGCGCATTCAAGCCTGAGAGTTCAAAATCAGGTGCGACAACATGGCGACTCCACTGGGGACGGTATTTAGGTTTTTAACCATAACAAACATAGGTTAATTATTGTGCTTCATTTTTCTTTATTTTTCTTATTTGCTTAATTGCTTATTTTGTGTTTCACACTTATTTGCTTTTATGTTTTGCCTAAACTATTCTGCTTTACATATAAATATTTGCATATTGCCTTAACTGCTATTTGTTACTGCTTTCTTTAAACTGACATTCCGCTCATATTTCTTCCACTCTGGAAAATTCACACTACCACACACTCACGCGCTGGTGTGCTTCGCGCACCCGCAAATTTCTTTCAAAATATCCAAATTTTAAGAGAGTTGGCGCCGGCGCGGAGTTAGATCGGTTCGTCTGATCAGTCGCGTAGCCTTCTCACTCGAGTTGTCCGCTCGGTAACCTTGCGTCTAGTAAAGCCAAATCTTAGAAACTTAGGATAGAGCTATACCACCCCTTATTTTAAGGCATGCATGCATTTACCCTAGGTGGGTCAATCCTTGGCATTGTCACCACAAGTAGGAAAACATCAAATTGGTCAACGGGTTTTTCACAACCTCGCGGCCCAACAGCATATTATGTGTTGCATAGTCATGATAAACGAAACCAGGCCTAAAAAAATCAAAATGCCTAAGTTGCAAAATGCATACTCATTTTTTGTATTATTTACTTTTAGATGGAACCTATCCCTCAGATCAGAATGGTAAATGGAATTCCGAGTAAATTGAGGATGTAGTGGTCAAAATTCGACTTAGGTAGTCAGATGGCAATCAGAAGGAGGTTGGGATGCCTCATCTCATTATTCGACATCTCTCCTGATCAGAACTTGGTCAGAGCATTGATCCAATTTTGGGACCCGGATCGAGTCGTCTTCAGATTCAGGGATTTTGAAATAACCCCCCCCCCCCCCCCACCTTAGAAGAAGTCAGCTATTTTACTGCTTTGGCATATCATGACAGAAAACCAGTTATTCCGCATGGCCAGTCGGGGAAGAAACTCCTCCGTTACTTGGGTTTAAAGAATACCAGAGAATTGCGTTGCTTCAAAAATAATTGGGTTTCTCTAGACTACATGTACGAGAGATATGGTTGCCGAGACGGATACAAACTGTTTAAGAATGAATTTTGTTGCACTGCAGACCATTGGAGAGTTAGGCGTCCTATTGCATTTGTTATGGCCTTCTTAGGGACTCTTTTATTTCCACTCGAGCATGGAAGGATTAGTACATGCATATGTTCAGTAGTTAGAGCGGTGTTCGACAAAGTTGGTGACAAACGACTCACTTTGATGCCCATGATTTTGGCGGAACTGTTTAGAGCCTTGAACAGATGCAGAAGGTGAATCAAGCTTCTTTGAATGCAGTAATCTTATCTTACAGATATGGGCAGTAGAGCATTTCTATCAGCGTTCGAATATGACCGATGTATGCCACAGCGCAGACAACAAGATCTCCACCTTTTATGAAAGAACAAAGTGTTATGTGTCACCAGTCGGCACAGAGGATTGGTACAGGTACTTAGCCTCTCGCAGTAGCAGTCAGGTTCAATGGAAGTATCTGTTGCTTCATATCGTCAAGAGGGTTTACTTGAGACATAAGGGACTTTATTACATCAGACTTATAGGTCTAAGGGGACTGCAACCATATGCTCCATTACGTGTACTCCGATAGTTTGGCCATACGCAAGTAATTCCTCTCATAGCTGACATGAGGGCCTCTGAAATCCAATTCGGACCGGAATTCATCGTTGCCGAGGCCAAGTAGATCCTTTATGAATGGTATCAAATGGAAGTTGGGAAGGACCAAGCAGGGGTCTCCCCGGAGTATCAAGCGTGGTTTCTAGACCGCGCAGAATATAGTTCAGAAGGGGAGCAAGGCATTGAATACATTGGTGCAAGGAACAGAATAAGGGATAATCAACTCAAAGAAAAGGCCATCACTCCAGACATGTGGGTCCTAATGCACGATGCGATCTGATTGGAATGCAGGGCTATACCGAAGAAGACCTAAGCTTCCCTATCACATCGGCAACATAGTTATTTAGTTTGAGATCTTCATTGTTTTCTTATAAGTGTTATTTCAGTTAGCTTTATTTCCAATAAAAGCATTTCGATACAATGGTGTGGGTACATCTAACATGACCTTGCATATATGACGCTTAGGCCTACCTCTGGCATAATAGAGGCCCCTTGCATATTAGGACGCACATTGATCTATTCTATTTTTGAAGCTTCATTGTATGCCCCAATATGTTCTTCTATTTATGTTGATGCTAACACATGTTTCGCACAAAAGGATTTTGTTGTACTACTCCCCTTCTCGGCTGGTTTGTGTTGGCAAGCACTGGCTGAACACCCATATTTCACAAGATCCACAACACAACAACACACCTCCTCCTAACCCACAAACCACAAATGACCCTAACCCGTACATGCCTCAACCCCAGATTATACAAACCGTCTTGCCCACCCAAGACAACCAACCTGCCCAACCCGCACCAATGACATACCACAACAAACAATACGGACCACCCATATATGTGACCCATGCCCCACATCTCAGCACACCCATACCAATACCTTCCCCGGAGTTTGCTCAGTATGAAGAGATGGAGAAAAGGACAAGAACTGGGACAGATGAAAACATGGCTAGAGAAATCCATGATTTGAAGGAAGCCTTTAAGAGCCTTCAGGTGAAAAAGGGTCATGAAGGATTAGAGTACGAGGACTTGTGCATGCATCCCGACGTCGAGCTGCCCGTTGGATATAAAGTACCAAAGTTTGACATGTTTGATGGCAAAGGTAATCCTCGTGCACATTTGAGATCCTACTGCGACAAGTTAGTGGGTGTGGGAAGGGATCAGTCGATCATCATGAAGTTGTTTATTAGGAGCTTGACTGGAGAAGTCTTGGACTGGTATACTAGCCAGGATCCAAGAAAATGGTGTAGTTGGGGGGCGATGGCACAGGACTTTATGGACAGATTCAGATTTAATACTGACAACGTCCTGGATAGATTCTACCTCATGAAATTGGAGAAAACGTCGACAGAGACTTTTAGGAAATATGCGATGAGGTGGAGGTCTGAAGCAGCGAAGGTCCAGCCGCCTATGGCAGAAAGTGAAATGACAACACTATTTGTACAATCCCTAAAGGACCCCACGTACTATGAGAGGTTGATCAGCGTCATTGTGCATAATTTTTCTGAAGTAGTAAAGATGGGAGATTTTGTGGAAGATGGAATTAGGACAAGTAGGATCACGAATCTGGCTGCTTTGCAAGCAACAAGCAAAGCAATACAATCAGAATCAATCAGAGGAATGAATAAGAAGAAAAAGGATGGAGCAGCCCCTATCATGACGATACAACAACACAAACCAAATCAAACCCCGACATACCAACCCCAAACATACCAAACCCCCACGTACCAAAGTCTGACGTTCCAAAACCCTCACTATGATCACTTTAGCCAAAATACTTCCCCGTACTATCAACCTTCACCCGTCTCATACCCTGTCTACACCACCCAGCCAATATACAACCCGCCACGGGCGTTCGCCCACACAAATCCCTCACAATACCGACCAGCATACCCACCCCCACAATAATACCACGCACAAAACACACCCAGACCCCGAACCAACATCGAGAGGAAGCCCACAAAACCATACACCCCGTTGGCCGAACCATACTCCCAACTATATGAAAGACTGAGAGCCGCTGGTTTTATACAGCCGATCCCAGGGCGAACTCCCAATCCACTCCCACCATGGCATGATGAGAATAAGCATTGTGCATACCACTCTGGAGCATCCAGACACGATACAGATAGTTGTTATGCTTTGAAAACAGAATTGAGGAGTTAATCAAAGAATGAGCTATTCGATTGAAAGAGCCTTCCCCTAATGTCAACAAAAATCTCTTGCCAAATCACGACAATGTTGGCGTGCACATGATCACCCTTGATGATGGGTACGATTTGGAAGGGACCATCGTGCCAATCAAAGAGAAAGAGACAGAGAGATCTTCGGCCCACATTGCTCATGTGATTACCACCAAGGTTAGGGCGCCGTTGGAAGTAGAGTTGAGCCGTCATAAGCCTCTAATGCCAGCCTTAGTGCCAGGTTGGAGCCAGTCGATCAAACAGAATGAGGGTAAACAGAAATATGTGGTAGAAGTTGCTGCGTTATGGGTAACAAGGTCCGGACAACATTACGCATCTGTGGAAGTATCACGGAAGATGCCCCAGAAAAAAACTGTGACCGAACCAGAAGTAGAAGAATTTTGGAGAAGAATGCCTACAGGAGACTATTCCATTGTAGAACAGTTGAGTAAAACACCAGCACAAATTTCTCTATTGTCACTGTTGATGAATTCCGTGAACCACCGGATCTCTTTGATAGAAGTTTTGAAAGAGGCTCATGTGCCAGTCGAGACTGCTGATGAAAACTTCTCAGCACTGATCGGGAAAATTAAAGAGGTGCAAAATATAATCTTCCATGAGAGTGAGTTACCTCCTGAGGGTCGTGGACATAATAAGGCATTAAACATAACAGTCAAGTGTGCTAATAAGTTTATCTCTCGAGTTTTGATCGATGGAGGGTCAGCTGTTAATGTATGCCCTTTGGATACTCTTCGGGCTTTAGGAGTCGACATTGGGAAACTCCGTGAGAGCTACATGAGGATAAAAGGTTTCGATGGGACCCTGAGGAGCGTCGCAGGCGAGATTGACTTGACACTGCAGATTGGGCCCGCAGAGTTCGTGATAGAATTCCAGCTATTGGACATATCCACATGCTATAATTTATTACTTGGGAGGCCTTGGATCCACGTGGTCGGAGCCATCCCTTCCACTTTGCATCAAGTCTTGAAATTCATCTGGAATCATCATGAAGTTGTGGTTGAGGGAGACAAGGACAACACTGCTAACACCAAAGGGGCAATTCCAGTCATCGAGAGTATGGAGAGGCTAGATGGGTCTGTTTACCATATGAACAAGATCGTAAACGTTAGCAAGGCTAAAGGAATGCGACTACCCCACACTCCCAAAATGGTGGCCCGAGAAATGCTAAGAAATGGTTTCGAGCCGGGTCGAGGACTTGGACCAAAATTAGGAGGGATCACAGAGCCGATTCACCTGCCGGAGAAGAAGGACACTTTTGGCCTCGGATATCAGCCCACTACGAGGAGATCTTTGTTATTTGATCACGCGAAGGAAGGTGAGTCTCATCTACCAAGACTGTTCGCCCACAGATCATTCATTTGTCAAAGCATACACTGCTCAGCTACCAGAAGAGGAGGATGCAGACATTCTCGTGGAGGGACTTCAAGGCCTTTTCATTTCTGAGGAAGAAGCAGAGTGTCATGCGATTCTGGAAGACTACGCAGATGACCGGACCATTTGGAGTGCAGAGCCAGGAGATGGCTTGAGCAAATGGACCTATACCCCAACGCTGTTTTTTCACGAGTCTGGGTAGAATTAATAATTAGTCACTCTCAAACAATTCAATTTGTAGTTTTAATCTGAATTGTGGGAACCCATTTTTTATGAGTTTATTTCCCTTTTGAAGTTTTAATAACAAGTTATGTTTTAATAAACGTTCTTTATTCCCTTTCTTTCAGCATACAAAATAATATACTTGTCGATAATGAAAATGTGACATGTCATGAAACAAGCGAACAAAGTCAGAACTGCGAAAATAATCCAACAGAACCCGAAGGAAGTTTTCCATTAGAGGAATTAACTGAAGAGTTAGGAAAGTTCGAGGATAAGCTGAAACCAAATCTGGATGAAACAAAAACAGTGAACCTAGGAGATGATAAAGTCGTCAAGGAGATGAGGATTAGGCGTTCACTTGAATGCCGCACAGAAAGAAGATTTGGTGGCCCTATTGAAGCAGTATGTTGACATATTCGCTTGGTCTTATGATAATATGCCAGGTCTAATCACGGACATTGTTTCTCATAAGTTGCCCATTGAACCATCCTGCCGTCCAGTGAAGCAAAAACCAAGGAAAATCAAGTCGGATCAGAGTTTGAAAGTCAAGGAGGAGATCTCCAAACAATTGGACGCAAAGATCATTCGGGTAGCAAGATACCCTACTTGGTTAGCCAATATTGTGCCAGTAACAAAGAAGGATGGTAAGATACGAGTTTGTGTCGATTACAGGGATCTCAACAAGGCAAGCCCTAAAGATGATTTTCCCCTTCCGAACATTCATATACTCATCGACAATTGTGCGAAGCATGAGTTGTAGTCATTTGTCGATTGTTTCGCTGGGTACCATCAAATCTTAGAACGAAGAAGATGCAGAGAAGACCGCGTTCACCACTCCGTGGGGGGTATATTATTATCGAGTCATGCCGGTTGGACTTAAAAACGCAGGTGCCACTTACATGAGAGCCATGACTACCATTTTTCATGATATGATCTATAAGGAAGTTGAAGTCTACGTGGATGACGTCATCATCAAATCACGGAGGGCTACAGACCATTTGGTCCATCTGAAGAAGTTTTTTGAGCGATTGAGGCAATACAACCTGAAGTTGAATCCGGAAAAATGTGCCTTCGGCGTCCCAGCGGGAAATTATTGGGTTTCATCGTGAGCAGAAGGGGAATAGAGTTGGATCCTTCGAAGATAAAGGTCATTCAGGGACTACCTCCTCCGAAAAGTCGCAAAGAGGTGATGAGTTTTCTCGGTCGTTTGAATTATATCAGCAGGTTCATAGCACAATCAACAGTGATATGCGAACCAATATTCAAGTTACTAAAGAATGACGCTGCCACTAAGTGGACATTGGAGTGCCAACAAGCCCTTGATAAAATCAAAGAGTATCTGTCAAATCCGCCGGTCTTAGTGCCTCCAGAACCCGGGAGGCCTTTGCTGTTATACTTATCCGTATTGGAAGATGTGTTCGGATGTGTGTTGGGACAACATGATGAGACGGGAAGGAAGGAACAAGCAATATACTACTTGAGTAAAAATTTCACGCCTTACGAAGCTCGTTACACAATGCTGGAACGCACATGTTGTGCCTTGACTTGGGTCGCACAAAAATTCAGACATTATTTATCCGCATACACCACCTACCTCATTTCGAGGATGGACCCACTCAAGTATATCTTTCAGAAGCCTATGCCTACTGGAAAACTTGCAAAATGGCAGATCCTCTTAAGTGAATTCCACATCGTATATGTCACCCAAAAGGCAGTCAAGGGGCAGGCGTTGGCAGATCATCTCGCGGAGAATCCGGTAGAGGAGGAATATATTCCCTTGCAGACCTACTTTCCAGACGAAGAAGTGATGTTTGTAGGAGAAGACATCTTAGAAGAGTACCCGGGTTGGAGAATGTTCTTCGATGGCGCCGCGAATTTCAAAGGGGTAGGTATCGGAGCGGTTTTGGTATCAGAAACAGGACAACACTACCCAATATCAGCAAAGCTCAGATTCCCGTGCACCAATAATATGTCAGAATATGAGGCTTGCATACTAGGACTCCGAATGGCTATCGACATGAACATACAAGAGTTGCTGGTCATAGGGGATTCAGACCTGTTGATTCACCAAATGCAAGGCGAATGGGCCACCAAGAATAGGAAGATACTTCCTTACCTACACTGCGTGAAAGAGTTGCGCAAAAGGTTCGTTAAGATAGAGTTCAGGCATACTCCGAGGGCTCAAAATGAGTTTGCAGACGCTTTAGCAACTTTGTCCTCCATGATTCAACATCCAGACAAGAACTACATCGACCCAATAAAAGTAGATGTGTTAGAGCAGCCAGCCTATTGTTCTCAGATAGATGAATAATCAGAGGGCAAACTTTGGTATGACGAAATAAAGAGGTATCTCAAGGCAGGTGAGTACCCAGAAGACACGACCAACATACAGAAGAAGACTCTTCGGAGGTTAGCAAACCATTTCTTCCTGAGCGGCGAGGTCCTTTATCGGAGAACTCCGAATTTGGGTTTGTTAAGATGTGTTGACACCCAAGAAGCAAACAAATTATTAGAAGAGACACACGGAGGTATGTGCGGACCCCACATGAACGGTTTCATGCTAGCGAAAAAGATACTACGAGGAGGTTACTTCTGGATGACAATGGAAACAGATTGCATCCGTTTCGTGCGAAAGTGCCATCAATGCCAGATCCATGGCGACTTGATTCACGTGCCGCCAAATGAGCTCAATGTCACTAGTTCCCCATGGCCATTCGCAGCTTGGGGCATGGACGTCATCGGTCCTATTGAGCCGGCAGCGTCAAATGGACACAGGTTTATCCTAATGGCGGTCGATTACTTTACAAAATGGGTAGATGCATCATCGTACAAGTCTGTGACCAAGAAGGTAGTAGTGGATTTTGTTCACCACAACATCATCTGTCGGTTTGGAATTCCAGAGTCTATCATAACCGATAACGGATCCAATCTCAATAGTGGTCTGATGAAGGAAACGTGTGGGAAGTTCAGGATCTCTCATCGCAACTCTACTCCATATCGACCATAAATGAATGGAGCGGTCGAAGCGGCCAACAAGAACATCAAGAGGATACTGAGGAAAATGATAGATAACTACAAACATTGGCATGAAAATTTGCCTTTCGCCCTCTTAGGTTACCGTACTACAATCCAGACCTCCACGGGAGCAACTCCGTATCTCTTGGTTTATGGAACAGAAGTTGTGCTGCCAGCGGAGGTAGAAATACCATCCTTAAGAATCATCCAGGAAGTCGAACTAAATGAAGCCAAATGGATACAGAGCAGGTACGAACAATTGATGCTTATTGATGAGAAACGAATGAATGCCGTCTGTCACGGATAACTTTACCAGAACAGAATGGCCAGAGCTTTTAATAAAAGAGTACGACCAAGAAACTTCCAACCAGGACAGCTAGTGCTGAAACGTATATTCCCTAACCAAAGTGAGGCGAAAGGGAAATTCGCGCCCAATTGGCAAGGGCCTTACATGGTTCACCGAGTGCTTACAGAAGGGGCCCTCATCTTAGCTGAAATGGATGGCGAAGTGTGGCCGAGAGCCATCAACACAGATGCAGTGAAAAGATACTACATTTAGAGTGCTTTATTTTCCATGTAATTACTTTGCTTGTAATCTGAACTACGTTTGACCTGATTCCCTTGGTGGGATACGTAGGCGGCCATATCGGCTTCGGTCCCATTTCTAGGAAAGCCCAATTACTTTGCTTGTAATCGGAACTACGTGTGACCTGATTCCCTTGGCGGATACGTAGGCAGTGACATCGGCCTCGGTCCCGTCTTTAAAAAAAATTCTTGTCTATAACGAACTACGTCCGACCTGATTCTCTTAGCGGATACGTAGGCGGCCTACATCGGCCTCGGTCACACCATTAGTAAATCTTCGTTTTATCATTTTGCATTTTTTGTGAGTTGTACTCAGTCTCGTCATACAGACAAGACAAATGCACGACTGATATCCAACTCAGTTTCGTCAGTCGAAAAACCGGGACAAATTTTAGGGACTTCGCCACGAAAGACACCGACAAATGTGATTTCATATGCTTGGAAGATCGACACAAACTGGGACGATTTTAAGGGTTTTACTACAAACGACATCAATGAACACGGTTAATTTACGCAAAGGGTCCCATGTCCCAAAACTGGGACAAAATTTTAAAAGAGCTTCACGGCAACGGAGCACCAAGAATATGGGAGAATATACCGCCAATTTCGGATAAGGATGTTCGCATTGTTTCACAACATGTCACTATTCAAAGATCGACATAATTTCATACTAGTATATATGAGTATATTTTCTCAAGATAGAATATTTTCAGCAAATGTTTTGACCGAGACTCGAAATCAGACAGGGGTTACATGTCCAGACAAGGCAACGCGTGCAAGTATCAAGAGCCAACACAAATCGGCCGACCCCTCCCCGAACTCACAATTTTTCTTTAAGTGGATTTTGCAGGACAACAGGAACAAGGAGGACAACAACATTCCAATACAGCAGATTCGCTCACAAAGTCAATCTGCAACAAGTCTACATCAAATACACCTCACAAAAACCACATCTTCTTTACTCAGGCTACACCATCTACACTTTAATTATCTCAGCTAGTTTTATTATGCATGAATTACGACACAACTCCACATATAGAACAATTTTATCTATACCTTAGGAGACATCATGTGTATTCCGTCCATACAAGACGATAACGTCCACACAAGGCGTCACTGCGTAACGCCCACACAAGGCGTCACTTGCATAACGCCCATACAAGGCGTCACTTGCATAACGTCCACACAAGACGTCATTTGCATTTTTGTCCACACAAGACGATAACGCCCACACAAGGTGTCATTCGCATTCCGCACATACGAGGCGTCATTTGCATTTCGTCCATACAAGACGATAACGCCCATACAAGACGTCATTTGCACTTCGTCCATAAAAGACGATAACGCTCATACAAGGCGTCATTTGCATTTCGTCCATACAAGATGATAACGCCCATACAAGGCGTCATTTGCATTTCGTCCATACAAGACGATAACGCCCATACAAGGCGTCATTTGCATTTCGTCCATACAAGACGATAACGCCCATACAAGGCGTCATTTTGCATTCCGCCCATACAAGGCGTCATTTGCACTTCGTCCATACAAGATGATAACGTCCATACAAGGCGTCATTTGCATTTCGTCCATACAAGACGATAACGCCCATACAAGGCGTCATTTGCATTTCGTCCATACAAGACGATAACGCTCATACAAGGCGTCATTTGCATTTCGTCCATACAAGACGATAACGCCCATACAAGGCGTCATTTGCATTTCGTCCATACAAGGCGTCATTTACATTTCGTTCATACAAGACGACCACGCCCACGTAAGACATCGTTTGCACCTCGCCTATACAAAACGGCGTATCATCACGTCACTTCATTACATCACATACACGATTGACCACAACCGTGACACATTATTCACATTCTTACATAATCATCTTTATAGCATTTGGTCTTAACAGTCATGCACGAACTGTTTTCTTGAGCTTTAGCCCGCATGTACCTTAATTCAGGAGCGGAGCACAACATGGACCTACCTCTTACACGGCGAACTGAGGCAAATCTTGTTAGGGAATTCAATCTACCCAACAAAAGGCAAAGGTGGCCTCGAACGTCGATCCGCTCTTCTCCAGCATCCCCACAACACCAATAACTCATTGTCACCATAACTCGACACTGGGACAAATTTTAAATCTGTGTCGGCCCCACCTTTAGTTTTCAGACACCAACAACACATTATAAGTTTTATCACCACGGCCTAGCATCATAATTCGACATTGGGACAATTTTTGAATAGACATTTGACCTCACTTTCCTTAACCTTCGTTATAATTCCGATGACCGAGACAAAATTGGCTATAAGTCAACGTCTTTGTCTGAAGATTCTTTCATCCTCTCCATACAAAGAGGGACAACTGTTGACACCCAATTTTGCCCATCCCCTTCAATCAATAACCAATAAATTAAACAATTTTCTTTTTTAGAACTGCAATTTTTACATCGCAAAAAAAAAATCTCTACACCAATAATATATGTATAATAAACATATACATGCGTAAATGAGGGATTTGATAATGGCACCGCACCTTACGTAGAATATTAAGCACTTCGTGTCTCGCACTCGCATTTATCAATTTTAAGCCCTATTCTATTTCCATTAACTCTTAATAATTTTAATAATAATAAATACGTAAATAAGTAAATAATTTAGCAATAACGTCGTGTCAAATAGCATAGTCGCATTTATTAATACGCAAAGTAATTTCGTAATTATTGTAATAATTTAAACACAGGCTAAAATTAATAAAGCACCTAAAGTCATATCAAGATAATTTAATTTTAGCTCAAATAATAATAAATAAGGCACAATAAATAAGATTTTAAATAAAAGCACCGCATTTTACGTAAAAGCATTAAGCAATCCTTAAATATCATATCTGCATTTAGCATTTAAATAATTTAATCTAAACTCCATTCAATTTTAATTTAACATCGCAAAATACACATAATAAGTAAGTTTTAATAACGGTCTCGCATTATAAATGTTAAGCACTAATTAATTAGCACGCCCGCATTTATGGTCAATAATTTAAATCCAAGCTAAAACTAAGGGCGTATCAAAATAATTTAATTTACCACTTAATTAAATAATAACTATCCTAAAACTAATACCCAGGCCCATTTTTCACACAGAAATTTACGCGGCCCAATACCTTCCCCATCCCTCTTATTTCCCTTCGTCCAGCCCACCTTCCCCAACCCTCTTATTTCCCTTCATCCAGCCCACCTTCCCCAGCCCTCTTATTTCCCTTCGTCCAGCCCACCTTCCCCTTCATCCTCTACAAAAATGAAACCTAAACCTAAGAACCCTAAACTAAAACTCCCTCATCCACGCCGCCGACAACAAGCAAGACCCTCGCCGGAAAATCCGGCGAGTCAACAATATCTCCCTTCTGTCTCCTTCAAAATCGCGCATGCATCCCAAAAATTTCTCCTCAAATCGCGTACCAAAATCAGCCCCGAATCAAAGCTACCCTTCTTAAGAACCAAATAATCCTCGAATCAGTACGAAATCGTAACCAAGATCGCAATAAAATCAGCCTAAAATCATGATATTATTACCAAAATCAGAACCCACAAAAGAACTATATATACGGGTGTCTATTAACTTCAAAAATCAAAAGAAAAAATTGTTATACCCCGTATTTCCAGAGTATGTACGTAAGGACGTACGTAGAAAAGTTTGGGCTTTAAAGTGGCTTGGCCGAAAATTATTTGTTCACAACACCCGATTAGAGTCGTTTTTCGACGAAACGTTTTACATAACTTGCGAAGGGAAAATTCCGGCTATGTCATTTCTAATTTTTGCGTATTTTTCCGAGAGACGAAACGTGTTGGACCAACAAGAGGGCGCCACTTGGCACCCTCTCATTGGTGGAGTGTGGGCGGTAAAGGTGGCCGAAAGTGTGGCCATTCTTGTCAAGGGTTAGGTAGGATATTTGTGTGTTAGTTGGTTAAGGACACATGGGTGAATCTTGGCCCTACACTTGCTATGCACTTGGCATGATCTTGGCCATTGGTTGGCCTTGTCCTATAAATACCCCCTTTGGAAGACTTGTTCATCCATTCCTAAAACTTTCCTAAAGTCTTGAGAGCTTCCCCTTCGGGTGGTTGTCTCGTCCTCCCCTTGTGAGGCCCCTGGCGAGAGCCCTCCCCTGGCGAGTACCCCACAGTGGGGTAGGTCGAGGGGTATACACCCCCCCCTAGTGGTGTTGTCTCGTATATATATACCCCCCCTCTTGGTAGAAATACTCTCAAAAGTATTGTTATAATGCCCAAATTACCTTAGCCGTATACCTTGTAGTATTCTAAGGTTATACTTATACGAAAAGCCCAGAAATACTATTATACTTCCCTTCAGTCACAAAACCGAAACCCTAAGGAAAATCTCCATAGTTGGTTGGAGTATTAAGTAGAAGTTGGTTAGAACTTCTAAGGGTTGTTTGGAGCGGGTCGGAGCGCACGGAGTAGGAGCTAAACCTTGCTCAGGATCGACATTTAAACTCGGATAATTTTGGGCTTATCGAGGTAAACACTCTTGACCTTCTATTGTAATTGGAAATTACATGTTGTAGGAATGTATAGTTGAAGTATACTATATATAGAACTGAACATAATTGTGCGGCAATGTCTTTTGACTTAAGCCTGAATTTAAAGAAGAGAACTGAACTGTAATTACATAGGACTGTATTACAGTAGACTTGTGTAGCATTACTGTGAAGTAGAATTGTACACGTCCGGTTAGATATATAAACCCCCCCTGGTTGGCTTGATAGCCGGCCTCGATAGAGGAGGAGATTTCTGCGATTTGCGGGGAGAGTCTTTGAATTTTACGTAGAATGTTCTACGATTAGACCTAGATGTTAATAAGCGCCTTGTGGCCTTATAGGTTGAAGTACCATGCGTGGCGCGATCTACTTGGCTTAAGGAGTAGCCGACGGTTTGAGGTACTTGGAGCGTTTTGCTATTAGTCGATAATCGTCGCGAGGTATGTGAACCTCTTCCTATCTCTTCTAGCATGATATGCGTGTAACTATGTAGTATGGTAGACGTACATATGTTAAATGTATTTGATTGGTCTAAAACATAAAGTGTTATAACGGCTTTATGGGAAGTTGGTTATAACAGCTTTATGTATGTAAGAAAATACTTATGGTTTTTAAAAGGTAACTGGTTATGTGATAATAAAGAACTTGAAGTATTTCAAAAGATTTTTGAATCATTTTGAAAGAAGAGTAATACTTAGTTTTTGAAAACTTAAGAGTTATACTAGCTTTATGGGAAGTTAGGTATAACGGCTTAAGAATGTTTTACTGAGTTCGGAAATCAGAATGTGTATCGACAAACCACTGCAGCGTTAATAAAAGGAAATGTTTTGACAGATTAAGTATTATTAAAACCAGTAGAAACTTCCATCTGCATAGAAACTAAGATGAGACAAAATGACGTTACATTTCCTAGATCATGGCTGCTTAAATAAGATTGTTATAAACAAGAATAACCTACTCACGTATCAGACATATGTTTCTCAAATTGCTTTTAAGGGAGAATTATATCATTAAGTGATTAAAATTATGAACTACGAAACCTTTCGAAAATGAGAAACTTGAGTAATTGAAATTAGGCAAACTTGAAACATTTGGAAAAGAATGTTGTTACTTGATTTTACGAAGAGAAGTGTTTTGATTTACTTCAAAAGATAATCACTCTATTTTTATATACTACGGGTATTGTGTGACTTTTGTAAACGTAACGTATCTTTTAAAAGATAATGTATGAAGTACTTTGGGAATAGATACGATCTTGTTAATCATATATTAGAATGTACCTTGTGTGTATAACTTGATTGTGTTGGTTTGTGATAGCCTTGTAATATTTTCTTGTTGATTTGATAAGTAAACATGCTAGGATGCTACGTGTGTTAGTATCTTGTGATGTTTTGTGTAAAGGGGTTTTCCTCATTTGCGCTTAAAGTTGTTTGACTCTCGGTAGTTATGTTGGTATTGTACCACTCGCTTGACTTATTTCCGAGGTTGGCGCCTCCGTGCGGGGTAGACTCGGCGATGCAGGACCATGATTCGAGAATACCTACGCGGGTCCGAGGATCCATGCGGAACTACGGAGTTCCGTGTTAGTTTGCGGCCCTTGTGGTCACGCGGTCTTTGTGGCCATGCGGATCGCGAGTCGGGGCGATGCGGGAGTAGCTACCCTCGATGCGAGGAATACCTCATACGGGCCTATGAGGTTGGCCTATGCGAGCTACGGAGAGTTCGAGGCTAGACGCGCATTTGATCTGCGCGAGTGACCGGCTTTGATCATGTAATGATGCAGACAGATATCATGATACGATTTATGACCACTGTTAGTCTTGTAGGTGTTAGTAGTCGGTTATGCCTTCGTGCTTACCTGTCTTGTTTTATTAGGACACAGGTGGGACACGTGTTCATGTATTGCTTGGTGCTTTTATATCATAAAGCTGGCGGTGAGGAAGGTATTCCACGCATGATTGATGTTATGGGCGTGAGACCCATAGTTACATTTGAGTGATGACTTTGAGGCGTGAGTCACGACTTGACATATTTGTCATTTATTGTGAATCGTAGTTTGGTTATCATACATGTCTCGCTTTATAGACTATTATGATTTCATTTACGATATTTTCGATTTCACATACTTGGTACTGTTGTGCGACCTCCTTGGGGCTGCGTTATCTGCGCAGTTGAGGTACACGATCGTTGATCCTAGTTCTCGGGTCACGATTCAGTATGGGAAGCTCCGTTTCTCGGAGGCTTATCGATGGTATAGTCCGCCGTTGTAGGTATTTACATTCGGGGTATGGCGGGCTCATTCCGCCATTGTTGTCGTATCATTCTTAGAGTGCATAATCTGTTGTGGGCGAGTTGTAATGGGATGTAACATTCGGTTTTAAAATTTATTTATATATATGTCGTAAAGGCAAGTTTTCTCCGACATCGCTTTCTTACTTCATAATATTTTCATGTCTTGTTTTATGTTCGTGATTACTCGATGTTGTATCACTAGGGTGCCCGGTAAGGCACGATCCACGGGCGGGTTGGTCGTGACAAAAGTGGTATCGAAGCGATTAATCCTCGGAAAGTGTCTGACCGTATCTAGTAGAGTCTTGATTATCGGTGTGTTGTGCACCACCAATAATCGTGAGGCTATAGGATATTTAGGATTGGTTTCTATTCTTCTCACTCGAGATCGTGCCTTAGAGTGTGTTGTAAGTTGGACCTCTAACGTATTTCTTTCCACCGCTATGCCTCCGCGTAGGGCAAACCCGGGCCCAGAGGCAAGGCGGCCGAGGCTGCGAGTAAGTCTGAGAGGGTTACGAGGGCACAGCCCAACCATCACCCGAGTTAGGTGCTTCATTCGGGAGTTATGCTACGTCACCACTTCAAAGAGTTTAGCACGGCGGCGGTTCTCTGCGGCCATGATATATGAACCTTCGTTCCACGGCCAGAAGAGAATAGAGATTTCAAAGAAGCGACCCTGTTACTAGCTATGGATTTGGCTGCCAGAGTGTATACCGATGTACCGCGAGTCTTGATGACTATCTAAGAGAGGGTTGTACAAGAGTAATTCTTCAGTTAGGCTTGAGCATGGCACGTATGCGGGCTTATGCGCGGCCAGAAGGCGTAGATCGACGGGTTAACGAAGGACAGCAGAAGAGGGCCAGAGCAGCAAGGTCCTTTGGTAACTTTCGAGGCGAGTCACCTCACCAGCAGATTAGATTATGCACATCCACCAGTGCAGAAAGGTCCTCCACAGGGTTCAGGACGTTCGGGGTATGCAGGAGTTGGTCAGAGCTCCAGAGCTTCCGGTTCACAGCTACACGTAGGTTCCAGCCAGCCGGATTCAGTGTTCCCTCGGTATTAGCGATGCACGCCATCCGGGGAATGTCGTCTTTTAGTTGGTACTTGTTTTACCTGCGGCCGTCAGGGCCATGTGTCGAAAGGATGTCCTAGTAGGAGGACTTAGCCTTCAGGATCGGTGGGTAGTTCGTCATCCTCCCTTAGCTATGCGCCCTACGGGGCAGGTTTGATTAGAACGACTAAGGGGAGTGAAGCAGTAGATATAGATATATCCTTAACCCTCTAGAGATCTGTATGTGTGATAAGATGGGTATATCATAAGTGCTATGTTATTGTGATTAGAAATCTTGGTTAGTTAACCAAGTAAGATTTGGGGGATAGAGAAGGTGTGAGCCTTAGAGCTTTATACGTAGAGACCTTAGAGGAAAGGCCATCTCGAGTAAAGAAGTATTTTATGTTTGACCCTTGTCGGAGTGCATAGTGCACGTAAGCTATGTTTGTGGGATAAGTCCCTGAGTAGTGTGGAATGAAAGAGGGTAGTTGAGCTAAGAAGACCGCTAGGTTTTCGTAACGTGATTAGTGAGAGTTTTCCGGTTCGGGAGCTAATGTCTTGCGCGTTGCCGGGTCGGGTTGAGGCCACGTTGCGGGTCAACCGCGGCTGTATGGTGGTGTCGGTTGTGGTGGTCCCGCTTTGTGTTAGGGTTATGAGGGTGTTAGGCCCAAGTTTAGTTAACCAAATGCGAGTTCGTGGATGCGTTCAATCGATGGTCGGGCGATGAGGTCGGCCGTCTTATCTTTTAGTCCAAACCGTACTCGGTGGTATGTTGCGGCGTTATATCGAGAAAGGTTGTAAGGCTGCAGGGTGCCTACCTTTACCTTATGACGACATGTGGAGCCAGTTACTGTTGTTTCTTTTGGAAGTTTCACCAGCGGGATTAGGAACTCAGTGAGTCTCCGTATCGTATTCGCCTCGGGCGGTGTGTGGATTTCGAGGGGTACCGTAAGGATTGTTGTCTCCTGTTGAGGGAGTGTTTTGGTAGCTACCATTTCAGTGTTCGGATGTCGCTTTATGACGCCTTGCAGGGCGGAAGTGTAAGTTGCTGGTCGATTGGTTTGATGTTGGCAAGGTTCAGATAGTTGGTTCAGGCTTGTTCCAACAGACTGTGGATAGGGTGAGGCTTATCTAGAAGAGGGTTTTGGCAGCTCAGAGAAATCGTGTGGATTATCGGCGACGACGCTTGGAGTTCAGGTTGACGGTCGGTCTTCTTGAAAGTACCACCCCGGGTTGGGTGTGACGAGTTTTGGAAACAGAGGGAACTTAGCCCGAGTTACTTTGGGCCTTTTGAGTTCATGTGAGGGATAGGCCAGGTTGCCTATATGTTAGCATTTGTCGTCCGACTTAGGAGGCAGTGCGTCCAGTCTTTCGTGTTATGTTCGAGAAGGAAATCGGAGATCCATCCAGAGTGTTCCCAGTTAATGATGACCAAGTTGAAGATAATAACCCCGAGATTTGGAAAGCGAGCGATGTGAAGTGTGGTAAGAGTTCGAGTGTACGAAGTGTACGACATCCTCGGGGATCGCATGCGGCGGTACCATTTGTTAGGTCGCGGGTGACACTAGAACCTCGCGGCAAAGTGACAAAAGTGGTATCACGACGAGTAAAGGAGAAGCGAGCATGTATGGCGGCATAGATGTGACCATTTCTTTTGTAAGGAGAAGGTGTGAAGCGGTATATTTTAGACCCGGAGAGGGTATTTGTGGTGATGTTAGAGGTGATTCCTCGTGGACTTGGATGTAAGAAATTGCGCAGATGTTTCTGTGGCCAGGTATGGCAGGATCGTTCTCGTAAGTATAGTAGTGAAGACTATACTGGCGCGCGTTTGTTTCGAGACTTAGAAAGAACATTCGGGACGAATGTTTCTAAGGAGGAGAATGTTATACCGTATTTCCGGTATATGCGTGGGGCGTGCGTGAAAAGTTTGGGCTTTAAAGTGGCTTGGCCGAAAATTATTTGTTCACAACACCCGATTAGAGTCGTTTTTAAACGTTTTACATAACTGCGAAGGAAAATTCGGCTATGTCATTTCTAATTTTTGCGGATTTTTCCGAGAGACGAAACGTGTTGGACCAACAAGAGGGCGCCACTTGGCACCCTCTCATTGGTGGAGTGTGGGCGGTAAAGGTGGCCGAAAGTATGGCCATTTTTGTCAAGGGTTAGGTAGGATATTTGTGTGTTAGTTGGTTAAGGACACATGGGTGAATCTTGGCCTACACACTATGCACTTGGCATGATCTTGGCCATTGGTTGGCCTTGGCTTGTCCTATAAATACCCCCCATTTGGAAGACTTGTTCATCCATTCCTAAAACTTTCCTAAAGTCTTGAGAGCTTCCCCCCCCCCCTTTGGAGTGGTTGTCTCGTCCTCCCCCTTGTGAGGCCCCCTTGGCCGAGAGCCTCTCCCCCAGCGAGTACCCCACAGTGGGGTAGGCGAGGGTATACACCACTTGTGGTGTTGTCTCGTATATATATACCCCCCCTCTTGGTAGAAATACTCTCAAAAGTATTGTTATAATGCCCAAATTACCTTAGCCGTATACCTTGTAGTATTCTAAGGTTATACTTATACGAAAAGCCCAGAAATACTATTATACTTCCCTTCAGTCACAAAACCGAAACCCTAAGGAAAATCTCCATAGTTGGTTGGAGTATTAAGTAGAAGTTGGTTAGAACTTCTAAGGGTTGTTTGGAGCGGGTCGGAGCGCACGGAGTAGGAGCTAAACCTTGCTCAGGATCGACATTTAAACTCGGATAATTTTGGGCTTATCGAGGTAAACACTCTTGACCTTCTATTGTAATTGGAAATTACATGTTGTAGGAATGTATAGTTGAAGTATACTATATATAGAACTGAACATAATTGTGCGGCAATGTCTTTTGACTTAAGCCTGAATTTAAAGAAGATAACTGAACTGTAATTACATAGGACTGTATTACAGTAGACTTGTGTAGCATTACTGTGAAGTAGAATTGTACACGTCCGGTTAGATATATAAACCCCCCCCCCCTGGTTGGCTTGATAGCCGGCCTCGATAGAGGAGGAGATTTCTGTGATTGCGGGGAGAGTCTTTGCGAATTTTTTGTAGAATGTTCTACGATTAGAACTAGATGTTAATAAGCGCCTTGTGGCCTTATAGGTTGAAGTACCATGCGTGGCGCGATCTACTTGGCTTAAGGAGTAGCCGACGGTTTGAGGTACTTGGAGCGTTTTGCTATTAGTCGATAATCGTCGCGAGGTATGTGAACCTCTTCCTATCTCTTCTAGCATGATATGCGTGTAACTATGTAGTATGGTAGACGTACATGTGTTAAATGTATTTGATTGGTCTAAAACATAAAGTGTTATAACGGCTTTATGGGAAGTTGGTTATAACAGCTTTATGTATGTAAGAAAATACTTATGGTTTTTAAAAGGTAACTGATTTGAACTATAACTGGCTGGTTATGTGATAATAAAGAACTTGAAGTATTTCAAAAGATTTTTGAATCATTTTGAAAGAAGAGTAATACTTAGTTTTTGAAAACTTAAGAGTTATACTAGCTTTATGGGAAGTTAGGTATAACGGCTTAAGAATGTTTTACTGAGTTCGGAAATCAGAATGTGTATCGACAAACCACTGCAGCGTTAATAAAAGGAAATGTTTTGACAGATTAAGTATTATTAAAACCAGTAGAAACTTCCATCTGCATAGAAACTAAGATGAGACAAAATGACGTTACATTTCCTAGATCATGGCTGCTTAAATAAGATTGTTATAAACAAGAATAACTACTCACGTATCATACATATGTTTCTCAAATTGCTTTTAAGGGAGAATTATATCATTAAGTGATTAAAATTATGAACTACGAAACCTTTCGAAAATGAGAAACTTGAGTAATTGAAATTAGGCAAACTTGAAACATTTGGAAAAGAATGTTGTTACTTGATTTTACGAAGAGAAGTGTTTTGATTTACTTCAAAAGATAATCACTCTATTTTTATATACTACGGGTATTGTGTGACTTTTGTAAACGTAACGTATCTTTTAAAAGATAATGTATGAAGTACTTTGGGAATAGATACCCGATCTTGTTAATCATATATTAGAATGTACCTTGTGTGTATAACTTGATTGTGTTGGTTTATGATAGCCTTGTAATATTTTCTTGTTGATTTGATAAGTAAACATGCTAGGATGATACGTGTGTTAGTATCTTGTGATGTTTTGTGTAAAGGGGGTTTTCCCTCGACTGTGCTTAAAGTTGTTTGACTCTCAGCCGTTATGTTGGTATTGTACCACTCACCTTGACTTATTTCCGGAGGTTAAGTCCCTCCGTCTGGGGTAGACTCAGCGATGCAGGACCGTGATTCGAGAATACCTGTGCGGGTCGAGGATCCATGCGGAACTACGGAGTTCGGTGTTAGTTTGCGGCCGCGTGGTCATGCGGTCTTTGTGGCTACGCGGACTGCGTGTCGGGGCGATGTCGGGAGTAGCTACCTCGATGCGAGGAATACCTCATGCGGGCCTGAGGTTGGCCTATGCGAGCTACGGAGAGTTCGGGGCTAGACGCGCATTTGATCTGCGGGCAGTGACCGGCTTTGATCATGTGACGGTGCAGGCGGATATCATGATACTGATTTATGACCACATTAATCGTAGGTGTTAGTAGTCGGTTATGCCTTCGTACTTACCTGTCTCGTTTTATTAGGACACGTGGGACACGGTGTTCATGTGTATTGCTTGGTGCTTTTATATCATAAAGCTGGCGGTGAGGAAGGTATTCCACGAGCATGATTGATGTTATGGGCGTGAGACCCATAGTTACATTTGAGTGATGACTTTGAGGCGTGAGTCACGACTTGACATATTTGCTATTTATTGTGAATCGTAGTTTGGTTATCATACATGTCTCGCTTTATAGACTATTATGATTTCATTTCTGATATTTTGATTTCACATACTTGGTACTGTTGTCTTGACCTCGCCCGGCTGCGTTCATGCCGCAGTTGAGGTACACCGATCGTTGATCCTAGTTCTCGGGTCACGATTCGCGTATGGGAAGCTCCGTTTCTCGGAGGCTTATCGGTGGTATAGTCCACTGCCGTTGTAGGTATTTACATTGGGGTATGGCGGGCCCTGTCCGCCATTGTTGTCGTATCATTCTTAAGTGCATGTAATCTTGCTGTGGGCGAGTTGTAATGGGATATCGTTCGGTTTTAAAATTTATTTATATATATGCCGTAAGGCAAGTTTTCTCCGATTACTATTTCTTACTTCATAATATTTTCATGTCTTGTTTTATGTTCCGCTGATTACTCTGATGTTGTATCACTAGGGTGCCCGGGGTAAGGCACCAGTCACGGGCCCGGGTTCGGGTCGTGACAAAAATCTTCTAGGGCGAACCAGTGCAGCACAAAGACAGAATCCACAAAGCTTTCACGCTCTAAACCCTCTGTTATCAATCCAAGCTTCATATTCAGAGTAAAATCGGGTTCTTCTTCGTCACACAGGCATAAGCCTTTCGAGTGAATCGACGGTCGAAACGCCGCCTCAGTTCGCTACCCACAAAAGGTCCGTAAACTCGCTCCCTTTCTGTTATTTAGTTATTTAGTTCATACTGTGTGTTCTGTATGATAGGGTCCATATGTTTTTGTTATTTGACTTAATTTAGTCATAGTTTGAATCTATGATTCCAGGTAAACATGTTAGTTGTGGCCTTCAGTATTTGTGGTGTCGATTCTGTTTTGAGCATGTGTGTATTTGATCGTGACTTCTCTATGAGTATGGCTAAGTGTTGTATAAGGGTCCTAGATCCATTTTTGTGTTGATAGTCGAGATATTATGATTCCACCATGTATTTGTGAGGATTAACTCAGGCCTGGAAGATAGGCAACACTTGTCTTGCTATTTGTTGGTCATGAAAGGCGCCAAGATTTAGATGACTCTTGTCGTGTGATTCAATCTTAGATTTCTACATACCCGTCTTTAGCCTAATCAAAAATCTAGTATATGAAATCATTGCCTCGGATTTTCTGACCCACACATACCATCGGACTCAAATTGGGTAGAAGTATAGAAGTTGTTATCTTATTTTGATTTCCAGATATATTGCATATCAAGATCATGCTAAAATATTAGTCGTATACTGCTTTACTTGGATATACTTGGTATATGAATCAATTCAGTTTGTTGATATAAGAACATTAAGTTGAAGGTTGTCTATGCTAAAGTGATTCCAATATAATAGTACGAGACTTGTTTGGTTGATAAGTCCTTCGTTTGATGCATTCTGACTAGTTTAGCCTCGTATACTTTGAAATGAATCATTGATTAACTATGTTTTTTTGCTGATACCGTACTTGATAATCTGGTAATGGATGGTCATTGACATACCACTGTCCAATCTTCATTAAAATGCTACAGTTGATCGAGGTCTTTCGATTTTTATGCTAAAAATTCTGAAATATTGAGGCTATCCTCTTTAGTCATTGGGAATATGCACTTTTATTATTGGGTTGAGAATGCCCTGTCTGTCCAAGCGAAATTGGTGAGTAAAAGCGGCTCTATTAACAGAAACAAGTCGTGTATCCGTATATACGTCCAGATGTATCATGTGTATTTTAATATCATTCAGATCAACTCTTTACATGGCTGTGTGAGTAAATATAGGCTTATATAGGCATGAATGAGATTATCTGTTAATTGGGCTCTTCATAGATATAGTGCCAACTGATTTTCTTCCTTGAAAATCTGAAATTTCTAGCTTTCTGGACCATTGATTGGTTTCTGCATATTGTTTACACCCCAGGGCCATATTTCTTTCTCGCTGCATGCATTATCCATATCTGAGCTCAACCCATCACGCAGCATTTCGTCGTCTTTATTACTTGATGATTTTGCAATTTAATCATGGCTTACATGCTTGAGTGTAAATCATATGTACTAACTCTTGTGCCAAATACTTGTTTATTATTCTGATAAATTTTGGGCATATACTAATCTTTTCTTTCTTATTTTACATGACATGCATCGGGAGAATAATCAAGAGTCTCGGTATGAGATTCATCATGATTTCCATATCGACGTCCGCACTTTCGCCACAAGGCTTCCAAACAACGATGGGATGGAATGACGTCGTCATCCGTCTTAGACATTACATCAACTCCAATCTCATTCCTTCCTCGCCTATTTATTTATTTATTATTGTGATAAATATATTTGTTAACCTTGTAAATTAATAGGATAATTAACTCTACTAGTCTTTGAATACATTGGAAGGGTAGCTTAAAAGATGAATCCATTCCTTATTTTTTCTAGGTTCATCATATAGATCTAAATCTAAAATAATTCAACTAACTCTAGCTATGCTTTAGTCATATAGTCAATTTATCATTCCATATCTAATTCTTAAGAAATAAATTTTCTCATAAGCTCTTCATTAACCTTATCGACTTTTGTACTATCTTACGTTGTTTAAATATACATTTCATCAAAGACCAAATTTGCATTTCATCCTAACACATGCTTTATTTATAAAGTATTTTCTATACAATACCTTCTAAATACATATTTTATCCAAAATTAGCTTATATATATATTCTACAAAAACGCATTTTTAAGCACTTACCACATCTTTGTTCAAAAATATTTTTTTCTTTTTTTAGCATGCATTCTTTAACATAAATAATTGACTTAGGTTTGAACGGACAACCGCAAGTTAGCGGATCTTAAAGGATGTCTCACCCCTTCCTTTTAGGATAATAAAGAACCCTTACCCAGAATCTTATTAAGTTTAGCAGACATTAAAATGAAGTTAATGTTAACTTTAATTAGTTGACATTTAGGTGTCTTAATTCACCCAATTAATTAGGTGGCGACTCCCTTAACATTTTACATTTTGGGGAGGATAACCATTCAGTCGCGCATTCAAGCCTGAGAGTTCAAAATCAAGTGTGATACTATTTAATTAATAATTTATTTTAATATGGCGGAAGAATTAAATTTGGCGGGATTTTTTTTTTTTGCAATTTAATTTCAATATTGTAAATTGAGTGCACCAATAAAATGAACTAAAAATTTAAATAACACCAAAAATATACATTGAATAGCTAGAATATGTTGTATAAAGTCTTTTCAAAATAGATGGTCATTCAAAGTGCTATTAAATTGTTTAATTAAAGAATAAAACATAGTGAATCAAGTATCTTATCAATCTAAAATGTTCACTCATCAGCATTTAGTTTACCAACTTCTGTTTCAGCAAGTATCTTCGAAAAATGCAATCCCCTCTCGACATGAATATCATCAAGTTCCTCTTGTGAGTACATGTGTATGTGTTTGTCGTAGAACTATAAACCACAAAAATAAAATAATTAGTAGTGCTTGAAATGATGTAATAATTAACATGGTTAATTGTCTATCATTTAAGTATAGAAGTACTTACATTATTTGTCATTAAAGTTGAGTCTAGCATCAACTCTTTCATGAAACGTATCACACAATAGTCACACTCGGTACCACCAGGTTGTAGTGGTGTATGCCATTGAATTAATTATCAACACGTAAATATAACTTAAAATAAAAGTTATAAAGATTCACTAAATATAATCATTCAAGTATGCAGACCCAATAAAACAAATCATTCGAGTAAGCACACTTTTGCCTTTGACCAACTGTAGTTGTAAACATTTGCATGCCGGTGCAAGAAATTTGATGAACAATTTCATATTCAAAACAGTAACTATAGAAGCATATTTTACTAAATAGAGTGACGTACATGTTTAGTAGCCTTTCCAAATTTGTATCCAGAGCTTTACCGAGAGGAACTAAATAAAACACATCATTCTTCTTCATGTTTTCATGTTAAACACTATCAAAATCCAGTGATCCCTAAAGGTGAAATTATATTAAATTCTAATAGTAATGCATTCTTAAAATTAAACCGACATATATGTGTAATGTGATTATCTTACTTTGGATTATATGGATTTCCCTTGTTCCTCTTCTGAAGCCGATCACAAAGTGTGTGCGCCCTGACTGGACTCGCATGTTTGTCTTTGTCATTTTTGTTAGCATAAACAACACCAGGATGCACAAAAATAAATTATGGCACTCCTTCACATACTGAGTTGTACTTTGCATGCAACAAGCTGAAGATATACATAAACATATCAAACAAGAAAATAGAAATACAATACACATATGGGGACCAATGAAACAATAAACAACTTACCACATATAAACTATAATTGCATTGATATCAATCATCAAGCTAATACAAACAGAACATGATTCAGAGAATAAAAGAGGAATTTTACTAATCCGGGATTCATTAAGGACCTTAACATCTGGACTAACCAGGGAGACTAAAGCCAAAGTAAACTTTAACTAAACCAAGCGTCAATCTTAAATATAATTCTTAGACTAATATTTTTAAGTTAATCGAATCTGGAAACTAAAGTATCAATTAACAATCAAATTAACAATATTCTGGATTGAACATAAAGCATAACTAATCCTCTAATTTAAAATTGGAACAAGCAGTAACCATATTAAACATACATATATTGAACTAATATACTCAAGGCAAACATATAATCGAAACTAATCCTAATGTTGAAGTTAATAACAGAGAAGTAAAATGAAAAGAAGGTTACCTTTTGTCGAGCAGCCATGGAGGCGACAGAGAGTTGAGTCGATAACCTTTCACCTTCGACGAACTAACTCAAATTTAAAACATAAAGGAATTCAAGAACTGGGAGGCATTTTTTGAAAAAAAAAAACGAGGCCTTAGTATCTAAATCCTAATCGACAAATTAATTCGTTTTATCCCCTTTCCAGGTCTCAAATTTGTGGTTGAGATGGATGGGGTCCCCAATTGCTAGGGTTTCAGCATGTGAATTCGATGCGGTACTGACCCAAAATTGAAAACAGATAAAAGGAAAAGAGAAATGGACCTCACACTAGCTAGCTAGGGGAGAAAGAAACAAACCCCCATTGAAGTGGAGACACAAAGCCTGATAAAGCAAGAAACCCTATTTGTTTATATCTAAACTGGCGTTGGTGAGCTGGAGGTTTGAGATTGAAGACTAGGGTTCATTTGAATAATTTGGGAGAGGGGAAATGAACGCTGAGAAAGGGGATCTTCTGTGTTAAAGGGGTTGTTGGGCCGGATTGTAGTAAAGTTGGGCTGCCAAGTTAGGCTTGCGAATTTGGGTCCAAAATAAAAGGAAATGGCGGCTGGTCTTAGAGGACTAAGATTTGTCTAAACTTGGATTTTAAAAGATAGTCCATGGTATTTCAATTGTAACCAAAATCTTTCTCAAATAAGCAAATTGCTAAAAATTGGAATTCATTTCTTTACAAAAATCAAATTCATTTTTACCACTTATCCAGATCGAAGTAAAATTGAGATGAAATGATTATTCAATTAATTAATTAAGATTCTTGATTTAACAATGTAAAATATGACTTTAAGTTGACAATTAAAATGCTTATTTAATTTAAACCCTTGTTTTGGTGCAAATTGATTTTATACTTCGTAAAATATACATAATATATATCAGTGGCGAGATGATGGCGCAGACTGTGTCGGCTTTGGGTTTTAGGGTTAGATTTTTTAATTTGATTGACTTTGAATTTAGTCTCACTTTTACGAATTGGAAGTAGAATTGATTTGTTTTTTCCAGATTAATAGCTAAGATAAAATAAGAAAAATCAAACCAGCGAGAGTCAGTAAAGTGGGGGAAGTAAAAGCTAACTGTATGAGCGTGAAAACACTTGATATTTTTAAAGATTTTTTGATCTTTTATTTTTTATAATGTTAAAACGACAACGTTTAGTTTATTTTTATTAAAAACAATTTTTAAAAAGAAATAAAAATCGTATAAGTCTTAATTTGAATTAAAAAGTGCTAAATAAATAATAAAAATGGTGTTGTTTAAATCAGTCACACGCGTCATTTTTGGTCAATTTAAAATACAAGTCACTTATTTATGTGACAATTCACAAAACCGTCACACAAACGTCATAAATAAATGACATTTAAAAATTTGTCACACACTTGCCATAATTATATGACACTTAAAAATTTGTCACATGAATGTCAAGAAAAAACATAAATTTAGTAAAAACATGTGACACTTGCATTTATGTCACATGTGAACTGTCACCGTAACCTGTTTTTCTTGTAGTGATATTACTTCATCTTCTTCAACAAAATATTATTTGACTTCATCACTGCCACCGACGACACCACCGACGTCGGTGAGTCTTCTAGTGCCCAGGCTATTGTTGAACCCAGAGCCTTCGATATGCTCCCCTCAACCATCCACTTTGACACTGAATACACCGTTCAAACGACCTCCAAAAAATCAGACCAAGTGGAGGAATCTAGAAAATGTCCATCCTCTATCAAAGCCTCCGACCTCAAGAGAGTCCAAGATGAGTGTGTCTTGAAAGATCTATCTGGGACCATTGTTTCCCGCTCGGAAGATGACATCACCACCTTTAGGTCTGGGTACTTCAACGTACATACCTACCCTTTTACTTTCAAACTCGACCCATCGATCGACCATGTGATCCTCGAGATATGCAGGACTTACAATCTGTGTCTTGCACAAATTGATCCGTATGTCTGGAGGATCGTAACCAGTCTGTTATTTGGCCAACTTAGTCAATGAGCTTTACTCTGGATCATTTGATCCATTTGTATGCGCCACGATTCTTTCATGGTTAAATAGTTCAGCTCTCCAAGTGAGGTAAATTCCTCATCATCTCTAGTGTCAATGAGAATCTAGACCGGAAGCTGATGGAACATTTTGTTGCTATTCTAATCACTGAGATCATTCCGAAGAGGTACATGCCCTTTTCGGAGGAATGGAATATGCACCATAAGTATCGAAACTTTTTTCCTCTTTCCTTTTCAATCTAGATGCCCTGCCCTTAAAAATAATTATATATTTTGAGTCCTCCAATGGATTCAGGTCCACGTTGAAAACCTCTACAATGGGTTGAGAAAATAAGTAGTACTTATCCGCACAAGCAGCGGACATGGAAGGTACTCTCCTATGAGCGTTGGGTATCCCGAAACCACAGTTAGAACACGTCTAACTTTTTTAACTTTATTTTAACACCCTTGCACATTCTTTCTCACCTCTGTTATTTTTTGACATCCAGGTTTGCCGAAGGGCTTCACGACCCTAAGATCCAACCCTTCGACTGCTCCAGCTATTCCAAACTCGGTACTCGACCCGACGGCCTCAGTTCTCCATATCTCCAAGGCACCAAAGAAAAAGTACACAAAATCCAAATCCTCAAAGCCCCCAAAGTCTCTTTCGGTCGCTAAAAAGAGAAAAAGAATCTCGGAGGTGGGAGACTCCTCCCAAGCTCAAGACTTCGGCATCTATCTATATGATATCTGGGTAAGCAAAGTCTCCACCACTACCACTCCGGCGGAAGTACTCCAGCCGAAGTGAGAGAAGAAAACACTGCTACTGAAGCTACTAAACCAATTTTACCTCCAATCGAAGTGCTTACTCATGCTCCTGCACCACCGGTTGTAGACTCTATCATCATCGAAGATGAAAACGAAGCCACAAATGAGGAGCCTTTGGACAAGAAAACCAATACTTTACACTTCAACTCCTCTTCCACTGTCACAACTGGCCTAAACCTTCGGGCAAGAGGATATGGACTGCCTTTTCGAAGAGGTTGGTACTTCCATAGCTCAGGCTGAGTGGTCTCATACCACTGGGTTTTCCCAGCTGGCCATACCACACAAAATTATCAAGTCCTCTAGGACCCCAAGATACCATGCTAGCTCCCAGTCCAAGCTAGTAAACAGTTTCCTAGCCCCAAGTGCAGACCCGAGGAAAATGAGGTCTGCCACCATTTCTTTCCTCGAGGACACAAACTTTCTGTCCCGTCTAGTCGAGGTTTCCAATTACATGAGGCCCCTCATATCGGAGTCAGTCTGATAGGGAGAAGATAAAAAAAATTGGTAGTGCCTCTTCAACGAGGGTATGCACGTCTCCAATCGGGTATGTATTCTTCTTAATTGCCTAAATTGGCACTTGCATTACTTCTTTTTTCTAACTTTCTTTTGATTTTTAATTTTGCAGTCCTATTTTCTTGTTGGTGATGGTCTCATCCGGTGCTTGGACAAAAACGAGCACCTTAAAGGACAACTGGATGCCCAAGAGAAAGAAATTCAGCACCCTAAAGGGCTTCTTCAATAAAAGGATGCCCAACTACAGCAAGTCGGAGACTTGCCCACTGTCTGCTGGACCAGGTTAAGGGCAACTATCTCCAAGCATTAAATGACATCGAGTTCATCACCGAGTAAAATAAGATCTTCAATGAAGAGAATGAAAAACTCTTCCAAGAAGTAGAAATCCTTACCCAACAGCTCGGGGAACAAGAGGAGATTCAACTCTACCAAGCTCAGCAAATGGAATTTCTAAGTGTCGAACTCAACTGCCTTACTACCGAGCTCGCAACAATAGATGCAGGTAGGGCCGCCAATAAAAATGCACTGAAGATGGCCATGACCAAGCCGACTAACAATCTCAAACTAATGATGGATTAAGGAATGAGCTTGAGGCCTCAAACTAGAGGAATGATGAGATATCGGCCCAACTTCACCAAGCCTTGACCGAAAGAAATCAGGCTCATATCGACGCAGAAGCTGAAACTGCTCGGACAGTGCTGAAAACTAAGCATATAAGGTGGAATGTCTGAAGATTTATTTTGGAACAAGCTCGAGACTGGATCCCAGATATTACGGCCAAGATTGCTGAAGTTGAAGAAGTCGAGCTTAGGTCCTAATGCCATCTGAACGTAGACAACTCTATGGATGACCTAGACGACTCCGGATCTAAGCCCGATTAGGAACTAGTCTTACATGCCTTTGTACCTTTTTTTTGTTTCCTTCATGTATGTTTTGCTCTGGCTGTTTACCAACCTTGTATGAATGTCTCATTTTGTTATGATTTTTTTACCATTCAGTATATGTCATTTTTCTTCTTGTTTTCAACACTTAGCCGAATAAAAATTCAAACCAATTCGGGCAAAATTGCCTCCGGCTTTGGAGTTTTAGTTAAACAAATCATCACTTAGTTTGTGTCGGGTAGAATGAAAGTTATTTTCAGTCTTGAAAATGACTTAAGTAAATTACTCAAAAATGACTTAAGCAATTCGAACAAACTTTTCTTTTAGTTTGCTCTACACCGGGCAATTTCCTCTAGTGGGTCATTCAATGACTAAATATAAGGACCTTACTTTTATGCTTATGAATAAGACATCTCCTATTCACTTCGGGCATGAATATTGGAACTTTAGTTATTTCCAATTTTTTAGACAACTTCAAGTGCCTTTAAGAATAGGCTGGGTTCATTATGACTTGGTGCCTTCAGAACTTTACTTATTTTGTTCCGGTTGTCTTTACGATGACAGTCTCCAATTAAGGACCTAAATAAATTCATTAGCTCGTAAGCCTAAAGGTTTTGTCAATTGCCCGGAAATAAGAGTATGCAAGTGAATATAAATCGAAGAAAATTTCAGACAAAACACTTTTTTATTTAAACTTTGCAACGGTCAAACAACTGGGCAAGATTAATTAGATCATTCTACCTTCACATGTTTTGCCATAGCATTAAAACTATGTGGAAAAGATTCATTCGATCTTTTAACCCTTACATTAATCCTAAAAACTTTTAAAAACTTCGAATTCCTTCGATGGTATGACAGTCCCCTAGTATTTGTATTTGAAGTATGAGAACTCAAACACTACTTGCTCTTCAATATTGGGTAGTCCCCAGTGTTTGTACGACCTTCAACTATTTAGTAACACAATTTACATTGTTGCCTCATTAAAAACCTTGTCGGAAAAATCCTTTTCGGGATAAAAACTGAGATAAGGAAAAAATAGTGCAATATATATGTTCAGACCTAATTCTAACTCTGTTCGACCTTTGAGTGACTACTCCAAGTTATTCCTGCATAGGTTATTCATAATGTAACAAATGAAATTAAAACAGTTAACGAACACATACATTTGTAATAATACCGCTTCAAGTGCGCAACGTTCCAGTTATTCGACAACTTTTGACCATATTCGGCTTCCAATTGGTAAGAGCCTTTACCGGTGATTCCTGACTTTGTAGGGACCTTCCCAGTTTGGGCCTAATTTCCCTTCGTTAGGGTTTCTAGTGTTGAGGGTCACTTTTCGTAAAACCAAGTCCCCTACTTAAAATTGTTAAAGATTAGTCCTCTGGTTATAGTATGTTCCCATGTTTTGCTTTTGAGCCACTAACCGTAGCAGCGCTTTCTTGATGTTTATCCATCAAATCGATATTTATGACCATAGATTCATTATTTGACTTCTCGGTTGCAAGGCTGAATCTTAGGCTCGGCTCGCTCACTTCTACTGGAATTAAAGCCTTTGCATCATAAACTAGAGAAAATGAAGTCTCCCCGGTGCTAGATTTTGGCATTGTCATGTATGCCTACACCACCTCCGGTAGAATTTCTTTCCATTTGCCTTTCGATTCTTTTAATCTTTTTCTCAGGTTCTGAATGATTATTCTATTTGTTGATTCCTCTTCCCATTTGCACTCGGGTGATACGGTGTCAACGTTATCTTCTTGATTTTCAACCCTTCGAGAAAATCATTCACTTTTTCCCAAAACAAATGACGGTCATTGTCAAGTGCAATCTCCGTTGGAATGTCGAACTGGCAAACGATGTGATCCTAAATGAAATCAATGACTTCCTTCTCTTGAACCTTTTGAAGGCCTTCGCTTTAACCCACTTAAAAATGTAATCAGTTATAAACAATATAAAACGCAATTTATCGGCTGCCCAAGGGAGTGGCCTACTATGTTCATTCCCCATTTTATGAATAACCATGGAGATAGGATCAGATGCATTAATTCTATCAGTTGATGAATCATTGGTACATGCCTTTGACATTCATCGCACTTTCGGACGTATTTCTCTGTGTCTTCTTTTATCTGCGCTAAATAGTACCCAACCCTAATCAATTTTCGGACCAAGATCTTTGCTCCGGAGTGATTTCCACAAGTCCCTTCATGAATCTCACGCATCACATAATCCATATCCCCGGGACCTAAACATCTTGCTAAATGATCGTAAAAAGATCTCTAGTATAACTGACCATCAACCAGAAAAAACCCAGTTGCCTTAGTATGAAGTGCCCTCGAATCCTTCGGATCTATAGGTAATTTCCCATCTCGAAAGTAGTCGATATATTTGTTCCACCAGTCCCAAGTCAAGCTTGTTATATTTACTTCAGCATAGCCACCATCAATTGCGGAATTTAGCAACTGTACACGTACTTGAATTAAATTCTTCCGCTTCTACGGACGAGCCCAAATTAGCCAAGACATCTGCTTAATTGTTCTGTTCAGGAGATATATACTCCATGGTCCATTCTTTGAACCGATGCAATATCACCTATATTTTCTCCAAGTATTTTTGCATTATTTCCTCCTTCACTTCGAATACCCCATTTACTCGATTAACAACTAGAAGCGTGTCACATTTTTCTTTGATCACCTTGCCTCCCAAGCTGCTTGTCAATTCTAAACCTACAATCATAGCCTCATATTGGGATTCATTGTTAGTTAATTTTGCAGTTCTTATTGACTACCTAATAACACCTCTTGCAGGTGCCTTAAGTACTACCCCGAGCCCAGACTCTTTCAAGTTCAAAGCTCTGCCATGTACAAGGTCTAGAACCCTAATGTTGTTCTCGAAGTTAGTAAGTGACTTTTTTTCGAAGACCGAGAGATGAACCTGCTTAGAACGGTTATCCTCCTGGTAAGTCTTTGTATTATTTTCACATCTTCAAGTACCTCCAGAATCTCTTTGATAACTTTGATTTTATCCAGATTGATCTCTATTTACTCAGTTTGAAACCAAGAAACCCAAGAACTTGCCTGAGCCAACTCCAAAAGCACATTTTCTGGATTCAGCTTCATGTTGTACTTTCGAATATGTCAATTATTTTCTGCAAATGCTTTAAATGGTCCTCTGTTTCCACGGACTTAACTATCATAGCATTAATATAATCCTCTATTATTTTATCTATTTGGTCCTCGAACATGCGATTAAGTAGGTGTTGATATGTTGTTCTGTCAGTTTTTAAACCAAAATGCATTACATTATAACAATAGGTCTCGTATCTAGTTATAAAAGAAATTTTCTCTTAATCCTCCGGGTTCGTCCTAATTTGGTTGTACCCAGAATAAGCATCAAGAAAACTCAGCATCTCATGCCCCGGCGTAGCATCGATCATTCGATCGATGTGCAGCAAAGGAAAATAATATTTTGGACATGCTTTATTTAAATCTTTAAAATCTATGCACATTCTCAATTTATTATCTTTTTTAGGTAGGACCACTATATTTGCTAGTCAGTCCGGATACTCTACTTTCCGAATGGAACCTATATTTAATAACTTTTTGAGTTGTGAGTCATCATAAATGATTAAAGTGTGTCATTCATGATATATAAAATATCCAGCCATAGCTGCTCCTGTATAAGGAGCAAGGTATTGTAATATAGCAGGGGAATCTGTCGTTTCAACTACCACTCTGGAAGGGATAGAATTCTAACCTTATGTCAGGACCTAGGGACAGTCTCATGTAGATAGTTTCTATGGGGTGTAGGTAGGGGTGGAAAATTGGACCCAAGCCCAATTGACTCGCCCAATCCGCCCATATTTTAATAGGTTTGTGCATTGACATACTATTAAATGGGCTAAGTTTGGACTAGCTCAACTTAACACATTCATCTTGAACAGCCCAAATCAATCCATTATTCATCCGGTATCCGGGGGAGAAGCATCTGCTCCTTTTGAAACCTTAACACAAACTTCAGTAGTAACTCTGTATCCTTTTGAGCAATTTTGAATATATTTGTTTTCCTCGCTTGAACCTTTCATGCTCCAGCATGTGCCTTTATAAAAGAATCTACAAACATTTCAAATGAATTAATATAATGTTCAGGCAACATAGAATATCATGTCATTGCCTCCTTGGATAGTGTTTCATAAAATTTCTTCAGCAGTTCTGATTCAATCTCATCCAGCTCCATGTCATTACCCTTCACTGCACAAGTATACGACATCACATGTTTATGTTGATTTTTCATTCAATTTTACTTCAGAAGGTCGGGCGTTTTAAACCTCTTCGGTATCAACTTTGGTGTTGTCGGTGGGAATGTCAATTGGATGTATCTCTTCGAGTTCGGTCCCTTCAGGATCGGAGGTCCTCCTAGAATATGGTCTACCAGTAAATTGTAGGTTTCAACCTTCTTTTCGTTAGTATCCATTTGCATAGTCAAAGCCTCGAGCATCTTCAAGACCTCTGATGACTCATTAGTCCCCGAACCAATGACATTCTCATCGACTCAATCTTCTTTCCATCCTGGATCATCTTCATAGACAGGTCGAGGTTCATCCTCCGTACTTGCTCAGTTGCTCTTCTTTTGAAACTGAGTTATAGCCTCTTGTTGCTCCTTTAACATATAATATATGCCAAATTTATTTCTTCCTCCGCGTCATCTAGCATTTTCTTATGCGACCTTCTAGACGCGGAGGTAAAATCACGGGGTTGTTGTCATTCATTAGATCAAAGGGCAGAATGCCATTTGGTGGGTAAACATGTGGAACACCATTTATTGGAACGACATTCAATGGATCAACGGATGGGGTGTCGTTGTTGCTCTCATCATGGTGGCTAACTTGACTGTCACATCGTTTAGAATTAACTGAAATCACAAAATCTTGAATAAAATATGTGAAATTTGAGTTTGAACAAATCACCACTATTATCCTTAGCCCCACGGTGGGCGTCAAACTGTTTACCCCAAAAAAGATACATTTGAATTTATAAGTAATTTTAAGTTGTTAATAAGCTTGATCCGGCCCTTAGCTAAGTTGCTTCGAGCCCGAGTCAATATTGAGAGCTTGTACAGTTTAAGATTACAGTTAAATCGTGCAAGTAAGTTAAAAATAGAATAAGATGTCCCTCCAACATGAAGGTTGGACTCCTTTTATAGCTATGAATACATGACATTTATGTCCGATAATAATTTTTTAAATTAAATACAATTAAATGACAATAATGGTGATATTATGATCAAAGAGTGATGGATGGCACCAAATCCAGAACGAGTCTACATTAAACTACTTCGGTCGCCTACCCGGCGTCACTTGCTTCAGCCTTTGCCCAGTCTTACTCTTCAACCCGAACTCACCCTGAAGAATCTTACATCGGGCACACAACATTTCTACTCCCATCGACCTCAAACTTAAACCATGCCATGTGTCATGTCGGTTTCTACCATATACATTATTACTATTGTTCATGTCAATTGTTTCATCCCATCATTTTTGGGTATTGCAGTTTGATATTTAAATTATATTAATTCTCATTACTTTGTGGACAGCCAGGGCCGGCCCTGAGCCAAAGCACCACTGCAATAGCTTAGGGCATCATTTTTTGGAAAAAGTTTAGGGCATATTTTTTTGGAAAAAAATCACTATTAAATACAACAATAACCAAAACTTTAGGGGTCAACACATTCCTCACATCTTTTTGGACTCTAAAGAATCTCTAATAAAACCCCTCATATAAACTCAAATAACAAATCATTATTCACTAGGTTTACAAAAGTTTTCTCTCCATCACTCACCCTGACTAGTTCAGAAATTAAACTTTCTGTTTCGTTTCCATCACATTTGTAGATGAGCTAAGAGTCTCTCCTAACTCTCTTATATCAACCTGAACTTCTGCGTCGATAGGAAGTCAAACAAAATCAAGAATTCAAAACCCTAGGTCCCTAGCACTTTAAAGTTTTTCTGCCAGGTATAACTCTAAATCTAAATTATCTGTTTGTTTTGTTTTTGCTCTCTATTTAATTTAGATTTTTGTTGTTGGATTTGTTGAAGGTTCATGAGCAGTATGTAATTAGATTACTAAGTTCTCAAAATCTAATTTTCTTCTTCTTGTAATCAGGTTTCAAATTTCCATGATAAGAGATGCTCTGATCCAGTTACAAAAAATAAGAGATGATCCTAAAATACGGAGTGAAGCTCAAGCCTTAATGGGAAAGAACGGAATTTTGAGCTTTGAGTTTTTATTTAGTATGATCATTTGGCATGATATCTTATACTCCATTAATATTGTTAGCAAACTCTTACAATCAGAAAATATAGATATTGAGGTTGTCATTACGCAACTAAAACGGTTGATTTCTTATTTTCAGAATTGCAGAGAAAGTGGTTTTGAAACGGGTATGACTGAAGCTAAAAAAACTGACATCTGAATTGGGGGTTGAACCTAATTTTCGCGACAAACGCCCAACAAAGAGAAAGTGACAGTTTGATCAAAATGTCAAAGAAGATTTCGTTCCCTCCGCGGAACAGTCATTTAAAGTTGACTATTTATATGCTTAATTTATTATGTTGATACGTCACTTCAATTCAGGTTTGATCAGTTTCAAATATATGATAACACTTTTGGATTTCTGTTTATGAGAAAATTGAAGTTCGCGAGCGATGACATGTTAAAGGCTTCATGCATTAATCTGGAAAAAAAATTGAAGCGTGATTTTGTTTCTGATATCGATGAGAATGTCTTATTTCTTGAGTTGAGAGTTCTAAAAAAAATGCATACCCGCGGAAATAAGAAAAGCAATTGAGATGTTGAACTTTTTGAAGAATATAGAAGGTTGCTACCCGAATGCCACAATTGCTTATAGAATTTTGTTAACTATACCAGTGACAGTCGCTTCCGGAGAAAGAAGTTTTTCAAAACTGAAGTTGATCAAGTCGTATCTTCGTTCGACTATGTCACAAGAAAGGTTGAATGGACTAGCTATGATATCAATTGAGAAGGAAATGCTAGTGAATTCCAATTTCGAAAGCTTGATAAATGATTTTGCTAGCAAAAAGGCGAGAAGGATAATGTTTCAATAGCAATGCTCGTATACTCATTAGATAATATTCTTGTTACTTAGCTATACAATTTTGAATAAGGTTGCAACCTCTATTTTTATTATATTAGGTTAATAATCATGTTAAATTATTTTATTCAGGGGGGGCAAAAAAATTTATGATGGCTTAGGGCATCCCAAATCTGAGGGCCGGCCCTGTGGACAACTAGCCCAAAAAGATCCGAAGCTTAGTGATTTCTTGAAGGATAAAAGCATGGAGAACTACATATAGTAAGCCCATTTGACCCTTGCTCACAAGAGAAGTCACAGTATCACTGCAGTTGCCAATTACGGTTCCTTTCTTCACCAAAAGGTGCCAGTAGACGTGGCTGCTTTGTTGTTCTCCGATAAATTAGCTGCACTAGAAGCTGAGCCTGGCTCTGTTGAAGGTGAAAAGGTCAATTCTAAAAAACAATGGCCACATGTCACATTGTGGACTGGGGAAGGAGTTACAGCCAAAGATGCCAATACACTACCACAGTTACTCTCACAAGGGAATGCTACTCGAGTTGATATAAATCCATCGGTCACTCTAACTGGCACTCACTCTCGAATTCTTTTGAACTCTACTTGTAATTCCTCGTCTTGAGTGGAATTACATTGTGAAATTCTAAATGGGTTCTGAGTGTTGTAGGAGCATTTTTCTTGAATAAAGCAGCCGGTGTTTGATATATTAGTTGTGTTATTCATGCTATGTATTTGCATTTATTCTGCAACAACTACGTTTTAATATGAAGTTGGAATTGTAACTATCAAAGCTCCCTGTAGTTATAAGATCAACTTCTCCCCGCCTTTTGTTGAGGCATGCTCAATTTCTTTCGTTTAATTGCAACTGTGGCGTGAACATCTGGACAAAAGATCATTTAAGCCAGTGTGCTGATTTTGCTAGCAAATGAAGGAAATAACCATGAAGAGTCTTTGATATTCTAGAGTCATTTAGATACTTTGTTTTTTCCATTGTACCCAAATCATTTACAATTGATGGCGCTAGAACAAACCAGTGTTCAAAAACATCAACTTTTCCGAAAAACTCCAAAAAGGACTACTAATGAAAAGCAACATTGATGCATTTCTGCAGAGTTTCTGTTTATATGAAAGAAGGGTACATCATCAACCAAAACCACTATAAAATAGAACTATCATTTGAGTACAATAACAATTAAGCAATGGGAAATTCACTTGTGATATTTCAATCATGAGACTGGGTTCCAACTATTGATCCAATTGGACATGATCTCCACGTTTTTGCTAATATCCTCAACAGAATCACTTCTTAGTGCCACCACTATATCCTCTGAATAATTCTCTTTTGCCTCCTCTAGCAAAATTTGAAATATTTCGCATTCAATATTATTCGTGAGCTTTTGACCTGTGTAACCCCTGGGACACTCAAGCAAGTCAAAACAGATCTGTGTGAGCAACACCAGCGAGGAATACATGAGAAAACAAACAAAAAAGTCCAAGTGATAGTGTACCTTCTACTTAATCTATCATACAAGACGGTATTGTCGGTTTGAAGAACCACCACCCTATCAAACCAACGTTCAGGAAAGATTCGCAACCATGATGATCAACAATGTTTCCACCTGCTTCCATCATGTCCTCAAGCTCATCACATACCTACAGCAGCAACATCATGACACTTCAAATAGCACAATCTCTTCATCGCTAATTGTAGGAAATACAAGGTCGTCTTTTTTAGAACTGGCAGATAGCTTTTATTTACAGAATAAATTTAAAACTCAAAACAAGAGAAGTACAGATGAAAAGTGCAATTTTAGTATCTTTGCAACAGTGACAATACCAGTAAACCACATTGGAGCAATATGAACATAAATTTATTTGCTCATAACACCAATTAATGTACAATTTTCATCGAGCAGCTAAATCGTAATTGGCAAAGAGCATCATTTGATTTCCTATCAGTTGAATAGGATATGGTGGGGTGCTTAGATTGAAAGACTAAAGCTTGAGTAATTGGTAAACTGTATTCTGAAAGTGTCAACGAGTGTGAGGCAAATAGGGAAGAACATCTAGAGGGTAGATGTTGCAGAGCTCAAACTGCACCAATAAGCAATAACACAGAAAAATTCTCTCCTTTTTTTTCTTCGACAAAGAAACAGATATACCTTATCCTTTCTTCTTTATTTTGTTCGGGTTCATACAGAAAGCAGCATTTGGGATGCAAACCATATAGGGAACAACAACAACAACAGACCCAGTGAAATGGGAAACCAATAGGGAAGTTGTACGCAAAAAACGCATGTATTACCAAAGAAGCCGAGAACTTTATACCAAGGCACTACTATCCCAACATCAGTTTTCATTTTCTAGTGCTAATCTTCAATTACCATAGTTTATCCCACATTCATCCATCTCATCTCCTTCCTTATTTTGTCAGAGGGTTTTTGCACTTCCCTTTTTCTCTGTTACTTCCCTCCAACCAGTTATATTGATGTTTGGGGGCATTACCAAATACGTTTACAGCATTGAAGCACCAGAAGGGAGGCAATGAAGAAGAAACAGCCACCATAACTTAAATTGGACCACCTGATCCAAAGTGGTAATGACCTATACCCCATTAATCAATTCTTTCTACTTTGAAACCAATTATAAGTTAAACAAAGGTCAAGTTAACACAATCATCTCATATCTTAAAACCAAATGGACACACTGAATCAAATTCTCTGAAACTGCTCATAAATCAAAACAGTTATATAGATTTTCAACTTTTAACATTATAAACAATCACTAGCAGTTTAAGAATAACACTAAATGTTCCAAGACACTCTTAGTCATTTTCCACATTCAATCCTATTCACCACAACAAAAAAAATATAACAGCTATCTTTTGAGGTCATTTACGAGAGCATCTCTATTGTATGGAACCACAAGTATCTTAAAACTTAACAAGAATGACTATACTACAGGTCTTCTGTATTTTACACTTAAATATAAATCTTTACAAACTAAAAAGACTTAACAAATATCGGACTTAATGTAAGTTAACCAACACAATTAAGGCCACTATGGATTTTTCATTCCATTGGGTTACGATTCTATTATTAAGTCTTAAAAATAATGTATAATTATAGTCCATTGAGAT
The DNA here is from genome assembly GCA_029844215.1 of Przewalskia tangutica. Classification (NCBI taxonomy): domain Eukaryota; kingdom Viridiplantae; phylum Streptophyta; class Magnoliopsida; order Solanales; family Solanaceae; genus Przewalskia; species Przewalskia tangutica. The sequence continues at coordinate 103,573,399 of CM056726.1, forward strand.
AACTCCCTCAATATGATTTTTGATGAAAAAAGTATTGTTTTAAGGGAATCCCGGGAATTAAACTCGGAACCTCTCGGCTATCGCACCCTAAGCAAGAACACCCTCAATGTGATTTTTAGTATACCTTCTCTCAGGAAGAAATTTTAAGTACCTTGTCCTCTAAATAACTTGAGCTGAGGGTCTACCAGAAATAGTCTCTATACCTCACACAAGGTAGGAGTAAGGTCTGCGTCCCACTTGTGGAATTTCACTGGGTAGGTTGTTGTTGCTTGTCCTCTAAATAACTCTTTTAACACCTTTATCCCGCCACATTTAGAGGTCTATATAGGACATGGCCAAACCATCTCAAACAACCTTTCTCAATTTATCTATCTATGGTTGTAAAACAAAACTTGAACAACCCAAAAAAACGGGAAAAGGGCCGGATATATCTCTCTACTTTTATTTATTGTTTAATTCTATCCCCCCCCCCCCCCCCCATTATACGGATATTTATACCCGAGATTTGAGCTTTACAACAATTTTCTCATTTTATCGATCTATTTGAGTTACTAGTAATGGTGTAAAGCTCAAACAATAATTCTCTCATTCGTCACACTTAGAGGTGACAAATGAGCGGGTTGGGCTGAATTTGGGCGGGTCAATTACTTGGGCTGGAAGGGCTAAAAAGCGAGTCAAAACCCATCCCGCTCAATTCTTACTGAGCTTTAATTGTCCTATTTGTTCTTTTATAATTTTTTAGTTTCTTTTATTATTCGCAGTCTATAACATATCAAATAAATAAAATATCATTTTGAAAATAATTTGACAAGATTTCTTATGGATCAATTTGGGCTAGATATCAGCCAAATTTGATGGGCTGAAATGGGTTGGGCTGAGCTAATAAATGGGCGGGACAATAATCAGTCCAAACTTGAACGGGTCATGGATTCATGCATTTTGCCACCTCTAGTCACGCTATAAGGACCAAAAGATTGAAATACGAATATACAAATTGAAAAGATAAAACAGGAACAACTGATTCATTGACATTTTTATTCTACTGTTAAACTGAAGTCAAGTAAAAACACGTAACTTTTTAAATCATTGATTAAGAACTAACTAGGGTTTAGTAGTATTTTGAATGTTAAAATACAAGGGCTTACGAGGTCTTCGTTGATGATGTAACAGTCCAAGGTATCGTCCCATCCATCGTGTAACTTTTTGTCTTTAACTAGTTCGCCAACGTTGATGTGCCGGAGCTGCGTCGCCTCCGCTAGTGCCGATGATGTTGTTGTTTTTCCGGTGCCCGGCGTTCCGGTAATTAGGATGTTAGGTCTTTTCCTGCCACTGCTATTTTGCGCCATGGTGATTAAAGAAAGTAGTCAAATTTATTTTCAGTGGAGTAGACTGGACTGGACACTAATCCAATTAGAGTGACGGATTCAAGCAGAATATACTTATTTGCTGCTCATTAACTAAGAGCACACGCTTTAAATGACTAGTTGACCCACGAGGTAATTAAGCAATATGAGGTTAGGGATTTATAGTCAAATTCTCTTATTATTGAAATAGAAAACGTCAAATATGCGATGTGGGCCTAACTGTTCAAGATTCACGCACGTTCGCATTAAGTCATCCTTCACATTATTCCTGCGGTTCCTGAGGATACGGAGGTATCAAAACGTGAGGATGATCCGAAGTTGCGGACAACTCTTGATGCCACCGTCCTTTAGTGAATTTACTCTACTATCTATACCGACCTGTTGCAGACAATTATTCAGCCAGACGCTACGGCAATGGATGGTTGGGATAGGCTGTGTGACATATTCCAAAATAATCAGAATTCCAGGGTTGTTACTCTTGAACATGAATTTTCCTACGTCAACATGGAAATTTCCCAAACGTTTCGACTTATTGTACAAGGTTGAAAGAATTAGCAGACCAACTCAGCAATGTTGGTGCGCCCGTCAGTGACAATCGTCTTGTTCTACAGACGGTTGTCGGCCTATCCGAGGCCTATAGTGGCGTTGGAACGGTTCTTCGTCAAAGTAATCCTCTCCCGAAGTTTTATCAAGTCAGTTCCATGCTTACTTTGGAAGAAGTCGGTTTGGCTAAAAAGGCGTCTACGACAGCTAGTCTCGTGGCCATGATGACGACCTCCAAAAATTCTCCAAGTCTTGCTAATAATTCGGGCGAAAATCGTGCTCACGGTGACGACAAAAATAATCGTAAAAACAACGAGAAAAATTGTGGCGGCAAACGCGGTGGTTCCGGCAGCGATAATGGCGGCGGGGCCCAACTCAGCGGCGATGGGCCACGACCAATGGTCGGACCTTGGGCGGCGGTCGTGGGCACGGACTGAAGCGATAGCCCAACGGCCCATCGATTCGCCGCCCGGTTCGGTCGGTTGGTTGGCGGCCCGATTCTCGACCAACGTTGGGTAGTAGCCCACCGGGCAATGGCGATTCGATAATTCCACTGGGTCGTGGCACCAAGAAGGAGTGCTTGGGCCTCGGCCTCCGCAGGCCCATCATGCAGCGGGACCCACTCCTACCGACATCGAAGTCGCGATGCACACACTCAGATTGAATCCCCCGAACCCGAATTGGTACATGGACACCGACGCCACTACCCACATGACATTTGACCAATGTACTCTCTTGTCTTATTTCAATTTGAGCAGTAATCGTGGTATAATTATTAGTAATGATAATTCAATTTCAATTCGTAGTTATGGTCATAAAACTTTTTCCCCTCCCCCAATCCACCACTTGTCTTAAAAAATATCTTTTATGCCCCTAAATTGATTAAAAATTTAGTGTATGTGTGTAAATTCATCACTGATAATTCTGTTTCTATTGAATTTTATCTGTTTGGATTTTCTATGAAGGATTTCAAGACGGGGAGCCCTCTCATGAGGTGTGATAGTAGGGGAGATCTTTATCTTATCACTCCAAGTTTCGATTCCCGAGTCAATCCATGTCATCAACTTTTGCAGCTCTTGCTCCTTCCTTGTGGCATGCTCGTCTAGGTCATCCGGGGTTGTCTATTTATTCTTCTTTAGCTAAAAATAATTTTATTTCATGTAAGGGTACGCGTAGTACTCCGAATTGTCAGTCTTGTTCTTTAGGAAAAATTATTAAGTTGCCACTTGTAGACTCTAATTCTCATACTTCAATGTCATTTGACATTATTCATAGTTATTTATGGACATCTCATGTTCTCAGTTCTGTGGGTCATCGGTATTATGTTATTTTTTTGGATGATTATTCTATGTTTTTATGGACTTTTCCTATAGCGAAAAAATCTCAAATGTTTTTCATCTTCTTAAAATTTAGAGCATTCATTAGAACCCAATTTAAATGAGAAATAAAAAATATTCAATGTGATAATGGCGCAGAATATGATAATGGAGTATTTCGGGAATTTTGTGCTACTAATGGGATAAATTTTATTTTTCTTGCCCTCATACATCTTCATAAAATGGGAAAGCCGAACGCAAAATTCGTATCATTAATAACATTGTCTGAACTTTATTGATTCATGCTTCCATACCCCCCCTCATTTAGCATCATGCTCTACAAATGACTACAAATATTCTTAACGTTCTTCCTTCCAAAGGTTTGACATATTCATCCCCTCTTCAAATTTTATATAATAAAACTCTTTCGTATTCACATCTTAGGGTCTTTGGGTGCTTGTGTTATCCACTATTTCCGTCCATAACAATTAACAAACTTCAGACCCGATCTACACCTTGTGTCTTTTTGGGTTATCCGTCAATCATCGTGGTTATAAATCTTTTGATTTATCATCTAATAAAATCATCATTAGTCGCCATGTAATATTTGATGAGTCCCAATTTTCGTTCGCTAAGGATTGTAATACCGTGCCTAGTTCGTATAATTTTTTGGATGATAGTATATCTCCGTATATTATTCACTATTTTTCGGACGTGTCTCACACCCAAAATCCGCCAGCGGGCCCATTGCCCGCTGGCTCTCCTGTTCAGTCCCCCCATCCCGTGTTGGGTCCAGCATCTGGGCCACCTCCCCAACCCAGTTCTAGCCCAATTGGTGTTCCAGTTCCAGAAACCACAACGATAACCCATTCCTAAGTTGGGCCAGCAGGCCCAATGCTTGTTGGCCAGTCCGTCCCGTGTCCCGGTATTTTCCAACATCCACTCAGTTTTCTCCCGAGTCATAGACCAGTCACTCATAGTCAATAGGGTATTTTATATCAAAAAGACATTTTAATTTAAGTTCTAATGTTCTTAAATCACCTTTACCCCGTAATCATGTGTCTACTTTAAATGACCCGAATTGAAAAATTATTATGACCGATGAATATAATGCTCTTATTGAAAATAGGATGTGGGAGTTGGTGTCTCGTCCTTCTGGTGTTAATATCATTCGATCTATGTGGATTTTTGCTTATAAGGATAATTCTGACGGTTCCTTTGCGAGGTATAAGACTCGTCTTGTCGGTGATAGTAAGACCCAGCAGATGGGTGTGGATTATGGTGAGACGTTTAGTCCGGTGGTCAAGCCGGCTACCATTCGCACTGTGCTTAGTTTTTCTCTTTCAAAATCATAGCTCATTCATCTGTTAGATGTGAAGAATGTTTTCTTACATGGTGACCTCAAAGAGATAGTATATATACATCAACCCTTGGGGTTTAGGGATCCCAAATATCCTCATCATGTTTGTTTGTTGAAGAAGTCCTTATATGGACTTAAGTAGTCTCCAAGGGCTTGGTATAAGAGGTTTACAGATTATGTTCGACCATTGGGTTCTCTCACAGCAGGTCTGATAATTCATTGTTCATATATCGTCGTGATTCTTCCTTGGCTTACATACTCTTATATGTGGATGATATTATCTTGAATGTCTCTTCTGATGCATTACGCCAGCCTATCATGACAATGCTCAGTTCTGAGTTTGCCATGAAAGACTTGGGGCCCTTGAGTTACTTTTTGGGGATTGTTGTCACTCGTCATGTAGGTAGGTTGTTCTTATCACAGAGGAAGTATTCAGTTGAGATCATCGAGAGGGCTGAGATGTCATCATGTAAGTCCACTTCCACTCCAGTTGATACTAAACCCAAGTTGGGTGTTGCGGCTGGCTCCGTCTGAGATCCGACCGCTATCGCGATCGCGAGTGCTCTTGATGTCGACTTTCACGAGACCAGCTATTACGTATGTCATAAAACAGGTGTGTTTGTTTATGCATGATCCCATGTTTGAGCACACGAATGCACTCAAACGCATTATTAGGTACATCCATGGAACACTTGAATATGGCTTACATTTATATTTTTCGTCGATATATACATTTGTCTCGTATACAGATGTTGATTGGGGAGTATGTCCATACACCAGATGGTCTACGTTTGGCTATTGTATGTTTCTTGGTAATAACTTGGTCTCTTGGTCTGCAAAGCGTCAGTAGACTTTATCACGTTCCAGTGCAGAGGTCGGGTATCGAGGGTAGCCAATGCGGTCTCTGAATCATGTTGGTTACGTAATCTTCTTTTAGAGCTTCATTGTCCTATTGAGAAAGTTACTTTGGTTTATTGTGATAATGTTAGTGTCATCTATCTTTCTGGTAATCCGGTTCAGCACCAGCACACTAAACATATCGAGATGGACATTCATTTTGTTCGAGAAAAGGTAGCTCGTGGACAAATACACATCTGCCATGTCCCTTCCAAGTATCAAATTGCAGACATTTTTACAAAGAGTCTTCCCTCGATCCTTTTTTATGATTTTAGGGACAATCTCAACGTTCGAAAACCGTCCGCTATGACTAGGGGGTGTTAAATATACATACAATATACATGATATACAAGTATATTATATGGATATTGAATATAGCGGTTGAAGCCCAATGGCTCTCGAAAGCCCAACCCGTGACTGCCCAGATTAGTTGTACAATTATGTATTGTAATATTGTAGTATAATTAGTCTTGTACTCTTCCCATAATTGTATAGTTAGTCTCCATATAGAATAAGATTTTAGGAGTAGAATAGGAAAATGACTTTCCTATTATGGAAATATGTAAAGTGTATATATATCTCTTTCATTAATGAAAATAATCAAGGAATTATTTCTTTCACTAATAAATACAATTAACAACTCATGAAACAAAAAATCAGCCAACAATCTCATAAAACGAAAGTAAAGATAATACCACGTTCCCTATTTGAATTTTAAAAAAAATATGCTAATCAGGACCAGCTTTATTACTTTACTGTTAGAGATATATCTGCCAGTCTTAGTAAACCTTAATAACTAAAAGATGCACCTCACATCAAAGGAGACTGTACGTCTAAAGTTTAAAGGACAGTCCGATGCATTAAGCTTTCGCTATGATCGGGTTCAGGAAAGGGCCGGTGACCGCCTAAAGCTTATCTTAACGAAATTCGAACAAACATGAAGTATAACAATTCCCCAACAAGCTCAAAGAAAATTAAAGTTAACTGAATCTCCAAAGCACTATAACCTGATCTTGCTTATGAACTGAAGCTAAATACTTAAATAGATGCTAAACTTTAAGAATTAATCATGAAATAGCATATTAATTCAAGAACACTAAATGTGAAAAGCAAGTAGGCATGTAAACAGATAGCAAGTAAACCTAGGAGAAAATATGAAAACACAAATGAATAAGGCAATTATTACTAGCCTCTTAATTCTTCTAATAAATACATACTGTCATATACTCATTGATTGCTATTATATGATAAAGAAAGAAACTTTAAACATTGAGAATGACTTAATGTTGTTGGCTATAGTCTAAACAAACATATTTATGTCACTGAAGGTAGATATCAAGAGAAAAAGCAAATGCATGACTTTGGAGTGTTAGACCTGTCCAAGGATTCTAAGTGCATGCCTTAATAAAATTCATATTCCTATGTTAAGCAGAAGTTCTGATTCGAATACCAGGATATTCTAAAGAGTTGGTCCATTTAATCTGAAATCCGCATTGAGACGAAAACTTCATGCTTACATTCATACAAAACAGGAATAAAATCGACTAACTCATATTCATTCGGAATTTAACAAGCAGAAAACGTAATAGCAAATCAGAACTGTAGTGTATTTCATGGCTTAAAAAAATGACCCAAAATATTCTTGAGGTTATGGGTTCGAAACTCAGCAAAGTCAATAAGAAAAAAATATTCGCAAGACAAAATTTCATTAGAAAATATGCTTATTTAACCAATGTTGTATAGAAATTATGCTTTAAGGGGCAAATTTTCTATGTAATTATGCCTCCGAAAATAACTTTGAAGTTGATGTTCGATTCCAGTAGAGTCAAAAAGAAAAAAATCTCAAGGCAAGATTTCATAGAAATTATGTCTATTCGGCCAAATTTGTATAGAGATTATGACTTAAGGAGCATAGTTTCTATGTAACTATGCCTGAACACAAAGTTTCATTAAAAGTTAAGATTATGTCTTGTCCGGCTAGTTACATAGAAATCATGCCCCAATGGGCAAAGTTTCTTGTGATTTTGTTTTTGCCTCTGCTGAAATTCTAATCCTTTGGCCCACAAATTTTCATTAGATGAGAATTACAGGCAAAAATTAAAGACCAGTAAATTGAGGGGCAAAAATTAAAAATCACTACGTATGAAAGCAATCCATGCATTTAAAAAAAAAAAAAAAAAGAAGAGCAGTTGGGAAAGGATTCGTTTAAGACTTATGTTGGACTTAAATAAAAGCAAGTATAATTGAGATAGAATTAATAATTTCATTAATTAGTTAAAGAAAGTGAAATATATATTTTCAGAAATCCAGGTAATTTGTTGTTTGTTCATTAGGGGTCGACTGAGTACGTAATTAAATTGTTTGTATGAACGTTTATTTTGGAGGATGGGAGGAGGAAAGGAAGTAATGGAAATCGAATCAAACAAACACTTGGGATACGATATTAGATTATAAGTATCCTCATGGCCTAATATTAGCAATTCTAGGCCACAAGCAAGCTCATGAAAGAATAAGTGGTACAAAGCATTCTTGAATAAAAAATTATCCTACAAAAATAATTTCTATCATTAAAAAAAAAACGTTTGTAAAGACTTTGGAAACCAAATATCTCCTTTCCTCATCAATAACTCAGACTCTCCAAATTGGTGACATGTTTGTGTTTCCTAAAGGACTAGTACATCATCAACGCCAAAGCCGCCCAGAAGGCCAAGCAACTGAAGCGGGCGCAAAATTTTAGTGGCCCAATTCTTTTTCACTTGATGTTCAGAACTTTTATTAAATTTTTCGATTAATTCAATTCAAAATTCTGAGGCTCAAGCTTCGGGTTATTAGTTGATATACTTACCGGTTTCAAATAAAAATATATATGATTTTTTATGAAAGAATAAGGTCACCTGGGCAATTTTGGCCCTTTAACTTTGTCAAAATTGATCCTTTGCTAAAAAAATTAATAACCATACTATCCTGATCAACTTGGAAACCACCCCTTGCTCATATTTGTACAAAACCAAATGAAGAGTCCATCTAGTCAAATCGTCCATACAGTAATCAAACGATAAGTCTGGCTATCTTATAACCCTGCCAACAACCTATAATACTGGAAACTTTTAACTAATCATAACGAAATTATCACTCATTTGAAGTCTATTTAATTGCAAAACAAGGTTTTATACTACAGAGAAACTGGAAAACGAGAAAATTATAAGCTAACCATTACAATTATATGTAAGTTGTGACCAATACGACTTAGATAATTAGAAAGCATAAATAAAGAAACAGAAGCAGTTCACATTCATCTTATACATGCCTTTCCACTAAACCACAAACTTTTTTTTTCATAACTGATAAATCCCTGAGGGCCGCTGTGATGCAAGGTTTGGAACTCGGGTACACCCTCTACCCTTCTCCATTTAAATACTAAGCTTTTGTCTGTGAGTATTCAAACTCGAGATGTGTACCTAACTCCACACATCACATAATGAGCTCTTACCACTAGACCAAAGCCCTAGAGGCAAGCCAAGAACTTACCCCTTAAATCGGATACTTCGACTAGTACCAGCATTAATTCCTGTAATTTCTCCACCATAAGGACCACTTGGTTTCTTAATTTTCTGAACTTGTCCTTCCCTACGTTTCTGAGCCTTCTCATGTTTCCCCTGAGAGATATAGACACAGTTTGCCAACATTGTCATATTAGGAATTTAAATCTTTCAAGCACAAGCATTCTGCTTTAGCCACTTACCCTGTATTTCTTCCTCGGATTTTTATCTTGCTTCTTACGACTACGAGTAAGGCCCCTGTTTTTCTCCATCTAGAAAATAAAGAAACCCGATATTAGTGAAACAAAAAAAAAAAAAAAAAAAAAGGAATGCCACGAGTGCAACTGGCAGCAAAAAGCTAATATGTCAGACCTGGTAATTTATCTGGCGCTTCCCATCCACAAGGGTTTCTGGCGCTAACGGCGTAGCTAGGGATCTACAGTGGAAAATTATAGGTGGATTAAGTGAATCGAAGTGAGCAAAATGAATGTGGGTTTCCGGGTTATGCAATGGAAAATAGCCAAGCAAATAAGAGACCAGATGTCATTGAACTAGAGAAACAAATGCAGGACATATAGCATGTTTGGACAAGTTTTCAAAATCTGCTTATTTTGGAAAGTGTTTTTTGTCAGAAGTGCTTTTCGAGAAAGTACTTTTGTAGAGTAGTAGTTTGTGTTTGGCTAATCAATTTGAAAAACACTTTTGCCAATATTAGAGCAGTACTTGTGCTTGGCCAATATATCAGAAGTTCTTTTGGGGAAAAGTTACTTTTTTTTTATAAGCGGGAAAAGTTACTTTTTTTACATGGTAACAAATGGGAAAAGTTACTTTTTTTTATAAGCGGGAAAAGTTACTTTTTTTACATGGTAACAAATGGGAAAAGTTACTTTTTTAGCTTCTGAAAAACTGCTCAAAGCACTTAATTTTCTCTAAAAGCTTGGCCAAACATCTAAATTTTCTAAAATAAGCAATTTTTGAAAGAAAACAAATCACTTATAGCTTCCCGGAAGCTTGGCCAGACATGCTATTAAAAGGATAATACATATTGAGGGGGCATCCTCAAAATATTTGACACGAAAGCAGTTTAGCATGCTTGAATGAGCTTTGCTTTAACAATCTTAATGCAATATTGAGTCTAACCTGGAGTACATCTTTTCTTTAGCAGCAACCTTGGCTGAATGTTGCTTTTCCACTTCTCTATAGAATTCCAAATCCGAGTCTATTTCACTATCGTCAGAAGCAGCAGCAACATCATCGCTTGCATGGTCACCAGGCTCATCTTTGACATCATCAAAAGGTTCAACTCCAGCTCCAGATAGAACTCTCATTTCATGTTTTCTTCTCCTTTCTCCAATGTCATCTCGTTTTGGTAAATCATCATCACCAGAGATCACCTTCCAAAGGAACAGAACTTATTACAATACCATCTAATTAGGTTAAATCACAGGAGGCATAATAAAAGAATCTTGAAAGCAGAAAAAGAATTCCATGCAAGGAAAAATGACTGTAACAAAAGCCCACTTTAACAGAAGCAAAATACAAACACAAATGCAGTTGTCAGGTTCAAGCCTTGGGAATGGAGAATTCCTCGTAGGGAGTGTTTCCCCCTTTAATGGCCCCTACGCAGTTGCCAATAGGTTTCGGATACCATATGGTTAAACCAAAAAATATATACATTTTTTTATAAGAAAAAAAATACATATATGTATATAGGTATACAATACCGAGCAAACAGGAAAGAAGTGTGCATCATAAAGCAATTTTTGCAGGCAGCTACCTGAATATCATCAGTAAAAATTGCTTGCACAATTATTCTACACCTGATCTACCACACTGTATTTCTTTGATTTCGTAACAGTGATATTTGTGAAAAGGTATCAAGATTTTTGGGACTCGAAGATGAAGAGCACCTAAACACAACATGTGCCAAACATGAAGGCTTTCCAAGTAATCCTAATTGCCACAAGTTAGAAAACTGTGACATCAAGCAGTAGAAACACAGTTGTCTTCACTCTGATAAGCACACTGGAGAACTAAAAACTTGACAAATGACATCCAGTCAAAATGCAGCTGAATACAACAACAACAACAACAACAACAACATACCCAGTGAAAATCCCACAATGTGGGGTCTGGAGAGGGTAGAATGTACATAGACCTCACCTCCACCTTGGTAGGTAGAGCGGCTGTTTCCGGGTAGCTTCTTTGAAATACCATCACAAATCAATTGGCCATTTACAAAATATCAAGGTCAAACAGGTTTCTTTTTTTCAAATACTTGGGAATTGGTATAAAAGAGGCAAGAAGGAACAAGGGAAAACAGTGTGACCACCAATAAAGGAAAAAGGGGAAACTCTATTGCGAAAGAGTCATACACAGAGACAGAAGATGAAAAGACTGTCAAATTCCACAAGTACAAGTTTCTTTGAAATCTCAAGGCAGTTGGATACACACACATAAATGACATAGGAAGTTTATTTACATGAAAATCAACAAAATGAAGAGAGAATTAAAGTATTTATGATCCACACCTTGGGTCTCGGTACTTGAGGAGTTACAAGCCTAGACAGCTTGTTTATACTTCGTGTCTCACGATCATCTCCAGCACCCGTGGCGTCATCATCAAAATCATCAGGTGTTGCCAACGACCTGCATATAATTAATTGGACTTCCCATCAGTGGTTTCATGTTTGCAATAAGTTATGTTGATTAACAGAAGAGGTAAATGGAGCAATATATTGCGAAGCAAATTGATACCCATTCAGTAGTCGTGAGCGCTTGTTTTGTTTTTCATGTTTGCGTGCAATGGAACTTAAGACACCTTTATGCTTCAATTTTTCCTCAAGGGCAGCTCTCACTTTTAGCATTTCCATGCTTTGGATACCAACTTGATCGTCCTGCCACAAATCTTTGATGTTAGATAATTTGATCTGCATCATACTGGTAAAAGAAGAGGTCTGGTGGTCTTGTAAATATGAACATGGGTGAAAGAGTTGCTAGAAAGAAAAATGACAATGAAATTGGCACTAGTCTGCTGATACTTGATTCGTATTATAACAGTGACAGTGGACTCGACTGCTGATGGTTGATAAGCAGAACAGAGGTGTGCTTAGATACATACACCATTTACCTGACGTTTGCGTTTTGATTCATTTTTCTGTTGACTCTTTAAACCATTTGCCTCCACCAACTCAGCTTCATGAGGCTAAAACGATGGAAAAAATTAGACTAAAATTTTAAATAGTTGCTTAATAAAAACTAGGAAAGATTTCATTCAAGTCAGCCCATATTTAAATATAAAAAAAGGATGATGCTTGAGAAACAAAATAAGATGAATCAAACTGGAAATTACCTCTTTTTCTTGAATATCAGTTGATGCGACAGAAGGCTTGTGAGCAATGAGGAGAGGTTCAGAATCCAAGTTCCTTCCTGCCAACTTTATACCAGTTACATTATCAACATTCTTGTGCAAAAAGTCTTCTAGTTCAGAAGGAAGGTTTCCGTCAAGTTCTTTCATCTGCATAAATTAATTTGTCAGTACCTAGAAAGATAGGAAGAGGGGAGCAGGGTATGTGCATTGAAGCTAGCCAAGAACTAAAGAACGCAGAAGAACCAGGAGAGGACTTAACAACTAGTGGGCAACATCGCTTAGCATCTAAACAAGCTAAGCGTGTTAATTCAGTACACGATTGACCAATTTGATATGTTAGGTTATGATCAGTTAACATATTCTTTCCACTTCAAATTCTCTACGACTCACCCTTCAACGGAACTCTACGTATTTATCTTATAAAACGTATGAGTTTAGCTAGTTATGCTAGACAGACAGGCTGGAGAAAATTTTATGGGGTATTCACTTAAGAAGAACTATGCAAGAGTAGGAAACTGAGAATTTAACTTTTTGTAAGACAACATCAAAGTAAAAGGAATGATACTTGGGTACGGAAATGACGTAGCAGTTGCGGGTGATAGGAATAAGTGATTGTTATGTCTATTTATAAATAACTGCAGAAGAGGAAAAAAGGGGATTTCCTTTCCATATTCTGCAGAACAGAATACCAAAGAAAATTAATCCAATTATTAGAGCTGAATATTTGTGGAGGCATCGATGGATCTTCAGAGAAAATGGAAGATGTCTATTATCTTCTTTTACATTGAAAACTTGTGACAGCAGTGTGGAACTTAGTGCTGAACGTATTTCTTTGGGAGAACGGATAGTACAGGATGCTGCCGCAAACTTGGGGATTGGGGGGGGGGGGGGTAGGGGGTAAAAGAGGGGCAGGGAGTTATCCACATGCAGTTATGCGGGACACGAGGTGAGAAAGAGATCATAGAGCTTCTAATGTAGTGGAAAAGAGTTGTTTGAACTGCAGATCGATATAACTTTTTGGAATGACATGGGACGCAGTAGAACAGAATCAACATGGAGATTTGTTTTTGATCGGTAATACGGAGAATTCATATACTAGAACTCAACAAGTTTGGAATTGAGGTGTTGCTGATTGGTCGATAGATAAATAGATATTTGGTGCATACATAATATCCAGGATACATAGATGATTAAGCAATTACTCCCTCTATCTAAAATTATATGACACGCTTTCTTTTTTTGTTGGTCCCAAAAAGAATGACACATTTTCTTATTTTGCAACAATTTAACTTTAAACTTTACCTTTTACGCTTAAAGAGATGATTTATAACCACACAAATATCTTTGGCTTGTTTAGACCACAAGATTCAAAAGTCTTCCTTGTATCACACAAATTGGGACGGAGGGAGTACTTTTTACACTAAACTAACGAAGAAACAACCCAGATGCAGACGGATTAGCTAGACTTTTGTGAGGATGGGTTAAAATATTGAAACCTTATCAAACATATAGCTATTTTTGTAAGTATCAACTAGATAATAAAGCGGCCTCTAACTTTTTCCATTAGCTAAATAACTAAACTAATTATAGCTTGTGTTAACCTTTCCAGTCTTAACAGATAATGTTACCTTTATATTGCAAGTCTACTGATATTACCATATGAGGTGGTTAAGCAAGTAAATGTTTTCAACAAGTGTATGTGAGCTCGATTGCTTAGCAGATATCTCAAAGATTAAACAAAGCAGTCTTATCTAATAAAATTGTGCATTCTGGACCACATAATCAAGTGATTGATTTTCCAGCAAATAATGTCATCATTAACAGAATTAACAAAAACAGGCAAGCAGTAACTTGTAGCCATGTTTCGTTGTTTGAATCCTAAGATACGAGTTGTAACCTTATTCAACAGATTCTTGATCTCCACGAGGCGTGAAATGACTGGATGATCACGCACTGGTTGCCCCTCAGATTTGAGAAGAAGATAGAAAGTGATAGCTTGGCAATATGACAGCAGAAGCAGCTTCTTCACCTCAATGTAGTGCATCCCGCCTTTTATCATATTCTCTACATTAATCTTAATAGAGAAAAATGGAAGTTAAATGCTGACCGGTGCAATATCATTCCAAGATCAAAATAAAGAACTGCATTCTTTCTAACTAGGAGAGCAACTAATTCCATCGTTAAATGAGTCAACTCTCACTGTTTTCAGTATACTTAACCAATCATTTCTAAACCTTAATTATTTCATCCTTTCAGCTGAGCATCTTTAGTAACTAACTATAATGATTTTGTCACCGGAGAACCCCAAAACTGTTCAAAAGGAACCACAGCTAAGAAGGTCTAGAATGTAGAAGTGTATTTCACAATTTAAATACCATTAGGCATTTGGCGAGAAGCACTTAGACAAGTACCTTAATTATTTCATCCTTTCAGCTGAGCATCTTTAGTAACTAACTATAATGATTTTGTCACCGGAGAACCCCAAAACTGTTCAAAAGGAACCACAGCTAAGAAGGTCTAGAATGTAGAAGTGTATTTCACAATTTAAATACCATTAGGCATTTGGCGAGAAGCACTTAGACAAGTATCTCCCAGAGTAGCCACAGCTCTGTAGTGACAGTGGAATTTCACAATGCACATACCTTGTTGAGTAGGGGATTAACTTTGTTATCGAGCTCCTCAAGCGCTTCACCAAGCTCAGACAGCAAACCAACCAATTCAGGTGCAGAACTGTAATCACAAGAAGATCATACAGTCAGAAGCATAACCTCTTTTTTTTTGGAGAAATGAGTCAGAAGTATTATCTAGCCTGCAAATAATAGATGCTTCCAACCGGTAATAATATCTAGCCAATGACAGTAGAAGTAGACACACATATTGAAGATCATTATTTTTTACTCTAATTAATCAAAAGCATGCAATGTAAATGCCATAAAAAGATGACCACTGCGCCGTGACGGACAGACATTTCAACTGAACATTTCTGATCCTATACAGCATCTTGATCTTGTCACTCAATTGCTACCCACAAGACTACTTTTCTCCTTGTTCGACATGGTCTTAATACAAACAAATGCTCATGAGAAGCATTTAAGAATATAGATGCGGAGGTTACTAACATTTTCCAGTGGACCACTTCTCAAAGATCTTCTGGCATTCTAAGGCACATGCACTCTTGCCCTACCACTTTCGCCTCTATACTCCCTCCGGATCAAAAAGAGTGTCCACTTAACCTTTATTTTTTTAGTCAAAAAGAGTGTCCACTTACCAAATCAAGAAAGAATTAACCTTACTTTTCCAGATTTGTCCTTATTAAGTATTAGGTGACCAAATCCCAATACCTATTTACTTAGGGACATTTTAGTCAAATTACCTATTTTCGCCTAGAAGTTAGTATTTTCCTAAGGGGTGTGCAAGTAGCTAAGTGGACACTCTTTTTGATCCGGAAGGAGTAAAGGGCAGCCCGGTGCACTAAGCTCCCGCTATGCGCGGGGGTCTGGGGAAGGGCCGGACCACAAGGGTCTATTGTACGCAGTCTTACCTCACATTTCTGCAAGAGGATGTTATCCGGAAGGAGTAATAAATAATATTTTCCAGACATATAATCAGCTTCCTTGTACAAAAATGTGAAGCCATTGATAACAATGTAACAGGAGGCATGCACCTTCTGGATTTCTTCTGTTGCACAATCATGAGTCTCCCCACAATGCATTATCAAAAATGTGTTGATATTCAATCTCCCTATCTTCATCAGTAAGCTTTTCTGGTTAGTATGGTGTTCTATCCTCAAGTCCGCTATCCCATGCAGATCAGACATCTAACATGGACAGCTGCTAACTATTGAAACTTCCTTCTTTTTATAAAAAAAAAAAGTAACCGTATTATAACAACAGCACTAAGCAAGTGCTGAAATATGTACAGGTGTGCTAAAATCTAACCATCAAAACTTCCTACTGAAACCTCCGACACAATATATACCCTGATCCATTTTTAAATGGTCAAATTGAGGACATTGTAGAGATGAGTCCTCAAATAGCATTGTCGTTATTGGAGTCTGAACTGAGCAACACATAGAGTTTTTGTTCTTTGTCAACTTCCACAACCTTTAGCAGTAAAATAAGCATATATTGTTCAGTATGAAACCTTAGTTCAGCACCCGCTTTTTACTCTTCTATTTGTTTTCCCAATTATTGGGAATGTACTGATATCTATTCAAATTTAAACTTTAAAAACTGCTAGCAAGAATCATGCCATGGCAAATGACAGTGATTGTAACTTATGTGCCTCCCTCAAAAAAATTCTATACTGATATGATCATGATGCTTGGTAACTCATAACATCGTTGACAATGATGAGCAATAAAACTTTAAAAAAAAAACATTTTGCCATGAAAGTAGCATATGCAGGACAGAGAAGTTCACCTATAGACAACATCCATTTGCTCTTCTTTTGTCAAAGCATTCAAATCCTTCTGCACTTCCTCATAAGCAGTGCCAGTTTCATTTTTGGCTTCTTCATCAGCAGAAACTGCTGATCCAGGTTTTCCTTGGGCCAAAATTTCCTGCAATGTTATCCATAAGATTTCACTTCCAACCTCAAAAGAATAGGAAAAAATCATTGAATGGATGTCGTATAGAAACTGAATTTTTCACCTCAAATGTGGGCTCTTCATCATCGTCAATACCAAAATCCGCCGCAGATAAGGATTTAGCTTTTTTCTGTTGCATTCTCAACACCTCTGCCTCCTCCTCAGCGATAAGGTCCTCATCACTCGAATCTACCTCAACATTCTAACAAACAAAAGTGCTCAAGTGACATTAAGTACTGCATAACTGACAACTAAAGCCAGTAAAGTGTTGGTTTCTCCAAGCATGCCGTATATAATGTAATTAAAAAATTAAAGGTAAACAAATAATTAGGCACTACCTCCTTATTTTGATAGTAGATATTCTTTCCTCTTCCCCACAAAGGCCTCTCTTCTTTCTCCTCTTCAGCTTCATCATGCATTTCATCCTCAACCCCACCCAGAGTAGCTTTCAAATATTTCTGTGTCCTTGCAACTAAGTATAAATAGGTACACACATTAGATATTAAAAGACTCCCCCAAGCAGAAGATCCAAGGAAAGATTGCAAAATAGTAGCAAATATTAAGAGATCGAGAACCAAACGAAATGTAAAAACCATAATTGGAAGGAAATCAATCATCTTATTAGTCAATGAATATATCAGAATGGAAAACCACTCCCTTCTGCCATCTATGTGTAGCAGCTCAGTGGAGAAAGACTCAATTTAGGAGCCACAGTAGAAATAGTAACTTGGTGGTTAGACCTACTGAGCTTCGTGCAATATTACACAGTGCGAACACGCCATTAATATTTAATCTTCGACCTAATTAGCATCAATTCGATAATCAAACACTAGGAATTGAATGAATACTCCCCCACCACCACCCCACATGCATTTTTCCAAAATCTTTCTTCTGCTTCTTTTTTGGAAAGGAAAATCCTAAAATAAATATATAAGTAATCACATGCTCTATGTTGCCTTCAGAAGCATTCAAAGGGAATATCAGAGAAGAGTTTCATAACAAAGAAACAGGACAGGCAATTCAGCTAAAGTATTTCTTTTCAATAACAAAAAACAGTCACAAATCCGAATTTAATTGCATACTTTTAGCACCAAGGCCAGTAAGTTCAGCATCATCAAAATCGTCATCGTCTTCATCCTCCTCATCTTCATCCTCCTATACAAAAGAAAACAGTCCCCCAACCTTGAGCAATTATTTAACTTTCTTTACATCAAATTAATACTATAATTACTCGATACAGTTTATAAATCTTCAGTATGAAGATAAAAGTTGCAAAAAAAAAATGTATCACCTTGAGATCATACACGGGATGCTCATTATCCTCATCTGACTCTGCAGAATCTTCATTAACATTCAATGGAACAATATCTCTCTTTTCATGAACTACAATTAAACCAAATAAATCAATAACAGAGAAAATATTTAACATTAAAAAAACTTTTTTTCTCATGTGCGGCAAACCCCAATAGTTTTGGCTCAAACGTTGTATTTGTATTTACCTCTTATTTGTATTTAAAAATCCACTTAGTGGCCGTTTAGCCATGAATTATTTTTACTTTTTTCTGGAGTCGAGTTCCGGATATCTTGTTTGGCCATAAAGTTCCGGAATTTGAAAAACACCAAAAAGTTTGTTTTTGCTTTTTTCACTCCAAATCCCTCACTAAAATTCAAAGACAACTCCAATTTGTATTCACGGCCAAACAGAACTCCAATTTCAAAATACCATTTTTCACTTTGAAAACAGAAATTACTTTTTTTCAAATTTCACAATTTTCATGGCCAAACATGCCCTTAATAAGTACGAATAATTTATCAAGAACCTAGTAAGCTGCATTTTCTAGAATTTAAAAGGCATAAACTCAAAAACCTAGCCCTATCTCTATTCTCCCACCCTCCAAGAAGGTAAATTTCTCTAAAAACCCATTCTTTTGCAGATATCTTTTGTGTATCTATTAGATAAGAGTATAAAGAAAGGGAAAAATCTTCCAGGCATCAATAGAATCAGTCATCATATCATCATCTTCATTGTAAAAATCAAGTTTTGTATCTAAAAATCCACAAGTAAATTTCTCTTAAAAAAAAGACCAATTTGCATATTTCGTCATTGTATCTATTAGATAGAGTTTATAGAAAGGGGAAAAGCTTACAGGCATCAATAGCATCATTCATCATATCATCATCTTCATTGTAAAAATCAAGTTTTGCTTTCTTTGGAGGGTTGTTTTCCTTCTTCTTGAATTTTCCTGATTTCTTTCCCATTTTTTTGTATATAGGAAGAATGAGGAAAAGGGTTTTAGCTAAGATTAAACCCTTTTCAAGAAAATTGTTGTATGGCTAGGTATGAAACTTTATTTAATACACAGTAGAAGATGAAGGGGTTGGGGAGTGGGAGTAGCGGCGGCAAAGGGTAAAGATGGACTGCTATTTTCTCAATTGCCTTCTTTTGTTTTGCTTCTACTTATATATAAAAAATTGTTAAAGTGTTTTTCCGTTCAATAAGAGATACGTGACTTTTTAAAGCTAAAAATAAAGTTTTAACGGGGGATGAGTAAATATAATTAGTTCTAAAATATGATTGAAGGGGATATATTTATTAAAAAGGTATAATGGAGAACAAATATAGCTTATTTTCGATGGTAGAGAAGCTCAGTGATGAACTCAGATGATTCGAAAAAAATAGTTGATGGGACTAAAATTTAGGATCGTAGAGATAATTTTGAACAACCTAGATCGCTTGCACTAAATTTTTATATTTATTCAAAAATTAATATATGTAAATAAATATAGAAAATCTACCTATATGTAAACTGTAATATTTTACGGAGGCACCCTCTAAATCCGCCCCGAGAGGGGGCCAATATGACCATTTTCTATAAAATTCTTATCTAAGTGATTATGATATTTCTTTCTTACACCGATTATTAAATTTCAATTCTGATACATTGGAAGAAGAAGAGTTCTCTTCTCTCATTTACCTAAACGCTGCAAGCAAACCTCTCTTTTATCTCCTATTTTAATGCAAAATCTAATTTGTAGATCTCAAGCTTGATCATGATCTCTATGGTCGTTGGTCAGTCCACCAAGGTGGCTAACCAACCCTCTTCGGCAGACCCACAGGTTGCGGTTATACCACAAGATAGTAATAACAAATCACAATATGTTAATATTATAAAATCGGCAACTTTGAGTGGTGGAGCACAGCCGAAAAATACAACTAATACCCATCAAACCAATAACTTTTTACAAGGTGAACCATATGTCAAATGGACAGAAAAGGAAGTTGCACGTACGTATGTTCGGTAGTCGGTAATTGAATGTAAATATCAAATACCAAACGTTCAAACTTCGATTCGGTAATTCGGTAATCAATAAATTAAACTTTGATTCGGTTCAATATTCGAAAATACCATATTAAAGTCGGAATCGGCTATCAAACAATATCATATACTCCATTAATTACCAACCCAAAAATACAAGCACATGTGATACAAGATGGTAAGTTGGTTATATACTCCTATTCATGTTCCTTCCTCGAACTGACTGGGATTCAAATACACTAGACAAGAAACTCAATTGTAGACTATTGTTTCCCCATGATCAGTGAGAATCCAACATAAAGCAACATTCCAATAACACGATAAGTTTGTATGTTGCATTATTAATCCATCAAAACCAATGTAGGATTTACATATATGTGATGCCCTAAAAATACATGGGCTGGGTTGTAATACACTAATATTGAATATCAATATTGGGCCTTTATTAAAAAAAAATGGTATTCGGTATTTACCGAATAGTAAAATTATGTTTCCCGAATACCGATCTCGAATACTGAAATAATAAAAATCACTCTCGAATATTGTACCGAATACGGAATTGTCAAAATTCTCTGTTCGGTTCGATAATTCGGATTTTGGTGATTTATGTCCAGCCCTACCCGTATGGAGATGATAGAGAATCTTCAGCATGTTGTAGTAGGCAAATTCTCATGACCTGATATTGAATAATTGTGTCGAATGATACCTGCACAATGTGGAATAAAAGGTAAGTGTACAATAGGCTTCCTTAGAGACTAACATGTTCTTATTTGGCTATCACTCTTAGAAGATTTTGTCAATCTTACATCAGAAGCCTACTTATATATCGATAAAGAGGGATATTCATATCAGATGAGACAATTAATATATGTTCAAAGTTCAAGATTGATGTTGGCAATGGCCCGGATCTCATTCCCAATCTATTGCCTACTTATTTTGTCAAAGAGTCTATTCACATTAACAACAGCAATGGGTAAACCTTTAATTTGGACATGGCACAATCAATAAAACCAAACCTAGTTGCAGTGTCAATATTTTAGTTAATTTATTGTCTGGCCTACCCAAGAGAATGAATATTGAAAATGAAAAAATATGGGATGTAAGGGTTGTTAAGGTGCAAATACGATATGACCACCTTTCTAAGTATTACAAGGAATGAAGATTGCAAAGGCACAATAAATATAAGTGTAGGGTACTTAATCCAGCACTTGCTCAACAAGAGAAATAATGGGATGAAAACAATCAGAAAGAAGCTAGAATAAAGGAACAAGCAGGGTAAAGAACAAGAATGGTAATATGGGAAACAATAATGGACAGAAGAATAAATGAGTGAAAGCAGATGCTAGCAAGGATGGTGAAACAGCAACGCAGCACCATAATAATTAGGCCACAAACAATAATCATACCACAAATAATGACAAGCAGAAACATGGAGATAATAAAAAGCAGGGGAAGGACATGAGCAAGGATAATGAGAACCATAACTATAAGAGATACAACACCTACAAGCATTCTTACGGTACAGTCAAGTGGAAGGGTGTTAGGTAATCCAGGAAATTGACAGGCAAATCATAACTATCAGAATGGCATGGCAAAGACAAGCACAAGTAATAAGTTTAACACTAAAAAAATTGGAAGAAGAACATGAAGAAAATGTGGTTGCACAACAACAATATGATGGGAATGCTGAGGCAGTTAAACCATCAATGGACAAGTCACAAGAGTGAGGAGAAACAAAACAAGAATGATGAAAGTGCAACAAAAAATAAGCTGGTACAATACAAGGATCATGCTAAAGATAGTGGACAACACAAGGAACCACGGTATCAGAGGACTCGATGTTTGTAGATAGAGCCTCCTCCGGAGGTGGACAGACTCGGCATGAGGATGTTTTCACCGACGAAACGCCCAAAGAAGCCATACAGAACGTGAGGTCGCATGCTATGAGTGAGCAATTGAAACGACTGATGCAGTTTCAAGCGGAGTATATGTCCAAAAATGTTGGTAGTACTCTCACAAATGAGTCGGCACCTCCATCGAATGCTAACGGAGAAACCGGAAATGACCAGGGTAGATCAAGAAATGATGGTTCAGAAAGTGAAGTCGTCCCTGAAAATGTGTTCTAGGAGCAGGTCTTGAAATTCATGAAAGAGATTACAAACAAAGTTGACACCAATCACGGCGTAAAAAGCGCGAGGAGTTCGGCAGATTCGATCAAATATCGGGGCCTCGCATGGTTGTGATCACGCGAGGATACTGATCGGTTGACGTATAAGTCAGAGGTTGCGCCTGAACGGATTCCCAAAAGATTCAAAATTCCTTTTATAGCCAAATATGATGGGACTACTAAATCCCAAGAGCACATAACGGCTATGTTACGATCGTAAAAGGAAATGATCTAAGGAAACACTAAATAGAATTGGTTCTGATCAAGAAGTTTGCTGAAATAGTTGCTAAGAGAGCTTTGACATGGTATTCACTCCTCCCTGAGTACTAAATCGGATCATTCGCCCAGCTCGCCGATATGTTCATAAAAGCTCATGCGGGGGCTCAAAAGGTGAAGATGCACAATATCTTTTGTACTGTGCAAGAAGAAACAAAAATCCTTAGGGACTTTGTTACACAGTTCCAGAACGCACAGATGTTGCTGCCCGCAGTCCCGGACGAATGGGCTATGGAGGCTTTCACAAAGGGTTTGAATATTTCAAATTCAGACACCTCTGAAAGTTCAAGGAAAATCTCTTAGAATTCCAGGCTACAACTTGGGAAGATGTGCACAATCGGTATGAGTTCAAGATCCAGATTGAAGATGATTTGCTGGGATCTAGGGCCGGGAGTATCTTTGCGAAATCTAATAAAGGAGCTGGAGTCGATCGGAATTCCTCAAAGAATCGCTTCCACCCTTATCTTATGTTACACCTCGTAGTTTTAAGGCGATAATTAGAGAACGTCATTAAGAAATAAGATTTGAATATTGGATATAAGTGTATTTATATAAGCTAATCCGGAAGTTGGTATATAAAGGATGTGAGTCCGGAAATTTTTTGATTACTACGAGCGTGACAATGGAAATTGAAGATGATAATTATATGTATCCCCGTTATGAATTAGTAACGTATTATATAAGTTACGACAACGAGGATACGAAGTCTTATGAAATTTTCGGAAATTAAAGGAAGTAGGATTTAAGATTTATTACTTGGGGGATTGATTTAATTTTAATAGACAATGAGGGACTTAAGTGTAACATTTTACGGACTAAATAAGCAAGTGTAATTTTCAGAATTTTAAGTGTCTTATAGGCTTAGGAAACCATTGAAATTCCACCATTTTCAAACACCAAAATTGTCGTCATGTTAACCATGCAATACATATATTGGGGAAACATTACATACAATTACAAATCGAAGCAGGTGTACAAGGTAGTATCAGCTAGAATATTGTGGCAAATTCGAAAATAGAGGAATATAGCACCGCATAAGAGACTTTTTAACTGTGTTCAAGGTATTACATAAGATTCAGTTGAATATTCAGAGGTAATTTGGTTCCTTACTTAACTATTTTGAATTGGTGAGTTGCATGTGTGTTATATTGTGGTCCTGTGTGGTCTTTGTTGGTTTGCTGAGTATATATGGATGGGCACAATTATAAAGGAAGCTCTGTCGAAATTTCTAGAACATAAGACCTATTGTGAACATTCGAGGACGAATGTTTCTAAGGGGGGAAGGATGTTACACCTCGTAGTTTTAAGGCGATAATTAGAGAACGTCATTAAGAAATAAGATTCGAATATTGGATATAAGTGTATTTATATAAGCTAATCCGGAAGTTGGTATATAAAGGATGTAAGTCCGGAAATTTTTTGATTACTACGAGCGTGACAATGGAAATTGAAGATGATAATTATATGTATCCCCGTTATGAATTAGTAACGTATTATATAAGTTATGACAACGAGGATACGAAGTCTTATGAAATTTTCGGAAATTAAAGGAAGTAGGATTTAAGATTTATTACTTGGGGGATTGATTTAATTTTAATAGACAATGAGGGACTTAAGTGTAACACTTTAGGGACTAAATAAGCAAGTGTAATGTCACGACCCGTTCCGGGGCCCGTGACTGGTGCCTTACCGGGGCACCCAAGTAGTCACACATCAGAGTAATCAGCGGAAATATAAAGCAAGACATGAAACAGTTTATAAAATAAGACACAATTTATGAGAGAAAACATCGCCTTTCGGCATATATATATAATCATGGTTTAGCAGTTACATCCGACACTGTACAACATGACTACAGACCTCTAAGGAAAGATACAACTATGGCGGGACAGGGCCCCGCCATACCCTGACTGTACAAAACTATCTACAACAGGGAGATCATACCAAAAGTAGAGCCTCCGGAAGAGATGGAGCTCGACGCAACGTAGAGATCCTGGGATGCGGATCTAGCACTGCTTGCCCGCCTGCGGCATGAACGCGGCCCGAAGGAGTCGATCTGAGTACTAAGTATGTGAAAGCGTAAAGTACTTAAATGAAAACATATCATTTATAAAACCGGTTTACAAATATGTGTGAAACAACCGAAAGCGCGCATAGTGCGCATCCTGCAACAAGCAACAATAGGTAAGCGTAATAAGTCTTGTCTAGGCTGCGAATGATCGAAAGCAGGGCCACTCGCCCGCATCATTCTGCAAGCCTAATCCTGAACTCGAGTCGCGTAGGCCACTCACGTGGGCGCGTGAGGTATAACCGCGTCGGGTAGCTACTCCTCGGCGTCGTCACTGGACTCATTGTCGCGTAGCGCATAGACGCGTGAGGCATAACCCGCATACTAACACGGAACTCTCGTAGCTCGCGTAGGCCCTGGACCCGCGTGAGGTATTCTCGAATCATGGTCCCGGACCGCGCGAGTCTACCGCGTCGGAGGCGACAACCCGGTATCGTCTCAAGAGGTGAGTGATAGTATACTAACATAACAACTTATCTTTAAACAACATAAGCCTGACAAGGATACTCACCTATACAAGCGTTACAAGATACTAACACACATAGCATCATATCATATCTACTTATCAAACCATCTTATTATTCTTTTCACAATATAAGTCATTTATAAACACATAGGCAAACTTGTTTCTTTTATCAATCTTAAGTGGTTATACTTAACTTCCCGTAAAGCTAGTATAACTCTTAAGCTTACATTTTAAAAACCAATTAGTTCTCTTTAAAATGATTGAGATTCTTTTGAAATGCTTTGAGATCTTTATTATTCGAGCTTAAGCGTGAGGCATTCTGTAAGTGTTATCGAGCTTAAGCGTGAGGCATTCGTAAGTGTTATTCGAGCTTAAGTCAAAGACATTGCCGTAGTTATTATTCGATTAACACGTATGCGTCTACCGTACTATATATATATTGTAAAATATCATGCTTTAGGAAGAATCACATACCTTCTGTGAAAACCACCGCCAGTTGAATATGTCGCGCAGAGTCACCTATAATAGTCACGGATATCTATCAAAGACTACTCGAAGGTCATTCTAAACGGAGGGTTCACAATTCTACGGAAAGTCGGGCGTGACCTACCGGTGAGCTATATAAGTCTCATGAAAACGATCTATGTAGTCTGATTCAATTATTCTTTTAAACCCTTCTACTGTGATAACAGTTCAATTACTATACGTGATATACTTCTAAGTATTTATACTTATTCTTATACTACAACAGTAAGTATTCTCTAATTCAAAAGAGGGTTAGGATTAGTTACCTCGGTAAGCCCAATAATATCCTAGAAAAAGTCGCGCCTGAGCAAGGTTTTGCTCCTAAGTTGTATGCTCCAAGGAAACCTTAGAAGTTTTTCACAACTTCCACTAAGTACTAAGGTATTTGGGCTAGGGTATTTTGGGCATTATAACGATACAAGAAGGTAACTTTTCTACCAAGGGAGGGGGGGTAGATCTTTGGCTAGGCTAGGGGGGCCTCGGCGACTACTAGGCTAGAGGGGGTATTCGGCCAAGGGCCTTCACAAGGGGAGGGGGAGGTGTTTTGGACGAGAAGACTACAAAGGGAGAGGAGAGGATTTTTCAAGACTTGGAAGATTTGTGGATGAAGAACTCTTCATCTCTAAGGGGGTATTTATAGGTCAAGCCTTGGCCAACCAATGGCCAAGATGAAGACAAGTGCAAGGCAAGTGTAGGGTGAGGATTAACTAAACACAAATATCCTACCAACCCGGCTTGTGCACAAGGCACAAAAAGCGTGCCTTGGCTATCGATTTCGTCCATGGGCGATTGAGTCCATCAATGGGAGGTGCAGTGTTGCCCTCGTTGGTCAAAATGTTTCGTCTCTGGAAAAATCCGCAAAAATTAGAAATGGCAGAGCCGGAATTTATCCTACGAAAGCTGTGGAAACGTTTCGTCTGAAAACGATTCTTTAAGCGAGTTGTGCACAAATTCGAACTTGGCCTAATCTTTAAGGCTAAACTTTTATGCGTATTCCCTTACGTACATACTGCAAATACGGTATAACATTCTCCCGGCCGAAACATTCGTCCGAATGTTCCTTCCCAGACGATTAACGATAAGATTCTTCATAACTTAAGCGGTTTACCAAATGCCACGCGGCCACAAAACAACACTTAGGCATAACGATAACGAAAATTTACAAGTAGGAAAGTGAATTTACGGAGGTGTGGGAATAGGTGAGATACTTCGCCTCGTATCTCCTCGGCTTCCCGTGTCATCTCCTCCACGAGCTCGTTCGCCACAAGACTTTGTGGAAGCCGTCGCCCGTCGCGACGCCTAACGGACGATCGACTATCGCTATGGGAATCTCCTCATACGATAACCGCCGGTCACTGGACGCCGTCAATCGGGTGCACCCTAGATGGATCCCAATACATCTCGCCGGCGTAGATCGTGAAACACGGATGCCGCGCCTCGGATCGGACGGCAGATCAACTCGTGAGCAACGCGCCTGCCTGCGGACAATCTGAAGCGATGTACCTTGGTGAGCTTCTTCTTCCGAATCTCATCACACCGCCGTGGGTGGCACGCTAGGAAAACCAATCATGAACCTCGAACTCAAGATGCCGACGACGATGATCTGCGTCGACTTACATCGACTACGAGTATCGATAAGCTCTCGGATAAGCTTCACTTATCCATCACTGCTGTACCAAATCTGGTCCCATTTGCCGCCTCGCCCACATCGAACCAACCTATAGGCGTCTGCACTTCCTCATACAAGGCCTCGTAAGGCGCCATCGAATCGGGTGGTAGCTATTATTATCGCGAACTCAACTAGAGGCAAATGATCCTCCCAACTACCGCGAAGTCAATAACACGGGCTCGCGGAGATATCCTCGAAGTGCGGATGGTGCGCTCTGCTGTCCGTCCGTCTGTGGATGAAATCACGATTACTCGTGCTCACTGCGTCCACTAAACCCCTCGGAAGGACCTCGAAGTTAGCGTAATCGGGCTCCACATGCGATATGATCGAAGTAGGGACTCCATGCGATCGGCGATCTCTCGGATGTAAAGTCGGCATAATCCTCGGTAGAAAAAGTCGATCTGACGGGAAGAAAGTGGGCTGATTTAGTCGACTATCGGCGATAACCCATATAGAATCATGTCTCCTCCGAGTGCGAGGTAATCCTGTGATGAAGTCCGTGTTGATTACCTCCCACTTCCGGTCGGGATCTCGATAATGCGTAACAAACCACGGGCCTGGTGCTCTACTCACTGGCGACAACATGGGCGCGAGCTACGAACTCGCAACGTCTCTTCGCCGTCCCACCAATACGGATCTAAGGTCGTGGTACATCTTGGTCGACCGGATGGATAAATGTAGCGTACGTGTGCTTCCCGAGAACTCTGCCGAAGTCCTGAAACATCTGGAACACCGATGCGCCTCAAACCTTAGCACCCATCGGTGCTACCTCAAAAGGACCGCGCCTCACGAAGAGGCGTATCGCGATATCGAATCAAAGTGGATCCTCGGCGTTGCCTCTTCGCCTCGCCGGCGATGGAAGACTCGGCAACCTCACGAACTCTAACCCCACTGCTATCGGAATCAATCAAACGGACACCAAGGCTCGCTAACCGATGCAAATCACGAACCATGTCCTCTCTGCCTGCACATCGATGGGCTCCCCGTCGACCTACGACTAAGAGCGTACGCCACATTGGCCTTCCCGGGTGGTATAGGATATCAACATCGTAATCCTTAAGCAACTCTAACCACCGTCTCTGTCGTAAGTTCGGCTCCTCTGGTGAAGATATCTGGAGGCTCTTGTGGTGCGTATAAATATCCACGTGAACCCGTACAAATAGTGCCTCGGATCTTGGCGTGAATCACGGTGCGACTCCGAATCATGGGTGGGGTAGTTCCTGCGTGTTTCTTGGTGTCGGGATGCATATGCTATAACTCTGCCATCTGCGTCAACACATCCCAACCCGATGCACGATCACAATACCTGCAACATAATGCGGACCCTGCGGAAGAGTAAGAAGCGAGGCGGTCGTCAATCTCTCTTTCGAATGGAAACCACGCTCCTGACATCGGTCCCGGCTGGAACTTGCGCTACGAGTCGGCTAGTCAATGGTGCGAAGATAGAAGCAAACTTCTCCACGAACGCCGATAATAACTGCGAGGCCCGTAAAGCTGCGAACCTCAGCCGGAGTAGTAGGTCTCGGCCAAGTCTGGCTGCGCCGATCTTGGCGTATCGGCTCGAATGCCATCGGCCGACAATATGCCCAAGAAAGCATCGAAGTCAGCAAAACTCACATTTGGAAAACTTGGCGTCTGGCTGGTCTGGAGAAGCGTCGGCCACGGTCGCCGAATGCTCGCGTACTCGCTCTGGCGAGAATAAACCAAGATATCATCGATGAACACTATCACAAGCGTGTCCAAAATGGTTTGAACACTCGGTTCATCAAATCCATGAATACCTCGGAGCATTGGTCAACCCAAAAGACATGACCACGAACTCATAATGCGTCTGGTCGGAATGCGATCTGGGACATCCGCTCTCGACTCGCACTTTGATGATAGCGACCGTAGATCAATCTTGGAGAAACATCTCGCGCCTGCAGCTGGTCGAACAAATCATCAATCACAGGAAGGGGTATCATTCTTAATGGTCACCTTGTTCACCGTCAGTAATCAACACGCGTACGCGGCGTCCGTCACTTAACCGCGAACAATCTGGCGCTCCCGGGGAGAAACACTAGGCCTAATGAAGCCGCTTCTCCAAAGAAATCCCTAAGGTGATCCTTGACTCTCTCAACTCGGCGGTGCCATTCGTATGGCGGAATGGAAATAGGCGAGTATCCGCAATATGTCAATACAAAACTCAATCTCCTCTCGGGAGGATGCGGAAGGTCATGCCGAAACACGTGCGGGAACTCGTCGACTCTGGGCCGAAAATCTGGTGCGCGACTTCGATATCAAACACGAACGAGATGGTAGATATACCCCTGCACCATCTTCCAGCCTTGAGGTAGGAAATAAACCTACCGCCGGCGTCTGGTGCTCCTCACTCACAACCGGCTCGCCGAAGCTGGAACGTACTACTCTCTGCGGTCTACATTGGCGTAGCGAAGCTAGCCAATCCATCCCCATAATCACGTCGAAGTCAATCATCTCAACTCTATCAAGTCGGCTGGTCGGCGATGTAAATGGTCACGGGACAAGCTCATATACGTAGAGCTACCACCGAATCACCCACTGGCGTAGCTACCTCGAAAGGGTCTATGGACTCGGGCTATCCCTATCCTCTGCAGCAAGGGGATATATGGGGCCAGTAGAACCGGATCTATCAAGCATATACATCAAACCCGAAGCGATAAGGTACACGTGGCGACATCGGTGAGGCCTCACGATCTGTCGGTGGACAAAGCATAAATGCGGTTACGAGGACCGCTAGAAGCTGAGACGAGCCACGACCTGCGCTGCGCGACCTGCGACCCGTGTACCACGCCTCGGGCGAGTAGCGTAGGAGATGATGAGCGGCAGCGAACACGAAGGTGAGCCTACCGCGTGCCCCGGTCGGACGATCCGCCAAGTGACCTGCGCCCTGGCGTAACAAGATCCATAAACGATACCACACTTCCGTAATGGGATCTACGCATCGGCCCGGCTGAGGTGGTCCGTCGGCGATGCCTCTGCTACTGCGGACATCACGAAGCTCTGGGGCCGCAGTGCGCCTCGGATACTCTGCGTCTTGAGGGCGGTGCGAGTGCTCAGCCGGTGTGGTGCGAATCTGGCTGCTGGCGAGGCCGCCCCACGATAACCACGAAGACCCTCGTCTGGCCTTAACCTGCTTCTGTCTGTCGGCTCGTCGGCCTCTGCGCTCGCCGCGTCAGGCGTGAGCTGCGTGCGGGTAATGTCCATACGGTGGAGAAACCCCGCACGTGACTCGGCCATATAGTCATCAAGCGGTGGCGTGGCGGTGCACCTATCCTCCATATCTGCTACCAATCTTTGGGACATATCGAGCCAGCGAATCAAACTCAGCGTTGTACTCTCTAACGATGCGTCCTGCGCCTCGGCGTGAATCTATCGGCCGTGCCCTCGCATCTGTGGAGGCGAAATGAGTGAAAGGCCTCGAAAACTCGTCCCATACAATGGAGGCATGCTCTCCCGGGAAAGCTCCGTGAATCAAACCAATCATTGCGGTATCGCGCGGTAGATGTGAACCGAAGGTCCACGGACTCTGTCTCTGAGGCCTTGATCACGCGTGATCCTCTGAAGGCGACGGATGAACTCCTGCGGATCATCCTCGGCCTCGACCCGTAAAACTCAGGCGGGGCTCTGACTAAGAAATCCGAAGCCTCAGCCTATGCGCCTCGGGTGCACTACAGTCTTCTTGGAGGCTGGAGGCTGGGCCCAGGCTGCGACGCTCGAACCTTTCTCGTGTCGGCCTGACTACAGCCAATAGTGGGCCGTCTCAGCTACCTAACTCCTCGCCCAGTGTGGGGCGGGAGGTGTGGGTGCTTGTGGTCTCTTTGTCTTGGCGGCGTCGTGGAACTCGCCGCCTCTGGTATAGGCGGGCACGAGCCTCGTGACTCTAGGTGTCATGCTAGCGGCTCCTCTGCCTTGCCGCCACGGGCCGGGTTGCCTTACGTGGAGGCATAAGCGTACAGGAAAGGAATACGTTAGAGGGTCCGACCTATAACACGACTCTAAAGCACGATCTCGAGAATGAGAAGAATGGAAACCAATCCTAAATATCCTATAGCCTCACGATTATTGGTGTGGTGCGCTGACACCGATAATCAAACTCTACTAGATACGATGCGTAGACACTTTCCGAGGATTAAGCGCTCGATACCACTTTTGTCACGACCGTTCGGGGCGTGGTAGTGCCTGGGGCACCCAAGTAGTCACACATCGAGTAATCGGCGGAAATATAAAGCAGACATGAAACAGTTTATAAAATAAGACACAATTTATGAGAGAAAACATCGCTTTCGGCATATATATATAATCATGGTTTAGCGATTACATCCGACACATGCATACATGACTCTGGACCTCTGAGGAAAGATACAACTATGGCGGGACGGGGCCCGCCATACCTGCATACAAAACTATCTACAACGGGAGATCATGCAAAAGTAGAGCCTCGGAAGAGATGGAGCTCGACACCAACGTAGAGATCCTGAGGATGCGGATCTAGCACTTTGCCACTGCGGCATGAGCGCGGCCCGAAGGAGGTCGATAACAAGTACTAAGTATGTGAAAGCGTAAAGTACTTAAATGAAAACATATCATTTATAAAACCAGTTTACAAATATGTGTGAAACAACGAGAAACGCGCATAGTGCACATCACAAACAAGAGCAACAATAGGTAAGCGTAATAAGTCTTGTCTAGGGCTGCGAATGATCGAAAGCAGGGCCACTCGCCCACATCATCATTCTGAGCCTAATCTGAACTCCGAGTCCGCATAGGCACTCACGTGGGCGCGAGGTATAACCCGCATCGAGGGTAGCTCCTCGGCGTAAATCGGACTCATTGTCGCATGGCGCATAGGCCGCGTGAGGCATAACCCCGCATACTAACACGGAACTCGTAGCTCGCGTAGGCCCACGGACCCGCATGAGGTATTCTCGAATCATGGTCCCGCATCGCTGAGTCTACCCCGCGTCGGAGGCGACAACCGGTATCGTCTCGAGGTGAGTGATAGTATACTAACATAACAACTTATCTTTAAACAACATAAGCACAACAAGGATACTACCTATACAAGCGTTACAAGATACTAACACACATAGCATCATATCATGTCTACTTATCAAACCATCTTATTATTCTTTTCACAATATAAGTGCATTATAAACACATAGGCAAACTTGTTTCTTTTATCAATCTTAAGTGGTTATACTTAACTTCCCATAAAGCTAGTATAACTCTTAAGCTTACATTTAAAACCAATTAGTTCTCTTTAAAATGATTCGATATTCTTTTGAAATGCTTTCGGATCTTTATTATTCGGGCTTAAGCGTGAGGCATTCTTAGTAAGTGTTATTCGGCTTAAGCGTGAGGCATTCTTAGTAAGTGTTATTCGAGCTTAAGTCAAAGACATTGCGTAGTTATTATTCGGTTAACACGTATGCGTCTACCGTACTATATATATATTGTAAAATATCATGCTTTAGGAAGAATCACATACCTTCAATGAAAACCACGCGAGTTGAATATGTCGCGCGGAGAGTCGACCTATAATAGTCACGGATATCTATCAAAGACTACTCGAAGGTCATTCTAAGCAGAGGGTTCACAATTCTACGGAAAGTGGGCGTACAACCCTGCGGTGAGCTATATAAGTCTCTTGTGAAAACGATCCTATGTGTCTGATTCAATTATTCTTCTTTTAAACCGCCTGCTGTGATAACAGTTCAATTCTATTACGTGATATACTTCTAAGTATTTATACTTATTCTTATACTACAACGATGAAGTATTCTCTAATTCAAAAGAGGTTAGGATTAGTTACCTCGGTAAGCCCAATAATATCCTAGAAAAGTCGCGCTGAGCAAGGTTTTGCTCTAAGTTGTATGCTCGAGAAACCTTAGAAGTTTTCACAACTTCCACTAAGTACTAAGGTATTTGGGCTAGGGTATTTTGGGCATTATAACGATACAAGAAGGTAACTTTTCTACCAAGGGAGGGTAGATCTTTGGCTAGGCTGGGGGCCTCGGCGAACTACTAGGCTAGAGGGAGTATTCGGCCAAGGGCCTTGAGGAGGGGGAGGTGTTTTGGACGAGAAGACTACAAAGGGAGAGGAGAGGATTTTTCAAGACTTGGAAGATTTGTGGATGAAGAACTCTTCATCTCTAAGGGGGTATTTATAGGTCAAGCCTTGGCCAACCAATGGCCAAGATGAAGACAAGTGCAAGGCAAGTGTAGGGTGAGGATTAACTAAACACAAATATCCTACCAACCCTTGACTTGTGCACAAGGCACAAAAAACGTGCCTTGGCTATCCAATTTCGTCCATGGACGATTCAAGTCCATCAATGGGAGGGTGCCAAGTGTTGCCCTCCCGTTGGTCCAAAATGTTTCGTCTCTCGGAAAAATCCGCAAAAATTAGAAATGGCATAGCCGGAATTTATCCTACGAAAGCTGTGGAAACGTTTCGTCGGAAAACGATTCTTTAAGCGAGTTGTGCACAAATTCGAACTTGGCCTAATCTTTAAGGCTAAACTTTTGTACGTATTCCCTTACGTACATACTCTGGAAATACGGGGTATAACATGTAATTTTCAGAATTTTAAGTGTCTTATAGGCTTAGGAAACCATTGAAATTCCACCATTTTTCAAACACCAAAATTCTCTCTTCTTTCTATGTTACACCCCGTAAATTCTAGAAGTTAAGATAAGAACATACCAAGGATTATAAGATTGAAAGTTGAAAGGTAAGTTGGAAAACATGTGTTGGACGGATTTGAGTCTACCTTGGAGTGTTGTACCCCAGTTGTTAAGATTTGTAAGGTGTTTAAAAAGCCTAGTGTGTAGTCTGTTAAATCTAGTTCCCAACGCAACAAACCATTCGTCGATAGGACATCGGAGTCAAAAGTTATGGAAGTTTCAAGTTTGGTGCGCGATCGAGCAGCGATTTTGGTTCGAAGTGCAGCGGCCACGGAATCTGAGGCGCATGGCGCGGTTATCTTGGGTCCGAGGTTGCAGCGCCGCGGCTCCGGAATCGAGGCATGGCGCGGAATCTTTGGAACTTTCTCGGAAGTGGCGGCCTTGGCCCCGAAGTGGCGGCGCGCAATGATTTTCGCGATAAAGGGCTGAAAACAGGGGATATTTTGTTTTAAAACCTATGGGAGGGTGACAAGTGTCCCTCCCATCATTTTTGACCAGAGAAGGGTCCTATATTAGGGCCAAGTCTTGGAAGAC
Source organism: Przewalskia tangutica (assembly GCA_029844215.1). Taxonomy (NCBI): domain Eukaryota; kingdom Viridiplantae; phylum Streptophyta; class Magnoliopsida; order Solanales; family Solanaceae; genus Przewalskia; species Przewalskia tangutica. The sequence continues at coordinate 103,608,106 of CM056726.1, forward strand.
TTGGCCATTCTATTTCAAAACCCTTCCATGGAAACCCTCTCCCTTCTCTCTTGATTTTTGAAGGAAACCTAGCCTAGGAGGAAATTGTTGGAGCGGCGGCAAGAAGGAAAAGTGTGGGTAAACTTGTGGGGAGCGCTGGTGGGCGATTGTGACGGAAAGAGGTGGAAGAGAAAGGGGCTTTTGTGGGCTATTCCTTAAGGTAAAAGTTTCACCTTCTCTTGGTTATGAGTTATACTTGTTTTAGTAGTTTAGAATGAGCCTAAGGCTGTTATATTTTAGTAGTTTAGAATGAGCCTAAGGCTGTTATATTTTAGTAGTTTAGAATTGAGCCTGAGGCTGTTTTGTTTGAATAAATTGGGATCTTGTTGTCTTGTTGAAACCGAAATGGGCATGTTAGCCTTAAGATTGTAACTTCGATTTGGTTACCAATTTAGTCGTCACATGTTGTAAAGGGGGAAATTGTAGTTGTTGAAGATGTCTAGGGCTAGATATCATGATTAGACCTAATAACTTGGATTGAGCCTTAAATGTGGCGTTGGTTATTGAAATTCGGCCTTGAAAGAGGTGGCATAGTAAGTAGAAGCAAAGGAAGTCTTTGTCCGACTTTCCGTAGAATGTAGGGACCTTGCACTTAGTTATTCTACGTTCGAAGCTAGAGATTGATAGACGTTTTATGACCCTTATAGGATTGAAGTACTACGGTAGCATTTTCTACTTAAGGGGGGAAAGTACTGTGGAGCATTTTGCTTATTGTCGACAATCGTCGCGAGGTATGTGATTCTTCATATCCTCTTCAGCATGACTATTTGTAAAGTATATAGTGCGGTGAAGCCTTGCGTGTGTTAAAGGAATTTGATTTCCCTTGTGTCTTGACTTGGTATGAAGTGTAAAGGGCCGTTGTGTGGAAAAAGTAGTAAAGTCTTATCCAGTTAGTACTTGGTATTCGATTAGTTAAAGAATGAGCCCTATTGGTCTCATAAATGCTTATAGTTGCAATTGGTTGGTTTAGAACATAAAGTGTTATAACGGCTTTATGGGAAGTTGTTATAACCACTTTATGTAGGTAAAAGAATGGTTTGTGATTTTCAAAAGATAAGAGACTTGACTTATAACTGACCTAATTGGTGTTGAAAAGTATAAAACCTCATTCGTGAGAAATGAATACTTGGTTTTTAAAAGAGTAATGTTACATAAATTTCGGAAATGGAAATAAGAATCGAACGAGCCAATGCAGCGTTAATAAAGGAAAAAGTAATGACAATTAATTATATTAAAACCAGTAGAAACCTCCATCTGCATAGAAGCTAAGATAAGACAAAATTGTATTACATTTCCTAGATCATGGCTGCTCTAATAAGAATTATTGAAATCAAGTTCTGATTTTCTTAAAAGTTCCAAAGTAAGAAACTCGATTTCTAAAAGAAAAGAGACTTAAGAATTTGAAGTGTTTTGTTGTAAAAGAAAGGCATGGTTTTGTCTTGACTTGTTTTAAAACATGAAGTGTTATAACAGCTTTATGGGAAGTTAGTTATAATGACTTTATGGGAGTAAAGGAATGGATTCATTATTAAGGTAAAATGGTAACTTGATTTTGTGAAAAGGGAAGTAACTTGTTTTCAAATATTGAACTCCTTGCGATGGAAAAACATAAGTGGTTTGTTTATATAAGGTAGGAGTACCTTGATCTTAAAGGGGTTAAATACTTGGGTTTTAATGGTATACTTGACGAAGTGGTAAGAAGTATGTATAGTACCTTGAGTTGTGTGTAACTTGCCTCTGCTTGTTGTGGTAGCCTTTGTTGTGCAAGTGTTTGGTTGTGTGCTACCGAGTCTCTCGATGGAGGGCGCTATCCGTTGATTGATGGACATCTTGACACGTTGGGTAGCCCACGGGTATGCTTCCACTGTATCGATCCTCTTGGACATACTGACACGTTGGGTAGCCCACAGGTATGCTTTCATTAGGAGTGTTATCTGGTTATTTGTTTGGACATACTGACACGTTGGGTTGCCCACGGGTATGCGTCCACAGTGAGTATCATCTTGTTATTTCCTTTGGGCATCACCGCGTTGGATGGTCCACGGGTATGGGCCACTAGGATGGTTCCATGGCCATGCTTATCTGGATGTGAGATCTTGGGCATGCGGCCGTTGTGCGGGTTAAATTCGGGTTGTATTTGAGTGATGATTTCACGGGCATGAGTCCACGACTTGACATGGCGCTTATATGTTGTGTCTTGTAGTTTGGTTATCATACATGTCTCGCTTTATATAGACTATTATGATTTCATTTCTGATATTTCTGATTTCACATACTTGGTACTGTTATGCGACCCCGCCAAGTGCGTTCATCTGCGCGAGTTGAGGTACATAACTGGCGATCCGCACTCTTAGGATCGCTGTTCGGTTCTCGAAAGCTCCATATCTCGGAAGCTTGTCACGTGATGCGGTTCCACAAGTAGTAGTCTTTTGTTTATTCGGGGGCATGGCGGGGCCTCATCCGTCATTATGGTTTTAAAATTCTTAAGTGCATGCTTTGTTGTGGCGAGTTTGTAAGGATATGCTGTTCAAGTTTTCTTTTATGTACAAAAGGTAACAGTTCGGGTTATCTGTTTTCTTAGTTCATTATTTTCTTTAATAAGTTTTTATTTATTGGTTTTTCTCGATGTTGTATCACTAGGGTGCGGGGTAGCGCCCGATCCACGGGCAGTGTCGTGACAAAAGTGGTATCAGAGCAGTTAATCCTCGGAAAGTGTCTACAGACCGTATCCAGTAGAGTCTTGATTATCGGTGTGTTGTGCACCACATCTATAATCAGGAGGCTACAGGATATTTAGGATTGGTTCTCATTCTTCTCACTCTGAGATCGTGCCTTAGAGCTGTGTCATAAGTTGGACTCCCTCTGACGTATTCTTTGTATACCAGTGATGCCTCCACGCAAGGCAACCAGAGCCCAGAGAGCAAAGGCAGAGGAGGCTGCGAGTAGAAGCGGCAGCCGGTCTCTGCGAGACCACGGCACCGAGCCTCGATCCATGGCCCGGGGCGAGAGAGATGGGTTACAAGGAGATGGCCCGATTATTGGCGAGATCGTGGCTGGCACGAGGATAATTTGAATCTGGCCGATTCGATTCGATGGTACCCATGGTTCACGAGGTCGAGATAGTTTGAGGCTACGGGATTTTACGAGTTGTAGCCCACACGAGTTCTACGGTCGAGGCACGAGGATGATCGCGAGGAGTTCATCCGAAGCGATTCTGACGGATCGTGAGTGATCAAGGCTTGAGACCGAGTCGGTGGTGTTGGGTTCACATCGGTGCGTGATCTGCGATCGGCCCGGTTTGATTCGTGGGAGGCTGTCGGGGAGCATGCACCTCCGGTGGTTGGGGTGAGTTCTCGAGGCTTTCCTTGGCCATTTCTTGCCTCGCGGATGAGAGGGCTCGGTAAACAGATTTTTGATGCTAAGGCAAATGGGGCGCACAGTTCGGGAGTACAATGTAGAGTTTGACTCATTGGCCCGGTATGTCCCCGCTTTGGTGGCCAATATGGAGGATAGAGTGCACCGTTATGTCACCGGACTCGATGATTATTTAGCGGAGGATGCCGCGGTAGCTCTTCACCGGCATGGACATTGCCCGCATCGAACTATCTTGTGGTGAGGAAACGTGAGGTCGAAGAAATAACCAAGATCAGCATAAGAAGGCCAGGACAGTAGAGTCCTCTGGTGACGCCGGCGGCGGCCTCGGTGCGAGCTAGTTATTTACCTCGGCCCGATGCAGTGCTCCATCACGATGCCTTGGGGCGTTCGGAAATTCGTGAGGCGGTCGGGCTCCCGAGTTTGAGTTTTGGGGGAGCAGGGACGTTAGTCAGATGGGACCACCCCTACCTCGTTGTGGTCGTTGTGGTAGGCTCCATGGTGGGGAGTGTCGTGCTGGAATGGGGGTTTGTTTTGCATGCGGCCAGCAGGGCCATTTTGCGAGGAATTGTCGACGAGAGATAAGCGCGGATGTAGAGACTCGACGCCGGGATCGATGGTGATTCATCTCCTCCTTTTGTGCGCCGTGCAGGGAAAGAACATGAGTAGAACGGCATGAAGGGTCAGTGAAGTAATAGTTACAGGTATATTCTTAACCCTCTAGAGACTAGTATGTATTGATGTTATGGTGGTGTGTTAAGTGCTATGTTCGGATAGCTTTGTGTTAAAAATGTGATTTAGAAGCCTGGTTAGTAGAAAGGGTAAGTCTGGGGATGAGAAGATTTGAACCTTAGAATTTATAACAGTTGAGACCTTAGAGGTAAGGCCGGCTAGAGTAAAAGATTTTTTTCCAGTTATCTTTGTCGGGAGTGCATTATATACATGGAGTTTTGTGTGATATTATGGCCATGGGAGGCATAATTGATTCTTGTGGGTGTAGTAGTGAAGACTACCCCAGCGCCTGCGTTTTGGAGACTTAGAAGGAACATTCGGGACGAGTGTTTCTAAGGGGGGGGGGGGGGAGAATGTTACACCCCGTAAATTCTAGAAGTTAAGATAAGAACATACCAAGGATTATAAGATTGAAAGTTGAAAGGTAAGTTGGCAAACATGTGTTGGACGGATTTGAGTCTACCTTGGAGTGTTGTACCCCAGTTGTTAAGATTTGTAAGGTGTTTAAAAAGGCTAGTGTGTAGTCTGTTAAATCTAGTTCCCAACGCAACAAACCGTTCGTCGATAGGACATCAGAGTCAAAAGTTATGGAAGTTTCAAGTTTGGTGCGCGATCGAGCAAGCGATTTCGGTTCAAAGTGCAGCGCGCGGCCGAATCTGGACGCTGGCGCAGCGCGGTTATCTTGGGGTCGCGGGGTTGCTGCGCCTTGTGCCGAATCACGAGGCATGGCGCGGAATCTGGAACTTTTCTCGGAAGTGGCGTAGCCATGGCGCCCAGCGGCGCGGCGCCAAGGCGGGATTTTTCGCGATAAAGGGCTGAAAACAGGGGATATTTTGTTTTAAAACCTATGGGAGGGTGACAAGTGTCCCTCCCATCATTTTTGACCAGAGAAGGGTCCTATATTAGGGCCAAGTCTTGGAAGACTTGGCCATTCCATTTCAAAACCCTTCCATGGAAACCCTCTCCCTTCTCTCTTGATTTTTGAAGGAAACCTAGCCTAGGAGGAAATTGTTGGAGCGGCGACAAGAAGGAAAAGTGTGGGTAAACTTGTGGGGAGCGCTGGTGGGCGATTGTGACGGAAAGAGGTGGAAGAGAAAGGGGCTTTTGTGGGCTATTCCTTAAGGTAAAAGTTTCCCCTTCTCTTGGTTATGAGTTATACTTGTTTTAGTAGTTTAGAATGAGCCTAAGGCTGTTATATTTTAGTAGTTTAGAATGAGCCTAAGGCTGTTATATTTTAGTAGTTTAGAATGAGCCTAAGGCTGTTATATTTTAGTAGTTTAGAATTGAGCCTGAGGCTGTTTTGTTTGAATAAATTGGGATCTTGTTGTCTTGTTGAAACCGAAATGGGCATGTTAGCCTTAAGATTGTAACTTCGGTTTGGTTACCAATTTAGTCGTCACATGTTGTAAAGGGGGAAATTGCAGTTGTTGAAGATGTCTAGGGCTAGATATCATGATTAGACCTAATAACTTGGATTGAGCCTTAAATGTGGCGTTGGTTATTGAAATTCGGCCTTGAAAGAGGTGGCATAGTAAGTAGAAGCAAAGGAAGTGCTGTCCGACTTTCCGTAGAATGTAGGGACCTTGCACTTAGTTATTCTACGTTCGAAGCTAGAGATTGATAGACGTTTTATGACCCTTATAGGATTGAAGTACTACGGTAGCATTTTCTACTTAAGGGGGGAAAATACTGTGGAGCATTTTGCTTATTGTCGACAATCGTCGCGAGGTATGTGATTCTTCCTATCCTCTTCAGCATGACTATTTGTAAAGTATATAGTGCGGTAGACGCACATGTGTTAAAGGAATTTGATTTCCCCTTTGTGTCTTGACTTGGTATGAAGTGTAAAGGGCTTCATTGTGTGGAAAAAGTAGTAAAGTCTTATCCGTTGGTAACGGGTATTCGGTGGTTAAAGAATGAGCCCTATTGGTCTCATAAATGCTTATAGTTGCAATTGGTTGGTTTAGAACATAAAGTGTTATAACGGCTTTATGGGAAGTTGTTTAACCACTTTATGTAGGTAAAAGAATGGATTGTGATTTTCAAAAGATAAGAGACTTGACTTATAACTGACCTAATTGGTGTTGAAAAGTATAAAACCTCATTCGTGAGAAATGAATACTTGGTTTTTAAAAGAGTAATGTTACATAAATTTCGGAAATGGAAATAAGAATCGAACGAGCCAATGCAGCGTTAATAAAGGAAAAAGTAATGACAATTAATTATATTAAAACCGATGAAACCTCCATCTGCATAGAAGCTAAGATAAGACAAAATTGTATTACATTTCCTAGATCATGGCTGCTCTAATAAGAATTATTGAAATCAAGTTCTGATTTTCTTAAAAGTTCCAAAGTAAGAAACTCGATTTCTAAAAGAAAAGAGACTTAAGAATTTGAAGTGTTTTGTTGTAAAAGAAAGGCATGGTTTTGTCTTGACTTGTTTTAAAACATGAAGTGTTATAACAGCTTTATGGGAAGTTAGTTATAATGACTTTATGAGAGTAAAGGAATGGATTCATTATTAAGGTAAAATGGTAACTTGATTTTGTGAAAAGGGAAGTAACTTGTTTTCAAATATTGAACTCCTTGCGATGGAAAAACATAAGTGGCTTATTTATATAAGGTAGGAGTACCTTGATCTTAAAGGGGTTAAATACTTGGGTTTTAATGGTATACTTGACGAAGTGGTAAGAAGTATGTATAGTACCTTGAGTTGTGCGTAACTTGCCTCTGCTTGTTGTGGTAGCCTTTGTTGTGCAAGTGTTTGGTTGTGTGCTACCGAGTCTCTCGATGGAGGGCCGGCTATCTGGTTGATTGATGGACATACTGACACGTTGGGTAGCCCACGGGTATGCTTCCACTGTATCGATCCTCTTGGACATACTGACACGTTGGGTAGCCCACGGGTATTCTTTCATTAGAAGTGTTATCTGGTTATTTGTTTGGACATACTGACACGTTGGGTAGCCGGGTATCGTCCGATGAGTATCATCTTGTTATTTCCTTTGGGCATCTTGACACGTTGGATGGTCCACGGGTATGGGCCACTAGGATGGTTACATGGCCCGTGCCTTATACCGAGTGAGATCTTGCCGGCGTGCGGCCGTTGTGCGGGTTAAATTCGGGTTGTATTTGAGTGATGATTTCACGGGTATGAGTCCACGACTTGACATGGCCTTATATGTTGTATCTTGTAGTTTGGTTATCATACATGTCTCGCTTTATATAGACTATTATGATTTCATTTACGATATTTTCTGATTCACATACTTGGTACTGTTATCGACCCCGCCCGAGGCTGCGTTCATCTGTGAGTTGAGGTACATAGTTTGTTGATCCGCACTCTTAGGATCGCTGTTCGATTCTTGGAAAGCTCCATATCTCCGGAAGCTTGTCCTGTGGTACGGTTCCCTGAAGTAGTAGTCTTTTGTTTATTCAGGGGCATGGCGGGGCCCTGTCCCGTCATTATGGTTTTAAAATTCTTAGAGGTCTGTAGCACTGTTGTGGGCAGAGTTTGTAAGGATGTAACTGTTCAAGTTTTCTTTTATGTACAAAAGGTAACCGTTTGGGTTATCCTGTTTTCTTAGTTCACTGTTTTCTTTAATAAGTTTTTATTTCCGCTGGTTTTTCTCTGATGTTGTATCACTAGGGTGCCCGGGGTAAGGCACCAGTCACGGGCCCGAGGTCGGGTCGTGACATTTCTCTCTTGGGGCAGCCGAATCACACCCCATTGTTGGATTGAAGCAATTTCCTTAACCTCTTCACAAGATTAAATCCTTCTAAACAAGTCCAAGAAATTGAAATTCAAGCAGTGAATTTCGGCCACTGCGGGTCGAAATTGGAACCCCAAAATTGGATCTTTAGTCAACTTTAGAGGGGTATATCTCCCAGTATATTAGGAGTTTTGGGTGTTTCAAAAGCCTAAAATGAAGTTCGTCGAGTCTAGTTTCCAACGAAATAATCCTCTCGTCGATAGAACACCGGAGTAGAGAGTTATGGACGTTACAAATTCAGGTGTGAGCGGTGGGCATTTCGCCCGCTTTGCGCGATTTGATCCTCAATTTTCAGTTTTTTAGACGAATTTGTGGAAGAAAAATATGTTAGAACGTTGGGTTAACATTGTAGAACACATGCATGTCAATTTGGAGTTGAAGAAGTGACAAAATTGGACAAGAATTTGATGCAAGTTGGGACACAAATTGGGCTGGGCAGTGACGTTTTTGGGACCAATTTAAGGTATGAAATTCTTCTTTTTATGGAGTATTTGGAAGATTAAGTGATGTTGTAACTAAGGGATTAACTCTTGATAAAGAAAGAACTTGAAATTTGAGATTGCATGTGAATATTTTGTGGTGTTAATGTCGATTGTGGACTGTTTTGTATATATGGGTTTGATTATTGTTGTTGTTAACGTTATCACTAATTGCATGTTGAGAATTGAAAAGAGACCATGATGTTTAAGGTATAATTGGTTATATGAAAGTATTGAAACATGAATTGGATTTTAAGGAGTTAAGAAAAAGAGTTTGGGTAATGTGGATATTGGCCGAAAACTTGCTTGAAATTATTGGAAATTGTTGTGATGTATTAGGGGTTGTTTTTGTTAAGTTATAATGATGAAAAAATAAGTTATGAACTTATAAATACGTTGCGGTAATTGTCAACACATATCTTAAAGAAATTAAAATGTAGTAATGTGATATGTTGCAAACTAGAAGACTTACACTCTTGATGATTGTATTCCATAAATATAAGGAGAAAGAATGCATAACTATGGTGTAAATAGAGTATATGGACTGATTTTGTGATATCTTGGAATTGTGACTTGTTAATTGGTATTGTTGTCATCTGTTGAAAATTGTGGATGTACATATAAATAGGGGAACAACTGCCCAAATTTTTATAGAAAAGAGAGTCGTTATTCGATATAAAGTATGCTAGTAATCATAGAATTGACGGACATATTACCATTATTATAGGTTGAAGCACTAGACGAGACGTATTCTAATATTGAGTTGATTAGTTCGACTAAAAGGTATGTGAGACCTTTCCTTCTTTCTTTTGACATGATTTTTATGAAAGTACGACGGACGTACTTAACTCCTACCAGTTCAATTTTAAAAATGATTATTTACTAGTGATTATGATTTCAGTAACAGAGTTCATGGTAATAATTTTATTAAGAGTCACATAATGATTTTAATTGCATACAGTTGCTCATGATATCTACTCGTGCTAAGTTTTACTATTTCACTCCACTGAGTCCCGGGCCAGGTCATGTTCGTGCGCAGCCATGCATCATTCATCGAGTCCCTCACTAGAGGGCCGAGACACGTTATATATATATATATATATACAGATTACATCGAGTTCCTCCATAGAGGGCCGAGACACGTTACGCGCGCAGATACAGATTCCATCGAGTCCCTCCATAGAGGGCCGAGACATGTTATACAGTTTTATATACAGACATGAGCATGATGATTTATGATTCAGTATACATGATATGATTTTCAGACATGATTCTCAGTTTTATGAAATTTGATGACTCTCTGTTTTACTTGGTACAGTTGTTATTCAGTTTTCAGTATTTTATGTTTTACATACTCAGTACATTATTTCAAATCGACCCCGTCTCTGGCTGCGTTAAATGCCCGAGTTCAGTGTCGAATAGGTGACCCTCGGTTTAGGACTTACATGCAGCGGTTGGAAACTCGCTGTTCCGAGCGGCTATTTTGGTACATATCGTCATCTTTCAGACTTATGCATATTTTGGGCAAGACGGGGCCCTGTCCCGTCATATGTCAGTATCGTACACTTAGAGGTCTGTAGACAGTTGTGGGTTGGACGTTTGTACCTTGTTTTGGGTTGTAATGTTGTTGTACTCTGTGTTTGGGCGTTCCCGGTTATTCCTATTGGTATCTAGTGTGTCACGACCCGACCGGGCATGACTAGTGCCACTACACAGGCACCTGTTGAGTATACGTCAGAGAATAGCAGCGGAACATACATGAAACTTATCAAATAAAAATAACGAGAAATTAAATTACAGGTTAGCCGATAAGGCTACCTTCCTGGACACATATACATATACATATACAACAGCAGTTACATCCCTTTCTTTTTACAAACCGACCCACAACATGTGACTCTGCACCTCTAGAATTTCAAGCGTGGCGGGGCCGGGGCCGCCATACCCCTGAACATACATAACCATGACAACTCCGGAACATCGGAGCCATCTAAAAATGCTGAACCAGGATCCTAAGCTCGCGGATCCACACTGTGTACCTAAACCTGCGGACAACGCACTCGCGGCCGAAGAAGTCGATGCAACAGTGCGAATATGGAGCGAAATAATGTACGATGTGATCATAATCAGACAAAAGAATGACAAGGACAAGTATAAAACAATGCATACCAGATCCTGCCGTGTCATTACCACTTATGAACTTAATCGCACCTTATCATCTTTTCCTGTCCCCTTAAGAGTTATAGCCATATCTTACGTACATACTTAAGAGAAGTCATTAAGTTCACTACCATCTAACTTACTTATCTTTCGTAACATAGTCCGGTCCCTTATGGAGGGACGCATATACTACCCGGCCCAAATCCTGGGTCGATAATGTCATAGAAACTCCTGAAATCAATCGTATATTAACCGTTCCTTTCCTTCTTTCAATAAGACTTAACATCCTATTCTTTCGTACTTACTTAAGAGTTTAATCAAGTTTTTCCACATAACTTACATATCTTACATACCTTACATAACATAATCCGGCCCATTTGCGGGACACGGTGTACTGATGAATCATGTGACATAATCCGGCCCGCCTGTGGGGCTCGGTGTACTGTGGAATCATGTAGCATAACCCGGCCCGCCTGTGGAGCTCGGTGTACTGTGGAATCATGTAGCATAACCCGGCCCGCCTGTGGAGCTCGGTGTAAGATGACGTAACCCGGCCTCTGTGTAGGCTCGGTGTATCTCATAACGTAATCCGGCCTATTTGTAGGCTCGGTGTATTTCATAACGTAATCCGGCCTATTTGTAGGCTCGGTGTATTTCATAACGTAATCCGGCCTATTTGTAGGCTCGGTGTATTTCATAACGTAATCCGGCCTATTTGTAGGCTCGGTGTGATTTTCCTTACGTAACATTTTAAAACGTATTGTTACCTCTTCTTAAGTCGTTATAACAACTTCCCATAAAGCTATTATAACAACCTTGCATTTTAGAGAACTCAAGGCACTTTTATTCTTACAACATTAGGGAAACTAGACCCAAAAATACCACGTACATACGTACTTAACAGAATCATAACTTCTTTCTTTTTAAAACTCAAGTCACATACTCTTAAAATCATGTCATCAATACTTTTGGAAATCAAGTCCACAACTTGAAAAATAAAGTTTCATAATCCTTAGAAGACAACCAAAGTTCATAGTCTTAAAACCTTATATCATACATTCTTTAAAATCCACTTACTTATACTTATACAAAACAAATATAAAGTTCCATACACTTCCAAAACCAAGTAACTTATTCTCTTAAAACCATATAACTTTCACTTTTAAAATCAATCCCCTTTTCACATATAAATTCAAGTCATTTTTGAACGTAAAATCCACTTACTTACTTTAAATAAATCAAGACACATAGTTTTAAATCAAATCTCATATTTTCCTAACCATTCTTACCAACATCTCCCATAAGACTTGGTAAGGACTTAGGACAATTTAACATACTTATAACTTAGGATAACTTAGACATAACCCTTACGTAGAGTAAATCAACATACATACTTCTTAACTTCTAAGAATAGAAGGAATCATGAAATAATACCACATGTATATTCCATACATAGAACCATGTCTAAAGAAGGAAGAGGTTCACATACCTCGCGACGATTGTCGACAAGTAGCAAAATGCTCCAAAGTACTTCAACCTTGATAGCTATTCCATCCTCCAAGTAGAATACGCTATACTAAGTACTTCAACCTATAATGGTCACAATACGCCCATTAACCTCTCACTTCATACGTAGAATTATTCTAAGTGCTAGGTCACTAATTCTACGAAAAATCGGACAGCACCTCCTTTGTTTCTACTTACTTTGCCACCTTTTTCAAGGCCGAATACAATAACCAAACAGCCCCAATTGGCTCACAATTTCTATAAGGTACTCCAATACAAATAAAAACTAAACAGCCCCAATTGGCTCACAATTTAGAAAGTAGTCCAATACAATTGAAAAACAAACTAAAAGTCCAAATTCGGCCACCTTGAGTTCAACCTTACCAATTCTTATCAAATTTCCATTTCAATCCAAATTGGTAGCATAACATGATATCAAGTCGTATTTGATTATAACAATCCATAATCTCGAAGTAGGTAACATGCGACGATTTCTAATAACGACTAAATTGAAATCCATCTTAACAAGGCTTATATAACATTTCGAATTTAGCTACAAGCACTCCATAATACTTATAAACTTCAACTTAACAACTTCATGCTAGCAACATGTAAATCTAACAACAACAATATAATTATACAATCTTGTAACACATTTTAAAAGACAAGATTATACCTTAACGATTCTTAATCCAATTCCAATCCGAAGTCGCTCCTTAGTAGTTTAGAACCTCCAAGACACTTCAATCCGCTACTGAGACCCTTGGAACAATACCAATAACTTTCCTTCAAACCCCAATCCAACACCTAGAAATCCACTAGGTTTTCCTCTTTGCGACTAATACGAAAACTCTCTTTTTCCGGGATTTTTCTATTGAGATACACTTACTATACCCTCATGAACCTTGGTTTAAAGTGGGAAGATTATTGGACAACACAACAAAAAATTTCCTTCTAGGAATGAGCTTGTGAGAGCTCACAAAGGGTGGCACAAAATTATGGAAATTTTTCTAAGTGTGGAACTCTTGTCTTGCTACTAGTATTGTAATAAAGGGTTAAGGAGGACAAGATGTAACAAATGGGTGGCTAGGATGAGGTTCTCTTAAATATCAAGCTTATGGTCCCTTGACCAAGTCAACCTTGTCAAGCTCTTGATTGCAAGACTTGGTCATCTAACAAGTCAAATGACCCTTTTGTCCATGCAATTTTCGCCCAAGACACCATAAGGGGTGACACGTGTCGCCTCCCATTCGTCACAATAATCCGTTTCCGACAATTCCATAATTCATAAAATTTTACAAGCCTCAAATCTTAACACTTGTGAGTTCTTACGTACTATCTTAAAACATGTCCTGTAACTACGGGGTGTAACATTCTTCCCCTCTTAGAAACATTCGTCCTCGAATGTTCTTTCGGAGTCAAACTTATAATTAGCGACATAGTTTCCTTTCACAACCCCGACATACCAACAATGCCACACATGGCCCTAATACCTCGCACACGCACATCCGTCCATCATAAGCCCAAAAGAGGTTACCTTTTCGTACTTCCAACTCTTTCTAACATACATACATAACTTCCATACCTTCCTGGTACCTAGTTAGTCTTTACCAATTTCTGGTAATCTAAAATCATTCTAGGCAACACGCGTCTGACACTCGTACATAACTCCGTATAGATGTATATCACCATACCAACTATACTACAATCATTACCAACCTGGATACGCAATCCACACAGTCATTCCTGGGTCACTGCTGCCTTTCTCGTAGCTGCAATCAACATAACTCGTTAGGGCGAGACGACCCTAACAACACAGCTCTATGGCACGATCTCAGAGTGAGAAGAATGGAAACCAATCCTAAATGTCCTGCAGCCTCCTGATTATAGATGTGGTGCACAACACATCGATAATCAAGACTCTACTAGACACGGTCTGTAGACACTTTCCGAGGACTAATCGCTCGATACCACTTTTGTCACGACCCACCGGGCGCGACTAGTGCCCTACAGGCACACCTGTTCGGTATCGTCGGAGAATAGCGAATGAACATACATGAAACTTATCAAATAAAAATAACGAGAAATTAAATTACGTGTTAGCCGATAAGGCTACCTTCCGACACATATACATATACATATACAACAAATTACATCCCTTTCTTTTTACAAACCGACCCACATGTGACTACGGACCTGCAAGAATTTCAATCGTGGCGGGACGGGGCCCCGCCATACCACGAACATACATAACCATGACAACTCCGAACATCTGAGCCATCTAAAAATCTGAACCAGATCCTAAGCTCGCGGATCCACACGTAATACCTAAACTGCGGACATGAACGCGGCCCCGAAGAAGTCATAACAGTAGAATATGGAATGAAATAATGTACTGAAACAGATCATAATCAGTACAAAAGAATGACAAGGACAAGTATAAAACAATGCATACGGATCCTGCCGTGTCATTACCAACATGAACTTAATCGCCTTATCATCTTTTCCGTCCCAGAGTTATAGCCATATCTTACGTACATACTTAAGAGAAGTCATTAAGTTCACTACCATCTAACTTACTTATCTTTCGTAACATAGTCCGGTCCCTTATGGAGGGACGCATATACTACCCGGCCCAAATCCTGGGTCGATAATGTCATAGAAACTCCCAAATCAATCGTATATTAACCGTTCCTTTCCTTCTTTCAATAAGACTTAACATCCTATTCTTTCGTACTTACTTAAGAGTTTAATCAAGTTTTTCCACATAACTTACATATCTTACATACCTTACATAACATAATCCGGCCCATTTGCGGGACACGGTGTACTGATGAATCATGTGACATAATCCGGCCCGCCTGTGGGGCTCGGTATCTTGTGGAATCATGTAGCATAACCCGCTGTGGAGCTCGGTGTCTTGTGGAATCATGTAGCATAACCCGCCCTTTGTGGAGCTCGGTGTAAGATGACGTAACCGGCCTCTGTGTAGGCTCGGTGTATCTCATAACGTGTCCGCCTATTTGTAGGCTCGGTGTATTTCATAACGTAATCCGCCTATTTGTAGGCTCGGTGTATTTCATAACGTAATCCGCCTATTTGTAGGCTCGGTGTATTTATAACGTAATCCGCCTATTTGTAGGCTCGGTGTGATTTTCCTTACGTAACATTTTAAAAGCGTATTACCTCTTCTTAAGTCGTTATAACAACTTCCCATAAAGCTATTATAACAACCTTGCATTTTAGAGAACTCAAGGCACTTTTATTCTTACAACATTAGGAAACTAGACCCGAAAATACCACGTACATACGTCTTATGTAATCATAACTTCTTTCTTTTTAAAACTCAAGTCACATACTCTTAAAATCATGTCATCAATACTTTTGGAAATCAAGTCCACAACTTGAAAAATAAAGTTTCATAATCCTTAAGACAACCAAAGTTCATAGTCTTAAAACCTTATATCATACATTCTTTAAAATCCACTTACTTATACTTATACAAAACAAATATAAAGTTCCATACACTTCCAAAACCAAGTAACTTATTCTCTTAAAACCATATAACTTTCACTTTTAAAATCAATCCCCTTTTCACATATAAATTCAAGTCATTTTTGAACGTAAAATCCACTTACTTACTTTAAATAAATCAAGACACATAGTTTTAAATCAAATCTCATATTTTCCTAACCATTCTTACCAACATCTCCCATAAGACTTGGTAAGGACTTAGGACAATTTAACATACTTATAACTTAGGATAACTTAGACATAACCCTTACGTAGAGTAAATCAACATACATACTTCTTAACTTCTAAGAATAGAAGGAATCATGAAATAATACCACATGTATATTCCATACATAGAACCATGTCTAAAGAAGGAAGAGGTTCACATACCTCGCGACGATTGTCGACAAGTAGCAAAATGCTCCAAAGTACTTCAACCTTGATAGCTATTCCATCCTCCAAGTAGAATACGCTATACTAAGTACTTCCACCTATAATGGTCACAATACGCCCATTAACCTCTCACTTCATACGTAGAATTATTCTAAGTGCTAGGTCACTAATTCTACGAAAAAAAATCGGACAGCACCTCCTTTGTTTCTACTTACTTTGCCACCTTTTTCAAGGCCGAATACAATAACCAAACAGCCCCAATTGGCTCACAATTTCTATAAGGTACTCCAATACAAATAAAAACTAAATGCCAATTGGCTCACAATTTAGAAAGTAGTCCAATACAATTGAAAAACAAACTAAAAGTCCAAATTCGGCCACCTTGAGTTCAACCTTACCAATTCTTATCAAATTTCCATTTCAATCCAAATTGGTAGCATAACATGATATCAAGTCGTATTTGATTATAACAATCCATAATCTCGAAGTAGGTAACATGCGACGATTTCTAATAACGACTAAATTGAAATCCATCTTAACAAGGCTTATATAACATTTCGAATTTAGCTACAAGCACTCCATAATACTTATAAACTTCAACTTAACAACTTCATGCTAGCAACATGTAAATCTAACAACAACAATATAATTATACAATCTTGTAACACATTTTAAAAGACAAGATTATACCTTAACGATTCTTAATCCAATTCCAATCCGAAGTCGCTCCTTAGTAGTTTAGAACCTCTCCAAGACACTTCAATCCGCTACTTGAGACCCTTGGAACAATACCAATAACTTTCCTTCAAACCCCCAATCCAAAACCTAGAAATCCACTAGGTTTTCCTCTTTGCGACTAATACGAAAACTCTCTTTTTCCGGGATTTTTCTATTGAGATACACTTACTATACCCTCATGAACCTTGGTTTAAAGTGGGAAGATTATTGGACAACACAACAAAAAATTTCCTTCTAGGAATGAGCTTGGCCGAGAGCTCACAAGGGTGGCACAAAATTATGGAAATTTTTCTAAGTGTGGAACTCTTGTCTTGCTACTAGTAGTGTAATAAAGGGTTAAGGAGGGACAAGATGTAACCAAATGGGTGGCTAGGATGAGGTTCTCTTAAATATCAAGCTTATGGTCCCCTTGACCAAGTCAACCTTGTCAAGCTCTTCAAGTTGCAAGACTTGGTCATCTAACAAGGGTCAAATGACCCTTTTGTCCATGCAATTTTCGTCCAAGACACCATAAGGGGGGGGTGACACGTGTCGCCCTCCCATTCGTCACAATAATCCGTTTTCCGACAATTCCATAATTCCGATAAAATTTTACAAGCCTCAAATCTTAACACTTGTGAGTTCTTACGTACTATCTTAAAACATGTCCTGTAACTACGGGGTGTAACATAGTGGCAGCCTTGCCGGCTTGCTTATTTTGACTATTCCTTTGTGTATATAATGTTGGTTGGTGGCAGCCTAGTTGGCTAGCCTGTTTTGTTTGTTGTTCTGTTATTGATTTGGCAGCCTTGTCGGTTCGCCCATTTTGGGGAGATGTTGTAAAAGCAGCGTTGTGCTGTCGAAATTTCTATAGATCTCGATATTAAATGGATTAAGAGCGACAGGTCAGTAATGACGTCCAATTAGGACGTTTAGTCGCGGCCCGTCGGGTCGGGTCGTGACATCCTACCCCCGAAAAGCATGGAAGTGGACAGGGTTTTCGCTCTATTGAAAAGTCAAATAAGAAAGGAGGTCACAGACGAAACAACAAGGTTTGATGAATTCCGATAAAAGTAATTCATCTAACTCTGTTAAGAGTACCAGATACCCGAATTTATCTGAATATAACTTCAACATTGACAAAGAACAAATTGTGGCAGTATTGAGAATCACCCAGCGTTTCTGTAATACCTCGTATTTCTGGGTAATGATTTGAGCACATAGACGTGGGCAAGTGGACCCGAACCCCGGAGAATTTATATTAAATTTGTGTGTACTAATAAGGAAATTAGTATATAAAAGGATGTGATTCCGGAATAATTTTGGATTTAACAGCGCGGCGACGGGGAATAATAATAATTGTATATCCCCAAAGAGGCTACGGACTAGTGTCATATTATAAGAATTATGACATTGTGTAAAAGAAGGTTTTATAAGTCACCGGGATTTAAGTAAGTGGGACCGAGAATTTATTTATGTGTATAATTAATTAATTATGGGTTGAATTATTCTTTTTATTAGAGGTCGGCTAATTGAAGTCACGTGTAAGCAATATAACCCATTGTTGGAGACTGGCTGTATTAATCCTTTCACAAGCGATCTTCAGATATGCATCCCCAGCAATTAAAAAGCTTCGCCTTCTCAAATCTTCTTTAACCACCTTCAATCTTTTCTTATACAAACCTTAACCTTCTTGGAATTCTGAAGAACCTTTCTATAAGAGAAGCAATTGCTATACTTCAATCGGAAGGGATGAGTTTCAATTGAGAACCCTCTAGAATTCTCGATCAAATTGAGAATTTCCCGTAAGCGTTCGCATAACCAAAAAGAGAAGGAAATTCATGGTGTTTGGGGATGTGATCAACAAGTTTAAGAAATCAGAAACCCAAGCCCAACCCAGAATCGAGTTTGGGGTCCTGTTTCTATCTGTCGAGAACTGATTTTGGGGAAAGGTTTTCCGAAGACTGTTGTTGCTGATCCTAACTGAGGTAATCCTTCTTATTCCTTGATTTATACGACTTATAGAACACGATTTGTACTAGTTTCAAACAGGATTATAAAAAAAATGAGGGATTGTTGGGTATCGTCGGAACTGGTTGTGCGAAATTGGGAGTCGCATATGTAATTGCTGAACTGTTTGAGTATTGTAGCAGTAAGGAGAAGGATTAAGAGGGTTGAGTGTGTCTTAGTATATTCATTTGTGTGTGATTTAAACTATTCATAGGGTGTAGATTATCATTCGTAAAGCTTACAAGGATCCGTGGGAACCTAGATAATTTCGACAACAAGGTATGTGAAGGAAATTCATTCCTTTCTTTTGGCATAATTCTGTGGGTAAACGTAATCGTCATGTTACTCCATAATGTACTCTACTCTTAGTAGTTAAGGATATTCATATTATTGAATCATGTGCTAAAAGCACGTCTAAGTGTGTTTTAAGTCCTTATTAAGGCATCTGAAAAGGGATGTTGATATTCACAACATTGCCAAAGGTACAAGGGTAATATGTCACCCGTTGAGGTTGGAATATGGTGGTACCATTCATGCATTTTCATTTGCATTCATATATTACCCTGGACCATTGGTGTTATGCACACTACTATATGGTAAATATTATATATATATATATATATATATATATAGGGAAATAGGAAAAGGAAAAGCTTTATATACGCACACCGCTCGCACTGGTACACTATCACAAAAGAGTCCAAGAGGCCAATATGATGTGATGTGATGCCACTTGTGTGGTGATATAACTTGATGCACACAGAGCGGTTATGGATAGGAAGAGCCCTTTTGTGGCCAATATATATATATATATATATATATATATATATATATATATATATATATATATATATATATATATATATATATATATATATATATATGTATGTATATATATATATATATGTATGTATACCGCATTTGCATCATGCATGACATTTAAAAATATTATGCCCATAGAGGCCGATAATGAAAAGATGCCCTAGAGGCTGTTATGGTAAGAAAGATTGCCCGATGAGGCCGAGGTATGTGCATACTGCATTGTGCATACTGCATTGTGCATACTGCATTGTGCATAACATTTAGACATATTCATTAGGGCCCTTAGAGGCAATTACTGTTGTTCAGCGTTTCTGTTTCAGATTATGATATGTCTTGGTTATGTTATTCGTTATGCCTAACATACTCAATACATCCGTCGTACTGACGTCCCTTTTGTCGGGGGATGTTGCGTTTTATGCCCGCAGGTTCATACTAAGAGGGTGACAAATTGTGCTAGGAGATTGCTGGTTCAGCTGTGTGGGAGCACTCTACTTATTTCAGAGTTGCAGTCTGATTGTGGTATGTTATACTCTTAGAGGCTTGTAGATAAGTGTCATGTGGTTAGTGGTCATGTATGGCTTTGTCGCCTTGGTATATAACCATATAAGTTGGGCTTTTGGGTTGAAACCATACTTAATCCTTCCCGGCTTAGTCCGTGGTTAATATAGTTAAGTATGGGTTGTATGGTCAGTGGTGCCCGGTGGGTTGAGTTCGGGTGCCCGTCACGGCCCTCCAGTTTGGGTCGTGACAGTTTCGACCTCCGAAGCCATTGCAATCTGATCCTAGTAAAAGAGATCAGTCAATCTGGTGCGATTTCCATAACACTCACGGCCATAAAACTACCAATTGTAGACATCTACATGAAGAGATGGAGAGAATGTTAAGCATGAGCCACCTCTACAAATATTTGAGCGAGAGCTTGCAATAATTATGAGTGGGAACCACCCATAGAAGACAAATTAAATCCAGCTACACCACCTCGTGTTATAAAAATGACCTATGGTGGGTCAATGATTGTGCTACATCTTTCATCGCGGTCAAGGAGACAAAAATCTCGATAACTTAGGAGAAGAGATTTCGGGAGATACCTGATGAACATACTATCACATTCACTGAAGAAGACGCTCCCGATGTAATCTTCCTTCACAATGATTCACGAGTAATCACGGTACCTATTGACTGCTTCCAAGTGAAGAGAGTTCTGATTGATCCCAGTAGCTCAGCTAACATAATCCGGCTGAAGATGGTAGAGGAAATGAATATAGCGGACAAGAAAGTTTCGATAGCCAGAACCCGTTTCAGGTTTCAATATGTCAAACGAGACCACAAAGGGGAAGTGGATCTATTGGTGGATGCGATAGGAGTTATTAAGACAATAAAATTCTATGTCATCGATGTCGACATGAGATATAATGCAAAATTAGGAAGGCTATGGATACATGATATAAAGGCGGTCCCATCGACACTACATCTATTAGTGAAATTCCCTACGTCGGAAATGATTCAGCAAATTCGAAGTGAAACAGCCCGCTGCCAGGGAAATGTTCACCATAGAAGAACCAGAGGTGGTGATAGATCCTAAATAGTAATTACAGGAAACATAGTCGGTACCAGTAGATGTTCACCAAGTTCCGTCGACCGAATCAGAATTGATCTATCTAGATGAGGAATTATTCGATCGGTACTAAGTGCCTAGATACTTTCAAGTAATGGATGAGTCAGATGCCACCAAGTCCATTGTAGAGGAACTTGAGCGGATTGCACTACACCCAGAAACACCCTACATGAAGGTATACCTAGGCACCATGTTAACCCCGACGCTCAGGAATTTAATTCTTAAATATCTTATGTCTAATGTGGATTGTTTTGCATGGTCTCATGAAGATATGACAGACATCTCCCAGAAGTCACAACTCATAAATTAGGCCTGGATCACAAATTCCCTCCCGTATGGCAGAAAAAATGGCCAATCGGTGAACTCCACAACATGTTTGTTAAAGATGAGGTAGCTAGATTACTTAATATAGGATCAATCCGGGAAGAAAAATATTTGAACTGTTTAGCAAATGTAGCTATAGTGCCTAAAAAAGGGAACAAATTTAGAATGTGCATTGATTATAAAGATTTGACCAAAGCATGTCTTGTTCCATTGCCGAACATAGATCAAATGATCGATGCTACAATGGGACACAAGATCATGAGTTTTCTCGATGCGTATTCTGGCTATAACCAAATAAGAAGACTAAGAGAAAATGTCTTTTTAACTACTTTAGGTACTTACTGTTATATTGTTATGCCTTTTGGACTAAAAAAAGGTTGGAGCTACATATTAGAGGTTAGTAAATAAAATATTTGAAAAACAAATAGGAAAAACAATGGAAGTATATATAGATGATATGTTTGTTAAGAGTGTTCATACAAAGGATCATTTAAGGCATTTGCGGGAACCTTTGAGGTGTTGAGGAAGTATAATATGAAGTTGAATCCCAAAAAATGTGCTTTCAGGGTAGGCTCCGGAAAATTTCTGGGTTTTTTGTTTCCAAAGAGGGATCGAGATAAATCCTAATAAAATAAAGGTTATCGAAGGAATATCGAACACGCTTGAAGATGTGAAAGCAGTACAAAGATTGATCGGGCGAGTGGCGGCCCTAAGCAGGTTCATCTCCCAGTCATTAGAAAAATGTCACAGGTTCTTTTCGCTTTTAAAGAAGAACGATTTTGTTTGGATGCCTGAATGCCAGGCCCTACGGGATCGCTCATGTCAAAGCCAAAAGATAGAGAGTAACTACAGATATTTGGCGGTCCCGGAGGTAGCGTTAAGTGTAGTTCTTGTATGGAAAGAAAAATGTACGCAATTTCATGTCTATTACATAAGTAGAGTAATGTCAGGGCCGAGACCCGGTACCCGTTACTCGAAAGATTGGTTTTTACCTTAGTAATGTCATCGCGAAAGCATCGACCATATTTTCAATGTCACCCACTTGCCGTAGTAACCATGTTCCCTCTTAAGAATGCGTTGCATAAGCCTGAACTTTTCGGGTGTTTGCCTAAATAGGAGGTAGAATTGAGTGAATTTAGTATTGAATATATACCCCAAACTGCGATAAAGTCACTTTGTGACGGATTTCAGTCCGAGAGTAACCCCACAAGCACAAAAAGAGGCTATCTTGGTCTCGGGGACTGCCTCCGAGATTTGGACACTTTATACAGATGTTGTCTCAAATGTCAAGGGGACAAATTTGAGAAGTGTTGCGAACTCCAACCGGTGAAATTTTAAGATAAGCAATACATAGCACTCTGTTGACTAACAATGAAGCCGAGTATGAGGCTTTGGTTGCAGGTTTGGAGCTAGCCCGAGGTTTAGATTCTCAAAATATTGATGTCAAATGTGACTAGTTGGTAGTAGTGAACCAAATCCACGAGGTATTCAAGGCCAAAGAAGAGTGCATGTCAAGATACCCCGAGAAGGCTCTGAAGTTGTCTCATTTTCAAGAATGGACGTTGAACATATCTTGGAAAGAATGCACTCGCAAACTTAGGTTTCAGTACAGTTGTTGCATTCGACACTAGATCCCATCGGGTACGACGAGGTAAATTCAACCAGCCTAACTTGGTACCGGAGGAATGAATTCTTGGACTATCTCATGAATGGAAAGCTCCCGAAGGATTCAAAGGCATCTAGAGCTCTTAAGACTAAAACTGCCAGATACTATATCGTAGACAGAGAACTTTATTCAGTCAACTAGGTCATAGAAAACCCTTCTACACGGTGGTGTATTCGGTCAACTAGGTCGACTTTTCTAATGATTGTGTCATAAGAGAAGTTGTAATATTTCACAACAACTAGGAGAATCTTGGCAGTAATTAAAGATTCAATCCCTTCAACATGTTCGAAGTTGCTCTGAATATGAAGATCTCCAAAGAAATCATAGCCAAAATGAAGAATCTCTGCGGCAATGGAATGCAAGTCAGCTTCTTGCTTAATCGAGGAAATATGTTCTTTCCCAGGACTACGGGTTGAAAGATCGTCATTGTTGTTTAGGGAACGAGAAGGAAAAGATTTTGTGGATGACATTATGGAAACAAATTTTAAAGAGGAAGGAAAGTTTATACTATAAATTTGAGAAAGATTGTGGTTGTCTTCTACGTGGTATTTAGCCTCCTAATTATGGTATGAAAATATAACATTTAGAAGTGAAAAGACGTGCATCATTATTGCTATAGTTCACATCGATTAGTGATTGTTTAGTTGTCGCTGTTTCAGAAACATTGAATGGATGTGACGTTTGACAAGTCTTGTAATTATTACATTTCAATTACCGCTGAAGTGTATGGTTCATTCAGTCAGGGTTCAAATCCACTTCCGGGCGCGCAAGATTTGCGCCCGGAAAGTGCGAGGACTATCTGTATAGAATAAAATTCATATAAGACAATTGTACGAATTATAGTGTGACACATGGAATACGATGCCAAGTCCAGATCAGCCTAAGGCACTACCGATTATACACGAGCGGTACAGTGAGCGTCATACGCATGGCTGACACCGGTGACTCAGAAAGTCAGGAGAACTATTTTTTATCGCAACGGGTGGCCATTACTGGATCGATTGTACGTATTCCAACACATCATTAATGACATTTATTAAGATACTAATTTTATTCAATTACTACAACATTCATTCCCTATATTAATAAGGGCACATAACGTGGATGTGTGTCTGTATAGCTAATGTATAAATAGGACACATTGTTCCATTATAAAACATCATATTCAAGCTTTACAATATACTTGCTCATTTTCTATCGAGCTTTCATATGAGTGCAGTGATTTTGCCCAGAAGCTAACACGAAGCTCAGGCTAATCATTACTTTTTTCTGTCTTATTATTACTTGTTTTTAGTATATTTTATCTAGCATAATTGCCAAATCAGTCACTTGAGATCTACGTGTCCTTGACCACGTATACAAATTCAACTGTACTATTTTACGGGCAAACATATATTGTGGTCAACCAACAATTGTATTCATGTTTTTATAATAATATAAATAATGTAATAATATAAAATATATATTAATTAATCATAAGTAAGTGGAAAAATATGTGTGCCTTCAAAAGGGAAGTGAGAGTTGCGGTGGTGAGCAGGGAGGCGCTTTTATTTTCTTACAGAGAATCTATAACCAGCAATGGGCAAAGATGGAGTATTATTTTTCCAAATTGTGTGTTTTTTTCTTTTTCTTTTATTTTGTTTTGTTTTGGGTATATTTTTATGGAACCTTTTCTGTTTTTCTCCCTTCTTGTTTTGTTTCCTTTTCCCCCTCAAAAACTTTTCAATGTTTGTGTTTACACCAAATATACTAATTTATTATAATTATATAATTTAATAATATAAAATATATATTAATTCATAATAATATAAATCATGATTTAGACTTAGGTGTAGGTATACTAGCTAATATAGAACCTAAATCAACAGGTAGATATATATAGATCAATCATACATGAACATACAGAATGATTAATCAGGAAATATGTATAATGAGCAATATAGGGACACAAAATAGAGCATACAAACTAGTCATTAAATCTAAACTATCAATATATGATCACATGAAAGAGGCCAACCTAAATAATCTAGATCAACAAAATATGCATTTATGAACATATAGAGATGCTAAGTACACACAAAGGATCCCTAAGTTGGCAAAACAATGATCATACATGAAGCTAACATGCATATAAGTCAATATTCAGACCTAATCTATGAAGAAATAGGTATATGACACACATGAAAGGATTAAATAGACGATGAAACACATTGACAGATTATTCAAATAAAAAGAGATAAATGAGGGCAATTTACCTTCTTCAGAGACAGCCTAGGGTCGAGGTTGAGCTTGAACACCACTCCACACAACGATTCAACTCGCACACACGGAAAAAGGAAATTTTTAGAAATAAAAGACCAATCTTAAGCAAAGGGCTTGGATTCCAAATAAGCTTAAAATCGGTCAAGGTTCGAAATGGCTCTTAGATATTCAAAAGCCTAAAATCGCACTCTTTTGACAGTAAGGATAGGGTTCCTTTTATAGGACCCTAGAAATTGGGTTTGGATCGATGCAGTGGAATTTTCTCATAGAAGTGGAAGGAATGGCAAAGAAACGCACAAACATTATTGAAGATGCTAGAAAAATACAGGATGCTTGTTGGAATGGTGGATGTGATATTTTCTGATGTTGCTCAGCCTGATCAGGTTCAATTTTAAGGGCTATAGATTTCCAACGGTGTGTGTCTACTTCATTTTTCTGTATGGTCTTGAGTCAAAACTCTCAATATTTTATGACAGTAAGGATAGGGTTCCTTTTGTTGCTTCGTTTTGCAATTTCATATATTCAAGTTTGGTCCTTCTAGTGTTGAATTGTTTTAACTGTCAGGTAATTTGCAGTCTGTTGGATTGTTTTATTCCCAACAGTGATGATTGTTATCAAAGGGTTAGCTAGTTGCTTAATCTGTCTACTGAATTGGTGAATGTTTCCTTCCTAGTGTATTAAGTGTCGATATTATTTCATTTTCAAACTCGTATTTCTATTGGATGGCGTTGCTCCTATAGTGCTAATCTTTTGTTGAGGAGTGAGCTGTTTTTTAAACAGATTATCTATCTGAAAATTTTCATATACTTATCTCTGGATTTGAGTCTTTACATTCCTTCAAGATCGATGTCTCTTTACCTCTTCTATGATAGAGGACTCAGCAACTCCTCGAACAACAACACTACTATCTCCAGAATCAGCCAAACGGACTCCAAGGCTGGCTAGCTGGTGTATCTCACGAACCATCTCCTGTCTGGCCGCACATCCGTCAAGCTACCCATAGATCTACGGCTAAGAGAATCTGCTATAAAATTTGCTTTCCTTGGATGGTATAGAATATCAACATCATGATCCTTTAGCAACTCTAGCCACCGTCTCTGCCGTAAGTTCAGCTCTTTCTGTTTAAAGATATATTGGAGACTCTTGTGATCCGTATAGATATCTAACTCCATACAAATAATGTCTCCATATCTTCAAGGCATAAATCACCGCTGCTAACTCCAAATCATGAGTAGGGTAATTCCTCTCGTGCTTTCTGAGCTGTCGGGAGGCATAAGCTATAACTCTGTCATGCTGCATCAACACACAACCTAGTCCAACACCTGAAGCATCACAATAAATAACATACCCATCTAGTCTCTCAGAAAGAGTTAGAACTGGAGTCGTAGTCAACTTGTCTTTCAACAACTGGAAGTTGTGCTCACAAGCATCCGTCCATTGGAACTTAGTTGCCTTCCGAGTTAGCCTTGTTAAAGGCGCTGAAATCGAGGCATTTTTTCCACGAACCTCCTGTAATATCCTGCAAGCCCCAGAAAATTGTGTACCTCAGTAGGCGTCGTAGGTCTGGGCCAAGTCTTTACTGTCTCAATCTTCTGTGTATCCACCCGAATACCATCAGCTCCGATAATATGCCCCAAGAATGCTACTGAAGCCAACTAGAATTCACACTTAGAAAACTTGGCATACAACCGCTGATGTTGGAGTACCCTAAGTACCGTCCTCAAACGATTCGCATGCTCCTCTTCTGAACGCGAATAAACCAGAATGTCATCAATGAAAACAATAACAAACATATCCAGGAATGGCGTGAACACTCGGTTCATCAAATCCATAAACACTGCTGGATCATTGGTCAGCCCAAAAGACATCACTCTAAACTCATAATGTCCGTATCGGGTCCTGAATGATGTCTTTGGAATATCTACCTCCCTTACCCGCACCTGATGATAGCCTGACCGCAAGTCTATCTTGGAAAAACACTTAGCACTCTGCAACTGGTCAAACAAATCATCAATCCTGGAGAGGGGATACATATTCTTTATGGTTACATTGTTCAACTGTCTATAATCAATACACATCCGCAGTGATCCATCTTTCTTTCTCATAAATAGTATCGGTGCTCCACAAGGTGATGTACTAGGCCTGATGGAGCCTTTTTCCAACAAGTCTCTCAGTTGATCCTTTAATTCCTTCAGCTCTGCAGGTGCCATTCTATAAGGAGGAATATATGTGGGTCGGGTATCTGGTAGTACATCTATACTGAACTCTATCTCCCGTTCTGGAGGAAGACCTGGAAGATCATCCGGGAATACATCCGGGAATTCACTAACTACCGGAAATGACTGAAGAGCCGGTACCTCTGCTTCGGTATCATGCACCCGAACCAATTTATAAATATAACCCTTTCTAACCATCTTCCTTGCCTTGAGGTATGAAATAAATTTACCCCTCGGCGATGATGTATTCCCCTTCCACTCTATAATAGGCTCGCCTGGAAACTGAAATCGAACCAACTTCTCTCTACAATCGACATTAGCAAAACAAGAAGTCAACCAATCCATACCCATAATAACTGTTATACCCCGTATTTCCAGAGTATGTACGTGAGGGCGTACGTATAAAAGTTAAGCCTTAAAGTAGACTAAGGGTCGAAATTTGTGCACAACCCCCGAAAAGAGTCGTTTTCCGACGAAACGTTTTACAAACTTTGCGAAGGGAAAATTCCGGCTATGTCATTTATTATTTTTGCGGATTTTTCCGAGAGATGAAATATTTTGGATCAACGGGAGGGTGACACTTGTCACCCTCAATGGACGGCAACAATGGGCTAGGTTGGACGATTTTTATGCCTTTCTCTTGGTCAAGGGTTAGGTAGGATATTTTGTGGTAGATGGATAAGGTACACTTGCCCTAATCTTGACCTTACACTTGCCTTGCACTTGGCTTCATCTTGGCCATTGGTTGGCCATTGGTTGGCCTATAAATACTCCCCTTGCTTGAAGGTTTTCTTCATCCACAAATATTTCCAAGTCTTGAAATCCCTTTCTCCCCCCCTCTTGTGAGCTAGCCAGAGCACCCTCCTTCCCTAGCCCCGCCGAGAAACACCCCTCCCTGCCTAGTTGTTCTCGAAATACTACCCCTCCCTTGGTAGAAAAATTGTATTCTAGTATTGTTACTATGCCCAAATACTTTAGCCCAAATACCTTGTAGTATTTTCCAAAGTTACCTCTATACGTAGAGCCCGGAAATACTATTATACTTCCCTTCAGTCACTAAACGAAACCCTTTGGAAAAATCTCCATAATTGGTTGGAGTACTTAGTAGAAGTGTGTAGAACTTCTAAGGGTTCTTGGGGCGAATTGGAGCGCACGGAGTAGGAGCTAAACCTTGCTCAGGATCGACTTTTATCTCGGATAATTTTGGGCTTATCGAGGTAAATAATCTTGTCCCCCTGTTGTTATTGGAAATTACATGTTGTAGGAATATATAGTTGAAGTATACTATATATAGAACTGAACATAGTTTTGCGGCAATGTCTTTTGACTTAAGCTCAATTTAAAGAAAGAGAATCGTATTCAGACATGAGACTTGTGTAGCATTACTGTGAAGTAGAATTGTACACGTCCGGTTAGACGTATAAACCCCCCCTTGTTGGCTTGGTAGCCGGCCTCGATAGAGGAGGAGATTTGCGCGGTTGCGGGGAGGTCTTGAATTTTCTGTAGAATATTCTACGTTGAGATCTAGATGTTAATAAGCGCCTTGTGGCCTTTATAGGTTGAAGTACTACGTGTGGCGTGATACTGGCTTAGGAGTAGCCACGGTTTGAGGTACTTGAGCGTTTTGCTATTAGTCGATAATCGTCGCGAGGTACGTGAACCTCTTCCTATCCTTTCTAGCATGATATGTTTGTAAACTATGTAGTACGGTGACGTACGTGCTAAATGAATTTGGTCGGTTTAAAACATAGGGTGTTATAATAACTTTATGGGAAGTTAGTTATAACGACTCATGTAGGTAAAAGAATGGTTTATTGATTGTAGAAGTTAAGAAACTTGATCTTGAAAGATAAGAGACTTAACTTAATTGACTTGATATGTATCTTGTTAAAGAGTTGTGAAACCTCATTCGTGAGTAATGAGTACTTGGTTTTAACAAATAATGTTTTCTTGATTTGGAAATGAGAATAAGTTCGAACAAACCATCAAAGTCGCTAATAAAGGAAAATGTATTGACTAATGAATTATATTAAAACCAGTAGAAACCTCCATCTGCATAGAAGCTAAGATGAGACAAAATGATATTACATTTCCTAGATCATGGCTGCTTTTATAAGATTGTAATAGACAAGAACAACCTACTCACACATAAGGCATATGTTTCTCAAATTTGTTTTAAAGGGGAATTATATTCTTAAGTGATTAAAACTATGAACTACGAAACCTTTCGAAAATGAGAAACTTGAGCATTTGGAATTAGGCAAACTTGAACGTTTGGAAAATAATGTGTTACTTGATTTTACAAGGGAAGTGTTTTGGTTTACTTAAAAGATAGTCACTCTTTTTTTTACTACGAGCATTGTGTGACTTTTGTGAAGAAAACGTATCTTTTTAAAAGAGTTAATGTATGTAATACTTTAGGGTCAGAATCGGGATTTTGGCATAAAATGAAAGTACCTTAAGTTGTGTGTAACTTGCCTATGTTTGCGTGTGATAGCCTTGTTGTGCAAGTACTGTATTTTACTCGACTCTAGGTTCGTAGGATGAACCGAATGTATTCCACCCGACCGCGTTCATAGGATGAACCGAATGTATTCCACCGACTCGCGTTCGTAGGATGAGCAGGAATGTACTTCACTGACTACCACGTTCATGGATGAACAGGAATGTATTTCACTCGACTACCGCGTTCATGAGATGAACCGAATGTATTTCACTCATTCTGCGTCCGTAGGATGGACCGAATGTATTCCATCCGACTACCGAAGTTCATGAGATAAACCGAATGTATTCCACACGCTTTTATCGGGTCCATGAGATGGGCGAGACATGTTATACGTATCACATGGTTTGTACCTAGACCGCCAGGCGGTGAGGAAGGAGTTTCACGTACGTGAGGATGACTTTGAGGCGTGAGTCCCGACTTGACATAATCGCTTTTATGTTGTGAATCGTAGTTTGGTTATCATACATGTCTCCGCTTTATATAGACTATTATGATTTTATTTACGTATTTCTGATTTCACATACTTGGTACTGTTGTCTTGACCTCGCCGGGGGCTGCGTTCATGCCGCAGTAGAGGTACATCTACCGCCGATCCCGCATAGGATCACATTTCAAACGTATTGGAAGCTCGTTCCTTCGGAGGCTTATCTTTTGGTATGTTACCCTGAGTCTGTAAGTTCTTATACATTCAGGGGTATGGCGGGGCCCTGTCCCGTCATAGTTGTTGTAAAAATCTTAGAGGTCAGTAGCACTGTTGTGGGCAGGGTTGTAAGGATTGTAACTGTTCAAGGTCGATATATATATATATATGCTGAAAGGCAACCGTTTTGGTTGGCCTATTTTCTTTTATCTTGATCCATATCTATTTGTATGTTTAAGTTTTTATTTTCCGCTGATTCTCTCTGATGTTGTATCACTAGGGTGCCCGGGGTAAGGCACCAGTCACGGGCCCGGGTTCGGGTCGTGACAATAACATCAAAGTCAGTCATCTCTAACTCTATCAAATCTTCTATGGTATGACGACTATATATGACCACCGAACAATTCTTATATACACGCTTAGCTATGACTGAATCTCCTACTGGTGTAGCTATCTCAAATGGTTCAATCGACTCAGGTTCTATTCCGATTCTACTAGCGACAAGGGGAGATATATATGATAAAGTGGAACCTGGATCTATCAATGCATATACGTCTCGGAAAAAGATCGATAATATACATGTAACCACGTTTGGCGACGCCTCCTGATCCTGCCTATGTTATACCCCGTAGTTCCAGGGTATGTATCTGAGGACGTACGTACGAGAATACGACAGAAATATTGGAAAGAAAGGAAGATGTGATTTTTCGACGGAAAAGTTTCCGGGTTTTGTAAAGGAAAAAGGTTCGTTGATGGGAATTGGATTCCCAGATTTGGTATTTGGGCTTCTTGAATTATATTAGAATTATGGAATTTTATTTCCGGAATTGGTCGTGGGGCCCACGGGAGAAATTTACGGTTTTGTGGGGCCCACTTTGTTTTCGAGATTTTGGCCATTAGGGATATTTTCGGAAGATGAAATATTTTGGACGAGTAGGAGGGCGACACGTGTCACCCCCCTAGGTGGCTTGTTGGCCGAAATCCTCGACAGTGGCGAAAGCAGTGGCCAAGTCTTGCTAGATATTTTTGTGTGGACAAGTGGCTTGTGGGACCCACACACACTTGTCCCCAATCTCAACCACACACTTGCCTTCATCCTAGCCCTTGGTTGTTCTATATATGCACCCTTTGTTGATGAAATCTTGCACACTTAGATATTTCAAGACTTGAGAAAGATGTTCATCTCCCTCCCTCTCTCCTAGCTCTCGTCGAACACCCCCCTCTTTAACCTAACCTTGTCCAATAATTCCTAAACTCCTAAGTGTTCTTCCCTAGTGTATTAGGAAGACTCTTACCCAAAAGTTGGAAAAGATTTCACCCCCTAGCCTCAAAAAGGCCACTTGGCGAGAGCTCAGTAAGGGAAACCTAAGTGTTCTTCACTTGTTTGAGTTGGTTCTTGAAGAGATGATGGTTAGGAGCTTCTTAGGGTGATTTGTGGCGGTTTGTAACATAAAGATTGGAGCTAAGACTTGCTTGGAACGACATTAAGTTCTTGGATAATTTTGGGCTATTTGAGGTAGTGAATCTTAAACCTCTTTGTAAATTGGTCATTATACATATATTGTAAGTAAATTATGTATTATGTAAAATATGGAGTAAAGTTTGGAAGAGTTGGATCTTGTTAACTTGTTAAAAGAAAGGATTGGCCGTTTGCCATTAAAATGGTAAAAACGTATCTTACTTGTGAAGAAGTAATTAACAAAGTAACTATAACTTATATTAAGAATGGAAATATAAGTTGGATGACTAATGAGTAAATTGGATAAGTAAAATGGACAAAGTTGGCCAAGGACCCCAACTTAAGGACTGTATTTACTTTGGACCGTATTTACTTTGGACTGTATTTACTTTGGACTGTATTTACATTGGACTGTATTTACATTTCTGTTAAGGGGAAGATTTTTCAATCGCATTCCGTTTGGGCGTGTGATCCCCTTTTTAATTATTGTATTGTTATGAAGGCGTGATAGTAAACCGCGTTACCGGTTGGGCGCGTAATCCCTTCTTTTACTTATTGTTATTATGGGCGTGATAGTAAACCGTTCTGCTTTGGGCGTGTAATCCCCTTCTTTATGTTGTTTAATTATTACGCCTTATATATATATATGGTATATATATTACGGTTATTCGCCTTGGAGAAAGATGGAAAAGTGAGTAAAACGGGGAAGTCTTTGCCAATTTTCCGTAGAATTAGAGGGCTTTTTATTGGTATAAGTCTTCAATGGTGAGAAAGGTTTGATAAAAGTACTATGACCGTTTTAGGAGTGGAGTACTACGTGTGGCGTGATCTACTTGGCTTAAGGAGTAGCCGACGGGTTGAAGTACGTGGAGCGTTTTGCTTATTGTCGATAATCGTCGCGAGGTATGTGAACCTCTTCCTATCATTTCTAGCATGATGTTTTGTAAACTATGTAGTACGGTAGACGTACATGGGCTAAATGAGTTGGTTGGTTTAAAACATAGGGTGTTATAATAGCTTTATGGGAAGTTAGTTATAACGACTCTATGTAGGTAAAAGATTGGTTTATTGATTGTAGAAGTTAAGAGACTTGATCTTGAAAGATAAGAGACTTAACTTGTTTTACTTGGTAATTAACATTTTGTTAAAAATGTTGTAAAATCTCATTCGCGAGTAATGAGTACTTGGTTTTAAAAGAATAATGTTTTACTGATTTCAGGATGAGAATAATTATCGAACAAACCACAGCAGCGCTAATAAAGGCAAATGTATAGACAAATAACTAATTGTTATTAAAACCAGTAGAAACCTCCATCTGCATAGAAGCTAAGATAAGACAAAATTGTATTACATTTCCTAGATCATGGTCAGTAATAAGATTGTTATAAACAAGAATAAACGACTCACACATAAGACATATGTTACTCAATTGTTTTAAAAGAGATTAAGACTATGAGTTATGAAACCTTTCTAAAATGAGAAACTTGAGCATTTGTAATTAGGCAAACTTGAACGTTTGGAAAATAATGTTGTTACTTGATTTTACAAAGGGAAATATTTTGGTTTACTTAAAAAGATAGTCACTCTATTTTTATACTGCGGGTATTGTGTGACTTTTGTGAAAGAAACGGATCATTTAATAAGAGTTAATGTATGTAGTACTTTGGGGTTAAAACCCGGATTTGTTGTAATAAAATATAAGTCTATGAGTTTGTTGAACTTGCCTATGCTTGTTGTGATAGCCTTTGTTGTGCAAGTGTTGTATTTACGTGTTCTGGCGTCTCGTTGGAGTAGGTTATCCGTTGATTGATGGACATCTCGACACGATGGGTGGCCACGAGTATGCTTCCACTAATCGATCCTTTTCGACATACCGACACGATGGGTGGCCCGGGTATGCTTTCATTAAGTGTTATCTTGTTATTTGCTTTGGACATACCGACACGATGGGTGGCGCGAGTACGCTTCCATTTCGATTGTTATCCGATATTTCCTTTCGACATCGACACGATGGGTGGCCACGTATGCTTCCATTAGGATGGTTCCATGGCCATGCTTTACCGAGGTGAGATCGGCATCGGCCGTTGTCATGAGTTAAATTCGGGTTATATTTGAGTGATGACTTTGAGGCGTGAGTCCTCGACTTGACATATCGCTTTATGTTGTGAATCGTAGTTTTGTTATCATACATGTCTCTGCTTTTATATAGATCATATGATTTCATTTCTGATATTTTGATTTCACATACTTGGTACTGTTATGCTTGACCTCGCCTTGGGCCGCGTTCATCTGCGCAGTAGGTACATCGGTTGTGGATCCTCGCCATGTGATCACGATTCGGCGTGTTGAAAGCCCGCTTTCTTGAGGCTTATCTTTTGGTATGTTACCACAGTCAGCAGGTTCTTGTACATTCGTGGTATGGCGGGGCCCTGTCCGCCATAGTTGTTATCACTTCTTAGAGTGCAGTAAATCTTGTTGTGGCGAGTTTGTAAAAGGATAATCGTCGGTTTTTATGTATATATACTAAGACAACCATTTTGGTTGCTTTGTTTATTTATCATGTCTCTTGTTTCATGTTTATGTTTTGTTTCCGCTGATTTTCTCTGATGTTGTATCACTAGGGTGCCCGGGGTAAGGCACCAGTCACGGGCCCGGGTTCGGGTCGTGACAGCCTACTAGCCAAGGCATATATGCGGTTCAAAGGACCACCATAACTAGAAACTCTACAACGACCTCTACCACGGCCTGCTGGCATATGAACACCCTGCCCTGCGGGGCACATAGCTATAGAATATGATGAACCAGTAACCGATCCAGTAGGCTGAGCCATACCACCTGTACCATCTCTATAAGGACACTCTCTCATCATATGGCCTTGACGGCCGCAAGAAAAACAAGCACCCGTACTAAAGCGGTATTCCCCAAAATGGGACCTACCACACCGAGGCAAATGTGGCCTCGACTCACTCGAACCCCTGCTCGCCTGTGAACTTGCAGCTCTGGAGTTCGACCGACTCCGAATACCTCAGACGGCCAAATCTCCCGCTGGATCGTGGAGGTGCACTCAGGCCGGTGGGAAGAATATCGACATCTTTGTTGAGGCTGCCCGCCTCGAGACTCACCCGAATACCTAGCCGACCTAGCCTTCTTATGCTGTCCTGTGTCGTGATACCTGTCCGGCTGACGTCCCATGTGTCGGTCTTCTACCCCCTGTGCATATGTCTGTATCCGGGCAATATCCATACATGGCTGAAGAGCCACCGCCATACAACCATCAATCAAATAGCGGTCTAGTCCCATCACATAATGATGTACTCTATCCACCATATCAGCCACAATAGTAGGCGCATATCTAGCCAATGAATCAAACTCGAGACTATACTCCCGAATGTTCTTGCCACCCTGCCTCAACTGTAAGAATCTATCGAATCTGGCTCGTCTCATCTCTGGAGGCAGAAAGTGGCCAAGGAAAGCCTCTGTAAACTCATCCCATATCGTTGGAGGAGCACCCTCGCCCCTGGATACTCCCAGGACTCATACCAATTGGTAGCCACATACCGCAACCGATACGAAGCCAGCTCAACAGACTCAGTCTCAGAAGCCCTGAATATCCTCAAGGTACGTTGTATCTGCTGAATAAATTCCTGCAGATCATCATCGGGCTTTGACCCGAAAAACTCTAGAGGATTACAACTCAAGAAGTCACGAACCCTCAACCTATCAGCTCTGTGGTCAACTCCAAGTCCCTGCATGTGGGCCTGCCCTGCCACTAATCTGGTCAGTAGCTAAACTACATCTCTCATGGCACTATCCTCCGCCCCTGGCTGAGGAGCTGGAGGCTCAGGTGCTAGGGCCTCGGGAGCTGGTGAGGATGCCCCCTGAACTGGAGCCTCTGGAGGTGGCGATGTAGCAGAGCTCGTCGACTGGGGTACACTCTCAGAAATAGACTGCGGGACACGATAACTCTCTGACACAGCTAGTATCTCCTATCGATTTGCCATTCGGGCGCTTTCTTCTAAGCATAGTTGAAAACACAATAAGTCATTTAGAAAAGGGATTATCCTAATAACATAGCTCTATTGCACGATCTATGAGATGAAAGGATATAAACTAATCCTAAATGTCCGACAGCCTCCTACGTATAAGTATGGTGCACAACATACCCATACACAAGACTCTACTAGACACGGTATGTAGACATTCCGAGGACGAACTGCTCTGATACCACTAAATGTCACGACCCGTCCCGACGGGCCGCGACCCGGTGCCCTACCTAGGCACCATTATACCCACCTGTCATATAATTACACGGATACCAAGGATAATGTAGTAAACTGTAAATCATATCAAAATAGGCAAGAATGCCACTATATACGGGAACATCCCAAAATGAGTACAACAGTACAGCTGACCAAACACATATACAAAAATACATCTATCATCCACAACTGTCTATAGACCTCTAAGAATACGGTAATGAAATATGACGGGACAGGGCCCCGTCGTGCCCCTAAATATGCATAAGTCTGAAAATAAGGTTCTTTACCAAAATGACTAAGCTCCGAATCAATAGAGCTCTCCAACCAACTGAACAGAAATCCTAGACCAGAGGATCACTAAATTGAGTACCTGTACTTACGGGCATGAACGCAGCCCCCGAGGAAACGGGGTCAGTACGAAATAATGTACTGAGTATGTAAAAAATGAAGTACTGTAAGAAAGATCATAACTGACCAAAAGATATCATGAGACAAGTATAATAATCAAATTACCATTTCAACTGTGTCGTATACAAATGAGAGTCAACTGTGCCTTATAAAAATGAGAGTCATATAAGTCCATATCATATACCGTACCCGGCTCATTCTGGGACTCGGTGAATGAAATCATATCCATATACATACCGTACCCGGCCCCTAGTGAGGGTCTCGGTGAAATCATATAATGTGCACATACCGTACCCGGCCCATTCTGGGACTCGGTAAAATCA
Organism: Przewalskia tangutica; assembly: GCA_029844215.1. Classification (NCBI taxonomy): domain Eukaryota; kingdom Viridiplantae; phylum Streptophyta; class Magnoliopsida; order Solanales; family Solanaceae; genus Przewalskia; species Przewalskia tangutica. The sequence goes on from CM056726.1 coordinate 103,645,302, forward strand.
TATACATACCGTACCCGGCCCTCTAGTGAGGGACTCGGTGAAATCATATAATGTGCACGAATACATACCCGGCCCGGGACTCGGTGAAGTCATATAACCATATCAACACGAATAGAATATCATGAGTAACTTTATACAAATTAAATCATCATTTGATTCTCAATGGAATAAATAGAATATCTATCACTTAGAAATCAAGGCACTATCATATCATGTATCATTTAAGAATTAGGATTCAATTGAATTATGTACGTCCGTCGTACATTCATCTTATATAAATCATGCCAAAAGAAGAAATGATAGATTCACATACCTTATTGTCGAAATAACCAACTCTATAATTAAAACTCGTCTCGATTAGTACTTCAACCTATAACAATAGTAATTCGTTCGTCAACTCTATGATTTCTAGTATAAGTTAAATCAAATGACGACTCTCTTTTCTATAGAAAATTTGGGCAGCACTTCCCTTATTTATATGCACATCCACAACTCACAAACAAAGCCAACAATACCAATAACAAGATGCAACTTAAAGATATAACCAAAACAATCTCAAATACTCCATATACGCCATCATAATACATTCCTTCTCTTTACGTTCATGGAAGACAACAACTACAACAACCAAGGTGATTAATACACCTTTTTCTCTTTTTAATTCAGCCCCTTAAACCACATTAAAACAACCTTAAAAACAGTCCATCAATTCTAGCAACAACAACAAGAGTGCAAGTCTTATAGTTTGCAACATAACACCTTTCTACACTTTAATTTCTTTAAGACATGTATTAAAAATTACCACATTGTACATGCAGACAACAACTACAACAACCAAGGTTATTAATACACCTTTTTCTCTTGTTAATTCAACCCCTTAAACCACATTAAAACAACCTTAAAAATAGTCCATCAATTCTAGCAACAACAACAAGAGTGCAAGTCTTATAATTTGCAACATAATACCTTTCTACACTTTAATTTCTTTAAGACATGTATTAAAAATTACCACATTGTACATGCATAATTGTAACTAAATTTCCAGCATTATAACTCCACCAAAACAGCACCTAAAATACAACACAACATGTCCAATAATTCCATACAATTCTCGAACAACACCCACAATACCAAACTCGTTTCTTAACTCCTTAAAATCCAATTCATGTTTCAACATTTCCATATAACAACTACAACTTTAAGTATCAAGATTTCCTCCATATTTAACATGCAATTAGTGACAATAATAACAATAACAACAATCGAACCCAATGTAGTAAAAACAGCCCCAAAATCGGCAAAACCACACCAAATAGGCACATGCATTGTCTTAACTCCAAGTTTCTCTTAACACAAGTTTATTCCTTCATTTACAACATCATGCAACTCCACTTACTCAAATAATAAGAAGAAATCTTACCTTAGTTTAGCCAAAACAATCCCTAAAGTTCTCGGTCATCACTGCTCCATTTTTGCACCATTTTCACCATCTCTTTAACTTAAAATGACATGCATGTATTGTACAAGTTTAATCCATCATTCTTACATGTTTTTCTTCCAAATAATTCATCTCAAATGCTAATGTTTCTGGAGCTTGGTTCTCGGCCAGCAGTGCCGATTTCACTACTGTTTTGTGGAGTTTCTATGGCTTAGAACTTGTAGAAGAACTTAATCTAGGAAGAGGGATGTGTTTTAGTCTCTAATTAATCTATGAAGAGGAGAGAAAATTTGGTTGAAGAATAAGGAGAATGGAGGATGAGGGAGTGGTGGTGTTCGAAATTATGGAGAGGGACATGGGAATTTGTGGGCTGAAAAATAAAGTCTTGCATGCTTGGCACAAGTCTCCACAAATCTACTTATCATCTTCACTAAAATTAATCCCACAAATAATAAATCAATCTCCCCTACTTAATAATCTTATACCCCTCTTTATTTTATAACCTGAAATTCTCGACGTCAAACGTTTTTGTAATACGACACTAAGTCCATAACACATTGGAAATACACAACTTCTATTATTAATTCTCATCGCCACATTTCTTGTATTCAAGATTATTCCGGGATCACGTCCTTTGTATACAAATTTCCGGATTAGCATATATAAATATACTTTATATCCAAGATTCGAATCTTAATTTCTTAATTACATTCTCTAATTATTGCCTTAAAATTACGAGGTGTAACAGATTTGTCCAATTATTAAATTCAGTGGAAGTAATATTGCTAGGCTTGCCACGAAAATTAAACAACTTGCAACAAAAGCAAAAAAACTTTATCCAAGATTTTTGAATATACGAGTCATTGTCGATTTTGTTTCTCCCCATTTTCCAATACTTGAGTGTAATAGGAGTTTTAGAAGTGTCTATTGTTATCATCACGAGGATAATCGTCACTTCAATATTCTCCCTCATAGGACCTTTCTCAACTATGAAGTCTCGAAGATTGATTCCAAACTTATCCCAATTCGTAGGATCATTAATGTTTGGAGGCTCATTCTCAACATTCTCATCATTGGTGTCAACATGAGTCATTATTTCAACCTCTTCTGGTAACTTTTCAAGATCTATATTTGTGACTTGCCCCTCAATATTTTCTCTGCCCTCAACATTATTAATTGGATTCACAAACCTATAAAGACCACCGCATTTAGCATATTCTTTTGCGAATTCATCCCTATCTTTTTTCTTCTGTATATTTTGAGCACCGGATAGTTTTATCATAATTACGGTCCTGATTGAACAACAAAAAACTTAAATCATTGCGGTCCTGATTGAACAATAAAAACCCTATAAAAATTTCATATTATTATTAAACAACAAAAAACTTAGTAATCTAGTTAAATACTGCTCATGGACCTTCAACAAATTCAATAACAAAAATCTAAATTAAATAGAGAGCAAAAACAAAACAAACAGATAATTTAGATTTAGAGCTATACCTGACAGAGATACTTTAAAGTGCTAAGGACCTAGGGTTTTGAATTCTTGATTTTGTTTGACTTCCTATCGGTGCCGAAATTCAGGTTGATATAAGAGAGTTATGAGAGACTCTTAGCTCATCTACAAAGGTGATTGAAACGAAACAGAAAGTTTAATTTATGAACTAGCTAGGGTGAGTGGTGGAGAAAACTTTTGTAAACCTAGTGAATAATGATTTGTTATTTGAGTTTATATGAGGGGTTTTATTAGAGATTCTTTAGAGTCCAAAAAGATGTGAGGAATGTGTATTTTGACCCCTAAAGTTTTGGTTATTGTTATATTTAATAGTGATTTTTTTTCCAAAAAAATATAGCCTAATTTGTTTCCAAAAATGATGCCCTAAGTCATTGCATTGACTGCTTTGGCTCAGGGCCGGTACTGACTAAGTGCTATATGTTTGGATTTGTTAACATTGAAGATGGCCACTTTTTAGATTTTTTTTTGTCGTCACTGTCAGCATATTCTGTATTTGGCCTGGTTTTACTTGTTAAAGTATATGGGCCTCTAAGCCCATCAACAAGTCCACGGATCAGTGTGCACATCAGTATGGGCCCCTTCCCTTTACCTTGTATATTTGGGGAATATTAAACTTAAGTTTGTACCTTAATTAGTAGTGTAATATTACCATAATTGTAAAGTTAGTCTTCAAATAGAATAAGAATTTATAGGTAATAGGAAGAGGATCTTCCTAGTGTAACTTATATATATGCCTTTTATTAATAAGAATAATCAAGAGATTATTTCTTTCATGGTATCAAGAGTATAGGTTCTCTTTACCTGGCTTCCGCTCCTCAAATTTCCTCTCGAATTTTGTCCAAAATTCTCGATATTTTGTTCTTCTTTTTTAACAAAACCGAGTATCTTCTATTCCAAAATTCTCCAAGGGAGGGTTGTCGCGCCCGTTTTCGACCGGAGTCTCGAATGGATCCGCAACGTTGCTTTTGGTGATTCCTTCATTAAATCACCATTTTTAAAGAGTCGTCACCTAATTATTATAGTGAACTAGGACACTTTTACATAGCATAAAATGCTACAAATAATCTCCGTTTAAAGGTCTGCAAAATTTATGAGATTCTAGGCAAAAGTTCTTTATTATCCTAAAGGGAAGAGATTATGCATCCTTCGAGATCCGCTAACTTGCGATTGTCCGGTCAAACCTAGGTTTAAAAATACATGTTTTGAAAGCATAAAGTTAAGAAAAGATGTTGCAAATATTTATTTGAAATATGAATGTATTTTGATGAATTTTTGCATTTATTTATAAAATGCATAAAAATAGTTTATTGGGAAAAATATGTATTGCATGTAAACTTAGTGGCCTAAAGGGGGTAAATAAGCTAGCGGCAATTTCATATTATTTAACTACCCTCCCTTATTAATTCTAGGCCTAACTATTCTAAACATTTCAATATTTATACGAGATTACATAATTAAATCACAATAAAAGTAAAGTGGAATGAAGGAATTAAGAGTGATGACTAGGACGGATGACGATATCGTTCCACCCTATTTATTTAGAAGTCCCGAGGCCGGAGAATGCAATGTATTGGACGCGGATCTCATGGTGAGTCTCATAATAAGACTATTTGTTGCTCCTGAGGCGTTTCATGTAGATAAAAGAAAGGAAAATGATTAGAAAATATCCCAAACCTTGCCAACAATAAACAACTAAAGTGAAATACTTATGTGAACTTAAAACACATATATATTTTAACTATTTGTTTAATTGTAACAGCCTCCAAAACGATAGGGAAACAAAAGGAAAGTCAGGGAACAAGAGGATGGGTTAAGCCAAGCCCATGTACATATGTTAAAGGGAAATCCTCTGGGCCCAATTCACAAAGAGAGCAATATGCAGAAATATGCCAAGCAGGTGTGGTACACTTAAAGAGTATATAAATATATATAAACCCCGATATATACCAGGTATATACCTGAGCCTTACATCCGGTATACTCTGAAGTCTAGCACCTGTATACTTCAGCTTTCTCATACTGAAAACAGGTAAAATGACAGATACATGGGGGTGATCATATAATAGGACAACAACATGCTTTTCAGAGACTAAAAATCACTTAACATAAATTAGATACTCACATTCACATTCAACACTATATGTCTTGGCATAGTGACCCGCAAACAATCCAAATGAGGCTGTGAATCGATCAATCTATAGATAGTTTCATGCTGACAACAAGATGACTTAGAGAGTACTATAATCCTAAAGCAGAAGCATTTTTGACACTCAAACAGATAATATAGATTTATAACCAATTCAGGTGCACATCCAAGATAAATAAAGCTAAGCTAGAGGATTAATCAGGGAGGATATTTCAGACATATAGGGTCGCTGAGACCAAGGAATACAATAAGGCCACAATGATGATAAAACAGTCTTCCTAGGTTCAGAAAAATTCAACATGCCATTACTTTTAAAAAAATTATATACCGAATGATCTGATTTCAGGACTTTAACAAGATACATACATCACAAAGATTTATACCTAATAAAGGCATACAGGAATTCGGAAGCTAAGACCTGTACAAATTCCCCATCCTACTTCTACCATTATACACTTATGCACATTAGCTCATAAGCATATTGGCCAGGATTTCAAGTTAAACCACCCTACTAACTATGATAAGAGACCCAAACAAACATATTTAGACCCCATAATCAACTAGACATAGTTCTAAACTCTTATTCTCGTACATTTATAGCATATAAAGAGCAGGGGGTATATTAATTCTTAACTAATCATAAGGTCTTGATTGTGTTCAGTGTCATTTTCTTTTAACACAGAAACCAATACTAAAACAGTAGCACATATTACATCATGTTGATATAACATAACAGATCATACAAAAAATCCGATTTTTTCAGAATATAAACATAAACAGAACAAACGAGAAATAAAGGGAAATAGTAGGAGTTTGAGTTCGCTGACCTTCTCCGGGTAGCGAACCGAGGCATGTTTCGACTCGTCGATTATTCTCGGAGACGTTTTTAGTTTATGCATTAAAGAAAGAAAGTCTTCGGGATTTAGATGGCTTTTCAATCTAAGACTGAGAGTAAAAAACAAGGGGGATTTCTTTTCTGATTTTTAATTCTGAGAAAAAGAGGGGATTTCTTCTGATTTTCTAGAACTCGAATTGAGAAAAAGGAAAAATAAGCTTTCTTTGGTTTTTTTTGTTCTTGGCTATTTTGGGGACTGAAAAATCAATCCTCAAACATAACCCAAAAATGGGTCATATTTATAACCACAATCGGAACCCCCAACCCTTTAATTCAAAATTCAAAATAAAGGTGGAGTTTGATGGGAGACAAGTGTGGTACCGTTGGAAGTACCAGACGCATGTCTCGAGTTGTAGCAAAGGACGAGGATGTAAGTAAAGTTGATGTAAAGGGATGTGAAAATCGAGGGTTTCAGGGGTATACAGGGTATGGACGTGTCAGGTGATAGGTGTGGGCGTCGGACTGGTGGTCTGTTGGGTGTGGCGGCGATTATCCGGTGGTTTTTGGGGATTATCGGTGATAGAATGTTGGTTCCAAGGGTTCCGTTGGTTTGGTTCGTTTGGGATTAGGGATTATTTCTGTTGGTGAATTAGGCTTGGACGATGGGGAATAAAAGAGGGACTGGGTCGGGTCATCGGTTTTGGGCCATGGGAGTAAAGAGTGTGGGAATTGGGTTATGGGCTGGCCGAAAATGGGTATGACATGTTGGGAGAAAATTAGTCCAATTAACTAATCCAATTAATTAAAATATGCTCTTTTCATCTTATTTAATTTTAAAAAGTGCACCTACACATAAATTATGATAAAAAGATTTAATATATATAGTTAGTTTAAGTAGAAATATAATATTCATATAAAAATGACTAATTTGGTAATTGGTGAAGATATTGAGAAAACAATCACCAATGCCGATGCCGAGATATAAAAAAATATTTTTCTTATATATTAATTATATAACATAATATCCGATATTTTCAAAATTATGCGGTAATTAGTGATAATATTAAAACTTAGCATTTTTGGAGAATTTTCAAGACTGAGAAGTATAATGAAATTAATTGAAGATAAAGGACGACCTGAACAAATAGTCGGTAAAGAGGGGACACAATTGGGTGTCAACAACTTGTCTCACTTTTACTGAAGACGATGTAAGAGTGTTCGGACAAAGACGTTGACTTGTAGCCAATTTTGTGCTGATCGTCAAAGATTAGGAAATGAATGGGTAAACAAAGTTTTAAATAAGGAAAGGAAATTTTGATGCTAGGAATTTAAGCGCAACGCTGATGCAGATTCAAATTTGTCCCAGTGTCGAATTATGATGACATTGGGTTGCTGTGGCATTTGAAAAATTAAAGGCAAGGCTAATGCAGATTCAAAATTTGTCCCAGTGTCGAATTATGATGACAATGGGTTGCTGTGATGCTAGAAAATTAAGGCGGGTGGACGCAAATTTAAAATTTTATCTCAGTGTCGAATTATGATGACATTGGGGCCATTGGTGTTGCGGGATACTGGAGGGGAGCGGATCGACGTTTGAGGTACAAATTGTCTCGGTTCGCCATAAGAGAAAGTTCCACATTGTGCTCATGCTCCTGTAAATTAGGGTTCCTGAAGTCTAAAGCTTAAGAAAATATTAGTGTATAACTGTTGAGACAAAAAATTGTTACACCCCGTAATTCCAGGACACGTTTAAGAGAATGTACGTAAGGAAACAAGACTTTAAAATTTTTGAACGAAAGAAGAATTCGTTATTCTTAAAGAAATCTTCCGAACCTCGGAAAAGGAAAACGTTCGTTCATGAGAATTTGATTCTCAGATTTGTTATTTGAGACTTATGAAATTTATCGGAATTATGGAATTTTATTTCGGAAGTTAGTTACGTGGGGCCCACTCGGGAAATTTTACATTTTGTGGGGCCCACAAGGTTTTTGATATTTTGACCAATTATGAAAATTTTGGGAAACTAAATATTATGGACCAATGGGAGGGCGACACGTGTCACCCTCCACATGGATTATGTTGGACGATAATAGCATGGCTAGTGTAGCCAAATTAGCTTGATAAAATGGACCAAGTCAAAGGGCAAGTTGAAGCTTGATATAATTGACCAATCTTAGACATCCAATTGGTTCAATCCTAGCCCTTGATGATGTTATATATACATACTACTACTAGTAGCAAAGATAAATTTCACACTTAGAAAAAAATTGGCAAACCTTGTGTGCTCAAGAAGGGCTCTCGGCCAAGCTCTCTAGAAATCAAGAAAATTCTTCATTTGTTGATGATAAATCCCTATATTCAAACCCAAGATCCCTAAAGGTATTCTAAGGATATCTCAACACAAAAATTCCGGAAAAATTACGTTATTACGTTAGTCGCAAAAATGAAAACCTAAGAGGTTTTTCATAACTTGAGTTGGAACTTGAAGAAGAGTTCTTCATAAGCTTCTAAGGGTTGCTTGGAGTGGATTGAAATGTCAAAAAGAGGAGCTAAGGTTGCTAAGGATCGACTTTAAATCTTGGATTAAATTTGGGCTTATCGAGGTAATAATCTCCGTCTCCTTAGTGTAATTAGAAATTACATGTTGTAATAGTTGAGAAATGAGCATGTGATATTTAGGATGAATATTGAAAAGATTTGGACCTTGTTAAGAGCTTAAAAACCGAAAATGGTATGTTAGTCGTTAAGATTGTAAGACAATTTGGTCGATAGTTACAATCGTCGCATGTTAAATAAGAAAGGATTTATAGTTGTTATAATTGTTACAATATATATAACATGTTGGAATAACAACTTGGATTGAAAAGGAATTGAACGGAAATTGACATTGTTGTTGGCATTGATTATAGACGAGAATTACCTTAATTATTGGACAGTTTTATATTAATTGTGGGGCAGAATTTTACACGTCCGGTTAGGCGTGTAATCCCCTTTGGTTAGCTGAATTGTTGAGCCTTAAATGTGGCCTGTTTAGTTATTGATTTCGGGCCTTGAAAAAGGTGAAAAAGTACGTAGAAACAAAGGAAGTACTGCCCAATTTTCCGTAGAATAAGAGACTTTTTACTTAGAATTATTCTACGATAGAATGCTAGAAGTTGATAGACGTATTATGGTCATAATAGGTTGATATTCTACGTGCGGCGCATTCAACCTAGCGAGTGGATTAAGCCGGAAAGGTATGTTGAACTTTCCCTATCTCTTGAGCATGATGTGTTATAAATGTATAGTACGGTAGACGTACGAACTTTAAATAAATTCGGCTTTGTTTTTGGTATCATTGCCTTGATTGGATTGTCCAAGTTGGTTGAGTTAGAGAATTAACTCACTTGTTTGTTAAAGGATGAAAATGCCTTAGTTGTCTAAAACATAAAGAGTTATAATGGCTTTATGGGAAGTTAGTTATAACGACTTTATGGAAATTTAAGAGAGTGGTCTACTTGATTTAAAGGCATGAGATGCCTAGGTTGTGAAAGTAGAAGTGTTTGGTTTTAAAAGCTTTGAATTGAATTTCTAAAGGTGTAGTAACTTGATTTGAAAAGTAGACATACCTTGATATTACGGGTGTTAGTATCTTGTGGTTGTTTCATGAAAATAGTCATTTTCAAAGGAGTTGAAGCACGTAGTACTTTGGGGTTAAATTCCCGGATTTGACGTGACATGCTAGTGCCTTGAGTTTTATAAAATGATAAGTGATTCACCTCAATCTAATGAGAGTCCTAAATGATTTAACTTGCATATGTTACTCACAATATACATTCGTGCGAGTGTTATATTTCCATATCACCGCGTCCCTCACACGAGGGCCGATAATCATGTGTTATACTATGGGTTCAATTCTCTTGACATTATTCTATTCTGTGGACTAGCTCTCCACGTTGCGGGTATCCATATATACTCATTGCGGGTCCACGTGACCTATGCGGGTTCAATTCCCATGCGGATTTGATTCCCATGCGGGTTCAATTCTCATGTGGGTTAAATTCCCATGACCATTCCATGGGATAGCTCTCCACGATGCGGGTATCCATATATACTCATTGCGGGTCCAAGTGACCTATGCGGGTTCAATCCCCATGCGGGTTAAATTCCCATGAATATGATTGCATAATGGTATTACAGGCGGGTAGCCTTAAATTAGTCATAACCTTCTTACTTTTAAACGGCAAAGGTTACCCTTATTAGTCACAGTGTTAATAAGATGCGGTGTACTGTTATCTGGTTATCATACATGTCTCCAACTTTATTTTAGACTATATGGTTTCATTTCAGTATTTTCAGTTTCATATACTTGGTACATATTTTGTACTGACCCCATTTCCTCTGGGGGCTGCGTTCATGCCGCAGGTATGGGTAAACAGGTTGCAGATACTCGCTATTAGGATCACTGATCAGTTTTGGAAAGCTCCATTCCTCCGGAGGCTTGTCTTTTGGTACGGTTTCCCTGATGTTGTAGATTTATGTACATTCAGGGGTATGGCGGGGCCTTGTCCTGCCACAATTATTATGTCCAAAAACTCTTAGAGGTCTGTAGTCATATCTTGTGGGTCGGGTTGTAAAAAAGAAAAAAATGGATGTAACTGCTTTTGGGCTATGTATATAGGTATATCCAGGAAGGCAGCCTTATCGGCTAGCCTGTTGTTTATTTCACATTGCTGTATATTTATGAGTTTTATCTAGGTTCCGTTGATTATCTCTGATGTATACCGTAAGTGTCGTGTAGGGCACCATCATGCCCGGGCGGGTCGTGACAAAAGTGGTATCGAGCGATTAGTCATCGAAAGTGTCTGACCACCGTGTGTCAGTAGAGTCTTGATTATCGATATGTTGTGCACCACATCTATAATCAGGAGGCTGCAGGACATTTAGGATTGGTTTCCATTCTTCTCACTCTGAGATCGTGCAAAAGAGCTGTGTTGTTACGGTAGTCTCTCCCTAACGAGTTATGTTGGTTGCAGCTATGAGAAAGGCAACAGTGACCCGAAAAAGGATTATGTGGATCGCGTATACAGGTTGGTAATTTTTTTTTTGTTGTATAGCTGGTATATTGATGTACAGCTATACAGATTTATGTATGAGGGTCATATGTGTGTTACCTAGAATGATTATAGATTACCAAGGATTGGTAAGGACTAAATAGATACCAGGAAGGTATGAAAAAGTTTTATGAATTCTCATCAAGGTTTTACGTGCTAATTTGAGATAATTAGGAGATAGTGAGATGTATGAGAAGGTAATGAACCCTTAAGAAATCATGATTTAGGGACTTAATGGAAGACTATGTTAGTAAATTAAGCTACGTGGTATGCTTAAGAGAATTGTACGGGTGGGAATCAGTGTGGAAGTTATGTACGTATACTAGAATAAGTTGGGAAGTACGGAAAGAGTACGACCAGTAAGAAAGAGAGCAACCAAGTGTAAAGTAATAGAGCCTGAATCCATAAGTTCGAGGTAGCTACACCAGTGGGTGATTGGTAGCTGAGCGGGTATATAAGAATTGCCCGGCGATGATACAGTCATCAGACCCTAGCAGACCTAGTAGAGCTGGATATGACAAACTTTGAGGTCATTATGGGTACAGACAAGTTGGCTTCTTGTTATGCCAACGTTGACTGCAGAGAGAGTTTGGTTCGATTCCAGTTTCCCGGTGAGCCGGTTATCGATTGGAAAGGAATGGAAGTGTTAGGAATATGTAAGTCATTACTTCTTTCTTTAACATGATTAATTGTGGAGTCTATGTGACTTGTTTCATGGAAGTAATTGATTTGAATTTGAAAGTTAAGAGACGGAGATAAGAACGTACGATCATTGAAGGATTTTAGGATAAGTATCCTTGGAGGTACTTGGAGTCGGCTTAGTGTGGCAGTCAGGGCCAAGACTTTCCGAATAAACTCCAGAGAATGCGCAAAGTAAGAATAAGATAAGTATGAGTGATACCGACGAAAAACAGAAGACATCATAAGTAGGTTTTGAAAATCTACACGATTTTTAAGGCGGTGCTTGATGATTTGAATTATAGAGGAAACCGCAACAAGACCCTGTGAATAGGGTTGTAACTTCAAGGAAAGATTATGAAAGAGAGATAAGCTCTCTCCCCCATGTAAAAGGATAGTTTTACGTATCTTTGAGGGTTATGCGTACCCATATTATTTGGCGATGGATATGAGACTGGTAAAGTCTTCAGTTTCGTTATGCAATAGGTTACAATTTTAGATAACCTTGGAAAAATATTGTTTTGGGATAAATTGAGGACGACACTAGGAAATGGTTGAAGAAGTGTCGTAAGGATATAAATGCAGGTAGTACGCGTGAATGAAACAGTATGATCAAGAATCAAGATAGAAATATTTTGTTAATAATGAGTATAATGAAGGGTTATGACTAGAATGATAAAAGAGAATGCAACTATGGTTATGTACGTTTCACGAGATATAATTACCCCAGACTAGTGTAAAGACCATTAGTGAATGATGGGCAGTAAGAACACCTCGATGAAATGTGGCAAAATCTGTAATGAGGAGAAAGATAGTATGAAAAATTTCGGGGAGATAAGAGACCCCATGACAACGTGAAATGGAAAAATAAAGGTAAGACGAGTAGACACTCGAACGATAAGAGATCTAATCATGACAAGATAAGAAGTCTTGGCAAACCAGTGGATTATGTAATACCGTGAAGTGAGGTTTGAACACCTGACTATAAGCTCTATGAGCTGGGAAGAATAATAGGATTACTACTTGACGAGATCAAGGAAATATCCCCCCTAGATGGTGATCGGCAGAAAGTCGTAACAATGAGGCAAGTGAATGAATTTGAATCTAAGTATAGTAACCAAGTTTGGTTGCAACAGAAGACTGGAAACAGGAATCATGATTAAGATTGTATCATGCCCGAATATTTCTGAAGTGCGAGAAAAACTACCAGTTATTGAAAGATCAGCTGACTACGACTACAGTTCTAACCCCTCCTGAGGGACTAGAGGGTTAGGTTATTATTGTAACACTTTGAGTGTTGGCCTAGGTTGCGTGCTGATGCAACACGGTAAAGTTATAGTCTATGCTTCCCGGCAGCTACGGGAGCACGAAAGGAATTACGCTACTCACGATTTGAATTGGCGGCAGTTAGGCATGCCTTGAAGATTTGGAGGCATTACTTATATGGATTTCATGTGGATATTTGTACAGACCACAAGAGCCTCCGGTATATCTTCAGACAGAGGCATCTGAAATTGCGACAGAGACGGTGGTTAGAGTTACTCAAGGATTATAATATTGATATCCTATACCACCCAGGGAAAACAAATGTGGTTGCAGATGCTCTTAGTCGCAGATCTATGGGTAGCCTGTCAGATGTACAACCAGATAGACGGGGCATGACCCGTGAGATCCATTAGCTAGCGAACCTTGGGGTTCGGTCGGTTGATACCGAGGATAGCGGGATTCGGATTCGAGAGGTTGCCGAGTCTTCCCTCGTCGAGGAGGTGAAGAGGCGACAATATAAGGATCCAATTTTAGTACGGAATCGAGATACGGCTCTCCGAGAGAAAAGCTCAGATGAGATAGCACTGATAGTGCTGAGATACGAGGCGGTGTGTGTACCGGTCTGCGGCAGACTTCGTCAGCGAGTTTTAGGAGGCACACGATTCGCATCGGTCGACTAAGATGTACCATGACCTCAGATGCATGTATTGGTGGGATGACCAGAAGATGGACGTAGCAGAGTTTGTTGCTTAGTGTCCGAATTGTCAGCAAGTCAAGGTTGAGCACCAGAAGCCCGGTGGGCTATTACGGACGATTGAGATCCCGACTTGGAGATGGGAGGTGATTAATATGGATTTTATTACAGGATGACATTGTACTCAGAGGAAGTGCGACTCATTGTGGGTCATAATTGACTGATTGACGAAATCAAGCCATTATTTTTCTTCCGGTCAGGACTACTTACTCGGCTGAGGATTATGCTAGACTGTATATCAGGGCGATTGTGAGGCTGCACGGGGTTCCTACATTATTATGTCAGACAAATGAGTTCAGTTTACAACTAACTTTTGGAGGTCTTTTCAGAAGGGTTTGGGAACACAGGTGAGTCTCGATCGCATTTACCCTCGCATCGACGGACGATGCGTAACGCATCATCCGCACACTTGAGGATAGGCTGCGGGCATGTGTAATTGATTTAAGGGATAGCTGGGAGGATTATTTGCCTCTTGTTGAGTTACGTACGATAACAACTACCCTTCCAGTATCCAGATGGCCCTGTATGAGGCTTTGTATGGAAGGAAGTGTAGGTCGCCGGTTAGTTGGTTCGACGTAAGCGAGGTTCAGTTAATTGGCCCAGACTTGATTCAGCGGGCTGTGGATGAGGTGAAGCCTATCCAGGAGAGGTTATTAGCAGCTTAGAGTCGACAGAAGTCTTATGTAGACAATTGACATCGACTTGGAGTTCAGGTTTACGATTGGGTTTTCCTGAAAGTATCACCCATGAAGGGTGTGATGAGGTTTGGTAAGAAATGGAAACTTAGCCCAAGGTATATTGGGCCTTAGCAGATTGTCCGTAAAATAGACAAGGTTGCCTATAAGTTAGATTTGTCGTCCGATTTGGAGGCAGTACATCCGGTCTTCCATAGTTCTATGTACGGAAGTATATCGGAAATACATCCAGAATTTTCCCGGTTAGTGATTTCCAAGCGACAGAGGGGTTATCGTTTGAGGAGAGTCCCATAGAGATACTTGATCGCCAGGTCAGGCGACTACGGACTAAGGACGTGGTTTCCGTCAAAGTCTTGTGGCGGAATGATATTGAAAGAGAAGATGATTTGGGGGAGCCGAGGAGGACATGAGGAAGAAGTACCCTCACTTGTTCTCTACACCTACAGGAAATTTGCTTCCCTATTTGTCGATGTTAAATTGACGTAATTGCCTAAGTATTATAAATATGGCCATGTGTGGCATATGTGATTATGTGGGCGTAGTTAAAGGGGACTATGCCGATATCTCCCTAGGTTGAACCTCGAAAGAACATTCGGGGACGAATGTTTCTAAGTGGGGGAGAATATTACACCCCGTAATTCCAGGACACGTTTAAGAGAATGTACGTAAGGAAACAGGACTTTAAAATTTTTGAACGAAAGAAGAATTCGTTATTCTTAAAGAAATCTTCCGAACCTCGGAAAAGGAAAACGTTCGTTGGGGAGAATTTGATTCTCAAATTTATTATTTGAGACTTATGAAATTTATCGGAATTATGGAATTTTATTTTGAAAGTTAGTTACGTGGGGCCCACTCGGGAAATTTTACATTTTGTGGGGCCCACAAGGTTTTCGATATTTTGATCAATTAAGGAAATTTCGGGAAACAAAATATTATGGACCAATGGGAGGGCGACACGTGTCACCCTCCACATGGATTATGTTGGACGAAAATAACATGGCTAGTGTAGCCAAATTAGCTTGATAAAATGGACCAAGTCAAAGGGCAAGTTGAAGCTTGATATAATTTACCAATCTTAGCCATCCAATTGGTTCAATCCAAGCCCTTGATGGTGTTATATATACATACTACTACTAGTAGCAAAGATAAATTTCACACTTAGAAAAAAATTGGCAAACCTTGTGTGCTCAAGAAGGGCTCTCGGCCAAGCTCTCTAGAAAGTAAGAAAATTCTTCATTTGTCAATGATAAATCTCTATATTCAAACCCAAGATCCCTAAAGGTATTCTAAGGATATCTCAACACAAAAATCCCGGGAAAATTACGTTATTACGTTAGTCGCAAAAATGAAAACCTAAGAGGTTTTTCATAACTTGAGTTGGAACTTGAAGAGGAGTTATTCATAAGCTTCTAAGGGTTGCTTGGAGTGGATTGGAACGTCGAAAAGAGGAGCTAAGGTTGCTAAGGATCGACTTTAAATCTTGGATTAAATTTGGGCTTATCGAGGTAATAATCTTCATCTCCTTAGTGTAATTAGAAATTACATGTTGTAATAGTTGAGAAATGAGCATGTGATATTTAGGATGAATATTGAAAAGATTTGGACCTTGTTAAGAGCTTAAAAACCGAAAATGGTATGTTAGCCGTTAAGATTGTAAGACAATTTGGCCGATAGTTACAATCGTCGCATGTTAAATAAGAAAGGATTTATAGTTGTTATAATTGTTACAATATATATAACATGTTGGAATAATAACTTGGATTGAAAGGGAATTGAACGGAAATTGACATTGTTGTTGGCATTGATTATAGCCGAAAATTACCTTAATTATTGGACAGTTTTATATTAATTGTGGGGCAGAATTTTACACGTCCGGTTAGGCGTGTAATCCCCTTTGGTTAGCTGAATTGTTGAGCCTTAAATGTGGCCTGTTTGGTTATTGATTTCGGGCCTTGAAAAAGGTGGAAAAGTACGTAGAAACAAAGGAAGTACTGCCCAATTTTCCGTAGAATAAGAGACTTTTTACTTAGAATTATTCTACGATAGAATGCTAGAAGTTGATAGACGTATTATGGTCATAATAGGTTGATATTCTACGTGCGGCGCATTCAACCTAGCGAGTGGATTAAGCCAGAAATATATGTTGAACTTTCCCTATCTCTTGAGCATGATGTGTTATAAATGTATAGTACGGTAGACGTACGAACTTTAAATAAATTCGGCTTTGTTTTTGGTATCATTGCCTTGATTGAATTGTCCAAGTTGGTTGAGTTAGAGAATTAACTCACTTGTTTGTTAAAGGATGAAAATGCCTTAGTTGTCTAAAACATAAAGAGTTATAATGACTTTATGGGAAGTTAGTTATAACGACTTTATGGAAAGTTAAGAGAGTGGTCTACTTGATTTAAAGGCATGAGATGCCTAGGTTGTGAAAGTAGAAGTGTTTGGTCTTAAAAGCTTTGAATTGAATTTCTAAAGCTGTAGTAACTTGATTTGAAAAGTAGACATACCTTGATATTACGGGTGTTAGTATCTTGTGGTTGTTTCATAAAAATAGTCATTTTCAAAGGAGTTGAAACACGTAGTACTTTGGGGTTAAATTCCCGGATTTGACGTGACATGCTAGTGCCTTGAGTTTTATAAAATGATAAGTGATTCACCTCAATCTAATGAGAGTCCTAAATGATTTAACTTGCATATGTTACTCACAATATACATTCGTGCGAGTGTTATATTTCCATATCACCGCGTCCCTCACACGAGGACCGGCAATCATGTGTTATACTACGAGTTCAATTCTCTTGACATTATTCTATTATGTGGACTAGCTCTCCATGATGCAGGTATCCATATATACTAATTGCGGGTCCACGTGACCTATGCGGGTTTAATTCCCATGCTGGTTCGATTCCCATGCGGGTTCAATTCCCATGCGGGTTAAATTCCCATGACTATTCCGTGGGCTAGCTCTCCACGATGCGGGTATCCATATATACTCATTGCGGGTCCAAGTGACCTATGCGGGTTCAATTCCCATGCGGGTTAAATTCCCATGAATAGGATTGCGTAATGGTATTACGGGCGGGTAGCCCTAAATTAATCATAACCTTCCTACTTTTAAACGGCAAAGGTTACCCTTATTAGTCACAGTGTTAATAAGATGCGGTGTACTGTTATCTGATTATCATACATGTCTCCAGCTTTATTTTAGACTATATGGTTTCATTTCAGTATTTTCAGTTTCATATACTTGGTACATATTTTGTACTGACCCCCTTTCCCCGGGGGGCTGCGTTCATGCCGCAGGTAGGGGTAAGAAGGTTGCAGATCCTCGCTCTTAGGATCACTGATCAGTTTTGGAAAGCTACATTCCTCCGGAGGCTTGTTTTTTAGTACGGTTTCCCTGATGTTGTAGATTTATGTACATTCAGGGGTATGGCGGGGCCTTGTCCCGCCATAGATATTATGTCCAAAAACTCTTAGAGGTCTGTAGTCATATCTTGTGGGTCGGGTTGTAAAAAAGAAAAAAATGGATGTAACTGCTTTTGGGCTATGTATATAGGTATATTCATGAAGGCAGCCTTATCGGCTAGCATGTTGTTTATTTCACATTGCTGTATATTTATGAGTTTTATCTAGGTTCCACTGATTATCTCTGATGTATACCTGTAAGGGTGTCCAGGTAGGGCACCAGTCGCGGGCGCGGGGTCGGGTCGTGATAAAAATGATAGAGCATGTAATGTAAGAAATGTGATTCTGCGGGTAGAGATGTCGTCCCAGTGTGCTATGTTGGATGCTGTAAATGCCGAGATATCATCCTCGTACAGACGTGCTAAATGTCGAGATATTGTCCTTGCACAGACGTGCTGCAACTACTCTTGTAAATTAAGGAACCTGTAGGCTAAAGCTTAAAAAAAGTTAGTGCATAATTGTTAATATGATAGAGCATGAATTTAAAAAATGTGACCATGTGAATAGGAATGTCATCTTGGGTAGACATCATGTGTTGAAGTCGTTGCATTGGCGTAATGATATACCATCATTTCCGGACGTAATGCAGATATTCGTCGTTTCCAGACGTAATGCAGATGACGTCGTTTCCCGACGTAATGCAGATATTCATCGTTTCCGACCGTAATACAGATGACGCCGGTGCTCAGACAGATAATGCCGGTGCTCCGGCGTGATGTAGATGATGCCGGTGCTCAAACATGATGTAAATATTCATCGTATCGATATGCTGTGTTTGTGAGCCACATGGCTACTATTGTTCCTTCCGGTTGCTGCTAATATGAAAACCCGTCTTAACAAGGCTAACAGATGAGTGTATTTCATTACATGCAAAAATAAGGAGCATAGTTTCCCAATGGTGTTTGGGGACAAATGTGTTTAAATGCCTCTAAGGGTATTTCCTCCCTGAGGTCGAAGATGCCTCCAAGGGTATTTCCTCCCTGAGGTCGAAGATGCCTCTAAGGGTATTTCCTTCTTAGGGTCGAAGATGCCTCTGAGGGTATCTCCCTGAGGTCGAATATGCCTCCAAGAGTATTTCCTCATTGAGTTCGAAGATGCCTCCAAGGATATTTCCTCTCTGAGGTTGAATATGCCTCTAAGGGTATTTACTCACTGAGATCGAAGATGCCTCCAAGGGTATTTCCCCCTGAGGTTGAAGATGCCTCTAAGGGTATTTCCTCCCTGAGGTCGAAGATGCCTCTAAGGGTATTTCCTCCCTGAGGTCGAAGATGCCTCCAAGGGTATTTCCTCCCTAAGGTCACAGATGCCTCCAAGGGTATTTCCTCCATGAGGTCACAAATGCCTCCAAGGGTATTTCCTCGCTGAGGTTGAAGATGCCTCTAAAGGTATTTCCTCCCTGAGGTCGCAGATGCCTCCAAGGGTATTTCCTCCCTGAGGTCGCAGATGCCTCCAAGGGTATTTCCTCCCTGAGGTCGCAGATGCCTCCAAGGGTATTTCCTCCTTGAGGTCACAGATGCCTCCAAGGGTATTTCCTCCCTGAGGTTGAAGATGCCTCCAAGGGTATTTCCTCCCTGAGGTCGCAGATGCCTCCAAGGGTATTTCCTCCCTGAGGTCGCAGATGCCTCGCGGTATTTCTCCCGAGGTCGCAGATGCCTCCAAGGGTATTTCCTCCCTGAGGTTGAAGATGCCTCCAAGGGTATTTCCGCCCTGTGGTCACAGATGCCTCCAAGGGTATTTCCTCCCCGAGGTCGCAGATGTCTCTAAGGGTATTTCCTCCCTGAGGTCGAAGATGCCTCTAAGGGTATTTCCTCCCTGAGGTCGCAGATGCCTCCAAGGGTATTTCCTCCCTGAGGTAGAAGATGCCTCTAAGGGTATTTCTTCCCTGAGGTCGAAGATGCTTCTATGGGTGTTTGTTCCCTGAGTAGACTCTAAAGGTGTTTGTTCCTTTAGGTAAAAAAATATGCAAAAGGTGTTTGTTCCTCGTGCTAAAAGAAGATAGGGTGTTTGTTCCCTGAAATGCCTCTAAGGGTGATTGTTTCCTGAGGTTACTCTAAGGGTGTTTGTTCCCTGAGGTCAAAATGAGACAATTTTAATAGTGTGACCGAAGCCTATGTAGGCCGCCTACGTATCCTAGTAAGGGAATCAGGTAATAACGTAGTTCGTTTCAAATAACGGGGATTATTTATAACTGTAATAAGAGAAACGTCGTTGTGCGGACGTAATAAGATGAATGTCATTGAATAGATGTAATAAAAGGACGTCATTGATAGTCGTAATAGGAGGATGTCGTAGAAAAGACGTAATAATAGAATGTCATTGATAGATATAATGGGAGGACGTCGTAGAAAAGGCGTAATAATAGAACGTCATTGATAGACATAACAGGACGTCATTGAATAGACATTATAAGAGAACGTCATTGATAGACAATAAAACAACGTCGTTGAATAGACGTAATAAGAGAAGCGTCGCTGATAGACGTAATTGAGGTAACATTGCTGTGCGGACGTAATAAAGAGACGTCGTTGATAGACGTAATAATAGAATGTCATTGATGAATGTAATAGGATGTCGTTGAACAGACGTAATAAAGAACGTCGTTGAATAGACGTAATAAGAAAAGCGTCGCTGATAGACGTAATTGAGCTGATGTCGTTGTGCAGACGTAATAAGAAGACATCGTAATAAGATGATTTCGACCCAGTGGGCCATGCTACTATGATGAAATTACCTGCAGAATATAAACCCGTGCGATTGTGGCCTTACGGGCTGAGCTGCTATGCGCAATTTTCTACAAAACCAAAGATAGATGAAATAGTAAGTGCAAGGATATATAGATATGCGAAATGAATGAATGAGGATAAGAATGTGGCTCTGTAAGCCGAAATATCGTCCTTGTGCAAACATAATGTTGTTGGACCATGTAGGTCAATTTTGCGTAGCCGCCTAATAGGAGCGTGATCCCTTTTGGTTGAATTGCGATGTAGAAATTCCTCGGAATTACACATCAGTGTTGCGATTTCGATGCTTCTCTTAACCTAAAATCTGCACTCAAAGGAAACTTGTGAGTTTAGGAACTGCATGTGGTTGAAATGACGTTACTGCGGAATTTGAACTTAGATTGTTGTTGTCTTTTCCGCTTCTGCTAATATGAAAAACCTTTGATTGTGGCTGTATTTTCTGCTGCTGCGAAGAATGAAGAACCTGCACTCAAAGAAAACTTGTGAGTTTTGTGGGGGTCGATTCGTATTGACTTTGCAGCTTCGATCCTTGATGTTCGGGCGCCTGGCTTGTTTGGACCTGTGACCCCTGTCTGGTTTCCCGCCTTGGCTAATTGTTAATGAAAATGTTTATTGCTTGTGACGAAGTGTGTATTTGATAAACATTTTTGGCGGATTTACTAAATGAACATCTTATAAAAAAATCAAAATTATCTCAGTTTTAACTTTTAAACATGCAAGGGCGCTTGGTCTACAATGAGTCTTGTGGGGGATTGTGATTTTTTCTAAGAGTGGTATGGAAGCCGAAATGACCGCTTACGTATCCCACCGAGGAAATCAGGTTATACGTAGTTCCAATTACAAGCAAAAGTGGATTGTAAGATTTTTCAAAATTGGGACCGAAGCCCGTATGGACTGCCTACGTATCCCGCCGAGGGAATCATGTCATAACGTAGTTCAGGATTTTATTTTAAACTAAAGCAAAGTTCTATCGAGCTCCACGGAGGACCAGGACAGGGGTGCAAGTCCAATTTTGCATCTTAGAAAGTTGGCGTGGTTTTCAACATCATCTTCTTTTGATTCATTCTCAGTACATGTTTTGATAAATGACTGATTGTGCCTTTGGTCTTGTGAAGTGGAGATGTTCTGCCAGTCAACGTGAATCAATCTTTGAGGAAATAAGCTAGGCGAAAAATAATCCTTTCTAAAAATGAAGCAAACCAAGTTAGTATAACATGGGTAAATATTGCTTTAGATAATAATGCACAGAGTTGCAAGCGAAAAAACAATAATAAGCAAATTTCATGCAAATTGATCTCGCGTTCTAACATGCGTGAGACCTCTTTTATGCCAGAGGTAGGCCTAAACGCCAGATATGCGAGATTATGATATACTAGTCCAAGCTGTTAAGCTTCCATGTTTTGTTGGAAATGGCGACAAAATGACGTCCACTTTTTCCAATTTCGGCATGTCATGATTAGGCTTGGATTTGTCTATCATTGTAACACTACACATAGTATTATGTTGGTCGTTGGGTTGTGAAACCCGTCGACAAGTTTGGTGGATTTCTTAATTGTGGAGACGATACCAAGGACCGACCCACCTAGGGTATATGCATGCATGACTTAATTGAATGGTGGTTTAGCTCTATCTTAATTTTTTTAAGATTTGGCTTACTAGACACAAGGCTCCCGAGCGGACTACTCGAGTAAGAAGGCTACGCGTCCACCGGTTGTATCAGACATTCAGCGCAAAATGCCAACTCTCTTAAATTTGGGTATTTGAAAAAAATTTGCGGGTGCGCAAAGCACACCTCGCGTGTAGTGTGTGATAGTGTGAATTTTCCGTAAGGGAGGAAATATGAGCGAATGCCAGTTTAAAGAAAGCAGTAAAAGAAAACAACAATTAAAGCAGTTAAGCATACACAATTAAAGCTAGCAATTTTTAAGGCATTTAGAACAAATAAAAGCAAATAAAGCCAATCAATAATAAATCTAGATTTGATATGGTTAAGAACCTGATTATCCCCAGCGGAGTCGCCATGCTGTCGCGCCCGTTTTCGACCGGAGTTTCGAATGGATCCGCAACGTTGCTTTTGGTGATTCCTTCATTAAATCACCATTTTTAAAGAGTCGCCACCTAATTATTATAGTGAAATAGGACACTTTTACATAACATAAAATGCTACAAATGATCTCCGTTTAAAAGTCTGCAAAATTTATGAGATTCTAGGCAAGAGTTCTATATTATCCTAAAGGGAAGGGATTAGGCATCCTTCGGGATCCGCTAACTTGCGGTTGTCCGGTCAAACCTAGGTTTAAAAATGCATGTTTTGAAAGCATAAAGTTAAGAAAAGATGTTGCAAATATTTATTTGAAAGATGAATGTATTTTGATGAATTTTTGCATTTATTTATAAAATGCATAAAAATAGTTTATTGGGAAAAATATGTATTGCATGTAAACTTAGTAGTTTTCATTGAAATTATACATTTATATATAGACTGATTTTTATAAGATATTGGGTTTGTAATTGATAATGAGAAAAGACCTTTATATAAGAAATAGATTATCATTTTATGAGTTTAATAAAAGATTGAAATTTTATTATTTTTTATAAATATTGATGATGCATAAAAATGATTAAGTTGTTTTAAAAAGATTAGACATGCTTAACGGGCCTAAAGGGGGTAAATAAGCTAGCGGCAATTTCATATTGTTTAACTACCCTCCCTTATTAATTCTAGGCCTAACTATTCTAAGCATTTCAATATTTATACGAGATTACATAATAAAATCACAATAAAAGTAAAGTAAAATGAGAGTCATACAAGTCCATATCATATCCCGTACCCGCCCATTCTAGGACTCGGTGAATGAAATCATATCCATATATATACCGTACCCGACCCTCTAGTGAGGGTCTCGGTGAAATCATATAATGTGCACATACTGTACCCGACCCATTCTGGGACTCGGTAAAATCATATACATACCATACCCGGTCATATAGTGAGGGACTCGGTAAAATCATATAATGTGCACGAATACATACCCGGCCCGGGACTCGGTGAAGTCATATAACCATATCAGCATGAATAGAATATCATGAGTAACTTTATACAAATTAAATCATCATTTGACTCTCAATGGAATAAATAGAATATTTATCACTTAAAATCAAGGCACTATCATATCATGTATCATTTAAGAATTATGATTCAATTGAATTATGTACGTCCGCCGTACATTCATCTTATATAAGTCATGCCAAAAGAAGAAATGATAGATTCACATACCTTATTGTTGAAATAACCAACTCTATAATTAAAACTCGTCTCAATTAGTACTTCAACCTATAACAATAGTAATTCGTTCGTCAACTCTATGATTTCTAGTATAAGTTAAATCGAATGACGACTCTCTTTTCTATAGAAATTTGGGCAGAACTTCCTCTATTTATATGCACATCCACAACTCACAAACAAAACCAACAATACCAATAACAAGATGCAACTTAAAGATATAACCAAAACAATCCCAAATACTCCGTATACGCCATCATAATACATTCCTTATCTTTATGTTCATGGAAGACAACAACTACAACAACCAAGGTGATTAATACACCTTTTTATCTTGTTAATTCAGCCCCTTAAACCACATTAAAACAACCTTAAAAACAGTCCATCAATTCTAGCAACAACAATTCTGATGGGGGGGGGGGGGGGGGACACTACACATGCACCGGTATAGTCTTCATTACTATACTCACAAAACTCATTATGCCACTTATGGCCACAATATAACACACGCGCATTTACTTAAATCCAAGCCAATGAGGAATCACCTCTAAAGTGTATAACATCACTATTAACTCTCATTCATGGTCTAAAAATGATACCCTCTTCGTACCTTCACTTTACATATATAATCACTTTCATTCTTTGAACACATGTTCGCTTCTTTTCTTACTTGTCGTCCTCTCCTCGTACATCCGAACTCTTTCTAGTACACGTACCACATTTCAGTCATCGCTTCAGTTTTCAAAACCTTGGAGTTACTACCTCCAAACTTGGTCATTATACTAGCTTCAATTTCCTTTAAGGCCATTCTCGGCCTTCACGACCTTGCTCGTGGAACGATCCACGGCAAAGACAACGACAACTGCACTGGGTATTGCACCCTCGTGACCCTACCACTTAGAGGGACCACTTCAAACTGACCTCACTCCATTATGGGTTGCGGGTTGAACCGCGATTGGTCCCCAACCCGACCCATTATCGCACCAAATTCTCATTCCTGGTCCGGAACAAATCTCACTATTCAAGTCATGAAAGCCTAGTGGTCTTCTTAGCTTAACTACCTACTTTCATTTCACACAACCCATGGAATTATCACACTAATACTCCACGTATACTATGTACTTCGACCAAGATCAACCGTAAAATCTTTTACTCAAGACGGCCTTGCATCTAAGGTCTCAACGGTTATCAATATTCTAAGGTTTACAATGTCCCGAGCCTACATTATCAATCCCCACAATACGGGAAATGTAGCTTCTTAATATCTCAAAGTCTTATTGTCTTACTCACCATAACTCTATTAACTCCATACGAATATCATTCGTATATGACACTTAAGCCTATAATCATAGCTTAACCTAACAACCGGGTATGTCATTAATTCACTTGAACCTGATCTACCAAGAGTCTATCACCATCTTATTCAATTCATTATCTCCTCATATTCCAAATCAATACATATATAAAGCCTAGGTGTGGGTTCAACAAACTGTTTCACACCTTCCAAGAAATTACTAAGGCTTAACCAACTCCTGCTGAACCATAATCAGTCTAGGTAACATACATACGTCACCAAATAAATAGACTCATACCGATATACTTCCTCAATATACCTACTATACGATAATTTTTACAAACCTGGATACGCAATCCATAAAATCTGTTCTGGGCCACTGTTGCCTTTCTCAAAGCTGCAATCACAATAACTGTTAGGGAAAGACCATCCTAACAACACAGTTCTATCGCACGACCTTAGAGTAAGAAGAATAGAAACAAATCCTAAATATCATGTAGCCTCCTGTGTATAAGTATGGTGCACACATACCCATACCCAAGACTCTACTAGACACGGCCCAGAGATTATTCATGACTAATCGCTCACGATACCACTGTCACGCCCCAACTCCTGGTCCGCGACTGGTACCCTACCTGAGCACACTTCTATACATACAACATGAGTAACACGCGGAAGATAATAACACTCATTTTTTTTTCTTAAAGCAAAGGCAAGGCCGATAAGGCTGTCGTATATTTATACCATACCCAACCGGGCCTACACTATACAACAATGTAAATATAACTCTCACCAGTCCAGCCCATATATGAATACAAACCTCTAAAAATTTGACAACAACTGTGACGGGACAGGGCCCCGTCGTACCCCTGAATATACCTATCCATAAATGATAAGCTCCAGAACATTGGAGCTATCCAAAATGCTGAACAAGGATCCTAAGCTCGCGGATCCACAACTGAGTACCTAGACCTGCGGACATGAACGCAGCCCCCCGAAGGAGCTTAGTACAACAAGTACTAAGTGTGGAACTGAAATAAAATACCGTATTAAAATCATGGATGTGTACAAAAATGACAGGGGCAAGTATAGAAAATCAAATACCAGATCCTACCGTGTCCCATAACCTAAAAGCCAACTGCACCTTGTATCACTGTACTATAACAACTCCAAGAGGCGATCAGGTTTTCAAGAATATAATATCACACAGTCCAAATACAAAACAGGAAACAAGTATGATAACCAAATTAATCAATAAGAGTAATGAAAATCAACTTCATCTTTTAAAAGACCATTTCACAATATATAAGCAGTCATGCCAAGTCAGGGACGCATGCCCTCAAAATCATTACTCAATTATAACCATGGGTCTCACGCCCATAATATCAAGCGTGCCCGTGGAATTTCCTTCCTCACTGCCGGCAGTCCATGATATAATAGAACACCAATATGTGTATCCGAACACCAGATCCCACTGCTATAAACCGACCGACCAAGTAGAAAGCCAACTACCGGATCCAAAGATGCATCATAAACCGACCGCCAAGTACGAAAGCCAACTACTGGATCCACTGCGTCGAACCGACCGGGCAAGTATCTAAAGCCAACGCACGTGAGCTCATCAGATCACGAGATATGACCGGGGCAAGTATCTAAAGCCATCTACCAGAGCCTGTCGTATCACGAGAAATGACCAGGGTAAGTATCTAAAGCGTGCCCGTATCTATATATGTAAATCAAGCCCATGGCCACTCATCACTGCGGCAAGTTTCATGGGTAGCTAGTCCATGGAATAATAACATCACCCGGGAATTGAACCCGCATTATGGCCGCATGCCCCCGGAATCACTCATCGGTGTAAGCATGTCCATGGAACAATCATAGTGGAAGCATACCCGTGGTGTCACACCCCGAACCCCGGGCCCGTGACTGGTGCCCTACCTGGGCACCCTTCTACCTTAACAACTAAGTACATTGCGGAAATTAATAACAGCTCATTTTTTTTTCTTTTAAAACCAACGTACGTGCAAGGCAAAGCCGACTAGGCTGCCATATATACATAAACAAAAGACACTACACCGTACATGAGTCCAATCCCACATATGAATACAGACCTCTAGGAGTTAAACTGAAAATATGGCGACGACAAGGCCCCAGCACCCAAAATCATAAAGCTCGCATCAAGGATATATACCAAAAGATAAACTCCTGGACAGAGGAGCTATCCAAAACCCCGAGCAGATTCTACACTGCCGATCACCAAACAACAGACCTAAACTCGGCAGATGAACGCAGCCTCAAGGAGGTCGATGCGAAGAATGTACCAAGTATGTGAACAATGAGTATCAGAATGAAATCATAACGATCTAAACAAAACAGGAGACATGTATGATAGCCAACCTACGATGCATAGCACATAAGCCATATCAAGTCGTGACGCAGCCCTCAAAGTCACTACTCAAATATAACTATGGGTCTCACGCCATAATATCAATCGTGCGTGGAATCCTTCCTCACCGGCCATCCAGATATAACATAACACCAATAGGCATACATGAACACCAAGTCCCACTGTGTTCTAAACGCACGCCAAGTAGGCAAACGAGCAGTGGTATAACGCTTGGGGTTTACCTCATTTATACTCGACTTCGAAGGAGGTGGTAAAGCGGTATAACGCCTTGGGCTTGCCCTCATTTATACTCTTACCCGAGAAGGTGGTATAACGTCTTGGGGCTTGCCTCATTTATACTCTTACCCTATCTCAACCGGCCACAAACAACACATAAAGCGGGTGGTATAGCGTCTTGGGGTTTACCCTCACTTATACTCTTACCTGGAGAAGGTGGTACGTCTTGGGGTTTACCCTCACTTATACTCTTACCCTATCTCGACCGACCATCAAACAAGACATAAGCACTACCATGTCTTCTATAAAAATCCGAATTTAACCCAAGTACTACAAGTAACGGAAGCATACCCGTGGAATCCCACATCACCGCTTCGACGTCCCAAGAACTTACACAAGACAATGACTTCTTCAACCGAGAGTCGCGACAACTTAATAAAACATAATACTTGCACTCAAAGGCTATTACCAGACATATAGGCAAGTTCTCAATTAACCAAGCCAAAGTACTTATCAAGGCACACATAGGATAATTCTCATTTAACAAGCCAAAGTACTTATCAGGCACAAATAGAATAAATTCTCATTTAACAAGCCAAAGTACTTATCCGGGCACAAATAGAATAAATTCTCATTTAACAAGCCAAAGTACTTATCAGGGCACAAATAGAATAAATTCTCATTTAACAAGTCAAAGTACTTATCAAGGCACACTTAGACAAATTCTCAATTTATCAAGCCAAAGTACTAATCAAGGCATACACTCATTTAACAAGCCAAAGTACTTATCCGGGCACAAATAGAATAAATTCTCATTTAACAAGCCAAAGTACTTATCCCAAGACAAATAGAATAAATTCTCATTTAACAAGCCAAAGTACTTATCCGCACAAATAGAATAAATTCTCATTTAACAAGCCAAAGTACTTATCCGCACAAATAGAATAAATTCTCATTTAACAAGCCAAAGTACTTATCCGACAAATAGAATAAATTCTCATTTAACAAGCAAAAGTACTTATCGTGGCACAAATAGAATAAATTCTCATTTAACAAGTCAAAGTACTTATCAAGGCACACTTAGACAAATTCTCAATTTATCAAGCCAAAGTACTAATCAAGGCATACATAGAATAATTCTCTTTTAACAAGTCAAAGTACTTATCAAGGCAAACTTAGACAAATCCTCAATTTATCAAGCCAAATTACTTAGCAAGGCATACATACATTCTTTTATAAAGACTCCTTTCTATGTAAAGCCCCAAGATACTAACACCGTAGTATCAAGGCGTGTCTATTTTTCAAGGTAAGTTACTACACTTGTAAAACTCATTTCAAAGCTTGAAATCAAGTAACTCCAAATTTTCACAATCTAGGCAACTTATGCCGATTTAATCAAAATAGACAACTTTCTAAACCTTCCATAAAGCCGTTATAACCAACTTCCCATAAAGCCGTTATAACCCTTTATGGTTTTAGACGTATCCATTCCTTCAATAACCAAGAGACTTATACTATTAAAACCAAGTATCACATACTTACAAATCAAGTTCTTAACTTTCAAAAATACTTCAAGTCTCTAATAGTTAGAAAACAAGTTTTCTTCTACTTTTTAAACCTCAAGTAACTTCACCCTTAACGCAAGTTACTTCTCTTAAATCATGTCATTTCTCCTCTTTTAAATCAAATAAGTAAATCACTCCTTTGACTCCCCTAAAGTCATTATAATGACCTTTAGGTTTTAGAACTAAGGCACTAGCCAAAAGATTTGGAAATCACTTCCTTTTCAAGTTTCTATGTACTTTAAGAAAAATACCTTCACTTTTAAGAATCCAAACTTCCTAAGGAAATGGATTATACTACTTACAATTTAAACATCAAAGTACACTCAAGGAAGTACATAGAACAAATTCTATTTTAGGCAATCCAAATACAAGCAAGGAATGGATCATTCAGAGTAGAACTTACTTTCTTTATTCTAAGGAATCATGCTGTAAGAGGAGATAGTTCACATACCTTTCTGGCTAAATCCACAAGCTAAGCCGAATACACCGTACGTAGAAGTGTCAACCTATAATGGTCACAACAAGGCTATCAACTTCTAGTCTCTATGTAGAATAATACTAAGTATTTAGTCTCTAATTCTACGGAAAATCGGCAAGACTTCCTTTGTTTCTACTCACTTTGCCACCTTTTCAAGGCCGAATACAATAACCAACAAGCCACATTTAAGGCTCCAAACAACAACCAAACAAAGGGGATTACACGCCTTACAATACGTGTAATATTCCGCCCCACAATTCATACCAAAGTAGTTCCACAATAAAGCCATTCTCGGCCAACTTACAACCAACAACACTAAGTCTTTTCCAACCCTTTTCCAAATTCCAAGTTCTTAGGTCTAACATGTTATATAGTCTAAACAACTTCAACAACTACAATTTCCTTCCTTTTACAACATGCGACTTTACTAATAATCGACTTGAATTGTAGTCTTAAGGCTAACATGCTAGTTTTCGGATTAGGGTTCCAATAACCAATATCCTTATCAAAATTCATACTATATATCTCATGCTTGCTAATAACCATAGCTACAATCATAAGTAAGCCTTAACTAATAAACGACAAAATTTATACCTTTCCAAGCCCTTAAAATTTCCAAGATCCAAAGTCGCGCCTTAGAAATTCTTAGCTCCTTTCCTTAAGTTCCAATCCGCTCCAAGCATTCCTTAGAGGCCTATGAAGAACCATTCTTCAAGTTCCAACTTCAAAGTTGAAGAACTCCCTTTGTTTCCGCCTTGCGACTAACGTAAAAATACGTTTTTTCCGAATTCTTTCTATTGAGATAACCTTACAATACCCTTGGGGACATTGGGTTAAAGTCTTGTGACTAATGGATCAAAACTACAAAATTTTCTCTTCCTAAAGTAGCCTTGGCCGAGAGCAACTATAGAAGAACAAGAGTTCTCTAATTTTTTCTAAGTGTAAAGTGAGCTAGTCTTGCACTAGTATGATACATATAACACATTGGAGGGTCTAGATATCAACAAATGTGAGGCTAGGATGAATATCACAAGGATTGAGCCTATGTGGACAAGTTGACTTGGTCAAATATGTCAAGCTTGCAAGACTTATCATCTACATAGGTCAAATGACCATTCTACCCCTTGCATAAATTTCGACCAAGCCATGTGGGGGTGCCACGTGTCGCCCTCTCATTCGTCCATAAAATTCTGTAACCCTCGTGGGCCCCAAAAAAATGTAAAATTCCTCGGGTGGGCCCCACGTGACCAAATCCGCAAAAATAAATTTCCATAAGGTTAAGAGTTCCATACTCTTCAAATAATGCCTTTTGAGAATCCAATTCTCAACAACGAACATTTTTCCTTTCCGACGTCCGGAAGACTTTCCGTCGGAAAAACAATCCTTCCTTTCGTACTAATTTCCAAGTCTTGTGTTCCTTGCGTACATTCACTTACACATGTCCTGAACTTACGGGGTGTAACACGTGGACCCTCCAACAGCGTCGGTATGTCCATGTAAATAGCAAGATGACCGGCCCTCCATCGAGAGACGCGGTAGCATAAGAATACAACACTTGCACAACAAGACTATCACACGCAAGCATAGGCAAGTTACCATACTTCTAGACTTTTATTAACATGTAAACTGATTCACCATTTTATAAACTCAAGGTACTTTCATTTTATGCCAACAATCCGGGTTTTAACACCAAAGTACTACGTACTTCAACTCTCTTAAAAAGATCTCTTTTTACATAAAAGCCACACGATACTAATACCCGTAGTATCAAGACACGTTTTCTTTTCAAACTAAGTTACTACACCTTCAGAAAATCATTTCAATGCTTTTAAAATCAAGTCCCATAACCTTTAAGGAAATCAAATCTCATAACTTTGAAAATCAAGTCTCATAACTTTAAATCAAAGTCTCATAACTTTAAATCAAAGTCTCATAACTTTAAATCAAAGTCTCATAATCTTTAAAGGAATCAAATCTCATAACTTTGAAAATCAAGTCTCATAACTTTAAATCAAAGTCTCATAATCTTTAAAGAAATCAAATCTCATCACTTTCAAAATAAATATTCATTAATGTAGTAACTTAGCAAGGTCAACTAGACTCCACTACTTCCTAACGACTCTTACCAACATCCCCCATAAGACTTGGTAAGAACTTAGGAATATTCTAGACATGTTTTTAGCCTAAAATCTATCACGTGAATACTTCCTAATTACAAGGCAAGTACTTCAAGAAGACAAGTCACGTATACTCCAAATAACAAGGCAAGTATACTCAAATAAAAAATCTTGTATACTCCTAACAATAAGGCAAGTATACCATAAAAATACTCATGTCTTAGAGAAGAGGAAATCCACATACCTCGCGACGACTAACCATTTCGACACTTAGCAAAACGCTCCAAGTACTTCAACTTCATCGGCTATTCCTTAAGCCAAGTAGACCATGCTATACGTTTTTATTAGGGGCTTAATCGTGGATGAAATAACTAATCAATACTATGTGTTCTTGGTGTTATTGGTGTTGAGCTCAAATGAGA
Source organism: Przewalskia tangutica (assembly GCA_029844215.1). Classification (NCBI taxonomy): domain Eukaryota; kingdom Viridiplantae; phylum Streptophyta; class Magnoliopsida; order Solanales; family Solanaceae; genus Przewalskia; species Przewalskia tangutica. The sequence continues at coordinate 103,677,719 of CM056726.1, forward strand.
GAAAGATGAGAGCTTATTTGGCTAAGTGTTAAGGCAAGTCTTGCAAGCCCTCTAATATATAGATGTACATCTCAAGTAGCAAGACAAGTGGAGTGGGACCCACATGGCCCACTTGTCCACAAAATATCTTGTCAAGTCTCACAAATATCTAAAGTCAAATAGTCAAGGTCTTCCAAGACCAAGACAAGGGGGTGGGGTGTGCCACGTGTCACCCTATGATTCGTCCAAAATATTTTCATCTCCCAAAAAGTCCATAATTGACCAAAATATCGAAAAACTTGTGGGCCCCACAAAACCGTAAATTTTTCCCGTGGCCCCACGTGACCAATTCTGGAAATAAAATCCATAATTCTATTATATTCCAAAAAGTCCAAATCCCAAATTTGAGAACTCAATTATCCTTATTAAACACTTTTCCTTCACGGGTTCCGAGATTTCTTTTAAGGAAAAACGCATCTTCTATCGTTTCACGATTTAACCCTTATCGTCTTACCTACGTTCTCTTATTCTTGTGTTGGAACTACGGGGTGTAACATTTTCCCCCCCTTAGAAACGTTCGTCCCGAATGTTCCTTCTAAGTCTCCCACTACACATGCACCGGTATAGTCTTCACTACTATACTCACAAAACTAATTATGCCACTTATGGCCACAATATAACACACGCGCATTTACTTAAATCCAAGCCAATGAGGAATCACTTCTAAAGTGTATAACATCACTATTAACTCTCATTCATGGTCTAAAAATGATACTCTCTTCGTACCTTCACTTTACATATATAATCACTTCCATTCTTTGAACACATGTTCGCCTCTTTTCTTATTCGTCATCCTCTCCTCGTACATCCGAACTCTTTCTAGTACACATACCACATTTCAGTCATCGCTTCAGTTTTCAAAACCTTGGAGTTACTACCTCCAAACTTGGTCATTATACTAGCTTCAATTTCCTTTAAGGCCATTCTCGGCCTTCACGACCCGGTTCTGGTGGAACGCATCCACGAACCAGTACAACGATTAACCAGACTTGGGTCTTGCACCCTCGTGACCCTATCACCTAGCGGGACCACTTTAAACTGACGTCACTCCATTATGGGTTGCGGGTTGACCCGCGATTGGTCCCCAACCCGATCCATTATCGCACCAAATTCTCATTCCTGGTCCGGAACAAATCTCACTATTCAAGTCATGAAAGCCTAGTGGTCTTCTTAGCTTAACTACCCACTTTCATTTCACACAACCCATGGAATTATCACACTAGTACTCCACGTATACTATGTACTTCGACCAAGATCAACCGCAAAATCTTTTACTCAAGACGGTCTTGCATCTAAGGTCTCAACGGTTATCAATATTCTAAGGTTTACAATGTCCCGAGCCTACATTATCAATCCCCACAATACGGGAAATGTAGCTTATTAATATCTCAAAGTCTTATTGTCTTACTCACCATAACTCTATTAACTCCATACGAATATCATTCGTATATAACACTGAAACCTATAATCATAGCTTAACCTAACAACCGGGTATGTCATTAATTCACTTGAACCTGATCTACCAAGAGTCTATCACCATCTTATTCAATTCATTATCTCCTGATATTCCAAATCAATACATATATAAAGCCTAAGTGTGGGTTCAACAAACTGTTTCACACCTTCCCAGAAATTACTAAGGCTTAACCAACTCCTGCTGAACCATAATCAGTCTAGAACATACATACGACTCCAAATAAATACACTCGTACCGATATACTTCCTCAATATACCTACTATACGATAATTTTTACCAACCTGGATACGCAATCCATAAAATCTATTCTGGGCCACTGTTGCCTTTCTCAAAGCTGCAATCACAATAATTGTTAGGGAAATACCTTCCTAACAACACAGCTCTATCGCACGACCTTAGAGTAAGAAGAATAGAAACCAATCCTAAATATCATATAGCCTCCTGTGTATAAGTATGGTGCACACATACCCATACCCAAGACTCTACTAGACACGGTCTGTAGACATTCCGAGGACTAACTGCTCTGATACCACTCTGTCACGCCCCGAACCCCGGGCCCGCGACTGGTACCCTACCTGGGCACCCTTCTATACATACAACATGAGTAACACGCGGAAGATAATAACCCTCATTTTTTTTTCTTAAAGCAAAGGCAAGGACGATAAGGCTGTCGTATATTTATACCATACCCAACCGGGCCTACACTATACAACAATGTAAGTATAACTCTCACTAGTCCAGCCCACATATGAATACAAACCTCTAAGAATTTGACAACAACTGTGATGGGACAGGGCCCCGTCGTACCCCTGAATATACCTATCCATAAATGATAAGCTCCAGAACATTGGAGCTATCCAAAACGCTGAACAATGATCCTAAGCTCGCGGATCCACAACTGAGTACCTAGACCAGCGGACATGAACACAACCCCTCGAAGGAGCCCAGTACAACAAGTACTAAGCATGGAACTGAAATAAAGTACCGTATTAAAATCATGGATGTGTACAAAAATGACAGGGGCAAGTATAGAAAATCAAATACCAGATCCTACCGTGTCCCATAACCTAAAAGCCAACTGCACCTTGTATCACTGTACTATAACAACTCCAAGAGGCGACTGTGCCTTTCAAGAATATAATATCACACAGTCCAAATACAAAACATGAAACAAGTATGATTACCAAATTAATCAATAAGAGTAATGAAAATCAACTTCATCTTTTAAAAGACCATTTCACAATATATAAGCAGTCATGCCAAGTCAGGGACGCATGCCCTCAAAATCATTACTCAAATATAACCATGGGTCTCACGCCCATAATATCAAGCGTGCCCGTGGAATTTCCTTCCTCACTGCCGGCAGTCTATGATATAATAGAACATCAATATGTGTACCCGAACACCAGATCCCACCTGCGTCATAAAACTGACCGGGCCAAGTAGGAAAGCCAACTACCGATCCGATGCATCATAAACGGCCAGGGCAATCGAAGCCAACTACGAGATCGACTGCGTCTACGAACCGGCGGGGCAAGTATCTAAAGCCAACGTACCAGAGCCTACCGTATCACGAGATATGACCGGGGCAAGTATCTAAAGACATCTACTAGAGCCTGCCGTATCACGAGAAATGACCAGGGTAAGTATCTAAAGCATGCCCGTATCTATATATGTAAATCAAGCCCGTGGCCACTCATCACTGCGGCACGTTTCATGGGTAGCTAGTCCATGGAATAATAACATCACCCGGGAATTGAACCCGCATTATGGCCGCCTGCCCCTGGAATCTCTCATCGGTGTAAGCATGTCCATGGAACAATCATAGTGGAAGCATACCCGTGGACCCTCCAACAGCGTCGGTATGTCCATGTAAATAGCAAGATGATCGACCCTCCATCGAGAGACGCAATAGCATAAGAATACAACACTTGCACAACAAGACTATCACACGCAAACATAGGCAAGTTACCATACTTCTAGACTTTTATTAACATGTAAACTGATTCACCATTTTATAAACTCAAGGTACTTTCATTTTATGCCAACAATCCGGGTTTTAACACCAAAGTACTACGTACTTCAACTCTCTTAAAAAGATCTCTTTTTACATAAAAGCCACACGATACTAATACCCGTAGTATCAAGACACATTTTCTTTTCAAACTAAGTTACTACACCTTCAGAAAATCATTTCAAGGCTTTTAAAATCAAGTCTCATAACCTTTAAGGAAATCAAATCTCATAACTTTAAATCAAAGTCTCATAATCTTTAAAGGAATCAAATCTCATAACTTTGAAAATCAAGTCTCATAACTTTAAATCAAAGTCTCATAATCTTTAAAGAAATCAAATCTCATCACTTTCAAAATAAATATTCATTAATGTAGTAACTTAGCAAGGTCAACTAGACTCCACTACTTCCTAACGACTCTTACCAACATCCCCGATAAGACTTGGTAAGAACTTAGGAATATTCTAGACATGTTTTTAGCCTAAAATCTATCACGTGAATACTTCCTAATTACAAGGCAAGTACTTCAAGAAGGCAAATCACGTATACTCCAAATAACAAGGAACATTTAAGGCACAACCAACAGTTTAACCAAAGGGGATTACACGCCTAACTGGACGTGTAAAATTCTGCCCCACAATCTAACCAAAACAACCCAAAGTCCTTTTCCTTAATTCCTTTTAATCCAATTCTCACTCCAACATGTTATAAGTTATATTAACTATCAACAACAATATTTCCTTCATTATATAACATGCAATACGTAAGAATGACTACAATAAAAATCAACGAATCACATGGCCCGAAAAACTCCTAGTCTCGGCCCTCGACATAAAAAGGGTACATGCACACCTTATTTTCCATATCTTCCTTAACAAGAAGTCATCTATACACTATAACAATGAGTAATATCCAATTACTGCGGAAAAAGAAGAATTATTACATCATTTTTAGCCTTAAAAATGCCCCGGGCAGAATGCTATGTTTTGGTCCGCGGTTTTCGTTTCGCTCCACTTCTTCAAGTTCCGATCACATATATGTATCCCTTACAACCTTAGGAGCAACTCCACTTCACATTTCGCTTCCAAAAAGTCGATAAAACTTAGGGTTTTTCTTACCCCATTCTCGGCTCAAACAAGCTACACAAGGTTGAGATGTTAATCTAGGTTCAACACTTGGATTAGGGGCTTAATCGTGGATGAAATGAACTAATCAATACTAGGTGTTCTTGGTGTTGAGCTCAAATGAGAGAAATATGAGAGCTTATTTGGCTAAGTGTTAAGGCAAGTCTTGCAAGCCCTCTAATATATAGATGTACATCTCAAGTAGCAAGACAAGTGGAGTGGGACCCACATGGCCCACTTGTCCACAAAATATCTTGCCAAATCTCACAAATATCTAAAGTCAAATAGTCAAGGTCTTCCAAGACCAAGACAAGGGGGGTGAGGTGCCACGTGTCACCCTATGATTCGTCCAAAATATTTTCATCTCCCAAAAAGTCCATAATTGGCCAAAATATCGAAAAACTTGTGGGCCCCACAAAACCGTAAATTTTTTCCATGGGCCCCACGTGACCAATTCTGGAAATAAAATCCATAATTCTATTATATTCCAAAAAGTCTAATTCCCAAATTTGAGAACTCAATTCTCCTTATTAAACACTTTTCCTTCACGGGTTCAGAGATTTCTTTTAAGGAAAAAGCGCATCTTCTATCGTTTCACGATTTAACCCTTATCGTCTTACGTACATTCTCTTATTCTTGTTTTGAAACTCCGGGGTGTAACAAGTACTTTTGGCACCGCGATGCTGTCAGGCAGTACCGCGGTGTCGGGACGAGATTTCCGAATTAAAAGCCCTAAATCCCCAAATCCTTTCCCACACAAACACAAACCCTTCCTCTCTCTACAAATTATGAAATTCCTCTCCTTCTATCCACAAAAATTCCCACAAACTCCACCAAATTCTTCAAAAATCCCTACACACCACCCCATTAAAAAAACCATCATATCTTACACCATCATCATTCCTTCCATTTGTGTCAAGAAATTGGTGAAAAACAACTCTTAAAAAGGTAATCTTCATCATTGCTCTTGCAATTTCAAAGGTAGTAGGGAAAGTAGCTTGCAAGTTTGAGGGTTGTACGTACTGTGGTGGTAGGGTGTTGTGTAGTTGTGGGTGTGTGCTGCAGTGGTTGTTCGTTGTGTAGTTGTGTGAATTGAGGTGTATTGTGGTGTAGTTGTTGTGTATTGCTGTTGTGGTCCGATTTTACTTGGTTATTGTTGTTGTGTGGTGTGAGAGTTATTGGAAAACCTCAAAGAAACAAAGGAAACTGTCACGACCCGACCCGACGGACCGCGACTAAATACCCTAATGTCGCCATTATACTAACCTGTCACACATAATCCTGCTAACACTAAGGAAAGTATGAAATCCGACAGTATAACACTGCAATCATAACATATATCCGAATAGGCAAGCCGACAATGCTACCTTTACACATGAATAAACCTACCTCCTGAGGAGTCACATCTAAGCAAATATAACAAAGGAAGCAAGCCGACAAGGCTGCCGCTATGTAAGACATGAAGTACTGTAAGAAAGATCATAACTGGCCAAAGGATATCATGAGACAAGTGTAATAATCAAATTACCATTTCAACTGTGTCATATACGAATGAGAGTCTGCTGTGCCTTATGAAGTGAGAGTCATGTATGTCCATATAAAAATCATCATATATACATAAACTGCCCGGCCCTCTAGGACGCGGTAAAGTCGTGTAAGGTATACTGCACGACCCATCCTGGGATGCGGTAACGTCATATAAGTAATCTGCGCGCGTATCTGCCCGGCCCATTCTAGGACGCGGTAAAGTCATATAATCATATCTCCACGAATAAAATATCATGAGTAACTATACAATTTAAATTATCACTTTGACTCTTAATCAAATCATTAAAATGAACTTTTACTAGAAAATCAAGGACACTTCTCATAACTCATATTACTAGGAATTAGACTGTATAGAAATCATGTACGTCCGCCGTACGTTCATTTACGAAAATCATGTCAAAAGAAAGAAGGAAGAATTTCACATACCTTTTAGTCGAACTAGCCAACTCACTATTAGAATACGTCTCATCTAGTACTTCAACCTATAATAATGGTAACATATCCATTAACCTTATGATTTCCAACATTCATAATAATTGAATGATAACTCGTTCTCTTTTCTATAAAAATTTGGGCACTTCCCCTATTCATGTGCGCATCCACAACTTACAAATTAATCCAGAAACACCAATAACAAGTCATAACTTAAGAATATAATCCAAACACTCCATATACTTGGTATACACCTTCCCTATACATTCTTTCTTTTTATATTTATGGAGTACAACCAAAACAGCAACCAAGGTGATTAATACACCTATTTATCATGTTCATCCAACCCTTAATCCTTATTAAAATAGTCCATTAAAACAGCCCACACTTCAATCAACAACAACAACATACCAAGTAAAATCCCACCACGTGGGGTCTGGGGAGGGTAGAGTGTACACAAACCTTACCTCTATCTTGGTAGGTAGAGTGGCTGCTTCCAAATGTGAAGCTTTTCTACACCTTTTCATACATTTATTCCTTTAGGACATACGCTAGCAATTACCACATTGTTCATGCATCTTCTTAATGAAATTTTCAGCATTTTAACTTAACAAAATCAGCCTTTAAAGCCATAAATTTTCCAACGAAAACAACCCTTAACTACAACGCGACAATGTCCAATAATTTCTTAGATGTTATGGTCCAAGAACACACTACCTTAGCTCTTCTTTCCACTCCTTAACATCCCATTCATATTTTAACATTTTCATAATCAATTATAACTTTCAATATCAAGATTTCCTTTAATATCAACATGCAATTAGTGACAACGATAACAACAACAATAATTAAATCCAATATACTAAAATCAGTCCCAAATTCGACCAAATCACCCAAATAGTCGCCTACATTGCCTTAATTCCAAATTTTCTCTTAACACAGTTCATTCCTTAATTTACAACATCATGCAACTTTATTTAAACTATAAAAGAAGAATTTTTACCTTAAATTTAAGCCAAAACAATCCCGAAAATCTGCCTAGCAGTCCGCGACTTCTCCTCCTCATTCTCGCTATTTTTATCATTTTCTTCAACTCTAAATGACATGCATGTGTCCTACAATGTTAACCCATCATCCTTACACATTTTTCTTCCAAAAATTCATCTCAAATACCCACGTTTTTGGGCTTAAAATCTCGATCAGTGGGTCAATTTTCTCCACTGTTTTCTAACGTTTTTGCCCACTGTTTTGGGTGTTGTTTTGGCTTCTAATTTTTGGTGAATAATGTAGTCTAAGAATAGGAGATAAAACTACAAGTTTTGCTATGGAAATGGGGCAAAATCGGCCCTAGGGAGAAGAAGAGAGGGAGATGGTGTTGTCTTGAATTTGAGCTGGAGAAGATGAAGTGTTATTAGGTTTTTAAGGGAATTAAAAATCTGAAAATTTAATATAACACTTTGGTCCCTTAAATATTACACTTTGGTCCCTAATTGTCCTCTAATTTAATATCTCAAGCACTAATTAAATCTTGGACCCCACTGTTTTAATCTTAACTCCCGCTTCCTTTTAATTCCCGAGAATTTCATAAGGTCTCGTATTCTCCATGTCGTAATTCTTATAATACGACACTAATCCATAACGGGATTATACAACTATCATTATAAGTTCCCAAAGTCACACTCGTTGTAACCAAAAAATTTCCGAACTCACATCCTTTGTATACTAATTTCCAATATTCGAATCTTACTTCCTTAATTACGTTCTTAATTATCGCCTTAATCTTACGAGGTGTAACATCCTTCTCCCCTTTAGAAACATTCGTCCTCGCGTGTTCATAATATGTCTCATGCTATAGAAATTTCGGCAGAGTCTCTTTTATGGTTATGCCTATCCACTTATACTCAGCAAACCAACAGATGCCTCACGGGGCCACAAATGAAATTATAACTTTAAAACAGTCCTTACCTGATATTTTACCTCAACAAAGCCTAAATAACCAATATACTCTTTGTACATCATAGAGATACCCTTAAGCAGGTAGTCCAGGCATGAATACACCATTTGACAAAGCAAGACATTTCTTTCTAACAATATCTTATTCAATTCATTTATCAAGATCTTTCACTCCATGGTCCATGCCCGCCACTATGTAAATATGATTGAGTTAAATATGAGGTGCAAACAGGTAAAAACTTCAGCATAGCAAAGCCAATTCAATTAGATATAAAAGGTCAGTGTTAATATTATTTAATAATTTGGTAGATGTGACATGTCACAGAATGAGCTAAGGGAATTTTTTCTACTGAAATTGGCATACCTTTGATATTAGACAAACAGGAATTCAGGTAATCAATTTAGAGAGACACATAATTTAAAATACAAAGGTAGTAATCTAAATGAAACATGTGAGGTACTCAATATCTGTTAAGTGCTTAAACTAAGTGCCCCAAATCTTACATTCACTATGTCATTGGGTCAATAACACTGAGACCTAGCATGATACTACACGGTTCATTTATTTGCTAAACAAGAACATAAAATTAGATCACTCAACTAGACCTATAAACAAGATACTAGGTTTGTTATTATTACTTAACATGAGGCAGAAAATTAAGGTTAAGATACAAGCATTAAATATTGATTATATCAAATCCTAACTTACAAAGTGAACCAAGACATCATCCCTTCCTTATGCATCACAAAATCTTATATACATTATATAGAATCAGCTCTCGACATCAACCTAGTATACATGAGTATAAACAAGATATTCAAGCAGTAGTGAACATTTGGAAACAAATACACTTATCATATCATACTATTGATATCAAACAGAGGTGAAATACCACTAAATAATCACAACTAATATACCTCACATCACTTTTTAGATCATATAAAAACGTATCCATATCTGTTTAACAATACAGTAATCTTATATATACATGGTCTATTTACCTCTTATATGACCTTTATCTTTAGATATCATGTTCATATATCTTAGGCAAAGACGATCCTTCCGGGCTAAATTAACACATTATCCTACATGAAAACTTAGCAAGGCTTGATATCATTAAAGGGAAGTAAACAGATGACTATGAAATACAACACTCTTTGGAAGCAGTGTATTGAAGATAGGAAAGGCCAAACAGGAATTCATATAGTTGAATACATTAGCATGATAAGATTTCGTACTTTCAACCAGATCAACAAAGTAAGATTTTAAATTATTGCCTTTTGTACCAAACCATACACATACTATTCCATCAACCTACTATGTATAAGTCTTGTTGGAACATGTGTTTATGAAAATTAGTATCATTATCTCCCTAAACCATTCAAACAACAGATGTTGTCCATCTCATGCTATTGAGCCCAACATATGCTTAATACCCACACTAAGAGTAACTTTCGAACAACGATTGTTAATTAAATACTTAAGTTAATCAAAACAGGTTAATATCTTATTTAACAATGATTAGCAGGACTTCAACTATCACAAGTCGACACTTTATTTAACTTACTAATTCAGAACTATGGATATATCCCAATCATATTAACATTAATCAAGAATGATCAATCATAACTGCTAACATACCATGAATTAGTAAAGCAGGCTCAGAATAGTTTTAGGAAGAAGCATTTAGATAATGTCCATAACTCACAATCATCACATATGCTATCTTTTCTCAATTCCCATAATAAATAACATCATATCAGGCTGTATAAGACAAGTTCTGTTAATTAGGACAACTAATCTTGTTCTTAATCAGTGGCACCTGTTTTAGATAGATAATATGACTACACATTACAGATAGCTAAACCAGTTTTCAAAACAGTACATTGGTCATCACATTAAAGCAAATAACCCATACGCGCAACTTCAATCTAATATGTCAATCCATTAAATCAAATCTAGACACTTCATACATAATTAACAGCTTTAACTTAACAATGTTAAGCATTAAATTAACTAAGTGGCCAATACATGACTAAACAACTCTGAAATTAACATGTTTTGTTCTACTTCGACTGTACAGATTATTCTAAATCAGCATGGAACATTTATCAGTTATCTAATAACAAGCACATCCTCTTTGGGAACTATTATATTTTACCCAACCAAACTGAAGCATACCTTATAAGTATAAAGTGTTGACCAAACATATTAATCTACAAATTCATTCCTTCACTTTAACATGGGCAAAAACCCTCAAAGGATCCCACTCATCTCTGCATAGATACAAGTCAGTCAAGTAAACCAACACTGAAGTCTAGACATGTATATCCTTGAACAATCTCATACACCACATACTTTAACCAAGCTCAAGCGTCAAATATCATATTCAAGAGGGCCTTTGATATTTAAGGTCTCAATGGTTACTTAATATTCTAAGATTCTCAACATTCCGGTTCCCAAGCTTACGTTACCTTCCAAACAATTATTAAAGCTTAATCAACTCATAATAACCCATAATCACTTCAGTCAACACGCACATCATCATCACACCAACTATGCAACAATCTTACCAACCTGTATACCAAGTCTATATATTCCCTTCTGGGTTGCTGTCGCTTTCTTTGGAGGCATCGCTGTAACCACAATAATTCGTTAGAGGGGGAAATTATCCTAATGACATAGCTCTATCGCACGATCTATGAGACGAAAGAATAAAAACCAATCATAAATGCCCGACAACCTCCTACGTATAAGTATGGTGCACAACATACCCATACACAAGACTCTACTAGACACGGTCTGTAGATATTCCGAGGACTAACTGCTCTGATATCACTTTTGTCACGACCGACCCGACGGGCCGCGACTAAATACCCTAATGACGCCATTATACTAACCTGTCACACATAATCCTACTAACACTAAGGAAAGTATGAAATCCGACAGTATAACACTGCAATCATAACATATATCCGAATAGGCAAGCCGACAATGCTACCTTTACACATGAATAAACCTACCTCCTGAGGAGTCATATCTAAGCAAATATAACAAAGGAAGCAAGCCGACAAGGCTGCCGCTATGTAAGAGAACGTCCCAAAATGAAATACAAAAGTACAGATAAACAAAACATATCTAATCCTCATAACTAACCCGCACATATACAACCCACAACTATCTACAAACCTTGAAGGATAACGACATATGACGGGACAGGGCCCCATCATGCCCCTAAATATACATAAGTCGGAATAAAGTTCTGTACCTAAATGACAAGCTCTGAATCAAAGGAGCTTCCCAAACAGCTGAGCAGGAACCTAAACTGGAGGATCATCAAACTGGGCACCTGTACCTGCGGGCATGAACGCAGCCCCCCGAGGAAAGGGGGGTCAGTACGAAATAATGTACTGAGTATGTAAAACATGAAATACTGTAAGAAAGATCATAACTGACCAAAGGATATCATGAGACAAGTGTAATAATCAAATTACCATTTCAACTGTGTCATATACGAATGAGAGTCAACTGTGCCTTATGAAGTGAGAGTCATGTATGTCCATATAAAAATCATCATATATACATAAACTGCCCGACCCTCTAGGACGCGATAAAGTCGTGTAAGGTATACTGCCCGGCCCATCCTGGGACGCGGTAAAGTCATATAAGGTATACTGCCCGGCCCATTCTGGGACGCGGTAAAGTCATATAAGGTATACTGCCCGGCCCATTCTGGGACGCGGTAAAGTCATATAAGATATACTGCCCGACCCATTCTGGGACGCGGTAAAATCATATAAGGTATCTTGCCTACCCGTTCGGGACGGTAAAGTCATATAAATGTCTGGCGTATCTGCCCGGCCCATTCTAGGATGCGGTAAAGTCATATAATCATATCTCCACGAATATAATATCATGAGTAACTATACAATTTAAATTATCACTTTGACTCTTAATCAAATCATTAAAATGAACTTTTACTAGAAAATCAAAGACAATTCTCATAACTCATATTACTAGGAATTAGACTGTATAGGAATCATTTACGTCCGCCGTACGTTCATTTACGAAAATCATGCCAAAAGAAAGAAGGAAGAGTTTCACATATCTTTTAGTCGAACTAGCCAACTCACTATTAGAATACGTCTCATCTAGTACTTCAACCTATAATAATGGTAACATATCCATTAACCTTATGATTTCCAACATTCATAATAATTGAATGATAACTCATTTTCTTTTCTATAAAAATTTGGGCACTTCCCCTATTTATGTGCGCATCCATAACTTACAAATAAAGCCAGAAAAACCAATAACAAGTCATAACTTAAGAATATAACCCAAACATTCCATATACTAGGTATACACCTTCCCTATACATTCTTTCTTTTTATATTTATGGAGTACAACCAAAACAACAACCAAGGTGATTAATACACCTATTTATCATGTTCATCCAACCCTTAATCCTTACTAAAATACTCCATTAAAATAGCCCACACTTCAATCAACAACGAGAGGAAAATGTGAAGTTTTTCTACACATTTTCATACATTTATTCCTTTAGGATATACGCTAGCAATTACCACATTGTTCATGCATCTTCTTAATGAAATTTCCAGCATTTTAACTTAACAAAATCAGCCTCTAAAGCTATAAATTTTCCAACGAAAACAATCCTTAACTACAACGCGACAATGTCCAATAATTTCTTAGATGTTATGGTCCAAGAACACACTACCTTAGCTCTTCTTTCCACTCCTTAACATCCAATTCATATTTCAACACTTTCATAATCAGATACAACTTTCAATATCAGGATTTCCTTTAATATCAACATGCAATTAGTGACAACGATAACAACAACAACAATTAAATCCAATGTACTAAAATCAGTCTCAAATTCGGCCAAATCACCCAAATAGTCACCTACATTGCCTTAATTCCAAGTTTTCTCTTAACACAATTTCATTCCTTAATTTACAACATCATGCAACTTCATTTAAACTATAAAAAGAAGAATTTTTACCTTAAATTTAAGCCAAAACAGTCCCGAAAATCTGTCTAGCAGTCCGCGACTTCTCCGCCTCATTCTCGCTATTTTTATCATTTTCTTCAACTCTAAATGACATGCATGTGTCCTACAATGTTAACCCATCATCCTAACAAATTTTTCTTCCAAAAATTCATCTCAAATACCCACGTTTTTGGGCTTAAAATCTCGGCCAGTGGGTCGATTTTCTCCACTGTTTTCTAACGTTTTTGCCCACTGTTTTGGGTGTTGTTTTGGCTTCTAATTTTTGGTGAATAATATAGTCTAAGAATAGGAGATAAAACTACAAGTTTTTCTATGGAAATGGGGCAAAATCGTCCCTAGGGAGAAGAAGAGAGGGATAGGGTGTTGTCTTGAATTTGAGGTGGAGAAGATGAAGTGTTATTAGGTTTTTAAGGGAATTAAAAATCTGAAAATTTAATATAACACTTTGGTCCCTTAAATATTACACTTTGGTCCCTAATTGTCTTCTTAATTTAATCTCTCAAGCACTAATTAAATCTTGGACCCCACTTCTTTTAATCTTAACTCCCGCTTCCTTTAATTCCCGAGAATTTCATAAGGTCTCGTATTTTCCATGTCGTAATTCTTATAATACGACCCTAATCCATAACGGGAGTATACAACTATCATTATAAGTTCCCAACGTCACAATCGTTGTAACCAAAAAAATTTCGAACTCACATCCTTTGTATACTAATTTCCAATATTCGAATCTTACTTCCTTAATTACATTCTTAATTATCGCCTTAATCTTATGAGGTGTAACAGAAACGCTGCTGAAAATTTTCCAACAACCTTCACTATGGCCTCTAGGAAACGAACTTCAAGAGCTTCCTCATCTTCATCAGCCCCAGAATATGATGTGACTCGATTCGCCAACAAATAAGCGGAGGATCGATACCACAAGATTAGTACTAGGACATTGATACCAGAAAGAGGCATGGATTACCAGGCCATGTCATTTGATGATGATGATGACTACGAGCCTATTAGGGCCATGATTGAAGCGAATGGGTGGAAAAGGTTCACCAATCCGGAGAGGATCCCACTTCAGAATTCTAGCCTTGTGAGGGAATTCTATGCGAATTATTCTGAGCAAAGGGATGGGAGATGCTTTATTAGAGGGAAATATGTGCCCATGAGTTCTGAAGTTGTGAATGCACTACTGAGGACCTATGACGTTGAGGACTAAGGCGATAATCCATACCACTTCAGTTATTGGTCAAAAAACGTCAACCACACCATGTGGAATGTAGTTGCAGAGACATTGTGCTACCCAGGTGCTGAGTTTAATTTTGCCCGCAACGGATCCAGGAAACTTGCCCGGTGCCAATTTAACAGAACAGCCAGAGGATGGCTATATTTCGTAAGTGCACGCTTAATTCCGTCAACTTATTTTACCAATGTGCCCACAGACAGAATCAAGCTCATATATGGCATCATGACTGGCAAGATAATTGTTGTTGGGAGAGAAATAATACATAGCATAAGGGAGATTAGCAGGCTGACTACTACTGGCGGATTGGGACATGATTCGCTCATTTCTGCCTTATGTGATAGGCATGGAGTCCCAACATTCGCCACAGATATTCTAGAGAAGAGTCAGTCTCCTGTGACATACAGTTTGTGCACTCTTTTCTTGACCCCAATCCAGGACCAACATCAAGGGGAAGGGGCCCAGCAGCAGCAAGCGCATCAGCCATGGAAGAAGCAGAGCCTGGGACAGAGGCACATAATGAAGCAGACGAAAGCAACCATCAGCCTCCTCTGTCCTTGGAACCTCCAGTGCCAATGATGGAGCAGATGATCCTAAATCAACAACAGATGCTGCGAAACCATGGGAGCATCATGCGACACCAGGAGCAAATGGTGCAAAATCAGCAGCAGATGATGCAAGAGCATCAAGACCTGACCCAACGCGTTGACAATTTAAGTCTTTTACATATTTGGGGCAATGTGTAGTTTAAGTTTGGGGGGGAGTTCTTATTTATTTTATTTTTGTGTCTATTTTTGAGTCTTTTGTTTTGAGTCTTGTGTTTGTTTTTGTGTTTTATGTGAGTCAATTTTTTTCTTATGATCATGCATGTTGTGCTTATTTGGAACGCTTAGTGAATTAAGTGGGATAATGTAGTGGAATGAAAAGCTAAAATCTGTGTGCTTAAGTTAGATATGCCAAAAATTCATGAAAATTTGATTATTTGGAATATTTGGTGCTTAGCCTATGTGCTGTCAATTGAAAAATGTCTGTGAAGTCTGCTTGCTTGTTATTTGAGGCGAAATAATTAAGATGTACATGTTAGGGAGATGATTCATGCATTTCATTGTTAGCATTTCTTACCATTCATTACCTACCTTGCAATAAATTGTATCCCTAGTCAGCCTTTTGAGCCTAAAATGAGTTGTTTTCTTTGACACCTCATGGTTCCCTCGTGTGCCATAAGCGGTAATTGAAAAATTGGGATGAAAAAGAGTGAAAAAGTGATGCACCCCAATGAAAAAAAATGTAAAATAAATGAAATTGATATGCATAGGTTAGGTATTCATGCTTCCATTGATTATGACTGAAATGAATTTGCAAAATATCTGACTTAATGTTCTAGATTGCTAAATTCATGCTCTATCTGTTCCTACATATTATCTCAACTGACGTTCATGTGTTTCTAAGTAACCTTGTGCAACTTCTTGATTTGAGTCTTTGAGTCTCTTTGATTTTGTTTCTTTGTTTTTGTGTTTTGATCTTTGCTTCAGGGTGAGCAAAGGTTAAGTTTGGGGATATTTGTTAGGCGTATTTTATATACGCATTTTGAGTCATTTTTAGTTAGTATTTTCCCAATTTCTTTCAAATAAGTGTCGTGTTAGGTTATTTTTCTTTCTTTTGAGTCACAACGGTGCAAAAAGGCAAAATGGCGAAAAGGAGCGAGAATTGGGCAGAAAAGGTGCTCCCGAGGCAAAAAGGACGAAAGTTGGCATATCAGGACGAAAGATTGTCAGCACCGCGGTGCCAATATGCAGAACCGCGGTGCCATATTTACTGAGAAGCCACAGGATTTTCAGCACGCCGGTCTGAACATGCGAGCGGTGCCATAGTTCTTGAGAAGGTGCGGGAGTTTTCGGTCGTGCGTCAGAAAATCTCAGTTCCGAAGAAGAATTGGCTAAGGGCATATTGGTCCATATGAGACGAAATTTGGAACATATTTAAGCCCTGGGGATTAATGCTATGGGAGTTTGGTCATTCTACAACATAGCACAACACAAGACAACAAGGGAGGCTACAATTGGAGACTTAGTTCGCAGTAATTTCTTTTCTTTCGTTTTTAATTCAGTTTATATATGGATTTTGTGTTAGTTCTTAGCGTGACTATGACTAGGAGCTAAATACTTTATTAGGGTTTTCCTTATAAATCGCTTGAAACTTCTATTCACGAATTAATGCAGTAGTTTGATTTCTTCTTCACTTGATTAAGATTTAGTCAATAATTGGTATGAATGCTTGATAATTAATTGATCACTAATTATCATAATATATATGATTTCGAATCAAGAACCGAGAGGAGAGATTTGGATATGCTGTAATTGACTAGACATAGATAAAAATCGCGGACGATAGTACCCCGATACTTGTGTAGCATTATAAGTTACTGTTCTTAATCCTCCTATGTGGTAAATCCTATCATAGAAATATAGAAGGGTTTTGCACTAGGGTTGAGTGATTATATGTCTTAACCGGAATATAAGACAGTTTAGTTAACCGTTATCTTAACGTAGAAGAAGAAGTCATTCTTGTTGCATTAAGAATTGAATAGAGTGGATAGTCGAGGATTTTGGAAGCCCTAATTCATTTATAACTGATTACAACTTAAATAGTTCAGTAATTCTTGCAATTATTCTAGTAGTTAAATAAAAACCCAACTCAAATATCGATTGCCAAATAGATAACATAAAATAGATGAACGGTAATTAGAAACCAGTCTCTGAGGACGATATTCGGTCTTATCAGACTATATTACTTGTCAACGATGCGTGCGCTTGCGTGAGCATTCGAAATATCGCTAACAAGGATCCGACCCGCTATCGTAGTCTCACATGCGCCTTTCAGTATCTGACGTTCACGAGACTTGATATTACATATGCTGTACAACATGTGTGTTTATTTATGCATGATCCCAGAGTTGAACATATGAATGCGCTCAAACGCATTCTTAGGTACATTCAGGGAACACTTGAGTATGACTTGCATTTGTATCCTTCGTCGACGTCTACACTAGTCTCCTATACAGATGCTAATTGGGGTGGTTGTCACGACACGGGCATTTGCCTACGTCTGGCTATTGCATATTTTTAGGTAATAACTTGGTCTCATGGTCTGCCAAACATCAATCCACGCTTTCACGTTCAAGTGCAGAGGCCGAGTATAGAGGGGTAACCAATGTGGTTTTCGAGTCATGTTGGTTACGTAATCTACTGTTAGAGCTCCATTATCCTATTGACAAGGATACCTTGGTGTATTGTGATAATATAAGTATCATCTACCTTTCTGGTAATCCAGTTCAGCACCAGCGCACTAAACACATAGAGATGGATATTCACTTTGTTCGAGAGAAGTTAGCTAAAGGACAAGTACACGTCTGTCATGTCCCTTCCAGATATCAGATTGCAGACATCTTTACAAAGGGTCTTCCCTCAGTCCTTTTTGAAGATTTTAGAGACAGTCTCAGCGTACGAAGACCGTCCGCTATGACTGCGGGTGTGTGTTAAAGTATATGGGCCTCTAAGCCCATCAACAAGTCCACGGATCAGTGTACAGCAGTGTGGGGCCACCGTGGGGCCCTTCCCTTTCCCTTGTATATTTGGTGAATATTAGACTTAGATTTGTATCTTAATTTGTAGTGTTATATTACCATAATTATAAAGTTAGTCTTCAAACAGAATAAAGATTTATATGTAGAATAGGAAGAGGATCTTCCTAGTGTAACTTGTATATATATATGTTTTTTATTAATAAGAATAATTAAGAGATTATTTCTTTCATTACTATATTGAACTACTCAATTTTTTGCTGCCTTTCCCTGAACTTGTTAAATGCATCAATACTTTATGCAGATAATTGTCGGAATAAAGAATTATTAATGCAATTTGATATTAATACTTTATTTGGATCTTCATTTTTATGAGAAGCAGCAGTTCAACTAATTGCCGTGTAGAGACATGTTTATTGTTACTGAGATTCGATCTGTGTGTCAATGTTGTTCGATAAAAGATTGATAATAATTGTCCAAAATGTTGGTTGGAATTAGTATAAGTTAAAGATACATATGAAAAAAATACTTTGCTTCACATTACTTTTTCCTCTTTCTTCTTTCTTATTTCGTGTCTGCTCTTTGCATTGTAATGCAATAGAGTTAACTGATTTACCATTTAAAGACTATATATGTGTGGCCATGTCGTTCAGGTCTTCGAGGTGAGTAACTCTTTGCACGATCTGTCGTCACATTGGTAGCTTGTAGTAGTACGTATTGTTTGTTTACGAGTTGGGTCTATCTACGAGTTGAGTAAAATGGACCCTTATGCTAACATTTTTTTCTACCAATTACTGTGCCCTCAAGTTTTCAATATAAGAGTTCTACCTTCCTTTAATCACAACTGGACCAATTCGCTTGCATCCGATGATCATTTCCTGCACCTAAGGCTTCATGCTTGGTCCCCAATTATTGGAGACATACATCGTTAATCACGTAATAAAATAAGAATTGTAAACCAAGTACAGAAAACACAACAATCCACAGCAGAGGAGAAGTAAAAACTGTTAGCAGTTAATCAATGTCGACTAGTTACTAGTTAGTCACTGTCTTAAAACTATACATGTAGGATTTTGTTGGATTCGTGTCAGAGGCGGATTGAGTAAAAGCATGGTGCACCACCAGTTTTTTTTTTAAAAAAAATATAAAACGACGTTGTTTTGTTGTCAATAGCTGCGTTTTGAGTTTACACAAAACGATGTCGTTTTGTCGATTGTAAAACGACGTCGTTTTGTACAAATTCAGCAGCAACAAACCTAAATTAAAGCAGCATCAAATCGTCCTCATTTCAGCAACAACAAATCATTCTCATTTCTAAAGCAAATCTTTCTCATTTTTTGAATCAAATCGTTGTCATTTAATCGAGGGTTTTCTCTTACGGCCTACAGGTACATTTCTCTCTTTCACATTGATTAATCATTTCTAGGGTTTGTATTTCTCTATAGTCTATACTGATTAATAGTGTAAGCATTTTGTTTCCTTTGGTTGCTGAGAAAACATAAAATAATTTAATTTTCTGATTTTGTGATTATTGATTGATAAGTAAATTTGAAGGAGAAAGAGAGGTTTTTCAAGGCTTTTATGGTAAATCGACTCTAAAACAATATCTTTATGAAACTGCCTATTTGAAGTGGTATTGTAACTTAATTTACTTCAATTAAAATGAAAAGTTTGTGTTCGATGACCTGAAATTCTCTTCCCCTGAAATTGTCTATTCGATGACTCTAACACTGTAACACATTGTCTTTATGAAAATTTTGTCGTAGTTGAGACATGTGCTGCCAGTGACGGATCTGTCAAACTTAGTAAGTTCTTATTGTTTCTTTTTTCATCTTTCCCTGTAGGTTACCTGTCATTCAATCACTTAGCAGAAATAAAACAAATCGGCAGTCTTATAGGCCCAAGAACGACATTCTTTTCTCTGGTCAGGAATGGTTGGTTGGTGCAGAAGTTCGACAGACTTGAGACTACCCAATCTCTTCTTTCTCGCGCGATCAAACCCTGAAGATTGGTAAAGAACTTATTTTGATTTCTGGGTCAGTGTTAAATTTATTTGTTTTAAATTCATTTCCTGTTTCTAAATGAACGATTAATTTTATTTGTTAGGAAATTAGGATGCAACGTTATTATGAAAAGCGTCCTAAATATATAGCAAATACTAGTATTTTGGATAATCAAGAACCACCGGTGATAGATCAAGAACCACAAGAAGCTCGAACTAATGTATCAGATTATGCTAATGAAAGACAAAATTACGTTGACTTTGAAACATTGCAAGCAGATCCAGCACATAGAAAATGAATTTCAGACTATCATCCAGATATTCAAAATGAGGTTAGAAAAGCTTATTTAATCAAAAGTGCTCACCAACCTCGCAAGTTTACATTCCCTTGGACACAATATAAGAGTGTTAGACGTCGATTTTGTGTGAAATGGTTTGATGAGTATGATTGGCTTGAGTATAGTGAATAAAAAAATACAGCGTATTGTTTACCATGCTAGCTGTTTAAAAATTTAACAAACTATGGTGGTGAAGCCTTTGTTGGAATAGGTTTTGATGATTGGAATAATCTGATAAGATTTAGTAAGCATGTCAATTGTAGCAATGGTGAATATGGAGATTGTGTGTATAAATGTCATGATTTATTGAACCCCAAACAAAGTATTATGGCTTCATTAACAAAGCAGATTGTTCAAAAGATGATTGATTATAGAGCTCGTTTGAATACGTCACTTATAGCTACAAAATATTTTTTGCGAGGTGGCTCTCCATTTCGGGGTCATGATGAGTCACAAGGTTCTTCATATAAGGGTCATTTTCTTGAAACGATCAATCTTTTAAAGGAATGTAATCAAGATTTATGTCATGTATTAGATTGTGCTCCAGGAAATAACAATATGACTTTCCCTTCGATTCAAAAGAGTCTTTCTGCAGCTTGTGTTTATGTTATAACTAAGCAAATTGTTGATGATATTGGGGATGATGTATTTGGTGTGTTAATTGATGAATCTGGTGATTGTTCGGTAAAAGAGCAAATGACTATTGTTGTGCGTTATGTTGACAAAGAAGGGCGTGTTATCGAAAGATTTTTAGGCATTATGCATGTTAAAGAAACAAGTGCAACTTCACTGAAAGAGACAATACAAAGTTTACTTGGCATTCACAAGTTGAGTATATCAAGTATACGAGGACAAGGGTACGATGGTGTAAGCAATATGAGTGGTCGTTTTGGTGGGTTGAAAACTTTAATTCAAAATGAGACCCCTGCTGCTTATTACATCCATTGTTTTGCCCATCAACTTAGTTGGCACTTGTTGCTTGTTCTAAACGCCATGTTGGTGTTAGTGCCTTTTTTGGTAAGGTACATTCACTTGTTAATTTGATTCTTTCATCCAACAAAAGAATGAAACTACTTCGAGGCAAACAAACGATGCATTATGCCAATATACTTGAAGAGGGATTGATACAAACTGGTAGAGGATTGAATCAAGAATAGTCTATTGTTAGAGTATGTGATACTCGTTGCGGGGTCTCATTTTAATACTCTCAATAGTTTGATGACTTGTATGGCCCTGCTCTTGGGGTACTTGAAGAAGTGGGGAGTGTAGTTCTTTTGAAAGATATGGTGAGGCTATAACTATGTTAGATTTGCTTCAATCTTTTGACTTTGTGTTCATGTTGTATTTAATGATTGAGGTTTTAGGAATCACCCAAGATTTGAATACATCTCTACAAAAATGTGATCAAGATCTCTTGAATGCACTGCAACTTCTTACTACTGCCAAGAGACGACTTCAAGAGTTGAGGGATGATGGTTGGGAAGAACTTTTGTCCAAGGTTATGGAAGTTTGTTATAAGCATGAATTTCATGTGCCGGGTATGGATGCACCATATGTCCAAGGAAAGAAATCTAGACGACAATCGAATCTTTCAAATATTTATTATTATAAGCGTGATTGTTTGTTTAGTATTTTAGATTTGCAAATGCATGAGTTGAATGGTAGGTTAGATGTGCAGAACACTGAGCTTTTACATTGTGTTGCATGTTTGAGTCCGTTAAAATCATTTGCAACATTTGACAGATCTAGATTGTTGAGGATGGTGGAATTATATCCAGATGATTTTGTGAACTTTTCTGAAGTGATTATGCGCAACCAGATACAAAATTATATTGAAGATGTTCGAACTAACCCATTATTTTCTGAGTTGAGAGGACTTCCAGACCTTCGTAAATTTCTTGTGCAAACAGGTAAAAGTGAAACATATCCTGTGGTGTATTTGCTTCTGAAGTTAGCTTTGATTTTGCCCGCAGCAACTGCAAGTGTTGAACGAGTTTTTTCAGCTATAAAGTATGTAAAATGGGAACTATGTAATAAGATGGACGATCAATGGATAAATGATCGACTTGTAACTTTTATAGAAAGAGATGTACTAAAGACTATTAGCGATGATGTTATTATGAAACATTTTCAACAAATGGACTCTAGACGATTTTCTTTGTAAATGTAAGAATATTTATTATTTGCATGACTTTCTTTATATTTTGTTTTAATACAACTAACTAGTCTACTTGTTTGCTACATTGGTCTCTTGATAAGATTCGTAATTTCATTTTTTTTTTGCTTCGTACATTGCCTCGCAAATTTTTTTTTTGCTATGCAAAAAAATATTACTTCGTATGTTTGCACCACCAGATTTTATTTCCTCGATCCGCCCTGATTCGTGTACGCAGTGGAATTTGAAAAATTTAATGATAGAAACAAACATACTACAACATGTATAATGTTAACCGTAATACTTCGATCGAAAACTTACAGTTTTGCAAATCTGGAATCTTCAAGTGTAATCTGAGGGTGAGCACGCAATAGTTTCCTCGATTGCAAGTTCTGAAAACTCCGATGTAATTTCTCTTTCGGAAAGCTAGGAAATCCGTTTCGGGAGAGAATAATCTTAATGAATTAAGTATATTAGAATAATGATGGAACGCTCTATTTATAGTTGTGTAAAACGAAGCTAGGGTTTCCCAGTGGGCCGGCCCAGAAACCGAAGCAAAGTGGGCCAGTCGGACCCCACTGGACTGACGGCATCGCGATGCTAAATGGGTGGCGCCGCAGCCCCCCAGTCCAATTTTACCTCGTTTCCATTTTAATTAAATCTGAAATCCAATCTAGACTTAATTAAATAATCATTATTCGTTTAAATGTCTCGATCATAAATCGAACATTTATATTCTCTCTCATGACATCCTTAGATCGACGGAACAATTGATTAGTGTTACCCTACAGGCCTTCACATATCGACACTAAGCATATTATGGTCTACACGGAACTCCTAGACGACGCCGGAAGACGAACTCAATATGTGAAGTATAGCTACACGAATCTGGTAAGTTGAACCTCTATGTGAGAAGATAAAATCCTATCATTCTCAACACACTCGATCAAGCTTAGGATTTGCCAAGTGTCTATCCAAATGGCTCGATCATTATATATCATCTATATTAGCTGACAACAAGACCATATCATAAATATGTCTACCGCGTTGGCCAACGACTTAGTCAACCTAATAGCATATGAGAATCTGAGTGTTCTCTCGAATATACATTCGAGGAATAAATACTAATCTTGGCTCAACTACCACCTTTAATCTACTTCATAATATACCCAATACAAGTCGTGTCTCAACCTATAAGGTATTTGAGCTTAGGACATGATCAAAGTACATTACTCTGCAGACAAGGTGTGTATCGACTTCAAGTCTAAGGACTTCTATCTCCTACACACTGATCATACTTTAGACATATATAACAAACAGTATATCAACAGGGTATAACAATACTTCCAAAGTATACATGTGTCCATCATGAGTTACCATAACTCGTAGCAGAGACATACTACATCCTCTAAGGATATGATGCAGATCACATGTCGACTTATCACATATCATCGATATCCCATTTGCGATGATCATTAGTCGAGACTGTTTTAAGAGTTACGTTATAATATTAATATCTCACACTATTAATAACCACGTAACCTCTAGGGATGCATATTATAGAATATTATAAACAATCAACTAATAATTCAATAAATGCAAATGTCAAAATATTAATTTTCATTAATAATAATACGAATGTGTATAAAGTACATTTGTCCTAATGCAGATTGTCTCGGCATAAATATACTTTCACATAAAACCACAAGGCCATTCCAACAACAACCATCTCTGTCTATATTTGGAATTCAACGAAATAGAGAACAGGAAAGCGAAAAGGAATATGAAATTCGGTTTCATTACATAGCAGATACTTTACGGAGCTTCTTCCAAATATAAGACATGTTTGAGTCTGGAAAGACTTGTGAAATTCACCTTGGACTAAAAACAAATAGAGTAATTGAATGTCTCAAAATTGATGTAATCTGGGCCATAGTAATAAGGTGTTCTAGTACACAATATACCTATGGGGTACGAGTAAATTTTTTCTGCATTTTCAAAGTGTCAAAATTGCTAGTCGACCAAATGCTTGGATTCCCATATTTCGCAAATTTTGAAACTCAAAACTGCAGGCCAGTATTATCATCTTCCTCGTAGCATTCTGCAGCCTTAAGGCACACTATTCTCAAAAGATATCAGGCCATCAGCCTTGGATTTCTCAATTTCGAAATCTTGACCTCCCCACTTTCGCATACGCTCATTCGTCTCCTCAACCTGCATGTTTAGTTCCTCTTCAAAACATTTCAAAGCAAACAATTTCATGAATTTTGGTGGTTTATTATCATGACTAGTCATTGTCTTAATATGATTTATGTCTTAAGTTTTTTAACTTAGCACAACTTCTGTAATTAACTCGGTAATTAGTTTTAAGACCAATAACCAATAAGTTCATTTTAACTTACTATAGCTTACAACACCAGACATACTAAGTTTCTATCCTGTTAAAACTATAAGCTGACAAGTTTGTTAAACAAGTGGCAAACGAGGATCAAACGAGAACAAGAAAAGAACTTCAATTTTTTTAGCCAAGGAAAGAATAGGAGAAGAGATACGGCCTGGTACACAAAACGTCCTGCGTCGCACCCCAAAAGGGTGTGATGTAGGCAGCCTACCCCAACACAAACATCAGGGGCTAATTCCACAACTAGAATCCGTGATCTATAAGACATATGGAGATAACTTTACCGTTACTCTAAGAGTTCCCTTCAAAGAACAGGAGAAGAGATGTTGAAGTAAGAACAACCCCTATATTATGAAAGGGAAAAACAGAGGATGAACTCAATAAACACAAGAATAAGAAGGTATTTTCATTTAGATGCATGTGAATACCCTACTTTCTATTAGGTAACAGATAGAAGCGTACCCATTGTTCAGTTTCAGTTACTTGATCTACATATTAGTAGATTACTTCAAAAGTACGAATCAAGAAGCCTATTTGCAATATTTCCTTACCTCCTTGTTCCAATTTGTCTTGTACAGTACAATCAAGAGTAGCAAAGTCTGCAAAGATGTCCCAGCTATCATGCCTAGCCAAAGTCCCTGCAAGTTATTCCATCAAAAGTAAGGTAAATTCAGGATAAAGTGAAGGAGTGACATCGAGAGCAAAACCTCGGGTATACAAGACATAAAAATTTGATAAGTGTAGAAAGTAGAAACTAAACTAGATCCGCCAATAAAATATGACCCAGCTTGTTTAATCATTGGTGTCATCTCAAATAGCCTTTGCTGTAATGAAACTCAAAAACTTAGTTTACCTTTGCTCCCAACTTAGCCACATAACCAAGAATAATTCCTAGCGGGAGTCCAAAAATGTAATAACATCCCAGATTAATATAAGCCACTAAAGCTTGCCATCCCCCTCCCACAGCAACACCTGCAAAAGTACCTCATGTCTTAACATGGTAACAAGGCATGAACGATACAGCATTGATCCATCAGAATAGACAAATCTAAGAAACAGCTAGTGTGAATCGAACTGATACCTGATATAACAGGCTGAACACTATTAAGAACCATAGTTATTCCGAGAAGGTAAGTAAGATCACCAACAGCTTGTTGCATATCTTTGCTGCTTGTAAAAATAATCGCCAAATGCTCTCTAGCTATTAATACAATGACCATACAGAGTAGCCCAATCAGGAGAGACTGAAACACTGAGATATAGACAGAGTATTTAGTGGCCCTTGGATGTCCTAGCCCAAGCTCATTTGAGACCCGTACACTGGGGAATATCAACAAGGAAAAAAGAAATAGAAGTAATAAGTTGCAAGAAGACTAGGAGATTACACTAAGGTGATAGAACGAACAAAACAAAATAAACAAGCCGAACACGTTAAATTCCAGGAAGTCTCCATCACTTCTATATTGGCATATGCAGAATTTGAGGTAACTAACATAGATTATCACATTCCATCACGGGGAAATTACTCCAATTAATCAAAGGTCCACTATGACAGAGAAATTGCAAAAGCATTTGCAAGTAATTTAACAGCATTAGAATGATATTGATTTAACATAGCAAAGCAAAGACAATTATGACTTAAGGATATAAAGTTTGGTAATTTCTCCAGATGTTGTGAGCATATACTCGAGCCCCTTTATCTACATGTCTACATTTTAAAAAATGCACGACACCACCTCAACTACATCTATGAACTTCAAAAACTAAGTGCAGTTGTGAATGGTCATCAAGACTTTTTACCTCATGGCAGCATTAAGTCCAATGAACAACATAGCTTCATACCCATTGACATTCATGCTGTAAAACAAAACAAAGAATTAAAATCAGAAATAACATGAGAATCTCACCCAGAGTGACAGAATAAACTGGTGCAACAAGCTAAAACATTTCTATTGAACTTTCCGTTACTATAGTATTAAGAGTAGAAGCATAAAGACAAAGGTAAACTCACCAAATAGAAATGGATCCAACTGCAATAACTGCATTGTCAAGATGACCAATAAGAATGATAATACTCATCATATACCAAATCTCAAGACATAGCATAATAGCTGAGGCAATGGAGAGCCTCACGAAGGACCATATTTCGTTAAATGCTGCCCAGGACAATCCCTTCCATCCATCCTTACACCATCCAACAACATAAACTAACTGAGCAATAGCCAAGCCCCAATTTGTTATGTCAAAGGCTAAGGCAGCACCACTCGTACCCCAGCCAAATGTGTAAATAAAGAGCCAAAGAAGTGTAGCATGCACAAGCAGAGCCACAAATCCAATCCAGGCAGTCACATCAACTTTGCTTTGGGCTTGAAGGAATTTGGAGGTTGGAAAATTGATGGAAAGTGAAAACAATTGGGGGATGATGAGTATGGCATAGCTCCCAGCGAGCTCAGCAATGTCAGATTCTTGGCCCAGCAGCTTAAGCACTGGTGTTGCAAATAAATATATGGGCAAGAGCAAGATACAACTCGCAAACAGAATTATGATAGAGCGTTGCATATAAACACCAAGCATGTGAATTTGCCCTGCACCATAGGCCTGTCCACACAGTGTCTCCAGTGCACTTCCCATTCCCAACTGAAAAATTATCAAAAAATGGTATACTAAGAGAATTAATATTACCATAGCAGAACCAACATTCACACATCTACTCTCATGTTAATATGGTTCAAGGTGTGAGAACGTACTATGATACTCCTAAATGGTATACTATGAGAATTAATATTACCATAGTAGAACCAACATTCACACATCTACTCTCATGTTAATATGGTTCAAGGTGTGAGAACGTACTATGATACTCCTAAATGGTATACTATGAGAATTAATATTACCATAGTAGAACCAACATTCACACATCTACTCTCATGTTAATATGGTTCAAGGTGTGAGAACGTACTATGATACTCCTACTGTCTCAATCTTTAAGACATTCTTTTCATTTTTGGACATTCTAACAAAAAATGTTCGCAGAAATTTCATTTTTAATAACATTTCAAACTTTAAATAATTCAAATTTAGATGTTATATTTTCTCTATACAATCATTTCACTAACCTTCCAACCTTTTATTATTGATATAAGACAAAACTCAAATAAATATCTCCATATTAAATCAAATACCCGTTTAGTTTATTGTCCTACAAAGCAGGATGCAGGATGCAGGATGCAGGAAGTACTTTCCTATATATGGAACTTGGAAGGGCAGATACAAGATGCAGAGTTGGAGCTTTAACTGGCTTGAAGAGCAAATGGTATTGCTCTTCAAACCAGAGGTAGATGCACCTAGTTCAACTGAACCCAGTATTTTCGACACAAAATATAAATATATAATTGTGAAAAACCCGCCAAAAGTCTAGAAATATTAAATCCTGAACCCATAATTTAAAAAATAAAATGACTTTGCTATGAAATTTGAAGGTTGAACCAATTAAGTTTATATCGTGAATTCGCATCTGATTTAAATTTGAAGCAGTTGGCCTCTTTATACATACCAACTCTATATGTACATACAAGCTTAGAACGGTAGATCCAGCCGAACTATTGCGTATACAATAAGTCGCCCTATAGATATACAGAGTGTAAATTCAAGTAATAACGACATCACAAATTATTATTATTTTTAAGAATGGAATATTAGTAGGAACTAACCATAAAGCCAAAAGTGAAGGTACCAATGACTGACTGAGCTATAGAGATAGCAGCGAGCTCAATATCTCCGAGATGGCCAACAAATATATTAGTAAGTGAGTTCACACCATACTGACACACAATGTTAAAGGCTATCGGACCACCAATTCTCCACAGCTTCACAGTCTCTATGCAAAAAATAGTCCACCATTCTCTTAGAGTTGTTGCGGGCCGGTACTCTCCGTCTGCGTCGATGATTTCACGGTGGTCGCCGGAGAAACCGTTGAGTAACGGCGTATCCATAACTGAATGTGGATGATGTTGGTGCACTCACTCTACCCTCGTGGGAATTAGTTATAGACCAAGTTTGTTTCAGTCTATGCGTAACAGAAAATGCGCTCGCTCGTCTTTAATATATTTAATACTCCCTCGGTATCAATTTTTTATTCGGCACCTAATTTAAGAGATGCGTAAAATTTTATCGTCTAAAATAAATTAAAATATATTTGTGCGATCATAGATTATTTTATCAAATGTAAAAGATAAAATTTAAAATTAAATTATTATTAAATAAAAAAATTATTATTCTTTTTTAGATCGACTAAAAAAAAAAATGTGTTATAAGAATTGAGGTATTTTGGGAGAAAAAAAAGGCAAATAATTTATATAACTTAATACTATCATTTTAGAATTACATGGCCAATTAGATCAGGTCAGTTTGGTAGGTAATATTTTTTTTTTTGTAGAATTGGTTAATATTGTTGATACTCTTTTTCTTACTCCCTCTCTTTTATGTGATGTTTTTCGCTTAATTTGATTAATTTTTTAAATTAAATTCGATCAGACTAATTTAATAATATATTTTAAAATTATACGAAAAGTATTATAAGATGCAATTTATCTCGTGTTAATATAATGAGATAATACTTTAATATTAGTTTGAATTTTGAAAAACGAAAAATATTACATAAATAGAATAATAAACTATTTCACTCTGTACTTATTACTTTTGACTATTATAGATTTGAGTCCTAATTTTCCATGATTTCTTTTATTTGGTTAATTGATAGATCATCTCTTAGAAGCATTTTATTAACCATATGTTCTCAATCTTGTTCCGAAATACTTGGAAGTTCAATTCGGAGACGAATGTAACTAGGTTTACTGGTTCAACACTTGCTATTATTTTAATACGAAATCTAAATATATATAAAAAAAAATTATGAATTTTTAACATATTATAATTTGAACCTAATTTGACAAATACAATAAATTTTGAATTTGCATATGAGTGTAGCCAAGAATAAATGCATGGTACTAGACAAAAAAAAATCAAGAACTAGGAATGGTAGGTAGAAGCAAAGGACTTAAAGGAAACACGTAGCTCTGCATAAAATAAACCAAACAGAAGTGTACTACTTCCTCCCAGGACGCATGCGTTACCATTGTTGTTCAGGGAATAAAAGTGATTAATGTCGAAAAAAATATGATTAAAATACTCAATTCACTTGATCGACTCTCTCAAACATTGAATTAGGAAATATACTCAAATTTGTGCTGTGATTTTGCATCTCATAGCAACTAGTAGTAATACACTAGGTTTCATAGCCCCCGTGTTAGAGTAAACTGTATAATGGGAAAGGAATGAATTATAGAAATTAGATTAGGACGAGATGATTCTCTGTCCTTAGGTTAATATTAGTCCCACTATAATGCTGATGTGATTAACTTGCTAATTTACCCTCAGGATTTCCTAATCTTGAGAACAAAGTTTTCAGCAATTACTTATTCTTCATGAACATGAATTGCTTGGAAGAAAGAAGATTTTCTTTTGGAAGAGATAGATTGCTTATTTTTCTAACAAGTGATCATTGTGCCTTATATAGTACCAAAACCGACCAGATGCAATCTTTCATTAATGGTCATGACCTTAAATGAAGAGATGCATCGTTCGATTCAAAACGGAGTGTTCGAAATTTCATATGGTAGCGGCTGACTTCGTCGAGCCCGCAGGAGTTTTGGCTCGGTATTTGTCAGCACTGGCGTCGTACCAATATTTTCCAGAATTTTTCGTCGATCACTTTTCCTTCTTATTCCAAACAAGTTCACAATTGAAGACTATATTCAACAATCCCCCACTTAGTCTTCAATTTAAAAAAAGTGCTTAGATGAAAGTATCTTCCGATTTGAACTTTCACTTAGTCACAATTCTTCAAAATTCTAACGAAATTAATGGCGACTTAAAGCGTTTGAGCCAAAATTCCTTATGCTAGAATCGGAAGACTGAACACAAAAATGGCAGAGAGTTTTTGAACACTCTCGTAAGTTCTCCATTCCAAACATTTCCTGAAAGTAGACGACAAGTTTTAAATCGTAATGCAGGCAAGGCATAACTCGTTGAATCAGTACAAAATTTTTATTTTCCATGTTCATATCGAGGTAGCACTATTATGGCCATGTGCTCCACCTGATATCATAGACATTTACAAAAGTTAGACCCAAAACTTTTGTTTAGAAGCGGCACCACTTCTTATGTCTATATAGGTGAAATTCTTCATTTACCTGAATTTCATTAAGAGTATATTACTCACCCTACAAACATACACTAGAACAATAGTTACACTAGTGTGGCCTAATCAGTCATCAACAATTTGTTATTACCACATTGAACCTTTTAACTATGGGTATTCATAGGAAAAAGGTTGATTTTCCATTGTTGTTAATTAATCAAACGTGTCGCAAGCCCATTTCTCGACTTGTTCCATAAATCATTTCTCTTGGAAGTCCTTTAGTAAAAGGATCTCCCGAATTGTTACAAGACCTTACGTAAATCACAATTACAATCCCGTCGGATATTAAATGTCTCACATACGCATGTCTCAAACTGATGTATCTAGACTTACCATTATAAATCTTATTATAAGCTCTAGACAGAGTTGCCTCACTATCACAGTGCAAAGAAATGGCTGCATCGGTTGTGGCCACAACTTTATATCCAATAACATATTTCTCAGCCATTCTGCTTCTTTGCCTGCTGCCCCCAAAGCCAAGAATTCATCTTCCATGGTAGAATGTGTGATACATGTTTATTTCTTTGAGGCCCAAGAAACAACACCACCACCGAGCATAAAAATCCAACCACTTGTGGATTTATTATCTCCATCACTAGATATTCAACTAGCATATGTATATTCCTCAAGTACAGCTGGAAAATTTCCATAATGCAAAACATAACTTTTGTTCTTTTCAAATAACCAAAAATTCTTCCAATTGCTTGCCAATGTTCTGTACTCGGATTACTAGTAAATCTAAAAAGTTTGCAAACTGTAAATGCAATGTCATGCCTAATACAACGTGTAGTATACATCAAGCTACCTATCGCACTAGCATACTCTAGTTGAGCTACAGATCTTCCACTGTTCATACTAAGTTTGCATGATGTATCATATTGAGTGTTAGCTTCCTTGAAGTTCAAATGCTCAAATTTCTTAAGCATCTTCTCAACATAATGAGACTAACTTAAAGAATAACCCCCACTATTTCTTTTAACTTTGATACCCAATATGATATCAACCTCATTTAAGTCATTCATCTTGAAACAGGAACTCAAATAGGCTTTGACTTCATTTTTTTATTGTTCCAAAAATTAACATATCATCTACATAAAGGCACAAGATCACACCATAATCTTTTGTAAACTTAGAATATATACACCTGGCAGCAGAGTTATGTATAAAACCATTAGACAAAACAACATTATCAAATTTTTCATGTCATTGTTTTGGAGCTTGTTTTAAACAATACAATGATTTAACTAGCTTACAAACTTTATGTTCATAACCAGGAAGGACAAAATCTTCAGGTTGTTTCATGTACACCTCTTCATCTAAATCACTGTTTAGAAAAGCAGTTTTTACATCCATCAAATGTATATGCAAATCATATAAAGAAGCTAAAACTATCAGTATTCTTATAGATGCAATTCTAGCCACTGGAGCATAAGTATCAAAATAATCTACTCCTTCCCTTTGGCTAAATCCTTGCCCAACAAGCCTAGCTTTGAAATTTTTAATTGATTCATTATCCACACTCTTTTTTACCCTGAAACCCCAGTTACATCCAATAGCTTTGGAACCAGGAGGCAAGTCCGACAAGACCTAAGTCTTATTATCCATTAAAGACTTCAGTTCGTCATTTATTGCTTCTTTCCAAAAGGCTGAATTTCTAGATGTCATTGCATCTTGAAATGTCTTTGGGTCATCACTTTCATTCTCAACATTGAGAACAATTGGGATTTTATTGGTAACAATTTCTCTATTTTCTTCCACAAGAAAGAAAATTGCTTGAGAATTTATGAAATCTGAATTCAAATTCTTCTCCTTTCTAACTCTTACACTCCTTCTAAGTTCACTAGAAGCATTAAGATTTAACCTATCATTGTTAGAGTAAGGATTAGAATTCATTTCTGTTTGTGGTATTTGCAAAGACTCATTACTCCTGTTGGAGTTACTTCAAAATTTATTTTCAAAAATTCTACATCTCGAGATTCCACAATAACATTTGAGTCTAAATCCAAAAGCCTATATGCTTTTGAATTTTCTGCATATCCCACAAAAACACTTTTCAAAGCTCTTGGCCCTAATTTAGTTTTCTTAGGATCTGGAACCTTATAATAGGCTAAGCACCCCCAAACTCTAAAATAACTAATATTAGGTTTTCTTTCTTTCTAAATTTCATATGGAGACAATTTCATCTTCTTTGAAGGAATTCTATTATGTACATGACATGCAGTTAGTAAAGCTTCACCCCATAAGTTCATAGGTAAATTTGAGTTAATAATCATGGCATTCACCATATCAACTAGAACTATATTTTTCCTTTCTGCCACCCCATTTTGTTGAGGTCTATAGGGTGCACTAACTTGATGAACAATGTCATTATCTTCACAAAATAAAGTAAATTCGGTAGGAAAATATTCTCCACCCCTATCACTTCTTAAGATTTTCAGTTTCTTGTCTTTTTGTGTTTCTACCATAGATTTGTAAACTTGAAACATGTCATAGGCTTGATCTTTTGATTTTATTAAATAGACATAGGTAAATTTAGAACAATCATCAATGAAAGTAATAAAGTACCTACTCCCACCCCTAGTTAAAACACCATTTAACTCACAAATATCAGAATGTACAAGTTCTAAGATTTCAGATTGTCTATCAACCTTTGGAAAAGGTTTTCTTTTCATTTTCGCTTGGACGCAAACTTCACATTTTTCTTTATGCTCATTGCTATAAGAGAT
Organism: Przewalskia tangutica; assembly: GCA_029844215.1. NCBI lineage: Eukaryota > Viridiplantae > Streptophyta > Magnoliopsida > Solanales > Solanaceae > Przewalskia > Przewalskia tangutica. The sequence goes on from CM056726.1 coordinate 103,712,040, forward strand.
AATTCAGTTTCTACACATAAGTTTCATTGTTTGATAGTTAACATGTCCCAAACGATTATGCCAAAGATTAAAAAAGTTGTACATTCTATATTAAAGCTTAAATCAAAAGATTGCACACAGGAATAATTGGAACTTTCATCTTTATTAATACTTAGTTTAAACATACTATCAGATACATAACTCTTTCCAACACAGGAACCAGGCTTAGACAGAATAATCTTATCGGACTATATTACAACTCTGAGTCCTTTCTTACATAGCATAAAAGCAGAAATCAAATTCTTCCTAATTGAAGGAACATGTAGCACACCAGTCAAAACCACTTTCTTTCCAGAAGTGAATTGGAGTATCACACTTCCTGTTCCAAGAACCTTGGTAGTGTGATGATCTCCCAACAAAATTTCATGGCCATCCACTGCCTCAGTATAATTCTTGAAGAATGAGCGATTGTTGCAAACATGGGTGGTGGCACCAGAATCATACCACCAATCATCGCTTGTAGCGACTGCAGTCATGTGTACCTCTTGGACCATTCCAATATGCATTTCAGAAAGCATAACAATGATCTCGTTGGTATTTTGTTCAACAACATTAGCAATCGCCTTCTCTTCAGTGTTCTTGTTTTGACTATGTGATCGGTGTATTTTATATATACTTTTTGAGTCATTTTTAGTTAGTATTTTACTCATTTTATTTATGTTTAGTATAGTATTAGGGTCGTTTTCCTTTCTTTTGTGTCACAGCGGTCAGAAATGGAGAAATGGCGAAAAGGAGATGAAATAAGCATAAAAGAGATAGAATTGCACACTAAAAGGGCCAAGAAGTTCCGGAATTATAGAGAAAATGCATTTAAGTCCGGACGAAAAGACGACGAAAAAATTCGCGAAAAATGTCATCGGCTACGCGCAGCAGCAGCGCGCCCAAAGTGCTGAAAAGTCCCGAGAGTTGCTGAATTTCGGCCGCGGCTATGCACATGCCGCGGCGCCGACGCGGGAATTGTGAAGTGCTGGGCCGAATTTGACATGTTTCAGAATCCTAAAGGGATAACTTTTCCTTCCTAAAGGGATAACTTTTTCTACCTAAAGAGAAACATTTTCCTACCTAAAAACCCTTACCTAAAAGGATTCTAATAACTTTTCCTACCTACACAAATCCTTAACCCTTCACCTAAAGGATTCTTGCTCTATAAATAGTCTCTACACCCTTAGAAGAATTCATTCTCCATTCCACCATTCACCATTCTACATCCATCCTTCCACCAATCCACCTTGTAAATATTCCACAACACAACCCTTGGATGCTAGGCTTGGAGACTCATTCTTAAGTAATTTTCTTTACTTTTTCTTTTCTTTATTTCAGTTTTTATGATGAACTTTGAATTAGTTCTTGTCATATTCATGGCTAGGAACTAATTCTCTTATAGGGCTTTCTATGTTGAATTTATTGAAACTTATGTTATAAATTAATGCATGCTTATGGTTATTTTTCTTATTGAGAGATCTATCCAATAATTGAGTTGAATTCTTGGTAACTAATTGACAACTAGTTATCACTATATGATTTCTAATCAGATTCTGAAAAGGGGGGATTGTGAATATGCTGTAAGTTGGGTAGACAGGCTTGAATTGGGGATGAAAATACCTCAATTAGTTTTGTAGCGTTGATGAGAGGCTTAACAACCCTAATTTTGCGCATTGTGCGTGACGGTCAACTAGGTTTTTGTTCTTAATCCTCCTATAGAGTTACCCTTATCAGCGAAAGTTAGGTAAGGAACAATCTTTGGGTTGAGTGTTTATATAATCCTAACGGGAGTATAAAACGATTTCAGAAACCCGCTTTCTCCAAAAGAAGAATACCATAAGTAATGCATTAGTAAGTAGCATGCGGATAGTGAGGATACATAAGCCCTATTCTCATCACATCCAAGTAATTCTTTATAATTACGTATCTTTAATAATTCTTAGTTATACACCAAACAATCAATCATTAATTCACCAAATAGATACTAGAAAATAGATAGTTGGTACTTGAACCCTAATCCTGAGGGCGATATTCGGTCTTATCTAAGACTATACTACTGATACGATAACGCACTTGCGTTTAAAAGTGTGTGCATATTACGCGCATCAAGTTTTTGGCGCTGTCGGGATTAGGCATAGTTCAATATCAAATTTATCTATTTTTAATTTCTAATTTGGTTTTTATTTTTGTTTCTTTGAATTATTTATTTTATTTTTCTAAAAAAAAAAAAAAAAAAAAAAAAAACAAGTGTGCCGTGATTCGTTGTTGGTTTTGATGCATCTCAGGGATCCTGAAGATATGGATTACTACTGTCAATATGATCGAGCTCCAACCATAGAGGAAGAGAGGGAGGAATTACGAGAAACTCTACTCAGTCTCACGAGGTCCCAAGCTCAGTTCATGGACGAAATGAGGTTGGGTATAAAGAAGTTGGAAACGCAAATAGCAGAACTCGCGATCATATTCAACAGCGAACAGCAAGTTGAGGAGCCTGAATCACACCCAACTATTGAGGAATCTGGCAAGACAGTTGGTGTAGAGAAGAAGAAGAGTGCAGAGATCCAATTATTCACCTTCTTGGATTCCTTGGAAAATCTTTTTCTTGTACCTATTGCAGAAGAAACACCACCAATACAAAGTTGACTCCCAAACAGGAAGTCAATACCATCAAGGGCACCCCCTAGAGTTGAAAGATGTAGGGAATCTCACTGATCCCTACATTAAAGAGAACCTAAAAGACAAGCATGTCTTGTATACTTGGGGGATAATCGTATATTTGAGGCCCTTGTTTGAAGCAATTGTTGTAGTTGAAGTGAGACCTGCAACAATAACTCTGCGGATTGCAAGCAGTTCGCAGAAGGATCCAATGGGCACTCGGAAAGGTTAATTGCGTCCGCTAAAAGACGTTAAAGACAAATGCTTGTTGGGAGGCAACCCAATGTTTTTAATTATGTTATTTCAATTTACTGTCTTTATTTTATTTTATTTTGTCTTGAAACAGTCTCACGGTCTTGGTTCTTGTTTTGTGTTGTTGGATGACAGTGGATCAAAGTCAAACCGAGGAAAAGGAGCAACAAGCCGAAAAAAAGGAAAAGAAGCGAGCCGCGCGCCAGAACTGGCGCAGCGCAGAATCTCGTAAGAGCCACAAGATTAGCAGCGCGCGGCGCTGAATCTCGAACATGGCGCCGAACTTCGTAGAGCCATATTTCCGCAAATTCCGAATTTTTCTCCTAGACCTCCATTATGACATCATGTGTTGTCAGTAAGTTGTCCATTTTTCATTTTTTTTAAGTATTGCACACATTGGGGACAATGTGTGATTTAAGTTTGGGGGTGTTTTATTTGTGTCTTGTTATGTTTCAGTTAAGTCTTTTTTTTATTTGTTTTGTGTTTATTTTTGAGTCACAAATTTTTTCTTTTTCTTTTTGAGTTACAATTGCCTGTCAAAGATCATGTATGATGTAGTTGCTAGAAACACCTAGTGAAGGAAGGTGGAATAATGTAACTAATCAAGCAACTATCTTAACACCTAGGTTAGATATGCCAAAAACTCACAAAATCTGTCTATTTGGAGTTTCTTGTTTAAATTGTGCATGCTAAATGATGAATACTTATGTGTTATGATTGCTTGCTATTTGAGGCGAAATAGTTAGGATATGCATGTTAGGGAGATGACTCAGGCATTTCTTTGATAGCCAATTCCTACCATTCTTTTCTATCCCGGACTTTAAATATATCCCTAGTTAGCCCCATTGAGCCTAAAAATTGAAACTTCTTCTTTGACACCCCATATTCCCACAAATTGTGCCATAAGTAAAAATATGAAATAGTGGAGTACATTGTGTTAAAAAAAAAAGAGACGAAAAGAGTGAATAAGTTTGATGCACCCCAATGAAAAAGTAATAAGACAGAGGCAAAAGCCTAAGTTTGGGGGTGCTTGTTATTATAATACACTTCACTCTCCCAAAACAAAAGAGGGGAAAGATAGAATTGAAGTGAGGAAAGAATCAAGAGAAAAAAGGAAAAATTGAAAAGCTAAAAAGCTTATGGTACACAAAAATGAGCCTAAATGCCTATTTTTACCAACCCCTACCTAAGCCTACATTACAACCCTTAAAGTCCTGAAGATCTCTTTTATGCATATCCAGAATTAGTGGAGAATAGCAAGTAAACATGCCATAGGATTTTTGAATTTATATGCATGATTTAGTATATTGACTTCCATTAAGCATGATAAATATGAGTTTGCGAAATATCTAGCTTAATGTGTTTAATGTGCTAAAATTTCATTTATATGTTCCTGCATATTATTCTGCTAATCTTCATGTTTTTCTAAGTAACACCAATGCATCAAAAAGTGATCAATGTCATTGAGTCTGTTTATTTTCCTATTTCTTGAGTCTTTTATTTCTTTCTTTTTATCTTTGCTCGAGGGCGAGCAAAGGTTAAGTTTGGGGGTATTTGATCGGTGTATTTTATATACACTTTTTGAGTCATTTTTAGTTAGTATTTTACTCATTTTATTTATGTTTAGTATAGTATTAGAGTCGTTTTCCTTTCTTTTGTGTCACAGCGGTCAGAAATGGAGAAATGACGAAAAGGAGATGAAATAAGCATAAAAGAGATAGAATTGCACACTAAAAGGGCCAAGAAATGAAGTCTAAGAAGTTCCGGGAATTATAGAGAAAAACAGACGAAGTCCGGACGAAAAGACGACGAACGGAAATTCGCGAAAAAATGTCATCACGCCATGCCGGGCAGCAGTAGCCGCGCCCAAAGTCTGAAAAGTCCCGAGTTGCTGAATTTCAGCCATGGCCGATCATAGGCGCGCACGACGCTGAATCTTTGGGCCGAATTTGACATGTTTCAGAATCCTAAAGGGATAACTTTTCCTTCCTAAAGGGATAACTTTTCCTACCTAAAGAGAAACCTTTTCCTACCTAAAAACCCTTACCTAAAAGGATTCTAATAATTTTTCCTACCTACACAAATCCTTAACCCTTCACCTAAAGGATTCTTGCTCTATAAATAGTCTCTACACCCTTAGAAGAATTCATTCTCCATTCCACCATTCACCATTCTACATCCATCCTTCCACCAATCCACCTTGTAAATATTCCACAACACAACCCTTGGATGCTAGGCTTGGAGACTCATTCTTAAGTAATTTTCTTTACTTTTTCTTTTCTTTATTTCAGTTTTTATGATGAACTTTGAATTAGTTCTTGTCATATTCATGGCTAGGAACTAATTCTCTTATAGGGCTTTCTATGTTGAATTTCTTGAAACTTATGTTATAAATTAATGCATGCTTATGGTTATTTTTCTTATTGAGAGATCTATCCAATAATTGAGTTGAATTCTTGGTAACTAATTGACAACTAGTTATCACTATATGATTTCTAATCAGATTCTGAAAAGGGGGGATTGTGAATATGCTGTAAGTTGGGTAGACAGGCTTGAATTGGGGATGAAAATACCTCAATTAGTTTTGTAGCGTTGATGAGAGGCTTAACAACCCTAATTTTGCGCATTGTGCGTGACGGTCAACTAGGTTTTTGTTCTTAATCCTCCTATAGAGTTACCCTTATCAACGAAAGTTAGGTAAGGAACAATACTGGGGTTGAGTGTTTATATAACCCTAACGGGAGTATAAAACGATTTCGTAAACCTGCTTTCTCCAAAAGAAGAATACCATAAGTAATGCATTAGTAAGTAGCATACGCGGATAGTGAGGATACATAGAAGCCCTATTCTCATCACATCTGAAGTAATTCTTTATAATTACGTATCTTTAATAATTCTTAGTTATACACCAAACAATCAATCATTAATTTACCAAATAGATACTAGAAAATAGATAGTTGGTACTTGAACCCTAATCCTAGAGGACGATATTCGGTCTTATCTAAGACTATACTACTTGATATGATAACGTGCACTTGCGTTTAAAAGTGTGTGCATATTACGCGCATCAAGTTTTTGGCGCCGTTGCCGGGGATTAGGCATAGTTCAATATCAAATTTATCTATTTTTAATTTCTAATTTGGTTTTTATTTTTGTTTCTTTGAATTATTTATTTTATTTTTCTAAAAAAAAAAAAAAAAAAAAAAAAAAAACAAACAAGTGTGCCGTGATTCGTTGTTGGTTTTGATGCATCTCAGGGATCCTGAAGATATGGATTACTACTGTCAATATGATCGAGCTCCAACCATAGAGGAAGAGAGGGAGGAATTACGAGAAACTCTACTCAGTCTCACGAGTCCCAAGCTCGATTCATGGACGAAATGAGGTTGGGTATAAAGAAGTTGGAAACGCAAATAGCGAACTCGCGATCATATTCAACAAATAACAGCAAGTTGAGGAGCACGAATCACACCCAACTATTGAGGAATCGGCAAGAGCGGTTGGTGTAGAGAAGAAGAAGAGTGCAGATCCAATTATTCACCTTCGATTCCTTGGAAAATCTTTTTCTTGTACCTATTGCGGAAGAAACACCACCAGTATCAAAGTTGACTCCCAAACGAAGTCAATACCATCAAGGGCACCCCTAGAGTTGAAAGATGTAGGGAATCTCACCGATCCCTACATTAGAGAACCTAAAAGACAAGCATGCTTGTATACTTGGGGATAATCGTATATTTGAGGCCCTTGTTTGAAGCAATTGTTGTAGTTGAAGTGAGACTGCACAATAACTCTGGATTACAAGCGATTCGCAGAAGGATCCAATGGGCACTCGGAAAGGTTAATTGCGTCCGGCTAAAAGACGTTAAAGACAAACTTGGGAGGCAACCCAATGTTTTTAATTATGTTATTTCAATTTCTGCTTTATTTTATTTTATTTTGTCTTGAAACAGTCTCACGGTCTTGGGTTCTTGTTTTGTGTTGTTGGATAGCGTGGTGGATCAAAGTCAAACCGAGGAAAAAGGAGCAACAAACGCTAAAAAAAAAAAGCGAAAGCGAGCGCGCCAGAATCGGCCGCAGCAGAATTTCGTAAGAGCCACAAGATTAGCAGTACGCGCGCGCTGAATCTCGTGGCGCTCGAACTTCGAGAGCCATATTTCCGCAAATTCCGAATTTTTCTCCTAGACCTCCATTATGACCATTGTGTTGTGTCAAGAAGTTGTCCATTTTTCATTTTTTTATATTGCACACATTGGGGACAATGTGTGATTTAAGTTTGGGGGTGTTTTATTTGTGTCTTGTTATGTTTCAGTTAAGTCTTTTTTTTATTTGTTTTGTGTTTATTTTTGAGTCACAAATTTTTTCTTTTTCTTTTTGAGTTACAATTGCCTGTCAAAGATCATGTATGATGTAGTTGCTAGAAACACCTAGTGAAGGAAGGTGGAATAATGTAACGGAATTGAAGCAACTATCTTAACACCTAGGTTAGATATGCCAAAAACTCACAAAACTCATATTTGGAGTTTCTTGTTTAAATTGTGCATGCTAAATGATGAATACTTATGTGTTATGATTGCTTGCTATTTGAGGCGAAATAGTTAGGATATGCATGTTAGGGAGATGACTCAGGCATTTCTTTGATAGCCAATTCCTACCATTCTTTTCTATCCCGGACTTTAAATATATCCCTAGTTAGCCCCATTGAGCCTAAAAATTGAAACTTCTTCTTTGACACCCCATATTCCCACAAATTGTGCCATAAGTAAAAATATGAAATAGTGGAGTACATTGTGTTAAAAAAAAAGAGACGAAAAGAGTGAATAAGTTTGATGCACCCCAATGAAAAAGTAATAAGACAGAGGCAAAAGCCTAAGTTTGGGGGCTTGTTATTATAATACACTTCACTCTCCCAAAACAAAAGAGGGGAAAGATAGAATTGAAGTGAGGAAAGAATCAAGAGAAAAAAGGAAAAATTGAAAAGCTAAAAAGCTTATGGTACACAAAAATGAGCTTAAATGCCTATTTTTACCAACCCCTACCTAAGCCTACATTACAACCCTTAAAGTCCTGAAGATCTCTTTTATGCATATCCAGAATTAGTGGAGAATAGCAAGTAAACATGCCATAGGATTTTTGAATTTATATGCATGATTTAGTATATTGACTTCCATTAAGCATGATAAATATGAGTTTGCGAAATATCTAGCTTAATGTGTTTAATGTGCTAAAATTTCATTTATATGTTCCTGCATATTATTCTGCTAATCTTCATGTTTTTCTAAGTAACACCAATGCATCAAAAAGTGATCAATGTCATTGAGTCTGTTTATTTTCCTATTTCTTGAGTCTTTTATTTCTTTCTTTTTATCTTTGCTCGAGGGCGAGCAAAGGTTAAGTTTGGGGGTATTTGATCGGTGTATTTTATATACACTTTTTGAGTCATTTTTAGTTAGTATTTTACTCATTTTATTTATGTTTAGTATAGTATTAGGGTCGTTTTCCTTTCTTTTGTGTCACAGTGGTCAGAAATGGAGAAATGACGAAAATGAGATGAAATAAGCATAAAAGAGATAGAATTGCACACTAAAAGGGCCAAGAAATGAAGTCTAAGTTCCGAATTATAGAGAAAGCAGCGAAGTCCTGACGAAAAAGACGACGAACGAAGTCGCCAAAAATGTCACCGTAGCCACAGCACGGGCAGCAGCCGCGCCCAAAGTGCTGAAAAGTCCCGAGAGTTGTTGACTTCAGCGCATGGCCTGATAGGCCGCTGGCGCCGACGCTGAATTGTGAAGTCTTGGGCGAATTTGACATGTTTTAATCCTAAAGGGATAACTTTTCCTTCCTAAAGGGATAACTTTTCCTACCTAAAGAGAAACCTTTTCCTACCTAAAAACCCTTACCTAAAAGGATTCTAATAACTTTTCCTACCTACACAAATCCTTAACCCTTCACCTAAAGGATTCTTGCTCTATAAATAGTCTCTACACCCTTAGAAGAATTCATTCTCCATTCCACCATTCACCATTTTACATCCATCCTTCCACCAATCCACCTTGTAAATATTCCACAACACAACCCTTGGATGCTAGGCTTGGAGACTCATTCTTAAGTAATTTTCTTTACTTTTTCTTTTCTTTATTTCAGTTTTTATGATGAACTTTGAATTAGTTCTTGTCATATTCATGGCTAGGAACTAATTCTCTTATAGGGCTTTCTATGTTGAATTTATTGAAACTTATGTTATAAATTAATGACGTCTTATGGTTATTTTTCTTATTGAGAGATCTATCCAATAATTGAGTTGAATTCTTGGTAACTAATTGACAACTAGTTATCACTATATGATTTCTAATCGATTCGAAAAGGGGATTGTGAATATCTTTGTAAGTTGGGTAGACAGGCTTGAATTGGGGATGAAAATACCTCAATTAGTTTTGTAAGCGTTGATGAGAGGCTTAACAACCCTAATTTTGCGCATTGTGCGTGGCCAACTAGGTTTTGTTCTTAATCCTCCTATAGAGTTACCCTTATCGAAAGTTAGGTAAGGAACAATCTGGGTTGAGTGTTTATATAACCCTAACGGGAGTATAAAACGATTTCGTAAACCTGCTTTCTCCAAAAGAAGAATACCATAAGTAATGCATTAGTAAGTAGCATAAGCGGATAGTGAGGATACATAGAAGCCCTATTCTCATCACATCTGAAGTAATTCTTTATAATTACGTATCTTTAATAATTCTTAGTTATACACCAAACAATCAATCATTAATTCACCAAATAGATACTAGAAAATAGATAGTTGGTACTTGAACCCTAATCCTAGAGGACGATATTCGGTCTTATCTAAGACTATACTACTTGATACGATAACGTGCACTTGCGTTTAAAAGTGTGTGCATATTACGCGCATCACTATGCTCCTTCTTAGGGTTCCTGCAGAAACGTTTGAAATGACCTTTCTTGCCACAATTGTAACAAACGATTTCAGACATGTCCTTCTTACCCTTCTTCTTCGGGTTAGAAACATTGAAGTTATTATTCGCCTTTCTCTTACCCTTTAGATTCTTCTGGGTAACATAATTCACTTTAGAACTAGAAGCATCATTCAAAATCTTCTCACGATTTCGAATTTCCTCTTCAATTCGTAAGTGTTTCTGATTCTGTTCTAAAGTGAACTCCTCAGAAGTGTGCAACAACTTCTTCCTGTAGTTATTCAAGAAGGTGGTAATTTGGCAATAATTCCTCCAACAATTAACTTTTCTGGTATGGTTATGTCCAGGTCTTTAAACTTTGAAATCAATATCAGAAATTCATGCACTTGATCAAGTATAGAAGTGTCATCAACCATAGAAAATTCAAAAAACTTAAAAGTAACAAACTTATCTGTCCTTTATTTTTTTGCATCATATTTGAACTCCAGGGCCTTCCACATCTCTTTTGCAGACTGAATTGGAGTGTAGAGATCATACAGACGATCAGAGAGGAAATTCAGAATAAACCCTCTGCACAGTGTTTCGTCTTCAACACACTTTTTGCGTTCTGCGATTCTTTCTTCAGTATCATTGTTTGCTGGTTCTGCCAATGTCCCCAAATTCGGATCTAGAACATAGAAGATTTTCAAAGCAGTGAGTAGGAACGACATCTTCTCTTTCCATCGTAGGAAATTAGTTCCATCAAAGCGATCTAGTTTCACTGTATCATTACCAAACATCTTCATAGTGTTTTTCATAATATTATCCTAAGATTGTTAGAGTAAACTGGATAATGGGAAAGGAATGAATTACAGAAACTAGATTAGGACGAGATGATTCTCTGTCCTTAGGATAATATTAGCCCCACTATAATGCTGATGGGATTAACTTGCTAATTTACCCCCAGGATTCCCTAATCTTGAGAACAAAGTTTTCAGCAATTACTTATTCTTCATGAACATGAATTGCTTGGAAGAAAGAAGGTTTTCTTTTGGAAGAGATAGATTGCTTATTTTTCTAACAAGTGATCATTGTACTTTATATAACACCAAAACTGACCAGATGCAACCTTTCATTAATGGTCATGACCTTAAATGAAGAGATCGTTTTGATTCAAAACCGTTTTCGGAAATTTCAGTTCTCAGTGTGCGGCCGCGCCGCAACGCTTTACTTGTCGAGCCCAGAGTTTTGGCGCTGCGCAGCGGCGTCTGGCGCCACCAATATTTTCCAGAATTATTCATCGATCACTTTTCCTTCTATTTCAAACAAGTTCACAATTGAAGACTATATTCAACACCTCAACATTGCTTTAAATATGCCTATCATTATCAGCAACTTGATTTTAGCAAAAGTAACCCAGAATAGTGGTGTATGCGAGATTTTCCTTAAGCGAGGCCAACATTTAAATAAGTGACAAATAAAATAATAATTGTAACGATGTCATATTAAAAAAATAAAAAGCACAATTAAAATTATATGAATAATACATATTCAAATTAATACTACAATTCAACTCTATGAGTTTTCATTTTTTTTATTGAAATGTATTCATAATAGCCTCGTCAAAAAATACTAATAAATACTTTCTTTTATATACACGGTATCATATAACAACTCAAAAACTCATCATTCATTCCCTTTTGCAAATCGGTCATAATCAGCTCCATTAAAAAGAAGAAGATATTACCAAAAAAGAAGATGAAATAATAAAATAGCTAGAAACTTACAATGAAAATGAAAGAATTAATTCCTTGATTATTTTTATTGATGAAAGACATATATATACAAGTTACAATAGAAAAATTATTTTCCTATTCTACATCTAAATCTCTATTTTATATGGAGACTAACTAAACACTTATGGTAATATTACAATACTAATTAAGGTACAAGACTAGTCTAATATATACCAAATATACAAGGGAAATATAGCAGTGATTCGGCCACTGCTGGGCTTGGACGAAGGCTGGCCCAATGGCCTTATCCGAAAGATCAATATACATACAATGTATTGTGTATAAGGAAACAACAACTATCAATATGCCTAATCCCCAAATATTGCAAATTGCAGATAATGTAATTTTTTCTCCTTCTTAATCATGGTTTTGATGAGTTTGTTGAAATAAGAATAATTTCCTTTCAAACATTTAGAAACATTTATTATTGTTATAACAAAAGATACTAATGTTTGGTCCATTGGTTTTTTCGCGCTCACTACCTGAGGGTCCACGTTCATGCTCCCATTAACTACTATTTTAGCAAAGAAAATTGAAAAAAAATAAACAAGCAACACTCATTCTACCCAAGGCGGATCCAATGTTTCAAGAGGATGAGTGCACTTTGAAAATTTACTAATGTGGGATTGAATTTATCCCATCTTTAATGACTTGAACACATGAGCCCCGCATGTCCGAAATATCGTTTCTTCGCACATGCCTAATCTACTAAGTGAGTAGATGATGTTAGTGTCAAGTATTGTCAAATTTCTCTAAGAAATGAAAGATATATTGCTACACAAGGTGTTTGAGACATGAAAAGATGGAGTGTTTTTGGCAAAAAATGACAAATCTCCCTCATTGGTAGAAGATGGAAAAATTGAGCAATATATAAGCTCTAAGTTTGAGTAAGGGTTTGAGCTCCTAAGGGGGAACTCATGTGTTTTAAAAAGGGAAGACCTAGGTGAGCTTGAGTTCAGGGCTAAGCCCCACCCGCGCTGCCCGCCCGTCCGGTCTGGTCCCGGGCTCTCGGGCTATTTTTCGGAATTTCCTTTTTGGTCCCTGAAATATTTTTTATTTACATTTTGGACCTAAAAATTTCGGAAAGTTGCAACGGTTATGAAACTTTTGCAACTAATGGTCAGATTCACCCATCTTCTTCCTTATATAGTGAACTCCTCTTTTCAAGTTCAAAATACACAGAACTGAAAATACACAGAACAGAGAATACACAGTATAGAAACCCAAACTCTTATCTTCTGTTCGACATATAGAAACAGAAAGACACACAATCAGTTTGATTTGCTTTGTTCTGTTCGACATACACATTTTTCTTTGCTTTGTCGGTAGTCGCTGTTTTATCTTGGAAAATTATTTTCCATTACTGTAAAAATATATATACGGGACAATCTTGTCTTAAAGACAGAAAGTCATCTCTCGACTCAGCCAATTCTGTTTTGTTTAACCTTTCGGATAAACTAATTTGTCAAACAATTTTAAGATAAGATTTTCAAGTGTTCGAAAGATGTCTGTCAATAGTTGTGTTTCCATTTCTAGTTCTAATTCTGGGTATGACTCTCTTCGCGAATCGCTTTATTGATTCATTAACAATCTCATTGGTAGTTACGTTCTACTCGTGTCAGCCTGCTTTCTAGTTACGCTTCATTGTTCAAGGCACCGTCATCGTTATGTTGTTGTTGATCAAGGCACTGCCTCTAGCGCTGCTCATGGAAATACGGTTGTCCCTACTCTTGACAATTTTCAAAGCAAACACCCAGGAAGGATTCTGGATAACCAGTACAACAAGAGAAGGAGACTAAAGATGTTCTATCTTACTGCGTTGAGCCTGTCACGATCTCAAACAGAAGATCCTCCTTCTGGTGGGGATGCAATGGACATTCAGTCTAACACAACGATTAAAGTGGGCCAGATTTTAGGGTTTGTTTACCATTACAATGGTTCAGATTTTTTTTAAACAAATATACCACGTGTATTATTATTTACACGTGGGAACTGTTAAATGGACAAATAATCCACATTAGCGGCGTATATTTTCACGCGCCAAACAAAGTGGCAAAAAAGTGCTTAAGTGATATAAATCCGAAGTAGTATAAGGGTTCAATCAAAACAAGCCTAGATTTAAATGTCTAAACGGAATCAGTGAACAAGTTTAGGGGGGCGCTTATGACTTGAGCCTTTCAGAAATGAAGATAAACAAGTTCACACAAAAAGATGGCATTTGAAATGAGTAGTAATAAAATATGTTTTTGATATTTGTGGTACTTATTTTGAACGAGATTATGAATTTATGTAAATGCACATTAACTAAATCCAAACTGAATGATTAAGGAAATAGTTACAGTCCCACTTGTTAATGGACAACGTGGTAAAGATTAAAGCAAATCTTATCCACGTTAGCTTGGAGATAGAAAACACTAGCAATTAATTAGTCAGTTTTACAAATCTAACCGCTAGTCATATATGTAATCTAGCAAAATACAATAGGATGAGATGAGATGGGGAGGGGGGATTCTATAGGGTTTTGTTGAGTTCATGTACGCAACGAAATTTGAATCGAACTGCAGGATGATTATGTAATGATAAAACAAACATACAACATGTATAATGTTAACCGTAATACTTCGATCGAAAACTTACAGTTTTGCAAATCTGGAATTTTCAAGTGTAATCCAAGGGTGAGCACGCAACTGTTCCTCGATTGCAAGTTCTGAAAACTCCGATATAATTTATCTTTCGGAAAGCTAGGAAATCCGACAGAGTTTCGGGAGAGAATAATCTTAATGATTTTAGTATTTAAATGTATTAGAATAATGATAGAACCCTCTATTTATAACTGTGTAAAACACAATTAGGGTTTTCGATGGGCGGACGTAAATTGAGGCAAAGTGGGTCGATCGGACTCATCGATCGGTGCCGCACTCGTCCCACGCCGCGGCCCTAGTCCAATTTTGCCTCGTTTTCCATTTTTAATTAAATCCGAAATCCAATCTCGACTTAATTAATTAATCATTATTCATTCAAATGTCTCGATCATAAATCGAACATTTATATTCTCTCTCATTACATTCTTAGATCGACAGAACAATTGACTTAGTGTTACCCTACATGCCTTCACATATCGACATTAATCATATTAGGGTCTACACGGAACTCCTAGATGGCGCCGGAAGACGAACTCAATATGTGAAGTATAGTTACACGAATCTGGTAAACTGAACCTCTATGTGGGAAGATAAAATCCTTTCATTCATGACACACTCGATCAAGCTTAGGATATGTCAAGTGTCTATCCAAGTGGATTGATCATTATATCTCATCTATATTAGTTGACAACAAGACCATATAATAGATATGTCTACTGCGTTGGCCAACGACTTGTCAACCTAATACCATATGAGAATCTGAGTGTTCTCTCGAATATACATTCGAGGAATGAATCCTAATATTGGCTCAACTACCACCTTTAATCTACGTCGCAATGTACCTAATACAAGCCGTGTATCAACCTATAAGACATTTGAGCTTAGAACATGATCAAAGTACATTACTCTGTAGACAAGGCGCGTATCGACCTCAAGTCTAAGGACTTCTATCTCCCACACACTAATCATACTTTAGACATATATAATAAACAATATATCAGTGGGGTATATCAATACTTCCAAAGTATCCATGTGTCCATCATGAGTTACCATAACTCGTAGCAGGTGAGACATACTACATCATCTGAGGATATGATGCAGATCACACGTCGACTTATCACATACCATCGATATCCCATTTTCGATGATCATTAGTCGAGGTTGTTTTAAGAGTTACGTTATAATATTAATATCTCACACTATTAATAACCACGTAACCTTTAGGAATGCATATTATAGAATATTATAAACAATCAACTAATAATTCAATAATTGCAAATGCCAAAATATTAATCTCCATTAATAAAATACGAATATGTATAAAGTACATTTTTCCTAATACAGATTGTCTCTAGGACATAAATATACTTTCTGATCGAGGGTGGCAAGAGTGAGACGGTCAACAAGTAAGGGTTCAATGTTGGGTGAGTAGCTAGTAAGGAGACAATGAACTTGAAATATCGCTTATGAAACTAGTTTTCTCTATTTTCATTATCAAAATCATTTTTCTTATTTAAAGAAACTTGTTTTTCTGAAAAAATATTTTTTAAAATAGTTTGATCGACCAAACATGAAAAAAGTTAGAAAAAAATATATTTTGCGCCATATCAAGAAAACCCATATA
Source organism: Przewalskia tangutica (assembly GCA_029844215.1). Classification (NCBI taxonomy): domain Eukaryota; kingdom Viridiplantae; phylum Streptophyta; class Magnoliopsida; order Solanales; family Solanaceae; genus Przewalskia; species Przewalskia tangutica. Next base: position 103,727,938 of record CM056726.1, read on the forward strand.
CAGCTTACATCAAATATATATATGACTTAAAGAGCGCCACCGAGCTTACATCAAAGGTTTGTATAGAGTTTGGTATTTTGAGCGGAAGGCTTTGCCACAGTATAATGTGAGCAAGCTATCTCTGTCCCATTTTATGGTTGGCCCAAGTTCTTTTTCCCTAAGTTTACATGGTGTAGCTAATCTCTAAGAGGTATTTGCTTACTATAGTTATACTTTAAATTAATTATCTATTATAATTATATTATGTATTTAATTATCTACGATAGCTAATTATTATGTATTTATATACAAAGTCAAAATTACTATCAAGTATTTCATTTCCAGATTTTGTGGCTTTAATTTAGGTAATATTTTAATTTATATTACCATTTAGCTTGTACTTCAAAATTGAAAGTTTATTGAGCTATAACACATCCTTCCCATATTTATAGACCTTAGTGCAGGTAATATTTCGATTTCATTTGTATTTTCATTACACCAAATTCTTCCATGTAGAAAATTATTACAGCACGTTTCATCTTGAATCATCTCCACGACACCACTAACCGTCACATGATTTCATCCCATTGAAAAGAGGCAAAACATTTAATATCAATTTAAAGATTTTTACCATTGTTTTATATTTTATAACGGATATTCACGGAATATGAGGTATATTTTAGTCTACATCGATTGCATATTTGAGTGTATTCGTCATTTTTAATGTAAATATAAGGTATATGTATTTGACTAATTATGTGTTTGAGCAAATTAGTGTATTTGATTGTATGTATTGTTTGAATGATCTATATATATGTATATGTATTTAGTTGACTTTATTTTAAAATTGTGTATTTGAATACACCCGAATACATGCGAAATTGTGTGTTTGAGTACACTAATAATTATAACATAGCTACGAAATGTAATTTAAATAATAGCTATAACTGGTTAAAAGCCTAGAAACTATAGCTATTTATGTAAGTTATCTTTTTTTCCCCTTACCCGTCAGAATCCCTTCTCTAGTTTAGTACCTCATTGGCACATATGCCTTTATTTTGTGTTGGTTTTTCATTTTTGTCCTTTATTAACATATAGTAAATTTTTTTTGCAAGATATAAGTTTATATTTTCGCATCATAATATTCCATAAATTATGTTCTCCATGACTTTTGCCCTTAAAAAACTTATGTTTCGCTGAATATAAATTCAATTGCTAAAAGGCAAATATAAAATACCAACCCATTTGAAGAACAAATATTAAAAAACAGCCCATTTGAAGGGAAATTCATGCAATTTCTTCATTTCTTTTCAATGAATATAACAAATTTGATCCCTGAATTATTTGTTTAATTCCAATATTAGTGTACCTTGTATTATTTGAATTTACACTTTTAACTTTCAATTAAAGCTAATGTGCGTCTCCAAAATTAACAACCGTTATTTTAAGTATTCTTGCTAGTCTTTAAGATGAACAACCATTATTTTAGGTGTTCTCAATCGAAAATAGCCATGTGAAGAAGGTTAAAATCGTAGAGCCATCATTGATGTTTCAATCACCTTGGCTTGCCTTTTTCTGGCGGAGCTCTCGCTATATGGCATGCGCCTCAACCATGAAAATCGGGAAAAACCAAGCCAATGTATTCCTTAAGAAAACTTAATAGAAAAGTGATATAAATAATCAGAGACAGAACTAGAATGTGTTCACTTGATTTAATTAAACTCCCTTATTTTTGGCTTGATTTATAATGACATACATAAAAAAATAATAATTAGTGCATGTATTAGACTCGTTCTGAACCCCCGAATTATAAATCCAAGATCGCATATATGATTATGAGAATTTCACTACAAAAACACTAGCTAAACGACATGACCACAATCATACGAAAGACACTGTTTATTTACAGTTGCAATATTTCAGGTTTTTAAATTTAGGCCTGCAACTGCCTAATGCAGTATCGTGCCACCAAGTGCTGTACAACTCTTAAATTTGTGCTGTTTGTGAGCCTCGGCCTTCCTCGTATTGGGTTGGGCTAAAGTGTCAATTTATTCTTGAGAGATATTTCATAAGTAGCGAGATTGTTTTTTGTTGTTGTTGTTGTTGAGAAAATCACACAAATAAGATTTAAAATACTAATTTTCAAAAGTTTCAACTGTTGGGTCCCTGGGCTACGGATTAGTAAAAAACGTAAGATTAAAATCGCAAAAGCTAGAACAACAAAAACAGTCACTGGATGTTGCCTTCAATGTTGTGTCAACATCTGAGGCAACATTGTGATAAAACAGTATAAACATTTGTAGAGTAAATGCAACGGAAAAAGTAAAGAGACACAAGGTTTATATTTTTAAAGGTATATATAAATATATCCCTAGATGGTCGATGACCAAAAGAATTGTATAAATTATATACAATTACAAATGAATTTCTTTTTACAAATTGAGCGTTACAAACGAAAAAGAAATTACAAATAAAAATGAAGTTGCAGATGACTTCGTCTAAAGTTACAAAGTCTAAAAGATAAAAGACAACATCTTCATTACAATCGCTTGAACAATAAGCTTAATCTAGAATAAAGATAGCAATTGTAATGTGGGACAAGATGTTGTTAAAACAACTTTAGGCTAGGTGTGTTGATCCAGTTTTCTAAGGTAAAATCCGAGAGCTCTCCTGAAAGTTCTTCTTCTACAAAATCTGGATGATCGATACACTGAAGTTCTCCTCTATTTATAGTGTGGAATTTCCCTTGAAATCCTCACTGATTGTTGCAGAGGTTGAGCAAAAGATGGCAGCAGCTTGGACCGAGTTTTCCTCCTGAAAATCCTCAACGATCTGGATTTGGTCATACGCTGCTTTCTCTCCACGCTTTGACTGCGTCTTTCACCACGTTTTAAACACAACATTCTTGTAAGCTTGCCTAGGTCATTTTTACTCACAGTAATATCAACTGCTTCGGCCGGAAGAATATGCAAAACCGTTATAGAGATGTTGACAGAAATGTTGTCGCAATATCGCATGCAACATTCTTGTCTACACAAGAGATGTTGTCCTGAGAATTTTCAGATGTTGCCTCAACATCCATCAAACATCAACAATCTCCCTTTTTTTGTCTTTCTTCGCAAAACTCCATGCAATACAAAAAATGACTAGGATACTGAATCTTGATATAGTCCTTGATAATCTAAGAAACAGTAAGATCAATGTTGTGCTCCCCCTTAAACCTACAGTTACAAATTTTAAGTAATGTGGTATCTATGTTTTTGATTAGTTAGGTGTTACGTTCTGTTACTCATTACTTACAGCAGATGTGCAGTAAATCTTCATAACATATCATAACATGTAACCATATATAGCATTAATAAAAAATATCCCAAAAATTATTACAAAACAAAAAATAAGACAATATCCAAATGTCTGTTAAAACAAACCATCAACATGGTAATTTTTCACCTAGCAGCTAACAACTTCATTAAGCATAAACAACCCTCCATTAAGAAACCTGATTTGATCAACCTCAACCAGCATCATCTTCATCTTCATCTCCATCATCAAGCAGTCTTCAGGTCCTTTCCCACTGCGTGCTTGGCCCAGCAGCAACATCTCCCCCTTTCTATTTGCTCCCCCCAACAGCAACATCATCATCATCATCATCACTCTCCTCCATTTTTGTGAATAAAGCATGTTCTCATAGTAGCTCTTTGCACGCATAAGCTTCAGAATCTGTATCTTTAACTCAGCAATGTGCTTCCTTAGCCAATCATTGGATATAGGGACAATACTCTTGATGTTTTCAAGAATGTTGGCAACATCCTGTGTTGGTTCAGTGTCCCGATTCTCTTCATTCGAAGGCAGATCTATCACCCTGTCCCTACTATTTACTACTGCTCTTTGTACTGAATAAACATCTAAGGGTTTACTCAGTCTTTCCCCTTTCGGAGTTTTGAAGCCTTAGTTAAGTAGTATTTGAAAAATGAGGGATGGATATGGAAGGGCAGAGTTAGATTGTCTTTCAGCCAAGTTTGTGACATGGTTGAAAATCATTGTTCTAAGATCAACTCTGTGATTTCTTCCAATCTTATACAATAGGGTTGCTTGGTCAAGGGTAACAACAATTTCATTTAACGAGGGTAACCGGTTATATATGGCAATTATGTGCAATGTTGCAAACAGTGCTGTGAGCTTCGACACTGGATTGCGAGGAGCCCAAGTGGTGATCAAATTTCCAGTGAGATATTTGATCATCCCATTAAGTTCTTCAGCAGTAGGGGCAGTTTCAGGGGTTCTATCAACACGGGGGATTCCTAGTGTGGCATTTATGATCTCAGGGGTAAATTCATATACCTTGTTATAAAGGTACACTCTCCCAAATTTCTTTGAGGTCGTGTCCCTTGCAAGGTGTGTCAAATTAGCATAGAACACCCTAACAAACTTTTCACGGTAAGGATTCTTTCCAGTCACAAAACTCAGAACCCTACGACTGCTTAAAAATCCAGTTAAACAATATTCTGAAAATAAAGAAGGATCTATTACTTTTTCTCTTCGAATGCCTCTATTCTTAAACCAGTTCCATCTACTAGAGAATGTTTTACTGTGAAACAAAGAAGAGTAAGACATTACCTCAGAATCCGATTCGGATTCTGGATTTTCCTATTCTGGTGGTGTGGATGTTGGTGTTGCCTCGGATGTTGGGGAAACATAGTCAGGATCAGTGTCTTCTTTTTCCTCTGTTGCCTTCGATGTTAAGGCAATATTTGAACCGAATTTCCAGTAAGTCCTTCGAACATTCTTCGGTATGAAGTTCCTTAGAGAAATGTCGTCAGACATTTCCTCTTCTCCTTCCTTCTCGGCTTCGGCAGTTGGAGTGGTGGCTGAAGGTGTTGGTGTTCTAGGTAGACTCTCGGTACTGAAGTCAGAGTCAGTGCTGGTGAAAGTGGTGGAATCAACAGAAAAAGTCGACTCTTAAACAAGGAATGTCGATTTCACCCTGGTCCTCTTGGTAGATTGGCCTTCACTGAATCGTTGTTCAGAAACCCTCTCCGACCTTCTTGTCGGCATTGTCGATTTAGAATGTATCGATGCAAGCTTTGTGAAATCATATGTTATATCAACATCTATAGGGTTTTTGGAGTCTCCAGGGTAGCACACATTCAAAGGTTCATCGGAACCCAGCAAAATCATTGCTACCGAGACATCTTCCTCAGAAGGTTATTGATCATTGGTAGCTACATAGTGTTTGTACATTTTGTTGCTATTTTTGGGGCTTGTTGACATTGGTAAGTAATCTTTGGATTTGGAAGATTTGGGGATATAAACATGGGAGAGGGTTTTGAAGAAGGTGGTGTGTTGGAGACATTTTGTATTTGAAAAACTTACGGTGATGTTTGGGCTTCCATTTGATGGTTCGACTGGTGGCTGACTGATGTGACAAGGCAGACACAAAAATGGGGGTTTTCATCATGGCAAACTTTAATTTACATTCAAACTCTTTTCCTTAAACTTAGGTAGTATAAAATATTTGAACTCATCACATACCTATAATAAAGGATTTTACATGTCACAAAACATCATTAAAAATTTAAAAAGAAACAGTCCTCCAAATTTTTGGATTTTCGTTATTTAAAGAGACGTGTTACATACCACAACCCAAAAAAAATAAGGGAAAAAAAACAAGATTGAACAATGTTGTGAATGATGTTGGCAACATTTCCAAGTTTAACAAGCATTTTGAGACTTCAAGGATTTTCTGATTTGACAAATGATTTTCCGTATATGTTCCCTATGAGACTGATCGCTGGACGAATGTGACATTTTACCATTTTCCTTAATCAACTTAGTTGAACACATACAGATAAAAAAAAATATTAAGGAATTTTCAACCTTCTTGAAGCACCTGGTACTCCTATAGAATAGGAACGGTACCAAACTTAGAGCTTTGCTCTTTTTGTATAAAACCAAATCTTTAGTAGCGGCTTCGCCTTCTTATAATACTCCCTTTTTATGATATATATCATCGCAGAGAATGGTATCGCATTCAAACCTTGTCCTTGTGAAGTCATGCTTGATTCTTTTGAAAAACAGTGCAACATTACTACAACACATATCATGTACATTGACTCAAACAGTAAATGTTACCCAGAATGTTAGGACAACATTTCGGACAACATCTACCTAGCCTGACTTATTTTCAGAGAAAACAGAGACCAAAAGAGTTTTTCAAGCTAGAAAATCTCTCATGATCTAGGGGTTTGGTAAAAATATCAGCTAGTTGAGAAAGAGTATCAACATGTTCGATTTGAACTAGCTGTTTTTCCATTAAGTATCTTAAAAAATGATGTCTTATGTCTGTGTGTTTTGTACGTGAATGCTGAATAGGATTTTTGGAAATATTTCACAGTACAAAATCATGGAGTTGTTAAAAATGTCATAGTCATCAAATATATGTCGTAACCAAATCAGTTGAGCATAACAACTTCCGGCTGCCATATATTCAGATTCGACAGTCGAGAGTGACACGCAGTTTTGTTTACGACTGTACCACGAGACTAGATTATTGCCAAGATAGAAATACCCACCACTATTACTCTTCATATCGTCTACATCACCGGCCCAGTCCGAGTCACTATATCCTATTAGATTAGGATTAGTGTCTCTAGAATACCAAATTCCCAAGTCACTTGTACCGACAATATATCGTATGATACGTTTCACGACATTAAGATGAGATACCTTGGGACTGGCTTGGAACCGTGCACACACACACACACTAAACATGATATCAGGGCGACTGACAGTAAGGTATAAAAGGCTACCTATTATAGATCGGTACAATGTTGGGTCAACATGTCCAACATCGTCTTTACATACCTGTTGCGTAGAGCCCATTGGAGTCTTCATGTGTTTAGCATTTTCCAGACTAAACTTCCTAACCAGATTCTTGGCATACTTGCTCTGGGATACAAATATCCCTTCTTCAACCTGTTTAAGAAAAATGTGAGTTCTCCAATCATGCTCATTTCAAATGTTGTCGACATCGCTTCGACAAATGACTTCAAGTAGGATTCTTTAGTCGAGTCAAAGACAATATCATCAACATAGATTTGAGCTATGATTACATCTACTCCGTGTCTTTTAATGAATATAGTTCTGTCAGCTTCTCCACGGATAAAACCAAAATCAATAAGAAAGTTAGTTAAACGACCATACCATGCACGTGGTGCCTGTTTTATACCATACAAAACTTTCTTGAGCTTGTATACATGTTGTGGATGGTGAGGATCTTCGAATCCTTTTGGTTGTTCAACGAATACTTCTTTGTCCAAGTATCCATTGAGAAAGACACATTTAACGTCCATTTGGTGCAAGGTAATTTTCAAGTAACAAGCAATAGCAAGAAGCAATCTTATTGACTCAAGTCTAGCCATATGAGCAAAGGTCTCGTCATAGTCGATACCTTCAACTTGTTTATATCCTTGAGCAACAAGTCGAGCTTTGTTCCTCACAATCTTCCCTAACTCATCTGATTTGTTTTTTAATATCTACATGGTCCCAATAGCATTAGTGTTGTTGGGTCGTGGTACTAAATTCCAAACCTCATTTCGGGTAAATTGCTCAAGCTCTTCTTGCATGGCTTGAATCCAAAAATTATATTTCAATGCTTTCCCAATATTCTTAGGGTCCATAGTAGATGTGAGATAAGAAAGACTAACATATTGGTATATGGTGGACATGCACACATACCTTACCATTTCTCGGTAGTTCACTGGTTCTTTATCTCTTGTTCGCCTCTGCTAAAAAACTCCCCCTATCACTTGGTCGGGTGGATGGTTCCTCCTAATCCTCGATGGAGGGTCTCTTCTCACTTGATCATTCGGTTCAGTAGCAGACTCCTCCTCGATTTCATTCTCTGTATTCTCTTCTTGAGGTTCAGATCTGACTTCTGATGTTGGGACAACATCTGGGTCAACATCTGTTGCTTCAGTGAATTGCTCCTCTTCAACTACAACCACAATGTTGTTTTCTGAAGATCTATCAGATATATCCAGCAGGTCATAAAAAATAATATTGACAGACTCCTGGATGGTCTTTGTCCGAAGGTTGTATATTCGGTAAGCATGACTATTCTAAGAGTAGCTGACGAATATCACTTTGTCGTTCTTAGAGTCAAATTTAGCCAGTTTATCCCTATCATTAAGAATATAGCATACACACCCAAAGACATGGAAGTACCTCACTGTAGGTTTCTTTCCATTTAACAGTTCATAGGGTGTCATCTTGGTCCCTGGCCTTAGATAGACTCTATTACTTATGTGACATGTTATGTTCAAGGCTTCTGCCCAAAACCTCTTTGATAATTGCTTAGAACTCGACATTACTCTTGCCATTTTCTGTAAAGTTCTATTCTTTCTCTCGGCAACCCCATTTTGTTGAGGTATTTTTGGTGCCGAAAATTCATGAAATATGTCTTTCTTTTCATAGAATTTTGCAAAGGTTTGATTTTTAAATTCATTTCCATGATCAGATCTTATTCTGAAAATTGAAAAACAAAATACATTCCTAATTCTAGAGTAAAGTGTTTTAAACATCTCAAAGGTTTGTGATTTTTCCTTTAAAAAATATATCCAAGTAAATCTGGAAAAATCATCAACAATCACATAAGAGCATCTCATTCCTCGTAGACTATCTACCTCAATTGGACCCATAAGATCCATATGCAATAATTTGAAACAATGAGACGTACCTGAATGTTGTCCGTCATGTTGGAAAACATTGTGAGAGACTCGGGTCTGCTTTCCCTTCAAACAATCTTCACACAGTGTTTTATCTTTTGAATCCAGTCTGAGAATGCCTTTGACAGCTTCAAACGAGATCAGCTTCTCCAAGGTGTCGTAGTTGACATGTCCCAATTTCTGGTGCCAAAGTGTCAAGTCACCTACCTTTGCGGAGTTGCAAAACTCTTGTCTACCTTCTAAATAGCAGTTATCTCCGGTTCGGGTTCCTGACATGACACACTTGTGTGCAGAATCTGTAACTTTGCATCCAAGCTTGTTAAATTTCACCTCTAGATCGTCATCACATAGTTGACTTATGCTAAAGATATTAGCAACTAAACCTTCTACATGAAACACATTCTTCAAGGCTGGTACATTTGGAACATTAAGAGTTCCTCTACTAATAATCTTACTCTTACTTCCTCCTCCAAAAGTCACGTACCCTCCATTGAATGCTCCATACTCATTCAAGAGACTTTTGGTACCTGTCATATGACGTGAGAAACCACTATCGAAGTACCAAGAACCTGTAATGTTGGTACGCAAGGAAGTTATGCACACATTATATTTCAGATTCAGTTTGGGTACCCACTCTTTTTCAAACCTTTTCTTCCTTCTGCTTTCAGGCTTGTTGCTTTGAATGTTGTCAGTGATGTTGGGAAACATTGGTGACAACACTTTAGGAAATAGGCTGAGTGCAGAGTTTTGAAGTTTGTAGCAGTAGGGCATAAAATGTCCTGACATTTTACAGAAGCTACATACAAACTTCGATCCAATCATAGTGCTCTAAGAGTTACAAGCATTTTCTTTGACAAATTTTATCCTCTCAGTCTGACTATGGATCCTGGAAGTATTGGTTTTCCTAGGAGATTAGTAACCAAGCCCAGTCTTTGTGGGATTGCTGAAATTCAGTATTTCATCCAGTTTGGAGGTTCCCATGTTGAGCCTTTGAAATGTGGTCTCAGTTGTGTTCAATCATGCACGAATCTTACCAAGCTCTAGATCCTTCTTGGTAAGTTTCACCTCTAATCGGTTGATTGTACCTTTCAAATTGCTATTCTCAAGAGCCAATAATTCTGCTTTCGAGTCTAGTTGGTCAGATTTAGTGATTAAGGCTTTACAAAGATTTTGTAATTCCTTTATTGTTTCGTCTTTGGAGTCAACTAGATCCAATTCTGCAACCTCAGTTGAAGAAATAAATCCACTAAAACAATTTACATCAGAATAATCAAAGTATATATACCTCTCTGATGGTGCATGCATTCCCGATGTGGAATCTGATGTTGTTTCTGATGTTGTCGCAATATCTTCACCAACATCTTCATCGTCAGACAGTGAGTGTTCAAACATGGATGCAAGCATTGCCTGTGGTTGTACTTCATCTTTCTCTTCATTTTCATCATCATTGAGGGTTACCCAAATAACCTTACCAATTTTCCTAAGGGTGTTTGCACACTCTTTAGAGTAGTGTCCCTATCCCGAGCATGCATGACACTACACTCCCTTGAGTTGTTTGGGATTGTAATCGGTACTCAGTGGATTGCGATTTCTCTGCTCATAAGGTGACCTAATTGGCTTCTTATTGAAGAGAGAGTTCCGATGCTTATTATAATTGGCTTTGTTATAGTCAGTGTTGATTTTTCTCACCATCGAATTGAATCGACGAGTGAGTAAGACAACAGTTGCATCGCTTCCCAGTTCCTCCAGGTTTTCTTCATCGTTTTCCAATTCAGATTCTGAGGTTTGTCCTTGGAGTGCCAATGTCTTGTCTTTGTACAAATCTCTTTTCCTCTTCATGTTCATCTCATATGTTTGAAAGATGCTCATCAAGGCATGAATATCTATAGTAGCAAGATTATGAGCCTCTTCAATAGCACAAATCTTAGTATTGAATCTTTCAGAAAGAGATCTGAGAGCTTTATCCACAAGTTGTGTGTTGGTTAAAATTGACCCAAACACATGACACTGATTAGCAATGTCAATCAACTTTTTAAAATAGGATTTTATGTCGTCAGACTCTTCCATCCTTAAGTGTTCGTATTGACTCAAGATCATGCGAAGCTTTGTACGTCGAACATTTGAGGTTCCCTCACAATGTATTTGTAAGGTTTCCCAAGCATCCTTGGCCGTTGTGCAATTCTGGATAAGCTTGAACATATAGATGTTTACCTATTCAAATATCGCATTTAGAGCCTTTTCATTAAAGCTTGCAGTGTTGATTTCTTCCTGGGTCAATTCAGACTTGGGTTTAGTGAGTACATCACCATCCTCGTCTGCTGGGTACATGGGGATTACATAGCCTTCGGAGACTGATCTCCATGCTCGAACATCAATGGATTTGATGTGCGAACGTAGTCGAATTTTTCCAGTAGGCATAGTTAGATCCGTCAAGTATTGGAAGTCTACCAACGTTTTGTAAAGCTGAGTCCATAACCGTAATATTCAGAATCAAACACTTATTGTATCAAGTGCGGGCTCTGATAGCACTTGTTGGGTCCCGGGGCTACGGATTAGTAAAAAACGTAAGATTAAAATCGCAAAAGCTAGAACAACAAAAATAGTCACTGGATGTTGCCTTCAATGTTGTGTCAACATCTGAGGCAACATTGTGATAAAACAGTATAAATATTTGTAGAGTAAATGCAGCGGAAAAAATAAAGAGACATAAGATTTATATTTGCAAGGGTATATATAAATATATCCCGTGATGGTCGATGACCAAAAGAATTGTATAAATTATATACAATTACAAATGAATTTCTTTTTACAAATTGAGCGTTACAAACGAAAAAGAAATTACAAACTAAAATGAAGTCGCAAATGACTTCGCCTAAAGTTACAAAGTCTAAAAGATAAAAGAGAACATCTTCATTACAATCACTTGAACAATAAGATTAATCTAGAATAAAGATAGCAATTGTAATGTGGGACAAGATGTTGTTAAAACAACTTTAGGCTAGGTGGGTTGATCCAATTTTCTAAGGTAAAATCCGAGAGCTCTCTTGGAAGTTCTTTGTCACGACCCGACCACAGACCCGTGACTGGTGCCTTACCCCGGGCACCCTTGTGATACAACATCAGAGAAAACCAGCGGAAGATAAACTCACAACAAGAACCCATACATATAATAAGCAGGCTAACCCAAAATGGCTACCTATAATACAACAAAGCTGAACAGTTACATCCCTAACAACCCAAGCTATAACAGGACTACAAGCCTCTAAGAATGAGTAAACACTATGACGGGACAGGGCCCCGTCATGCCCCTGAATGTACAAATATCTACAACACCGGGGAGAACCGTACCAAAAGTCGAGCCTCCGGAGAAATGGAGTTCCTGACACCTGAGTAAAGATCCTAAGAATGAGGATCCACCACCTGCTTTCCCTTACCTGCGGCATGAACGCAGCCCCCGAGGAAGGGGGTCAGTACACAATATGTACCAAGTATGTAAAGCTGGAAAATACTGTAATAATATCATAAGTTTAAAATAAACGGGAGTCATGGAAAAGAGTCAAAAATAAGTACACTGTGCCTTACTAACAATGAGAGTAACAAGTATAACTTTACTGCATAAAATAGGAGGCTCATGATCAAAACAGGATCTCCCGCCCGTAGTATCATTAAGCAATCCTACTCCTGGGACTGTTTCACCCGCATGGGTCCTGTGGACCCGCATAAGGTCATCACCTCGCATGGGACTATTTCACCCGCATGGGACTATTTCACCCGCATGAGGTCACCGCCTCGCATGGGACTATTTCACCCGCATGGGACTATTTCACCCGCACCACCCACTTCGGCGCCGCGGCCCTGAATCCGGCGCCGCGGCGCTGTGGCCCTTGACCGAAATTTTCGTCAACCGATTTAAAGTCTTACACGCTTTCGTACGTCCCCATACGCATGGTCTGAACTACGGGGTATAACATTCTCCCCCCCCTTAGAAACATTCGTCCCGAATGTTCCTTCTAGGCTTACTCAAATCACAATCCCAACATAGATCCTCTTAACTATTCTTTTGCAATTAAAGACGCTCCACAAACCACAACAATACTTAAGCAAAAAAAATTGCCAAATTAAAACTAACAAGCAAGAAAGTGGGTTACTTGGAGGTATAGGGAATAAGTGAGGATACTTCTTCATCATGTCATCCTCAGCTTCCCACGTCATCTCTTCCCTGTTCTCGTTACGCCATAAGACTTTGACGGAAGCCACGTCCTTCGTCCGAAGTCGCCTAACCTGACGATCGAGTATCGCTATGGGACTCTTCTCATACGATAACCCCTCTGTCACCTGGACATCATGAATCGGGTGCACTCTAGATGGATCTCCAATACATTTCCTCAACATAGACACATGGAAAAATGGATGTACTGCCTCCAGATCGGACGACAGATCTAACTCATAGGCAACCTTGCCTACCCTACGGACAATCTGATAAGGCCCAATATACCTTGGGTTGAGTTTCCCTTTCTTCCCAAATCTCATCACGCCCTTCATGGGTGATACCTTCAGGAAGACCCAATCATCTACCTCAAACTCCAAGTGTCGACGCCGATGATCTGCATACGACTTCTGTCGACTCTGAGCTGACAATAACCGCTCCTGGATAAGCTTCACCTTATCCACTGCCTGCTGAACCAAGTCTGGCCCGACTAACTGCACTTCTCCCACCTCGAACCAGCCTATCGGTGACCTGCACTTCCTCCCGTATAAAGCCTCATAAGGCGCCATCTGAATACTAGAATGGTAGTTGTTGTTATAAGCAAACTCCACCAGAGGTAAATGATCCTCCCAGCTACCCCTGAAATCAATAACACAAGCCCGCAGCATATCCTCAAGTGTCTGGATAGTGCGCTCGCCGTCGCTTCGATCGAGGATGAAACACCGCATCGAGACTCACTGGCCCCTAATCCTTCCGAAAAGACCTCCGTAAATTAGCCGTGAACTGGGCTCGCCTGCGAAATAATCGATATAGGAACTCCGTGCGATCTCACAATCTCCCGATATACCGCATAATCTCGGCGAAAAAGTCGTCCCGACGGAAGAAAATGGGTTGATTTCACACGCCGACAATCACCCAAATGGAATCATGCTTCCTCTGAGTGGTAGGTAACCCTGTAATAAAGTCCATATTGATCACCTCCCACTTCCACATTGGAATATCAATAGCCTGTAATAGCCCACCGGGCTTCTGGTGTTCAACCTTAACCTGCTGACAATTAGGACAATGTGCAACAAAACCGGCCACGTCCCTCTTCAGGCCATCCCACCAATACACACATCTGAGGTCACGGTACATCTTAGTCGACCCGGGTGAATAGAATAACGAGCACTGTGTGCCTCCCGAGAATCTGGCCGACGGTCCCGCTGACGGAACACACAACCGGCCTCAAATCTTAGCACCCCATCAAGTGCTACTCAAAAGACTCTTCTCTCCTCAAGAGTCGCGTCTGCATCGCACTGCATCGGATCCTCATCGCCGCTCTTCACCTCCTCGACGATGGAAGACTCGGCAACCTCTCGAACCCGAACTCCATCACTATCAAAATCAACCAAACGAACCCCAAGGCTCGCTAGCTGATGTAACTCTCGGACCATATCCCTTTTCTCTGGCTGTACATCAGACAAACTACCCATCGATCTGCGACTAAGGGCATCTGCAACCACATTGGCCTTCCCTGAGTGGTATAGAATATCAACATCGTAATCCTTAAGCAGTTCCAACCACCGTCTCTGTCGCAAGTTCAGCTTCCTCTGGCTGAAGATATACTGGAGACTCTTGTGGTCTGTGTAAATGTCCACATGAACTCCATATAAATAATGTCTCCAGATCTTCAAGGCATGAATCATCACGCCGCTAACTCCAAGTCATGTGTGGGATAGTTCTTCTCATGCCTTGCCGCCGAGATCGTAAGCTATAACTCTGCCGTCTTTGCCGCATCAAGACGCACTCCAAGCCCGATACGAGCGTCACAATAAACCACATATCCATCTAAACCTGCGGAAGAGTAAGAATCAAGGCCGTCAACTTCTCCTTTAGCAACCGGAAACTTCCTCACAAGCATCCGCCCACGGAACATAGCCGCTTTCGAGTCGACTTAGTCAAAGGTCTTTGAAATGGAAGCAAACTTCTCACAAACCTCCGATAATAACTCGCAGGCCCAAAGCTGCGCACTCCGTTGGTGTAGTGGGTGCAGCAAGTCTTGATCGCCTCAATCTTGCAGATCAACCCGAATACCATCGACCCCGATAACATGCCCTAAGAAAGCCATCAAGCCAACCAAAACTCGCGTTTGAGAACTTGGCATACAATCGCCGGTCCCGAGGACTCGATGCCGTCCTCAAATGATCTGCATGTTCCTGCTCTGTGCGCGAATAAACCAAGATATCATCAATGAAAACTATAACGAACATATCCAAGAATGGCTTGAACACCCGGTTCATCAAATCCATGAATACTGCTGGGGCGTTGGTCAACCTGAAGGACATCACCCTGAACTCATAGTGCCCATACCGGGTCCTGAATGCGATCTTGAATATCCGCTCTAACTCGCACTGATGATAGCTGCATCGCAGTCTATCTTAGAAAACACCTCGCCCGCAATCGGTCAAACAAATCATCAATCACGGGAGGATATCTGTTCTTGATAGTTACCTTATTCAGCTGCCTGTAATCAACACACATACGCAGCGTCCCATCCTTCTTCTTTACAAATAACACTGGCGCTCCCCAGGGAGAAACACTTGGCCTGATAAAGCCTTTCTCCAGCAAGTCCTTTAGCTGGTCCTTCAATTCCTTCAACTCGGCAGGTGCCATCCTGTATGGCGGAATAGATATCGGTCGAGTGTCTGACGCCAAATCAATGCAAAACTCAATTTCCCTCTCAGGAGGGATACCCGGAAGCTCATCTGGGAACACGTCTGGAAACTCCCTAACGACCGGAACTGACTGAAGGTCCGGTATCTCAGCCTCAGTATCAAATACTCGAACCATATGGTAGATGTACCCCTTCCGCACCATCTTCCTAGCCTTGAGGTAAGAAATAAACCTACCCCTCGGCGATGCAGTATTCCCCTTCCACTCGATAACCGGCTCACCAGAAAATTGGAACCGAACTAATCTCTCTATACAGTCCACATTGGCATAGCAAGACGCTAGCCAATCCATACCCATAATCACATCAAAGTCCGTCATATCCAACTCTATCAAGTCGGCTAGAGTCTGACGACTGTCTATAGTCATTGGGCTAGTCTTATATACCCGCTCAGCTACCACCGAATCACCTACTGGCGTAGCCACCTCAAAAGGTCTTATGGTCTCGGGCTCTATCCCTATTCTACCGGCAATATGAGGAGATATATAGGACAAGGTAGAACCTGGATCTATCAAAGCATATACATCACAACATGCAATCAATAATGTACTGGACGACATCCGCGACGCCTCCGGTCTGGCGGTGGACATAGCATAGATGTGGTTCGAGGACCGGCCTGAATCGGGACCCTACCACGACCTCGCCGCGCCGCTGGTCCGTGAACACCGCCTATGGGCGACGCCATCGAAGACGAAGATCCACCATCGACCGCTTACCGAGCCATAATATTCCCGCCGCCTCTGGACGGACAATCTCTCCTCAAATGGCCCTGCTGGCCACAAGAATAACAAGCTCCTGGAGTAGCACGACACCCTCCATAATGGCAATCGCCACATCAACCACACCGAGGTATAGGTGGCCTCATCTCGACGAAGCTCGTCCTCCGAAACCCGACGCCTAGAACCCCGCTCCCGCTCTCAATGCCTCAGACGTCCCGGAAGATGGTGGAGGAGCGCTCAACCGGCCGAGGTGCAAATCCGGTCACGCCGAGGTTGTCTACCTCGAAAACTACCAGAGGACCTGCTGCACCGCCTCTTCTGCGATACCACAATCCGCTGCCCTGCGTTCACACCTGGTGCATATGCTCGCATGCGGCAATGTCCATGCCCGGTGAAGAGCTACTCTGCAACCCTGGTCAAGTAATCATCGAGCCTCGTGATATAGCGGTGCACTCGCCCTCCATGTCGCTGCTACCAAAGCGGGTACATATCGAGCCAAAGAGTCAAACTCTACATTGTACTCCCGAACTGTGCGCCCACTCTGTCTCAGTGTCAAAAATCTATCGGCCCGAGCCCTCCTCATTTGCGGAGGCAAGAAATGGCCAAAGAACGCCTCTGAGAACTCGTCCCAAACAGCTGGAAGCGCATGCTCCCCCCGGGATAGTTCCCATGAATCATACCAGTCAACCGCAGTATCCCGCAGCCGATGTGAGCCCAATAATACCGACTCTGTCTCCGAAGCCCCGATCACTCTCATGATCCGTAGAATCGCTTGATAAACTCACGAGGTCATCCTCGGTCTCGACTGTAGAACTCTGGCTGCAACTCAAAAGTCCGCAGCCTCGCTATCGACTTTGGGCTACGGTACAACCGAATCGCCGCTCCGCTCATCTCTCCCGCCTAGCCACGATCTCGCTAATAATCGCCATCTCTTTGTAGCCCATATCCTCTGCTCCAGGCTGTGTAACTGGAGGCTCATGTATCGCGGTCTCATTAGCCGCTGCTGCCGCCCCGAACTCTGCTGGGGTTGGCGACGTCGTGGAACTCGCCGTCCGAAACATCTCTCGTAAAGATCGGGCTCAGGCCTGGTAACCCTCGGTGTCCTACTAGTAGTTCCCTCTGCTGCCTTGCCCTTCTGGGCCGCGGTTGCCTTGCGTGGAGGCATAACTGATACAGGAAAAATATGTCAGAGGGAGTTCAACCTATAACACAGCTCTATTGCACGATCTTATAGTGAAAGAATGGAAACCAATCCTAAATATCCTGCAGCCTCCTGATTATAGATGTGGTGCACAACACACCGATAATCAAGACTCTACTAGATACGGCCTGTAGACCCTTTCCGAGGATTAATCGCTCGATACCACTTTTGTCACGACCGACCACGCCGGATCGTGCCTACCGGGCACCCTTGTGATACAACATCAGAGAAAACCAGCGGAAGATAAACTCACAACAAGAACCCATACATCTAATAAGCAGGCTAACCCAAAATGGCTACCTATAATACAACAAAGCTGAACAGTTACATCCCTAACAACCCAAGCTATAACAGGACTACAAGCCTCTAAGAATGAGTAAACACTATGACGGGACAGGGCCCCGTCATGCCCCTGAATGTACAAATATCTATAACACCGGGGAGAACCGTACCAAAAGTCGAGCCTCCGGAGAAATGGAGTTCCTGACACCTGAGTAAAGATCCTAAGAATGAGGATCCACCACCTGCTTCTTACCGCGGCCATGAGACGCAAGGGGGTCAGTACACAATATGTACCAAGTATGTAAAGCTGGAAAATACTGTAATAATATCATAAGTTTAAAATAAACTGGAGTCATGGAAAAGAGTCAAAAATATAGTACACTGTGCCTTACTAACAATGAGAGTAACAAGTATAACTTTACTGCATAAAATAGGAGGCTCATGATCAAAACAGGATCTCCCGCCCGTAGTATCATTAAGCAATCCTACTCCTGGGACTGTTTCACCCGCATGGGTCCTGTGGACCCGCATAAGGTCATCACCTCGCATGGGACTATTTCACCCGCATGGGACTATTTCACCCGCATGAGACTATTTCACCCGCATGAGACTATTTCACCCGCATGGACCCTGTGGGCCCGCATGAGTACAAGCGCCGCACTCGCATCATGGGTAGCAAATCCATGGCATAAATAGTAATAATAATAATAATAATAATACATAAATCAGCATAACCGGCTATCGTACATAACGTAAGCGCTACCGGCTTATCAAAACGTAAACGTAAGCAAGTTAAGAATATCTCATAACTCCTTAATAACATCTCTAGTACATCCTCTCATTTTAGTTACTTAAGGCACTACATGTCGTTTTAAAAAGAAAATTCGGGAATTTAGCCCAAGTACCACGTTCCTTAAACCTTTTAAGAAAATGACCCCTTTTATGTAAAATTTCCCAAGATACTAATAACCATAGTATCAAGTCACGCTTATCTTTAAAAATACAATAGGCTTCTAAATCAAGTGACTTCATTTCTTTCAAAACCTTAGGCAATTAATGCCTTAAAAAAATTTGTCTTTCACAAATTCAAATCCTTTATCCGTACTCATTTTTCTTGGAGTAAACCTTTCCTTATTAACCGTTCATAAAACCAATACAACCAACTTCCCATAAAGTTGTTATATTACCATTTTACACTAGTCAAACACATCTCCCTATATCCAAGGGACTTATACTTTTATACGAAACAAGTATCATATACTTATAACAAGTGAAGAATGTCAAATCTTGTACGTCTACCGTACTACATAGTTACAACTACTCATGCTCAAGAGATAAGAAAGCTCCACATACCTCTTCGGTCAATCCACTTGCTAAGTCCAAAATACCGCACGTAATATGTCAACCTCTAATGACCATAATACGTTTATTAACCTCTAATTTCAATGTAGAATATTCCAAGTTTAAAGTTACTAATTCCTATGGAAAATTGGGCAGCATTTCCTTTGTTTCTACATACTTGCCACCTTTTTCAAGGCCGAATTCAACATCCAAACGCCACATTTAAGGCTCAACAATCCAAATATTTCAAAGGGGATTACACAACTAAACTTGGGTGTGTAAAATTCTGCCCCATAAGATACAACAACTAACTTAACAAGTTTAAGGTAGTTTTTAGGCTACAACATGCTCACATAACCTTTTTAACCAATCCTTTCATATCCAAACCACATTTCTTACATGCAATGAATCTAAGAGCCTTATTTATTACTACAAATTCCTTCTTCTTCACATGCAACACAAATAACTAGCTATAAGAGAAGAATTGTTACCTTAGAGCTTTAGCCAAAATTATTCCAACAATTTTTTGCTAGCCTCTTTTCCAAGAACACCACCACAATAACTCCTACAAGCTAGCCACAAGCTTCCTTCTTGTCCTAACTTTTCAGATTTTCCTTAAACTTTGAATTCCTCTTGGAATTCTAGAGAGAAGTGAGAGCTTTAGCTTTAGAGAGAGGGAAGAGTTTGAATAATGACCAAGTCTTCAAGACTTGATCAATAAGTAGTGCATGCAAAATCAGATGGGGGGGGGGGACACTTGTCACCCACCCATGACCTCTTTTAAAACAAAACAGTGCAGAATTTCCCACTCGAACCAGAAACCCGCCTCGGCCATGCCTCACAGCGCCACGCTAAACTCTCATGACTTTCGAACTTCCGGCCGCTCGCTTTCCGCGCCATGCCTCAATCCTGCGCGCTGTGGCCCTTGACCGAAATTTTCGTCAACCGATTTAAAGTCTTACACGCTTTCGTACGTCCCCATACACATGGTCTGAACTACGGGGTATAACATTCTTATTCTACAAAATCTGGATGATCTATACATTGAAGTTCCCCTCTATTTAAAGTGTGGAATTTCCCTTGAAATCCTCACTGATTGTTGCGGAGGTTGAGCAAAAGATGACAGCAGCTTGGACCGAGTCTTCCTCCTGAAAATCCTCAACGATCTGGACTTGGTCATATGCTGCTTTCTCTTCACGTTTTGACTGAGTCTTTCACCATGTTTTAAACACAACATTCTTGTAAGTTTGCCTATGTCATTTTTACTCGCAGTAATATCAACTGCTTCGGCCGGAAGAATAGGCAAAACTGTTATAGAGATGTTGGCAGAAATGTTGTCGCAACATCGCAGGCAACATTCTTATCTACACAAGAGATGTTGTCCTGAGAGTTTTCAAATGTTGCCTCAACATCCATCCAACATCAACACCAACTATTTTAAAAAAATTACATAAATACAATTTATTCCAATTTCTTACCTTTTAATTATATTATATACACCTTTCATATCCCTAAGTTATTTCTCTTAATTAAATACACAATAAAATCTAATTCTCTCACCTAATATTACTAACCTTATCCATCAAAAGATGGTCTAATATTGAATTTCATTCCCTTCTTCCATATCAGAAATACAGTTTCTCAAATTTATATGCACATTCAAAGTCTCCTAATCTGCTCTCCTCTATTCGTAGTTTTTTTATTTAAGCTTTTTATAATTCTTTTTATTTCTAAGCATGTATTACTATTTCTTCACACCATTTATTTTTAAGGACAAAAGTACTAAAATGTATATGATATATTATATTTGTAATTGTAATTGAAAATATGGTAATAAATATTTGTGAGTATAATAGTAGAAATCATTATACTTAAGTTTGTATATTATATACAATATATAATATATATATATATATTATAATAATAGCATGTATATGCTATACTTCAAATTGATAAGTGTAATCAAAATATGGTAATAAAATTGTTGTGGGTATAATAGTAAAAATTAGTATAGTTGAGTTTGTATATTATATACAATATATATTATAATAATACCATGTATATGATATATTCAATTTGATAAGTGTAATTGAAAAGATGGTAACAAAATATTTGTAGATATAATAGTAGTAATTAATATATTTAAATTTGTATATTATATACAATATATATATTTGTTCAAAAAATTATATACATGTTCATGAACTAGCTTGCTAGTAATTATGTTATATATATATATTTGTTCAAAAAATTATATACATGTTCATAAACTAGCTTGCTAGTAATTATGTTATCACTAATATAGAAATCTCCTTATTTTTAGCCTTTTATTTATAGTAATAATCACCTCCTTTTTAGCTTTAAGTTGTATAGTTTGTACTAAATAAGTTGTGGTTTATATAATTAACTTTCATATATCTTGTATGTAACTTTCAATATAGCAGTATTTTTCATTCAAAACGTACCATATACACTATATGCTTTATAACATATCCACTAAAGAATCTGTCTTTTATTTATGTGAGTCTAAAACTCCTATGTACGAAAAATAGCAAATTACTATTACAAGTGCTAGGAAAGGATAATCAATTATGTGTTACAATAGACTTGATGCCAACAAAAGTTGTGGCAACAATTATGTTTGGTGGTCTTGATCTTTATACTTGAATTCGTCTTTAATCTTCCGCCTTGGATCTTCGTTCCAGTTTCAGTAAGCTCCTTTGTAAACATGTAAATATAGGAAACAATATATTCTCTACCATAATTAGAATATTTTCATATATTGTGTAAATATAATTATAGTAAGACTATGATTCCTCTTTTGTATAGGGTTAGGATTCCTATTGTATAAGAGATGAATATTGTACTCTATATATACCTTGATATTAATGAAAGACTCCCCAAGGGAGATTAATATCATCTTACATGGTATCAAGAGTCAAACACCCAAAACCCTAGAACTCTTTCTTCCTACCGCCGCCGAGACCCCCCCCCCCTCGGAACTCGCCGCGCCCCCCCTACAAATTCTAGGTTTTCTTCTTCATTCCTCTCTTCTCTAAATGGCTATCCCTGAATCTTCCACACTTTCTGAATCTTCTACCTCCACAAATCTCACCACCACGTTGTCATCCTCTTTTCATCCAGCCCTAACTGTTACAAACATCAAGAACTCTATTCCCATTCTTCTTGATCAAGAAAACAGTCAGTATTCTCCCTGGGTTGAACTGTTTCGTAATCATGCATGTCTCTATAACGTGCTTGATCACATCGATGACACCATTCCGCGCCCTCCGGAGGTTGATGAGTCTACTTGGCGTCGTCTAGACGCCGGCGTCAAACAGTGGATTTATGGTAGTATTTCTCAGGACCTTCTTCTTACTATCATGAAATTTGGCGCTACAGCCCTTGAGTTATGGAATCGTTTGGAGGAAATTTTTCAGGACAATAAGCACACTCGTGTTGTCTATTTAGAGGAACAATTTAACAATACACGTCTTGAAAACTTTTCCAATGTGACTTGAGTACTATAAACAGTTAAAGTTACTGACGGATCAACTTGCTGCTGTCGACGAGCCTGATACTGACACCAAACTGGTGTTACAATTGATTGATGGCCTTCCTAAAGGCGAATATGATACTTTGGCCACCATGATTCAACAGGCAGATCCGTTACCCAACTTTAACAAAGCTCGCTCGCAGTTGTTGTTCGAACAGACTCGACGTGCTAACCAGGATGAGCACAGTCAGAAGGCATTAACGATCGAAACGTGCCCTCAAGATCCAACGCTGCCAGAAAACTCTCAACCGCAACAGAGACGCGGTGGAAAGGGTGGCAGGGACCACGGTAGGGGAGACCGTGGTCGTGGCAAGGGTCGCGGTCAACAGAACCAGCAACAACAACAACAAGATCACAGAACAACTGGGCCGCGACTCCTCAGCAATTCGCACACAGCTCTGCGACGCCCCAGTACAGAGCCGCGGTGCCCCAGTTCAGAGCCGCAGCACCGAGTCCATTCCAGTACCAGCAACCCTACAATCCGTATTCTTACCCTGGTTTGTTCGGCCCCGCTCCCGCCTCGCAGCAGGTCCACTTCATGCAAGGTCAGATTTTGCAGCCCTCATCCGGCATGACACCCACTGAGTTGGGAGAGGCATTAAGCACCCTCTCCATGCAACAACCTGACACTACTTGGTACATGGGCTCAGGCACCACATCTCACGTCACCCAATCTGCAGGTACTATCCCTAAACTGTTTAGTTTAAAGCATCCTCAATATGTTACAGTTGGTAGTGGACAACGCATTCCAGTTAAAGGATATGGTACCTCATACACACAACATCCTCATCCACCCTTCTCCCTAAAAAAAACCTTATATGCCCCACACATGATTAAGAACCTCATATTTATCCGCCAATTTACTCGTAATAATTTTGTCTCCGTAGATTTTGACCATTTTGGTTTTACTGTGAAGGATCTTCATACGAGGACACCTCTTACGAGATGTAATAGCACGGGGGATCTCTATCCATTCACTTCCACCTCCACTGCCAGATTTTGCTCTCCCGTCACTCTAGCGGTTGTTTCTTCTTCAACTTGACATAATAGGCTTGGTCATCCAGGAGTCCCAATTTTTAATTTCCTTAAAGGCAACAATTTCATTGCTTGTAATGGAAAACTTGCCCAAAATTGTGTTTCTTGCTCTTTAGGCAAACATATTCGTCTTTCGTTTAAATCATCTACTAGTGTTACACTTGCTCCTTTTGATATTATACATGTCGATTTATGGACATCTCTTATCTCTAGTTCTTTCGGTCATAAATACTATCTTGTATTGCTTGATGATTTTTCACACTATGTTTGGTTATATCCTCTTAAATTTAAATCGGAAGTGTTTGCCAAATTTCTTGAGTTTCGAAAGTTTATCCACACACAATTTGAAAAAAGTATAAAATCATTTCAGTGCGATAATGGTCGTGAATTCAATAACTCTATGTTTCACCGATTTTGTTCAAATAATGACATGATTTTTCGCTTCTCCTGCCCTCACACCTCACCACAAAATGGTAAAGCTGAAAGAATAATACGTACCATTAACAATATGATTCTTACCCTATTGATTCATGCCTCCCTCCCTCCTTCTTTCTGGGTATATGCTGCTAAAATGTCAGAATACATTCTAAATATTCTCCCTACTAGCACTCTTCACAATATGACCCCTACCGAAATCCTCTACCATAGAGTCCCCTCCTATGATCATCTACGGATTTTCGGTTGTCTGTGCTATCCCAACCTCAGTTCTACCGCCCCTCACAAGCTTGCTCCTAGGTCTACTCCCTGTGTCTTCCTAGGATTCCCGCCAAACCATAGGGGCTATCTATGCTATGACTTGTCGACTCGTCAAATCCACATATCTCGTCACGTCACATTCGACGAGACCACATTCCCGTTTTCGAATCTTCCAAAATTCCAAAAACCGGACTACTCATTTCTTGACGAGCCTGCCATCTCTCCCCTCATCCTCGAACAGCTCACGTCCTCTGTTCCGTCGTCAGAGCCGCGGCCCCAAGGGGAGGCGCCGCGACGCCTGATTTCCAGTGAGCAATCTTCAGGAATACCGTCGACAGCGCCGCGACCCTGTGCTGAGGCGCCGCGGCGCCCAAACTTCAGAGAAGCCTGTCAACCTTCTAGCGCCGCGACGCTCGATCCAGGAGCCGCGACTCCTCCGACGGCTTCGCCCCCACCTTCTCCTTATCCAACTTTACCCCCGTCTCAGACACCACTCCGCCACCCACTGTCCCTACTCATCCAATGGAAACTCGTTCAAAGCATGAAATCTTCAAACCCAAAGTTCATTTCAACTTGTCTGCCCAAACCATCTATCCACTTCCAAAGAACCCAAAATAGGCCAAACAAGACCCTAATTGGAATACAACTATGTATGAGGAATTCAATGCTTTAACTAAAAAGCACACGTGGGATTAGTACCTAGACCTGAGGGGGTGAATGTAATTCGATGTATGTGGCTTTTTCGTCACAAGTTCAGAGACAATGGGGATCTTGAGAGGTATAAGGCCCGTCTTGTGGCTAATGGCACAAATCAGCAGGAGGGCATTGATTGTGGAGAGACCTTCAGCCCGGTTGTCAAACCGGCTACTATTCGCACAGTTTTGAGCATTGCCATGGGCAAACACTGGCCGATCCATCAACTTGATGTGAAGAATGCATTCTTACATGAGGACCTGAGAGAAACAGTGTACATGCATCAGCCGCCTGGGTTCACCCATCCAGCAGTCCCTCACTATGTGTGCCGTCTCCGTAAGTCACTATATGGCCTGAAACAGGCTCCCCGTGCGTGGTATGATCGCTTTGCCAGGTATATCTTGCAGATTGGGTTTGTATGCAGCAAGAGTGATACATCACTCTTCATTTTTCATCGAGGTAGTAGCACTGCTTACTTATTACTGTACGTGGATGATATTGTTCTGACTGCCTCCTCAGATAGATTGAAAAATGAGATTATTGCCTTGCTTAAGTCTGAATTTGCAATGACTGATTTGAGAAAGCTGAGTTATTTCTTGGGGATATCAGTGACCAGGTCTGTCAATCACATATTTCTGTGTCAGCGTAAGTATGCAGAGGAGATAGTGTACATGACTAAGATGACTAATTGCAAAGTTATGCCTACTCCAGTCGATTCGAAATCTAAGCTCAGTGCTATGGATGGTGCTCCAGTCTATGATCCTACTCTGTATAGGATCCTTGTAGGTGCACTTCAGTATCTCACATTTACCAAGTCAGACATAGCTTATGCTGTTCAGCAGGTGTGCTTATTCATGCATGCCCCAGGGAGTCTCATTTCACTGCTCTTAAGCGTATCATTCGATACATTAAGGGTACCCTTGATTATGGATTGCACCTATACCCCTCTGCGCCAAAAAGGTTGCTCTCATATACAGATGCAGATTGGGCAGGGTGTCCGGACACGCGACGCTCCACCTCCGATTTTTGTGTTTTTTAGGGGATAATCTGATTTCTTGATCTACCAAGCGACATGCTACCATATCTAGATCCAGTGCCGAGGCTGAGTACAGAGGCGTTGCAAATGTAGTAGCTGAGATTTGTTGGCTCAGAAACTTACTTTTAGAACTTCAGTGTCATTTTCGTCAGACATCTATTGTGTACTGTGATAACATCTCTGCTATCTATTTGTCTCATAATCCGGTTCAGCATCAGCGAACCAAGCACATTGAGATAGACCTACACTTTGTTCGTGAGAAAGTTGCTCTAGGCCATGTTAGAGTGTTACATGTTCCATCATCGTATCAGTTGATGCGCGAAAAGATGCACACACTTTAACGCAAGTGCACGTTATCGTGACAAGTAATATAGTCTTGGTAAGACCGAATATCGTCCACAAGGATTAGGGTTCAAGTACCAACTATCTATCTTTTGGTATCTATTTGGTAATCGATATTTGATTTTGTGGTTTATAACTAACAATTATAAAAGCTAATTAACTATAGGTTTACTTCAGTTGTGATGGGAATAGGGCTTCCATGTCTCCTCAACTATCCGCTTATGTTATTTATTAATGCAATGAATTATGGTTTTCTTCTCTCGGAGCTAGCAGGTTTACGAAATCGTTTTATATTCCCGTTAAGGATATATAAACACTCAACCCCAGTATTGCTCCTTTCTACCTTTCGGTGATAAGGATAACTCTATAGGAGGATTAAGAACAAAAACCTAGTTAAGCACACGCACCGTGCGTAAAATTAGGGTTGTTAAGCCTCTCATTAACGCTTATAAATAATTGAGGTATTTTCATCCCCAATCCAAAGTATGTCTACCCAACTTACAGCATATTCACAACCTCCTCCTTTCGAAGTTTGATTAGAAATCATATAAATAATGATAATTAGTGATCAATTAATTACCAAGCATTCAAAGCAATTATTGGATAAATCTCAACAAGAAGAAGAATAACCATAACATGCATCAAATTATAACATAAGTTTCTAGTGAATTAACATGGAAAGCCCTATAAAAGAATTAGTTCCTAGCCATTGACATGACAAGAACTAATTCAAGGTTCATCATACAAAACTGAAATAAAAGAAAAGAAAAGGAAAGAAAGTTACTAAACTATGGTCTCCAATCTTCAAAGCAAGAATTCTTGTGTTGTGCAAGAAAGGGAACCCTTAAAAACTGCCTAGGGTTCTCCTTTTATAGGCTGAAAACCGCCTAAACCTTTTTCCCTTCAGGCCTGGCCCAGAATTCGTCATTAAACCTGATTTTCCCGCGTCGGCGCCAGCCAGCTTTCGGCGGCCGGGAACTGCGATGCCGGGTGATTTGGCGCGCGGCCCAGTCTCTGGCATGCGTAGCGCGCGTGCTGGAACCTCTGCAGCCTCTCTGATGATTAGGCGCCGCGGCCCTGCTTCTGACTGCAGGAGGCGCCGCGGCGCTGGTCCGGGTTTCTGCCTCGTTTGCCACTTTCTCGTCTTTTAAGCTCTGGAACCTCCACTTTTGCCCTCTTTTAGCTCCTTTTGCGCCATTTGGCCATTTTAACCACTTTGACTCAAAAGAAAGAAAAACTATCCTAATACGACACTTATTTGTACAAAAAAGGACAAAAGATTAACTAAAAATGACTCGAAAAGTGTATATAAAATACACCGATCAAATACCCCCAAACTTAACCTTTGCTCGCCCTCGAGCAAAGATAGAAAGAAAGAAATAAAAGACTCAAAGAAACGAAAATAAATGACTCACTGACATTGATCACTTTTGTTGCATTGGTGTTATCTAGAAAACATGAAGGTTAGCAGAATAATATGCAGGAACATATAGCATGAAATTTTAGCACACTAAACACATTAAGCTATATATTTCGCAAACTCATTTTTATCATGCTTAATGAAAGTCAACATACTAAATCATGCTTGTAAAATAGAAAAATCCTATGACATGTTTACTTGCTATTCTCCACTAACCCTGGATATGCATAAAAGAGATCTTCAGGACTTTAAGGGTTGTACTGTAGGCTTAGGTATAGGTAGGTAAGAATAGGCATTTAGGCTCATTTTTGTGTACCATAAGCTCTTTAGCTTTTCCATTTTTCCCTTTTCTTTTGGTTCTTTCCTTCACTTTGATTCTATCTTTTCCCTCTTTTGTTTTGGGAGAGTGAAGTGTATTATAATAACAAGCACCCCCAAACTTAGGCTTTTGCCTATTTCTCATTACTTTTTTATTGGGGTGCAACAAGCTTGTTCACTCTTTTTGTCTCTTTTTTTTAACACAATTTATTCCACTATTTCATATTTTTACTTATGGCACAATTTGTGGGAATATAGGGTGTCAAAGAAGAAGTTTCAATTTTTAGGCTCAATGGGGCTGACTAGGGATACTTTTAAAGTCAGGGATAGAAAAAAATGGTAAGAATTGGCTATCAAAGAAATGCCCGAGTCATCTCCCTAACATGCATATCCTAACTATTTCGCCTCAAATAGCAAGCAATCATAACACATAAGTATTCATCATTTAGCATGCACAATTCAAGCAAAAAACTCCAAATAGACAGATTTTGTGAGTTTTTGACATATCTAACCTAGGTGTTTAGATAGTTGCTTCAATTCCATTACATTATTCCACCTTACTTCACTAGGTGTTTCTAGTAACTACAACATACATGATCTTTGACAGACAATTATGACTCAAAAGAAAAAAAAATTGTGACTCAAAATATACACCAAACACTCAAAAAGACTTAAACATACTATAACAAGACACAAATAAAACACCCCCCAAACTTAAATCACACTTTGTCCCCAATGTGTGTAGACTCAAAGACAATAAAAGAAACAAGACACTTACAGACTTGGTTTAAAATGGTGGCAATGGCGGTGGATAGTACTTTGAATTCCGTGAGGGGAGGAGAGCTCTGGGTTTTTGATTTGGCGACAGGGCCTTCGGATCAGGGCGTCTTTCAGAATTCAGATTTTTTTCCGTTGTGGCGCCGCGGCGCCCAAACTCCTGTGCTGGTTCTGAACTTCCTGCGCCGCGGTTCTGCTACTGGGAGCCGCGGCGCTCGGACTTCTGGGCTTCTTCTGATCTTTTGGCGCGCCGCCTTCAGGCGCCGCGCTCTCTGATTTCTGGAAATTCTTGGCTTCTCTTCAGTTTTCGCCTTCCAAGTCCTTGGCTTTCACCTGTCAACACAACACAGACACTACCTCCGTGAGACTGTTCTAAATAAAGACTAATTGCATTTAAACTAAATAAACTGAAATACCTTGGGTTGCCTCCCAAGTAGCGCTGTCTTTAACGTCTTTTAGCCGGACGCAAGTTCCTTAGTTTAATAAACGTGGGGTGGGTCAAGCCCACAACTAACCCATTTTCTCCACATTTTTCGTTTTCTTTTTCTTCTTCTCCTCTTAGCATTATCGTTAAGGGGAAGTTCAGGAACACATACCTGCTTCTGTGGAGGTTCGGCAAACCATGCCTGCTTTCGTGGGCTCATCTCCCTTTGTTTGACTTGTACGGGCTCACAAGGGGGGTTGATGGTGCTGATTGCAAAGCACCTACTCATGGTTGGTGGCTCAATGATGTGTTTAAAAACTTTAAACACCATTTCTTCCTTCTCCACCCTTAATGTCAGCTCTCCCCTTTCTACATCGATCAAGGGTCTCCCTGTCGCTAGGAATGGTCTCCCCAATATGATAGGGATTTCTGCATCTTCTTCCATGTCAAGAATGAGGAAGTCTGCAGGAAAGAAGAATTTTCCTACTTTAACAATCACGTCCTCAATCTTCCCTCTTGGATGAACCACTGTCCTATCGGCCAGCTGCAGGCTTACTGTGGTTGGTTTAGCCTCACCCAACTCCAATCGTTTAAATACCGATAAGGGCATCAGATTTATACTTGCCCCTAAATCACACAGAGCCCTGTTGCATGTCACCCTGCCCACTGTGCAAGGTAGTGTAAAGCTCCCTGGGTCTTTTAGTTTTGGTGGCAACTTCTTCTGCAAGATAGCACTACACTCCTCCGTCAGTGCTACTATTTCGTACTCTGCCAGTTTCTTCTTCTTCCCCAAGATCTCCTTCATGAACTTGAAATAGGAGGGCATCTGCTCCAAAGCCTCTATAAAAGGTATGTTGATATGCAGCTTCCTGAATGTCTCCAAGAATTTGGAGAATTGTTTATCAACCACCTTCCGCTGTAATCTCTGGGGGAATGGGATCTTCTCTGCATACTCCTTCTCTGGAGTTTTCTCTACTACTGGGCTAGATTCAACCACCTTCTCTTTTTCTATCTCTGCCCTTTGCTCAACTCATGGGTGAGGTATTCTGCTCCAATTGTTGCCAACTTCTGTTGTATTGCCTGGCATTGCTCCCTTGGATTCACCTCTGTGTTGCTTGGCAATGTACCCTATGACCTGCTGTTTGCTTGCTTTTCTAGTTGACCCACTTGTGTTTCCAAGTTCCTGAACGAGGATCTAGCTTCATCCTGGCTGGTGCAGGCGTTGGTAAGTGCCAACAAAGCTGCTTTCAGCTCGTCTGGCTTTTCTTGCTGAACCGGTGCATTGAATTGTTGAGAATGTGGGGCCTGAGTAAAGGGCTGCTGATTTTGGTTCTGCTGGGTTTGGTACTGGCCCATGTATTGATTCTGCTGCCCCTGGTCTCCTCTCCATGAGAAATTTGGGTGATTCCTCCACCGTGGATTATAAGTGTTGGAGTATGGATTGTTTTGTGGCCTCTGATAGTTACCCACGGCCTGACACTCTGCCTGCTCGATTGCCATATTGTTGGGATCAGCTGAAGGACACCTATCGAATGTATGTGGGCCTCCACAGATTTCACAACTCTTGGGCATCTGCACTGCATTCATCGATCTTGTATGTTCTTTGCAATTTTTTACAACAAGGCCACTTGGGCATTCAAGGCAGCAATAGCATCTATCTCGTGGACTCCCACTTTTCTCCTCCCACTCATTGATCTTTCCTCTGTGACATGGTTGTTGGTGGCCATATCTTCTAATAACTCGTGAGCTTCGTGGGCTGTTTTCCTCATGAATGTCCCACCTGCTGCTGCATCTATAATGGTTCTGGTTGTTCCGCTGAGCCCGTTGTAGAAGATGTGGACTAAGTTCCACAACTCAATACAGTGGTGTGGGCACTTTCTCTGCAAAACTTTGAACCTTTCCCACGCTTCGTACAAGGACTCTCCATCTGCTTGGTAGAAGTTGTTCAACTCCCCTCTCAATTTTGCTGCTTTGCTTGGGGGAAAGAACTTGGCTAGGAATTTCTGTGCCAGCTCTTGCCATGTAAAAATCGAATCGGCTGGCAGGGAATTCAACCATACTTTTGCTCTATCCCTGAGGGAGAAGGGAAAGAGCCTCAATCTGACGGCATCATCGATGCCGTTATATCGAAAGTTGGACATAGCTCCAAGAATTAGCTATGTGCGTATGTGGATCCTCGATGGTAGTCCTCCAAATTGCAGCGTGTGTTGTACCACTCGTAATCGCGGTTTATCTCAAAGTTGTTTGCTCTGTGCGGGAGCCTAATGCATGTCTGTGCTCCATTCACCCTTGGCAGCACATAGTCTCCCAAGCTTCTTTCTGCTTGGACTTGAACTCTTTCCTCGACATCTATAGGTACTTGCCGAGGCATTCCTGGGTTAGGTTGGTTTTCACCTAACCCTTCTCTCATCATGTTGTTGTTTTGAACACCGTCCATCTCTAACAAGGTTGCAATCCGCTGATTCTTTCTGTTCTGTTTACAGGTTTTCTCAATCTCTGGATTGAAGGGAACAAGAGTGTCTGCCCCTCTTCTCCTTCGCATAAACTGATTTCCTGAAATAGATCAAAAACAGACAAACTAATCACGGTACCTTGATTTTTGAAATAAATAAAAAAAAAACGTAAAACTGAAATAAAATAAAAAAAAACCAAATTAGAAATTAAAAATAGATAAAATTGATATTGAACTATGCCTAATCCCCGGCAACGGCGCCAAAAACTTGATGCGCGAAAAGATGCACACACTTTAACGCAAGTGCACGTTATCGTGACAAGTAATATAGTCTTGGTAAGATCGAATATCGTCCACAAGGATTAGGGTTCAAGTACCAACTATCTATCTTTTGGTATCTATTTGGTAATCGATATTTGATTTTGTGGTTTATAACTAACAATTATAAAAGCTAATTAACTATAGGTTTACTTCAGTTGTGATGGGAATAGGGCTTCCATGTCTCCTCAACTATCCGCTTATGTTATTTATTAATGCAATGAATTATGGTTTTCTTCTCTCGGAGCTAGCAGGTTTACGAAATCGTTTTATATTTCCGTTAAGGATATATAAACACTCAACCCCAGTATTGTTCCTTTCTACCTTTCGGTGATAAGGATAACTCTATAGGAGGATTAAGAACAAAAACCTAGTTAACCGTCACGCACCATGCGTAAAATTAGGGTTGTTAAGCCTCTCATTAACGCTACATAAATAATTGAGGTATTTTCATCCCCAATCCAAAATATGTCTACCCAACTTACAGCATATTCACAATCTCCTCCTTTCGAAGTTTGATTAGAAATCATATAAATAATGATAATTAGTGATCAATTAATTACCAAGCATTCAAAACAATTATTGGATAAATCTCAACAAGAAGAAGAATAACCATAACATGCATCAAATTATAACATAAGTTTCTAGTGAATTAACATGGAAAGCCCTATAAAAGAATTAGTTCCTAGTCATTGACATGACAAGAACTAATTCAAGGTTCATCATACAAAACTGAAATAAAAGAAAAGAAAAGGAAAGAAAGTTACTAAATTATGGTCTCCAATCTTCAAAGCAAGAATCCTTGTGTTGTGCAAGAAAGGGAACCCTTAAAAACTGCATAGGGTTCTCCTTTTATAGGCTGAAAACCGCCTAAACCTTTTTCCCTTCAGTTCGCCCAGTCGTCATTAAACTCGATTTTCCAGCGTCGGCGCCAGCGGAACTCTGCAGATGCCGGGTGATTTGGCGCGCGCCCGATCTCTGCTGCGTAGGCGCCGCGCTGGAACCTCTGCAGCCTCTCTGATGATTAGGCGCCGCGCCTCTCGATCGCGAGGCGCCAGCGCTGGTCCAAGTTACGCCTCGTTTGCCACTTTCTCGTCTTTTAAGCTCTGGAACCTCCACTTTTGCCCTCTTTTAGCTCATTTTCCGCCATTTGACCATTTTAACCACTTTGACTCAAAAGAAAGAAAAACTATCCTAATACGACACTTATTTATACAAAAAGGGACAAAAGATTAACTAAAAATGACTCGAAAAATGTATATAAAATACACCGATCATCAGTATGCAGACATATTTACCAAAGGACTTTCCAGACAGTTGTTTCTTGACTTCAGATCCAGTCTCAGCGTCCGGTCTCCTCCCGCTCCGACTGAGGGGGTGTGTAAATATGTAAATATAGGAAATAATATATTCCCTACCCATAATTAGAATATTTCCATATATTGTGTAAATATAATTATGGTAAGACTAGGATTCCTCTTTTGTATAGGCTTAGAATTTCTATTGTATAAGGGATGAATATTGTACTTTATATATACCTTGATATTAATGAAAGACTCCCCAAGGGAGATTAATATCATCTTACATCCTTGAATGTTGGTAATCTGAAACTGATAGACACCAAAAAATTGGATTGCTGAGTCGACTGAATTCTCAATCTTTCCTTAAGACAATATTTCCTGTATACATGCTTTGTACGGATGAGTTGCAATTTGTCTCCCAAGATAAAACAACATAATATCACTTGTGCAAAGCAAACACTCGTGATCCTGGCGAAGATACAAACACGAAACAATTGCTAAAGAATGAAAAAGAAGAACTTGTTCTTGAACTAGGAAGAACTTATAGAAACATGTATTATATGTGTGTTTTTCCTCTATTTTTTGTGTTTAGTATTCTCATGTTGTGTAGTGTATATTATATCTTTTCTCAAATCTGAAATAAGGAATGATTATATAGTGTTTAAGGATGAGGAGAGGTGTTAATGGGGTGTTAAGAGGGCTGTTAATGGACACCATAAAGACCATAAACGTTGTGGCATAAGTGCCAAACGTTTTAGCATGTAATGACCATCAATTCTGACTTATTACCGTTGCCTGGGAGCTCACTGTGGACAATTTGCGCCGCGGCTCTGGTCACGAGGCACCGCGACCTTTGCAGAAGAAGCCCAATAGCCCGCGACCCGACCCAGTCTGGGCGGGTGGTGATGGCGCGTGTGTGGGCCTAGTCTCGAACCCAAGCACACCTAGGTCCTCCCTCATTCAAACACATGAGTTACCCCTTGGGGTCCCAATCCCTTATTCAGTTTAGAGACTTTTAACATGAACGATTCTTCCCTTTCCTACCGATGTGGTAGATTTGTCTCACACCACTCTTCCATGTCTCAAACACCTTACTTCGTTGTCCAATATCTCTTCCATTTCTCAATGGAATTTGATGATTCTTGGCCCTACGGTCATCTACTCACTTAGTAGATTACACACGTGTAAAGAACCAGGTTCTCCAACATGTGGAACCATGATGTTTAAGTCATTAAAGATGAGCGGACCCAACCTCCATCAAAGGCAAATTTCCAACAATTTAATCTCCGTATTATAATCTTCAACAACAACAACAATATTTTCAGTGTAATCTCATAAGTGAGGTCTGAAGAGGGTAGAGCGTACGCAATCTTTATCCATATCTTAGGAGGCAGAGATAATATTTTCGAAAGACCGGCTCAAGAAAAACATAACAAAAAAAGTCAAACAATAGTTGACAAATACTATAGATAAACATTATAAAAAAATATTACTATAATAATCACATTATCGTCTTTGTATAACTTGTTAGACGGACCAAATGATGACCCTCACAGTTAATACAATGTATAGTTAATGGCGCTGAATTAAGTTCAGCTGTGGGACTAGAATTTAATGTAGATTAGTTCAATGATTACATCCATTTCCTGTAACCCGCAAACCATCTTTGTATCAAATATACTGTTCACGTTCACCCTTCAACTTTGTATTTAATTCATATCGTAGAATTAAAGTATTTCTCAAACTTGTTTAATTTCTTTCTAAATATTACTTTTGTCAAACTTGTTTCTTTCTCAAGTCCTAATAAACTTGGTACCCATTTAATGATTCTCAAAATCATAACCCAAATCCGTAATGATGAAATCAGATGGAGTATCTTTAGGAAGATACATAGATTGATCATAGCTGCTCGAATTATTATTGTCGCATGAAAGAAGCATTATTGCATATACCAAAGATAGCTTCTCATATATTATATTCAGATTTCAGCATCTTAAACTAGTCATTCCTTAAAATGTATTGTTAAATTAAAAGATCATCAATTCCTTATGAAATGGATATAGTAATAT
Source organism: Przewalskia tangutica (assembly GCA_029844215.1). Classification (NCBI taxonomy): domain Eukaryota; kingdom Viridiplantae; phylum Streptophyta; class Magnoliopsida; order Solanales; family Solanaceae; genus Przewalskia; species Przewalskia tangutica. The sequence continues at coordinate 103,763,543 of CM056726.1, forward strand.
AGCGGTTGGAAATTTACTAAACGTGAAGTAAATTTAATCCTATTAATTATGACTCGAACAATTGGAGCCCCGCACGTCGAAAACATGGTTTCCACACACGTGCACATAAAGTGCCAAGGATCGTAATTTCCTTAATGGAAGAGATATTGATACGTATACGAATTGTTTGAAACATAAGAGAATATACGATTATTGGTCAAAGGACAATGGTTTCACGTTGGTAAATGAAAGGAAGAAAAGTAAAATGTGTAAAAGATGAAACGAATCAGAAATCGCCGCGGAGCCGAGAAGGGTCGCGACGCGACAAAGTCAGGGCCGCGGTGCTTGGAGCGCAGCGGCGCCTCCTCCTAGAATCGCGACCTTAAATGACATTTCAGTTCCAGTGACTTACTCGAATTAAGGCGCCGCGGTGCACTCCTGAATGGCCGCGGCGCTACAACTGTTTTTTCAGTCCGTTGGAGGCGAATTAAAATTGATTCTTGGGCTGACTTTAGAGAAATTAATCTCAATTATTTGGCTATTGATTTCAGTCATTACTAGGCTGAATTAACCTCAATATCAATGGTCATTACTTGACATTGATGACCATTCATTCAGTTAATTGAGAAGATATAATCATCTACCTATAAATTGATGCCTTTGACACAATTGCAAAACACACATTGAAATACATTTTCAGAATACTTTCTTCCTCTCTTACAATCTTCACACACTCTAAGATCTTTCTTACTAAGAAAACATTTGAGTTCCCTTTGCTCATTTGTTTGATTGTTGTTTTATCTTGGGAGATAAGTTGTCATTACACCGTTGAAAGGGTATACGGGGCAATATTATCTTAAGGATAGATTGAAACTTCAATCGACCCAGCAAGCCAATTTCTTCGTTAATTTCCAGATTTCTTATTTACTTATTGTTGTTGTTACATTTCCTGTTTCTTGTTATTACACATTTCTACTCACAAGCTTAAGATAATATTCGATGTTTCAAACAACAACATGACTGGACAAAATATCAATTCAACGCTGGAAACTCCACCGATGCTCAAGGAGATCTCAATGCCTTCAATCCCACTGCTCAAGGCACTACCGTTGCCTTCAATTCCACTGATCATGACATTCCTAATGCCTTCCAAACTGCTAGCTTTGGCACAACTAGTGTCAACACTGTTTTTGGCACAACCAATGCCTCCACTGCTGCTCCTGGCACTTATAGTGCCCATGCTACTGCCCAAGGCGTCCATAATGCCTATGCTCCTGTTAGAGGCATTCCCAACACCTTTGCAACTGCTCAAGGGGGTGTCACTGCCCCTACACCCGCTGGTTTTCACCATGAGCGTCCTGAAAAGTTTATGGGTGCTCACTTCAAACGATGGCAACAAAAGATGTTGTTTTTCCTGACGGTTATGGGAATGTCACGTTTTCTAACCGAAGACCCTCCACTAGTTGAGGAATATGTGGACCCTCAGCCAAATGATTTGGCGGGTGGGCCAAGATAACCATGTCGCTGACGACATGAGAATGGTTCGCGAAACATGGAAATATAGTGATTTCATGTGTAGGGACTATATTCTAAACAGTTTGTCCGATCCTCTATATATGGTATACTGCACCGTTGAAACTGCCAAGCAGTTATGGGACAAACTTCAGAAGAAATATAACACCCAAGATGCGGGTACCAAAAAATTCATCATTGGGAAATTCTTGAAATTTCAAATGGTGGACAACAAAAGTGTGTCACCCCAAGTCTAGGAATTTCAAATGATTCTACACCACCTGAATTTGGAAGGATTAAAGCCCAACGAACAATTCTTGGTTGGGGCGTTGATCGAGAAGCTGCCTCCCTCGTGGACTGCATTTATGAACTATCTAAAACTCAAAATGAAGGAGATGACCTTAGACGAACTTATTGTCAAACTCCAGATTCAGGAGGACAATAAGAAGGCCATGCCAAAGGGGAAACAACCCGCTGAGGCTAAGGCGAACCTGGCGGAAGTCAAAGGGGGCTCAAGAAAGAAGCTGAAGTTTCAGAAGGAAGGCAAGCCCCAAACAACTGAAAAGTTCAAGGAAAATTGTAACTACTGTGGTATAGTTGGTCACATGGCCAAAGACTGCCGCAAGTTCAAACGTGAGAATAGGGCCAAAGGCAAGGCCAAGGCTAATATCGTCGAAGACACGCTTGTAGACGATATGATCGAGGAGTCCTCAACGGTGGTTCTTGAAGTAAACCTCGTTGAGAATCCGGTGCAGTGGTGGTTGGACACAGGTGTCACCCATCACATATGTTTCAATAAAGAAGTTTTCTCCACTTATACACCAGTCACATACAAAAAGTTGTTCATGGTAAACAATTCTTCTTCAGAGGTGCTGGGAGTAGGAAAGGTGATCCTAAAGATGACGTCCGGGAAGGAGTTGGCTCTAAAGGAAGTGATGCACGTCTCAGAAATTCATAGAAATCTCATTTCTGGACCTTTGTTGGTTAATGCTGGTTTTAGGCTAATGTTAGAAGCCAATAAATTTATAATCACTAAAAACAGAACTTTTGTAGGAAGAGGCTTTGTCTGTGAAGGCCTCTTTAAGGTTAATGATGTACCTGTAATGCCTACTGTTTCAACTATCAATAAAATTGAGCCTTCTACTTACTTGATTGAGTCATTTAATTTATGGCATCATAGATTATGACATGTTTACTATCAATCTATCCAAATATTGGTAAAGTTGGAATTATTGCCGTCTATCGACATAAACCCTCAACGTAAGTGTGAGGTGTGCGTAGAGGCAAAACTTTCCAAGAATCCCTTTAGATCCGTCGAAAGGAAAACTGCTCCTCTAGAACTTATACACACTGATATATGTGATTTGAAGTTCGCTCAAACAAGAGGGGGGAACAAGTACTTTGTGACTTTCATAGATGATGGCACAAGGTTTTGTTACCTTTACTTACTAAAAAGTAAAGGTGAAGCTTTTGAAGCGTTCAAACGCTACAAAGCAGAAGTTGAAAACCAACTATGCTGACGGATTAAAACAATCCGTAGCGATAGAGGAGGAGAATATGTATCGCCTTTTGAAATTTTTTGTACCCAATCGGGTATAGTTCATCAAACAACGACCCCTTACTTACCTCAATCAAACGGTGTGGCTAAACGCAAGAACAGAACACTGAAAGAAATGATGAATGCTTTACTCATAAATTCAGGCCTCCCTCAAACCATGTGGGGAGAAGTTGTCCTTACCGCGAATAGGATTCTTAATAGAGTTCCACACAAGGGTAAGGACAAGACTCCATGCGAGTTGTGGAAAGGAAAGAAACCTACCTACAAGTATTTGAAGGTATGGGGTTGTCTGGCCAAGGTAAAAATACCTATGCCAAAGCAGGTCAAGATTGGACCTAAGACTGTGGATTGCATATTAATCGGATATGCCGATAACAGTAGTGCTTATCACTTCCTAGTGCATAAGTCGGATGTACCGGACATTCATGTAGGTACGATCATGGAATCCAGGAACGCAGGTTTCTTTGAAGACACGTTTCCATATAAGGAAAACAACATAACCTCTCTCAAACGAAATTATGATCAAATCTCTGAGGAACAAGGATTCGATGACTACCTAGATCCAAATGATTTAGATCTAGTGAATTCTGAAGTAGCTGATTATCCGGAATCCAGTATTCCAGATTCTCTAGACTTGGAAGATTCAGAGATAGAACCAATGAGAAGCAAAAGGGCCCGGAAGGACAAGTCCTTCGGTCCAGACTTTGAAGCTTCTTTGGTTACATGATGAACCACGAACAATCGCTGAAGCATTGTCAACTCTAGAAGCACCGCTCTGGAAGGAAGCTTTAGAAAGTGAGATAGAATCCATCCTGCATAACCACACCTGGGAGTTGGTTGAACTTCCCCCGGGACACAAACCTTTGGGTTGTAAGTGGATCCTTAAACGGAAGTTAAAGGAAGATGGATCTATCGACAAGTACAAGGCTAGGTTGGTAGTCAAGGGTTATCGCCAAAAGGAGGGCCTTGACTACTTCGACACCTATGCTCCGGTGTCTAGAATGACATCCATACGTATGTTCATAGCTATCGCTACCTTGTGGGATCTTGAAATATATCAAATGGATGTTAAGACAACCTTCCTAAATGGTGATTTGGAAGAAGAAATCTATATGGACCAACCCGAGGGGTATGTGGTTCCAGAATAAGAGACAAAAGTGTATCGACTTGTTAAATCGTTGTACGGGCTGAAACAGGCCCCTAAACAATGACACAAGAAATTTGATAGTATCCTACTATCAAAAGGGTTCGCCATTAATAGATGTGACAAATGTGTCTACATGAAATAAAATATCTATTCTTTCGCTATTATATGCCTCTATGTAGACGACTTGTTGATCACTGGAAGCAGTCCTGGAATAATCCTAGAGAATAAGAACATTGTAAAACAATATTTTGACATAAAAGATATGGGCATTGCAGATGTCATCTTAGGGATCAAGATCTCTAAGACATCTAATGGACTGATCTTGTCTCAATCTCACTACATCGAGGATGTATTGAAAAAATTTGGGATGTTCGACAGTTCACCGATAACGACACCATTGGATATAAGTCAAAAGATTGACAAACATCTTGGTGTGCCCGAACGCCAGGAGCGGTATGCGCTGTAAGGCGTATTTTGTATACGCCTTTTGAGTCATTTTTAGTTGGTATTTTACTCGTTTTTGTTGTGTTTAGTATAGTAGTAGGTTTGTTTTTCTTTTTTTTGAGTCACAGCGGTGAAAAAAGGCAAAATGGCAAAAATGAATGAGAAATGGGCAGAAAAGGTACTCCCGAGGCGAAAATGACGAAAGTTGGCAACTCAGAGCAAAAGAAGGCAGCACCGCGGTGCCACTATACAGAACCGCGGTGCCATATTTACCGAGGAGCCATAAGACTTTCAGCACCGCGATGACATCGTAGAAATCAGCGGTGCCATTTATCTTGAAGGCTGCGGGTTTCGGCGCGTGATGCATTATCTGGCAGCGGTGCCGCGGAAATTTCAGTTCCGAAGGCAAATTGGCTAAGGGCGGATTGGTCCATAGGGCACGAAAATTAAAGGATATTTAAGCCATAGGGATTAATGCTATGGGGAGGTTGGTCATTCTACAAGACAACACAACACAACACAAGCAGATTTGGAGCTAAAGTTGAAGACTTTGTTCTACGTAATTTTATTTCTTTCGTTTTTAATTCAGTTTATGTATGGATATTGTGTTAGTTCTTAGCGTGACTATGACTAGGAGCTAAACACACTATTAGGAATTTCCTTATGAATCGCTTGAAACTGTTATTCATGAATTAATGCAGTAGTTTGATTTCTTCTTCGCTTGATTAAGATTTAGTCAATATTTGGTATGAATGTTTGATAATTAATTGATTACTAGTTATCATAACATATATGATTTCGAATAAAAAATCGAGAGGAGAGATTTGGATATGCTGTAATTGACTAGACATAGGTTAAAATCGCGGACGAAAGTACCCCGATACTTGTGTAGCATTATAGGTTACTGTTCTTAATCCTTCTATGTGGTAAATCCTATCATAGAAATATAGAAGGGTTCTGCACTGGGGTTGAGTGATTATATGTCCTAACCGGAATATAAGACAGTCTAGTTAACCACTATCTTAACGAAGAAGAAGAATCATTTTAGTTGCATTAAGGATTGAATCAAGTGGATAGTCGAGGATTTTGGAAGCCCTAATTCATTCATAACTGATTACAACTTTATTGGTTTAAATCTTGCAATTATTCTAGTAGTTAAATAAATACCCCAATCAAATATCGATTGCCAAATAGATAACATAAAATAGATGAACGGTACTTAGAAACCAGTCTCTGTGGACGATATTCAGTCTTACAGACTATATTACTTGTGAACGATGCGTACGTGTTAGCGATATTTCGACTGCTCACGCAAGCGTACGCATCGTTCATAAGTAATATAGTCTGGTAAGACCGAATATCATCCACAAAGACTGGTTATCAAGTACCAATTATCTATGCTTTAGTTTCTATTTGGTGAACGTTAATTTCTTTGTATTTTTAGCTAATAACTAAAACACTGTGATAATCCGGTTCAACATCAGCGAACCAAACACATTGAGATAAACCTACACTTTGTTCGTGAGAAAGTTGCACTAGGCCATGTCAGAGTGTTACATGTTCCATAATCCTATCAGTGCCCGGCAACGGCGCTAAAAACTTGTTAGCGATATTTCGACTGCTCATGCAAGCGTACACATCGTTCACAAGTAATATAGTCTGGTAAGACCGAATATCGTCCACAGAGACTGGTTATCAAGTACCGATTATCTAAGATTTAGTTTCTATTTGGTGAACGTTAATTTTTTGTATTTTTATCTACTAACTAAAACTAAGTAATTACAGAAAGTAAACTAATTATGATAATACTTTGGTTTCAATTAGTTATGAAGGAATTAAGGCTTCCAAAATCCTCGACTATCCACTTGATTCAATCCTTAATGCAACTAGAATGACTTCTTCTTCTACGTTAAGATAGCGGTTAACTAGACTGTCTTATATTCCGGTTAGGACATATAATCACTCAACCCCAGTGTAGAATCTTTCTATATTTCTATGATAGGATTTACCACATAGGAGGATTAAGAACAGTAACCTATAATTCTACACAAGTATCCGGGTACTTTCGTCTGCGATTTTAACCTATGTTTTTTCAATTACAACATATCCAAATCTCTCCTCTCCGTTTTGATTCGAAATCATATAGGTTATGATAATTATTGATCAATTAATTATCAAATATTCATACCAAATATTGACTAAATCTTAATCAAGTGAAGAAAAAATCAAACTACTACATTGATTCATGAATAACAGTTTCAAGAAATTCATAAGGAAAGCCCTAATAAAGTATTTAGCTCCTAAACATCGTCATGTCAAGAATTAATACAAACCAACATAAACTGAATTAAAAACAAAGAAAAGAAAAGAAAATTGAACCAAAGTTGTCTCAAATCCCGTGTTGTAGCCTCATTTCTTCTCCCCCAAAGTAGATGTGAGATGTAAGATTCCCGATGAATAATGAGGTTAGGGTTTTAGGGATTTATAGTAGGCGAGTTGCCGCTTTGGACCACTGGCGTGTCAAAATTCGGCCCAGAACGTGAAAAACCCGCTTCGGCACCGCGGTCCTGCAGGCTGGCACCGCAGTTCCTAAAGTCCTGCATCTTCTCAGTAGTTTCAGCACCGCGGTCCTGCTGATGGGCACCGCGGTGCTGCTTTGCCTTTGTCCGAATCTCCAGTTTTCGACCTTTTTGCCTCGGGACCCTCATTTTATGCCCACTTTTCGCTCCTTTTCGTCATTTTGTCCTTTTAAACCACTGAAAGAAAGAAAAACAAACCTAATACTATACTAAACACAACAAAAACGAGTAACCAACTAAAAATGACTCAAAAGGTGTATACAAAATACGCCTAACAAACACCCCCAAACTTAACATTTGCTCGCCCTCGAGCAAAGATCAAAACAAAAACAAAGACACAAAAATAAAAGACTCAAAGACTCAAATCAAGCAGTTGCACAAAGACTTAGAAATACATGAACGTCAGTTGAGATAATATGCAGAAACAAATATAGCATGAACTTAGCAATCTAGAATTTCAAGTCTTCTATTTCGCAAATTCATTTCAATCATAAGTAATGGAAGCATAAATACCTAACCTATGCATATCAATTTCATTTAATTCTATGGGCCTGTTTACTTGCTATTCTCCACTAATCATAGACATACATACTAGAGATCCTCAGGACTTTTCAGGGTTGTAATGTAGGCTTAGGCAGGGGTAGGTAAAAGTTGACATTTAGGCTCAAATTACGTACCATAAGCGTTGTTCTTATTTAACCATTTTGTCCTTCTTTTTGGTACTCTTTTAAGTTCATACCTATCATTTCCCTTTTCTCTTTTGAGAGAATGAGATACAGGCCACCTCAAATGAACGCACTTAAGAACCAAGGGTTTCCACGACTCACGATGGACAAAACATAAAGAAAGATAAAGCAAGTAAAATTGTCTTGGCATATACTAAACACTGACGGTTCAAGACATCACGTTCACCGCACAGTAAATATGTCCGATGGTATTCTACTATGGAAGGTTCAAAGCTCCGGATACCTCTCCAGATGCATCATCGATTCGCAGAATGATTGCTGGAAAGGCACCATGTGCGTGCGCCAAAATCTCTTCCAAGAGGGGATTGTTGGAAATTTACTAAACGTGAAATAAAGTTAATCCTATTAATTATGACTCGAACAATTGGGGCCCCGCACGTCGGAAATATGGTTTCCACACACGTGCACATAAAGTGCAAATGATCGTAATTTCCTTAATGGAAGAGATATTGGTACGTATACGAATTGTTTGAGACGTAAGAGAATAGACGGTTATTGGACAAATGACAATGATTTCACGTTGGTAAATGAAAGGAAGAAAAGTAAAATGTGTAAAAGATGAAACGAATCAGAAATCGCCGCGGAGGCGAGAAGGGCCGCGGCGCGATAAAGTCAGGGCCGCGGTGCCTCCTCCTAGAACTGCAGCCCTAAATGGCATTTCGGTTCTAGTGACTTACTGGAATTAAGGCGTCGCGGTGCCCTCCCGAAGGGCCGCGGCGCTACGACTGTATTTCAGTCCGTTGGAGGCGAATTAAAACTGATTCTTGGGCTGACTTTGGAGCAATTAATCTCCATTGTTTGGCTATTGATTTCAGCCATTACTAGGCTGAATTAACCTCAATATCAATGTGTCATTACTTGACATTGATGGTCATTCATTTGGTTAATTGAAAAGACATAATCATCTACCTATAAATTGATGCCTTTGGCACAATTGCAAAACACACATTGAAATACATTTTCAGAATACTTTCTTCCTCTCTTGCAACATACATTGTTATTCATTGAAATACATTTTCAGAATAATCTCGAGTTCCCTTTGCTCATTCAGAATAATATCGAGTTCCCTTTGATCATTTGTTTGATTGTTGTTTTATCTTGGGAGATAAGTTGTCATTACACCGTTGAAAGAATATACGGGCAATATTATCTTAAGGATAGACTGAACCTTCAATCGATTCGGCAAGCCAATTTCTTCGTTAATTTCCAGATTTCTTATTTACTTATTATTGTTACATTTATCGTTTCTTGTTATTACACATTTCTACTCACAATATCTTATATATCTATAAATTATATCATTTACTATATTTCTATCATGAGGTTACATGACCATTGATCAGGTTTGCTATATATAGGACTTACAAGAAGTTTCATCCCACATATCCAGCTATATATTCATTTCAAAAGGCAGCATAGGTTTCTTGGGTTCATCTTCTAATGAGATTTGTTAAAGATAGAATTAAATAATTAAAAATGTGTCGCTCTTAACCGTTTAAGCATTATTGCCTTACACCTGATATCAGAGTAGGTAGAGATCCTGAATTTATGTTTGGCCCATAAATAATATGCCCAAACGTGAGAGAACATATTAAATAGATATATATTAATTTAATTAATCCTTTAAACTTTTCATTAATTATATAATAAGACTGACCCACTTGAAGCTAACCAAACGTTATTTTCTCTAGGGAATTCTATCTACGAATTTCCCAAAAATGTTTTTGCATGCAATATTCTTTCTTCTTTAAACACAAAATAAAAATCTTTGAGGGTTTGGTTTAACAACAGCAACGTTCAATGAACACAAACCTAGTAAATCGTGTGAAAACGCCTAATTCTTCTGCTTTACTCCTAACATATTAATTGGGAAAATTAGTTACGCCTAATTGGAGTTTCCTTGATCACACATTAGAAAACGCGTTGGGACACGTGAAGTCAACCATAAGGACACGTTTGATACGCTGGAGTGCACTGAACAAAAAAATAATACGGTGTTTGGTGGACGTTTTCAGCCGGACTGGACTGTACTATTTACACTCCAATTGCCATTGTTGAGACCTATCTAGTAGATGGGTCTCCCCTGAACTGTACTAAAAAAATACAGTCTATTATATTTTAATACTCTAATACCGTCCATTATATATTAATACAGTTCATTCCATTACAATACAGTACAATACATGCAAAATTATACAGTTCAGTGCGACGTACCAACAGACACGAATAACATGTTTGCATGCTAGATAACAGGTAGAAATAACGTATGAAAGTTTAGGTTATGTTTGAAATTGAGCTTTAAGGCATGTGAAATAACTAATTACACGTTTGAATTTTAGTAAAAATATGTAGCACTGACCAGTTAAAGACTGTTCGTAGTTGCTTAAAATAATTTATGTGTTAAGCGAAAGAGTTCAACTTCCCATTAAGAAAAAATGATTACTTGAAATTTAGAAAGATGAAATTATTTTAGAATAAACAAAAAAGAAAGGTGTAGCACATAATTTAAAACAAAAAACCTAAAAATAAAATAAGTAAGATAATATACCAACATGTCAAACTATACTGATGGGGGTAAATATACACTTGCAATACGCAAAAATCATCATTAATTGTATTATAATATAATCTCCGGCGGAGTATTTGGATGGACACAAGAATGTCATGACTCATTCTGCACACAGCCACACGGAATATGTATTGGGATCTTTATTCAATAGTTGGTCAAATTTACTGTTAATTAATGAAGTATATATTAAGTTATATTCGATTATGCACTTTTTTTTTACTAATTACAATATTTAAATCAGCTTGCGAATGAAGTACATACTTGTTATCTTTCATCAACACAAATATATGATAACTCTATCCAATTATACATATATTACCTATAAATTACACATGCTATACAATCAGCGACTATATTTTGTTTGGAAAATGATTACAATGTCAAAATTTATAACAAATAAAACGGTAACTAAACTTATCAAAACAAATATATATATATATATATATATATATATATATATATATATATATATATATATATGTCTTAGCGAGGCATTTCTTTGAGAGCGATTTTGATCCTACTAGGATGCAAATTATTGTGATTGGTAGCTTTTCAAGAATTCAAGACTCTTCCAAACACGTGCACTCTGTTTATGTGATCTACACAATAGATGTATGAAAATAGTATATAACTACTACTAGTGCTTGAAAGGGTAAATAATATGATTACAATAGCAATAAACTTGAAGTCAACAAGTGTTGTGGCAACAATAAACTTTGAGGTCTTGATCTTCGTTCTTGAATCAATCTTGAAGTCTTGGATCTTCATTCCAATTGCATCAAGCTCCTTGATCTTGATAGTCTGAAACCAAGAGACACTAAATCTGATAGCGTTACAATTTCGCTGCTGAGTCTAGTGATATTCACTCTGTCCTTAAGACATTATTGCCCCGTATTTATATCCTTTTACGATATGGGCAACTGTCTCCCAAGATAAAACGACAACTAAACAAATGAGCAAAGGAAACTCAAGTGTTTCTCAAGAAGAACCTTTGAGTGTGTGAGAGATATGCTAGAAAGGAAGAAGTTCAAAAAATTTGAACTATACAAGAGTGAGGTGTGTTCTACAATCGAGCCAAGGGCCTCAATTTATAGTGTGTGTTAGATGACGTCTCATCTAGCCAACTAATGACAATCAATAACCATGTAATGACACTTATTGAGAGGTGTTATTCAGCCAAATAATGGCTGAATTCATGTGCCAATTCGTGGGGAATCAATGCCCCAAACAAGCCCAAAAGTCAGAAACTCTTCAGCATCCGTCGACCAAACTGCCTCCGAAGCGCTGCGGCACCGCAGCTCCAGTAGACAACCACTGTTCAAGCGCCGCGACTCCGACGATTCTGCGTCGCAGCCCTTCACGGCTCCGTGGCGATTTCCGACTTGTTTCATCTTTTACACATCGTACATTTCTTCCTTCATTTACCAACGTGGAACACATGTCACCAACGATCGTCCATCATTTCATGTCTCAAATGTTTACTCACGTGGGGAACCAAGAGACACTAAATCTGGTAGCGTTACAATTTCGCTGCTGAGTCGAGTGATATTCACTCTGTCCTTAAGACATTATTGCCCCGTATATATATCCTTTTACGATATGGGCAACTGTCTCCCAAGATAAAACAACAACTAAACAAATGAGCAAAGGAAACTCAAGTGTTTCTCAAGAAGAACCTTTGAGTGTGTGAGAGATATGCTAGAAAGGAAGAAGTTCAAAAAATTTGAACTATACAAGAGTGAGGTGTGTTCTACAATTGAGCCAAGGGCCTCAATTTATAGTGTGTGTTAGATGACGTCTCATCTAACCAACTAATGGCAATCAATAACCATGTAATGACACTTATTGAGAGGTGTTATTCAGCCAAATAATGGCTGAATTCATGTGCCAATTCGTGGGGAATCAATGCCCCAAACCAGCCCAAAAGTCAGAAACTCTTCAGCATCCGTCGACCAAACTGCCTCCGAAGCGCCGCGGCACCGCAACTCCAGTAGACAACCACTGTTCAAGCGCCGCGACTCCGACGATTCTGCGTCGCAGCCCTTCACGGCTCCGTGGCGATTTCCGACTTGTTTCATCTTTTACACACCGTACATTTCTTCCTTCATTTACCAACGTGGAACACATGTCACCAACGACCGTCCATCATTTCATGTTTCAAATGTTTACTCACGTACCAATATCTCTTTTACTAATGAAATTTATGATACTTGACACTATGTGTGCACGTGTGTGAAAACGACGTTTTCGACGTGCGAGACCTCAATTGTTTGAGTCATAAATAATGGGTTAAACTTAATTCCACATTAGTAATTTTCCAACAATCCCATCTTGAAAGAGATTTTGACGCACCCACATGGTTACTTTCTAGAAATCTTTCGGCAGATCGATGTTGCATCTGGATAGGTAGTCGTGGCTTTGAATATTCCATAGTAGAATACCATCGGACTTACTTACTGCGCGGTGAATGCGATGTCGTGAACCGTCAGTGTTTAGTGTAAGCCAAGACAATGGTACCAACACAACAACTTTCCTTACTCTGTTATTCTTAATGTTTTATCCGTTGTGGCCATGGACACATCTTGGATTCTTAAATGCATTCATTAGAGGCGGCCAGTCCTCGCACTTAAATATGTGGTCTCCTACAAGGTATTTTGCTATATCCCACTCTACGAGTGTTAGGCACCACTAAAAATTTCCCCAAACCTAACCTCAAACGTTGAGGATCATAAAAGGTTTTAAAAATTTAACCTTTACCCACTCTGCAGATAGCACTTAATGTCTATCACGGGAACGACTTTGGATTCATGTTTCTATGTAGAAATCATTATCTGAAGTGCTCTTGCTTCCACCAAAGCGCCCCACTGAACTTTTACGACTTAATTTTCCCATTGAACTTAATTCACAGGATCTCGATCGATGGGTTGGGTGTCATGATATCGATTCTTAGTGATTGGATTTTAGGCCCATTCCCCTAGACAGGCAGAACTCTTGATCTTTGGGTAATCTCTTAATTAAAGGGTTCGTTATATCCTTTGATTTAGTAATCAAGGATGTGTCACCCGATCAACTGCCATACGGTCTTATGTCTACAACAGATATGTCCAAACATCGTCATCCGTGCCCTTACAGTGTATAACTGACGAAGGCACTAGTTACTCCCAATAAGAAACATCCTCTAAGAGGTCGTGAAGTTACTCAACTTCTCATCATGCTTTGTACAAAGCGATAAACTCCGATTCCATCACGAATCGATCGATGCAAATTTGCTTAGAGGATTTTCCAAAGACACACCATACACATCCACGTGTGGTTGTGGTGTTCTTCAAGCCTGATGTCCAGTTTGCATCACTGTGTTCTCCAGAACCGCTGGACATCCAGAATACCATAATCCATAGATAAGCGAATAGTTCAGATGTCATCACATCCTATTTAGCGCATTCTATTGGTCATTTCCAGAATCACGAGTGAACCTTAGTTCAACTGATCTTCTTTATGAGTCGATGCCAGGTCAGTTGTAGTGTGTAAAATATATTGAACTACATGAGACATGCGTCTATCACTCCTGATATATGGGTGCACCGTGATTCTAATCAATTCTATGATTCATATCCATCGGTGACTTCAACGAGACTGTCAAAACACCTCACATATGAGTTTGGTTTAGACTAGTCCGTTAGATGTCTTGTATCACGACTCGACCCGACGGACCGCGACTAAACGCCCTAATGACGCCATTATGCTAACCTATCACACATAGTCCAACTAACACTTAAGGAGTATGAAATTTGGCAGCATAACACTGCAATCATGACGTATACCAGAATAGGCAAGCCAACAAGGCTTCCTTTACACGAGAATGTATCTGTCTCCTGAGGAGTCACACCTAGCCAACAAAATATAACAGGCAAGCCGACAAGGTTGCCATCAAATAGTATCACATATACACGGGAACATCCTAACACAGAGTACAACAACATGGCTGACCAAAACAGATTATAGCTCTACATAAGTACAACCCACAACTGTCTACAGACCTCTATGAGAAGGATAACAACATATGACGGGACAGGGCCCCGTCGTGCCCCTAAATATATACATAAGTTTAAAAGAGGTTCTGTACCAAAAGACAAAGCTCTGGATCAAAGGAGCTTTCCAACCAGCTGAGAAAGAGTCCTAGGCCTGAGGATCACCAAACTGAGAACATGTACCTGCGGGCATGAACGCAGCCCCCCGAGGAAAGAGGGTCAGTACGAAATAATGTACTAAGTATGTAAAACATGAAATACTGTAAGAAAGATCATAAGTGGCCAATAGATAATAGAAGACATGTATAATAATCAGAATCCAAATCCAACTGTGTCATATACAAATGAGAATCAACTGTGCCTTATAGAAATATGAGTCATGAACTTAAATATACCGTACCCGGCCCCCCCAGTGAGGGTCTCGGTGTGACTGAAAACCATATACACATATATATACCGTACCCAACCCATTATGGGACTCGGTGTGAAATCATATACACCGTACTCGACCCATTATGGGACTCGGTGTGAAATTATATACATGCCGTACCCGGCCCATTATGGGACTCGGTGTGAACTCGTCATTCGACTCTTAATAAAATCATTAAAATGAATTCTTTTCTGGAAATCTAAGACATTTCTCATAACTCATATTACTAGGAATTAGACTGTATAGAAATCATGTACGTCCGCCGTACGTTTACTTAATAAAAATCATGCCAAAAGAAAGAAGGAAAAGTTTCACATACCTCGTCGTCTATCTCAACTCGATAATCTAATAATCGCCTCGACTAGCTCCTAGACCTATAATAATAACAATACGTCCGTCAATTCTATGATACTTAACGTAAGTTAAATTGAAAGACAACCCTATTATTTTATCAAAATTCGGGCAGCACTTCCCCTGTTTATATGTACGTCCACAATTCCCAAACCAAGTCAGCAATACCAACAACAAGTCATAACTTAAGAATATAACCATAATAATCTCAGATATTCTATTTACGTCATCATAACATATTCCTTCTCTTTTATTTTTAAGCGATATCACAACTAAAACAAACCAGGTGATTACTACATCTATTTCTCATGTTAATCCATATTATAACAACCTTAAACAGTCCATCAATTCTAGCGGCTACAACAAAAGTCCGAGTCCTATAATTTGCAACATAACATCTTTTTTACACTTTACTTTCTTTAAGACATGTATTAATACTTACCATAACTTATATACATGTTTATGATCAAATTCCCAACCTCTTAACTCCAAAAAATCAGCCCCTAACTCGTCGCGACAATATCCAAACAATTTCAAGCAAGTTTCCGGTCAATCTCCATAAACCAATTCTTTTCTTAATTCCCTAGAATCCAATTCATGTTTCAACAATTTCTTATGAACAATTATAATATAAATGTCAAGATTCCATTTAAGACCTCCTTCAATTTTAACTTGCAATTAGTGACGATAGTAAGAACAACAACAACAATTAAATCCAACTACTCCAAAATTGGTAAAACTAGTTCCAAAATCGGTTCAACAACATTACAACAATCACATACATGTTTAAATTCCAATTTTCCCTTAATAACAAATTCATTTCCTTAATCCTAACAACATTGACTCCAATTATATCATAGAATGAATAATTTTATACCTTAAACGAAGCCAAAACAGTCCACGGAATTACAACACTGTTTCATCGAGTTTCTTGCCCAATTTTTTACTTTTTTCAATTCCAAATTGTCATGCATACATTCTACAATGTTAATCCATCTTCCTAGCATGTTTTTCTTCCTTAAATCCGTCTAAAAAAACTAGAATTTTCCAGCTTTAATTCGGCCCAGTAGTTCGGTTTACCCACTGTTTTTGGGTGTTAAAACTTGGCTTAGAATTATGGAGGAATTAATCTAGGAAGATAAGAGATGAAAAACTTCAATCCTAAGTTATGGATTAGGGGTGGGTCTCGGCTGGGCTTAGGAAAGAAGGAGGAGAGAAAATGAAAATGAAGTGTTTTTGAATTAAGGTTGGAAGATAATAGGTCTTAAGGTGTTTTAGTGGGCTAATTTTTTATTAATTGCATACTTAGCCCATGTTCCTACAATTAATCAATCTTATGTCCCACTTATTTTAAATTTTGAAAATTTCATAAGACCTCATATCTTTGTTATCATAATTTATATAATACGTTACTAATTCACAACGGGAATATCTATAACTATCATTATAATTTCCATTGTCACGCTCGTAGTAACCAAAATATTTCTCCGGAATCACATCCCTCGTATACTAACTTCCGGATTTGCATATATAAATATACTTTATACCCAATATTTGAATCTTAATTCTTAATAACATTCTTAATTATCACCTTAAACTTACGATGTGTAACATCCTTCCCCCCTTAGAAACCTTCGTCCTCGAATGTTCATAATAAGTCTTGTACTAGAATTTTTTTGGCAGAGTCTCCTTTATAACTATGCCTATCCACCAATATTCAGCAAACCAACAGATGCCACAATATTACACATATACAATTCACCAATTTAATAAAAAAAGAGTTGAATTGAATTACCTGGAGGCACAGGGAACAAGTAGGGGTACTTCTTCTTCATTTCATCTTTTGCCTCCCAAGTCATTTACTCCCTATTGTTGTTTCGCCACAATACCTTAACGGAAGCCACATCATTCGTCCGTAATCTCCTGACCTGGCGATCAAGTATGGCTACGGGACTTTCCTCATAAGACAGCTCCCCTGTCACTTGGACATCATCTAATGGGAAGACTTTGGAAGGACCACCAATACACTTACGTAGCATCGATACGTGGAAGACTGGGGGTACTGCTTCCAAATCAGATGGTAGATTAACTCATAGGCAACCTTGCCTATCCTACGAATGATCTGGTAAGGCCCAATGTACCTTGGGCTAAGCTTCCCTTTCCTGCCAAACCTCATCACACCCTTCATGGGTGATACCTTCAAGAATACCCAATCACCAACCTGGAACTCCAAGTGTCGACGTCGATTATCAGCATACGACTTCTGTCGACTCTGGGCAGCTAATAATCTTTCCTGAATGAGCTTCACCTTATCAACAACTTGTTGAACCAAGTATGGATCGATCAACCTAGTCTCACCTACGTCAAACCAACCAATTGGTGACATGCACTTCCTCACATATAAAGCCTCATACGGGGCCATCTGGATACTAGAATGGTAGTTGTTGTTATAGGCAAACTCAATGAGTGGTAAATGATCATCCCAGCTACCTCTAAAGTCAATAATATAGGCTCTCAGCATATCCTCTAGTTTCTGAATAGTACGCTCTGCCTGCCCATCCGTCTGAGGATGAAATGATGTGCTGAGACTCACCTGTGTCCCCAATCCATTCTAGAATGATCTCCAGAAGTTATTTGTAAACTGAGCTTCTCGGTCTGATATAATAGATGTGGGCACCCCGTGCAGTATCACTATCTCCTTGATGTATAGCCTAGCATAATCCTCAGCTGAGTAAGTAGTCCTGACTAGGAGAAAATGACCAATTTTGTCATCATATCCACAATAACCCATATGGAGTCACACTTTCATTGAGTGCGAGGTAAGCCTATGAAGTCCATATTGATCACTTCCCATTTAACTATCTTACTTGCTAGTCTTAGCCCGTAACCCTCAAACATCTGCATTATCTGAGGAAGGTACTTTATACTATTTTATTGCCATGAAAATATGAGTCTGCACATCTTATAGATAGTCATATTGATCTCATATATTACCCTGTGGATAGTCATCTAGCCTTCATGCCACACAATATTTCCCCACTTCCATATCTACCACATAGTGATAAGTGGTACATCTCCGAATACTATTTTGACCTTAGAGAGCAATAAGCCTTCACCATACTAGCAATATCCGTGTTACCTACAGAAACTGAGTCGTAATACCTATATCAGCGTTACCGGATCTCCAAAAACAAACAAATGATCCACGGTCTCGTATTGCCTTTTCTCCCAACAACAACATCTAGCCTCAGTCTCATTTCCAACTCTTCTTAGGACATCCCCACTTGTATTTTAAACTCCCATAATGTCTAGAAGAAGAATGAAATCTTACAAGGTAATCCTGATATCCATATATTCTTAAAAACATCAGATTTGTGTGATTTTCTTCTTAACAACTCTCATGCACTGCCTATGTAAATTTACCTGAAGCTGTCATTATCTAACATGACATTTCACATCCTTCTGCTAATTTATGCAACTCTAATTCTTGTGTGATATGATCCACTATATCCCTAGAAAATAGTTGTTGCAATTTCTACAAATCTCATCTTCCATCTCTCATAAGTTCCTTCACATCTTGAATACTTTCATACACTATTTAGCAGTTCAATTTCACTAAAGTTTAGCACATAAGACTTTAGACACATCAAACAATGATCTAAGTCCTATGTTTCTTTTATCTCTAGGTAAGCACATATTTAACCATGAGGACCAATGCCTCATTCTGCCTTCATCTCTATTATCCCAATAAAATCTTGCAAAGGCTTTCTATAACTCATCTATGAAATATTTTGGAGACTTTATAGTTAATACTAGATGGATTGACATACTTAAAAGAACACTAATTATCCAAGTAGATTTTTCTTCAAATGATAGAAATTTTCATTTCTAGACTTGTAATTTGTTCTTCACCTTCTTTATCAAATTATTGAAATCATCATTCCTCTTCCGTGCATGTGTGATTGGGCATCCCAAATAGGTGAATGAGAAAGTTTTTCTTGAAAACCTAGTATTGCTATACATGTAAAATGAACTTTTGCCTTTATTGATCAGTTGGCCTGAAACTTGCTCATAATCTTGTAATACTCCCATGATTATCCTTAGAAATTGATGTAAACTCTTCATCAGAAATAAAAAAAGAAACTCTATCATAGGCCTTTATCATACCCATCTTAAACACCACATTAGTTGGCTTTCTCCTTAGCCTAATACCAGTCACTATCTCCTGAGTTAAAAGAACATTCTCAATGATGCATCTCTCATTTACAAATCCAAACTGATTAGGAAGAATCAGAAAAGATAACAGTGCCACAAGCTTATCTTAAACCACCCTTGAAATTACCTTATTTATGAAGTTTCTGAGAGTGGCAGGTCTTATATCAGCAAATGTCTCTATAATATTCCCCTTTTTAACAACACCAGATTAGTGTGTGTTATGGACTTAGGTAAGGTTTGGCATTCAAACTAAGCTTTAACCATATTATATACATATGCATCAACAATATCCCAACACACTTAATAGAAAATCTCAATCATACCATCTGGTCCACCTGAACTTCCCCCAGATAATTCAAATAATGCTTTCTTAACATCTTCCAAAGTAGGCTTACTTGTAAGTTGACCTTTAGTCTCTTGATTAACCATACTCGGAACATGATCCAAGAGAGAAAACTCAGTTGGTGCACCTTCTTGAGTAAACTGTTGATGATAATATCTAATAGCTTCACCTGCCAATAATGTGTCTTCTCCAATCCACGAGCCTTCTTGATTTTGAATCCTCTTGACATGTAAAATTTGTGAACGAACCTTGTATTTCTATCACCCTCAGCAAAACAAGTCATGTGTGACTTTTGTCTCCAAAATTCCTCTTCATAATGAACATATTTCTCCAGTTCTGCCTGTGCTTTCTGTAAGACTATTCTATTTATAGGTGAAAAATTATCTTTAAACAATTGTTCTTTAATTCCCACAATATCCTCCCCAACAGCTAATTACTTGAAAATATCTCCAAAGGTGGCTTTACTCTATGTTGATAAATCAGTTTCCCTACTCTTCAATATTGATTCATAGGTTCCTATCCCGATAATTGATACTCGAAGCTCCCCATAACTAGTAGTTGACCCACCCATCATCAAACTATTACCATAAATGCCCCCATTGACCAATATCTAATTTTAGAGTCTTTACTCGATACTTGGCTATGAAGAACCAACCCTTACTTTATTCACCAAACCAACACATATCCTACTAATCATGTAATTTGTTTCCCTGCCTTTTGGCTAACTCCAAGGTCATTACACCAGTAATTATAGAGCTTCTCAAGTATTAACCTTCGTATACCATACCTACAAATCTTGTCGGCTGGAGTACAATCTCCGGTGTAGACTGGGCACGACCCTAGTAATTCTCCGGATCTGAATAGTATCGCCTGCTACTGAATTGCCCATCTGGGCCGCTGTCACTTTCTTTGGAGAGATAGCTGCAACCACAATAATTCATTAGGGGGGAATTATCCTAATGACATAGCTATATTGCACGATCTATGAAATGAAAGAATAGAAACCAATCCTAAATGTTCGGCAGCCTCATACGTATAAGTATGGTGCACAACATACTCATACACAAGACTCTACTAGACACGGTCTGTACATATTCTGAGAACTAACTGCTCTGATACCACTTTTGTCACGACCCGACCCGACGAGCCGCGACTAAATGCCCTAATGACGCCTTTATGCTAACCTGTCACACATAGTCCAACTAACACTTAAGGAGTATAAAATCTGGTAGCATAACACTGCAATCATGACGTATACCAGAATAGGCAAGCCGACAAGGCTGCCTTTACACGAGAATGTACTTGTCTCCTGATGAGTCACAACTAGCCAACATAATATAACAGGAAAGCCGACAAGGCTGCCATCAAATAGTATCACATATACACGGGAACATCCCAACACAGAGTACAACAACATAGCTGACCAAAACAGATTATAGCTCTACATAAGTACAACCCACAACTGTCTACAGACCTCTATGAGAAGGATAACAACATATGACGGGACATGGCCCGTCGTGCCCCTAAATGTATACATAAGTTTAAAAGAGGTTCTGTACCAAAAGACAAAGCTCTGGATCAAAGGAGCTTTCCAACCAGCTAAGAAAGAGTCCTGGCCTGAGGATCACCAAACTGAGAACCTATACATGCGGGCATGAACACAGCCCCCTCGAGGAAAGGGGGTCAGTATGAAATAATGTACTGAGTATGTAAAACATAAAATACTGTAAGAAAGATCATAAGTGACCAATAGATAACAAAAGACATGTATAATAATCATAATCCAAATCCAACTGTGCCATATACAAATGAGAATCAACTGTTCCTTATAGAAATAAGAGTCATGAACTTATATATACCGTACCCGGCCCCCCAGTGAGGGTCTCAGTGTGAATGAAAACCATATGCACATATATATACTGTACCCGACCCATTATGGGACTCGGTATGAAATCATATACACCGTACCCGGCCCATTATGAGACTCGGTGTGAAATCATATACACCGTACCCGGCCCATTATAGGACTCAGTGTGAAATCATATACATGTCGTACCCAGCCTATTATGGGACTCGGTGTGAACTCGTCATTCGACTCTTAATAAAATCATTAAAATGAATTATTTTCTGGAAATCTAAGGCACTTCTCATAACTTATATTACAAGGAATTAGACTGTATAGAAATCATGTATGTTCGCCGTACGTTTACTTAATAAAAATCATGCCAAAAGAAAGAAGGAAAAGTTTCACATACCTCGTCGTCTATCTCAACTCGATAATCTAATAATCGCCTCGACTAGCTCCTTGACCTATAATAATAACAATACGCACTTCAATTCTATGATACCTAACGTAAGTTAAATTGAAAGACGACCCTCTACTTCCCCTGTTTATTTGTACGTCCACAATTCCCAAACCAAGCCAGCAATACCAACAACAAGTCATAACTTAAGAATATAACCGTAATAATCTCAGATATTCTATTTACGTCATCATAACGTATTCCTTCTCTTTTATTTTTAAGCGATATCACAACTACAACAAACCAGGTGATTACTACATCTATTTCTCATGTTAATCCATATTATAACAACCTTAAACAGTCCATCAATTCTAGCGGCAACAACAAAAGTCCGAGTCCTATAATTTGCAACATAACATCCTTTTTACACTTTACTTTCTTTAAGACATGTATTAGTAATTACCATAACTTATATACATGTTATAATCAAATTACCAACCTCTTAACTCCACAAAATCAGCCCCTAACTCGTCGTGACAATATCCAACAATTTCAAGCAAGTTTTCGGTCAATCTACATAAACCAATTCTTTTCTTAATTCCCTCGAATCCAATTCATGTTTCAACAATTTCTTATGAACAATTATAATCTAAATGTCAAGATTTCTTTCAAGATCTCCTTCAATTTTAACGTGCAATTAGCGACGATAATAAGAACAACAACAATAATTAAATTCAACTACTCCAAAATTGGTAAAACTAGTTCCAAAATCGGTCCAACAACATTACAAAAATCATATGCATGTTTAAATTCCAATTTCCCCTTAATCACAAATTCATCTATATGAGGCCAAATTCCAAGTCAAAAGAAAATTATGTGAAAAATGCCTTCTTGCATGGGGACTCGCACGAGGAGGTATTTCCTTAATCCTAACAACATGCACTTCAATTATATCATAGAATGAATAATTTTATACCTTAAACGAAGCCAAAACAGTCCACGGACTTGTAATACATTTTTGCAGTTATACATTTTAGTCGAAGAGGGATTTCTTCGGTGCCTACAAGAAAATGAAGACCTTAAGGGCCATATAGATGCTCAAGAGAAAGAGATTCAACATCTCAAAGGGGTCCTTCAGCAAAAAAAAGTCCAGCTGCTGCAAGCTTATGATTTTCCCGTTATTAGGGTAGAATTGGTCTGGGTCAAAGACGATTATCTCCAGGCTGTGAATGACCTTGAGCTCACCAACGAAGAGAACAAGGTTTGGGACAAGGAAAATGATGACCTTTACAATAATGTATATGCCTTAACCCAAGAGCTCGAGAATCAAGAAGAGGTTCGGCACTACCATGTGCAAAATGAAGATTTCCTTAATACCGATATCGACCACCTTGACATCGAGCTTGAAAAAAGTGATGTGGAGTGAGTTGTCAAATAGGATACACTAAAGGTGGCTCAGGATCAGGCCAGCCAATAAGCTCAAACCATCAAAGGGATGAGAAATGAGCTTGAGGCCTCTTTCCAAAGGAATTCAAGGATTTCGGCCCAACTCACTCAAGCCTTGGCCGAATGAGACTAAGCTCTAGTCGATGTAGAGGCCAAGGTAGCCCAGATAGTGCTAAGGGCCGAGCACATAACTTGGAATGTCCTGAGGTACACTTTAGTACAGGCTCAAGATGGGATTTTGGGGCTTGATGACAAGATTGCTGAGGCAAAAGACCTCGAGATTAGAGCCTACTGCAAGCTGAATGGCAACAGTTCCGAGGACGACCCTGAGGACTCTGAATCTGAGTTTGATTGACCCTTCAGGCTTATAGCCTTTGTATTTTTCCTTTCCTTTTCGTGTAATTTTTTCATGGACATTTCACCAGTCTTGTTTATGGATGAATATATTTTGGACTACCGCTTGTCTAAATTGCAATTTTTCTATCTCTCCACTTCCGTTATTGCTATTTTGTTTTTAATAACTTAATAAAATAAAGCACCTAACCCAATTCAGGCTGAATTGCCTCCGACTTCTGAGTTTTACCTAAACAAACCATAACTTAGCTTGTTTTGATCTGGGTGAAAGTTCTCCCGGTCTTAAAAATGACTTAGTTAAATTTTGAGTACAAACGTTTACTTTAGTTTACTTCATTTCGGGAAAATCTTTTCAGTTTTGGATCATTTAATGACTAAATATAAGGAACTTGCTTTTATGCTTATGAATAAGACGTCTCCTATTCATATTTCGGGCATGAATGTTAGTATTTTATTTATTTCCAACTTTTTTAGACAATTCAAGTGTCTTTAAGAATAGACTAGATTCATTCGATCCGGTGCCTTAGAAGCATGCTTTTGGTATATTACTTAATTTGTTCCGGATGCTTTTATGATGATAGTCTCCAGTTAGGGCCTTAACAAATTTGTTAGCTCATAATCCTAATGACTTTATCAATTATCCAGAGAAAAGCATATGTAGATAAACTTTCGAGGCAAATTTCGGATAAAGTGTAATTTCATTCATATTTTACTTCGGTCAAACAACTGGGCAAGATTCATTCAACCTTTTTGCCTTTACATGATTTGTCATAACGTTAACACTACTTGAACAAGATTCATTCAATTTTCTAATCCTTACAATTTTTCGCACTCTTAAAAACTTAAAAAACTTCAAATTTCTTCATACTGAACTTCTTCACTTCTCATCCGAGGGCCCAAGGGTGTGGCAGTCCCCTAGTGTTTGTATTCGAAGTACGAGAATATAAACACTACTTGCTCTTCACCTACCGGGCAGTCCCCAGTCCCCATTGTTTTGTCCAATTCACTAAGTAACACGCTTTACATTATTACCTCATTAAAAATATTGCCAAAAAATCCTTTTCAGGATAAAAACCGTGCTAAGGGAAAAAGAGTGCAACACGTGTTTTTAAACCTAATTATAACTGTCTGATTTTTTGTACGATGACTGTGATTTTTTTCCTGCAAAAGTTAGCAATATCGAAACAAATAAAGTCTAAATAATTAACCGAACACATACCTTAGCAATAATATCGCTTCAAGTGTGCAACATTCCAGTTGTTTGGCAACTTTTGACCATCATTGGCTTCCAACTGGTATGATCATTTACCGTTATTCCTGACACTTTGTAGCGACCTTCCCAGTTTGGGTCAAATTTCCTTTTGTTGGAATTTTTTGTGCTGAGGTTTACTTTTCATAGAACTAAATTCCCTAGTTGAAAGTGCCTAAGATTGGACCTCTGATTGTAGTATCTTTCCATCCATTGCTTTTGAGCCACTAACCGTAGAAATGCTAACTCGGGGTGTTCATCCATTAAGTAAAGCTTAACTTCCATAGCTTCGTTGTTCGATTCTTCGGTTGCAAGGCTAAATCTTAAGCTCGGCTCACCTACTTCTACCAAAATTAACACTTCTACATTGTAAACTAAAGAGAACGGTGTCTCAATATTTTTAATGAGGCAAAAAATCAGGCTTAATATTACTTGAATTTTCTCTAAGTATTTTTGCATCCTTTCCTTTTTCACTTCGAACATATCATTCACTCGATTAATAATAAAAAATGAGTCATATTTTGCTTCGATGACTTCTGCACCTAAACTCTTTGCCAATTCCAAACTTACAATCATAGCGTCATACTCGACTTCGTTGTTAGTCAATTTCATAGTTCTTATTGACTGCCTAATGACATCTCCCGCAGGTGTCCTGAGCATTACCCCAAGTTCAGACCCTTTCATGTTTAAAGCCCCATCCATGTATAAGGTTCAGATCCCCGTAGTTGTTCCTGAGGTTATTATAAGTTCTCTTTATACCTCGGGAATCATTCCGGGTGTAAAGTCTACTAAACCCTGAGACTTTATAACTGTTCTTGGCTTATATTCTATGTCATATCCACTAATTTCTATTGTCCATTTGGCTAACCTGTCGGACATTTCTGATTTATGCATTACATTTTTAGCAGATAAGTTATTACTACACATATATGATGACATTGAAAGTATGGCCTCAATTTCCTAACAGTCGTTATTAACGCTAATGCCAGTTTTTCTAAGTGAGGATACCTAGTTTCTGCACTAGCTACCTACTCACATAATAAATAGGAATTTAGTACCTTTTTCTTCCCGAATCAAACTGCACTTACGACTACTTCTGACACCGCTAGGTATAAGAACAACTGCTCATCTGCCTTCAGTTTGTGCAACAATGTTGGACTAGACAAGTACTTCTTCAAGTCCATCTAAGCTTGTTAACATTCTGGAGTCCACTCGAAGTCATTCTTCTTCTTTAACAAAGAGAAGAACCTATGACTTTTCTATGAATATCGAGAAATAAATCTACTTAGGGCGGCCAGCCTTTCGGTGAGTCTTTGCACCGCCTTCACATCTTCAAGTACCTTCAGAATATCTTTTATAACTTTGATCTTATCCGGATTGATCTCTATCCCTCGGTTTGAGACCAAGAAATCTAGAAACTTTCCTGATTCAACTCCAAAAGCGCATTTCTCCAGGTTCAACTCCATGTTGTACTTTCAGAGTATGTAAAATATTTCCTGTAAATTCTTTAAATGGTACTTTGCTTCTAGGTAGTTAACTAATATATCATTAATATAAACCTCCATTGTGTTTCCTATTTGGTCCTCGAACATGCGATTAACTAGGCGCTGATATGTTACTATGTCATTTTTAAACCAAATGGTGTTACATTATAGTAGTAAGTCCCATATTAGTTATAAAAGAGGGTTTCTCTTGTTTCTCCAAATTCATCCTGATTTTGTTGTATCCGGAGTACGCACCAAGAAAACTCAGCATCTCATGTCCCACCATAGAATCAACCATTCGATTGATGTGCGATAATGAAAAAGAATCTTTTGAGCATGCTTTATTAAAATCTTAAAAATTTAAGCACATTCTCAATTTATTGCCATTTTTAGGTACGACAACTATATTTTCTAACCAATTTGGATATTATACTTCCTGAATGGAACCTATATTAAGAATCTTTGTTACCTCCTTCTTAACAAATATGTGCTTGTAGTCAACCATCAACCTCCTCTTTTGCTTTACCGGAGGGAAACTCGAGTCTAAACTCAATTTGTGAGTCGTAATCTCCGACGAAATACCTGTCATGTCTAAGTGGAACTCGGCAAAAAATCAGGCTTAAGCCTGAGCCCCGAGGATAACCCGATGCCCAGATATACATTTTTATCCGGTAGATGCATGAATAATATAACTTGATCCAGTTCTTCTATAGTCGACTTTATGACATCTGAATCATCCAGCAGCACAAACGACCTCGGGATGCGATAATAGTCCTTTTCTTCCTCATAATTTATCTTCTACCCCTCTTCTTTCTTCAGACTCGACGGGCCCGAACACTATGATTACTATTTAACTTCTTTGCCTTTATTCACATCTTTCACGTATTTTGGTGTTTGTACCCGATTTCTCTACTACTAGCATCTCCTTTGTTGCCAGTTGCTCTGCTCGAATGTCTTAATTCCCTCTGGAGTTAGAAATTTTGACATCATGTGCAATGTCAAAGGTACGACCCTTATGTCATGTATCCAAGGCTTGCTGAATAGTGTGTTGTACCTCATTTCACCTTCAATGACACAAAACTTCACTTGCCAAATTATCCTAGCTGCATTGACAAGCAGAGTGATTTCCCCCTTTGTAGTCTCGCTTGTCATGTTAAATCTGTTTAAAACTCAGGCTGCTGGTAAAATTTGATCCAATAACCCTAATTGCTCCACCACCTTCCACCAGATGATATTTGTCGAGCTACCTGGATCAATTTAAATTCACTTAATCTTAAATTTATTAATAAAGACAGAAATTACCAATGCGTCATTGTGAGGTTGAATGATTCCCTCTGCATCTTCATTGTTGAAAGATATTATTTTATCCGGTATGTAATCTCTGGATCTCTTCTCCCGAGTTATTGAAACTTTTGTCTTATTTATAGTCAAGACGGATCCCTTCGGAACATCCATCCATTCGATAATCATATTTATGGTATGCGGGGGTTCAATCGGATCTACTTGCTTGTTTGATTCTATATTTCTATAGTTTTCCTTTGCTCGATCACTCATATATTCACGTAGATGGCCATTTTTCAATAACCGAGCCACTTTATCTCTCTATTGATGATAATATTTGATCAGCACCACAACATCAAGAAGGCAACACAGTATTTGCACACGACATCTTTGTGAAAGAATGTGTGGGAGGTTCCACAATGGATCCTCCAAGAAATTCTTCTACAGAGCAGCAAAAACGTATACCGCGGAGACGTTTAATGATCACTTTTGTGAAATTCAGCGTGTTGCACCGAATATAGTTGATTGCCTTAGGGATGGAGTTGGATTTGATAAATGGAGTAAGACATTTTTTCGGGGAACAAATTTAATGTGTTGACGTCAAACATTGTCGAATCGATCAACTCAATGTTTCTAATAGAGAAAGTTCCACATAATTGCCCTTTTCAATGACATTAATATGAGGTATGCTACCAAATTAAATGAAATACATACCTTAACAAAGAATCGTTCTTATTATACAACCGCATCATGCCTCGTGCTAAGAAAAAGAATGGAAGCGAGCAAAAAGATAGTTATAATTGGGGTAAACAAAAATGAGTACACCGTCTGTGGACACGACGACCATGCAACTGTCAACCTGTCGACTATGTCATATTCTTATAGAGTTTAGACGTGGACAAGCTCCCATACTCACATATCATATCATCTCTTAGTAAGAGGTACCCATATATATTTGGAGACTCCGTCTGTAACCACTCTTCTGCATATTACTTAGTAGATGCATACTACAAAGCATATGAACGTGATATTGTCCAAATTTCTCATGAAAGTAAGTGAATGATTCCTTCAGATATGCAGGTCGCAGAATTTCCTCCACCAATATAAATTTAAATGGGTCGAAAGAGTAATAAGTGTAAGAATAGTTGCTTGGAAGGAGAAAGTAGTAATACCAAGAAATCAGCCAAGAGAAGAAATAAATGTTCCCTATGCAAATAACCTGGACATAAGAAAACCACTTGTAATATAAATTTATCACAAAATTCATCACAGGTTAAGAAGAATTCGACACAACTTGAGCAGTGAATTTGATGTTGGTCTATTGTCATTTTATTTGCTATGGCTACAATAAAATGTATATCTGTTGTTGGTCTATTGTCATTTTATTTTTATATGGCTGCAGTAAATGTATAATCGTTTTAGACTAATTTATAATTGTTGTTGGTCTACATTAAACGTTGCCATTTTGACTTCGCTTTTGGACGAATGCACTCGATCTATACATAAAGTAAAATAAGCTGAAAATTGATTAAAAAGGAAACACAGTCAAAAGGAACCACAAAATACCTATTTGGTAATTAAAAATAACACTAAATGCAGAAGTATTCTCTTCATCTTTTGATTCCCAATTTCAGTAGCCTTCAGTTCTTTTTTGCCTGATCACTCTCGATTTCTATTGCCTTTAATTCATTTTTACATGATCCCTCTCTTTCTAAGCTTCATTCATTTGATCTTTAAACTAGTCCCTCGATGATTATGCTTTCAAGAAGAGGCTTTTGACCTCTCCCAATGACTATTCAGCTTTGTGAAGTTTGTGCAGTAAATTAAATTTCTCCTCCCCAATGAATGGGGTATCATCATCAACCCATTTAAAATAACCACAACAACCATCTTCTTTCTTCACAAATCAAAATTAAATAATTAGTAGTGTATCAAGTTAAAATAGACGTAAGCAAATTAAATACTAACTTTTCCCTTCGCACAACCATAAAACTCTCTTTCAATATTTTGTGGTGTCTTTGAAATTCTAATGAAAGCTAAATCACCACACCTACATATTTCCTTTTGTGTGGCATACGTGTTAAACGACGAATTCTGTGACATTTTAGTAATTAATGAACGACACTTCTAATAATCTTCACTGGCGTTATGAAAAATCATGGGAATGGGGGTATTTATAATAGAAATATTATTGTTATTTGGATGTCGAATTTGAAAAAAGTTACCGTTGGAGTTATGTTCGAGTTCTGAACATTTAGTTTATAATTACCTACAAAAAAATAGTAGAATATACTGTCACGACCCGACCAAGGGCCCGCGACTGGTGCCCTACCTGGGCACCCCTTTCAGGTATACATCAGAGAATAGCAGCGGAACATACACAACTCATAAAAATAATTAGACAACAAATATCAACAGGCTAGCCGATAAGGCCGTCTTCCGTGAAATATACATAATCCAAAAAATAAAATAGCACATCTCTGTTCTTACAACCCAATCCACAAATATGACTACAGACCTCTAAGAATAACAACTGCGATGGGACAGGGCCCCGCCATACCCCTGAATGTACATAAATCTACAACATCAGGGAAACCGTACCAAAAAGACAAGCCTCCGGAGAAATGGAGCTTCTGACACCTGATCAGTGATCCTAAGAATGAGGATCCACCACCAGCGTACCCCTACCCGCGGCATGAACGCATCCCCCCGAGGAAAGGGGGTCAGTACACAATATGTACCAAGTATGTAAAACTGGAAAATACTACAATTTACATCATAAGTCTAAAATAAAGCTGGAGACATGTATGATAATCAAATTAACAGTATACTGTGCCTTACTAACAATGAGAGTAAAATATACATTTCCGGTTCTTAAAAATAGGAAACCTGTGATAAACCTAGGACCATCCGCCTGTAGTATTATCACGCAATCCTACTCCTGAGACTATTTCACCCGCATAGGCCGTATGGACCCGCATGAGGTAACCGCCGCATAGGGTGTCGCCCGCATAGGACTATTTCACCCGCATGAGCCATACGGACTCGCATGAGGTATTCCTCGCATCATGGGTAGCAAATCCACGGATTATGCAAATGCCACAAGCCCGGGGAATGACCCCGTAATGAACAATATATCACAAGCACAACCGGCTACTATAGATAACATAAACAAGCTAAGAAACCCCTTAACTTCTCATTTGACTTAATTAGCATACACTCTCATTTCTTTTAACTTAAGGCACTATCGTATCATAAAAGATCCGGGAATTTAACCCAAAGTACTACGTACCTCTATTCTTTGAAAATGACTATTTTTCATATAAAACTCCAAGATACTAATAACCGTAGTATCAAGCCATATTTACTTTTCAAGACAAGTCACAATACCTTTTTTAGAACTACATTAATAGGCTTCTAATTCAAGTGACTTTTTACCTTAAAATTTTAAGCAATTGATGCCTTCAAATCAATTTGCCTTTCTTCATTTCAAGTCATTTTATGATTATTTACATTACTAGAGCAACCATCCTTTTAACTTCCCATAAAGTTATTATAACCAACTTCCCATAAAGCCGTTATACTAACTTTATGCTTTAGACACAAAGGCATGCTTATCCTTTTAAAAACAAGTGAGTTAATTATCTAACTCAACCAACTTGGACATTCTTAAAACAAGTCAAGAATACCAAATGAAACTGAATTCATTTAAAGCTCGTACGTCTACCGTACTATACATTTATAACTAATCATGCTCAAGAGATAGGAAAGTTCTACATACCTCTTCGGTTCAATCCACTTGCTAAGTCCAATATGCCGTACATAGTATGTCAACCTATAACGACCATAATACGTCTATTAACTTCTAACTTCAAACGTAGAATATTCTAAGTGTAATGTCACTAAATTCTACGGAAAATCGGACATCACTTCCTTTGTTTCTACGTACTTTTCCACCTTTTTCAAGGCCCGAATTCAATAACCAAACATGCCACATTTAAGGCTCAACAATGTAGATAACAAAAGGGGATTACACGCCTAATAGGACGTGTAAAATTCTGCCCCACAATTTATATCAACTAATCCAAAAAGGCAATGTCATTCACGACCAATAGGAGTAACAATATATCCTCCTTTACAATTCATTTTCAATCCAAGTTGTTTAGTATAACATGTTATAAAGCCAGAATCGATTATAACAACTACAATCTTCAAGTAGATAACATGCGACGATTCTAATTATCGACCAAATTGTATTTCAATTTCAAATGGCTAACAACGTCATTTCGGATTTAGGCTTCCAATATCCATAACACTTATGAATCTCCAATACATATATCTCATGCTTGTTAAAATATAGCGCTACAACAATAAGTAATCTTATAACACTTAAGAGAACAAGATTGTTACCTTAACGAGCCTCAATCCAATTTCAAGATCCGAAGTCGCTCCTTAGCAACTTAGCGCCCCTCCTTGACACTCCAATCCGCCACTTGAAGCCCTTAAAGTTCACAAACAACTTTCCTTCAAATTCCAATCCAAACCTATGAAAGCGCCTTAGGTTTTCACTTTGCGACTAATGTAAAAACGACACTTTTCCGGGATCTTTCTATTGAGATACCCTTACAATACCCTTAGGAACCTTGGTTTAAAGTATGGAGATTATTGAACAACAAACAAAAATTTTCTTGTTGAAACCCTAGCAAACCCGAGAGCTCAATAGTGAAGAACAAGTTTTTCTTGAAAATTTTACTAAGTGTGGGAACTTTTCTTGCTAGTAGTATGCTTAAATAACACTATGAAGGGTCAAAATTAGAACATATGGGTGGCTTGGATGTATTTCATTAAGAGATCAAGCCAAGTGGCTCTTTGACTTGGTCAATAAACTCAAGCTCTTAGCTTGCAAGACTTGGTCATCTATACATTGGTCAAATGACCATTAAACCCATGGTCCATTCGACCATGATCATCTAAGGGGGGTGACTCGTGTCGCCCTCCTATTCGTCGAAATATTTCGTTTTCCGATATTTCCATAATTCCGATAAATTTTTACTAGTCTCAAATCTTAACATTTTTGGAGTTCTTACGTACTTTCTTATAAACATGTCTTGGAATTTCGGGGTGTAACATTCTTCCCCCCTTAGAAACATTAGTCCCCGAATGTTCTTTTGGAGTCAATCTTACATATAGCGACATAGTCTCCTTTTACAACCCCTACATACCAATAATGCCACACGTGGCCACATAATAGCACTTAAGCAAAATACTTCAATTAAAACTTGACAAGTAAAGGAAAATGAATTACCTGAAGGTGTAGAGAATAAGTGAGGATACTTCCTCAACATGTCCTCCTCTGCTTCCCAATCATCTCCTCCCTATTATCGTTCCGCCACAAGACTTTGACAGAAGCCACATCCTTGGTCCGCAGTCGCCTGACCTGGCGATCGAGTATCGCTATGAGACTCTCCTCATACGATAACCCCTCTGTCACCTGGACCTCGCTAGCTGGGAAAACTCTCGATGGATCTCCGATACACTTCCGTAACATAGAAACATGGAAGACCGGATGTACTTCCTCTAAATCTGATGGAAGATCCAACTCATAGGCAACCTTGCCTAATCTACGGATGATCTGGTAAGGCCCAATGTACCTTGGGCTAAGTTTCCCCTTCTTTCCGAATCTTATCACACCCTTCATGGGTGATACCTTCATGAAGACCCAATCGTCTACCTGAAACTCCAAATGTCGACGCCGATTATCTGCATAAGACTTCTGCCGACTCTGAGCTGCTAACAGTCTCACTTGGATAAGCTTCACCTTATCCACAGCCTGCTGAATCAAGTGCAGGCCAACTAATCGACCTGCACGTCGAACCAACCAATCGACCTACACTTCCGCCATACAAAGCCTCATATGGCGCCATCGGATGCTAGAATGGTATTTGTTGTTATAAGCAAACTCCACAAGAGGCAAATGATCCTCCTACCACGAAATCAATAACACGGGCGCGGCATATCCTCGAGTGTCTAGATAGTACGCTCTGCTGCCGTCGATGCGAGGATGAAACGCGATCGAGACTCACTGTGTCCCTAACCCCTTCGGAAAGACCTTGAAGTTAGGCGTAAGCGGGCTCCTGCATGCGATATAATCGATATAGGAACTCGTGCGATCTCACAATCTCACGATATACAATCTAGCATAATCCTCGGTGAATACGCGATCTGGCGGAAGAAAGTGGGTTGATTTTCGTCGCATCTCTGATAACCGGATGGAATCACACTTCCTCCGATGCGAGGTAACCCTGTAACAAAATCCATGTTGATCACCTCCCACTTCCATGTCGGAATATCAATCGCCTGCAATAGCCCACCGGGCTTCTGGTGCTCAACCTTGACCTGCTGACAATTAGGAAACTGAGCAACAAACCCTGCCACGTCCCTCTTCAGGCCAACCCACCAATACATACATCTGAGGTCATTGTACATCTTAGTCGACCCCGGATGAGTAGAGTAACGAGCACTGTGTGCCTCCCCTAAAATCTGCTGACGAAGTCCTGCAACATCGGGAACACACAATCTGCTCTCAAATCTTAGCACCCCATCAGGCGCTACCTCAAATAGACTCTTCTTCTCTCGAAGAGCCGTATCTCGATACCGTATCATAACTGGGTCCTCATACTGTCGCCTCTTCACCTCCTCAACGATGGAAGACTCGGCAACCTCACGAACCCCTACCCCACTATCATCGGTATCAACCAACCGAACCCCAAGGCTCGCTAGCTGATGGATCTGACGGACCATGTCCTGTCTATCTGGCTGTACCTCTGACAGACTCCCCATCGATCTACGACTCAAAGCATCTACAACCACGTTGGCTTTTCCCGGATGGTATAGGATATCAACATCATAATCCTTCAACAACTCTAACCACCGTCTCTGCCATGAGTTCGGCTCTCTGCTCAAGATGTCTTGGAGGCTCTTGTGGTCTGTATAAATATCCACATGGACCCCGTATAAATAATGTCTTCAAATCTTCAAGGCATGAATAACTGCGGCCAGCTCTAAGTCGTGAGTAGGGTAATTCCTCTTATGCTTCCGTAACTGTCGGAAAGCATAGGCTATTACCTTGCCGTGCTGCATCAATACGTACCCTAGC
The DNA here is from genome assembly GCA_029844215.1 of Przewalskia tangutica. Taxonomy (NCBI): domain Eukaryota; kingdom Viridiplantae; phylum Streptophyta; class Magnoliopsida; order Solanales; family Solanaceae; genus Przewalskia; species Przewalskia tangutica. The sequence continues at coordinate 103,798,657 of CM056726.1, forward strand.
TCGATACCCGAGGCATCACAATAAATCACGTAGCCCTCTAACCCCTCGGGAAGAGTAAGAACTGGAGTCGTCGTCAACTTTTCCTTCAGTAACTTGAAGCCCTTCTCACAAGCGTCGGCTGGAACTTAGCCGCTACGAGTCGGCTAGTCAGCGGTCTTGATATCGGCTTAACCGCTTCCACAAACCTATGATAATAACGCCAAACCCTAAGAAATCGCGCACTCCGTCGAGTAGTATGTCTCGGCCAAGACTTGACCGCCTCGATCTTTGCGTATCAACTGAACACCGTCGGCCAGATAATGTGCCCCAAGAATGCCATCGAGGCAACCAAAACTCACACTTGGAGAACTTGGCGAATAACTGCCGGCTCCGGAGGACCCCAAGTACCGTCCTCAAGTGATCTGCATGCTCCTGCTCTGTGCGCGAATAAACCAGGATGTCATCAATGAATACTATAACAAACGTATCCAAAAATGGCTTGAACACCCGGTTCATCAAATCCATAAATACCGCTGGAGCGTTGGTCAAACCGAAAGACATCACCCTGAACTCATAGTGCCCATACCGGGTCCTGAATGCAGTCTTTGGGATATCTGCCTCTCTAACTCACGCCTGATGATAACCAGACCGCAGGTCTATCTTGGAGAAACACCTCGCACCCTGCAACTGGTCAAACAAATCATCAATCCTGGGGAGGGGGTATCTATTCTTGATGGTTACCTTATTCAGCTGCCTGTAGTCAACACACATACGCAGCGTCCCATCCTTCTTCTTTACAAACAAAATCGGCGCTCCCCAGGGAGAAACACTAGGCCTGATAAAGCCTTTTTCCAGCAAATCTTTCAGCTGGTCCTTCAACTCCCTCAACTCAGCAGGTGTCATCCTGTACGACAAAATATATATGGGCCGAGTGTCTGGCAACGTGTCAATACAAAACTCTATCTCCCTCTCGGGAGGAATACCTGGGAGATCATCTGGGAACACATCCGGAAACTCCCTAGCCACCGGAACTGACTGAATAACTGGTACCTCAGCCTCTGTATCGAATACACGAACCAGATGATAGATGTACCCATTATGCACCATCTTCCTAGCCTTGAGGTAAGAAATAAACCTACCCCTCGGCGATGCTGTATTGCCCTTCCACTCGATAACTGGCTCACCAGGAAACTGGAATCGGACAAACCTGTCTCTACAGTCAATGTTGGCATAACAAGAAGCCAACCAGTCCATACCCATAATGACGTCAAAATCTGTCATCTCCAACTCTATCAAGTGTGCTAGGGTCTGACGACTGTATATAAACACCGGGCAATATCTGTACACCCGCTCAGCTAACACCGAATCACCCACTGGCGTAGCTACCTCAAAAAGCTCTATCGACACCGGCTCTATTCCGATTCTACCAGCAATAAGAGGGGACACATAGGACAAGGTAGAACCTGGATCTATCAAAGCATAAACGTCACAACATGAAATCAATAATGTACCTGTGACGACATCCGGGGAAGCCTCCTGATCCTGTCGGCTGGCTAAGGAATATATGCGGTTTTGTGGACCGCTAGAACTAGGACCTCCACTACGACCTCTGCCGCGGCCTGTCGATCCGTGAACACCCTGCCATCCGGGGCGCATAACCACAGAAGAAGAAGACCCAACAACTGATCCTGTCGGCTGAACCATACCACCCCCGCCGCCTCTGATCGGACAATCCCTCTTCATATGGCCCTGCTGGCCACAAGAGAAACAAGCTCCCGAAGCAATACGACACTCGCCCGGGTGAGATCTACCGCATCGAACATACCGAAATATGGGCGATCTCAATCGGTTACGATCTGCCTCGCGAAACCCGAAGTCCTGAGCCACGGCACGCTCTGAATAACGGTGATCAAACCTCGCGCGAGCCGAAGGAGCACTGCGTGCGGTGAAATGTGGACCTAGTCTGCTGCTGAGGTTGTCCGCCTCGAAAATTACCACGGAACCTGCTGTCACAGCCTCTTGGTGGCACGGGTGCAGGTGATCCTCTCTCTCTCGTCCTCTATCCCACGTGCATAAGCTCGCATCTCGGCAATATCCATACCGGTGAAGGGCGGCTCCGTGCATGCAGTAATCATATGATGGTCTAGCCCCATCACATAGCGATGAACTTTATCTGCCATGTCAGCCACAATGGTGAGTGCATACATGGTCAATCAGTCAAACTCCAGGTTGTACTCTCTAATAGTCCTCCCATTCTGTCTCAATGTCAAGAATCTATCCACGCGGGCTCTCCTCATATCAGGGGGCAAAAAGTGATCCAGGAAGGCCTCTGTGAACTCATCCCGGGCATACCGGAAGAGCACCTCACCTCTGAGGCGGCTCATGACTCAAACCAGTTCAACGCAATATCGCGTAACCGGTAAGAGGCTAACACAACTGACTCTATCTCCGAGGCCCTCAGCATCTGCATAGTCCGCTGTATCTATCGAATAAATTCCTGAGGATCCTCCTCAGATCTCGAACCATAGAACTCGGGTGGATTACAACCCAGAAAATCTCGAATCCTCAAGCTGTCGGCTCTAGGGTTAGCTACGCTCTCACATCGGTTTGCCGCCACTATGCTAGTCAATAACGACCGCTCTCCATAATCTTTATACTGCGCTTGCCCGGGCTGGAGGCTCAGGTATCGGAACCTCTGTAGCTACGGCCGCTCTCGGCTCCTCTAATACTGCCGGCGTGGCTGAACTCGCCGACCCGCCCGCAACCTCTGGCATAGTCTGGGCCTGAGTCCTAGTAATCCTCTGCGTACCACTAGCAGCTCCTGCTGCTGCCTTGCCCTTCTGGGCCACGATGCGCCCGTGGAGGCATAATCGATACATAAGAATAGGTCGAGAGGATTCATCCTAATAAGCTCTCTCTTGCGATCTCGGAGGGAAGAATGAAATCAATCCTAAATGTCCTGCGACCTCACGATTATAGATGTGGTGCGACACAATGATAATCAAGACTACTGTAGACCGCGGTGCGTAGACACTTTCGAGGACTAAGCGCTCGATACCACTTTTGTCACGACCCGACCGGGCGCGGTGGTGCCCTACAGGCATCCGCTCGGTATACATCGAGAGAATAGCGGAACATACACAACTCATAAAAATAATTAGGCAAAGAATATCAGCAGACTAGCCGATAAAGTGCGCCCATGAAATATATATAATCCAAAAAATAAAACAGCACATCTCTGTTCTTACAACCCAATCCACAAATATGACTACAGACCTCTAAGAATAACAACTGTGATGGGACAGGGCCCCACCATACCCCTGAATATACATAAATCTACAACATCAGGGAAACCGTACCAAAAGACAAGCCTCCGGAGAAATGGAGCTTCTGACACCTGATCAGTGATCCTAAGAATGAGGATCCACCACCAGCTTACCCCTACCTACGACATAAACGCAGCCCCCGAGGAAAGGGGGCCAGTACACAATATGTACCAAGTATGTAAAACTGGAAAATACTACAATTTACATCATAAGTCTAAAATAAAGCTGGAGAAATGTATGATAATCAAATTAACAGTATACTTTGCCTTACTAACAATGAGAGTAAAATATACATTTCCGGTTCTTAAAAATAGGAAACATGTGATTAACCTAGGACCATCCGCCCGTAGTATTATCATGCAATCCTACTCCTGGGACTAGGGGTGTTCAGGTCGAGCGGACGGGCCGGGCCGGAACGAGAATGGGCCGGGCGGAATCGAATTTTTACGGGCCGAGGATCGGCCGGAATTTTTGGTCGGTCGATCTGACCGAAAAATTCGGTCGGTCGATTTTGGACCGGTTGGACCGGTTTTTTTTTTTTTGTTTTTGTTTTTTTTTGTTAAATGCAATTTATAAATTATAAATTTTTAAGAATGTGTTCGTTTATCAATCTCATTAAATATGTTTGTTTTTTTCCTTATCCTTCAATAAACTTTATTTCATTAATATGACTAACTTAAAGAAAATCACCAAATGTACTTGGTTCGTATCTGAACTCTTGAACTACTCATTAATTAAAGTTACACACCACATTTATATTTTTATTTTCTATTTGGAATTTGGACATTCCTGAAACTAGGGTGCACAAAGTTAAAACCGGATCGGACCAAGACCGAATTACAGTTACTCGGACCGAATGATTTGCCCCCCCAAGTCACACCACCCCCCACCAGGCCCCGTCCACCCATCCACCATTTACCCACTTGGCCACGGCCGGACGTATTGACATATCTAATATAGGTTGTAAATTGATCAAACTTTATCTGATCGTAACTGCTTATTTGGGACGTCCGTTTACCTAAATTTTTTTGATTTCGCGTATTTTTTTACGTCTGAGGCGGCCAAACAAAATAAGCGGTTTGATTCGCGATTTCTCCAAAACGTCCGTCTTGCCCCTCAATTTCTCTTTTCCCAAATCGTTCGTTTTCCCATTTTCAAATCTAAATATCTCGCGATGTACAATAGATTTCAACGTAAAAATTTCGTGGCACCGCGTCCGAGAATGTCAATTTCAGTATTGGAAATTTAATTTTAAAAAAAAAAATCCGGTCCATTCTGGTCCGGACCGGAAAAATTCGGTTTTACGGACCGGACGGAAAAGCGGAATCCTTGATTTTGACGGAGAGGACGGACCGGAATCAACCGTCCGGACCGTCCGGCCCATTCGGTCGGTTCGGTCCGGTTTCCGATCGATCTATTGTACACACTGAGACTATTTCACCGCGTAAGTGTATGGACCCGCATGAGATAAATTCCTCGCATAGGACTGGTCTGCCCCGCATAGGACTATTTCACCCGCATGAGCCCTACGGACTCGCATGAGGTATTCCTCGCATCATGGGTAGCAAATCCACGGAATATGCAAATGCCACAAGCCCGGGGAATGACCCCGTAATGAACAATATATCACAAGCACAACCGACTACTATAGATAACATAAACAAGCTAAGAAACCCCTTAACTTCTCATTTGACTTAATTAGCATACACTCTCATTTATTTTAACTTAAGGCACTATCGTATCATAAAAAATCCGGGAATTTAACACAAAGTACTACGTACCTCTATTTTTTTAAAATGACTATTTTCATATAAAACTCCAAGATACTAATAACCGTAGTATCAAGTCATATTTACTTTTCAAGACAAGTCACAATACCTTTTTAGAACTACATTTATAGGCTTCTAATTCAATTGACTTTTTACCTTAAAACGTTAAGCAATTGATGCCTTCAAATCAATTTGCCTTTCTTCCTTTCAAGTCATTTTATGATTATTTACATTACTAGAGCAACCATCCTTTTAACTTCCCATAAAGTTATTATAACCAACTTCCCATAAAGTCGTTATACTAACTTTATGCTTTAGACACAAAGGCATTCTTATCCTTTTAAAAACAAGTGAGTTAATTCTCTAACTCAACCAACTTGGACATTCTTAAAACAAGTCAAGGATACCAAATGAAACTGAATTCATTTAAAGCTCGTACGTCTACCGTACTATACATTTATAACTAATCATGCTCAAGAGATAGGAAAGTTCTACATACCTCTTCGGTTCAATCCACTTGCTAAGTCCAATATGCCGTACGTAGTATGTCAACCTATAACGACCATAATACGTCTATTAACTTCTAACTTCAAACGTAGAATATTCTAAGTGTAATGTCACTAAATTCTACGGAAAATCGGACATCACTTCCTTTGTTTCTATGTACTTTTCCACCTTTTTCAAGGCCCGAATTCAATAACCAAACATGCCACATTTAAGGCTCAACAATATAGATAACAAAAGGGGATTACACGTCTAATAGGACGTGTAAAATTCTGCCCCACAATTTATATCAACTAATCCAAAAAGGCAATGCCATTCACGGCCAATAGGTGTAACAATATATCCTCCTTTCCAATTCCTTTTCAATACAAGTTGTTTAGTATAACATGTTATAAAACCGCAATTGATTATAACAACTACAATCTTCAAGTAAATAACAAGCGATGATTCTAATTATCGACCAAATTGTATTTCAATTTCAAATGACTAACAAGGTCATTTTGGATTTAGGATTTCAATATCCATAACACTTATGAATCTCCAATACATATATCTCATGCTTGTTAAAATGTAGCGCTAGAAAAATATGTAATCTTATAACACTTAAGAGAACAAGATTGTTACCTTGACGAGCCTCAATCCAATTTCAAGATCCGAAGTCGCTCCTTAGCAACTTAGCGCCCCTCCTTGACACTCCAATCCGCCACTTGAAGCCCTTAGAAGTTCACAAACAACGTTCCTTCAAATTCCAATCCAAACCTATGAAAGCGACTTAGGTTTTCACTTTGCGACTAATGTAAAAATGACACTTTTCCGGGATCTTTCTATTGAGATACCCTTACAATACCCTTAGGAAACTTGGTTTAAAGTATGGAGATTATTGAACAACAAACAAAAAAATTTCTTGTTGAAACCCTAGCAAACCCGAGAGCCCAATAGTGAAGAACAAGTTTTTCTTGAAAATTTTACTAAGTGTGGGAACTTGTCTTGCTAGTAGTATGCTTAAATAACACTATGAAGGGTCAAGATTAGAACATATGGGTGGCTTGGATGTATTTCATTAAGAGATCAAGCCAAGTGGCTCTTTGACTTGGTCAATAAACTCAAGCTCTTAGCTTGCAAGACTTGGTCATCTATACATTGGTCAAATGACCATTAAACCGATGGTCCATTCGACCATGATCATATAAGGGGGGGGGGGGGTGACACGTGTTGCCCTCCCATTCGTCGCAATATTTCGTTTTCCGACATTTCCATTATTCCGATAAATTTTTACTAGTCTCAAATCTTAACATTTTTGGAGTTGTTACGTACTTTCTTATAAACATGTCCTGGAATTTTGGGGTGTAACATATACAATGCGATACATGTTTTGCGAGTTTTGAACATTAGTTTATAATTCAACTATAAAATATTAGTAGAATCTACAACGTGACACATATTTTGCGAGTTCTGAACGTTTAGTTTATAATTCACCTACAAAATATTAGTAGAACATACAACGTGACACATGTTTTTTCAATAAAAAAAAATTTATTAAATAAGAATTGAACTAATTCTAAAAAATTAAACTTATATTTTTCACTAAACAATATGTAGTCATCATGCAATTAGTGAACAACATTATAATTATCTAAACAATGACACTAATTGAGTAAAGGTAATAATACGTTAGTGAAAGTCCTTGGTTGTGATGATCATATGTAACAACTATAAATTGGTGACATAACTATATGTGAACATCATATATATTTTCATTGATATTGGTGTTTATATTAATATGTCGTTTGATATTGATATTTTCATTGATATTGGTGGTGATGATCATATATAACAACTTTAAATTGGTGACATAACTATAATTTATCCATTTAATGTACATATTTTTCCCGTTTTTTTATGATTATATGTAACAACTATAAATTGGTGACATAACTATATGTGAACATCATATATATTTTCATTGATATTGGTGTTTATATTAATATGACGTTTGATATTGATATTTTCATTGATATTGGTTGTGATGATCATATACAATATAACAACTTTAAATTGGTGACATAACTATAATTTACCCATTTAATGTAACAACTTCAAACACATTTAGTAGAAGATACACTTATATCTAGTGTCTATGTGTGGAAATAAAAGTGCATAGTAATCCCTTTTTTCATTAATATTGGTGTTTATATTAATATGACGTTATATATTCGTTAATTACCCTTTTAAATGCCAACCAATATATTTTTTAAGGATTAATGCTCATTTTCCCATTTTTTAACAATGCTTAGTAGAATATAACATAAGGTCTAGTGTCTATGCGCGGAATTTTAAGTTATCAATGCATTTTTCCCATTTTCAACAATGATTAGTATAAGATACAATAAGATCTAGCGTCTATGCACGGAACTTTAAGTTATCAGTGAGTTTTTTTCCTATTTGTAAACAACGCTTAGTGGTGGATAAAATAAGGTCTAGTGTCTATGCGTGAAATTTTAAGTTCAGTACATTTATCCTCATTTTTCAACAACGCTTCGTAGAAGAAAATAAGGTCTAGTGCCTATGCGAGAAACTTTAAGTTATTAGTGCCTTTTCCCATTTTTCAACAAGGCTTAGTAGAATATAACATAATGTCTAGTGTCTGTGCGCGAAACTTTAAGTTATCAGTGCATTTTTCTCAATTTTCAACAACGCTTAGTATAAAAAATAGGTTGAAAAGAAGTGATTAATACCTATAAAAGCTAGATGTTATCTTAATACTTATATATAGTGATATATATATATGGTGATTTACATGGCATGCAGAAAAAACAACAAAAACAACAAAACAACATTCTTTTCACATGCCATGCAAAATTAAAAAAAATAGTAGAAACCACAATTATTGTAGATTATTGTAGGGGAAGGGAAAGGAATGAGGAGTTTGAGGGGAATGTGACGGTGAATGAGGAGGGGGTGTAGTATTCTTCCAGCACTTCTCCACGCTCAGCGAGGAGTGTAGCGGAAATCCTTTGGTTATTCAACGATGTTGTCGATTCTCTTATCTCTCCATCATAACAATGCGACGAATATTCCACAGCTCATCCCGAAGGTGATCAACATGATTCATGAGCCGCGTGATACTACCGCTAACTATGGGTACTTCTCATAGTAGACTGTCCACACGAGGGTCATGATTTTGTGCGGGAGGGGGTGATTAACATGGCCATTAGGAAAGTTTTGGGGTGCTGCTATTTTTGGTATTGGAGTGTTTATAGGATTTTTTGAATGAGTAGATATAAACTCCCTTACAAGATGAAGGAGCTTATTTATAGGGAGTAAAATATATTATCTTCCCTTATAAGATGGAGGGATTTATTTATAGGGAGTAAACTATATTGTCTTTTCCACTTCTCATCAAACATTTAATACGAACAATCATTACCCTGTTTAGTGGTTGAAAAGCCACACTGAGAAGTATCACATAAGTGTAATCATGAATAATATTGCATAAAATATATAGACCTAATCCATAGACCTGATGTACGCATTTGTCGATGCATTTTTCAAGTTTTGACGTTTACACCCAATGTATATCCACTTGTGGGATTTGTGTATGTTTTTTGTTTCTTGTATTTTTGTAAACTCAATTTATAATAGACGCAACTGAAAACTCATTTATTTGGACGTGTACAACATATTCTAAAACTAAATTGACATTAATAAAAGCAACAACAGAATTAATATGTAACATCAAACCATAATTAATTCATCTAAACATGTACAAATAAAGATAATATTGTAAATTATATTGCAATATTACAAATTATATTATAGCCTGATGCATTTTTTAACTCATAAATTAATTTCTCAATTGCTATCACTCTATCTAGAACAACATTCGTCCCCGACCACACTTCTTGCAAAATTCGCTACCTCCAGAAGTCACATACTCCCTCTCTACTAGACGTCATTGGCGGGGCTCTACTGACCTATTGATCCATATCGCATCAGCAATCTCCTCCCTCAATTATCTATTTCTTCATCCACATGTACCTTATTCTTCATTGGCGACTCTACTGGCCTATTTATCCATACCGCATTAGCAATATCCTCCCTAAATGCATCTATTCCTTCATCCACCTCCCCGCCATTATAAGGTACAAACTGTCTTATGTGGTCCTTTTCCATCTCATCAATAGTTGGGTAAAGAAGAGGACGCACACTCTTAAGTTCAACAAACAAACAACAAGATCAGTTCATAAAATAAGTAGTTTATAATGTACCAATTTTGACATTCTAATAGACTTAAGTTAAAAATTGTTATCTCTTTAGCAGGTATTTTCTTTTAGTTTATAATGTACCAATTTTGACATTCTAATAGACTTAAGTTAAAAATGGTTACCTCTTCAGCAAGTATTTCATTTTAGTTTATTATAATGTACCAGTTTTGACATTCTAATAGATTTAAGTTAAAATTGTTACATCTTTGGCATATATTTTCTTTTAGAATAATTAGTTTATAATGTATCAGTATTGACATTGTAATAGACTTAAGTTCAAATGGTTACCTTTTTAACATGTATTTTCTTTTTGAATGGATCAGATTCATATTGGCATGAAGTGCGCCATGTCAACATCCTTGAAGTTGGAGGATGAACAATCCTAATTTGACACCATTACGTCAAACAAAGGAGATTTCTTCATATGTCCATGCCTGTAGTGGAATGCAACACATAATAGGGTCAAGCGAATACTAATGGTCTATAATAAAATGATATTGATATGGATAACTTACGAGTAATGCCCAGTTGAATTCATAAAAACAGTAAATTGGTCTTGTAGTGGGATTGTTATTGAATAAACAATTTGAACATGTCCACCTTCTTCAAGTAATTCAAAGCCAGATCAAAGCATATCTTTCCCTAAGAATATTTGTTAAAGCGTGACAACGATTCAACCAAGCTTATTCATCTCGTCTCAACTGTTTTAGAATTGTCATGTGTCAATATAATACAGTGAATAAACCACATCAAGGAAACCTTATGCTTGTCCAATTTGGACAATGTTTCATTTTCCAAGCTCTTCAAGAGCAAATTTTGCGTAATACCTGCTTACTTTTTATCTTGCCCACTTTTTATAGACCTTATTCGACTCATTTCCTCTAGGGAGGACCCCACAATTCAACCTAGTGACCAATGCAAACTCCCTCAGTCCAAAATAACATGACATATCATCAATCAAAAACCGCATCTCATGCTTTTTCTTTTGATTGGTAATTTGCCGTAGAGAAGAGAATGAACAAACTTTTCACTAAATCTATCCCAGTTTGAGGGCAAGTCCAATGTTACACCCCGTAATACCAGGGCTACTAATTGAGAACGTGATTAAGGATTTAAGATTTGAATTTGGAAGGAAAAATTATTACATTTTCTTAAGGAAAATTTCGGAAAAATGTGACGACGAAAAAATTATTAACTTGGAGTTTAATACTTCTAACTAGATTTACAGACTTAGTATTGGATTATAAAGAATTGGAATTGATAATATGGGGCCCGCCGAGAATTTCACAATTTCGCGGGGCCCGCCGAGAATTTCACAATTTCGCGGGGCCCATCGATTTTAAGATATTTTGGACAATATCTAGATATTTTTAAAGGGAAAGAATTTTGGCCAATGGGAGGGTGACATTTGTCCCTCCCCAACTTGTCTTGCAAGACTTAACTATATAGATATGGATGCTAGAATTAAAGGTCTCATAATATCTCATCTTCTCCAACTCTTTTTCTCTCTTCTTTCCTTAGCCTTAGATTTTGAAAATCCCTTGGAAAGTGAAGATCAAAGACAAGTTATTATCTTAGATTAAGAACCCTAACCAAGTCTTAAAGCAAGTTAACTCTCCAAAACCCTCCAAGAATCTGTTTGGGCCGAGAATGGCCATTAAAAACCTAGCTTGTTCGTCGACTTTTTGGAGGTAAAACAAGTAGGGAAGTTGGTATATCCTTGTAGAGGATACATGTGTGTGATTGGAACTTGAATAAGTGGAGCAAAACGAAAACTGCGGGCCAAAAACCTTAGGGAATAGTCACGACTTTTTGGGTAATTTTTGGTAAGAACTCTTCTTCCTCTTGAAGTAATTAGATATTACACGTTATTATGGTTAGTAGATGATCATGTGTTAAGAAGAATGAAGATTAAAAAGTGTTTGGACCATTTTTTAATGTTGGGGCCGAGAATAGGCAACTTTCGGATCTTTGGAGTTTGTTGGTTATTGTTGTTATCTTCACCTATTGCATGTTAAAAATGGAGTAATATTATTGTAGATAAGTTGTTATACCATATAAAGAAGTGTTGGAACTTGAATTTGAATAAAATGGATTAAGGAAAGAGTTATCAGATTATAGTTGTTGGCCGTGAAATCTATAAAACCGTTGGACATTGTTATACAGTTTGTGGGGACTGTTTAGGGAGTTGGAATTCTGAAAATTCAGCCCTCTTATTACATGATTAAGTATGGGGATTTCTAATGAAAGTCCTAAGAGATTAAGGGTATAAAAAAGTGTTAAAAGGCTTCACATTGTACCCTTGTTGTTGTTGGATATTGGACTGTTTTATGGACTGTTTTGTATAATAAGGGGCCTAATTTTATACGTCAAGTAGGCGTGTAATCCCCTTTGATTACTGTTTTGATTGTGCCTTAAATGGGGCTTGGGTGTTGTTGAATTTGGGTCTTGGAAAAGGTGGAAAAGTATGTATTTATAGGGGAAGTGCTGCCCAAATTTTCGTAGAAAAAGGAGAACCTTTACTTGGTATTAACCTACTTTAGTAAGCACGTGTTAATATACGTGTTATTGTTGTTATAGGTTGAACTACATTGAGACGTATCCTAGATTGTAGAGTTGGTTAGTCGCCAATAAGGTATGTGAACTATTATTTCTTCTTCTAGCATGATTCCTTGTTATAAAGTGAGTTGATCCTATTCCTTAGTGATATATTCTCTTGATAATACTTTGAGTTTTCTAAAATGAAAGTTTTTTACCTATTCATTTGATAATGTCTTGAGTTTTTTTTTTTTTTTTGTGAAAATGATAGATCATTCTATTTGTGCTAATGAGGGTCAAAGATGATTTAAATTGCATATAGTTCCTTGTGATAGTTATATGTGTATAGTCCTTTATATTTGAACCGTGTCCCAAAATGGACCGGGCAGTATACCTTAGTGGGCAGGGCAGTATACCTTAGTGTGCAGGGCAGTATACCTTAATGGCAGGGCAATATACCTTAGTGGGCAGGGAAGTATACCTTAATGGGCAGGGCAATATATATTACATGACTTTACCGTGTCCCAGAATAGACCGGGCAATATACCTTAATGGGCAGGACAGTATATAGTACATGACTTTACCGTGTCCCAGAATGGACCGGGCAGTATATCTTAATGGGCAGGGCAGTATATATTACATGACTTTACCATGTCCCAGAAGGGGCCGGGCAGAATATCTTATTTGACTTACATGATTTTACCGTGTCCCAGAAGGGGTCGGGCAGAATACCTTATTGACTTTACCGCGTTCCAGAAGAGGCCTGGCAGAATACCTTATTGACTTTATCGCGTCCCAAATAGGGTCGGGCAGAATACCTTACTGGGCAATATTTGTGTATAATGTTCGGGTTCAACTCCCATGACAGTATTTGTTTATATGGACAGACGTCCATAATTTTTATATGGATTTCATATCTTGAAAAGGCACAGTGTACTGGTATTTGATTATTATACTTGTCTCTTGTTATCTGTTTGGCCTGTTATAATCTCATTTACAGTACTTATTGTTTCACATACTTGGTACATTTTCCGTATTGACCCCCTTTCTCTGCGAAGTGCGTTAAATCCGCATGAGTTTAGGTATCTGATTTGGTGATCTGCAAGTGTAGGATCCTTGCTCAGAGTTTTGGGATAGCTCCATTGTTCCGGAGTTTATCATTTTGGTAATGATCTTTCAGTACAGGTTTTTGTACATTTATGGGTACAGCGGGCCCCTGTCCCGTCATAGTATATTGTCCAAACTCTTAGAGGTCTGTATTCATATGTGGGATTGGACTCATGTACAGTGTAGTTTCTTTTCGGCTTGTATATATATAGTGGCGGCTTTGCCTTTGCTTATTTAAAAAAAATGATGAGTATCTTATCTTCCGTGGGTTACTTGGGATGAATGGGTGGAACGGTGCCCAGGCAGGGCACTAGTTGCGGGCCCGGGGTTCGGGTCGTGACAAGAGTGGTATCAGAGCAGTCAGTCCTCGGAATGTCTACAGACCATGTCTAGTAGAGTCTTGATTATCGGTGTGTTGCGCGCCACACCCATAAATAGGAGGCTATAAGACATTTAGGATTTGGTTTCTATTATTCTTACTCTGAAATCGTGAAATAGAGCTGTGGTATTAGGGTAATCCCTCTCTGACGTATTATTGTGCTACAACTATGCCTCTGAGGAAGGCAACAGTTGCCCAGAAAGGCAAATCAGTAGCGGGAGCTACTAGTCAGACTCAGAGAGTTACTAGGGCTCATGCCCAGTCTATACCAGATATTGTACCACATTCGGCGAGTTCTTCTGCATCGGTTTTTAAGGCCCCAGCACCTGAGCCTCCAGCTCCTCAGTCAGGGGAAGACTATAGGACCATTAGAGGTAGAAATATTTTTGTTTAGTAATGAGTAGAATGAAGGATGACAAGAATGATAAAGTGAATGAAACTATACATGTGTAGGGTTCAGAAGGTGTAATTACCCCATAACAGTGTAAAGACCGATTTTAGGGGATGTATAGTAGGAATACTTCGGCCAAATGTGACGAACCTCTAATGAGAGAAAAGGATAGTGTGAGAAACACTTTGAGATAGGAGAGAGATTCATTTTAGACCATGACTGAGAGTTAATTGTGATGATACACACACCTTAGATTCAGTAACATTGTCCATACGTGTTTGTGATTGAGATACTACTAGTTTTAGAGTTTACACCAGTTAGTAAATAAAGCTAGGTAGACAATAGAATCATTCACCAACCAGTAGTTTGACTAATGTGAGGACGAAGAAGAGAAGTTGACACGAGGGAACACATCAGTTAATTGAGTGGGAGTCCGACTGAAGGATTCAGATAGTGATAGCTTATGTCTTAGAGTACGGCAGGGTCATCCCTAGTACGGGAAGAGAAAGGAACGTCTGAAGATCCCATTTTGGAAAGGACTGCAACCTTCGAGTATTGTGAGAAGGGACCTCAGATGGAAGTTCCTTTGGTGTATATACATGTGATATATTGTGGTTGTGTGTGGCATCGTTGGTTTGTGGAGTATTGGTTGATAGGTATAGTAAGGAGACGACGCCAGAATCTGTATAGTTTGAGACCCACTATGAATATTCGGGACGAATGTTTCTAAGGGGGGAAGGATGTTACACCCCGTAATACCAGAGCTACTAATTGAGAACGTGATTAAGGATTTAAGATTTGAATTTTGGAAGGAAAGAATTATTACATTTTCTTAAGGAAAATTTCAGAAAAATATGACGACGGAAAAATTATTAACTTGGAGTTTAATATTTCTAATTAGATTTACGGACATAGTGTTGGATTATGAAGAATTGGAATTGATAATATGGGGCCCGCCGAGAATTTCACAATTTCGCGAGGCCCATCAATTTTAAGATATTTTGGACAATATATAGATATTTTTAAAGGGAAAGAATTTTGGCCAATGGGAGGGTGACATGTGTCCCTCCCCAACTTGTCTTGCAAGACTTAACTATATAGATATGGATGCAAGAATTAAAGGTCTCATAATATATCATCTTCTCCAACTTTTTTTCTCTCTTCTTTCCTTAGCCTTAGATTTTGAAAATCCCTTGGAAAGTGAAGATCAAAGACAAGTTATTATCTTAGATTAAGAACCCTAACCAAGTCTTAAACCAAGTTAACTCTCCAAAACCCTTCAAGAATTCGTTTGGGCCGAGAATGGCCATTAAAACCATAGCTTGTTCGTCTACTTTTTGGAAGTAAAACAAGAAGGGCAGTTGGTTATATCCTTGTAGAGGATGCATGTGTGTGATTGAAACTTGAAGAAGTGGAGAAAAATGAAAACTGCGGGCCAAAAACCTTAGGGCATAGTCACGACTTTTTGGGTAATTTTGGTAAGAACTCTTCTTCCTCTTGAAGTAATTAGATATTACATGTTATTATGGTTAGTAGATGAGCATGTGTTAAGTAGAATGAAGATTAAAAAGTGTTTGGACCATTTTTTAATGTTGGGGCCGAGAATAGGCAACTTTCGAATCTTTGGAGTTTGTTGGTTATTGTTGTTATCTTCACCTATTGCATGTTAAAAATGGAGTAATATTGTTGTAGATAAGTTTTTATACCATATATAGAAGTATTGGAACTTGAATTGGAATAAAATGGATTAAGGAAAGAGTTATCGAATTGTAGTTGTTGGTCGTGGAATCTATAAAACTGTTGGACGTTGTTATACAGTTTGTAGGGACTGTTTTAGGGTATTGGAATTCTGAAAATTCAGCCCTCTTATTACATGATTAAGTATGGGGATTTCTAATGAAAGTCCTAAGAGATTAAGGGTATAAAAAGGTGTTAAAAGGCTTCACATTGTACCCTTGTTGTTGTTGAATATTGGACTGTTTTTATGGACTGTTTTGTATTGATTAATGGGCCGAATTTTATACGTCAAGTAGGCGTGTAATCCCCTTTGATTGTTGTTTTGATTGTGCCTTAAATGGGGCTTGATTGTTGTTGAATTTGGGCCTTGGAAAGGGTGGAAAAGTATGTATTTATAGGGGAAGTGCTGCCCAAATTTCTGTAGAAAAAGGAGAACCTTTACTTGGTATTAACCTACTTTAGTAAGAACGTGTTAATATACGTGTTATTATTGTTATAAGTTGAAGTACATTGAGACGTATCCTAGATTGTAGAGTTGGTTAGTCGCCAATAAGGTATGTGAACAATTCTTTCTTCTTCTAGCATGATTCCTTTTTATAAAGTGAGTGGATCCTATTCCTTAGTGATATATTCTCTTGATAATACTTTGGGTTTTCTAAAATGTAAGTTGTTTACCTATTCATTTGTTAATGTCTTTGAGTTTTTTGTTATGAAAATGATAGCTCATTCTATTTGTGCTAATGAGGGTTAAAGATGATTTAAATTGCACGTAGTTGCTTATGATAGTTATATGTGTACAGTCCTTTATATTTGAACCGTGTCCCAGAATGGACCGGGCAGTATACCTTAGTGGGCAGAGCAGTATACCTTAGTGGGCAGGATAGTATATATTACATGACTTTACCGTGTCCCAGAAGGGGCCGGGCAGAATACCTTATTGACTTTACCGCGTTCCAGAAGGGGCCGGGCAGAATACCTTATTGACTTTATCGCGTCCCAGAAGGGGCCGGGCAGAATACCTTATTGACTTTATCGCATCCTAAATAGGGTCGGGCAGAATACCTTACAGGGCAGTATTTGTGTATAATGTTCGGGTTCAACTCCCATGACAATATTTATTTATATGGACAGACGTCCATAATTTTGACATGGATTTCATATCTTGAAAAGGCACAGTGTACTGGTATTTGATTATTATACTTGTCTCTTGTTATCTGTTTGGCCTGTTATAATCTCATTTACAGTACTTATTGTTTCACATACTTGGTACATTTTCCGTACTGACCACCTTTCTACGCGGGGCTGCGTTCATGCCGCAGGTTTAGGTATGCAATTTGGTGATCTGCAAGTGTAGGATCCTTGCTCAGAGTTTTGGGATATCTCCATTGTTCTGGAGTTTATCATTTTGGTAATGATCTTTCAGTACAGGTTTTTGTACATTTATGGGTACGGCGGGGCCTTGTCGCATCATAGTATGTTGTCCAAACTCTTAGAGGTCTGTATTCATATATGGGATTGAACTCGTGTACAGTGTAGTTTCTTTTTGGCTTGTATATATATATAGCGGCGGCTTTGCCTTTGCTTATTTTTAAAAAAAAAATGATGAGTATCTTATCTTCCGCGGGTTACATGGGATGAATGGGTGGAACGGTGCCCAGATAGGGCACCAGTCGCGGGCCCGTAGTTCGGGTCGTGACATCCAAGGTGGCCAAAACAAGTTCTACGAAACAAATTTAGAAGTTTATGCTTTCGCAATAGAACTTTAAAGTCAAACCACAACTTCATGCTAGACCTTACTATGATCCTGGTTGGGAACTCAACGTCTTCCAAAAGACATGAGTTCAATCCGAGCCTTTCCAGTTTTTTTACGACGATAAACTTGAACTTTTCAAGCATAAATACACGATCAGTATTGTCCTCCTCGTCTTCCAAAGCCTCGCATTTGAGACATTCCTCTATTTCAAGATCACAAATGGCTACTTCATATTCAAATTCATCAATCTCCTTGAGAAGCTTATCAAGAGACGAAGAGTCTGCCTCTTCTTCATCTCATTTATGAATTAACTCATTTGGTTCATCTAGTCTATTAATTAATTCATTTGGTTCATCTCATCTATTAATTAACTCATCTGGTTTTTCATATTGTTTATTAATTAACTCATCTAGTTCATTATCTAGTCTATTAATTAACTCATCTGGTTCTTCATTTATTAATTAACTCATCTAGTTCATTATCTAGTCTATTAATTAACTCATCTGGTTTATCTCGTCTATTAATTAATTCATCTACTTCTTCATCTCGTCTATCAATTTACTCCTCTTGTTTTTTCTTTTGTCCATTAATGTTATTCTTTAGTTGTTTCTTTGATTTATTAATTAACTTCTTTGGGGCTTCAACTTCACTTACGTCGGGATCTAGATCAATAACCTCGTTTATTAATTTTTTTAGATGAAGAAGGCATGTAGTCGACTATTAAGTCAATTTTAGGACTGTTTTAGAGTCTGTTTTAGGATGTCTTTTATATGATTTTAGTTGTTTTGTACAGTATTATGCGTCTTATTTTATGTTTTCAGGTCATAAGCAATTTAGGTGGTAAATGACAAATTTAAGAAGAATTGAGTTGATATTGAGGATGAAAGTGCACAAGCAAAGCCCAAGCAATCAACCTAAGAAGTCTCGGGAAGCATGAAAGAAATCTGATGAAATTCGGACAAAAGAAGTGGAGCGCCGCGGCGCTACTGAGCCGCGATCAAAGAATGAAGAGCTGAGGCGCATAATTCCAGAGAGTTGAGGACGAGAATTACTGTTGCAAGTGCCGGGGCGCATGAGAGCTGAGTCGCGATGCAGATTTCCAGTGAGCTCCAGTGATTTTTTCCCGAATTAGAGTTGCGGCGCTTGACAGCAGCGCCGCGGCGCCGACGCGCACAATTTCAGAAAAAGGTCGATTTTTACAAGGGTACAATGGTCCAAAATGGGATTTTATTGATTAATAAGCCCTAGGGATTATTCTACGAGGGGGATGATACTTTGGAGGCAGAGAACGGAGACTAGAACACCATTAGAGACATCTAATGTTCAAATCTTTTCTTTTTTCCTTACTTTAATTCAGTTTATGTTGAAGACAATTAGTTTCTTAGCATGACAATGTCTAGGAGCTAATTTGTTTATTAGAGTTTTTCATCGAATCAACTTGAAACTCTTTTCATAAGTTAATGCATTGTTAGTGATTTCTTCTTCATCTATTTAGGATCTATTCAATTGGTATTGAATGTTTGATAATTAATTGGCCATTAATTATCATATAACTTATATGATTTCGAATAGAGACCTGAAAAGTGAGATTTGAATATGCTATAGTTGTTTAGACATAGATTAAAATCGCGGATGAAAGTACTCCGATACTTGTGTAGTATTTAAGGTTATTGTTCTTAATCCTCGCGTGTGGTAAAACTTATCATAGAAATATAGAAAGTTTCTGCATAAGGTTGAGTTTTTAAATATCCTAACCGGAATATAGAACATCTTAGTTAATCTGCTACCTTAATAAGAAGAAGAGTCATTAATCTTGTATTAACAAGTGAAATAGTGGATAGTTGAGGAGATTGGAAACCCTAATTCTCTATATAATTGTTTTAAAAACAAAAGTATTATCATCCTAGTTATTATTGCTTATTTCTTAGTTTTAATTTTTAGTTCTAAAACCAAACACAATTAACCTTAACCAAATAGAAATCATAGATTAGCTATTCGGTAATTGATAAACCAGTTTCTGTGGGTGATACTTGATCTTACCAAGATTTATTACTCTAAGCGATACGTTCACTTGCGTAAGCAAATAGAAATATCACAAACAAGTTTTTGACGTCGTTGTTATTTTGTGTCATTTTGTGTTATTGTTTTGAGTTAGAGAGTCTTTTAAATTGTTTATGTTTAGTTGTTTGATACTATTTGTGTCTTTGTTTTTGGTGTTTTGTGTCAAGTAAATCAAGTTATAAACTTTGTGCCAATGAGATTGAGTGAATGCCTGTAAAATATTTGGACGAACTTGATAGTCATGAAATGCATAATTTGTGTGCTTCAGTTGGATCACTGTTGAGTTTGCCTTCTGTTATTAGTAAAAATGAAAACCCGTTCAAGACTACTGACTCTCTTGTACTAAATTAATTAGTTTATGCATAAGTGAACGTGGTTTGAGGAAAGAAGGTGGAAAATTTTAGAACTTGTTTTCTTGCTACTTGAGACGAACTCCTAGATAATGTATGCTTAAGAAAATGATTTAGGCTATCTTTGGAACGTTTGAGCCTTTCAAGCCACCCTTGATTACATTAATCACTAGTCACCCCTTTTGAGCCCGAATGAACCCTTCTTTGTTGATCAATACCTATCCCTGAGCCTATTTGAAACACTTTACTAATATTTCATTCCCTTGAAATACCATAAGTATAGAAGCATACAAGTTTGGGGGGGGGGGGTGAATTTTAGTAAATGGTATTGTAGATCGGTGGTTATCAATAAGAAGTGTAAAAGATTGAGAATAGCATAGAAAAAAATGAATAAACTACACACCTCTTGTACAAAACACAATGAAAAACAAGTTTGGGGGTGTTGTAGTTCAAAAAAAGAACACAAATGTGTGGAATTTCTCAATCTAGAAAAGAAGAAAAATGGGGGATTGTGGTGAATTGTAAAGTGAATTCATATTTGGTTTGGTTGGTTCTATGCTTATGGTAATTTTGTGCCAACATAATATTTTATCTGCCCATGCCTAAGCTTAACAATACAATCAAATAAAAGTCCTAATGATTCTTAAGTATGCATGTCTACATTAGTGGAGAGCTAGCAAGTTAAGCAAGCTTATAGAATTTTGGCTTGGTGGACAGTTGGAAAGAATTCATTGATGTATAAACTGATATTGAATGCATGTTGAGTCAGTAGTCATGTGTGAATAATCATATGCCCTATTAACCTTAAGCAAGCTTAATGATTATCAGACTTGAAATTCTAGATAACAATTTAATGGCTAGAATGCTCTAAAAATGATATTGTATGTGTTCATGATCTTCGAGGCAGATATATTGTAATTGACTTGATTCATGTTTAGAGTCTTTGTGTATTTTTATTTTTAGAGTGTCTAGAGTTCTTTACTCGAGGACGAGTAAAGCTTAAGTGTTGGGGTATTTGTTAAGTCCATTTTAGGACTGTTTTAGAGTCTGTTTTAGGATGTCTTTTATGTGTTTTTAGCTGTTTTATACAGTATTATGCGTCTTGTTTTATGTTTTCAGGTCATAAGCGATTTAGGTGGTAAATGACAAATTTAAGAAGAAATGAGCTGATATTGAGGATGAAAGTGCACAAAAAATCCCAAGCAATCAACCTAAGAAGTCTCGGGAAGCATGAAAGAAATCTGATGAAATCTGTACAAAAGAGGTGGAGCGTCGCGGCGCAAGAGATGAAGGGCCGCGGCGCTGCAGAGCCGCGACTGAAGAATGAAGAGTTGAGGTGCATAATTCCAGAGAGCTGAGGATGAGAATTATCGTTGCAAGCGCCGCAACGCAGATTTCCAGTAAGCTCCAGTAAATTTTTCCCGAATTAGAGCCGCGACGCTTGGCAGCAGCGCCGCGACGCCAACGTGCACAATTTCAGAAAAGGTCGATTTTTACAAGTGTATAATGGTCTAAAATGGGATTTTCTTGATTAATAAGCCCTAGGGATTATTCTACGAGGGGGGTGATAATTTTGGAGGCAGAGAACGGAGACTAGAACGCCATTAGAAACATCAACTGTTCAAGTTCTTTTCTTTTTCCTTACTTTAATTCAGTTTATGTTGAAGATAATTAGTTTCTTAACATGACAATGTCTAGGAGCTAATTTCTTTATTAGAGTTTTCCATCGAATCAACTTGAAACTCTTTTCATAAGTTAATGCATTGTTGGTGATTTCTTCTTCATCTATTTAGGATCTATTCAATTTGTATTGATTGTTTGATAATTAACTGGCCATTAATTTTCATAACTTATATGATTTCGAATAGAGACCTGAAAAGTGAGATTTGAATATGCTATAGTTGTTTAGACATAGATTAAAATCGCGGATGAAAGTACCCCGATACTTGTGTAGTATTTAAGGTTATTGTTCTTAATCCTCGTGTGTGGTAAAACTTATCATAGAAATATAGAAAGTTTCTGCATAAGGTTGAGTTTTTATATATCCTAACCGGAATATAGAACATCTTAGTTAACCTGCTATCTTAATAAGAAGAAGAGTCCTTAATCATGCATTAACAAGTGAAAGAGTGGATAGTTGAGGAGATTGGAAACCCAAATTCTCTACATAACTATTTTAAAAACCAAAGTATTATCATCCTAGTTATTATTGCTTATTTCTTAGTTTTAATTCTTAGTTCAAAAACCAAAAACAATTAACGTTAACTAAATAGAAGCCATAGATTACCTATTCGGTAATTGATAAACCAGTCTCTGTGGACGATACTTGGTCTTACCAAGATTTATTACTCTAAGTGATACGTTCACTTGCGTAAGCACAAAGAAATATCGCAAAAACGTTTTTGGCGACGTTGCCGGGGACTGGTGTAGTATCAATATCGATTTATCTAATCTTGTTTCTAATTTGGTTTTTTTATTTTATTTTTAGTTTTAGTTTTTTGTTTTCACTTTAAAGCACACTTCTTCCTTGACCTGTTGTATTGTTTTTGATCAATTTCAGGAAGCTTGTTTATGCGAAGTAGAAGAGGAGCAACACACTTGTCCCTCTGAATCCTGAAATTGAAAAATTGTGCAAGTAGAACAAGTGAGATTAAAGAATTGTTGATTCTTTAGCAATGGAAAATCAACAAAATAACAATTGAGCGAATGATGATCTACCGGTAGCCAATGGGCAAGGCCAACATCCTGCTGAGAGAAGCTTGGGAGACCACGTTCTACCTACAGTCACAGGTGTGCAGACATGCATCAGGCTTCCAGCTGTGGAATTCAATAATTTTGAGATAAACCAGCTATCATGCACATGGTTCAGAGCACAGTCCAGTTTGGGGGGTTGCCGTCTGAAGAACCACATATGCATATTGCCAATTTTCTGGAGTTGTGTGTTGTAATTCAAGTATAATGGCGTTACTGATGATGCTATTCGATTGAGGCTCTTCCCATTCTCACTCAGGGATAGAGCAAGGCCTGGTTAAATTCTTTGCAAGCAAACTCCATCACCACGTGGCAAGACTTAGCCCAGAAGTTTCTTACCAATTTTTCCCTTCCCAAGAACTGCCAAGACTCGGTTTTTTTGCGGGAAGGCCCTTCTAGAATTACGTTTAACGTACCTTTATTACTTTCCCGATCGGCGCCTCGGGTCGGTAGCAGGGCTATCCAAGGCAGCAAAGTTAAGGGGAGAGATTAACAATTTCTATCAGTTAGATGGGGAGTCATTATATGATGCTTGGGAGAGGTTCAAAGACTGGCAGAGGAAATGCCCCTATCATGGAATTGAAAAGTGGATGTTGGTCCACATCTTTTACAATGAGTTATGTGGTACTACTCGTACCATAATTGATGTTGCTGCGGGAGGAACTTAAATGAGTAAGAGTGCTAATGAGGCACATGATTTATTAGAGGATATTACCACCAACAATCATCAGTGGTCAGATGAGAGATCAGTGAATAGTAGAAAAGTGGTTGGAGTTCATGAATTAGACGTTATCACTGCACTCACTGCGCAGGTTACTTCTTTGGCGAAGCAATTGCAACAGAATAATGTGTCTGTAAGTGTTGTTCAGATGCAAGGGGTTTGTGAGATTTGTGGGGGTCCACATACTTTTGATAGGTGCACAACAGTGGGTCCTAACAATATTCCTATGGAGCAAGCACATGTACAAGCAGTGGGGAACTTCCAGAGACCTTACAACAATGCTTACTGCAACACTTATAATCCGGGGTGGAGAAATATGTCATGACCTGAACCCCGGGCCCGCGACTGGTGCTCTACATGGGCCCCCTCTTATACCCTCACATCCCATACAAGACATAGGCCAAATAATAAATGAAAAACTGTATATGTAGCAACAAGGAAAGCCGATGAGACTGCCCCTATATATAAAGGGAAATAACCCGACAATACAGTAGTACAAATGGCCAACAGTATATACAACTCTCGCAAGTCCAACCCACATATGAATACAGATCTCTAAGAGTTTGGACAATAAACTATGACGGGACAGGGCCCCTCCATACCCTGAATGTACATAAGCCTATAATAACAGGGATCCGTAACAAAAAGACAAGCCTCCGAAATAATAGAGCATCCTCAAAACTGAGTAGAGATCCTAAGAGCGAGGATCAACAAACTGTGTACCTACATATGCAGTATGAAATGCAGCCCCTCGAGGAAAGGGGGTAAGTACGAAAGATGTACCAAGTATGTGAATCATAAGTACTGTAAATGAGATCATAGCAGTCCAAATTATAACAGGAGACAAGGATGATAATCAAACTATCAGTACAAATGTGCCTTATGAACAATTAAAGTAATGAGAGTCAATTGTACCTTTTAAACATGCCTTTTAAAAGTTAGATCAACCGTATCATTTCCAAATTATGAAATCATTGCCATTTCAAAATATGAAATCAACCGTACCCTTTTCAAATATGAAATCATTACCATTTTAAAATATGAAAGTCATGTCAAAATCAGGGACACCTGCCCTCAGAGTCATTATGCAATCCTACTCATGGGACTATTTCACCCGCATGAGACTCGAACCCGCATGGATCTTGTAGACCCGCAATGGATATCTGTACCCGATACCCGCATCACGGAGAGCTAGTCCATGGAATAATATCCTGGGAATTGAACTCGCATGAGTCCTTCAGACCCGCAATGAGTGTGTACCAACTCACGTCATGAGAGCTAATCCATGAAATATATACATAACGATGCCGGCCCTCTAGTGAGGGACGCGGTTATGTGGAAATTACACTTGAACGAATGGCTATATGAGCAAACATATGCAAGTTAAAATAATCTTTGACTCTCATTAGAACAAATAGAATGAACTCCCATTTTAGAAAAACCCATGGCATTACCATGTCTTGTAATATTTGGGACTTAAACCCAATAGCACCATGTACGTACACTGTACATCCTTATTATAAAAAGAATCATATCATGTAATATTAGGGACTTGAACCCAATAGCACCATGCACGTCCGCCGTACATCCATTCCTTTATAAGAAACCCCAAGGCACTAGCCTTGCAACATTCAAGTCACTTACTCTTTAAAAATCAAGTTTACACTTTTAAAGTCAAGGCACTTACACCTTTAAATCCAAGTGACTTATACTTTTAAAATCAAGTCAAGTATACTTTTAAAATCAAGTAACTTCCTTCATAAACCACAATGAATCCGAATTCATTTAAAACACGTACGTCCACCGTACACTTATTTTACAAAGTTCATGCTCAAAGAAAGATAGGTAGAGTTCCACATATATCTTCGGCTAATCCGCCCGCTAAGTAGAATACTCCACAAGTAGTACTTCAACCTATAATGAGAACAACACTTCTATTAACTTCATGCTTTCTAGTGTAGGTTAATACCAAGTAATGGTTCCCTTTTCCTACAAAACAATTGGACAACACTTCCCCCGTTTATACGTACTTTTCCTCCTTTCAAGAAGGCCAATTTCAACAACAACCAAGCCACAATTAAGGGCACAACCAACAGTGATTCACGCACCTATTTCTCACGTAAAAAAAAAACAGCCCCTTAATTACGTAAAACAGCCCACTAAAACTGCACAACAATATCCAACAGTTGTATAGTAATTTCTCGGCCAACTACTACAACTAAAGCCATTTTCATAACTTATTCTAATTCAATTTACATTCCAACACTTTTATATAAGTTATATCAACTTGTCAACAACAAGATTCCTTCATGTTAACATGCAATAGGTGATGATAACAACAACAACAACTAATGAATCCGACAACACCATAACTGTCCAGTTTTCGGCTAGCATGCCAAAACTGTGACATGTATTTCTTATTCTTCACTCTTCTTAATCACAAGTTCATCTATTAATTACTACAACATGTAATATCCAATTACTTCAAGAGGAAGAATAATCCTTACCTTAAATATGCCCAAAACAGTCCACTTAAAGTCGATCCATAGTTTTGTCTTAACTCTTATTCTTCAAGTTCCAATCACACACATGTATCCACTACAAGCTTGTAACCATCTTCCCTTCTTGTTTTACTTCCAAAAGTTCATAAAAAAGCCTAGCGTTCCAACCCAAACTCTCGGCCAAACCGTGGTTGATAAACCTTAAAGAGTTAATGTTATACCCCGTATTTACAGGACATGTATTAAGAACGTATGTAAGAACTCAGAAATGTTAAGATTAGAGACTTGTAAAAATTTATCGGAATTATGGAATTGTCGGAAAACGTAATATTGTGACGAATGGGAGGGCGACACGTGTCACCCCCTTATGTTGTCTTGGACGAAATGTAGCATGGGCACAAGGGTCATTTGACCCTTGTTAGGAAGACAAGTCTTGCAACTTGAAGAGCTTAAGAAAATTGACTTGGTCAATGGGACCACAAGTCTTGATATTTAATAGAAACTCATCCAAGCCTCACATTTGTTCACATCTTGACCCTCCATTGAACTATATAGTAGTACTAGTAGCAAGACTAAGTTCAACACTTAGAAAAAATTTCAAGAATTTCAAGAACACAACTAGGGTGCTCTCGGGTTTGGCTAGCTCCCAACACAAAAAAAAATTGTTTGTTGTCCATTTAGCTCCACACTTTAAACCAAGGTTCATGAGTGTATTGTAAGTGTATCTCAATAGAAAAATCCCGGAAAAAGATAGTTTTCGTGTTAGTCGCAAGATGAAAACCTAGTTGCTTTTCTAGGTTTTGTTTGGAAGATTGAAGGAAAGTTGTTTGTGTTGTTCTAAGGGTCTCAAGTAGCGGATTGAAGTATCTAGAAGAGGCTCTAATTTGCTAAGAAGCGACTTCGGATTTGAAGTTGGACTAAGAATCGTTGAGGTAATAATCTTGTCTCTTAAGTGTTACAAGATTATATATTGTTGTTAGCCTTACATGTTTGCTAGCATGAAGTATATGTGTTGAAGTTTTATAAGTATTATGGATTGAAATGGAAATTGGATAAGAATTGGTGTGATTGTACTCAATGTGGCCGAATTGGACTAGTAGTTTGTATTAGTTTGATATCTTTTGTGGGGCGGAATTTTACACGTCTAGTAGGCGTGTAATCCCCTATTGTTAATTGCATTGATTGGGCCTTAAATGTGGCGTGTTTGGTTATTGAATTCGGCCTTGAAAAAGGTGGCAAAGTAAGTAGAAACAAAGGAGGTGCTGTCCGATTTTCCGTAGAATTTAGAGACTTTACACTTATAATATTCTACGTTTGAAGTAAGGCGTTAATAGACGTATTGTGGATATTATAGGTTGATACACTACGGGCGGGATTTTGTACTTGGCAAGTGGTTTGACCCGAAGAGGTATGTAGAACTTTCCTATCTTTTGAGCATGACTAGTTGCACGTATATAGTGCAGTGACGTCTGAGACCTTGATATCCTTTACTAGTTTTATGAATAGCCAAGTCGGGTGAGTTAGGAGATTAACTCACTTCTTTGAAAGTATTAAGTATGTCTTAAGTTTTATTAAAGTTAAGGGACTTGAAGAGTTTTAAAGTATGTGATACTTGTTTCGTTTTAAACGTATAAGTCCCTTGGATAGGAAATTGTATTTGGCTAAGGTATAAAGTGAATATAACGACTTTATGGGAAGTTGGTTATATTAGCTTTATGGAAAGATAAATGAGGATAAATGACTTGATTTAATGAAAGGCAGTTTGATTTTTAGGCATCAATTGCCTAAGGTTTTAAAAAGAAAAGAACTCACTTGATTTAAAAGCCTATGTATATTTCTAAAGGTATTGTGACTTGTCTTGAAAAGAAATCGTGACTTGATGCTACGTTTATTAGTATCTTGGAAGTTTTATAATGAAAAGAGTCATCTTTTTAAAAGAATAGAAGTACGTAGTACTTTGGGTTAAATTCCCGGATTTTTATAAAAGACATGCTAGTGCCTTAAGTAAACTAAAATGAGAATGTATATGAATAAGGTTAGTAAGAAGTTAGGGGGATTTCTTAACTTGCTTATTTATTGTATAATAAGTCGGTAGTGCTTATGTTATGTATGATGGCCGGTTGAGATAGGGTAAGAGTATAAATGAGGGGTGAACCCCCAAGACGTTATACCACCTTCTCCAGGGTAAGAGTATAAATGAGGGTAAATCCCAGACGTTATACCACACCGGGGTAAGAGTATAAATGAGGGTGAACCCCAAGGCGTTATACCACTGTTTCGTGGATTTGCTACCCATGATGCGAGAATACCTCATGCGAGTCCTTATGGGCTTATGCGGGTGAAATAGTCCTACGTGCGGTAGTCACCTATGCGAGGAATACCTCATGCGGGTCCACACGACCTATGCGGGTGAAATAGTCCAGGAGTAGGATTTCTTAATGATACTGTGGGTGGATGGTCCTGCTTTGATTGTGAGCTTCCTATTTTTATGTTGTACGTATACTATTAGTTACTCTCATTGTTAGTAAGGCCTTTGTGTCGTAATTTTGTTATCATACATGTCTCCGCTTTGTTTTAAACTTATGATGTAATTACGATTTTCGATTTACATACTTAGTACATATTGTGTCTTGACCCCTTCCTCGGGGGCTGCGTTCATCGCAGTAGGGAGTAGCGGTGGTGGATCCTCATTCGAGGATCACTTATCGACGTCGAGCTCATTTCTCGGAGACTTGTCTTTTTAGTCTTGTCTTTCCACGATGTTGTAGATTTATGTACATTCGAGGTATGGCGGGCCCTGTCCCACCACGATTGTTATTCCTACAGTGCAGTAGTCACATGTTGTGGTTTGAAAGTAAGAACCGAGTTATCTGATTTTGCTTTGATTATGCATATTTTATGGAAGCGGCCTTATCGGCTAGCTTTGTGATATTATTGTCTAAACATGTTGTATGTTGTGTATGTTCATTGCTATTCTCACGATGTATACGAGCAGGGTGCCCGGGTAGGGCACCGATCGCACTTCCGGTCGGGTCGTGACAAAAGTGGTATCGAGCGATTAGTCCTCGGAAAGTGTCTGAGGCCGTGTTTAGTAGAGTCTTGATTATCGGTGTGTTGTGCACCACATCTATAATCGAGGAGTGCGAGATATTTAGGATTGGTTTCCATTATTCTCTCTGCGAGATCGTGCGATGAAATTTGTCTTATTAGGTTGAATCTTCTTTGACCTATTCTTATGAAACAGTTATGCCTCCACGGAAGACGACCAGGGCCCAGAAGGGCAAGGCAGCAGCAGGAGCTGCTAGCGGTACTCAGAGGGCTACTCGGACTCGAGCCGGACTATGCACGAGGTAGTAAGCGGTCGGCGAGTTCAGCCACGCCCAGCGATATTAGAGGCCGGCGGCGGTAGCTCGAGGTTCGGTGCGAGCCTCGATTCGCGGCCAGTGCGAGTATAGAGACTACGAGGAGCGGTCCGGTTATTGACGGTATAGTAGCGAGCGTGGCAGGAGCGGCGGCTAACCCAGAAGCGAGTTGCGGATTCGAGATTTTAGGTTGTCATCCACCCGAGTTTTATGGTTCGAGTCCGAGGAGGATCCGCGGGAGTTCATTCGGCAGCTCTGACGGACTATGCGAGTTCTTAGGGCTTGAGACGAGTGCATTATGCTAGCCTCTTCTAGGTTATGCGATATTGCGTTGAACTGTTTGAGTCATAGGAGCTGTCGAGAGGTGAGGATGCTCTTCACCGTTTGGGAGGAGTTCTGAGGCCTTCATGGATCATTTTTACCTCCTGAGATGAGGAGAGCCCGTGTAGATAGATTCTTGACCTTGAGGCAGAATGGGAGGACTATCAGGGAGTACAGCCTGGAGTTTGACTCTTTGGCCAGGCATGCGCACACCATTGTAGCTGACATGGCGGATAGAGTTCATCGTTATGTGATGGGACTAGACCGTCATATGATTACTGCATGCTTGGGAGTGGCTTTTCAGCCCGGTATGGACATTGCGGAGATGCAGCGTATGCGCGAGGATAGAGGATAGAGAGGAAGGATCAGATTGACTCGAGCGGCCCGAGGCGGGGCAGCAGGTCTCGTGGCGATTTTAGGCGGACGGCCTCGGCAGCGAACTAGGTCCACATTCCGGCCCGGCCTGAGTGCTCCTTCACGGTTTTACGCGGGAGGTCCGATCAGCCAGTCATTCGAAGCGGTCGGGGCTCCGGGACTTGAGGTTTCGAGGAGGCGTAGCCGTCACCGTCGAGACCACCACATCTCGGTGTGCTCGATGCGGTAGGTCTCACGAGTGAGTGTCGCGTAGCTCGGGAGCTTGTTACTCTTGTGGCGGCAGGCCATTTGAGAGAGATTGTCCGTCTAGAGCGGCATGGGTGGTACGGTGCAGCCGGCGGGATCGATTCTTTGGGTCTTCCTCTTACGTGGTTATGCGCCGGGCGAGGGTACTCGTGGACCGGCAGCGCGGCGAAGGTCGTGGTGGTGGTTCCAGTTCTAGCGGTCCACAGAATCACATTTATTCCTTAGCCAGCCGCCAGGATCAGGAGGCTTCCCCTGACGTCGTCACAGGTACATTATTGATTTCATCTTTGTGGCGTATATGCTTTGATAGATCGAGTTCTACCTTGTCCTATGTGTCCCCTCTTATTGCGGGTAGAATCGGGATAGAGCCGGTTTCGATAGAGCCTTTTGAGGTAGCTACGCCAGTGGGTGATTCGGTGTTAGCTGAGCGGGTGTATAGAGGTTGTCCGGTGTTTATTCTGATCGTCGGACCACTTGCAGACTTGATATATCTGGAGATGACAGATTTTGATGTCATTATGGGTATGGGTGGTTGGCTTCTGTTATGCCAACGTTGGTAGAGAAACGAGTTGGTTCGGTTCGATTTCTGGCGAGCGGTTATTGAGTGGAAGGGCAACACAGGGTCGCCGAGGTGTAGGTTTATTTCTTACCTCAAGGCTAGGAAGATGATGCAGAAAGAATACATCTATCATCCGTTCGGGTAGTTGATACTGAGGGCCGAGTGCGATTCTTGATCGATGCCGATGGTTAGGAGTTTCGGATGTGTTCCCGGGCGATCTTGGGTATCCCTCCCGAGAGGAGATTGAGTTTTGTATTGACACGTTGCGGACACTCGACCTATTTCCATTCCGCCATACGAGGATGGCACTTTGCGAGTTGAGGAGTGAAGGACCGGTGAAAGATTTCTTTGGAAAAAGGCTTTATCGATCTAGTGTTTCTCCACAGGAGCGCCGGTTTTGTTTGTGAAGAAGAAGGATGGGGCCAGCTGCGTATGTGTGTTGATTCTGAGCGGTGAATAAGGTAACCATCAAGAATAGGTACCCCTCCCGTGATTGACGATTTGTTTGACCGATTGCGAGTGCGAGTGTTTCTCCAAGATAGACCTCGATGCAGTTATCATCAGTGCGAGTTCGAGAGGCGGATATCCCAAAGCGCATTCGGGACCGGTATGGGCACTATGAGTTGAGTTATGTCTTTCGGTTTGACCAACGCTCGGTGTATTTATGGATTTGATGAACCGTATTCAAGCCATTTTTGGATACATTTGTGATAGTATTCATTGATGACATCTGGTTTATTCGCGAAGCGAGGAGCATGCAAATCACTTGAGGCGGTACTTGGGATCCTCGGGCCGGCGATTGTCGCCAAGTTCTCCAAGTGTGAGTTTTGGTTGGCCTCGATGGCATTCTGGGGCACATTATCGGTGATGGTGTTCGGGTGGATACGACAAAGATTGAGGCGATCAAGTCTTGGCGAGACCTACTACTCGGCCAAGGTGCGTAGTTTCTTAGAAATTTGGCGAGTTATTATCGTAGGTTTGTGGAAGCGGTTGCTTGATTTGGCAGATTGACTAGGTGACTCGAAGCGGCCAAGTTCCGATGGACGAGGCTTGCGAGAAGGGTTTCGATTCTTTGAAGGAGAGGTTGACTACGGCTCCAGTTCATACTCTTCCTGAGGGGTTAGACGGGTACGTGATCTATTGTGATGCCTCGGGTATCGGGCTAGGGTGTGTTTTGATGCAGCACGACAAGGTTATAACCTATGCTTCCCGGTAGTTACGGAAGCATGAGAGGAATTACCCACGCGACTTAGAGTTGGCGCGATTATTCATGCCTGAAGATTTGGAGACATTATTTGTATGGGGTTCATGTGGATATTTATACGCACCACAAGATCCTCGAGATATCTTGAGCGAGAGGAGTTGAACTTGCGGCGAGAGAGCGGTGGTTAGAGTTCTTTGAAAGATTATGATGTTGATATTTTATACCATCCGGAAAGCCAACGTAGTTCTTGATGCCTTGAGTCGTAGATCGATGGGAGCACTGTCGAGAATACGGCCGGAGAGCGGGACATGGTCCGTCATATCCACCAGCTAGCGAGCCTTGGGGTTCGATTGATCGATACCGACAATAGTGGGGTACGGGTTTGTGAGGTTGTCGAGTCTTCCATCGTTGATGAGGTGAAGAGGCGACAGTTTGAGGACCCAGTCTTTGATGCGGTATCGAGATGCGGCTTCCGGGAGGAGAAGAGTCTATTCGAGTAGCGCTGATGGGGTGCTAAGATTTGAGGGCCGGTTGTGTGTTCCGATGTAGCGAGGACCGTCGATGGATTTTGGGAGGCACACGGTGCTCGTTATTCTATTCATCGGTCGACCAAGATGTACCATGACCTCGGATGTTTGTATTGGTGGGATGGCACGAAGAGGGCGTGGCGAGTTTTGTTGCCTGATGTCCTAATTGCCCGGGTCAAGGTCGAGCACCGGAGGCCCGGTGGATTATTGCAGCTATTGAGATTCCGACTTGGAAGTGGGAGGTGATCAACATGGACTTTGTTCAGGTTACCTCATACTCGGAGGAAATGCGACTCCATTTGGGTTATTGTTGTGGTGTGAAATCAGCCCATTTCCTTCCGATCGGGCGACGTTTTCGGATGAGGACTATGCGGTGTACATCGAGAGATTGTGAGTCGCACGGTGTACTGTCGATTATATCGGATAGAGAGCCCGGTTCTGGCTAACCGGAGGTCTTTCGGAAGGATTAGGGACACAGTGGGTCTCGATCTGACATTTCATCCTCAGACTGACGGGCAGGAAGAGCGTACTATCCAGACACTTGAGGATATGCTGCGAGCCTGCGTGATTGATTTCAGGGGTAGCTGGGAAGATCATTTGCCTCTTGTGGAGTTTGCGTATAACAACAGCTACCATTTCAGTATACAGATGGCGCCATACGAGGCTTTATATGGGCGGTAATGTAGGTCGCCGATTGGTTGGTTCGACGTGGGCGAGGTGCAGTTAGTTGGCCCAGACTTGGTTCAGCAGGCTGTGGATAAGGTGAAGCTTATCCAGGAGAGACTGTTAGCAGCTCAGAGTCGGCAGAAGTCATATGCGGATAATCGGCGTCGGCATTTGGAGTTTCAGGTAGACTATTGGGTCTTCTTGAAGGTGTCACCCATGAAAGGTGTGATGAGATTCAGAAAGAAGGGGAAACTCAGCCCAAGGTACATTGGGCCCTACCAGATCGTCCATCGAGTAGGCAAGGTTGCCTATGAGTTGGATCTGCCATCAGAGTTAGAGGCGGTACATCCGGTCTTCCATGTTTCTATGTTGCGGAAGTGTATCGGAGATCCAGCGAGAGTTTTCCCTGCTAGTGAGGTTCAGGTGACAGAGGGGTTATCGTATGGGGAGAGTCCCATAGCGATACTCGATCGCCAGGTCAGGCGACTGCGGACCAAGGATGTGGCTTCCGTCAAAGTCTTGTGGAAGAATGATAACCGGGAGGATATGACTTGGGAAGCGGAGGAGGACATGTTGAGGAAGTATCCTCACTTATTCCCTGCACCTTCAGGTAATTCATCTTCCCTTACTTTTCAAGTTTTAATTGAAGTATTTCTTTTGCTTAAATGCTATTGTGTGGCATTATTGGTATGTCGGGGTTGTGAAAGGAAACTATGTCGCTAATTATAAGTTTGACTCCGAAAGAACATTCGGGGATGAATGTTTCTAAGGGGGGAAGAATGTTACACCCCGTATTTACAGGACATGTATTAAGAACGTATGTAAGAACTCAGAAATGTTAAGATTAGAGACTTGTAAAAATTTATCGGAATTATGAAATTGTCAGAAAACGTAATATTGTGACGAATGGGAGGGCGACACGTGTCACCCCCCCCTTATGTTGTCTTGGATGAAATGTAGCATGGGCACAAGGGTCATTTGACCCTTGTTAGGAAGACAAGTCTTGCAACTTGAAGAGCTTGAGAAAATTGACTTGGTCAATGAGACCACAAGTCTTGATATTTAATAGAAACTCATCCAAGCCTCACATTTGTTCACATCTTGACCCTCCATTGAACTATATAGTAGTACTAGTAGCAAGACTAAGTTCAACACTTAGAAAAAATTTCAAGAATTTCAAGAACACAACTAGGGTGCTCTCGGGTTTGGCTAGCTCCCAACACAAAAAAAAATTTGTTTGTTGTCCATTTAGCTCCACACTTTAAACCAAGGTTCATGAGTGTATTGTATCTCAATAGAAAAATCCCGGAAAAAGATAGTTTTCGTGTTAGTCGCAAGATGAAAACCTAGTTGCTTTTCTAGGTTTTGTTTGGAAGATTGAAAGAAAGTTGTTTGTGTTGTTCTAAGGGTCTCAAGTAGCGGATTGAAGTATCTAGAAGAGGCTCTAAGTTGCTAAGAAGCGACTTCGGATTTGAAGTTGGACTAAGAATCGTTGAGGTAATAATCTTGTCTCTTAAGTGTTACAAGATTATATATTGTTGTTAGCCTTACATGTTTGCTAGCATGAAGTATATGTGTTGATGTTTTATAAGTATTATGGATTGAAATGGAAATTGGATAAGAATTGGTGTTATTGTACTCAATGTGGCCGAATTGGACTAGTAGTTTGTATTAGTTTGATATCTTTTGTGGGGCGGAATTTTACACGTCTAGTAGGCGTGTAATCCCCTATTGTTAATTGCATTGATTGGGCCTTAAATGTGGCGTGTTTGGTTATTGAATTCGGCCTTGAAAAAGGTGGCAAAGTAAGTAGAAACAAAGGAGGTGATGTCCGATTTTCCGTAGAATTTAGAGACTTTACACTTATAATATTCTACGTTTGAAGTAAGGCGTTAATAGACGTATTGTGGATATTATAGGTTGATATACTACGGGCGGGATTTGTACTTGGCAAGTGGTTTGACCCGAAGAGGTATGTAGAACTTTCCTATCTTTTGCGCATGACTAGTTGCACGTATATAGTACGGTAGACGTACAAGACCTTGATATCCTTTACTAGTTTTATGAATAGCCAAGTCGGGTGAGTTAGGAGATTAACTCACTTCTTTGAAAGTATTAAGGATGTCTTAAGTTTTATTAAAGTTAAGGGACTTGAAGAGTTTTAAAGTGTGATACTTGTTTCGTTTTAAACGTATAAGTCCCTTGGATAGGAAATTGTATTTGACTAAGGTATAAAGTGAATATAACGACTTTATGGGAAGTTGGTTATATTAGCTTTATGGAAAGATAAATGAGGATAAATGACTTGATTTAATGAAAGGCAGTTTGATTTTTAGGCATCAATTGCCTAAGGTTTTAAAAAGAAAAGAAGTCACTTGATTTAAAAGCCTAAGTATATTTCTAAAGGTATTGTGACTTGTCTTGAAAAGAAATCGTGACTTGATGCTACGTTTATTAGTATCTTGGAAGTTTTATAATGAAAAGAGTCATCTTTTTAAAAGAATAGAAGTACGTAGTACTTTGGGTTAAATTCCCGGATTTTTATAAAAGACATGCTAGTGCCTTAAGTAAACTAAAATGAGAGTGTATATGAATAAGGCTAGTAAGAAGTTAGGGGGATTTCTTAACTTGCTTATTTATTGTATAATAAGCCGGTAGTGCTTATGTTATGTATGATGGCCGGTTGAGATAGGGTAAGAGTATAAATGAGGGGTGAACCCCCAAGACGTTATACCACCTTCTCCAGGGTAAGAGTATAAATGAGGGGTAAATCCCCAAGACGTTATACCACCTGCTTCAGGGTAAGAGTATAAATGAGGGGTGAACCCCCAAGACGTTATACCACCTGTTTCCGTGGATTTGCTACCCATGATACGAAGAATACCTCATGCGAGTCCTTATGGGCTTATGCGGGTGAAATAGTCCCATGCGGGCGGGTACAACCTATGCGAGGAATACCTCATGCGGGTCCACACGACCTATGCGGGTGAAATAGTCTCAGGAGTAGGATTGCTTAATGATACTGTGGGCGGATGGTCCTGCTTTGATCGTGAGCTTCCTATTTTTATGTTGTACGTAAACTATTAGTTACTCTCATTGTTAGTAAGGCACTGTGTACTGTAATTTTGTTATCATACATGTCTCCGGCTTTGTTTTAAACTTATGATGTAATTACAGTATTTTCCAGTTTTACATACTTAGTACATATTGTGTCTTGACCCCTTCTCTCGGGGCTGCGTTCATGCCAGGTAGGGTAGCGGTGGTGGATCCTCATTCTTAGGATCACTTATCGGACGTCGAGCTCCATTTCTCGGAGGCTTGTCTTTTAGTACGATCTTTCCACGATGTTGTAGATTTATGTACATTGGGGTATGGCGAAGCCTGTCCGCCACGATTGTTATTCTAGAGTGCGTAGTCACATGTTGTGGTTTGGGGCTGTAAGAACCGAGTTGTACAATTTTGCTTTGATTATGCATATTTTATGGAAGACGGCCTTATCTGCTAGCCTGTGATATTATTATCTAAACATGTTGTATGTTGTGTATGTTCCGCTGCTATTCTCTGATGTATACTGGCAGGGTGCCTGGGTAGGGCACGATCGCGACTTCCGGTCGGTCGTGATGATTAACTTGGCTTAGAACTTGATTAGGGTGTTTAATCTAGGAGAATAATCAAATCTTGTCCTTCACTTCTATGGTTTTCGAAATCTTCAAGAACAATGGAAAGGGATGAGGGTTTGAAGAATGAAGGCATAAGTGATCCAAGTCTTGCAAGACTTGGAGATATTTGGTGCTATGTAGCACAAGTGGAGGGGGGACCCATGAACCCCACTTGTCCACTTGTCAAAAATATCTTCGGATTGGAAAATTCCGCCTAGTCACTGCGGTACTGCCTAATGGCACCGCGGTGCAGCAAGTATTGTGGCTGCTTAGAAGTTTCGGCACCGCGGTACTGCAGTATGGCACTGTGATGCATGAAGTCCTGCAACCCCCTGAAGTTTCAGCACGGCGGTCCCACCCTTTGGCACCGTGATACTGTGCCTTAAATTCACAGTACGCATTTTCTTACTTGATCCCTACTTCTACTACAAGGTCCAACGTTCAAATCCTATTTCCTTAATCACGTTCTCAATCCATTGCCCTAGGAATTATGGGGTGTAACATTCTTGCCCACTTAGAAACATTCGTCACCGAATGTTCATAATAGGTCTCGACTATAAACACGTCGGCATAGTCTCCCTTAACTATACCTATCAACCTATACTCAATGAATACAAAGATACCTCATATGGTCACAATACAACACATAGACTCATTCATCAATCAAAATAGTCGAATATGGATTAGGATTACCTGTAGGCATCGAAAGCAAGTGAGAATACTTCCTCTTCATCTCATCTTCTATTTCCCACATCATCTCTTCCCTATTATTATTCCGCAACAATACCTTGATGGAAGCCACATCCTTAGTCCGTAACCGTCTAACCTAGCGATCAAGTATGGCTATAGGACTCTCCTCATTAGCCAACTCCTCTGTCACCTGGACATCATCTACTGGGAAGGCCCTAGAAGGATCACCAATACACTTACGCAATATCGATACATGAAAGACCGGATGTACCGCTTTCAAATCAAATGGTAGATACAACTCATAGGCAACCTTGCCTACTCTACGAACAATCTGGTAAGGCCCAATGTACCTCGGGCTAAGCTTCCCCTTCTTACCAAACCTCATCACACCCTTCATGGGTGATACCTTCAAGAATACCCAATTATCAAGCTGAAACTCTAAGTGTCGACGTCGATTATCCGCATACGACTTCTGTCGACTCTGGGCTGCTAATAATATCTCCTGGATAAGCTTCACCTTATCCATAGCTTGCTGAATCATGTCTGGGCCGAGTAACTTAGTCTCGCCCACATCAAACCAACCAATAGGTGACCTGCTCCTCCTCCCAAATAAGGCCTCATACGGGGCCATCTGAATGCTAGAATGGTAGTTGTTGTTATACGCAAACTCAACGAGTGAAAAATGATCCTCCCTGCTACCCCTGAAATCAATAATACAGGCCTTCATCATAACCTCAATTGTCTGGATAGTACGCTCTGCCTGCCCATCGGTCTGAGGATGAAATGTTGTACTGAGACTCACCTGTGTCCCCAATCCCTTCTGGAATGACCTCCAGAAGTTAGCTGTAAACTGAGATCCTCTGTCTGATATAATCGATGTGGGAACCCTGTGCAGTATCCCTATCACCCTGATATATAGCTTAGCATAGTCCTCAGCCGAGTAAGTAGTCCTGACCGGAAGAAAATGGGCTGATTTCGTCAGTCTATCTACTATAACCCAAATGGAGTCACACTTCCTCTGAGTACGAGGCAAGCCTGTAACGAAATCCATATTAATCACCTCCCACTTCCAAATCGGGATCTCTATCGCCTGTAGTAACCCACCAGACTTCTGGTGCTCGACCTTAACCTGCTGACAATTCGGGCACTGAGCAACAAACCCTGCTACGTCTCTTTTCAGGTCGTCCCATAAATACACACATCTGAGGTCATGGTACATCTTCATCGACCCCAGATGAATAGAATAATGAGCATTATGTGCCTCTCCCATAACCTATTGTCGAAGCCCTGCAACATTGGGTACACACAATCTACCATCATACCTTAGCACCCCATCAGGTGCCACCTAAAATAGAGTCTCCCCCTTTCGAAGAGCCGCATCTCTATACCGTACTAGAACCGGATCCTCATACTGATGCCTCTTCACCTCTTCTACAATGGAAGACTCGGCAACCTCTCGAACCCAAACTCCACTGTCACCGGAATCAACCAACCGGACCCCAAGACTAGCTAGCATGTGTATCTCGCGAACCATTCCCTTCTGTCTGGCTGCACATCTGTCAGGCTACCCATAGATCTACGACTAAGAGCATCTGCAACCATATTGGTGTCACGACCCGAACCCGGACCCGTGACTGGTGCCTTACCCGGGCACCTAAGTAGACATATATCAGAGTAACCAGCGGAATATAAAAACAAGACATGAAACAATTATGAAATGAGAATAGTTTATCCAAGAAAAGATTGCCTTTCGGCATGTATATAAACATCAAAAGTGAACAGTTACATCCCAACTTTACAACAGGACTACAGACCTCTAGGAATGTAAACAACTATGGCGGGACAGGGCCCCGCCATACCCTGAATGTACATAAAGCTACAATGGCAGGGAGATCATACCCAAAAGACAAGCCTCCGGAGAAACGGGGCTTTCCCAGCAGCGGTGATCCTAGGAGCGGTGATCAACAACAGAGTACCTCTACTGCGGCGTGAACGGCCCAGAAGGAGGTCGATAACAAGTACCAAGTATGTGAAATCGTAAAATACTTAAATGAAATCATATCATTTTAAAACCAATTTTACAAATATATGCGAAACAACCAATGTAACCGCACATAGTGCCAGATAACCAAGAGCAAAATAGATATAACATACGGTCTTTTCTAGGCCGCTAATGATCGAAGCAGGCCATTCGCCCATAGTATCATTATGCGTGCCTAATCCTGAACTCCGCGATCGCATAGGCCACATAGGTCCGCGTGAGGTATTCCTCGTGCATCGGGGTAGCTAACCCGCGCATCATCCTAGACCCCGAAGTCGCGTAGTCATGGACGCGTGAAGTTTCCTCGCGGCGTAACACACCCGGAGTGATCAATCCTGGAAGTCCCGCAGCTCCGCATAGGTCACATGGACCCGCATGAGGTATTCCTCGCATCGAGGGTGGAAAGTCCTCGGCATCATAACAACTCAGGGGGGTATGTGATATAATAGCAGTACAACGGGCTTATCGTTTAACAACGTAAGCACAACAAGAATGACCCCCTTATACAAACATCACAAGACACTAACACACGTAGCATCATAACATGTTTACTTATCAAACCATCTTACTACACTTTCCAGAAATCAATACAAGACTTTCATAACCAAATAAGTAAACCGTTCCTTTTATCTTTCTTAAGTCGTTATACCTAACTTCCCATAAAGCTAGTATAACTCTTAAGCTTTTAAAACCAAGTATTACTTTTCTTTCAAAAATGATTCATAACTCTTTTGAAATATTTCCAAGATTCTTATCATTTAAAACTCAAGTCAAAAGACATCAAAGTAAAACCAAGTTTAGTTAACACATGTACGTCTACCGTACTATATATATTTCAAAAGTATCATGCTCACGAGGATAGGAAGAATCACATACCTCCTACTCAATCCACCGCCAAGTCGAATATGTCGCGTGCGAGTATCAACCTATAATAGTCAAATCGTCTATCAACGTCTAGACTACTCGTAGAATATTCTAAGCGAAGGTTCTTAATTTATGGAAAATTGGGCATTTCCTACCGTCAAACTACCCAAGTCTATCAGAATACAATCCTATGTAAGTCTGATTCAATTCTCTTCTTTTATACCATCCTTCTATAAATCTTATACTCATTTCTATACTACTACAGTATGTAATCTCAAATTACAATAGAAGGACAAAGATATTTACCTCGGTAAGCCCAAAATTATCCAAGATAAATGTTGATCCTGAACAACGTTTAGCTCCTAATTTGCACGCTCCGATAGCTCCAAGAAACCCTTAGAAGTTTCTAAACAACTTCTACTAAATTCTTCAACCAACTATGAAGATTTTCCTAGGGTTTCGTTTTGTGACTAATGGATATAAAGTAGTATTTCCGGGCTTTTAGTATAGAGGTAACTTGGGAATACTACAAGGGATTTGGGCTAAGGTATTTTGGAATAGTAACAATACTTGAAGACAATTTCTACCAAGGGGGGGGGGGGGACTTGTTTCGGACGAGAGCTAGGGAAAGGGGGGGAGTTTTTGGACGAGAACTAGCAACTAAGGGGGAAGGATTTTGTGACTTGGAAATGTTAAGTGAATGAAGAAGTCTTGCACTTGAGGGGGGTATTTATAGAACCTTCAATGGCCAAGATTAAAACAAATGGAGGGTGAAGATTGGGTTGCTTGTGTGAGTGGAGTCTTCCACCAAGTGTCCACCACAATATTGGGACATATGTCCACCACAACATTGGGACATATGTCCACCACAACAATGAGCCATGTGGCAAGCCACTTGCTTCACCAAAACCGTCCAAACCTACTCCCACTATCCCAAAAAAAATATCTTGCAAGACTTGACTTATTGACTTGGCCACTAGCCCACAATTTTCGTCCAACCAATGCCACCCAAGGGTGACACATGTCGCCCTCCTATTGGTCCAAAATATTTCATCTCTCGGAAAAATCCGTAATCGGTTAAAATATTAAAAACGTAAAATTTCCTTCACAAGGTTCGGAATCTTTTCCGTCGAAAGTTCACAATTTCATCTTTAACCTAATTAGGGCTTAAGATAACTTTCCTTGTAAAGAAAAAGAAATCATTGCTCAAGGTTAACAAGAACCTGTAAGTGCTTGGTTGTACAGAACTAGACGTTTTAGATCTACAGGACTCGAAAGTTGTTGACTATCCAGAACTTAATGTATCAAATCTACAGAACTCAGAGATTCTAGATGTTGAATCGAGACAGAGCAAAAAGAGGGGATAAAGACTTGTTCCAGGTCTTCTAGCTTATATGGTTGAGAAAGAACCAAGGACAATTACAAAGAATTGTCATCTCCGGATCGCTGATTTGGAAAGAAGCTAAAAAAAAGAGAAATATAATCCATTAGATAGAACCACACTTGTGTGATGGTTAATCTTCCTCTGGGAAAAAAACCTCTGGGTTGTAAAAGTGGATACTCAAATTGAGTACAAAGTGGATGCATCTATTGATGAGTATAAGGCTCCGTCTATTTGGATATGTGATCCTATGTGAATAACTTAACATTCAGGGTTATTACAGTCTTGTGTGACATGGATGATTAAGGCAGTCTTCCTAACCGGAGAGTTGGTTTTGTGGACTATTAGGCTTCTTCCTAAACTTCAATTTTTGGTCCCTGAAATGTTTACATTTTCGTCCTGCAAGTTTCAGATAAAACAGAACCAATGAATCTTACTACATAAACATTGACTCTGAAGTTAGAAATTCAATAGTTGGAAAACCAAAAGTCCGAAAGTGGAGGAAGAAAGTAATACGGAACAACCCGATGGGTATGTGGTTCCAGGGAAAAGAAGAAAGTCTGTCGACTTGTCAAATCTATGTGCGGGCTGAAACAGGCCCGAAACAATGTCCCGAAAACCTTGATAATACTCTACCATCGAAGGATTTCTCCATTAATGATGGTGACAATTGTGTCTATATGAAAGGTAATCTGACATATTCATCATGATGTGCCTTTACATAGAAGACATGTTGATCACAGTGAGAAGTCCTAGGTTGATCCTAGAGACTTAGAGTATGTTGAAACGATGTTTCAATATAAATGATATGGGTATTACAGATGACATCTTAGGAATGTTAAATAGGATGTGATGACATCTGAACTATTCGCTTATCTATGGATTATGAGATTCTGGATGTCCAGCGGTTCTGGGAGAAAATAGTGATGCAAACTGGACATCAGATCTGAAGAACACCAAAAAAACCACAAGTGGATGTGTATGGTGTGTCTTCTGGAAATCCTCTAATCAAACTTGCATCGACTGATTTGTGATGGAATCAGAGTTTATCGCTTTGTATAAAACATGATGAGAAGTTGAGTAACTTCACGACCTCTTAGAGGATGTCCCTTACTGGGAGTAACTCGTGCCTTAAATCGATTATACCTGTAAGGACACGAATGGCGGCGACGTCTGTACATATCATCGCAAACATAAGGCCGTATGGCGGTTGATGCAGTGACATCACGACTATTAAATCAAAGGATATAACGAACCCTTTAATTAAGGGATTACCCAAAGATCAAGAGTTCTGCCGGTCTAGGGAAATGGGCTTAAAACCTAAACAATACGAACTGATACGGTGGATACCCAACCATACTGACTGGAGATCCCAAGAATTTGGTTCAATGGAAAAATTAAATCGTAAAGGTTCAGTTGAACACTTCGGTGGAAGCAAGAGGACTTCAGATAATGATTTCTTCATAGAAATATGAATCCAAGTCTGTTCCCGTGATAGACTTTAAGTGCTATCTGCAGCGTGGGTAAAGGTTAAGTTTTCAAAACCTTTAATGATCCTCAACGGTTGAGGTTAGGTTAAACTTTTAATGGTTCCTAAGACTTGTGGAGTGGGGTATAGTAGGATACCTTGTAGGAGACCACCTATTTAAGTGCGAGGACTGGCTTCCTCAAATGAACGCACTTATGAATCCAAGTGTGTCCACGACCACAATGGACAAAACATTAAGAAGAACAAAGTAAGGAAATATGTTGTTTTGGTACTATTGTCTTGGCATAAACTAAACACTGACGGTTCAAGACATCACGTTCACCACACAGTAAGTATGTACGATGGTATTCTACTATGGAAGGTTCAAAGTCACGGCTACCTATCTACATGCAACATCGATCCGCCAAAAGATTGCTAGAAAGACACCGTATAGTACGCCAAAATCTCTTTCAAGATGGGATTATTGGAAATTTTACTAAAGTGGAATTAAGTTTAACCCATTATTTATGACTCGAACAATTGAGGCCTCGCACGTCGGAAATGTCGTTTCTACACACGTGCACACGTAGTGCCAACTATCATAAATTTCATTAAGTGAAAGAGATATTTGTACGTAAGTGAAACATTTGAGACATAGAATGATGGATGGTTATTGGTCAAAT
Source organism: Przewalskia tangutica (assembly GCA_029844215.1). Lineage (NCBI taxonomy): Eukaryota > Viridiplantae > Streptophyta > Magnoliopsida > Solanales > Solanaceae > Przewalskia > Przewalskia tangutica. The sequence continues at coordinate 103,842,835 of CM056726.1, forward strand.
GACGCGTGTTTCACATTGGTAAATGAAGGAAGAAGTGTACAAAATGTAAGATCGATGCACATCGGAAAGGGCGCGATGCCACCGCGTCGGGCGCCGCAACGCCACCACCCTAAAGGCCGCAGCTCAACGGCGCTGCGGAGCCTCAAGGGTAGGGCCGCAGCGCTAATTCCAAGTTTGGTCAATAGAGCTCAGGCACCGCGGCGCTTCGGAGGCAGTGTGATCGACGGAAGATGGGAATTTCTGACTTTTAGGCTGGTTTTGGAGCATTAATCCTCAATTACTTGGCACTTGAATTCAGGCATTATTTGGCTGAATTATAACCTCTCATTTAGTGTCATTACATGGTCTTGATTTACATTAGTTGGCTATATGAGAAGACGTCTTACACACACTATAAATTGAGGCACTTGACTCAATTGTAGAACACACCTCACTATTGTATAGTTCAGTTTTTTCTGAACTTCTTCCTCTCTAGCATATCTCTCACACACTCAAAGGTTCTTTTTGAGAAATACTTGAGTTTCCTTTGCTCATTTGTTTAGTTGTTATTTTATCTTGGGAGACAGTTGCCCATATCGTAAAAGGATATATACGTGACAATACTGTCTTAAGGACAAATTGAATATCAATCGACTCGTGACGCCACTTGTAACATTACCAGATTTAGTGTCTCTTGGTTTCAGGTTATCAAGATCAAGGGTGAGCTTGTTTCAATTGAAACAAAGATCCAAAGACAGAAGATTCAAGACGGATTCAAAACCGAAGATCAAGACCACAAAACTCATTGTTGTTGTAACAACTCATGTTAGGCTTCAAGCCTGTTGTATTGTAATTATTTATCCTTTTTAAGCATTAGTAATAGTTGTATACTATTGTCGTACATACATTGTGTAACTCACAATAATTATTGGAGATATATTTGCCGATAGTAGGAAATTGGTCATTCATGATTCCTGCAAGCTTGTCAGCCGCTCGATTTTGCTCCCTGTATATATGTCTGATCTCAGGTGCGCTTAGGGGGTCCTGAGATGTCATCCGCTAGCATACTAATCATAAAAGGAGGTGGTGATGCAAAAATAATTGGAGTTGACGAGTACTCCCTAGTTTGTCCAAAAACTTAAATCTTGTTAGCAGCTCGATTCAGCTCCCTCGATGTTTTGATAGTAATGTATAATTAATTTGTCATTCAAGTTATAGAAATAACTCAATAATGTTACATTTATTTGTTTTATACTAATTAAGTGATTCGTGTTTTGCCTATTTTCCCACAAAATAATTCATACATGAAAAGTACTAGAAAATGATATAAATGGTCCCTTAAGTTTCAAAGTAGGTCTAATGTTGTCATAAAAATATACTTATTGTGCATATTAAATTCTTTAAATTTATCATAAAAGAACACTTTTGGTCTCTTGTTAACATCGGGCTGGTAGTAAAATTAACTGACAATCACTTACGAAAAATTATGTGTAAATTTCGATAGTATTATATTATATATATAAGTGACTGTGTTAAATTATTTTTATAACTTAAATGACCATCTAAGGAATTAATTCTATGGTAAGCAATTAGATGACTGAAAACGAAATAAGAAGATTTACTGCAAAAAAAAAAAGGCTAGTTCATTGCCAGACTAACACTCTTTCAAAAAAAGCCAAAAGAGAGGAGTAATTTAGAACAATCAAATGGTTAAGTATGCAACGAAACCATTTAGTATGTTATTTGTGGAAAAATAAATGTGAGTTTTGCTGACTAAAAATGGAGTCTTCTTTCCTTTATTTTAACTTATACTCGATTTTCTTGGTAGGGAGCGCTTCTCCCGAATGATCTTACGCGGTGCAAATCTGAATATAACTGGGCTCCAATACTGATATCGAACACCGGGAAAAAAGTCAAAAAAAACAAACTTATATTAAATTGCATCCACTTTAAATATGAGTGCACTCATAGACACCTAGTATTACAAGAGCCAAAGGACTAGTAATTCTCATATACAAAAAAGAGAATGGATGCTAAAGAAACTCTTATCAAAGAATGAGTTGAAATATTCAAGAAGCAATAAAGTTGCTGCTTTTGTTGATCTTAATGGGCTACTTCATGATTTGGATAATGATGCCCACAAACACATTTTATTTGCATTGGTTGCCTCATCTCTATGCTAAACTAAATTCCATTTACTTAGGAAGAAAAGGTTTCATTTTTCCTGACTCCTTCACCTTTTATTTACTTAATTATGTCACACCCCCTCACGTGTTGGCTTGATTCTCTTTCATGAGTTAAGCACGTGGAACTTTTTTATTTTAAAATGGGGTTTGTGAAACTTGAACCTACACCCTCTGCGCCTGATCTTTACCATTGATCGCACGACTCGTGTCGGAGAAATTTTGAGCGTGAGCTAACACTCATGACTACTTCGTCTAAAAGCTTAAGTACTTAGAGGGAGAACTACTTCATTTACTTAATTATGTATATAACATTCAATACTCGAACTATTAGCTAATCATTTTGGACCTTACTGTAGGCGTTTACGTCGGGTTCGTACAGCGAAATTTGAAAATTTATGTTTCAAACCCGACATAGCGATCAGCGAAGTATGATATGTAATGAAAAATACAAACACAAAGTATAATGTAAAACTTCGATGGAAGACTTACATTCTGTAGCGATCAGCCAAGCAGTTGAATCTTTGTGTTTTGTGTAGTCCGAGGGTGCACACGCAAACGTACCTCGATTTGCAAGTTCTGGAAAACTTCAATGTAATTTGCTAAGTCGGGAATGCTATGGATTCTGACAGAGCTTTAGCAGAGATTTACCTCTCTTAGGTTTGGTGTATTTGGAATGGGAGGTAAGCCCTCTATTTATAGTTGTAAACAGAGGCTTAGGGTTTTAGGTTTTGGGCCCAGAAAATCGGTGACAAAATTGGTTGCGAGAATCCGTACAGGCAATGCGGTCCCACTAAAGTGGCACCGCGGTGGTGCCCAGTGTTCTTGGCACCGCGGTCCCAAAATAGGGCACCGCGGTCCTGTCCTATTTTTCAGTCTTTACCCATTTTAATGTCCCGGTCAACAACCGAACATATAGGTATAATCTCCTTCTAATTACATCATTCAATCGACAGAACATTTGACTTAGTGTTACCCTTCAGGCCTTTACATATCGTCACTAATTACATTAGGATCTTAACGGAACTCCTAGACTGCGCCAGAAGACGAACCCAATATGTAAAGTTTAGCTACACAAAATATGTGAACTGAACCTATATGTGGAAAGATAAATCCCTTCATTCATGACACACTCAATCAAGCTTAGGATTTGTCAATTTTCTATCCAAATGACTTGATTATTTTAACTCATCTATATTAGTTGACAACAGGACCATGTCACAGACATGTCCATTGCATTGGCCAATGACTTAGTCAACCTAATAACATATGAGTACCTGAGTGTTCACTCGAATATAAATTCAAGGAATGAATCCTTTCTTGGCTCACATACCACCTTTAATCTACTTTGTAATGCACCCAAAACAAGTCACGTCTCAACCTATAAGACATTTGAGCTTAGGACAGGATCAACGTACATTACTCCGTAAACAAGATGATAATGACCTCAAGTTTAAGGACTTTTTATCTCTCACACGCCGATGACATTATAGACATATAACAAAATAATACATCAGCAGGGCATACCAATACTTCAACAAGTATTCATGTGTCCATCATGAGTTGTCATAACTCGTAGCAAGTGAGACATACTACATTCCGTAAGGATATGATGCAGACCACATGTCGACATATCGCATATCATCGATATCCCAATTTCGATGATCATTAGTCGAGGTAATTCAAGAGTTACGTTATAACATTAATTCTCACATCATTAATAAACACGTAACCTCTAGGGATGTATTTATAGAATATCATAAACAATCAACTAATAATTCAACAAATGCAAATTGCCATAATATTAATCATCATTAATATAAATACGAATGTGTATAAAGTACATTGTGTCCTAATACAGATTGTCTCTAGGACATACATATACTTTCACTTACCTGTTCATGTTTTTGATGTGCAGATTCAGACATTCTGATCTACACGTTTCTGATACATTTGTTGCTACTTTGGGATGTCTTTTCCTTCATCTAGTCGAGTATACTAGTGCACGTGATGAAAGGTAAGTAGGTTTTTCTATTATCAACCTGATTAAGTTTCATTAATCGTTCATTCGAGTAAAATTTGTCAGGTGGAATTGGGATTCTGTGTCTTTCATGATACATTTCCTTTATTCGATGTGCTGTTTTATAGTATGAACCTCAAAAGGTACTCGTTTCTCCTCATAGAGTCGACCAACAATCACGAAAGGTCCTCTAGCATTATTTCATTGACAGAATTATGTTTCTTATTCATGTTCACTGCCCTTCTCATTTGGTCAATCTCTTCTTACACACATGGCATGTTCAAGAATATAACCAGACAATCTGCAACAATTATGGGAGTAAAAATGTAAGATCTTACTGAAATCTTATTAATGCTACAAAATGTCATGAATCTCTGTTTCTTGTTTTTGATACAATGAAAGTAAACTGATGAATGAATATGATCATTGACACAGATGGCAAGCTAAATTAGAAAGTGTGGCTCTCATGTTAGGCCTCGTAGGAAACATCTGTCTAGCATTCCTCATCTTTCCAATTACTAGAGGATCATCTATTTTGCGACTATTCGGACTCACATCAGAGGCCAGTATTAAGTATCATATTTGGCTGGGCCATGCTGTTATGACCCTCTTCACCGCTCATGGTTTATGTTTCATAATCTTCTGGGCATCAACTTTCAAAAGTATGTCAAATTTTCCTTTAGTATGAAAATAGAATAGTCCCTTAGTGAACTTTTTCAATTTGTTTTGCGAAAATGCAGATGTTGCAGTGGAATAATGTTGGGATTTCTATTGTGGATGGAGAAGTATCCTTGCTTGCAGGAATAGCTATGTGGTTGACAAGTTTTCCGCTAATCAGGAGAAAGTTGTTCGAGCTTTTCTTCTATACATATCAACTCTACATTATCTTCGTAGTGTTCTTCGTATTTCATGTTGGATTTACCTACTCCTGCTTCACACTTCCTGAATTACACACTCGATCAAGTTTAGGATCTGCCAAGTGTCTATCCAAATGGCTTGATCAATATATCTCATCTATATTAGCTGACAAAAAGACCATATCATAGATATGTCTACTGCGTTGGCCAACGACTTAGTCAACCTAATACCATATGAGAATCTGAGTTCTCTCGAAGATACATTCGAGTAATGAATCCTAATCTTGGCTCAACTACCACCTTTAATCCACTTCGCAATGTACCCAAAACAAGTCGTGTCCCAACCTATAAGACATTTGAGCTTAGGACAGGATCAAAGTACATTACTCTGTAAACAAGGTGGTATCGACCTCAAGTCTTAGGACTTCTATCTCTCATACGCTGATGACACTTTATACATATATAATAAACATTGCATCATCAGGGTATACCAATACTTCAACAAGTATCCATGTGTCCATCACGAGTTGCCATAACTCGTAGTAGGTGAGACGTATTACATCTCTAAGGATCTGATGCAGACCACATGTCGACGTATCACACATCATCGATATCCCATTCTCGATGATCATTAGTCGATGCAGTTTAAGAGTTTACGTTATAATATTAATCTCTCACATTATTAATAACCACGTAACCTCTAGGAATGCATTTATAGAATATTATAAACAATCAACTAATAATTCAACAAATGCAAATGTCATAACATTAATCTCTATTAATATAAATATGAATGTGTATAAAGTACATTTGTCCTAATACAGGTTGTCTCTAGGACATACATATATTTCGGGAGTAGCGGTAAAGTTCTTTGCTATGTGACCACATGTTCAAGCCTTGAAAACAACATCTTGCAGAAATGTTATTTTTTTTCCTCATTTGAAATGTTATATCATTCTGTTTATTCTTTAAATGTTTTTTTTTTCATTTCTCGTTCTCTTTGAAACCTAGAGAACCTCATAAGCATGAATAGCACTCATAAGCATAAATAGCAAATATAACCATAAATAATAATAATGTGCAATTGTAACTTTTAGAATGACGAATAATTATTTATTAGTGTTGTTTATCAAATAAAAAGCTACAAATACATATAATTTTATTGGCGACATAAAATATATGTGTACTTATCGCTAACAGAACATGGTAAATTAAATATTATTTTCACTCTTTACAACATGAAATGCATAGAAACGGAAATTGTCCTGAGCATTCGCAACATTTCAAATGCTTGCACAATCCAAAGCCGCAACCTGAAATTGTCGAAATTAAATATTCTCAATATATCAGAACAATAAAAAAATATCATCAGAAAGACTTCGAATTAATTCAAAAACATATTATCGAAGGAACAAGCGACTATGTGTTTGGAAACCAAAAATTTGCAATTGTAATTTTCATCATAAACATAATTATACTAATAAGAGAGATTTAAGTATATATACTTGAGACAGACACACGAGTGCTACGACTTGCAGCAGACAACTTTAGTGAAATTAATGGTGATCTTTGTTGCTTCAGTAATTAGGTGCGGATGATGGCTCTTGTGCAACTAGGGTTAATGGAGAAAAAAGAACAAACAATACAAAAATCATGCACCCCATAGCATTGATTAATTTTGCCATCTTAAACGACTAGTACAAGTTATGCTTCTAAGTATTTTTCTTTTTTCTCTCTCTATTGAAGTCTTTGGGGAATGTGATATAGCTATTCCTTTTATAGCAAAGATAGAACATAATTGCAAGTTAGTAGTGTTTATTTTAGGTAAGTAGTTACCAACAATTATTAGTATGCATCACCAGAGGAAACACATGAGTCAAACTATAAAATCATTTGTTTGACTAAATATATGTATCAAGTACTATATTAATATAATATCCAAATAGTTAAGTTTTATCATTTTTTGGGAATTTGATCAACCTTTTTCAATTATTTCTTTATGTATTTACTAAACAATTATTTGGTAACTGAATAATGTTTTTTGACTCAATTTGTTTTTTTGTTTAATCTTATTATTTCAAAAAAATATATAGTCAAACATCATTCTAACAGTTGACTGGATGATCAGTATTAATACTGATTCTGACCAATTGCTCCTGCAAATTAGTTAACAAGATGCCACCATTCAAACTAGAATGTTGACCCGAGGGGTGGGTTTGAGTTGATTCAGATTTATCAATTAAAATATTTATATTCTATTAGTAAGGATAAACTAGTCAAGTTATAATTATTTACATTAAAATAAATAGATTAAAAGAATAGAAAAAAAGTTAAAATAAGGAAGTGAAGTGTAAGTTTGTAAACCACAAGAAATATTAATATTATGAAGTCGAAGGAAGATCTCTAAAATTATCTCTTTATTTTATGTCTAATTTGAACGAAAATTTAAACAATGACAACTTTTGATAAATGCCTATTAGTCTAGAGTTCAAACATATGAGAAATAATAGTTGAGGTTCTTGTTAGTATTTTGTTTATCTGTACTAATTGATGTGGTAATTACACATTCCAAATAATTAATTGATGAGAAAAATATTTTTCAACAAATTGTTTTAGTAAGTCCCTTTCTGTCTTTCTTTATTTTTATTTTATTATTGTTTTTCTTTAGTTTCTAATAATATATTAGAAACTAAAAAAACTACTACACAAGATTACTTCATTAGTCTCAATTTATGTGACATCATTTGATTTGACATGAAATTTAATAAAGAAAGGAAGACTTTTGAAATATGTGGTTCAAAACAAATTTTATATAAATGTATGCTTGTAAATCATCTCATAAAGTTAAATTATTTTTAAATATAGAAATGTAACATTTTTTTTGACAGATCAAAAAGAAAATAGTGTCACATAAATTATGACAGATGAATTATGTCAAGTAATTATTTATTTAAAAAATAAAAATATGTGACCATGTACGTTAGTAAAATATCTACCTATTATTAGTGGTACAATTTACATTTAAGCTATTAAAAAAACAAATTTGGAAGTTTACGGTCGCCGTAAAACCTTTAGGCTCCGTTTGGTACATCTTATTAAAAAGAGCTTATAGGAGTATAACTTTTTTAAATAGCGTTTTTTCAAGTAGAGTTTTTATCAAAAAGTTGTTAGGTGTTTGGTTGTCAATCAAAAAAAATACTTTTGTACATTAGATTGTTTGGTTTACAATTCTAAAAGTGTTTTTGTTTTATCAAAATTACCAAAAAGGGTAGTTATAAGAATTAACTTTATAACAATAAAATTATAATAAAATGCAATCAATATACAAATTAGATTGTACATCTCAAGATTCAAGCATAAAAATAGTACATTCTTCTAAGCTTATAATGCTATTCAAATTAAATAATTCAAACATTAACGATGCAGGAGGAGTGTTGCTATATGATCACGTTCTCGGTCCATTTCACGTACATTGAATGAACTTGTATATTATTCTTTTCCCCGTGATACTCTTCACTTGTTGGAAACAATTCCTCATTGTTAGCGAATATAGTATCATGTATTTAAGGATACTTAGAATTCTTACTGTATTAAGAATCACCTTTGTACAACTATATATATTGTGATTAATGAAAGAAATCTCTAAGGGAAATTATTCCAACATCTTACATGGTATCAATAGCCTAACATCCCAAAAACCCTAGAAATTCCCCTCCCCTCCCCTTTCGGCCGCCACTCACATGGTGCCTTCTCTTTCGGAATTTCTAACCCGTGGCTATCATGTCTCCTCCCACTTCTCCTAAATCTAATAGTTCTACCTCTGGCATAGATGACACCCCACTTCCCTCCACAAAGTCATCTTTTCATCCGGTTTTTGCTGTCACAAACATCAAGAATTTTATCCCTATTATTCTTGATCAAGAAGACTGTCAATATTCTATGTGGGTGGAACTGTTTTATATTCATGTTTGTGCGTACAACGTGCTCGACCATATTGATGCGTCAATCCCTCGCCCCTCTGACATTGATGATTCAACATGGCGCCGTCTTGATGCTATCGTCAAACAATGGATCTATGGTACCATCTCTAAGGACTTGTTGTGCACTATCCTGAAAATATGTGTTTCGGCACACGAACTTTGGGTACGCTTAGAGTAAATTTTTCAGGATAACAAAAATACCAGGGCGGTCTATTTAGAGGAGCAATTCAACAACACCCGCCTTGAGAATTTTAACAACATGACTGAATCATCGCAAGCGAAACTTATTGACCCAACTCTCTCGTGTTGGGACATGCTTTACGAGACTAAGATGGTACTACAACTTGTTGCAGGATTACCAAAGGGGGAATATGATACTCTTGCAGCAATAATTCAACAGGTTGATCCACTTTCATCTTTAAACAAGGCACGTTCTCAATTGTTGTTGGAAGAAACACGGCGTGCTAAACAGGATGAGCACAATCAAAAAGCATTAGCCGTTGAAACTTTGCAGTCGCCGACCACTGCTACACCACCGCTGGACCATCAGTAGCAGCAGAACCGCGGTGGAGGCAGAGGCAACAGAGTTCACGGACAATGAAACAAGAGAAAGGGTCGAGGCAAAGGAAAAGCACAGCAGCAGCAGTCTACGCCACTGCCTCAGCAGTGGCCGAATACCCAGCAGCAGCAGTGGCGGCCCAGTATCCTCGGTCCAGCACCAACAGGCCCATCTGATGTCAGCCCAACAGTTTCCTTTAGCCCAGCAGATGCAACCCACTGATTTGGGTCAAGCTTTCAACACACTCACTCTGCAACCGCCTGAAAATAATTGGTATATGAACTCCGGAGCCACATCACACCTGACCAACTCTTCAGGTAATTTCTCCCAACTGTTTCAGTTAAAGTATCCTCAATACATTACTGTTGGCAATGGTCACCGCATTCCAATTACAGGTCATGGCAATACACAAATAAAAAATCTCCATCCACCCTTCTCACTTAACCATGTCCTCTACGCCCCTCAAATTATTAAAAAGTTGATATCTGTTAGGAAATTCACTCGTAATAATTGAGTGTCTGTAGATTTTGACCCTTTTGGTTTCTCTGTGAAGGATCTCAATACGGGGAGAATTCTTACTCGATGCAATAGTGTGGGAGACCTCTACCCCTTCACAAACTCTTCCGTTGTCAGAACTCAACAACCAGTCTCCCTTGCTGCATTATCTCCATCCACCTGGCACAATAGGCTTGGGCATCCAGGAGATCATGTTTTTTCTTTTCTTAGAAACAATCAGCGTATTAATGTAATAATGGAAAACTTGCCCAACATTGTTTTTCTTGTCCGCTTGGCAAACATACTCGTCTTCCTATTATGTCTTCAATGAATATTACAGTTTCACCATTTGACATTGTTCATACTGACTTGTGGACCTCTCCTGTTGTTAGTTCTCTAGGTCATAAATTCTATCTTGTTCTATTGGATGATTTCTCACATTTTGTATGGATTTATCCTCTAAAATTCAAATATGAAGTTTTTGCTAAATTTCTTGAGTTCACAGATTTATTAAAACTCAGTTTGAAAAATCTATCAAATCATTTCAATGTAATAACGGACGTGAATTCAATAATTCGGCTTTCCATAATTTTTGCTCCCAACACGGCATGGTGTTCCGCTTCTCTTGTCCTCACACCTCACATCAAAATGGTAAATCTGAATGAATTATCCGTACTATTAATAACATGGTCCGTACCCTCATATTTCATGCATGTCTGCCATCATCTTTCTGGGTCTATGCTGTCAAAATGGTAAAATACCTTCTAAATATTTTACCTACTAGCACATTACAAAACAAGACCCCCACATACATTCTATATCGTAGAACTCCTTCTTATGACCACCTACGGATCTTCGGCTGTCTGTGCTATCCCAATCATACCTCCACCACCCCTCATAAGTTGGCTCCTCGAACTACACCCTGTGTATTCCTCGGTTTCCCACCCAACCATAGGAGTTATCTGTGCTATGACTTGTCCACACATAAAATTCACATCTCTCGTCACGTCACGATCAATGAGATGATATTTCCGTTTTCAAACCCTCAGAAATACCGGAAACCAGACTACTCATTTCTTGATGAACCAGTTATCTACCCAACCATTCTAAGTTAGCATACCCAAATTTCGACTTCAGAATCGTGGTCCACAGTCGATGCACCGCGGTGCCATCCTTCCAGTGAGCCCCCTCTTCCTGCAGAACTTTTAGCACCGCGGTCCCTCGAGGATGCACCGCGGTGCCTGCCTTCCAGTGAGCCCCCTCTTCCTGCAGAACTTTTAGCACCGCGGTCCCTCGAGGATGCACGCGATGCCCTCTTCCGGTGAGTTCACCGCTCATCCTCGCCCTTGATCGCGGTCCTCTGAGGATGCACCACGGTGCCACCCTTCCAGTGAACTAACCTCTGAACTTGTCACTTAAACAATGCCACCACTCAATGTCCCCAGTCACCAAATGGAAACTCGTGCCAAACACGAGATTTTCAAACCTAAAGTCCAGTTTAACATGTCTGTCCAAACCATTTCTCCACTCCCAAAGAACCCCAAAATGGCCAAACTTGACCCTAATTGGAATGCAACCATGTCTGAGGAATATAATGCTTTAACTAAGCAGCATACTTGGGATCTTGTCCCTAGACCAGAGGGGGTGAATGTGATCAGATGCTTGATTCAGAGATAGTAGTGTTTTGGAACGCTATAAGGCTAGACTTGTGGCAAATGGAACTAATCAGCAGGAGGGCATTGACTGTGGTGATACCTTTAGCCCGGTTGTTAAACCGGCTACGATTCGTACTGTTCTTAGAATTGTTATGGGTAAGAAGTGGCTGATTCATCAGTTGGATGTAAAGAATGCATTTCTTCATGGGGATTTGAAAGAAACTGTATACATGCATCAGCCACCTGATTTTGTTCATCCGGTTGTTCCTCATTATGTTTGTCGTCTCAGGAAGTCACTCTATGGTCTAAAACAGGCACCTCGTGCTTGGTATGACCAGTTTGCCAGGTATATTATGCATATTGGGTTTATTTGCAGCAGGTGTGACACCTCTCTGTTCATTTTTCATCATGGTAATAGCATCACTTACTTGTTATTATATGTTGATGACATTGTTCTCACTACCTCATCTGATAAGTTGAAAATGACATTATTGTTCTTCTCAAAATTGAATTTACTATGACTAATTTGGGCAAACTGAGTTACTTCTTGGGTATATCAGTCACTAGATCTGCAGATATTATGTTCCTGAGTCAGCGTAAGTATGTATAAGAAATTATGTTCAGAGCTAAGATGTCGAATTGCAAGGCTATGCCTACTCCTGTTGATTCGAGATCCAAGCTCAGTGCTTCTGAGGGTGATCCAGTGTCTGATCCTACTCTCTATCGAAGTCTTATAGGTGCTCTTCAGTACCTCACTTTCACCAGGCCCGACATTTCATATGCCGTCCAGCAGGTGTGTCTATTCATGCATGCTCCGAGGGAACCCCATTTTGCTGCTCTTAAGAGTGTTATCAGATACATTAAGGGCACTCCTGACTATGGGTTGCATCTCTACCCCTCCGCGTAACGTGTTACTTTCCTACATATCTTTGATTGGGCGGGTGCCGGACATGAGGCCTACTTCGAGGATATTGTGTGTTCTTAGGGATAATCGTCTCTTGAGTCCGCGGCGACAAGCCATGTTATCGATCGATCTTGAGCGAGTATAGATGTGTTGCTAATGTAGTTGCTGAGATCTGTTGGATCCGAAATCTCCTCTTGGAGCTGAGTTGTCCGTTATGTAAGGCATCTATAGTCTAATATGATAACATATCTGCTATCTATATGTCTCATAATCCGGTCCAGCATCAGCGGACCAAACATATTAAGATGGATATTCATTTTGTTCGTGAGAAGGTGGCACATGATCTTGTCAAAATTCTACATGTACCTTCCTCTTATCAGTATGCAGACATCTTCACAAAGGGACTACCCAAACAACTGTTCACAGACTTCAGATCCAGCCTGAGCATTCGACCTCCTCCCGCTCCGTCTGAGAGGGTATGTTAGCGAATATTCTTCAAATATTCATAGTATATATTGTATTTATTAGTATCATGTATTTAAGGTAACTTAGGATTCTTACTGTATTAAGAATCACCTTTGTACAACTATATATATTGTGATTAATGAAAGAAATCCCTAAGAGAAATTATTTCAACATTTTACACTCATCATCATCAAAAGGTTGAAATTCTTGATCTTGACAAGCATATTTTCTTATAAAATTATGTAGAGCCATAGAAGCAATCACAATTTTCACTTGAGTCGGAATGATCATGATTAAATATTTCTTTTTTCCCTTTTGCCTGATTTTCACGTCGAAAATCTGGAAGATGATATCGTTCACCTTTATAAGGACCCAAAAAACCGTTCATATGAGGATATCCAGCATATACTAAATAGTACTTACCTGTAAAATTATTCATTAAAAAAAGCAATGTAAACACACTTATATATATGGATGCAACATAAATAATTAACTCTAATTTTCTTGTTACTAACCTGTTGGTGGATGGGGAAAATGCAACTTCTCTTTGCGTAACGCCTCTAAAAATATGTGTGTGTCATGTGCACTACCTTCCCATCTAGCTCATGCAAATGTAAAGCACATATTGAAATCACATACCGCCATCACATTTTGGGCTGACGTCCCTTTTCTTCCAATATAGGGTATTTTCTTTGATGTAGGCACCACTACTGGTATATGTGTCCCATCAATTTCCCCAATACAATCTTTAAAATATGGTCAATATCGATCATCATCCTTAATTTTTTTGGGAATCTTCTAAATTGTGGGTCTGTTGGTTTCAAAATATGAACTGCCATTTGACAAACTACATCTAATACTATTCCAAACCACCGTGATACCATTCTATTCCCAAATGCATGATCTAATGTGATTAAAAACATAGCCACTGCCTCAACTATAGTTACATCTTTCCCATTTTTTAGGCCATATGTTCCACTCAACACTTCACATAATTTCATGAATACATGTTTTTCCATTCTAAATTGTTGTTGACGTCTATCTTCATGCCCATTTAACACTTTTAATACAAAAGAATATCCTGTGTGAACTGAAGTCCGGCTCTTTTAAGTTATACTTAATAATCATACAATGCAACTCCATTTCGTACCATTTGCAACAATTTATGTTCTTTCTCACTTTTATCAATGTAGTCATGCTCACAATCATTTTGATATACAAGTTCCATATTTGTACACATGAGATAAAAATAGAATTGGCAAAAGCACAAAATATCAAATTTTAATATAATTAAAATTCAAATAAAATAAACATTCAAGCTTGTACATCATAATAATCCCTATAAAACGGGCGATATTCATAAAATAATATAACACAAAATAATAGTATCTTGAACATTAAAGAAATCACAAAACTATTAAACTTGAGTCATGAACTTTAACCACTCAATTTGGATATCATGATCCTCAAGTGCAACAAACATCTCCCTGTGTTCCTTCTTCAAAAGAAGTTTACTGATTTGCATAAACATCTCACTTTTCACTCAATTCCAGGTAAATTACGTACCATGTCAATCACTTTTGTAATACTACAATCGTCTTCGTCATTTCTCTTAACTAAGGATGGTGTACTCTCTACTGCATCACATAAGCGATCCAATTGTTTAGACAATTTTACTGCAGCCCCATCCCTTTTTTTAATTAACAATTTTCTTTTCCTTCATTTATCCTGTGTACATGCTATATGAGTACCATTATCAGTGTCAATCTCAATATTTTCAAGCCCATCGAAATTAGTTACTTCAATATTGATAAATATTACATGTTTGTAGATTATACAGATTATATTATCTCTTATTAGTAGAGAAAAGGGGGTTTGTTGTCTGTTTTGGATTTCTCGTCAATTGTTATATGAAATTTTTGGTGGAAATCTTGAAGATGTTGCTGCTGCTGTGGGCGAGTGGGCGTGGTAAGGTTTTTAAAGTATATATATATATACAAGGATATGTTGGAATTATTAAAAATTTATAAGAGTATTTATGGTATGACAAATAAATAGATAAGTCATTTTACCTCTAATTCAAAAAGCTAAATTTTTGGGCTTTTGGAATAATAGGTAAAATGACTTATTTTTAAACACCTCTGATATTTTAATAAGTACTTATTTAAAAAAAAACACTTATGAGCTTAAAATAAGCTCAACCAAACACACTTAAAATACTAGGAAACACGAAACACACATTCCTTATAAATACAAGGAAAAAACAATATAAGTAGTCTCCAATTGCGAACTCTGAACCAAGAAAATGTGGTGCACTTAGGGGAACACCAATGTATATGGCACCGGAATCAGTTTTTGATGCGGACTGTGCACCGTGTTTGAGATGATCGCGGGGAAGAAAGTGTGGGACTGCACTGGAATTAAGGATACTGTTTATCTTTTGTGCAAAATTGGAATGTGATCACCGTGTTTGAGTTGATCCAATGATTGATGATTTCTGCGATAGTACAGAGCTGAAACCAATGAAGTTGTTGAATTGCAGAACCAACAAAAGGAGAAGAAACCTAGTTGAAGGATGTTTATTATTGATTTCTTATTAGATTTATACTAATGTAAAGAACTACTTTTGGGCTTGATCCCGATAGGAGCTTAGAATGCAGCCTGTGAGGAGAAAAAAAAGATGATCAGGGCCCTTTGTATTAAAAGAAACCAATTTTGTGTATCGATTATCTTTATTATTGAACAATTTGTACAAAGAGGCATTTTTGCCTGTAAATTTTGGCTATTATATGGCTTGGATCTCTCACATTACCTAAGTATTACGAGTATCTATTCATATCAAAGCCTAATGACATCCGACTATAGTTTGAGTTACAGGTTGATATTAGATAGTAAGATATACAATTTGGTTTGGGTCCCCTTAGGTGGACTTGTGATCTTAGAGTAAGTTGAAGAGTATAACATGCCTTAACTTGTCAGTTCTACTTTGAATAAATTTATTTTGGAAGAAAAATATATTTCTTGGTGTTTGGGGAATTGCATCTCGGAATCATACTATTTTTTGAGTTATTGAAGAAAGCAAGTGTAGTAGCTGCTGTTAATTTCCCAATTTATCTTTTCGGAATGTTTTGCACTGTTGCACATTCACTGTCTTAATAGTTCTTGTCTCCTCTATATAAGTTTTTCAGTTTCCCATCAAATTCCATATGCTCTTATATTGCTTATTGAAACTATTGAAGTTAAAGAAATCCAGAATTTCTAGGCATTTTGTTTCCGAACCAAGTATAGTACCATCCAATACTGATAATCGATGGACCTGACAAGTAATTGATTCTTCCTTTATGGCTTCTCAAAGGTTTTTATCTGTGCACAATTATGATATTTTTCTATGTTTTGAGGTGTCAGTAGAGATGTTTACTTCCAGATTCCTGATATCTTGAAGCTCAGTTATGGTTGTTGGTCCTTATAAGGATTCGCTAATGTCATTATTTCTTTGATATTTTTCTCTATAATCAACTCAGCTCATCAGATGGTCAATTCTACAATGATAGCTAAATTTGGCACTAGCTTCCATCATTGTTTCTTTCTTCGAAGATCGGTAACTTTTCCTTGCAAATCCACTGTTCGCCTTGCACATGATCTTATTACTTCAGAACCTTTTTTTTATGTGTTGAAACTTGAATCAGCATGTGTTTTGGGACACTCGACTGTTGATGGATATTGTTGAAGTTGGAAGTGAACAAAGTGCTAAAAGAGTTACACATGTATGATATTCAGGTATGAGTGCAAATTTTGTTTAGAAAGTGGTAGATAGACTTTTGGATTCATGATCCTATTGCTAGAGGAAATGGAACCTTTGTCTAGGTTTTACAACTTGTCTAGGTTTGGTAATAGATGACAAATATGTTACTACCTAGAGCCTACATCAGAGTATGACTGCTTGTCAATTGCTTTGGGTAGCTATTATAAATTTATAAGTAATAACTATGCCTCCTTTACTTCTAAGTTACAAGTAATTGTTTTGGTTCTGTATTTTAGGAAAGAATGCTAAACTAACCTGGCAATTTGAACTATGATACACCTCGAAGATTACAAAAATTTGAAGTATGAGCTATAAGTTGGTCAAGAGAAGGTCAATTCCCAAACAGAGAGGAAAACATCGTTTTCTATTCTTTACTGACTTGCCTTCTATATTTTTTGATTATTTGTACTTCCACATCCTTGATGTTAGAATTGGAAACAAATGTACCACATATCAGCAGTCACAGGATGAATTTACTTTTTACTAGTTGAAGGATATGTTTGAGCTTGATCCTGATAGGAGCTTAGAAGGCAGCCTGTGAGGAAAAAAAAAGATGATCAGGGCCCTTTGTATTAAAACAAACCAATTTTGTGTATATATTCTCTTTATTATTGAACAATCTGTACAAAGAGGCTTTTTTTCTGTAAATTTTGGCTATCAGTGAAGTCTTGCAGAGTCATGCTCTATTATTCTTTTCCGATCATCTTGATTATATGGCTTAGATCACCTTCACATTACCTAAGTATTCTCAATATCTGTTTATACAAAAGTCTGATGGCATCAGACTGTAGTTTGAGTTTCAGGTTGATATTTGATAGTAAGATATACTATTTGGTTTGAGTCCCCTTATGTGGATTTGTGATGTGTAGTGTAATTTCAAGAGTATAACATGATTTAGCTTGTCGGTTCTACTTTGAATAACTTTTAAGTTCTTGGAAGAAAAAACATTTTTCTTGGTGTTGGGCGTATTTCATCTTTCACTTGGAATCATACTGTTTTTGAGTTATTGAAGAAAGCAAGTGCAGTAGCTGCTATTCATTTCCCAAGTCATCTTTTTGGAATATCTTGCATATGCACTTTCCTAGTACTTCTTGACTCCACTGTTTTAGTTTTTCAGTTCTTCATCAAATTCCATATGCTTATATGTTTCTTTTTTCAGAACCAAGTAAAGTACATCCAAGTACTGATGGTTGATGGGCCTGTCGAATAATTCGATTCTTCCTTTATGGCTCTCAAAGGATATTTAATTATCTTTGCAAAATTGTGATTTTTCTATATGTTGAGTTGTCATTGGAGATGTTAAATTGACCTTGCAGCTCAGTAGTTTATTGATGTTGGTTCTCATAAGGATCACAGTATTTTATCTCTCTGTGCTTGTTCTTATATTGTATTTTTATAGTCTCAGCTACTTAAACAGCTGTTGCGTTTTCACCTATGTCATTAGTTCTTTGATATTTTTTGCTATAATCAGCTGTGCTCATTGGATGGTCAATTCTACCACAATGGTTAACTTGGGCATTTGCTCCCATCATTGTTTCTTTCTTTGAAGGTCAGTAACTTTCCCTTGTAAATCCAGTGATCATTTGTCTGCAGATTATCTTATTTCAGAAACTTGTTCTTTGGTGAAACTTGAATCATCATGGTGTTCTGGGACAGTTGACGGATATTCTTGAAGTTGGAAGTGAACAAAGGTACTAAAGAGTTGTACATCAATGATAAACAGGTAATAATTGTCTCTCACAGCAGCTGTCGCTGTATTTACTGTGATGGAGCAAATTTTGTTTAGAAAGTGGTGGATAGACTTGGATTGATGATCCTATTGCTAGAGGATATGTTAATACAGATGAGAAGTATGTTACCAGTTAGCCTACATCAGAGAATGGCTGCTTTTATTCTTGGAACCAGATGCTCTTCCATAATTTATACCTTCGCATATGCAAGACATATGAGCAATTGTTGGCTGAATTAATGCCATCTCGCAGTCTTCACATAGACCTGTGAAAGTTTAGGTCTGACATTAGACTTTAACAAGCACAACTTCAGTTGATATGTATGTTGACTTTGAAGTTTAGGTGTGAAGTTGACTTTGAGGCGGCTAAACATTAACTGTTTTGTAGTTTTCAATTATGTCTTAAACAACGCTCCTCCAAGCGGCTATTTATGCCCTTGCACCGGATTCACATGGCCTAATTTAGAATGGAAGTGGAGCTCAAAAGAGGCAATTTGAACTGAGATACACCTCGAAAATTATAAAAAAAGTGAAGTACTACTAAAGGTTTACAAGTATGAGCTGTATGTTGATCTACAAATTGTTCTTTTCTTCCCAAACAGAGTTTAACGTCATTTTCTTTTCTTCACTTTTAGTTTGACTTGCCTTTTATTTTGTGATTGATTAGTTTACTTTCACATTCATGGTGTTAGAATTGGATGCAAATTCACCACATTGCAGACACAGGATGAATTTACTTTTTTCATTTTTTTCACAATTGTCATCCTTAGGTGAGATTAGTAAATTCAAAGAGATTACAACCTAAAAAAAGACAGACAAAAGATGCAGTAATCCCAACTTGAGAACCACTATTAACAATCCATCCAAACTAATCTGAAACAAACAATTCAGACAAAAATAGGAGGAAAGAATACCAAAGGCTAAGTGATAAAATGTAAAGCTGATATGCCTACTTAGTTCTCAACATAAAGATCATTAAGAACTAAGCAACGTCAACCAGACAAACAGCTGACTGACCGATGACTACAACGGATCTATTTAACAGTTTTCTAAGGTCTCCTAGTGATCATTTAGCTCAATGAAGAAACATCAATGCCTTAGCTGGATAGGTGTTCCGATCAATGCAAAATCTAGAACATTGTCATCCGTCCAGCTGATATATGGTCGCTTTGCAGATGTAGGAGATGCAAGACAAGGTGAAAAAAAAACACAAGCCCGATTTTCCTCACATCTACGAACCTGATCATACAAAATCAGTTCTGTCATCTCTTCCACTTCGACATAATGTTTCGTTGGGTTTCTGGCTTATATGTTGTTGATGACTACATTTAAGAAAGAAAAAGCTAATATAGCATACCAGAAATTGAATACATAAACATTGTATAAAGAGATTAATAGAGTCGTGAATGAATACGTGTACTTTTAACTTTGTTGATAGTTTAAGTGCAGGTGGAGATGCTCCTAGATGCACAGGGACATCATATGCCAAAGGAAAACTCGATTAGCAAACTGCTGCTTTAAATAGCATTATAACATGGTTCAAATATCATCTTTTGTCGTATCATGATCTAAACCAACTTCCTTCAGAAAAAAACTCATGTCCATGGTTTTTCTCTGTGTTTTGATACAATTCTGATGATTATGGAGAAATTTCTCTTCTGCAACAGACAACAATTTACTTGAATTTGTAAGATCAACTAGTGCTTTCCGGCCACCCTTTTTCTCCAGACCTTTAGAATAGTTACTATCTTTTCTTCCTGCACTAAATTCGTTTCTAGAGGAATCAAGATCTTTCCCAATAGAAATCACATTCGCGGAATTATTTTTCTTTGATGTCTACAGAGCAGAAGGCTTTGCTGAGTTTGAGATATCATTAAGTGTTTTTCTTCCACCAATCCCTCCTCCTTTCTTCTGTGCCTTAGAGATACCATTTTTCCCACCAGAGAAGCTCCTGGTAAAGACACAACTATTAGCTAGATAAAAGTAAAATATCATACGATTAATTGTATTTTTCAGTTGTAAGATGAAATTTGTACCATCATAGTGTATACTTATATTCTGATCTTGAATCAGGTAAGCTGATGATGTAGCCATTCTTCTCCCAGAAAAATTAGTGCAATATATCATGCAAATCATAGTTGTTGTTCAAACATGCAAATCAAAGAAAGGTGATCCGATGAATACCAAAATAGAAGCAGAGCAACAAGAATCGAGTGATGAAACTACAAACATACTATGATAAACCTTGTTAACACCATCAATTACAATATATACCTTCCATGTATAGCTCTAATTGTAGTTAATTGATTAGGAGGCACCTCAGAGAAAGACGATCAAACAATTCACAATCATGGTCCTTGCGGAGATTGCATATAATTAGCCTAGAATATGTTGCACATAATAGCCTAGAATCTACTTTAATTATATTTACCATGTATATCTTTCTTTGTAACCTTATATAAGGAGATAATCTCCTAAATTTTTAATATACAGAAAATTAAGGTTTTCCCATGTTCATATGGTATCAGCGCTACAACAACAACAACAACAACAACAACATACCCAGTATAATCCCACCAAGTAGAATCTTGGGAGGGTAGAGCGTAAACCTTTTTTTTCCTCCTCTATCTCGAGTGTTTATTTTCCCAGTCCATTACAATGGATTCACATCATCAACGTCTGGTTATGAAACTTGATGGAAAGAACTATTTTTTGTGGGCTTCGTATTTTCGTAATTTTCTTGAGGGCAAAGAGCTTTGGGTTCATGTTACCTCATCTAAACCAGCAGCCACGATTGACAATTTGGCAGTCATCTCCAAATGGTGTGTGTCCGGTGCAAAGGTACACCTGGATCATGGAGTCCATTGACAACACCATTGCTCTCAAATGTACGTACTTGGATCATGGAGTCTGTTGACAATACCATTGCTCTCAAAGGTATGTACCTGGATCATGGAGTCCGTCGACAACCTCTCCTTGCTCTCAATCCTCCTATGTCCTCTGCTCGCGCGATGTGGGAGTATCTTCAGCGGATCTATCAGCATAGTAATGATGCACGGATTTATCAACTGGAACAGTCTCTTACCGCTCTATCTCAAGAGACCGCAAGGATTCAAGAATTTTATTCCTCTATCATCGCTGATTTGGAATGAGATGGATATGATTGATGAAATAAGCGTTCCCAAAGCGGCACTCGACACAGTCCTTACCTGCATCAGAAATCTCGTTGTCATACGTTTGAACATATTCAGGCCTCTATTCTCAACCACAACTCAACCTCATCGCTTGACAGCGTCCTTGCAGATCTTCTTGCCAAAGAGACTCGCCTTGCCTCTCTCTCCTCTCTGAATCCTCTCCTTAATTCCTTTGATGCTTATAAAGGGAAATATTGTGACTTGTCTACTGTCAAGTGCTTCAACTATCATGAGAAGGGTCACTATGCTTCTCATTGCCGAAACCAGAGAGGGTCCACCACCAAACTGTTTTGTCGCTATTGCAAGAAAGATGGTCATCTGATCAATGATTGCCAAATTCGTCCACCACATCCTAGTCGTTCTGTCACGACCCGACCCCGGGCCGCGACTGGTGCCCTACCTGGGCACCCCGTTCAGGTATACATCAGAGAATAGCAGCGGAACATACACAACGTAAACACATGCGTAAATAATATACAACACAGGCTAGCCGACAAGGCCGCCTTCCATAACATAAACAAAGTCAAAAGTACAACTTTACGACTCAGTTCTTGTAGCCCAACCACATATGTGAATACAGACCTCTAGGAATAACAACTGTGGCGGGACAGGGCCCCGCCATACCCTGAATGTACATAATCTACAACATCAGGGACAAGACTGTACCAAAAGAAAGACAAGCCTCCGGAGAATGGAGCTTCCAACGTCTGATAAGTGATCCTAAGAATGTGGATCTGCCACCTGCTTACCCTTTCCTGCGGCATGAACGCAGCCCCCGAGGAAGGGGGTCAGTACACAATATGTACTAAGTATGTAAAACTGGAAGGTACTGTAATTACAATGTAAGTTTAAAATAAAGCTGGAGACATGTATGATAACAAAATTACAGTACACAGTGCCTTACTAACAATGAGAGGAAATCAAGAGAATACGTACAACATCATAATAGCAGTCTCGCAATCAAATCATGGGTAGTGAACCCCTCAAACCAGGTGGTATAACGTCTTGGGGTTCTTACCCCTCATTTACACTCTTACCCTGAAGCAGGTGGTATAATGTCTTGGGGGTTTGCCCCTCATTTATACTCTTACCCTGAAGAAGATAACGCAGTGGTATAACGTCTTGGGGCTTACCCTCATTTATACTCTTATCCGGAGAAGGTGGTATAGCGTCTTGGGGGTTTGCCCCTCACTGATACTCTTACCCTATCTCACAACCGGCCGTCATACAATAATTAAGCAAGTTAGCAATTCCCTAACTTCTTATTAGTCTTATTCTTCTACACTCTCATTTTAGTTTACTTAAGGCACTATCATGTCTTTTATAAGAATCCGGGAATTTAACCCAAAGTACCACGTACTCCTATTCTTTAAAAACAAATGACTCTTTTAGTAGAAAGCTTCCAAGACACTAGTAACCATAGTATCCATTCAAATTACATTTCAAGACAAGTCACAATACCTTTAGAATTTAAAGTATGTTTCTAAATCAAGTGACTCATTTTCTTATCAAAAACCTTAGGCAATTGATACCTTAAAATCAATTTGCCTTTCATTAACACAAGTCATTTACCTTTTTCATAAAGTCAATATAACCAACTCCCCATAAAGTCGTTATATTCACTTTATACCTTAGTCAAGCACATTTTCCTATTCAAGGGACTTATACGATTAAAACGACAAAAGTATCACATACTTTAAATTCCTTCAAGTCCCTTAACTTTACTAAGACTTAAGACATTCTTAATATTTTCAAAGAAGTGAGTTAACTTCCTAACTCACCCGACTTGGCATTTTATAAGGCTAGTAAGGAATGTCAAAGTCTTGTACGTCTAACGTACTATATACGCGAAACTAGTCATGCTCAAAAGATAGGAAAAAGTTCTACATACCTCGTCGGGTCAAACCACTTGCCAAGTACAAAGTCCCGCCCGTAGTATGTCAACCTATAATGTTCACAATACGTCTATTAAGGCCTCACTACAATCGTAGAATATCATAAGTGTTAAGTCCCTATATTCTACGGAAAATCTGACAAGACCTCCTTTGTTTTTACTTACTTTGCCACCTTTTCAAGGCGAAATACAATAACCAAACAGCCCCAATTGGCTCACAATTATATAGAAAGTAGTCCAATTCAAATGAATAACTACACAGCCCCAATTGGCTCACAATTATATAGAAAGTAGTCCAATTCAAATGAATAACCAAACAATACAAACTACATTCCAAATTCGGCCACATTGATTCAACAAATCCAATTCTTATCCAATTTCCGTTTCAATCCAATTTAGTAGCATAACATGATATCAAGTCGCATTTGATTATAATAACCATAATCCTTAAGTCAGTGACATGCGACGGTTCTAACAACGGTTAAATTGTAATTCACTTAGTCATGGCTTACATTACATTTGGTTCCAAGGCTATAATCAATCCATAATCCTTATAACCTCAAGATAACAACTTCATGCTCAACATACAAAGCTATCAATAACAATATAAAAAAATGCAATCTTGTAACACCTTTAAAAGAACAAGATTATACCTCAATGATACTTAATCCAACTCCAATCGAAATCGCTCGTAGTAGTCTAGAACCTCTCCAAGCCACTTCAATCCGCTTGTTGAGACCCTTAGAACAACACCAACAATTAACCTTCAAATTTCCAAACAAAACCTAGAAAGACCCTTTAGGTTTTCGTTTGCGACTAACCCGAAAACAATCTTTTTCCAAGATTTTTCTATTGAGATGTGTTTACTATACACCTAAGACCCTTGGTTTAAAGGGTGGAATCAATGGACAAGAAACTAAATTTTTCCTTTCCTTTTAGTGAACCGAGACACCCCTAGTGTGTTCTTCAAATTTTGGGTAAAAATTCTAAGTGTTTAAGCCTCTCTCTACTAGTAGTAATATAAAGTACCTTGGATGGTCATGATAAAAACACGTGGGTGGTTTAGATGAAGTCTTCTAAAATATCAAGACCAAAAGTGGGCCCTTTGACTTTGGTCAATGTTCTCATGCTACAAGTAGCAAGTCTTAGCCATAGAAGACTTATGGTAAATGACCATATTGGCCATGCCATTTCGTCGAGCATTGCTAAGGGGGTGACACGTGTCGCCTCCCATTTCCTGACAACACTTACGTTATCCGACAATTCCATAATTCGACAAATTCCAAGTCTCTAATCTTAACACTTGTGAGTTCTTACTTATATTCTTAAAACATGTCCGTAATTACTGGTGTAACATTCTTCCCCCTTAGAAACATTCGTCGAATGTTCCTTGAGTCACACTTACAATTAGCGACATAGTTTTCTTTTCACAACCCCGACATACCAATAATGCCAATCCGGCCACATAATGTCATTTAGGCAAAAGAGATACTTCAATTTAAAACTTGACAAGTAAGGGCGATGAATTACACGAAGGTATAGGAAATAAGTGAGGATACTTCCTCAACATGTCCTCCTCCGCCTCCCAAGTCATCTCTCTCGGTTATCATTCCTCCACAGACTTTGTGGAAGCTACATCCTTGGTCGCGATCGCTGACTGGCGATCGAGTATCGCTATGGGACTCTTCTCATACGATAACCCTCTGTCACTGGACCTCACTAGTAGGAAAAACTCTCTGGATCACCGATACACTTCCAACATAGAAACATGGAAGACCGGATGCACCGCCTCAACTCGATGGCGAGATCCAACTCGTAGGCAACCTTGCCCACCCGACGAACGATCCGGTAGGGCCCAATGTACCTTGGGTGAGTTTCCCTTCTTACGAATCTCATCACACCGCCGTGGGTGACACCTTCAAGAAGACCCAATCGTCTACCTGAAACTCCAAATGCCGACGCCGATTATCTGCATATGACTTCTGCCGACTCTGAGCTGCTAACAGTCTCTCCTGGATAAGCTTCACCTTATCCACAGCCTGTACCAAGTGCGCCAACTAACTGTACCTCGCCCACGTCGAACCAACCGATCGGCGACCTGCATTTCCGCCCATATAAAGCCTCGTATGGCGCCATCTGTAAACTGGAATGGTAGCTGTTATTATAAGCGAACTCCACGAGAGGCAAATGATCCTCCCAGCTACCACTGAAATCGATCACGGAGGCTCGCAGCATATCCTCGTGTATGCGGATAGTATGCGCTCTGCTGCCGTCGATGCGAGGATGAAATCTGTCTTGAGACTCACTGTGTCCCCAAACCCTTCGGAAAGACCTCCGAAGTTAGCGTAACCGGGCTCCCTATCGAAATAATCGACCTTTGGGACACCGTGCGACCTCACAATCTCACGATGTACAATCGGCATAGTCCTCATCCAAACGCCGTCATTTGGAAGGAAATGGGCTGATTTCGTCGACCACAACAATAACCCAAATGGAGTCGTACTTCCTCCGAGTACGAGGTAACCTGTAACAAAGTCCATGTTGATCATCTCCACTTCCAGTCGGAATCTCAATAGCGCAATAAACCACGGGCCTCGGTGCTCGACCTTGACCTGCGGCAATTAGGACATCAGTGCAACAAAACTCGCCACGTCCTCTTCGTGCCATCCCACCAATACAAACATCGAGGTCATGGTACATCTTGGTCGACCCGGATGAATAGAATAACGAGCAGTGTGCCTCCCGAAATCTTTGTCGAGTCTGCCACATCGGAACACACTGGCCGGCCCTCAAATCTCGGCACCCATGCGCTACCTCGAATAGACTCTTCTCCTCCGAAGAGCTGCGTCACGATGCCGTACCAACACCGGGTCCTCAGCGTCGCCTCTTTAGCTCATCAACGATGGAAGACTCGGCAACCTCACGAACCGTACTACTATCGTCGGTATCGATCAATCGAACCCAGGCTCGCTAATCGTGGATCGACGGACCGTGTCCTGTCTCTGCCGTACCTCGATAGGCTCCCATCGATCTACGACTCAAGGCATCGGTAACTACGTTGGCCTTCCGGATGGTATAGAATATCAACATCATAATCTTTCGGAACTCTAACCACCGTCTCGCCTCAAGTTCGGCTCCTCTGCGAAGATATCTGGAGGCTCTTGTGGTCTGTATAAATATCCACATGAACCCGTACAAATAGTGTCTCCAAATCTTGAGGCATGTATAATCGCGCCAACTCTAAGTCATGGGTAGGGTAATTCCTCTCATGCTTCAGTAGCTTCGGAAGCATAGGCTATAACCTTGCCGTCTTTGCGTCAAAACACACCTAGCCCGATGCAGGCATCACAATAGATCACGTACCCATCTAACCCTCCTAAGAGTAAGAAGCGGAGTGTAGTCAACCTTTTCTTCAACAAATGGAAACCCTTCTCGCAAGCCTCGTCACATGGAACTTGGCGCTTTCACGAGTCGACCTAGTCAGCGGTCTGAAATCGAAGCAACCGCTCCACAAACTGCGATAATAACTGCGATCTAAGCTGCGCGCTCGGTCGGAGTAGTAGGTCTCGGCCAAGACTTGACGCCTCAATCTTTGCCGTATCTACCAACACCATCAGCCCAATAATATGCCCGGGAATGCCATCGAGGCCAACCAAAACTCACACTTGGAGAACTTGGCGAATAGCTGCGGCTCCGAGAATCCCAAGTACCGTCGCCAAGTGATCTGCATGCTCTGCTCTGTCGTGAATAAACCAGATGTCATCAATGAATACAATCACAAATGTATCCAAAACGGCTTGAACACCGGTTCATCAAATCCATAAATACCACTGGGCGTTGGTCAAACCGAAAGACATAACCTAAACTCATAGTGCCCATACCGGGTCTGAATGCGATCTTTGGGATGTGCGCCTCTCGAACTCGAACGATGATAACGGATCGCAGTCTATCTTTGAGAAACACCTCGCACTCTGAATCGTCAAACAAATCATCAATCACGGGAGGGTACCTATTCTTAATGGTTACCTTATTCACCGCTGTAGTCAACACACATACGCAGCGGCGTCCATCCTTCTTCTTTACAAACAACACCGCGCTCCCGGGAGATACACTAGGCACGATAAAGCCTTTTTCAGCCAAGTCTTTCAGTGGTCCTTGACTCCTCAACTCGGCGGTGCCGTTCGTATGGCGGAATGGAAATAGGTCGAGTGTCCGCAACGTGTCAATACAAAACTCAATCTCCTCTCGGGAGGATACCGGAAGATCATGCGGGAACACATCCGAAACTCCTAACCACCGCATGGCAAGAAGCGGCACCTCGGCCTGTATCAAATACCGAACGGATGATAGATGTAACCGCCTTCGCACCATCTTCCAGCCTTGAGGTAAGAAATAAACCTACCCCGGCGATCTTTGTGTTGCCCCTCACTCGATAATCGCTCGCCAGAAACTGGAACGAACCAACTGTCTACGGTCAGCGTTGGCATAACGAAGCCCGATCCATACCCATAATGACATCAAAATCTGTCATCTCTAACTCTATCAAGTCTGCAAGGGTCTGACGACTGTAAATAAATACCGGACAACCTCTATACACTCAGCTAACACCGAATCACCCATTGGCGTAGCTACCTCAAGCGGCTCTATCGACCAGCTCTATCCCGATTCTACCATGATAAGAGGGGACACATACGACAAGGTAGAACCTGGATCTATCAATGCATAAACATCACAGCCTGAAATCAGTAATGTACCTGTGACGACGTCAGGGGAAGCCTCCTGATCCTGGCGGCTGGCTAGAGAGTATATGCGGTTCTGAGGACCGCTAGAACTAGAACCACCACCTCGACCTCTACCGCGGCACATGCGTCGCGTGAGAACCCACGCCCGGGCGCATAACCACGTAAGGAGAAGAAGACCCATGAATCGATCCGTCGGTACTTGCCGTACCACCCATGCGCCTCTGAGACGGACAATCCTCTTCAAATGGCCCTTGCCACACGAGTAACAAGCTCCCGAAGCTCGCGACACTCGCCAGTGGAACCTACCGCGTCGAGCACACCGAGGTGTGGGTGGTCCCGACGGTGACGGTTCCCGCCTCGAAATCTGTAGTCCCGAGCCACGACTGCCCGATCGACTGGCTGATCGGACCTCTTACCAGAAACCGTGACGGAGCACCCGCTTTGGCCGGAAAGTGGACTACTCTTCTGCCGAGGCCGCCCGCCAGACATCGCCTCGAGACCACGATGTCTTGGCCTCTTGGCCGGCTCGCGTCAATCGTCCTCCTCTCTATCCTCGATCCTCGCATAGGCTGCATCCTAGCAATGTCCATATCGGTGAAGAGCCACCCCAAGCATCTTTGTAATCATATGACGGTCTAGCCCCATCACATAACGATGAACTCTATCCGCCATGCTAGCTACAATAGTGTGAGCATGCCCGCCAAGGAGTCAAACTCAGTCGCACCCTAACGGTCCTCCCGCTCGCCGCAAGGTCAAAAATCTGTCTACCCGCTCTCCTCATCTCGGAGGTAAAAAGTGATCCATAAAGGCCTCTCAGAAACTCCTCCCAAACAGCCGGAAGAGCATCATCACCTCTCGAAAGCAACCACGACTCAAACCAGTTCAACGCAATATCGCGCAACCGGTAAGAGGCTAGTGTAATGCACTCTGTCTCAAGCCCTAAGAACTCGCATGGTCCGTCAGATTGCCGAACGAACTCCTGCGGATCCTCATCGACCTTGAACCATAAAACTCGGTGGATGACATCCCGTAAAATCCCTAATCCGCAAACCGCTTCGGCTCACAGGGTGGGCTGCCGCTTCGCCGTATTGCCGCCGCTACTATCTTGGTCAATAATCGAATTTCCCCATAGTCTCTATACTCGCACTGGCCGTGGAATCGAGGCTCGCATCGGAACCTCTCGAGCTACCGCCGCCTCGGCTCTAATCGTCGGCGTGGCTGAACTCAACGACCCGCCTACTACCTCGGGCATAGTCGCTCGAGCCCGTGTGACCTCCTCGAGTACCGCTAGCGACTCCTGCCGCCTTGCCCTTCAGGCTCGTAGCTTTCCGTGAGGCATACTGTTTCATAAGAAGAGGTCGAGAGGATTCAACCTAATAAGACACTCTAATGCACGATCTCGAGAGAGAAGAATGAAACCAATCCTAAATGTCTGTAGCCTCCACGATTATAGATGTGGTGCACAACACACCGATAATCAAGACTCTACTAGACACGGTCTGTAGACACTTTCCGAGGACTAACTGCTCTGATACCACTTTTGTCACGACCCGACCCCGGGCCGCGACTGGTGCCCTACCTGGGCACCCTGTTCAGGTATACATCAGAGAATAGCAGCGGAACATACACAACGTAAACACATGTGTAAATAATATACAACACAGGCTAGCCGACAAGGCCGCCTTCCATAACATAAACAAAGTCAAAAGTACAACTTTACGACTCAGTTCTTGTAGCCCAACCACATATGTGAATACGCACTTAGGAATAACAATCGTGGCGATGCAGGGCCCCGCCATACCCTGAATGTACATAATCTACAACATCAGGGACAAGACTGTACCAAAAGAAAGACAAGCCTCCGGAGAATGGAGCTTCCAACGTCTGATAAGTGATCCTAAGAATGTGGATCTGCCACCTGCTTACCCTTTCCTGCGGCATGAACGCAGCCCCCGAGGAAGGGGGTCAGTACACAATATGTACTAAGTATGTAAAACTGGAAGGTACTGTAATTACAATGTAAGTTTAAAATAAAGCTGGAGACATGTATGATAACAAAATTACAGTACACAGTGCCTTACTAACAATGAGAGGAAATCAAGAGAATACGTACAACATCATAATAGCAGTCTCGCAATCAAATCATGGGTAGTGAACCCCTCAAACCAGGTGGTATAACGTCTTGGGGTTCTTACCCCTCATTTACACTCTTACCCTGAAGCAGGTGGTATAATGTCTTGGGGGTTTGCCCCTCATTTATACTCTTACCCTGAAGAAGATAGTAACGCAGGTGGTATAACGTCTTGGGGGCTTACCCCTCATTTATACTCTTATCCTGGAGAAGGTGGTATAGCGTCTTGGGGGTTTGCCCCTCACTGATACTCTTACCCTATCTCACAACCGGCCGTCATACAATAATTAAGCAAGTTAGCAATTCCCTAACTTCTTATTAGTCTTATTCTTCTACACTCTCATTTTAGTTTACTTAAGGCACTATCATGTCTTTTATAAGAATCCGGGAATTTAACCCAAAGTACCACGTACTCCTATTCTTTAAAAACAAATGACTCTTTTAGTAGAAAGCTTCCAAGACACTAGTAACCATAGTATCCAAATTCAAATTACATTTCAAGACAAGTCACAATACCTTTAGAATTTAAAGTAGGTTTCTAAATCAAGTGACTCCTTTTCTTATCAAAAACCTTAGGCAATTGATACCTTAAAATCAATTTGCCTTTCATTAACACAAGTCATTTACCTTTTTCATAAAGTCAATATAACCAACTCCCCATAAAGTCGTTATATTCACTTTATACATTAGTCAATCACATTTTCCTATTCAAGGGACTTATACGATTAAAACGACAAAAGTATCACATACTTTAAATTCCTTCAAGCCCCTTAACTTTACTAAGACTTAAGACATTCTTAATATTTTCAAAGAAGTGAGTTAACTTCCTAACTCACCCGACTTGGCATTTTATAAGGCTAGTAAGGAATGTCAAAGTCTTGTACGTCTACCGTACTATATACGCGAAACTAGTCATGCTCAAAGATAGGAAAAAGTTCTACATACCTCGTCGGGTCCAACCACTTGCCAAGTACAAAGTCCTGCCCGTAGTATGTCAACCTATAATGTTCACAATACGTCTATTAAGGCCTCACTACAATCGTAGAATATCATAAGTGTTAAGTCCCTATATTCTACGGAAAATCGGACAGCACCTCCTTTGTTTTTACTTACTTTGCCACCTTTTTCAAGGCCGAAATACAATAACCAAACAACCCCAATTGGCTCACAATTATATAGAAAGTAGTCCAATTCAAATGAATAACTACACAGCCCCAATTGGCTCACAATTATATAGAAAGTAGTCCAATTCAAATGAATAACCAAACAATACAAACTACATTCCAAATTCGGCCACATTGATTCAACAAATCCAATTCTTATCCAATTTCCGTTTCAATCCAATTTAGTAGCATAACATGATATCAAGTCGCATTTGATTATAATAACCATAATCCTTAAGTCAGTGACATGCGACGGTTCTAACAACGGTTAAATTGTAATTCACTTAGTCATGGCTTACATTACATTTCGGATTTCCAAGGCTATAATCAATCCATAATCCTTATAACCTCAAGATAACAACTTCATGCTCGCAACATACAAAGCTATCAATAACAATATAAAAAATATGCAATCTTGTAACACCTTTAAAAGAACAAGATTATACCTCAATGATACTTAATCCAACTCCAATCCGAAATCGCTCCTTAGTAGTCTAGAACCTCTCCAAGCCACTTCAATCCGCTTGTTGAGACCCTTAGAACAACACCAACAATTAACCTTCAAATTTCCAAACAAAACCTAGAAAGACCCTTTAGGTTTTCGTTTGCGACTAACCCGAAAACAATCTTTTTCCAAGATTTTTCTATTGAGATGTGTTTACAATACACCTAAGACCCTTGGTTTAAAGTGTGGAATCAAATGGACAAGAAACGAAATTTTTTCCCCTTTCCTTTTAGTGAACCCGAGACACCCCTAGTGTGTTCTTCAAATTTTGGGTAAAAAATTCTAAGTGTTTAAGCCCTCTCTCTACTAGTAGTAATATAAAGTACCTTGGATGGTCATGATAAAAACACATGGGTGGTTTAGATGAAGTCTTCTAAAATATCAAGACCAAAAGTGGGCCCTTTGACTTTGGTCAATGTTCTCATGCTACAAGTAGCAAGTCTTAGCCATAGAAGACTTATGGTAAATGACCATATTGGCCATGCCATTTCGTCCAAGGCATTGCTAAGGGGGGGTGACACGTGTCGCCCTCCCATTCGTCACAACACTTACGTTATCCGACAATTCCATAATTCCGACAAATTCCAAGTCTCTAATCTTAACACTTGTGAGTTCTTACTTATATTCTTAAAACATGTCCTGTAATTACGGGGTGTAACACGTTCAACCACTCCCACTGCCTTGACCTCTACTGTTGATCCTCCTCCAGATGGTTCCTCCTCTTCTATACCTACTGTCCTTGTGCAACAACTTATCCAAGGCCTCCATGCTGCAGGTTTTGGTATGTAAATCGGAAGAGAAAATGAGAGGAACTCGACTTGATTATTCCCTCAAGTTGTAGCAGTTGGGGTTTAAATAACTAAGTTTACATATTCTAAAAAGGAGAGGAAATCAATACAAATCAATTCCTAATTACATAATATTCTATCCTAATTACAGAATATTTTATCTACTATATTTACATATATGTTAGAATCCCCGCTCAAGCTGGTGCATACAAATTATATGTACCAAGCTTGCTACATAAGTAACTTGTTTTGGGACCGACTAGGGACTTTGTAAATATGTCTACAAGCTGATCACTTGACCGCACAAACCTTGTGACGATGTATTGTAAGAGTACCTGATAAAATGACAATCAATCTCTAAGTGTTTGGTCCTCTAGTGGAACACTGAATTCGATGCAATGTGAATTGCAGCTTCATTATCGTACACAAGTTCCATTTCTTTAATTTCTCCAAATTTCAACTCCTTCAGTAGTTCTTGATCCATATGAGTTCACATGTCGCTACTGCCTAGCCCGATATTATGCTTCTACACTTGATCTAGAAACCACATGTTTTTTCTTACTTTTCCAAGACACCAAATTTTCCCCAACTACAACAACAACAACATACCAAGTGAAATTCCGCAACGTGGGGTCTGAAAAGGGGAGAGTGTACGCAGACCTTACTCTACCTTGATAGGTAGAACGGTTGTTTCCGAAAGACTCTCGGTGTTACACCCCGTAGTTCCAGGGCATATAAGTGAGAACGTAAGTAAGGAAATAAGATTGGAAGGAAAGTATAATTACATTTTCTGGAAAAAAATTGGAAAAATGTGAAGATGAAAATTATTAACTTGGAGTTTAACACTTCTAATTGGATTTTTGGGATTAGTATTGGATTATGAAGTATTGGAATTAATAATATGGGGCCCGCCGAAAATTTCACAAGTTTGTGGGCCCTTCAATTTAAGGATATTTTGGACAAATATTTAGATATTTTGTTAAGAGGGGAAATGTGACCAATGGGAGGGTGACATGTGTCTCTCATCCACTCGTCTTGCAAGACAAATATTCTATATAGAGGAGTAGAGAGCAAGACTTAGCATTTTCATTATATCATTTTTTTAGCTTTCTCTCCTCTCTTTCTTGCAAATCTCGAAAATCCCTAGGAAAATTCCAAGAGCAAGAGTTGATTATTATCCAAGATTAAGAACCCTAATCAAGTCTTAAGCCAAGCTAACTCTCCAAGATCCTCCAAAATACTCCTTAGCCGATAGTTGTGGGTTGAAACCCTAGGCTTGTTGTTACACCCCGGAATTTCAGGATATGTTTATAAGAACGTACGTAAGAACTCAAAAATGTTAAGATTTGAGACATGTTATAATTTAGCGGAATTTTGGAAATTGTCGGGAAACGGAATATTGCGACGAACGGGAGGGCGACACGTGTCACCCCCCCTTAATGGTCTTGGACGAAAATGTGATAGAGGAAATGGTCATTTGACCATAAATTAAAAGACCAAGTCTTGCAAGACAATTTAGCTTGACATTGTTGACTTAGTCAATGACCCCACTTTAAGCTTGATATTTAGTGAATCTCATCCAAACCACCCAAGTGTTCTAATCTATACCCTTCCTTGTGTTATATATGTACACTAGTAGGTGCAAGACCTTGTCATTCCCCACACTTAGAATT
Source organism: Przewalskia tangutica (assembly GCA_029844215.1). Taxonomy (NCBI): domain Eukaryota; kingdom Viridiplantae; phylum Streptophyta; class Magnoliopsida; order Solanales; family Solanaceae; genus Przewalskia; species Przewalskia tangutica. The sequence continues at coordinate 103,877,553 of CM056726.1, forward strand.
ATTTTCAAGAAACTTGTTCTTGCTCTTTAGGGAGCTCACGGTTTGAGGTGTTTGAAGGAAAAATTTCCAATTTTTGTCCAATAATTCCCACTTTAAACCAAGGTACCTAAGGGTATTGTAAGTGTTTCTCAATAGAAAGATCCGGAAAAATGGTGTTTTCGTATTAGTCATGGCGAAAACCTAAAGGGTTATTCAACTTTGAAGTTGAAACTTGAAGATGAGTTTTCATAAGCAAGGGTGGCTTGGAGTGGATTGTAATGTCGGAAGGAGGAGCTAAAGGTGCTAGGGATCGACTTGTACTCTTGGAGCATATTTGGGCTAATTGAGGTATAATCTTCGTTTTACTTTTGTAATTGAAGATTTCATGTTATGATAAGTTATAAGTGGTCATGTGATATGTGTTATGAAGTTTGATAAGTGTTATGGAATTGGAGGCTCAAAATCCGAAAATGTCATATTTAGCTATTTGAAATTGAAATCCAATTTGATCGATAAATTGAATTGTCGCATGTTACCTACTTGGAGAATGTAGTAGCTAGAATCGATTGCGGCTTGATATCTTATTATGCTACCAATTTGGATTGAAATGGAAATTGAATAAGAATCGGTATTGTTATATTATTGTGAGCCAATTGGGGCTGTTTGGTTATTCATTTGCATTGGATTACCTTCTATTTTGTTGTGAGCCAATTGGGGCTGTTTGGTTATTGTATTTCGACCTTGGAAAAGGTGGCAAAGTTAGTAAAAACAAAGGAGGTGCTGTCCGATTTTCCGTAGAATTTAGAGACTTAACACTTATAATATTCTACGTTTGAAGTAAGGCCTTAATAGACGTACTATGGTCATTATAGGTTGACATACTACGTACGACGAAATGGACTTAGCAAGTGGATTAAACCGAAGAGGTATGTGGAACTTTCTTATCTCTTGAGCATGATTAAGTTGTAAATGTATAGTACGGTAGACGTACAAGATTTTGACAATCTAGTCTATTTGATATCCTTGGCTTACTTTAAAGAATGTCCAAGTGGTTTGAGTTAGGGAATTAGCTCACTTGTTTAAATATTAAGGATATCTTGGTTTTCAAAAGTTAAGAGACTTTAAGTATGTTGAAAGTATTTTAATACTTGTTTTGTGGGAAAGTTTAAGTCTCTTGGTTATAAGGAAAGAATGTAATTTGCTAATGTATAAGGCTAGTATAACGGCTTTATGGGAAGTTGGTTATAATAGCTTTATGGAAAGTTTAAAGAGTGGTTTACTCTAAGTAAATTAAGTATGTTAAGGGACTTGAAGAGTTTTAAAGTACGTGATACTTGTTTCGTTGTAAACATATAAGTCCCTTGGATAGGAAATTGTACTTGACTAAGGCATAAAGTGAATATAACGACTTTATGGGGAGTTGGTTATATTGGCTTTATGGAAAGATAAATGGCTTGATTTATTGAAAGGCAATTTGATTTAAAGGCATCAATTGCCTAAGGTTTTCTGAGAGAAGAAGTCACTTGATTTAGAAACCTATTTTTATTCTAAAAGTATTGTGACTTGTCTTGAAAAGAAATTGTAACTTGATACTACGGTTATTAGTATCTTGGAAGTTTTATAATGAAATGAGTCATTTTAAAAGAATAGAAGTACGTAGTACTTTGGGTTAAATTCCCGGATTTCTATAAAGAACATGTTAGTGCCTTAGGTAAACTAAAATGAGAGTGTATATAAATAAGAATAATAAGAAGTTAGGGGATTTCTTAACTTGCTTATGTATTGTAGGATAAGCCGGTAGTGCTTATGTTATGTAGCCGGATTGTGCTAGTGATGTATTATTCGTTGCGGGGTCATTCCCCGGAGTTGTGGCATTGCATATTTCCGTGGATTTGCTACCCACGATGCGAGGAATACCTCATGCGAGTCCGTAGGGCTCATGCGGGTGAAATAGTCCCATGCGGGCGGGTCCAGCCTATGCGAGGAATACCTCATGCGAGTCCGTAAGGGCTTATGCGGGTGAAATAGTCCCATGCGAGGAATACCTCACGCGGGTCCACTGGATCTATGCGGGTGAAATAGTCCCAGGAATAGGATTGCTTAATGACACTGCGGGCGGGTGGTCCTGCTTTGATCGTGAGCTTTCCTACTTTATATTGTAAGTATACTCCTATTTACTCTCATTGTTAGTAAGGCCACGATGTCTTTGTTAATTGAGTTATCATACATGTCTCGATTTTATTTAGACTTATGATTTCATTCTGATGCTTTCGGTTTCACATATTTGGTACATGTTATCGACCTCCTTGAAGTGCGTTCAATCCGCATGAGTAAAGTCTGATTCTTGGTCCTCGCTCTTAGGATCAACTGTTGTTGAGAAGCTCCTTCATTTCGAGGCTTATCCTCAGTATTTGTCGGTTGTTGTACATTCGGGGTATGACGGGGCCCGTCACTTGAGTTGTTGTTCTTAAGTGCAGTAGTCACATTGTGGATTGGGGTGTAAAGAAAAGAAAAATGTCTTATTCTATTTACGGATTGAGTATATTTTACGGAAGGTGGCCTTATCTTGCTTTGTTGTTGGTTCTTATCTAAGTTTTTATGTATGTTGTGTATGTTACTATGCTATTCTCTGATGTATACAGCGGGGTGCCGGTAGGGCACGATCGCGAGCCCGGGGTCGTGACAAAAGTGGTATCGAGCGATTAGTCCTCGGAAAGTGTCTCTGCACCGTGTCTAAGTAGAGTCTTGATTATCGGTGTGTTGTGCACCACATCTATAATCGGAGGCTGCGGGACATTTAGGATTGGTTTCCATTCTTCTCACTCTAAGATCGTGCGATAGAGTGTATGGTTAGGGTCGTCTCCCTGCGAGGTTATGTTGTTTGCGGTACGAGAAAGCGTGATGACCGGGGAAAGATTATGCGGATTGCGTATCCGGGTTGGTAATGTTTGTAGTATAGTTGGTATTGGGACGCATAACTATACGGATTATATGGGGTCACATATGTGTTGCCTAGGATGATTTTAGATTTCGAGGATTTGGTAAGGACTAAATAAATCACCGAAAGTATGAAACAATTTAATGAACTCTCATCAAGTTTACGTGCTAATTTGAGATAATTAGGTGATGATGAGCTATGTGAGAATGTAATGGACCCTCGAGAGGGTGATTAAGAGACTAAGTGGAAGACTAGGTTAGCAACTTAAGCTACGTGGTATGCTTAAGGGAATTGTACGGGCGAGATCCGGACGAAGAAAGTATGGTTGTTGTGGTCAAGACAACACGACTATGGTATTACGAGAAGTTTTTGTACCCGGTTACGGGGGGTTGATAAGATAGGCTTGGAGCATGGAAATTGCGAGCACGAGAATGTGATAACCACGAGACCTTAGATATATAAGGCCTTCTCGGGTAGTAAAGAGTTAAGGCAGACGAGGAAAAGAGTTAAATACGACGCCTTGAGTCGGGATTGAAGTCTATTTAGGGTCGCCCCATAACTTGAAAGGAAATGGGATCGGTTGGTAGTAGTCGCTTCGTGGCGGTCACGAGTGCAAGGCCCAAATTTAGTTAATCATTTTATGGGTTCGTGGGCGTGTTCCACGAAACCAGTTGTGAGCGGGCGGCCTTATGTTGTTTAATTTAGTAACTCCAGTGGAGGCGAGTTAGTATGGAATTTATGTATGTAAGCTAGAATAAGTTTGGGAGTACGGAAAGAGTACGACCGATGAAAAGCAACCAAGAGTAATGAAATGGAACCTGAATCCATGAGGACCTTTCAAGGTGACTACACCCATGAGTGTTGGGTGGTAGCTGAGCGGTTAGATAATAATTGTCGGTAACGATAAAGTCGTTGGACCAATGAGTATTATGTGAACATTGAGGTCATTATGAGTTCGGGCTAGTTGGCCTCTTGTTATGCCAACGTGGACTACATAAGAGAGATTGATTCGGTACCAGTTTCCCGGTAAGCCGGTTATCGAGTGGAAAGGAAGAGAAGTGGTGGTAACCAGTGAATTATCCTTCCTTCTTTGACATTGTTTTCTTTTTAAGTCTGTGTGACTTGTTCACTTGGGGTAAATTGACGCAGGAAGTTATTTTGAGTGCCCTTGGGGGTACTTGGAGTTGGTTTGGTGTGGCGGTCAGGGCCACGACCTTCCGGATAATTTCAGGAAAACGTGCAAGGCAAGAATAAAAATAAGTACGAATCTTTGCCGTGGAAAGTGAGGGCATCTTTGGTAGGTTGGAAAATCTACGAACTTAAAGCGGTGTGTGATGATTAGCTAATTCTTTGGACCGCAAGAGGACCACTGTGATTAGGGTTGTGACTCGAGAAAGTTCAAGAGAGGGAGATAAGTTCTCTTCCCCACGAAAAAGGACAGTTGCGTATTATGGGGTTGCATGTACCCATGTTGTTAGACGCAGGATATGACCGGAATATTAAAGGAGAATACGGCTATGGTTAAAGATAGGTTGCACGAGATATGTTTACCCCAGACTAGTGTAAAGACCATTAGTAAATAATGGGAAGTAAGAACATTTCGAGAAAATGTGGTAATACCTAGTTATAGGCTCTGCAACTGGGAAAGGAAAAAATCGGGTTATTGCTTGACGAGATCAAGGAAAACCTCCCCCCCCTAAAAATGTGATTGACAGTAAGTCTTAGCCGTGAGGCAAGCAAAGGAATCAAATTTAAGTTTAGTGACCAAGTTTGGTTGCAACAAAAAGGGAATCAGGAACCATAAGTGAGATTAGGGATACCCGAATACTTCGCAGGAATTAGAAAGGTTTCCAGTTATTGGAAGTTAGTTGACCACGACTACAGTTCTAACCCCTCCTGTAAGACTAGAGGGTTAGGTTATTATGTTAGCACGTTGAGTGTTGGGCTAGGTTGTGTCTTGTACGCAACCGATGGGATAGAACCTATGTTTTCCGGTAGTTGGGAAGCGAGGAAAGGAAATTACGCCACTTCCGATTTTGAGTGGCGATTAAATCATGCCTTGAAGATTTGGGGGCATGACGTATTTATAGACTTCATGTGGATATTTGTGCGGACCACAAAGCCTCGGTATATCTGCAGACTGAGGCAGTAGAATTTGCGACAGGGCTGGTGGTTAGAGTTACTCAAGGATTGTGATATTGATATCCTATACCATCCGGGGAAAGCCAAGACGGTTACAGATACTCTTTGTCGTGGACCTGGGGTAGTGCGCGGATGGGCGACGGATAGGCAGGATGTGGTCCGTGAGTTTCTTGATTCTGAGCCTAGGGGTTCGATTATTTGTTTCAAGGTTAATGAAGTTCAGATCCGAGAGGTTCTTGAGTCTTCCATTGTTGGGGAAGTAAAGAGGCGACAGATGAGGATCGATTCACGATCTGGTATCGAGATCTGGCTCTCAGAGAGAAGAGCACATTCGAGTAGCACGGATAAGTCTTTGTGAGATGGGGATAGATTGCGTGTACCGATGCTGCGCAGACTATTCAGCAGGTCTTAGGGGAGGCACGCAATGCTTATTGTCCTAATTGTTCGGGGTCGACTAAGTTGTGTCGTGACCTCAGATGTGTGTATGGGTAAGATGACCGGAAAAGGGACATAGCGGGGTTTACTGCTTAGTGTCCGAGTTAGTAGCAGGTCATGGTTGTGCACCAGAAGCCCAGTGGGCTATTGCCGGCGATTGAAATCCCAACCTAGATATGAGAGGTATTTTATATGGATCTTGTTACAGGGTGGCATCGTACTCAGAGGAAGTGCGACTCCCGAGGGTCATAGTAATTAAATTTGTGAAACCAGTGTGTTCTTCAGTTGGGACCACTTGCTGGTACCGAGGTTTATACTAGCTTGTATAGCGAGAGAGATTGTGAGGCGCATGGGTCCCTACGTTTATGATGAGACAGATGAGCTCGATTCACGGATAACTTCGGAGGTATTTCGGGAGGATTAGGGACACGGTGAGTCTCGGTGTTGCATTACCCTCGGGCCAAGCGGACAGGCGAGCGTACTATCCGAGCACAGGGATAGGTTGTGGGCTGTGTTTTGATTCGAGAATAGCAGAAGGTTAATTGCCTCTTGTCGTATTACGTCGATATGAATACCCTTCCGCTTTTGGTGGCGATGCGAGGCCTTGTGTGTAAGGAGTGGAGATCGCCGGTCGGATGGTTCGACATAGGCGAGGTTCAGTTATTTGGTCCAGACTTGATTCAGCGGTCTATGGATAAGGCGAAGCTTATCCGGGGAAGATTGTAGTAAGCTTAGAGTCGCGAAGCTTTATGCGAATAACCGATGTGGACACGTGGGGTTCAGTTTGATATTTTGGTATGAGTATTGTTATGTGGCCAGGTGTGGCATTATTGGCACGTAGGGGTTGTAAGGAGACTATGTCGCTATCTTAAGTTTGACTCCCGAGAGAACATTCGGGGACGAATGTTTCTAAGGGGGGAAGAATGTTACACCCCGGAATTTCAGGATATGTTTATAAGAACGTACGTAAGAACTCAAAAATGTTAAGATTTGAGACATGTTATAATTTAGCGGAATTTTGGAAATTGTCGGAAGCGGAATATTGCGTGAGCGGGAGGCGACACGTGTCACCCCCCAATGGTCTTGGGCGAAAATGTGATAGAGGAAATGGTCATTTGACCATAAATTAAAAGACCAAGTCTTGCAAGACAATTTAGCTTGACATTGTTGACTTAGTCAATGACCCACTTTAAGCTTGATATTTAGTGAATCTCATCCAAACCACCCAAGTGTTCTAATCTATACCCTTCCTTGTGTTATATATGTACACTAGTAGGTGCAAGACCTTGTCATTCCCAGCTTAGAATTATTTTCAAGAAACTTGTTCTTGCTCTTTAGGGAGCTCACGGTTTGAGGTGTTTCAAGGAAAAATTTCCAATTTTTGTCCAATAATTCCCACTTTAAACCAAGGTACCTAAGGGTATTGTAAGTGTTTCTCAATAGAAAGATCCCGGAAAAATGGTGTTTTCGTATTAGTCGCAAGGCGAAAACCTAAAGGGTTATTCAACTTTGAAGTTGAAACTTGAAGATGAGTTTTTCATAAGCTTCTAAGGGTGGCTTGGAGTGGATTGTAATGTCGGAAGGAGGAGCTAAAGGTGCTAGGGATCGACTTGTACTCTTGGAGCATATTTGGGCTAATTGAGGTATAATCTTCGTTTTACTTTTGTAATTGAAGATTTCATGTTATGATAAGTTATAAGTGGTCATGTGATATGTGTTATGAAGTTTGATAAGTGTTATGGAATTGGAGGCTCAAAATCCGAAAATGTCATATTTAGCTATTTGAAATTGAAATCCAATTTGATCGATAAATTGAATTGTCGCATGTTACCTACTTGGAGAATGTAGTAGCTAGAATCGATTGCGGCTTGATATCTTATTATGCTACCAATTTGGATTGAAATGGAAATTGAATAAGAATCGGTATTGTTATATTATTGTGAGCCAATTGGGGCTGTTTGGTTATTCATTTGCATTGGATTACCTTCTATTTTGTTGTGAGCCAATTGGGGCTGTTTGGTTATTGTATTTCGACCTTGGAAAAGGTGGCAAAGTTAGTAAAAACAAAGGAGGTCTTTGTCAGATTTTCCGTAGAATTTAGAGACTTAACACTTATAATATTCTACGTTTGAAGTAAGGCCTTAATAGGCGTACTATGGTCATTATAGGTTGACATACTACGTCTGCGAAATGGACTTAGCAAGTGGATTAAACAGAAGAGGTATGTGGAACTTTCTTATCTCTTGAGCATGATTAAGTTGTAAATGTATAGTGCGGTGAGCGTCTGAGATTTTGACAATCTAGTCTATTTGATATCCTTGGCTTACTTTAAAGAATGTCAGTGGTTTGAGTTAGAATTAGCTCACTTGTTTAAATATTAAGGATATCTTGGTTTTCAAAAGTTAAGAGACTTTAAGTATGTTGAAAGTATTTTAATACTTGTTTTGTGGGAAAGTTTAAGTCTCTTGGTTATAAGGAAAGAATGTAATTTGCTAATGTATAAGGCTAGTATAACGGCTTTATGGGAAGTTGGTTATAATAGCTTTATGGAAAGTTTAAAGTGGTTTACTCTAAGTAAATTAAGTATGTTAAGGGACTTGAAGAGTTTTAAAGTCGTGATACTTGTTTCGTTGTAAACATATAAGTCCTTGGATAGGAAATTGTACTTGACTAAGGCATAAAGTGAATATAACGACTTTATGGGAGTTGGTTATATTGGCTTTATGGAAAGATAAATGGCTTGATTTATTGAAAGGCAATTTGATTTAAAGGCATCAATTGCCTAAGGTTTTTGAGAGAAGAAGTCACTTGATTTAGAAACCTATTTTTATTCTAAAAGTATTGTGACTTGTCTTGAAAAGAAATTGTAACTTGATACTACGGTTATTAGTATCTTGGAAGTTTTATAATGAAATGAGTCATTTTAAAAGAATAGAAATCGTAGTACTTTGGGTTAAATTCCCGGATTTCTATAAAGAACATGTTAGTGCCTTAGGTAAACTAAAATGAGAGTGTATATAAATAAGAATAATAAGAAGTTAGGGGATTTCTTAACTTGCTTATGTATTGTAGGATAAGCCGGTAGTGCTTATGTTATGTAGCGGATTGTGCTAGTGATGTATTATTCGTTGGGGTCATTCCCGGAGTTGTGGCATTGCATATTTAGTGGATTTGCTACCCACGATGCGAGGAATACCTCGTGCGGTCCGTAGGGCTCGTGCGGGTGAAATAGTCCCGTGCGGGCGGGTCCGACCTATGCGAGGAATACCTCGTGCGAGTCCGTAAGGGCTTATGCGGGTGAAATAGTCCCGTCGAGGAATACCTCACGCGGGTCCACCGGATCTATCACGGGTGAAATAGTCCCGGGAATAGGATTGCTTAATGACAACTGCGCGGGTGGTCTGCTTTGATCGTGAGCTTTCCTACTTTATATTGTAAGTATACTCCTATTTACTCATTGTTAGTAAGGCACGATTGTCTTTATTAATTGAGTTATCATACATGTCTCGATTTTATTTAGACTTATGATTTCATTCTGATACTTTGATTTCACATATTTGGTACATGTTATCTTGACCTCCTTGAAGCTGCGTTCATCTGCATGAGTAAAGTGCAGATTCTTTGGTCCTCGCTCTTAGGATCACTGTTCAGTTGTTGAGAAGCTCCTTCATTTTGGAGGCTTATCCACAGTATTTGTCGGTTGTTGTACATTCGGGGTATGGCGGGGCCACATCACTTGAGTTATTGTTCTTAAGTGCAGTAGTCACATTGTGGATTGGTGTAAAGAAAAGAAAAATGTCTTTGTTCTATTTACGGATTGAGTATATTTTACGGAAGGTGGCCTTATCGGCTAGCTTTGTTGTTAGTTCTTGTCTAAGTTTTTATGTATGTTGTGTATGTTCATTTGCTATTCTCTGATGTATACAGCGGGGTGCCGGGTAGGGCACGATCGCGAGCAGGTCGAAGTCGTGACACTTGTTGATCAACTTTTTGGAAGAAAAACAAGAAGGGAAGTTGGTTATAAGCTTGTAGTGGATACATGTGTGTGATTGGAGCTTGAAGAAGTGGAGCTAAGACAAAACTGTGGGCCAAAAATCGCGGGACTGTTTGGACGGTTTTGGGCTAAAATTTAAGGTAAAATTCTTCTTCCTCTTGAAGTAATTGGATATTACTTGTTGTTATAGTTATTAGTTGAACTTGGGTTAGGAAGAATGGAGAATAAAAGGTGCGTGGGCATTTTTGGTTAAGTTGGCCGAAACTAGGCAGTTTTCGGGACTTTGGATTTCGTTGGTTATTGTTGTTGTTATCTTCACCTATTGCATCTTATAATGAAGGAATATTATTGTTATTAAGTTGTTATGACTTATATAAAGGTATTGAAACTTGAATTGAATTATAAAGCATTATGGAAAGGGTAATAGTATTGGGGTTGTTTGGCCGAGACTTGTATAAAACTGTTGGATATTGTTGTGCAGTTTTAGGGACTGTTTTGTGGCGTGTATATGCTAGAAATTCAGTTGTCAATATGCATGTTTAATGTGGTAAAAGCTAATGTAAATTCCAAAGGAATAAGGGTGTAGAAAGGTGTTGAAAGGCTTCACATTTTAATCTTGTTATTGTGGAATACAGACTATTTTTATATGGATTAAGGGGATAAATTTTACACGTAAAGTAGGCGTGTAATCCCCTTTGGTTGCTGTTTGGTTGTGCCCTTAATTGGTGCTTGGTTGTTGATGAAACTGGCCTTCTTGAAAGGTGGAAACGTACGTAAGTAGGGGAAGTGCTGTTCAAATTTTTATAATAAAAGAGAGCCATTACTTGGTATTGACCTACACTAGTAAGAATGGAGTTGATATACATGTTATTGAATTTATAGGTTGAAGTACTACTTGAGGCGGATTCTAGATTTTTGAGTTGGTTAGTTCGCCGATAAGGTATGTGAACTTCTTCATTCTCTCTTTTGGCATGTTCTACGTGTGAACCATAAATGTGGTATTATTTCAAAAGTTTTTCTACTCTTAGAAGTTAAGGAGTATTCATGTTGTTGATTCTATGCTAAAGACATGTCTAAATTATTCCTAAGTCCTTACCAAGTCTTATGGGAGATGTTGGTAAGAGTTTTTAGTAAGCATTGGATTCGAGTTGATCTTGCTAAGTTACATCACTAATAAGTATTAAGCGTTGAGACTGATTTTGGGTAAGCGTGTTAAAATAAGTCATTGCAGCGTTAAATGAAAAAGGTATCGAACTAGCCATTACAACGTTAAATGAAAAAGATATCGACAATCAATTATATTGAAATGAGTAGAATTTCCATCTGCATAGAAGCTAAGATATAACCAGTTCGTTTTACATTTTCTAGGTTCACAGCTGATTAGAGAAGATCATTATTAAATATATAACCTACTAACGGCTTATAAAATGGATTAATTTGGTAATTCGAATATGTTATCACCATTCAAATATTTCGATAATGTTAGCCAGAGGAGCGAGACGAATTTAGATTCTTGAGTTGATACAGACAACAAGCGGTATGTGACTCTTCCTTTCTTCTTTGAGCATGAACTTTATAAAATGAGTGTACGGTGGACGTACGTGTTTTAAATGAATCTAGATTTCATGTGGTACATGAGGTGATAGTAACTTGATTTTAAAATTATATTTGACTTGATCTTAAAAGTATAAGTCACTTGGTTGTAAAAGTGTAAGTGTCTTGATTTTCCAAAAGAGGATTTATAATGATACTTGATTTGATAAGTGTCTTGATTTTCCAAATGAGGATTTAAAAATGAAAGGTATGAGAGTGTCTTGGTATTTCTAAAAAGGAAGGCATGGTATTGCCTTGGTGTTTCTAAAAGGAAGGCATGGTATTGCCTTGGTGTTTCTAAAAGAAAAGGCATGATAGTGCCTTGGGTTTTCTAAAAGGAAGGTATGATAGTGCCTTGGTTTTCTAAAATGAAAGTTCATTTTAATGATTTTATTGATAGTCAAATGATGATTTAAATTGCACATGGTTGCTCATGATAGCTATTTGTGCAAGTGTTATTATTCGGACAAGAGTCCATGAAATGGGCGGGTTATGTTATGTGTATAAAGACAACGAGTCCACAAATGGCGGGTTATATTATGTGTAAAGACACCGAGTCCACAAATGGGTGGGTTATGTTATGTGTAAAAGACACCGAGTCCCACAAATGGGCCGGGTTATGTTATATGTAAAAAGACACCGAGTCCCACAATTGGGCCGGGATATGTTATGTGTTAAATGTTCACCGAGTCCCTCACTAAAGGGCCGGAAATGTTTATATGATTTCATCAAGTCCCTCACTAAAGGGCCGAGATATGTTATACATACAGTCATGATGGGTACATGGACCGAGTCCCAGAATGGGACAGGATACGTTATATGGACATGCATCTATGATTTTGAGGTGACTCTCTCACTTTTAAAAGGCATAGTTGACTCTCATTTTTATAAAGTAAAGCGGTACATTGGTACGATGTCTGATGTGCAGTGGTGCTAAAATGGTTTTTTGGGAGATAGAGAAAGATACAAAACTCTATTATCTATATTTTAATTTCTTCTTTGGGTAATGCTACTTCAACTAGAGCAGCAAGAGCGAAATAGCCCGGTCTATCAAAGCTTTCTACGCTATTTTCAGACTGAGGGAGACTAGCTAGCGCGAAAGGTTGCTTTACTAAGTAAGATAAGGCAAGAAGCAAGGGCGCAACAGCTGCACGAAAGCCCTTGCTTCTTAGCGCATCCCTTTTCTTGCTCGTTAGCGTTTGACTAATAAGATAGAAAGAGCCTTTCTGGTACAGTGATACATTGGTACAGTGGTAAAAGGTACAGTTGACACTTATTTTATATGTCACGGTTAGATCTGGTATGTTGATTTCTATACTTGTCCCCTGTCATCTTTTGTACAGCTATGATCTTATTTACTGTACTTCATATTTACATACTTGGTACCTTGTTGTACTGACCCACTTCGGGGGGCTGCGTTCATGCCCGCATGTATATGTACTCAGTTTGGTGATCCTCGAGCTTAGGATCTTTGCCCAGCTTTTTGAGATAGCTTCAAAATTCAGGAGCTTGTCATTTTGGTACATGTCTTCCATTATGATTTATGTATATTCAAGGGTACGGCGGAGCCTTGTCCCGTCATAGTTATTGTCCAAACTCTTATAGGTCTGTATTCATATATGGGTTGGACTTGCGGGAGTTGTAAATATTGTTGGTCAGTTGTACTACTGTATTGTCAGAATGTTCCCGTTTATATATAGCGGCAGCCTCGTCGGCTTGCCTTGTTGCTACGTATGCGGTTTTCATATTTTATCGACCTATGTCCTCTATGAGATGTGAGGGTATAAGAGGGTGCAGGTAGGACACGATCGCGGGCCCGGATTCGGGCGTGTGAGTGGTATCGAGCGATTAGTCCTCGGAATGTCTACGACCGTGTCGCGATGAAGTCTTGGTTATCGGTGTGTTGTGCACCACACCCATAAATCGGAGGCTATAGTACATTTAGGATTGGTTTCTATTCTTCTTACTCTAAGATCGTGCGATAGAGCTATGTTGTTAGGGTAGTCCCTCCCTAACGTATTATTGTGGTTGCAGCTATGAGAAAGCGGCACCTTGGAAAGGAATATATGGACTTGTATACGAGTTGGTAAGATTGTGGTATATTAGTTGTGATGATTCCTTGGTTTGAGTATAAACCACTTGTGATTATTGTTGATGTTGTTGGTAGGTGGAAATGGTATTACCGATTTTAAAGGGGCTATGAGGACCTTATAAATGTGACTTTGATTACAAAGGAAGTATAATGTGCTAAGGACTATCAGATGTAGAATGAGACTATGTGTTATATTGTGGCCATGTGAGGCATTTTTGTGTTTACTGAGTATTGGTTGATAGGTATAGTTGAGGGAGACTATGCCGGAAATTTGTATAGTTGAGACCTATTATGAACATTCGAGGACGAATGTTTCTAAGGGGGGAAGAATGTTACACCCCGTAGTTCCATGACATATAAGTGAGAAAGTAAGTAAGAAAATAAGATTGGAAGGTTGGAAGGAAAGTATAATTACATTTTCTTATGGAATATTTTTGGAAAAATGTGAAGACGAAAATTATTAACTTGGAGTTTAATACTTCTAATTGGATTTTTGAGATTAGTATTGGATTATGAAGTATTGGAATTAATAATATGGGGGCCGCCGAAAATTTCACAAGTTTGTGGGGCCCTTCGATTTTAGGATATTTTGGACAAATATTTAGATATTTTGTTAAGAGGGGAAATGTGACCAATGGGAGGGTGACATGTGTCCCTCATCCACTTGTCTTGCAAGACAAATATTCTATATAGAGGAGTAGAGAGCAAGACTTAGCATTTTCATTATATCATTTTCTTTAGCTTTCTCTCCTCTCTTTCTTGCAAATCTCAAAAATCCATAGGAAAATTCCAAGAGCAAGAGTTGATTATTATTCAAGATTAAGAACCCTAATCAAGTCTTAAACCAAGTTAACTCTCCAAGATCCTCCAAAATACTCCTTGGCCGAGAGTTGTGGGTTGAAACCCTAGGCTTGTTGATCAACTTTTTGGAAGAAAAACAAGAAGGGAAGTTGGTTATAAGTGTGTAGTGGTACATGTGTGTGATTGGAGCTTGAAGAAGTGGAGCTAAGACAAAACTGTGGGCCGAAAATCGCGGGACTGTTTGGACGATTTTGGGCTAAACTTTAAGGTAAAATTATTCTTCCTCTTGAAGTAATTGGATATTACTTGTTGTTATAGTTATTAGATGAACTTGGGTTAAGAAGAATGGAGAATAAAAGGTGTGTGGGCATTTTTGGTTAAGTTGGCCGAAACTAGGCAGTTTTCGGGACTTTGGATTTCGTTGGTTATTGTTGTTGTTATCTTCACCTATTGCATCTTATAATGAAGGAATATTATTGTTATTAAGTTGTTATGACTTATATAAAGGTATTGAAACTTGAATTGAATTATAAAGCATTATGGAAAGGGTAATAGTATTGGGGTTGTTTGGCCGAGACTTGTATAAAACTGTTGGATATTGTTGTGCAGTTTTAGGGACTGTTTTGTGGCGTGTATATGCTAGAAATTCAGTTGTCAATATGCATGTTTAATGTGGTAAAAGCTAATGTAAATTCCAAAGGAATAAGGGTGTAGAAAGGTGTTGAAAGGCTTCACATTTTAATCTTGTTATTGTGGAATACAGACTATTTTTATATGGATTAAGGGGATAAATTTTACACGTAAAGTAGGCGTGTAATCCCCTTTGGTTGCTGTTTGGTTGTGCCCTTAATTGGTGCTTGGTTGTTGATGAAACTGGCCTTCTTGAAAGGTGGAAACGTACGTAAGTAGGGGAAGTGCTGTCCAAATTTTTATAATAAAAGAGAGTCATTACTTGTTATTGACCTACACTAGTAATCATGGAGTTGATATACATGTTATTGTATTTGTAGGATGAAGTACTACTTGAGGCGGATTCTAGATTGTTGAGTTGGTTAGTTCGCCGATAAGGTATGTGAACCTCTTCCTTCTCTCTTTTGGCATGTTCTACGTGTGAACCATAACTGTGGTATTGTTTCAAAAGTTATTCTACTCTTAGAAGTTGAGGAGTATTCATGTTCTTGATTCTATGCTGAAGACATGTCTAAATTATTCCTAAGTCCTTACCCAGTCTTATGGGAGATGTCGGTAAGAGTTTTTAGTAAGCATTGGAGTCGACTTGATCTTGCTAAGTTACAACACAAATAAGTAATAAGCGTTGAGACTAATTTTGGGTAAGCGTATTAAAATAAGCCATTGCAGCGTTAAATGAAAAAGGTATCGAACTAGCCATTGTAGCGTTAAATGAAAAAGATATCGACAATCAATTATATTGAAATGAGTAAAATTTCCATCTGCATAGAAGCTAAGATATAACCAGTTCGTTTTACATTTTCTAGGTTCACAGCTGATTAAATAAGATCATTATTAAATATATAACCTACTAACGACTTATAAAATGGATTAATTTGGCAATTCGGATATGTTATCACCATTCAAATGTTTCCATAATGTAAGCGGAGGCGAGACGATTTAGATTATCGAGGTTATCTGAGACGACAAACGGTATGTGACTCTTCCTTTCTTCTTTGAGCATGAACTTTATAAAATGAGTGTACTGTGGAAGTATGTGTTTTAAATGAATCTAGATTTCATGTGGTACATGAGGTGATAGTAACTTGATTTTAAAAGTATACTTGACTTGATCTTAAAAGTATAAGTCACTAGGTTGTAAAAGTGTAAGTGTCTTGATTTTCCAAAAGAGGATTTAAAATGATACTTGATATGATAAGTGTCTTGATTTTCTAAATGAGGATTTAAAAATGAAAGGTATGAGAGTGCCTTGGTATTTCTAAAAAGGAAGGCATGGTATTGGCTTGGTGTTTCTAAAAGGAATGCATGATATTGCCTTGGTGTTTCTAAAAGGAAAGGCATGATAGTGCCTTGGTATTTCTAAAAAGGAAAGCATGGTATTGACTTGGTGTTTCTAAAAGGAAGAATGAGTGTACGGTGGAAGTACGTGTTTTAAATGAATCTAGATTTCATGTGGTACATGAGGTGATAGTAACTTGATTTTAAAAGTATACTTGACTTGATCTTAAAAGTATAAGTCACTAGGTTGTAAAAGTGTAAGTGTCTTGATTTTCCAAAAGAGGATTTAAAATGATACTTGATATGATAAGTGTCTTGATTTTCTAAATGAGGATTTAAAAATGAAAGGTATGAGAGTGCCTTGGTATTTCTAAAAAGGAAGGCATGGTATTGACTTGGTGTTTCTAAAAGAAAGGCATGGTATTGCCTTGGTGTTTCTAAAAGGAAAGGCATGATAGTGCCTTGGGTTTTCTAAAAGGAAGGTATGATAGTGTCTTGGTTATTCTAAAATGAAAGTTTATTTTAAGGATTTTATTGAGAGTCAATGATGATTTAAATTGCACATGGTTGCTCATGATAGCTATTCGTGCAAGTGTTATTATTCCAGACACCGATTCCCACAAATGGGTCGAGTATGTTATGTGTAAAAAGACACCGAGTCCCACAAATGGGCCGGGTTATGTTATGTGTAAAAAGACACCGAGTCCCACAAATGGACCGGGATATGTTATGTGTTAAATGTTCACCGAGTCCCTCACTAAAGGGCCAGAAATATTTATATGATTTCATCAAGTCCCTCACTAAAGGGTCGAGATACGTTATACATATAGTCATGATGGTTACATGGGCCGAGTCCCAGAATGGGTCAGGATACGTTATATGGACAAGCATCTATGATTTTGAGGTGACTCTCTCACTTTTAAAAGCCTGATTGACTCCATTTTATAAAGTACATCGGTATAGTGGTCGGTGATACAATGATACAGTGGTATATTGATCTGATTATCTGATGGTATAGTGGTAAAAATCTGATTGACTCTTATTTTATATGGCAGTTAGATCTTGTATGTTGATTTCCATACTTGTCCACTGTCATCTTTTATGCGATTATGATCTTATTCTTGTACTTCATGTTTACATACTTGGTACCTTGTTGTACTGACCCCCTTCGGGGGGCTGCGTTCATGCCCGCAGGTATAGGTACTCAGTTTCATGATCCTCGAGCTTAGGATCTTTGCCCAACTTTTTGAGATAGCTCCAATATTCAGTAGCTTGTCATTTTGGTACAAGTCTTCCATTATGACTTATGTATATTCAGGGGTACAGCGGGGCCTTGTCCCGTTATAGTTATTGTGCAAACTCTTATAGGTTTGTATTCATATGTGGGTTGGACTTGCGGGAGTTGTAAATCTTGTTGGTCAGTTGTACTACTGTATTGTCGGGATTTTCCCGTTTATATATAGCGGCAGCCTCGTCGGCTTGCCTTGTTGCTACATGTACGATTTTCCATATTTTATCTGACCTATGTCCTCTATGAGATGTGAGGGTATAAGAGGGGGGTGCCCAGGTAGGACACCAGTCGCGGGCCCGGGGTTTGGGGCGTGACAGAGTGGTATCAGAGCAGTTAGTCTACGGAATGTCTACAGATCGTGTGCAGTAAAGTCTTGGTTATCGGTGTGTTGTGCACCACACCCATAAACAGGAGGCTATAGTACATTTAGGATTGGTTTCTATTCTTCTTACTCTAAGATCGTGCAATAGAGCTATGTTGTTAGGGTAGTCTCTCTCTAACATATTATTGTGGTTGCAGCTATGAGAAAGTGAAAGCGGCCCAGAAAGGGAATATATGGACTTGTATACAGGTTGGTAAGATCATTGTTTATTAGTTGTGATGATTCTTTGGTTTGATTATAAACCACTTGTGATTGTTGTTGATGTTGTTGAGCCGATTGGAAATGGTATTATCGATTTTAAGGGAACTGCAATAGGACCTTATAAATGTGACTTTGATTACAAAGGAGGTATAATGTGCTAAGGATTATCAGGGGTAGAATGAGACTATGTGTTATATTGTGGCCATGTGAGGCATTTTTGTGTTTACTGAGTATTGGTTGATAGGTATAGTTGAGGGAGACTATGCCGGAAATTTGAATAGTTGAGACCTATTATGAACATTCGAGGACGAATGTTTCTAAGGGGGGAAGAATGTTACACCCCGTAGTTCCAGGGCATATAAGTGAGAACGTACGTAAGGAAATAAGATTGGAAGGTTGGAAGGAAAGTATAATTACATTTTCTTATGGAATTTTTTTAGAAAAATGTGAAGACGAAAATTATTAACTTGGAGTTTAATACTTCTAATTGGATTTTTGAGATTAGTATTGAATTATGAAGTATTGGAATTAATAATATGGGGCCCGCCGAAAATTTCACAAGTTTGTGTGGCCCTTCGATTGTAGGATATTTTGGACAAATATTTAGATATTTTGTTAAGAGGGGGAATGTGACCAATGAGAGGGTGACATGTGTCCCTCATCCACTTGTCTTGCAAGACAAATATTCTATATAGAGGAGTAGAGAGCAAGACTTAGCATTTTCATTATATCATTTCCTTTAACTTTCTCTCCTCTCTATCTTGCAAATCTCGAAAATCCCTAGGAAAATTCCAAGAGCAAGAGTTGATTATTATTCAAGATTAAGAACCCAAATCAAGTCTTAAGACAAGTTAACTCTCCAAGATCCTCCAAAATACTCCTTGGCCGAGAGTTGTGGGTTGAAACCCTAGGCTTGTTGATCAACTTTATAATGAAGGAATATTATTGTTATTAAGTTGTTATGACTTATATAAAAGTATTGGAACTTGAGTTGGATTATAAAGGATTATGGAAAGGGTAATAGTATTGGGGTTGTTTGGCCGAGACTTGTATAAAACTGTTGGATATTGTTGTGCAGTTTTAGGGACTGTTTTGTGGCGTGTATATGCTGGAAATTCAGTTGTCAATATGCATGTTTAATATGGTAAAAGCTAATGTAAATCCCAAAGGAATAAGGGTGTCGAAAAGTGTTGAAAGGCTTCATTTTAACCTTGTTGTTGTGGAACACATACTGTTTTTGTGGGCTGTTTTTATATGGATTAAGGTGCTGAATTTTACAGGTAAAGTAGGTGTGTAATCCCATTTGGTTGCTGTTTGGTTGTGCCCTTAATTGGTGCTTGGTTGTTGATGAACTGACCTTGAAAGGTGGAAGAAATGCGTATAAGTAGGGAAGTCTTTGTCCAAATTTTTATAAGAAAAGAGAGTCATTACTTGGTATTGACCTACACTAGTAAGCATGGAGTTGATATATATGTTATTGTATTTATAGGTTGAAGTACTACTTGAGGCGAATTCTAGATTATTGAGTTGGTTAGTTCACCGATAAGGTATGTGGACCTCTTCCTTCTCTCTTTTGGCATGTTCTACGTGTGAACCATAAATGTGGTATTGTTTCAAAAGTTATTCTACTCTTAGAAGTTAAGGAGTATTCATGTTGTTGATTCCATGCTAAAGGCATGTCTAAATTATTCCTAAGTCCTTACCAAGTCTTATGGGAGATGTTGGTAAGAGTTTTTAGTAAGCATTGGAGTCGAGTTGATCTTGCTAAGTTACAACACTAATAAGTATTAAGCGTTGAGACTGATTTTGGGTAAGCATATTAAAATAAGCCATTGCAGCGTTAAATGAAAAGGTATCGAACTAGCCATTGCAGCGTTAAATGAAAATGATATCGACAATCAATTATATTGAAATGAGTAGAATTTCCATCTGCATAGAAGCTAAGATATTATCAGTTCGTTTTACATTTTCTCGGTTTGCAACTGATTAGATAAGATCATTATTAAATATATAACCTACCAACGACTCATAAAATAGATTAATTTGGCAATTCAGATATGTTATCACCATTCAAATGTTTCCATAATGTTAGACAGAGGAGCGAGATGAATTTAGATTATCGAGTTGATACAGACGACAAACGGTATGTGACTCTTCTTTCTTCTTTGAGCATGAACTTTATAAAATGAGTGTACGGTGGACGTACACGTTTTAAATGAATCTAGATTTCATGTGGTACATGAGGTGATAGTAACTTGATTTTAAAAGTATACTTGACTTGATTTTAAAAGTATAAGTCACTTGGTTGTAAAAGTGTATGTGTCTTGATTTTTGATGCGCGATTTATGCACACACTTAAACGCAAGTGCACGTGTCGAGTCAAGTAATATAGTCTTGGAAGACCGAGTTATCGTCCTCAGGGATTAGTGTTCAAGTACCAAATTCTATTCCTTGTTATCTATTTGGTGACCGATAATTGAGTTGTTGATTATGACTAATAATTATAAAGACTAATTAACTATGTTGTTTACTTCAGTGATGATGGAAATAGGGCTTCCAAATCTCCTCAACTATCCACTTATCTTACTTATTAATGCAATTGACTATGGTTCTTCTTCTTTTGGAGATAGCAGGTTTACTAATCCGTTTTATACTCCTGTTAAGGTTATATAAACACTCAACCACAGTACAGCACCTTTCTCCCTTTCGGTGATAAGGTTGACTCTAGAGGAGGATTAAGAACAAAAACCTTATTAATGCTACACAAGTAATCGGGGTATTTTCATCCACGATTCAACCTATGTCTACCCAACTACAACATATTCACAACCTCCCCTTTCGGATTTCAGTTAGAAATCATATAAGTTATGATAATTAATGATCGATTAATTACCAAGCAATCAAAACATATATTGGATAAATCTCAACAATAAGAAGAACAACCACAAACATGCATTAATTCATAAATATAAGGTTCAAGTGAATTGACATGGAAAGTCCTATATTAGAATTAGTTCCTAGCCATAGACATGATAAGAACTAATTCAATATCCAACATAAACTGAAAATAAAGTAAAAGAGAAACAAGAAATTACTAAAGAAAGGTCTCCAATCTTGAACTCCAATATGTGTTGTGAATTGGCAAGAAAGGGAACCCTTAAAACTGCTCTAAGGTTCTCTTTTTATAGTTACAAAACGAGTGCAGGGTTTTCCTTCAGGCCTGGCCCATCATTCATTCGAAAATCTGATATTTCCCGCGTCGGCGCCAGCTAAGCCTCTCGAATCTTGGCCGTGGCTGGCCTGCTGGTGGAGCGCCACGGCGACCGTGTACGTGCACAGTTCGCCACTTTCTCGCATTTTGAGCTCTGGAACCTCCGTTTTTGCCCTTTTTGCTCCTTTTCCATGATGAGCCACTTTAACCAATATGACTCAAAAGAAAGAAAATCTATCCTAAGACGACACGTATTTGTACAAAAATGGACAAAAGACTCACTAAAAACGACTCAAAAAGTGTATATAAAATACACCGATCAAATACCCCCAAACTTAACCTTTGCTCGCCCTCGAGCAAAGATCAAAAAGAAAGAAATAAAGACACAAAGAGAAAGAAAAATAGAAGACTCAACGACATTGATCACTTTGCTGCATTGGTGTTACTTAGAAAAACATGAAGGTTAGCAGAATAATATGCAGGAACATATAGCATGAAATTTTTGCATTCTAAACACATTAAGCTAGATATTTCGCAAACTCATTTTTAATCATGCTTAATGGAAGTAAGAATACTGAATTATGCATGTCAATTTTAAAATCCTATGGCATTTTTACTTGCTATTCTCCACTAATCATGAGTATGCATATAAGAGATCTTCAGGGCTTTTCAGGGTTGTAATGTAGGCTTAGACATGGGTAGGTAAAAATAGGCATTTAGGCTCCTTTTGCGTACCATAAGCTCTTTAGCTTTTCACTTTTTCCCTTTTCTTTTGATTTCCTTTCTTCACTTCATCTCTATCTTTCACCTCTTTTGTCTTGAGAGAGAAGTGTATTATGAATAACAAGCACCCCCAAACTTAGGCTTTTGCCTATTTCTTATTACTTTTTTATTGGGGTGCATCAAACTTGTTCACTCATTTTGTCTCTTTTTTAACACATTCTATTCCAACTATTTCACATTTTCACTTATGACACAAGTGCGGGAATATATGGTGTCAAAGAAAAAGTTTCATGTTTAGGCTCAACGGGGCTGACTAGGGATATTTTTAATGTCAGGGATAGAAAAAGAGTGGTAAGAATTGGCTAACAAAGAAATGCCTGAGTCATCTCCCTAACATGCATATCCTAACTATTTCGCCTCAAATAGCAAGCAATCATACACATAGGTTTTAATCATTAAACAATGCACAATTCACGCAGAAACCCCAAATAGACAGATTTCATGAGTTTTTGGCATATCTAACCTAAGTGTTTAGATAGTTGCTTCTAATTCCATTACATTATTCCACCTTACTTCACTAGGTGTTTCTAGTAACTACAACATGCATGATCTTTGAAAGAAAATTATGACTCAAAAAGAAAAAAAATTATGACTCAAAAATACACAAAACAATTTAAAAAGACTCAAACATACAACAACAATAAGACATAAATAAAACACCCCCCAAACTTAAATTACACATTGTCCCCAATGTGTGCAAGACTCAAAGAAAATAAAAGAAACAGGATACTTACAAACTTGGTTTAAAATGGTGGCGGTGGCGGTGGCGGTGGCGGTGGCGGTGGATAGTACATTGACCACTAGTTGAACAAGGAACTCATCTCGTCAATTCTCTGCCTCATTTCTTGTTGTCCTTGTATCACCGTGTCAAAATTATGCATCATCCTTCTGCAGTTGCAGAGTAAGCTGCTCCATCATAGGCCTTGGAGGTTACGATTACGTGGGTGGCTGCTAGCTGCTTCCTGCCTCATACTGAGCCTCTGTTTCAGGCTCATCTTCATCCGTGGCAGCCTCTGCTGCTGCTTCTTTGTCTTCTTGGTGGTCTTCTTCTTGTTCTTCTTTGGAGGGATTGGAGTGCAGGAAGGAGTGCACTATCCCGTATGACACAGGAAGTTGGTTTTTCTCATAAGTATCAGTGGGTAGGGTTGGGACCCCATTTATTGAGCATAAACATGTAATAAGTGAGCCATGTCCCAACCTACCTGTTGTTACCAACCTGCTGGTCTCTCGATATTTTGCACTATCTCTTCCCACATCAATCGCGTTCCCGATCTGATTCCATATATCGATTTGATTACGTCTTACGGCACTCTGGTGAAGTGCATTGATGGAATTAGGCGGGCATCGAAATCTGACCAACCCTTGTTTTGTTGGCGACACACCTCGATCCTCTTGACCCATTCACGGCAAATTCATATGCGGCCCGGGGTAGCTCATTTGTACTGCGACGGCATTCCAGTCGATGTTGTTGGAGTTTCTGGACCATGTTCTAAAATAGCTCCAATCGTTCTCTCCTCCTTCAACATCAACTGTTTTCAATAAAATAATCACCACTTCTGCCGTCACTGGCACATATCGTCCCCTCACAAAGCATCTATCGTCCACCTTCTCCGAAAAATTAGCATAAAATTCTCTCACCATCACTGTGTTCATTGGTGCTATCTTTTCCGGGTTCACAAATCTTTTCCACCCCATCATCTCAATCATCGCCCGAATGGGCTCATAGACATCCCCCTCCCCAAGAGACTCCCTTTGATAATCCATTCCTCTTTCAGGGATTAAGGGCCTAGTACTAAGTTTTTTGTATCTCTCATGAGCTTTTTGGCTGACAAACCTAGTATCATCATATTGAGGGGCTGAGGTGGATGTGGAAGCTCTTTTCTTTCTGGCAGACATTTTTAGATGACTTTTTGCAGCGTTTCCTTTGTATCAACAATGTTACCCAACACTATCACCCAACAACTAATTTCTGACACCTATCACCCCAAACTTCACTTAGAAGCTCTTTGCAACACCACACTCACCTCGTATACTCTTCTCGAATTCTCACAACCAATTTCAACACCCCAACACACCTCTGCGAGATCTGACACCTCCTCCAATCTACTACCTCCTGCGACTACTGATGAAAGCTTTCAAGAAAAGACGAAGGTTACCTTTGACGGTGTTCTTCAAGATTCTCTTGCTCCTAATGATGATTTGAGGTAATGGGATGAGGGTAGTTGTTTAGGATGGTTAAGGGTTTAGGGAATTTAAGAACTTTGGTTGTGTTTGGGTTTGGTTTATGGAAGATTTTTAGGTAAAGTGTGGATTTTCGTGGTTTTTGTGGAGAGGAAGGTTTAGGTTTTGATTTGGAATTGGGGAAAAAATCGGATTTGGGCTATTTAATTTCTGGGTTTCCGTCTCGGCGCCACGGCCTGGCGCGCGGCTGATTTCTTGCGCTCTTCTGGAATTTCTGCGTCGCGGCCTGGCGATGGCGCGCGGCGCAATCTCTGCGCCTTTACGCTCTTTCGGCGGCCTGCTCTTGGCGCGGCGCTCAAACTTCAGCGCCTTTCTGCTCTTTTGGCGCCGCGGCCCTGCTCCTGGGCGCCGCGGCGCTTACCCGATTTTCTGGAAATCCCTTTGCTTATCTTCAGTTTTCGCCCTCCAAATTTGTTGGCCCTGCACCTGTCATCACAACACATAAACAAGACCTCCGTGAGACTGTTCTAAGTAAAAATCAACTGCATTAAAATAAACAATTTAAAATACCTTGGGTTGCCTCCCAAGTAGCGCTGTCTTTAACGTCTTTTAGCCGGACGCAAATTCGTTAGATCAAGAGGTGTGGGGTAGATTAACCCCACAACCAATCCATTTTTTCAACATTCTCCTTTTTCTTCTTATAATTATTTTCAAGCGAAGGTTCAGTGGCACATACCTGCTTTGGCGGAGGTTCAGCATCACGTACTTGCTTTGGTGGGCCTATCTCCCTTGTTTTGGCTTGCACTGGCTCACAAGAAGTTCAGCGATCTTGATTGCAAAGCACCTGCTCATGACCGGGGGCTCAATAACGTGTTTGAACACTTTGAACACCATTTCTTCACTTTCTACCCTCAGTGTCAGCTCTCCTTTCTCTACATAAATCAGGGCTCTCCCTGTTGCCAAGAACGGTCTCCCCAATATGATGGGAATCTCCGCATCCTCCTCCATGTCAAGAATGAGGAAATCCGCAGGGAAAAAGAATGTTCCTACTTTAACAAGAACATCCTCAATCTTCCCCCTGGGGTGCACCGCTGTTATGTCCGCTAGTTGCAAGCTCACCGTGGTTGGTTTGACTTCACCTAATTCCAACCTCTTAAACACCGACAAAGGCATCAAATTTATACTCGCCCCCAAATCACAAAGGGCCCTATTGCATGTCACCCTGCCAACTGTGCAAGGCAATGTAAAGCTCCATGGGTCCTTGAGTTTAGGGGGCAATTTCTTCTGCAGGATAGCACTGCACTCCTCAGTCAGTGCCACCATCTCATACTCTCCCAATTTCTTCTTCTTCCCCAAAATTTCCTTCATAAATTTGAAATAAGAGGGCATTTGCTCCAACGCCTCGATGAAGGGTATGTTGATATGTAACTTTCTGAATGTCTCCAAAAACTTGGAGAATTGCTTATCAACTACTTTCCTTTGCAATCTTTGTGGGAAAGGAATCTTCTCGGTGTACTCCTTTTCTGGAGCTTTCTCTACTATTGGGCGATCTTCAACAACCCTTTCTCTCTCTGTTTCTACCCTCTGTTCAACCACCGGCTGAGGTGCACATTGTTCCAACTGCTTTCCACTCCTCAGCTGTACTGCCTGTCATTGTTCTCTAGGGTTCATCTCTGTGTTGCTCGGTAGGGTACCCTGTGGCATGTTGGTTGCTAGCTTTGCTAGTTGCCCCACCTGTGTTTCCAAGCTCCTGAGAGAGGATTTAGTCTCTGCCATGAACTGGGTCTGGGAGTTGGTGAGTGTCAACAAAGCTGCTCTCAGCTCGTCTGGCTTTTCTGGTTGGACAGGGGCACTGAATTGTTGAGAGGATGAGGCCTGAGTGAATGGCTGCTGGTTTTGGTACTGGCCTCTAAACTGGTTCTGCTGCCCTTGCTCACCTCTCCATGAAAAATTTGGGTGATTCCTCCACCCAGGATTGTAGGTGTTTGAGTATGGGTTGTTAAGGGTCTCGATAGTTCCTCTGACGACACTCTTCTTGCTCGATCGAGATATTGTTAGGATCAGCTGATGGGCATCTGTCGAATGTATGTGGACCACCACACATTTCACAACTCATTGGCAGTTGCACTGCATTTACAGACATTGTATTTTGTTGCAGTTGTTTGGTCAAAAGGGCAACTTGGGCATTCAGGGCAGTGATGGCATCAATATCATGAACTCCTACTGTTCTTCTGCCACTCACTTGTCTATCCTCTGTGACATGGTTATTGGTGGTCATGTCTTCCAATAAGTCATGAGCTTCATGGGTTGTTTTCCTCATAAAGGTTCCACCTGCTGCAGCATCAATGATCGTTCTGGTCGTTCCGCTCAGCCCATTATAGAAAATGTGGACCAAATTCCACAACTCAATGCTGTGGTGTGGACACTTCCTCTGCAAGTCCTTGAATCTCTCCCAAGCTTCATATAATGATTCTCCATCGGCTTGATAGAAATTATTCAACTCCTCTCGGCATTTGCTGCATGGTGGGAAGAACTTTGCTAAAAATTTCTGCGTCAACTCTTGCCATGTAAATATCGAATCTGCTGGCAAAGAATTCAACCACACTTTCGCTCTATCCCTGAGTGAGAAGGGAAAGAGCCTCAATCTGACGGCGTCATCAGTAACGCCATTGTATCTGAATGTTGCACATAACTCCAAGAAATTAGCTATATGCATGTGAGGATCCTCCGACGGCAATCCTCCAAACTGAACCGTATTCTGCACCATACTTAGAATTGCAGGTTTGATCTCAAAATTATTTGCTCCTATTGCTGGGAGCCTAATACAAGTTTGTGCTCCGTTCACCCTCGGCAGCACGTAATCTCCCAAGCTTCTCTCCGCTTGGACCTGAACTCTCTCCTCTACATCCATTGGCACTCTCCGAGGCATTCTTTGGTTAGGCTGATGATCACCTAACCCCTCATTCATCTCGTTGTTGTTTTGTATGCCTTCCATCTCTATTAAGGCTGAAATTCGTTGGTTCCTTCTGTTCTGTTTACAAGTTTTCTCAATTTCTGGATTGAAGAGAACAAGAGTGTCTGCTCCTTTTCTCCTTCGCATAAAATGAGTGCCTGAAACAGATCAAAAACAAACAAACGGATCACGGCACACTGGTTTTTCACAAAAATAAATAAAAAACGTAATAAAAAAAACAAAAATAAAAACCAAATTAGAAATTAAGAATAGATGAAATTGATATTGAACTACGCCAATCCCCGGCAACGGCGCCAAAAACTTGATGCGCGATTTATGCACACACTTAAACGCAAGTGCACATGTCGAGTCAAGTAATATAGTCTTGGAATACCGAGTTATCGTCCTCAGGGATTAGTGTTCAAGTACCAAATTCTATTCCTTGTTATCTATTTGGTGACCGATAATTGAGTTGTTGATTATGACTAATAATTATAAAGACTAATTAACTATGTTGTTTACTTCAGTGATGATGGAAATAGGGCTTCCAAATCTCCTCAACTATCCACTTATCTTACTTATTAATGCAATTGACTATGGTTCTTCTTCTTTTGGAGATAGCAGGTTTACTAATCCGTTTTATACTCCTGTTAAGGTTATATAAACACTCAACCCCAGTACAACATCTTTCTACCTTTCGGTGATAAGGTTGACTCTAGAGGAGGATTAAGAACAAAAACCTTATTAATGCTACACAAGTAATCGGGGTATTTTCATCCACGATTCAACATATGTCTACCCAACTACAGCATATTCACAACTTCCCCTTTCGGATTTCGGTTAGAAATCATATAAGTTATGATAATTAATGATCAAGTAATTACCAAGCAATCAAAACATATATTGGATAAATCTCAACAATAAGAAGAACAACCACAAACATGCATTAATTCATAAATATAAGGTTCAAGTGAATTGACATGGAAAACCCTATATTAGAATTAGTTCCTAGCCATAGACATGACAAAAACTAATTCAATATCCAACATAAACTGAAAATAAAGTAAAAGAGAAACAAGAAATTACTAAAGAAAGGTCTCCAATCTTGAACTCCAAGATTTGTTGTGAATTGGCAAGAAAGGGAACCCTTAAAACTGCTCTAGGGTTCTCTTTTTATAGTTACAAAACGAGTGCAGGGTTTTCCTTCAGGCCTGGCCCATCATTCATTCGAAAATCTGATATTTTCCGTGTCGGCGCCGCGGCGCTGCAACTTCTGCAAGCCTCTGAATCTTCGGCGCCGTGGCGCTCAGCCCTATGGCTGGGCTGGCGCCATGTGCTGACGTGTTTGTGCCTGGTTCGCCACTTTCTCGCATTTTGAGCTCTGGAACCTCTGTTTTTGCCCTTTTTTTGCTCCTTTTCCGCCAATGAGCCACTTTAACCAATGTGACTCAAAAGAAAGAAAATCTATCCTAAGACGACACGTATTTGTACAAAAATGGACAAAAGACTCACTAAAAACGACTCAAAAAGTGTATATAAAATACACCGATCAATTTTCCAAAAGAGGATTTAAAATGATACTTGATATGATAAGCGTCTTGATTTTCCAAATGAGGATTTAAAAATGAAAGGTATGAGAGTGCCTTGGTATTTTTAAAAAGGAAGACATGGTATTGCCTTGGTGTTTCTAAAAGGAAGACATGATATTGCCTTGGTGTTCCTAAAAGGAAAGGCATGATAGTGCCTTGGGTTTTCTAAAAGGAAGGTATGATGTGTCTTGGTTTTTCTAAAATGAAAGTTCATTTTAAGGATTTTATTGAGAGTCAAATGATGATTTAAATTGCACATGGTTGCTCATGATAGCTATTCGTGCAAGTGTTATTATTCCAGACACTGAATCCCACAAATGGATCGGGTTTTGTTATGTGTAAAAAGACACCGAGTCCCACAAATTGGCCGGGTTATGTTATGTGTAAAAAGACACCGAGTCCCATAAATGGATCGGGTTATGTTATGTGTAAAAAGACACCGAGTCCCACAAATGGTCGGGATATGTTATGTGTTAAATTTTTACCGAGTCCCTTACTAAAGGGCCGGAAATATTTATATGATTTCATCAAGTCCCTCACTAAAGGTCTGAGATACGTTATACATACAGTCATGATGGTTACATGGATCGAGTCCCTGAATGGGCCAGAATACTATATATGGAAAGACATCTATGATTTTGAGGTGACTCTCTCACTTTTAAAAGGCACAGTTGACTCTCATTTTTATAAAGTACAACGATGCGATTAGTACGATGATCTGATGGTACATTGGTACGATGGTACAATGATACGATGATCTGATGATACGATGGTAAAAAGTCTGATTGACTCTTATTTTATATGGCACGATTAGATGCGGTATGTTGATTTCCATACTTGTCCCTGTCATCTTTTATGCAGTTATGATCTTATTCTTTGTCACTTCATGTTTACATACTTGGTACCTTGTTGTACTGACCCCCTTCGGGGGGCTGCGTTCATGCCCGCAAGTATAGGTACTCAGTTTCGTGATCCTCGAGCTTAAGATCTTTGCCCAGCTTTTTGAGATAGCTCCAATATTCAGGAGCTTGTCATTTTGGTACATGTCTTCCATTATTACTTATGTATATTCAGTGTGCTGGCGGGGCCTTGTCCCGTCATAGTTATTGTCCAAACTCTTAGAGGTCTGTATTCATATGTGGGCTGGACTTGCGGGAGTTGTAAATATTGTTGGTCAGTTGTACTACTGTATTGTTGGGATTTTCCCATGTATATATAGCGGCAGCCTCGTCGGCTTGCCTTGTTGCTACATGTACAGTTTTCCATATTTTATCTGACCTATGTCCTCTATGAGATGTGAGGGTATAAGAGGGGGGTGCCCATGTAGGGCACCAGTCGCGGGCCCGGGGTTCGAGGTGTGACACTCGGCTCAAGACACGGCATAAACACAAGAAAAGCAAGAGAAACGATCAGACCCGGGCAAGAAATTTAAAGCAGTATGACAATTATGGTAACAAAAGCAGATAAGTCATGATAAAGCATATGAAAAAAGAAGAAGCAATAACTAACGCAGGTAGATAAGATAAACAAAGTACATGAAAGTACACACTACAGCAGGAATCAAACGACAGAAGACTATAAAGTAATATTGTGCCTACTAGTACGATAGGCTAAGCATGTCTACAATAATACCACTACAACTACCAGTATGTAAGCGTAAGTAGGACTACGCTCAACTACCTACTAATTTTCCACCCTAATACCTGTCCTCCACAATCCCATATCGCTCCATATAAAACTAAGCTAGATTCTAAACATCAATTGTAATGTTGGACAAAATGTTGTCAAGACACTCAGGAAACACTGGTGATCCACATTTATGAGATGAAATTCCGAGAGCTCTCTTGATATTTTTACTTTGTGGTTCTGGATGTCGATTCTCTGCAGTAGTCTCTCTATTTATAGTAGAAAGTCTTCCTTGAATTTCTTATCGCAAGGTTGTGGAAGTTGAGGGAAAGGTGGACTGCTGATGGGATTGGTTGGAGAAGATTAGGGAGTAATAATATCAACAACTTTGGCTTGATCCTCACGACAAGCAACAACTTTTGACTTAGTCCTTACTTGTGTTTTACCAGCTTCTTTTTACCTTGCCAAGTCATTTTTACCTCATAGTAATATTTACACAAATATTACTGCATCGCGTGAAGTAAGTCAAAATATGTTCAGAAAATGTTGGTTCGAATGTTGTGCAACATTTGTCCCAACATACTTACACATTCATATCAATACTTGAAGAGATATGTTGGGTCAAATGTCACAACACCAAATCTAACATTAACCGTTGTATTGCCATCATTTTACTTTGATTGAGTTACTGGTTTAACATTTTCAAACTTCCTCAATTTGATTAGTATATGCTGTAGTATTTAAAGTTTTTTGTCAGAAAAGTAACTGCTAGGAGTGCGTGTGTTTGATGGTGTAAAATGGTGTTATTTCGTTTTTTCAATCGGCCAAGTTTGTCATTGTGATTTATTATCTTATAGATTAAAAAGATCTATGCACGGAATCAGAGAAAGAATCGGATCAAAAGGGTTTATTGTACGTAGTTTTATCTTGCATCACTAACAACATATAATAGAACTAATGCAAAATAAATAAAACAATCACAGATCGATAAATATAATATACAAAAAAATAGTAGGAAAGCACTAAATGATCTTATTCTATAGAGAGTCTTCCTAGTTTTGATGAATTCTGATTGTGCGATGTTATAAAACAAAAGAAAAATACTATGCAAATGAGAGGAGAAATGATGAGTGAATGTTGTGAGACGAGACTTTATTTTTCAAATGTTGAATAAGTACTTATGATATGATGTACTCGTGTGGATCGATTAGCTAATGTCCGTATTTATGATCGGTAGTTTGCTAAATTGAAACCGTAGTTAAGTTGTTGTCATTAAATCCTACAAATTTAAACCAAAGTTAAAAATATTAAAGCTATTCATAATCCGATGTAATTACGGAGTATATAGTATTTAATAACCGAATCCAAATTCTCAAAACTGTACCTTACAAAAATTATATTATGTATAACATGGGTATCATGATTTTTCCCCGGGGTCGGGGCAGTGGCGGAGCCACCATGTAACCGAGGGGCCCGGACTCCCCCTCAAATTTAATTGTTTCCAAGTATACTATTAGTAATATTCATGATATTACAATAGAGTACTCAATTTTTTACACTTCTTCTTTTAAAGTGTGGAAAACTTGACCAAAATAGGCTCCCCTAGATCAAAATAGGCTTTCCTAGTCCGAGCTCCCCCTTAAATATAAATATGCTCCCCCTAGCCCGGAATTCTGACTTCGCCCCTGGGTCGGGGGAGGAGGTGAGTTTCTTTATCTTGTGTAATACTGTGGAAATAAGAATCATGCATGTTATAAGTAATGCGGCAGTAAAGCATGATCAAAATCCGACCTTAGCTCAATTGGTAGAGCGGAGGACTGTAGTGGGGCAAAGTCTTAACAACTAATCCTTAGGTTGCTGGTTTGAATCCGGCAGGTCTGATTTGTTTTTCTAATTTTTTTTTCATTTTAAAGAAAATATTAATAATAAAATTGTAAAAATTAAACTGATCAAACCGATATTACTTATTTTAGTATTAAATTTTGATAAATGTCGAATCAAACCGAACCATGAATACCACTACTCCACGGAAGAGTAAGAAAAGGAATCCTCAAATCTTGAGGATTTAATATGTGAATGATATCATGCACCAGTGCAGAAATTATTGTTTTTTTAAGAAAATCCTCAGTGCATAAATGTTTTTGAACATGGAGTATCTATAGAATAGTGTAAATCTTCTTAATTGGAGTTCTCCTATTAATATCATATATATAGAGTATATAATTGCATTCCTAATAGAAATATGATATATATTTTACATTAATTACACTAAAATATTAATTACATAATATATTGTGAATATATGGAATATATTCACTATCACACCCCTCAGTCGGAGCGGGAGGAGACCGGACGCTGAGACTGAATCTGAAGTCAATGAGCGATTGTCGAGGAAGCCCCCTAGTGAAGATATTTACATGCGATCTGAAGAAGGAACATGCACACCACTAACGTGTCCCATTCTGCAACCTTCTCACGAACAAAGTGAATATCCATATCAATATACTTAGTTCGATGTTGGCGGGTTATGAGACAAGTGGACAACAAATATGTTATATCAGTAAACCAAAGATGCCTTACGTAAGGGACAATGAAGCTCAAGAAGGAGATTTTGGAGCCAACATAGTTCGACAACAACGTTCACAACGCCTCGATATACTGCTTCAGTACTCGAACGGGAAAGTGTGGCTTGCTGCTTGACAGACCATGATATAATATTATCCCAAAAAAATACGCAATAGTCGGACGTAGAGCAACGGGTGTCCGGATAGCCTACCCAATCAGTGTCTATGTAGGAGAGCAACCTAGTATGTGCGGAGGGATATAAATGTAGTCCATAGTCAAGAGTGCCCTTAATGTACCGAATGATACGCTTAAGAGCTGTAAAGTGAGGTTCCCCAGGAGCGTGCATGAACAAGCACACATGTTGAACATCATATGCAATATCTGGTTAAGTGAATGTGAGATACTGAAGAGCACCTATGAGACTCCTATAAAGAGAGGGATCGCTGACTGGATCCCCGTTATCCACACTGAGTTTGGACTTTGAGTCGACAGGAATGGGCATGATCTTGCAGTTTGCCATTTTAGCATTGTAGACAATCTCTTCTGCATACTTACGTTGACACAAAAATATGGCATGTGCGGATCTGGTCACTGATATATCCAAAAAATAACTCAACTTACCCAAATATGTCATAGAGAATTCAGACTTGAGCATGGCAATGATCACGTGTTTCAGAGTATCAGAAGAAGCTATCAGAATAATATCATCCACATATAAAAGAAGATAAGCCGTGTCAGTACCTCAATGAAAAATAAATATGGAGTAATCACTCTTGCTGCACACGAACCCTATCTGATATATGTAGCAAACCTCTCATACCAACCCCTAGGGGCTTGTTTCAAAGTTAAAACCATAGAGTAACTTACGAAGACGACAAACATAATGAGGAACCTCCGGATGCACAAAGCCAGGCGGTTGATGTATACAAACAGTTTCTTTTAAATCCCCATGTAAGAAAGTATTTTTGACATTAAGCTGGTGAATCGGCCAATTTCCCCCCATAGCTATGCTCAGTACAGTGCGAATAGTGGCTGGTTTGACCATCGGACTAAAAGTCTCACCATAATCAACTCCCTCTTACTGACCAATACCATTAGCCACAAGTCTTGCCTTATTGCATTCAAGCTCTCGGCTATCTCGGTATTTGTGACAATAGAGCTACACACAATGAATCACATTCACCCTTTCTGGTTTCGGAACAAGATCTCAAGTGTGTTGAAAAGTTAATGCATTTAACTCATCATGCATGACCGCATTCCAATTTGGGTCATGTTTGACTAATTTTGGGTTTTTCAGAATGAGTGAGATGGTTTGAGTGGATAGGTTAAAGTGAACTTTTGGTTTGAAAATCTTGTGTTATGCATGGGGTTTCATGTGGTGAATGAGGATGATCACAGGTGGGGCAGAGGGGCTAGGAGGTGATGGACTGGACTGTACTGGGCAGTGGGGTCGGGACTAGGTAGTGGTGACGGGCAGTGGGGTTGGGCAGTGTAGTTGGGCAGTGGGATGGACAGGGGCTGGGCAGTGAGGTGGGGTAGTGTTTAGGGTAGTAGCTGCGCAGTGGGGTGGGGCAGTGTTTCGGGTAGTAGTTTGGCAGTGGGTTGGGATAGTGTGCTGGGTGTAATTTTGGGCAATAACTGGTAAGGTGTTTGGCGATGGCAGGCGGTGGGTTGGGGCGGTGTCTGGTGTAATTTGAGCGATGGCAGGCGGGGACCGGAAGTAGGGTGGGGTTGACGGGATGGGTGGCGGGGACGGCCTGAGGGTGCATATTTTGTAGTGCATTTTGAAGTAGATGAGATGTGTCCGATACAACAAGGAAATCGTAATCAGTGACTCGAAAGTTTTGTATGTTTTCAAATGGGAAAACGTACTCAACAAATGTGATATGACATGAGATTAAGATTTTGTCTATGGATAACTCATAGCACAAGTATCCTTATGGTTAAACGGAAAACCTAGAAAGACGCACGGAGTGAAGCGAGGTGTTAATTTGTGAGGGACCGTGGAGGCAAGATTTGGGTAAAAAAGATAACTGAAAATTCGAATGTGATCATAGGAAGGGATCCGACGGTAGAGAATTTTGGTAGGTGTCCTATTTTAGATCGTATGGGTAGGTAAGATGTTAAGAATATGTTTTACAATTTTTAATACATATACCCAAAAGGTTGGGGGAGAGACGCATGAAAAAGAAGGGTACAAATCATATTGTTAATGGTGCGGAGAATTCTTTCGGCTTTACCATTTTGATGGAAAGTATGGGGGCAGGAGAAATGAAAAACCATGCTATTAGCCGCATAAAAATTATGAAAAAAGAGTTATTGAACTCACGACCATTATCACATTGAAATGTTTTTATGTCTTTTTCAAATTGCGTTTTAACCAATGTACAAAATTTAAGAAATTTAGAATAATCTCGAGACTTAAGTTTAAGCGGATAGACCCAAAGGAAGTGAGAAAAGTAATCTAAAAATACCAAATAATTTTTATGACCTAGGTTGCTAGTTATAGGAGATGTCCATAAATTCACATGAATGATATTAAAGGGAGAAAGAGTAATACTTAAAGAAAACGTAAATGGAAGTCTAACATGTTTTCCTAGATGACAGGAGGAAAAACTATGAGAAAGTTTCCCTTTATTACATTGAATTAAATTGCGGTTTCTAAGAGAATAAAAAACATGAACTCCGGATGACCAAGTCTACTATGTCACGTTGATGGAGATATTGCAGCTAAAACGGTGGATGGAGTGACATGGGAAGTGGACGTGGATAGGAAAGGATAGAGATCCCCCACACTATTGCATCTCGTAAGAAGTCTCCCCGTACGTAGGTCCTTTACAGAAAAACCAAATGGGTCGAAATCAATGGATACGAAATTATCAGTGACAAATTTTCTAACAAATATTAGGCTCTTGATAATATTAGGGACATACATGATGATTTTAAGGAAGAAGTGAGGATGCAGTGGTGGAGTTAGTATGTGTCCAAAAACTTAAATTGGAATGTGATGACCATTTCCGAGCATAATAGATTACAACAACAACATACCCAGTGAAATTCCATAATGTGGATCTGGGAAGGGTAGAGTGTACACATACCTTACCTCTACATTGGTAGGTAGAGCGACTGTTTCCGAAAGACCCTCAGCTCAAGACAAAACACAAGCCCAAGCCATATATGACAAACAAAGTGAGTAAGTCATAATATCAAATTCTGGAAAAAAAAACAAAAGGAAGCAATAACTAATGCAAGTAAATAGGACAAACAAAATATACGTAACAACATAAATCAAACGACAAGGGATTATAAGACAATATTATGCCTACTAGTATGATAGGTTACACGAGCTTGTAATAGTAATACTACAATTACCAGTTTGTAAGTGTAGGTATTACAACGCCGAACTACCTACTACCCTAATATGTGTCTCCATAACCTCATAACTAAGGTTATGTCCTCAATGAGTTGCACCTGCGCCATATCCCATCTAATCACCTCTTCTCAATACTTCTTCGACTTACATCTACCCCCCATGTACTCGTCCATAGCCAACCTCCGCACTGGAGCATTTGTGTCTCTCATCTGCATGTGCTCGAATCATCATAACCTTGCTTCCCGCATCTTATCCTCCACCGAGGCCACTCCCACTCTGTCGTGGATATCATCATTTCTAATTTTATCCCTTCTTGTATTCCCACACATCCATCTTAGCATCCTCATCTCCACAACTTTCATCTTTTGGGTGTGCGACGTCTTGACCGGCCAACACTCCGCCCCATACAACATAGTTGGTCTAACCACCACCCTATAGAACTTGCCTTTATGTTTTGGTGGCACATTTTTATTGCACAAGACTCCAACTGTGATCCTCCATTTCATCCACCCTGCCCCAATACGATGTGTGACATCATCTTCAATCTTTCCATTCCCTTGGATAATAGACCCAAGGTACTTGAAGCTCCCTTTCTTTGGAATGACCTGAGTACCAAACATCACATCCACGCCTATCTCAAGGCCACTCCTGTTACTAAACTTGTATTCCAAGTATTCTATCTTGGTCCTACTCAATTTGAACCTTTTAGACTCTAGAGTCTGGCACCAAACCTCCACTTTAGCATTCACTTCGCTGTGAGTTTCATCAATCAGGACTATGTCATTTGTGAATAACATACACCATGGGACCTCTCATTGAATTTGTCGCGTCAGTCCATCCATCACCAAGGTGAATAGGAATGAGCTAAAAGTTGATCCCTGGTACAACCACATCATCAATGGGAAGTGCTCCGAGGCTCCTCCTACTGTCTGTACCCTGGTCTTGGCTCCATCGTACATATCCTTAATTGTCATAGTGTATGTCATAGGTACACCTCTAACCTCCAAACATCTCCATAGAACCTCCCTAGGGACTTTGTTTTATGCCTTCTCGAGGTCGATGAAAACCATATGTAAGTCTCTCTTTCTTTCCTTATACCGCTCCACCAACCTCCTAAAAATGGCTTCTGTAGTCAAACGCCCTGACAAGAATCCAAACTAATTCTCGGAGATACACACGTCTCTTCTCATCCTCATCTCCACAATTTTTTTCCAAACTTTCATAGTGTGGCTTAGCAGCTTGATACCCTATAGTTGTTGTAATTCTGGATATCACATTTGTTCTTGTACGAAGGAATCATTGTACTCCACCTCCATTCATCGGGAATCCTCTCCGTCTTAAAAATGATGTTAAATAACTCTGTCAGCCACTCCAAACCTGCCCTACATGTGCTCTTTCAAAATTCAACTAGGATCTCATCAAGCTTGGTCTCTCATCCCCTTTGCATCCTTCAAACAACACCCTGAACCTCCTCAACCTTAATATGAGCGTTATCCACCAGTACTTTGTCGTCCTCGTCCTTGATGCACCTCACATGATTCAAGTCCCAGGCCCTCCTCTCCCTCACCTTAGCTAGTCTGTACAACTTCTTATAAATTTTGCAGTTGATGATGATTGCCAGAATTATTGGTGAGGTGAGATGTGGCGCCCGTATCTATATACCACATATCATCGTGCTACTTTTGGGTTATTGTGTAGTGGGTATGGTGGATGGATAGTGGTGCTGGGTCACTGGGCAGTGGACCTTGGCAGTTCCCACTGTTGATGTTGGGCCTGGCCTGAAATGGGACTGGTTGACTAGGCCCAGTTCCCAACCGTTGCCAAGGATGTGGGTTGGCCTACTAAATCGGGTACTGGGCCTGCAGTTGATAATTTGTGAAGTTGAGTGTTGATGAGGATAAAGAGTGGGAAGTATGTGGGTCGTGTGTGATGTCATGAGGGTATTAGAAATTTAGGAGAGAAAGAGGGTGTAGAACTACTGTATATCAGTTGTATACAACATGCTGGAGAGAAATAAAAGGTAAGAGGGATGTATATAAATGTATACGAGCAATATATGATGATAGGTAGTGTATATCAGTCATATACATTGTGTATATCGGTTGTTTCCGGTAGGAGTTGGCATCGGAAGAGAAGACGAAAATAGGGGGCTGCCATATATAAGTTGTATATCAACGGTATACATGTCTGATTGGGGTGATATGTATCTTGGGTTGTTGTATATCGCCTGTTTATTAGTGGTATACAAGTTCGGTTTTAGAAGAAGGTGAGGGATGGGGGGTTGTATATCACGAGATATATGAGGTATACATGTAGGTTTTGAGAGAAGAGACTTGTATAACACGTAGAAGCAGTGTATACTGGTTGTATATCACAAAGAGGTGGTGGTATACAGGGCTATATATGGCTGAATATCGTCGGAAAAATGGAGGCGGAAGAGAGGTATACGGCGGCCAAAACTAGGGTTAGGGTAGGGAGAGATTTTTGGCTCTTGATACCATGTAGAATAGTGTAAATCTCATTGATTGGAGTTCTCCTATTAATGTCATATATACAGAGTATACAATTGTAGTCCTAATGGAATTAGGATCTCTATTTTACATTAATAAAACTAAAATATTAATGACAGAATATATTGTGAATATATGGAATATATTCAATATCAATATCGTTGTATACATTTTACCGTTCCCAAAAAGTGCTAAAAACGCCGTTTTCGGGGATCGAACCCGAGCCACCCGCGTGATAGACGGAAATACTTACCACTTCACTACGACAACATGCTTGCTGAGCAGCTATTGGGTTTTCAAATTGGTTTTTGTTTAACTAATGTGAAACTTCTTGTTATTGCATTTTAGTTTGATCTTTAATGGTTAAAGTTTGTAGCTCAAACTTACTACGTTATGAAACTGCTATGTGGACTATAAATGGTATTGGAATAATGTGCTTGCTATTAGGAAAAATATCTCCTACTCATTGTGTACACCAAATAAAAATGACAAGGGCATAATATGTGTCTAAAATTTATTAACTAATTAATATTCCATATTATTATCTCAATTTATTAGCTAACCCTATAAATTAATAAAATTTGGCGTATCCACCAGAAACATGTGTGTTTTTATTTCTTTTCCATGATGTTAAGAATAATTAATGTTCAAATCCGATTAAGACTAATATATGTCTGAAACCCAAAAGAAACTATTAAAAAGGTGTTAAAAGGAAATTTAATGCAACATCTCAAATTATACAAACAACGTTTCTATTATCATACTACTCCTAGATAACACTATATACACTTATTGGTAATTGAACTTTTGTAATAAGATGTATTCATACAAATAAGATAAATAAAATTATGAGCGAGAAATAACTCAATGAGTTTTCTTTAAGTCGTGTTGGAATTTCACCTCAAGATTCATTTAATCCTAGTTCCAATAGATCAAATCAATTTTATGCACTGAAGAGAAAAATCACTCAAAGAAGAAACAATCAGAAAATAGAGACAGAGGAAAGACACATAAAGTTTTGACTAAGAATAAAGGAAAGACAACGTGTCGAGTATTGAAAAAGGGCCCCAACAGACACGTAAATAAATGAAATCTATAAATATTTAGCTTGTATTTATTTTATACATAGTATTCTTTTATTTCAGCTTCTAGAAATAGTACAACTGGTAGAAAGTTGTTAGGAAAAGATTCATTATCTCTTGTATAAATACATGTACATTGCAAGTATAAAATACACAAAAATTTCTCAATCTTCTTCATTTCGATTATGGTATCAGAGCAGGACTCTTAAAAAAAATTCCTTCATCATCTTCTTCTTCTTGTCTTATGGATACTGAAGAAGCTTTTGTAGTAATGACAAGATCCTATCATGGCTTCTTAATTCTCTCTTAAAAGAAATTTCTAATAGTGTCATATATTCAAAAACTGCTAAAAATCTCTGGACAGACCTAGAAGATAGGTTCTAAATGATGTCAAGTTATATCACCTGCAAAAAGATCTAAGTGATTTAGTTCAAGGATCAAGTGATATAGCAAGCTATTTCACAAAACTTAAGAGGCTCAGAGAATGAATTACACACTTTAAATGCTAATATGCATTGTGGACGTAACTGCACTTGTGGAGGAAAACAAAAAATCTATGCACGATAAAAGACTCATTCATTCCTTAATGGCATAAATGATTCATATGGTCCATCTAGGAGAAATATTCTTATGATCTCACCCCTTCCTAATGTTATCATGGCTTACTATTTGTTAATGCAAGATGAAAAACAATGAGAAACATATGTGAATCATCAATACCGTGGATATCCTCTTTTGCAGCAGTTAATCAGAATACTCAAAGATATGGGAGTGTGAATCATCAACACCCTGGAGAATAATCATTTGCAGCAGTCAATCAAAACACTCAAAGGTATGGGAATCATCGAGAATTTTCATTTGCACCAGTAAATTTTTGACATTTTTCCTACATCCACTAGTACTATTCACGTAACACCCCATATTTTCGGGTGATGGCTTGGGCATCTAGATGTGCGCTAATAAAGAGCTTAGTACATAAAAAAGATGTGTCCCGAACTAATTTATGACCTACCGGCTAATTGGCGACAATGATTGGTTACTTAACAACGCTGATCGGCTAGTTGGTAAATTACAGCGGGAGATAACGCTGATCGGCGAATGGGTAAATTATAGTCGAAGATCAGGAAATTAAATATAGGATTAAGTGGATAAGTGAATAGCGAAAGAAATACACGTGGAAGATGTGTAGCATACTAAGTGATGACTAAGGTTACATTTATTTTACGTTGAGTATCTTAAGGTAAGACTTAGTGGAGTTAATAAAGGAAGGGGGCCCATGGACATGTGCAATGGTTGGCCACTAATGTAGTAAGATACTATTTATATTCCTACTATGAGAAGGTGAGACTCATAATAAGGAAACATCAAACCAACAACATAAAATAGAGGCATCGACATTTTTAAGTCGTAAGCAGTTGCAAACATATTTTTGCCCCTGTCCGATCCAGTTATGTGCAGCAACATTTATTTTATGTTGTTATCTTAATGAGGAAAGTATAGTTCTCTTAGTAAAAGATCTCCAGGTAGCAAGAGTTGTTCTTAGCAAGTTCAGGTATGTTAATGCAAATCATTTCTTTCTTTTGGCATGTTCCATGTAACGAAATGTAACTGTGATGTTGTTCCATAAGCTATTCTACTCTTAGTAGTAAATAATATTCATGTTATTAATTTATATGCTGAAAGCATGTCTAAATATATTTCTAAATCCTTATTGAGGTGTATGGGAAAAATGTTGATGTTCATGTTAAATAAGTGCATGGATATTAGGTCATTCAGATAAGTTCAGAATGTTTCATTGTCATTCCTGCATTTGAATTTGCATTATATTCATGTACTACCCTGGACCCACATGTGTTATACCCAATACTATGTGGTAAATATTATATATATATATATATATATATATATATATATATATAGAGAGCGGGGTTGTGGAAAAGGGAGTGAGGTTATAGACACACACCACCTGCAGCTGGTACAGACTATCACAAAAAGATGTCCAAAGAGGCTGATATGATATGATGCGCATGGTTAGGAAGATGACCTTGTGTGTCCAATATTTATATGTATATCGCATTTGCATTATGCATAACATTTAGGCATATATATTAGGTCCCCCAGAGGCATTTTCTCGTTGGTCACCATTACATTTGTTGGTGTTGTCAACTGTTTCTATCGACTGCTTCTATCAGCCATCTTTATTAACTGTTTTTGTTTCAGATTGTTATGTATCACTGTGATGATATTTCTTATGCTTTAAATACTCGGTACATCATTCGCATCGACGCCCCTTTGTCTAGGGATGTTGCGTTTCATGCCCGCAGTTCACGTGGCAGGCGACGACCGCATTAGTAGGTTACCGATTCAATAACATCGAGCACTCCCCTTGTTTCAGGTGTCGGTCTAAGCTTCAGACGGTATATTTTTGCATGTTCATATAGGTATGACGGGGCCCTGTTCTGACCTTTTGATGTTGTATACTCTTAGAGGCTTGTAGACAGGTGTCCTATATGTAATATTCATGTATGACCTTGTCGTTCTGGGTATGTATACGTATATAAGATGGGTTTTCCGGTTGTAAGATATTGCAGAATTCTTTTCCAGTATATTAGTTTCATTTGTCGG
Source organism: Przewalskia tangutica (assembly GCA_029844215.1). Taxonomy (NCBI): domain Eukaryota; kingdom Viridiplantae; phylum Streptophyta; class Magnoliopsida; order Solanales; family Solanaceae; genus Przewalskia; species Przewalskia tangutica. Next base: position 103,919,867 of record CM056726.1, read on the forward strand.
CAGGGTACTGGGTGACGACCCTTGTGGCCATAGTTATCTGTGGCTAGATGTAAGTATACAAATAATAGTGTCCGGCAGGTGAGGTACAGGTACCCGTCATGACCCTCTGGTTTGGGTCGTGACAATTCATCTATCTAATATTCCTCCTACTTTCACTATTATTATTCCACAATCTAGACCTCAAGTGCAAACAACTAGAGTACGGAGAATTCCCACTAAACCAGCCTATCTCGGAGATTATCTCTGTAATATAGTCTGGCATACTGATTTATCTTGTTCATGCTTTATTCCTCCTGTTCAACCTTCTCAGACTTTTTTTTTGCAAATCAACAGATGTTAAATTTTATCTCCTCCATCACAGAACCATCTAATTATGCATATGCATCTTTACATGGTGGTTGACATCATGCCATGTAACTGAGTTTGAGGCTTTGATTTCCAACCAAACCTGGAGGTTATGGAACTTCCTAAGGGTCACAAAGCTTTATCATATAAATGGTTTTATAAGGTTAAAACAAGTCTGATGGAAGCATAAAGAGACTTAAAGCCAGGCTTGTAATTAGAGGAGATACTCAAAGAGAGGGTATTGATTAAAATGAGACTTTTTCTACAATTATTAAAATGACTATTATTAGATCTATTTTTGTTGTTGCAGTTAGAAAGGATTGGGCAATTTATCAATTGAATGTTAACAATGTATTCTAAATGGAGAATTGCAAGAGAAAGTTTACATGAAATTTCCTCCTGGTGTGAAACCTTTCAATCCTAATCTTGTTTGCTAATTGAGGAAGTCTCTTTATGGTTTAAAACAAAATTCAAGGCAATGGTATGCTAGATTAACAACTGCTCTCAATTTCGAAGGGTATGTTTCATCCTTAAGATTATTTTTTTAAAAGGAACAAAGATTTCATATCAATTGTGATTATGTTCTCGCCCCAAATTTTGTCTTCTCACAGAATACCGATCAAATCGAGAGATAAATTGATTCCTTAACTTAAGCGATTCGGGATGGAAACGAAACTCTGATTTCCAGCAATGGGTTCTCCAACTACTCCAGAAAGTATTAGGACGGTGTTACGAGTGAAATAAGAGGTAAGAAACATGAATGCAGCTGAATATAGTAAGGATAAAGTAAATGATAAAGTAATGATAGATGAAATTTGAGTTATTTTATTGATTGTCTATTTATACAAAAGAATGGTGCTATTTATAATATAAAAAGAAGAAAAAATTATACAAACGTGCCCCCCTATGTCAGCCATCAAATAATCCATTAAGTTTAATGGCCGACTATGGGGGAGGTGGTGCCGATTTTCTCGCCCTCTACTCCCCTTGCTTGGATAATGGCCCTTGCTTTCAGTTGTTGTTGGTCGTTATAGCTTCTAGGGGTCTAGAAACCCTTTTGACTTGGTCATTGAGGCGTCTACATCTGAGTGAGTCTCATTCATACCTCTAACCAACGACTTCAAGATGTCTTAGTAGCTGATGAAGTTCTTATAGTCGAGGGCTGGGAGTAAATTCAACTCCAGAATAGTTCGGCTGTCACTGAATTTTAATGAAACACTCAAATTATTTTTGAGTGTTAACAATTGCCACCTTACATTAACTCGAGTGTGACTGTTGAGTTAATGTATTAAAAAATAGCCATCGTTCCAGTCTGATAGTCACACATGTCACTTCAATCGTCTACTGTTGAGTTAATGTATTCTAAAATAGTCGTCGTTTGAGTGTAAACAATTGCCCCTACATTAACTCGAGTGTGACTATTGAGTTAATATATTCGAAAATAGCCATCATTTCTTTTCAACCGAGGTGTCTTCATTACCACAACTCAGTTCCAAGGCTGTTGTTCATTCATACATACCCCAAATCGAAGGACAATACTTTTTTAGATACTTATCATTTACATTCCTGTCCATTTATTTGTCATGCATATTTATCAATCGATATACGTTGCCGGCGATCCGTTGGCTTACTATGAAATGTCCTTCCCAATTTGGTGACCATTTGCCGAATTTATGATCTTTCATCACAGTCGGCAAAATGGTTTTCCAAACGAAGTCTACTTTGGAAAACCTCTTAGGCTTGACATATTTGTTGTATGCTTTAGCAGTTGTACGTTTGCCGGCTTCGATTTTCTCTAAAGCCATAAGTCGATCTTCATCTAGCTGGTCTAACTCCATTATCATGGCTTGTTGATATTCCTCTAAACTTAGAGAATTCTGCTTGGCCACTCATAAGGATTTGACATTGATTTCCAACGGCAACACATTATCTTGGCCATAGGTTAGCTGATAAGGTGTCATCTTGGTGGTTGTAGATTTAGAATTCCTGATCGCCCAGACGGCTTCATCTAGAGTGAGATGACACATTCCTGGTTTATCCTCTACGTTCTTACTAATTATGTTCACAATTAATTTGTTGGCTGCCTCGGCCTGTCCATTCACTTATGCGTAATAAGGCGAAGATGTGATCATCTTGATACCGAACTTCTTAGCAAAGGCCGCCACCTCAGAACCAGTGAACACTATCCCTTGATCGATGGTAATTATCTCGGGAATACCATATATGTATATGATCTGGTTTTGGATAAACTAAATGACATATGTTTGATAGACCCTCTTCATCATCTGAGCTTCCACCCATTTAATGAAATAATCGATAGCCATAATAATAAAACTGTGGCCTTTAGCCGATTATGGGTAAATTTTGCCGATGAGGTCCATAGTCCATCATCTAAAGGGCCAAGGTTTTATGATTGGGTGTAGCAATTCGGTTGGTACTCGTTAGATTGGTCCATGTTTCTGACATTCCCCAAATCCTTTTGCATATCGGAAACGAACGGTGATCGAGGCCGAATAATCAGTAGCGGTAGATCAACCACTTCATCGCCGACCATGCTCTATGCGATCCACATACTCTTTCATGGACCTCTCCCATGACCCTCAAGGACTCTGCTTTGGCAATACACTTGAGTAGTACTCCATTTACTCTCATTTTATAGAGGTCATCGTCAATGAGCATGTATTTCAAGGCTCTTCTTTTAACCTTGGGATCCTAGCAACTTGAGGGATATTTTAAGAAGTCAATCAGTGACTGTCTCCATGAATCGATTTGATCAATGGCTAACACTTCGGCTGGTAATTCATCGTGCTCTAAGATGAGTAGGGACTTCCTAAAACCTGAAGCTTCTTGTGCTAAGTAGTTAGCCTCAACATTCATGCTTCTGGGAACACAACTTAACTTGGATGATGTGAACCCACTAAGCAACCTGCTAGTCGTCCTGTGATGGGCCAATAAATTGTGGTTTTTGCAGCCATATTCCCCGACCAACTTTTTGATCACCAACTGAGAGTCTCCTCAGATCTCAATGCACCTCACTTTCATAGAAACTAGGAGTTTGAGTCCCATGATGAGAGTATCGTATTCGGCTTGGTTGTTTGTTAATTCAGGGTCTAGTCGATAAGAGAACTTCCTCGCTTTATATCTCGGACTTGTTATCGTGACACCGACTCCAACTCCTTTCTGGGTTCTAGACCCATCAAAGGTTAGTACCTACGTCACGATGTCTATACATGCAGAAGGAGGGGCACATGGATCCTCCACATCTATATAATGGTGTTCTGCCAAGAAATCAACTACTGTTTGGCCTTTGACGGCCCTGAGTGGCTTATACTCGAGAGAGAACGCGGTAAGCTTGATGACCCATTTCATTAATTGTCCTTGCAAAACATGTCTATTTAGCAAGTATCGAACAATATCAACTTTGCTCATAACGTATATAACGTGAGGCATTAGATAATATTCGAGTTTTGTGCAAGCATAAAACAAAGACAAAAAAAGCTTCTTCAAAGGAGTATATCTAGTTTCCGCATCATTTAGTATTCGGCTAAGATAATAAACCACTTTTTCAGTTCCATCATCGGCCTCCTATGCTAGCAAGCAGCCGATAGATAATTCTGCAGCCGAAACATACAATTTCAACGGCCTTCCTAGCGCGGGAGGCACTAGTACGGGGGCAATAGCTAAGACCTTTTTAATTTGATCAAAGGCCTCTTGCTATTCCGGGCCCCATACTAACTCTTTAGACTCTTTAAGTCTGAGCAAATGTGAGAAAGCCTTCATCGTACCAGCCGAGTTAGATATGAATATCCTTAAGAAATTAATTTTTCCCAATAAGATTTGTAACTTCTTTGTCGTGGGTTGTGCGGATCCCATTACTACCTTGTCTTTGTTATGATCTATCTCGATGTCTTTCTTATGCGCCAAAATGCCAAGGAAGTTGCCAATCGTTCCGAACATGCACTTGGCTGGATTCATTTTTAGATTATGAATCCTCAATCTTTTTAATGCTTGATAAATCGGACTTTTAGTAGTCGTTCGATCTCATCTTTGATTTGAGGCATTAGCTGAGGGTGATACATTCTGGGAAGCTATTTATGGGGTTTAATCCATGATTGGCAATATATGTTCTACCAAAGTACATGCTAGCCCGGACATCTCATGATAATCTCATGCGAATCAGTCTTTATACCGCAGTAGAAGGGCCGTTATGCCTTGTTTGTCTTCTTCCTTCAACAAGCCACTAATATGTGTTAGCCGAGGGACTTCTTCAGTTCCCAAGTTGATATCTTCCAAAGGATTCTGAGACTCAAAACTAGGCATATCCCTTCTTATGGTCGATTCAAGTTCCAAGGGCGGCTCGACTTCATCGGCTGCCAGAGTAGGTTCGTTGTCGTGGTTTCCCATATGTGACGCCTCGGCTATCTTTGCCTCAGATCTTAAGGCGGTCAGCCGATGCCACATGTCAAGTATGATTTGGGTTTCGTCAACTATTTAAATCCTCTAAGGTAAGTCGTGGTTTAGCTAACTATTTTATTTCAAACTCTCGAGAGGTAAGATTACAAGATCCCAAGAACCTTATTCATACCGACCAGGATATGTGAGCCACATAGGGTGAGTAGAGGATAACCTTTACAATCTGAACCCCTGGTTGGAACGGGTTATCATCCGCTGAGACGATTTCTATCTTTTCTCCTTTCCAAAAGATAAGATTTTGATGCATGGTAGAAGCAAGACATCGGTTGGTGTGAATCCAGTCCCTGCCCAGCAGAATGGTATAGGATGGCTTGCCATCTATTACAAAAAATGCAGACCTGACCGTCTTAGGACCTACATTGATTTCTGCCACTAGGATCTCCAATGCTTCAGAGGATTCTCCCATAAAGCTAGCCATTTTCATATTAGTTGGGATGAGGTCCTCCTTTGTTTTGTTAAGATCCTTCAATGTGAGCAGTGTCATCACATTCAGCACATCCCCATTATCGACAAACACCCGGCTAATCATTTTTCCATTAATGTAAGCCTTGACGTAAAGGGGTTTGAGGTGTTTAACCATATCTTATGTAGGTGCGCAAAATATGGCGCTCAAAGTGTCCCTAGTCAGGGTATTTTCTATTATTTCCCATTCTGCGTCTTCCACGCAAACATCACCTTCCAGGCTATCCAGCAAGGAACGGCTGGCCCAAAATTCACATGGGATTAGGCTGACCATTTCAACACCTGTCCACATCTTTTCAACCAGGTCATGACCAGATAAATTAAGGATGGAGTCTTCTCTTTCATTCAATTCGGCTGGCCAGAGGCTATATTCTATTTCCTAGAGACAAATGGGGATCATCTGACTGAATCCCCTACCCGATCTGTGGGATTGCCTCGGTTAGAGGTTCATCCGGGGCCACATTATCTTGTCGGGGTTCCTCCATCGGGTTGTCGGTAGGTTGTTTATCCAATTTTGGTTGACCAGACATTTTTCCTTCCGGTGTAATTTCCCCTGAAGCGACTGATTTGAATGCCCGCTCGATAGCCTCGGCTACGACAAACTCATGAATCTCTTAATTTTCTGCTGCCTTGGTGTTGGAATAGATGCAATGTCTGTTGCATCTTACGCAAGGCCCTGACACATTGTATCATTCTTTTTTGAGTTCTGGATGCGACTCTCGGTGGTGTCTCTTTCTTTCCGTGAGCCTGATTGACAAACCACTTCTCCTTTTCTGTGTTAGCGGTTGGTTTAATCATTCTTGTCAGCTAGTTTGAACCTCCCTCCTTGATTCCCTTTTGGATCACCTTTCTGAAGACTACCCAATTAGAAATAGAGTGACTATATGAATTATGCGACTTACAGTACTTCTTATCTTTGAGTTCCTCGGTAGGCGGGATCCTATGACCATCAAGCAACCAAATCTTCTTATCTTTGAGCATATAATCAAGGATCTGATCTACCATCGTGATGTCGAACGAGTAACTGAACCTTTCATCAGATAAACTCGTCTTCTTGCCTTTTACGACTTTCAAGGCTGGGCAAGAGTAAAACTTACCCCTAAAAATCTCGGCCACCATTGTGTTTGCCGTGTAGTAAGCTGACTCTGATTCAGACTCATCCGCTTCAATGATGGATACCAAGTGGGAGCCTCGATTTCGGCTGGCTCTTCTCCTGGACGTACTGCTCTATTTGGTTAGTTTTTTCGGCTAACTGGCTCAGGTCAGAACAGGATTGTCCCACCAAATTCTCCTTTAACTAAGGGTGTATGTGTGTTGATTATCATGTGGGCACACTCAGACTCGGGGAAGTGTACAGTGTATTTTTCAACCTTCTTTCGGAACCTTTTGATAAAATCGGCAGCCGATTCATCTATTTGTTGCTTGAGATTCGTTAGATCAGTCACGGTAACCTGAGGTTGGGGCCAATAGAACATATCATGGAAGTAGCCCTCCATGTCAGCCCATCTCTATACGGAATAAGGAGCCAAAAAGGAGTAGCATGCAAAGGTTGTTCCCGTTAGAGAGAGAGAGGGAATAGTTGCAACTTGTGATACTCATTCTGGCCAGCCTCACTGCATTGGGTGGTGAATCTACCGATGTGCTCGATAGTGGATTTGCCATCGCCGCCAGATAATATGGCAAACTCCGGTGTTTTGAAGCCTCTTGACAAAGGCGCTATATGATCTACCCAATCAGGGTAAGACTTCTTATAAATAGGTCTGTCCAAAGGTTTCAGTTAGATACTGAAGTACCTCCGATGGTGTTAGCAATAATCTCCAAGTTTATCAGTTGTGACATCCCCTGTCTATTCTCGATTGGATTCGACTAAACCTGTCAACCGGTCCGGGTTGACCCGGAATCGGACCGGTTGACCGTGAGTTTAACCGACGCCTGCACTAGTGGCATCTGGGTTGGGGTTGGATTGCCTCAACCCCAACCCGCACGGTTATGAAAAACCCGTAGGCGCCGGACGGCAGTTAGAACTAAAACCGGTTCCATTATCTGCTAACCATTCGACCCAGTAAAAAAAATTAACTTTTTCCCAAACGGTATTATTACTGGGCATGGGCCTCGGGGAAGGGGCCTTGCTAACGGTCATTTCACCGCTGCCTGCTTTTTTTTTTTTGTTTATTTATTTATTTTAATTACATTTTTACCCTTTAAAAATCTATAAATTCTCTACATTTTCTTCATTTTTATCACACAACATTTCTCTCAATTCTCTTATTCTCAATTTCTCATACTCTCTTAATCATCTTTATTATCAATTTTCAAGTTATTATTATTATTAGTTTTCAAATTCAAAGTAGCAAGACGCAAGACTTCGAGCTTCGAGTTTCAATTGAATTCAATTCAAGTTTGGTACACTCGTTTCATTCTCTAATTATTTTATTAAATTGTCATATTTATTTGTTGATTATTTAAATATTTTATAATGTCTTTACTAAGGGGAATTGCGTCGGGACTGCGCCGTAAATCTAGTTCAAGGGGTAAAAAATCTGTAGGTTCTTCATCATCTAATCAAAATATAGATTATGATCAAATGCAAGAAGATTTTGGAATAGAAGATAATGAATGTGATAACGTTCAATTAGATGATATTGATGAACTTGAAGAAGAAGAACAAGAACAAGAACCTCCTACACCTACTAGTGTTCCTTCTGTCAATGTTGGTACTGCTAGTGGTAGTCGTAGTCGTAGTCGTAGACCTCCTTTACCAGAACCAGTAGCAAGAAAAAAAAGGAGTAAAGTGTGGCTCTTTTATGATAAAGTTGTGGGTACTGATAGAGTTAAATGTAATATTTGTGGGAGAACTTATAAACATAAGACAGGGGGTGGTGACGGGGGGACGGGCACTATAGGTAGACATATAAAACACGATCATACGGCACAATGGAATGCTGTCTCTGATTTAGAACCCGGTCAACAACAACTTAATCCATTAACTGGGGGGTTGGCTAAGTACGATCCAAAAAAAGATCGCATTGAATTAACAAAACCGATTATCGGAGGTTGTTTGCCTTTTTCTTTTGCTTCTTCATATTTAATTACATATATTCAAAGAGTATATAATCCTTTTTTAAAGGTGTTCCTCGTAGTACTACTAGAGCCGATATTTTTAGACTTCATAATGATTATGTTATTTTCTTGCAATATTTGTTTGTTAACCTTCCATGTCATGTTAGTTTTACTTCAGACATTGGACATGCATTGAACGATTATGATTATTTAACAATTACTTGTCATTGGATTGATGAAAATTTTAGAATGGAAAAACGTATTATTGCTTTTCCGTATGACGATAAGCGAAACTATTTGTTTTTATGCCCAAAAATATAATCTTTATAATAAAATATTTTGTGTATCATTCGATAATGCATCTAATAATACTGCTGCTGTAGATCTTTTAAAAGCGGAAATACAACCACCACTTCCTGATATATTTCATGTTCGTTGTGCTTGTCATATTTATAATTTAATTGTTAAAAGTGGTCTTGATTTATTTTCACCTGAAATAAAACTTGTCAAAAGAGTTGTTGGAGTTATTCAGGGTAATAATAGGAAAAATAGAATTATAGAATTTAAAGAAAAATGTAAACAATTTAATTTGAGACCTAAATTCATGCCAGAAGAGATTATTACACGGTGGAATTATACTTATTTATTTTTAAAAGAATGTTATAAGTATAAAGACCCCATAACACATGTTGCAAATGCGCATTGTAAGAACGTGATGTATATGTTAACCGACGAACATTGGAAATCAATTGGTGAACTATTAAAATTTTTACGTAAATTTTACACTGCAACTGTTGAATTTTCAGGATCTTATTACCCAACAATTTGTAATGCTTTAGCTCATATAGCTGAAATTTCATATTTACTTTATGGTTTAAAATCAAATGTGAAATATAAAGATGCGATTCTGATTATGTTTGAAAAGTTTAAAAATATTTTTCCCTATTCCCGATGTTTATTGTATTGAGTGCAATCTTAAATCCTTCTATTAAAAAGTAGATTGTCATAATTTAATATTTAGTTTATATACTTATATGGAAATAGGTCAAACAGAAACTCCATCTTCATTTGATTGCATAAGTAAACTTGATACTAATTTAACTACATTATATGAATATTATGCTACATTACATGATAACACCAACTCTGCTACTAATATTCCTTCTAGTTCTGGTTCTGTGTCTACACCTGCAGGATTCAATGATGATGACGATGAAGAAGAATCTTTAGACATATGGAGCACTTTTACAACACAACCAACCAAAAGCCGATCTTGCGATGAGATGCAATTTTATTTGCAAAAGCCAGCGGAGCTGAAGAAAAAATTTGACCCTTTACAATGGTGGCAGGATAACAAAAGGCAATTCTCGGTACTTGCAGCGATGTCCCGGGATGTTCTTAATGTGTCGATCTCAACAGTGGCTTCTGAAAGTGCATTTAGCCAAGCACGAGATCAAATCGGAGACAGACGTCACTCATTGGGTGGAAGCACATTAGAAGTGTTAGTCTGCTTAAGGGATTGGATCAGATCAGAGAGAAGAAATCAAGGATGTGGAGACGTTAATTCTCCGGAAGATGAAGAAATAGGCAATATTTTGGAAGGCGGGAGCGGAGGCGGGACTGGAATTAATACTCCAGATTTAGAGGCTATGGAGCATAACCAATTCAATCAACCTATAGATTATGAAGAACTTGCAAAAAGGATGCATAATATGTAAATAAAATTATTATTACTTCATTATGTACTCTTATTAACGTTATGAAAGTTCAAAAGTTTACATCTTATCATTAATTTTAATTTTACTATCTATTTAGTTGTTAATCTGTTATTACTTATTTGTTAACTTATATCTACTAATCTAATAAATTAATAAAAGTATAATTACAAATTTACAATATAAAGTTATAAAGTAATAAACTATAAACTGTATAAAGTATAAAGTTATAAACTATAAAATAAAAAGTTAACTTTAAAGTTTCAATTTTAATATATACAACTAAATTATATATTATATTATTATATTACATATTTAAATTGAATTTAGTTTATATTATAGAAAATAAATACTAGAAATAAAAATAAAAATAAAAAATAAACCGACCAGTAGGACTGTTCGACCGAACCGCACGGCCGACACGGAATCCGTAACGACCGGACCGGTTGGCGTGTCCGATGAACCGGAACGATCCGGGCAGTTAAAGCCGTGAAATCTACCGTCGGGCCGGATCGGCCGTTAGACCTATAGATTCGACTAGTAGGCGTTCTGCACTGACGACCTCCATTATGTACTTTGTTGGACATGGTTTTGAAGGTTATAGGTGGTTTTCTGGCCATTACCAATAGGTGGGGTTATGTCCAATTGCTGCTGTTGGGTATGGCCACCAAAGCCTGCAACACGAGCTCACGGAATGGCTAACAGTGCGAGGATAAGGTGGAACAATATTCCATGCCGCTCTCCTCGGGCGTCGAGTTCTTAGAAAATTTACGCTTCTTGGAAGGTATGGATTAGTCTGACAATGGCTTTGGAATGGTACTCACAACAGGCGTCACGGATAAGCCGAGCTAAGTCATAGCAAGAATTTCCATCTATCTCGCTTGTTGAACCTCATTATGTACCATTGGCTTCACAAAGTCAGCCAATTGTTTAGAAACTTGGTACATAATATCGTGGATGCCCAAGTCAGTCTGTTGTCTAATAAAAGACGTGTCATCATGGTTGGACCTTCAGATTGGCTAGATTCATCCATATCTTGGGTTGATGGAGGAAGTAGAGGGGTATCAACCGACGTAGGCATACCCTAGGAGGATACTAGTTCGTTGTTCCTTCTAGGAGGATTTTGTTTAGGATGTGGACTGGACTCGAGGTTCATCTTCTTACCGGACCTTAGGCGCATCCTGACCTGAAAATCAAAATTTGTGATTAATTCACCTATGGTCCCACTGGGCGTGCCAAATTTGTTTTCGCCCTGAATTATGTGTTATGTTGTTGTAGTGGCTGATCGAATCGGAAGACAAATTGAATCCTTAACTTAAGCGATTAGGGCTGGAAATAGAACTCTGATTTCCAGCAATGGGTTCCCCAACTACTCCAGAAAGCGTTAGGACGGTGTTACGAGTGAACTAAGAGGTAAGAAATATGAATACAACTGAGTACAATAAGGATAAAGTAAAGGATAAAGTAAAGATAGATGAAATTTGAGTTGTTGTTTGATTGTCTGTTTATAGAAAAGAATGTTCCTATTTATAGTACAAAAAGAAGAAAAAATGTACAAAGCGTGCCCTTATGTCAGCCATCAAATAACCTACTAAGTTCAATGGTCGACTACGGGGGAGGTGGTGTCGATTTTCTCGCCCTCTATTCCTCTTGTTCGGAGAATGGCCTTGCTTTCAGCTGTTGTTGGTCGTTATCGCTTCTAGGGGTCTAGAAACCCTTTTGACTCGGTCGTTAAGGTGTCTGCATTTGAGTGGGTCCCAGTAGTACCTCTAACCAATGACTTCGGCTAAGATGCCTTAGTAGATGATGAAATTCTTATAGTCGAGGGCTAGGAGTAAATTCGGCTCTAGAATAGTTCAGCTGTCACATAATTTTGGCTAAACACTCAAATTATTTTTGAGTGTTAACAAATTGTTTATGTTGATGACATTCTTATGATTGGTAAGAGTCCTAGCGAATTAGAAAATCTCAAGCAGTTGTTAGATACTGAATTCAAAGTCAAAGATTTGGGTTACTTTTTAGGGATAGAAGTCAGATGTGAAAAATAGGGCATGCATCATACTCAGTCAGAAGAAATTTACCTTGGAATTATTGAGTGAATTTGACACTTGTGTCAATTCTCTGACTCATAAGCTCAAATCATATGAAGGTGGATCTCCTTCTCGAACCCACTGTTTAGAAAAGTTAAATTTCCTAAGTCATACTCGACCCAATCTCTCCTTTACGGTGCAACAACTTAGTCAGCGCAACCTCACTTTTTTATTCTTTAAAGGTACTTCCATATCTCAAACCCTCTTTTGAACTGTTGGCTTATTGTGATTCCTATTGGGATCTTTTTTTTTGTAAGTGGGTATTATATCACCTTAAGGGATCCCAATTTGTTGGAAATCAAGAAACAATTTCCAATTTCTTTGGCGGAATATCGGTCCATGCGTAGGGTTGTTGGTGAACTCACATCGGTGCACTCTGACAGTCAATAGCGAAAATCCCATCTTTCATGAGCAAACTAAGCACGTCGAGTTAGACTGTCATTTTGTGAGACAACAGTTCTCATTTTTCCATCTTCTTCCCAAGTTGTTGCTTTATTCTCAAAAGGCATTCCCATTCTTGGAAAGCTTGGTGCCGCAGGCCTCCCCTCCAGCTTTCACCTCAAGATTCATTCAATCCTGAAAGAAATAATCTCTTGATTATTCTTATTGATGAAAGACATATATATACAAGTTACAATATGAGAATCATATTCCTACTTTACATCTAAATCTCTATTTTATATGAAGAATAACTATACACTTATGGTAATATTACAATCCTAATTAAGGTACTAGACTAATCTGTAAACAAACCAAATATACAAACTAACTTGGGACTTACACGGATGGGTTGTGGCCCATATTTAACACACCCCCGAAGTCATAACGGGCGGTCTTCGTACGCTGAGACTGTCTCTAAAATCTTCAAAAAGGACCGAGGGAAGACCCTTTGTAAAGATGTCTGTAATTTGATATATGAAAGGGACATGATAGACACGTACTTGTCCTTTAGCTACCTTCTCTCGAACAAAGTGAATATCCATCTCTATGTAATTAGTGCGCTGGTGCTGAACTGGATTACTAGAAAGGTAGAAGGCACTTATATTATCACAATATACTAAAGTAGCCTTCTGAATAGGACAATGAAGCTCTAAAAGTAGATTTCGTAACTAACATGACTCAGAAACCACATTGGCTACCCCTCGATACTCGGCCTCTGCACTTGAACGTGAAAGCGTGGATTGACGCTTGACAAACCATGAGACCAAGTTATTACATAAAAACATACAATAGCCAGACGTAGACCGTCTGGTGTCTGGAAAAAACCACCCAATCAACATCTGTAAAGGAGACAAGTGTAGAAGTCGACGAAGGATACAAATGCAAGCCATACTCATGTGTTCCCTGAATGTACCTAAGGATGCGTTTGAGAGCATTCATATGTTCAATCATGGGATCATGCATTAACAAACACACCTACTGTACAGCATAAGTAATATCAGTTCGCGTGAATGTGAGATACTGAAGGGCGCCTGCAAGAATACGATAGCGGGTCGGATCCTCATAGGGAGATCCAGCTGCAACACTCAACTTGGGTTTAGTATCAACTGGAGTAGAAGGGGACTCATAGGATGATATCCCCGCCATCTTAATGATCTCTGCTGCATACTTCCTCTGCGATAAGAACAATCCACCTGCATGATGAGTGACAGCAATTCTCCAAAAAATAACTCAATGGGCCCAAGTCTTTCATGACAAACTCAGAACGGAGCATTGTCATAATTGACTTTCGCAAAGCATCAGAAGAGGCAGTCAAGATAATGTCATCTACATATAATAGTATATAATCCATCGAAGAACCGCGATGATATATGAATAATGAATTATCAGACCTGCTGTGAGAGAACCCTATAGTCGAAACGTAGTCAGAAAACCTCTTATACCAAGCCTGTGGAGACTGCTTAATGCCATACAAAGACGTTTTTTACAAAAAAACATGATTAGGATATCTAGTATCCCTAAACCCCAAAGGCTGATGCATATACACTGTCTCCTTGAGATCACCATGTAGGAAAGCACTCTTCACATCTAGCTGATGTATGGGCCATGACTTTTGTTATACCCCGTATTTCCGGAGTATGTACGTAAGGACGTACGTAGAAAATTTGAACTTTTTATTAGGCTTGGACGATTTCCCTTTTGTGCACAACACCCGGTTAGAGTCGTTTTTCGACGAAACGTTTTCACAGCTTTCGTAGGGAAAATTCCGGCTATGTCATTTTTAATTTTTGCGGATTTTTCCGAGAGACGAAACATTTTGGACCAACGGGAGGGTGACATGTGTCACCCTCACATTGGAAGCAAGTGGGGCGGCTTTGGACGATTTGGGCGTCCAAGTGGGACGATTTTGGCTTGATCTTTTGGCCTTGTTTTGTGCCTTGTTTTGTGCCTTGTTTTGTGGAGTGTTTTGTGGAGTAGGGTTAGGGTGCACATGGCTTGATCAAGGCCTTACACTTGCCTTGCACATGGCTTGATCTTGGCCATTGGTTGGCCTTTGCTTAGCCTATAAATACCCCTTGAAGTGAAGACTTCTTCATCCACTCCTCACTTGTCTAAGTCTTGAAAACCCCTCTCCTCCCTCTTGTTGACTCTCGTCCAAGAGCCCCTCTCCCCCCTTGTGAAGGCCTTTGGCCGAAACCCTCTCCCTTTGTGAGCCTTAGCCGAGAACCCCCCCCCCCTCTCTTAGAAGTGTTGTTCTCGTGTAACATACCCCCCCTCTTGGTAGAAATACTCTCAAAAGTATTGTTACTATACCCAAATTACCTTAGCCGTATACCTTGTAGTATTCCAAAGAAACCTCTATACGTAGAGCAGGAAATACTCAGTATGTCCTTTTGTCTCAACCGAAACCCTAAGAAAAATCTCCATAGTCGGTTGGAGTATTAAGTAGAGGTCGCGTAGAACTTCTAAGGGTTGTTTGGAGCGGGTTGGAGCACCCGGAGTAGGAGCTAAGCGTTGCTAAGGATCGACATTTATACTTGGATAATTATGGGCTTATCGAGGTAATTATCTTGTCCCCCTATTGTAATTGGATATTACATGTTGTAGGAATATATAGTTGAAGTATACTATATATATAATCAACATAGCTTGTGGCAATGTCTTTGGACTTAAGCTGAATTTAAAGAAGAGAATGAATCAGTAATTACGTGGGGTGTATTCTGATGAACTTGTGTAGTTTGTGGTAGGGAAGAGGCTGCCCAATTTCCCGTAGGATCTTGCATCTAGATTTATTCTACCGAGTAGTCTAGACTTTGATAGACTTGTGTAACCTGTATAGGTTGAATGTTCTGCGAGTAGCATGTGCTACTTGAGAAGGTGGACCAGGCTAGCCGGGTTATAGCCGTGGAGCGTTTTGCTAATAGTCGATAATCGTCGCGAGGTATGTGAACCTCTTCCTATCTCTTCTAGCATGATATGTGTATAACTATGTAGTACGGTGAAGCGTCATGTGTTAATTGAACGTAGTTGTACGGCAATGTCTTTTGACTTAAGCCCGAATAATAATAATCTTGAAGTAGTTCAAGAGAATTAAGAACTGTTTTTAAAATAAGAGTAATACTTGGTTTTAAAAGCTTAAGAGTTATACTAGCTTTATGGGAAGTTAGGTATAACGGCTTAAGAGAGATAAAACGAATGACTTATTTATTTTAGAAGTTAAGAGACTTGATCTTGTAAGATAAGAGACTTAACTTAAATAAATTATATGAATTTTTGTGTGAAACCTCATTCGCGAGTAATGAGTACTTGATTTTTAAAAGGGATAATGTTTCTTGATTTGAATCGAATGTGTATCGACAAACCATCGGCGTTAATAAAGGGAAATGTTTTGATTAATGAAGTATTAATAAAACCAGTAGAAACTTCCATCTGCATAGAAGCTAAGATGAGACAAAATGATATTTCCTAGATCATGGCTGCTGTAATAAGATTGTTATAAACGAGAATATCCTACTCACATATAAGGCTTATGTTTCTTAGATGGTTTAAAAGAGAATTATATTCTTAAATGAATAAGACTATGAACTACGAAACCTTTCTAAAATAAGAAACGTGAACATTTGAAATTAGGCAAACTTGGACGTTTGGAAAATAATGTTGTTACTTGATTTTACAAAGGTAAGTGTTTTGATTTACTTCAAAAGATAATCACTCTATTTTTTATATACTACGGGTATTGTGTGGCTTTTGTGAAAGTAACGTACCTTTTAAAGAGTTAATGTATGAAGTACTTTGGGGATAAAAACCCGAACTTGTTGACATATAGTAGAAAGTACCTTGTGTGCATAACTTGATTGTGTTGGTTGGTGATAGCCTTGTAATACTTTCTTGTTGATTGATAAGTAAACATGCTAGGATGCTACGTGTGTTAGTATCTTGTGATGTTTGTGTAAAGGGGTTTTCCTTTGTTGTGCTTATGTTGTTTAACGATAAGCTGTTATGTTAGTATTATACATCACTCATCTCTTGAGATGATTCCGGAGTTAAGGCGCCTCCGTCGGGGTAGACTCAGGCGGGTCGATGGACCTATGATTCGAGAATACCTCATGCGGGTCCTCGGGGCCTATGCGGAGCTACGAGAGTTCCAGGTTAGGGTGCGTCCTTTATGGGCATGCGGTCTATGTGGCCATGCGGACTGCGAAGTCCAGCGGATCTCGGAGTAGCTACCCTCGATGCGGGGTTATACCTCATGCGAGCCTATGAGATTGGCCTATCGAGCTGCGGGAAGTTCGGGGCTAGACGCGACATTAGATCTGCAGCGAGTGGCGGCTTTGATCATGTGACGGTGCAGACAGATCTCATGATCTGATTTGTGACCTTGTTGGTGCGTAGGTTTTAGTAGTCGGCTATGCCTTCGCACTTACCCGTCATGATTTTATTATAACACATAGGACCGGTGTTCATGTGTTCCTTGGTGCTTTCATATCATAGGCTCGCCGTGATGAGAATGTGTTCCACGCACGATTGATGTTGTGGGCGTGAGACCCATTGTTAAATTTGAGTGATGACTTGAGGCGTGAGTCCACGACTTGACATATTTGCTTATTTATTGTAATCGTAGTTTGGTTATCATACATGTCTCTGCTTTGTATAGACTACTATGATTTCATTTCTGATTTATTTTGATTTCACATACTTTACTGTTATCGACCTCGCCCGGGTGCGTTCATGCTGCAGTAAAGGTACACGATCGTTGATCCTCGCTCTTAGGGTCACAATTCAGCGTTTGGGAAAGCTCCGTTTCTCGGAGGCTTATCTTCGTATAGTCCCTGTTGTTGTAGGTGCTACATTCGTGGTATGGCGGCCCCGTCCGTCGTTGTTGTCATATCATTCGTAGAGTGCAGAATCTTGTTGTAAGCGGGGTTTGTAAAGGATTAAACTGTTCATGTTGAAAAAAAGTCGTTGTTTATATATATGCCAAAGGCAAGTTTTTCTCAGTTATTGTTTCATATTTCATAATATGTCTTGTATCGTTTATGTTCGTGATTACTGATGTTGTATCACTAGGGTGCGGGTAAGGCACGATCCGGGCGGAATCGGTCGTGACAAAAGTGGTATCGAGCGATTAATCCTCGGAAAGTGTCTACGCACCGTATCTAGTAGAGTCTTGATTATCGGTGTGTTGTGTACCACCAATAATCGTGAGGCTATAGGATATTTAGGATTGGTTTCTATTCTTCTCACTCCGAGATCGTGCCTTAGAGGCGTGTTGTAAGTTGGACCCTCTAACGTATTTCTTTCCACTACCGCTATGCCTCGCGTAGGCAACCCGCCCGGGAGGCAAGCAGCCGAGGGAGCTGCGAGTAGAGTACAGAGGGTTACGAGGGCACAGGCCCAACCATCACCTGAGTTAGGTGTTTCGTTTGGGGAGTTCTGCGACGTCACTAGCCCCAGTAAAGTATAGCACGGCGGCGGCAGTTCCTACTGCGGCCATGACATTTGAACCTTCAGTTCCACGACCGGGAACAGAGAATATAGATTGCAAAGAGGCGACCCTGTTACTAGCTATGGATTTGGCTACCGTAGTATACCGATGTATCGCGAGTCTTGATGACTACCTAAGAGAAGGTTGTGCAAGAGTAATCCTTGATTCGGCTTAAGCATGGCTCGTATGCGGGCTTATGCGCGCAGCGGCGTAGAGATCGACGGGTTAACGAAGGACAACAGAAGAGGGCCAGAGCAGCGAGGTCCTTTGGTAACATTCGAGGTGAGTCACCTCACCAGCAGATTTGATTATGCACATCCACAGTGCAGAGTGGTCTTCCATGGATTTCAGGACGTTCGGGGTATGCAGGAGTTGGTTAGAACTCCGTGGCTTCGGTTCAGCGGTGTGACGCCATCCCGGAATGTCGTCTTTTAGTTGGTACTTGTTGTACCTATGACCGTCAGGGTCTGGTGTCGAAGAGTGTCCTTGTAGGAGGACTTAGCCTTTAGGATCGGTGGGTAGTTTGTCATCTCCTCACTATGCGCCTGCAGGCAGGTTTGATTAGAACGACTAGGGGAGTGAAGCTGTAGATTCAGGCATATCTTTAACCCTCTAGAGATCAGTATGTGTGATAAGGTGAGTATACCTTAAGTGCTATGTTCTGATAACAGTGTGTTAGTTGTGATTGGAAATCATGGTGGGTTAACCGAGTAAGATTTTGGGGGATAGAGAAGGTGTGAGCCTTAGAGTTTTATACGTGGAGACCTTAGAGGTAAGGCCATCTCGAGTGAAGGTGTAGTGTTTATGTTTGATCCTTATCGGAGTGCATAGTGCACGTGAGCTATGTTAGGGATAGGTCCCTAAGTAGTGTGAAATGAAAGGGGGTAGTTGAGCTAAGAAGACCGCTAGGTTTTCGAAACGTGATTAGTGAGATTGTTCCGGATCGGGGAGCTAGTATTGTGCGCATTGCCGGGTCGGGTTGAGGCCACGTTGCGGGTCAACCCGCGGCATGTTTGGTGGTGGGGTCAGTTTGTGGTGGTCCCGCCTTGAAGTAGGGTCATGAGGGTGTTAGGCCCAAGTTTAGTTAACCAGCGTACGAGTTCGTAGATGCGTTCGACCAGTGGTCGGGCCGATGGGGGCAGCCCATCGTATTTTTCGGTCAGGACCGTTTACTCGGCTGTGTTGAGTTATCTGACAGGTTGTAAGGCTGCACGGGGTGCCTACCTTCACCTTATGACAGACAGTGGAGCCTGTGCAGCTGTTTTTGTTTGGAAGTTTTACGTGCGGGGTTAAGAACTCAGGTGAGTCTCAGAATCGCATTCGCCCTCGGGCCAGTGTTTGGATCTCAGGGATAGTGGTGGGGATTGTTGTCTCTTGTGGAGGTAGTGTTTAAGCTACCATTTCAGTGTTCGGATGTCGCCTTATGAAGCCTTGTAGGGGCGGAAGTGTAAGTTGCCGGTCGATTGGTTCGATGTTGACAAAGTTCAGATAGTTGGTTCAGGCTTGTTCCAAAGATCGTGAATAGGGTGAAGCTTGTCTAGAAGAGGTTCCGACATTCGCAGAAGTCGTAAGGATAATCGGCGACGCTTAGAGTTCGAGTTGACGGTCGGTCTTCAGGTACCACCCGGATAGGGTGTGACGAGTTTTGGAAAACAGAGGAACTTAGCCCGAGTTACTTTGGGCCTTTTGAGTTCATGTGAGGATAGGCGGGTTGCCTATATGTTAGCATTTGCCGTCCGACTTAGGAGGCAAGGTCGTCGATCTTTCGTGTCATGTTCGAAGGAAATCGAGATCCATCCAGTGTTCCGATTAATGATGACGGGTTGGAGATAGTAACCCGAGTTTTGGAAAGCGAAGCGATTAAATGTGGTAGAGTTCGAGTGTCTGACGACCTGCGGGATCGCATGCAGCCCGGTACCATTTGTTGGGTCGTCGGGGCAAGGCTCGCGACAAAGTGACAAAAGTGGTATCAGTGATAAAAGAAGTATATTTTTGACCCCGGGGAGAGGTAATTGTGGTGATGTTAGAGGTGTTTCCTCGTGGACTTGGATGGAGGTTTTTGCGCGGGTGTTTCTGTGGCCAGGTGTAGCAGGATTGTTCTCGTAAGTATAGTAGTGAAGACTATACCGGCGCGCGTTTGTTTTGAGACTTAGAAGGAACATTCGGGACGAATGTTTCTAAGGAGGGGAGAATGTTATACCCCGTATTTCCGGAGTATGTACGTAAGGACGTACGTAGAAAATTTGAACTTTTTATTAGGCTTGGACGATTTCCCTTTTGTGCACAACACCCGGTTAGAGTCGTTTTTCGACGAAACGTTTTCACAGCTTTCGTAGGGAAAATTCCGGCTATGTCATTTTTAATTTTTGCGGATTTTTCCGAGAGACGAAACATTTTGGACCAACGGGAGGGTGACATGTGTCACCCTCACATTGGAAGCAAGTGGGGCGGCTTTGGACGATTTGGGCGTCCAAGTGGGACGATTTTGGCTTGATCTTTTGGCCTTGTTTTGTGCCTTGTTTTGTGCCTTATTTTGTGGAGTGTTTTGTGGAGTAGGGTTAGGGTGCACATGGCTTGATCAAGGCCTTACACTTGCCTTGCACATGGCTTGATCTTGGCCATTGGTTGGCCTTTGCTTAGCCTATAAATACCCCTTGAAGTGAAGACTTCTTCATCCACTCCTCACTTGTCTAAGTCTTGAAAACCCCTCTCCTCCCTCTTGTTGACTCTCGTCCAAGAGCCCCTCTCCCCCCGTGTGAAGGCCTTTGGCCGAAACCTCTCCACTGTGAGCCTTGGCAGAACCCCCTCTCTTAGAAGTGTTGTTCTCGTGTAACATACCCCCCCTCTTGGTAGAAATACTCTCAAAAGTATTGTTACTATACCCAAATTACCTTAGCCGTATACCTTGTAGTATTCCAAAGAAACCTCTATACGTAGAGCCCGGAAATACTACCGTATGTCCTTTTTGTCTCAAACTGAAACCCTAAGAAAAATCTCCATAGTCGGTTGGAGTATTAAGTAGAGGTCGCGTAGAACTTCTAAGGGTTGTTTGGAGCGGGTTGGAGCACCCGGAGTAGGAGCTAAGCGTTGCTAAGGATCGACATTTATACTTGGATAATTATGGGCTTATCGAGGTAATTATCTTGTCCCCCTATTGTAATTGGATATTACATGTTGTAGGAATATATAGTTGAAGTATACTATATATATAACTGAACATAGCTTGTGGCAATGTCTTTGGACTTAAGCCTGAATTTAAAGAAGAGAATCGACGTAATTACGTGGGGTGTATTCTGATGAGACTTGTGTAGTTTGACTGGTAGGGAAGGGCTGCCCAATTTCCGTAGGATCTTGCATCTAGATTTATTCTACCGAGTAGTCTAGACTTTGATAGACTTGTGTAACCTGTATAGGTTGAATGTTCTGTGAGTAGCATGTGCTCTTGAGAAGGTGGACCAGCTAGCCGTTATAGTCGTGGGCGTTTTGCTAATAGTCGATAATCGTCGCGAGGTATGTGAACCTCTTCCTATCTCTTCTAGCATGATATGTGTATAACTATGTAGTACGGTGACGTACGTGTTAATTGAACGTAGTTGTACGGCAATGTCTTTTGACTTAAGCCGAATAATAATAATCTTGAAGTAGTTCAAGAGAATTAAGAACTGTTTTTAAAATAAGAGTAATACTTGGTTTTAAAAGCTTAAGAGTTATACTCGCTTTATGGGACGTTAGGTATAACGGCTTAAGAGAGATACCACGAATGACTTATTTATTTTAGAAGTTAAGAGACTGGATCTTGTAAGATAAGAGACTTAACTTAAATAAATTATATGAATTTTGTGTGAAACCTCATTCGCGAGTAATGAGTACTTGATTTTAAAAGGGATAATGTTTCCGATTTGGAAATCGTAATGTGTATCGACAAACCATCGCAGCGTTAATAAAGGGAAATGTTTTGATTAATGAAGTATTAATAAAACCAGTAGAAACTTCCATCTGCATAGAAGCTAAGATGAGACAAAATGATATTTCCTAGATCATGGCTGCTGTAATAAGATTGTTATAAACGAGAATATCCTACTCACATATAAGGCTTATGTTTCTTAGATGGTTTAAAAGAGAATTATATTCTTAAATGAATAAGACTATGAACTACGAAACCTTTCTAAAATAAGAAACGTGAACATTTGAAATTAGGCAAACTTGGACGTTTGGAAAATAATGTTGTTACTTGATTTTACAAAGGTAAGTGTTTTGATTTACTTCAAAAGATAATCACTCTATTTTTTATATACTACGGGTATTGTGTGGCTTTTGTGAAAGTAACGTACCTTTTAAAGAGTTAATGTATGAAGTACTTTGGGGATAAAAACCCGAACTTGTTGACATATAGTAGAAAGTACCTTGTGTGCATAACTTGATTGTGTTGGTTGGTGATAGCCTTGTAATACTTTCTTGTTGATTGATAAGTAAACATGCTAGGATGCTACGTGTGTTAGTATCTTGTGATGTTTGTGTAAAGGGGTTTTTCCTTTGTTGTGCTTATGTTGTTTAAAGATAAGCTGTTATGTTAGTATTATACATCACTCATCTCTTGAGATGATTCCGGGGGTTAAGCTGCCCTCCGATGCGGGGTAGACTCAGGCGGGTCGATGGACCTATGATTCGAGAATACCTCATGCGGGTCCTCGGGGCCTATGCGGAGCTACGAGAGTTCCAGGTTAGGGTGCGTCCTTTATGGGCATGCGATGCATGTGGCCATGCGGATCGCGAAGTCGGCGGATCTTGGGAGTAGCTACCCTCGATGCGGGGTTATACCTCATGCGAGCCTATGAGATTGGCCTATGCGGAGTCGCGGGAAGTTCGAGGCTAGACGCGCGCATTAGATACTGCAGCGAGTGGCGGCTTTGATCATGTGGCCGGATGCAGCAGATCTCATGATACGATTTGTGACCTTGTTGGTGCTGGGTTTTAGTAGTCGGCTATGCCTTCGTACTTACCGTCTGATTTTATTATAACACAGTGGGACACGGTGTTCATGTGTGTTCCTTGGTGCTTTCATATCATAGGATCGCCGCGGTGAGAATGTGTTCCACGCACGATTGATGTTGTGGGCGTGAGACCCATTGTTAAATTTGAGTGATGACTTGAGGCGTGAGTCACGACTTGACATATTCGCTTATTTATTGAATCGTAGTTTGGTTATCATACATGTCTCCGCTTTGTATAGACTACTATGATTTCATTTACTGATATTTATTTTCGATTTCACATACTCGGTACTGTTATCTTGACCTCGCCCGGGCTGCGTTCATGCCGCAGTAAAGGTACACCAGTCGTTGATCCTCGCTCTTATTGTCACAGTTCATCGTTTGGGAAAGCTCCGGTTCTACGGAGGCTTATCTTCGTATAGTCCCTGTTGTTGTAGGTGCTTACATTCAGGGGTATGACGGGGCCCTGTCCCGTCGTTGTTGTCATATCATTCGTAGAGGTCTGTAGTACTGTTGTGGACAGGGTTTGTAAAGGATTAATCTGTTCATGTTGAAAAAAAGCTGTTGTTTATATATATGCCGAAAGGCAAGTTTTTCTCAGATTATTGTTTCATATTTCATAATATGTCTTGTATCGTTTTATGTTCCGCTGATTACTCTGATGTTGTATCACTAGGGTGCCCGGGGTAAGGCACCAGTCACGGGCCCAGAATCGGGTCGTGACAACTTTGAAAGAGTCAAGCTGAGCACAGTGCGAATGGTAGCCGACTTGACCACCGGGCTAAATGTCTCACCATAATCCACATCAACCTATTGAGTCTTACTATCACCTACAAGACGAGCCTTATTGTCACGACCCGACCCCGGGACCGCGACTGGTGCCCTACCTGGGCACCCTTACAGGTAAACATCAGAGAAAATCAGCGGAACATACATGAAACTTAAAAATAAAACATCGTAAATAAAACAACAGGTTAGCCGATAGGGCTACCTTCCTGAACATATATAAAAACAACCGAAGCAGTTGCCTCCTTTCTTTACAAACTGACCCACAATATGTGACTACAGACCTCTAAGAGTTCTAACATAACATCTGTGACGGGACAGGGCCCCGCCATACCCCTGAATATACATAAATCTACTACTTCAGGGAAAACCGTACCAAGAGATAAAGCCTCCGGAACAAATGGAGCTTCTTCCCCAAAAACTGAACTGAGATCCTAAGAGCAAGGATCACCAACCTGGGTACCTAAAACCTGCGGGCATGAACGCAGCCCCGAAGAAGTCGATTAACTGTACCGAATATGGAGCGAAATAACGTCTGAAATGTATCATAACTGTACAAAAGAATGACAAGGACAAGTATAAAAATACATACCAGATCCTGCCGTGTCATTACCACTTATGAACTTAATTTCATCATTATCTTTTCCTGTCCCCTTAAGAGTTATATATCTTACGTACATACTTAAGAGAAGTCATTAAGTTCATTACCATCTAACTTACTTATCTTTCGTAACATAATCCGGCCCCTTATGAAGGGACGCATATACTACCCGGCCCAAATCCTGGGTCGATAATGTCATCTAGTCTGCCCGTAAAGGTATACTGCCCGGCCCATCTCTGGGTCGATAAAGTCATATAGTCTGCCCATAAAGGTATACTGCCCGGCCCATCTCTGGGTCGATAAAGTCATATAGTCTGCCCATAAAGGTATACTGCCCGGCCCATCTCTGGGTCGATGAAGTCATATAGTCTGCCCATAAAGGTATACTGCCCGGCCCATCTCTGGGTCGATGAAGTCATATAGTCTGCCCATAAAGGTATACTGCCCGGCCCATCTCTGGGTCGATAATGTCATCTCGACTCCAAATACTTCCTAACGACTCTTACCAACATCCCCCATAAGACTTGGTAAGGACTTAGGATTTCTTAGACGTAGCTTTTTCTTAGAGTAAATCAACATAACTACCTCTTAACTTCTAAGAGTAGAAGGAAACATGAAATGATACCACAAGTGTATTCCATACATAGAATCATGCCAAAGGAAGGAAAAGGTTCACATACCTCGCGACGAGTATCGACAATAAGCAAAATGCTCCAAGTACTACAACCTTGCTAGCCCTTTCCACTCCTCAAGTAGAATACGCTACTCTTAGTACTTTCACCTAAAAAGGTCACAAACGTCTATTAACTTCAAAACACAAGGTTTCATTTTCTCTACAGAAAATTCGGCAGCACCTCCCCCCCCCGCAACAGCGTAAATCTCCTCTTCTATCGAGGCCGGCTACCAAGCCAACCAGGGGGGGGGTTTACACGTCTAACCGGACGTGTACAATTCTAACAATGCTACACTAGTCTACTGTAATATAGTCCTATGTAATTCTGATTCGATTCTTTTCTTTATTCTTCAGGCTTAAGTCAAAAGACATTGCCGCACAATAATGTTCAGTTCTATACATAGTATACTTCAACTATATATTCCTACTACATGTAATCTCCAATTACAATAAGGGGACAAGAATATTTACCTCGACAAGCCCAAAATTATCCAAGTTATAATGTCGATCCTGAGCAAGGTTTAGCTCCTACTCCGTGCGCTCCAATCCGCTCCAACCAACCCTTAGAAGTTCTAACCAACTTCTACTTAAATACTTCAACCAACTATGAAGATTTTCTTAGGGTTTCGGTTTGAGACTAAAAGGACAAAAGGTAGTATTTCCGGGCTCTACGTATAGAGGTATCTTTTGGAATACTACAAGGTACAAGGCTAGGGTATTTTGGGCATTATAACAATACTTGGAAGACAACTTTCTACCAAGGGGGGGGGGGGTAGGCTCGGCTAGCACAACTAGGCTAGGGGGAGGGGGTGTTCTCGGCCACAAGGCCACTAGGAAGGGGGGAGGGGGAGGCTTAGGACGAGAACAACTAGAAGAGGGGAGGGATATTTCAAGACTTAGAATGAAATGAGGGATGATGAAAAACCTTCAAGCAAGGGGGTATTTATAGGGACACCAACGGACAAGATCAAGCCATGTGGGGGGCAAGTGGATGGCCAAGATTGGCACAAGTGCACCCTAACCTACTCCTTAAATCCCTCACAAAACAAAGACCCATGAAAAGGGCCTTGAAATCCTCTTTGCCGTGGCCCTCTCAAATCGTCCAATGAGGGTGACAAGTGTCACCCTCCCGTTGGTCCAAAAATGTTCCGTCGCTCGGAAAAATCCGCAAAAATACTAAATGACATAGCCGGAATTTTCCCAACGTAAGCTGTGGAAACGTTTCGTCGGAAAATGACTCTATTCGGCACTTGTGCCCAAATTTCGAACCAAAGCCTAACTTTAAGGCTCAAATTCTCACGCACGCCCCACGTACATACTCTGGGAAATACGGGGTGTAACATTCTTCCCCCCTTAGAAACATTCGTCCTCGAATGTTCTTTCGGAGTCAAACTTAAAATTAACAACATACTTTCCTTTCACCACCCCGTCATACCAACAATGCCACACATGGCCCTAATACCTCGCACACGCATATCTATCCATCATAAGCTCAAAAGAGATTATCTTTTTGTATTTCCAACTCCTTCTAGCATATACATAGTCTCAAATATAATCTGTTCATAAAACTTAAACATACCATAACTTATCATGTAAACAAGTTTCTAAAGGCCAAAGACATACCTGAAATCATATAGGCGGTTCAAGGACCGCTAAGACTGGGGACTCCCACCACGACCTCTGCCACGGCCTGTCGGTGCATGAACATCCTGCCTAGCTATTGAAGGCGAAGAACCCGCAACTGATCCAGTAGGCTGTGTTGTCCCACCAGGACCCCCTTTAAAAGGACACTCTCTTAACATATGGCCTAGACGACCACAAGAAAAACAAGCACCCGTTCCGGCGCGACATACCCCAGAATGTAACCTACCACACTGGGCGCACTGAGGAAAAGATGGCCTCGACTGACTGGAACCCCCATCTACCCGAGACTCTGAAGCTCTAGAGACCTGACCGGCTCCTGCATTCCCGTGGTCGTGAAAACCCTCGCCGGAAAACTGTGGAGGAGCACTCGGTGCTGGCTGCAATGTAGACCTCGTCTGCTGCTGAGACTGTCCGCCTCTAAAACTGCCC
This sequence comes from Przewalskia tangutica, assembly GCA_029844215.1. Lineage (NCBI taxonomy): Eukaryota > Viridiplantae > Streptophyta > Magnoliopsida > Solanales > Solanaceae > Przewalskia > Przewalskia tangutica. The sequence continues at coordinate 103,947,062 of CM056726.1, forward strand.
TGAGACCCTGATGTCTTGGCCTTCTTGGGCTGGCCTGAGTCAAATTGATCCTCCCTCTCTCTATCCTCTATCCCCTGCGCATAGGCCTGTATCCTAGCAATGTCCATACCGGGCTGAAGAGCCACTCCCAAGCATGCAGTAATCATACGACGGTCTAGCCCCATCACATAACGATGAACTCTATCCGCCATGTTAGCTACAATGGTGTGCGCATGCCTGGCCAAGGAGTCAAACTCCAGGCTGTACTCCCTAACGGTCCTCCCGTTCTGCCTCAAGGTCAAGAATCATCTACCCGGCTCTCTTCATCTCGGAGGCAAAAGTGATCCATGAAAGCCTCAGAACTCCTCCCAAACACCGGAAGAGCGGATCACCTCTCGAAGCAACCATGCCTCAAACCGGTTCAACGCAATATCGCGTAACCTGTAAGAGGCTAGTATAATGCACTGTCTTGAAGCCTTAAGAACTGCATAGTCCGTCAGTAGTGTCGAGCGAACTCTTGCGGATCCTCCTCAGACCTCGAACCATAAAACTCGGGCGGATGACATCCCGAGAAAATCCGGATCCATGCAAACCCGGCTCTGGGTTAGCCGCACTCACTGTGTTGCGCCTATCACTATGTCGATCAATAGTCCGATCCGTTCTCCATAATCTCATTACGCCTGGCTGCGAATCGAGGCTCGTGCCGAACCTCTGGCTACCGCCGCTCTCGGCTCTAATATCTTTGGCGTGGCTGAACTCGCCGACCCGCATACTACCTCGTGCATAGTCCGTGCTCGGGTCCGAGTAACCCTTCGAGTCTTGCGCCAGCCTCTGCTGCTTTGCCCTTCTCGGGCCCAGTCGCCTTCCGTGGAGGCATAACTGTTTCATAAGAATAGGTCAGAGAGGATTCAACCTAATAAGACAGCTCTACTGCACGATTTTAGAGAGAGAAGAATGGAAACCAATCCTAAATGTCCTGCAGCCTCCCGATTATAGGTGTGGTGCACAACACACCGATAATCAAGACTCTACTAGACACGGTCTGTAGACACTTTCCGAGGACTAACTGCTCTGATACCACTTTTGTCACGACCCGACCCCGGGACCGCGACTGGTGCCCTACCTGGGCACCCTTACAGGTAAACATCAGAGAAAATCAGCGGAACATACATGAAACTTAAAAATAAAACATCAGAAGTAAAACAACAGGTTAGCCGATAGGGCTACCTTCCTGAACATATATAAAAACAACCGAAGCAGTTGCCTCCTTTCTTTACAAACTGACCCACAATATGTGACTACAGACCTCTAAGAGTTCTAACATAACATCTGTGGCGGGACAGGGCCCCGCCATACCCCTGAATATACATGAATCTACTACTTGTGGAAAACTGCATTAAGAGATAAAGCCTCCGAACAAATGGAGCTTCTTCCCAAAATCAATCGAGATCCTAAGAGCAAGGATCACCAACCGGGTACCTAAAACTGCGGGCATGAACGCACTTCGGCGGGGTCGCATAACTGTACCGAATATGGAATGTAAATAACGCATAAGAAATGATCATAATCAGATAAAAGAATGACAAGGACAAGTATAAAAATACATACCGATCCTCGCCGTGTCATTACCACTTATGAACTTAATTTCATCATTATCTTTCCTCCCCTTAAGAGTTATATATCTTACGTACATACTTAAGAGAAGTCATTAAGTTCATTACCATCTAACTTACTTATCTTTCGTAACATAATCCGGCCCCTTATGAAGGGACGCATATACTACCCGGCCCAAATCCTGGGTCGATAATGTCATCTAGTCTGCCCGTAAAGGTATACTGCCCGGCCCATCTCTGGGTCGATAAAGTCATATAGTCTGCCCATAAAGGTATACTGCCCGGCCCATCTCTGGGTCGATAAAGTCATATAGTCTGCCCATAAAGGTATACTGCCCGGCCCATCTCTGGGTCGATAAAGTCATAGTCTGCCCATAAAGGTATACTGCCCGGCCCATCTCTGGGTCGATGAAGTCATATAGTCTGCCCATAAAGGTATACTGCCCGGCCCATCTCTGGGTCGATAATGTCATCTCGACTCCAAATACTTCCTAACGACTCTTACCAACATCCCCCATAAGACTTGGTAAGGACTTAGGATTTCTTAGACGTAGCTTTTTCTTAGAGTAAATCAACATAACTACCTCTTAACTTCTAAGAGTAGAAGGAAACATGAAATGATACCACAAGTGTATTCCATACATAGAATCATGCCAAAGGAAGGAAAAGGTTCACATACCTCGCGACGAGTATCGACAATAAGCAAAATGCTCCAAGTACTACAACCTTGCTAGCCCTTTCCACTCCTCAAGTAGAATACGCTACTCTTAGTACTTTCACCTAAAAAGGTCACAAACGTCTATTAACTTCAAAACACAAGGTTTCATTTTCTACGAAAATTCGCAAAGACTCTCCCGCAACAAACAGAAATCTCCTCTTCTATCGAGGCCGGCTACCAAGCCAACCAGGGGGGGGTTTACACGTCTAACCGGACGTGTACAATTCTAACAATGCTACACTAGTCTACTGTAATATAGTCCTATGTAATTACAGTTCAGTTCTTTTCTTTATTCTTCAGGCTTAAGTCAAAAGACATTGCCGCACAATAATGTTCAGTTCTATACATAGTATACTTCAACTATATATTCCTACTACATGTAATCTCCAATTACAATAAGGGGACAAGAATATTTACCTCGACAAGCCCAAAATTATCCAAGTTATAATGTCGATCCTGAGCAAGGTTTAGCTCCTACTCCGTGCGCTCCAATCCGCTCCAACCAACCCTTAGAAGTTCTAACCAACTTCTACTTAAATACTTCAACCAACTATGAAGATTTTCTTAGGGTTTCGGTTTGAGACTAAAAGGACAAAAGGTAGTATTTCCGGGCTCTACGTATAGAGGTATCTTTTGGAATACTACAAGGTACAAGGCTAGGTATTTTGGGCATTATAACAATACTGGAAGACAACTTTCTACCAAGGGGGTAGGGTCGGCTAGCACAACTAGGCTAGGGGGAGGGGGTGTTCTCGGCCACAAGGCCACTAGGAAGGGGGGAGGGGGAGGCTTAGGACGAGAACAACTAGAAGAGGGGAGGGATATTTCAAGACTTAGAATGAAATGAGGGATGATGAAAAACCTTCAAGCAAGGGGGTATTTATAGGGACACCAACGGACAAGATCAAGCCATGTGGGGGGCAAGTGGATGGCCAAGATTGGCACAAGTGCACCCTAACCTACTCCTTAAATCCCTCACAAAACAAAGACCCATGAAAAGGGCCTTGAAATCCTCTTTGCCGTGGCCCTCTCAAATCGTCCAATGAGGGTGACAAGTGTCACCCTCCCGTTGGTCCAAAAATGTTCCGTCGCTCGGAAAAATCCGCAAAAATACTAAATGACATAGCCGGAATTTTCCCAACGTAGTCGTGGAAACGCTTCGCCGAAAATGACTCTATTCGGCACTTGTGCCCAAATTTCGAACCAAAGCCTAACTTTAAGGCTCAAATTCTCTACGTACGTCCTTACGTACATACTCTGGGAAATACGGGGTGTAACACTTATGCCTTACAAACGAACCGTCAGAATTTTCCTTATGAGCAAAAATCCACATAGACCGAATAATATTAACATCAGATGGATGAGGTACCAACTCCCACGTCTTATTATAAATAAGAGCATTATATTCATCGATAATGACAATTTTTCAATTAGTGTCATTTAGAGCAGAAACTGGATTACGGGGTAAGAGTGATTTAAGAACATTAAAATTTCAATTAAAATATCTTTTTGGTTTAAAAATACCCCTTTGAGTGCAGGTGACTGGACCATGACTCAGGGCAGGATTGAGTGAATTTTGGGAATTTTCTATCGGAGGCGCCGCGACGCTCCGACATGGAGCCGCGACGCCTTCGTTCTAGTGGCTACTGGAACTTAGGCGTCGCGGCGCCTCCTTGAAGGGCCACGACGCTGACGACGATGATAAATCTTCCTAGCTACTGGATGGCAGGAGCCGCGCGCTCCCTGGGGCCGCGACTCTGACAATGTATTTCTGGATATATCTGAAAATTGTTGAATAATATATGGGGAGATATCATCATCCAAAAAATCAAACGAACTAGACACAGGTTTTTCTACTTTAGAAAATGGAAATTGAGACTCATCAAAGATAACATGACGAGTAATGATGATTCGTTTAGATGACAAATCAAAACATTTATAACCATAGTGATTTCACGGATAACCCAAAAACACACAAGGAGTAGAACGTGTCTGAAGCTTGTTAATTGTGGTGGATAGAAATAGGGGATAACATAAGCACCCAAAGACCCTAAGATGAGAATACAAAAGAGTCTTATTGTATAAACATTGAAGGGGGGACGAATATGTCAAACCTTTAGAAGGAAGAATATTAAGCAAATATGTAACCATCTGTAGAGCATGATGCCAAAACAACGGGGGGACGGAAGAATGAACCAATAAGGTGCGGATAATGTTGTTAATGGTACGAATTTTACGTTCAACTTTCCATTTTGTGAAGATGTATGAGGACAAGAAAAATGAAATCTATCCCATTTTGAGCACACAACTCCTGAAACTCCCCATTGTCATATTATTTGCCATTATCACATAGAATGTTTTTTATTTCCCGTTCGAATAGAGTTCTAATGAAGGCTCTAAATTTGACGAAGATGAAAAAACTTGGGTTTTTTTTGCTAATGGAAACGTCCATAAAAATTTAGAATAATCGTCCAAGAATAAAACATAATAACGATGACCCATAGAACTGAGAACGGGAGAGGTCCATAAATCATTGTGGATAATATCAAATGGCATAGAAGTGTGAGAACTCGAGGCTACGAATGGAAACTTAACTAGTTTCCCTAGAGAACAAGATTGACAATTTGGAGTACTACGCGTACCCTTACAGGAAATAAGCTTATTTCTATCTAAAGTAGATAAAATAGATGGCCCCGGGTGACCTAGAAGAGCATGACACAAGGATGGATTCAGAGCTGCAAAAGTGGATGACATGACTTGACGCGAGAAACTGAGACTCGGTGTGATTGGATAAAGGTCTTCCCTACTGTCACATTAGTTCTCCGATGTTGACCCCTTTTTCCGCCATCATTGTTGCGTTGGTGGCTCGAGTTGGTGGACGGAGGAAAGTTCGACTCGGTCACCATGACGGAATGACAAGCCCCGATAGCAACCTTTTTAGCTAATCCTGTTTCTTTCAAAGTGAGCATGAAACAGGCTTGATAGAATTTCAGTAAGGGGTTACTTTGACGAATAATCGAAGCAACGTCGTTATAGGCCTTGGACAGGCCTGCAACCATCTGTAAAACGAGATGACTATTAGTAACAGGAGCACCCACGTTGCGAAGTTGATCCGCCAAATCCTTGAGTCATTTACAATAAGAAGAAACGTGAGGAAAATTCTCCATAGCAACTTGAGAAAATTCCTGCTCAAGGATAACAATGCGAGAATGACTGTTATCTTGTAAGATATAACACAATAGATTCCAAGCCTCCATAGCTATGGAGTTAGGTTCTATAATGGTCTGTAAAAGGTCCATGGATATTGTAGCATAAATCCATTGGAGAACCTTTGCGTCAAGCGTGACCCATAATTTAGGATCGTCGCTTTGGTTGTACGCCATCGTAGTCTCTGTATCATCTTCCGTAGGAGTAGGTGGAGGAATGATGTGGTGAAGAACTTGATGAGCCATAGCATGAATTTTGAATAATTCTGCCCACGTCCCATATTGGACGTTTTTTAAGTCAAGAACAATAGGAAGAACGCTCTTGATATTAGAAACTGTGAGGGCAGGATGAAACGTGTTCTTATCAGTCATAGTGAATAGAACAACAAGATTTGGAGAAAGGATAATTTAAGAAAGAACCGAGAAATGTCTCAGTTTTGGGAAGGGAATATGTCTCGATTTTTGGAAGAACCGAGGGGGGCACGGTTTTCAAGAGGAGATTGAGAAAGAAGTGAGTAGCGAAACCAAGGAAAATAACCTAGACTCTTGATACCATGAAAGAAATAATCGCTTGATTATTCTTATTGATGAAAGACATATATATACAAGTTACAATAGGAGAATCATATTCCTACTTTACATCTAAATCTCTATTCTATATGAAGAATAACTGTACACTTATGGTAATATTACAATCCTAATTAAGGTACAAGACTAATATGTAAACATACCAAATATACAAACTAACTTGGGACTTACACGGATGGGTCGTGGCCCATATTTAACAAATCCTAGTTGCAATAGATCAATGAAGAGAAGAATCAATCCAAGAATAAACAATAAAAAAATAGAGAAAGAGGAAAGACACAGGAATTGCTGACCAAGAATTAGGGGTGAGCACGGGTACAGGGTACTCAGATATTCGACCGAAACCGACACTAACGGGTAGGTTCCGGGTAGATATATTAGAATAATGGGTAGGTTTCGGATAGTAAAATTAGGAACTGATAAATGTCGGGTTCGATTTCAGTTCTGGAAAATAGAGATCGGCAATTAATTCTAATCGATACCCGGACCCTATGAACCCACCCTCTATTTAAATTATTTTGTTTTGGTATTTGGGGCATTTTATTTATTGGCCCAGTCCGATTGATACTTGATACACAACCCACGCCCTAATTTTCATAATTTCCAATCTATCATTAAGCAAACCCAGCAGCATCAATAATGAAAGATACTGAATGATAATCTCCAATATATTATTTCTTTCCATTTATATATTTGAATGAGTGACGCTTGTTTTATTTAAATTTCAAAGATTCAAATTAAATTCATTCTAAAAGAAATAGATTTTGAAAAAAAAAATATAGTAACTTTGGTAAGAAAAATTCGATCTCAACACTCTGGTAACTTTGTCTTCTTATGTATTGTTGTCTATTTTCTAGGGGTGAGCACGGGTACTGAGAACCTACCCGAATCGCAGGTCCGTAGATTCGGATAATGATTGCTACGTAGGTTCGGGTAGTAAATTTAGGAACCGGTCTTTTACATGGTAGGTCCTGATAGTTAAAAATGGCGTGGTACCCTGACTCGCCACCCCTAATAAGAATAAAGGAAATACAAAGAACATGTCAAGTATTGAAGAAAGGGACCAAATAGATAATAGATAAATAAAATCAGAATATTTACTTTGTATTTATTCAGCTTCTAGAAATAGTATAGCTAGTACAAAGTTGTTAGGTAAAGATTCATTTTTTCTTGTATAAATACATATACAATGCAAGTATGAAATACATAGAAATTTCCCAATCTTCTTCTTCTTTATTTCGATGAAGTCGTTACTTTGAAGATAATATAGGAAGCAAACCAAAACATGTTTAAGTTCAACAATTGTTTCTTACTTTTATTGTGCAAATTACATACATTTATTAGAAAGATATAGAAGAAAGAAAGGAAAAGAGATCAGACATTTTTTCAAGGTGAAAATCATTCCCCCCCTTCATTCTTCTTTTTAGTTGGCGTTCTTCTTTATCTTCTTTTAAGACTTTAAACAAGGAGAAAATTATAAAAGTATTACTAATATTTGACTACATAATAAAAAATGAAATCTCACGTTTTCAAAATGAAAAGTTAAGTGTTGTTTTGTCTACAACATAGAAAATTTGATTGGTGAAGTTAGTACTTCATTACTTGATAAATCAGTAACAATAATTGTTGAAAATTTTACTAAAGTGGAATTAAGTTTAACCCATTATTTATGACTCGAACAATTGAGGCCTCGCACGTCGGGAAATTTCCACACACGTGCGCACGCAGTGCCAAATATCGTAAAGTTCATTAAGTGAAAGAGATATTGATACGTAAGTGAAACATTTGAGACATAGAATGATGGACGGTTATTGGCCAAATAACGTGTGTTCCACATTGGTAAATGAAGGAAGAAGTGTAAGATCAAAACCTGTCGGAAAAGGGTCGCGACACCACCGTAGAACCGGGGCGCCACCACCCTAAGGGTCGCGGCTCAGTGGTGCCGCGGGGCCCCAAGGGTAGGGTCACGACACTAATTCCAATTTTGGTCAATGGAGCTCAGGCACCGCGGCGCTTCGGAGGCAGTGTGATCGACGGAAGATGGGAATTTCTGACTTTTGGGCTGGTATTGGAGCATTAATCCTCCATTACTTGACACTTAAATTCAGCCATTATTTTGCTGAATTATAACCTCTCATTTAGTGTCATTACATGGTTTTGATTTCCATTTTGTCTAGATGAGAAGACATCTTACACACACTATAAATTGAGGCCCTTGGCTCAATTATAGAACACACCTCACTATTGTATAATTCAGATTTTTCTGAACTTCTTCCTCTCTAGCATATCTCTCACACACTCAAAGGTTCTTCTTGAGAAACACTTGAGTTTCCTTTTCTCATTTGTTTAGTTGCTATTTATCTTGGGAGACAATTGCCCATATCGTAAAAGGATATATATGGGGCAATAATGTCTTAAGGACATATTGGATATCAATGGATTCAGCAGCGCCCTTGTAACATTACCAGATTTAGTGTCTCTTGGTTTCAGGTTATCAAGATCAATAAGGAGCTTGTTACAATTGAAACAAAGATCCAAAGACAAAATATCCAAGACGGATTCAAAACAGAATATCAAGACCACAAAACTCATTGTTGTTGTAACAACTCATGTTAGGCTTCAAGCCTGTTGTATTGTAATTGTTTATCCTTTCCAAGTACTAGTAGTAGTTGTATACTATTCTCGTACATCCATTGTGTAACTCACAATCTTAAACAATATTTGTACTAGTGCTAGAAATATGTATGTCAGTAGATATGACAACAAATTTGGTCCTAGTTTTGGGTCTCTATTTGACGATAGTTACATATCTGTTTTCATCAAAGAAGAGATCTCTGTTGCTGATCCTGAACTTGAAGATACTATGGATAGTCATGATGGCAAGGCTAAGTATCAAGGAAGAGTTTCTATCAACACTTCCAAGAGTGGTGGAAACAAGCACCACGAGTGGTTGAGGATGTCAACCGGACACGAGGAGAAGGCTAAAGATGATGTTCCGTCTTATAGCAGAAAGCCTCTATCTTATAGTAAGGGGAATTTGGACACGTGACTGACGTATGCCATATTCCAAAGGTATGAGTTAACTTTTTATTCCTTGTCAAAATTGAGATTAAAAGATAATTTATGAATAAAAGTGAATAAAGCAAGACTAGGAATATGAAGTGTTTTGTTAAGACTTATATCTCTACACTTTAAAATTAGAAGTTTAATCTCACTTACCTTCCTATTTATGATTGGACAATTATAAACAACAACCTAAAAGGAATGGACTTATATTGTAATAAACTGGATTTGTGGACAATCCTAAGCAAGGGGACTAAGGACAAGGACTAGAGACAAACCTGTCACCGTTTCCGACAGAAGATCTGTCTTTTGACAGGATAGTAGTGGACACTCAGTCATAAAAGCCTACGGGCGACTGGAGTGGGTCAGATCCGTCCCATGACATGACGATATTGGACACTCAATCATACGAAGCCTACAGGTGAATGGAGTGGGCCAGAGTTTCGAGATCTTAAATGATCTGAAGGCCTAAAGAAAGGCAGAAAAAAATTGGACACTCAGTCTTCCAAGAAAACTGGAGTGGGCCAGAGTTTCTAGATCTCATACGATCCGGTTACGCCCTAACCACGGGCAAGAGGTTGTTCATGCGAAGCAATACCACCCTCAAAGTAGAAGAAGTTGAAGAGGTTATCCTCAAAGGACTTAAGGGAATGAGATCATTCTGACAAGAGGTGATACATGTCCCAAACTTGGTTTCAAGAACGCTGTTGGTCAAGATGGTTGAGACTAGTCCAATATGTCTGGAATAACTAAGAATGGTACAGTACATCTGTAGCCAAATGGATGATATATTTGTAATCCATGCATCTATGCCTTCATAGATTAAGACACGTTAAATAGAAAGTCATTCAAATCTAACTAAGTTGATGTTGTTGCCGTCTGTTGACATAAAACCTCAAAATTAATGTGAGATAGGCGAAGAGGCAAAATCACCTTTCCGTTTCGTCAAAGGAATAACGAAAGAATCACCGCTCCTCTATAACACAAGTCACGCCTACGTGAGTGATTTGATGCTTGTAAAAATAGATGGGGGAGACAAGTATGTTGTGATATTCATCAATGATGGGACAACATATTTCATCCTTTGTTGAATAACAAAGATGAATCTGTTAAAGCGGATGAGCGCTACAAAGTAGAGGTTGAATATCCTACGGATTGAGGAATTCGTAGGGATAGAGGGGGAGAATGTGAATCATCGTTTATAAAATGACTGCTCTTTACTCACCTCAGATCAACGGTATTTTCCAAGCGCAGATCTATGCGCCCAAGTTATGTGGGGCAAGGCGATCCTTACCGCTAATGTGAATCTTAACGAGAACTCTGTATAAGGATAAAGATAACCATCCATGTGAAGCATGGAAATGATTCCATCTACAAATGTTGTGATATGGGGTAGTGTGGCCAGGGTTGAAGTACCTAAGCCAAAAAAGGTCAAGTTGGACCTAAGACTGTAGATTGCATATCCACTTGATCTACAAATAACAGTAGTGTGTATCGCATCTTGGTGTCAAAGAATGATGAATTCTTTGAAGATAACTTTCCTTGTAAAGAAAAAGAAATCATTGCTCAAGGTTAACAAGAACCCGTAAGTGCTTGGTTGTACAGAACTAGACGTTTTAGATCTACAGGACTCGAAAGTTGTTGACTATCCGGAACTTAATGTATCAGATCTACAGAACTCAGAGATTCTAGATGTTGAACCGAGATAGAGCAAAAAGAGGGGATAAAGACTTGTTACAGGTCTTCTAGCTTATATGGTTGAGAAAGAACCATGGACAATTACAAAGAATTGTCATCTCCGGATCGCTGATTTGGAAAGAAGCTAAAAAAAAGAGAAATATAATCCATTAGATAGAACCACACTTGTGTGATGGTTAATCTTCCCCTGGGAAAAAAACCTCTGGGTTGTAAAAGTGGATACTCAAATTGAGTACAAAGTGGATGCATCTATTGATGAGTATAAAGCCCCGTCTATTTGGATATGTGATCCTCTGTGAATATCTTAACATCCAGTGGTTACAAATTGTGTGACATGGATGATTAAGACAGTCTTCCTAACCGGAGAGTTGGTTTTGTGGACTATTAGGCTTCTTCCTAAACTTCAATTTTTGGTCCCTGAAATGTTTACATTTTGGTCCTGCAAGTTTCAGATAAAACAGAACCAATGAATCTTACTACATAAACATTGACTCTGAAGTTAGAAATTCAATAGTTGGAAAACCAAAAGTCCAAAAGTGGAAGAAGAAAGTAATACGGAACAACCCGATGGGTATGTGGTTCCAGGGAAAAGAAGAAAGTCTGTCGACTTGTCAAATCTATGTGCGGGCTGAAACAGGCCCGAAACAATGCCCCGAAAACCTTGATAATACTCTACCATCGAAGGATTTCTCCATTAATGATGGTGACAATTGTGTCTATATGAAAGGTAATCTGACATATTCATCATGACGCCTTTACATGTACATACGCTGATCACAGTGAGAAGTCCTAGGTTGATCCTAGAGACTTAGAGTATGTTGAAACGATGTTTCAATATAAATGATATGGGTATTACAGATGACATCTTAGGAATTGGGAATTCCAAGACATCTAACGGACTGGTGTAAACCAAACTCATCAGTAAGGTGTGTTGATAGTCTCGTTGAAGTCACCAATGGATTTAAATCATAGAATTTATTGGAATCATGGTGCACCCGTGTATCAGGAGCGATAGAGGCAAGTCACATGTAGTTCAATGTATCTTACAACCTACAACTGACCTGGTATCGGCTCATAAAGAAGATCGGTTGAACTACGGCTCACTCGTAATGACCAATAGAAAATGTTAAATAGGATGTGATGACATCTGAACTATTCGCTTATCTATGGATTATGAGATTCTGGATGTCCAGCGGTTCTGGGAGAAAATAGTGATGCAAACTGGACATCAGATCTGAAGAACACCAAAAAAACCACAAGTGGACGCAGATGGCGTGTGTCTTCTGGAAATCCTCTAATCAAACTTGCATCGACCGATTTGTGATGGAATCGGAGTTTATCGCTTTGTATAAAACATGATGAGAAGTTGAGTAACTTCACGACCTCTTAGAGGATGTCCCTTACTGGGAGTAACTCGTGCCTTCGTCAGTTATACACTGTAAGGACACGAATGACGACGTCTGTACATATCTGTCGCAAACATAAGACCGTATGACAGTTGATCTGGTGACACATCCTTGACTATTAAATCAAAGGATATAATGAACCCTTTAATTAAGGGATTACCCAAAGATCAAGAGTTCTGCCGGTCTAGGGAAATGGGCTTAAAACCTAAACAATACGAACTGATACGGTGGATACCCAACCATACTGACTGGAGATCCTAAGAATTTGGTTCAATGGGAAAATTAAATCGTAAAGGTTCAGTTGAACACTTCGGTGGAAGCAAGAGGACTTCAAATAATGATTTCTTCATAGAAATATGAATCCAAGTCTGTTTCCGTGATAGACTTTAAGTGCTATCTGCAGCGTGGGTAAAGGTTAAGTTTTCAAAACCTTTAATGATCCTCAACGGTTGAGGTTAGGTTAAACTTTTAATGGTTCCTAAGACTTGTGGAGTGGGGTATAGTAGGATACCTTGTAGGAGACCACCTATTTAAGTGCGAGGACTGGCTGCCTCAAATGAACGCACTTATGAATCCAAGTGTGTCCACGGCCACAATGGACAAAACATTAAGAAGAACAAAGTAAGGAAATATGTTGTTTTGGTACTATTATCTTGGCATAAACTAAACACTGACGGTTCAAGACATCACGTTCACCACACAGTAAGTATGTACGATGGTATTCTACTATGGAAGGTTCAAAGTCACGGCTACCTATCTACATGCAACATCGATCCGCCAAAAGATTGCTAGAAAGACACCATATGGGTACGCCAAAATCTCTTTCAAGATGGGATTATTGGAAATTTTACTAAAGTGGAATTAAGTTTAACCCATTATTTATGACTCGAACAATTGAGGCCTCGCACGTCGGAAATGTCGTTTCTACACACGTGCACACGTAGTGCCAACTATCATAAATTTCATTAAGTGAAAGAGATATTTGTACGTAAGTGAAACATTTGAGACATAGAATGATGGACGGTTATTGGTCAAATGACGCGTGTTTCACATTGGTAAATGAAGGAAGAAGTGTACAAAATGTAAGATCGATACCTGTCGGAAAAGGGCCGCGATGCCACCGCAGAGCTGGGGCGCCGCAACGCCACCACCCTAAGGGCCGCAGCTCAACGGCGCCGCGGAGCCTCAAGGGTAGGGCCGCAGCGCTAATTCCAATTTTGGTCAATGGAGCTCAGGCACCGCGGCGCTTCGGAGGCAGTGTGATCGACGGAAGATGGGAATTTCTGACTTTTAGGCTGGTTTTGGAGCATTAATCCTCAATTACTTGGCACTTGAATTCAGGAATTATTTGGCTGAATTATAACCTCTCATTTAGTGCCATTACATGGTCTTGATTTACATTAGTTGGCTATATGAGAAGACGTCTTACACACACTATAAATTGAGGCACTTGACTCAATTGTAGAACACACCTCACTATTGTATAGTTCAGATTTTTCTGAACTTCTTCCTCTCTAGCATATCTCTCACACACTCAAAGGTTCTTTTTGAGAAATACTTGAGTTTCCTTTGCTCATTTGTTTAGTTGTTATTTTATCTTGGGAGACAGTTGCCCATATCGTAAAAGGATATATACGTGACAATACTGTCTTAAGGACAAATTGAATATCAATCGACTCAGCAGCGCCCTTGTAACATTACCAGATTTAGTGTCTCTTGGTTTCAGGTTATCAAGATCAAGGGTGAGCTTGTTTCAATTGAAACAAAGATCCAAAGACAGAAGATTCAAGACGGATTCAAAACAGAAGATCAAGACCACAAAACTCATTGTTGTTGTAACAACTCATGTTAGGCTTCAAACCTGTTGTATTGTAATTGTTTATCCTTTTTAAGTATTAGTAGTAGTTGTATACTATTGTCGTACATACATTGTGTAACTCACAATAATTATTGGAGATATATTTGCCGATAGTAGGAAATTGGTCATTCATGATTCCTGCAAGCTTGTCACCGCCGATTTTGCTCCTCAGATATATGCCTGATCTCAGGTGCGCTTAGGGGGTCCTGAGATGTCATCCGCTAGCATACTAATCATAAAAGGAGGTGGTGATGCAAAAATAATTGGAGTTGACGAGTACTCCCTAGTTTGTCCAAAAACTGAAATCTTGTTAGCAGCTCGATTCAGCTCCCTCAATGTTTTGATAGTAATGTATAATTAATTTGTCATTCAAGTTATAGAAATAACTCAATAATGTTACATTTATTTGTTTTATACTAATTAAGTGATTCGTGTTTTGCCTATTTTCCCACAAAATAATTCATACATGAAAAGTACTAGAAAATGATATAAATGGTCCCTTAAGTTTCAAAGTAGGTCTAATGTTGTCATAAAAATATACTTATTGTGCATATTAAATTCTTTAAATTTATTATAAAAGAACACTTTTGGTCTCTTGTTAACATCGGGCTGGTAGTAAAATTAACTGACAATCACTTACGAAAAATTATGTGTAAATTTCGATAGTATTATATTATATATATAAGTGACTGTGTTAAATTATTTTTATAACTTAAATGACCATCTAAGGAATTAACTCTATGGTAAGCAATTAGATGACTGAAAACGAAATAAGAAGATTTACTGCAAAAAAAAAAGGCTAGTTCATTGCCAGACTAACACTCTTTCAAAAAAATCCAAAAGAGAGGAGTAATTTAGAACAATCAAATGGTTAAGTATGCAACGAAACCATTTAGTATGTTATTTGTGGAAAAATAAATGTGAGTTTTGCTGACTAAAAATGGAGTCTTCTTTCCTTTATTTTAACTTATACTCGATTTTCTTGGTAGGGAGCGCTTCTCCCGAATGATCTTACGCGGTGCAAATCTGAATATAACTGGGCTCCAATACTGATATCGAACACCGGGAAAAAAGTCAAAAAAACAAACTTATATTAAATTGCATCCACTTTAAATATGAGTGCACTCATAGACACCTAGTATTACAAGAGCCAAAGGACTAGTAATTCTCATATACAAAAAAGGGAATGGATGCTAAAGAAACTCTTATCAAAGAATGAGTTGAAATATTCAAGAAGCAATAAAGTTGCTGCTTTTGATGATCTTAATGGGCTACTTCATGATTTGGATAATGATGCCCACAAACACATTTTATTTGCATTGGTTGCCTCATCTCTATGCTAAACTAAATTCCATTTACTTAGGAAGAAAAGGTTTCATTTTTCCTGACTCCTTCACCTTTTATTTACTTAATTATGTCACACCCCCTCACGTGTTGGCTTGATTCTCTTTCATGAGTTAAGCACGTGGAACTTTTTTATTTTAAAATGGGGTTTGTGAAACTTGAACCTACACCCTCTGCGCCTGATCTTTACCATTGAATCGCACGACTCGTGTCGGAGAAATTTTGAGCGTGAGCTAACACTCATGACTACTTCGTCTAAAAGCTTAAGTACTTAGAGGGAGAACTACTTCATTTACTTAATTATGTATATAACATTCAATACTCGAACTATTAGCTAATCATTTTGGACCTTACTGTAGGCGTTTACGTCGGGTTCGTACACGCAGCAGAATTTGAAAATTTATGTTTCAAACCCGACATAAGCAGTCAAACTGAAGTATGATATGTAATGAAAAATACAAACACAAAGTATAATGTAAAACTTCGATGGAAGACTTACATTCTGTAGCGATCAGCCAAGCAGTTGAATCTTTGTGTTTTGTGTAGTCCGAGGGTGCACACGCAAACGTACCTCGATTTGCAAGTTCTGGAAAACATCAATGTAATTTGCTAAGTCGGGAATGCTATGGATTCTGACAGAGCTTTAGCAGAGATTTACCTCTCTTAGGTTTGGTGTATTTGGAATGGGAGGTAAGCCCTCTATTTATAGTTGTAAACAGAGGCTTAGGGTTTCCGTGGGCTGGGCCCAACAGAAAATCAGACTGACAAAATTCGGACTGCCAGAATCCGTACAGGCACTGCGGTCCCACTAAAGTGGCACCGCGGTGGTGCCCAGTGTTCTTGGCACCGCGGTCCTGTCCTATTTTTCAGTCTTTACCCATTTTAATGTCCCGGTCAACAACCGAACATATATGTATAATCTCATTCTAATTACATCCTTCAATCGACGGAACATTTGACTTAGTGTTACCCTTCAGGCCTTTACATATAGGATCTTAACGGAACTCCTAGACTGCGCCAGAAAACGAACCCAATATGTAAAGTTTAGCTACACAAAATATGTGAACTGAACCTATATATGGAAAGATAAATCCCTTCATTCATGACACACTCAATCAAGCTTAGGATTTGTCAATTTTCTATCCAAATGACTTGATTATTTTAACTCATCTATATTAGTTGACAACAGGACCATGTCACAGACATGTCCATTGCATTGGCCAATGACTTAGTCAACCTAATAACATATGAGTACCTGAGTGTTCACTCGAATATAAATTCAAGGAATGAATCCTTTCTTGGCTCACATACCACCTTTAATCTACTTTGTAATGCACCCAAAACAAGTCACGTCTCAACCTATAAGACATTTGAGCTTAGGACAGGATCAACGTACATTACTCCGTAAACAAGATGATAATGACCTCAAGTCTAAGGACTTTTTATCTCTCACACGCCGATGACATTATAGACATATAACAAAATAATACATCAGCAGGGCATACCAATACTTCAACAAGTATCCATGTGTCCATCATGAGTTGTCATAACTCGTAGCAAGTGAGACATACTACATTCCGTAAGGATATGATGCAGACCACATGTCGACATATCGCATATCATCGATATCCCAATTTCGATGATCATTAGTCGAGGTAATTCAAGAGTTACGTTATAACATTAATTCTCACATCATTAATAAACACGTAACCTCTAGGGATGTATTTATAGAATATCATAAACAATCAACTAATAATTCAACAAATGCAAATTGCCATAATATTAATCATCATTAATATAAATACGAATGTGTATAAAGTACATTGTGTCCTAATACAGATTGTCTCTAGGACATACATATACTTTCACTTACCTGTTCATGTTTTTGATGTGCAGATTCGCATATTACGATCTACACGCTTTCTGCTCGCTTGTTGCTACTTTGGGATTTCTTTTCCTTCATCTAGTCGAGTATACTAGTGCACGTGATGAAAGGTAAGTAGGTTTTTCTATTATCAACCTGATTAAGTTTCATTAATCGTTCATTCGAGTAAAATTTGTCAGGTGGAATTGGGATTCTGTGTCTTTCATGATACATTTCCTTTATTCGATGTGTCGCTTTATGGTAACAGAACCTCAAAAGGTACTCGTTTCTCCTCATAGAGTCGACCAACAATCACGAAAGGTCCTCTAGCATTATTTCATTGACAGAATTATGTTTCTTATTCATGTTCACTGCCCTTCTCATTTGGTCAATCTCTTCTTACACACATGGCATGTTCAAGAATATAACCGCATAACTGCAATACCATGGGAGTAAAAATGTAAGATCTTACTGAAATCTTATTAATGCTACAAAATGTCATGAATCTCTGTTTCTTGTTTTTGATACAATGAAAGTAAACTGATGAATGAATATGATCATTGACACAGATGGCAAGCTAAATTAGAAAGTGTGGCTCTCATGTTAGGCCTCGTAGGAAACATCTGTCTAGCATTCCTCATCTTTCCAATTACTAGAGGATCATCTATTTTGCGACTATTCGGACTCACATCAGAGGCCAGTATTAAGTATCATATTTGGCTGGGCCATGCTGTTATGACCCTCTTCACCGCTCATGGTTTATGTTTCATAATCTTTT
Source organism: Przewalskia tangutica (assembly GCA_029844215.1). NCBI lineage: Eukaryota > Viridiplantae > Streptophyta > Magnoliopsida > Solanales > Solanaceae > Przewalskia > Przewalskia tangutica. The sequence continues at coordinate 103,965,177 of CM056726.1, forward strand.
GGGCATCAACTTTCAAAAGTATGTCAAATTTTCCTTTAGTATGAAAATAGAATAGTCCCTTAGTGAACTTTTTCAATTTGTTTTGCGAAAATGCAGATGTTGCAGTGGAATAATGTTGGGATTTCTATTGTGGATGAAGAAGTATCCTTGCTTGCAGGAATAGCTATGTGGTTGACAAGTTTTCCGCTAATCAGGAGAAAGTTGTTCGAGCTTTTCTTCTATACACATCAACTCTACATTATCTTCGTAGTGTTCTTCGTATTTCATGTTGGATTTACCTACTCCTGCATCACACTTCCTGGATTACACACTCGATCAAGTTTAGGATCTGCCAAGTGTCTATCCAAATGGCTTGATCAATATATCTCATCTATATTAGCTTACAAAAAGACCATATCATAGATATGTCTACTGCGTTGGCCAACGACTTAGTCAACCTAATACCATATGAGAATCTGAGTTCTCTCGAAGATACATTCGAGTAATGAATCCTAATCTTGGCTCAACTACCACCTTTAATCCACTTTGCAATGTACCCAAAACAAGTCGCGTCCCAACCTATAAGGCATTTGAGCTTAGGACAGGATCAAAGTACATTACTCTGTAAACAAGGTGGTATCGACCTCAAGTCTTAGGACTTCTATCTCTCATACGCCGATGACACTTTATACATATATAATAAACATTACATCATCAGGGTATACCAATACTTCAACAAGTATCCATGTGTCCATCACGAGTTGCCATAACTCGTAGTAGGTGAGACGTATTACATCTCTAAGGATCTGATGCAGACCACATGTCGACGTATCACACATCATCGATATCCCATTCTCGATGATCATTAGTCGATGCAGTTTAAGAGTTTACGTTATAATATTAATCTCTCACATTATTAATAACCACGTAACCTCTAGGAATGCATTTATAGAATATTATAAACAATCAACTAATAATTCAACAAATGCAAATGTCATAACATTAATCTCTATTAATATAAATATGAATGTGTATAAAGTACATTTGTCCTAATACATGTTGTCTCTAGGACATACATATACTTTCAGGAGTAACTGGTAAAGTTGCTGCTATGTGACCACATGTTCAAGCCTTGAAAACAGCATCTTGCAGAAATGTTATTTTTTTTTCCTCATTTGAAATGTTATATCATTCTGTTTATTCTTTAATTTTTTTTTTTCATTTCTCGTTCTCTTTGAAACCTAGAGAACCTCGTAAGCATGAATATCACTCATAAGCATAAATAGCAAATATAACCATAAATAATAATAATGTGCAATTATAACTTTTAGAATGACGAATAATTATTTATTAGTGTTGTTTATCAAATAAAAAGCTACAAATACATATAATTTTATTGGCGACATAAAATATATGTGTACTTATCACTAACAGAACATGGTAAATTAAATATTATTTTCACTCTTTACAACATGAAATGCATAGAAACGGAAATTGTCCTGAGCATTCGCAACATTTCAAATGCTTGCACAATCCAAAGCCGCAACCTGAAATTGTCAAAATTAAATATTCTCAATATATCAGAACAATAAAAAAATATCATCAGAAAGACTTCAAATTAATTCAAAAACATATTATCCAAGGAACAAGAGACTATGTGTTTGGAAACCAAAAATTTGCAATTGTAATTTTCATCATAAACATAATTATACTAATAAGAGAGATTTAAGTATATATACTTGAGACAGACACACGAGTGCTACGACTTGCAGCAGACAACTTTAGTGAAATTAATGGTGATGTCCGCTCGTAATCGGTGCAGATGATGGCTCTTGTGCAGCTAGGGTTAATGGAGAAAAAAGAACAAACAAGACAATAATCAAGCACCCCATAGCATTGATTAATTTTGCCATCTTAAACGACTAGTACAAGTTATGCTTGTAAGTATTTTTCTTTTTTCTCTCTCTATTGAAGTGCTGGCAGGAATGTGATATAGCTATTCCTTTTATAGCGAAGATAGAACATAATTGCAAGTTAGTAGTGTTTATTTTAGGTAAGTAGTTACCAACAATTATTAGTATGCATCACTAGAGGAAACACATGAGTCAAACTATAAAATCATTTGTTGACTAAATATATGTATCAAGTACTATATTAATATAATATCCAAATAGTTAAGTTTTATCATTTTTTGGGAATTTGATCAACCTTTTTCAATTATTTCTTTATGTATTCACTAAACAATTATTTGGTAACTGAATAATGTTTGACTCAATTTGTTTTTTTGTTTAATCTTATTATTTCAAAAATATATATAGTCAAACATCATTCTAACAGTTGACTGGATGATCAGTATTAATACTGATTCTGACCAATTGCTCCTGCAGATTAGTTAACAAGATGCCACCATTCAAACTAGAATGTTGACCCGAGGGGAGGGTTTGAATTGATTCAGATTTATCAATTAAAATATTTATATTCTATTAGTAAGGATAAACTAGTCAAGTTATAATTATTTACATTAAAATAAATAGATTAAAAGAATAGAATAAAAGTTAAAATAAGGAAGTGAAGTGTAAGTTTGTAAGCCACAAGAAATATTAATATTATGAAGTCGAATGAAGATCTCTAAAATTATCTCTTTATTTTATGCCTAATTTGAACGAAAATTTAAACAATGACAACTTTTGATAAATGCCTATTAGTCTAGAGTTCAAACATATGAGAAATAATAGTTGAGGTTCTTGTTAGTATTTTGTTTATCTGTACTAATTGATGTGGTAATTACACATTCCAAATAATTAATTGATGAGAAAAATATTTTTCAACAAATTGTTTTAGTAAGTCCCTTTCTGTCTTTCTTTATTTTTATTTTATTATTGTTTTTCTTTAGTTTCTAATAATATATTAGAAACTAAAAAAACTACTACACAAGATTACTTCATTCGTCTCAATTTATGTGACATCATTTGATTTGACATGAAATTTAATAAAGAAAGGAAGACTTTTGAAATATGTGGTTCAAAACAAATTTTATATAAATGTATGCTTGTAAATCATCTCATAAAGTTAAATTATTTTTAAATATAGAAATGTAACATTTTTTTTGACAGATCAAAAAGAAAATAGTGTCACATAAATTATGACAGATGAATTATGTCAAGTAATTATTTATTTAAAAAATAAAAATATGTGACCATGTACGTTAGTAAAATATCTACCTATTAGTGGTACAATTTACATTTAAGCTATTAAAAAAACAAATTTGGAAGTTTACGGTCGCCGTAAAACCTTTAGGCTCCGTTTGGTACATCTTATTAAAAAGAGCTTATAGGAGTATAACTTTTTTAAATAGCGTTTTTTCAAGTAGAGTTTTTATCAAAAAGTTGTTAGGTGTTTGGTTGTCAATCAAAAAAATACTTTTGTACATTAGATTGTTTGGTTTACAATTCTTAAAGTGTTTTTGTTTTATCAAAATTACCAAAAAGGGTAGATATAAGAATTAACTTTATAACAATAAAATTATAATAAAATGCAATCAATATACAAATTAGATTGTACATCTCAAGATTCAAGCATAAAAATAGTACATTCTTCTAAGCTTATAATGCTATTCAAATTAAATAATTCAAACATTAACGATGCAGGAGGAGTGTTGCTATATGATCACGTTCTCGGTCCATTTCACGTACATTGAATGAACTTGTATATTATTCTTTTCCCTGTGATACTCTTCACTTGTTGGAAGCAATTCCTTATTGTTAGCGAATATTCTTCAAATATTCACAGTATATATTGTATTTATTAGTATCATGTATTTAAGGATACTTAGAATTCTTACTGTATTAAGAATCACTTTTGTACAACTATATATATTGTGATTAATGAAAGAAATCCCTAAGGGAAATTATTCCAACATCTTACATGGTATCAATAGCCTAACATCCCAAAAACCCTAGAAATTCCCCTCCCCTCCCCTCTCGGCCGCCGCCAATCCCCCCCACCGCGGTGCCTTCTCTTTCGGAATTTCTAACCTGTGGCTATCATGTCTCCTCCCACTTCTCCTAAATCTAATGGTTCTACCTCTGGCATAGATGACACCCCACTTCCCTCCACAAAGTCATCTTTTCATCCGGTTTTTGCTGTCACAAACATCAAGAATTTTGTCCCTATTATTCTTGATCAACAAGACTGTCAATATTCTATGTGGGTGAAACTGTTTTATATTCATGTTTGTGCGTACAACGTGCTCGACCATATTGATGTGTCAATCCCTCGCCCCTCTGACATTGATGATTCAACATGGCGCCGTCTTGATGCTATCGTCAAACAATGGATCTATGGTACCATCTCTAAGGACTTGCTGTGCACTATCCTGAAAATATGTGTTTCGGCACACGAACTTTGGGTACGCTTAGAGTAAATTTTTCAGGATAACAAAAATACCAGGGCGGTGTATTTAGAGGAGCAGTTCAACAACACCCGCCTTGAGAATTTTAACAACATGACTGAATACTGCAAGCAACTGAAACTTATTGCTGACCAACTCTCTCATGTTGGGACATCTGTTTCTGAGACTAAGATGGTACTACAACTTGTTGCAGGATTACCAAAGGGGGAATATGATACTCTTGCAGCAATAATTCAACAGGTTGATCCACTTTCATCTTTAAACAAGGCACGTTCTCAATTGTTGTTGGAAGAAACACGGCGTGCTAAACAGGATGAGCACAATCAAAAAGCATTAGCCGTTGAAACTTTGCAGTCGCCGACCACTGCTACACCACCGCTGGACCATCAGTAGCAGCAGAACCGCGGTGGAGGCAGAGGCAACAGAGTTCACTGTTCACAGACTTCAGATCCAGCCTGAGCATTCGGCCTCCTCCCGCTCCGTCTGAGAGGGTGTGTTAGCGAATATTCTTCAAATATTCACAGTATATATTGTATTTATTAGTATCATGTATTTAAGGTAACTTAGGATTCTTACTGTATTAAGAATCACCTTTGTACAACTATATATATTGTGATTAATGAAAGAAATCTCTAAGAGAAATTATTTCAACATTTTACACTCATCATCATCAAAAGGTTGAAATTCTTGATCTTGACATGCATATTTTCTTATAAAATTATGTAGAGCCATAGAAGCAATCACAATTTTCACTTGAGTCGGAATGATCATGATTAAATATTTCTTTTTTCCCTTTTGCCTGATTTTCACGTCGAAAATCTGGAAGATGATATCGTTCACCTTTATAAGGACCCAAAAAACCGTTCATATGAGGATATCCAGCATCTACTAAATAGTACTTACCTGTAAAATTATTCATTAAAAAAGCAATGTAAACACACTTATATATATATGGATGCAACATAAATAATTAACTCTAATTTTCTTGTTACTAACCTGTTGGTGGATGGGGAAAATGCAACTTCTCTTTGCGTAACGCCTCTAAAAATATGTGTGTGTCATGTGCACTACCTTCCCATCTAGCTCATGCAAATGTAAAACACATATTGAAATCACATACCGCCATCACATTTTGGGTTGACGTCCCTTTTCTTCCAATATAGGGTATTTTCTTTGATGTAGGCACCACTACTGGTATATTTGTCCCATCAATTTCCCCAATACAATCTTTAAAATATGGTCAATATCGATCATCATCCTTAATATTTTTGGGAATTCTTCTAAATTGTGGGTCTGTTGGTTTCAAAATATGAACTGTCATTTGACAAACTACATCTAATACTATTCCAAACCACCGTGATACCATTCTATTCCCAAATGCATGATCTAATGTGATTAAAAACATAGCCACTGCCTCAACTATAGTTACATCTTTCCCATTTTTTAGGCCATATGTTTCACTCAATACTTCACATAATTTCATGAATGCATGTTTTTCCATTCTAAATTGTTGTTGACATCTATCTTCATGCCCATTTAACACTTTTAATACAAAAGAATATCCTGTGTGAACTGAAGTCCGGCTCTTTTAAGTTATACTTAATAATCATACAATGCAACTCCATTTCGTACCATTTGCAACAATTTATGTTCTTTCTCACTTTCATCAATGTAGTCATGCTCACAATCATTTTGATATACAAGTTCCATATTTGTACACATGAGATAAAAATAGAATTGGCAAAAGCACAAAATATCAAATTTTAATATAATTAAAATTCAAATAAAATAAACATTCAAGCTTGTACATCATAATAATCCCTATAAAACGGGCGATATTCATAAAATAATATAACACAAAATAATAGTATCTTGAACATTAAAGAAATCACAAAACTATTAAACTTGAGTCATGAACTTTAACCACTCAATTTGGACATCATGATCCTCAAGTGCAACAAACATCTCCCTGTGTTCCTTCTTCAAAAGAAGTTTACTGATTTGCATAAACATCTCACTTTTCACTCAATTCCAGGTAAATTACGTACCATGTCAATCACTTTTGTAATACTACAATCATCTTCGTCATTTCTCTTAACTAAGGATGGTGTACTCTCTACTGCATCACATAAGCGATCCAATTGTTTAGACAATTTTACTGCAGCCCCATCCTTTTTTTTAATTAACAATTTTCTTTTCCTTCATTTATCCTGTGTACATGCTATATGAGTACCATTATCAGTGTCAATCTCAATATTTTCAAGCCCATCGAAATTAGTTACTTCAATATTGATAAATATTACATGTTTGTAGATTATACAGATTATATTATCTCTTATTAGTAGAGAAAAGGGGGTTTGTTGTCTGTTTTGGATTTCTCGTCAATTGTTATATGAAATTTTTGGTGGAAATCTTGAAGATGTTGCTGCTGCTGTGGGCGAGTGGGCGTGGTAAGGTTTTTAAAGTATATATATATATACAAGGATATGTTGGAATTATTAAAAATTTATAAGAGTATTTATGGTATGACAAATAAATAGATAAGTCATTTTACCTCTAATTCAAAAAGCTAAATTTTTGGGCTTTTGGAATAAGAGGTAAAATGACTTATTTTTAGGCCAAAAACTCTAGTCTAATTTATTAAACACCTCTGATATTTTAATAAGTACTTATTTAAAAAAAACACTTATGAGCTTAAAATAAGCTCAACCAAACACACTTAAAATACTAGGAAACACGAAACACACATTCCTTATAAATACAAGGAAAAAACAATATAAGTAGTCTCCAATTGCGAACTCTGAACCAAGAAAATGTGGTGCACTTAGGGGAACACCAATGTATATGGCACCGGAATCAGTTTTTGATGCGGACTGTGCACCGTGTTTGAGATGATCGCGGGGAAGAAAGTGTGGGACTGCACTGGAATTAAGGATACTGTTTATCTTTTGTGCAAAATTGGAATGTGATCACCGTGTTTGAGTTGATCCAATGATTGATGATTTCTGCGATAGTACAGAGCTGAAACCAATGAAGTTGTTGAATTGCAGAACCAACAAAAGGAGAAGAAACCTAGTTGAAGGATGCTGATTATTGATTTCTTATTAGATTTATACTAATGTAAAGAACTACTTTTGGGCTTGATCCCGATAGGAGCTTAGAATGCAGCCTGTGAGGAGAAAAAAAAGATGATCAGGGCCCTTTGTATTAAAAGAAACCAATTTTGTGTATCGATTATCTTTATTATTGAACAATTTGTACAAAGAGGCATTTTTGCCTGTAAATTTTGGCTATTATATGGCTTGGATCTCTCACATTACCTAAGTATTACGAGTATCTATTCATATCAAAGCCTAATGGCATCCGACTATAGTTTGAGTTACAGGTTGATATTAGATAGTAAGATATACAATTTGGTTTGGGTCCCCTTAGGTGGACTTGTGATCTTAGAGTAAGTTGAAGAGTATAACATGCCTTAACTTGTCAGTTCTACTTTGAATAAATTTATTTTGGAAGAAAAATGTATTTCTTGGTGTTTGGGGAATTGCATCTCGGAATCATACTATTTTTTGAGTTATTGAAGAAAGCAAGTGTAGTAGCTGCTGTTAATTTCCCAATTTATCTTTTCGGAATGTTTTGCACTGTTGCACATTCACGGTCTTAATAGTTCTTGTCTCCTCTATATAAGTTTTTCAGTTTCCCATCAAATTCCATATGCTCTTATATTGCTTATTGAAACTATTGAAGTTAAAGAAATCCAGAATTTCTAGGCATTTTGTTTCCGAACCAAGTATAGTACCATCCAATACTGATAATCGATGGACCTGACGAGTAATTGATTCTTCCTTTATGGCTTCTCAAAGGTTTTTATCTGTGCACAATTGTGATATTTTTCTATGTTTTGAGGTGTCAGTAGAGATGTTTACTTCCAGATTCCTGATATCTTGAAGCTCAGTTATGGTTGTTGGTCCTTATAAGGATTCACCAATGTCATTATTTCTTTGATATTTTTCGCTATAATCAACTCAGCTCATCAGATGGTCAATTCTACAATGATAGCTAAATTTGGCACTAGCTTCCATCATTGTTTCTTTCTTCGAAGATCGGTAACTTTTCCTTGCAAATCCACTGTTCGCCTTGCACATGATCTTATTACTTCAGAACCTTTTTTTATGTGTTGAAACTTGAATCAGTATGTGTTTTGGGACACTCGACTGTTGATGGATATTATTGAAGTTGGAAGTGAACAAAGTGCTAAAAGAGTTACATATGTATTATATTCAGGTATGAGTGCAAATTTTGTTTAGAAAGTGGTAGATAGACTTTTGGATTCATGATCCTATTGCTAGAGGAAATGGAACCTTTGTCTAGGTTTGCACAGCTTGTCTAGGTTTGGTAATAGATGACAAATATGTTACTACCTAGAGCCTACATCAGAGTATGACTGCTTGTCAATTGCTTTGGGTAGCTATTATAAATTTATAAGTAATAACTATGCCTCCTTTACTTCTAAGTTACAAGTAATTGTTTTGGTTCTGTATTTTAGGAAAGAATGATAAACTAACCTGGCAATTTGAACTAAGATACACCTCGAAGATTACAAAATTTGAAGTATGAGCTATAAGTTGGTCAAGAGAAGGTCAATTCCCAAACAGAGAGGAAAACATCGTTTTCTATTCTTTACTGACTTGCCTTCTATATTTTGTGATTATTTGTACTTCCACATCCTTGATGTTAGAATTGGAAACAAATGTACCACATATCAGCAGTCACAGGATGAATTTACTTTTTACTAGTTGAAGGATATGTTTGAGCTTGATCCTGATAGGAGCTTAGAAGGCAGCCTGTGAGGAAAAAAAAGATGATCAGGGCCCTTTGTATTAAAACAAACCAATTTTGTGTATATATTCTCTTTATTATTGAACAATCTGTACAAAGAGGCTTTTTTTCCTGTAAATTTTGGCTATCAGTGAAGTCTTGCAGAGTCATGCTCTATTATTCTTTTCCGATCATCTTGATTATATGGCTTAGATCACCTTCACATTACCTAAGTATTCTCAATATCTGTTTATACAAAAGTCTGATGGCATCAGACTGTAGTTTGAGTTTCAGGTTGATATTTGATAGTAAGATATACTATTTGGTTTGAGTCCCCTTATGTGGATTTGTGATGTGTAGTGTAATTTCAAGAGTATAACATGATTTAACTTGTCGGTTCTACTTTGAATAACTTTTAAGTTCTTGGAAGAAAAAACATTTTTCTTGGTGTTGGGCGTATTTCATCTTTCACTTGGAATCATACTGTTTTTGAGTTATTGAAGAAAGCAAGTGCAGTAGCTGCTATTCATTTCCAAAGTCATCTTTTTGGAATATCTTGCATATGCACTTTCCTAGTACTTCTTGACTCCACTGTTTTAGTTTTTCAGTCCTTCATCAAATTCCATATGCTTATATGTTTCTTTTTTCAGAACCAAGTAAAGTACATCCAAGTACTGATGGTTGATGGGCCTGTCGAATAATTCGATTCTTCCTTTATGGCTCTCAAAGGATATTTAATTATCTTTGCAAAATTGTGATTTTTCTATATGTTGAGTTGTCATTGGAGATGTTAAATTGACCTTGCGTTTCGAGAGTTTATTGATGTTGGTTCTCATAAGGATCACAGTATTTTATCTCTCTGTGCTTGTTCTTATATTGTATTTTTATAGTCTCAGCTACTTAAACAGCTGTTGCGTTTTCACCTATGTCATTAGTTCTTTGATATTTTTTGCTATAATCAGCTGTGCTCATTGGATGGTCAATTCTACCACAATGGTTAACTTGGGCATTTGCTCCCATCATTGTTTCTTTCTTTGAAGGTCAGTAACTTTCCCTTGTAAATCCAGTGATCATTTGTCTGCAAATTATCTTATTTCAGAAACTTGTTCTTTGGTGAAACTTGAATCATCATGGTGTTCTGGGACAGTTGACGGATATTCTTGAAGTTGGAAGTGAACAAAGGTACTAAAGAGTTGTACATCAATGATAAACAGGTAATAATTGTCTCTCACAGAAATTGCCGTCAGATTTGCATCGTGATGGAGCAAATTTTGTTTAGAAAGTGGTGGATAGACTTGGATTGATGATCCTATTGCTAGAGGATATGTTAATACAGATGAGAAGTATGTTACCAGTTAGCCTACATCAGAGAATGGCTGCTTTTATTCTTGGAACCAGATGCTCTTCCATAATTTATACCTTCGCATATGCAAGACATATGAGAAATTGTTGGCTGAATTAATGCCATCTCGCAGTCTTCACATAGACCTGTGAAAGTTTAGGTCTGACATTAGACTTTAACAAGCACAACTTCAGACTCGTATGTCTGAAATTTTGCAACTTCAGAGACAGATTTTTCACTTCAGTTCCATAGGTGTGAAGTTGACTTTGAGGCGGCTAAACATTAACTGTTTTGTAATTTTCAATTATGTCTTAAACAACGCTCCTCCAAGCGGCTATTTATGCCCTTGCACCGGATTCACATGGCTTAATTTAGAATGGTAGTGGAGCTCAAAAGAGGCAATTTGAACTGAGATACACCTCGAAAATTACAAAAAAAGTGAAGTACTACTAAAGGTTTACAAGTATGAGCTGTATGTTGATCTACAAGTTGTTCTTTTCTTCCCAAACAGAGTTTAACGTCATTTTCTTTTCTTCACTTTTAGTTTGACTTGCCTTTTATTTTGTGATTGATTAGTTTACTTTCACATTCCTGGTGTTAGAATTGGATGCAAATTCACCACATTGGCATAATGGGATGAATTTACTTTTTTCATTTTTTTCGCAATTGTCATCCTTAGGTGAGATTAGTAAATTCAAAGAGATTACAACCTAAAAAAAGACATGCATGTTACTTTTTTTTTATAAAAGACAGACAAAAGATGCAGTAATCCCAACTTGAGAACCACTATTAACAATCCATCCAAACTAATCTGAAACAAACAATTCAGACAAAAATAGGAGGAAAGAATGCCAAAGGCTAAGTGATAAATGTAAAGCTGATATGCCTACTTAGCAACGTCAACCAGACAAACAGCTGACTGGCCGATGACTACAACGGATCTATTTAACAGTTTTCTAAGGTCTCCTAGTGATCATTTAGCTCAATGAAGAAACATCAATGCCTTAGCTGGATAGGTGTTCCGATCAATGCAAAATCTAGAACATTGTCATCCGTCCAGCTGATATATGGTCGCTTTGCAGATGTAGGAGATGCAAGACAAGGTGAAAAAGATACACAAGCCCGATTTTCCTCACATCTACGAACCTGATCATACAAAATCAGTTATGTCATCTCTTCCACTTCGACATAATGTTTCGTTGGGTTTTCTGGCTGATATGTTGTTGATGACTACATTTAAGAAAGAAAAAGCTAATATAGCATACCAGAAATTGAATACATAAACATTGTATAAAGAGATTAATAGAGTCGTGAATGAATACGTGTACTTTTAACTTTGTTGATAGTTTAAGTGCAGGTGGAGATGCTCCTAGATGCACAGGGACATCATATGCCAAAGGAAAACTCGATTAGCAAACTGCTGCTTTAAATAGCATTATAACATGGTTCAAATATCATCTTTTGTCGTACCATGATCTAAACCAACTTCCTTCAGAAAAAAACTCATGTCCATGGTTTTTCTCTGTGTTTTGATACAATTCTGATGATTATGGAGAAATTTCTCTTCTGCAACAGACAACAACTTACTTGAATTTGTAAGATCAACTAGTGCTTTTCGGCCACTGTTTTTCTCCAGACCTTTAGAATAGTTACTATCTTTTCTTCCTGCACTAAATTTGTTTCTAGAGGAATCAAGATCTTTCCCAATAGAAATCACATTCGCGGAATTATTTTTCTTTGATGTCTGCAGAGCAGAAGGCTTTGCTGAGTTTGAGATATCATTAAGTGTTTTTCTTCCACCAATCCCTCCTCCTTTCTTCTGTGCCTTAGAGATACCATTTTTCCCACCAGAGAAGCTCCTGGTAAAGGCACAACTATTAGCTAGATAAAAGTAAAATATCATACGATTAATTGTATTTTTCAGTTGTAAGATGAAATTTGTACCATCATAGTGTATACTTATATTCTGATCTTGAATCAGGTAAGCTGATGATGTAGCCATTCTTCTCCCATAAAAATTAGTGCAATATATCATGCAAATCATAGTTGTTGTTCAAACATGCAAATCAAAGAAAGGTGATCCGATGAATACCAAAATAGAAGAAGAGCAACAAGAATCGAGTGATGAAACTACAAACATACTATGATAAACCTTGTTAACACCATCAATTACAATATATACCTTCCATGTATAGCTCTAATTGTAGTTAATTGATTAGGAGGCACCTCAGAGAAAGACGATCAAACAATTCACAATCATGGTCCTTGCGGAGATTGCATATAATTAGCCTAGAATATGTTGCACATAATAGCCTAGAATCTACTTTAATTATATTTACCATGTATAGCTTTCTTTGTAACCTTATATAAGGAGATAATCCCCTAAATTTTTAATATACAGAAAATTAAGGTTTCCCATGTTCATAAGGTATCAGCGCTACAACAACAACAACAACATACCCAGTATAATCCCACCAAGTAGAATCTTGGGAGGGTAGAGCGTAAACCTTTTTTTCCTCCTCTGTCTCGAGTGTTTATTTTCCCAGTCCATTACAATGGATTCACATCATCAACGTCTGGTTATGAAACTTGATGGAAAGAACTATTTTTTGTGGGCTTCGTATTTTCGTAATTTTCTTGAGGGCAAAGAGCTTTGGGTTCATGTTGCCTCATCTAAACCAGCAGCCATGATTGACAATTTGGCAGTCATCTCAAAATGGTGTGTGTCCGGTGCAAAGGTACGTACCTGGATCATGGAGTCCATTGACAACACCATTGCTCTCAAATGTACGTACTTGGATCATGGAGTCTGTTGACAATACCATTGCTCTCAAAGGTATGTACCTGGATCATGGAGTCCGTCGACAACCTCTCCTTGCTCTCAATCCTCCTATGTCCTCTGCTCGCGCGATGTGGGAGTATCTTCAGCGGATCTATCAGCATAGTAATGATGCATGATTTATCAAGCGAATGCCTCTACCGCTTCTATCTCAAGAGACCGCAAGGATTCAAGAATTTTATTCCTCCATCATCGCTGATTTGGAATGAGATGGATATGATTGATGAAATAAGCGTTCCCGAAGCGGCACTCGACACGGTCCTTACCTGCATCAGAAATCTCGTTGTCATACGTTTGAACATATTCAGGCCTCTATTCTCAACCACAGCTCAGCCTCATCGCTTGACAGCGTCCTTGCAGATCTTCTTACCAAAGAGACTCGCCTTGCCTCTCTCTCCTCTCTGAATCCTCTCTTTAATTCCTTTGATGCTTATAAAGGGAAATATTGTGACTTGTCTACTGTTAAGTGCTTCAACTATCATGAGAAGGGTCACTATGCTTCTCATTGCCGAAACCAGAGAGGGTCCACCACCAAACTGTTTTGTCGCTATTGCAAGAAAGATGGTCATCTGATCAAGCCTTGACCTCTACTGTTGATCCTCCTCCAGATGGTTCCTCCTCTTCTATACCTACTGTCCTTGTAGCAACTTATCCAAGGCCTCCATGCTGCAGGTTTTGGTATGTAAATCGAAAGAGAAAATGAGAGGAACTCGACTTGATTATTCCCTCAAGTTGTAACAGTTGGGGTTTAAATAACTAAGTTTACATATTCTAAAAAGGAGAGGAAATCAATACAAATCAATTCCTAATTACATAATATTCTATCCTAATTACAGAATATTTTATCTACTATATTTACATATATGTTAGAATCCCCGCTCAAGCTGGTGCATACAAATTATATGTACCAAGCTTGCTACATAAGTAACTTGTTCTGGGACCGACTAGGGACTTTGTAAATATGTCTACAAGCTGATCACTTGACCGCACGAACCTTGTGACGATGTATTGTAAGAGTACCTGATAAAATGACAATCAATCTCTAAGTGTTTGGTCCTCTAGTGGAACACTGAATTCGATGCAATGTGAATTGCAGCTTCATTATCGCACACAAGTTCCATTTCTTTAATTTCTCCAAATTTCAACTCCTTCAGTAGTTCTTGATCCATATGAGTTCACATGTCGCTACTGCCATAGCCCGATATTATGCTTCTACACTTGATCTAGAAACCACATGTTTTTTCTTACTTTTCCAAGACACCAAATTTTCCCCAACTACAACAACAACAACATACCAGTGAAATTCCGCAACGTGGGGTCTGAAAAGGGGAGAGTGTACGCAGACCTTACTCTACCTTGATAGGTAGAGCGGTTGTTTCCGAAAGACTCTCGGTGTTACACCCCGTAGTTCCAGGGCATATAAGTGAGAACGTAAGTAAGGAAATAAGATTGAAAGGAAAGTATAATTACATTTTCTGGAAAAAAATTGGAAAAATGTGAAGATGAAAATTATTAACTTGGAGTTTAACACTTCTAATTGGATTTTTGGGATTAGTATTGGATTATGAAGTATTGAAATTAATAATATGGGGCCCGCCGAAAATTTCACAAGTTTGTGGGCCCTTCAATTTTAGGATATTTTGAACAAATATTTAGATATTTTGTTAAGAGGGGAAATGTGACCAATGGGAGGGTGACATGTGTCCCTCATCCACTTGTCTTGCAAGACAAATATTCTATATAGAGGAGTAGAGAGCAAGACTTAACATTTTCATTATATCATTTCCTTTAGCTTTCTCTCCTCTCTTTCTTGCAAATCTCGAAAATCCCTAGGAAAATTCCAAGAGCAAGAGTTGATTATTATCCAAGATTAAGAACCCTAATCAAGTCTTAATCCAAGTTAACTCTCCAAGATCCTCCAAAATACTCCTTAGCCGATAGTTGTGGGTTGAAACCCTAGGCTTGTTGATCAACTTTTTGGAAGAAAAACAAGAAGGGAAGTTGGTTATAAGCTTGTAGTGGATACATGTGTGTGATTGGAGCTTGAAGAAGTGGAGCTAAGACAAAACTGTGGGCCAAAAATCGCGGGACTGTTTGGAAGGTTTTGGGCTAAAATTTAAGGTAAAATTCTTCTTCCTCTTGAAGTAATTGGATATTACTTGTTGTTATAGTTATTAGATGAACTTGGGTTAAGAAGAATGGAGAATAAAAGGTGTGTGGGCATTTTTGGTTAAGTTGGCCGAAACTAGGCAGTTTTCGGGACTTTGGGTTTCGTTGGTTATTGTTATTGTTATCTTCACCTATTGCATGTTATAATGAAGTAATATTATTGTTATTAAGTTGTTATGACTTATATAAAAGTATTGAAACTTGAATTGAATTATAAAGGATTATGGAAAGGGTAATAGTGTTGGGGTTGTTTGGCCGAGACTTGTATAAAACTGTTTGATATTGTTGTGCAGTTTTAGGGACTGTTTTGTGGCGTGTATATGCTGGAAATTTAGTTGTCAATATGCATGTTTAATGTGGTAAAAGATAATGTAAATCCCAAAGGAATAAGGGTGTAGAAAGGTATTGAAAGGCTTCACATTTTAACCTTGTTGTTGTGGAATACAAACTATTTTTATATGGATTAAGGGGTTGAATTTTACACGTAAAGTAGGAGTGTAATACCCTTTGGTTGCTGTTTGGTTGTGCCCTTAATTGGTGCTTGGTTGTTGATGAAACTGGCCTTTTTGAAAGGTGGAAAAGTACGTATAAGTAGGGGAAGTGCTATCCAAATTTTTATAATAAAAGAGAGCCATTACTTGGTATTGACCTACACTAGTAAGCATGGAGTTGATATACATGTTATTGAATTTATAGGTTGAAGTACTACTTGAGGCGGATTCTAGATTGTTGAGTTGGTTAGTTCGCCGATAAGGTATGTGAACTTCTTCTTTCTCTCCTTTGGCATGTTCTACGTGTGAACCATAAATGTGGTATTGTTTCAAAAGTTTTTCTACTCTTAGAAGTTAAGGAGTATTCATGTTGTTGATTCTATGCTAAAGACATGTCTAAATTATTCCTAAGTCCTTACCAAGTCTTATGAGAGATGTTGGTAAGAGTTTTTAGTAAGCATTGGAGTCGACTTGATCTTGCTAAGTTACAACACTAATAAGTAATAAGCGTTGAGACTAATTTTGGGTAAGCGTATTAAAATAAGCCATTGCAGCGTTAAATGAAAAAGGTATCGAATTAGCCATTGTAGCGTTAAATGAAAAAGATATCGACAATCAATTATATTGAAATGAGTAAAATTTCCATCTGCATAGAAGCTAAGATATAAACAGTTCGTTTACATTTTCTAGGTTCACAGCTGATTAAATAAGATCATTATTAAATATATAACCTACTAACGGCTTATAAAATGGATTAATTTGGCAATTCGGATATGTTATCACCATTCAAATGTTTCCATAATGTTAGCCATAGGAGCGAGACAGATTTAGATTATCGAGGTTATACAGACGACAAACGGTATGTGACTCTTCCTTTCTTCTTTGAGCATGAACTTTATAAAATGAGTGTACGGTGGACGTACGCGTTTTAAATGAATCTAGATTTCATGTGGTACATGAGGTGATAGTAACTTTATTTTAAAATTATACTTGGCTTGATCTTAAAATTATAAGTCACTTGGTTGTAAAAGTGTAAGTGTCTTGATTTTCCAAAAGAGGATTTATAATGATACTTGATTTGATAAGTGTCTTGATTTTCCAAATGAGGATTTAAAAATGAAAGGTATGAGAGTGTCTTGGTATTTCTAAAAAGGAAGGCATGGTATTGTCTTGGTGTTTCTAAAAGGAAGGCATGGTATTGCCTTGGTGTTTCTAAAAGAAAAGGCATGATAGTGCCTTGGGTTTTCTAAAAGGAAGGTATGATAGTGCCTTGGTTTTTCTAAAATGAAAGTTCATTTTAATGATTTTATTGATAGTCAAGTGATGATTTAAATTGCACATGGTTGCTCATGATAGCTATTTGTGCAAGTGTTATTATTCTAGACACCGATTCCCACAAATGGGCCGGGTTATGTTATGTGTATAAAGACAACGAGTCTCACAAATGGGTCGGGTTATATTATGTGTAAAAAGACACCGAGTCCCATAAATGGGTCGGGTTATGTTATGTGTAAAAGACATCGAGTCCCACAAATGGGCCGGGTTATGTTATATGTAAAAAGACACCGAGTTCCACAATTGGGCCGGGATATGTTATGTGTTAAATGTTCACCGAGTCCCTCACTAAAGGGCCGAAAATGTTTATATGATTTCATCAAGTCCCTCACTAAAGGGCCGAGATATGTTATACATACAGTCATGATGGGTACATGGACCGAGTCCCAGAATGGGACAGGATACGTTATATGGACAGACATCTATGATTTTGAGGTGACTCTCTCACTTTTAAAAGGCACAGTTGACTCTCATTTTTATAAAGTAAAGCGGTACATTGGTACAGTGATACAGTAGTACGGTGGTGCTAAAATGGTTTTTTGGGAGATAGAGAAAGATACAAGACTCTATTATCTATATTTTAATTTCTTCTTCGGGTAATGCTACTTCAACTAGAGCAGCAAAAGCGAAATAGCCCGGTCTATCAAAGCTTTCTACGCTATTTTCAGACTGAAGGAGACTAGCTAGCGCGAAAGGTTGCTTTACTAAGTAAGATAAGACAAGAAGCAAGGGCGCAACATCTGCACGAAAGCCCTTGCTTCTTAGCGCATCCCTTTTCTTGCTCGTTAGCGTTTGACTAATAAGATAGAAAGAGCCTTTCTGGTACAGTGATACAGTGATACATTGGTACATTGGTACAGTGGTAAAAGGTACAATTGACTCTTATTTTATATGTAACGGTTAGATCTGGTATGTTGATTTCCATACTTGTCCCCTGTCATCTTTTGTACAGCTATGATCTTATTTACTGTACTTCATATTTACATACTTGGTACCTTGTTGTACTGACCCACTTCGGGGGGCTGCGTTCATGCCCGCAGGTATAGGTACTCAGTTTGGTGATCCTCGAGCTTAGGATCTTTGCCCAGCTTTTTGAGATAGCTTCAAAATTCAGGAGCTTGTCATTTTGGTACATGTCTTCCATTATGATTTATGTATATTCAAGGGTACGGCGGGGCCTTGTCCCGTCATAGTTATTGTCCAAACTCTTATAGGTCTGTATTAATATATGGGCTGGACTTGCGGGAGTTGTAAATATTGTTGGTCAGTTGTACTACTGTATTGTCGGAATGTTCCCGTTTATATATAGCGGCAGCCTCGTCGGCTTGCCTTGTTGCTACATGTACGGTTTTTCATATTTTATCTGACCTATGTCCTATATGAGATGTGAGGGTATAAGAGGGGGGTGCCCAGGTAGGACACCAGTCGCGGGCCCGGGATTCGAGGCGTGACAGAGTGGTATCAGAGCAGTTAGTCCTCAGAATGTCTACAGATCGTGTGCAGTAGAGTCTTGGTTATCGGTGTGCTGTGCACCACACCCATAAACCAGAGGCTATAGTACATTTAGGATTGGTTTCTATTCTTCTTACTCTAAGATCGTGCGATAGAGCTATGTTGTTAGGGTAGTCCCTCCCTAACGTATTATTGTGGTCGGTATGAAAGCGGCAATGACCCGCAAGGGGAATATATGGACTTGTATACAGGTTGGTAAGATTGTGGTATATTAGTTGTGATGATTCCTTGGTTTGAGTATAAACCACTTGTGATTATTGTTGATGTTGTTGAGCCGATTGGAAATGGTATTACCGATTTTAAGGGAACTGCAATAGGACCTTATAAATGTGACTTTGATTACAAAGGAAGTATAATGTGCTAAGGACTATCAGATGTAGAATGAGACTATGTGTTATATTGTGGCCATGTGAGGCATTTTTGTGTTTACTGAGTATTGGTTGATAGGTATAGTTGAGGGAGACTATGCCGGAAATTTGTATAGTTGAGACCTATTATGAACATTCGAGGACGAATGTTTCTAAGGGGGGAAGAATGTTACACCCCGTAGTTCCATGACATATAAGTGAGAAAGTAAGTAAGGAAATAAGATTGGAAGGTTGGAAGGAAAGTATAATTACATTTTCTTATGGAAAAATTTTGGATAAATGTGAAGACGAAAATTATTAACTTGGAGTTTAATACTTCTAATTGGATTTTTGAGATTAGTATTGGATTATGAAGTATTGGAATTAATAATATGGGGGCCGCCGAAAATTTCACAAGTTTGTGGGGCCCTTCCATTTTAGGATATTATGGACAAATATTTAGATATTTTGTTAAGAGGGGAAATGTGACCAATGGGAGGGTGACATGTGTCTCTCATCCACTTGTCTTGCAAGACAAATATTCTATATAGAGGAGTAGAGAGCAAGACTTAGCATTTTCATTATATCATTTTTTTAGCTTTCTCTCCTCTCTTTCTTGCAAATCTCAAAAATCCATAGGAAAATTCCAAGAGCAAGAGTTGATTATTATTCAAGATTAAGAACCCTAATCAAGTCTTAAACCAAGTTAACTCTCCAAGATCCTCCAAAATACTCCTTGGCCGAGAGTTGTGGGTTGAAACCCTAGGCTTGTTGATCAACTTTTTGGAAGAAAAACAAGAAGGGAAGTTGGTTATAAGTGTGTAGTGGTACATGTGTGTGATTGGAGCTTGAAGAAGTGGAGCTAAGACAAAACTGTTGTGCCAAAAATCGCGGGACTGTTTGGACGATTTTGGGCTAAACTTTAAGGTAAAATTATTCTTCCTCCTGAAGTAATTGGATATTACTTGTTGTTATAGTTATTATATGAACTTGGGTTAAGAAGAATGGAGAATAAAAGGTGTGTGGGCATTTTTGGTTAAGTTGGCCGAAACTAGGCAGTTTTCGGGACTTTGGATTTAGTTGGTTATTGTTGTTGTTATCTTCACCTATTGCATCTTATAATGAAGGAATATTATTGTTATTAAGTTGTTATGACTTATATAAAGGTATTGAAACTTGAATTGAATTATAAAGGATTATGGAAAGGGTAATAGTATTGGGGTTGTTTGGCCGAGACTTGTATAAAACTGTTGGATATTGTTGTGCAGTTTTAGGGACTGTTTTGTGGCGTGTATATGCTAGAAATTCAGTTGTCAATATGCATGTTTAATGTGGTAAAAGCTAATGTAAATTCCAAAGGAATAAGGGTGTAGAAAGGTGTTGAAAGGCTTCACATTTTAACCTTGTTATTGTGGAATACAGACTATTTTTATATGGATTAAGGGGCTGAATTTTACACGTAAAGTAGGCGTGTAATCCCCTTTGGTTGCTGTTTGGTTGTGCCCTTAATTGGTGCTTGGTTGTTGATGAAACTGGCCTTCTTGAAAGGTGGAAACGTACGTATAAGTAGGGGAAGTGCTGTCCAAATTTTTATAATAAAAGAGAGTCATTACTTGTTATTGACCTACACTAGTAATCATGGAGTTGATATACATGTTATTGTATTTGTAGGTTGAAGTACTACTTGAGGCGGATTCTAGATTGTTGAGTTGGTTAGTTCGCCGATAAGGTATGTGAACCTCTTCCTTCTCTCTTTTGGCATGTTCTACGTGTGAATCATAACTGTGGTATTGTTTCAAAAGTTATTCTACTCTTAGAAGTTGAGGAGTATTCATGTTCTTGATTCTATGCTGAAGACATGTCTAAATTATTCCTAAGTCCTTACCCAGTCTTATGGGAGATGTTGGTAAGAGTTTTTAGTAAGCATTGGAGTCGACTTGATCTTGCTAAGTTACAACACTAATAAGTAATAAACGTTGAGACTAATTTTGGGTAAGCGTATTAAAATAAGCCATTGCAGCGTTAAATGAAAAAGGTATCGAATTAGCCATTGTAGCGTTAAATGAAAAAGATATCGACAATCAATTATATTGAAATGAGTAAAATTTCCATCTGCATAGAAGCTAAGATATAAACAGTTCGTTTTACATTTTCTAGGTTCACAGCTGATTAAATAAGATCATTATTAAATATATAACCTACTAACGGCTTATAAAATGGATTAATTTGGCAATTCGGATATGTTATCACCATTCAAATGTTTCCATAATGTTAGCCATAGGAGCGAGACAGATTTAGATTATCGAGGTTATACAGACGACAAACGGTATGTGACTCTTCCTTTCTTCTTTGAGCATGAACTTTATAAAATGAGTGTACGGTGGAAGTATGTGTTTTAAATGAATCTAGATTTCATGTGGTACATGAGGTGATAGTAACTTGATTTTAAAAGTATACTTGACTTGATCTTAAAAGTATAAGTCACTAGGTTGTAAAAGTGTAAGTGTCTTGATTTTCCAAAAGAGGATTTAAAATGATACTTGATATGATAAGTGTCTTGATTTTCTAAATGAGGATTTAAAAATGAAAGGTATGAGAGTGCCTTGGTATTTCTAAAAAGGAAGGCATGGTATTGGCTTGGTGTTTCTAAAAGGAATGCATGGTATTGCCTTGGTGTTTCTAAAAGGAAAGGCATGATAGTTCCTTGGTATTTCTAAAAAGGAAGGCATGGTATTGGCTTGGTGTTTCTAAAAGGAAGAATGAGTGTACGGTGGAAGTATGTGTTTTAAATGAATCTAGATTTCATGTGGTACATGAGGTGATAGTAACTTGATTTTAAAAGTATACTTGACTTGATCTTAAAAGTATAAGTCACTAGGTTGTAAAAGTGTAAGTGTCTTGATTTTCCAAAAGAGGATTTAAAATGATACTTGATATGATAAGTGTCTTGATTTTCTAAATGAGGATTTAAAAATGAAAGGTATGAGATTGCCTTGGTATTTCTAAAAAGGAAGGCATGGTATTGGCTTGGTGTTTCTAAAAGGAAGGCATGGTATTGCCTTGGTGTTTCTAAAAGGAAAGGCATGATAGTGCCTTGGGTTTTCTAAAAGGAAGGTATGATAGTGCCTTGGTTATTCTAAAATGAAAGTTTATTTTAAGGATTTTATTGAGAGTCAATGATGATTTAAATTGCACATGGTTGCTCATGATAGCTATTCGTGCAAGTGTTATTATTCCAGACACCGATTCCCACAAATGGGTCGGGTCTGTTATGTGTAAAAAGACACCGAGTCCCACAAATGGGCCGAGTTATGTTATGTGTAAAAAGACACCGAGTCCCACAAATGTGCCGGGATATGTTATGTGTTAAATGTTCACCGAGTCCCTCACTAAAGGGCCGGAAATATTTATATGATTTCATCAAGTCCCTCACTAAAGGGTCGAGATACGTTATACATACAGTCATGGTGGTTACATGGGCCGAGTCCCAGAATGGGTCAGGATACGTTATATGGACAAGCATCTATGATTTTGAGGTGACTCTCTCACTTTTAAAAGGCACAGTTGACTCTTATTTTTATAAAGTACATCGGTATAGTGGTACAGTGATACAGTGGTACAGTGGTATATTGATACAGTGATACAGTGGTATAGTGGTAAAAGGTACAGTTGACTCTTATTTTATATGGCACGGTTAGATCTTGTATGTTGATTTCCATACTTGTCCCCTGTCATCTTTTGTACAGTTATGATCTTATTTACTGTACTTCATGTTTACATACTTGGTACCTTGTTGTATCGACTTCTTCGGGCCGCTCATGCCCGCAGTATAGGTACTCGCCGTGATCCTCGAGCTTAGGATCTTTGCCCAACTTTTTGAGATAGCTCCAATATTCAGGAGCTTGTCATTTTGGTACAAGTCTTCCATTATGACTTATGTATATTCAGGGGTACGGCGGGGCCTTGTCCCGTTATAGTTATTGTGCAAACTCTTATAGGTCTGTATTCATATGTGGGCTGGACTTGCGGGAGTTGTAAATCTTGTTGGTCAGTTGTACTACTGTATTGTCGGAATGTTCCCGTTTATATATAGCGGTAGCCTCATCGGCTTGCCTTGTTGCTACATGTACGGTTTTCCATATTTTATCTGACCTATGTCCTCTATGAGATGTGAGGGTATAAGAGGGTGCCAGTAGGGCACCGCCATGAGCCCGGTTTGGGGCGTGACAGAGTGGTATCAGAGCAGTTAGTCCTCGGAATGTCTACAGATCGTGTGCAGTAAAGTCTTGGTTATCGGTGTGTTGTGCACCACACCCATAAACAGGAGGCTATAGTACATTTAGGATTGGTTTCTATTCTTCTTACTCTAAGATCGTGCGATAGAGCTATGTTGTTAGGGTAGTCCCTCTCTAACGTATTATTGTGGTTGCAGCTATGAGAAAGTGAAAGCGGCCCAGAAAGGGAATATATGGACTTGTATACAGGTTGGTAAGATCATTGTTTATTAGTTGTGATGATTCTTTGGTTTGATTATAAACCACTTGTGATTGTTGTTGATGTTGTTGAGCCGATTGGAAATGGTATTATCGATTTTAAGGGAACTGCAATAGGACCTTATAAATGTGACTTTGATTACAAAGGAGGTATAATGTGCTAAGGACTATAAGAGGTAGAATGAGACTATGTGTTATATTGTGGCCATGTGAGGCATTTTTGTGTTTACTGAGTATTGGTTGATAGGTATAGTTGAGGGAGACTATGCCGGAAATTTGAATAGTTGAGACCTATTATGAACATTCGAGGACGAATGTTTCTAAGGGGGGAAGAATGTTACACCCCGTAGTTCCAGGGCATATAAGTGAGAACGTACGTAAGGAAATAAGATTGGAAGGTTGGAAGGAAAGTATAATTACATTTTCTTATGGAAATTTTTTGGAAAAATATGAAGACGAAAATTATTAACTTGGAGTTTAATACTTCTAATTGGATTTTTGAGATTAGTATTGAATTATGAAGTATTGGAATTAATAATATGGGGCCCGCCGAAAATTTCACAAGTTTGTGTGGCCCTTCGATTGTAGGATATTTTGGACAAATATTTAGATATTTTGTTAAGAGGGGGAATGTGACCAATGGGAGGGTGACATGTGTCCCTCATCCACTTGTCTTGCAAGACAAATATTCTATATAGAGGAGTAGAGAGCAAGACTTAGCATTTTCATTATATCATTTCCTTTAGCTTTCTCTCCTCTCTATCTTGCAAATCTCGAAAATCCCTAGGAAAATTCCAAGAGCAAGAGTTGATTATTATTCAAGATTAAGAACCCAAATCAAGTCTTAAGTCAAGTTAACTCTCCAAGATCCTCCAAAATACTCCTTGGCCGAGAGTTGTGGGTTGAAACCCTAGGCTTGTTGATCAACTTTATAATGAAGCAATATTATTGTTATTAAGTTGTTATGACTTATATAAAAGTATTGGAACTTGAGTTGGATTATAAAGGATTATGGAAAGGGTAATAGTATTGGGGTTGTTTGGCCGAGACTTGTATAAAACTGTTGGATATTGTTGTGCAGTTTTAGAGACTGTTTTGTGGCGTGTATATGCTGGAAATTCAGTTGTCAATATGCATGTTTAGTGTGGTAAAAGCTAATGTAAATTTCAAAGGAATAAGGGTGTAGAAAAGTGTTGAAAGGCTTCATTTTAACCTTGTTGTTGTGGAACACAGACTGTTTTTGTGGGCAGTTTTTATATGGATTAAGGTGCTGAATTTTACAGGTAAAGTAGGCGTGTAATCCCATTTGGTTGCTGTTTGGTTGTGCCCTTAATTGGTGCTTGGTTGTTGATGAACCTGACCTTCTTGAAAGGTGGAAAAGTACGTATAAGTAGGGGAAGTGCTGTCCAAATTTTTATAAGAAAAGAGAGTCATTACTTGGTCTTGACCTATACTAGTAAGCATGGAGTTGATATATATGTTATTGTATTTATAGGTTGAAGTACTACTTGAGGCGGATTCTAGATTATTGAGTTGGTTAGTTCACCGATAAGGTATGTGGACCTCTTCCTTCTCTCTTTTGGCATGTTCTACGTGTGAACCATAACTGTGGTATTGTTTCAAAAGTTATTCTACTCTTAGAAGTTAAGGAGTATTCATGTTGTTGATTCCATGCTAAAGGCATGTCTAAATTATTCCTAAGTCCTTACCAAGTCTTATGGGAGATGTTGGTAAGAGTTTTTAGTAAGCATTGGAGTCGAGTTGATCTTGCTAAGTTACAACACTAATAAGTATTAAGCGTTGAGACTGATTTTGGGTATGCATATTAAAATAAGTCATTGCAGCGTTAAATGAAAAGGTATCGAACTAGCCATTGCAGCGTTAAATGAAAATGATATCGACAATCAATTATATTGAAATGAGTAGAATTTCCATCTTCATAGAAGCTAAGATATTATCAGTTCGTTTTACATTTTCTCGGTTTGCAACTGATTAGATAAGATCATTATTAAATATATAACCTACCAACGGCTCATAAAATGGATTAATTTGGCAATTCAGATATGTTATCACCATTCAAATGTTTCCATAATGTTAGACAGAGGAGCGAGACGAATTTAGATTATCGAGTTGATACAGACGACAAACGGTATGTGACTCTTCTTTCTTCTTTGAGCATGAACTTTATAAAATGAGTGTACGGTGGACGTACACGTTTTAAATGAATCTAGATTTCATGTGGTACATGAGGTGATAGTAACTTGATTTTAAAAGTATACTTGACTTGATCTTAAAAGTATAAGTCACTTGGTTGTAAAAGTGTATGTGTCTTGATTTTTGATGCGCGATTTATGCACACACTTAAACGCAAGTGCACGTGTCGAGTCAAGTAATATAGTCTTGGAAGACCGAGTTATCGTCCTCAGGGATTAGTGTTCAAGTACCAAATTCTATTCCTTGTTATATATTTGGTGACCTATAATTGAGTTGTTGATTATGACTAATAATTATAAAGACTAATTAACTATGTTGTTTACTTCAGTGATGATGGAAATAGGGCTTCCAAATCTCCTCAACTATCCACTTATCTTACTTATTAATGCAATTGACTATGGTTCTTCTTCTTTTGGAGATAGCAGGTTTACTAATCCGTTTTATACTCCTGTTAAGGTTATATAAACACTCAACCCCAGTACAACACCTTTCTACCTTTCGGTGATAAGGTTGACTCTAGAGGAGGATTAAGAACAACAATCTTATTAATGCTACACAAGTAATCGGGGTATTTTCATCTACGATTCAACCTATGTCTACCCAACTACAGCATATTCACAACCTCCCCTTTCGGATTTCGGTTAGAAATCATATAAGTTATGATAATTAATGATCAAGTAATTACCAAGCAATCAAAACATATATTGGATAAATCTCAACAATAAGAAGAACAACCACAAACATGCATTAATTCATAAATATAAGGTTCAAGTGAATTGACATGGAAAGCCCTATATTAGAATTAGTTCCTAGCCATAGACATGACAAGAACTAATTCAATATCCAACATAAACTGAAAATAAAGTAAAAGAGAAACAAGAAATTACTAAAGAAAGGTCTCCAATCTTGAACTCCAAGATGTGTTGTGAATTGGCAAGAAAGGGAACCCTTAAAACTGCCCTAGGGTTCTCCTATTATAGTTTCAAAATGAGTGTGGTTTTCCTTCGTGCCCGCCCATCATTCATTCAGAAATCGATATTTCAGCGTCGCAGCTGGCGCCGCAAGCGCCGCCAAGCCTCTGAATCTTCGGCGCCGTGGCGCCTGGCCCTGCTGGCTGGAGGCGCCGCGGCGCTGACCCGTGTCTGTGCCTGGTTCGCCACTTTCTCGCATTTTGAGCTCTGGAACCTCCGTTTTGCCCTCTTTTTGCTCCTTTTCCGCCAATGAGCCACTTTAACCAATATGACTCAAAAGAAAGAAAATCTATCCTAAGACGACACGTATTTGTACAAAAATGGACAAAAGACTCACTAAAAACGACTCAAAAAGTGTATATAAAATACACCGATCAAATACCCCCAAACTTAACCTTTGCTCGCCCTCGAGCAAAGATCAAAAAGAAAGAAATAAAGACACAAAGAGAAAGAAAAATAGAAGACTCAACGACATTGATCACTTTGCTGCATTGGTGTTACTTAGAAAAACATGAAGGTTAGCAGAATAATATGCAGGAACATATAGCATGAAATTTTTGCATTCTAAACACATTAAGCTAGATATTTCGCAAACTCATTTTTAATCATGCTTAATGGAAGTAAGAATACTGAATTATGCATGTCAATTTCAAAATCCTATGACATTTTTACTTGCTATTCTCCACTAATCATGAATATGCATATAAGAGATCTTCAGGGCTTTTCAGGGTTGTAATGTAGGATTATGTATGGGTAGGTAAAAATAGGCATTTAGGCTCATTTTGTGTACCATAAGCTCTTTAGCTTTTCACTTTTTTCCTTTTCCCCTTTTCTTTTGATTTCCTTTCTTCACTTCATCTCTATCTTTCCCCTCTTTTGTCTTGAGAGAGTGAAGTGTATTATGAATAACAAGCACCCCCAAACTTAGGCTTTTGCCTATTTCTTATTACTTTTTTATTGGGGTGCATCAAACTTGTTCACTTTTTTTGTCTCTTTTTTAAAACATTCTATTCCAACTATTTCACATTTTCACTTATGGCACAAGTGCGGGAATATAGGGTGTCAAAGAAAAAGTTTCATGTTTAGGCTCAACGGGGCTGACTAGGGATATTTTTAATGTCAGGGATAGAAAAAGAGTGGTAAGAATTGGCTAACAAAGAAATGCCTGAGTCATCTCCCTAACATGCATATCCTAACTATTTCGCCTCAAATAGCAAGCAATCATACACATAGGTTTTAATCATTAAACAATGCACAATTCACGCAGAAACCCCAAATAGACAGATTTCATGAGTTTTTGGCATATCTAACCTAAGTGTTTAGATAGTTGCTTCTAATTCCATTACATTATTCCACCTTACTTCACTAGGTGTTTCTAGTAACTACAACATGCATGATCTTTGACAGAAAATTATGACTCAAAAAGAAAAAATTTTATGACTCAAAAATACACAAAACAATTTAAAAAGACTCAAACATACTACAACAATAAGACACAAATAAAACACCCCCCAAACTTAAATCACCCATTGTCCCCAATGTGTGCAAGACTCAAAGAAAATAAAAGAAACAGGACACTTACAAACTTGGTTTAAAATGGTGGCGGTGGCGGTGGCGGTGGATAGTACATTGACCACTGGTTGAACAAGGAACTCATCTCGTCAATTCTCTGTCTCATTTCTTGTTGTCCTTGTATCACCGTGTCAAAATTCTGCATCATCCTTCTCTGGTTCTGGAGTAACTGCTCCATCATAGGCACTGGAGGTTCTGATTCTGTGGGTGGTCAGGCCGCTTCTCGCCTTCAGTGAGCCTCTGCTTCGTGCTCATCTTCATCCGTGGCGCCTCTGCCGCTTTGGCCGGTGGTGGTCTTCTTCTTGCTGCTGCTGGAGGGATTGGGTCTGGGAAGGAGTGCAATATCCCGTATGACACAGGAAGTTGGTTTTTCTCATAAGTATCAGTGGGTAGGGTTGGGACCCCATTTATTGAGCATAAACATGTAATAAGTGAGTCATGTCCCAACCCACCTGTTGTTACCAACCTGCTGGTCTCTCCAATATTTTGCACTATCTCCTTCCCCACATCAATCGTCTTCCCCGACATGATTCCATATATCAATTTGATTCTCGCTCTTCCGCACTGGTGAAGTGCATTGATGGAATCAGGCGGGCACTGACGAAATACAGCCAACCATTGGCTGTTTTGTTGAACTTACACCTGCTCAGTCCTCTTGGCCCATTTCTGGCAAATTCATATGCAGCCCCAGGGTAGCTCACTGTGCCTGCGACGGCATTCCAGTCGATGTTGTTGGAGTTTCTGGACCATGTTCTAAAATAGCTCCAATCGTTCTCTCCTCCTTCAACATCAACTGTTTTCAATAAAATAATCACCACTTCTGCCCTCACAGGCACATATCGTCCCCTCACAAAGCATCTATCGTCCACCTTCTCCGAAAAATTAGCATAAAATTCTCTCACCATCACTGTGTTCATTGGTGCTATCTTTTCCGGGTTTACAAATCTTTTCCACCCCATCATCTCAATCATCGCCCGAATGGGCTCATAGACATCTCCCTCCCCAAGCGACTCCCTTTGATAATTCATTCCTCTTTCAGGGATTAAGGGCCTAGTACTAAGTTTTTTGTATCTCTCATGAGCTCTTTGGCTGACAAACCTAGTATCATCATATTGAGGGGCTGAGGTGGATGTGGAAGCTCTTTTCTTTCTGGCAGACATGTTTAGATGACTTTTTGCAGCGTTTCCTTTGTATCAACAATGTTACCCAACAACTAGCAACTACAACACCTATCACCCCCAAACTTCACTTAAGAAGCTCCTGCACAACACCCACACTCACCTCGTATACTCTTCCTCGAATTCTCACAACCAATTTCAACACCCCAACACACCCTCACAGATACAACACCTCCTCCAATCTACTACCTCCTCTGACTACAGTAAAGCTTTCAAGAAAAGACGAAGGTTACCTTTGACGGTGTTCTTCAAGATTCTCTTGCTCCTAATGATGATTTGAGGTAATGGGATGAGGGTAGTTGTTTAGGATGGTTAAGGGTTTAGGGAATTTAAGAACTTTGGTTGTGTTTGGGTTTGGTTTATGGAAGATTTTTAGGTAAAGTGTGGATTTTCGTGGTTTTTGTGGAGAGGAAGGTTTAGGTTTTGATTTGGAATTGGGGAAAAAATCGGATTTGGGCTATTTAATTTCTGGTTTCGCTCGCCGCGTTCGCAGAATCAGCCGCGCCCAATTTATCGCTCTTCGGAATTTCAGCTTGGCCTGCTGATGGGCGCCGCGACGCTAATCTCCCGCGCTGCTTTTTCGCGCGCGCGCATCGGGCGCCGCGGCCAAACTTCGCTCTTTTCGCGCCGCGTTCGCTCTGGCGCCGCGGCGCTTACCCGATTTTTTGGAAATCCCTTTGCTTATCTTCAGTTTTCGCCCTCCAAATTTGTTGGCCCTGCACCTGTCATCACAACACATAAACAAGACCTCCGTGAGACTGTTCTAAGTAAAAATCAACTGCATTAAAATAAACAATTTAAAATACCTTGGGTTGCCTCCCAAGTAGCGCTGTCTTTAACGTCTTTTAGCCGGACGTAAGTTCGTTAGATCAAGAGGTGTGGGGTAGATTAACCCCACAACCAATCCATTTTTTCAACATTCTCCTTTTTCTTCTTCTATTTTTCTTCTTATAATTATTTTCAAGCGAAGGTTCAGTGGCACATACCTGCTTTGGCGGAGGTTCAGCATCACGTACTTGCTTTGGTGGGCCTATCTCCCTTGTTTTGGCTTGCACTGGCTCACAAGAAGTTCTGACAGTGCTGATTGCAAAGCACCTGCTCATGACCGGGGGCTCAATAACGTGTTTGAACACTTTGAATACCATTTCTTCACTTTCTACCCTCAGTGTCAGCTCTCCTTTCTCTACATCAATCAGGGCTCTCCCTGTTGCCAAGAACGGTCTCCCGAATATGATGGGAATCTCCGCATCCTCCTCCATGTCAAGAATGAGGAAATCCGCAGGGAAAAAGAATTTTCCTACTTTAACAAGAACATCCTCAATCTTCCCCCTGGGGTGCACCACTGTTCTGTCCGCTAGTTGCAAGCTCACCGTGGTTGGTTTGGCTTCACCTAATTCTAACCTCTTAAACACCGAAAAAGGCATCAAATTTATACTCGCCCCCAAATCACAAAGGGCCCTATTGCATGTCACTCTACCAACTGTGCAAGGCAATGTAAAGCTCCCTGGGTCCTTGAGTTTAGGGGGCAATTTCTTCTGCAGGATAGCACTGCACTCCTCAGTCAGTGCCACCATCTCATACTCTCCTAATTTCTTCTTCTTCCCCAAAATTTCCTTCATAAATTTGAAATAAGAGGGCATTTTCTCCAACGCCTCGATGAAGGGTATGTTGATATGTAACTTTCTGAATGTCTCCAAAAACTTGGAGAATTGCTTATCAACTACTTTCCTTTGCAATCTTTGTGGGAAAGGAATCTTCTCGGTGTACTCCTTTTCTGGAGCTTTCTCTACTATTGGGCGATCTTCAACAACCCTTTCTCTCTCTGTTTCTACCCTCTGTTCAACCATAGACTGAGGTGCACACTGTTCCAACTGCTTTCCACTCCTCAGTTGTACTACCTGGCATTGTTCTCTAGGGTTTATCTCTGTGTTGCTCGACAGGGTACCCTGTGGCCTGTTGGTTGCTAGCTTTGCTAGTTTCCCCACATGTGTTTCCAAGCTCCTGAGAGAGGATCTAGTCTCTGCCATGAACTGGGTCTGGGAGTTGGTGAGTGTCAACAAAGCTGCTCTCAGCTCGTCTGGCTTTTCTGGTTGGACAGGGGCACTGAATTGTTGAGAGGATGAGGCCTGAGTGAATGGCTGCTGGTTTTGCATCGCCTCTAAACTGGTTCTCACGCCTCTTGCTCACCTCTCCATGAAAAATTTGGGTGATTCCTCCACCCTGGATTGTAGGTGTTTGAGTATGGGTTGTTCTGGGGTCTCTGATAGTTCCCTACAGCTTGGCACTCTGCTTGCTCGATCGAGATATTGTTAGGATCAGCTGATGGGCATCTGTCGAATGTATGTGGACCACCACACATTTCACAACTCATTGGCAGTTGTACTGCATTTACAGACATTGTATTTTGTTGCAGTTGTTTGGTCAAAAGGGCAACTTGGGCATTCAGGGCAGTGATGGCATCAATCTCATGAACTCCTACTGTTTTTCTGCCACTCACTTGTCTATCCTCTGTGACATGGTTATTGGTGTCCATGTCTTCCAATAAGTCATGAGCTTCATGGGCTGTTTTCCTCATAAAGGTTCCACCTGCTGCAGCATCAATGATCGTTCTGGTCGTTCCGCTCAGCCCATTATAGAAAATGTGGACCAAATTCCACAACTCAATGTTGTGGTGTGGACACTTCCTCTGCAAGTCCTTGAATCTCTCCCAAGCTTCATATAATGATTCTCCATCGGCTTGATAGAAATTATTCAACTCCCCTCTCAGCTTCGCTGCTTTGCATGGTGGGAAGAACTTTGCTAAAAATTTCTGCGCCAACTCTTGCCATGTAAATATCGAATCTGCTGGCAAAGAATTCAACCACACTTTCGCTCTATCCCGGAGTGAGAAGGGAAAGAGCCTCAATCTGACGGCGTCATCAGTAATGCCATTGTATCTGAATGTTGCACATAACTCCAAGAAATTAGCTATATGCATGTGAGGATCCTCCGACGGCAATCCTCCAAACTGAACCGTATTCTGCACC
The DNA here is from genome assembly GCA_029844215.1 of Przewalskia tangutica. Lineage (NCBI taxonomy): Eukaryota > Viridiplantae > Streptophyta > Magnoliopsida > Solanales > Solanaceae > Przewalskia > Przewalskia tangutica. Next base: position 103,997,874 of record CM056726.1, read on the forward strand.
ATACTTAGAATTGCAGGTTTTATCTCAAAATTATTTGCTCCTATTGCTGGGAGCCTAATACAAGTTTGTGCTCCGTTCACCCTCGGCAGCACGTAATCTCCCAAGCTTCTCTCCGCTTGGACCTGAACTCTTTCCTCTACATCCATTGGCACTCTCCGAGGAATTCTTTGGTTAGGCTGATGATCACCTAACCCCTCATTCATCTCGTTGTTGTTTTGTATGCCTTCCATCTCTATTAAGGCTGAAATTCGTTGGTTCCTTCTGTTCTGTTTACAAGTTTTCTCAATTTCTGGATTGAAGAGAACAAGAGTGTCTGCTCCTCTTCTCATTCGCATAAACTGAGTGCCTGAAACAGATCAAAAACAAACAAACGGATCACGGCACACTGGTTTTTCACAAAAATAAATAAAAAACGTAATAAATAAATAAAAAACAAAAATAAAAACCAAATTAGAAATTAAGAATAGATGAAATTGATATTGAACTACGTCAATCCCCGGCAACGACGCCAAAAACTTGATGCACGATTTATGCACACACTTAAACGCAAGTGCACGTGTCGAGTCAAGTAATATAGTCTTGGAAGACCGAGTTATCGTCCTCAGGGATTAGTGTTCAAGTACCAAATTCTATTCCTTGTTATCTATTTGGTGACCGATAATTGAGTTGTTGATTATGACTAATAATTATAAAGACTAGTTAACTATGTTGTTTACTTCAGTGATGATGGAAATAGGGCTTCCAAATCTCCTCAACTATCCACTTATCTTACTTATTAATGCAATTGACTATGGTTCTTCTTCTTTTGGAGATAGCAGGTTTACTAATCCGTTTTATACTCCTGTTAAGGTTATATAAACACTCAACCCCAGTACAACACCTTTCTACCTTTCGGTGATAAGGTTGGCTCTAGAGGAGGATTAAGAACAAAAACCTTATTAATGCTACACAAGTAATCGGAGTATTTTCATCCACGATTCAACCTATGTCTACCCAACTACAACATATTCACAACCTCCCCTTTTGGATTTCGGTTAGAAATCATATAAGTTATGATAATTAATGATCAAGTAATTACCAAGCAATCAAAACATATATTGGATAAATCTCAACAATAAGAAGAACAACCACAAACATGCATTAATTCATAAATATAAGGTTCAAGTGAATTGACATGGAAAGCCCTACATTAGAATTAGTTCCTAGCCATAGACATGACAAGAACTAATTCAATATCCAACATAAACTGAAAATAAAGTAAAAGAGAAACAAGAAATTACTAAAGAAAGGTCTCCAATCTTGAACTCCAAGATGTGTTGTGAATTGGCAAGAAAGGGAACCCTTAAAACTGCTCTAGGGTTCTCTTTTTATAGTTACAAAATGAGTGCAGGGTTTTCCTTCAGGCCTGGCCCATCATTCATTCGAAAATCTGATATTTCCCGCGTCGGCGCCGCGGCGCCGGAACTTCTGCAAGCCTCTGAATCTTCGGCGCCGTGGCGCCTGGCCCTGCTGGCTGGAGGCGCCGCGGCGCTGACCCGTGTCTGTGCCTGGTTCGCCACTTTCTCGCATTTCGAGCTCTGGAACCTCCGTTTTTGCCCTCTTTTTGCTCCTTTTCCGCCAATGAGCCACTTTAACCAATATGACTCAAAAGAAAGAAAATCTATCCTAAGACGACACGTATTTGTACAAAAATGGACAAAAGACTCACTAAAAACGACTCAAAAAGTGTATATAAAATAGACCGATCAATTTTCCAAAAGAGGATTTAAAATGATACTTGATATGATAAGCGTCTTGATTTTCCAAATGAGGATTTAAAAATGAAAGGTATGAGAGTGCCTTGGTATTTATAAAAAGGAAGACATGGTATTGCCTTGGTGTTTCTAAAAGGAAGACATGATATTGCCTTGGTGTTCCTAAAAGGAAAGGCATGATAGTGCCTTGGGTTTTCTAAAAGGAATGTATGATAGTGTCTTGGTTTTTCTAAAATGAAAGTTCATTTTAAGGATTTTATTTAGAGTCAAATGATGATTTAAATTGCACATGGTTGCTCATGATAGCTATTCATGCAAGTGTTATTATTCCAGACACCGAATCCCACAAATGGACCGGGTTTTGTTATGTGTAAAAAGACACCGAGTCCCACAAATGGGCCGGGTTATGTTATGTGTAAAAAGACACCGAGTCCCATAAATGGGTCGGGTTATGTTATGTGTAAAAAAACACCGAGTCCCACAAATGGCCGGGATATGTTGTGTGTTAAATTTTTACCGAGTCCCTCACTAAAGGGCCGGAAATATTTATATGATTTCATCAAGTCCCTCACTAAAGGTCCGAGATACGTTATACATACAGTCATGATGGTTACATGGATCGAGTCCCTGAATGGGCCAGAATACTATATATGGACAGACATCTATGATTTTGAGGTGACTCTCTCACTTTTAAAAGGCACAGTTGACTCTCATTTTTATAAAGTACAGCGGTACAGTGGTACAGAGATACAGTGGTACATTGGTACAGTGGTAAAAGGTACAGTTGACTCTTATTTTATATGGCACGATTAGATCTGGTATGTTGATTTCCATACTTGTCCCCTGTCATCTTTTGTACAGTTATGATCTTATTTATCAGACTTCATGTTTACATACTTGGTACCTTGTTGTCTTGACTTCTTCTGGGCCGTTCATGCCCGCAGGTATAGGTACTCAGTTTCGTGATCCTCGAGCTTAAGATCTTTGCCCAGCTTTTTGAGATAGCTCCAATATTCAGGAGCTTGTCATTTTGGTACATGTCTTCCATTATTACTTATGTATATTCAGGTGTACGGCGGGGCCTTGTCCCGTCATAGTTATTGTCCAAACTCTTAGAGGCCTGTATTCATATGTGGGCTGGACTTGCGGGAGTTGTAAATATTGTTGGTCAGTTGTACTACTGTATTATCGGGATTTTCCCATGTATATATAGCGGCAGCCTCGTCGGCTTGCCTTGTTGCTACATGTACAGTTTTCCATATTTTATCTGACCTATGTCCTCTATGAGATGTGAGGGTATAAGAGGGGGGTGCCCATGTAGGGCACCAGTCGTGGGCCCGGGGTTCGAGGTGTGACACTCGGCTCAAGACACGGCATAAACACAAGAAAAGCAAGAGAAACGGTCAGACCCGGGTAAGAAATTTAAAGCAGTATGACAATGATGGTAACAAAAGCGGATAAGTCATGATAAAGCATATGAAAAAAGAAGAAGCAATAACTAACGCAGGTAGATAAGATAAACAAAGTACATGAAAGTACACACTACAGCAGGAATCAAACGACAGAAGACTATAAAGTAATATTGTGCCTACTAGTACGATAGGCTAAGCATGTCTACAATAATACCACTACAACTACCAGTATGTAAGCGTAAGTAGGACTACGCTCAGCTACCTACTAACCTTCCACCCTAATACTTGTCCTCCACAATCCCATATCGCTCCATATAAAACTAAGCTAGATTCTAAACATCAATTGTAATGTTGGACAAAATGTTGTCAAGACACTCAGGAAACACTGGTGATCCACATTTATGAGATGAAATCCCGAGAGCTCTCTTGATATTTTTACTTTGTGGTTCTGGATGTCGATTCTCTGCAGTAGTCTCTCTATTTATAGTAGAAAGTCTTCCTTGAATTTCTTATCGCAAGGTTGTGGAAGTTGAGGGAAAGGTGGACTGCTGATGGGATTGGTTGGAGAAGATTAGGGAGTAATAATATCAACAACTTTGGCTTGATCCTCACGACAAGCAACAACTTTTGACTTAGTCCTTACTTGTGTTTTACCAGCTCCTTTTTACCTTGCCAAGTCATTTTTACCTCATAGTAATATTTACACAAATATTACTGCATCGCGTGAAGTAAGTCAAAATATGTTCAGAAAATGTTGGTTCGAATGTTGTGCAACATTTGTTCCAACATACTTACACATTCATATCAATACTTGAAGAGATATGTTGGGTCAAATGTCACAACACCAAATCTAACATTAACCGTTGTATTGCCATCATTTTACTTTGATTGAGTTACTGGTTTAACCTTTTCAAACTTCCTCAATTTGATTAGTATATGCTGTAGTATTTAAAGTTTTTTGTCAGAAAAGTAACTGCTAGGAGTGCGTGTGTTTGATGGTGTAAAATGGTATTATTTCGTTTTTCAATCGGCCAAGTTTGTCATTGTGATTTATTAGCTTATAGATTAAAAAGATCTATGCACGGAATCAGAGAAAGAATCGGATCAAAAGGGTTTATTGTACGTAGTTTTATCTTGCATCACTAACAACATATAATAGAACTAATGCAAAATAAATAAAACAATCACAGATCGATAAATATAATATACAAAAAAATAGTAGGAAAGCACTAAATGATCTTATTCTATAGAGAGTCTTCCTAGTTTTGATGAATTACAGTTGTGCGATGTTATAAAACAAAAGAAAAATACTATGCAAATGAGAGGAGAAATGATGAGTGAATGTTGTGAGACGAGACTTTATTTTTCAAATGTTGAATAAGTACTTATGATATGATGTACTCGTGTGGATCGATTAGCTAATGTCCGTATTTATGATCGGTAGTTTGCTAAATTGAAACCGTAGTTAAGTTGTTGGCATTAAATCCTACAAATTTAAACCAAAGTTAAAAATATTAAAGCTATTCACAATCCGATGTAATTACGGAGTATATAGTATTTAATAACCGAATCCAAATTCTCAAAATTGTACCTTACAAAAATTATATTATGTAGAACATGGGTATCATGATTTTCCGAGAATTCGGGCGATGGCGGAGCCATGTATAACCAGAAGTCTGACTTCTCAAATTTAATTTTTTCCTAGTATACTATTAGTAATATTCATGATATTACAATAGAGTACTCAATTTTTTACACTTCTTCTTTTAAAGTGTGGAAAACTGGACCAAAATAGGCTCCCCCTAGATCAAAATAGGCTTCCCTAGTCCGAGCTCCCCCTTAAATATAAATATGCTCCCTGGCAGATCGACTTAGCCTGGATCGGGGGAGGAGGTGAGTTTCTTTATCTTGTGTAATACTGTGGAAATAAGAATCATGCATGTTATAAGTAATGCGGCAGTAAAGCATGATCAAAATCCGACCTTAGCTCAATTGGTAGAGCGGAGGACTGTAGTGGGGCAAAGTCTTAACAGCTAATCCTTAGGTTGTTGGTTTGAATCCGGCAGGTCTGATTTGTTTTTCTAATTTTTTTTTTCATTTTAAAGAAAATATTAATAATAAAATTGTAAAAATTAAACTGATCAAACCGATATTACTTATTTTAGTATTAAATTTTGATAAATGTCGAATCAAACCGAACCATGAATACCACTACTCCATGGAAGAGTAAGAAAAGGAATCCTCAAATCTTGAGGATTTAATATGTGAATGATATCATGCACCAGTGCAGAAATTATTGTTTTTTTAAGAAAATCCTCAGTGCATAAATGTTTTTGAACATGGAGTATCTATAGAATAGTGTAAATCTTCTTAATTGGAGTTCTCCTATTAATATCATATATATAGAGTATATAATTGCATTCCTAATAGAAATATGATATATATTTTACATTAATTACACTAAAATATTAATTACATAATATATTGTGTATATATGGAATATATTCACTATCACACCCCTCAGTCGGAGCGGGAGGAGACCGGACGCTGAGACTGAATCTGAAGTCAATGAGCAATTGTCGAGGAAGCCCCCTAGTGAAGATATTTACATACTGATACGAAGAAGGAACATGCAACACCCTAACGTGTCCCATTGCAACCTTCTCACGAACAAAGTGAATATCCATATCAATATGCTTAGTTCGCTGATGTTGAACTGGGTTATGAGACAAGTGGACAACAAATATGTTATATCAGTAAACCAAAGATGCCTTACGTAAGGGACAATGAAGCTCAAGAAGGAGATTTTGGAGCCAACATAGTTCGACAACAACGTTCACAACGCCTCGATATCTCGCCCGATTTTCGAGCGGAAAGTGTGGCTTCTTTGCCGCGGACCATGATATAATATTATCCCAAAAAAATACGCAATAGTCGGACGTAGAGCAACGGGTGTCCGGATAGCCTACCCAATCAGTTTCTATGTAGGAGAGCAACCTAGTATGTGCGGAGGGATATAAATGTAGTCCATAGTCAAGAGTGCCCTTAATGTACCGAATGATACACTTAAGAGCTGTAAAGTGAGGTTCCCTAGGAGCGTGCATGAACAAGCACACATGTTGAATATCATATGCAATATCTGGTTAAGTAAATGTGAGATACTGAAGAGCACCTATGAGACTCCTATAAAGAGAGGGATCGCTGACTGGATCCCCGTTATCCACAATGAGTTTGGACTTTGAGTCGACAGGAATGGGCATGATCTTGCAGTTTTCCATTTTAGCCTTGTAGACAATCTCTTCTGCATACTTACGTTGACACAAAAATATGGCATGTGCGGATCTGGTCACTGATATATCCAAAAAATAACTCAACTTACCCAAATCTGTCATAGAGAATTCAGACTTGAGCAGGGCAATGATCACGTGTTTCAGAGTATCAGAAGAAGCTATCAGAATAATATCATCCACATATAAAAGAAGATAAGTCGTGTCAGTACCTCAATGAAAAATAAATATGGAGTAATCACTCTTGCTGCACACGAACCCTATCTGTATGATATATGTAGCAAACCTCTCATACCAACCCCTAGGGGCTTGTTTCAAAGTTAAAACCATAGAGTAACTTACGAAGACGACAAACATAATGAGGAACCTCCGGATGCACAAAGCCAGGCGGTTGATGTATACACACAATTTCTTTTAAATCCCCATGTAAGAAAGTATTTTTGACATTAAGCTGGTGAATCGGCCAATTTTCCCCCATAGCTATGCTCAGTACAGTGCGAATGGTGGCTGGTTTGACCACTGGACTAAACGTCTCACCACAATTAACTCTCTCATGCTGACCAATACCATTAGCCACAAGTCTTACCTTATGGAATTCAAGCTCTCCACTGTCTCGGAATTTGTGACGATAAAGCCACATACAACGAATCACATTCACCCCTTTTGGTTTCGAAACAAGATCCCAAGTATGTTGAAAAGTTAATGCATTTAACTCATCATGCATGACCGCATTCCAATTTGGGTCATGTTTGACTAATTTTGGGTTTTTCAGAATGAGTGAGATGGTTTGAGTGGATAGGTTAAAGTGAACTTTTGGTTTGAAAATCTTGTGTTATGCATGGATTTTCATGTGGTGAATGAGGATGATCACAGGTGGGGCAGAGGGGCTAGGAGGTGACGGACTGGACTGTACTGGGCAGTGGGGTCGGGACTAGGTAGTGGTGACGGGCAGTGGGGTTGGGCAGTGTAGTTGGGCAGTGGGATGGACAGGGGATGGGCAGTGAGGTGGGGTAGTGTTTAGGGTAGTAGCTGCGCAGTGGGGTGGGGCAGTGTTTTGGGTAGTAGTTTGACAGTGGGTTGGGGTAGTGTGCTGGGTGTAATTTTGGGCAATAACTGGTAAGGTGTTTGGCGATGGCAGGCGGTGGGTTGGGGCGGTGTCTGAGTGTAATTTCGAGCGATGGCGGGCGGGGGCAGGAAGTAGGGTGGGGTTGACGGGATGGGTGGCGGGGACGGCCTGAGGGTGCATATTTTGTAGTGCATTTTGAAGTAGATGAGATGTGTCCGATACAACAAGGAAATCGTAATCAGTGACTCGAAAGTTTTTTATGTTGTCAAATGGGAAAACGTACTCAACAAATGTGATATGACATGACATTAAGATTTTGTCTATGGATAACTCATAGCACAAGTATCCTTATGGTTAAACGGAAAACCTAGAAAGACGCACGGAGTGAAGCGAGGTGTTAATTTGTGAGGGACCGTGGAGGCAAGATTTGGGTAAAAAAGATAACTGAAAATTCGAATGTGATCATAGGAAGGGATCCGACGGTAGAGAATTTCGGTAGGTGTCCTATTTTAGATCGTACGGGTAGGTAAGATGTTAAGAATATGTTTTACAATTTTTAATACATATACCCAAAAGGTTGGGGGAGAGACGCATGAAAAAGAAGGGTACAAATCATATTGTTAATGGTGCGGAGAATTCTTTCGGCTTTACCATTTTGATGGAAAGTATGGGGGCAGGAGAAATGAAAGACCATGCTATTAGCCGCATAAAAATTATGAAAAAGGAGTTATTGAACTCACGACCATTATCACATTGAAATGTTTTTATGTCTTTTTCAAATTGCGTTTTAACCAATGTACAAAATTTAGAATAATCTCGAGACTTAAGTTTAAGCGGATAGACCCAAAGGAAGTGAGAAAAGTAATCTAAAAATACCAAATAATTTTTATGACCTAGGTTGCTAGTTATAGGAGATGTCCATAAATTCACATGAATGATATTAAAGGGAGAAAGAGTAATACTTAAAGAAAACGTAAATGGAAGTCTAACATGTTTTCCTAGATGACAGGAGGAGAAACTATGAGAAAGTTTCCCTTTATTACATTGAATTAAATTGCGGTTTCTAAGAGAATAAAAAACATGAACTCCGGATGACCAAGTCTACTATGTCACGTTGATGGAGATATTGCAGCTAAAACGGTGGATGGAGTGACATGGGCAGTGGACGTGGATAGGAAAGGATAGAGATCCCCCACACTATTGCATCTCGTAAGAAGTCTCCCCGTACGTAGGTCCTTTACAGAAAAACCAAATGGGTCGAAATCAATGGATACGAAATTATCAGTGACAAATTTTCTAACAAATATTAGGTTCTTGATAATATTAGGGGCATACATGATGTTTTTAAGGAAGAAGTGAGGATGCAGTGGTGGAGTTAGTATGTGTCCAAAAACTTAAATTGGAATGTGATGACCATTTCCGAGCATAATAGATTACAACAACAACATACCCAGTGAAATTCCATAATGTGGATCTGGGAGGGTAGAGTGTACACATACCTTATCTCTACATTGGTAGGTAGAGCGACTGTTTCCGAAAGACCCTCAGCTCAAGACAAAACACAAGCCCAAGCCATATATGACAAACAAAGTGAGTAAGTCATAATATCAAATTCTGGAAAAAAAAACAAAAGGAAGCAATAACTAATGCAAGTAAATAGGACAAACAAAATATACGTAACAACATAAATCAAACGACAAGGGATTATAAGACAATATTATGCCTACTAGTATGATAGGTTACACGAGCCTATAATAGTAATACTACAATTACCAGTTTGTAAGTGTAGGTATTACAACGCCGAACTACCTACTACCCTAATATGTGTCTCCATAACCTCATAGCTAAGGTTATGTCCTCAATGAGTTGCACCTGCGCCATATCCCATCTAATCACCTCTTCTCAATACTTCTTCGGCTTACATCTACCCCTCATGTACTCGTCCATAGCCAACCTCCGCACTGGAGCATTTGTGTCTCTCATCTGCATGTGCTCGAATCATCATAACCTTGCTTCCCGCATCTTATCCTCCACCGAGGCCACTCCCACTCTGTCGTGGATATCATCATTTCTAATTTTATCCCTCCTTGTATGCCCACACATCCATTTTAGCATCCTCATCTCCACAACTTTCATCTTTTGGGTGTGCGACGTCTTGACCGGCCAACACTCCGCCCCATACAACATAGTTGGTCTAACCACCACCCTATAAAACTTGCCTTTATGTTTTGGTGGCACATTTTTATCGCACAAGACTCCAACTGCGATCCTCCATTTCATCCACCCTGCCCCAATACGATGTGTGACATCATCTTCAATCTTTCCATTCCCTTGGATAGTGGTGCTGGGTCATTGGGCAGTGGACCTTGGCAGTTCCCACTGTTGATGTTAGGCCTAGCCTGAAATGGGACTGGTTGACTAGGCCCAGTTCCCAATCGTTGCCAAGGATGTGGGTTGGCATACTAAATCGGGTACTGGGCCTGCAGTTGATAATTTGTGAAGCTGAGTGTTGATGAGGATAAAGAGTGGGAAGTATGTGGGTCGTGTGTGATGTCATGAGGGTATTAGAAATTTAGGAGAGAAAGAGGGTGTAGAACTAATGTATATCAGTTGTATACAACATGCTGGAGAGAAATAAAAGGTAAGAGGGATGTATATAAATGTATACGAGCAATATATGATGATAGGTAGTGTATATCAGTCATATACATTGTGTATATCGGTTGTTTCCGGTAGGAGTTGGCATCGGAAGAGAATACGAAAATAGGAGGCTGCCATATATAAGTTGTATATCAACGGTATACATGTCTGATTGGGGTGATATGTATCTTGGGTTGTTGTATATCGCCTGTTTATTAGTGGTATACAAGTTCGGTTTTAGAAGAAGGTGAGGGATGGGGGGCTGTATATCACGAGATATATGAGGTATACATGTAGGTTTTGAGAGAAGAGACTTGTATAACACGTAGAAGCAGTGTATACTGGTTGTATATCACGAAGAGGCGGTGGTATACAGGGCTATATATGGCTGAATATCGTCGGAAAAATGGAGGCGGAAGAGAGGTATACGGCGGCCAAAACTTGGGTTCTGGTAGGGAGATATTTTTGGCTCTTGATACCATGTAGAATAGTGTAAATCTCATTGATTGGAGTTCTCCTATTAATGTCATATATACAGAGTATACAATTGTAGTCCTAATGGAATTAGGATCTCTATTTTACATTAATTAAACTAAAATATTAATGACAGAATATATTGTGAATATATGGAATATATTCAATATCAATATCGTTGTATACATTTTATCGTTCCCAAAAAGTGCTAAAAAGCGCGTTTTAGGGATCGAACCCGAGCCACCCGCGTGATAGACGGAAATACTTACCACTTCACTACGACAACATGCTTGCTGAGCAGCTATTGGGTTTTCAAATTGGTTTTTGTTTAACTAATGTGAAATTTCTTGTTATTGCATTTTAGTTTGATCTTTAATGGTTAAAGTTTGTAGCTCAAACTTACTACGTTATGAAACTGCTATGTGGACTATAAATGGTATTGGAATAATGTGCTTGCTATTAGGAAAAATATCTCCTACTCATTGTGTACACCAAATAAAAATGACAAGGGCATAATATGTGTCTAAAATTTATTAACTAATTAATATTCCATATTATTATCTCAATTTATTAGCTAACCCTATAAATTAATAAAATTTGGCGTATCCACCAGAAACATGTGTGTTTTTATTTCTTTTCCATGATGTTAAGAGTAATTAATGTTCAAATCCGATTAAGACTAATATATGTCTGAAACCCAAAAGAAACTATTAAAAAGGTGTTAAAAGGAAATTTAATGCAACATCTCAAATTATACAAACAACGTTTCTATTATCATACTACTCTAGATAACACTATATACACTTATTGGTAATTGAACTTTTGTAATAAGATGTATTCATACAAATAAGATAAATAAAATTATGAGCGAGAAATAACTCAATGAGTTTTCTTTAAGTCGTGTTGGAATTTCACCTCAAGATTCATTTAATCCTAGTTCCAATAGATCAAATCAATTTTATGCACTGAAGAGAAAAATCACTCAAAGAAGAAACAATCAGAAAATAGAGACAGAGGAAAGACACAGAAAGTTTTGACTAAGAATAAAGGAAAGACAACGTGTCGAGTATTGAAAAAGGGCCCCAACAGACACGTAAATAAATGAAATCTATAAATATTTAGCTTGTATTTATTTTATACATAGTATTCTTTTATTTCAGCTTCTAGAAATAGTACAACTGGTAGAAAGTTGTTAGGAAAAGATTCATTATCTCTTGTATAAATACATGTACATTGCAAGTATAAAATACACAAAAATTTCTCAATCTTCTTCATTTCGATTATGGTATCAGAGCAGGACTGATAAAAAAATTCCTTCATCATCATCATCTTCTTCTTATTCTTGTCTTATGGATACTGAAGAAGCTCTTGTAGTAATGACAAGATCCTATCATGGCTTCTTAATTCTCTCTTAAAAGAAATTTCTAATAGTGTCATATATTCAAAAACTGCTAAAAATATCTGGACAGACCTAGAAGATAGGTTCTAAATGATGTCAAGTTATATCACCTGCAAAAAGATCTAAGTGATTTAGTTCAAGGATCAGGTGATATAGCAAGCTATTTCACAAAACTTAAGAGGCTCAGAGAATGAATTACACACTTTAAATGCTAATATGCATTGTGGACGTAACTGCACTTGTGGAGGAAAACAAAAAGTCTATGCACGATAAAAGACTCATTCATTCCTTAATGGCATAAATGATTCATATGGTCCAGCTAGGAGAAATATTCTTATGATCTCACCCCTTCCTAATGTTATCATGGCTTACTATTTGTTAATGCAAGATGAAAAACAATGAGAAACATATGTGAATCATCAATACTGTGGATATCCTCTTTTGCAGCAGTTAATCAGAATACTCAAAGATATGGGAGTGTGAATCATCAACACCCTGGAGAATAATCATTTGCAGCAGTCAATCAAAACACTCAAAGGTATGGGAATCATCGAGAATTTTCATTTGCACCAGTAAATTTTTGACATTTTTCCTACATCCACTAGTCTTATTCACGTAACACCATATTTTCGGGTGATGGCTTGGGCATCTAGATGTGCGCTAATAAAGAGCTTAGTACATAAAAAAGATGTGTCCCGAACTAATTTATGACCTACCGGCTAATTGGCGACAATGATTGGTTACTTAACAACGTTGATCGGCTAGTTGGTAAATTACAGCGGGAAATAACACTGATCGGCGAATGGGTAAATTATAGTCGAAGATCAGGAAATTAAATATAGGATTAAGTGGATAAGTGAATAGCGAAAGAAATACACGTGGAAGATGTGTAGCATACTAAGTGATGACTAAGGTTACATTTATTTTACGTTGAGTATCTTAAGGTAAGACTTAGTGGAGTTAATAAGGGAAGGGGGCCCATGGCCATGTGCAATGGTTGGCCACTAATGTAGTAAGATACTATTTATATTCCTACTATGAGAAGGTGAGACTCATAATAAGGAAACATCAAACCAACAACATAAAATAAAGGCATCGACATTTTTAAGTCGTAAGCAGTTGCAAACATATTTTTGCCCCTGTCCGATCCAGTTATGTGCAGCAACATTTATTTTATGTTGTTATCTTAATGAGGAAAGTATAGTTCTCTTAGTAAAAGATCTCCAGGTAGCAAGAGTTGTTATTAGCAAGTTCAGGTATGTTAATGCAAATCATTTCTTTCTTTTGGCATGTTCCATGTAACGAAATGTAACTGTGATGTTGTTCCATAAGCTATTCTACTCTTAGTAGTAAGAAATATTCATGTTATTAATTTATATGCTGAAAGCATGTCTAAATATATTTCTAAATCCTTATTGAGGTGTATGGGAAAAATGTTGATGTTCACAGTGTTAGCCGAAGTGCATGGATATTAGATCATTCAGATAAGTTCAGAATGTTTCATTGTCATTCCTGCATTTGAATTTGCATTATATTCATGTACTACCCTGGACCCACATGTGTTATACACAATACTATATGGTAAATATTATATATATATATATAGGGGATGTGGAAAAGGGAATGACGTTATATACACACACCACCTGCAGCTGGTACAGACTATCACAAAAAGATGTCCAAAGAGGCTGATATGATATGATGCGCATGGTTAGGAAGATGCCCTTGTGTGTCCAATATTTATATGTATATCGCATTTGCATTATGCATAACATTTAGGCATATATATTAGGGCCTCCAGAGGCATTTACTGTTGGTCAGCCATTTCTGTCGGCTGTTGGTGTTGTCAGCTGTTTCTATCGACTGCTTCTATCAGCCATCTTTATTAACTGTTTTTGTTTCAGATTGTTATGTATCACTGTGATGATATTTCTTATTGCTTGAAATACTCGGTACATCATTCGTACTGACGTCCCTTTTGTCTAGGGATGTTGCGTTTCATGCCCGCAGGTTCACGTAGGCGAGGCGACGACCCACATTAGTAGGTTACCGATTCAGCAAACATCAGAGCACTCCCCTTGTTTTGGGGTGTCGGTCTAAGCTCGGTACGGTATATTTTTGCATGTTCATATAGGTATGAAGGGGCCCTGTTCTGACCTTTTGATGTTGTATACTCTTAGAGGCTTGTAGACAGGTGTCCTATATGTAATATTCATGTATGACCTTGTCGGTCTGGGTATGTATACGTATATAAGATGGGTTTTCCGGTTGTAAGATATTGCAGAATTCTTTTCCAGTATATTAGTTTCATTTGTCGGCAGGGTACTGGGTGACGACCCTTGTGGCCATAGTTATCTGTGGCTAGATGTAAGCATACAAATAATAGTGTCCGGCAGGTGAGGTACAGGTACCCGTCATGACCCTCTGGTTTGGGTCGTGACAATTCATCTATCTAATATTCCTCCTACTTTCACTATTATTATTCCACAATCTATACCTCAAGTGCAAACAACTAGAGTACGGAGAATTCCCACTAAACCAGCCTATCTCGGAGATTATCTCTGTAATATAGTCTGTCATACTGATTTAACTTGTTCATGCTTTATTCCTCCTGTTCAACCTTCTCAGACTTTTCTTTTGCAAATCAATAGATGTTAAATTTTATCTCCTCCATCACAGAACCATCTAATTATGCATATGCATCTTTACATGGTGGTTGACATCGAATGTATGGCGAGTTTGAGGCTTTGATTTCCAACCAAACCTGGAGGTTATGGAACTTCCTAAGGGTCACAAAGCTTTATCATATAAATGGGTTTATAAGGTTAAAACAAGTCTGATGGAAGCATAGAGAGACTTAAAGCCAGACTTGTAATTAGAGGAGATACTCAAAGAGAGGGTATTGATTAAAATGAGACGTTTTCTACAATTATTAAAATGACTATTATTAGATCTATTTTTGTTGTTGCAGTTAGAAAGGATTGGGCAATTTATCAATTGAATGTTAACAATGTATTCTAAATGGAGAATTGCAAGAGAAAGTTTACATGAAATTTCCTCCTGGTGTGAAACCTTTCAATCCAAATCTTGTTTGCAAATTGAGGAAGTCTCTTTATGGTTTAAAACAAAATTCAAGGCAATGGTATGCTAGATTAACAACTGCTCTCAATTTCGAAGGGTATGTTTCATCCTTAAGATTATTTTTTTAAAAGGAACAAAGATTTCATATCAATTGTGATTATGTTCTCTCCCGATTTTGTCTTACTGTAGTTGTAGCGGTGATCAAATCGGGAGATAAATTGATTCATTAACTTAGCGATTCGGGATGGAAGCGAAACTCGATTTCCGAGAATGGGTTCTCCAACTACTCCAGAAAGTATTAGGACGGTGTTACGAGTGAAATAAGAGGTAAGAAACATGAATGCAGCTGAATATAGTAAGGATAAAGTAAAGGATAAAGTAATGATAGATGAAATTTGAGTTATTTTATTGATTGTCTATTTATACAAAAGAATGGTCCTATTTATAATATAAAAAGAAAAAAAAATTATACAAACGTGCCCCCTATGTCAGCCATCAAATAATCCATTAAGTTTAATGGCCGACTATGGGGGAGGTGGTGCCGATTTTCTCGCCCTCTACTCCCCTTGCTTGGATAATGGCCCTTGCTTTCAGTTGTTGTTGGTCGTTATAGCTTCTAGGGGTCTAGAAACCCTTTTGACTTGGTCGTTGAGGCGTCTACATCTGAGTAGGTCTCAGTCATACCTCTAACCAACGACTTCAAGATGCCTTAGTAGCTGATGAAGTTCTTATAGTCGAGGGCTGGGAGTAAATTCAACTCCAGAATAGTTCGGCTGTCACTGAATTTTAATGAAACACTCAAATTATTTTTGAGTGTTAACAATTGCCACCTTACATTAACTCGAGTGTGACTGTTGAGTTACTGTATTAAAAAATAGCCATCGTTCCAGTCTGATAGTCACACATGTCACTTCAATCGTCTACTGTTGAGTTAATGTATTCTAAAATAGTCGTCGTTTGAGTGTAAACAATTGCCCCTACATTAAGTCGAGTGTGACTATTGAGTTAATATATTCGAAAATAGCCATCATTTCTTTTCAACCGAGGTGTCTTCATTACCACAACTCAATTCCAAGGCTGTTGTTCATTCATATATACCCCAAATCGAAGGCAATACTTTTTTAGATACTTATCATTTACATTCCTGTCCATTTATTTGTCATGCATATTTATCAATCGATATATGTTGCCGGCGATCCGTTGGCTTACTATGAAATGTCCTTCCCAATTTGGTGACCATTTGCCGAATTTATGATCTTTCATCACAGTCGGCAAAATGGTTTTCCAAACGAAGTCTACTTTGGAAAACCTCTTAGGCTTGACATATTTGTTGTATGCTTTAGCAGTTGTACGTTTGCCGGATTCGATTTTCTCTAAAGCCATAAGTCGATCTTCATCTAGCTGGTCTAACTCCATTATCATGGCTTGTTGATATTCCTCGAAACTTAGAATTGCAGCGGCCACTCATAAGGATTTGACATTGATTTCCAACGGCAACACATTATCTTGGCCATAGGTTAGCTGATAAGGTGTCATCTTGGTGGTTGTAGATTTAGAATTCCTGATCGCCCAGACGGCTTCATCTAGAGTGAGATGACACATTCCTGGTTTATCCTCTACGTTCTTACTAATTATGTTCACAATTAATTTGTTGGCTGCCTCGGCCTGTCCATTCACTTATGCGTAATAAGGCGAAGATGTGATCATCTTGATACCGAACTTCTTAGCAAAGGCCGCCACCTCAGAACCAGTGAACACTGTCCCTTGATCAATGGTAATTATCTCGGGAATACCATATATGTATATGATCTAGTTTTGGATAAACTGAATGACATATGTTTGATGGACCCTCTTCATCATCTGAGCTACCACCCATTTAATGAAATAATCGATAGCCATAATAATAAAACTGTGGCCTTTAGCCGATTATGGGTAAATCCTGCCGATGAGGTCCATAGTCCATCATCTAAAGGGCCAAGGTTTTATGACTGGGTGTAGCAATTCGGTTGGTACTCGTTAGATTGGTCCATGTTTCTGACATTCCCCAAATCCTTTTGCATACTGGAAACAGTCAGTGGTGATCGTAGGCCAGTAATAACTGTAGCGGTAGATCAACCACTTCATCGCCGACCATGCTCTATGCGATCCACATACTCTTTCATGGACCTCTCCCATGACCCTCAAGGACTCTGCTTTGGCAATACACTTGAGTAGTACTCCATTTACTCTCATTTTATAGAGGTCATCGTCAATGAGCATGTATTTCAAGGCTCTTCTTTTAACCTTGGGATCCTAGCAACTTGAGGGATATTTTAAGAAGTCAATCAGTGACTGTCTCCATGAATCGATTTGATCAATGGCTAACACTTCGGCTAGTAATTCATCGTGCTCTAAGATGAGTAGGGACTTCCTAAAACCTGAAGCTTCTTGTGCTAAGTAGTTAGCCTCAACATTCATGCTTCTGGGAACACAACTTAACTTGGATGATGTGAACCCACTAAGCAACCTGCTAGCCGTCCTGTGATGGGCCAATAAAGTGTGGTCTTTGCAGCCACATTCCCCGACCAACTTTTTGATCACCAACTGAGAGTCTCCTTGGATCTCAATGCACCTCACTTTCATAGAAACTAGGAGTTTGAGTCCCATGATGAGAGTATCGTATTCGGCTTGGTTGTTTGTTAATTCAGGGTCTAGTCGATAAGAGAACTTCCTCGCTTTATCTCTCGGACTTGTTATCGTGACACCGACTCCAACTCCTTTCTGGGTTCTAGACCCATCAAAGGTTAGTACCCACGTCACGATGTCTATACATGCAGAAGGAGAGGCACATGGATCCTCCACATCTATATAATGGTGTTCTGCCAAGAAATCAACTATTGTTTGGCCTTTGACGGCCCTGAGTGGCTTATACTCGAGAGAGAACGCGGTAAGCTTGATGACCCATTTCATTAATTGTCCTTGCAAAACATGTCTATTTAGCAAGTATCGAACAATATCAACTTTGCTCAGAACGTATATAACGTGAGGCATTAGATAATATTCGAGTTTTGTGAAAGCATAAAACAAAGACAAAAAAAGCTTCTTCAAAGGAGTATATCTAGTTTCCGCATCATTTAGTATTCGGCTAAGATAATAAACCACTTTTTCAGTTCCATCATCGACCTCCTATGCTAGCAAGCAGCCGATAGATAATTCTGCAGTCGAAACATACAATTTCAACGGCCTTCCTAGCGCGGGAGGCACTAGTACGGGGGCAATAGCTAAGACCTTTTTAATTTGATCAAAGGCCTCTTGCTATTCCGGGCCCCATACTAAATCTTTAGACTCTTTAAGTCTGAGCAAATGTGAGAAAGCATTCATCGTACCAGCCGAGTTAGATATGAATATCCTTAAGAAATTAATCTTTCCCAATAAGCTTTGTAACTTCTTTGTCGTGGGTTGTGCGGATCCCATTACTACCTTGTCTTTGTTATGATCTATCTCGATGCCTTTCTTATGCGCCAAAATGCCAAGGAAGTTGCCAACCGTTCCGAACATGCACTTGGCTGGATTCATTTTTAGATTATGAATCCTCAATCTTTTTAATACTTGATAAATCGGACTTTTAGTAGTCGTTCGATCTCATCTTTGATTTGAGGCATTAGATGAGGGTGATACATTCTGGGCAGCTATTTATGGGGTTTAATCCATGATTGGCAATATATGTTCTACCAAAGTACATGCCAGCCCGGACATCTCATGATAATCTCATGCGAATCAGTCTTTATACCGCAGTAGAAGGGCCGTTATGCCTTGTTTGTCTTCTTCCTTCAACAAGCCACTAATATGTGTTAGCCGAGGGACTTCTTCAGTTCCCAAGTTGATATCTTCCAAAGGATTCTGAGACTCAAAACTAGGCATATCCCTTCTTATGGTCGATTCAAGTTCCAAGGGCGGCTCGACTTCATCGGCTGCCAGAGTAGGTTCGTTGTCGTGGTCTCCCATATGTGACGCCTCGGCTATCTTTGTCTCAGATCTTAAGGCGGTCAGCCGATGCCACATGTCAAGTATGATTTGGGTTTCGTCAACTATTTAAATCCTCTAAGGTAAGTCGTGGTTTAGCTAATTATTTTATTTCAAACTCTCGAGAGGTAAGATTACAAGATCCCAAGAACCTTATTCATACTGATCTGTGACAGATATGTGAGCCACATAGGGTGAGTAGAGGACAACCTTTACAATCTGAACCCCTGGTTGGAACGGGTTATCATCCGCTGAGACGATTTCTATCTTTTCTCCTTTCCAAAAGATACGATTTTGATGCATGGTAGAAGCAAGACATCGGTTGGTGTGAATCCAGTCCCTGCCCAACAGAATGGTATAGGATGGCTTGCCATCTATTACAAAGAAGGCAGACCTGACCGTCTTAGGACCTACATTGATTTCTGCCAATAGGATCTCCAATGCTTAAGAGGATTCTCCCATAAAGCTAGCCATTTTCATATTAGTTGGGATGAGGTCCGCCTTTGTTTTGTTAAGATCCTTCAATGTGAGCAGTGGCATCACATTCAGCACAACCCCATTATCGACAAACACCCGGCTAATCATTTTTCCATTAATGTAAGCCTTGACGTAAAGGGGTTTGAGGTGTTTAACCATATCTTATGTAAGTGCGCAAAATATGGCGCTCAAAGTGTCCCTAGTCAGGGTATTTTCTATTATTTCCCATTCTGCGTCTTCCACGCAAACATCACCTTCCAGGCTATCCAGCAAGGAGCGGCTGACCCAAAATTGACATGGGATTAGGCTGACCATTTCAACACATGTCCACATCTTTTCAACCAGGTCATG
The DNA here is from genome assembly GCA_029844215.1 of Przewalskia tangutica. Lineage (NCBI taxonomy): Eukaryota > Viridiplantae > Streptophyta > Magnoliopsida > Solanales > Solanaceae > Przewalskia > Przewalskia tangutica. The sequence goes on from CM056726.1 coordinate 104,017,817, forward strand.
ACCAGATAAATTAAGGATGGAGTCTCCTCTTTCATTCAATTCGGCTGTCCAGAGGCTATATTCTATTTCCTAGAGACAAATGGGGATCATCTGACTGAATCCCCTACCCGATCTGTGGGATTTCCTCGGTTAGAGGTTCATCCGGGGCCACATTCTCTTGTCGGGGTTCCTCCATCGGGTTGTCGGTAGGTTGTTTATCCAATTTTGGTTGACCAGACATTTTTCCTTCCGGTGTAATTTCCCCTGAAGCGACTGATTTGAATGCCCGCTCGATAGCCTCGGCTACGACAAACTCATGAATCTCTTAATTTTCTGCTGCCTTGGTGTTGGAATAGATGCAATGTCTGTTGCATCTTACGCAAGGCCCTGACACATTGTATCATTCTTTTTTGAGTTCTGGATGCGACTCTCGGTGGTGTCTCTTTCTTTCTGGGAGCCTGATTGACAAACCACTTCTCCTTTTCTGTGTTAGCGGTTGGTTTAATCATTCTTGTCAGCTAGTTTGAACCTCCCTCCTTGATGCCCTTTTGGATCACCTTTCTGAAGACTACACAATTAGAAATAGAGTGACTATATGAATTATGCCACTTACAGTACTTCTTATCTTTGAGTTCCTCGGTAGGCGGGATCCTATGACCATCAAGCAACCAAATCTGCTTATCTTTGAGCATATAATCAAAGATCTGATCTACCATCTTGATGTCGAACGAGTAACTGACCCTTTCATCAGATAAACTCGTCTTCTTGCCTTTTACGACTTTCAAGGCTGGGCAAGAGTAAAACTTACCCCTAACAATCTCGGCCACCATTGTGTTTGCTGTGTAGTAAGCTGACTCTGATTCAAACTCATCCTCTTCAATGATGGATACCAAGTGGGAGCCTCGATTTCGGCTGGCTCTTCTCCTGGACGTACTGCTCTATTTGGCTAGTTTTTTCGGCTAACTGGCTCAGGTCAGAACAGGATTGTCCCACCAAATTCTCCTTTAACTAAGGGTGTATGTGTGTTGATTATCATGTGGGCACACTCAGACTCGGGGAAGTGTACAGTGCATTTTCAACCTTCTTTCGGAACCTTTTGATAAAATTGGCAGCCGATTCATCTATTTGTTGCTTGAGATTCGTTAGATCAGTCACAGTAACCTAAGGTTGGGGCCAATAGAACATATCATGGAAGTAGCCCTCCATGTCAGCCCAGCTCTATACGGAATCAGGAGCCAAAAAGGAGTATCATGCAAAGGTTGTTCCCGTTAGAGAGAGAGAGGGAATAGTTGCAACTTGTGATACTCATTCTGGCCAGCCTCACTGCATTGGGTGGTGAATCTACTGATGTGCTCGATAGTGGATTTGCCATCGCCGCCAGATAATATGGCAAACTCCTGTGTTTTGAAGCCTCTTGACAAAGGCGCTATATGATCTACCCAATCAGGGTAAGACTTCTTATAAATAGGCCTGTCCAAAGGTTTCAGTTAGATACTGAAGTACCTCCGATGGTGTTAGCAATAATCTCCAAGTTTATCAGTTGTGACATCCCCTGTCGATTCTCGACTGGATTCGACTAGTAGGAGTTCTGCACTGACGGCCTCCATTATGTACTTTGTTGGACATGGTTTTGAAGGTTACAGGTGGTTTTCTGGCCATTACCAATAGGTGGGGTTATATCCAATTGCTGCTGTTGGGTATGGCCACTAAAGCCTGCAACCTGAGCTCCTGGAATGGCTAACAGAGTCTGAGGATAAGGTGGAACAATATTCCATGGCTGCTCTCCTCAGACGTCGACCGTTCTTAGAAAATTTACGCTTCTTGGAAGGTATGGATTGGGTACTGACAATGACTGCTGGAATGGTACTCCGTTGTAAACAGCGTCACCAGATAGCCGAGCTAAGTCATAGCAAAAATTTCCATCTATCTCGCTTGTTGAACCTCATTATGTACCATTGGCTTCACAAAGTCAGCCAATTGTTTAGAAACTTGGTACATAATATCGTGGATGCCCAAGTCAGTCTGTTGTCTAATAAAAGACGTGTCATCATGGTTGGACCTTCAGATTGGCTAGATTCATCCATATCTTGGGTTGATGGAGGAAGTAGAGGGGTATCAACCGACGTAGGCATACCCTAGGAGGATACTAGTTCGTTGTTCCTTCTAGGAGGATTTTGTTTAGGATGTGGACTGGACTCGAGGTTCATCTTCTTACCGGACCTTAGGCGCATCCTGACCTGAAAATCAAAATTTGTGATTAATTCACCTATGGTCCCACTGGGCGTGCCAAATTTGTTTTCGCCCTGAATTATGTGTTCTGTTGTTGTAGTGGCTGATCGAATCGGAAGACAAATTGAATCCTTAACTTAAGCGATTCGGGCTGGAAATAGAACTCTGATTTCCAGCAATGGGTTCCCCAACTACTCCAGAAAGCGTTAGGACGGTGTTACGAGTGAACTAAGAGGTAAGAAATATGAATACAACTGAGTACAATAAGGATAAAGTAAAGGATAAAGTAAAGATAGATGAAATTTGAGTTGTTGTTTGATTGTCTGTTTATAGAAAAGAATGTTCCTATTTATAGTACAAAAAGAAGAAAAAAATGTACAAACGTGCCCCTTATGTCAGCCATCAAATAACCTACTAAGTTCAATGGTCGACTACGGGGGAGGTGGTGTCGATTTTCTCGCCCTCTATTCCTCTTGTTCGGAGAATGGCCTTGCTTTCAGCTGTTGTTGGTCGTTATCGCTTCTAGGGGTCTAGAAACCCTTTTGACTCGGTCGTTAAGGTGTCTGCATTTGAGTGGGTCCCAGTAGTACCTCTAACCAATGACTTCGGCTAAGATGCCTTAGTAGATGATGAAATTCTTATAGTCGAGGGCTAGGAGTAAATTCGGCTCTAGAATAGTTCAGCTGTCACATAATTTTGGCTAAACACTCAAATTATTTTTGAGTGTTAACAAATTGTTTATGTTGATGACATTCTTATGATTGGTAAGAGTCCTAGCGAATTAGAAAATCTCAAGCAGTTGTTAGATACTGAATTCAAAGTCAAAGATTTGGGTTACTTTTTAGGGATAGAAGTCAGATGTGAAAAATAGGGCATGCATCATACTCAGTCAGAAGAAATTTACCTTGGAATTATTGAGTGAATTTGACACTTGTGTCAATTCTCTGACTCATAAGCTCAAATCATATGAAGGTGGATCTCCTTCTCGAACCCACTGTTTAGAAAAGTTAAATTTCCTAAGTCATACTCGACCCAATCTCTCCTTTACGGTGCAACAACTTAGTCAGCGCAACCTCACTTTTTTATTCTTTAAAGGTACTTCCATATCTCAAACCCTCTTTTGAACTGTTGGCTTATTGTGATTCCTATTGGGATCTTTTTTTTTGTAAGTGGGTATTATATCACCTTAAGGGATCCCAATTTGTTGGAAATCAAGAAACAATTTCCAATTTCTTTGGCGGAATATCGGTCCATGCGTAGGGTTGTTGGTGAACTCACATCGGTGCACTCTGACAGTCAATAGCGAAAATCCCATCTTTCATGAGCAAACTAAGCACGTCGAGTTAGACTGTCATTTTGTGAGACAACAGTTCTCATTTTTCCATCTTCTTCCCAAGTTGTTGCTTTATTCTCAAAAGGCATTCCCATTCTTGGAAAGCTTGGTGCCGCAGGCCTCCCCTCCAGCTTTCACCTCAAGATTCATTCAATCCTGAAAGAAATAATCTCTTGATTATTCTTATTGATGAAAGACATATATATACAAGTTACAATATGAGAATCATATTCCTACTTTACATCTAAATCTCTATTTTATATGAAGAATAACTATACACTTATGGTAATATTACAATCCTAATTAAGGTACTAGACTAATCTGTAAACAAACCAAATATACAAACTAACTTGGGACTTACACGGATGGGTTGTGGCCCATATTTAACACACCCCCGAAGTCATAACGGGCGGTCTTCGTACGCTGAGACTGTCTCTAAAATCTTCAAAAAGGACCGAGGGAAGACCCTTTGTAAAGATGTCTGTAATTTGATATATGAAAGGGACATGATAGACACGTACTTGTCCTTTAGCTACCTTCTCTCGAACAAAGTGAATATCCATCTCTATGTAATTAGTGCGCTGGTGCTGAACTGGATTACTAGAAAGGTAGAAGGCACTTATATTATCACAATATACTAAAGTAGCCTTCTGAATAGGACAATGAAGCTCTAAAAGTAGATTTCGTAACCAACATGACTCAGAAACCACATTGGCTACCCCTCGATACTCGGCCTCTGCACTTGAACGTGAAAGCGTGGATTGACGCTTGACAGACCATGAGACCAAGTTATTACCTAAAAACATACAATAGCCAGACGTAGACCGTCTGGTGTCTGGAAAAAACCACCAATCAGCATCTGTAAAGGAGACAAGTGTAGAAGTCGACGAAGGATACAAATGCAAGCCATACTCATGTGTTCCCTGAATGTACCTAAGGATGCGTTTGAGCGCATTCATATGTTCAATCATGGGATCATGCATTAACAAACACACCTACTGTACAACATAAGTAATATCAGTTCGCGTGAATGTAAGATACTGAAGGGCGCCTGCAAGAATACGATAGCGGGTCGGATCCTCATAGGGAGATCCAGCTGCAACACTCAACTTGGGTTTAGTAACTGGAGTAGAAGGGGACTCATAGGATGATATCCCCGCCATCTTAATGATCTCTGTTGCATACTTCCTCTGCGATAAGAACAATCCACCTGTATGACGAGTGACAGCAATCCCCAAAAAATAACTCAATGGGCCCAAGTCTTTCATGACAAACTCATAACGGAGCATTGTCATAATTGACTTTCGCAAAGCATCAGAAGAGGCAGTCAAGATAATGTCATCTACATATAATAGTATATAATCCATCGAAGAACCGCGATGATATATGAATAATGAATTATCAGACCTGCTGTGAGAGAACCCTATAGTCGAAACATAGTCAGAAAACCTCTTATACCAAGCCCGTGGAGACTGCTTAAGGCCATACAAAGACTTTTTTTACAAAAAAACATGATTAGGATATCTAGTATCCCTAAACTCCAAAGGCAGATGCATATACACTGTCTCCTTGAGATCACCATGTAGGAAAGCACTCTTCACATCTAGCTGATGTATGGGCCATGACTTTGAAAGAGTCAAGCTGAGCACAGTGCGAATGGTAGCCGGCTTGACCACCGGGCTAAATGTCTCACCATAATCCACATCAACCTATTGAGTCTTACTATCACCTACAAGACGAGCCTTATGCCTTACAAATGAACCGTCAGAATTTTCCTTATGAGCAAAAATCCACATAGACCGAATAATATTAACATCAGATGGATGAGGTACCAACTCCCACGTCTTATTATAAATAAGAGCATTATATTCATCGATAATGACAATTTTCCAATTAGTGTCATTTAGAGCAGAAACTGGATTACGGGGTAAGGGTGATTTAAGAACATTAAAATTTAAATTAAAATATCTTTTTGGTTTAAAAATACCCCTTTGAGTGTGGGTGACTGGACCATGACTCAGGGCAGGATTGAGTGAATTTTGGAAATTTTCTACAGGCATTTATGGCTGGACCGTCGGAGGCGCCGCGACGCTCCGACATGGAGCCGCGACGCCTTCGTTCTAGTGGCTACTGGAACTTAGGCGTCGCGGCGCCTCCTTGAAGGGCCACGACGATGATAAATCTTCCTAGCTACTGGATGGCAGGAGCCGCGGCGCCTCCCCTAAGGGCCGCGGCTCTGACAATGTATTTCTGGATATATCTGAAAATTGTTGAATAATATATGGGGAGATATCATCATCCAAAAAATCAAACGAACTAGACACAGGTTTTTCTACTTTAGAAAATGGAAATTGAGACTCATCAAAGATAACATGACGAGTAATGATGATTCGTTTAGATGACAAATCAAAACATTTATAACCATAGTGATTTCACGGATAACCCAAAAACACACAAGGAGTAGAACGTGTCTGAAGCTTGTTAATTGTGGTGGATAGAAATAGGGGATAACATAAGCACCCAAAGACCCTAAGATGAGAATACAAAAGAGTCTTATTGTATAAACATTGAAGGGGGGACGAATATGTCAAACCTTTAGAAGGAAGAATATTAAGCAAATATGTAACCATCTGTAGAGCATGATGCCAAAACAACGGGGGGACGGAAGAATGAACCAATAAGGTGCGGATAATGTTGTTAATGGTACGAATTTTACGTTCAACTTTTCCATTTTGTGAAGATGTACGAGGACAAGAAAAATGAAATCTATCCCATTTTGAGCACACAACTCCCGAAACTCCCCATTGTCATATTATTTGCCATTATCACATAGAATGTTCTTTATTTCCCGTTCGAATAGAGTTCTAATGAAGGCTCTAAATTTGACGAAGATGAAAAAACTTGGGGTTTTTTTGCTAATGGAAACGTCCATAAAAATTTAGAATAATCGTCCAAGAATAAAACATAATAACGATGACTCATAGAACTGAGAACGGGAGAGGTCCATAAATCATTGTGGATAATATCAAATGGCATAGAAGTGTGAGAACTCGAGGCTACGAATGGAAACTTACCTAGTTTCCCTAGAGAACAAGATTGACAATTTGGAGTACTACGCGTACCCTTACAGGAAATAAGCTTAGTTCTATCTAAAGTAGATAAAATAGATGGCCCCGGGTGACCTAGAAGAGCATGACACAAGGATGGATCCAGAGCTGCAAAAGTGGATGACATGACTTGACGCGAGAAACTGAGACTCGGTGTGATTGGATAAAGGTCTTCCCTACTGTCACATTAGTTCTCCGATGTTGACCCCTTTTTCCGCCATCATTGTTGCGTTGGTGGCTCGAGTTGGTGGACGGAGGAAAGTTCAACTCGGTCACCATGCTGGAATGACAAGCCCCGGTAGCAGCCTTTTTAGCTAATCCTGCTTCTTCCAAAGTGAGCATGGAACGAGCTTGATAGAATTTCGGTAGGGGGTTACTTTGATGAATAATCAAAGCAACGCCGTTATAGGCCTCGGACAGGCCTGTAACCATCTGTAAAATGAGACGACTATTAGTAACAGGAGCACCCACGTTGCAAAGTTGATCCACCATATCTTTGAGTCGTTTACAATAAGAAGAAACGCAAGGAAAATTCTCCATAGCAACTTGAGAAAATTCCTGCTCAAGGATAACAATGCGAGAATGACTGTTATCTTGTAAGATATCACACAATGGATTCCAAGCCTCCATAGCTATGGAGTTAGGTTCTATAATGGTCTGTAAAAGGTCCATGGATATTGTAGCATAAATCCATTGGAGAACCTTTGCGTCAAGCGTGACCCATAATTTAGGATCGTCTGCTTTGGTTGGCACGGCTACTGTAGTCTCTGTATCATCTTCCGTAGGAGTAGGTGGAGGAATGATGTGGTGAAGAACTTGATGAGTCATAGCATGAATTTTGAATAATTCTGCCCACGTCCCATATTGGACGTTTTTTAAGTCAAGAACAATAGGAAGAACGCTCTTGATATTGGAAACTGTGAGGGCAGGATGAAACGTGTTCTTATCAGTCATAGTGAATAGAACAACAAGATTTGGAGAAAGGATAATTTAAGAAAGAACCGAGAAGTGTCTCAGTTTTGGGAAGGGAATATGTCTCGATTTTTGGAAGAACCGAGGGGGGCACGGTTTTCAAGAGGAGATTGAGAAAGAAGTGAGTAGCGGAACCAAGGAAAATAACCTAGACTCTTGATACCATGAAAGAAATAATCGCTTGATTATTCTTATTGATGAAAGACATATATATACAAGTTACAATAGGAGAATCATATAACTACTTTACATCTAAATCTCTATTCTATATGAAGAATAACTGTACACTTATGGTAATATTACAATCCTAATTAAGGTACAAGACTAATATGTAAACATACCAAATATACAAACTAACTTGGGACTTACACGGATGGGTCGTGGCCCATATTTAACAAATCCTAGTTGCAATAGATCAATGAAGAGAAGAATCAATCCAAGAATAAACAATCAAAAAATAGAGAAAGAGGAAAGGCACAGGAATTGCTGACCAAGAATTAGGGGTGAGCACGGGTACAGGGTACTCAGATATTCGACCGAAACCGACACTAACGGGTAGGTTCCGGGTAGATATATTAGAATAATGGGTAGGTTTCGGATAGTAAAATTAGGAAATGATAAATGTCGGGTTCAGTTTCATTTCTGGAAAATAGAGATCGGGTATCCGGACCCGGAATCGATACCCGGACCCTATGAACCCACCCTCTATTTAAATTATTTTGTTTTGGTCTTTGGGGCATTTAATTTATTGGCCCAGTCCGATTGATACTTGATACACAATCCACGCCCTAATTTTCATAATTTCCAATCTATCATTAAGCAAACCCAGCAGCATCAATAATGAAAGATACTGAATGATAATCTCCAATATATTATTTCTTTCCATTTATATATTTGAATGAGTGACGCTTGTTTTATTTAAATTTCAAAGATTCAAATTAAATTCATTCTAAAAGAAATAGATTTTGAAAAAAAAAATATAGTAACTTTGGTAAGAAAAATTCGATCTCAACACTCTGGTAACTTTGTCTTCTTATGTATTGTTGTCTATTTTCTAGGGGTGAGCACGGGTACCCGAGAACCTACCCGGAACCGCAGGGTCCGGGTAGATTCCGGATAATGATTGCTACGGGTAGGTTCGGGGTAGTAAATTTAGGAACCGGTCTTTTACATGGTAGGGTCCGGATAGTTAAAAAATGGCAGGGTACCCGGACTCGCTCACCCCTAGTAAGAATAAAGGAAATACAGCAACATGTCAAGTATTGAAGAAAGGGACCAAATAGATACGTAGATAAATAAAATCTGTAAATATTTACTTTGTATTTATTCAGCTTCTAGAAATAGTATAGCTAGTACAAAGTTGTTAGGTAAAGATTCATTTTTTCTTGTATAAATACATATACAATGCAAGTATGAAATACATAGAAATTTCCCAATCTTCTTCTTCTTTATTTCGATGAAGTCGTTACTTTGAAGATAATATAGGAAGCAAACCAAAACATGTTTAAGTTCAACAATTGTTTCTTACTTTTATTGTGCAAATTACATACATTTATTAGAAAGATATAGAAGAAAGAAAGGAAAAGAGATCAGACATTTTTTCAAGGTGAAAATCCCCCCCCCCCCCCTTCATTCTTCTTTTTAGTTGGTGTTCTTCTTTATCTTCTTTTAAGACTTTAAACAAGGAGAAAATTATAAAAGTATTACTAATAATAAAAAATGAAATTTTCAGTTTCAAAATGAAAAGTTAAGTGTTGTTTTGTCTACAACATAGAAAATTTGATTGGTGAAGTTAGTACTTCATTACTTGATAAATCAGTAACAATAATTGTTGAAAATTTTACTAAAGTGGAATTAAGTTTAACTCATTATTTATGACTCGAACAATTGAGGCCTCACACGTCGGAAAATTTCCACACACGTGCGCACGCAGTGCCAAGTATCGTAAATTTCATTAAGTGAAAGAGATATTGATACGTAAGTGAAACATTTGAGACATAGAATGATGGACGGTTATTGGCCAAATAACGTGTGTTCCACATTGGTAAATGAAGGAAGAAGTGTAAGATCAAAACCTGTCGGAAAAGGGTCGCGACACCACCGTAGAGCCGGGGCGCCACCACCCTAAGGGTCGCGGCTCAGTGGTGCCGCGGGGCCCCAAGGGTAGGGTCACGACACTAATTCCAATTTTGGTCAATGGAGCTCAGGCACCGCGGCGCTTCAGAGGCAGTGTGATCGACGGAAGATGGGAATTTCTGACTTTTGGGCTGGTATTGGAGCATTAATCCTCCATTACTTGACACTTAAATTCAACCATTATTTTGCTGAATTATAACCTCTCATTTAGTGTCATTACATGGTTTTGATTTCCATTTTGTCTAGATGAGAAGACATCTTACACACACTATAAATTGAGGCCCTTGGCTCAATTATAGAACGCACCTCACTATTGTATAATTCAGATTTTTCTGAACTTCTTCCTCTCTAGCATATCTCTCACACACTCAAAGGTTCTTCTTGAGAAACACTTGAGTTTCCTTTTCTCATTTGTTTAGTTTCTATTTATCTTGGGAGACAATTGCCCATATCGTAAAAGGATATATATGGGGCAATACTGTCTTAAGGACAAATTGAATATCAATCGACTCAGCAGCGCCCTTGTAACATTACCAGATTTAGTGTCTCTTGGTTTCAGGTTATCAAGATCAAGGGTGAGCTTGTTTCAATTGAAACAAAGATCCAAAGACAGAAGATTCAAGACGGATTCAAAACAGAAGATCAAGACCACAAAACTCATTGTTGTTGTAACAACTCATGTTAGGCTTCAAGCCTGTTGTATTGTAATTGTTTATCCTTTTTAAGCATTAGTAGTAGTTGTATACTATTCTCGTACATCCATTGTGTAACTCACAATCTTAAACAATATTTGTACTAGTGCTAGAAAGATGTATGTCAGTAGATATGACAACAAATTTGGTCCTAGTTTTGGGTCTCTATTTGACGATAGTTACAGATCTGTTTTCATCAAAGAAGAGATCTCTGTTGCTGATCCTGAACTTGAAGATACTATGGATAGTCATGATGGCAAGGCTAAGTATCAAGGAAGAGTTTCTATCAACACTTCCAAGAGTGGTGGAAACAAGCACCACGAGAGGTTGAGGATGTCAACCGGACACGAGGAGAAGGCTAAAGATGATGTTCCGTCTTATAGCAGAAAGCCTCTATCTTATAGTAAGGGGAATTTGGACACGTGACTGACGTATGCCATATTCCAAAGGTATGAGTTAACTTTTTATTCCTTGTCAAAATTGAGATTAAAAGATAATTTATGAATAAAAGTGAATAAAGCAAGACTAGGAATATGAAGTGTTTTGTTAAGACTTATATCTCTACACTTTAAAATCAGAAGTTTAATCTCACTTACCTTCCTATTTATGATTGGAGAATTATAAACAACAACCTAAAAGGAATGGACTTATATTGTAATAAACTGGATTTATGGACAATCCTAAGCAAGGGGACTAAGGAAAAGGACTAGATGACTAGAGACAAACCTGTCACCGTTTCCGACAGAAGATCTGTCTTTTGACAGGATAGTAGTGGACACTCAGTCATAAAAGCCTACGGGCGACTGGAGTGGGTCAGATCCGTCCCATGACATGACGATATTGGACACTTAATCATACGAAGCCTACGGGTGAATGGAGTGGGCCAGAGTTTCCAGATCTTAAATGATCTGAAGTTCTAAAGAAAGGCAGAAAAAATTGGACACTCAGTCTTCCAAGAAAATTGGAGTGGGCCAGAGTTTCTAGATCTCATACGATCCGGTTACGCCCTAACCACGGGCAAGAGGTTGTTCATGCGAAGCAATACCACCCTCAAAGTAGAAGTAGCTGAAGAGGTTGTCCTCAAAGGACTTAAAGGAATGAGATCATTCTGACAAGAGGTGATACATGTCCCAAACTTGGTTTCAAGAACGCTGTTGGTCAAGATGGTTGAGACTAGTCCAATATGTCTGGAATAACTAAGAATGGTACAGTACATCTGTAGCCAAATGGATGATATATTTGTAATCCGTGCATCTATGCCTTCATAGATTAAGACACGTTAAATAGAAAGTCATTCAAATCTAACTAAGTTGATGTTGTTGCCGTCTGTTGACATAAAACCTCAAAATTAATGTGAGGTAGGCGAAGAGGCAAAATCACCTTTCCGTTTCGTCAAAGGAATAACGAAAGAATCACCGCTCCTCTATAACACAAGTCACGCCTACGTGAGTGATTTGATGCTTGTAAAAATAGATGGGGGAGACAAGTATGTTGTGATATTCATCAATGATAGGACAACATATTTCATCCTTTGTTGAATAACAAAGATGAATCTGTTAAAGCGGATGAGCGCTACAAAGTAGAGGTTGAATATCCTACGGATTGAGGAATTCGTAGGGATAGAGGGGGAGAATGTGAAGCATCGTTTATAAAATGACTGCTCTTTACTCACCTCAGATCAACGGTATTTTCCAAGCGCAGATCTATGCGCCCAAGTTATGTGGGGCAAGGCGATCCTTACCGCTAATGTGAATCTTAACGAGAACTCTGTATAAGGATAAAGATAACCATTCATGTGAAGCATGGAAATGATTCCATCTACAAATGTTGTGATATGGGGTAGTGTGGCCAGAGTTGAAGTACCTAAGCCAAAAAAGGTCAAGTTGGACCTAAGACTGTAGATTGCATATCCACTTGATCTACAAATAACAGTAGTGTGTATCGCATCTTGGTGTCAAAGAATGATGAATTCTTTGAAGATAACTTTCCTTGTAAAGAAAAAGAAATCATTGCTCAAGGTTAACAAGAACCCGTAAGTGCTTGGTTGTACAGAACTAGACGTTTTAGATCTACAGGACTCGAAAGTTGTTGACTATTCGGAACTTAATGTATCAGATCTACAGAACTCAGAGATTCTAGATGTTGAACCGAGACAGAGTAAAAAGAGGGGATAAAGACTTGTTCCAGGTCTTCTAGCTTATATGGTTGAGAAAGAACCATGGACAATTACAAAGAATTGTCATCTCCGGATCGCTGATTTGGAAAGAAGCTAAAAAAGAGAAATATAATCCATTAGATAGAACCACACTTGTGTGATGGTTAATCTTCCTCTGGGAAAAAAACCTCTGGGTTGTAAAAGTGGATACTCAAATTGAGTACAAAGTGGATGCATCTATTGATGAGTATAAGGGCCCGTCTATTTGGATATGTGATCCTCTATGAATATCTTAACATCCAGGGTTATTACAGTCTTGTGTGACATGGATGATTAAGACAGTCTTCCTAACCGGAGAGTTGGTTTTGTGGACTATTAGGCTTCTTCCTAAACTTCAATTTTTGGTCCCTGAAATGTTTACATTTTGGTCCTGCAAGTTTCAGATAAAACAGAACCAATGAATCTTACTACATAAACATTGACTCTGAAGTTAGAAATTCAATAGTTGGAAAACCAAAAGTCCGAAAGTGGAAGAAGAAAGTAATACGGAACAACCCGATGGGTATGTGGTTCCAGGGAAAAGAAGAAAGTCTGTCGACTTGTCAAATCTATGTGCGGGCTGAAACAGGCCCGAAATAATGCCCCGAAAACCTTGATAATACTCTACCATCGAAGGATTTCTCCATTAATGATGGTGACAATTGTGTCTATATGAAAGGTAATCTGACATATTCATCATGATGTGCCTTTACATAGAAGACATGTTGATCACAGTGAGAAGTCCTAGGTTGATCCTAGAGACTTAGAGTATGTTGAAACGATGTTTCAATATAAATGATATGGGTATTACAGATGACATCTTAGGAATTGGGAATTCCAAGACATCTAACGGACTGGTCTAAACCAAACTCATCAGTAAGGTGTGTTGATAGTCTCGTTGAAGTCACCAATGGATTTAAATCATAGAATTTATTGGAATCATGGTGCACCCGTATATCAGGAGCGATAGACGCAAGTCACATGTAGTTCAATGTATCTTACACCCTACAACTGACCTGGTATCGGCTCATAAAGAAGATCGGTTGAACTACGGTTCACTCGTAATGACCAATAGAAAATGTTAAATAGGATGTGATGACATCTGAACTATTCGCTTATCTATGGATTATGAGATTCTGGATGTCCAGCGGTTCTGGGAGAAAATAGTGATGCAAACTGGACATCAGATCTGAAGAACACCAAAAAAACCACAAGTGGATGTGTATGGTGTGTCTTCTGGAAATCCTCTAATCAAACTTGCATCGACCGATTTGTGATGGAATCGGAGTTTATCGCTTTGTATAAAACATGATGAGAAGTTGAGTAACTTCACGACCTCTTAGAGGATGTCCCTTACTGGGAGTAACTCGTGCCTTAACGATTATACCTTCGTAAGGACACGAATGACGACGTCTGTACATATCTGTCGCAAACATAAGACCGTATGACAGTTGATCTGGTGACACATCTTTGACTATTAAATCAAAGGATATAACGAACCCTTTAATTAAGGGATTACCCAAAGATCAAGAGTTCTGCCGGTTTAGGGAAATGGACTTAAAACATAAACAATACGAACTGATACGGTGGATACCCAACCATACTGACTGGAGATCCCAAGAATTTGGTTCAATGGGAAAATTAAATCGTAAAGGTTCAGTTGAACACTTCGGTGGAAGCAAGAGGACTTCAGATAATGATTTCTTCATAGAAATATGAATCCAAGTCTGTTTCCGTGATAGACTTTAAGTGCTATCTGCAGCGTGGGTAAAGGTTAAGTTTTCAAAACCTTTAATGATCCTCAACGGTTGAGGTTAGGTTAAACTTTTAATGGTTCCTAAGACTTGTGGAGTGGGATATAGTAGGATACCTTGTAGGAGACCACCTATTTAAGTGCGAGGACTGGCCGCCTCAAATGAACGCACTTATGAATCCAAGTGTGTCCACGGCCACAATGGACAAAACATTAAGAAGAACAAAGTAAGGAAATATGTTGTTTTGGTACTATTGTCTTGGCATAAACTAAACACTGACGGTTCAAGACATCACGTTCACCACACAGTAAGTATGTACGATGGTATTCTACTATGGAAGGTTCAAAGTCACGGCTACCTATCTACATGCAACATCGATCCGCCAAAAGATTGCTAGAAAGACACCATATGGGTACGCCAAAATCTCTTTCAAGATGGGATTATTGGAAATTTTACTAAAGTGGAATTAAGTTTAACCCATTATTTATGACTCGAACAATTGAGGCCTCGCACGTCGGAAATGTCGTTTCTACACACGTGCACACGTAGTGCCAACTATCATAAATTTCATTAAGTGAAAGAAATATTTGTACGTAAGTGAAACATTTGAGACATAGAATGATGGACGGTTATTGGTCAAATGACGCGTGTTTCACATTGGTAAATGAAGGAAGAAGTGTACAAAATGTAAGATCGATACCTGTCGGAAAAGGGTCGCGATGCCACCGCAGAGCTGGGGCGCCGCAATGCCACCACCCTGGGGCGCGACTCAGCGGCGCGCGAGCCTCGAGGTAGGGCGGCGCTAATTCCAATTTTGGTCAATGGAGCTCAGGCACCGCGGCGCTTCGGAGGCAGTGTGATCGACGGAAGATGGGAATTTCTGACTTTTAGGCTGGTTTTGGAGTATTAATCCTCAATTACTTGGCACTTGAATTCAGGCATTATTTGGCTGAATTATAACCTCTCATTTAGTGCCATTACATGGTCTTGATTTACATTAGTTGGCTATATGAGAAGACATCTTACACACACTATAAATTGAGGCACTTGACTCAATTGTAGAACACACCTCACTATTGTATAGTTCAGATTTTTCTGAACTTCTTCCTCTCTAGCATATCTCTCACACACTCAAAGGTTCTTTTTGAGAAATACTTGAGTTTCCTTTGCTCATTTGTTTAGTTGTTATTTTATCTTGGGAAACGTTGCCCGTATATCGTAAAAGGATATATACGTGACAATACTGTCTTAAGGACAAATTGAATATCAATCGACTCAGCAGCGCCCTTGTAACATTACCAGATTTAGTGTCTCTTGGTTTCAGGTTATCAAGATCAAGGGTGAGCTTGTTTCAATTGAAACAAAGATCCAAAGACAGAAGATTCAAGACGGATTCAAAACAGAAGATCAAGACCACAAAACTCATTGTTGTTGTAACAACTCATGTTAGGCTTCAAGCCTGTTGTATTGTAATTGTTTATCCTTTTTAAGCATTAGTAGTAGTTGTATACTATTGTCGTACATACATTGTGTAACTCACAATAATTATTGGAGATATATTTGCCGATAGTAGGAAATTGGTCATTCATGATTCCTGCAAGCTTGTCAGGCGCTCGATTTTGCTCCCTGTATATATGCCTGATCTCAGGTGCGCTTAGGGGGTCCTGAGATGTCATCCGCTAGCATACTAATCATAAAAGGAGGTGGTGATGCAAAAATAATTGGAGTTAGTGAGTACTCCTAGTTTGTCAAAAGCGAAATCTTGTTAGCGACTCGATTGACTCCTCGATGTTTTGATAGTAATGTATAATTAATTTGTCATTCAAGTTATAGAAATAACTCAATAATGTTACATTTATTTGTTTTATACTAATTAAGTGATTCGTGTTTTGCCTATTTTCCCACAAAATAATTCATACATGAAAAGTACTAGAAAATGATATACATGGTCCCTTAAGTTTCAAAGTAGGTCTAACGTTGTCATAAAAATATACTTATTGTGCATATTAAATTCTTTAAATTTATCATAAAAGAACACTTTTGGTCTTTTGTTAACATCGGGCTGGTAGTAAAATTAACTGACAATCACTTACGAAAAATTATGTGTAAATTTCAATAGTATTATATTATATATATAAGTGACTGTGTTAAATTATTTTTATAACTTAAATGACCATCTAAGGAATTAACTCTATGGTAAGCAATTAGATGACTGAAAACGAAATAAGAAGATTTACTGCAAAAAAAAAAAGGCTAGTTCATTGCCAGACTAACACTCTTTCAAAAAAAGCCAAAAGAGAGGAGTAATTTAGAACAATCAAATGGTTAAGTATGCAACGAAACCATTTAGTATGTTATTTGTGGAAAAATAAATGTGAGTTTTGCTGACTAAAAATGGAGTCTTCTTTCCTTTATTTTAACTTATACTCGATTTTCTTGGTAGGGAGCGCTTCTCCCGAATGATCTTCTGTGATTGCAAATATGAATATAAGCGGGCTCCAATCGATATCGAACAGAAAAAGTCAAAAAAACAAACTTATATTAAATTGCATCCACTTTAAATATGAGTGCACTCATAGACACCTAGTATTACAAGAGCCAAAGGACTAGTAATTCTCATATACAAAAAAGGGGATGGATGCTAAAGAAACTCTTATCAAAGAATGAGTTGAAATATTCAAAGCAATAAAGTTCTTTGCTTTTGTTGATCTTAATGGGCTACTTCATGATTTGGATAATGATGCCCACAAACACATTTTATTTGCATTGGTTGCCTCATCTCTATGCTAAACTAAATTCCATTTACTTAGGAAGAAAAGGTTTCATTTTTCCTGACTCCTTCACCTTTTATTTACTTAATTATGTCACACCCCCTCACGTGTTGGCTTGATTCTCTTTCATGAGTTACGCACGTGGAACTTTTTTATTTTAAAATGGGGTTTGTGAAACTTGAACATACACCCTCTGCGCCTGATCTTTACCATTGAATCGCACGACTCGTGTCGGAGAAGTTTTGAGCGTGAACTAACACTCATGACTACTTCGTCTAAAAGCTTAAGTACTTAGAGGGAGAACTACTTCATTTACTTAATTATGTATATAACATTCAATACTCAAACTATTAGCTAATCATTTTGGACCTTCTTGTGGCGTTTCACGTCGGGTTCATTACCAGTAATTTGAAAATTTATGTTTCAAACCCGACATAGCGATCAGCGAAGTATGATATGTAATGAAAAATACAAACACAAAGTATAATGTAAAACTTGATGGAAGACTTACGTTACGTAGCGATCGATAGCGGTTGAATCTTTGTGTTTTGTGTAGTCGAGTGCACGCATAAGCGTACCTCGATTTGCAAGTTACGGAAAGCTTGATGTAATTTGCTAAGTCGGGAATGCTATGGATTACGCGAGCTTTAGCGATTTACCTCTCTTAGGTTTGGTGTATTTGGAATGGGAGGTAAGCCTCTATTTATAGTTATGTGAGGCTTAGGGTTTCCGTGGTGGGCCCAATAAAATCGGTCGACAAAATTGATTGCGAGAATCCGTCTGAACGCTGCGGTCCCACTAAAGTGGCACGCGGTGGTGCCCGATGTTCTTAACCGCGGTCCCAAAATAGGGCACGCGGTCCATCTATTTTGATCTTTACCCATTTTAATGTCGGTCAACAACGAACATATAGGTATAATCTCCTTCTAATTACATCCTTGATCGACGGAGCATTTGACTTAGTGTTACGCCGTGCCTTTACATATCGTCACTAATTACATTAGGATCTTAACGGAACTCCTAGACTGCGCCAGAAAATGAACCCAATATGTAAAGTTTAGCTACACAAAATATGTGAACTGAACCTATATGTGGAAAGATAAATCCCTTCATTCATGACACACTCAATCAAGCTTAGGATTTGTCAAGTGTCTATCCAAATGACTTGATTATTATAACTCATCTATATTAGTTGACAACAGGACCATGTCACAGACATGTCCATTGCATTGGCCAATGACTTAGTCAACCTAATAACATATGAGTACCTGAGTGTTCACTCGAATATAAATTCAAGGAATGAATCCTTTCTTGGCTAACATACCACCTTTAATCTACTTTGTAATGCACCCAAAACAAGTCACGTCTCAACCTATAAGACATTTGAGCTTAGGACAGGATCAACGTACATTACTCCGTAAACAAGATGATATTGACCTTAAGTCTAAGGACTTTTTATCTCCCACACGCCAATGACATTATAGACATATAACAAAATAATACATCAGCAGGGCATACCAATACTTCAACAAGTATCCATGTGTCCATCATGAGTTGCCATAACTCGTAGCAAGTGAGACATACTACATTCCGTAAGGATATGATGCAGACCACATGTCGACATATCGCATATCATCGATATCCCAATTTCGATGATCATTAGTCGAGGTAATTCAAGAGTTACGTTATAACATTAATTCTCACATCATTAATAAACACGTAACCTCTAGGGATGTATTTATAGAATATCATAAACAATCAACTAATAATTCAACAAATGCAAATTGCCATAATATTAATCATCATTAATATAAATACGAATGTGTATAAAGTACATTGTGTCCTAATACAGATTGTCTCTAGGACATACATATACTTTCACTTACCTGTTCATGTTTTTGATGTGCAGATTCAGACATTCTGATCTACACGTTTCCTGTTCTGTTTGTTGCTACTTTGGGATGTCTTTTCCTTCATCTAGTCGAGTATACTAGTGCACGTGATGAAAGGTAAGTAGGTTTTTCTATTATCAACCTGATTAAGTTTCATTAATCGTTCATTCGAGTAAAATTTGTCAGGTGGAATTGGGATTCTGTGTCTTTCATGATATATTTCCTTTATTCGATGTGCTGTTTTATGGTAACAGAACCTCAAAAGGTACTCGTTTCTCCTCATAGAGTCGACCAACAATCACGAAAGGTCCTCTAGCATTATTTCATTGACAGAATTATGTTTCTTATTCATGTTCACTGCCCTTCTCATTTGGTCAATCTCTTCTTACACACATGGCATGTTCAAGAATATAACCAGACAATCTGCAACAATTATGGGAGTAAAAGTGTAAGATCTTACTGAAATCTTATTAATCCTACAAAATGTCATGAATCTCTGTTTCTTGTTTTTGATACAATGAAAGTAAACTGATGAATGAATATGATCATTGACACAGATGGCAAGCTAAATTAGAAAGTGTGGCTCTCGTGTTAGGCCTCGTAGGAAACATCTGTCTAGCATTCCTCATCTTTCCAATTACTAGAGGATCATCTATTTTGCGACTATTCGGACTCACATCAGAGGCCAGTATTAAGTATCATATTTGGCTGGGCCATGCTGTTATGACCCTCTTCACCGCTCATGGTTTATGTTTCATAATCTTTTGGGCATCGACTTTCAAAAGTATGTCAAATTTTCCTTTAGTATGAAAATAGAATAGTCCCTTAGTGAACTTTTTCAATTTGTTTTGCGAAAATGCAGATGTTGCAGTGGAATAATGTTGGGATTTCTATTGTGGATGGAGAAGTATCCCTGCTTGCAGGAATAGCTATGTGGTTGACAAGTGTTCCGCTAATCATGAGAAAGTTGTTCGAGCTTTTCTTCTATACACATCAACTCTACATTATCTTCGTAGTGTTCTTCGTATTTCATGTTGGATTTACCTACTCCTGCATCACACTTCCTGGATTACACACTCGATCAAGTTTAGGATCTGCCAAGTGTCTATCCAAATGGCTTGATCAATATATCTCATCTATATTAGCTGACAAAAAGACCATATCATAGATATGTCTACTGCATTGGCCAATGACTTAGTCAACCTAATACCATATGAGAATCTGAGTTCTCTCGAAGATACATTCGAGTAATGAATCCTAATCTTGGCTCAACTACCACCTTTAATCCACTTCGCAATGTACCCAAAACAAGTCGCGTCCCAACCTATAAGGCATTTGAGCTTAGGACAGGATCAAAGTACATTACTCTGTAAACAAGGTGGTATCGACCTCAAGTCTTAGGACTTCTATCTCTCATACGCCGATACACTTTATACATATATAATAAACATTGCATCATCAGGGTATATCAATACTTCAACAAGTATCCATGTGTCCATCACGAGTTGCCATAACTCGTAGTAGGTGAGACGCATTACATCTCTAAGGATCTGATGCAGACCACATGTCGACGTATCACACATCATCGATATCCCATTCTCGATGATCATTAGTCGATGCAGTTTAAGAGTTTACGTTATAATATTAATCTCTCACATTATTAATAACCACGTAACCTCTAGGAATGCATTTATAGAATATTATAAACAATCAACTAATAATTCAACAAATGCAAATGTCATAACATTAATCTATATTAATATAAATATGAATGTGTATAAAATACATTTGTCCTAATACAGGTTGTCTCTAGGACATACATATACTTTCAGGAGTAACTGGTAAAGTTGCTGCTATGTGACCACATGTTCAAGCCTTGAAAACAGCATCTTGCAGAAATGTTATTTTTTTTCCTCATTTGAAATGTTATATCATTCTGTTTATTCTTTAAATGTTTTTTTTTCATTTCTCATTCTCTTTGAAACCTAGAGAACCTCATAAGCATGAATAGCACTCATAAGCATAAATAGCAAATATAACCATAAATAATAATAATGTGCAATTGTAACTTTTAGAATGACGAATAATTATTTATTAGTGTTGTTTATCAAATAAAAAGCTACAAATACATATAATTTTATTGGCGACATAAAATATATGTGTACTTATCACTAACAGAACATGGTAAATTAAATATTATTTTCACTCTTTACAACATGAAATGCATAGAAAGCGAGCGTCACGAGCATTCGCAACATTTCAAATGCTTGCACAATCCAAAGCATGACACGAAATTGTCGAAATTAAATATTCTCAATATATCGAACAATAAAAAATATCATCAGAAAGACTTCGAATTAATTCAAAAACATATTATCGAAGGAACAAGAGACTATGTGTTTGGAAACCAAAAATTTGCAATTGTAATTTTCATCATAAACATAATTATACTAATAAGAGAGATTTAAGTATATATACTTGAGACAGACACACGAGTGCTACGACTTGCAGCAGACAACTTTAGTGAAATTAATGGTGATCTTTCTTTTACAATAATTCCGGTGCAGATGATGGCTCTTGTACAGCTAGGGTTAATGGAGAAAAAAGAACAAACAAGACAATAATCAAGCACCCCATAGCATTGATTAATTTTTCCATCTTAAACGACTAGTACAAGTTATGCTTGTAAGTATTTTTCTTTTTTCTCTCTCTATTGAAGTGCTGGCAGGAATGTGATATAACTATTCCTTTTATAGCAAAGATAGAACATAATTGCAAGTTAGTAGTGTTTATTTTAGGTAAGTAGTTACCAACAATTATTAGTATGCATCACTAGAGGAAACACATGAGTCAAACTATAAAATCATTTGTTGACTAAATATATGTATCAAGTACTATATTAATATAATATCCAAATAGTTAAGTTTTATCATTTTTTGGGAATTTGATCAACCTTTTTCAATTATTTCTTTATGTATTCACTAAACAATTATTTGGTAACTGAATAATGTTTGACTCAATTTGTTTTTTTGTTTAATCTTATTATTTCAAAAATATATATAGTCAAACATCATTCTAACAGTATTAATACTGATTCTGACCAATTGCTCCTGCAGATTAGTTAACAAGATGCCACCATTCAAATTAGAATGTTGACTCGAGGGGTGGGTTTGAGTTGATTCAGATTTATCAATTAAAATATTTATATTCTATTAGTAAGGATAAACTAGTCAAGTTATAATTATTTACATTAAAATAAATAGATTAAAAGAATAGAAAAAAAGTTAAAATAAGGAAGTGAAGTGTAAGTTTGTAAACCACAAGAAATATTAATATTATGAAGTCGAATGAAGATCTCTAAAATTATCTCTTTATTTTATGCCTAATTTGAACGAAAATTTAAACAATGACAACTTTTGATAAATGCCTATTAGTCTAGAGTTCAAACATATGAGAAATAATAGTTGAGGTTCTTGTTAGTATTTTGTTTATCTGTACTAATTGATGTGGTAATTACACATTCCAAATAATTAATTGATGAGAAAAATATTTTTCAACAAATTGTTTTAGTAAGTCCCTTTCTGTCTTTCTTTATTTTTATTTTATTATTGTTTTTCTTTAGTTTCTAATAATATATTAGAAACTAAAAAAACTACTACACAAGATTACTTCATTAAATGTCTCAATTTATGTGACATCATTTGATTTGACATGAAATTTAATAAAGAAAGGAAGACTTTTGAAATATGTGGTTCAAAACAAATTTTATATAAATGTATGCTTGTAAATCATCTCATAAAGTTAAATTATTTTTAAATATAGAAATGTAACATTTTTTTTGACAGATCAAAAAGAAAATAGTGTCACATAAATTATGACAGATGAATTATGTCAAGTAATTATTTATTTAAAAAATAAAAATATGTGACCATGTACGTTAGTAAAATATCTACCTATTATTAGTGGTACAATTTACATTTAAGCTATTAAAAAAACAAATTTGGAAGTTTACGGTCGCCGTAAAACCTTTAGGCTCCGTTTGGTACATCTTATTAAAAAGAGCTTATAGGAGTATAACTTTTTTAAATAGCGTTTTTTCAAGTAGAGTTTTTATCAAAAAGTTGTTAGGTGTTTGGTTGTCAATCAAAAAAATACTTTTGTACATTAGATTGTTTGGTTTACAATTCTAAAAGTGTTTTTGTTTTATCAAAATTACCAAAAAGGGTAGATATAAGAATTAACTTTATAACAATAAAATTATAATAAAATGCAATCAATATACAAATTAGATTGTACATCTCAAGATTCAAGCATAAAAATAGTACATTCTTCTAAGCTTATAATGCTATTCAAATTAAATAATTCAAACATTAACGATGCAGGAGGAGTGTTGCTATATGATCACGTTCTCGGTCCATTTCACGTACATTGAATGAACTTGTATATTATTCTTTTCCCCGTGATACTCTTCACTTGTTGGAAGCAATTCCTCATTGTTAGCGAATATTCTTCAAATATTCATAGTATATATTGTATTTATTAGTATCATGTATTTAAGGATACTTAGAATTCTTACTGTATTAAGAATCACCTTTGTACAACTATATATATTGTGATTAATGAAAGAAATCCCTAAGGGGAATTATTCCAACATCTTACATGGTATCAATAGCCTAACATCTCAAAAACCCTAGAAATTCCCCTCCCTCCCTTTCGGCGCCAATACCCCCACATGGTGCCTTCTCTTTGAATTTCTAACGTGGCTATCATGTCTCCTCCCACTTCTCCTAAATCTAATGGTTCTACCTCGGCATAGATGACACCCATTTCCCTCCAAAGTCATCCTTTCATCCGGTTTTTGTTGTCACAAACATCAAGAATTTTGTCCCTATTATTCTTGATCAAGAAGACTGTCAATATTCTATGTGGGTGGAACTGTTTTATATTCATGTTTGTGCGTACAACGTGCTCGACCATATTGATGCGTCAATCCTTCGCCCCTCTGACATTGATGATTCAACATGGCGCCGTCTTGATGCTATCGTCAAACAATGGATCTATGGTACCATCTCTAAGGACTTGTTGTGCACTATCCTGAAAATATGTGTTTGACACGAACTTTGGATGCGCTTAGAGTAAATTTTTCAGATAACAAAAATACCGGGCGGTGTATTTAGAGGAAGCGATTCAACAACACGCCTTGAGAATTTTAACAACATGATCGAATCTTTGCAATGAAACTTATTCGACCCGACTCTCGTATTTGGGACATATGTTTCTGAGACTAAGATGGTACTACAACTTGTTGCAGGATTACCAAAGGGGGAATATGATACTCTTGCAGCAATAATTCAACAGGTTGATCCACTTTCATCTTTAAACAAGGCACGTTCTCAATTATTGTTGGAAGAAACACAGCGTGCTAAACAGGATGAGCACAATCAAAAAGCATTAGCCGTTGAAACTTTGCGATCGCCGATACGCTACACCGCTGGACCATCGATGGCAGTGAACGCGGTGAAGCGGAGGCAACGAGTTCACGGACAATGAAACAAGAGAAAGGTCGAGGCAAAGGAAAAGCCGCAGCGATGCTACGCCCATCGCCTCGTGATGGCGAATACCAGCGGCGGCGATGGCGGCCCGGTATCCTCGGTCGGCGCAACGAGCCCATCGATGTCGATGACAATTTCCTTTAGCCCAGCAGATGCAACCCACTGATTTGGGTCAAGCTTTCAACACACTCACTCTGCAACCGCCTGAAAATAATTGGTATATGAACTCCGGAGCCACATCACACCTGACCAACTCTTCAGGTAATTTCTCCCAACTGTTTCAGTTAAAGTATCCTCAATACATTACTGTTGGCAATGGTCACCGCATTCCAATTACAGGTCATGGCAATACACAAATAAAAAATCTCCATCCACCCTTCTCACTTAACCATGTCCTCTACGCCCTTCAAATTATTAAAAAGTTGATATCTGTTAGGAAATTCACTCGTAATAATTGAGTGTCTGTAGATTTTGACCCTTTTGGTTTCTCTGTGAAGGATCTCAATACGGGGAGAATTCTTACTCGATGCAATAGTGTGGGAGACCTCTACCCCTTCACAAAATCTTCCGTTGTCATAACTCAACAACCAGTCTCCCTTACTGCATTATCTCCATCCACCTGGCACAATAGGCTTGGGCATCCAGGAGATCATGTTTTTTCTTTTCTTAGAAACAATCAGCGTATTAATGTAATAATGGAAAACTTGCCCAACATTGTTTTTCTTGTCCGCTTGGCAAGCATACTCGTCTTCCTTTTATGTCTTCAATGAATATTACAGTTTCACCATTTGACATTGTTCATACTGACTTGTGGACCTCTCCTGTTGTTAGTTCTCTAGGTCATAAATTCTATCTTGTTCTATTGGATGATTTCTCACATTTTGTATGGATTTATCCTCTAAAATTCAAATATGAAGTTTTTGCTAAATTTCTTGAGTTCACAGATTTATTAAAACTCAGTTTGAAAAATCCATCAAATCATTTCAATGTAATAACGGACGTGAATTCAATAATTCGGCTTTCCATAATTTTTGCTCCCAACACGGCATGGGGTTCCGCTTCTCTTGTCCTCACACCTCACCTCAAAATGGTAAAGCTGAATGAATTATCTGTACTATTAATAACATGGTCCGTACCCTCATATTTCATGCATGTCTGCCATCATCTTTCTGGGTCTATGATGTCAAAATGGTAAAATACCTTCTAAATATTTTACCTACTAGCACATTACAAAACAAGACCCCCACATACATTCTATATCGTAGAACTCCTTCTTATAACCACCTACGGATCTTCGGCTGTCTGTGCTATCCCAATCATACCTCCACCACCCCTCATAAGTTGGCTCCTCGAACTACACCCTGTGTATTCCTCGGTTTCCCACCCAATCATAGGGGTTATCTGTGCTATGACTTGTCCACACATAAAATTCACATCTCTCGTCACGTCACGTTCAATGAGATGATATTTCCGTTTTCAAACCCTCGAAATACGAAAACGGACTACTCATTTCTTGATGAACCAGTTATCTACCCAACCATTCTAAGTTAGCATACCCAAATTTCGACTTCAGAATCGTGGTCCACAGTCGATGCACTGCGGTGCCATCCTTCCAGTGAGCCCCCTCTTCCTGCAGAACTTTTAGCACCGCGGTCCCTCGAGGATGCACCGCGGTGCCTGCCTTCCAGTGAGCCCCCTCTTCCTGCAGAACTTTTAGCACCGCGGTCCCTCGAGGATGCACCGCGATGCCCCTCTTCCAGTGAGTTCACTGCTCCTCCTCGCGCCCGATCTGCGCGGTCCTGCGAGGATGCGCGGTGCCACCCTTCGATGAACTAACCTCGAACTTGTCACTTAAACAATGCCACCACTCAATGTCCCGGTCACCAAATGGAAACTCGTGCCAAAGGCGAGATTTTCAAACCTAAAGTCGATTTAACATGCGTCCAAACAATTTCTCCACTCCCAAAGAACCCCAAAATGTCCAAACTTGACCACTGGTGGAATGCGGCCGTATGAGGAATATAATGCTTTAACTAAGCGGATACTTGGGATCTTGTCCACTAGACGGAGGGTGAATGTGATCGGATGCTTGATTCGAGAGATAGTAGTGTTTTGGGCAGCTATAAGGCTAGACTTGTGGCAAATGGAACTAATCGGCGGGAGGGCATTGGCGTGGTGATACCTTTAGCTTGGTTGTTAAGCGATTCACGATCATCTTGTTCTTAGCATTGTTATGGGTAAGAAGTGACTGATTCATCAGCTGGATGTCAAGAATGCAATTCTTCATGGTGATTTGAAAGAAACTGTATACATGCATCAGCCACCTGATTTTGTTCATCCGGGTGTTCCTCATTATGTCTGTCGTCTCAGGAAGTCACTCTATGGTCTAAAGCAGGCACCCCGTGCTTGGTATGACCGGTTTGTCAGGTATATTATGCAGATTTGGTTTATTTGCAGCAGGTGTGACACCTCTCTGTTCATTTTTCATCATGGTAATAGCATCACTTACTTGTTATTATATGTTGATGACATTGTTCTCACTGCCTCATCTGATAAGTTGAAAAATGACATTATTGTTCTTCTCAAAATTGAATTTACTATGACTGATTTGGGCAAACTGAGTTACTTCTTGGGTATATCAGTCACTACATCTGCAGATACTATGTTCCTGAGTCAGCGTAAGTATGCATAAGAAATTATGTTCAGAGCTAAGATGTCGAATTGCAAGGCTATGCCTACTCCTGTTGATTCGAGATCCAAGCTCAGTGCTTCTGAGGGTGATCCAGTGTCTGATCCTACTCTCTATCGAAGTCTTATAGGTGCTCTTCAGTACCTCACTTTCACCAGGCCCGACATTTCATATGCCGTCCAGCAGGTGTGTCTGTTCATGCATGCTCCGAGGGAACCCATTTTGCTGCTCTTAAGAGTGTTATCAGATACATTAAGGGCACTCATGACTATGGGTTGCATCTCTACCCCTCCGCTCCGAACAGGTTACTTTCCTACAGATCTTGATTGGGCGAGTGCGGACACGAGCAGCTCTACTCGTGATATTGTGTGTTCTTAGGGATAATCGATCTTTTAGTACGCGGCGACAAGCCATGTTATCCGATCGGTCAAGCAGAGTATAGATGTGTTGCTAATGTAGTTGCTGAGATCTGTTGGATCCGAAATCTCCTCTTGGAGCTGAGTTGTCCATTATGTAAGGCATCTATAGTCTAATATGATAACATATCTGCTATCTATATGTCTCATAATCCGGTCCAGCATCAGCGGACCAAACATATTGAGATGGATATTCATTTTGTTCGTGAGAAGGTGGCACATGGTCTTGTCAAAATTCTACATGTACCTTCCTCTTATCAGTATCTGAACATCTTCACAAAGGACTACCCAAACAAGCTGTTCACAGACTTGAGATCCGGCTGAGCATTCGGCCTCACTCCATTTCGTCGAGAGGGTGTGTTAGCGAATATTCTTCAAATATTCACAGTATATATTGTATTTATTAGTATCATGTATTTAAGGTAACTTAGGATTCTTACTGTATTAATAATCACCTTTGTACAACTATATATATTGTGATTAATGAAATAAATCTCTAAGAGAAATTATTTCAACATTTTACACTCATCATCATCAAAAGGTTGAAATTCTTGATCTTGACATGCATATTTTCTTATAAAATTATGTAGAGCCATAGAAGCAATCACAATTTTCACTTGAGTCGGAATGATCATGATTAAATATTTCTTTTTTCCCTTTTGCCTGATTTTCACGTCGAAAATCTGGAAGATGATATCGTTCACCTTTATAAGGACCCAAAAAACCGTTCATATGAGGATATTCAGCATCTACTAAATAGTACTTACCTGTAAAATTATTCATTAAAAAAGCAATGTAAACACACTTATATATATGGATGCAACATAAATAATTAACTCTAATTTTCTTGTTACTAACCTGTTGGTGGATGGGGAAAATGCAACTTCTCTTTGCGTAACGCCTCTAAAAATATGTGTGTGTCATGTGCACTACCTTCCCATCTAGCTCATGCAAATGTAAAGCACATATTGAAATCACATACCGCCATCACATTTTGGGTTGACGTCCCTTTTCTTCCAATATAGGGTATTTTCTTTGATGTAGGCACCACTACTGGTATATGTGTCCCATCAATTTCCCCAATACAATCTTTAAAATATGGTCAATATCGATCATCATCCTTAGTTTTTTTGGGAATTCTTCTAAATTGTGGGTCTGTTGGTTTCAAAATATGAACTGCCATTTGACAAACTACATCTAATACTATTCCAAACCACCGTGATACCATTCTATTCCCAAATGCATGATCTAATGTGATTAAAAACATAGCCACTGCCTCAACTATAGTTATATCTTTCCCATTTTTTAGGCCATATGTTTCACTCAATACTTCACATAATTTCATGAATACATGTTTTTCCATTCTAAATTGTTGTTGACATCTATCTTCATGCCCATTTAACACTTTTAATACAAAAGAATATCCTGTGTGAACTGAAGTCCGGCTCTTTTAAGTTATACTTAATAATCATACAATGCAACTCCATTTCGTACCATTTGCAACAATTTATGTTCTTTCTCACTTTCATCAATGTAGTCATGCTCACAATCATTTTGATATACAAGTTCCATATTTGTACACATGAGATAAAAATAGAATTGGCAAAAGCACAAAATATCAAATTTTAATATAATTAAAATTCAAATAAAATAAACATTCAAGCTTGTACATCATAATAATCCATATAAAACGGGAGATATTCATAAAATAATATAACACAAAATAATAGTATCTTGAACATCAAAGAAATCACAAAACTATTAAACTTGAGTCATGAACTTTAACCACTCAATTTGGACATCATGATCCTCAAGTGCAACAAACATCTCCCTGTGTTCCTTCTTCAAAAGAAGTTTACTGATTTGCATAAACATCTCACTTTTCACTCAATTCCAGGTAAATTACGTACCATGTCAATCACTTTTGTAATACTACAATCATCTTCGTCATTTCTCTTAACTAAGGATGGTGTACTCTCTACTGCATCACATAAGCGATCCAATTGTTTAGACAATTTTACTGCAGCCCCATCCTTTTTTTTAATTAACAATTTTCTTTTCCTTCATTTATCCTGTGTACATGCTATATGAGTACCATTATCAGTGTCAATCTCAATATTTTCAAGCCCATCGAAATTAGTTACTTCAATATTGATAAATATTACATGTTTGTAGATTATACAGATTATATTATCTCTTATTAGTAGAGAAAAGGGGGTTTGTTGTCTGTTTTGGATTTCTCGTCAATTATTAAAAATTTATAAGAGTATTTATGGTATGACAAATAAATAGATAAGTCATTTTACCTCTAATTCAAAAAGCTAAATTTTTGGGCTTTTGGAATAAGAGGTAAAATGACTTATTTTTAGGCCAAAAACTCTAGTCTAATTTATTAAACACCTCTGATATTTTAATAAGTACTTATTTAAAAAAAACACTTATGAGCTTAAAATAAGCTCAACCAAACACACTTAAAATACTAGGAAACACGAAACACACATTCCTTATAAATACAAGGAAAAAACAATATAAGTAGTCTCGATTGCGAACTCGAACAGAAAATGTGGTGCACTTAGGGAACACCAATGTATATGGCAGGAATCGATTTTGATGCGGTGTGCCGTGTTTGAGATGATCGCGGGAAGAAAGTGTGGGGCTACTGCTGGAATTAAGGATACCGTTTATCTTTTGTGCAAAATTGGAATGTGATCACCGTGTTTGAGTTGATCGATGATTGATGATTTACTGCGATAGTACTGAGTGAAACCAATGAAGTTGTTGAATTGCGGAACAACAAAGGAGAAGAAACCTAGTTGAAGGATCGATTATTGATTTCTTATTAGATTTATACTAATGTAAAGAACTACTTTTGGGCTTGATCGATAGGAGCTTAGAATGCAGCCTGTGAGGAGAAAAAAAAGATGATCAGGGCCCTTTGTATTAAAAGAAACCAATTTTGTGTATCGATTATCTTTATTATTGAACAATTTGTACAAAGAGGCATTTTTGCCTGTAAATTTTGGCTATTATATGGCTTGGATCTCTCACATTACCTAAGTATTACGAGTATCTATTCATATCAAAGCCTAATGGCATCCGACTATAGTTTGAGTTACAGGTTGATATTAGATAGTAAGATATACAATTTGGTTTGGGTCCCCTTAGGTGGACTTGTGATCTTAGAGTAAGTTGAAGAGTATAACATGCCTTAACTTGTCAGTTCTACTTTGAATAAATTTATTTTGGAAGAAAAATGTATTTCTTGGTGTTTGGGGAATTGCATCTCGGAATCATACTATTTTTTGAGTTATTGAAGAAAGCAAGTGTAGTAGCTGCTGTTAATTTCCCAATTTATCTTTTCGGAATGTTTTGCACTGTTGCACATTCACTGTCTTAATAGTTCTTGTCTCCTCTATATAAGTTTTTCAGTTTCCCATCAAATTCCATATGCTCTTATATTGCTTATTGAAACTATTGAAGTTAAAGAAATCCAGAATTTCTAGGCATTTTGTTTCCGAACCAAGTATAGTACCATCCAATACTGATAATCGATGGACCTGACGAGTAATTGATTCTTCATTTATGGCTTCTCAAAGGTTTTTATCTGTGCACAATTATAATATTTTTCTATGTTTTGAGGTGTCAGTAGAGATGTTTACTTCCAGATTCCTGATATCTTGAAGCTCAGTTATGGTTGTTGGTCCTTATAAGGATTCACCAATGTCATTATTTCTTTGATATTTTTCGCTATAATCAACTCAGCTCATCAGATGGTCAATTCTACAATGATAGCTAAATTTGGCACTAGCTTCCATCATTGTTTCTTTCTTCGAAGATCGGTAACTCTTCCTTGCAAATCCACTGTTCGCCTTGCACATGATCTTATTACTTCAGAACCTTTTTTTTATGTGTTGAAACTTGAATCAGCATGTGTTTTGGGACACTCGACTGTTGATGGATATTGTTGAAGTTGGAAGTGAACAAAGTGCTAAAAGAGTTACACATGTATGATATTCAGGTATGAGTGCAAATTTTGTTTAGAAAGTGGTAGATAGACTTTTGGATTCATGATCCTATTGCTAGAGGAAATGGAACCTTTGTCTAGGTTTGCACAGCTTGTCTAGGTTTGGTAATAGATGACAAATATGTTACTACCTAGAGCCTACATCAGAGTATGACTGCTTGTCAATTGCTTTGGGTAGCTATTATAAATTTATAAGTAATAACTATGCCTCCTTTACTTCTAAGTTACAAGTAATTGTTTTGGTTCTGTATTTTAGGAAAGAATGATAAACTAACCTGGCAATTTGAACTAAGATACACCTCGAAGATTACAAAAATTTGAAGTATGAGCTATAAGTTGGTCAAGAGAAGGTCAATTCCCAAACAGAGAGGAAAACATCGTTTTCTATTCTTTACTGACTTGCCTTCTATATTTTGTGATTATTTGTACTTCCACATCCTTGATGTTAGAATTGGAAACAAATGTACCACATATCAGCAGTCACAGGATGAATTTACTTTTTACTAGTTGAATGATATGTTTGAGCTTGATCCTGATAGGAGCTTAGAAGGCAGCCTGTGAGGAAAAAAAAGATGATCAGGGCCCTTTGTATTAAAACAAACCAATTTTGTGTATATATTCTCTTTATTATTGAACAATCTGTACAAAGAGGCTTTTTTTCCTGTAAATTTTGGCTATCAGTGAAGTCTTGCAGAGTCATGCTCTATTATTCTTTTCCGATCATCTTGATTATTGTTACACCCCGTATTTACAGGA
This sequence comes from Przewalskia tangutica, assembly GCA_029844215.1. Lineage (NCBI taxonomy): Eukaryota > Viridiplantae > Streptophyta > Magnoliopsida > Solanales > Solanaceae > Przewalskia > Przewalskia tangutica. The sequence goes on from CM056726.1 coordinate 104,050,313, forward strand.
CATGTTTTAAGAACGTGCGTAAGAACTCACAAGTGTTAAGATTTGGAGACTTGTAAAAAAAATTCGGAATTATGGAATTGTCGGAAAACGTAATATTGTGACGAATGGGAGGGCGACACGTGTCACCCCCCTTAGTGATGTTTTGGACGAAAATTTCATGGGCACAAGGGTCATTTGACCCTTGTTAGGAAGACAAGTCTTGCAACTTGAAGAGCTTGAGAATTTTGACTTGGTCAATGGGACCACAAGCTTGATATTTAAGAGAACCTCATCCTAGCCACCCATTTGTACACATCTTGACCCTCCATGTCCCTATATAATACTACTAGTAGCAAGAGAGAGCCCAACACTTAGAAAATTTTCAAGAGAATTGTAAGAACTTCACACATAGCTCTCGGGTTTGCTCTCTTCAACAACAAAAAATTTTGTTTCTTGTTCTTTAAGCTCCACACTTTAAACCAAGGTTCATGAGTGTATTGTAAGCATATCTCAATAGAAAAATCTCGGAAAAAGATAGTTTTCGGATTAGTCGCAAAGTGAAAACCTAGTTGCTTTCTAGGTTTTGGATTGGAAGTTTGAAGGAAAGTTGTTGGTATGGTTCTAAGGGTCTCAAGTAGCGGATTGAAGTGTCTTGAAGAGGCTCTAAGTTGCTAAGGAAGCGACTTCGGATTTGGAGTTGGATTGAGATTCGTTGAGGTATAATCTTGTCTCTTAATAGTGTTACAAGATTATATATATATTGTTGTTGTTAGCTTTACATGTTGCTAGCATGAAGTTGATATGTTGAAGTTCATAAGTATTATGGATTGCTTGTAGCTTAAATCCGAAATGTTATATTAGCCACTTGAAGTTGGATTACTAATTGGTCATTTATTAGAAATCGTCGCATGTTACTTACTTGAAGATTATAGTAGTTATAATCGATTGCGACTTGATATCATGTTATGCTAACAATTTGGATTGAAATGGAAATTGGATAAGATTTGGTATTGTTGTACTCAATATGGCCGAAATTGGACTAGTAGTTGTGTTAGTTTGATATCTATTGGGGGGCGGAATTTTACACGTCTAGTAGGCGTGTAATCCCCTATTGTTGGTTGCATTGTTTGGGCCTTAAATGTGGCGTGTTTGGTTATTGTATTCGGCCTTGAAAAAGGTGGCAAAGTGAGTAGAAACAAAGGAGGTGCTGTCCGATTTTCCGTAGAATTTAGTGACTTAGCACTTAGAATATTCTACGTTTGAAGTAAGAGGTTAATGGACGTATTGTGACCATTATAGGTTGGGGTACTAAGTATAGCGTATCCTACTTGGAGGGTGGAATAACTATCAAGGTTGAAGTACTTTGGAGCATTTTGCTACTTGTCGATAATCGTCGCGAGGTATGTGAACCTTTTCCTTCCTTTGGCATGATTCTATGTATGGAATATACCTGTGGTATCATTTCATGTTTCCTTCTACTCTTAGAAGTTAAGAGGTAGTTGTGTGATTTACTCTATGTAGAACTTTTCCTATCTTTTGAGCATGACTAGTTGCACGTATATAGTACGGTAGACGTACAACACCTTGATATCCTTTACTAGTTTTATAAATTGCCAAGTCGGGTGAGTTAGGAGATTGACTCACTTCTTTGAAAGAATAAAGGATGTCTTAAGTTTTTTAAGTTAAGGGACTTGAAGAGTTTTAAAGTATGTGATACTTGTTCCGTTTTAAACGTATAAGTCCCTTGGATAGGAAATTATATTTTGGCTAAGGTATAAAGTGAATATAACGACTTTATGGGGAGTTGGTTATATTTGCTTTATGGAAGGATAAATGACTTGATTTTTAAGGCATTAATTGCCTAAGGTTTTATAATAAAAGGAGTCACTTGAGTTCTAAAGGTTAAGAGACTAATTGTATTTTTGAAAGTTAAGAGAATTGATTTGAAAGTATATAATACTTGGTTTCAAAAAGTAGAAGTCTCTTGGTTATAAAAAGGAATGAGTTGGTCTAAAACCATAAAGGGTTATAACGGCTTTATGGGAAGTTGGTTATAACGGCTTTATGGAAGGTTAAGAGAATGGTTTTCTCTAATAATGTAAGCAAAGAAATGATTTGAAATAAAGAAGGGCAAATTGTTTTAAAGGTACCAATTGCTTAAGGTTTTAATAAAGAAGTCACTTGATTTAGAAGTTCGTAATTGTATTTCTAAAAGGGTATTGTGACTTGTCTTAAAAGGTGGATAGGACTTGATACTATAGTTGTTAGTATCTGGGAAGTTTTATTTGAAAAAGAGTCTTTCTAAAGAAGTAGAGGTGCGTAGTACGTTGGGTTAAATTCCCGGATTCTATATGACATTATCATCCCGAAAACGGGCAAAGATACCTTTACGCGCACTATATGACATTATCGTCCCGAATGGGCCGGCAAGATACCTTTACGCGCACTATATGACATTATCGTCCCGAAACGGGCAAAGATACCTTACGCGCACTATATGACATTATCGTCCCGAAATGGGCCGGCAAGATACCTTTACGCGCACTATATGACATTATCGTCCCGAAATGGGCCGGCAAGATACCTTACGCGCACTATATGACATTATCGCCCCGTGAATGGGCCGGCAAGATACCTTACGCGGACTATATGACATTATCGCCCAGTTGGTAAGGCGATATAGCGTCCTCCATAAAGCGGCCGAGTAGGTTATGTAAGGTAAGTAAGTTATATGGTAGTGAACTTGATGATTTTCCAAGTAAGACGTAAGAAAGTGACTATAACTTTTATTGAGAACCGAAAAGATAATAAGGTACGATTAAGTTCACGTGATGGTAATGACATGGTAGGTTCAGTATTTACCCTTTTATACTTACCTGGTCATACTTTTATACAGATATGTTTTGTTTAATGTACCTTATTTCGCTCCATATTCGGACTGTTATCGACTTCTTCGGCGTTCATGCCCGCAGGTATTAGGTGCACAGGTTGGTGATCCTTGCTCTTAGGATCTCGGTTCAGTTTTTGGGAAAAAGCTCCATTTGCTCCGGAGGCTTATCTCTTGGTACGGTTTCCCCTAAGGTTATAGATTCATGTATATTCAGGGGTATGGCGGGGCCCTGTCCCGCCACAGTTGTTATGTTAAAACTCTTAGAGGTCTGTAGTCACATATTGTGGGTCAGTTTGTAAAGGGAATGAGGCAACTGCTTCGGTTGTATGTATATATATGTCCAGGAAGGTAGCCTTATCGGCTAACCTGTTGTTTTACTTCTGTTGTATGATTTTATAAGTTTCATGTATGTTCCGCTGATTATCTCTGATGTATACCTGTAAGGGTGCCTGTGTAGGCACCAGCCATGCCCGGCTCGGTCGTGACAATTATATGGCTTAGATCACCTTCACATTACCTAAGTATTCTCAATATCTGTTTATACAAAAGTCTGATGGCATCAGACTGTAGTTTGAGTTTCAGGTTGATATTTGATAGTAAGATATACTATTTGGTTTGAGTCCCCTTATGTGGATTTGTGATGTGTAGAGTAATTTCAAGAGTATAACATGATTTAACTTGTCGGTTCTACTTTGAATAACTTTTAAGTTCTTGGAAGAAAAAACATTTTTCTTGGTGTCAGCGATTTCATCTTTCACTGAATCATACTGTTTTGAGTTATGAAGAAAGCAAGTGCGATGAGTCGCTATTCATTTCCAAAGTCATCTTTTTGGAATATCTTGCATATGCACTTTCCTAGTACTTCTTGACTCCACTGTTTTAGTTTTTCAGTCCTTCATCAAATTCCATATGCTTATATGTTTCTTTTTCGTAACAAGTAAAGTACATCCAAGTACTGATGGTTGATGGGCCTGTCGAATAATTCGATTCTTCCTTTATGGCTCTCAAAGGATATTTAATTATCTTTGCAAAATTGTGATTTTTCTATATGTTGAGTTGTCATTGGAGATGTTAAATTGACCTTGCATTTCAAGAGTTTATTGATGTTGGTTCTCATAAGGATCACGATTTTATCTCTCTCGCTTGTTCTTATATTGTATTTTTATAGTCTCACTACTTAAACAAATTGTTGCTTTCACCTATGTCATTAGTTCTTTGATATTTTTTGCTATAATCAGCTGTGCTCATTGGATGGTCAATTCTACCACAATGGTTAACTTGGGCATTTGCTCTCATCATTGTTTCTTTCTTTGAAGGTCAGTAACTTTCCCTTGTAAATCCAGTGATCATTTGTCTGCAAATTATCTTATTTCAGAAACTTGTTCTTTGATGAAACTTGAATCATCATGGTGTTCTGGGACAGCTGACGGATATTCTTGAAGTTGGAAGTGAACAAAGGTACTAAAGAGTTGTACATCAATGATAAACAGGTAATAATTGTCTCTCACAGCAGCTGTCGCTGTATTTACTGTGATGGAGAAAATTTTGTTTAGAAAGTGGTGGATAGACTTGGATTGATGATCCTATTGCTAGAGGATATGTTAATACAGATGAGAAGTATGTTACTAGTTAGCCTACATCAGAGAATGGCTGCTTTTATTCTTGGAACCAGATGCTCTTCCATAATTTATACCTTCGCATATGCAAGACATATGAGCAATTGTTGGCTGAATTAATGCCATCTCGCAGTCTTCACATAGACCTGTGAAAGTTTAGGTCTGACATTAGACTTTAACAAGCACAACATCAGACTCGTATGTCTGAAATTTTGCAACTTCAGAGACAGATTTTTCACTTCAGTTCCATAGGTGTGAAGTTGACTTTGAGGCGGCTAAACATTAACTGTTTTGTAATTTTCAATTATGTCTTAAACAACGCTCCTCCAAGCGGCTATTTATGCCCTTGCACCGGATTCACATGGCCCAATTTAGAATGGAAGTGGAGCTCAAAAGAGGCAATTTGAACTGAGATACACCTCGAAAATTACAAAAAAAGTGAAGTACTACTAAAGGTTTACAAGTATGAGCTGTATGTTGATCTACAAGTTGTTCTTTTCTTCCCAAACAGAGTTTAACGTCATTTTCTTTTCTTCACTTTTAGTTTGACTTGCCTTCTATATTTTGTGATTATTTGTACTTCCACATCCTTGATGTTAGAATTGGAAACAAATGTACCACATATCAGCAGTCACAGGATGAATTTACTTTTTTCATTTTTTTCACAATTGTCATCCTTAGGTGAGATTAGTAAATTCAAAGAGATTACAACCTAAAAAAATACATGCATGTTACTTCTTTTTTTATAAAAGACAGACAAAAGATGCAGTAATCCCAACTTGAGAACCACTATTAACAATCCATCCAAACTAATCTGAAACAAACAATTCAGACAAAAATAGGAGGAAAGAATACCAAAGGCTAAGTGATAAAATGTAAAGCTGATATGCCTACTTAGTTCTCAACATAAAGATCATTAAGAACTAAGCAACGTCAACCAGACAAACAGCTGACTGGCCGATGACTACAACAGATCTATTTAAAAGTTTTCTAAGGTCTCCTAGTGATCATTTAGCTCAATGAAGAAACATCAATGCCTTAGCTGGATAGGTGTTCCGATCAATGCAAAATCTAGAACATTGTCATCCGTCCAGCTGATATATGGTCGCTTTGCAGATGTAGGAGATGCATGACAAGGTGAAAAAGATACACAAGCCCGATTTTCCTCACATCTACGAACCTGATCATACAAAATCAGTTCTGTCATCTCTTCCACTTCGACATAATGTTTCGTTGGGTTTTCTGGCTGATATGTTGTTGATGACTACATTTAAGAAAGAAAAAGCTAATATAGCATACCAGAAATTGAATACATAAACATTGTATAAAGAGATTAATAGAGTCGTGAATGAATACGTGTACTTTTAACTTTGTTGATAGTTTAAGTGCAGGTGGAGATGCTCCTAGATGCACAGGGACATCATATGCCAAAGGAAAACTCGATTAGCAAACTGCTGCTTTAAATAGCATTATAACATGGTTCAAATATCATCTTTTGTCGTACCATGATCTAAACCAACTTCCTTCAGAAAAAAACTCATGTCCATGGTTTTTCTCTGTGTTTTGATACAATTCGATGATTATGGAGAAATTTCTTCTCGCAATGCATAACAACTTACTTGAATTTGTAAGATCAACTAGTGCTTTCTGGCCACCCTTTTTCTCCAGACCTTTAGAATAGTTACTATCTTTTCTTCCTGCACTAAATTTGTTTCTAGAGGAATCAAGATCTTTCCCAATAGAAATCACATTCGCGGAATTATTTTTCTTTGATGTCTGCAGAGCAGAAGGCTTTGCTGAGTTTGAGATATCATTAAGTGTTTTTCTTCCACCAATCCCTCCTCCTTTCTTCTGTGCCTTAGAGATACCATTTTTCCCACCAGAGAAGCTCCTGGTAAAGACACAACTATTAGCTAGATAAAAGTAAAATATCATACGATTAATTGTATTTTTCAGTTGTAAGATGAAATTTGTACCATCATAGTGTATACTTATATTCTGATCTTGAATCAGGTAAGCTGATGATGTAGCCATTCTTCTCCCATAAAAAGTAGTGCAATATATCATGCAAATCATAGTTGTTGTTCAAACATGCAAATCAAAGAAAGGTGATCCAATGAATACCAAAATAGAAGCAGAGCAACAAGAATCGTGTGATGAAACTACAAACATACTATGATAAACCTTGTTAACACCATCAATTACAATATATACCTTCCATGTATAGCTCTAATTGTAGTTAATTGATTAGGAGGCACCTCAGAGAAAGACGATCAAACAATTCCCAATCATGGTCCTTGCGGAGATTGCATATAATTAGCCTAGAATATGTTGCACATAATAGTCTAGAATCTACTTTAATTATATTTACCATGTATAGCTTTCTTTGTAACCTTATATAAGGAGATAATCTCCTAAATTTTTAATATACAGAAAATTAAGGTTTCCCATGTTCATATGGTATCAGCGCTACAACAACAACAACAACATACCCAGTATAATCCCACCAAGTAGAATCTTGGGAGGGTAGAGCGTAAACCTTTTTTTTCCTCCTCTGTCTCGAGTGTTTATTTTCCCAGTCCATTACAATGGATTCACATCATCAACGTCTGGTTATGAAACTTGATGGAAAGAACTATTTTTTGTGGGCTTCGTATTTTCGTAATTTTCTTGAGGGCAAAGAGCTTTGGGTTCATGTTACCTCATCTAAACCAGCAGCTATGATTGACAATTTGGCAGTCATCTCCAAATGGTGTGTGTCCGGTGCAAAGGTAAGTACCTGGATCATGGAGTCCATTGACAACACCATTGCTCTCAAATGTACGTACTTGGATCATGGAGTCTGTTGACAATATCATTGCTCTCAAAGGTATGTACCTGGATCATGGAGTCCGTCGACAACCTCTCCTTGCTCTAAATCCTCCTATGTCCTCTGCTCGCGCGATGTGGGAGTATCTTCAACGGATCTATCAGCATAGTAATGATGCACAAATTTATCAACTGGAACAGTCTCTTACCGCTTTATCTCAAGAGACCGCAAGGATTCAAGAATTTTATTCCTCCATCATCGCTGATTTGGAATGAGATGGATATGATTGCTGAAATAAGCGTTCCCGAAGCGGCACTCAACACGGTCCTTACTGTTACACCCCGTAATTACAGGACATGTCTTAAGAACGTAAGTAAGAACTCACAAATGTTAAGGATTTGAGACTTGCAAAATTTATCGGAAATTATGAAATTGTCGGAAAACGTAAGTGTTGTGACGAATGGGAGGGCGACACGTGTCACCCCCCCTTAGCTATGCCTTGGACGAAATGGCATGGCCATTATGGTCATTTACCATAAGTCTTCTATGACTTAAGTCTTGCAAGTTGTGGCTTGACAATCTTGACTAAGTCAAATGGTCAATAAGTCTTGATATTTTGCTAAGAGAATATCCCAACCAACCATTTGTTTGTATCCTAACCCTCCAAGGTGCTACTTATATTACTACTAGTAGAGAGGGAGCTCAACACTTAGAAATTTTACACAAAAAATTGGAAGAACATAGGCAAAGCTCTCGGGTTCACCTTGCAAAAAGAAGAAAAAAATTTTTTCCTTGTTCTTTTAGTTCCCCACTTTAAACCAAGGTTCCTAGGTGTATTGTAAACACATCTCTATAGAAAAATCTTGGAAAAAGATTGTTTTCGGGTTAGTCGCAAACGAAAACCTAAGGGTCTTTCTAGGTTTTGCTTGGAGTTTTGAAGGATATTTGTTGGTATTGTTCTAAGGGTCTCAACAAGAGGATTGAGGTGTCTTGGTGAGGCTATAAACTACTAAGGAGCGACTTCGGATTGGAGTTGGTTTAAGAATCATTGAGGTATAATCTTGTTCTTTGAAAGTATTACAAGATTATTCATTTTGTTGTTGTTAGCTTTGTATGTTGCAAGCATGAAATTGTTATATTGAAGTTATAAAGATTATGGATTGATTATAGCCTTGGAAATCAAAATGTAAGGTAATCCATTACTAAGTTGAATTACAATTTAATCGTTGTTAGAACCGTCGCATGTCATTGACTTAAGGATTATGGTTATTATAATCAAATGCGACTTGATATCATGTTATGCTACAAATTTGGGTTGAAATATAAATTGTGAGCCAATTGGGGCTGTTTAGTTAGTCATTTGTATTGGACTACCTGCTATATTAATTGTGAGCCAATTGGGGTTGTTTAGTTAGTCATTTGTATTGGACTACCTGCTATATAAATTGTGAGCCAATTGGGGCTGTTTGGTTATTGTATTTCGACCTTGGAAAAGGTGGCAAAGTAAGTAAAAACAAAGGAGGTGCTGCCCGATTTTCCGTAGAATTTAGAGACTTAACACTTATAATATTCTACGTTTGAAGTAAGGCTTTAATAGACGTATTGTGAATATTATAGGTTGACATAGTACGGGCGGGACTTCGTACTTGGCAAAGTGGTTTGACCCGACAAGGTAATGACTAGTTAGCGTATGTAGTACGGTGGACGTACAAGCCTTTGACATTCTTTACTAGCCTTATAAAATGCCAAGTCGGGTGAGTTAGGAAGTTAACTCACTTCTTTGAAATATTAAGGATGTCTTAAGTCTTAGTAAAGTTAAGGGACTTGAAGCGATTTAAAGTATGTGATACTTGTGTCGTTTTAATCGTATAAGTCTCTTGGATAGGAAAATGTACTTGACTAAGGTATAAAGTGAATATAACGACTTTATGGGGAGTTGGTTATATTGACTTTATGCAAAGGTAAATGGCTTGTGTTAACAAAAGGCAAATTGATTTTAAGGTATCAATTGCCCAAGGTTTAATAAGAAAAGGAGTCACTTGATTTAGAAACCTACTTTAATTCTAAAGGTATTGTGACTTGCCTTGAAATGTACTTTGGACTTGATACTATGGTTAATAGTGTCTTGGAAGCTTTCTACTAAAAAGAGTCATTTGTTTTTAAAAGAATAGAAGTATGTAGTACTTTGGGTTAAATTCCCGGATTCTTATAAAAGACATGAAAGTGCCTTAAGTAAACTAAAATGAGAATGTAGAGGAATAAGACTAATAAGAAGTTAGGGGGATTGCTAACTTGCTTAATTATTGTATGACGGCCGGTTTTGAGGTAGGGTAAGAGTATCAGTGAGGGGCAAACCCCCAAGACGCTATACCACCTTCTTCAGGATAAGAGTATAAATGAGGGGGAAGCCCCCAAGACGTTATACCACCTGCGTTGCTATCTTCTACAGGATAAGAGTATAAATGAGGGGCAAACCCCCAAGACGTTATACCACCTGCTTCAGGGTAAGAGTATAAATGAGGTAGACACCCCAAGACGTTATACCACTGTTTTTATGGGTTCGCTACCCATGGTATGATCGGAGACCGCTATTGTGATGTTATACGTATTCTCTTGATGTACTCCATTGTTAGCAAGCAATCGTGTCGTAATTTTGTTATCATACATGTTTCGCTTTCTTATAAACTTATGTTGTAATTACGATTACTTTCGATTTACATACTTAGTACATATTGTGTCGACCCCTTCCTGGCTGCGTTCATCTTGCAGAAAGGGTAGCAGTGGCGCATCCACATTCTTGGATCGCTTATCGCACGTCGGAAGCTCCATTCTCGGAGGCTTGTCTTTCTTTTGTACGATCTTGTCCACGATGTTGTAGATTTTGTACATTCGAGGGTATGGCGGGCCCTGTCCACGCTTGTTATTCCTGTGAGGTCTGTATTCACCTTTGTGGTTGGGTGTAGAACCGAGTTGTAAGTTGTACTTTTGACTTTGTTTATTTTATGGAAGCGGCCTTATCGGCTAGCTGTGTTGTTATTATTTACACATGTGTTTAGGTTGTGTATGTTCACGCTATTCTCGATGTATACCGAGCAGGGTGCCCTGTAGGGCACCGATGCGGCCGGTCGGTCGTGACAAAAGTGGTATCGAGCGATTAGTCCTCGGAAAGTGTCTACGACCGTGTCTAGTAGAGTCTTGATTATCGGTGTGTTGTGCACCACATCTATAATCGGAGGCTACAGACATTTAGGATTGGTTTCCATTTTTCTCTCTCGAGATCGTGCATTAGAGTCGCCTTATTAGGTTGAATCCTCTCGACCTCTTCTTATGAAACAGCTATGCCTCGGAAAGCTACCAGGCCTGGAAGGGCAAGGCGGCGGCGGGAGTGCTAGCGGTACTCGAGAGGTCACGGGCTCGTGCACGCACTATGCCCGAGGTAGTAGGCGGTCGTTGAGTTCACCACGCCGACGGTATTAGAAGGCAGAGCGGCGGTAGCTCGAAGGTTCCGATACTGCACCCTCAGTTCCCGGCCACCGCGAGTATAGAGACTACGAGGCAGTCGGTTATTGACCAAGATAGTAGCGGCGGCAAACAAGCGAGCAGCAATTTCACCCTAAGCGGTTTGCGGATTAGGGATTTTTAGGATGTAATCCACGAGTTTTATGGTTCGAGGTGCGATGAGGATCCGCAGGAGTTCGTTCGACAGTCTGACGGACCATGCGAGTTCTTAGGGCTTGAGACAGTGCATTACACTAGCCTCTTTACCGTTGCGCGATATTGCGTTGAACCGGTTTGAGTCGTGGTTGCTTTCGAGAGGTGATGATGCTCTTCCACTGTTTGGGAGGAGTTTCTGAGAGGCCTTTATGGATCACTTTTACCTCCGAGATGAGGAGAGCCGGGTAGACAGATTTTTGACCTTGCGCGAGCAGGAGGACCGTTAGGGAGTACACTGAGTTTGACTCGCTTGGCGTGCATGCTCACACTATTGTAGCTAGCATGGCGGATAGAGTTCATCTTTATGTGATGGGGCTAGACGTCATATGATTACAAAGATGCTTGGGGTGGCTCTTCACCGGTATGGACATCGCCGGATGCAGCCTATGCACGGGGATAGAGGATAGAGAGGAGGACCAGATTGACGCAGCGGCCCGAGGCCAGACATCGGGGTCTCGGGGCGCTGAGGCGAACGGCCTCGGCAGCGAGATAGGTCCACGTTCCGGCCCGGACAGAGTGCTCGTCCACGGTTTTTCGGCAGAAGTCGACCGGCCAGTCGGTCCAGAGCGGTCGTGGCTCGGGACTACTGAGATTTCGAGGAGGCGAAGCGTCGCGTCGGGACCACCCACCTCGGTGTGCTCGATGCGTAGGTTCCACCAGGCGAGTGTCGCAGAGCCGGAGCTTGTTACTCTTGTGGCGGTGGGCCATTTGAAGAGAGATTGTCGTCCCAGAAGCGATGGGTGGTACAAAGACACCGACGGATCGATTGTTGGGTCTTCTTCTCCTTCGTGGTTGTGCGCCCGGAGGCGTGGTACACTGACCGGCGAGCCGCGGTAGAGGTCGTGGTGGTGGTTCGATTCTAGCGGTCCCGAACCGCATATATTCTCTAACCGGCCGCCAGATCGTGAGGCTTCCACGACGTCGTCCGCAGTACATTACCGATCTCGTGATGTGATGTTTATGCATTGATAGATCGTGTTCTACCTTGTCGTATGTGTCCCTCTCATTGCGGGTAGAATCGGGATAGAGCGGTGTCGATAGAGCCGTTTGAGGTAGCTACGCCGATGGGTGATTCGGTGTTAGCCGAGCGGGTGTATAGAGGTTGTCGGTATTTATTCTGATCGTCGGACCACTTGCGAACTTGATAGAGGAGATGACAGATTTTGATGTCATTATGGGTATGGATCGTTGGCTTCTTGTTATGCCAACGGACCGTAGAGACGAGTTGGTTCGGTTCGATTTCTGGCGAGCGATTATCGAGTGGAGGCAAGCGACAGCGTCGCAGGGTAGGTTTATTTCTTACCTCAAGGCTAGGAAGATGGTGCGAAGGGTTACATCTATCATCAGTGCGGGTATTTGATACTGGCCGAGGTTCGATTCTTGATCGATGCCGGTGGTTAGGAATTTCGGATGTGTTCCCGGATGATCTTAGGGTATCCTCCCGAGAGGAGATTGAGTTTTGTATTGACACGTTGCGGACACTCGACCTATTTCCATTCCGCCATACGGGATGGCACCGCCGAGTTGAGGAGTGAAGGACGGTGAAAGATTTCTTTGGAGAAAGGCTTTATCAGGCCTAGTGTATCTCCCTTGGGAGCGTTGGTATTGTTTGTAAAGAAGAAGGATGGGACGCTGCGTATGTGTGTTGACTACAGGCAGCTGAATAAGGTAACCATTAAGAATAGGTACCCCCTCCCCAGGATTGATGATTTGTTTGACCAGTTGCAGGGTGCGAGGTGTTTCTCAAAGGTAGACCTGCGGTCTGGTTATCATCAGGTTCGAGTTCGAGAGGCAGATATCCCAAAGACTGCATTCAGGACCCGGTATGGGCACTATGAGTTCAGGGTTATGTCTTTCGGTTTGACCAACGCTCCAGCGGTATTTATGGATTTGATGAACCGGGTGTTCAAGCCATTTTTGGATACGTTTGTGATTGTATTCATTGATGACATCCTGGTGTATTCACGGACAGAGCGGGAGCATGCAGATCACTTGAGGGCTGTACTTGGGATTCTCCGGAGCCGGCAGTTGTTCGCCAAGTTCTCCAAGTGTGAGTTTTGGTTGGCCTCAGTGGCATTCCTGGGGCATATTATTGGGGCTGACGGTGTTCGCGTGGATACGGCAAAGATTGAGGCAGTCAAGTCTTGGCCGAGGCCTACTACTCCGACCGAGGTGCGCAGTTTCTTAGGACTAGCGGGTTATTATCGCAGTTTGTGGAAGCGGTTGCTTGATTTCAAGACCGCTGACTAGGTGACTCGAGAAGGCGGCCAAGTTCCGATGGGCCGAGGCTTGCGAGAAGGGTTTCCGGTTGTTGAAGGAAAGGTTGACTACACTCGATTCTTACTCTTGGGAGGGTTAGATGGATGCGTGATCTATTGTGATGCCTCGGTATCGGGATAGGGTGTGTTTTGATGCAGCACGGCAGGTTATAGCCTATGCTTCGGCGATTCGGAAGCATGAGAGGAATTACCCTACCCATGACTTAGAGTTGGCCGCAGTTATTCATGCCTTGAAGATTTGGAGACATTATTTGTACGGAGTTCATGTGGATATTTATACAGACCACAAGAGCCTCCAGTATATCTTCAGGCAGAGGGAGCTGAACTTGGGGCAGAGACGGTGGTTAGAGTTCTTTGAAAGATTATGATGTTGATATTCTATACCATCCGGAAGGCCAACGTAGTTCTTGATGTCTTGAGTCGTAGGTCGATGGGAGCCTATCGTGAGGTACAGCAGAGGCGTGACATGGTCCGTCGATCCACCAGTTAGCGAGCCTTGGGGTTCGATTGATCGATACCGACGATAGTGGGGTGCGGGTTCGTGAGGTTGCCGAGTCTTCCATCGTTGATGAGGTGAAGAGGCGACAGTTCGAGGACCCAGTGTTGGTACGGTACCGTGATGCAGCTCTTCGGGAGGAGAAGAGTCTATTCGAGGTAGCGCGGATAAGTCTTTGAGATTTGAGGCGGTTGTGTGTTCCCGATGTATCAGACTTGTCGGCCAGATTGCAGAGGCACACAGCGCTCGATATTCTATTCATCCGGGGTCGACCAAGATGTACCATGACCTCAGATGTTTGTATTGGTGGGATGGCCTGAAGAGGGACGTGGCAGGTTTTGTTGCACAGTGTCCTAATTGCCCGAGTCAAGGTCGAGCACGTGAGGCCCGGTGGTTTATTGCGATCTATCGAGATTCCGACTTGGAAGTGGGAGATGATCAACATGGACTTTGTTACAGGTTACCTCGCACTCGGAGGAAGTCGACTCCATTTGGGTTATTGTTGACAGTGACGAAATCAGCCCATTTCCTTCGATCGGGCGACGTTTTGGTGAGGACTATGCCGATTGTACATCCGAGAGATAGTGAGGTCGCGGTGTTCGGTGTCGATTATATCGATAGGGAGCCCGATTCTGACTAACTGGAGGTCTTTCGAAGGGTTTAGGGACACAGTGAGTCTCAAGGCCAAGATTTCACCCTCGGTGACGGGCAGCAGAGCGCACTATCGAACTCGAGGATATGCTGCGAGCTGCGTGATAGATTTGATGGTAGCCGGGAGGATCATTTGCCTCTTGTGGAGTTTGCTTACAACAACGGCTACCATTCCAAAGATACGATGGCGCCATACGAGGCTTTATATGGCGGAAATGCAGTCGCCGATCGGTTGGTTCGGCGTGGCGAGTACGATTAGTTGGCGGACTTGGTACAGCGGTCGTGGATAAGGTGAAGCTTATCCGGAGAGATCGATAGCGGCTCGTCGGCGTAAGTCTTATGCGGATAATCGGCGTCGGCATTTGGAGTTTCGTGAGCGATTGGGTCTTCTTGAAGGTGTCACCCATGAAGGGTGTGATGAGATTCGGTAAGAAAGCGGCTTCGGCCAAGGTACATCGGGCCTTACGGATCATCCGTAAGTGGGCGGGTTGCCTCGAGTTGGATCTGCCATACGAGTTAGAGGCGGTAAATCCGGTCTTCCATGATTCTATGATGCGGAAGTGTATCGGTGATCCAGCTAGAGTTTTCCCTACGAGTGAGGTCCAGTGTGAAGGGTTATCGTATGAGAGAGTCCCATAGCGATACTCGATCGCTGTGTCGATCGGACCAAGGATGTAGTTTCCGTCAAAGTCCTGTGGAGGAATGATAACCGAGAGGAGATGACTTGGGAGGCGGAGGAAGACATGTTGAGGAAGTATCCTCACTTATTTCCTATACCTTCAGGTAATTCATCTTCCCTTACTTGTCAAGTTTTAAATTGAAGTATCTCTTTTGCTTAAATGCTATTATGTGGCCATGTGGGGCATTTTTGGTATGTCGGGGTTGTGAAAGGAAACTATGTCGCTAATTAAGTTTGACTCCGAAAGAACATTCGGGGACGAATGTTTCTAAGGGGGGAAGAATGTTACACCCCGTAATTACAGGACATGTCTTAAGAACGTAAGTAAGAACTCACAAATGTTAAGGATTTGAGACTTGCAAAATTTATCGGAAATTATGAAATTGTCGGAAAACGTAAGTGTTGTGACGAATGGGAGGGCGACACGTGTCACCCCCCCTTAGCTATGCCTTGGACGAAATGGCATGGCCATTATGGTCATTTACCATAAGTCTTCTATGACTTAAGTCTTGCAAGTTGTGGCTTGACAATCTTGACTAAGTCAAATGGTCAATAAGTCTTGATATTTTGCTAAGAGAATATCCCAACCAACCATTTGTTTGTATCCTAACCCTCCAAGGTGCTACTTATATTACTACTAGTAGAGAGGGAGCTCAACACTTAGAAATTTTACACAAAAAATTGGAAGAACATAGGCAAAGCTCTCGGGTTCACCTTGCAAAAAGAAGAAAAAAATTTGTTCCTTGTTCTTTTAGCTCCCCACTTTAAACCAAGGTTCCTAGGTGTATTGTAAACACATCTCTATAGAAAAATCTTGGAAAAAGATTGTTTTGTTAGTCAAACGAAAACCTAAAGTCTTTCTAGGTTTTGCTTGGAGTTTTGAAGGATATTTGTTGGTATTGTTCTAAGGGTCTCAACAAGCGGATTGAGGTGTCTTGGTGAGGCTATAAACTACTAAGGAGCGACTTCGGATTGGAGTTGGTTTAAGAATCATTGAGGTATAATCTTGTTCTTTGAAAGTATTACAAGATTATTCATTTTGTTGTTGTTAGCTTTGTATGTTGCAAGCATGAAATTGTTATATTGAAGTTATAAAGATTATGGATTGATTATAGCCTTGGAAATCCGAAATGTAAGGTAATCCATTACTAAGTTGAATTACAATTTAATCGTTGTTAGAACCGTCGCATGTCATTGACTTAAGGATTATGGTTATTATAATCAAATGCGACTTGATATCATGTTATGCTACAAATTTGGGTTGAAATATAAATTGTGAGCCAATTGGGGCTGTTTAGTTAGTCATTTGTATTGGACTACCTGCTATATTAATTGTGAGCCAATTGGGGCTGTTTAGTTAGTCATTTGTATTGGACTACCTGCTATATAAATTGTTAGCCAATTGGGGTTGTTTGGTTATTGTATTTCGACCTTGGAAAAGGTGGCAAAGTAAGTAAAAACAAAGGAGGTGCTGCCCGATTTTCCGTAGAATTTAGAGACTTAACACTTATAATATTCTACGTTTGAAGTAAGGCTTTAATAGACGTATTGTGAATATTATAGGTTGACATAGTACGGGCGGGACTTCGTACTTGGCAAAGTGGTTTGACCGACAAGGTATGTAGAACTTTTCCTATCTTTTGAGCATGACTAGTTAGCGTATGTAGTACGGTGGACGTCTGAGCCTTTGACATTCTTTACTAGCCTTATAAAATGCCAAGTCGGGTGAGTTAGGAAGTTAACTCACTTCTTTGAAATATTAAGGATGTCTTAAGTCTTAGTAAAGTTAAGGGACTTGAAGCGATTTAAAGTATGTGATACTTGTGTCGTTTTAATCGTATAAGTCTCTTGGATAGGAAAATGTACTTGACTAAGGTATAAAGTGAATATAACGACTTTATGGGGAGTTGGTTATATTGACTTTATGCAAAGGTAAATGGCTTGTGTTAACAAAAGGCAAATTGATTTTAAGGTATCAATTGCCCAAGGTTTAATAAGAAAAGGAGTCACTTGATTTAGAAACCTACTTTAATTCTAAAGGTATTGTGACTTGCCTTGAAATGTACTTTGGACTTGATACTATGGTTAATAGTGTCTTGGAAGCTTTCTACTAAAAAGAGTCATTTGTTTTTAAAAGAATAGAAGTATGTAGTACTTCCCGGATTCTTATAAAAGACATGAAAGTGCCTTAAGTAAACTAAAATGAGAATGTAGAGGAATAAGACTAATAAGAAGTTAGGGGGATTGCTAACTTGCTTAATTATTGTATGACGGCCGGTTTTGAGGTAGGGTAAGAGTATCAGTGAGGGGCAAACCCCCAAGACGCTATACCACCTTCTTCAGGATAAGAGTATAAATGAGGGGGAAGCCCCCAAGACGTTATACCACATGCGTTGCTATCTTCTACAGGATAAGAGTATAAATGAGGGGCAAACCCCCAAGACGTTATACCACCTGCTTCAGGGTAAGAGTATAAATGAGGGGTAGACACCCCAAGACGTTATACCACCTGTTTTTATGGGTTCGCTACCCATGGTATGATCGGGAGACTGCTATTGTGATGTTATACGTATTCTCTTGATGTACTCCCATTGTTAGCAAGCCTTGTAATCGTAATTTTGTTATCATACATGTTTCCGCTTTCTTATAAACTTATGTTGTAATTACAGTACTTTCGGTTTACATACTTAGTACATATTGTGTCGACCCTTCTCGGCTGCGTTCATGCCGCAGGAAAGGGTAAGCAGGTGGCAGATCCACATTCTTAGGATCGCTTATCAGACGTCGGAAGCTCCATTCTCCGGAGGCTTGTCTTTCTTTTGGTACAGTCTTGTCCCTGATGTTGTAGATTTTGTACATTCAGGGTATGGCGGGGCCCTGTCCCGCCACCGTTGTTATTCCTAAGTGTATTCACCTTTGTGGTTGGGTGTAAGAACGAGTTGTAAAGTTGTACTTTTGACTTTGTTTATTTTATGGAAGGCGGCCTTATCGGCTAGCCTGTGTTGTTATTATTTACACATGTGTTTAGGTTGTGTATGTTCCGCTGCTATTCTCTGATGTATACCTGAACGGGGTGCCCAGGTAGGGCACCAGTCGCGGCCCGGGGTCGGGTCGTGACACTTACCTGCATCAGAAATCTCGTTGTCATACGTTTGAACATATTCAGGCCTCTATTCTCAACCACAGCTCAGCCTCATTGCTTGACAGCGTCCTTGCAGATCTTCTTGCCAAAGAGACTCGCCTTGCCTCTCTCTCCTCTCTGAATCCTCTCTTTAATTCCTTTGATGCTTATAAAGGGAAATATTGTGACTTGTCTACTGTCAAGTGCTTCAACTATCATGAGAAGGGTCACTATGCTTCTCATTGCCGAAACCAGAGAGGGTCCACCACCAAACTGTTTTGTCGTTATTGCAAGAAAGATGGTCATCTGATCAAGCCTTGACCTCTACTATTGATCCTCCTCCAGATGCTTCCTCCTCTTCTATACCTACTGTCCTTGTGTAGCAACTTATCCAAGGCCTCCATGCTTCAGGTTTTGGTATGTAAATCGGAAGAGAAAATGAGAGGAACTCGACTTGATTATTCCCTCAAGTTGTAGCAGTTGGGGTTTAAATAACTAAGTTTACATATTCTAAAAAGGAGAGGAAATCAATACAAATCAATTCCTAATTACATAATATTCTATCCTAATTACAGAATATTTTATCTACTATATTTACATATATGTTAGAATCCCCGCTCAAGCTGGTGCATACAAATTATATGTACCAAGCTTGCTACATAAGTAACTTGTTCTGGGACCGACTAGGGACTTTGTAAATATGTCTACAAGCTGATCACTTGACCGCACGAACCTTGTGACGATGTATTGTAAGAGTACCTGATAAAATGACAATCAATCTCTAAGTGTTTGGTCCTCTAGTGGAACACTGAATTCGATGCAATGTGAATTGCAGCTTCATTATCGCACACAAGTTCCATTTCTTTAATTTCTCCAAATTTCAACTCCTTCAGTAGTTCTTGATCCATATGAGTTCACATGTCGCTACTGCCATAGCCCGATATTATGCTTCTACACTTGATCTAGAAACCACATGTTTTTTCTTACTTTTCCAAGACACCAAATTTTCCCCAACTACAACAACAACAACATACCCAGTGAAATTCATGGCGCGTGAAGTGCGAAAAGGGAAGAGTGTACGCAGACCTTACTCTACCTTGATAGGTAGAGCGGTTGTTTCCGAAAGACTCTCGGTGTTACACCCCGTAGTTCCAGGCATATAAGTGAGAACGTAAGTAAGGAAACAAGATTGGAAGGAAAGTATAATTACATTTTCTGGAAAAAAATTGGAAAAATGTGAAGATGAAAATTATTAACTTGGAGTTTAACACTTCTAATTGGATTTTTGGGATTAGTATTGGATTATGAAGTATTGAAATTAATAATATGGGGCCATGAAAATTTCACAAGTTTGTGGGCCTTGATTTTAGGATATTTTGAACAAATATTTAGATATTTTGTTAAGAGGGGAAATGTGACCAATGGGAGGGTGACATGTGTCCCTCATCCACTTGTCTTGCAAGACAAATATTCTATATAGAGGAGTAGAGAGCAAGACTTAACATTTTCATTATATCATTTCCTTTAGCTTTCTCTCCTCTCTTTCTTGAAAATCTCGAAAATCCCTAGGAAAATTCCAAGAGCAAGAGTTGATTATTATCCATGATTAAGAACCCTAATCAATTCTTAATCCAAGTTAACTCTCCAAGATCCTCCAAAATACTCCTTAGCCGATAGTTGTGGGTTGAAACCCTAGGCTTGTTGATCAACTTTTTGGAAGAAAAACAAGAAGGGAAGTTGGTTATAAGCTTGTAGTGGATACATGTGTGTGATTGGAGCTTGAAGAAGTGGAGCTAAGACAAAACTGTGGGCCAAAAATTGCGGGACTGTTTGGACGGTTTTGGGCTAAAATTTAAGGTAAAATTCTTCTTCCTCCTGAAGTAATTGGATATTACTTGTTGTTATAGTTATTAGATGAACTTGGGTTAAGAAGAATGGAGAATAAAAGGTGTGTGGGCATTTTTGGTTAAGTTGGCCGAAACTAGGCAGTTTTCGGGACTTTGGGTTTCGTTGGTTATTGTTATTGTTATCTTCACCTATTGCATGTTATAATGAAGTAATATTATTGTTATTAGGTTGTTATGACTTATATAAAAGTATTGAAACTTGAATTGAATTATAAAGGATTATGGAAAGGGTAATAGTATTGGGGTTGTTTGGCCGAGACTTGTATAAAACTGTTTGATATTGTTGTGCAATTTTAGGGACTGTTTTGTGGCGTGTATATGCTGGAAATTCAGTTGTCAATATGCATGTTTAATGTGGTAAAAGCTAATGTAAATCCCAAAGGAATAAGGGTGTAGAAAGGTATTGAAAGGCTTCACATTTTAACCTTGTTGTTGTGGAATACAAACTATTTTATATGGATTAAGGGGATGAATTTTACACGTAAAGTAGGTGTGTAATACCCTTTGGTTGCTGTTTGGTTGTGCCCTTAATTGGTGCTTGGTTGTTGATGAAACTGGCCTTTTTGAAAGGTGGAAAAGTACATATAAGTAGGGGAAGTGCTATCCAAATTTTTATAATAAAAGAGAGCCATTACTTGGTATTGAGCTACACTAGTAAGCATGGAGTTGATATACATGTTATTGAATTTATAGGTTGAAGTACTACTTGAGGCGGATTCTATATTGTTGAGTTGGTTAGTTCGCCGATAAGGTATGTGAACTTCTTCTTTCTCTCTTTTGGCATGTTCTACGTGTGAACCATAAATGTGGTATTGTTTCAAAAGTTTTTCTACTCTTAGAAGTTAAGGAGTATTCATGTTGTTGATTCTATGATAAAGACATGTCTAAATTATTCCTAAGTCCTTACCAAGTCTTATGAGAGATGTTGGTAAGAGTTTTTAGTAAGCATTGGATTCGAGTTGATCTTGCTAAGTTACATCACTAATAAGTATTAAGCGTTGAGACTGATTTTGGGTAAGCGTGTTAAAATAAGTCATTACAGCATTAAATGAAAAAGGTATCGAACTAGCCATTACAGCGTTAAATGAAAAAGCTATTGACAATCAATTATATTGAAATGAGTAGAATTTCCATCTGCATAGAAGCTAAGATATAACCAGTTCGTTTTACATTTTCTAGGTTCACAGCTGATTAGAGAAGATCATTATTAAATATATAACCTACTAACGGCTTATAAAATGGATTAATTTGGCAATTTGAATATGTTATCACCATTCAAATATTTCCATAATGTTAGACAGAGGAGCGAGACGAATTTAGATTATCGAGTTGATACAGACAACAAGCGGTATGTGACTCTTCCTTTCTTCTTTGAGCATGAACTTTATAAAATGAGTGTACGGTGGACGTACGTGTTTTAAATGAATCTAGATTTCATGTGGTACATGAGGTGATAGTAACTTGATTTTAAAATTATACTTGACTTGATCTTAAAAGTATAAGTCACTTGGTTGTAAAAGTGTAAGTGTCTTGATTTTCCAAAAGAGGATTTATAATGATACTTGATTTGATAAGTGTCTTGATTTTCCAAATGAGGATTTAAAAATGAAAGGTATGAGAGTGTCTTGGTATTTCTAAAAAGGAAGGCATGGTATTGCCTTGGTGTTTCTAAAAGGAAGGCATGGTATTGCCTTGGTGTTTTTAAAAGAAAAGGCATGATAGTGCCTTGGGTTTTCTAAAAGGAAGGTATGATAGTGCCTTGGTTTTTCTAAAATGAAAGTTCATTTTAATGATTTTATTGATAGTCAAATGATGATTTAAATTGCACATGGTTGCTCATGATAGCTATTTGTGCAAGTGTTATTATTCCAGACACCGAGTCCCACAAATGGGCCGGGTTATGTTATGTGTATAAAGACAACGAGTCTCACAAATGGGTCGGGTTATATTATGTGTAAAAAGACACCGAGTCCCACAAATGGGTCGTGTTATGTTATGTGTAAAAGACATCGAGTCCCACAAATGGGCCGGGTTATGTTATATGTAAAAAGACACCGAGTCCCACAATTGGGCCGGGATATGTTATGTGTTAAATGTTCACCGAGTCCCTCACTAAAGGGCCGAAAATGTTTATATGATTTCATCAAGTCCCTCACTAAAGGGCCGAGATATGTTATACATACAGTCATGATGGGTACATGGACCGAGTCCCAGAATGGGACAGGATACGTTATATGGACAGGCATCTATGATTTTGAGGTGACTCTCTCACTTTTAAAAGGCACAGTTGACTCTCATTTTTATAAAGTAAAACGGTACATTGGTACAGTGATACAGTAGTACGGTGGTGCTAAAATGGTTTTTTGGGAGATGCTACTTCAACTAGAGCAGCAAGAGCGAAATAGCCCGGTCTATTATCTATATTTTAATTTCTTCTTCGGGTAATGCTACTTCAACTAGAGCAGCAAGAGCGAAATAGCCCGGTCTATCAAAGCTTTCTACGCTATTTTCAGACTGAAGGAGACTAGCTAGCGCGAAAGGTTGCTTTACTAAGTAAGATAAGGCAAGAAGCAAGGGCGCAGCAGCTGCACGAAAGCCCTTGCTTCTTAGCGCATCCCTTTTCTTGCTCGTTAACATTTGACTAATAAGATAGAAAGAGCCTTTACGATACGGTGATCTGATGTCTGATGATACATTGGTACAGTGGTAAAAGGTACAGTTGACTCTTATTTTATATGTCACGGTTAGATCTGGTATGTTGATTTCCATACTTGTCCCCTGTCATCTTTTGTACAGCTATGATCTTATTTACTGTACTTCATATTTACATACTTGGTACCTTGTTGTACTGACTCACTTCGGGGGGCTGCGTTCATGCCCGCAGGTATAGGTACTCAGTTTGGTGATCCTCGAGCTTAGGATCTTTGCCCAGCTTTTTGAGATAGCTTCAAATTCGTGAGCTTGTCATTTTAGTACAGTCTTCCATTATGATTTATGTATATTCAAAGTGCAGCGGGGCCTTGTCGTCATAGTTATTGTCCAAACTCTTATAGGTGCAGTATTAATATATGAAATTTGGACTTGCGGGAGTTGTAAATATTGTTGGTCAGTTGTACTACTGTATTGTCGGAATGTTCCCGTTTATATATAGCGAAATAGCCCGGTCTATTATCTATATTTTAATTTCTTCTTCGGTTAATGATACTTCAACTAGAGCAGCAAGAGCGAAATAGCCCGGTCTATCAAAGCTTTCTACGCTATTTTCAGACTGAAGGAGACTAGCTAGCGCGAAAGGTTGCTTTACTAAGTAAGATAAGGCAAGAAGCGCGTACATGCGAAAGCCTCCCTGCTTAGCGCATCCATTTTCTTGCTCGTTAGCATTTGACTAATAAGATAGAAAGAGCCTTTCTGGTACAGTGATACAGTGATACAGTGATACATTGGTACATTGGTACAGTGGTAAAAGGTACAGTTGACTCTTATTTTATATGTCACGGTTAGATCTGGTATGTTGATTTCCATACTTGTCCCCTGTCATCTTTTGTACAGCTATGATCTTATTTACTGTACTTCATATTTACATACTTGGTACCTTGTTGTACTGACTCACTTCGGGGGGCTGCGTTCATGCCCGCAGGTATAGGTACTCAGTTTGGTGATCCTCGAGCTTAGGATCTTTGCCCAGCTTTTTGAGATAGCTTCAAAATTCAGGAGCTTGTCATTTTGGTACAGGTCTTCCATTATGATTTATGTATATTCAAGGGTACGGCGGGGCCTTGTCCCGTCATAGTTATTGTCCAAACTCTTATAGGTCTGTATTAATATATGGGCTGGACTTGCGGGAGTTGTAAATATTGTTGGTCAGTTGTACTACTGTATTGTCGGAATGTTCCCGTTTATATATAGCGGCAGCCTCGTCGGCTTGCCTTGTTGCTACATGTACGGTTTTTCATATTTTATCTGACCTATGTCCTCTATGAGATGTGAGGGTATAAGAGGGGGTTCCCAGGTAGGACACCAGTTGCGGGCCCGGGATTCGGGGCGTGACAGAGTGGTATCAGAGCAGTTAGTCCTCGGAATGTCTACAGACCGTGTGCAGTAGAGTCTTGGTTATCGGTGTGTTGTGCACCACACCCATAAACCGGAGGCTATAGTACATTTAGGATTGGTTTCTATTCTTCTTACTCTAAGATCGTGCGATAGAGCTATGTTGTTAGGGTAGTCCCTCCCTAACGTATTATTGTGGTTGCAGCTATGAGAAAGCGACAGCGACCCAGAAAGGGAATATATGGACTTGTATACAGGTTGGTAAGATTGTGGTATATTAGTTGTGATGATTCCTTGGTTTGAGTATAAACCACTTGTGATTATTGTTGATGTTGTTGAGCCGATTGTAAATGGTATTACCGATTTTAAGGGAACTGCAATAGGACCTTATAAATGTGACTTTGATTACAAAGGAAGTATAATGTGCTAAGGACTATCAGATGTAGAATGAGATTATGTGTTATATTGTGGCCATGTGAGGCATTTTTGTGTTTACTGAGTATTGGTTGATAGGTATAGTTGAGGGAGACTATGCCGGAAATTTGTATAGTTGAGACCTATTATGAACATTCGAGGACGAATGTTTCTAAGGGGGGAAGAATGTTACACCCCGTAGTTCCATGACATATAAGTGAGAAAGTAAGTAAGGAAATAAGATTGGAAGGTTGGAAGGAAAGTATAATTACATTTTCTTATGGAAAAATTTTGGAAAAATGTGAAGACGAAAATTATTAACTTGAAGTTTAATACTTCTAATTGGATTTTTGAGATTAGTATTGGATTATGAAGTATTGGAATTAATAATATGGGGGCCGCCGAAAATTTCACAAGTTTTTGGGGCCCTTCGATTTTAGGATATTTTGGACAAATATTTAGATATTTTGTTAAGAGGGGAAATGTGACCAATGGGAGGGTGACATGTGTCCCTCATCCACTTGTCTTGCAAGACAAATATTCTATATAGAGGAGTAGAGAGCAAGACTTAGCATTTTCATTATATCATTTTTTTAGCTTTCTCTCCTCTTTTTCTTGCAAATCTCAAAAATCCATAGGAAAATTCCAAGAGCAAGAGTTGATTATTATTCAAGATTAAGAACCCTAATCAAGTCTTAAACCAAGTTAACTCTCCAAGATCCTCCAAAATACTCCTTGGCCGAGAGTTGTGGGTTGAAACCCTAGGCTTGTTGATCAACTTTTTGGAAGAAAAACAAGAAGGGAAGTTGGTTATAAGTGTGTAGTGGTACATGTGTGTGATTGGAGCTTGAAGAAGTGGAGCTAAGACAAAACTGTTGTGCCAAAAATCGCGGGACTGTTTGGACGATTTTGGGCTAAACTTTAAGGTAAAATTATTCTTCCTCTTGAAGTAATTGGATATTACTTGTTGTTATAGTTATTAGATGAACTTGGGTTAAGAAGAATGGAGAATAAAAGGTGTGTGGGCATTTTTGGTTAAGTTGGCCGAAACTAGGCAGTTTTCGGGACTTTGGATTTAGTTGGTTATTGTTGTTGTTATCTTCACCTATTGCATCTTATAATGAAGGAATATTATTGTTATTAAGTTGTTATGACTTATATAAAGGTATTGAAACTTGAATTGAGTTATAAAGGATTATGGAAAGGGTAATAGTATTGGGTTTGTTTGGCCGAGACTTGTATAAAAATGTTGGATATTGTTGTGCAGTTTTAGGGACTGTTTTGTGGTGTGTATATGCTAGAAATTCAGTTGTCAGTATGCATGTTTAATGTGGTAAAAGCTAATGTAAATTCCAAAGGAATAAGGGTGTAGAAAAGTGTTGAAAGGCTTCACATTTTAACCTTGTTATTGTGGAATACAGACTATTTTTATATGGATTAAGGGGCTAAATTTTACACATAAAGTAGGCGTGTAATACCCTTTGGTTGTTGTTTGGTTGTGCCCTTAATTGGTGCTTGGTTGTTGATGAAACTGGCCTTCTTGAAAGGTGGAAACGTACGTATAAGTAGGGGAAGTGCTGTCCAAATTTTTATAATAAAAGAGAGTCATTACTTGTTATTGACCTACACTAGTAATCATGGAGTTGATATACATGTTATTGTATTTGTAGGTTGAAGTACTACTTGAGGCGGATTCTAGATTGTTGAGTTGGTTAGTTCGCCGATAAGGTATGTGAACCTCTTCCTTCTCTCTTTTGGCATGTTCTACGTGTGAACCATAACTGTGGTATTGTTTCAAAAGTTATTCTACTCTTAGAAGTTGAGGAGTATTCATGTTCTTGATTCTATGCTGAAGACATGTCTAAATTATTCCTAAGTCCTTACCCAGTCTTATGGGAGATGTTGGTAAGAGTTTTTAGTAAGCATTGGAGTCGACTTGATCTTGCTAAGTTACAACACTAATAAGTAATAAGCGTTGAGACTAATTTTGGGTAAGCATATTAAAATAAGCCATTGCAGCGTTAAATGAAAAAGGTATCGAACTAGCCATTGTAGCGTTAAATGAAAAAGATATCGACAATCAATTATATTGAAATGAGTAAAATTTTCATCTGCATAGAAGCTAAGATATAAACAGTTCGTTTTACATTTTCTAGGTTCACAGCTGATTAAATAAGATCATTATTAAATATATAACCTACTAACGGCTTATAAAATGGATTAATTTGGCAATTCGGATATGTTATCACCATTCAAATGTTTCCATAATGTTAGCCAGAGGAGCGAGACAAATTTAGATTATCGAGGTTATACAGACGACAAACGGTATGTGACTCTTCCTTTCTTCTTTGAGCATGAACTTTATAAAATGAGTGTACGATGGAAGTATGTGTTTTAAATGAATCTAGATTTCATGTGGTACATGAGGTGATAGTAACTTGATTTTAAAAGTATACTTGACTTGATCTTAAAAGTATAAGTCACTAGGTTGTAAAAGTGTAAGTGTCTTGATTTTCCAAAAGAGGATTTAAAATGATACTTGATATGATAAGTGTCTTGATTTTCTAAATGAGGATTTAAAAATGAAAGGTATGAGAGTGCCTTGGTATTTCTAAAAAGGAAGGCATGGTATTGGCTTGGTGTTTCTAAAAGGAATGCATGGTATTGCCTTGGTGTTTCTAAAAGGAAAGGCATGATAGTGCCTTGGTATTTCTAAAAAGGAAGGCATGGTATTGGCTTGGTGTTTCTAAAAGGAAGAATGAGTGTACGGTGGAAGTACGTGTTTTAAATGAATCTAGATTTCATGTGGTACATGAGGTGATAGTAACTTGATTTTAAAAGTATACTTGACTTGATCTTAAAAGTATAAGTCACTAGGTTGTAAAAGTGTAAGTGTCTTGATTTTCCAAAAAAGGATTTAAAATGATACTTGATATGATAAGTGTCTTGATTTTCTAAATGAGGATTTAAAAATGAAAGGTATGAGAGTGCCTTGGTATTTCTAAAAAGGAAGACATGGTATTGGCTTGGTGTTTCTAAAAGGAAGGCATGGTATTGCCTTGGTATTTCTAAAAGGAAAGTCATGATAGTGCCTTGGGTTTTCTAAAAGGAATGTATGATAGTGCCTTGGTTATTCTAAAATGAAAGTTTATTTTAAGGATTTTATTGAGAGTCAATGATGATTTAAATTGCACATGGTTGCTCATGATAGCTATTCGTGCAAGTGTTATTATTCCAGACACCGATTCCCACAAATGGGTCGGGTATGTTATGTGTAAAAAGACACCGAGTCCCACAAATGGGCCGGGTTATGTTATGTGTAAAAAGACACCGAGTCCCACAAATGGGCCGGGATATGTTATGTGTTAAATGTTCACCGAGTCCCTCACTAAAGGGCCGAAAATATTTATATGATTTCATCAAGTCCCTCACTAAAGGGTCGAGATACGTTATACATACAGTCATGATGGTTACATGGGTCGAGTCCCAGAATGGGTCAGGATACATTATATGGACAAGCATCTATGATTTTGAGGTGACTCTCTCACTTTTAAAAGGCACAGTTGACTCTCATTTTTATAAAGTACATCGGTATAGTGGTACAGTGATACAGTGGTACAGTGGTATATTGATTCAGTGATACATTGGTACTGTGGTATAGTGGTAAAAGGTACATTTGACTCTTATTTTATATGGCACGGTTAGATCTTGTATGTTGATTTCCATACTTGTCCCCTGTCATCTTTTGTACAGTTATGATCTTATTTACTGTACTTCATGTTTACATACTTGGTACCTTGTTAGATCGACTTCTTCGGGGCTGCGTTCATGCCCGCAGGTATAGGTACTCAGTTTTGTGATCCTCGAGCTTAGGATCTTTGCCCAACTTTTTGAGATAGCTCCAATATTCAGGAGCTTGTCATTTTGGTACAAGTCTTCCATTATGACTTATGTATATTCAGGGGTACGGCGGGGCCTTGTCCCGTTATAGTTATTGTGCAAACTCTTATAGGTCTGTATTCATATGTGGGCTGGACTTGCGGGAGTTGTAAATCTTGTTGGTCAGTTGTACAACTGTATTGTCGGGATTTTCCCATTTATATATAGCGGCAGCCTCGTCGGCTTGCCTTGTTGCTACATGTACGGTTTTCCATATTTTATCTGACCTATGTCCTCTATGAGATGTGAGGGTATAAGAGGGGGGTGCCCAGGTAGGGCACCAGTCGCGGGCCCGGGGTTTGGGGCGTGACAGAGTGGTATCAGAGCAGTTAGTCCTCAGAATGTAGACATATCGTGTGCAGTAAAGTCTTGGTTATCGGTGTGTTGTGCACCACACCCATAAACATGAGGCTATAGTACATTTAGGATTGGTTTCTATTCCTCTTACTCTAAGATCGTGCGATAGAGCTATGTTGTTAGGGTAGTCCCTCTCTAACGTATTATTGTGGTTGCAGCTATGAGAAAGTGAAAGCGGCCCAGAAAGAGAATATATGGACTTGTATACAGGTTGGTAAGATCATTGTTTATTAGTTGTGATGATTCTTTGGTTTGATTATAAACCACTTGTGATTGTTGTTGATGTTGTTGAGCCGATTGGAAATGGTATTATCGATTTTAAGGGAACTGCAATAGGACCTTATAAATGTGACTTTGATTACAAAGGATGTATAATGTGCTAAGGACTATTAGAGGTAGAATGAGACTATGTGTTATATTGTGGCCGTGTGAGGCATTTTTGTGTTTACTGAGTATTGGTTGATAGGTATAGTTGAGGGAGACTATGCCGAAAATTTGAATAGTTGAGACCTATTATGAACATTCGAGGACGAATGTTTCTAAGGGGGGAAGAATGTTACACCCCGTAGTTCCAGGGCATATAAGTGAGAACGTACGTAAGGAAATAAGATTGGAAGGTTGGAAGGAAAGTATAATTACATTTTCTTATGAAATTTTTTTGGAAAAATGTGAAGACGAAAATTATTAACTTGGAGTTTAATACTTCTAATTGGATTTTTGAGATTAGTATTGAATTATGAAGTATTGGAATTAATAATATGGGGCCCGCCGAAAATTTCACAAGTTTGTGTGGCCCTTCGATTGTAGGATATTTTGGACAAATATTTAGATATTTTGTTAAGAGGGGGAATGTGACCAATGGGAGGGTGACATGTGTCCCTCATCCACTTGTCTTGCAAGACAAATATTCTATATAGAGGAGTAGAGAGCAAGACTTAGCATTTTCATTATATCATTTCCTTTAGCTTTCTCTCCTCTCTATCTTGCAAATCTCGAAAATCCCTAGGAAAATTCCAAGAGCAAGAGTTGATTATTATTCAAGATTAAGAACCCAAATCAAGTCTTAAGCCAAGTTAACTCTCCAAGATCCTCCAAATTACTCCTTGGCCGAGAGTTGTGGGTTGAAACCCTAGGCTTGTTGATCAACTTTATAATGAAGGAATATTATTGTTATTAAGTTGTTATGACTTATATAAAAGTATTGGAACTTGAGTTGGATTATAAAGGATTATGGAAAGGGTAATAGTATTGGGGTTGTTTGGTCGAGACTTGTATAAAACTGTTGGATATTGTTGTGCAGTTTTAGGGACTGTTTTGTGGCGTGTATATGCTGGAAGTTCAGTTTTCAATATGAATGTTTAATGTGGTAAAAGCTAATGTAAATCCCAAAGGAATAAGGGTGTAGAAAAGTGTTGAAAGACTTCATTTTAACCTTGTTGTTGTGGAACACAGACTGTTTTTGTGGGCTGTTTTTATATGGATTAAGGTGCTGAATTTTACAGGTAAAGTAGGCGTGTAATCCCATTTGGTTGATGTTTGGTTGTGCCCTTAATTGGTGCTTGGTTGTTGATGAACCTGGCCTTCTTGAAAGGTGGAAAAGTACGTATAAGTAGGGAAGTGCTGTCCAAATTTTTATAAGAAAAGAGAGTCATTACTTGGTCTTGACCTATACTAGTAAGCATGGAGTTGATATATATGTTATTGTATTTATAGGTTGAAGTACTACTTGAGGCGGATTCTAGATTATTGAGTTGGTTAGTTCACCGATAAGGTATGTGGACCTCTTCCTTCTCTCTTTTGGCATGTTCTACGTGTGAACCATAACTGTGGTATTGTTTCAAAAGTTATTCTACTCTTAGAAGTTAAGGAGTATTCATGTTGTTGATTCCATGCTAAAGTCATGTCTAAATTATTCCTAAGTCCTTACCAAATCTTATGGGAGATGTTGGTAAGAGTTTTTAGTAAGCATTGGAGTCGAGTTGATCTTGCTAAGTTACAACACTAATAAGTATTAAGCGTTGAGACTGATTTTGGGTAAGCATATTAAAATAAGTCATTGCAGCGTTAATTGAAAAGGTATCGAACTAGCCATTGCAGCGTTAAATGAAAATGATATCGACAATCAATTATATTGAAATGAGTGGAATTTCCATCTGCATAGAAGCTAAGATATTATCAGTTCGTTTTACATTTTCTCGGTTTGCAACTGATTAGATAAGATCATTATTAAATATATAACCTACCAACGACTCATAAAATGGATTAATTTGGCAATTCAGATATGTTATCACCATTCAAATGTTTCCATAATGTTAGACAGAGGAGCGAGACGAATTTAGATTATCGAGTTTATACAGACGACAAACGGTATGTGACTCTTCTTTCTTCTTTGAGCATGAACTTTTTAAAATGAGTGTACGGTGGACGTACACGTTTTAAATGAATCTAGATTTCATGTGGTACATTAGGTGATAGTAACTTGATTTTAAAAGTATACTTGACTTGATCTTAAAAGTATAAGTCACTTGGTTGTAAAAGTGTACGTGTCTTGATTTTTGATGCGCGATTTATGCACACACTTAAACGCAAGTGCACGTGTCGAGTCAAGTAATATAGTCTTGGAAGACCGAGTTATCGTCCTCAGGGATTAATGTTCAAGTACCAAATTCTATTCCTTGTTATATATTTGGTGACCTATAATTGAGTTGTTGATTATGACTAATAATTATAAAGACTAATTAACTATGTTGTTTACTTCAGTGATGATGGAAATAGGGCTTCCAAATCTCCTCAACTATCCACTTATCTTACTTATTAATGCAATTGACTATGGTTCTTCTTCTTTTGGAGATAGCAGGTTTACTAATCCGTTTTATACTCCTGTTAAGGTTATATAAACACTCAACCCCAGTACAACACTTCATCTCTATCTTTCTTTTGATTTCCTTTCTTCACTTCATCTCTATCTTTCCCCTCTTTTGTCTTGAGAGAGTGAAGTGTATTATGAATAACAAGCACCCCCAAACTTAGGCTTTTGCCTATTTCTTATTACTTTTTTATTGGGGTGCATCAAACTTGTTCACTTTTTTTGTCTATTTTTTAACACATTCTATTCCAACTATTTCACATTTTCACTTATGGCACAAGTGCGGGAATATAGGGTGTCAAAGAAAAAGTTTCATGTTTAGGCTCAACGGGGCTGACTAGGGATATTTTTAATGTCAGGGATAGAAAAAGAGTGGTAAGAATTGGCTAACAAAGAAATGTCTGAGTGATCTCCCTAACATGCATATCCTAACTATTTCGCCTCAAATAGCAAGCAATCATACACATAGGTTTTAATCATTAAACAATGCACAATTCACGCAGAAACCCCAAATAGACAGATTTCATGAGTTTTTGGCATATCTAACCTAAGTGTTTAGATAGTTGCTTCTAATTCCATTATATTATTCCACCTTACTTCACTAGGTGTTTCTAGTAACTACAACATGCATGATCTTTGACAGAAAATTATGACTCAAAAAGAAAAAAAATTATGACTCAAAAATACACAAAACAATTTAAAAAGACTCAAACATACTACAACAATAAGACACAAATAAAACACCCCCCCAAACTTAAATCACACATTGTCCCCAATGTGTGCAAGACTCAAAGAAAATAAAAGAAACAGGACACTTACAAACTTGGTTTAAAATGGTGGCGGTGGCGGTGGATAGTACATTGACCACTGGTTGAACAACGAACTCATCTCGTCAATTCTCTGCCTCATTTCTTGTTGTCCTTGTATCACCGTGTCAAAATTCTGCATCATCCTTCTGCAGTTGCAGTAACGCTCCATCATAGGCACCTTTGGAAGTTACGATTACGTGGGTGGCTGTCGCCTTCGCCTCATAGTGAGCCTCTGTTTCAGGCTCATCTTCATCCGTGGCAGCCTCTGCTGCTGCTGCTGGTGCTGCTGGTGGTCTTCTTCTTGCTGCTGCTGGAGGGATTGGGTCTGGGAAGGAGTGCACTATCCCGTATGACACAGGAAGTTGATTTTTCTCATAAGTATCAGTGGGTAGGGTTGGGACCCCATTTATTGAGCATAAACATGTAATAAGTGAGTCATGTCCCAACCCACCTGTTGTTACCAACCTGCTGGTCTCTCCAATATTTTGCACTATCTCCTTCCCCACATCAATCGTCTTCCCCGACATGATTCCATATATCAATTTGATTCTGTCTTCTGGCACTCTGGTGAAGTGCATTGATGGAATCAGGCGGGCACTGACGAAATACAGCCAACCCTTGGCTGTTTTGTTGAACTGACACCTGCTCAGTCCTCTTGACCCATTTCTGGCAAATTCATATGCAGCCCCAGGGTAGCTCACTGTGCCTGCGACGGCATTCCAGTCGATGTTGTTGGAGTTTCTGGACCATGTTCTAAAATAGCTCCAATCGTTCTCTCCTCCTTTAACATCAACTGTTTTCAATAAAATAATCACTACTTCTGCCGTCACATGCACATATCGTCCCCTCACAAAGCATCTATCGTCCACCTTCTCTGAAAAATTAGCATAAAATTCTCTCACCATCACTGTGTTCATTGGTGCTATCTTTTCCGGGTTTACAAATCTTTTCCACCCCATCATCTCAATCATCGCCCGAATGGGCTCATAGACATCTCCCTCCCCAAGCGACTCCCTTTGATAATCCATTCCTCTTTCAGGGATTAAGGGCCTAGTACTAAGTTTTTTGTATCTCTCATGAGCTCTTTGGCTGACAAACCTAGTATCATCATATTGAGAAATTTGAGGTGGATGTGGAAGCTCTTTTCTTTCTGGCAGACATGTTTAGATGACTTTTTGCAGCGTTTCCTTTGTATCAACAACGTTACCCAACACTATCACCCAACAACTAGCAGCTACAACACCTATCACCCCCAAACTTCACTTAAGAAGTTCCTGCACAACACCCACACTCACCTCGTATACTCTTCCTCGAATTCTCACAACCAATTTCAACACCCCAACACACCCTCACAGATACAACACCTCCTCCAATCTACTACCTCCTCCGACTGATGAAAGCTTTCAAGAAAAGACGAAGGTTACCTTTGACGGTGTTCTTCAAGATTCTCTTGCTCCTAATGATGATTTGAGGTAATGGGATGAGGGTAGTTGTTTAGGATGGTTAAGGGTTTAGGGAATTTAAGAACTTTGGTTGTGCTTGGGTTTGGTTTATGGAAGATTTTTAGGTAAAGTGTGGATTTTCGTGGTTTTTGTGGAGAGGAAGGTTTAGGTTTTGATTTGGAATTGGGGAAAAAATCGAATTTGGGCTATTTAATTTCTGGGTTTCCGGCCTCGTGTGTGCAGAATCAGCGCGCGGCTGAATTTTGCGCTCTTACGGAATTTCTGCGCGGCCTGATGGCGCGTGGCGCTAATCTCTGCGCTACGCTCTTTTCGCGGCCACGCTCTGCACCGCGACGCCAAACTTCAGCTTTTCCTGCTCTTTTGGCTTTACCCGATTTTTTGAAATCCCGCTTATCTTGATTTCGCCCTCCAAATTTGTTGCCCTACACATCATCAACACATAAACAAGACCTCAGTGAAGCTTCTAAGTAAAAATCAACTGCATTAAAATAAACAATTTAAAATACCTTGGGTTGCCTCCCAAGTAGCGATGTCTTTAACGTCTTTTAGCCGGACGCAAGTTCGTTAGATCAAGAGGTGTGGGGTAGATTAACCCCACAACCAATCCATTTTTTCAACATTCTCCTTTTTCTTCTTCTGTTTTTCTTCTTATAATTATTTTCAAGCGAAGGTTCAGTGGCACATACCTGCTTTGGCGGAGGTTCAGCATCACGTACTTGCTTTGGTGGGCCTATCTCCCTTGTTTTGGCTTGCACTGGCTCACAAGAAGTTCTGACAGTGCTGATTGCAAAGCACCTGCTCATGACCGGGGGCTCAATAACGTGTTTGAACACTTTGAACACCATTTCTTCACTTTCTACCCTCAGTGTCAGCTCTCATTTCTCTACATCAATCAGGGCTCTCCCTGTTGCCAAGAATGGTCTCCCCAATATGATGGGAATCTCCGCATCCTCCTCCATGTCAAGAATGAGGAAATCCGCAGGGAAAAAGAATTTTCCTACTTTAACAAGAACATCCTCAATCTTCCCCCTGGGGTGCACCACCGTTCTGTCCGCTAGTTGCAAGCTCACCGTGGTTGGTTTGGCTTCACCTAATTCCAACCTCTTAAACACCGACAAAGGCATCAAATTTATACTCGCCCCCAAATCACAAAGGGCCCTATTGCATGTCACCCTGCCAACTGTGCAAGGCAATGTAAAACTCCCTGGGTCCTTGAGTTTAGAGGGAAATTTCTTCTGCAGGATAGCACTGCACTCCTCAGTCAGTTCCACCATCTCATATTCTCCCAATTTCTTCTTCTTCTTCCCCAAAATTTCCTTCATAAATTTGAAATAAGAGGGCATTTGCTCCAACGCCTCGATGAAGGGTATGTTGATATGTAACTTTCTGAATGTCTCCAAAAACTTGGAGAATTGCTTATCAACTACTTTCCTTTGCAATCTTTGTGGGAAGGAATCTTCTCGGTCTACTCCTTTTCTGGAGCTTTCTCTACTATTGGGCGATCTTCAACAACCCTTTCTCTCTCTGTTTCTACCTCTGCTCAACCAACGCATCGGTGCACACTGCTATTCCGCTTTCCACTCAATTTGTACTACCTGGCATTGTTCTCTAGGGTTTATCTCTGTGTTGCTCGGCAGGGTACCCTGTGGCCTGTTGGTTGCTAGCTTTGCTAGTTGCCCCACCTGTGTTTCCAAGCTCCTGAGAGAGGATCTAGTCTCTGCCATGAATCGTGCAGGAGTTGGTGAGTGTCAACAAAGCTGCTTCTCGTCGGCTTTTCTACGGTTGGATAGGCACCGAATTGTTGAGAGGATGAGGCTGAGTGAATGGCTTTGGTTTTAGTGCTGGCCTCTAAACTGCGGTCTTGCCTTGCTCACCTCTCCATGAAAAATTTGGGTGATTCCTCCACCCTGGATTGTAGGTGTTTGAGTATGGGTTGTTCTAGGGTCTCTGATAGTTCCCTACAGCTTGGCACTCTGCTTGCTCGATTGAGATATTGTTAGGATCAACTGATGGGCATCTGTCGAATGTATGTGGACCACCACACATTTCACAACTCATTGGCAGTTGCACTGCATTTACAGACATTGTATTTTGTTGCAGCTGTTTGGTCAAAAGGGCAACTTGGGCATTCAGGGCAGTGATGGCATCAATCTCATGAACTCCTACTGTTCTTCTGCCACTCACTTGTCTATCCTCTGTGACATGGTTATTGGTGGCCATGTCTTCCAATAAGTCATGAGCTTCATGGGCTGTTTTCCTCATAAAGGTTCCACCTGCTGCAGCATCAATGATCGTTCTGGTCGTTCCGATCAGCCCATTATAGAAAATGTGGACCAAATTCCATAACTCAATGCTGTGGTGTGGACACTTCCTCTGCAAGTCCTTGAATCTCTCCCAAGCTTCATATAATGATTCTCCATCGGCTTGATAGAAATTATTCAACTCCCCTCTCAGCTTCGCTGCTTTGCATGGTGGGAAGAACTTTGCTAAAAATTTCTGCGCCAACTTTTGCCATGTAAATATCGAATCTGCTGGCAAAGAATTCAACCACACTTTCGCTCTATCCCGGAGTGAGAAGGGAAAGAGCCTCAATCTGACGGCGTCATCAGTAATGCCATTATATCTGAATGTTGCACATAACTCCAAGAAATTAGCTATATGCATGTGAGGATCCTCCGACGGCAATCCTCCCAAAGCATTCGTATTCACCGTCATACTTAGAATTGCAGGTTTTATCTCAAAATTATTTGCTCCTATCTTGAGCCAAGCTTCTCTCCGCTTGGACCTGAACTCTTTCCTCTACATCCATTGGCACTCTCCGAGGCATTCTTTGGTTAGGCTGATGATCACCTAACCCCTCATTCATCTCGTTGTTGTTTTGTATGCCTTCCATCTCTATTAAGGCTGAAATTCGTTGGTTCCTTCTGTTCTGTTAACAAGTTTTCTCAATTTTTGGATTGAAGAGAACAAGAGTGTCTGCTCCTCTTCTCATTCGCATAAACTGAGTGCCTGAAACAGATCAAAAACAAACAAACGGATCACGGCACCACCGGTCACGGCACCTTTGGTTTTCACAAAAATAAATAAAAAACGTAATAAATAAAAAAAAACAAAAATAAAAACCAAATTAGAAATTAAGAATAGATGAAATTGATATTGAACTACGCCAATCCCCGGCAACGGCGCCAAAAACTTGATGCGCGATTTATGCACACACTTAAACGCAAGTGCACGTGTCGAGTCAAGTAATATAGTCTTGGAAGACCGAGTTATCGTCCTCAGGGATTAGTGTTCAAGTACCAAATTCTATTCCTTGTTATCTATTTGGTGACCGATAATTGAGTTGTTGATTATGACTAATAATTATAAAGACTAATTAACTATGTTGTTTACTTCAGTGATGATGGAAATAGGGCTTCCAAATCTCCTCAACTATCCACTTATCTTACTTATTAATGCAATTGACTATGGTTCTTCTTCTTTTGGAGATAGCAGGTTTACTAATCCGTTTTATACTCCTGTTAAGGTTATATAAACACTCAACCCCAGTACAACACCTTTCTACCTTTCGGTGATAAGGTTGACTCTAGAGGAGGATTAAGAACAAAAACCTTATTAATGCTACACAAGTAATCGGGGTATTTTCATCCACGATTCAACCTATTTCTACCCAACTACAGCATATTCACAAGCTTCCCTTTCGAATTTTGGTGAGAAATCATATAAGTTATGATAATTAATGATCAAGTAATTACCAAGCAATCAAAACATATATTGGATAAATCTCAACAATAAGAAGAACAACCACAAACATGCATTAATTCACAAATATAAGGTTCAAGTGAATTGACATGGAAAGCCCTATATTAGAATTAGTTCCTAGCCATAGACATGACAAGAACTAATTCAATATCCAACATAAACTGAAAATAAAGTAAAAGAGAAACAAGAAATTACTAAAGAAAGGTCTCCAATCTTGAACTCCAAGATGTGTTGTGAATTGGCAAGAAAGGGAACCCTTAAAATTGCTCTAGGGTTCTCTTTTTATAGTTACAAAACGAGTGCAGGGTTTTCCTTCAGGCCTGGCCCATCATTCATTCGAAAATCTGATATTTCCCGCGTGGCGCAGCTGCAGAATCGGCGACGCGCAACTCTGCAGCCTCACGAATCTTGGTAGCCGTGGCTCGCCTCTTGGTTTGGGCGCCGTGGCCGACCATGTATGTGCAGTTCGCCACTTTCTCGCATTTTGAGCTCTGGAACCTCCGTTTTTGCCCTCTTTTTGCTCCTTTTCCGCCAATGAGCCACTTTAACCAATATGACTCAAAAGAAAAAAAATCTATCCTAAGACTACACGTATTTGTACAAAAATGGACAAAAGACTCACTAAAAACGACTCAAAAAGTGTATATAAAATACACCGATCAATTTTCCAAAAGAGGATTTAAAATGATACTTGATATGATAAGCGTCTTGATTTTCCAAATGAGGATTTAAAAATGAAAGGTATGAGAGTGCCTTGGTATTTCTAAAAAGAAAGACATGGTATTGCCTTGGTGTTTCTAAAAGGAAGACATGATATTGCCTTGGTGTTCCTAAAAGGAAAGGCATGATAGTGCCTTGGGTTTTCTAAAAGGAAGGTATGATAGTGTCTTGGTTTTTCTAAAATGAAAGTTCATTTTAAGGATTTTATTGAGAGTCAAATGATGATTTAAATTGCACATGGTTGCTCATGATAGCTATTCGTGCAAGTGTTATTATTCCAGACACCGAATCCCACAAATGGACCGGGTTTTGTTATGTGTAAAAAGACACTGAGTCCCACAAATGGGCTGGGTTATGTTATGTGTAAAAAGACGCCGAGTCCCATAAATGGGTCGGGTTATGTTATGTGTAAAAAAACACCAAGTCCCACAAATGGCCGGGATATGTTATGTGTTAAATTTTTACTGAGTCCCTCACTAAAGGGCCGGAAATATTTATATGATTTCATCAAGTCCCTAACTAAAGGTCCGAGATACGTTATACATACAGTCATGATGGTTACATGGATCGAGTCCCTGAATGGGCCAGAATACTATATATGGACAGACATCTATGATTTTGAGGTGACTCTCTCACTTTTAAAAGGCACAGTTGACTCTCATTTTTATAAAGTACAATGATGCAGTGATACGATGATCTGATGGTACATTGGTACAGTGGTACAATGATACAGTGGTACAGTGGTAAAAGGTACAGTTGACTCTTATTTTATATGGCACGATTAGATCTGGTATGTTGATTTCCATACTTGTCCCCTGTCATCTTTTGTACAGTTATGATCTTATTTACTGTACTTCATGTTTACATACTTGGTACCTTGTTGTACTGACCCCCTTCGGGGGGCTGCGTTCATGCCCGCAGGTATAGGTACTCAGTTTCGTGATCCTCGAGCTTAAGATCTTTGCCCAGCTTTTTGAGATAGCTCCAATATTCAGGAGCTTGTCATTTTGGTACATGTCTTCCATTATTACTTATGTATATTCAGGTGTACGGCGGGGCCTTGTCCCGTCATAGTTATTGTCCAAACTCTTAGAGGCCTGTATTCATATGTGGGCTGGACTTGCGGGAGTTGTAAATATTGTTGGTCAGTTGTACTACTGTATTATCGGGATTTTCCCATGTATATATAGCGGCAGCCTCGTCGGCTTGCCTTGTTGCTACATGTACAGTTTTCCATATTTTATCTGACCTATGTCCTCTATGAGATGTGAGGGTATAAGAGGGGGTGCCCATGTAGGGCACCAGTCGCGGGCCCGGGGTTCGAGGTGTGACACTCGGCTCAAGACACGGCATAAACACAAGAAAAGCAAGAGAAACGGTCAGATCCGGGCAAGAAATTTAAAGCAGTATGACAATGATGGTAACAAAAGCGGATAAGTCATGATAAAGCATATGAAAAAAGAAGAAGCAATAACTAACGCAGGTAGATAAGATAAACAAAGTACATGAAAGTACACACTACAACAGGAATCAAACGACAGAAGACTATAAAGTAATATTGTGCCTACTAGTACGATAGACTAAACATGTCTACAATAATACCACTACAACTACCAGTATGTAAGCGTAAGTAGGACTACGCTCAACTACCTACTAACCTTCCACCCTAATACCTGTCCTCCACAATCCCATATCGCTCCATATAAAACTAAGCTAGATTCTAAACATCAATTGTAATGTTGGACAAAATGTTGTCAAGACACTCAGGAAACACTGGTGATCCACATTTATGAGATGAAATCCCGAGAGCTCTCTTGATATTTTTACTTTGTGGTTCTGGATGTCGATTCTCTGCAGTAGTCTCTCTATTTATAGTAGAAAGTCTTCCTTGAATTTCTTATCGCAAGGTTGTGGAAGTTGAGGGAAAGGTGGACTGCTGATGAGATTGGTTGGAGAAGATTAGGGAGTAATAATATCAACAACTTTGGCTTGATCCTCACGACAAGCAACAACTTTTGACTTAGTCCTTACTTGTGTTTTACCAGCTCCTTTTTACCTTGCCAAGTCATTTTTACCTCATAGTAATATTTACACAAATATTACTGCATCGCGTGAAGTAAGTCAAAATATGTTCAGAAAATGTTGGTTCGAATGTTGTGCAACATTTGTCCCAACATACTTACACATTCATATCAATACTTGAAGAGATATGTTGGGTCAAATGTCACAACACCAAATCTAACATTAACCGTTGTATTGCCATCATTTTACTTTGATTGACTTACTGGTTTAACCTTTTCAAACTTCCTCAATTTGATTAGTATATGCTGTAGTATTTAATGTTTTTTGTCAGAAAAGTAACTGCTAGGAGTGCGTGTGTTTGATGGTGTAAAATGGTGTTATTTCGTTTTTTCAATCGGCCAAGTTTGTCATTGTGAGTTATTATCTTATAGATTAAAAAAATCTATGCACGGGATCAGAGAAAGAATCAGATCAAAAGAATTTATTGTACGTAGTTTTATCCTGCATCACTAACAACATATAATAGAACTAATGCAAAATAAATAAAACAATCACAATCGATCAATATAATATACAAAAAAATAGTAGGAAAGCACTAAATGATCTTATTCTATAGAGAGTCTTCCTAGTTTTGATGAATTACAGTTGTGCGATGTTATAAAACAAAAGAAAAATACTATGCAAATGAGAGGAGAAATGATGAGTGAATGTTGTGAGACGAGACTTTATTTTTCAAATGTTGAATAAGTACTTATGATATGATGTACTCGTGTGGATCGATTAGCTAATGTCCGTATTTATGATCGGTAGTTTGCTAAATTGAAACCGTAGTTAAGTTGTTGGCATTAAATCCTACAAATTTAAACCAAAGTTAAAATATTAAAGCTATTCATAATCCGATGTAATTACGGAGTATATAGTATTTAATAACCGAATCCAAATTCTCAAAACTGTACCTTACAAAAATTATATTATGTAGAACATGGGTATCATGATTTTTCCCGGGGGTCGGGGCAGTGGCGGAGCCACCATGTAACCGAGGGGCCCGGACTCCCCCTCAAATTTAATTTTTTCCTAGTATACTATTAGTAATATTCATGATATTACAATAGAGTACTCAATTCTTTACACTTCTTCTTTTATAGTGTGGAAAACTGGACCAAAATAGGTTCCCCCAAGATCAAAATAGGCTCCCCTAGCCCGGGCTCCCCCATAAATATAAATATGCTCCCCCTAGCCCGGAATCCTGGCTTCGCCCCAGGGTCGGGGGAGGAGGTGAGTTTCTTTATCTTGTGTAATACTGTGGAAATAAGAATCATGCATGTTATAAGTAATGCGGCAGAAAAGCATGATCAAAATCCGACCTTAGCTCAATTGGTAGAGCGGAGGACAGTAGTGGGGCAAAGTCTTAACAGCTAATCCTTAGGTCGCTGGTTTGAATCCGGCAGGTCTGATTTGATTTTCTAATTTTTTTTTTCATTTTAAAGAAAATATTAATAATAAAATTGTAAAAACTAAACTGATCAAACCGATATTACTTATTTTAGTTTTAAATTTTGATAAATGTCGAATCAAACCGAACCATGAATACCCCTACTCCATGGAAGAGTAAGAAAAGGAATCCTCAAATCTTGAGGATTTAATATGTGAATGATATCATGCACCAGTGCAGAAATTATTGATTTTTTAAGAAAATCATCAGTGCATAAATGTTTTTGAACATGGAGTATCTATAGAATAGTGTAAATCTCCTTAATTGGAGTTCTCCTATTAATATCATATATATAGAGTATATAATTGCACTCCTCATAAAATATGATCTCTATTTTGCATTAATTACACTAAAATATTAATTACATAATATATTGTGAATATATGAAATATATTCACTATCACACCCCTCAGTCGGAGCGGGAGGAGGCCGGACGCTGAGACTGAATCTGAAGTCAATGAGTAATTGTCGAGGAAGCCCCTTAGTGAAGATATTTACATACTGATACGAAGAAGGAACATTCAACACCCTAACGTGTCCCATTGCAACCTTCTCACGAACAAAGTGAATATCCATCTCAATATGCTTGGTTCGCTGATGTTGAACTGGGTTATGAGACAAGTGGACAACAAATATGTTATATCAGTAAACCAAAGATGCCTTACGTAAGGGACAATGAAGCTCAAGAAGGAGATTTTGGAGCCAACATAGCTTGACAACAACGTTCACAACGCCTCGATATTCTGCTTCAGTACTCGAACGGGAAAGTGTGGCTTGCCGCTTGACAGACCATGATATAATATTATCCCAAAAAAATACGCAATAGTCGGACGTAGAGCAACGGGTGTCCGGATAGCCTGCCCAATAAGTGTCTATGTAGGAGAGCAACCTAGTATGTGCGGAGGGATATAAATGTAGTCCATAGTCAAGAGTGCCCTTAATGTACCGAATGATACGCTTAAGAGCTGTAAAGTGAGGTTCCCTATGAGCGTGCATGAACAAGCACACATGTTGAACATCATATGCAATATCTGGTCAAGTGAAAGTGAGATACTGAAGAGCACCTATGAGACTCCTATAAAGAGAGGGATCGCTGACTGGATCCCCGTTATCCACACTGAGTTTGGACTTTGAGTCGACAGGAGTGGGCATGATCTTGCAGTTTGCCATTTTAGCCTTGTAAACAATCTCTTCTGCATACTTACGTTGACACAAAAACATGGCATGTGCGGATCTGGTCACTGATATATCCAAAAAATAACTCAACTTACCCAAATCTGTCATAGAGAATTCAGACTTGAGCAGGGCAATGATCTCATGTTTCAGAGTATCAGAAGAAGCTATCAGAATAATATCATCCACATATAAAAGAA
Source organism: Przewalskia tangutica (assembly GCA_029844215.1). Lineage (NCBI taxonomy): Eukaryota > Viridiplantae > Streptophyta > Magnoliopsida > Solanales > Solanaceae > Przewalskia > Przewalskia tangutica. Next base: position 104,093,718 of record CM056726.1, read on the forward strand.
GATAAGACGTGTCAGTACCTCGATGAAAAATAAATATGGAGTAATCACTCTTGCTGCACACGAACCCTATTTGTATGATATATGTAGCAAACCTCTCATACCAACCCCTACGAGCTTGTTTCAAAGTTAAAACCATAAGAGTGACTTACGAAGACGACAAACATAATGAGGAACCTCCGGATGCACAAAGCCAGGCGGTTGATGTATACAAACAGTTTCTTTTAAATCCCCATGTAAGAAAGTATTTTTGACATTAAGCTGGTGAATCGGCCAATTTTCCCCCATAGCTATGCTCAATACAGTGCGAATGGTGGCTGGTTTGACCACTGGACTAAACGTCTCACCACAATTAACTCTCTCATTCTGACCAGTACCATTAGCCACAAGTTTTACCTTATGGAATTCAAGCTCTCCACTGTCTCGAAATTTGTGACGATAAAGTCACATACAACGAATCATATTCACCCCTTCTGGTTTCGAAACAAGATCCCAAGTATGTTGATAAGTTAATGCATTCAACTCCTCACGCATCGCCGCATTCCAATTTGGGTCATGTTTGACTAATTTTGGGTTTTTCAGAATGAGTGAGATGGTTTGAGTGGATAGGTTAAAGTGAACTTTTGGTTTGAAAATCTTGTGTTATGCATGAGTTTCCATATGGTGAATGAGGATGATCACAGGTGGGGCAGATGGGCTAGGAGGTGACGGACTGGACTGTACTGGGCAGTGGGGTTGGGACTAGGTAGTGGTGACGGGCAGTGGGGTTGGGCAGTGTAGTTGGGCAGTGGGATGGGCAGGGGCTGGGCAGTGAGGTGGGGTAGTGTTTCGGGTAGTAGCAGCGCAGTGGGGTGGGGCAGTGTTTCGGGTAGTAGTTTGGTAGTGGGTTGGGGTAGTGTGCTGGGTGTAATTTTGGGCAATAACTGGTAAGGTGTTTCGAGTAGTAACTGGGCAGTGGGTTGGGGCAGTGTATAGGGTGTAATTCGGGCGATGGCGGGCGAGGCAGGAAGTAGGGTGGGGTTGACGGGATGGGTGGCGGGGACGTCCTGAGGGTGCATATTTTGTAGTGCGTTTTGAAGTAGATGAGATGTTTCCGATACAACAAGGAAACCGTAATCAGTGACTCGAAAGTTTTGTATGTTGTCAAATGGGAAAACGTACTCAACAAATGTGATATGGCATGAGATTAAGATTTTGTCTATGGATAACTCATAGCACAAGTACCCCTATGGTTAAACGGAAAACCTAGAAAGACGCACGGAGTGAAGCGAGGTGTTAATTTGTGAGGGACCGTGGAGGCAAGATTTGGGTAAAAAAGATAACTGAAAATTCGAATGTGATCATAGGAAGGGATCCGACGGTAGAGAATTTCGGTAGGTGTCCTATTTTAGATCGTACGGGTAGGTAAGATGTTAAGAATATGTTTTACAATTTTTAATACATATACCCAAAAGGTTGGGGGAGAGACGCATGGAAAATAAGGGTACAAATCATATTGTTAATGGTGCGGAGAATTCTTTCGGCTTTACCATTTTGATGGGAAGTATGGGGGCAGGAGAAATGAAAAACCATGCTATTAGCCGCATAAAAATTATGAAAAAAGATTTATTGAACTCACGACCATTATCACATTGAAATGTTTTTATGTCTTATTCAAATTGCGTTTTAACCAATGTACAAAATTCAAGGAATTTAGAATAATCTCGAGACTTAAGTTTAAGCGGATAGACCCAAAGGAAGTGAGAAAAGTAAACTAAAAATACCAAATAATTTTTATGACCTAGGTTGCTAGTTATAATAGATGTCCATAAATTCACATGAATGATATTAAAGGGAGAAAAAGTAATACTTAAAGAAAACGTAAATGGAAGTCTAACATGTTTTCCTAGATGACAGGAGTAGAAACTACGAGAAAGTTTCCCTTTATTACATTGAATTAAATTGCGGTTTCTAAGAGAATAAAAAACATGAACTCCGGATGATCAAGTCTACTATGTCACGTTGATGGAGATATTGCAGCTAAAACGGTAGATGGAGTGACATGGGCAGTGGACGTGGATAGGAAAGGATAGAGGTCCCCCACACTATTGCATCTCGTAAGAAGTCTCCCCGTACGTAGGTCCTTTACAGAAAAACCAAATGGGTCGAAATCAATGGATACGAAATTATCAGTGACAAATTTTCTAACAAATATTAGGTTCTTGATAATATTAGGGGCATACAGGATGTTTTTAAGGAAGAAGTGGGGATGCAGTGGTGGAGTTAGTGTGTGTCCAAAAACTTGAATTGGAATGTGACGACCATTTCCGAGCATAATAGATTACAACAACAACATACCCAGTGAAATTCCATAATGTGGATCTGGGGAGGGTAGAGTGTACACATACCTTACCTCTACCTTGGTAGGTAGAGCGACTGTTTCCGAAAGACCCTCAGCTCAAGACAAAGCACAAGCCCAAGCCATATATGATAAACAAAGTGAGTAAGTCATAATATCAAATTCTGGAAAAAAAACAAAAGGAAGCAATAACTAATGCAAGTAAATAGGACAAACAAAATATACGTAACAACATAAATCAAACGACAAGGGATTATAAGACAATATTATGCCTACTAGTATGATAGGTTACACGAGCCTATAATAGTAATACTACAATTACAAGTTTGTAAGCGTAGGTATTACAACGCCGAACTACCTACTACCCTAATATGTGCCTTCATACCTCATATCTAAGGTTATGTCCTCAATGAGTTGCACCTGCGCCATATCCCATCTAATTACCTCTTCTCAATACTTCTTCGGCTTAGATCTACCCCTCCTGTACTCGTCCATAGCCAACCTCCGCACTGGGGCATTTGTGTCTCTCATCTGCATGTGCTCGAATCATCACAACCTTGCTTCCCGCATCTTATCCTCCACCGAGGCCACTCCCACTCTGTCGCGGATATCATCATTTCTAATTCTATCCCTCCTTGTATGCCCAAACATCACATCCACACCTATCTCAAGGCCACTCCCGTTACTAAACTTGTATTCCAAGTATTCTGTCTTGGTCCTACTCAATTTGAACCTTTTAGACTCTAGAGTCTGGCGCCAAACCTCCACTTTAGCATTCACTTCGCTGCGAGTTTCATCAATCAGGACTATGTCATTTGTGAATAACATACACCATGGGACCTCTCCTTGAATTTGTCGCGTCAGTCCATCCATCACCGAGGCGAATAGGAAAGAGCTAAGAGTTGATCCCTGGTGCAACCACATCATCACTGGAAAGTGCTCCGAGTCTCCTCCTACTGTATATACCCTGGTCTTGGCTCCATCGTACATATCTTTAATTGTCATAGTGTATGCCATAGGTACACCTCTAACCTCCAAACATCTCCATAAAACCTCCCTAGGGACTTTGTTGTATGCCTTCTCGAGGTCGATGAAAACCATATGTAAGTCTATCTTTCTCTCTTTATACTGCTCCACCAACCTCCTAATAAGATAAATGGATTCTGTAGTCAAACGCCCTGACAAGAATCCAAACTAATTCTCGGAGATAGACACACCTCTTCTCATCCTCATCTCCACAACTCTTTCCCAAACTTTTATAGTGTGGCTTAGCAGCTTGATACCCCTATAGTTGTTGTAACTCTAGATATCACCTTTGTTCTTGTACGAAGGAATCATTGTACTCCACCTCCATTCATCGGGAATCCTCTCCGTCTTAAAAATGATGTTAAATAACTATGTCAGCCACTCCAAACCTGCCCTACCTGTGCTCTTCCAAAATTCAACTAGGATATCATCAAGCCTGGTCTCTCGTCCCCTTTGCATCCTTCAAACAACACCTTGAACCTCCTCAACCTTAATATGAGCGTCATCCACCAGTACTTTATCGTCCTCGTCTTTGATGCACCTCACATGATTCAAGTCCCAGGCCCTCCTCTCCCTCACCTTAGCTAGTCTGTACAACTTTTTATAAATTTTGCAGTTGATGATGATTGCCATAATTGTTGGTGAGGTGAGATGTGGCGCCCTTATCTATATACCACGTATTATCGTGTTACTTCTAGGTCATTGTGTAGTGGGTATGGTGGCTGGATAGTGGTCCGGTGGTCTTTGAGTCCGGGCGATGGGCATGGCAGTGCCCACTATTGATGTTGGGTCTGGCCTGAAATGAGACTGGTTGACTAGGCCCAGTTCCCAACTGTTGCCAAGGATGTGGGTTGGCCTACTAAATCGGGTACTGGTCCTGCATTGATAATTTGTGAAGCCGGGTGTTGAGGAGGATAAAGAGTGGGAAGCTATGTGGGCCGTGTGTGATGTCATGAGGGTATCAGAAATTTAGGAGAGAAAGAGGGTGTAGAACTACTGTATATCAGTTGTATACAACATGATGGAGAGAAATAAAAGGTAAGAGGGATGTATATAAATGTATACGAGAAATATATGATGATAGGTAGTGTATATCAGTCATATACAATGTGTATATCGGTTGTTTCCGGTAGGAGTTGGCATCGGAAGAGAAGACGAAAATTGGGGGCTGCCATATATAAGTTGTATATCAACGATATACAGGTCTGATTGGGGTGATATGTATCTTGGGTTGTTGTATATCGCCTGTTTATTAGTGGTATACAAGTTCGGTTTTAGAAGAATGTGAGGGATGGGGGCTGTATATCACGAGATATATGAGGTATACATGTAAGTTTTGAGAGAAGAGACTTGTATAACACGTAAAAGCAGTGTATACTTGTTGTATATCACGAAGAGGCGGTGGTATACAGGGCTATATATGGCTGAATATCGTCGGAAAAATGGAGGCGGAAGAGAGGTATATGGCGGCCAAAACTAGGGTTAGGGTAGGGAGAGATTTTTGGCTCTTGATACCATGTAGAATAGTGTAAATCTCATTGATTGGAGTTCTCCTATTAATGTCATATATACAGAGTATACAATTGTAGTCCTAATGGAATTAGGATCTCTATTTTACATTAATTAAACTAAAATATTAATGACAGAATATATTGTGAATATATGGAATATATTCAATATCAATATCGTTGTATACATTTTACCGTTCCCAAAAAGTGCTAAAAATGCCGTTATCGGGGATCGAACCTGAGCCACCCGCGTGATAGACGGGAATACTTACCACTATACTACGACAACATGCTTGCTGAGCAGCTATTGGGTTTTCAAATTGGTTTTTGTTTATTGCATTGTAGTTTGATCTTTAATGGTTAAAGTTTGTAGCTCAAACTTACTACGTTATGAAACTGCTCTGTGGACTATAAATGGTATTGGAATAATGTGCTTGCTATTAGGAAAAAATATCTCATACTCATTGTGTACACCAAATAAAAATGACAAGGGCATAATATGTGTCTAAAATTTATTAACTAATTAATATTCCATATTATTATCTCAATTTATTAGCTAACCCTATAAACTAATAAAATTTGGCGTATCCACCAGAAACATGTGTGCTTTTATTTCTTTTCCATGATGTTAAGAGTAATTAATGTTCAAATCCGATTAAGACTAATATATGTCTGAAAGCCAAAAGAAACTATTAAAAAGGTGTTAAAAGGAAATTTAATGCAACATCTCAAATTATACAAACAACTTTTCTATTATCATACTACTCCTAGATAACACTATATACACTTATTGGTAATTGAACTTTTGTAATAAGATGTATTCATACAAATAAGATAAATAAAATTATGAGCGAGAAATAACTCAATGAGTTTTCTTTAAGTCGTGTTGGAATTTCACCTCAAGATTCATTTAATCCTAGTTCCAATAGATCAAATCAATTTTATACAATGAAGAGAAAAATCAGGTCAAAGAAGAAACAATCAGAAAATAGAGACAGAGGAAAGACACAGAAAGTTTTGACTAAGAATAAAGGAAAGACAACGTGTCGAGTATTGAAAAAAGGGCCCCAACAGACACGTAAATAAATGAAATCTATAAATATTTAGCTTGTATTTATTTTATACATAGTATTCTTTTATTTCAGCTTCTAGAAATAGTACAACTGGTAGAAAGTTGTTAGGAAAAGATTCATTATCTCTTGTATAAATACATGTACATTGCAAGTATAAAATACACAGAAATTTCTCAATCTTCTTCATTTCGATTATGGTATCAGAGCAGGACTGATAAAAAAAATTCCTTCATCATCATCATCTTCTTCTTCTTCTTGTCTTATGGATACTGAAGAAGCTCTTGTAGTAATGACAAGATCCTATCATGGCTTCTTAATTCTCTCTTAAAAGAAATTTCTAATAGTGTCATATATTCAAAAACTGCTAAAAATCTCTGGACAGACCTAGAAGATAGGTTCTAAATGATGTCAAGTTATATCACCTGCAAAAAGATCTAAGTGATTTAGTTCAAGGATCAAGTGATATAGCAAGCTATTTCACAAAACTTAAGAGGCTCAGAGAATGAATTACACACTTTAAATGCTAATATGCATTGTGGATGTAACTGCACTTGTGGAGGAAAACAAAAAATCTATGCACGATAAAAGACTCATTCATTCCTTAATGGGCATAAATGATTCATATGGTCCAGCTAGGAGAAATATTCTTATGATCTCACCCCTTACTAATGTTATCATGGCTTACTATTTGTTAATGCAAGATGAAAAACAATGAGAAACATATGTGAATCATCAATACCGTGGATATCCTCTTTTGCAGTAGTTAATCAGAATACTCAAAGATATGGGAGTGTGAATCATCAACACCCTGGAGAATAATCATTTGCAGCAGTCAATCAAAACACTCAAAGGTATGGGAATCATCGAGAATTTTCATTTGCACCAGTAAATTTTTGACATTTTTCCTACATCCACTAGTACTATTCACGTAACACCCCATATTTTCGGGTGATGGCTTGGGCATCTAGATGTGCGCTAATAAAGAGCTTAGTACATAAAAAAGATATGTCCCGAACTAATTTATGACCTACCGGCTAATTGGCGACAATGATTGGTTACTTAACAACGCTGATCGGCTAGTTGGTAAATTACAGCGGGAGATAACGCTGATCGGCGAATGGGTAAATTATAGTGGAAGATCGGGAAATTAAATATAGGATTAAGTGGATAAGTGAATAGCGAAAGAAATACACGTGGAAGATGTGTAGCATACTAAGTGATGACTAAGGTTACATTTATTTTACGTTGAGTATCTTAAGGTAAGACTTAGTGGAGTTAATAAGGGAAGGGGGCCCATGGCCATGTGCAATGGTTGGCCACTAATGTAGTAAGATACTATTTATATTCCTACTATGAGAAGGTGAGACTCATAATAAGGAAACATCAAACCAACAACATAAAATAGAGGCATCAACATTTTTAAGTCGTAAGCAGTTGCAAACATATTTTTGCCCCTGTCCGATCCAGTTATGTGCAGCAACATTTATTTTATGTTGTTATCTTAAGGAGGAAAGTATAGTTCTCTTAGTAAAAGATATCCAGGTAGCAAGAGTTGTTCTTAGCAAGTTCAGGTATGTTAATGCAAATCATTTCTTTCTTTTGGCATGTTCCATGTAACGAAATGTAAATGTGATGTTGTTCCATAAGCTATTCTACTCTTAGTAGTAACAATATTCATGTTATTAATTTATATGCTAAAAGCATGTCTAAATATATTTCTAAATCCTTATTGAGGTGTATGGGAAAAATGTTGATGTTCCCAGTGTTAGCCGAAGTGCATGGATATTAGGTCATTCAGATAAGTTCAGAATATTTCATTGTCATTCCTGCATTTGAATTTGCATTATATTCATGTACTACCCTGGACCCACATGTGTTATACACAATACTATATGGTAAATATTATATATATATATAGGGGATGTGGAAAAGGGAATGACGTTATATACACACACCACCTGCAGCTGGTACAGACTATCACAAAAAGATGTCCAAAGAGGCTGATATGACATGATGCGCATAGTTAGGAAGATGCCCTTGTGTGGCCAATATTTATATGTATATCGCATTTGCATTATGCATAACATTTAGGCATATATATTAGGGCCTCCAGAGGCATTTACTGTTGGTCAGCCATTTCTGTCGGCTGTTGGTGTTGTCAGCTGTTTCTATCGACTGCTTCTATCAGCCATCTTTATTAACTGTTTTTGTTTCAGATTGTTATGTATCACTGTGATGATATTTCTTATGCTTGAAATACTCGGTACATCATTCGTACTAACGTCCCTTTTGTCTAGGGATGTTGCGTTTCATGCCCGCAGGTTCACGTAGGCGAGGCGACGACCCGCATTAGTAGGTTACCGATTCAGCGAACATCGGAGCACTCCCCTTGTTTTGGGGTGTCGGTCTAAGCTCGGTACGATATATTTTTGCATGTTCATATAGGTATGACGGGGCCCTGTTCTGACCTTTTGATGTTGTATACTCTTAGAGGCTTGTAGACAGGTGTCCTATATGTAATATTCATATATGGCCTTGTCGGTCTGGGTATGTATACGTTTATAAGATGGGTTTTCCGGTTGTAAGATATTGCAGAATTCTTTTCCAGTATATTAGTTTCATTTGTCGGCAGGGTACTGGGTGACGACCCTTGTGGCCAAAGTTATATGTGGCTAGATGTAAGTATACAAATAATAGTGTCCGGCAGGTGAGGTACAGGTACCCGTCATGACCCTCTGGTTTGGGTCGTGACAATTCATCTATCTAATATTCCTCCTACTTTCACTATTATTATTCCACAATCTAGACCTCAAGTGCAAACAACTAGAGTATGGAGAATTCCCACTAAACCAGCCTATCTCGGAGATTATCTCTGTAATACAGTATGTCATACTGATTTAACTTGTTCATGCTTTATTCCTCCTGTTCAACCTTCTCAGACTTTTCTTTTGCAAATCAACAGATGTTAAATTTTATCTCTTCCATCACAGAACCATCTAATTATGCATATGCATCTTTACATGGTGGTTGACATCAGGCCATGTAACTGAGTTTGAGGCTTTGATTTCCAACCAAACCTGGAGGTTATGGAACTTCCTAAGGGTCACAAAGCTTTATCATATAAATGGGTTTATAAGGTTAAAACAAGTCTGATGGAAGCATAGAGAGACTTAAAGCCAGGCTTGTAATTAGAGGAGATACTCAAAGATAGGGTATTGATTAAAATGAGACTTTTTCTACAATTATTAAAATGACTATTATTAGATCTATTTTTGTTGTTGCAGTTAGAAAGGATTGGGCAATTTATCAATTGAATGTTAACAATGTATTCTAAATGGAGAATTGCAAGAGAAAGTTTACATGAAATTTCCTCCTGGTGTGAAACCTTTCAATCCTAATCTTGTTTGCAAATTGAAGAAGTCTCTTTATGGTTTAAAACAAAATTCAAGGCAATGGTATGCTAGATTAACAACTGCTCTCAATTTCGAAGGGTATGTTTCATCCTTAAGATTTTTTTTTTTAAAAGGAACAAAGATTTCATATCAATTGTGATTATGTTCTCGCCCCGAATTTTGTCTTCTGCCGTTGTAGCGGCTGATCAAATCGGGAGATAAATTGATTCCTTAACTTAAGCGATTCGGGATGGAAAGCGAAACTCGATTTCGGAATGGGTTCTCCAACTACTCCAGAAAGTATTAGGACGATGTTACGAGTGAAATAAGAGGTAAGAAACATGAATGCAGCTGAATATAGTAAGGATAAAGTAAAGGATAAAGTAATGATAGATGAAATTTGAGTTGTTTTATTGATTGTCTATTTATACAAAAGAATGTTCCTATTTATAGTACAAAAAGAAGAAAAAATTATACAAACGTGCCCCCCTATGTCAGCCATCAAATAACCCATTAAGTTTAATGGCCGACTATGGGGGAGGTGGTGCCGATTTTCTCGCCCTCTACTCCCCTTGCTTGGATAATGTCCCTTGCTTTCAGTTGTTGTTGGTCGTTATAGCTTCTAGGGGTCTAGAAACCATTTTGACTTGGTCGTTGAGGCGTCTACATCTGAGTGGGTCTCAGTCATACCTCTAACCAACGACTTCAAGATGCCTTAGTAGCTGATGAAGTTCTTATAGTCGAGGGCTGGGAGTAAATTCAGCTCCAGAATAGTTCGGCTGTCACTGAATTTTAATGAAACACTCAAATTATTTTTGAGTGTTAACAATTGCCACCTTACATTAACTCGAGTGTGACTGTTGAGTTAATGTATTAAAAAATAGCCATCGTTCCAGTCTGATAGTCACACATGTCACTTCAATCGTCTACTGTTGAGTTAATGTATTCTAAAATAGTCGTCGTTTGAGTGTAAACAATTGCCCCTATATTAACTCGAGTGTGACTATTGAGTTAATATATTCGAAAATAGCCATCATTTCTTTTCAACCGAGGTGTCTTCATTACCACAACTCAGTTCCAAGGCTGTTGTTCATTCATACATACCCCAAATCGAAGGACAATACTTTTTTAGATACTTATCATTTACATTCCTGTCCATTTCTTTGTCATGCATATTTATCAATCGATATACGTTGCCGGCGATTCGTTGGCTTACTATGAAATGTCCTTCCCAATTTGGTGACCATTTGCCGAATTTATGATCTTTCATCCAGTCGGCAAAACGGTTTTCCAAACGAAGTCTACTTTGGAAAACCTCTTAGGCTTGACATATTTGTTGTATGCTTTAGCAGTTGTACGTTTGCCGGCTTCGATTTTCTCTCAAGCCATAAGTCGATCTTCATCTAGTTGGTCTAACTCCATTATCATGGCTTGTTGATATTCCTCTAAACTTAGAGAATTCTGCTTGGCCACTCATAAGGATTTGACATTGATTTCCAACGGCAACACATTATCTTGGCCATAGGTTAGCTGATAAGGTGTCATCTTGGTGGTTGTAGATTTAGAATTCCTGATCGCCCAAACGGCTTCATCTAGAGTGAAATGACACATTCCTGGTTTATCCTCTACGTTCTTACTAATTATGTTCACAATTAATTTGTTGGCTGCCTCGGCTTGTCCATTCACTTATGCGTAATAAGGCGAAGATACCGAACTTCTTAGCAAAGGCCGCCACCTTAGAACCAGTGAACACTGTCCCTTGATCGATGGTAATTATCTCGGGAATACCATATATGTATATGATCTGGTTTTGGATAAACTGAATGACATATGTTTGATGGACCCTCTTCATCATCTGAGCTTCCACCCATTTAATGAAATAATCGATAGCCATAATAATAAAACTGTGGCCTTTAGCCGATTATGGGTAAATCCTGCCGATGAGGTCCATAGTACATCATCTAAAGGGCCATGGTTTTATGACTGGGTGTAGCAATTCGGTTGGTACTCGTTAGATTGGTCCATGTTTCTGACATTCCCCAAATCCTTTTGCATACTGGAAACAGTCAGTGGTGATCGTAGGCCAGTAATAACTGTAGCGGTAGATCAACCACTTCATCGCCGACCATGCTCTATGCGATCCACATACTCTTTCATGGACCTCTCCCATGACCCTCAAGGACTCTGCTTTGGCAATACACTTGAGTAGTACTCCATTTACTCTCATTTTATAGAGGTCATCGTCAATGAGCATGTATTTCAAGGCTCTTCTTTTAACCTTGGGATCCTAGCAACTTGAGGGATATTTTAAGAAGTCAATCAGTGACTGTCTCCATGAATCGATTTGATCAATGGCTAACACTTCGGCTGGTAATTCATCGTGCTCTAAGATGAGTAGGGACTTCCTAAAACCTGAAGCTTCTTGTGCTAAGTAGTTAGCCTCAACATTCATGCTTCTGGGAACACAACTTAACTTGGATGATGTGAACCCACTAAGCAACCTGCTAGCCGTCCTGTGATGGGCCAATAAATTGTCGTCTTTGCAGCCATATTCCCCGACCAACTTTTTGATCACCAACTGAGAGTCTCCTCGGATCTCAATGCACCTCACTTTCATAGAAACTAGGAGTTTGAGTCCCATGATGAGAGTATCGTATTCGGCTTGGTTGTTTGTTAATTCAGGGTCTAGTCGATAAGAGAACTTCCTCGCTTTATATCTCAGACTTGTTATCGTGACACCGATGTTACACCCCGTAATTTCAGAACATGTTTTTAAGAACGTAAGTAAGAACCCACAAGTGTTAAGATTTGAGACTTGTAAAATTTATCGGAAATTATGGAATTGTCGGAAATTGTGTTATTGTATCGAATGGGAGGGCGACACGTGTCACCCCCCTTATGTGATGCCTTGGTCGAAATATGCAAGGGTAAGAGGGTCATTGGACCTTAGTCTTGCAAGCATGTGTAGCATGAGAAAGTTGACTAGTCAAGAGGTCAATAAGTCTTGATATTTTGGAAGACCACATCTAAGCCTCACATTTGTAATTATCTTGACCATCCAATTCTCTATTTAATACTAGTAGCAAGAGATGTCTTGACACTTAGAAAATTTTACACAAAATTTGGATGAACATTGAGCAAGCTCACGGGTTCACTAAGAAAAAGAAAGAAAAATTTTCGTTTCTTGTCCATTTGATTCCACACTTTAAACCAAGGTTCTTAGGTGTATTGTAAACACATCTCAATAGAAAAATCTTGGAAAAAGATTGTGTTCGGGTTAGTCGCACTCGAAAACCTAAAGGGTCTTTCTAGGTTTTGCTTGGAATTTGAAAGGATAATTGTTGGTATTGTGCTAAGGGTCTCAACAAGCGGATTGAGGTGTCTTGGAGAGGCTCTAAACTACTAAGGAGCGACTTCGGATTGGAGTTGGATTAAGAATCGTTAAGGTATAATCTTGTCTTTTAAAGGTGTTACAAGATTGCATATTTATATTGTTGTTGATAGCTTTGTATGTTGCGAGCATGAAGTTGTTATTTAGAGGTTATAAGAATTATGGATTGATTATAGCCTTGGAAATCCATAATGTAATGTAAGCCATAACTAGTTGAATTACAATTTAATCGTTGTTAGAACCGTCGCATGTCATTGACTTAAGGATTATGGTTATTATAATCAAATGCGACTTGATATCATGTTATGCTACTAAATTGGATTGAAATGGAAATTGGATAAGAATTGGATTTGTTGAATCAAGGTGGCCGAATTTGGAATGTAGTTTGTATTGGTTGGTTATTCAATTGTATTGGACTACTTTCTATAAAATTGTGAGCCAATTGGGGCTGTGTAGTTATTCAATTGTATTGGACTACTTTCTATATAATTGTGAGCCAATTGGGGCTGTTTAGTTAGTCATTTGAATTGGACTACCTTCTATATAATTGTGAGCCAATTGGGGCTGTTTGGTTATTGTATTTTCGGCCTTGAAAAAGGTGGCAAGTGAGTAAAAACAAAGGAGGTGCTGTCCGATTTTCCGTAGAAAATGGAGACTTTACACTTATTATATTCTACGATTGAAGTAAAGGCGTTAATAGACGTATTGTGAATATTATAGGTTGATATACTACGCGGGACTTTGTACTTGGCAAGTGGTTTGACCCGACGAGGTATGTAGAACTTTCCTATCTTTTGAGCATGACTAGTTTCGGCGTATATAGTACGGTAGGCGTCTGAAGACTTTGACATTCCTTACTAGCCTTATAAAATGCCAAGTCGGGTGAGTTAGGAAGTTAACTCACTTCTTTGATAATATTAAGGATGTCTTAAGTCTTAGTAAAGATAAGGGACTTGAAGAATTTTAAAGTATGTAATACTTGTGTCGTTTTAATCGTATAAGTCCCTTGGATAGGAAAATGTACTTGACTAAGGTATAAAGTGAATATAACGACTTTATGGGGAGTTGGTTATATTGACTTTATGCAAAGGTAAATGGCTTGTGTTAATGAAAGGCAAATTGATTTTAAGGTATCAATTGCCCAAGGTTTAATAAGAAAAGGAGTCGCTTGATTTAGAAACCTACTTTAATTCTAAAGGTATGGTGACTTGCCTTGAAATGTACTTGGACTTGATACTATGGTTAATAGTGTCTTGGAAGCTTTCTACTAAAATGAGTCATTTGTTTTAAGGAGTAGAAGTACGTAGTACTTTGGGTTAAATTCCCAGATTCTTAAAAGACATGAAAGTGCCTTAAGTAAACTAAAATGAGAGTGTAGAAGAATAAGACTAATAAGAAGTTAGGGGATTGCTAACTTGCTTAATTATTGTATGACGGCCGGTTGTGAGATAGGGTAAGAGTATCAGTGAGGGGCAAACCCCCAAGACGCTATACCACCTTCTCCAGGATAAGAGTATAAATGAGGGGTAAGCCCCCAAGACGTTATACCACCTGCGTTACTATCTTCTTCAGGGTAAGAGTATAAATGAGAAGCAAACCCCCAAGACGTTATACCACCTGCTTCAGGGTAAGAGTGTAAATGAGGGGTAAGAACCCCAAGACGTTATACCTGTTACACCCCGTATTTACAGGACATGTTTTAAGATAGTACGTAAGAACTCACAAGTGATAAGATTTGAGACTTGTAAAAATTTATCGGAATTAAGAAATTGTCGGAAAACGTATTATTGTGACGAATGGGAGGGCGACACGTGTCACCCCCCCTCATTGATGTCTTGGACGAAATGCATGGGCACAAGGGTCATTTGACCCTTGTTAGGAAGACAAGTCTTGCAATGTAGAGAGCTTGACATGTTTGACTTAAGTCAATGGGACCACTAGCTTGATATTTAAGTAGAGCTTATCCTAGCCACCCAAATGGTTGCATCTTGACCCTCCAATGTGCTTTATAATACTACTAGTAGCAATACTAGTGCCAACACTTAGAAAATTTTCAAGAGAAATTGATGAACTTGAGCACAAGCTCTCGGGTTTGGCTAGCTCTCTCTACAAAATTTTTTGTTTGATGTCCATTAAGCTTCCCACTTTAAACCAAGGTTCTTGAGGGTAGTGTAAGCATATCTCAATAGAAAAATCTTGGAAAAAGATAGTTTACTGTTAGTCATGAAAACGAAAACCTAGTTGTCTTTCTAGGTTTTGGATTGGAGGTTGAAGGAAAGTTATTGGTATGGTGCTAAGGGTCTCAAAGCGGATTGAAGTGTCTTGGAGAGGCTCTAAACTACTAAGGAGCGACTTCGGATTTGGAATCGGATTAAGAATCGTTAAGGTATAATCTTGTCTTTTAAGGGTGTTACAAGATTATATATATATATTGTTGTTGTTAGCTTTACTTGTTGCCAACATGAAGTTGATATGATAAAGTATAAGTATTATGGATTGATTGTAGCATTGGAAATCCGGAATGTAATATAAGCCATGTTAAGTTGGATTTCAATTTAGTCGTTATTAGAAATCGTCGCATGTTACCTACTTAGAGATTATGGATTGTTATAATCAAATACGACTTGATATCATGTTATGCTACCAATTTGGATTGAAATGGAAATTTGATAAGAATTGGTAAGGTTGAACTCAATGGCGAATTTGGACTTTTTAGTTTGTTTTTCATTTGTATTGGATTACTTTCTAAATTGTGAGCCAATTGGGGCTGTTTAGTTAGTCATTTGTATTGGAGTACCTTATAGAAATTGTGAGCCAATTGGGGCTGTTTGGTTATTGTATTCGGCCTTGAAAAAGGTGGCAAAGTAAGTAGAAACAAAGGAGGTGCTGTCCGATTTTCCGTAGAATTTAGCGACTTAGCACTTAGAATATTCTACGTTTGAATTAAGAGGTTAATGGACATATTGTGGCCATTATAGGTTGAAGTACTTTGGAGCCTTTTTGCAACTTGCCGCTAGTCGTCGCGAGGTATGTGAACCTCTACTTTCTTTGGCATGATCCTACGTATGAAATATCCATGAGATAGTATTTCAAAATTTCTTCTACTCTTAGAAGTTAGAAGTATTTACATTGTTGAATCTAAGTTAAGAGTATGTTAAATTGTCCTAAGTCCTTACTAGGTCTTATGGGAGACGTTGGTAAGAATGGTTAGGAAATTATGAGATTTGATTTAAAGGCTATGTGTCTTGATTTGTTTAAAGTAAGTAAGTGGATTTTATGTTCGAAAATGACTTGAATTTATATGTGAAAAGGGGATTGATTTTAAAAGTGGAAGTTATATGATCTTAAGGGAATAAATTACATGGTTTTGGAAGGTATGGAACTTTATATTTTTTTTATAAGTATAAGTAAGTGGGCTTTAAAGGAAGTATGTTATGAAGTTTTAATACTAAGAACTTTGATTGTCTTTTAAGGATTATGAAGTTTTAAGCGATATGATTCTTTTAAGTATGTATGTACGTAGTATCTTTGGATCCAGTTTTCCTAAATGTTGTAAGAATAAAAGTGTCTTAAGTTCTCTAAAAATTGAAGGGTTGTTATAACAGCTTTATGGGAAGTTGTTATGACGACTTAAGAAGAGGTAATAAGATGGTTTAAAAATGTTATGTAAGGAAAATCACACCGAGCCTACAAATAGGCCGGATTATGTTATGAAATACACCGAGCCTACAAATAGGCCGGGTTACGTTATGAGATACACCGAGCCTACCCATAGGCCGGATTACGCCATATTACCCCGAGCCTACACATAGGCCGGGTTACGTCATCAGTACACCGAGCCCCACAGGCGGGCCGGGTTATGTTATATGATTCCCCAGTACACCGAGCCCCACAGGCGGGCCGGGTTATGTTATATGATTCCACAGTACACCGAGCCCCACAGGCGGGCCGGGTTATGTTATATGATTCCACAGTACACCGAGCCCCACAGGCGGGCCGGATTATGTCACAAGATTCATCAGTACACCGTGTCCCGCAAATGGGCCGGATTATGTTATGTAAGATATGTAAGTTATGTGAGAAAGGCTGGATTAAACTCTTAAGTACGTATGTAAGAATATGTTGGTAAATCTTATTGAAAGAAGGAAAGGAACGATTAATATATGATTGATTTCAGGAGTTAAAAGGACATTCTTTTATACAGATATGATTTGGTTATTGCATTTTATTTCTGTTCCATACTGCACTGTTAGATCGACTTCTTCGGGCTGCGTTCATGCCCGCAGGTTATAGGTACCCAGGTTGGTGATCCTTGCTCTTAGGATCTCTGTTCAGTTTTTGGAAAGAAGCTCCTTTCACTCCGGAGGCTTATCTTTTGGTACGGTGTCCCTGATGTAGTAGACTTATGTATATTCAGGGGTATGGCGGGGCCCTGTCCCGCCACAGTTGTTATGTTAAACTCTTAAAGGTCTGTAGTCACATGTTGTGGGTCGGTTTGTAAAAAGAAAGGGATGTAACTGCTGTTGTTATGTATATGTATATGTGTCCAGGAAGGTAGCCTTATCGGCTAACCTGTTGTTTAATTTCTCGCTATTTTATTTTGTAAGTTTCATGTATGTTCCGCTGCTATTCTCTGACGTATACCTGAACAGGGTGCCTGTGTAGGCACACCGCCATGCCCGGTCGGGTCGTGACAAAAGTGGTATCGAGCGCTTAGTCCTCGGAAAGTGTCTACGCAGGTGTTCAGTAGTCTTGATTATCGGTGTGTTGTGCACCACATCTATAATCAGGAGGCTGCAGGACATTTAGGATTGGTTTCCATTCTTCTCACTCTGAGATCGTGCAGTAGAGCTGTATTAATAGGTTGATCCGTCTCTGACGTATTCTTATGTATGTGAATCAGCTATGCCTCCACGGAAGGCAACCAGGGCCCAGAAGGGCAAGGCAGCAGCAGGAGCTGCCAGTAGTGCGCAGAGAGTTACCAGGAGTCGGGCACAGACTATGCCTGAGGTAGTAGGCGGGTCGGCGAGTTCAGCCACGCCAAGATAGAGGAGCCGAGAGCGGCAAGAGCTCCAAGGTTCCTACCGTAGCCTCCAGCCCGCACCAGTGCCGAGTATAGAGACTACGGAGCGGTCCGATTATTGACCAAGATAGTAGTCGGCAAGCGACAGAACAGCAAACACCCTGCAGCCGATTTGGATTAGGGATTTTCTAGGATGTCATCCACCTGAGTTTTATGGTTCGAGGTCTGATGAGGATCCGCAGAGTTCATTCGGCTCAATGACCACGCAGGTTCTTAGGGCTTCAGAGACAGAGTCTGTTACGCTAGCCTCCTACCGATTACGCGATATCGCGTTGAACTGGTTTGAGTCGTGGTTGCTTTCGAGGGGTGATGATGCTCGTCCAGTGGTTTGGGATGAGTTCACAGAGGCCTTTCTTGGTCACTTTTTGCCTCCTGAGATGAGGAGAGCCCGTGTTGATAGGTTCTTATCATTGAGGCAGAATGGGAGGACCATCAGGGAGTACACCCTAGAGTTTGACTCGTTGGCTGATGTACGCGACACTATTGTGGCTAACATGGCCGATAGAGTCCATCGCTATGTTATGGGACTAGACCGTTATATGATCACCGCTGTTCGGAGTGGCCCTTCAGCCAGGAATGGATATCGCCAGGATGCAGACATATGCACAGGGGATTGAGGACAGGGAGAGAGAGGACCGACCAGACCAAGGCCAGCCCAAGAAGGCCAAGACGGCAGGAGTTCAGGGTGATTGTCGAGGCGGAGAGCCTCAGCAGCAGGCTAGGTCTACGCTCACCAAGACGCAGTGCTCCTTCCCGATTTCCGCGGAGGGTTAGATCAGCCGGGTAATTCGGGAGCCGGTCAGAGCTCCAGGGCTTCGGATTCGTATACGCACATGGGTTCTAGACAGTCGGGGCCCCTCTTCCCTCAGTGTTCACAGTGTGGCCGGCATCACCCTGGGGAATGTCGTCGTGCTACTGGTGCCTGTTTTGCCTGTGGCCGTCAGGGCCATATGTTGAGGGATTGTCCTAGTAGGAGAGTTGCAGGAGGGATAGAAAAGTCTACCGGATCAGTTGCGGGTTCTTCGCCTTCAGTAGCTAGGCAGGATGTTCATACACCGGCAGGCCGTGGCAGAGGTCGTGGTGGAAGTTCCCAGTTTTAGCGGTCCTTTGAACCGCCTATATGAATTCAGGTATATCTTCGGCCCTTTACAGATTTGTATGCATGATAAGGTTGTTTTATGTTTATGTATCAAGAACGGATAATATTGAAATTATGTACGTATGCTAGAAGTAAGTTGGAAGTACGAAAAGGTAATCTCTTTTGGGCTTATGATAGACGGATAAGTATGTGCGAGGTACTAGGGCCATGTGTGGCAATGTTAGTATATCGGGATTGTGAAAGGAAATTATGTCGCTAATTATAAGTTTGACTCCGCAAGAACATTCGGGGACGAATGTTTCTAAGGGGGGAAGAATGTTACACCCCGTATTTACAGGACATGTTTTAAGATAGTACGTAAGAACTCACAAGTGATAAGATTTGAGACTTGTAAAAATTTATCGGAATTAAGAAATTGTCGGAAAACGTATTATTGTGACGAATGGGAGGGCGACACGTGTCACCCCCCCTCATTGATGTCTTGGACGAAATGCATGGGCACAAGGGTCATTTGACCCTTGTTAGGAAGACAAGTCTTGCAATGTAGAGAGCTTGACATGTTTGACTTAAGTCAATGGGACCACTAGCTTGATATTTAAGTAGAGCTTATCCTAGCCACCCAAATGGTTGCATCTTGACCCTCCAATGTGCTTTATAATACTACTAGTAGCAATACTAGTGCCAACACTTAGAAAATTTTCAAGAGAAATTGATGAACTTGAGCACAAGCTCTCGGGTTTGGCTAGCTCTCTCTACAAAATTTTTTGTTTGATGTCCATTAAGCTTCCCACTTTAAACCAAGGTTCTTGAGGTAGTGTAAGCATATCTCAATAGAAAAATCTTGGAAAAAGATAGTTTACTGTTAGTCAAAACGAAAACCTAGTTGTCTTTCTAGGTTTTGGATTGGAGGTTGAAGGAAAGTTATTGGTATGGTGCTAAGGGTCTCCAAGCGGATTGAAGTGTCTTGGAGAGGCTCTAAACTACTAAGGAGCGACTTCGATTTGGAATCGGATTAAGAATCGTTAAGGTATAATCTTGTCTTTTAAGGGTGTTACAAGATTATATATATATATTGTTGTTGTTAGCTTTACTTGTTGCCAACATGAAGTTGATATGATAAAGTATAAGTATTATGGATTGATTGTAGCATTGGAACCGAATGTAATATAAGCCATGTTAAGTTGGATTTCAATTTAGTCGTTATTAGAAATCGCCGATGTTACCTACTTAGAGATTATGGATTGTTATAATCAAATACGACTTGATATCATGTTATGCTACCAATTTGGATTGAAATGGAAATTTGATAAGAATTGGTAAGGTTGAACTCAAGGTGGCGAATTTGGACTTTTAGTTTGTTTTTCATTTGTATTGGATTACTTTCTAAATTGTGAGCCAATTGGGGCTGTTTAGTTAGTCATTTGTATTGGAGTACCTTATAGAAATTGTGAGCCAATTGGGGCTGTTTGGTTATTGTATTCGGCCTTGAAAAAGGTGGCAAAGTAAGTAGAAACAAAGGAGGTGCTGTCCGATTTTCCGTAGAATTTAGCGACTTAGCACTTAGAATATTCTACGTTTGAATTAAGAGGTTAATGGACATATTGTGGCCATTATAGGTTGAAGTACTTTGGAGCCTTTTTGCAACTTGTCATTAGTCATGAGGTATGTGAACCTCTACTTTCTTTGGCATGATCCTACGTATGAAATATCCATGAGATAGTATTTCAAAATTTCTTCTACTCTTAGAAGTTAAGAAGTATTTACATTGTTGAATCTAAGTTAAGAGTATGTTAAATTGTCCTAAGTCCTTACTAGGTCTTATGGGAGACGTTGGTAAGAATGGTTAGGAAATTATGAGATTTGATTTAAAGGCTATGTGTCTTGATTTGTTTAAAGTAAGTAAGTGGATTTTATGTTCGAAAATGACTTGAATTTATATGTGAAAAGGGGATTGATTTTAAAAGTGGAAGTTATATGATCTTAAGGGAATAAATTACATGGTTTTGGAAGGTATGGAACTTTATATTTTTTTTATAAGTATAAGTAAGTGGGCTTTAAAGGAAGTATGTTATGAAGTTTTAATACTAAGAACTTTGATTGTCTTTTAAGGATTATGAAGTTTTAAGCGATATGATTCTTTTAAGTATGTATGTACGTAGTATCTTTGGATCCAGTTTTCCTAAATGTTGTAAGAATAAAAGTGTCTTAAGTTCTCTAAAAATTGAAGGGTTGTTATAACAGCTTTATGGGAAGTTGTTATGACGACTTAAGAAGAGGTAATAAGATGGTTTAAAAATGTTATGTAAGGAAAATCACACCGAGCCTACAAATAGGCCGGATTATGTTATGAAATACACCGAGCCTACAAATAGGCCGGTTACGCATGAAATACACCGAGCCTACCCATAGGCCGGATTACGCCATATTACCCCGAGCCTACACATAGGTCGGGTTACGTCAACAGTACACCGAGCCCCACAGGCGGGCCGGGTTATGTTATATGATTCCACAGTACACCGAGCCCCACAGGCGGGCCGGGTTATGTTATATGATTCCACAGTACACCGAGCCCCACAAAGCGGGCCGGTTATGTTATATGATTCCACAAGATAATCGAGCCCCACAGCGGCCGGATTATGTCACAAGATTCATCAAGACACCGTGTCCCGCAAATGGGCGGATTATGTTATGTAAGATATGTAAGTTATGTGAGAAAGGTGGATTAAACTCTTAAATGCGTATGTAAGAATATGTTGGTAAATCTTATTGAAAGAAGGAAAGGAACGATTAATATATGATTGATTTCGTGAGTTAAAAGGACATTCTTTTATACGTATATGATTTGGTTATTGCATTTTATTTCATTTCCATACTCAAATTTTTGTTATCGACCCCCGGGTGCGTTCATGCCGCAGTTATAGGTACCCAGTTGGTGATCCTTGCTCTTAGGATCTCTGTTGATTTTGGAAAGAAGCTCCTTTCACTCCGAGGCTTATCTTTTGGCACGGTGTCCACGATGTAGTAGACTTATGTATATTCGGGGTATGGCGGGCCCGTCATACGCTTGTTATGTTAAACTCTTAAAGTGCAGTAGTCACATGTTGTGGGTCGGTTTGTAAAAGAAAGGGATGTAGCTGCGTTGTTATGTATATGTATATGTGTCGGGAAGGTAGCCTTATCGGCTAACCTTTGTTGTTTAATTTCTCGCTATTTTATTTTGTAAGTTTCATGTATGTTCACGCTATTCTCGACGTATACCGAACAGGTGCCCGGTAGGGCACGATCGCGAGCCCGGTCGGTCGTGACAATACCCTCAGTTTTATGGGTTCACTACCCATGATTTGATTGCGAGGCTATTATTATGATGTCAGACGTATTCTTTTGATTTACTCATTGTTAGTAAGGCACTGTGTACTGTAATTTTGTTATCATACATGTCTCCGGCTTTATTTTAAACTTACATTGCAATTACAGTACTTTCCAGTTTTACATACTTAGTACATATTGTGTACTGACCCCCTTCCTCGGGGGCTGCGTTCATCGCAGAAAGGGTAAGCAGTGGCGATCCACATTCTTAGGATCACTTATCGGACGTCGGAAGCTCCATTCTCGGAGGCTTGTCTTTCTTTGAGCGATCTTGTCCCTCGATGTTGTAGATTATGTACATTCGGGGTATGGCGGGCCGTCCCGCCACGATTGTTATTCAGAGGTCCGTATTCACATATGTGGTTGGGCTATAAGAACCGAGTTGTAAAGTTGTACTTTGACTTTGTTTATATTATGGAAGCGGTCTTGTCGGCTGCACATGTTGTATATTATTTTACACATGTGTTTATGTTGTGTATGTTCATTGCTATTCTCGATGTATACAGGCAGGGTGCGGGTAGGGCACGATCGCGGCCGGTCTGGTCGTGACAAAAGTGGTATCGAGCGATTAGTCCTCGGAAAGTGTCTGACCGTGTCTAGTAGAGTCTTGATTATCGGTGTGTTATGCACCACATCTATAATCGTGAGGCTACAGGACATTTAGGATTGGTTTCCATTTTCTCTCTGAGATCGTGCATTAGAGTCGCCTTATTAGGTTGAATCCTCTCGACCTCTTCTTATGAAACAATATGCCTCACGGAAAGCTACCAGGCCCGTAAGGGCAAAGCGTGGCGAGGCGCTAGCGGTACTCGGAAGGGTCACGGGCTCGAGCACGCACTATGCACGAGGTAGTAGCGGGTCGTTGAGTTCAGCCACGCCGACGGATTAGAGGCGAGGCGGCGGTAGCTCGAGGTTCCGATGCAGACCCTCAGTTCCCGGCCAGTGCGAGTATAGAGACTACGGGAGCGGTCGGTTATTGACCAAGATAGTAGCGGCGGCAGCGGGAAGCGGCGGCCCACCTAAGCGGTTTGCGGATTAGGGATTTTCCGGATGTAATCCACCGAGTTTTATGGTTCAAGGTCCGCGAGGATCCGCGAGTTCGTTCGGCGACACAATGGACCATGCAGTTCTTAGGGCTTGAGACAGAGTGCATTACACTAGCCTCTTCCGGGTGCGCGATATTGCATTGAACTGGTTTGAGTCGTGGTTGCTTTCGAGAGGTGATGATGCTCTTCCACTGTTTGGGAGGAGTTCTGAGGCCTTTATGGATCACTTTTTACCTCGAGATGAGAGAGCCGGGTAGACAGTTTTGACCTTGCGCGAGCAGGAGGATGTTGGGAGTATAGCCGGAGTTTGACTCCTTGGCGTGCATGCTCACACTATTGTAGCTAGCATGGCGGATAGAGTTCATCGTTATGTGATGGGGCTAGGCCGTCATATGATTACAAAGATGCTTGGGGTGGCTCTTACGCGGTATGGACATTGCTAGGATGCAGCCTATGCTCAGGAGATAGAGGATAGAGAAAGGGAGGACCAGATTGACGCAGGCCAGCCCAAGAGGCTGTGACATCGTGGTCTCGGGGCGAGGCGGACAGCCTCGCAGCAGAATGAGTCCACGATCCGGCCCGACAGAGTGCTCGTCCACGGTTTTGGGCAAGAGGTCGATCAGCCAGTCGATCGAGGCGAGTCGTGGCTCGGGACTCTGAGATTTCGCGAGGCGAGGCGTCACCGATCGGGACCACCCACACCTCAGTGTGCTCGATGCGGTAGGTTCCACCAGGGCGAGTGTCGCAGAGCTTCGGGAGCTTGTTACTCTTGTGGCCAGCTGGGCCATTTAAAGAGAGATTGTCCGTCTAGAGGCAGTATGGGTGGTACAAAGACAGCGACGGATCGATTGTTGGTCTTCTTCTCTTACGTGGTTATGCGCCCGGGCGTGGTACTCACGGACCGGCAGGCCGCGGTAGAGGTCGTGGTGGTGGTTCCAGTTCTAGCGGTCCCCAGAACCGCATATATTCTCTAGCCAGCCGCCAGGATCAGGAGGCTTCCCCTGACGTCGTCACAGGTATATTACTGATTTCAGGCTGTGATGTTTATGCATTGATAGATCGTGTTCTACCTTGTCCTATGTGTCCCTCTTATTGCGGGTAGAATCGGAGTAGAGCGGTGTCGATAGAGCCGTTTGAGGTAGCTACGCCGATTGGTGATTCGTGTTATCGGCGGGTGTATAGAGGTTGTCGGTATTTATTCTGATCGTCGGACCACTTGCAGACTTGATAGAAGTGGAGATGGCGATTTTGATGTCATTATGGGTATGGACTGGTTGGCCTCTTGTTATGCCAACGCTGATCGTAGGACGAGTTGGTTGGTTCGATTTCTGGCGAGCGATTATCGAGTGGAGGGGCAACACAAAGACGCCGGCGGTAGGTTTATTTCTTACCTCAAGGCTAGGAAGATGGTGCGGAAGAGTACATCTATCATCCGGTTCGTATTCGATACTGGCCGAGTGCCGTTCTTGATCGATGCGATGGTTAGGGAGTTTCGGATGTGTTCCCGGATGATCTTCCGTATCCCTCCCGAGAGGAGATCGAGTTTTGTATTGACACGTTGCGGACACTCGACCTATTTCCATTCGCCATCTAGGATGGCTTTCTTTGAGTTGAGGAGTCAAGGACCAAGGTGAAAGACTTGCTAGAGAAAGGCTTTATCGTGCCTAGTGTATCTCCCAGGGAGCGCCGTGTTGTTTGTAAAGAAGAAGAAGGATGGGGCAGCTGCGTATGTGTGTTGACTACAGCGGTGAATAAGGTAACCATTAAGAATAGGTACCCTCCCGTGATTGATGATTTGTTTGACGATTCATGAGTGCGAGGTGTTTCTCAAAGATAGACTGCGGTGCAGTTATCATCGAGTTCGAGTTCGAGGCGAGATATCCCAAAGATCGCATTCAGACCGGTATGGGCACTATGAGTTCGTGGTTATGTCTTTCGGTTTGACCAACGCTCCAGGTATTTATGGATTTGATGAACCGTGTTCAAGCCATTTTGGATACATTTGTGATTGTATTCATTGATGACATCTGGTGTATTCACGACAGAGCGGAGCATGCAGATCACTTGAGGCGGTGCTTGGGATTCTCGAGCCGCGATTATTCGCCAAGTTCTCCAAGTGTGAGTTTTGGTTGGCCTCGGTGGCATTCCCGGGCATATTATTGGGGCGATGGTGTTGGGTAGATACGGCAAAGATAGAGGCGATCAAGTCTTGGCGAGACCTACTACTCGACCGAGGTGCGCGATTTCTTAGGATGGCGAGTTATTATCGCAGTTTGTGGAGCGGTTGCTTGATTTCAAGACCGCTGACTAGGTGACTCGAGAAGGCGGCCAAGTTCCGATGGGCGAGGCTTGCGAGAAGGGTTTCGGTTGTTGAAGGAAAGGTTGACTACGGCTCCGCTTCACTCTTAGGAGGTTAGATGGGTACGTGATCTATTGTGATGCCTCGGGTATCGGGCTAGGTGTGTTTTGATGCGGACGACAAGGTTATAGCCTATGCTTCCGGCGATTCACGGAAGCATGAGAGGAATTACCCTACCCATGACTTAGAGTTGGCGCGATTATTCATGCCTTGAAGATTTGGAGACATTATTTGTGCGGAGTTCATGTGGATATTTATACGCACCACAAGAGCCTCCAGATATCTTCAGCAGAGGAGCTGAACTTGAGACGAGGCGGTGGTTAGAATTGTGAAAGATTATGATGTTGATATTCTATACCATCCGGGAAGGCCAACGTAATTCTTGATGCCTTGAGTCGTAGATCTATGGGGAGCCTATCGAGTGCGGAGAGAGGCAGGACATGGTCGTCAGATCCACGATTAGCGAGCCTTGGGGTTAGATTGATCGAAAACCACGATAGTGGGGTACGGGTTCGTGAGGTTGCGAGTCTTCCATCATTGGCGAGTGAAGATGCGGCGATTTGAGGACCCGGTGTTGGTGCGGTATCGGATGCAGCTCTTCGGGAGGAGAAGAGTCTATTCGAGTAGCACTTGATGGTCTTGAGATTTGAGCGGTTGTGTGTTCCGATGTGGCGAGGACTCCGGCAGGTTCGGGAGGCACTGTGCTCGATATTCTATTCATCTGGGGTCGACCAAGATTTACCATGACCTCAGATGTTTGTATTGGTGGGATGGCCTGAAGAGGGACGTGGCAGGTTTTGTTGCCTGATGTCCTAATTGCCCGGTGAGTCAAGGTCGAGCACGAGGCCCGATGGTTTATTGCGATCTATTGAGATTCCGACATGGAAGTGGGAGATGATCAACATGGACTTTGTTATGGGTTACCTCGTACTCGGAGGAAGTACGACTCCATTTGGGTTATTGTTGGTGGTGAAATCAGCCCATTTCCTTCGATCGGGGCGACGTTTTGGTGAGGACTATGCGGATTGTACATCAGAGATAGTGAGGTTGCGGTGTCGGTGTCGATTATATCGATAGGAGCCCGGTTCTGCCTAACCTCGGAGATCTTTTCGAAGGGTTTGGGGACACAGTGAGTCTCAAGACAAAGATTTCATCCTCAGTTGACGGGCAGCAGAGCGCACTATCGGACAACGAGGATATCGTGAGCTGCGTGATTGATTTCGATGGTAGTGGGAGGATCATTTGCCTCTTGTGGAGTTTGCTTACAACAACGGCTACCATTCCAAGATATCTGAGATGGCGCCATACGAGGCTTTATATGGCGGAAATGCAGTCGCCGTCGGTTGGTTCGACGTGGGCGAGTACGATTGGTTGGCGGACTTGGTACAGCGGTGTGGATAAGGTGAAGCTTATCCAGAGAGGCTGATAGCGGCTCGAGTCGTCAGAAGTCATATGCGGATAATCGGCGTCGGCACTTGGAGTTTCAGGACGACTGGGTCTTCTTGAAGGTGTCACCCATGAAGGGTGTGATGAGATTCGGTAAGAAGGGGAAACTGTCACCCAGGTACATTGGGCCCTACCAGATCGTCCGTAGAGTGGGACAGGTTGCTTATGAGTTGGATCTGCCATCAGAGTTAGAGGCGGTACATCCGGTCTTCCATGTTTCTATGTTGAGGAAGTGTATCGGTGATCCAGCGAGAGTTTTTCCTACTAGTGAGGTCCAAGTAACAGAGGGGTTATCGTATGAGGAGAGTCCCATAGCGGTACTCGATCGCCAGGTCAGGCGACTGCGGACCAAGGATGTAGCTTCCGTCAAAGTCCTGTGGAGAAATGATAACCGGGAGGAGATGACTTGGGAAGCGGAGGAGGACATGTTGAGGAGGTATCCTCACTTATTTCCTATACCTTCAGGTATTTCATTTTGCCCTTGCTTGTCAGGTTTTAATTGAAGTGTTTCTTTTGCTTAAATGCTTTTTTTTGTGGCCATGAGTGGCATTTTTGGTATGTCGGGGTTGTGAAAGGAAGCTATGTCGCTAATTGTTAGTGTGACTCCGAAAGAACATTTGGGGACGAATGTTTCTAAGGGGGGAAGAATGTTACACCCCGTAATTTCAGAACATGTTTTTAAGAACGTAAGTAAGAACCCACAAGTGTTAAGATTTGAGACTTGTAAAATTTATCGGAAATTATGGAATTGTCGGAAATTGTGTTATTGTATCGAATGGGAGGGCGACACGTGTCACCCCCCCTTATGTGATGCCTTGGTCGAAATATGCAAGGGTAAGAGGGTCATTGGACCTTAGTCTTGCAAGCATGTGTAGCATGAGAAAGTTGACTAGTCAAGAGGTCAATAAGTCTTGATATTTTGGAAGACCACATCTAAGCCTCACATTTGTAATTATCTTGACCATCCAATTCTCTATTTAATACTAGTAGCAAGAGATGTCTTGACACTTAGAAAATTTTACACAAAATTTGGATGAACATTGAGCAAGCTCACGGGTTCACTAAGAAAAAGAAAGAAAAATTTTCGTTTCTTGTCCATTTGATTCCACACTTTAAACCAAGGTTCTTAGGTGTATTGTAAACACATCTCAATAGAAAAATCTTGGAAAAAGATTGTTTTCGGGTTAGTCGCAAACGAAAACCTAAAGGGTCTTTCTAGGTTTTGCTTGGAATTTGAAAGGATAATTGTTGGTATTGTGCTAAGGGTCTCAACAAGCGGATTGAGGTGTCTTGGAGAGGCTCTAAACTACTAAGGAGCGACTTCGGATTGGAGTTGGATTAAGAATCGTTAAGGTATAATCTTGTCTTTTAAAGGTGTTACAAGATTGCATATTTATATTGTTGTTGATAGCTTTGTATGTTGCGAGCATGAAGTTGTTATTTAGAGGTTATAAGAATTATGGATTGATTATAGCCTTGAAAATCCATAATGTAATGTAAGCCATAACTAATTGAATTACAATTTAATCGTTGTTAGAACCGTCGCATGTCATTGATTTAAGGATTATGGTTATTATAATCAAATGCGACTTGATATCATGTTATGCTACTAAATTGGATTGAAATGGAAATTGGATAAGAATTGGATTTGTTGAATCAAGGTGGCCGAATTTGGAATGTAGTTTGTATTGGTTGGTTATTCAATTGTATTGGACTACTTTCTATAAAATTGTGAGCCAATTGGGGCTGTGTAGTTATTCAATTGTATTGGACTACTTTCTATATAATTGTGAGCCAATTGGGGCTGTTTAGTTAGTCATTTGAATTGGACTACCTTCTATATAATTGTGAGCCAATTGGGGCTGTTTGGTTATTGTATTTTCGGCCTTGAAAAAGGTGGCAAGTGAGTAAAAACAAAGGAGGTGCTGTCCGATTTTCCGTAGAAAATGGAGACTTTACACTTATTATATTCTACGATTGAAGTAAGGCGTTAATAGACGTATTGTGAATATTATAGGTTGATATACTACGGGCGGGACTTTGTACTTGGCAAGTGGTTTGACCCGACGAGGTATGTAGAACTTTTTCCTATCTTTTGAGCATGACTAGTTTCGCGTATATAGTACGGTAGACGTACAAGACTTTGACATTCCTTACTAGCCTTATAAAATGCCAAGTCGGGTGAGTTAGGAAGTTAACTCACTTCTTTGATAATATTAAGGATGTCTTAAGTCTTAGTAAAGATAAGGGACTTGAAGAATTTTAAAGTATGTAATACTTGTGTCGTTTTAATCGTATAAGTCCCTTGGATAGGAAAATGTACTTGACTAAGGTATAAAGTGAATATAACGACTTTATGGGGAGTTGGTTATATTGACTTTATGCAAAGGTAAATGGCTTGTGTTAAAGAAAGGCAAATTGATTTTAAGGTATCAATTGCCCAAGGTTTAATAAGAAAGGAGTCGCTGATTTAGAAACCTACTTTAATTCTAAAGGTATGGTGACTTGCCTTGAAATGTACTTGGACTTGATACTATGGTTAATAGTGTCTTGGAAGCTTTCTACTAAAATGAGTCATTTGTTTTAAGGAGTAGAAGTCGTAGTACTTTGGGTTAAATTCAGATTCTTAAAAGACATGAAAGTGCCTTAAGTAAACTAAAATGAGAGTGTAGAAGAATAAGACTAATAAGAAGTTGTGGATTGCTAACTTGCTTAATTATTGTATGATGGCCGGTTGTGAGATAGGGTAAGAGTATCGGTGAGGCAAACCCCAGACGCTATACCACCTTCTCCGGGATAAGAGTATAAATGAGGGTAAGCCCCAAGACGTTATACCACTGCGTTACTATCTTCTTGGTAAGAGTATAAATGAGGGCAAACCCCAAGACGTTATACCACGCCTGTGGTAAGAGTGTAAATGAGGTAAGAACCCCAAGACGTTATACCCACGGTTTTATGGGTTCACTACCCATGATTTGATTGCGAGGCTATTTATTATGATGTTAGACGTATTCTCTTGATTTACTCTCATTGTTAGTAAGGCCTTTGTGTCTTCGTAATTTTGTTATCATACATGTCTCGGCTTTATTTTAAACTTACATTGCAATTCAGTACCTTCCGCTTTACATACTTAGTACATATTGTGTCTCGACCCCCTTCGAGGCTGCGTTCATCGCGAGAAAGGGTAGCGGTGGCGATCCACATTCTTAGGATCACTTATCGGACGTCGGAAGCTCCATTCTCCGGAGGCTTGTCTTTCTTTTGGTACAGTCTTGTCACTGATGTTGTAGATTATGTACATTCAGGTATGGCGGGCCCTGTCATACGATTGTTATTCCAAGTGCAGTATTCACATATGTGGTTGGGCTATAAGAACCGAGTTGTAAGTTGTACTTTTGACTTTGTTTATATTATGGAAGGCGGTCTTGTCGGCTAGCCTGTGTTGTATATTATTTTACACAGGTGTTTATGTTGTGTATGTTCATTGCTATTCTCGATGTATACTGAGCAGGGTGCCCGTGTAGGGCACGATGCGGCCAGGGTGGTCGTGACAACCGACTCCAACTCCTTTCTGGGTTCTAGACCCATCAAAGGTTAGTACCCACGTCACGATGTCTATACATGCAGAAGGAGGGGCACATGGATCCTCCACATCTATATAAGGGTGTTCTGCCAAGAAATCAGCTACTGTTTTGCCTTTGACGACTCTGAGTGGATTATACTCGAGAGAGAACGTGGTAATCTTGATGACCCATTTCATTAATTGTCCTTGCAAAACATGTCTATTTAGCAAGTATCGAACAATATCAACTTTGCTCAGAACATATATAACGTGAGGCATTAGATAATATTCGAGTTTTGTGCAAGCATAAAACAAAGACAAACAAAGCTTCTTCAAAGGAGTATATCTAGTTTCCGCATCATTTAGTATTCGGCTAAGATAATAAACCACTCTTTCAGTTCCATCATCGGCCTCCTATGCTGTGGCGTAGATAGATAATTCTGCAGCCGAAACATACAATTTCAACGGCCTTCCTAGCGCGGGAGGCACTAGTACGGGGGCAATAGCTAAGGCCTTTTTAATTTGATCAAAGGCCTCTTGCTATTCCGGGACTCATACTAACTCTTTAGACTCTTTAAGTCTGAGCAAATGTGAAAAAGCCTTCATCGTACCAGCCGAGTTAGATATGGATATCCTTAAGAAATTAATCTTTCCCAATAAGCTTTGTAACTTCTTTGTCGTGGGTTGTGCGGATCCCATTACTACCTTGTCTTTGTTATGATCTATCTCGATGCCTTTCTTATGCGCCAAAATGCCAAGGAAGTTGCCAACCGTTCCAAACATGCACTTGGCTGGATTCATTTTTAGATTATGAATCCTCAATCTTTTTAATGCTTGATAAATCGGACTTTTAGTAGTCGTTCGATCTCATCTTTGATTTGAGGCATTAGCTGAGGGTGATACATTCTGGGCAGCTATTTATGGGGTTTAATCCATGATTGGCAATATATGTTCTACCAAAGTAGATGCGGCCGGACATCTCATGATAATCTCATGCGAATCGATCTTTATACATGATGAAGGCCGTTATGCCTTGTTTGTCTTCTTCCTTCAACAAGCCACTAATATGTGTTAGCCGAGGGACTTCTTCAGTTCCCAAGTTGATATCTTCCAAAGGATTCTGAGACTCAAAACTAGGCATATCCCTTCTTATGATCGATTCAAGTTCCAAGGGCGGCTCGACTTCATCGGCTGCCAGAGTAGGTTCGTTGTCGTGGTTTCCCATATGTGACGCCTCGGCTATCTTTGCCTCAGATCTTAAGGCGGTCAGTCGATGCCACATGTCAAGTATGATTTGGGTTTCCTCAACTATTTAAATCCTCTAAGGTAAGTCGTGGTTTAGCTAATTATTTTATTTCAAACTCTCGAGAGGTAAGATTACAAGATCCCAAGAACCTTATTCATACTGCTCTATGACAGATATGTGAGCCACATAGGGTGAGTAGAGGAGAACCTTTACAATCTGAACCCCTGGTTGGAACGGGTTATCATCCGCTGAGACGATTTCTATCTTTTCTCCTTTCCAAAAGATAAGCTTTTGATGCATGGTAGAAGCAAGACATCGGTTGGTGTGAGT
This sequence comes from Przewalskia tangutica, assembly GCA_029844215.1. Taxonomy (NCBI): domain Eukaryota; kingdom Viridiplantae; phylum Streptophyta; class Magnoliopsida; order Solanales; family Solanaceae; genus Przewalskia; species Przewalskia tangutica. Next base: position 104,125,980 of record CM056726.1, read on the forward strand.
CCAGTCCCTGCCCAGCAGAATGGTATAGGATGGCTTGCCATCTATTACAAAGAAGGCAGACCTGACCGTCTTAGGACCTACATTGATTTCTGCCACTAGGATCTCCAATGCTTCAGAGGATTCTCCCATAAAGCTAGCCATTTTCATATTAGTTGGGATGAGGCCCTCCTTTGTTTTGTTAAGATCCATCAATGTGAGCAGTGGCATCACATTCAGCACATCCCCATTATCGACAAACACCCGGCTAATCATTTTTCCATTAATGTAAGCCTTGACGTAAAGGGGTTTGAGGTGTTTAACCATATCTTATGTAGGTGCGCAAAATATGGCGCTCAAAGTGTCCCTAGTCAGGGTATTTTCTATTATTTCCCATTCTGCGTCTTCCACGCAAACATCACCTTCCAGGCTATCCAGCAAGGAGCGGCTGGCCCAAACTTCACATGGGATTAGGCTGACCATTTCAACACCTGTCCACATCTCTTCAACCAGGTCATGACCAGATAAATTAAGGATGGAGTCTCCTCTTTCATTCAATTCGGCTGGCCAGAAGCTATATTCTATTTCCTAGAGACAAATGGGGATCATCTGACAGAATCCCCTACCCGATCTGTGGGATTGCCTCGGTTAGAGGTTCATCCGGGGCCACATTCTCTTGTCGGGGTTCCTTCATCGGGTTGTCGGTAGGTTGTTTATCCAATTTTGGTTGACCAGACATTTTTTCCTTCCGGTGTAATTTCCCCTGAAGCGACTGATTTGAATGCCCGCTCGATAGCCTCGGCTACGACAAACTCATGAATCTCTTGATTTTCTGCTGCCTTGGTGTTGGAATTAGATGCAATGTCTGTTGCATCTTACGCAAGGCCCTGACACATTGTATCATTCTTTTTTGAGTTCTGGATGCGACTCTCGGTGGTGTCTCTTTCTTTCCGGGATCCTGATTGACAAACCACTTCTCCTTTTCTGTGTTAGCGATTTGTTTAATCATTCTTGTCAGCTAGTTTGACACTCCCTCCTTGATGCCCTTTTGGATCACCTTTCTGAAGACTACACAATTAGAAGTAGAGTGACTATATGAATTATGCCACTTAGAGTACTTCTTATCTTTGAGTTCCTCGGTAGGCGGGATCCTATGACCATCAAGCAACCAAATCTGCTTATCTTTGAGCATATAATCAAAGATCTGATCTACCATCGTGATGTCGAACGAGTAACTGACCCTTTTATCAGATAAACTCGTCTTCTTGCCTTTTACGACTTTCAAGGCTGGGCAAGAGTAAAACTTACCCCTAACAATCTCGGCCACCATTGTGTTTGCCGTGTTGTAAGCTGACTCTGATTCAGACTTATCCGCTTCAATGATGGATACCAAGTGGGAGCCTCGATTTCTACCGCTCTTCTCCGACGCATCGCTTCATTTGACTAGTTTTTTCGCTAACCTACCAGTCGAACAGGATTGTCCCACCAAATTCTCCTTTAACTAAGGGTGTATGTTGTTGATTATCATGTGGGCACACTCAGACTCGGGGAAGTGTACAGTGCATTTTTCAACCTTCTTTCGGAACCTTTTGATAAAATCGGCAGCCGATTCATCTATTTGTTGCTTGAAATTCGTTAGATCAGTCACGGTAACCTGAGGTTGGGGCCAATAGAACATATCATGGAAGTATCCCTCCATGTCAGCCCAGCTCTATACGGAATCAGGAGCCAAAAAAGAGTACCATGCAAAGGTTGTTCCCGTTAGAGAGAGAGAGGGAATAGTTACAACTTGTGATACTCATTCTGGCCAACCTCACTGCATTGGGTGGTGAATCTACCGATGTGCTCGATAGTGGATTTGCCGTCGCCGCCAGATAATATGGCAAACTCCGGTGTTTTGAAGCCTCTTGACAAAGGCGCTATCTGATCTACCCAATCAGGGTAAGACTTCTTATAAATAGGCCTGTCCAAAGGTTTCAGTTAGATACTGAAGTACCTCCGATGGTGTTAGCAATAATCTCCAAGTTTATCAGTTGTGACATCCCCTGTCGATTCTCGACTGGATTCGACTAGTAGGCGTTCTGCACTGACGGCCTCCATTATGTACTTTGTTGGACATGGTTTTGAAGGTTATAGGCGGTTTTCTGGCCATTACCAATAGGTGGGGTTATGTCCAATTGTTGCAGTTGGGTATGGCCACCAAAGCCTACAACCTGAGCTCCTGGAATGGCTAACAGAGTCTGAGGATAAGGTGGAGCAATATTCCATGGTTGCTCTCCTCAGACGTCGACCGTTCTTAGAAAATTTACGCTTCTTGGAAGGTATGGATTGGGTACTGGCAATGACTGCTGGAATGGTACTCCGCTGTAAACAACGTCACCAGATAGCTGAGCTAAGTCATAGCAAGAATTTCCATCTATCTCGCTTGTTGAACCTCATTATGTACCATTGGCTTCACAAAGTCAGCCAATTGTTAGAAACTTGGTACATAATATCGTGGATGCCCAAGTCAGTCTGTTGTCTAATAAAAGACGTGTCATCATGGTTGGACCTTCAGATTGGCTAGATTCATCCATATCTTGGGTTGATGGAGGAAGTAGAGAGGTATCAACCGACGTAGGCATACCCTAGGAGGATACTAGTTCGTTGTTCCTTCTAGGAGGATTTTGTTTAGGATGTGGACTGGACTCGAGGTTCATCTTCTTACCGGACCTTAGGCGCATCCTGACCTGAAGAATCAAAATTTGTGATTAATTCACCTATGGTCCCACTGGGCGTGCCAAATTTGTTTTCGCCCTGAATTATGTGTTCTATTGTTGTAGCGGCTGATCGAATCGGAAGACAAATTGATTCCTTAACTTAAGCGATTCGGGCTGGAAATAGAACTCTGATTTCCAGCAATGGGTTCCCCAACTACTCCAGAAAGCGTTAGGACGGTGTTACGAGTGAACTAAGAGGTAAGAAATATGAATACAACTGAGTACAATAAGGATAAAGTAAAGGATAAAGTAAAGATAGATGAAATTTTAGTTGTTGTTTGATTGTCTGTTTATAGAAAAGAATGTTCCTATTTATAGTACAAAAATAAGAAAAAAATGTACAAACGTGCCTCCTATATCAGCCATCAAATAACCTACTAAGTTCAATGGTCGACTACGGGGGAGGTGGTGCCGATTTTCTCTCCCTCTATTCCTCTTGTTCGGAGAATGGCCTTGCTTTTAGCTGTTGTGGCCGTTATCGCTTCTAGGGGTCTAGAAACCCTTTTGACTCGGTCGTTGAGGTGTCTGCATTTTAGTGGGTCCCAGTAGTACCTCTAACCAATGACTTCGGCTAAAATGCCTTAGTAGATGATGAAATTCTTATAGTCGAGGGCTAGGAGTAAATTCGGCTCTAGAATAGTTCGGCTGCCACATAATTTTGGCTAAACACTCAAATTATTTTTGAGTGTTAACAGATTGTTTATGTTGATGACATTCTTATGATTGGTAAGAGTCCTAGCGAATTAGACAATCTCAAGCAGTTGTTAGATACTGAATTCAAAGTCAAAGATTTGGGTTACTTTTTAGGGATGGAAGTCAGATGTGAAAAATAGGGCATGCATCATACTCAGTCAGAAGAAATTTACCTTGGAATTATTGAGTGAATTTGACACTTGTGTCAATTCTCTGACCCATAAGCTCAAATCATATGAAGGTGGATCTCCTTCTCGAACCCATTGTTTAGAAAAGTTAAATTTCCTAAGTCATAATCGACCCAATCTCTCCTTTACGGTGCAACAGCTTAGTCAGCGCAACCTCACTTTTTTATTCTTTAAAGGTACTTCCATATCTCAAACCCTCTTTTGAACTGTTGGCTTATTGTGATTCCTATTGGGATTTTTTTTTTTTGTAAGTGGGTATTATATCACCTTAAGGGATCCCAATTTGCTGGAAATCAAGAAACAATTTCCAATTTCTTTGGCGGAATATCGGTCCATGCGTAGGGTTGTTGGTGAACTCACATCGGTGCACTCTGACAGTCAATAGCGAAAAATCCCATCTTTCATGAGCAAACTAAGCACGTCGAGTTAGACTGTCATTTTGTGAGACAACAATTCTCATTTTTCCATCTTCTTCCCAAGTTGTTGCTTTATTCTCAAAAGGCCTTCCCATTCTTGGAAAACTTGGTGCCGCAGGCCTCCCCTACAGCTTTCACCTCAAGATTCATTCAATCCTGAAAGAATTTGTCACGACCCGACCCGGATCATGGCCGGTGCCCTACCCGCACCCTTACAGTATACATCGTAGAAAATCAGCGGAACATACATGAAACTTATAAAATAGAACAACAGAAGTAAAACAACAGGTTAGCCGATAGGGCTACCTTCCTGGACATACATATATACAACCGAAGCAGTTGCCTCCTTTTTTTTTTTTTTTTTTACAAACTGACCCACAATATGTGACTACAGACCTCTAAGAGTTCTAACATAACATCTGTATGACAGGCCCCGCCATACCCCTGAATATACATGAATCTACTACTTCAGGGAAAACCGTACCAAGAGATAAAGCCTCCGGAACAAATGGAGCTTTTTCCCCAAAAACTGAACCGAGATCCTAAGAGCAAGGATCACCAACCTGGGTACCTAAACCTGCGGGCATTTAACGCAGCTGGGCGGGTCGATAACAAAATTTAATATGGAACGAAATAACGTCTGAAATGTAGATCATAACTGTACAAAAGAATGACAAGGACAAGTATAAAACAATACATACCGATCCTCGCCGTGTCATTACCACTTATGAACTTAATCGCACCTTATTATCTTTTCCATTCTTAATAAAAGTTACTGCCACATTCTTACGTACATTATTAGAAAAAGAATCATTAAGTTCATTACTATATAACTCATTTATCTTTCATAAGTATAATTCGGCCCTGTAAGGAGGGGCACCTATACTACCCGGCCCAATCTAGGACGCGATCAAGGTCACATAGTCTACCCGTAGCGTATACCGCCCGCCCAATCTCGGTCGATAACGCCATCTAGTGCCTGTAAGGTATAACGCCCGCCCATTCCTGGGTCGATAATGTCATATAGTCTGCCCGTAAAGGTATACTGCCCGGCCCATTCCTGGGTCGATAATGTCATATAGTCTGCCCGTAAAGGTATACTGCCCGGCCCATTCCTGGGTCGATAATGTCATATAGTCTGCCCATAAAGGTATCTTGCCGCCCATTCTCGGTCGATAATGTCATATAGTTCGCCCATAAAGGTATATCGCCCGCCCATTCTCGGTCGATAATGTCATATAGTGCGCCCATAAAGGTATCGCCTACCCATTCTCGGTCGATAATGTCATATAGTCTGCCCATAAAGGTATACTGCCCGGCCCATTCCTGGGTCGATAATGTCATATAGTCTGCCCATAAAGGTATACTGCCCGGATACTAACAACTATAGTATCAAGTCCTATCCACCTTTCAAGACAAGTCACAATACCTTTTTAGAAATACAATTACCGGCTTCTAAAACAAGTGACTTCTTTCTTAAAAACCCTAAGCAACTGGTACCTTAAAAACAGTTTGCCCTTCTTATTTCAAATCATCTCATTACTTACATTACTGAAGAAAACCATTCTTTTAACCTTCCATAAAGCCGTTATAACCAACTTCCCATAAAGCCGTTATAACCCTTTATGGTTTTAGACCAACTCATTCCTTTTATAACCAAGAGACTTCTACTTTTTGAAACCAAGTATTAAATACTTTCAAATCAATTCTCTTAACTTTCAAAAATACAATTAGTCTCTTAACCTTTTGAAAACAAGTGACTCATTTTCTTATAAAACCTTAGGCAAGCGATGCCGTAAAATCAAGTTGCCTTTTCATTAAAAACAAGTCATTTATCTTTCCATAAAGCAAATATAACTAACTTCCCATAAAGCCGTTATATTCACTTTATGCCTTAGCCAAAAACAATTTCCTATCCAAGGGGCTTATACGTTTAAAACGGAACAAGTATCACATACTTCAAAACTCTTCAAGTCCCTTAACTTTAAATAAAACTTAAGACATCCTTCATAATTTCAAAGAAGTGAGTTAACTTCCTAACTCACCCGACTTGGCTATTCATAAAACTAGTAAAGGATATCAGGGTGTTGTACGTCTACCGTACTACATACGTGCAACTAGTCATGCTCAAAGATAGGAAAAGTTCTACATAGAGTAGGTCACACAACTACCTCTTAACTTCTAAGAGTAACAGGAAACATGAAACGATACCACAGGTATATTCCATACATAGAATCATGCCAAAGGAAGGAAGAGGTTCACATACCTCGCGACGAGTATCGACAATAAGCAAAATGCTCCAAGTACTACAACCTTGCTAGCCCTTTCCACTCCTCAAGTAGAATACGCTACTCTTAGTACTTTCACCTAAAAAGGTCACAAACGTCTATTAACTTCAAAACACAAGGTTCCATTTCTCTACGTAAAATTCTGCAAAGACTTCTCCCCGCAACAGAAATCTCCTCCTCTATCGAGGCCGCTACCAAGCCAACCAGGGGTTTTACACGCCTAACCGGACGTGTACAATTCTACTCGAATACTACACAAGTTCATCGCACACACCCTATGTAAATACGATTCGATTCTTTTCTTTATTCTTCGTGATTAAGTCAAAAGACATTGCCATAAAGATTAAGCTTAGTTCTATATATAGTATACTTCAACTATATATTCTAACAACATGTAATTTCCAATTACAAATAGAGGACAAGATAATTACCTCGATAAGCCCATAATTATCCAAGTTAAATGTCGATCCTTAGCAACGTTTAGCTCCAACTCCGGTGCTCCATCCCCGCTCCAAACAACTCTTAGAAGTTCTAACCAACTTCTACTTAAATACTTCAATCAATCAACGAAGATTTCCTTAGGGTTTGGTTTGAGACTAAAGGGACAAAAGGTAGTATTTCCTCTACGTATAGAGGTATCTTTGGAATACTACAAGGTACAAGGCTAAGGTATTTTGGGCATTATAACAATACTTGGAAGACAACTTCCTACCAAAGGGGGGGGTAGGCTCGGCTAGCACAACTAGGCTAGGGGAGGTGTTCTCGGCCAAGGGCCTTTCTGGGGGGGAGAGGGAGTTGGACGAGCAACAACAAGGAGAGAGGAGGGATTTCAAGACTTAGACAAAGTGAGGAGTGAATGAATAAGTCTTCACAAGAGGAGGTATTTATAGGAAACCAACGGCCTTGATCAAGCCAAGTGCAAGGCAAGTGTAAGGCCTTGATCAAGCCAAGTGCACCCTAACCCCTACACCACAAAACAAGGCACAAAACATGGCACCAAACAAGCCACAAAACAAGGCCAAAACAAGGAGCCAATTGGCCTTGAAAACGTGACCAATTCGGCCCGCGGTTGCCGCCCCTAGCTTCCAATGTGAGGGTGACACATGTCACCCTCCCGTTGGTCCAAAATGTTTCGTCTCTCGGAAAAATCCGCAAAAATAATAAATGACATAGCCGGAATTTTCCCTACGTAAGCTGTGGAAACGTTTCGTCGGAAAATGACTCTATTCGGCACTTGTGCCCAAATTTCGAACCAATGCCTAACTTTAAGGCTCAAATTCTCACGCACGCCCCACGCACATACTCCGAAATACGGTGTAACATTCTTCCCCCCTTAGAAACATTCGTCCTCGAATGTTCTTTCGGAGTCAAACTTAAAATTAACAACATAGTTTCCTTTCACCACCCCCGACATACCAACAATGCCACACATGGCCTTAATACCTCACACACACATATCTGTCCATCATTAGCCCAAAAGAGATTATCTTTTCGTACTTCCAACTCCTTCTAACATACATACATAACTTCCATACCGACTCTGGCCTCAAATCTTTGGAGTCACCCTATAAAACAACATAAGGCCATTTCCGGCTTTCACGACCTTGTTCCGGTGGAACGTGTCCACGAACCCGCAAAACAATTAACTAGACTTGGGCCTTGCACCCTCGTGACCCTGTCACGTAGCGGAACTACTATCAACTGATCCCACTCCATTCCAGGCCATGGGGAGACCCGTAACAGGTCCTCACCCCGACCCGCCGTCGCACTTAACTCTTATTCTTGGTCTATAATAAATCTTTCTACCCGAGAAGACCTTGACGAAAATTCATTAACTATTCCATACCTTCCCGGTATCTAGTTAGTCTTTACCACTCTTGGTAAATCTAAAACCATTCTAGGCAACCCATAAATGACCCTCATACATAACTCCGTATAGAGGCATGTCACAATACCAACTATACTATAATCATTACCAACCTGGATACGCAATCCACATAGTCCTTCCCGGTCACCGCTTTCTCGCAATCAACATAACTTGTTAGGGAGAGACGACCCTAAAAACACAGCTCTATCGCACGACCTCAGAGTGAGAAGAATGGAAACCAATCCTAAATGTCCTGCAGCCTCCTGATTATAAATGTGGTGCACAACACACCGATAATCCGGACTCTACTAGACACGGTCTGTAGATACTTTCCGAGGACTAACTGCTCTGATACCACTTTTGTCACGACCCGACCCCGATCTCATGCAGTGCCCTACCCAGGCACCCTTACAGTATACATCGAGAAAATCAATGAACATACATGAAACTTATAAAATAGAACAACAGTAAAACAACAAAGTTAGCCGATAGGCTACCTTCCCCGACATACATATATACAACCAAGCATTGCTTTTTTTTTTTTTTTTTTTACAACCGACCCACACATGTGACTACTGCACCTCTAAGAGTTCTAACATAACATCTGGCGGGACAGGCCCCGCCATACCCCGAATATACATGAATCTACTACTTGTGGAAAACTGCATCAAGAGATAAAGCCTCCTAACAAATGGAGCTTTTTCCCCAAAATCGAACCGAGATCCTAAGAGCAAGGATCACCAACCTGGTACCTAAAACTGCGGGCATGAACGGCCCACGAAGGGGTCGATAACAACAGTACGAATATGGAATGTAAATAACGTCAAGAAATGCAGATCATAACTGTACAAAAGAATGACAAGGACAAGTATAAAACAATACATACCAGATCCTGCCGTGTCATTACCACTTATGAACTTAATCGCACCTTATTATCTTTTCCATTCTTAATAAAAGTTACAGCCACATTCTTACGTACATTATTAGAAAAAGAATCATTAAGTTCATTACTATATAACTCACTTATCTTTCATAAGTATAATCCACTCGTAGCGAGGGGCACCTATACTACCCGGCCCAATCTAGGACGCGATCAAGGTCACATAGTCTACCCGTAAAGGTATACTGCCCGGCCCAATCCTGGGTCGATAACGTCATCTAGTCTGCCCGTAAAGGTATACTGCCCGGCCCATTCCTGGGTCGATAATGTCATATAGTCTGCCCATAAAGGTATCGCCTGCCCATTCTCGGATCGATAATGTCATATAGTTCGCCCGTAAAGGTATCGCCCGCCCATTCCTGGGTCGATAATGTCATATAGTCTGCCCATAAAGGTATACTGCCCGACCCATTCCTGGGTTGATAATGTCATATAGTCTTCCCATAAAGGTATACTGCCCGGCCCATTCCTGGGTCGATAATGTCATATAGTCTGCCCATAAAGGTATACTGCCCGGCCCATTCCTGGGTCGATAATGTCATATAGTCTGCCCATAAAGGTATACTGCCCGGCCCATTCCTGGGTCGATAATGTCATATAGTCTGCCCATAAAGGTATACTGCCCGGATACTAACAACTATAGTATCAAGTCCTATCCACCTTTCAAGACAAGTCACAATACCTTTTTAGAAATACAATTACCGGCTTCTAAAACAAGTGACTTCTTTCTTAAAAACCCTAAGCAACTGGTACCTTAAAAACAGTTTGCCCTTCTTATTTCAAATCATCTCATTACTTACATTACTGAAGAAAACCATTCTTTTAACCTTCCATAAAGCCGTTATAACCAACTTCCCATAAAGCCGTTATAACCCTTTATGGTTTTAGACCAACTCATTCCTTTTATAACCAAGAGACTTCTACTTTTTAAAACCAAGTATTAAATACTTTCAAATCAATTCTCTTAACTTTCAAAAATACAATTAGTCTCTTAACCTTTTGAAAACAAGTGACTCATTTTCTTATAAAACCTTAGGCAAGCGATGCCGTAAAATCAAGTTGCCTTTTCATTAAAAACAAGTCATTTATCTTTCCATAAAGCAAATATAACTAACTTCCCATAAAGCCGTTATATTCACTTTATGCCTTAGCCAAAAACAATTTCCTATCCAAGGGGCTTATACGTTTAAAACTAACAAGTATCACATACTTCAAAACTCTTCAAGTCCCTTAACTTTAAATAAAACTTAAGACATCCTTCATAATTTCAAAGAAGTGAGTTAACTTCCTAACTCACCCGACTTGGCTATTCATAAAACTAGTAAAGGATATCGTGGTGTCAGACGCTCACCGCACTACATACACGTGCAACTAGTCATGCTCAAAGATAGGAAAAGTTCTACATAGAGTAGGTCACACAACTACCTCTTAACTTCTAAGAGTAACAGGAAACATGAAACGATACCACAGGTATATTCCATACATAGAATCATGCCAAAGGAAGGAAGAGGTTCACATACCTCGCGACGAGTATCGACAATAAGCAAAATGCTCCAAGTACTACAACCTTGCTAGCCCTTTCCACTCCTCAAGTAGAATACGCTACTCTTAGTACTTTCACCTAAAAAGGTCACAAACGGCTATTAACTTCAAAACACAAGGTTCCATTTCTCTACAGAAAATTCGGCAGCACCTCCCCGCAACAACAGAAATCTCCTCCTCTATCGAGGCCGGCCACCAAGCCAACCAGGGGGGGGGTTTTACACGTCTAACCGGACGTGTACAATTCTACTCAGTAATACTACACAAGTCTACTGCAATACAGTCCTATGTAAATACAGTTCAGTTCTTTTCTTTATTCTTCAGGCTTAAGTCAAAAGACATTGTCACAAAGATTAAGCTTAGTTCTATATATAGTATACTTCAACTATATATTCTAACAACATGTAATTTCCAATTACAAATAGAGGACAAGATAATTACCTCGATAAGCCCATAATTATCCAAGTTAAATGTCGATCCTTAGCAACGCTTAGCTCCAACTCCGGTGCTCCATCCCCGCTCCAAAAACCCTTAAGTTCTAACCAACTTCTACTTAAATACTTCAATCAATCAATGAAGATTTCCTTAGGGTTTCGGTTTGAGACTACAGGACAAAAGGTAGTATTTCCGGCTCTACGATAGAGGTATCTTTGGAATACTACAAGGTACAAGGCTAAGGTATTTTGGGCATTATAACAATACTTGGAAGACAACTTTCTACCAAAGGGGGTAGGCTCGGCTAGCACAACTAGGCTAGTGAGGGTGTTCTCGGCCAAGGGCCTTTCTCTCAGGGGGAGATGGGAGTTGGACGAGAGCAACAACAAGGGAGAGGGAGGGATTTCAAGACTTAGACAAAGTGAGGAGTGAATGAATAAGTCTTCACAAGGAGGGTATTTATAGGGAAACCAATGGCCTTGATCAAGCCAAGTGCAAGGCAAGTGTAAGGCCTTGATCAAGCCAAGTGCACCCTAACCCCTACACCACAAAACAAGGCACAAAACATGGCACCAAACAAGCCACAAAACAAGGCCAAAACAAGGAGCCAATTGGCCTTGAAAACGTGACCAATTCGTCCAAGGGTTGCCGCCCCTAGCTTCCAATGTGAGGGTGACACATGTCACCCTCCCGTTGGTCCAAAATGTTTCGTCTCTCGGAAAAATCCGCAAAAATAATAAATGACATAGCCGGAATTTTCCCTACGTAAGCTGTGGAAACGTTTCGTCGGAAAATGACTCTATTCGGCACTTGTGCCCAAATTTCGAACCAATGCCTAACTTTAAGGCTCAAATTCTCTACGTACGTCCTTACGTACATACTCTGGAAATACGGGGTGTAACAGAAATAATCTCTTGATTATTCTTATTGATGAAAGACATATATATACAAGTTACAATATGAGAATCATATTCCTACTTTACATCTAAATCTCTATTTTATATGAAGAATAACTATACACTTATGGTAATATTACAATCCTAATTAAGGTACTAGACTAATCTGTAAACAAACCAAATATACAAACTAACTTGGGACTTACACGGATGGGTCGTGGCCCATATTTAACACACCCCCGAAGTCATAACGGGCGGTCTTCGCACGCTGAGACTGTCTCTAAAATCTTCAAAAAGGACCGAAGGAAGACCCTTTGTAAAGATGTCTGTAATTTGATATCTGGAAGGGACATGATAGACACGTATTTGTCCTTTAGCTACCTTCTCTCGAACAAAGTGAATATCCATCTCTATGTAATTAGTGCGCTGGTGCTGAACTGGATTACCGGAAAGGTAGATGATACTTATATTATCACAATATACTAAAGTAGCCTTCTGAATAGGACAATGAAGTTCTAAAAGTAGATTCCGTAACCAACATGACTCAGAAACCACATTGGCTACCCTCGATACTCGACCTCTGCACTTGAACGTGAAAGCGTGGATTGACGCTTGACAAACCATGAGACCAAGTTATTACATAAAAACATACAATAGCCAGACGTAGACCGTCTGGTGTCTGGAAAAAACCACCCAATCAGCATCTGTAAAGGAGACAAGTGTAGACGTCGACGAAGGATACAAATGCAAGTCATACTCATGTGTTCCCTGAATGTACCTAAGGATGCATTTGAGCGCATTCATATGTTCAATCATGGGATCATGCATTAACAAACACACCTGTTGTACGACATAAGTAATATCAGTTCGCGTGAATGTAAGATACTGAAGGGCGCCTGCAAGACTACGATAGCGGGTCGGATCCTCATAGGGAGAGCCAGCTGCAACACTCAACTTGGGTTTAGTATCAACTGGAGTAGAAGGAGACTCATAGGATGACATCCCCGCCATCTTAATGATCTCTGCTGCATACTTCCTCTGCGATAAGAACAATCCACCTGCATGACGAGTGACAGCAGTCCCCAAAAAATAACTCAATTGGCCCAAGTCTTTCATGACAAACTCAGAACTGAGCATTGTCATAATTGACTTTCGCAAAGCATCAGAAGAGGCAGTCAAGATAATGTCATCTACATATAATAGTATATAATCCATCGAAGAACCGCGATGATATATGAATAATGAATTATCAGACCTGCTGTGAGAGAACCCTATAGTCGAAACGTAGTCAGAAAACCTCTTATACCAATCCCGTGGAGACTGCTTAAGGCCATACAAAGACTTTTTTTACAAACAAACATGATTAGGATATCTAGTATCCCTAAACCCCAAAGGCTGATGCATATACACTGTCTCCTTGAGATCACCATGTAGGAAAGCACTTTTCACATCTAGCTGATGTATGGGCCATGACTTTGAAAGAGTCAAGCTGAGCACAGTGCGAATGGTAGCCGGCTTGACCACCGGGCTAAATGTCTCACCATAATCCACATCAACCTATTGAGTCTTACCATCACCTACAAGACGAGTCTTATGCCTTACAAACGAACCGTCAGAATTTTCCTTATGAGCAAAAATCCACATAGACCGAATAATATTAACATCAGATGGATGAGGTACCAACTTCCACGTCTTATTATAAATAAGAGCATTATATTCATCGATAATGACAATTTTCCAATTAGTGTCATTTAGAGCAGAAACAGGATTACGGGGTAAGGGTGATTTAAGAACATTAAAATTTAAATTAAAATATCTTTTTAGTTTAAAAATACCCCTTTGACTGCGGGTGACTGGACCATGACTCAGGGCAGGATTGAGTGAATTTTGGGAATTTTGTACAGGCATTTGTGGCTGGACCGTCGGAGGCGCCGCGGCGCTCCGACATGGAGCCGCGACGCCTTCGTTCTAGTAGCTACTGGAACTTAGGCGTCGCGGCGCCTCCTTGAAGGGCCACGACGCTGACGACGAGGATAAATCTTCCTGGCTACTGGATGGCAGGAGCCGTGGCGCCTCCCCTAAGGGCCGCGGCTCTGACAATGTATTTCTGGATATATCTAAAAATTGTTGAATAATATATGGGGAGATATCATCATCCAAAAAATCAAACGAACTAGACACAGGGTTTTCTACTTTAGAAAATGGAAATTGGGACTATCAAAGATAACATGACGAGTAATGATGATTCGTTTAGATGACAAATCAAAACATTTATAACCATAGTGATTTCACGGATAACCCAAAAACACACAAGGAGTAGAACGTGTCTGAAGCTTGTTAATTGTGGTGGATAGAAATAAGGGATAACATAAGCACCCAAAGACCCTAAGATGAGAATACAAAAGAGTCTTATTATATAAACATTGAAGGGGGGACGAATATGTCAAACATTTAGAAGGAAGAATATTAAGCAAATATGTAACCATCTGTAGAGCATGATGCCAAAACAACGGGGGGACGGAAGAATGAACCAATAAGGTGCGGATAATGTTGTTAATGGTACGAATTTTACGTTCAACTTTTCCATTTTTTGAAGATGTATGAGGACAAGAAAAATGAAAATTTATCCCATTTTGAGCACACAACTCCCGAAACTCCCCATTGTCATATTATTTGCCATTATCACATAGAATGTTATTTATTTCCCGTTCGAATAGAGTTCTAATGAAGGCTCTAAATTTGACGAAGATGAAAAAACTTGGGGTTTTTTTTGCTATTGGAAACGTCCATAAAAATTTAGAATAATTGTCCAAGAATAAAACATAATAACGATGACCCATAGAACTGAGAACGGGATAGGTCCATAAATCGTTGTGGATAATATCAAATGGCATAGAAGTGTGAGAACTCGAGGCTACGAATGTAAACTTAACTAGTTTCCCTAGAGAACAAGATTGACAATTTGGAGTACTACGCGTACCCTTACACGAAATAAGCTTATTTCTATCTAAAGTAGATAAAATAGATGGCCCCGGGTGACCTAGAAGAGCATGACACAAGGATGGATCCAGAGCTGCAAAAGTGGATGGCATGACTTGACGCGAGAAACTGAGACTCAGTGTGATTGGATAAAGGTCTTCCCTACTGTCACATTATTTCTCCGATGTTGACCCCTTTTCCGCCATCATTGTTGCGTTGATGGCTCGAGTTGGTGGACGGAGGAAAGTTCAACTCGGTCACCATGATGGAATGACAAGCCCCGGTAGCTGCCTTTTTAGCTAATCCTGCTTCTTCCAAAGTGAGCATGGAACAGGCTTGATAGAATTCCGGTAGGGGGTTACTTTGACGAATAATCAAAGCAACGTCGTTATAGGCCTCGGACAGGCCTGCAACCATCTGTAAAATGAGACGACTATTAGTAACAGGAGCACCCACGTTGCAAAGTTGATCCACCATATCCTTGAGTCGTTTATAATAAGAAGAAACACAAGGAAAATTCTCCATAGCAACTTGAGAAAATTCCTGCTCAAGGATAACAATGCGAGAATGACTGTTATCTTGGAAGATATCACACAATAGATTCCAAGCCTCCATAGCTGTGGAGTTAGGTTCCATAATGGTCTGTAAAAGGTCCATGGATATTGTAACATAAATCCATTGGAGAACCTTTGCGTCAAGCGTGACCCATAATTTAGGATCGTCTGCTTTGGTTGGCACGGATATTGTAGTCTCTGTATCATCTTCCGTAGGAGTAGGTGGATGAATGATGTGGTGAAGAACTTGATGAGCCATAGCATGAATCTTGAATAATTCTGCCCACGTCCCATATTGGACGTTTTTTAAGTCAAGAACAATAGGAAGAACGCTCTTGATATTGGAAACTGTGAGGGCAGGATGAAACGTGTTCTTATCAGTCAATAGTGAATTGAACAACAAGATTTGGAGAAAGGATAATTTAAGAAAGAACCGAGAAGTGTCTCAGTTTTGGGAAGGGAATATGGCTCGATTTTTGGAAGAACCGAGGGGGGCACGGTTTTCAAGAGGAGATTGAGAAAAAAGTGAGTAGCGGAACCAAGGAAAATAACCTAGACTCTTGATACCATGAACGAAATAATCGCTTGATTATTCTTATTGATGAAAGACATATATATACAAGTTACAATAGGAGAATCATATTCCTACTTTACATCTAAGTCCCTATTCTATATGAAGAATAACTGTACACTTATGGTAATATTACAATCCTAATTAAGGTACAAGACTAATATGTAAACATACCAAATATACAAACTAACTTGGGACTTACACGGATGGGTCGTGGCCCATATTTAACAAATCCTAGTTGCAATAGATCAATGAAGAGAAGAATCAATCCAAGAATAAGCAATCAAAAAATAGAGAAAGAGGAAAGGCACAAGAATTGCTGACTAAGAATTAGTGTTGAGCATGGGTACAGGGTACTCCGATATTCGACCGAAACCGACACTAACGGGTAGGTTCCGGGTAGATATATTAGAATAATGGGTAGGTTTCGGATAGTAAAATTAGGAACTGATAAATGTCGGGTCCGGTTTCAGTTCTGGAAAATAGGGATCGGGTACCCGGACCCGGAACCGATACCCGGACCCTATGAACCCACCCTCTATTTAAATTATTTTGTTTTTGTCTTTGGAGCATTTAATTTATTGGCCCAGTCCGATTGATACTTGATACACAACCCACGCCCTAATTTTCATAATTTCCAATCTATCATTAAGCAAACCCAGCAGCATCAATAATGAAAGATACTGAATGATAATCTCCAATATATTATTTCTTTCCATTTATATATTTGAATGAGTGACGCTTGTTTTATTTAAATTTCAAAGATCCAAATTAAATTCATTCTAAAAGAAATAGATTTTGAAAAAAAAAATATAGTAACTTTGGTAAGAAAAATTCGATCTCAACACTCTGGTAACTTTGTCTTCTTATGTATTGTTGTCTATTTTGAACTAGGGGTGTGCACGGGTACCCGGGAACCTACCTGGAATCGCAGGGTCCGGGTAGATTCCGGATAATGATTGCTACGGGTAGGTTCCGTGTAGTAAATTTAGGAACCGGTCTTTTACATGGTAGGGTCCGGATAGTTAAAAAATGGCAGGGTACCCGGACTCGCTCACCCCTAGTAAGAATAAAGGAAATACAGCAACATGTCAAGTATTGAAGAAAGGGACCAAATAGATACGTAGATAAATAAAATCTGTATATATTTACTTTGTATTTATTCAACTTCTAGAAATAGTATAGCTAGTACAAAGTTGTTAGGTAAAGATTCATTTTTTCTTGTATAAATACATATACAATGCAAGTATGAAATACATAGAAATTTCCCAATCTTCTTCTTCTTTATTTCGATGAAGTCGTTACTTTGAAGATAATATAGGAAGCAAACCAAAACATGTTTAAGTTCAACAATTGTTTCTTACTTTTATTGTGCAAATTACATACATTTATTAGAAAGATATAGAAGAAAGAAAGGAAAAGAGATCAGACATTTTTTCAAGGTGAAAATCATTCCCCCCCTTCATTCTTCTTTTTAGTTGGCGTTCTTCTTTATCTTCTTTTAAGACTTTAAACAAGGAGAAAATTATAAAAGTATTACTAATATTTAACTACATAATAAAAAATGAAATCTCACGTTTTCAAAATGAAAAGTTAAGTGTTGTTTTGTCTACAACATAGAAAATTTGATTGGTGAAGTTAGTACTTCATTACTTGATAAATCAATAACAATAATTGTTGAAAATTTTACTAGTGAAATTAAGTTTAACCCATTATTTATGACTCGAACAATTGAGGTCTCGCACGTCGGAAACGTCGTTTCCACACACGTGCGCACACAGTGCCAAGTATCGTAAATTTCATTAAGTGAAAGAGATGTTGATACGTAAGTGAAACATTTGAGACATAGAATGATGGACGGTTATTAGCCAAATAACGTGTATTCCACATTGGTAAATGAAGGAAGAAGTGTAAGATCAAAACCTGTCAGAAAAGGGTCGCGACACCACCGTAGAGCCGGGGCGCCACCACCCTAAGGGTCGCGGCTCAGTGGTGCCGCGGGGCCCCAAGGGTAGGGTCACGACACTAATTCCAATTTTGGTCAATGGAGCTCAGGCACCGCGGCGCTTCGGAGGCAGTGTGATCGACGGAAGATGGGAATTTCTGACTTTTGGGCTGGTATTGGAGCATTAATCCTCCATTACTTGGCACTTAAATTCAACCATTATTTTGCTGAATTATAACCTCTCATTTAGTGTCATTACATGGTTTTTATTTCCATTTTGTCTAGATGAGAAGACATCTTACACACACTATAAATTGAGGCCCTTGGCTTAATTATAGAACACACCTCACTATTGTATAGTTCAGATTTTTCTGAACTTCTTCCTCTCTAGCATATCTCTCACACACTCAAAGGTTCTTCTTGAGAAACACTTGAGTTTCATTTTCTCATTTGTTTAGTTGCTATTTATCTTGGGAGACAGTTGCCCATATCGTAAAAGGATATATATGGGGCAATAATGTCTTAAGGACATATTGGATATCAATGGACTCAGCAGCGCCCTTGTAACATTACCAGATTTAGTGTCTCTTGGTTTCAGGTTATCAAGATCAATAAGGAGCTTGTTACAATTGAAACAAAGATCCAAAGACAAAAGATCCAAGATGGATTCAAAACAGAATATCAAGACCACAAAACTCATTGTTGTTGTAACAACTCATGTTAGGCTTCAAGCCTGTTGTATTGTAATTGTTTATCCTTTCTAAGTACTAGTAGTAGTTGTATACTATTCTCGTACATCCATTGTGTAACTCACAATCTTAAACAATATTTGTACTAGTGCTAGAAAGATGTATGTCAGTAGATATGACAACAAATTTGGTCCTAGTTTTGGGTCTCTATTTGACGATAGTTACAGATCTGTTTTCATCAAAGAAGAGATCTCTGTTGCTGATCCTGAACTTGAAGATACTATGGATAGTCATGATGGCAAGGCTAAGTATCAAGGAAGAGTTTCTATCAACACTTCCAAGAGTGGTGGAAACAAGCACCACGAGAGGTTGAGGATGTCAACCGGACACGAGGAGAAGGCTAAAGATGATGTTCCGTCTTATAGCAGAAAGCCTCTATCTTATAGTAAGGGGAATTTGGACACGTGACTGACGTATGCCATATTACAAAAGTATGAGTTAACTTTTTATTCCTTGTCAAAATTGATATTAAAAGATAATTTATGAATAAAAGTGAATAAAGCAAGGCTAGGAATATGAAGTGTTTTGTTAAGACTTATATCTCTACACTTTAAAATCAGAAGTTTAATCTCACTTACCTTCCTATTTATGATTGGACAATTATAAACAACAGCCTAAAAGGAATGGACTTATATTGTAATAAACTGGATTTATGGACAATCCTAAGCAAGGGGACTAAGGACAAGGACTAGATGACTAGAGACAAACTTGTCACCGTTTCCGACAGAAGATCTGTCTTTTGACAGGATAGTAGTGGACACTCAGTCATAAAAGCCTACGGGCGACTGGAGTGGGTCAGATCCATCCCATGACATGACGATATTGGACACTCAATCATACGAAGCCTACGGGTGAATGGAGTGCTCCAGAGTTTCCAGATCTTAAATGATCTGAAGGCCTAAAGCGAGAAAAAATTCGACACTCGGCCTTCCAAGAAAACCGGAGTGGGCTGCAGTTTCTAGATCTCATACGATCCGGTTACGCCCTAACCACGGGCAAGAGGTTGTTCATGCGAAGCAATACCACCCTCAAAGTAGAAGTAGTTGAAGAGGTTGTCCTCAAAGGACTTAAGGGAATGAGATCATTCTGACAAGAGGTGATACATGTCCCAAACTTGGTTTCAAGAACGTTGTTGGTCAAGATGGTTGAGACTAGTCCAATATGTCTGGAATAACTAAGAATGGTACAGTACATCTGTAGCCAAATGGATGATATATTTGTAATCCGTGCATCTATGCCTTCATAGATTAAGACACGTTAAATAGAAAGTCATTCAAATCTAACTAAGTTGATGTTGTTGCGTCATTGACATAAAACCTCAAAATTAATGTGAGGTAGGCGAAGAGGCAAAATCACCTTTCCGTTCCGTCAAAGGAATAGCAAAAGAATCACCGCTCCTCTATAACACAAGTCACGCCTACGTGAGTGATTTGATGCTTGTAAAAATAGATGGGGGAGACAAGTATGTTGTGATATTCATCAATGATGGGACAACATATTTCATCCTTTGTTGAATAACAAAGATGAATCTGTTAAAGCGGATGAGCGCTACAAAGTAGAGGTTGAATATCCTACGGATTTAGGAATTCGTAGGGATAGAGGGGGAGAATGTGAAGCATCGTTTATAAAATGACTGCTCCTTACTCACCTCAGATCAACGGTGTTTTCCAAGCGCAGATCTATGCGCCCAAGTTATGTGGGGCAAGTCGATCCTTACCGCTAATGTGAATCTTAACGAGAACTATGTATAAGGATAAATATAACCATCCATGTGAAACATGAAAATGATTCCATCTACAAATGTTGTGATATGGGGTAGTGTGGCCAGGGTTGAAGTACCTAAGCCAAAAAAGGTCAAGTTGGACCTAAGACTGTAGATTGCATATCCACTTGATCTACCAATAACAGTAGTGTGTATCACATATTGGTGTCAAAGAATGATGAATTCTTTGAAGATAACTTTCCTTGTAAAGAAAAAGAAATCATTGCTCAAGGTTAACAAGAACCCGTAAGTGCTTGGTTGTACAGAACTAGACGTTTTAGATCTACAGGACTCGAAAGTTGTTGGCTATCCGGAACTTAATGTATCAGATCTACAGAACTCAGAGATTCTAGATGTTGAACCGAGACAGAGCAAAAAGAGGGGATAAAGACTTGTTCCAGGTCTTCTAGCTTATATGGTTGAGAAAGAACCATGGACAATTACAAAGAATTGTCATCTCCAGATCGCTGATTTGGAAAGAAGCTAAAAAAAGAGAAATATAATCCATTAGATAGAACCACACTTGTGTGATGGTTGATGTTCCTCTGGGAAAAAAACCTCTGGGTTGTAAAAGTGGATACTCAAATTGAGTACAAAGTG
Organism: Przewalskia tangutica; assembly: GCA_029844215.1. Taxonomy (NCBI): domain Eukaryota; kingdom Viridiplantae; phylum Streptophyta; class Magnoliopsida; order Solanales; family Solanaceae; genus Przewalskia; species Przewalskia tangutica. The sequence goes on from CM056726.1 coordinate 104,147,140, forward strand.
GATGCATCTATTGATGAGTATAAGGCCCCGTCTATTTGGATATGTGATCCTCTGTGAATATCTTAACATCCAGGGTTATTACAAATTGTGTGACATGGATGATTAAGACAGTCTTCCTAACCGGAGAGTTGGTTTTGTGGACTATTAGGCTTCTTCCTAAACTTCAATTTTTGGTCCCTGAAATGTTTACATTTTGGTCCTGCATGTTTCAGATAAAACAGAACCAATGAATCTTACTACATAAACATTGACTCTGAAGTTAGAAATTCAATAGTTGGAAAACCAAAATTCCGAAAGTGGAAGAAGAAAGTAATACGGAACAACCCGATGGGTATGTGGTTCCAGGGAAAAGAAAAAAGTCTGTCGACTTGTCAAATCTATGTGCGGGCTGAAACAGGCCCGAAACAATGCCCCGAAAACCTTGATAATACTCTACCATCAAAGGATTTCTCCATTAATGATGGTGACAAATGTGTCTATATGAAAGGTAATCTGACATATTCATCATGATGTTCCTTTACATAGAAGACATGTTGATCACAGTGAGAAGTCCTAGGTTGATCCTAGAGACTTAGAGTATGTTGAAACGATGTTTCAATATAAATGATATGGGTATTACAGATGACATCTTAGGAATTGGGAATTCCAAGACATCTAACGGACTGGTCTAAACCAAACTCATCAGTAAGGTGTGTTGATAGTCTCGTTGAAGTCACCAATGGATTTAAATCATAGAATTTATTGGAATCATGGTGCACCCGTATATCAGGAGCGATAGACGCAAGTCACATGTAGTTCAATGTATCTTACACCCTACAACTGACCTGGTATCGGCTCATAAAGAAGATCGGTTGAACTACGGTTCACTCGTAATGACCAATAGAAAATGGTAAATAGGATGTGATGACATCTGAACTATTCACTTATCTATGGATTATGAGGTTCTGGATGTCCAGCGGTTCTGGGAGAAAATAGTGATGCAAACTGGACATCAGATCTGAAGAACACCAAAAAAACCACAAGTGGATGTGTATGGTGTGTCTTCTGGAAATCCTCTAATCAAACTTGCATCGACCGATTTGTGATGGAATCGGAGTTTATCGCTTTGTATAAAACATGATGAGAAGTTGAGTAACTTCACGACCTCATAGAGGATGTCCCTTACTGGGAGTAACTCGTGCCTTCGTCTGTTATACACTGTAAGGGCACGAATGACGGCGTCTGGACATATCTGTCGCAAACATAAGACCGTATGGCAGTTGATCGGGTGACACATCCTTGTCTATTAAATCAAAGGATATAACGAACCCTTTAATTAAAGGATTACCCAAAGATCAAGAATTCTACCGGTCTAGGGAAATGGGCTTAAAACCTAAACAATACGAACTGATACGGTGGATACCCAACCATACTGACTGGAGATCCCAAGAATTTGGTTCAATGGGAAAATTAAATCGTAAAGGTTCAGTTGAACACTTCGGTGGAAGCAAGAGGACTTCGGATAATGATTTCTTCATAGAAATATGAATCCAAGTCCGTTCCCGTGATAAACTTTAAGTGTTATCTGCAGCGTGGGTAAAGGTTAAGTTTTCAAAACCTTTAATGATCCTCAACGGTTGAGGTTATGTTAGACTTTTAATGGTTCCTAAGACTTGTGGAGTGGGTATAGTAGGATACCTTGTAGGAGACCACCTATTTAAGTATGAGGACTGACCGCCTCAAATGAACGCACTTATGAATCCAAGTGTGTCCACGGCCACAATGGACAAAACATTAAGAAGAACAAAGTAAGGAAAGATGTTGTTTTGGTACCATTGTCTTGGCATAAAATAAACACTGATGGTTCAAGACATCACGTTCACCACACAGTAAGTATGTACGATGGTATTCTACTATGGAAGGTTCAAAGTCACGGCTACCTATCTACATGCAACATCGATCCGCCAAAAGATTGCTAGAAAGACACCATATGGGTACGCCAAAATCTCTTTCAAGATGGGATTATTGGAAATTTTACTAAAGTGGAATTAAGTTTAATCCATTATTTATGACTCGAACAATTGAGGCCTCGCACGTCGGAAATGTCGTTTCTACACACGTGCACACGTAGTGCCAACTATCATAAATTTCATTAAGTGAAAGAGATATTTGTACGTAAGTGAAACATTTGAGACATAGAATGATGGACGGTTATTGGCCAAATGACGCGTGTTCCACATTGGTAAATGAAGGAAGAAGTGTAAAAAGTGTAAGATCGATACCTGTCGGAAAAGGGCCGCGATGCCACCGTAGAGCTGGGGCGCCGCAGCGCCACCACCTTAAAGGCTGCAGCTCAACGGCGCCGCGGAGCCTCAAGGGTAGGGCCGCAACGCTAATTCCAAGTTTGGTCAATGGAGATCAGGCACCGCGGCGCTTCGGAGGCAGTGTGATCGACGGAAGATGGGAATTTCTGACTTTTAGGCTGGGATTGGAGCATTAATCCTCCATTACTTGACACTTGAATTTAGCCATTATTTGGCTGAATTATAACCTCTCATTTAGTGTCATTACATGGTCTTGATTTCCATTAGTTGGCTAGATGAAAAAATGTCTTACACATACTATAAATTGAGGCACTTGACTCAATTGTAGAACACACCTCACTATTGTATAGTTCAGATTTTTCTGAACTTCTTTCTCTCTAGCATATCTCTCACACACTCAAAGGTTCTTTTTGAGAAATACTTGAGTTTCCTTTGCTTATTTGTTTAGTTGTTATTTTATCTTGGGAGATAGTTGCCCATATCGTAAAAGGATATATACGGGACAATAATTTCTTAAGGACAAATTGAATATCAATCGACTCAGCAGTGCCCTTGTAACATTACCAGATTTAGTGTCTCTTGGTTTCAGGTTATCAAGATCAAAGATGAGCTTGTTGCAATTGAAACAAAGATCCAAAGACAGAAGATTCAAGACGGATTCAAAACAGAAGATCAAGACCACAAAACTCATTGTTGTTGTAACAACTCATGTTATGCTTCAAACTTGTTGTATTGTAATGGTTTATACTTTTTAAGCACTAGTAATAGTTGTATACTATTGACGTACATACATTGTGTAACTCACAATAATTGGAGTTGACGAGTACTCCCTAGTTTGTCCAAAAACTGAAATCTTGTTAGCAGCTCGATTCAGCTCCCTCGATGTTTTGATAGTAATGTATAATTAATTTGTCATTCAAGTTATAGAAATAACTCAATAATGTTACATTTATTTGTTTTATACTAATTAAGTGATTCGTGTTTTGCCTATTTTCCCACAAAATAATTCATACATGAAAAGTACTAGAAAATGATATAAATGGTCCCTTAAGTTTCAAAGTAGGTCTAATGTTGTCATAAAAATATACTTATTGTGCATATTAAATTATTTAAATTTATCATAACAGAACACTTTTGGTCTCTTGTTAACATCGGACTGGTAGTAAAATTAACTGACAATCACTTACGAAAAATTATGTGTAAATTTCGATAGTATTATATTATATATATAAGTGACTGTGTTAAATTATTTTTATAACTTAATTGGCCATCTAAGGAATTAACTCTATGATAAGCAATTAGATGACTGAAAACAAAATAAGAAGATTTTACTGGAAAAAAAAGGCTAGTTCATTGCCAGACTAACACTCTTTCAAAAAAAGCCAAAAGAGAGGAGTAATTTAGAACAATCAAATGGTTAAATATGCAACGAAACCATTTAGTATGTTATTTGTGAAAAAATAAATGTGAGTTTTGCTGACTAAAAATGGAGTCTTCTTTCCTTTATTTTAACTTATACTCGATTTTCTTGGTAGGGAGAGCTTCTCCCGAATGGTCTTACGCGGTGCAAATCTGAATATAACTGGGCTCCAATACTAATATCGGACACCGGGAAAAAAGTCAAAAAAACAAACTTATATTCAATTGCATCCACTTTAAATATGAGTGCACTCATAGACACCTAGTATTACAAGAGCCAAGAGACTAGTAATTCTCATATACAAAAAAGGGAATGGATGCTAAAGAAACTCTTATCAAAGAATGAGTTGAAATATTCAAGAAGCAATAAAGTTGCTGCTTTTGTTGATCTTAATGGGCTACTTCATGATTTGGATAATGATGCCCACAAACACATTTTATTTGCATTGGTTGCCTCATCTGCTAAACTAAATTCCATTTACTTAGGAAGAAAAGGTTTCATTTTTCCTGACTCCTTCACCTTTTATTTACTTAATTATGTCACACCCCCTCATGTGTTGGCTTGATTTTCTTTCATGAGTTAAGCACGTGGAACTTTTTTATTTTAAAATGGGGGTTGTGAAACTTGAACCTACACCCTCTGCGCCTGATCTTTACCATTGAATCGCACGACTCGTGTCGGAGAAGTTTTGAGCGTGAGCTAACACTCATGACTACTTCGTCTAAAAGCTTAAGTACTTAGAGGGAGAACTACTTCATTTACTTAATTATGTATATAACATTCAATACTCGAACTATTAGCCAATCATTTTGGACCTTACTGTAGGTGTTTACGCCGGGTTCGTACACGCAGCAGAATTTGAAAATTTATGTTTCAAACCCGACATAAGCAGTCAAACTGAAGTATGATATGTAATGAAAAATACAAACACAAAGTATAATGTAAAACTTCGATGGAAGACTTACATTCTGTAGCGATCAGCCAAACAATTGAATCTTTGTGTTTTGTGTAGTCCGAGGGTGCACACACAAACGTCCCTCGATTTGCAAGTTCTGGAAAACTTCAATGTAATTTGCTAAGTCGGGAGTGCTAGGGATTCTGACAGAGCTTTAGCAGAGATTTACCTCTCTTAGGTTTGGTGTATTTGGAATGGGAGGTAAGCCATCTATTTATAGTTGTAAACAGAGGCTTAGGGTTTCCGTGGGCTGGGCCCAACAGAAAATCAGACTGACAAATTCGGACTTCCAGAATCCGTACAGGCACCGCGGTCCCACTAAAGAGGCACCGCGGTGGTGCCCAGTGTTCTTGGCACCGCGGTCCCAAAATAGGGCACCGCGGTCCTGTCCTATTTTTCAGTCTTTACCCATTTTAATGTCCCGGTCAACAACCGAACATATAGGTATAATCTCCTTCTAATTACATCCTTCAATCGACGGAACATTTGACTTAGTGTTACCCTTCAGGCCTTTACATATCGTCACTAATTACATTAGGATCTTAACGGAACTCCTATACTGCGCCAGAAGACGAACCCAATATGTAAAGTTTAGCTACACAAAATATGTGAACTGAACATATATGTGGAAAGATAAATCCCTTCATTCATGACACACTCAATCAAGCTTAGGATTTGTCAAGTTTCTATCCAAATGACTTGATTATTATAACTCATCTATATTAGTTGACAACAGGACCATGTCACAGACATGTCCATTGCATTGACCAATGACTTAGTCAACCTAATAACATATGAGTACCTGAGTGTTCACTCGAATATAAATTCAAGGAATGAATCCTTTCTTGGCTCACATACCACCTTTAATCTACTTTGTAATGCACCCAAAACAAGCCACGTCTCAACCTATAAGGCATTTGAGCTTAGGACATGATCAACGTACATTACTCCGTAAACAAGATGATATTGACCTCAAGTCTAAGGACTTTTTATCTCCCACACGCCGATGACATTATAGACATATAACAAAATAATACATCAGCAGGGCATACCAATACTTCAACAAGTATCCATGTGTCCATCATGAGTTGCCATAACTCGTAGCAAGTGAGACATACTACATTCCGTAAGGATATGATGCAGACCACATGTCGACATATCGCATATCATCGATATCCCAATTTCGATGATCATTAGTCGAGGTAATTCAAGAGTTACGTTATAACATTAATTCTCACATCATTAATAAACACGTAACCTCTAGGGATGTATTTATAGAATATCATAAACAATCAACTAATAATTCAACAAATGCAAATTGCCATAATATTAATCATCATTAATATAAATACGAATGTGTATAAAGTACATTGTGTCCTAATACAGATTATCTTTAGGACATACATATACTTTCACTTACCTGTTCATGTTTTTGATGTGCAGATTCAGACATTTTGATCTACACGTTCCCTGTTCTGTTTGTTGCTACTTTTGGATGTCTTTTCCTTCATCTAGTCGAGTATACTAGTGCACGTGATGAAAGGTAAGTAGGTTTTTCTATTATCAACCTGATTAAGTTTCATTAATCGTTCATTCGAGTAAAATTTGTCAGGTGGAATTGGGATTCTGTGTCTTTCATGATACATTTCCTTTATTCGATGTGCTGTTTTATGGTAACAGAACCTCAAAAGGTACTCGTTTCTCCTCATAGAGTCGACCAACAATCACGAAAGGTCCTCTAGGCATTATTTCATTGACAGAATTATGTTTCTTATTCATGTTCACTGCCCTTCTCATTTGGTCAATCTCTTCTTACACACATGGCATGTTCAAGAATATAACCAGACAATCTGCAACAATTATGGGAGTAAAAGTGTAAGATCTTACTGAAATCTTATTAATGCTACAAAATGTCATGAATCTCTGTTTCTTGTTTTTGATACAATGAAAGTAAACTGATGAATGAATATGATCATTGACACAGATGGCAAGCTAAATTAGAAAGTGTGGCTCTCATGTTAGGCCTCGTAGGAAACATCTGTCTAGCCTTCCTCTTCTTTCCAATTACTAGAGGATCATCTATTTTGCGACTATTCAGACTCACATCAGAGGCCAGTGTTAAGTATCATATTTGGCTGGGCCATGCTGTTATGACCCTCTTCACCGCTCATGGTTTATGTTTCATAAAGGGCATCAAATTTCAAAAGTATGTCAAATTTTCCTTTAGTATGAAAATAGAATAGTCCCTTAGTGAACTTTTTCAATTTGTTTTGCGAAAATGCAGATGTTGCAGTGGAATAATGTTGGGATTTCTATTGTGGCTGGAGAAGTATCCTTGCTTGCAGGAATAGCTATGTGGTTGACAAGTTTTCCGCTAATCAGGAGAAAGTTGTTCGAGCTTTTCTTCTATACACATCAACTCTACATTATCTTCGTAGTGTTCTTCGTATTTCATGTTGGATTTACCTACTCCTGCATCACACTTCCTGGATTACACACTCGATCAAGTTTAGGATCTGTCAAGTGTCTATCCAAATGGCTTGATCAATATATCTCATCTATATTAGCTGACAAAAAGACCATATCATAGATATGTCTACTGCGTTGTCCAACGACTTAGTCAACCTAATACCATATAAGAATCTGAGTTCTCTCGAAGATACATTCGAGTAATGAATCCTAATCTTGTCTCAACTACCACCTTTAATCCACTTCACAATGTACCCAAAACAAGCCGCGTCCCAACCTATAAGGCATTTGAGCTTAGGACAGGATCAAAGTACATTACTCTGTAAACAAGATGGTATCGACCTCAAGTCTTAGGACTTCTATCTCTCATACGCCGATGACACTTTATACATATATAATAAACATTGCATCATCAGGGTATACCAATACTTCAACAAGTATCCATGTGTCCATCACGAGTTGCCATAACTCGTAGTAGGTGAGACGTATTACATCTCTAAGGATCTGATGCAGACCACATGTCGACGTATCACACATCATCGATATCCCATTCTCGATGATCATTAGTCGATGCAGTTTAAGAGTTTACGTTATAATATTAATCTATCACATTATTAATAACCACGTAACCTCTAGGAATGCATTTATAGAATATTATAAACAATCAACTAATAATTCAACAAATGCAAATGTCATAACATTAATCTCTATTAATATAAATATGAATGTGTATAAAGTACATTTGTCCTAATACAGGTTGTCTCTAGGACATACATATACTTTCAGGAGTAACTGATAAAGTTGCTGCCATGTGACCACATGTTCAAGCCTTGAAAACAGCATCTTGCAGAAATGTTATTTTTTTCCTCATTTGAAATGTTATATCATTCTGTTTATTCTTTAAATGTTTTTTTTTCATTTCTCGTTCTCTTTGAAACCTAGAGAACCTCATAAGCATGAATAGCACTCATAAGCATAAATAGCAAATATAACCATAAATAATAATAATGTGCAATTGTAACTTTTAGAATGACGAATAATTATTTATTAGTGTTGTTTATCAAATAAAAAGCTACAAATACATATAATTTTATTGGCGACATAAAATATATGTGTACTTATCGCTAACAGAACATGGTAAATTAAATATTATTTTCACTCTTTACAACATGAAATGCATAGAAACGGAAACTGTCCTGAGCATTCGCAACATTTCAAATGCTTGCACAATCCAAAGCCGCAACCTGAAATTGTCGAAATTAAATATTCTCAATATATCAGAACAATAAAAAAATATCATCAAAAAGACTTCGAATTAATTCAAAAACATATTATCGAAGGAACAAGAGACTATGTGTTTGGAAACCAAAAATTTGCAATTGTAATTTTCATCATAAACATAATTATACTAATAAGAGAGATTTAAGTATATATACTTGAGACAGACACACGAGTGCTACGACTTTACGTGACAACTTTAGTGAAATTAATGGTGATGCTGCTGCTTCTGATAATTTCGGTGCAGATGATGGCTCTTGTGCAGCTAGGGTTAATGGAGAAAAAAGAACAAACAAGACAATAATCATGCACCCCGTAGTATTGATTAATTTTGCCATCTTAAACGACTAGTACAAATTATGCTTGTAAGTACTTTTCTTTTTTCTCTCTCTATTGAAGTGCTGGCAGGAATGTGATATAGCTATTCGTTTTATAGCAAAGATAGAACATAATTGCAAGTTAGTAGTGTTTATTTTAGGTAAGTAGTTACCAACAATTATTAGTATGCATCACTAGAGGAAACACATGAGTCAAACTATAAAATCATTTGTTGACTAAATATATGTATCAAGTACTATATTAATATAATATCCAAATAGTTAAGTTTTATCATTTTTTGGGAATTTGATCAACCTTTTTCAATTATTTCTTTATGTATTTACTAAACAATTATTTGGTAACTGAATAATATTTTTTGACTCAATTTGTTTTTTTGTTTAATCTTATTATTTCAAAAAAAAATATAGTCAAACATCATTCTAACAGTTGACTGGATGATCAGTATTAATACTGATTCTGACCAATTGCTCCTGCAGATTAGTTAACAAGATGCCACCATTCTAACTAGAATGTTGACCCGAGGGGTGGGTTTGAGTTGATTCAGATTTATCAATTAAAATATTTATATTCTATTAGTAAGGATAAACTAGTCAAGTTATAATTATTTACATTAAAATAAATAGATTAAAAGAATAGAAAAAAGTTAAAATAAGGAAGTGAAGTGTAAGTTTGTAAACCACAAGAAATATTAATATTATGAAGTCGAAGGAAGATCTCTAAAATTATCTCTTTATTTTATGCCTAATTTGAACGAAAATTTAAACAATGACAACTTTTGATAAATGCCTATTAGTCTAGAGTTCAAACATATGAGAAATAATAGTTGAGGTTCTTGTTTGTATTTTTTCTATCTGTACTAATTGATGTAGTAATTACACATTCCAAATAATTAATTGATGAGAAAAATATTTTTCAACAAATTGTTTTAGTAAGTCCCTTTCTGTCTTTCTTTATTTTTATTTTATTAATGTTTTTCTTTAGTTTCTAATAATATATTAAAAACTAAAAAAACTACTACACAAGATTACTTCATTCGTCTCAATTTATGTGACATCATTTGATTTGACATGAAATTTAATAAAGAAAGGAAGACTTTTGAAATATGTGGTTCAAAACAAATTTTATATAAATGTATGCTTGTAAATCATCTCATAAAGTTAAATTATTTTTAAATATAGAAATGTAACATTTTTTTTGACAGATCAAAAAGAAAATAGTGTCACATAAATTATGACAGATGGATTATGTCAAGTAATTATTTATTTAAAAAATAAAAATATGTGACCATGTACGTTAGTAAAATATCTACCTATTATTAGTGGTACAATTTACATTTAAGCTATTAAAAAAACAAATTTGGAAGTTTACGCTCGCCGTAAAACCTTTAGGCTCCGTTTGGTACATCTTATTAAAAAGAGCTTATAGGAGTATAACTTTTTTAAATAGCGTTTTTTCAAGTAGAGTTTTTATCAAAACGTTGTTAGGTGTTTGGTTGTCAATCAAAAAAATACTTTTGTACATTAGATTGCTTGGTTTACAATTCTAAAAGTGTTTTTGTTTTATCAAAATTACCAAAAAGGGTAGATATAAGAATTAACTTTATAACAATAAAATTATAATAAAATGCAATCAATATACAAATTAGATTGTACATCTCAAGATTCAAGCATAAAAATAGTACATTCTTCTAAGCTTATAATGCTATTCAAATTAAATAATTCAAATATTAACGATGCAGGAGGAATGTTGCTATATGATCACGTCCTCGGTCCATTTCACGTACATTGAATGAACTTGTATATTATTCTTTTCCCCGTGATACTCTTCACTTGTTGGAAGCAATTCCTCATTGTTAGCGAATATTCTTCAAATATTCACAGTATATATTGTATTTATTAGTATCATGTATTTAAGAATACTTAGAATTCTTACTGTATTAAGAATCACCTTTGTACAACTATATATATTGTTATTAATGAAAGAAATTCCTAAGGAAAATTTTTCCAACATCTTACATGGTATCAATAGCCTAACATCTCAAAAACACTAGAAATTCCCCTCCCCTCTCGACCGCCGCCAATCCCCCACCGCGGTGCCTTCTCTTTCGGAATTTCTAACTTGTGGCTATCATGTCTCCTCCCACTTCTCCTAAATCTTGGTTCTACCTCTGGCATAGATGACACCCCACTTCCCTCCACAAAGTCATCTTTTCATCCGGTTTTTGCTGTCACAAACATCAAGAATTTTGTCCCTATTATTCTTGATCAAGAAGACTGTCAATATTCTATGTGGGTGGAACTGTTTTATATTCATGTTTGTGCGTACAACGTGCTCGACCATATTGATGTGTCAATCCCTCGCCCCTCTGACATTGATGATTCAACATGGCGCCATCTTGATGCTATCGCCAAACAATGGATCTATGGTACCATCTCTAAGGACTTGTTGTGCACTATCCTGAAAACAGGTGTTTCGGCACACGAACTTTGGGTACGCTTAGAGTAAATTTTTCAGGATAACAAAAATACCAGGGCGGTATATTTAGAGGAGCAGTTCAACAACACCCGCCTTGAGAATTTTAACAACATGACTGAATACTGCAAGTAACTGAACTTATTGCTAACTAACTCTCTCATGTTGGGACATCTGTTTCTGAGACTAAGATGGTACTACAACTTGTTGCAGGATTACCAAAGGGGGAATATGATACTCTTACAGCAATAATTCAACAGGCTGATCCACTTCCATCTTTAAACAAGACACGTTCTCAATTGTTGTTGGAAGAAACACGGCGTGCTAAACAGGATGAGCACAATCCAAAAGCATTAGCCGTTGAAACTTTGCAGTCGCCGACCACTGCTACACCACCGCTGGACCATCAGTAGCAGCAGAACCGCGGTGGAGGCAGAGGCAACAGAGTTCACGGACAATGAAACAAGAGAAAGGGTCGAGGCAAAGAAAAAGCACAAAGAAGAAGAGCTTCACGCCATCGCCTCAAGATGCCGAATACCCAAAGAAGCAGAAGCGGCCCAAGATCTCGGCCCAAAGACCAACAGACCATCTGATGTCATCCCAACAGTTTCCTTTAGCCCAGCAGATGCAACCCACTGATTTGGGTCAAGCTTTCAACACACTCACTCTGCAACCGCCTGAAAATAATTGGTATATGGACTCCGGAGCCACATCACACCTGACCAACTCTTCAGGTAATTTCTCCCAACTGCTTTGCTTAAAGTATCCTCAATACATTATTGGCAATGGTCACCGTGATTCCAATTACAGGTCATAGCAATACACAAATAAAAAATCTCCATCCACCCTTCTCACTTAACCATGTCCTCTACGCCCCTCAAATTATTAAAAAGTTGATATCTGTTAGGAAATTCACTCGTAATAATTGGGTGTCTCAGAGATTTTGACCCTTTGGTTTCTCCGTGAAGGATCTCAATACGGAGAATTCTTACTCGATGCAATAGTGGGAGACCTCTACCCTTCACAAACTCTTCCATTGCCGTAACTCAACAACCAGTCTCCCTTGCTGCATTATCTCCATCCACCTGGCACAATAGGTTTGGGCATCCAGGAGATCATGTTTTTTCTTTTCTTAGAAACAATCAACGTATTAATGTAATAATGGGAAATTTTCCCAACATTGTTTTTCTTGTCCGCTTGGCAAGCATACTCGTCTTTCTTTTATGTCTTCAATGAATATTACAGTTTCACCATTTGACATTGTTCATACTGACTTGTGGACCTCTCCTGTTGTTAGTTCTCTAGGTCATAAATTCTATATTGTTCTATTGGATGATTTCTCACATTTTGTATGGATTTATCCTCTAAAATTCAAATATGAAGTTTTTGCTAAATTTCTTGAGTTTCACAGATTTATTAAAACTCAGTTTGAAAAATCCATCAAATCATTTCAATGTAATAACGGACGTGAATTCAATAATTCGGCTTTCCATATTTTTTGCTCCCAACACGGCATGGTGTTCCGCTTCTCTTGTCCTCACACCTCACCTCAAAATGGTAAAGCTGAATGAATTATCCGTACTATTAATAACATGGTCCGTACCCTCATATTTCATGCATGTCTGCCATCATCTTTCTGGGTCTATGATGTCAAAATGGTAAAATACCTTCTAAATATTTTACCTACTAGCACATTACAAAACAAGACCCCCACATACATTCTATATCGTAGAACTCCTTCTTATGACCACCTACGGATCTTCGGCTGTCTGTGCTATCCCAATCTTACCTCCACCACCCCTCATAAGTTGGCTCCTCGAACTACACCCTGTGTATTCCTCGGTTTCCCACCCAACCATAGGGGTTATCTGTGCTATGACTTGTCCACACATAAAATTCACATCTCTCGTCACGTCACGTTCAATGAGATGATATTTCCGTTTTCAAACCCTCAGAAATACCGGAAACCAGACTACTCATTTCTTGATGAACCAGTTATATACCCAACCATTCTAAGTTAGCATACCCAAATTTCGACTTCAGAATCGCGGTCCACAGTCGATGCACCGCGGTGCCATCCTTCCAGTGAGCCCCCTCTTCCTGCAGAACTTTTAGCACCGCGGTCCCTCGAGGATGCACCGCGGTGCCTGCCTTCCAGTGAGCCCCCTCTTCCTGCAGAACTTTTAGCACCGCGGTCCCTCGAGGATGCACCGCAGCGTTCTCTTCCAGATGAGTTCACCGCTCATCCTCGCCTTCGCATCACGGTCCTTCCGAGGATGCATCGGTGCCACCCTTCCAGTGAACTAACCTCTGAACTTCTCACTTAAATAATGCCACCACTCAATGTCCCCAGTCACCAAATGGAAACTCGTGCCAAACACGAGATTTTCAAACCTAAAGTCCAGTTTAACCTGTCTGTCCAAACCATTTCTCCACTCCCAAAGAACCCTAAATTGGCCAAACTTGACCCTAATTGGAATGCAGCCATGTATGAAGAATATAATGCTTTAACTAAGAAGCATACTTGGGATCTTGTGCCTAGACCAGAGGGGGTGAATGTGATCAGATGCTTGATTCAGAGATAGTGGTGTTTTGGAACGCTATAAGGCTAGACTTGTGGCAAATGGAACTAATAAGAAGGAGGGCATTGACTGTGGTGATACCTTTAGCCCGATTGTTAAACTGGCTACGATTCGTACTGTTCTTAGCATTGTTATGGGTAAGAAGTGGTTGATTCATCAGCTGGATGTAAAGAATGCATTTCTTCATGGGGATTTGAAAGAAACTGTATACATGCATCAGCCACCTGATTTTGTTCATCCGGTTGTTCCTCATTATGTTTGTCGTCTCAGGAAGTCACTCTATGGTCTAAAACAGGCACCTCGTGCTTGGTATGACCGGTTTGCCAGGTATATTATGCATATTGGGTTTATTTGCAGCAGGTGTGACACCTTTCTGTTCATTTTTCATCATGGTAATAGCATCGCTTACTTGTTATTATATGTTGATGACATTGTTCTCACTGCCTCATCTGATAAGTTGAAAAATGATATTATTGTTCTTCTCAAAACTGAATTTACTATGACTGATTTGGACAAGCTGAGTTACTTCTTGGGTATATCAGTCACTAGATCTGCAGATACTATGTTCCTGAGTCAGCGTAAGTATGCAGAAGAAATTATGTTCAGAGCTAAGATGTCGAATTGCAAGGCTATGCCTACTCCTGTTGATTCGAGATCCAAGATCAGTGCTTCTGAGGGTGATCCAGTGTCTGATCCTACTCTCTATCGAAGACTTGTAGGTGCTCTTCAGTACCTCACTTTCACCAGGCCCGACATTTCATATGCCGTCCAGCAGGTGTGTCTGTTCATGCATGCTCCGAGGGAACCCCATTTTGTTGCTCTTAAGAGTGTTATCAGATACATTAAGGGCACTCCTGACTATGGGTTGCATCTCTACCCCTCCGCTCCGAACAGGTTACTTTCCTACACAGATGCTGATTGGACAGGGTGCCCGGACACGAGACGTTCTACTTCAGGATATTGTGTGTTCTTAGGGGATAATCTGATCTCTTGTCTGCCAAGAGACAAGCCATGTTATCCCGATCCAGTGCCGAAGCAGAGTATAGATGTGTTGCTAATGTAGTTGCTGAGATCTGTTGGATCCGAAATCTCCTCTTGGAGCTGAGTTGTCCATTATGTAAGGCATCTATAGTCTATTATGATAACATATCTGTTATCTATATGTCTCATAATCCGGTCCAGCATCAGCGGACCAAACATATTGAGATGGATATTCATTTTATTCGTGAGAAGGTGGCACATGGTCTTGTCAAAATTCTACATGTACCTTCCTCTTATCAGTATGCAGACATCTTCACAAAGGGACTACCCAAACAACTGTTCACAGACTTCAGATCCAGCCTGAGCATTCGGCCTCCTCCCGCTCCGTCTGAGAGGGTGTGTTAGCGAATATTCTTCAAATATTCACAAGATATATTGTATTTATTAGTATCATGTATTTAAGGTAACTTAGGATTCTTATCAGATAAGAATCACCTTTGTACAACTATATATATTGTGATTAATGAAAGAAATCCCTAAGAGAAATTATTTCAACATTTTACACTCATCATCATCAAAAGGTTGAAATTCTTGATCTTGACATGCATATTTTCTTATAAAATTATGTAGAGCCATAGAAGCAATCACAATTTTCACTTGAGTCGGAATGATCATGATTAAATATTTCTTTTTTCCCTTTTGCCTGATTTTCACGTCGAAAATCTGGAAGATGATATCGTTCACCTTTATAAGGACCCAAAAAATCGTTCATATGAGGATATCCAGCATCTACTAAATAGTACTTACCTATAAAATTATTCATTAAAAAAAGCAATGTAAACACACTTATATATATGGATGCAACATAAATAATTAACTCTAATTTTCTTGTTACGAACCTGTTGGTGGATGGGGAAAATGCAACTTCTCTTTGTGTAACGCCTCTAAAAATATGTGTGTGTCATGTGCACTACCTTCCCATCTAGCTCATGCAAATGTAAAGCACATATTGAAATCACATACCGCAATCACATTTTGGGTTGACGTCCCTTTTCTTCCAATATAGGGTATTTTCTTTGATGTAGGCACCACTACTGGTATATGTGTCCCATCAATTTCCCCAATACAATCTTTAAAATACGGTCAATATCGATCATCATCCTTAATTTTTTTGGGAATTCTTCTAAATTGTGGGTCTGTTGGTTTCAAAATATGAACTGTCATTTGACAAACTACATCTAATACTATTCCAAACCACCGTGATACCATTCTATTCCCAAATGCATGATCTAATGTGATTAAAAACATAGCCACTGCCTCAACTATAGTTACATCTTTCCCATTTTTTAGGCCATATGTTCCACTCAATACTTCACATAATTTCATGAATACATGTTTTTCCATTCTAAATTGTTGTTGACATCTATCTTCATGCCCATTTAACACTTTTAATACTAAAGAATATCCTGTGTGAACTGAAGTCCGGCTCTTTTAAGTTATACTTAATAATCATACAATGCAACTCCATTTCGTACCATTTGCAACAATTTATGTTCTTTCTCACTTTCATCAATGTAGTCATGCTCACAATCATTTTGATATACAAGTTTCATATCTGTACACATGCGATAAAAATAGAATTGGCAAAAGCACAAAATATCAAATTTTAATATAATTAAAATTCAAATAAAATAAACATTCAAGCTTGTACATCATAATAATCCCTATAAAACGGGCGATATTCATAAAATAATATAACACAAAATAATAGTATCTTGAACATTAAAGAAATCACAAAACTATTAAACTTGAGTCATGAACTTTAACCACTCAATTTGGACATCATGATCCTCAAGTGCAACAAACATCTCCCTGTGTTCCTTCTTCAAAAGAAGTTTACTGATTTGCATAAACATCTCACTTTTCACTCAATTCCAGGTAAATTACATACCATGTCAAACTTTTGTAATACTACAATCATCTTCGTCATTTCTCTTAACTAAGGATGGTGTACTCTCTACTGCATCACATAAGCGATCCAATTGTTTAGACAATTTTACTGCAGCCCCATCCCTTTTTTTAATTAACAATTTTCTTTTCCTTCATTTATCCTGTGTACATGCTATATGAGTACCATTATCAGTGTCAATCTCAATATTTTCAAGCCCATCGAAATTAGTTACTTCAATATTGATAAATATTACATGTTTGTAGATTATACAGATTATATTATCTCTTATTAGTAGAGAAAAGGGGGTTTGTTGTCTGTTTTGGATTTCTCGTCAATTGTTATATGAAATTTTTGGTGGAAATCTTGAAGATGTTGCTGCTGCTGTGGGCGAATGTGCGTGGTAAGGTTTTTAAAGTATATATATATATACAAGGATATGTTGGAATTATTAAAAATTTATAAGAGTATTTATGGTATGACAAATAAATAGATAAGTCATTTTACCTCTAATTCAAAAAGCCAAATTTTTGGGCTTTTGGAATAAGAGGTAAAATGACTTATTTTTAGGCCAAAAAGTCTAGTCTAATTTATTAAACACCTCTATATTTTAATAAGTATTTATTTAAAAAAAAAAACACTTATGAGCTTAAAATAAGCTCAACCAAACACACTTAAAATACTAGGAAACACGGAACACACATTCCTTATAAATACAAGGAAAAAACAATATAAGTAGTCTCCAATTGCGAACTCTGAACCAAGAAAACGTGGTGCACTTAGGGGAACACCAATGTATATGGCACCGGAATCGGTTTTTTATACGGACTGTGCACCGTGTTTGAGATGATCGCGGGAAGAAAGTGTGGGATCGCATCGAATTAAGGATACTGTTTATCTTTTGTGCCAAATTGGAATGTGATCACCGTGTTTGAGTTGATCCAATGATTGATGATTTCTGCGATAGTACAGAGCTGAAACCAATGAAGTTGTTGAATTGCAGAACCAACAAAAGGAGAAGAAACCTAGTTGAAGGATGCTGATTATTGATTTCTTATTAGATTTATACTAATGTAAAGAACTACTTTTGGGCTTGATCCCGATAGGAGCTTAGAATGCAGCCTGTGAGGAGAAAAAAAAGATGATCAGGGCCCTTTGTATTAAAAGAAACCAATTTTGTGTATCGATTATCTTTATTATTGAACAATTTGTACAAAGAGGCATTTTTGCCTGTAAATTTTGGCTATTATATGGCTTGGATCTCTCACATTACCTAAGTATTACGAGTATCTATTCATATCAAAGCCTAATGGCATCCGACTATAGTTTGAGTTACAGGTTGATATTAGATAGTAAGATATACAATTTGGTTTGGGTCCCCTTAGGTGGACGTGTGATCTTAGAGTAAGTTGAAGAGTATAACATGCCTCAACTTGTCAGTTCTACTTTGAATAAATTTATTTTGGAAGAAAAATGTATTTCTTGGTGTTTGGGGAATCGCATCTCGGAATCATACTATTTTTTGAGTTATTGAAGAAAGCAAGTGTAGTAGCTGCTGTTAATTTCCCAATTTATCTTTTCGGAATGTTTTGAACTGTTGCACATTCACTGTCTTAATAGTTCTTGTCTCCTCTATATAAGTTTTTCAGTTTCCCATCAAATTCCATATTCTCTTATATTGCTTATTGAAACTATTGAAGTTAAATAAATCCAGAATTTCTAGGCATTTTGTTTCCGAACCAAGTATAGTACCATCCAATACTGATAATCGATGGACCTGACGAGTAATTGATTCTTCCTTTATGGCTTCTCAAAGGTTTTTATCTGTGCACAATTATGATATTTTTCTATGTTTTGAGGTGTCAGTAGAGATGTTTACTTCCAGATTCCTGATATCTTGAAGCTCAGTTATGGTTGTTGGTCCTTATAAGGATTCGCCAATGTCATTATTTCTTTGATATTTTTCGCTATATGGTTGTTGGTCCTTATGAGCTTATTACTTCAGAACCTTTTTTTTATGTGTTGAAACTTGAATCAGCATGTGTTTTGGGACACTCTACTGTTGATGGATATTGTTGAAGTTGGAAGTGAACAAAGTGCTAAAAGAGTTACACATGTATGATATTCAGGTATGAGTGCAAACTTTGTTTAGAAAGTGGTAGATAGACTTTTGGATTCATGATCCTATTGCTAGAGGAAATGGAACCTTTGTCTAGGTTTGCACAACTTGTCTAGGTTTGGTAATAGATGACAAATATGTTACTACCTAGAGCCTACATCAGAGTATGACTGCTTGTCAATTGCTTTGGGTAGCTATTATAAATTTATAAGTAATAACTATGCCTCCTTTACTTCTAAGTTACAAGTAATTGTTTTGGTTATGTATTTTAGGAAAGAATGCTAAACTAACCTGGCAATTTGAACTAAGATACACCTCGAAGATTACAAAAATTTGAAGTATGAGCTATAAGTTGGTCAAGAGAAGGTCAATTCCCAAACAGAGAGGAAAACATCGTTTTCTATTCTTTACTGACTTGCCTTCTATATTTTGTGATTATTTGTACTTCCACATCATTGATGTTAGAATTGGAAACAAATGTACCACATATCAGCAGTCACAAGATGAATTTACTTTTTACTAGTTGAAGGATATGTTTGAGCTTGATCCTGATAGGAGCTTAGAAGGCAGCCTGTGAGGGAAAAAAAAGATGATCAGGGCCCTTTGTATTAAAACAAACCAATTTTGTGTATATATTCTCTTTATTATTGAACAATCTGTACAAAGAGGCTTTTTTTCCTGTAAATTTTGGCTATCAGTGAAGTCTTGCAGAGTCATGCTCTATTATTCTTTTCGATCATCTTGATTATATGGCTTAGATCACCTTCACATTACCTAAGTATTCTCAATATATGTTTATACAAAAGTCTGATGGCATCAGACTGTAGTTTGAGTTTCAGGTTGATATTTGATAGTAAGATATACTATTTGGTTTGAGTCCCCTTATGTGGATTTGTGATGTGTAGAGTAATTTCAAGAGTATAACATGATTTAACTTGTCGGTTCTACTTTGAATAACTTTTAAGTTCTTGGAAGAAAAAACATTTTTCTTGGTGTTGGGCGTATTTCATCTTCCACTTGGAATCATACTGTTTTTGAGTTATTGAAGAAAGCAAGTGCAGTAGCTGCTATTCATTTCCCAAGTCATCTTTTTGGAATATCTTGCATATGCACTTTCCTAGTACTTCTTGACTCCACTGTTTTAGTTTTTCAGTTCTTCATCAAATTCCATATGCTTATATGTTTCTTTTTTCAGAACCAAGTAAAGTACATCCAAGTACTGATGGTTGATGGGCCTGTCGAATAATTCGATTCTTCCTTTATGGCTCTCAAAGGATATTTAATTATCTTTGCAAAATTGTGATTTTTCTATATGTTGAGTTGTCATTGGAGATGTTAAATTGACCTTGCAGCTCAGTAGTTTATTGATGTTGGTTCTCATAAGGATCACAGTATTTTATCTCTCTGTGCTTGTTCTTATATTGTATTTTTATAGTCTCAGCTACTTAAACAGCTGTTGCGTTTTCACCTATGTCATTAGTTCTTTGATATTTTTTGCTATAATCGATGTGCTCATTGGATGGTCAATTCTACCACAATGGTTAACTTGGGCATTTGCTCCCATCATTGTTTCTTTCTTTGAAGGTCAGTAACTTTCCCTTGTAAATCCAGTGATCATTTGTCTGCAGATTATTTTATTTCAGAAACTTGTTCTTTGGTGAAACTTGAATCATCATGGTGTTCTGGGACAGTGGACGGATATTCTTGAAGTTGGAAGTGAACAAAGGTACTAAAGAGTTGTACATCAATGATAAACAGGTAATAATTGTCTCTCACAGCAACTGTCGCTGTATTTACTGTGATGGAGCAAATTTTGTTTAGAAAGTGGTGGATAGACTTGGATTGATGATCCTATTGCTAGAGGATATGTTAATACAGATGAGAAGTATGTTACCAGTTAGCCTACATCAGAGAATGGCTGCTTTTATTCTTGGAACCAGATGCTCTTCCATAATTTATACCTTCACATATGCAAGCCATATGAGCAATTGTTGGCTGAATTAATGCCATCTCGCAGTATTCACATAGACCTGTGAAAGTTTAGGTCTGACATTAGACTTTAACAAGCACAACTTCGCATCAGATGTCCAAATTTTGAAACTTCAGACAGATTTTTCATTTCAGCCCATAGGTGAAGTTGACTTTGAGGCGGCTAAACATTAACTGTTTTGTAATTTTCAATTATGTCTTAAACAACGCTCCTCCAAGCGGATATTTATGCCCTTGCACCGGATTCACATGGCCTAATTTAGAATGGAAGTGGAGCTCAAAAGAGGCAATTTGAACTGAGATACACCTCGAAAATTACAAAAAAAGTGAAGTACTACTAAAGGTTTACAAGTATGAGTTGTATGTTGATCTACAAGTTGTTCTTTTCTTCCCAAACAGAGTTTAACGTCATTTTCTTTTCTTCACTTTTAGTTTGACTTGCCTTTTATTTTGTGATTGATTAGTTTACTTTCACATTCCTGGTGTTAGAATTGGATGCAAATTCACCACATTGCAGACACAGGATGAATTTACTTTTTTCATTTTTTTCACAATTGTCATCCTTAGGTGAGATTAGTAAATTCAAAGAGATTACAACCTAAAAAAAGACATGCATGTTACTTTTTTTTTTTTATAAAAGACAGACAAAAGATGCAGTAATCCCAACTTGAGAACCACTATTAACAATCCATCCAAACTAATCTGAAACAAACAATTCAGACAAAAATAGGAGGAAAGAATACCAAAGGCTAAGTGATAAAATGTAAAGCTGATATGCCTACTTAGTTCTCAACATAAACATCAGTAAGAACTAACAACGTCAACCAGACAAACAGCTGACTGACCGATGACTACAACAGATCTATTTAACAGTTTTCTAAGGCCTCCTAGTGATCATTTAGCTCAATGAAGAAACATCAATTCCTTAGCTGGATAGGTGTTCCGATCAATGCAAAATCTAGAACATTGTCATCCGTCCAGCTGATATATGGTCGCTTTGCAGATGTAGGAGATGCAAGACAAGGTGAAAAAGATACACAAGCCCGATTTTTCTCACATCTACGAACCTGATCATACAAAATCAGTTCTGTCATCTCTTCCACTTCGACATAATGCTTCGTTGGGTTTTCTGGCTGATATGTTGTTGATGACTACATTTAAGAAAGAAAAAGCTAATATAGCATACCAGAAATTGAATACATAAACATTGTATAAAGAGATTAATAGAGTCGTGAATGCATACGTGTACCTTTAACTTTGTTGATAGTTTAAGTGCAGGTGGAGATGCTCCTAGATGCACAGGGACATCATATGCCAAAGGAAAACTCGATTAGCAAACTGCTGCTTTAAATAGCAATATAACATGGTTCAAATATCATCTTTTGTCGTACCATGATCTAAACCAACTTCCTTCAGAAAAAAACTCATGTACATGGTTTTTCTCTGTGTTTTGATACAATTCTGATGGTTATGGAGAAATTTCTCTTCTGCAACAGACAACAACTTACTTGAATTTGTAAGATCAACTAGTGCTTTCCAGCCACCCTTTTTCTCCAGACCTTTAGAACAGTTACTGTCTTTTCTTCATGCACTAAATTTGTTTCTAGAGGAATCAAGATCTTTCCGAATAAAAATCACATTCGCGGAATTATTTTTCTTTGATGTCTGCAGAGCAGATGGCTTTGCTGAGTTTGAGATATCATTA
This sequence comes from Przewalskia tangutica, assembly GCA_029844215.1. Taxonomy (NCBI): domain Eukaryota; kingdom Viridiplantae; phylum Streptophyta; class Magnoliopsida; order Solanales; family Solanaceae; genus Przewalskia; species Przewalskia tangutica. Next base: position 104,169,700 of record CM056726.1, read on the forward strand.
AGTGCTTTTCTTTCACAAATCCCTCCTCCTTTCTTCTGTACCTTAGAGATACCATTTTTCCCACCAGAGAAGCTCCTGGTAAAGACACAACTATTAGCTAGATAAAAGTAAAATATCATACGATTAATTGTATTTTTCAGTTGTAAGATGAAATTTGTACCATCATAGTGTATACTTATATTCTGATCTTGAATCAGGTAAGCTGATGATGTAGCCATTCTTCTCCCAGAAATATTAGTGCAATATATCATGCAAATCATAGTTATTGTTCAAACATGAAAATCAAAGAAAGGTGATCCGATGAATACCAAAATAGAAGCAGAGCAACAAGAATCGAGTGATGAAACTACAAACATACTATGATAAACCTTGTTAACACCATCAATTACAATATATACCTTCCATGTATAGCTCTAATTGTAGTTAATTGATTAGGAGGCACCTCAGAGAAAGATGATCAAACGATTCCCAATCATGGTCCTTGTGGAGATTGCATATAATTAGCCTAGAATATGTTGCACATAATAGCCTAGAATCTACTTTAATTATATTTACCATGTATAGCTTTCTTCGTAACCTTATATAAGGAGATAATCTCCTAAATTTTTAATATACAGAAAATTAAGGTTTTCCCATGTTCATATGGTATCAGCGCTACAACAACAACAACAACATACCCAGTATAATCCCACCAAGTAGAATCTTGGGAGGGTAGAGCGTAAATCTTTTTTTTCCTCCTCTGTCTCGAGTGTTTATTTTCCCAGTCCATTACAATGGATTCACATCATCAACGTCTGGTTATGAAACTTGATGGAAAGAACTATTTTTTGTGGGCTTCGTATTTTCGTAATTTTCTTGAGGGCAAAGAGCTTTGGGTTCATGTTACCTCATCTAAACCAGCAGCCACGATTGACAATTTGGCAGTCATCTCCAAATGGTGTGTGTCCGGTGCAAAGGTACGTACCTGGATCATGGAGTCCATTGACAACACCATTGCTCTCAAATGTACGTACTTGGATCATGGAGTCTGTTGACAATACCATTGCTCTCAAAGGTATGTACCTGGATCATGGAGTCCGTCGACAACCTTTCCTTGCTCTCAATCCTCCTATGTCATCTGCTCGCGCGATGTGGGAGTATCTTCAGCGGATCTATCAGCATAGTAATGATGCACGGATTTATCAACTGGAACAGTCTCTTACCGCTCTATCTCAAGAGACCGCAAGGATTCAAGAATTTTATTCCTCCATCATCGCTGATTTGGAATGAGATAGATATGATTGATGAAATAAGCGTTCCCGAAGCGGCACTCGACACGGTCCTTACCTGCATCAGAAATCTCGTTGTCGTACGTTTGAACATATTCAGGCCTCTATTCTCAACCACAACTCAGCCTCGTCGCTTGACAGCGTCCTTGCAGATCTTCTTGCCAAAGAGACTCGCCTTGCCTCTCTCTCCTCTCTGAATCCTCTCCTTAATTCCTTTGATGCTTATAAAGGGAAATATTGTGACTTGTCTACTTTCAAGTGCTTCAACTATCATGAGAAGGGTCACTATGCTTCTCATTGCCGAAACCAGAGAGGGTCCACCACCAAACTGTTTTGTCGCTATTGCAAGAAAGATGGTCATCTGATCAATGATTGCCAAATTCGTCCACCACATCCTAGTCGTTCAACCACTCCCACTGCCTTGACCTCTACTGTTGATCCTCCTCCAGATGGTTCCTCCTCTTCCATACCTACTGTCCTTATGAAGCAACTTATCCAAGGCCTCCATGCTGCAGGTTTTGGTATGTAAATCGGAAGAGAAAATGAGAGGAACTCGACTTGATTATTCCCTCAAGTTGTAGCAGTTGGGGTTTAAATAACTAAGTTTACATATTCTAAAAAGGAGAGGAAATCAATACAAATCAATTCCTAATTACATATTATTCTATCCTAATTACAGAATATTTTATCTACTATATTTACATATATGTTAGAATCCCCGCTCAAGCTGGTGCATACAAATTATATGTACCAAGCTTGCTACATAAGTAACTTGTTCTGGGACCGACTAGGGACTTTGTAAATATGTCTACAAGCTGATCACTTGACCGCACGAACCTTGTGACGATGTATTGTAAGAGTACCTGATAAAATGACAATCAATCTCTAAGTGTTTGGTCCTCTAGTGGAACACTGAATTCGATGCAATGTGAATAGCAGCTTCATTATCGAACACAAGTTCCATTTCTTTAATTTCTCCAAATTTAAACTCCTTCAGTAGTTCTTGATCCATATGAGTTCACATGTCGCTACTGCCATAGCCTGATATTATGCTTCTGCACTTGATCTAGAAACCACATGTTTTTTCTTACTTTTCCAAGACACCAAATTTTCCCCAACTACAACAACAACAACACACCCAGTGAAATTCCGCAACGTACGGTCTGAAAAGGGGAGAGTATACGCAGACCTTACTCTACCTTGATAGGTAGAGCGGTTGTTTCCAAAAGACTCTCGGTGTTACACCCCGTAGTTTCAGGGCATATAAGTGAGAACATAAGTAAGGAAATAAGATTGGAAAGAAAGTATAATTACATTTTCTGGAAAAAAATTGGAAAAATGTGAAGATGAAAATTATTAACTTGGAGTTTAACACTTCTAATTGGATTTTTGGGATTAGTATTGGATTATGAAGTATTGGAATTAATAATATGGGGCCCGCCGAAAATTTCACAAGTTTGTGGGGCCCTTCAATTTTAGGATATTTTGGACAAATATTTAGATATTTTGTTAAGAGGGGAAATGTGACCAATGGGAGGGTGACATGTGTCCCTCATCCACTTGTCTTGCAAGACAAATATTCTATATAGAGGAGTAGAGAGCAAGACTTAACATTTTCATTATATCATTTCCTTTAGCTTTCTCTCCTCTCTGTCTTGCAAATCTCGAAAATCCCTAGGAAAATTCCAAGAGCAAGAGTTGATTATTATCCAAGATTAAGAACCCTAATCAAGTCTTAAGTCAAGTTAACTCTCCAAGATCCTCCAAAATACTCCTTAGCCGATAGTTGTGGGTTGAAACCCTAGGCTTGTTGATCAACTTTTTGGAAGAAAAACAAGAAGGGAAGTTGGTTATAAGCTTGTAGTGGATACATGTGTGTGATTGGAGCTAAGACAAAACTGTGGGCCAAAAATCGCGGGACTGTTTGGACGGTTTTGGGCTAAAATTTAAGGTAAAATTCTTCTTCCTCTTGAAGTAATTGGATATTACTTGTTGTTATAGTTATTAGATGAACTTGGGTTAAGAAGAATGGAGAATAAAAGGTGCGTGGGCATTTTTGGTTAAGTTGGCCGAAACTAGGCAGTTTTCGGGACTTTGGATTTCGTTGGTTATTGTTATTGTTATCTTCACCTATTGAATGTTATAATGAAGTAATATTATTATTATTAAGATGTTATGACTTATATAAAAGTATTGAAACTTGAATTGAATTATAAAGGATTATGGAAAGGGTAATAGTATTGGTGTTGTTTGGCCGAGACTTGTTTAAAACTGTTGGTTATTGTTGTGCAGTTTTAGGGACTGTTTTGTGGCGTGTATATGCTGGAAATTCAGTAGTCAATATGCATGTTTAATGTGGTAAAAGATAATGTAAATCCCAAAGGAATAAGGGTGTAGAAAGGTGTTGAAAGGATTCACATTTTAACCTTGTTGTTGTGGAATACAGACTATTTTTATATGGATTAAGGGGCTGAATTTTACACGTAAAGTAGGTGTGAACCATAAATGTGATATTGTTTCAAAAGTTTTTCAACTCTTAGAAGTTAAGGAGTATTCATGTTGTTGATTCTATGCTAAAGACATGTCTAAATTATTCCTAAGTCCTTACCAAGTCTTATGAGAGATGTTGATCTTGCTAAGTTATATCACTAATAAGTATTAAGCGTTGAGACTGATTTTGGGTAAGCGTGTTAAAATAAGTCATTGCAACGTTAAATGAAAAAGGTATCGAACTAGCCATTACAACGTTAAATGAAAAAGATATCGACAATCAATTATATTGAAATGAGTAGAATTTCCATCTGCATAGAAGCTGAGATATAACCAGTTCGTTTTACATTTTCTAGGTTCACAGCTGATTAGAGAAGATCATTATTAAATATATAACCTACTAACGGCTTATAAAATGGATTAATTTGGCAATTCGGATATGTTATCACCATTCAAATATTTCCATAATGTTAGCCAGAGGAGCGAGACGAATTTAGATTATCGAGCTGATACAGACAACAAGCGGTATGTGACTTTTCCTTTCTTCTTTGAGCATGAACTTTATAAAATGAGTGTACGGTGGACGTACGTGTTTTAAATGAATCTAGATTTCATGTGGTACATGAGGTGATAGTAACTTGATTTTAAAATTATACTTGACTTGATCTTAAAAGTATAAGTCACTTGGTTGTAAAAGTGTAAGTGTCTTGATTTTCCAAAAGAGGATTTATAATGATACTTGATATGATAAGTGTCTTGATTTTCCAAATGAGGATTTAAAAATGAAAGGTATGAGAGTGCCTTGGTATTTCTAAAAAGGAAGGCATGGTATTGCCTTGGTGTTTCTAAAAGGAAGGCATGGTATTGCCTTGGTGTTTCTAAAAGAAAAGGCATGATAGTGCCTTGGGTTTTCTAAAAGGAAGGTGTTACACCCCGTAGTTCCAGAGTATGTATGTGAGGACGTACGTACAAGAATACGACATTTAACCAGTCGCGGGCCCGAGGTCGGGTTGTGACAAAAGTGGTATCAGAGCAGTTAGTCCTCGGAAAGTGTCTACAGACCGTATCTAGTAGAGTCTTGATTATCGGTGTGTTGTGCACCACATCAATAATCAGGAGGCTATAGGATATTTAGGATTGGTTTCCATTCTTCTCACTCTGAGATCGTGCCTTAGAGCTGTGTTATAAGTTAGACCCCCCTGACGTATTTCATTTTTTACCAGTTATGCCTCCACGCAAGGCAACCCGGGCCCAGAAGGGCAAGGCAGCCGAGGGAGCTGCTAGTAGGACACAGAGGAGTACGAGGGCGCAGGCCCGGTCATTACCTGAGATAGTGCTTCAGACGGCGAGTTTTGCGACGCCGCCAAATTTCGAGTTTAGAGCCGCAGCGAGGCTACCGAGACCACGCAGACTGAGCCTCCAGTCCCACAGCCTGGAGCAGAGGAGATGGGTTACAGGGAGATGGCCCAGTTACTAGCCAGGATCGTGGCCAGACATGAGGATAGGCTGGATGCAGCAGTTCCAGTAGCACCCGTGGTTCACCCGAGATCGGATAGTTTGAGGCTACGGGACTTTCTGAGTTGTAGCCGCCAGAGTTCTACGGGTCGAGGCCTGAGGATGATCCGCAGGAGTTCATCCGACAGTTACAGCGGATCATGAGAGTGATCAAGGCTTCGGAGACCGAGTCAGTGGTCTTAGGTTCGCATCGGCTGCGTGATACCGCAGTCGACTGGTTTGATTCGTGGGAGCTGTCCCGGGGAGTGCATGCGCCTCCAGCTGTATGGGACGAGTTCTCTGAGGCATTCCTTGGTCATTTCTTGCCGCCACAGATGAGGAGAGCACGGGCCGACAGGTTTTGATGCCGAGAGAGGACGCGCCGGAGTACAACGCGTTGAGTTCGACTCGTTGGCTCGATATGTCCCTGCGTTAGTGGCAGATATGGAGGACGAGTGCACCGCCACGTCACGGGCTCGATGACTACTTGGCGGCTTGCTCGGTGTAGCTCTTCACCGGCATGGACATTGCCCGTATACTGAGCTTATGCACGGGGATGGAGGAACGTAGACCGACGCGGATCGAGATCGCATAAGAGGGCCAAGACAGCAGGGTCCTTTGGTAACTTTCGAGGCGGACCGCCTCAGCAACAGACTAGTTATACACCTCCGCCAGTACAGAGTGGTCCTCCACGCCTTCTTGGCGTCCAGGTATTCGGAGCGGTCGAGCTCTGTGTTTCAGATTTTCCGGGAGTGAGACTCACGGATGAGGCTACCCGTATCTCAGTGTATCCGTTGTGGTAAAACCCATAGGGGGGAGTGTCGTACTAGTTTGGGAGATTGCTATACTTGCGGCCGGCAGGGCCATTTTGCGAAAGAGTGTCCGACCAGAGGTAGCGTGGCAAGGGGAAAGTGAAGCAGTAGTTACAGGTATATCCTTAACCCTCTAGAGACTAGTATGTATTGATGTTATGATGATGTGTTAAGTGTTATGTTCGGATAGCTTTGTGTTAAAATGTGATTTAGAAGCCTGGTTAGTGAAAAGGGTAAGTCTGGGGATGAGAAAATTTTGAACCTTAGAAATTATGACAGTTGAGACCTTAGATGTAAGGTCGTCTTGAGTAAAAGACTTTACGGTTAATCTTTGTCAGAATACATAGTATACGTGGAGTATTTGTGTGATAATTTCATGGGTAGTTATGATAGAAGTGGTAGCTTTCATGACGCGAATTAGTAAGAGTGTTCCGGATCGGGGAATGAGAGAGTTTGGCGCGATAATGGGTCGGGTTGAGGCCAGGTCGCGGGTCAACCCGCAGCCCGGAATGTGGTGGGGTCAGTTTGAGGTGGTCCCGCTAGGTGGTGGGGTCACGAGGGTGCTAGGCCCAAGTTTAGATAACCATGGTACGAGTTCGTAGACGCGTTCGACCAGAATCGGAGCGTGAAGGCCGGGAATGGCCTTAAAGGAATTTGAGGCTAGTAAAATGATCAAGTTTGGAGGTAGTGACTCCAAGGTTTTGGAAACTGAAGCGATGACTGGAGTATGGTACGTGTACTAGAAAGAGTTCGGGTGTACGAGAAGCGTACGACGAGTAAGGAAGGAAGTGAACGTGTGTTAACAGAATAAACGAGATCATTTTGTTGTGAAGTGAAGATGCGAAGGGAGTATCCTTTAGACCATGGGTGGAAGCTTTTGTGATGTTGGAGGTGATTCCTCGTTGGCTTGGATGTGAGTTTTTGCGCGTATGTGGTATTATGGCCAGGTGTGACATAATTGGTTTTGTAAGTATAGTAGTAAAGACTATCTGCAGTGCGCGTGTGTTTAGAGACTTAGAAGGAACATTCGGGACGAATGTTTCTAAAGGGGGAAGAATGTTACACCCCGTAGTTCCAGAGTATGTATGTGAGGACGTACGTACAAGAATACGACATTTAAATTGGAAAGGAAGAAAGAAGTGATTTTTCGACGGAAAAGTTTCCGGATTTTGTGAAGGAAAAAGGTTCGTTAATGGAAATTGGATGCCCAGTTTGGTATTCGGACTTTTGGAATATTTGAGAATTATGGAATTTTATTTCGAAATTGGTCACGTGGGGCCCACGGGAGAATTTACTGATTTTGTGGGGCCCACTTTATTTTTGAATTTTGGCATTCGATATTTTCGTAAGATGAAATATTTTGGACGAGTAGGGGCGACACGTGTCACCCGTGGCCCCATGGCCGAAAGTTGTGGACAACGGGCGTTTTTGTGGGGACAAGTGGCAAGCCACTTGTCCCATTTTTGTGGTGGACACTTGGTTGGAAATTACCCACACAACATGTCCCCAATCCTCACCTTACATTTGCTTAAATCTTGGCCCTTGATTTATCTATAAATACCCCTTGATTTCAAGACTTCTTCATCCACTTAAATGTTTCTAAGTCAAAAAAAAATCCCCCCCCCCCCTCTCTTGTAGCTCTCGTCCGAAATTTCCCCCCCCCCCACTTTGTGTAGAAAATACTTCAAGTATTGTTGTATTATCCCAAATACCTTAGCCTAGTATTCCTAGTAGTATTCCAAGTTATTTCAATACTAAGAGCCCGGAAATACTACTTTTTCCAATAGTCGCAAAATGAAGCCCTAGAAAAATCTTCATAGCCTAGATGAAGTGTTAAGAGAAGTTGTTTAGAAACTTCTAAGGGTTGCTTGGAGCGGGTTGGAGCGTAAGGAATTGGAGCTAAACGTTGCTCAGGATCGACTTATAATCTTGGATAATTTTGGGTTTATCGAGGTAATGATCTATGTCCCTCTATTGTAATTGGATATTACATATTGTAGTAGTTTAGAATTGAGTATAAGATATATTGGAAGGATGATTAAAAAGAATTGAACTGTATTTACATTGACCGTATTTCTGATGAGACTTGTAGTATTATTGTGGAGTAGAATTGTACACGTCCGGTTAGACGTGTAACCCCTTGGAGTTGTTGGCTTGGTAGCAGGCCTTGTTAGAGGAGGAAATTTATGTGGTTGCGGGGAATCTTCTTAAATTTCCGTAGAATAGGAACCTTGTACTTAGAATTGTGCTACAAAGAGATCGAGAAATTGATAGGCGTTTGTGGCCTTTATAGGTTGAGATACTACGAGTAGCGTATTCTACTTGAAGAGTGGAAAAGGCTAGAAGGGTTACAGTACTTTGGAGCTTTTTGCTTTTTGTCGATAATCGTAGCGAGGTATGTGAACCTCTTCCTATCTTTTCTAGCATGATTGTGTGAACTATGTAGTACGGTAGACGTACGTGTGCTAAACGAATTTGGTTGGTTTAAAACATAAAGTGTTATAACGGCTTTATGGGAAGTTTGTTATAACAACTTTATGTAGGTAAAGAAATGGTTTGTGGTTTTTAAAAAGATAAGAGACTTGACTTATAAATGAATTGATGTGAATTAGTAAGGACTTGGTTCGTGTTAAAAAGTTGTGAAACCGCTTTTATGAGAACGGGTAATTGGGTTTTAAAAGGAAATAGTTATATTGATTTCGAAAATGAGAAAAAATATCGAACAAACCACTGCAACGTTAATAAAGGAAAATGTATTGACTAATAATTAATTATATTAAAACTAGTAGAAACCTCCATCTGCATAGAAGCTAAGATAAGACAAAATTGTATTACATTTCCTAGATCATGGCTGCTTTAATAAGATCATTAATAACAAGTATTGAATTTTCCTAAGTTCCAAAGTAAGGAACTTGATTTCTAAAAGAAAGGAGATTTGAGGAACTAAAGTGTTTTGGTTTAAAAGAAAGGCATGTTTTTGTCTTAAAATAGTTTAAAAAGGAAGGCAGGGTTTTTGTCTTAAATTGGTTTATTTCAAAAGAAGGTATGGAAATTGTTTTGGTTTACTAAAAAAAAAAGATAGTTACTCTATTTTGATACTACGAGTATCGTGTGACTTTTTGTGAAAGAAATGGATCTTTTAAAGTGTTAAAATACGTAGTACCTTGGAGTTAAAATCCGAATTTGTTGTAATAAAATAAAAGTCTATGAGTACGTTGAACTTGCCTATGCTTGTTGTGCTAGCCTTTGTTGTGCAAGGGTTTTGATTCTGTGCTACCGAGTCTCTCGATGGAGGGCCGATTATCTTGTTATATCCTTGGACCTACTGACACGTTGGGTGGCCCACGGGTATGGTTCCATTAGGATTGTTGTTCCATGGACTAGCTCTCCATGAGGTTTTACTGATTCGGCTTTGGTATCTGGTAGTTGGCTCTCGTACTTGCCGATCGTGGCTGATTCGGCTTTGGTTACGGTAGTTAGCCGTACTTCCCCGTTCGTTTTGTGGCGAAGTCTCGTGACTTACGGTTGTGATCCGTGGTTAGCACAGTTACTTGCCCCGTCGGCTACGTGGCGCGGTGGATCTGGTAGGTTATCGCACTTTCCACGTGTCGACCGGCGGAGTATCGTGACTTACGGTTGTGATCCGGTGGTTAGCTGGTTACTTGCCCCGTCGGCTACGTGGCGCGGGAGGATCTGGTAGAGGCTACCGCGCTTGCCACGTGTCGACCAGCGAGTCGGTGTTTGGGCGAAGCCGTGACTTACGGTTGTGATCGGTGGTTAGCTGGTTACTTGCCCCGTCGGTACGTGGCGCGAGGAGGATCTGGTAGAGCTATGGCACTTGCCGCGTGTCGGCCGTGATATGGTTGTTTAGTATTGTTGGTACGGTAGGTTACGGTAGCCGGCTTCGTACTTGCCGGTCGATTGATGATGCAGTTGGATCGGTAGCTATGCCTTCGTACTTGCCGTCACGGTTTTATGACACAGGTGGGACCTGGTGTTCATGTGTACTTATTGGTGCTATTATATCATAGACTGCCGGCAGTGAGGAAGGTATTCCACGGGCATGATTGATGTTGTGGGCGTGAGACCCATAGTTATATTTGAGTGACGACTTTGAGGCGTGAGTCTCGACTTGACATATCGCTTATATATTGTGGGTGTCCAACGAAAGTAAGCTGCGACCACGAGGTCCTTTTATAGAAGCGGACTTTTTGATAGATTCGGCCCAAATCAAATATTTTTACGTAGTTTGGTTATCATACATGTCTCTGCTTATATAGACTATTATGATTTCATTTACATTATTTTCGTTCACATACTTGGTACTGTTATCGACCTCCTTCGGGCTGCGTTCATGCCGCAGGTAGAGGTACACCGGTTGTTGATCCTCGTTCATAGGATCGCAGTTCAGCGTTTGGGAAGCTCCGTTTCTCCGGAGGCTTATCTCTTGGTATAGTCCCCTGTCACTGTAGGTACTTGTACATTCAGGGGTATGGCGGGGCCACGTCCGTCATAGTTGTTATTACATTCTTAGAGGTGCAGTAATGCTTGTTGTGGGCAGGGTTTGTAAAGGATATAACTGTTCAGGTATATTTATATGCAGAAAGGTAACCATTTTGGTTAGCCTGTCTCTTATTTTATCTTGTTTCATGTTTAAGTTTTTATTTCCATTGATTTTCTCGATGTTGTATCACTATGGTGCAGGGTAAGGCACGATCGCGAGTCGGTCGAATTCGTGTGAAAGGTATGATAGTGCCTTGGTTTTTCTAAAATGAAAGTTCATTTTAAGGATTTTATTGATAGTCAAATGATGATTTAAATTGCACATTGTTGCTCATGATAGCTATTTGTGCAAGTGTTATTATTCGGACAAGGTCCACAAATGGTAGGGTTATGTTATGTGTATAAAGACAATGAGTCCCACAAATGGGCCGGGTTATATTATGTGTAAAAAGACACCGAGTCCCACAAATGGGTCGGGTTATGTTATGTGTAAAAGACACCGAGTCCCACAAATGGGCCGGGTTATGTTATATGTAAAGACAAGAGTCCACAATTGGGCCGGGATATGTTATGTGTTAAATGTTCACCGAGTCCCTCACTAAAGGGCCGGAAATGTTTATATGATTTCATCAAGTCCCTCACTAAAGGGCCGAGATATGTTATACATACAGTCATGATGGGTACATGGACCGAGTCCCTGAATGGGACAGAATACGTTATATGGACATGCATCTATGATTTTGAGGTGACTCTCTCACTTTTAAAAGGCACAGTTGACTCTCATTTTTATAAAGTAAAGTGGTACATTGGTACAGTGATACAGTAGTACGGTGGTGCTAAAATGATTTTTTGGGAGATAGAGAAAGATACAAAACTCTATTAACTATATTTTAATTTCTTCTTCGGGGAATGCTACTTCAACTAGAGCAGCAAGAGTGAAATAGCCCGGTCTATCAAAGCTTTCTCTATTATTTTGGTGAGGAGACTAGCTAGCGCGAAGGTTGCTTTACTAAGTAAGATAAGGCAAGCGAAGCGCGGCGGTACGAAATCCTCGCTTCTTAGCGCATCCCTTTTCTTGCTCGTTAGCGTTTGACTAATAAGATAGAAAGAGCCTTTACAGTGCGGTGATCTGATGATACATTGGTACATTGAGTACGATGGTAAAAGTCTGATTGACTCTTATTTTATATGTCACGGTTAGATCGGTATGTTGATTTCCATACTTGTCCCTGTCAAATGCATGCAGCTATGATCTTATTTACTGTCCTTCATGTTTACATATTTGGTACCTTGTTATCTTGACCCACTTGAAGTGCGTTAAATGCCGCAGTATAGGTACTCGGTTGGTGATCCTCGAGCTTAGGATCTTTGCCCAGCTTTTTGAGATAGCTTCAAAATTCAGGAGCTTGTCATTTTGGTACAGGTCTTCCATTATGATTTATGTATATTCAAGGGTACGGCGGGGCCTTGTCCCGTCATAGTTATTGTCCAAACTCTTATAGGTCTGTATTCATATATGGGCTGGACTTGCGGGAGTTGTAAATATTGTTGGTCAGTTGTACTACTGTATTGTCGGGATGTTCCCGTTTATATATAGCGGCAGCCTCGTCGGCTTGCCTTGTTGCTACATGTACGGTTTTTCATATTTTATCTGACCTATGTCCTCTATGAGATGTGAGGGTATAAGAGGGGGGTGCCCAAGTAGGACACCAGTCGCGGACCGGGGATTCGGGGCGTGACAGAGTGGTATCAGAGCAGTTAGTCCTCGGAATGTCTGACGCAGTGTGCGATGAAGTCTTGGTTATCGGTGTGTTGTGCACCACACCCATAAACCGGAGGCTATAGTACATTTAGGATTGGTTTCTATTCTTCTTACTCTAAGATCGTGCGATAGAGCTATGTTGTTAGGGTAGTCCCTCCCTAACGTATTATTGTGGTTGCAGCTATGAGAAAGCGACAGCGGCCCAGAAAGGAAATATATGGACTTGTATACAGGTTGGTAAGATTGTGGTATATTAGTAGTGATGATTCCTTGGTTTGAGTATAAACCACTTGTGATTATTGTTGATGTTGTTGAGCCGATTGGAAATGGTACTACCGATTTTAAGGGAACTGCAATAGGACCTTATAAATGTGACTTTGATTACAAAGGAAGTATAATGTGCTAAGGACTATCAGATGTAGAATGAGACTATGTGTTATATTGTGGCCATGTGAGCCATTTTTGTGTTTACCGAGTATTGGTTGATAGGTATAGTTGAGGGAGACTATGCCGAAAATTTGTATAGTTGAGACCTATTATGAACATTCGAGGACGAATGTTTCTAAGGGGGGAAGAATGTTACACCCCGTATTTCCATAACATATAAGTGAGAAAGTAAGTAAGGAAGTAAGATTGGAAGGTTGGAAGGAAAGTATAAGTACATTTTCTTATGGAAAAATTTTGGAAAAATGTTAAGACGAAAATTATTAACTTGGTGTTTAATACTTCTAATTGGATTTTTGAGATTAGTATTGAATTATGAAGTATTGGAATTAATAATATGGGGGCCGCCGAAAATTTCACAAGTTTGTGGGGCCGCCGAAAATTTCACAAGTTTGTGGGGCCCTTCGATTTTAGGATATTTTGAACAATTATTTAGATATTTTGTTAAGAGGGGAAATGTGACCAATGGGAGGGTGACATGTGTCCCTCATCCACTTGTCTTGCAGGACAAATATTTTATATAGAGGAGTAGAGAGCAAGACTTAGTATTTTCATTATATCATTTTCTTTAGCTTTCTCTCCTCTCTTTCTTGCAAATCTCAAAAATCCATAGGAAAATTCCAAGAGCAAGAGTTGATTATTATTCAAGATTAAGAACCCTAATCAAGTCTTAAACCAAGTTAACTCTCCAAGATCCTCCAAAATACTCCTTGGCCGAGAGTTGTGGGTTGAAACCCTAGGCTTGTTGATCAACTTTTTGGAAGAAAAACAAGAAGGGAAGTTGGTTATAAATGTGTAGTGGTACATGTGTGTGATTGGAGCTTGAAGAAGTGGAGCTAAGACAAAACTGTGGGCCAAAAATCGCGGGACTGTTTGGACGATTTTGGGCTAAAATTTAAGGTAAAATTATTCTTCCTCTTGAAGTAATTGAATATTACTTGTTGTTATAGTTATTAGATGAACTTGGGTTAAGAAGAATGGAGAATAAAAGGTGTGTGGGCACTTTTGGTTAAGTTGGCCGAAACTAGGCATTTTTCGGGACTTTGGATTTCGTTGGTTATTGTTGTTGTTATCTTCACCTATTGCATCTTATAATGAAGGAATATTATTGTTATTAAGTTGTTATGACTTATATAAAGGTATTGAAACTTGAATTGAATTATAAAGGATTATGGAAAGGGTAATAGTATTGGGGTTGTTTGGCCGAGACTTGTATAAAATTGTTGGATATTGTTGTGCAGTTTTAGGGACTGTTTTGTGGCGTGTATATGCTGGAAATTCAGTTGTCAATATGCATGTTTAATCTGGTAAAAGATAATGTAAATTCCAAAGGAATAAGGGTGTAGAAATGTGTTGAAAGGCTTCACATTTTAACCTTGTTGTTGTGGAATACAGACTATTTTTATATGGATTAAGGGGCTGAATTTTACACGTAAAGTAGGCGTGTAATCCCCTTTGGTTGCTGTTTGGTTGTGCCCTTAATTGGTGCTTGGTTGTTGATGAAACTGGCCTTCTTGAAAGGTGGAAACGTACGTATAAGTAGGGGAAGTCTTTGTCCAATTTTTATAATAAAGAGAGTCATTACTTGTTATTGACCTACACTAGTAATCATGGAGTTGATATACATGTTATTGTATTTGTAGGTTGAAGTACTACTTGGCGGATTCTAGATTGTTGAGTTGGTTAGTTCAGATAAGGTATGTGAACCTCTTCCTTCTCTCTTTTGGCATGTTCTACGTGTGAACCATAACTGTGGTATTGTTTCAAAAGTTATTCTACTCTTAGAAGTTGAGGAGTATTCATGTTCTTGATTCTATGCTGAAGACATGTCTAAATTATTCCTAAGTCCTTACCAAGTCTTATGGGAGATGTTGGTAAGAGTTTTTAGTAAGCATTGGAGTCGACTTGATCTTGCTAAGTTACAACACTAATAAGTAATAAGCGTTGAGACTGATTTTGGGTAAGCGTATTAAAATAAGCCATTGCAGCGTTAAATGAAAAAGGTATCGAACTAGCCATTGTAGCGTTAAATGAAAAAGATATCGACAATCAATTATATTGAAATGAGTAAAATTTCCATCTGCATAGAAGCTAAGATATAACCAGTTCGTTTTACATTTTCTAGGTTCACAGCTGATTAAATAAGATCATTATTAAATATATAACCTACTAACGGCTTATAAAATGGATTAATTTGGCAATTCGGATATGTTATCACCATTCAAATGTTTCCATAATGTTAGCCAGAAGAGCGAGACAAATTTAGATTATCGAGGTTATACAGACGACAAACGTTATGTGACTCTTCCTTTCTTCTTTGAGCATGAACTTTATAAAATGAGTGTACGGTGGAAGTACGTGTTTTAAATGAATCTAGATTTCATGTGGTACATGAGGTGATAGTAACTTGATTTTAAAAGTATACCTGACTTGATCTTAAAAGAATAAGTCACTAGGTTGTAAAAGTGTAAGTGTCTTGATTTTCCAAAAGATGATTTAAAATGATACTTGATATGATAAGTGTCTTGATTTTCTAAATGAGGATTTAAAAATGAAAGGTATGAGAGTGCCTTGGTATTTCTAAAAAGGAAGGCATGGTATTGGTTTGGTGTTTCTAAAAGGAAGACATGGTATTGCCTTGGTGTTTCTAAAAGGAAAGGCATGATAGTGCCTTGGGTTTTCTAAAATGAATGTATGATAGTGCCTTGGTTATTCTAAAATGAAAGTTTATTTTAAGGATTTTATTGAGAGTCAATGATGATTTAAATTGCACATGGTTGCTCATGATAGCTATTCGTGCAAGTGTTATTATTCCGCACAATCGATTCCACAAATGGGTCGGGTTATGTTATGTGTAAAAAGACACCGAGTCCCACAAATGGGCCGGGATATGTTATGTGTTAATTGTTCACCGAGTCCCTCACTAAAGGGCCGGAAATGTTTATATGATTTCATCAAGTCCCTCACTAAAGGGTCGAGATACGTTATACATACAGTCATGATGGTTACATGGGCCGAGTCCCAGAATGGGTCAGGATACGTTATATGGACAAGCATCTATGATTTTGAGGTGACTCTCTCACTTTTAAAAGGCACAGTTGACTCTCATTTTTATAAAGTACATCGGTATATTGGTACAGTGATACAGTGGTATATTGATACAGTGATACAGTGGTATAGTGGTATAGTAGTAAAAGGTACAGTTGACTCTTATTTTATATGACACGGTTAGATCTTGTATGTTGATTTCCATACTTGTCCCCTGTCATCTTTTGTATAGTTATGATCTTATTTACTGTACTTCATGTTTACATACTTGGTACCTTGTTGTACTGACCCCCTTCGGGGGTCTGCGTTCATGCCCGCATGTATAGGTACTCAGTTTCGTGATCCTCGAGCTTAGGATCTTTGCCCAACTTTTTGAGATAGCTCCAATATTCAGGAGCTTGTCATTTTGGTACAAGTCTTCCATTATGACTTATGTATATTCAGGGGTACGGCGGGGCCTTGTCCCGTTATAGTTATTGTGCAAACTCTTATAGGTCTGTATTCATATGTGGACTGGACTTGCGGGAGTTGTAAATCTTGTTGGTCAGTTGTACTACTGTATTGTCAGGATTTTCCCGTTTATATATAGCGGCAGCCTCGTCGGCTTTCCTTGTTGCTACATGTACGGTTTTCCATATTTTATCTGACCTATGTCCTCTATGAGATGTGAGGGTATAAGAGGGGGGTGCCCAGGTAGGGCACCAGTCGCGGGCCCGGGGTTTGGGGCGTGACAGAGTGGTATCAGAGCAGTTAGTCCTCGGAATGTCTACAGATCGTGTGCAGTAAAGTCTTGGTTATCGGTGTGTTGTGCACCACACCCATAAACAGGAGGCTATAGTACATTTAGGTTTGGTTTATATTCTTCTTACTCTAAGATTGTGCGATAGAGCTATGTTGTTAGGGTAGTCCCTCTCTAACGTATTATTGCGGTTGCAGCTATGAGAAAGTGAAAGCGGCCCAGAAAGGGAATATATGGACTTGTATACAGGTTGGTAAGATCATTGTTTATTTGTTGTGATGATTCTTTGGTTTGATTATAAACCACTTGTGATTGTTGTTGATGTTGTTGAGCCGATTGGAAATGGTATTATCGATTTTAAGGGAACTGCAATAGGACCTTATAAATGTGACTTTGATTACAAATGAGGTATAATCTGCTAAGGACTATCAGAGGTAGAATGAGACTATGTGTTATATTGTGGCCATGTGAGTCATTTTTGTGTTTACTGAGTATTGGTTGATAGGTATAGTTGAGGGAGACTATGCCGGAAATTTGAATAGTTGAGACCTATTATGAACATTCGAGGACGAATGTTTCTAAGGGGGGAAGAATGTTACACCCCGTAGTTCCAGGGCATATAAGTGAGAACGTACGTAAGGAAATAAGATTGGAAGGTTGGAAGGAAAGTATAATTACATTTTCTTATGGAAATTTTTTGGAAAAATGTGAAGACGAAAATTATTAACTTGGAGTTTAATACTTCTAATTGGATTTTTGAGATTAGTATTGAATTATGAAGTATTGGAATTAATAATATGGGGCCCGCCGAAAATTTCACAAGTTTGTGTGGCCCTTCGATTGTAGGATATTTTGGGCAAATATTTAGATATTTTGTTAAGAGCGGGAATGTGACCAATGGGAGGGTGACATGTGTCCCTCATCCACTTGTCTTGCAAGACAAATATTCTATATAGAGGAGTAGAGAGCAAGACTTAGCATTTTCATTATATCATTTCCTTTAGCTTTCTCTCCTCTCTATCTTGCAAATCTCGAAAATCCCTAGGAAAATTCCAAGAGCAAGAGTTGATTATTATTCAAGATTAAGAACTCAAATCAAGTCTTAAGCCAAGTTAACTCTCCAAGATCCTCAAAAATACTCCTTGGCCGAGAGTTGTGGGTTGAAACCCTAGGCTTGTTGATCAACTTTATAATGAAGGAATATTATTGTTATTAAGTTGTTATGACTTATATAAAAGTATTGGAACTTGAGTTGGATTATAAAGGATTATGGAAAGGGTAATAGTATTGGGGTTGTTTGGCCGAGACTTTCATAAAACTGTTGGATATTGTTGTGCGCTTTAGGAATTTGTTTTAATGGCGTGTATATGCTGGAAATTCAGTTGTCAATATGCATGTTTAATGTGGTAAAAGCTAATGTAAATCCCAAAGGAATAAGGGTGTAGAAAGGTGTTGAAAGGCTTCATTTTAACCTTGTTGTTGTGGAACACAGACTGTTTTTGTGGGCTGTTTTTATATGGATTAAGGTGCTGAATTTTACAGGTAAAGTAGGCGTGTAATCCCATTTGGTTGCTGTTTGGTTGTGCCCTTAATTGGTGCTTGGTTGTTGATGAACCTGACCTTCTTGAAAGGTGGAAAAGTACGTATAAGTAGGGGAAGTGCTGTCCAAATTTTTATAAGAAAAGAGTGTCATTACTTGGTATTGACCTACACTAGTAAGCATGGAGTTGATATATATGTTATTGTATTTATAGGTTGAAGTACTACTTGAGGCGGATTCTAGATTATTGAGTTGGTTAGTTCACCGATAAGGTATGTGGACCTCTTCCTTCTCTCTTTTGGCATGTTCTACGTGTGAACCATAACTAAGGTATTGTTTCAAAAGTTATTCTACTCTTAGAAGTTAAGGAGTATTCATGTTGTTGATTCCATGCTAAAGACATGTATAAATTATTCCTAAGTCCTTACCAAGTCTTATGGGAGATGTTGGTAAGAGTTTTTAGTAAGCATTGGAGTCGAGTTGATCTTGCTAAGTTACAACATTAATACGTATTAAGCGTTGAGACTGATTTTGGGTAAGCGTACTAAAATAAGCCATTGCAGCGTTAAATGAAAAGGTATCGAACTAACCATTGCAGCATTAAATGAAAATGATATCGACAATCAATTATATTAAAATGAGTAGAATTTCCATCTGCATAGAAGCTAAGATATAACCTGTTCGTTTTACATTTTCTCGGTTTGCAACTGATTAGATAAGATCATTATTAAATATATAACCTACCAACGGCTCATAAAATGGATTAATTTGGCAATTCAGATATGTTATCACCATTCAAATGTTTCCATAATGTTAGACAGAGGAGCGAGACGAATTTAGATTATCGAGTTGATACAAACGACAAGCGGTATATGACTCTTCTTTCTTCTTTGAGCATGAACTTTATAAAATGAGTGTACGATGGACGTACACGTTTTAAATGAATCTAGATTTCATGTGGTACATGAGGTGATAGTAACTTGATTTTAAAAGTATACTTGACTTGATCTTAAAAGTATAATTCACTTGGTTGTAAAAGTGTATGTGTCTTGATTTTCCAAAAGAGGATTTAAAATGATACTTGATATGATAAGCGTCTTGATTTTCCAAATGAGGATTTAAAAATGAAAGGTATGAGAGTGCCTTGATATTTCTAAAAAGGAAGACATGGTATTGCCTTGGTGTTTCTAAAAGGAAGGCATAATATTGCCTTGGTGTTCCTAAAAGGAAAGGCATGATAGTGCCTTGGGTTTTCTAAAAGGAAGGTATGATAGTGTCTTGGTTTTTCTAAAATGAAAGTTCATTTTCAGGATTTTATTGAGAGTCAAATGATGATTTAAATTGCACATGGTTGCTCATGATAGCTATTCGTACAAGTGTTATTATTCCAGACACCGAATCCCACAAATGGACCGGGTTTTGTTATGTGTAAAAAGACACCGAGTCCCACAAATGGGCCGGGTTATGTTATGTGTAAAAGGCACCGAGTCCTATAAATGGGTCGTATTATGTTATGTGTAAAAAGACACCGAGTCCCACAAATGGCGGGGATATGTTATGTGTTAAATTTTTACCGAGTCCCTCACTAAAGGGCCGGAAATATTTATATGATTTCATCAAGTCCCTCACTAAAGGGCCGAGATACGTTATACATACAGTCATGATGGTTACATGGATCGAGTCCCAGAATGGGCCAGAATACTATATATGGACAGGCATCTATGATTTTGAGGTGACTCTCTCACTTTTAAAAGGCACAGTTGACTCTCATTTTTATAAAGTACAATGTACAACGATGCGATGATCTGATGGTACATTGGTACGATGGTACAATGATCTGATGTCTGATGGTACGATGGTAAAGTCTGATTGACTCTTATTTTATATGGAACGATTAGATCTGGTATGTTGATTTCCATACTTATCCCATGTCATCTTTTGTACAGTTATGATCTTATTTACTGTACTTCATGTTTACATACTTGGTACCTTGTTGTACTGACCCCCTTCGGGGGGCTGCGTTCATGCCCGCAGGTATAGGTACTCAGTTTCGTGATCCTCGAGCTTAATATCTTTGCCCAGCTTTTTGAAATAGCTCCAATATTCAGGAGCTTGTCATTTTGGTACATGTCTTCCATTATTACTTATGTATATTCAGGTGTACGACGGGGCCTTGTCCCGTCATAGTTATTGTCCAAACTCTTAGAGGTCTGTATTCATATGTGGGCTGGACTTGCGGGAGTTGTAAATATTGTTGGTCAGTTGTACTACTGTATTGTCGGGATTTTCCCGTGTATATATAGCGGCCTCGTCGGCTTGCCTTGTTGCTACATGTACGGTTTTCCATATTTTATCTGACCTATGTCCTCTATGAGATGTGAGGGTATAAGAGGGGGGTGCCAATGTAGGGCACCAGTCGCGGGTCCGGGGTTCGAGGTGTGACACTCGGCTCAAGACACGACATAAACACAAGAAAAGCAAGAGAAACGGTCAGACCCGGGCAAGAAATTTAAAGCAGTATGACAATGATGGTAACAAAAGCGGATAAGTCATGATAAAACGTTATGAAAAAAGAAGAAACAATAACTAACGCAGGTAGATAAGATAAACAAAGTACATGAAAGTACACACTACAGCAGGAATCAAACGACAGAAGACTATAAAGTAATATTGTGCCTACTAGTACGATAGGCTAAGCATGTCTACAATAATACCACTACAACTACCAGTATGTAAGCGTAAGTAGGACTACGCTCAACTACCTACTAACCTTCCACCCTAATACCTGTCCTCCACAATCCCATATCGCTCCATATAAAACTAAGCTAGATTTTAAACATCAATTGTAATGTTGGACAAAATGTTGTCAAGACACTCGGGAAACACTGGTGATCCAGATTTATGAGATGAAATCTCGAGAGCTCTCTTGGTATTTTTACTTTGTGGTTCTGGATGTCGATTTTCTGCAGTAGTCTCTCTATTTATAGTAGAAAGTCTTCCTTGAATTTCTTATCGCAAGGTTGTGGAGGTTGAGGGAAAGGTGGACTGCTGACGGGATTGGTTGGAGAAGATCAGGGAGTAATAATATCAACAACTTTGGCTTGATCCTCACGACAAGCAACAACTTTTGACTTAGTCCTTACTTGTGTTTTACCAGCTCCTTTTTACCTTGCCAAGTCATTTTTACCTCATAGTAATATTTACAAAAATATTACTGCATCGCGTGAAGTAAGTCAAAATATGTTCAGAAAATGTTGGTTCGAATGTTGTGCAACATTTGTCCCAACATACTTACACATTCATATCAATACTTGAAGAGATATGTTGGGTCAAATGTCACAACACCAAATCCAACATTAACCGTTGTATTGCCATCATTTTACTTTGATTGACTTACTGGTTTAACCTTTTCAAACTTCCTCAATTTGATTAGTATATGCTGTAGTATTTAAAGTTTTTTGTCAGAAAAGTAACTGTTAGGAGTGCGTGTGTTTGATGGTGTAAAATGGTGTTATTTCGTTTTTTCAATCGGCCAAGTTTGTCATTGTGATTTATTATCTTATAGATTAAAAAGATCTATGCACGAGATCAGAGAAAGAATCGGATCAAAAGGGTTTATTGTACGTAGTTTTATCCTGCATCACTAACAACATATAATAGAACTAATGCAAAATAAATAAAAATCGATAAATATAATATACAAAAAAATAGTAGGAAAGCACTAAATGATCTTATTCTATAGAGAGTCTTCCTAGTTTTGATGAATTACAGTTGTGCGATGTTATAAAACAAAAGAAAAATACTATGCAAATGAGAGGAGAAATGATGAGTGAATGATGTGAGACGAGACTTTATTTTTCAAATGTTGAATAAGTACTTATGATATGATGTACTCGTGTGGATCGATTAGCTAATGTCCGTATTTATGATCGGTAGTTTGCTAAATTGAAACCGTAGTTAAGTTGTTGGCATTAAATCCTACAAATTTAAACCAAAGTTAAAAATATTAAAGCTATTCATAATACGATGTAATTACGGAGTATATAGTATTTAATAACCGAATCCAAATTCTCAAAACTGTACCTTACAAAAATTATATTATGTAGAACATGGGTATCATGATTTTTCCAGAATTGGAGCGGTGGCGCGACCACCATGTATAAAGGGGCAGGACTTCCTCAAATTTAATTTTTTCCTAATATACTATTAGTAATATTCATGATATTACAATAGAATACTCAATTTTTTACACTTCTTCTTTTAAAGTGTGGAAAACTGGACCAAAATAGGCTCTCCCTAGATCAAAATAGGCTCTCCTAGCCCGGGCTCCCCCTTAAATATAAATATGCTCCCCCTAGCCCGGAATCCTGGCTTCGCCCCAGGGTCGGCGGAGGAGGTGAGTTTCTTTATCTTGTGTAATACTGTGGAAATAAGAATCATGCATGTTATAAGTAATGCGGCAGAAAATCATGATCAAAATCCGACCTTAGCTCAATTGGTAGAGCGGAGGACTGTAGTGGGGCAAAGTCTTAACAGCTAATCCTTAGGTCGCTGGTTTCAATCCGGCAGGTCTGATTTGTTTTTCTAAAATTTTTTTCATTTTAAAGAAAATATTAATAATAAAATTGTAAAAATTAAACTGATCAAACCGATATTACTTATTTTAGTTTTAAATTTTGATAAATGTTGAATCAAACCGAACCATGAATACCCCTACACCAGTGCAGAAATTATTGTTTTTTAAGAAAATCCTCAGTGCATAAATGTTTTTGAACACGGAGTATCTATAGAATAGTGTAAATCTCCTTAATTGGAGTTCACATATTAATATCATATATATAGAGTATATAATTACATTCCTAATAGAAATATGATCTCTATTTTACATTAATTACACTAAAATATTAATTACATAATATATTGTGAATATATGGAATATATTCACTATCACACCCCTCAATCAGAGCGGGAGGAGGCCGGACGCTGAAACTGAATCTGAAGTCAATGAGTAATTGTCGGAAGCCCCTTAGTGAAGATATTTACATACTGATACGAAGAAGGAACATGCAACACCCTAACGTGTCCCATTGCAACATTATCTCGAACAAAGTGAATATTCATCTCAATATGCTTGGTTCGCTGATGTTGAACTGGGTTATGAGACAAGTGGACAACAAATATGTTATGTCAGTAAACCAAAGATGCCTTACGTAAGGGACAATGAAGCTCAAGAAGGAGATTTTGGAGCCAACATAGCTCGACAACAACGTTCACAACGCCTCGATATTCTGCTTCAGTACTCGAACGGGAAAGTGTGGCTTGCCGCTTGACAGACCATGATATAATATTATCCCAACAAAATACACAATAGTCGGACGTAGAGCGGTGTCCGGATAGCCTGACCAATCAGTGTCTATGTAGGAGAGCAACCTATTATGTGCGGAGGGATATAAATGTAGTCCATAGTCAACAGTGCCCTTAATGTACCGAATGATGCGCTTAAGAGCTGTAAAGTGAGTTTCCCTAGGAGCGTGCATGAACAAGCACACATGCTGAACATCATATGCAATATCAGGTCAAGTGAAGGTGAGATACTGAAGAGCACCTATGAGACTCCTATAAAGAGAGGGATCGCTGACTGGATCCCTGTTATCCACACTGAGTTTGGACTTTGAGTCGACAGGAGTGGGCATGATCTTGCAGTTTGCCATTTTAGCCTTGTAGACAATCTCTTCTGCATACTTACGTTGACACAAAAATATGACATGTGCGGATATGGTCACTGATATATCCAAAAAATAACTCAACTTACCCAAATATGTCATAGAGAATTCAGACTTGAGCAGGGCAATGATATCGTGTTTCAGAGTATCAGAAGAAGCTATCAGAATAATATCATCCACATATAAAAGAAGATAAGTCGTGTCAGTACCTCGATGAAAAATAAATATGGAGTAATCACTCTTGTTGCACACGAACCCTATCTGTATGATATATGTAGCAAACCTCTCATACCAACCCCTAGAGGCTTGTTTCAAAGTTAAAACCATAGAGTGACTTACGAAGACGACAAACATAATGAGGAACCTCCGGATGCACAAAGCCAGGCGGTTTATGTATACAAACAGTTTCTTTTAAATCCCCATGTAAGAAAGTATTTTTGGCATTAAGCTGGTGAATCGACCAATTTTCCCCCATATCTATGCTCAATACAGTGTGAATGGTGACTGGTTTGACCACTGGACTAAACGTCTCACCACAATTAACTCTCTCATTTTGACCAGTACCGTTAGCCACAATCTTACCTTACGGAATTCAAGCTCTCCACTGTCTCGGAATTTGTGACGATAAAGCCACATACAACGAATCACATTCACCCCTTCTGGTTTCGAAACAAGATCCCAAGTATGTTGATAAGTTAATGCATTCAACTTCTGACGCATGGCCGCATTCTAATTTGGGTCATGTTTGACTAATTTTGGGTTTTTCAGAATGAGTGAGATGATTTGAGTGGATAGGTTAAAGTGAACTTTTGGTTTGAAAATCTTGTGTTATGCATGGGTTTCCATGTGGTGAATGAGGATGATCACAGGTGGGGCAGAGGGGCTAGGAGGTGACGGACTGGACTGTACTGGGCAGTGGGGTTGGGACTAGGTAGTAGTGACGGGCAGTGGGGTTGGGCAGTGTAGTTGGGCAGTGGGATGGGCAGGGGCTGGGCAGTGAGGTGGGGTAGTGTTTGGGTAATGCTGCGATGGGGTGGGGCAGTGTTTCGGGTAGTAGTTTGGCAGTGGGTTGGGGTAGTGTGCTGGGTGTAATTTTGGGCAATAACTGGTAAGGTGTTTGACGATGGCAGGCGTGGGTTGGGGCGGTGTCAGGTGTAATTTTGGGCGATGGCGGGCGAGGGCGACTGAGGGTGCATATTTTGTAGTGTGTTTTGAAGTAGATGAGATGTGTCAGATACAACAAGGAAACCGTAATCAGTGACTTGAAAGTTTTGTATGTTGTCAAATGGGAAAACGTACTCAACAAATGTGATATGGCATGAGATTAAGATTTTGTCTATGGATAACTCATAGCACAAGTACCCCTATGGTTAAACGGAAAACCTAGAAAGACGCACGGAGTGAAGCGAGGTGTTAATTTGTGAGGGACCGTAGAGGCAAGATTTGGGTAAAAACGATAACTGAAAATTCGAATGTGATCATAGGAAGGGATCAGACGGTAGAGAATTTTGGTAGGTGTCCTATTTTAGATTGTACGGGTAGGTAAGATGTTAAGAATATGTTTTACAATTTTTAATACATATACCCAAAAGGTTGGGGGAGAGACACATGAAAAGAAGGGTACAAATCATATTGTTAATGGTGCGGAGAATTCTTTCGGCTTTACCATTTTGATGGGAAGTATGGGGGCAGGAGAAATGAAAAACCATGCTATTAGCCGCATAAAAATTATGAAAAAAGAGTTATTGAACTCACGACCATATCACATTGAAATGTTTTTATGTCTTTTTCAAATTGCATTTTAACCAATGTACAAAATTCAAGGAATTTAGAATAATCTCGAGACTTAAGTTTAAGCGGATAGACCCAAAGGAAGTGAGAAAAGTAATCTAAAAATACCAAATAATTTTTATGACCTAGGTTGCTAGTTATAGGAGATGTCCATAAATTCACATGAATGATATTAAAGGGAGAAAAAGTAATACTTAAAGAAAACGTACATGGAAGTCTAACATGTTTTCCTAGATGACAGGAGGAGAAACTATGAGAAAGTTTCCCTTTATTACATTGAATTAAATTGCGGTTTCTAAGAGAATAAAAAACATGAACTCCGGATGACCAAGTCTACTATGTCACGTTGATGGAGATATTGCAGCTAAAACGGTGGATGGAGTGACATGGGCAGTGGACATGGATAGGAAAGGATAGAGGTCCCCCACACTATTGCATCTCGTAAGAAGTCTCCCCGTACGTAGGTCCTTTACAGAAAAATCAAATGGGCTCGAAATCAATAGATACAAAATTATCAGTGACAAATTTTCTAACAAATATTAGGTTCTTGATAATATTAGGGGCTTACAGGATGTTTTTAAGGAAGAAGTGAGGATGCAGTGGTGGAGTTAGTGTGTGTCCAAAAACATGAATTGGAATGTGATGACCATTTCCGAGCATAATAGATTACAACAACAACATACCCAGTGAAATTCCATAATGTGGATCTGGGGAGGGTAGAGTGTACACATACCTTACCTCTACCTTGGTAGGTAGAGCGACTGTTTCCGAAAGACCCTCAGCTCAAGACAAAGCACAAGCCCAAGCCATATATGACAAACAAAGTGAGTAAGTCATAATATCAAATTCTGGAAAAAAAAAACAAAAGGAAGCAATAACTAATGCAAGTAAATAGGACAAACAAAATATACGTTACAACATAAATCAAACGACAAGGGATTATAAGAAAATATTATGCCTACTAGTATGATAGGTTACACGAGCCTATAATAGTAATACTACAATTACAAGTTTGTAAGCGTAGGTATTACAACGCCGAACTACCTACTACCCTAATATGTGCCTCCATAACCTCATATCTAAGGTTATGTCCTCAATGAGTTGCATCTGCGCCATATCCCATCTAATCACCTCTTCTCAATACTTCTTCGGCTTACATCTACCCCTCCTGTACTCGTCCATAGCCAACCTCCGCACTGGGGCATTTGTGTCTTTCATCTGCATGTGCTCGAATCATCACAACCTTGCTTCCCACATCTTATCCTCCACCGATGCCACTCCCACTCTGTCGCGGATATCATCATTTCTAATTCTATCCCTCCTTGTATGCCCACACATCCATCTTAGCATCCTCATCTCCACAACTTTCATCTTTTGGGTGTGCGACGTCTTGACCGGCCAACACTCCGCCCCATACAACATAGTTGGTCTAACCACCAACCTATAGAACTTGCCTTTAAGTTTTGGTGGCACATTTTTATCGCACAAGACTCCAACTGCGAGCCTCCATTTCATCCACCCTGCCCCAATACGATGTGTGACATCATCATCAATCTCTCTATTCCCTTGGATAATAGACCCGAGATACTTGAAGCTCCCTTTCTTTGGAATGACATGAGTACCAAACATCACATCCACGTCTATCTCAAGGCCACTCCCGTTACTAAACTTGTATTCCAAGTATTCTGTCTTGGTCCTACTCAATTTGAACCTTTTAGACTCTAGAGTCTGTCGCCAAACCTCCACTTTAGCATTCACTTCGCTGCGAGTTTCATCAATCAGGACTATGTCATTTGTGAATAACATACACCATGGGACCTCTCCTTGAATTTGTCACGTCAGTCCATCCATCACCAAGGCGAATAGGAATGAGCTAAGAGTTGATCCCTGGTGCAGTCACATCATCACTGGGAAGTGCTCCGAGTCTCCTCCTACTGTCTGTACCCTGGTCTTGGCTCCATCGTACATATCTTTAATTGTCATAGTGTATACCACAGGTACACCTCTAACCTCCAAACATCTCCATAGAACCTCCCTACGGACTTTGTTGTATGCCTTCTCGAGGTCGATGAAAACCATATGTAAGTCTCTCTTTCTCTCCTTACACTGCTCCACCAACCTCCTAATAAGATAAATGGCTTCTGTAGTCAAACGCCCTGACAAGAATCCAAACTAATTCTCGGAGATAGACACACCTCTTCTCATCCTCATCTCCACAACTCTTTCCCAAACTTTCATAGTGTGGCTTAGCAGCTTGATACCCCTATAGTTGTTGTAACTCTGGATATCACATTTGTTCTTGTACGAAGGAATCATTGTACTCCACCTCCATTCATCGGGAATCCTCCCCGTCATAAAAATAATGTTAAATAACTCTGTCAGCCACTCCAAACCTGCCCTACCTGTGCTCTTTCAAAATTCAACTAGGATCTCATCAAGCCTGGTCTCTCGTCCCGTTTGAATCCTTCAAACAATACCCTGAACCTCCTCAACCTTAATATGAGCGTCATCCACCAGTACTTTGTCGTCATCGTCCTTGATGCACCTCACATGATTAAAGTCCCAAGCCCTCCTCTCCCTCACCTTAGCTAGTCTGTACAACTTTTTATAAATTTTGCAGTTGATGATGATTGTCAAAATTGTTGGTGAGGTGAGATGTGGCGCCCGTATCTATATACCACGTATCATCGGGCTACTTCTGGGTCATTGTGTAGTGGGTATGGTGGCTGGATAGTGGTCATTGGTCTTTGGGTCACAGGCGGTGGGCCTTCGCGGTGCCATTTGATGTTGGGCACGGCTGAAATGGGGCCCAGTTAACTAGGCCCAGTTCCCAACTGTTGCCAAGAATGTGGGTTGGCCTACTAAATCGGGTACTGGGCCTGTTGATAATTTGTGAAGCCGGGTATTGAGGAGGATAAAAAGTGGGAAGCTATATAGGCCGTGTGTGATGTCATGAGGGTATCAGAAATTTAGGAGAGAAAGAGGGTGTAGAACTACTGTATATCAGTTGTATGCAACATGCTGGAGAGAAATAAAAGGTAAGATGGATGTATATAAATGTATACGAGCAATATATGATGATAGGTAGTGTATATCAGTCATATACAGTGTGTATATCGGTTGTTTCCGGTAGGAGTTGGCATCGGAAGAGAAGACAAAAATAGGGGGCTGCCATATATAAGTTGTATATCAACGATATACAGGTCTGATTGGGGTGATATGTATCTTGGGTTGTTGTATATCGCCTGTTTATTAGTGGTATACAAGTTCGGTTTTAGAATAAGGTGAGGGATGGGGGCTGTATATCACGAGATATATGAGGTATAGATGTAGGTTTTGAGAGAAGAGACTTGTATAACACGTAGAAGCAGTGTATACTGGTTATATATCACGAAGAGGCGGTGGTATACATGGCTATATATGGCTGAATATCGTCGGAAAAATGGAGGCGGAAGAGAGGTATACGGCGGCCAAAACTAGGGTTAGGGTAGGGAGAGATTTTTGGCTCTTGATACCATGTAAAATAGTGTAAATCTCATTGATTGGAGTTCTCCTATTAATGTCATATATACAAAGTATACAATTGTAGTCCTAATGGAATTAGGATCTCTATTTTACATTAATTAAACTAAAATATTAATGACAGAATATATTGTGAATATATGGAATATATTCAATATCAATATCGTTGTATACATTTTACCCTTCCCAAAAGTGCTAAAAACGCCGTTTCCGGGGATCGAACCCGAGCCATCCGCGTGATAGACGGGAATACTTACCACTATACTACGACAACATGCTTGCTGAGCAGCTATTGGGTTTTCAAATTGGGTTTTGTTTAACTAATGTGAAACTTCTTGTTATTGCATTTTAGTTTGATCTTTAATGGTTAAAGTTTGTAGCTCAAACTTACTACGTTATGAAACTGCTCTGTGAACTATAAATGGTATTGGAAGATGTGCTTGCTATTAGGAAAAAGTATCTCCTACTCATTGTGTACACCAAATAAAAATGACAAGGGCATAATATGTGTCTAAAATTTATTAACTAATTAATGTAAGCCTTGACGTAAAGGGGTTTGAGGTGTTTAACCATATCTTATGTAGGTGCGCAAAATATGGCGCTCAAAGTGTCCCTAGTCAGGGTATTTTCTATTATTTCCCATTTTGCGTCTTCCACGCAAACATCACCTTCCAGGCTATCCAGCAAGGAGCGGCTGGCCCAAAATTCACATGGGATTAGGCTGACCATTTCAACACATGTGCACATCTCTTCAACCAGGTCATGGCCAGATAAATTGAGGATGGAGTCTCCTCTTTCATTCAATTCGGCTGGCCAGAGGCTATATTCTATTTCCTAGAGACAAATGGGGATCATCTGACTGAATCCCCTACCCGATCTGTGGGATTTCCTCGGTTAGAGGTTCATCCGGGGCCACATTCTCTTGTCGGGGTTCCTCCGTCGGGTTGTCGGTAGGTTGTTTATCCAGTTTTGGTTGACCAAACATTTTTCCTTTCGGTGTAATTTCCCCTGAAACGACTGATCTGAATGCCCGCTTGATAGCCTCGGCTACGACAAAATCATGAATCTCTTGATTTTCGGCTGCCTTGGTGTTAGAATTAGATGCAATGTCTGTTGCATCTTACGCAAGGTCCTGACACAATGTATCATTTTTTTTTGAGTTCTGGATGCGACTCTCGGTGGTGTCTCTTTCTTTCCGGGAGCCTGATTGACAAACCACTTCTCATTTTCTGTGTTAACGGTTGGTTTAATCATTCTTGTCAGCTAGTTTGAACCTCCCTCCTTGATGCCCTTTTGGATCACCTTTCT
Organism: Przewalskia tangutica; assembly: GCA_029844215.1. NCBI lineage: Eukaryota > Viridiplantae > Streptophyta > Magnoliopsida > Solanales > Solanaceae > Przewalskia > Przewalskia tangutica. Next base: position 104,200,144 of record CM056726.1, read on the forward strand.
GAAGACTACACAATTAAAAGTAGAGTGACTATATGAATTATGCCACTTACAATACTTCTTATCTTTGAGTTCCTCGGTAGGCGGGATCCTATGACCATCAAGCAACCGAATCTGCTTATCTTTGAGCATATAATCAAAGATCTGATCTACCATCGTGATGTCAAACGAGTAACTGACCCTTTCATCAGATGAACATGTCTTCTTGCCTTTTACGACTTTCAAGGCTGGGCAAGAGTAAAACTTACCCCTAACAATCTTGGCCACCATTGTGTTTGCCGTGTAGTAAGCTGACTCTGATTCAGACTCATCCGCTTCAATGATGGATACCAAGTGAGAGCCTCGATTTCGGCTGGATCTTCTCCTGGACGTACTGCTCTATTTGGCTAGTTTTTTCGGCTAACTAGCTCAGGTCAGAACAGGATTGTCCCACCAAATTCTCTTTTAACTAAGGGTGCATGTTGTTGATTATCATATGGGCACACTCAGACTCGGGGAAGTGTACAGTGCATTTTTCAACCTTCTTTCGGAACCTTTTGATAAAATCGGCAGCCGATTCATCGATTTGTTGCTTGAGATTCGTTAGATCAGTCACGGTAACCTGAGGTTGGGGCCAATAGAATATATTGTCACGACCCGATCCCGGGCCCGTGACTGGTGCCTTACCCCGGGCACCCTAGTGATACAACATCAGAGAAAATCAGCGGAAATAAAAAATTAAACATGAAACAAGAGGTATGATAATAAAACAGGCCAACCAAAACGGTCACCTTCCTGAATATAAACATATATATATCAAACTGAACAGTTAAATCCTTTTACAAACCCCGCCACACAGATTACCTGCACTTAAGAATGTAACCATAACTATGACGGGACAGGGCCCCGCCATACCCCTGAATGTACAAGTATCTACACTGACAGGGGACTATACCAAAGATAAGCCTCCGGAGAAACAGAGCTTCCCAAAACGCCAATCGTGATCCTAGAGCGAGGATCCACAACCGATGTACTCTACTGCGGCATGAACGCAGCCCCGCGAGGTCGATAACAGTACCAAGTATGTGAAATCAAGATATCAGAATGAAATCATAATAGTCTATATAAAGCAGGAGACATGTATGATGACCAAACTACAGTACACAACATATAAGCAGTCACGTCAAGTCAGGGACTCACGCCCTCCAAGTCATCACTCAAATATAACCATGGGTCTCACGCCCACAACATCAATCGTGCCCGTGGAATTCCTTCCTCACTGCCGGCAGTCTATGATAGAACAACACCAAGGAGTACACATGAACACCAGGTCCCACCTGTGTCATAAAACCGTACGGGGCAAGTACGAAGGCTAACTACCAGATACCAAAGCCGCATCATCAACTGACCGGGGCAAGTACGAAAGCCAACTACTAGATACCAAGGCCGTACTAACAATACTATACAACCAAACCACGAAGCTGACACGGGGCAAGTACGAAAGCCGACTACCAGTACCGCGCCGTGTCACGTGTCGACCGGCAAGTACGGCGGCTAACTACCGATACTGCGCCGTGTCACGAGACTTCGTCACTAAACTGAACGGGGCAAGTCGCGAAGGCTAACTACAGTACTAAGGCCGAATCACCACGAGGCGGCAAGTACGAAAGCCAACCACCAGATACCAAGGCCGAATCAGTAAAGCCTCATGGAGAGCTAGTCCATGGAATAACGCTATCAATGCGAGCGCATGCGGAATCCTCACACGCCAGACGCCCAAGTAAGATCATAACAAATCAACCGGCCCTCCATTGAGAGACGCGGTGGTATAAAAATACAATACTGGCACAACAAGGCTATCACACGCAAACATAGGCAAGTTACACACAACTCAAGGTACTTTCATTTTATGTCAACAATACGGGTTTCAAACCCAAAAATAATACCCACTTTCATTCTTTCAAAAAGACCTCTTTTACGTAAAGATACTAATACTCGTAGTATCAAAAACACATTTCCTTTTCAAACCAAATTACTTTACTTTCGTAAAAACCTTTACAAGACTTTTAAAATCAAGTACTATACTTTTAAACCAAGTGCCTTTCTTTTGAAACAACATCAAGTATACTCTTTAAAACTCAAATACTTACTCTTTTCAAAACAAGTAACCTATACTTAAATCAAGTTACCATTTTAAAACCAATGATAAAACCATTCTTTTGCTTTCATAAAGTCGTTATAACTAACTTCCCATAAAGCTGTTATAACACTTTATGTTTTAAACCAATTTAAGACAAAACCATGTCTCTCTTTTAAACCAAAAACTCTTCAATTCCTCAAGTCTCTTTTCTTTTAGAAATCAAGTTCCTTTTAAAGACCAAATACTCATTTCTCGCGAATGAGGTTTCACAACTTTCTACACAATTCGAGTTCTTCATATATCATATCAAGTCAAATATAAGTCAAGTCCTTTATCTTTTAAAATCAGTAAACCAACCAAATTCACTTAGAACATGTACGTCTACCGTACTACATAGTTCACAACAAACATGCTAGAAAAGATAGGAAGAGGTTCACATACCTCGCGACGATTATCGACAATTAGCAAAATGCTCCAAGTACTACAACCTTGCTAGCCTTTTCCACCCTTCAAGTAGAATACGCTACTCGTAGTACTTCCACCTATACTGGCCATAAAACGTCTATCAACTTCTAGATCTCTTCGTAGAATATTCTAAATACAAGATTCCTTATTCTACAGAAAATTCGGCAGCACCTCCCCCCCCGCAACCACATAAATCTCCTCCTCTACTCAGGCCCGCTACCAGGCCAACAACTCCCAGGGGGGAGGGTTACACGTCTAACCGGACGTGTACAATTCTACTACACAATAATACTACACAAGTCTACTGTAAATACAATCCAATGTAAATACAGTTCAATCCTTTATAATCATCCTTCCAATATATCTTATACTCAATTCTAAATTACTACAATATGTAATATCCAATTACAATAGGGGGACATAGATCATTAACTCGATAAGCCCAAAATTATCCAAGATATATGTCGATCCTGAGCAACGTTTAGCTCCAACTCCTTACGCTCCAACCCACTCCAAGCGACCCTTAGAAGTTTCTAAACAACTTCTCTTAACACTTCAACCAAGCTAGGAAGATTTTTCTAGGGTTTCACTTTGCGACTATTGGAATAAAGTAGTATTTCCGGGCTCCTAGTATTGAAATAACTTTGGAATACTACTAGGGATACTAGGCTAAGGTATTTGGGATTATACTACAATACACAAAGTATTTTCTACTCAAGAGGGGGAGGGGGACGAAAACTATACAAAGGGAAAGGGATATTTTTGCCTTGGAAAGCTCTTAAGTGTGGATGAAATATTATGTCTTGCACTATGGGGTATTTATAAAAGAATCAAGGGCCAAGATCAATGTAAGTGTATGGTCAAGATTGGGCCATGTGTGTGGGTCCCACCACACCACATGGCCGCCGATGGGCATCCAAATGTCATGGCCATTCGGCGAGGGACAAGCTAGCCACTGTCCTCCACCCGGCCAAGGGTGCCACATGGGGGTGACACGTGTCGCCCCCCGATTCGTCCAAAATATTTCGTCTAACGAAAATATCCAAAATACCGAAAATCTCAAAAATAAAGTGGGCCCTACAAAATCAGAATTTCTCCGTGGGTCCCACGTGACCATTTCTGAAAATAAAATCCCAAAATTCTAATATAATCCGAGAAGTCCAAATACCAAATCTGGGAATCCAATTCCCATTAACGAACCTTTTTCCTTCACAAAAACCGGAAACTTTTCCGTCGAAAAATCACATCTTTCTTTCTTTCCAAAATTACTGTCGTATTCTCGTACGTACGTCCTCACATACATACCCTGGAACTACGGGGTATAACATTCTTCCCCCCTTAGAAACATTCGTCCCGAATGTTCCTTCTAAGTCTCCAAACACACATGCGCCGGTATAGTCTTCACTACTATACTTACGAAACCAATCATGCCATCAATGGCCATAGTATAACATACAAATCCGAGCCAACGAGGAATCACCTCTAACATCACAAAAAGCTCACACCCATGGTCTAAAGGATACTCCCTTCACATCTTCACTTCACAAAAGAAATGATCACTTCCTTTTTCATATCACGCGTCCGCTTCTTTTCTAACTCGTCGTACCCTTCTCGTACACCTGAACTCTTTCTATTACACGTACCACACTCCCTTCATCACTTCGGTTTCCAAAACATTGGAGTCACTACCTCCAAACTTGGTCATCTCACTAGCCTCAAATTCCTTTAAGGTCATTCCCGGCCTTCACGATCCGATTCTGGTCGAACACATCCACGAACTCATACGATGGCTACCTAAACTTGGGCCTAGCACCCTCGTGACCCTACCACCTGGAGGGACCACCTCGAACTGACCCCACCCCATTCTGGGCTGCGGGTTGACCCGCGAATGGTCCTCAACCTGACCCATAATCGCACCAAACTCTTGTTCCCCGATCCGGAACAATCTTACCTATACAAGTCCTGAAAGCTACCACTTTCATCATACACTACCCATGGAATTATCACACTAATACACCCTATGCATATAATGCACTCCGACAAGGATCTTCTGCAAAATCCTTTACTCAAGATGGCCTTACATCTAAGGTCTCAACGTGTAATATTCTAAGGTTCGAAATTTTCTCATCCCTAGACTTACCCTTTTTCACTAACCAGGCTTCTAAATCACCTTTTAACTCAAAGCTATCCGATAATAACACTTAACACATCATCATAACATCAATACATACTAGTCTCTAGAGGGTTAAGGATATACCTGTAAATAGGCGGTTCAAAGGACCGCTAAAACTGGGAACTTCCACCGCGACCTCTGTGGTACCGCCGCATGAACATCCCGCCTAGCTATGGAAGGTGAAGAACCCGCAACCGATCTCGTAGTCGCGGCTAATCCACCGCCATACCCAGTCGGACGTCTCGCCAAATGGCCCTGTTGGCCGCAAGAATAACAATCTCTCAAATTAGTACGACACTCTCCCTTATGAAGTTTTCCACAACGGCCACACTGAGACAAGGGTGACCTTATCCGGCGAGCACTTACTCTCGAAAGTCTCAAACACGAGACTGACTGCTCTGAACAACCCGAGCGTCCCAAGATCGCGAGGGCCACTCAGATCGGGGAGGCGATAAGCGGCTCGCCTTGAGGCGGTCCGCCTCGAAAGTCGCCAAAGACCTCGCTGCTCGCCTTCTTCGCTGATCCCGGTCATTCCGTCGACCTCTCCGTGCCTCACATCCAAGTGCATAAGCCTGCATGCGGGCAATGTCCATGCCCGGCTGAAGAGCTACGCCCGAGCAACTCTCTGCCAAATAATCGTCTAGACCTGTGACATAGCGGTGCACTCTGTCCTCCATACTAGCTACTAACGCGGGGACATACCGGGCCAACGAGTCGAACTCCACGTTGTACTCCCAAACCGTACGCCCGTCCTGCCTCAACATCAAAAATTTGTCGGCCCGAGCCCTCCTCATCTGTGGAGGCAAGAAATGTGCAAGAAATGCCTCTGAGAACTCGTTCCATACGGCTGGAAGTGCATGCCCTCCCCGGGACAGCTCCCACGAATCAAACCAGTCGACTGCAGTATCACGCAGCCGATGTGAACCCAAGACCACTGACTCGGTCTCCGAAGCCTTGATCACTCATGATCCGTCAGAATCGCTTGGATGAACTCCTGCGGATCATCCTCGTGCCTCGACCGTAGAACTCTGGCGGCTGACCGAGAAAGTCCAGTAGCCTCAAACTATCCGCCTCGTGAACCACGGTGCTATCGGAACCGCCGTCGGCATTTATCCTCATGTCTAGCCACAATCCTGGCTAGTAACTGTGCCATCTCCCTGTAGCCCATCTCCTCTGCTTCCAGCCGGACCGGAGGCTCGTGTTGTGGTCTCAGCAGCCATCGCTGCGCTCTAAACTCACTGGGCCGGGCGTCGTAGAATCCGCCGTCGTAGCACCACCTGGTAAAAGCGGGCCTCGCTCGGTAACCCTCGTGTTTACTCGCAGCCTCCTTCGCCGCTTGCCTTCAGGCTCGTTGCTCTTGCGAGGCATAAGCGTACAAAAGAGTACGTCAGAGGGAGTCCAACTTACAACACAGCTCTAAGGCACGATCTCAGAGTGAGAAGAATGGAAACCAATCCTAAATGTCCTGCAGCCTCCTGATTATAGATGTGGTGCACAACACACCGATAATCAAGACTTTACTAGACACGGTCTGTAGACACTTTCCGAGGACTAACTGCTCTGATACCACTTTTGTCACGACCCGATCCCGGGCCCGTGACTGGTTCCTTACCCCGGGCACCCTAGTGATACAACATCAGAGAAAATCAGCGGAAATAAAAACTTAAACATGTTACAAGAGGTATGATAATAAAACAGGCCAACCAAAACGGTCACCTTCCTGAATATAAACATATATATATCAAACTGAATAGTTAAATCCTTTTACAAACCCTGCCCACAACAGTACTACAGACCTCTAAGAATGTAACCATAACTATGACGGGACAGGGCCCCGCCATACCCCTGAATGTACAAGTATCTACACTGACAGGGGACTATACCAAAGATAAGCCTCCGGAGAAACGGAGCTTCCCAAAACGCTGAACTGTGATCCTAAGAGCGAGGATCCACAACCGATGTACCTCTACCTGCGGCATGAACGCAGCCCCGGGCGAGGTCAAGACAACAGTACCAAGTATGTGAAATCAAGATATCAGAATGAAATCATAATAGTCTATATAAAGCAGGAGACATGTATGATGACCAAACTACAGTACACAACATATAAGCAGTCACGTCAAGTCAGGGACTCACGCCCTCCAAGTCATCACTCAAATATAACCATGGGTCTCACGCCCACAACATCAATCGTGCCCGTGGAATTCCTTCCTCACTGCCGGCAGTCTATGATAGAACAACACCAAAGAGTACACATGAACACCAGGTCCCACCTGTGTCATAAAACCGTACGGGGCAAGTACGAAGGCTAACTACCAGATACCAAAGCCGCATCATCAACTGACCGGGGCAAGTACGAAAGCCAACTACCAGATACCCAGGCCGTATTAACAATACTATACAATCAAACCACGAAGCTGACATGGGGCAAGTACGAAAGCCGACTACCAGGTACCAAGGCCGTGTCACGTAGCTGACCGGGGCAAGTACGAAGGCTAACTACCAGATACCAAGGCCGTGTCACGAGACTTCGTCACTAAACTGAACGGGGCAAGTGCGAAGGCTAACTACCAGGTACAGGCGAATCACCACGAGACGGCAAGTACGAAGCCAACCACCGATACCAAGGCCGAATCGGTAAAACCTCGTGGAGAGCTAGTCCATGGAATAACGCTATCAAGCGAGCGCACGTGGAATCCTCCACACCGCTGCAGACGCCCAAGAAAGATCATAACAAATCAACCGGCCCTCCATTGAGAGACCCGGTGGTATAAAAATACAATACTGGTACAACAAGGCTATCACACGCAAACATAGGCAAGTTACACACAACTCAAGGTACTTTCATTTTATGTCAACAATACGAGTTTCAAACCCAAAAATAATACCCACTTTCATTCTTTCAAAAAGACCTCTTTTACGTAAAAGATACTAATACTCGTAGTATCAAAAACACATTTCCTTTTCAAACCAAATTACTTTACTTTCGTAAAAACCTTTACAAGACTTTTAAAATCAAGTACCCTATACTTTTTAAACCAAGTGCCTTTCTTTTGAAACAACATCAAGTATACTCTTTAAAACTCAAATACTTACTCTTTTCAAAACAAGTAACCTATACTTAAATCAAGTTACCATTTTAAAACCAATGATAAAACCATTCTTTTGCTTTCATAAAGTCGTTATAACTAACTTCCCATAAAGCTGTTATAACACTTTATGTTTTAAACCAATTTAAGACAAAACCATGTCTCTCTTTTAAACCAAAAACTCTTCAATTCCTCAAGCCTCTTTTCTTTTAGAAATCAAGTTCCTTTTAAAGACCAAACACTCATTTCTCGCGAATGAGGTTTCACAACTTTCTACACAATTCGAGTTCTTCATATATCATATCAAGTCAAATATAAGTCAAGTCCTTTATCTTTTAAAATCAGTAAACCAACCAAATTCACTTAGAACATACGACGCTACCGTACTACATAGTTCACAACAAACATGCTAGAAAAGATAGGAAGAGGTTCACATACCTCGCGACGATTATCGACAATTAGCAAAATGCTCCAAGTACTACAACCTTGCTAGCCTTTTCCACCCTTCAAGTAGAATACGCTACTCGTAGTACTTCCACCTATACTGGCCATAAAACGTCTATCAACTTCTAGATCTCTTCGTAGAATATTCTAAATACAAGATTCCTTATTCTACAGAAAAATTCGGCAGCACCTCCCCCCCCGCAACCACATAAATCTCCTCCTCTACTCAGGCCCGCTACCAGGCCAACAACTCCCAGGGGGAGGGTTACACGTCTAACCGGACGTGTACAATTCTACTACACAATAATACTACACAAGTCTCAGAATACAATCCAATGTAAATACAGTTCAATCCTTTATAATCATCCTTCCAATATATCTTATACTCAATTCTAAATTACTACAATATGTAATATCCAATTACAATAGGGGGACATAGATCATTACCTCGATAAGCCCAAAATTATCCAAGATATATGTCGATCCTGAGCAACGTTTAGCTCCAACTCCTTACGCTCCAACCCGCTCCAAGCGACCCTTAGAAGTTTCTAAACAACTTCTCTTAACACTTCAACCAAGCTAGGAAGATTTTTCTAGGGTTTCACTTTGCGACTATTGGAATAAAGTAGTATTTCCGGGCTCCTAGTATTGAAATAACTTTGGAATACTACTAGGGATACTAGGCTAAGGTATTTGGGATTATACTACAATATACAAAGTATTTTCTACTCAAGAGGGGGAGGGGGACGAAAACTATACAAAGGGAAAGGGATATTTTTGCCTTGGAAAGCTCTTAAGTGTGGATGAAATATTATGTCTTGCACTATGGGGTATTTATAGAAGAATCAAGGGCCAAGATCAATGTAAGTGTATGGTCAAGATTGGGCCATGTGTGTGTGGGTCCCACCACACCACATGGCCAACGATTTGGGCATCCAAATGTCATGGCCATTCGGCCAAGGGGACAAGTGGCCAGCCACTTGTCCCTCCAATTCGGCCAAGGGTGCCACATGGGGGTGACACGTGTCGCCCCCCGATTCATCCAAAATATTTCGTCTTTCGAAAATATCCAAAATACCGAAAATCTCAAAAACAAAGTGGGCCCCACAAAACCGTAAATTTCTCCCGTGACCATTTCTGAAAATAAAATCCCAAAATTCTAATATAATCCGAGAAGTCCAAATACCAAATCTGGGAATCCAATTCCCATTAACGAACCTTTTTCCTTCACAAAAACCGGAAACTTTTCCGTCGAAAAATCACATCTTTCTTTCTTTTCAAAATTACTGTCGTATTCTCGCACACACGTCCTCACATACATACCCTGGAACTACGGGGTATAACATATATCATGGAAGTAGCCCTCCATGTCAGCCCAGCTCTATACGGAATCAGGAGCCAAAGGGGAGTACCATGCAAAGGTTGTTCCCGTTAGAGAGAGAGGGAATAGTTGCAACTTGTGATACTCATTCTGTCTAACCTTGCCGCATTTGGCGGTGAATCTACCGATGTGCTCGATAGTGGATTTTCCATCGTCGCCAGATAATATGGCAAACTCCGGTGTTTTGAAGCCTCTTGACAAAGGCGTTATCTGATATACCCAATCAGGGTAAGACTTCTTATAAATAGGCATGTCCAAAGGTTTCAGTTAGATACTGAAGTACCTCTGATGGTGTTAGCAATAATCTCCAAGTTTATCAGTTGTGACATCTCTTGTCGATTCTCGACTGGATTCGACTAGTAGGCGTTCTGCACTGACGGCCTCTATTATGTACTTTGTTGGACATGGTTTTGAAGGTTATAGGTGGTTTTCTGGCCATTACCAATAGGTGGAGTTATGTCCAATTGCTGCTGTTGGGTATGGCCACCAAAGTCTGCAACCTGAGCTCCTGGAATGGCTAACAGAGTCTGAGGATAAGGTGGAACAATATTCCATGGCTACTCTCCTCAGACGTCGACCGTTCTTAGAAAATTTACGCTTCTTGGAAGGTATGGATTAGGTACTGGCAATGACTGCTGGAATGGTACTCATCAGAAACAAATGGCTACCAGATAGCCGAGCTAAGTCATAGCAAAAATTTCCATCTATCTCGCTTGTTGAACCTCATTATGTACCATTGGCTTCACAAAGTCAGCCAATTGTTTAGAAACTTGGTACATAATATCGTGGATGCCCAAGTCTGTCTGTTGTCTAATAAAAGACGTGTCATCATGGTTGGACCTTCAGATTGGCTAGATTCATCCATATCTTGGGTTGATGGAGGAAGTAGAGGGGTATCAACCGACGTAGGCATACCCTAGGAGGATACTAGTTCGTTGTTCCTTCTAGGAGGATTTTGTTTAGGATGTGGACTGGACTCGAGGTTCATCTTCTTACCGGACCTTAGGCGCATCCTGACCTGAAGAATCAAAATTTGCGATTAATTCACCTATGGTTCCACTGGGCGTGCCAAATTTGTTTTCGCCCTGATTTATGTGTTCTGTCGTTATAGCGACTGATCGAATCGGAAGACAAATTGATTCCTTAACTTAGCGATTCGGGCTGGAAATAGAACTCTAATTTTCAGCAATGGGTTCCCCAACTACTCCAGAAAGCGTTAGGACGGTGTTACGAGTGAACTAAGAGGTAAGAAATATGAATACAACTGAGTACAATAAGGATAAAGTAAAAGATAAAGTAAAGATAAATAAAATTTGAGTTGTTGTTTGATTGTCTGTTTATACAAAAGAATGTTCCTATTTATAGTACAAAAAGAAGAAAAAAATGTACAAACGTGCCCCTATGTCAACCATCAAATAACCTACTAAGTTCAATGGTCGACTACGGGGGAGGTGGTGCCGATTTTCTCTCCCTCTATTCCTCTTGTTCGGAGAATGGCCTTGCTTTCAGCTGCTGTTGGCCGTTATCGCTTCTAGGGGTCTAGAAACCCTTTTGACTCGGTCGTTGAGGTGTCTGCATTTGAGTGGGTCCAAGTAGTACCTCTAACCAATGACTTCGGCTAAGATGCCTTAGTAGCCGATGAAATTTTTATAGTCGAGGGCTAGGAGTAAATTCGGCTCTAGAATAGTTCGACTGCCACATAATTTTGGCTAAACACTCAAATTATTTTTGAGTGTTAACCGATTTTTTATATTGATGACATTCTTATGATTGGTAAGAGTCCTAGCGAATTAGACAATCTCAAGCAGTTGTTAGATACTGAATTCAAAGTCAAAGAGTTGGGTTACTTTTTAAGGATGAAAGTCAGATGTGAAAAATAGGGCATGCATCATACTCAGTCAGAAGAAATTTACCTTGGAATTATTGAGTGAATTTGACACTTGTGTCAATTCTCTGACTCATAAGCTCAAATCATATGAAGGTGGATCTCTTTCTCGAACCCACTGTTTAGAAAAGTTAAATTTCATAACTCATACTCGACCCAATCTCTCATTTACGGTGCAACAGCTTAGTCAGTGCAACCTCACTTTTTTATTCTTTAAAGGTACTTCCATATCTCAAACACTCTTTTGAACTGTTGGCGTATTGTGATTCCTATTGGGATTTTGTTTTTTTTGTAAGTGGGTATTATATCACCTTAAGGGATCCCAATTTTCTGGAAATCAAGAAACAATTTCCAATTTCTTTGGCGGAATATCGGTCCATGCGTAAAGTTGTTGGTGAACTCACATCGGTGCACTCTGACAATCAATAGCGAAAAATCCCGTCTTTCACGAGCAAACTAAGCACGTCGAGTTAGACTGTCATTTTGTGAGACAACAGTTCTCATTTTTCCATCTTCTTCCCAAGTTGTTGCTTTATTCTCAAAAGGCCTTCCCATTCTTGGAAAGCTTGGTGCCGCAGGCCTCCCCTCCAGCTTTCACCTCAAGATTCATTCAATCCTGAAAGAAATAATCTCTTGATTATTCTTATTGATGAAAGACATATATATACAAGTTACAATATGAGAATCATATTCCTACTTTACATCTAAATCTCTATTTTATATGAAGAATAACTATACATTTATGGTAATATTACAATCTTAATTAAGGTACTAGACTAATATGTAAACAAACCAAATATACAAACTAACTTGGGACTTACACGGATGGGTCGTGGCCCATATTTAACAAACCCCCGCAGTCATAACGGGCGTTCTTCGTACGCTGAGACTGTCTCTAAAATCTTCAAAAAGGACCGAGGGAAGACCCTTTGTAAAGATGTATGTAATTTGATATCTGGAAGGGACATGATAGACACGTACTTGTCCTTTAGCTACATTCTCTCGAACAAAGTGAATATCCATCTCTATGTAATTAGTGCGTTGGTGCTGAAATGGATTACTGGAAAGGTAGATGACACTTATTTTATCACAATATACTAAAGTAGCCTTCTGAATAGGACAATGAAGCTCTAAAAGTAGATTTCGTAACCAACATGACTCAGAAACCACATTGGCTACCCCTCGATACTCGCCGTGACTGAACGTGAAAGCGTGGATTGACGCTGATGCACCATGAGACCAAGTTATTACATAAAACATACAATAGCCGACGTAGACCGCCCGTGTCCGGAAAAACCACCCCAATCGAGATCCGTAAGGAGACAAGTGTAGACGTCGACGAAGGATACAAATGCAAGCCATACTCATGTGTTCCCTGAATGTACCTAAGGATGCATTTGAGCGCATTCATATGTTCAATCATGGGATCATGCATTAACAAACACACCTGTTGTACGGCATAAGTAATATCAGGTCGCGTGAATGTAAGATACTGAAGGGCACCTGCAAGACTACGATAGCGGGTCGGATCCTCATAGGGAGAGCCAACTGCAACACCCAACTTGGGTTTAGTATCAACTGGAGTAGAAATGGACTTATAGGATGACATCCCCGCCATCTTAATGATCTCTGCTGCATACTTCCTCTACGATAAGAACAATCCACCTGCATGACGAGTGACAGCAATCCCCAAAAAATAACTCAATGGGCCCAAGTCTTTCATGACAAACTCAGAACTGATCATTGTCATAATAGACTTTCGCAAAGCATCAGAAGAGGCAGTCAAGATAATGTCATCTACATATAATAGTATATAATCCATCGAAGAACCGCGCTGATACATGAATAATGAATTATCATACCTGCTGTGAGAGAACCCTATAGTCGAAACGTAGTCAGAAAACCTCTTATACCAAGCCCGTGGAGACTGCTTAAGGCCATACAAGGACTTTTTTTACAAACAAACATGATTAGGATATCTAGTATCCCTAAACCCCAAAGGCTGATGCATATACACTGTCTCCTTGAGATCACCATGTAGGAAAACACTCTTCACATCTAGCTGATGTATGGGCCATGGCTTTGAAAGAGTCAAGCTGAGCACAGTGCGAATGGTAGCCGACTTGACCACCGGGCTAAATATCTCACCATAATCCACATCAACCTATTGAGTCTTACCATCACCTACAAGACGAGTCTTATGCCTTACAAACGAACCGTCAGAATTTTCCTTATGAGAAAAAATCCACATAGACCGAATAATATTAACACCAGATGGTGAGGTACCAACTCCCACGTCTTATTATAAATAAGAGCATTATATTCATCGATAATGACAATTTTCCAATTAGTGTCATTTAGAGCAGAAATAGGATTACGGGGTAAGGGTGATTTAAGAACATTAAAATTTAAATTAAAATATCTTTTCGATTTAAAAATACCCCTTTGACTGCGGGTGACTGGACCATGACTCAGGGCAGGATTGAGTTAATTTTGGGAATTTTCTACAGGCATTTGTGGCTGGACCGTCGGAGGCGCCGCGACGCTCCGACATGGAGCCGCGACGCCTTCGTTCTAGCTCATCGAACTTAGGCGCCGCGCGCCTCGGGCGGCCACGACGCTGACAACGAGGATAAATCTTCCTGGCTACTGGATGGCAGGAGCCGCGGCGCCTCCCCTAAGGGACGCGACTCTGAAAATGTATTTCTGGATATATCTGAAAATTGTTGAATAATATATGGGGAGATATCATCATCCAAAAAATCAAACGAACTAGACACAGGTTTTTCTACTTTAGAAAATGGAAATTGGGACTCATCAAAAATAACATGACGACTAATGATGATTCGTTTAGATGACAAATCAAAGCATTTATAACCATAGTGATTTCACGGATAACCCAAAAACACACAAGGAGTAGAACGTGTCTGAAGCTTGTTAATTGTGGTGGATAGAAATAGGGGATAACATAAACACCCAAAGACCCTAAGATGAGAATACAAAAGAGTCTTATTATATAAACATTGAAGGGGGGACGAATATGTCAAACCTTTAGAAGGAAGAATATTAAGCAAATATGTAACCATCTGTAGAGCATGATGCCAAAACAACGGGGGGACGGAAGAATGAACCAATAAGGTGCGGATAATGTTGTTTATGGTACGAATTTTACGTTCAACTTTTCCATTTTGTGAAGATGTATGAGGACAAAAAAAATGAAAATTTATCCCATTTTGAGCACACAACTCCCAAAACTCCCCATTGTCATATTATTTGCCATTATCACATAGAATGTTCTTTGTTTCCCGTTCGAATAGAGTTCTAATGAAGGCTCTAAATTTGACGAAGATGGAAAAAACTTGGGATTTTTTTGCTATTGGAAACGTCCATAAAAATTTAGAATAATCGTCCAAGAATAAAACATAATAACGATGACCCATAGAACTGAGAACGGGAGAGGTCCATAAATCGCTATGAATAATATCAAATGGCATAGAAGTGTGAGAACTCGAGGCTACGAATGGAAACTTAACTAGTTTCCTTAGAGAACAAGATTGACAATTTGGAGTACTACGCGTACCCTTACAAAAAATAAGCTTATTTCTATCTAAAGTAGATAAAATAGATGGCCCCGGGTGACCTAGAAGAGCATGAAACAAGGATGGAGCCAGAGCTGCAAAAGTGGATGGAATGACTTGACGCGAGAAACTGAGACTCGGTGTGATTGGATAAAAGTCTTCCCTACTGTCACATTATTTCTCCGATGTTGACCCCTTTTTCCGCCATCATTGTTGCGTTGGTGGCTCGAGTTAGTGGACGGAGGAAAGTTCAACTCGGTCACCATGATGGAATGACAAGCCCCGGTAGTAGCCTTTTTAGCTAATCCTGCTTCTTCCAAAGTGAGCATCTAACGGGCTTGATAGAATTCCGGTAGGGGGTTACTTTGATGAATAATCAAAGCAACGTCGTTATAGGCCCCGGACAGGCCTGCAACCATCTGTAAAATGAGATGACTATTAGTAATAGGAGCACCCACGTTGCGATGTTGATCCACCAAATCCTTGAGTCGTTTACAATAAGAAGAAACGCGAGGAAAATTCTCCATAGCAACTTGAGAAAATTCCTCGCCGAGGATAACAACGCGAACGATCGTATTACGACCCGACCAAGCTCGCGATCGTGCCCTACAGGCACCCTTACATGTATACATCAGATATAATCAGCGGAACATACATGAAACTCACAACATACATTAACAGAAAAATAAACAACAGGCTAGCCGATAAGGCTACCTCCCTGGACATATGTATATATATAACCATAAGCAGTTACATCTTTTTTCTTTACAACTGACCCACAAGATATGACTACAGACCTCTAAGAGTTTTTGACATAATCACTGTGACAGATGTGAGGCCCCGCTGCACTTCGAATATACATAAATCTACCTCAGCAGGGATCCATACCAAAAGATAGGCCTCCGGAGTAAATGGAGTCTTTTCCCAAAAACTGAACAGAGATCCTAAGAGCAAGGATCACCAACCTGTGTACCTAACACCTGCGGGCATGAACGCAACCACCCGAAGGGGGTCAGTACAACAGGTACCGAATATGAAACGGAAATAAGGTACAGTAACAAATCATAACTGTACAAAATAATGACAGGGGCAAGTATAAAAAGTAAATACCAGATCCTACCGTGCCATTTCAACTCATGAACTTAATCGCACATTATTATATTTTTCCATTCTCAATAAGAGTTATAATCAATTTCTTACATACATACTTAGGAAAAATCATTAAGTTCATAAAGATATAACTTACGTATCTTGCATGACATAATCCGGCCCATTTGCGGGACACGGCGAAGTCATAAAAAGTCTTCCCACGAAGGTATACTGCCCGACCCATTCCGGGACACGGTAAAGCCATATAAGTCTGCCCACAAAGGTATACTGCCCGGCCCAATCTGGGACGCGGTAAAACCATGTAATGCTGCCCATAAAGGTATACTGCCCGACCCAATCTGGGACGCGGTAAAGTCACATAAGTCTGCCCATAAATGTGTACTGCATAAAAATAAGAAGCTTATGATTAACTTAGGGCCACCCGCCCATAGTATCATTTGGCAATCCTACTCCCGGAACTATTTCACCCGCATAGGTCCTGTGGACCTGCAATGAGGTCATCCGCCTCGCATGAGACTATTTCACCCGCATAGGACTATTTCACCCGCATAGGCCCGATGCACCCGCAATGAGTACAAACGCCGCACTCGCATCATGGGTAGCAAATCCATGGAATAAGTAGTAACCCGGGGGTTTACCCCGCAATAATAACATAACACTAGCACAACCGACTATCATACATAACATAAGCACCACCGACTTATCATACATAACATAAGCACCACCGGCTTATCATAAATATCATAAGCAAGTTAAGAAATCCCTTAGCTTCTTATTAGCCTTAATTATTGTGCACTCTCATTTTATTTAAACTTAAGGCACTAACATGTCATTAAAAATCCGGGAATTTAACCCAAGGTACTATGTACCTTATCCTTTCAAAAATGACTCTTTCTCGTATAAAACCCCAAGATACTAACACCCGTAGTATCAAGGCTTGTCAACATTTCAAAACAAGTCACTATACTTCTAGAAATACATTTTTAGGCTTCTAAACCAAGTGACTTTCACTTTAAAACTTTTAAGCAATTGATGCCTTTAAATCCAATTGTCCTTCTTCATTTCAAGTCATTTACCTTTTGTTTACCTTACTAGAGTAGACCCTTCTTTTATCTTTTCATAAAGCCGTTATAACTAACTTCTCATAAAACCGTTATAACTCTTTATGTTTTAGACAATTAAGGCAGTTTCATCTTTTAAAGACAAGTGAGTTAATTCTCTAACTCAACCAAACTTAGACATTCTAAGATTAAGGCAATGATGTTAAAATGAAGACGAATTCCTTTAAAACTCGTACGTCCACCGTACTATATATTTGTAAAACTCATGTTACATTCTCTTTTGAAATCACGCCTCTTAACTTTTGAAATAAATCATGGAAACCATACTTTTTTAAATCAAGTCTTTCTTTCCTTTAAGAATCAAGTCCCATAACTTGAAAAATAAAGTCTCTTAACCTTTTAAGAACTCAAGGTTCATAGTCTTAAAACTTCATAACATAAACTCTTTAAATTAAGTAACGTATACTTTTATGAGTTATGAATAGGTTATACTCGTTTATAACGATCTTATTAAAACAGCCATGATCTAGAAAATGTAATACAATTTTGTCTTATCTTAGTTTCTATGCAGATGGAGAATTCTACTCATTTTAGTATAATTGATTGTCGATACATTTTTATTAACGCTGCAATGGCTTGTTCGATACTTATTTTCATTAGTACAGTAAATTAGTAAGGTCACCTCGACTCCACATACTTCCTAACGACTCTTACCAACATCCCCCATAAGACTTGGTAAGAACTTAGGATAATTTAGACATACCTTTTACATAGAGTAAATTAACATACGTACCACTTAACTTCTAAGAGTAGAAGGAATCATGAAATAATACCACATGTATATTTCATACATAGAACATGCCAAAAGAAGGAAGAGGTTCACATACCTCGTGACGACTATCGACAAGTAGCAAAATGCTCCAAAGTACTTCAACCTATAATAGCCATAACATGTCTATCAACCCCTAGCTTATTAACGTGGAATAATACTAAGTGCTAGGTCTCCATATCTACAGAAATTTGGGCATCACTTCCTTTGTTTCTACGTACTTTTCCACCTTTTCAAGGCCCGTAAATCAACAACCAACATGCCACATTTAAGGTTCAACAATTCAGCTAACCAAAGGGGATTACACGCCTAGCCGGACGTGTAAAATTCTGCCCCACACTTAATATAAACAGTCCATTAACTTTAGGCAATTCTCGGCAACATTAAGGACAACAACAACATCTACTTCTTTTCAATTTCTTTCTAATCCAAGTCGTTATTCCAACATGTAATATAAGTCATGATCAATTATAACGACTAAATTCCTTTCCTTAAATAACATGCGACGATTATAACTATCGACCAAATTGATTTCCAATTTTAATGGCTAACATGCCAATCTCGGATTTAAGCTTCCAAATTCCATAACATTTATCAATCTTCATTCTAAATATCACATGCTCATATATCAACTACTACAACATGAAATCTTGAATTACAAAAGTAAGACAAAGATTTATACCTCAATAAGCCCAAATCCAATCCAAGATTTAAAGTCGATCCTTAGCAACTTTAGCTCCTCCTCTTGACGTTCCAATCCACTCCAAGCAACCCTTAGAAGTTCACCAACAACTTCTCTTCAATTTCCAACTTCAAAGTTGAAGAACACCTTAGGTTTTCATTTTGCGACTAACGTAAAAACGTAGTTTTTCCGGGATCTTTCTATTGAGATATCCTTACAATACCCTTAGGAACCTTGGGTTGAAGTATTGTGAATTATGGAGCAAGATTGCAAAAAATTTCTAAATTTTGAGAGCTATGGCCGAGAGCCTCTTTAAGAGCTCACAAGATTTCTCAATTTTTTTTAAGTGTTGGAATGATCAAGTCTTGCATTACTAGTATAGATATATACTACAACCAATGGTCTAGATCAACACAAATGGATGGCTTAAGATTGGTCCATTATGTCAAGCTCCCACTTCACCCTTTGACTTGGTCCATTTTATCAAGCTAATACTTGCTACTTCAAGCATACAATTTCGTCCAAGATGAATCATGTGGAGGGTAACACGTGTCTCCCTCCCATTGGTCCATAATATTTCATTTCCCGAAATTTTCATAATTGGTCAAAATATCGGAAACCTCGTGGGCCTCACAAAACGTAAAACTTCCCGGGTGGGCCCTACATGACTAAATTCGTAAATAAATTTCCACAATGCTAACAAAGTCCATACGTCTCAAATAACGCATTTTGATAATCTAATTCTCATCAACGAACATTTTTGCTTTCCGAAGTTCGGAAGATTTTTCCCTTGGAAAACAATTATTTCTTTCGTTCAAATTTTTAAGGCCTGTGTTCTCGCGTCTATTTTCGTATACATGTCCTGGAATTACGGGGTGTAACAGACTGTTATCTTGGAAGATATCACACAATAGATTCCAAGCCTCCATAGCTGTGGAGTTAGGTTCCATAATCGTCTGTAAAAGGTCCATGGATATTGTAGCATAAATCCATTGGAGAACCTTTGCGTCAAGCGTGACCCATAATTTAGGATCGTCTGCTTTGGTTGGCACGACTACTGTAGTCTCTGTATCATCTTTCGTAGGAGTAGGTGGAGGAATGTTGTGGTGAAGAACTTGATGAGCCATAGCATGAATCTTGAATAATTCCGGCCACGTCCCATATTGGACGTTTTCTAAGTCAAGAACAATAGGAAGAACGCTCTTGATATTGGAAAACTGTGAGGGCAGGATGAAACGTGTTCTTATCAGTCATAGTGAATAGAACAACAAGATTTGGAGAAAGGATAATTTAAGAAAGAACCGAGAAGTGTCTCAGTTTTGGGAAGGGAATATGTCTCGATTTTTGGAAGAACCGAGGGGGGGCACGATTTTCAAGAGGATATTGAGAAAGAAGTGAGTAGCGGAACCAAGGAAAATAACCTAGACTCTTGATACCATGAAAGAATAATCGCTTGATTATTCTTATTGATGAAAGACATATATATACAAGTTACAATAGGAGAATCATATTCCTACTTTACATCTAAATCCCTATTCTATATGAAGAATAACTGTACACTTATGGTAATATTACAATCCTAATTAAGGTACAAGACTAATATGTAAACATACCAAATATACAAACTAACTTGGGACTTACACGGATGGGCCATGGCCCATATTTAACAAATCCTAGTTGCAATAGATCAATGAAGAGAAGAATCAATCCAAGAATAAATAATCAAAAATAGAGAAAGAGGAAAGACACAGGAATTGCTGACTAAGAATTAGGGGTGAGCACGGGTACAAGGTACCCAGATATTCGACCGGAACTGACACTAACGGGTAGGTTCCGGGTAGATATATTAGAATAATGGGTAGGTTTCGGATAGTAAAATTAGGAACTGATAAATGTCGGGTCCGGTTCCGGTTCGGGAAAATAGAGATCGGGTACCCGGACCCGGAACGATACCCGGACCCTATGAACCCACCCCCTATTTAAATTATTTTGTTTTGGTCTTTGGGGCATTTAATTTATTGGCCCAGCTCGGTCCTAATTTTTAGGCCCAGTCCGATTGATACTTGATACACAACCCACGCCCTAATTTTCATATTTTCCAATCTATCATTAAGCAAACCCAGCAGCATCAATAATGAAAGATACTGAATGATAATCTCCAATATATTATTTCTTTCCATTTATATATTTGAATGAGTGACACTTGTTTTATTTAAATTTCAAAGATCCAAATTAAATTCATTCTAAAAGAAATAGATTTTGAAAAAAAAAATATAGTAACTTTGGTAAGAAAAATTCGATCTCAACACTCTGGTAACTTTGTCTTCTTATGTATTGTTGTCTATTTTCTAGGGGTGAGCACGGGTACCCGGGAACCTATCCGGAACCGCAGGGTCCGTGTAGATTCCGGATAATGATTGCTACGGGTAGGTTTCAGATAGTAAATTTAAGAACCGGTCTTTTACATGGTAGGGTCCGGATAGTTAAAAAATGATAGGGTATCCAGACTCGCTCACCCCTAGTAAGAATAAAGGAAAGACAACAACATGTCAAGTATTGAAGAAAGGGACCAAATAGATACGTAGATAAATAAAATCTGTAAATATTTACTTTGTATTTATTCAGCTTCTAGAAATAGTATAGCTAGTACAAAGTTGTTAGGTAAAGATTCATTTTCTCTTGTATAAATACATCAGCTTCTAGAAATAGTATAGCTAGTACAAAGTTGTTAGGTAAAGATTCATTTTCTCTTGTATAAATACATGTACAGTGCAAGTATGAAATACATATAAATTTCCCAATCTTCTTCTTCTTTATTTCGATGAAGTCGTTACTTTGAAGATAATATAGGAAGCAAAACCAAAACATGTTTAAGTTCAACAATTGTTTCATACTTTTATTGTGCAAATTACATACATTTATTAGAAAGATATAGAAGAAAGAAAGGAAAAAGAGATCAGTCATTTTTTCAAGGTGAAAATCATTCCCCCCATCATTCTTCTTTTTAGTTGTCGTTCTTCTTTATCTTCTTTTAAGACTTTAAACAAGGAGAAAATTATAAAAGTATTACTAATATTTGACTACATAATAAAAAATGAAATCTCACGTTTTCAAAATGAAAAGTTAAGTGTTGTTTTGTCTACAACATAGAAAATTTGATTGGTGAAGTTAGTACTTCATTACTTGATAAATCAGTAACAATAATTATTGAAATTTTTACTAAAGTGGAATTAAGTTTAACCCATTATTTATGATTCGAACAATTGAGGCCTCGTACGTCGGAAATGTCGTTTTCACACACGTGCGCACGTAGTGCCAAGTATCGTAAATTTCATTAAGTGAAAGAGATATTGGTACGTAAGTGAAACATTTGAGACATAGAATGATGGACAGTTATTGGACAAATGACGTGTGTTCCACATTGGTAAATGAAGGAAGAAGTGTAAGATCAAAACCTGTCGGAAAAGGGCCGCGACACCACCGTAGAGCCGGGACGCCACCACCCCAAGGGTCGCGGCTCAGTGGTGCCGCGGGGCCCCAAGGGTAGGGTCACGACACTAATTCCAATTTTGGTCAATGGAGCTCAGGAACCTCGGCGCTTCGGAGGCAGTGTGATCGACGGAAGATGGGAATTTCTGACTTTTGGGCTGATATTGGAGCATTAATCCTCTATTACTTGACACTTGAATTCAGCCATTATTTTGCTGAATTATAACCTCTCATTTAGTGTCATTACATGGTCTTGATTTCCATTTTGGCTAGATGAGAAGACATCTTACACACACTATAAATTGAGGCCCTTGGCTCAATTATAGAACACACCTCACTATTGTATAGTTCAGATTTTTCTGAACTTCTTCCTCTCTAGCATATCTCTCACACACTCAAAGGTTCTTCTTGAGAAACACTTGAGTTTCCTTTTCTAATTTGTTTAGTTGCTATTTATCTTGGGAGACAGTTGCCCATATCGTAAAAGGATATATATGGGGCAATAATGTCTTAAAGACAGATTGGATATCAATCGACTCAGCAGCGCCCTTGTAACATTACCAGATTTAGTGTCTCTTGGTTTCAGGTTATCAAGATCAATGAGGAGCTTGTTGCAATTGAAACAAAGATCCAAAGACAAAAGATCCAAGAGAGATTCAAAACAGAAGATCAAGACCACAAAACTCATTGTTCTTGTAACAACTCATGTTAGGCTTAAGCCTGTTGTATTGTAATTGTTTATCCTTTCTAAGTACTAGTAGTAGTTGTATACTATTCTCGTACATCCATTGTGTAACTCACAATCTTAAAACAATATTTGTACTAGTGCTAGAAAGATGTATGTCAGTAGATATGACAACAAATTTGGTCCTAGTTTTGTGTCTTTATTTGACGATAGTTACAAATCTGTTTTCATCAAAGAGAAGATCTCTGTTGCTGATCATGAACTTGAAGATACTATGGATAGTCATGATGGCAAAGTTAAGTATCAAGGAAAAGTTTCTATCAACACTCCCAAGAGTGGTGGAAACAAGCGTCCACGAGAGGTTGAGGATGTCAACCGGACACGAGGAGAAGGCTAAAGATGATGTTCTGTCTTATAGCAGAAAGCCTCTATCTTATAGTAAGGAGAATTTGGACACGTGAATGACGTATGCCATATTCCAATGGTATGAGTTAACTTTTTATTCCTTGTCAAAATTGAGATTAAAAAATAATTTATGAATAAAAGTGAATAAAGCAAGGCTAGGAATATGAAGTGTTTTGTTAAGACTTATATCTCTACACTTCAAAATCAGAAGTTTAATCTCACTTACCTTCCTATTTATGATTGGACAATTATAAACAACGGCCTAAAAGGAATGGACTTAGATTGTAATAAACTAAATTTATGGACAATCCTAAGCAAGGGGACTAAGGACAAGGACTAGATGACTAGAGACAAATCTGTCACCGTTTCCGACAGAAGATCTGTCTTTTGACAGGATAGTAGTGGACACTCAGTCATAAAAAGCCTACGGGCGACTGGAGTAGGTCAGATCCGTCCCATGACATGACGATATTGGACACTCAATCATACGAAGCGTATGGGTGAATGGAGTGGGCCAGAGTTTCCAGATCTTAAATGATCTGAAGGCCTAAGGAAAGGCAGAAAAAAATTGGACACTCAGTCTTCCAAGAAAACTGGAGTGGGCCAGAGTTTCTAGATCTCATACGATCCGGTTACGCCTAACCACGGGCAAGAGGTTGTTCATGCGAAGCAATACCACCCTCAAAGTAGAAGCAGTTGAAGAGGTTGTCCTCAAAGGACTTAAGGGAATGGGATCATTCTGACAAGAGGCGATACATGTCCCAAACTTGGTTTCAAGGACGCTGTTGGTCAAGATGGTTGAGACTAGTCCAATATGTCTGGAATAACTAAGAATGGTACGGTACATCTGTAGCCAAATGGATGATATATTTGTAATCCGTGCATCTATGCCTTCATAGATTAAGACACGTTAAATAGAAAGTCATTCAAATCTAACTAAGTTGATGTTGTTGCCGTCTGTTGACATAAAACCTCAAAATTAATGTGAGGTAGGCGAAGAGGCAAAATCACATTTTCGTTCCGTCAAAGGAATAGCGAAAGAATCATCGCTCCTCTATAACACAAGTCACGCCTACGTGAGTGATTTGATGTTTGTACAAATAGATGGGGGATACAAGTATGTTATGATATTCATCAATGATGGGACAACATATTACATCCTTTGTTGAAGAACAAAGATGAATCTGTTAAAGCGGATGAGCGCTACAAAGTAGATGTTGAATATCTTACGGATTGAGGAATTCGTAGGGATAGAGGGGGAGAATGTGAAGCATCATTTATCAAATGACTGCTCCTTACTCACCTCAGATCAACAGTGTTTTCCAAGCGCAGATCTATGCGCCCAAGTTATGTGAGGCAAGGCGATCCTTACCACTAATGTGAATCTTAACGAGAACTCTGCATAAGGATAAGGATAACCATCAATGTGAAGCATGAAAATGATTCTATCTACAAATGTTGTGATATGGGGTAGTGTGGCCAGGGTTGAAGTACCTAAGCCAAAAAAGGTCAAGTTGTACCTAAGACTGTAGATTGCATATCCACTTGATCTACAAATAACAGTAGTGTGTATCGCATCTTGGTGTCAAAGAATGATGAATTCTTTGAAGATAACTTTCCTTGTAAAGAAAAAGAAATCATTGCTCAAGGTTAACAAGAACCCGTGAGTGCTTGGTTGTACAGAACTAGACGTTTTAGATCTACAGGACTCGAAAGTTGTTGACTATCCGGAACTTAATGTATCAAATCTACAGAACTCAGAGATTCTAGATGTTGAACCGAGACAGAGCAAAAAGGGGGGGGGGGATAAAGACTTGTTCCAGGTCTTCTAGCTTATATGGTTGAGAAAGAACCATGGACAATTACAAAGAATTGTCATCTCCAGATCGCTGATTTGGAAAGAAGCTAAAAAAAGAGAAATATAATCCATTAGATAGAACCACACTTGTGTGATGGTTGATCTTCCTCTGGGAAAAAAACCTCTGGGTTGTAAAAGTGGATACTCAAATTGAGTACAAAGTGGATGCATCTATTGATGAGTATAAGGCCCCGTCTATTTGGATATGTGCTCCTCTGTGAATATCTTAACATCCAGGGTTATTACAGTCTTGTGTGACATGGATGATTAAGACAGCCTTCCTAACCGGAGAGTTGGTTTTGTGGACTATTGGGCTTCTTCCTAAACTTCAATTTTTGGTCCCTGAAATGTTTACATTTTGGTCCTGCAAGTTTCAAATAAAACAGAACCAATGAATCTGACTACATAAACATTGACTCTGAAGTTAGAAAACCAATAGTTGGAAAATCAAAAGTCCAAAAGTGAAAGAAGAAAGTAATACGGAACAACCTGATGGGTATGTGGTTCCAGGGAAAAGAATAAAGTCTGTCGACTTGTCAAATCTATGTGCGGGCTGAAATAGGCCCGAAACAATGCCCTGAAAACCTTGATAATACTCTACCATCGATGGGTTTCTCCATTAATGAAGGTGACAAATGTGTCTATATGAAAGGTAATCTGACATATTCATCATGATGTGCCTTTACATAAACGACATGTTGATCATAGTGAGAAGTCCTAGGTTGATCCTAGAGACTACGAGTATGTTGAAATGATGTTTCAATATAAATGATATGGGTATTACAGATGACATCTTAAGAATTGGAAATTCCAAGACATCTAACGGATTGGTCTAAACCAAACTCATCAGTAAGGTGTGTTGATAGTCTCGTTGAAGTCACCAATGGATTTAAATCATAGAATTTATTGGAATCATGGTGCACCCGTATATCAGGAGCGATAAACACAAGTCACATGTAGTTCAATGTATCTTACACCCTACAACTGACCTGGTATCGGCTCATAAATAAGATCGGTTGAACTACGGTTCACTCGTAATGACCAATAGAAAATGTTAAATAGGATATGATGACATCTGAACTATTCGCTTATCTATGGATTATGAGATTCTGGATGTCCAGCGGTTCTGGGAGAAAATAGTGATGCAAACTGGACATCAAATCTGAAGAACACCAAAAAAACCACAGGTGGATGTGTATGGTGTGTCTTCTGGAAATCCTCTAAACAAACTTGCATCGACCGATTTGTGATGGAATCGGAGTTTATCGCTTTGTATAAAACATGATGAGAAGTTGAGTAACTTCATGATCTCATAGTGGATGTCCCTTACTGGGAGTAACTCGTGCCTTCGTCAGTTATACACTGTAAGGGCACGAATGACGGCGTCTGGACATATCTGTCGCAAACATAAGACCGTATGGCAGTTGATCGGGTGACACATCCTTGAATATTAAATCAAAGGATATAACGAACCCTTTAATTAAGGGATTACCCAAAGATCAAGAGTTCTACCGGTTTAGGGAAATGGGCTTAAAACCTAAACAATACGAACTGATACGGTGGATACCCAACCATACTGACTGGATCTCCCAAGAATTTGGTTCAATGGGAAAATTAAATCGTAAAGGTTCAGTTGAACACTTCGGTGGAAGCAAGAGGACTTCGGATAATGATTTCTTCATAGAAATATGAATCCAAGTCCGTTCCCGTGATAGACTTTAAATGTTATCTGCAGCGTGGGTAAATGTTAAGTTTTCAAAACCTTTAATGATCCTCAACGGTTGAGGTTAGGTTAAACTTTTAATGGTTCCTAAGACTTGTGGAGTGAGTATAGTAGGATACCTTGTAGGAGACCACCTATTTAAGTGTGAGGACTGACCGCCTCAAATGAACGAACTTATGAATCCAAGTGTGTCCACGACCACAATGGACAAAACATTAAGAAGAACAAAGTAAGGAAAGATGTTGTTTTGGTACCATTGTCTTGACATAAACTAAACACTGATGGTTCAAGACATCACGTTCACCACACAGTAAGTATGTACGATAGTATTCTACTATGGAAGGTTCAAAGTCACGGCTACCTATCTACATGCAACATCGATCCGCCAAAAGATTGCTAGAAAGACACCATATGGGTACGCCAAAATCTCTTTCAAGATGGGATTATTGGAAATTTTACTAAAGTGGAATTAAGTTTAACCCATTATTTATGACTCGAACAATTGAGGCCTCGTGACGCCGAAATGTCGTTTCTACACACGTGCACACGTAGTGCCAACTATCATAAATTTCATTAAGTGAAAGAGATATTTGTACGTAAGTGAAACATTTGAGACATAGAATGATGGACGGTTATTGGCCAAATGACGCATGTTCCACATTGGTAAATGAAGGAAGAAGTGTAAAAAGTGTAAGATCGATACTGCTTGAAAAGGGCGCGATGCCACCAGAGTCAGCCGCAATACCACCACCTTAAAGGCTGCAGCTCAACGGCGCCGCGGAGCCTCAAGGTTAGGGCCGCAACGCTAATTCCAAGTTTGGTCAATGGAGCTCAGGCACCGCGACGCTTCGGCGGCAGTGTGATCGACGGAAGATGGGAATTTCTGACTTTTAGGCTGGTTTTGGAGCATTAATCCTCCATTACTTGGCACTTGAATTTAGCCATTATTTGGCTGAATTATAACCTCTCATTTAGTGCCATTACATTGTCTTGATTTCCATTAGTTGGCTAGATGAGAAGACGTCTTACACATACTATAAATTGAGGCACTTGGCTCAATTGTAGAACACACCTCACTATTGTATAGTTCAGATTTTTCTGAACTTCTTTCTCTCTATCATATCTCTCACACACTCAAAGGTTCTTTTTGAGAAATACTTGAGTTTCCTTTGCTCATTTGTTTAGTTGTTATTTTATCTTGGGAGATAGTTGCCCATATCGTAAAAGGATATATACGGGACAATAATTTCTTAAGGACAAATTGAATATCAATTGACTCAGCAGTGCCCTTGTAACATTACCAGATTTAGTGTCTCTTGGTTTCAGGTTATCAAGATCAAAGATGAGCTTGTTGCAATTGAAACAAAGATCCAAAGACAGAAGATTCAAGACGGATTCAAAACAGAAGATCAAGACCACAAAACTCATTGTTGTTGTAACAACTCATGTTAGGCTTCAAGCCTGTTGTATTGTAATGGTTTATCCTTTTTAAGCACTAGTAGTAGTTGTATACTATTGCCGTATATACATTGTGTAACTCACAATAATTATTGGAGATATATTTGCCGATAGTAGGAAATTGGTCATTCATGATTCCTGCAAGCTTGTCAGCTGCTCGATTTTGCTCCCTGTATATATGCCTGATCTCAGGTGCGCTTAGGGGATCCTAAGATGTCATCCGCTAGCATACTAATCATAAAAGGAGGTGGTGATGCAAAAATAATTGGAGTTGACGAGTACTCCCTAGTTTGTCTAAAAACTGAAATCTTGTTAGCAGCTCGATTCAGCTCCCTCGATGTTTTGATAGTAATGTATAATTAATTTGTCATTCAAGTTATAGAAATAACTCAATAACGTTACATTTATTTGTTTTATACTAATTAAGTGATTCGTGTTTTGCCTATTTTCCCACAAAATAATTCATACATGAAAAGTACTAGAAAATGATATAAATGGTCCCTTAAGTTTCAAAGTAGGTCTAATGTTGTCATAAAAATATACTTATTGTGCATATTAAATTCTTTAAATTTATCATAACAGAACACTTTTGGTCTCTTGTTAACATCGGACTGGTAGTAAAATTAACTGACAATCACTTACGAAAAATTATGTATAAATTTCGATAGTATTATGACATTAACTAAAGAACAAGATATTATATATATAAGTGACTGTGTTAAATTATTTTTATAACTTAAATGACCATCTAAGGAATTAACTCTATGGTAAGCAATTAGATGACTGAAAACGAAATAAGAAGATTTACTGCAAAAAAAAGGCTAGTTCATTGCCAGACTAACACTCTTTCAAAAAAGCCAAAAGAGAGGAGTAATTTAGAACAATCAAATGGTCAAATATGCAACGAAACCATTTAGTATGTTATTTGTGGAAAAATAAATGTGAGTTTTGCTGACTAAAAAGGGAGTCTTCTTTCCTTTATTTTAACTTATACTCGATTTTCTTGGTAGGGAGCGCTTCTTCCGAGGGTCTTATGCAGTGCAAATCTGAATATAACTGGGCTCCAATACTGATATCGGACACCGGGAAAAAAGTCAAAAAAACAAACTTATATTCAATTACATCCACTTTAAATATGAGTGCACTCATAGACACCTAGTATTACAAGAGCCAAAGGACTAGTAAGTCTCATATACAAAAAAGGGAAATGAATGCTAAAGAAACTCTTTATCAAAGAATGAGTTGGAATATTCAAGAAGCAATAATGTTGCTGCTTTTGTTGATCTTAATGGGCTACTTCATGATTTGGATAATGATGCCCACAAACACATTTTATTTGCATTGGTTGCCTCATCTCTGTGCTAAACTAAATTCCATTTACTTAGGAAGAAAAGGTTTCATTTTTCCTGACTCCTTCACCTTTTATTTACTTCATTAGGTCACACTTCCCACGTGTTGGCTTGATTCTCTTTCATGAGTTTAGCACGTGGAACTTTTTTATTTTAAAATGGGGGTTGTGAAACTTGAACCTACACTCTCTGTGCCTGATCTTTACCATTGAATCGCACGACTCGTGTCGGAGGAGTTTTGAGCATGAGCTAACACTCATGACTACTTCGTCTAAAAGCTTAAGTACTTAGAGTGAGAACTACTTCATTTACTTAATTATGTATATAACATTCAATACTCGAACTATTAGCCAATCATTTTGGACCTTACTGTAGGTGTTTACATCGGGTTCGTACACATCAGCAGAATTTGAAAATTTATGTTTCAAACCCGACATAAGCGGTCAAACTGAAGTATGATATGTAATGAAAAATACAAACACAAAGTATAATGTAAAACTTCGATGGAAGACTTACATTCTGTAGCGATCAGCCAAACAGTTGAATCTTTGTGTTTTGTGTAGTCCGAGGGTGCATACACAAACGTCCCTCGATTTGCAAGTTCTGGAAAACTTCAATGTAATTTGCTAAGTCGGGAATGCTAGGGATTCTGACAGAGATTTAGAAGAGATTTACCTCTCTTAGGTTTGGTGTATTTGGAATGGGAGGTAAGCCCTCTATTTATAGTTGTAAACAGAGGCTTAGGGTTTCCGTGGGCTGGGCTCAACAAAAAATCAGACTGGCAAAATTTGGACTTCCAGAATCCGTACAGGCACCGCGGTCCCACTAAAGAGGCACCGCGGTGGTGTCCAGTGTTCTTGGCACCGCGGTCCCAAAACAGGGCACCGCGGTCCTGTCCTATTTTTCAGTCTTTTCCCATTTTAATGTCCCGGCCAACAACCGAACATATAGGTATAATCTCCTTCTAATTACATCCTTCAATCGACGGAACATTTGACTTAGTGTTACCCTTCAGGTCTTTACATATCGTCACTAATTACATTAGGATCTTAACGGAACTCCTAGACTGCGCCGGAAGACGAACCCAATATGTAAAGTTTAGCTACACAAAATATGTGAATTGAACCTATATATGGAAAGATAAATCCCTTCATTCATGACACACTCAATCAAGCTTAGGATTTGTCAAGTTTCTATCCAAATAACTTGATTATTATAACTCATCTATATTAGTTGTTAACAGGACCATGTCACAGACATGTCCATTGCATTGACTAATGACTTAGTCAACCTAATAACATATGAGTACCTGAGTGTTCACTCGAATATAAATTCAATGAATGAATCATTTCTTGGCTCACATACCACCTTTAATCTACTTCGTAATGCACCCAAAACAAGTCACGTCTCAACCTATAAGGCATTTGAGCTTAGGAAATGATCAACGTACATTACTCCATAAACAAGATGATATTGACCTCAAGTCTAATGACTTTTATCTCCCACACGCCGATGACATTATAGACATATAACAAAATAATACATCAGCAGGGCATACCAATACTTCAACAAGTATCCATGTGTCCATCATGAGTTGTCATAACTCATAGCAAGTGAGACATACTACATCCCGTAAGGATATGATGCAGACCACATATCGACATATACCATATCATCGATATCCCAATTTCGATGATCATTAGTCGAGGTAATTCAAGAGTTACGTTATAACATTAATTTTCACATCATTAATAAACACGTAACCTCTAGGGATGTATTTATAGAATATCATAAACAATCAACTAATAATTCAATAAATGCAAATTGCCATAATATTAATCATCATTAATATAAATATGAATGTGTATAAAGTACATTGTGTCCTAATACATATTGTCTCTAGAACATACATATACTTTCACTTACCTGTTCATGTTTTTTATGTGCAGATTCAGACATTCTGATCTACACGTTTCCTGTTATGTTTGTTGTTACTTTGGGATGTATTTTACTTTATCTAGTCGAGTATGCTAGTGCACGTGATGAAAGGTAAGTAGATTTTTCTATTATCAGCCTGATTAAGTTTCATTAATCGTTCATTCGAGTAAAATTTGTCAGGTGAGAATTGGGATTCTGTGTCTTTCATGATACATTTCCTTTATTCGTTGTGCTGTTTTATGGTAACAAAACCTCAAAAGGTACTCGTTTCTCCTCATGGAGTCGACCAACAATCACGAAAGGTACTCTAGGCATTATTTCATGGACAGAATTATGTTTCTTATTCATGTTCACTGCCTTTCTCATTTGGTCAATCTCTTCTTACACACATGGCATGTTCAAGAATATAACCAGACAATCTGCAACAATTATGGGAGTAAAAGTGTAAGATCTTACTGAAATCTTATTAATGCTACAAAATGTCATGAATCTCTGTTTCTTGTTTTTGATACAATGAAAGTAAATTGATGAATGAATATGATCATTGACACAGATGGCAAGCTAAATTAGAAAGTGTGGCTCTCATGTTAGGCCTCGTAGGAAACACCTATCTAGCCTTCCTCTTCTTTCCAATTACTAGAGGATCATCTATTTTGCGACTATTCGGACTCACATCAGAGGCCAGTGTTAAGTATCATATTTGGCTGGGCCATGCTGTTATGTCCCTCTTTACCGCTCATGGTTTATGTTTCACAATCTTTTGGGCATCAACTTTCAAAATTATGTCAAATTTTCCTTTAGTATGAAAATAGAATAGTCCCTTAGTGAACTTTTTCAATTTGTTTTACAAAAATGCAGATGTTGCAGTGGCATAATGTTGGGATTTCTATTGTGGCTGGAGAAGTATCCTTGTTTGCAGGAATAACTATGTGTTTGACACTATGAGTTCAGGGTGATGTCTTTCGAGTTGACCAACGCCCCAGCAGTATTCATGGATTTGATGAACAGGGTGTTCAAGCATTCTTGGATACGTTCGTTATAGTTTTCATTGATGATATCTTGGTTTATTCGCGCACACAGCAGGAGCATACAGATCATTTGAGGACGGTATTGGGAGTCCTCCGGGACCGGTAGTTGTATGCCAAGTTCTCGAAATGCGAGTTTTGGTTAGCTTCAGTGGCTTTCTTAGGGCATGGTATCGGGGCCGATGGTATTCGGGTTGATACAACGAAGATTGAGGCAGTCAAGACTTGGCCCAGACCCACTACACCGACGGAGGTGCGCAGCTTTTTGGGCCTTGCGGGTTATTATCGGAGGTTTGTGGAGAAGTTTGCTTCCATATCAGCACCTTTGACTAAGCTGACTCAGAAAACAGCTATGTTCCGGTGGACGGATACTTGCGAGGAAAGTTTCCAGTTGCTAAAGGAGAAATTGATGACCGCCCCAGTTCTTACTCTTCCTGAGGGTTTAGATGGATATGTGGTTTATTGTGACGCCAAAGTGTCGGTCAGTGCGTCTTTGACGCAAAGACGGCAAGGTTATAGCTTACGCATCTCGACATCTTAGGAAGCATGAGAAGAACTATCCCACACATGACTTGGAGTTGACAGCAGTGATTCATGCCTTGAAGATCTGGAGACATTATTTATATGGAGTTCATGTGGATGTTTACCTGCACTACAAGAGTCTCCAAGATATCTTCACCAGAGGAGTGAACTTGCGACAGAGACGGTGGTTGGAGCTTCTTAAGGATTACGATGTTGATATTCTATACCACCCAGGGAAGGCCAATGTAGTTGCAGATGCCCTTAGTCGTAGATCGATGGGTAGTCTGTCTGATGTACAGCCAGAGAAAAGGGATATGGTCTGAGAGTTACACCAGCTAGCGAGCCTTGGGGTTCGTTTGGTTGATTCGGATAGTGATGGAGTTCGGGTTCGAGAGGTTGCCGAGTCTTACATCGTCGAGGAGGTGAAGAGGCGATAGTATGAGGATCCGATTATGGTACGGTATCGAGATGCCGCTTTTCAGAAAGAGAATAGTCTATTTGAGGTAGCGCCGGATGGGGTGCTAAGATTTGAGGGCCGGTTGTGTGTTCCCGATGTGACAGGACTTCACGCAGATTTCGGGAGGCACACAGTGCCCGTTATTCTATCCATCCGGGGTCGACTAAGATGTACCATGACCTCAGATGCGTGTATTGGTGGGATGGCCTGAAGAGGGACGTTGCGGAGTTCGTAGCGCAGTGCCCGAATTGTCAGCAGGTCAAGGTTGAGCACCAGAAGCCCGGTGGGCTGTTGCAGGCTATTGATATTCCGACTTGGAAGTGGGAGGTGGTAAATATGGATTTTATTACAGGTTTACCTTCCACTCAGAGGAAGCATGATTCCATTTGGGTTATCGTCGACAGCGATTTAAATCAGCCCATTTTCTTCCAAATGGGCGACTTTTTCGCCGAGGATTATGCTAGATCAGATATCGTGAGATTGTGAGATCGCACGGAGTGCTCAGACGATTATTTCGCATGGAGCCCAGTTCACGGCTAACTTCTCGAGGTCTTTCCGTAAGGATTAGGGACCAGTGAGTCTCAAGACGGGCGTTTCATCCCCATACCGACGGACAAGCCGAGCGCACTATCCAGACACTTGAGGATATGCTGCGGGCTTGTGTTATTGATTTCAGGGGTAGCTGGGAGGATCATCTGCCTCTTGTGGAGTTTGCTTATAACAACAGCTACCATTCTAGTATTCAGATGGCGCCTTATGAGGCCTTATACGGAAGGAAGTGCAGGTCACCGATAGGCTGGTTCGAGGTGGGAGAAGTTCAGTTAGTCGGGCCAGACTTGGTTCAGCAGGCAGTGGATAAGGTGAAGCTTATCCAGGAGCGGTTATTGTCAGCTCAGAGTCGACAGAAGTCGTATGCAGATCATCGGCGTCGACACTTGGAGTTTGATGTAGATGATTGGGTTTTCCTAAAGGTATGGGCGTGATGAGATTTGGAAAGAAGGGGAAACTTAGTCCAAGGTACATTGGGCCTTATCAGATTGTCCGTAGGGTAGGCAAAGTTGCCTATGAGTTAGATCTGCCGTCCGATTTGGAGGCGGTACATCCAGTGTTCCATGTGTCTATGTTGCGGAAATGTGTTGGAGATCCGTCTAGAGTGCACCCGATCCATGATGTCCAGGTGACAGAGGAGTTATCGTATGAGGAGAGTCCCATAGCGATACTCGATCGTCAGGTTAGGCGACTTCGGACGAAGGACGTGGCTTCCGTCAAAGTATTATTGCGGAACGAGAACAGGGAGGAGATGACGTGGGAAACAGAGGATGAGATGATGAAGAAGTATCCTCACTTATTCCCTACACCTCCAGGTAACCCACTTTCCTGCTTGTTAGTTTTAATGTGGCAATTATGCTTGAGTAATGTTGTGGCTATTTGGAGTGTTTTATTTGCAAAGAGAAATAGTAAGAGGGTCTATGTCGATTTCGTGATTTGAGTAGGCCTAGAAGGAACATTCGGGACGAATTTTTCTAAGGGGGAGAGAATGTTATACCCCGTAGTTCTGACCATACGTGTAAGAGCGTACGAAAGGAGTAAGACTTAAAATTTTCGAAAGATAAGTTGACAGATTGTTTCGGACGGGTTTTGGTCAACTTTGGGGCGGGTTATGACACGTTACATTGAGAGTTCCTAGGTGTTTCAAAGGCCTAGTGCGTAGTTCGTTGAGTCTAATTTCCAACACAACAAATCGTTCGTCGATAGGACATCGGAGTAGGAAGTTATGGGAGTTACAAGTTCGGTCTTGTGACGACGAAATGCGTTGACGAAGCGCGTGGCAGCGCGCCGGTTATTCTGAGGGAGCGCTGAAGTTGCAGCGCCGCGGCGCCGGGAAGCAGGGCCGCGGCGCCGGAAGTTCCGAAAGTCCGCAGAAGTTTCAGCGCCGCGGCGCCGGCTGCAGGGCCGCGGCGCCGAGGCGGGAATTCTGGCGGAAAAACTAAGGAAAATCAGATTTCTTCTTTTAAAAAGGCCATGGGAGGGTGACAAGTGTCCCCCCCCATCTGATTTTTTGCATGTCCCTTATATTGACCAAGTCTTGAAGACTTGGTCATCTTTCAAAGTCTCTTTCTCTCTAAACTAAAGCTCTCACTTCTCTCTAGAATTCCAAGAGGAATTCAAAGCCTAAGGAAAATCTGAAAAGATAGGACAAGAAGGAAGCTTGTGGCTAGCTTGTAGGACTTGTTGTGGTGGTATTCTTGGAAAGGAGGCTAGCAAAGTTGTTGGAATAATTTTAGTTAAAGCTCTAAGGTAACAATTCTTCTCTTGTAGCTAGTTACATATGTTGCATGTGAAGAAGAAGGGATTTGTAGTAGTAAATAATGCTCTTAGATTCATTGCATGTAAGAAATGTGGTTTGGATATGAAAGGATTGATTAAAAAGGTTATGTGAGCATGTTGTAGCCTAAGTACTACTTTAAAATTGTTAAGTAAATTGTTGTACCTTATGGGGCAGAATTTTACACACCCAAGTTAGGTGTGTAATCCCCTTAGAAATGTTTGGATTGTTGGGCCTAAGATGTGGCGTTTGGATGTTGAATTCGGCCTTGAAAAAGGTGGCAAAGTATGTAGAAACAAAGGAAATGCTGCCCAATTTTCCATAGAAATTAGTAACTTTGAACTTGGATTATTCTACATTGAAATTAGAGGTTAATAAATGTATAATGATTATTTTAGGTTGACATATTACTTGCGGTAGTTTAGGCTTAGCAAGTGGATTGACCGAAGAGGTATGTAGAGCTTTCCTATCTCTTGAGCATGAGTAGTTGTATCTATGTAGTACGGTAGACGTACAAGATTTGGTATTCTTACTTGTCTTAAGTATATAATACTTGTTTCGTTTTAAAAAGTATAAGACTTTGGTTATGGGAAAAGTGTAATTTTACTAAAGTATAGGGTTGATATAACAACTTTATGGGAAGTTGGTTTGTTAGCTTTATGAAAGGATAATAAGAAGAGATTTACTCTAATTAGAATAAGTAAGGACAAGTGACTTGATTTATGAAAGACAAATTGGTTTTAAGGCATCAATTGCCCAAATGTTTTATATGAAAAAGAGTCATTTTTAAAGGATATAAGTATGTGGTACTTTGGGTTAAATTCCCGGATTTTCTTTTATTAAATATGTTAGTGCCTTGAGTAAACTAAAATGAGAGGGTATATGAACAAGACTAATAAGAAGTATGAGCTTTCGTAACCTATATATATATGATTATGATATGATGACCGATTGAGCTAGGGTAAGAGTATGAATGAGGGGCAAGCCCCAAGATCGTCATACCACCTTCTCCAGGGTAAGAGTATGAATGAGGGGCAAGCCCCAAGATCGTCATACCACCTGCTTCAGGGTAAGAGTATAAATGAGGGGTAAATCCCCAAGATCGTTATACCACCTGTTTTCTCCAGGGTAAGAGTATGAATGAGGGGCAAGCCCCAAGATCGTCATACCACCTGCTTCAGGGTAAGAATATAGATGAGGGGTAAATCCCCAAGATCGCTATACCACCTGTTCCGTGGATTTGCTACCCACGATGCGAGGAATACCTCATGCGAGTCCTATGGGCTTATGCGGGTGAAATAGTCCCATGCGGGCGGGTACAACCTATGCGAGGAATACCTCATACGGGTCCACAGGACCTATGCGGGTGAAATAGTCCCAGGAGTAGGATTGCTTATTGATACTACAGGCGAGGGACCCTGTTTTGATCACAAGCCTCCTATTTTTATGCAGTAAAGTATATACTTGTTACTCTCATTGTTAGTAAGGCACAATCAGTATTTTGATTTTCTTCCATGACTCAAATTACTTTTAGACTTATGATATAATCATTACAAGATTTTCCGCTTTGCATACTTGGTACATATCACAGATCGACCCTTCCCTGGGGTTGCGTTCACGCCGCAGTGGTAAAGCAGTGGTGGATCCTCGTTCTTAGGATCACTGTTCCGGTGTCAGAAGCTCCATTCCTCCAGAAGCTTGTTTTGTTGGTACTGTTTTTCCCTGATGTTATAGGCATTGTGTATATTCAGGGGTATAACAGTTGTTATCCTTAGAGGTCTGTGGTCACGTATGTGTTTTGGGCTGTAAGAGCAAGTTGTACTGCTATACTTTTGATTAAGTATGTTTTTATGGAAGGCAGCCTTATCGGCTGGCCAGTGATGTTTACCTTTTTATAAGTTATGTGTTATGTATGTTCCGCTGCTATTCTCTGATGTACACCTGACAGGGTACCTCGGTAGGGTACCAGTCGCGGCCCCGGGGTCGGGTCTTGACATAAACTTTCTCTTTTAGGTCCCCATGTAAAAATGCATTTTTCACATCAAGTTGATGTATTGGCCAGTGTTTGCCCATGGCTATTCTCAGAACGATGTGAATGGTGGCCATTTGACAACCGGACTGAATGTCTCACCACAATCAATGCACTCATGCTGGTTTGTGTCATTAGCCACAAGTCGAGCCTTATACCTCTCTAGATCTCCACTGTCTTTAAATTTATGGCGAAAAAGCCACATACAACGGATCATATTCACCCCCTCCGGTCTAGGTACTAGATCCCACGTATGCTATTTAGTTAAAGCATTGAATTCCTCATACATAGATGTATTCCAATTAGGGTCTTGTTTGGCCAATTTGGGGTTCTTAGGAATTGGGGAGATGGTTTGGACAGATAAGTTAAATTGGATTTTGGGTTTGAAGATCCCATGTTTGGAACGAGTTTCCATTTGGTGAGTGGGAACAGTGGGTGACTGCAATGGATGAGTGGTGGGATCCGAGATAGATGGTATGGTCGGATATGATGAGGGTAGAGGATTTGCAGTCGAAGGCGCCGCGGTGCCTGAGGTGCAGTGCTCACTAGAAGTTTGGCGCCGCGACGCATCCCCGAGGGGTCGCGATTGTGACGACGGTAAAAAAATATTTTTCTCACTGGAAGGTGGGCACCACGGCGCATCCCCGAGGGGCCGCGGTGCTGACAACGGTAAAACATCAGTTTGCTCACTGGAATGTGGGCGCCGCGGTGCCTCCCCGATGGGCCGCGACGTTAACGACAGTGATGACTGTAGTTGACTGAGAATGATAGGAGAGATGTCAGGTTCGTCAAGAAAGGAGTAATCCTATTTTTGGAATTTCTGAAGATTCGAAAACGGGTGTGGTCTCGTCGAATGTGACGTGATGGGAAATGTGGATTTGACGAGTAGACAAGTCATAGCAAAGATAGCCCCTATGGTTTGGCGGGAAGCCTAGGTAGACACAAGAAATGGTCCGTGTCACGACCCGAACCGACGGGCCGCGACTAAGCACCCTAATGACGCCATTATACTAACATATCACGTAATCAGACTGACACTAAGGACAATATAAAAATCCGATAGCATAACGCTGCAATCGTAACATACGTCTGAATAGGCAAGCCGACAAGGCTGCCTTTACACATGAACAACCCTTTCTCCTGAGGAGTCACATCTAAATCAAATATAACGAATAGGCGAGCCGACAAGGCTGCCACTATACACGGGAGCATCCCCACAAAAGAAAATGAAGTACCACAATACAGCTGACCACAACATGATACAATCCACACACGTACAACCCACAACTGTCTACAGACCTCTATGAGAAGAATAGTGAAATATGGCAGGATAGGGCCCCGCCGCACCCCTAAATAAGCATAGGTCTAAGATTAAAGATCTGTACCAAACTGACTAAGCTCCGAATTAATGGAGCTCTCCTAAACAGCTGAGTGGAAACCCTAGACTAGCGGATCACCAAACTGAGTACCTGTACCTGCGGGCATGAAACGCAGCCCCCCGGGGAAAGGGGGTCAGTACGAAAGAATGTACCGAGTATATGAAATATAAAGTAGATAATCATAACTGGCCAAAACGTACATGAGACAAGTATGATAATCAAATACCAAATCCAACTGTACCATATATAAAAATGAGAGTCGACTGTGCATTATAAAAATGAGAGTCATATCAAAATCATGAATGTATGTCCATGGAATCATCATACATATACTATCATGGGTATCTCTACCCGTATCATGGATACATGTCCATGGAATCATTATACATATACTATCATAGGTATCAATACCCGCATCATGGATACATATCCATGGAATCATTATACATATACATATCTATGGAATCATTATACATATACTATCATGGGTATCTATACCCGCATCATGGATA
Organism: Przewalskia tangutica; assembly: GCA_029844215.1. Classification (NCBI taxonomy): domain Eukaryota; kingdom Viridiplantae; phylum Streptophyta; class Magnoliopsida; order Solanales; family Solanaceae; genus Przewalskia; species Przewalskia tangutica. The sequence goes on from CM056726.1 coordinate 104,240,112, forward strand.
TATGTCCATGAAATCATTATACATATACTATCATGGGTATTTATACCCGCATCATGGATACATGTCTATGAAATCATTATACATATACTATCATGGGTATCTATACCCGCATCATGGATATATGTTCAAGGAATAATTATATATATATATATATAACGTGTCCCGGCCCTCTAGTGAGAGACTCAGTGAATTCATATAATCATTTCCAGCACGAATTGAGTATCATGAATAACTATATAATTTAAATCATCACTTTGACTCTTAATGAAATCATTATAATAAACTCTTTACTGAAAAATCATAGGCACTTCTCATAACTAACATCTTTAGGAATTAGACTGTGTAGAAATCATGTACGTCCGCCGTACTTTCATTAAATCATGCCAAAAAGAAAGAAGAAAGAGTTTCACATACCTTTTAGCCGAACTAACTAACTCAATATTAGAATATGTCTCGTTTAGCACTTCAACCTATAATAAAGGGTAACACGTCCGTCAATTCTATGATTTCTAGCGTAAGTTAATTGAAAAACGACTCTTTTTTCTATAGAAATTCGGGCAACACTTCCCCTATTTATGTACATATCCATAACTTACAAGTCAAGCCAGCAATATCAAATAACAATCTCAAATACTCCATAAACGCCATCATAATACATTGCTGTCCTTTTTGTTTATGCAATACAACAACTACAATAACCAAGGTGAATTATACACCTAGTTCTCCTGTTAATCTAACTCCTTTAACCATATTAAAACATCCCTTAAAGCAGTCCATCAATTCTAGCAACAACAACAAGAGTACAAGTCTTCTAGTTTGCAACATATCACCTTATCATACTTTAATTTCTTTTAAGATATGTATTGGAAATTACCACAACGTATTTACAAGTTCATAACTTATATTTCTATCCTTATAACTTAACAAAAACAACCTTTAAAACGAGACAACCACGTCCAACAATTTCATGAAAGTCTCGGCCAACAACAACATAATTCCATACTCTTTTCTTAACTTCTTAAAAATCCAATTCATGTCCCAATAATTCCTTATGAACAACTATAACATAAATTTCAAGATTTCCTTCAATTTCCAACATGTGATTAGTGACGATAATAGCAATAACACAATCGAATTTAATGTATATCAAAACAGTCCCAATTTCAGCTACAACACCCAACAATCACATGCATCATCTTAAATTCTAAGTTTCTCCTAACCCAAGTTCATTCCTTAAACTACAACAACATGCAACTTTTATTATATCATAAAAAGAAGAATTTTTATCTTAAATTTAAGCCAAAACAGATCGGAGAAGACGATTTGGTCGACCGGATATTTAGGGATGAATCAAAGGGTGAGAGTGGGTGCAATAGATCGACAACACCATGCTGAATCTAATGGTACCTGTCACGAACCTCGATTTGCACTCCGTTGGCCGGAAATCGCACGACGGCGGCTAGGGTTTGACGCGTCGTCGATCTGGGTGTTGCGCTATTCCTACGTGCTTACGAAAGTGTACGTATCGCTTCAAGTAATATAGTCTGTAAGACCAAATATCGTCCACAGAGACTGGTTATCAAATACCGATTATCTATTCTATGGTATCTATTTAGTTAACGTTATTTTATTTGACAATTATAACTACGAATTAAAATAAAGTGCAGAAATTATACTAATGTTGAAAATACTTTGGGATTTAAAACAGTTATGATGGAGTTATGGCTTTCAATCTCCTCAACTATCCACTCTTTCACGCGTTAATGCAATGCTAATGATTCTTCTTCGTATTAAGATAGCAGGTTAAATAATCTGTCATTATATTCCGGTTAGGACATACAAGAGCTCAATCATGTGAAGAAACCTTCTATATTTCTATGATAGATTTTACCACACAGGAGGATTAAGAACAATAACCCTAAACACTACACAAGTATCGGGGTACTTTCGTCCATGATTTTAACCTATGTCTATTCAACTACAGCATATTCAAATCTCACCTTTCAGAATTTTGATTCAAAATCATATATGTGATGACAATTAGTGATCAGTTAATTATCAAGCAATCAAAACAATTAGTGAATAAATCTTAATATGCATGAAGAAGAAATCAATAACTAATGCATTAACTATATGAAAGAGTTTCAAGCGATTCGACGGAAAACCCTAATAAAGTAATTAGCTCCTAAACATTGTCATGCTAAGAACTAAATTACAATCCAACATAAACTGAATTAAAGTAAAGAAAAGAGAAAGAACTTGAACAAAAGTCTCCAATTGTGTATCTTGTAGCCGCCGTTCTCTTCTCCAAAGTATTATTATAAGTATGACATAGTTTAGGGTATTTATATCTGAGAAAAACCTTGCTCCATACCCTTTTACCCTTGGCCAAATTCGACTCAAATCTGGAAATTATGCGCGTCGGCGCCGCGACCCTTAATCGGCAAAAATCACTGGAGCATTCTGCTTCTGCGGCGCCGCGGCCCTTCGTCCACGCACCGCGACTCTTGGCACGGTGAATATTTTTCTTTCTCTCTGGAATTTTCACGTCGCGGCCCTAATTCCTTCAGTCGCGGCTCATCAGCGTCGCGGCCCTTCCTTGCCTTGCGCCGCGACCCTTGACCTGTTTTCGTCCAAATTTCAACTGTTTCTTCTATTCTTCTTGGGACATTTTAGGATTCATTCCTTGGGTTGTGCTTGTGCAAATTTCATCTTCATTTAGCTCTTTTCATCCTCAATTCTGTATTTCCTCATTTGGAACCGCTGTGACTCAAAAGAAATAAAAACAACTCTAATACTATACTAAACACAAACGAAAAGAGTAAAATACTAACTAAAAATGACTCAAAAGAGTGTACCAAAATACACTCAACAAACACCCCCCAAACTTACACTTTACTCGCCCTCGAGTAAAACACTAAACAAAAACAATGACTCTATGAACTGGATCAAGTAGTTGTAGCAATGCTTCTTCAACATCATGGATGAAATATGTGATAATATGTTAGAACATATAACCTGAATATATAGCAATCTAGAATTTCAAGTTAGATATTTCACAGATTCACTTAGATCATAATTAATGGAAACATAAACACCTAACCTATGCATGTCAATTTCATTCCATCTTTTCCAAAATGCTATAGATCTGTTTACTTGCTATTCTCCGCTAATCATAGATATCCACATTAAGGATCTTCAGGACTTTCAATGGTTGTAATATAGGCTTAGGCAGGGGTAGGTAAAACTGGGCATTTAGGCTCAAATTACGTACCATAAGCATTTTTCATTCAACTTTTTGTCCTTTTTTTGACTTTCTTTTCAATTTCATACCTATTTTCTCCCCTCTTTTCTTTTGAGAGAATGATATGTATTATAATTAACAAGTACCCCAAACTTACTTTTTTGCATATTTTTCATTAGGGTGCATCAACGTTTTCAATTCTCTTTTTGTTCCTTCTTCAACACTTTTCGTCACACTCACTTTCAATTATCACTTATGGCACAAACAGAGAATCATAGAGTGTCAAAGAAATATATAGTTTAGGCTCAAAGAGGTTGACTAGTGATACGTTTTATGTCATGGTAGGTAATGAATGGTCAGAAAGGCTACCAAAGAAATGCCTGAATCATTTCCCTAAATATGTACATCTTAACTATTTCCCCTCAAATAACAAGCAAACAAGTTTTTAGATATTTTTCAACTTTTCTTTCCATAATTGACAACACATAGACTAAGCACAAATACCCCCAAATAATTAGATGTCATGAATCTTTGTCATATCTAACTTAAGCACATAGATTTGTTGCTTTCAATTCCATTACATTATCCCACTTTATTCACTCAATGTCTTTAGCAACTACATCATGCTTGATCCATAAAAAAAATTATGACTCACGAACACATAAAACAAACAAAAAGAAAACAAATAGACTCAAAACAAAACACAAAACAAAGTAGGATCTCCCCAAACTTGATTGACACATTGTCCCCAATGTGTAAAGACAAAAAATAAATTGACACTTACAGACACAACACAACGGTCACAATGGAGGTCTGGGTTGATGAAAAAATCACTGTGCACAAAGCCGACGGAGGAGCCGCGGCCATTGGAACGTGCGCCGCGGCCCTAATTGCCTGGAAGAATTCACTGACTGCCTCTCTTGTGCCGCGGTTCTCTCAACAGGCGGCGCGACTCTAATTCCCTGAAGTTTCGATTTTTCCAGTTTTCAGCATTTTTCGCCCTTTTCTCCTCGGAGTTAGTCCCTGCTCTTTATCTGTCATCCACAAATACTAAACATACCAGATCGTGAGACTGTTCAAGACAAAATTAAAACAAACTAAAATAAAAATTGAAATAACATAATTAAAACATTGGGGATAATCTACTCGAGTAACAAAAATACACAATGGTGAAAGGCATAATCTAAGAAGTATGCTAAGCTAAACTTTTTTGCTCTTATTACTTGTACTAGTTAAGAAGAACAAGAACGTTATTCCGGTTAATTATTCTGACATTAAAATTGAGGGGATATTCATTTTGCAGAGATAGTCACGGAGTGTGAAGAATCGAATGGTGGAGTTTTCATTAGTGTTCCAAGAAGAATGAAGCAAGAAATAGCAATAATTTGTTCATCCTGTGTGGCCACCAACCTTCATTTTGAATCCATCATCTTTAGCTGGTGAAACATGTAAGGTTTGGATGAATTACAAGTGTCAGTTACAAGAACAACGGAGAAGTTAACAATAACCATTCAAGAACGTCTTCTGCGAGTTATATAACAAGGCTAAATGAAGTAAATGTAATGCTTCTTTGTATTCTAGATTGCATTGTGTTCTTGAATTAGTATATGACTTTATTGCCCCATTGCTTAGTTTGTTTCTAATACATTTACTGCTAATATATGGCTTTATTATCCCATTGCTTACTTTGTTTCTACTACTACATTTACTGCAAAAAAAGTGCAAAACGCCGTTGCTTGGGATCAAACCAGGTCAGTTGTGTGACGGGCGGGAATACTCACCACTATACTATACTACAAATCTACAATAACTTTTTGTGTTCAACAACTAGTAATATGTAATATAATGAGTCCGGAACTTAAATGACTTAAAAAGTAAGGAGATGAACAAAAATATTCCAAAAAAAATCTTTTGTGACAAAAGTACATTTTGCGCAGTAAATCACTGCGCAATAGGGGTAGTATTTTTTTTTGTTAGCTTTTTTATTTTCCAATACTCAGTCATGTTTTTTTCATACTTGACCAAAGATTAGTCATGTGTCAAGACTCCAAAATGTCAATATTTTATTTATAACCTGATATTGTTTTCTATGAACAATAATGTAGGCTCAATACATCAACGACACCTAACGTTCGGATCTTCGTTTTAGGGGTTGTAAAGTGTCTGAAGTAAGTTTTGTTTGGAAACTTGTTATCATAAATGTTTTATTTTTTAAGGTTTTTTAAGCTTGATTTATCAAAACCTTAAAAAATAAATATCCTTGATGTATTGAGCCTACATTATTGTTCGCAGAAAAAAATATCACGTTCTATATAAAATATTGACGTTTCAAAATCTTGACACATGACTAATCGTTGGTCAAAGTATGAAAAAAACATGACTAAGTATTGGAAAATAAAAAGGCTAATTACTGCGCAAAAAGTACTTTTGTCACAAAAGATATATTTTTTAAATATTTTTGTTCATCTCCTTACTTTTTAAGTCATTTAAGTTCCAGACTCATAATATAATGATTGGACGGATTACAAGTGACAATTACATGAATGACGGAGAAATTTACAATAACCATTCAGAGTGAAGTAATATAACAATGCTAATTGAAGTAAATGTACTACTTGTTTGTTCTCTAAATTGCATACTTGTTGAATTATTGGTCTTATTGCCCCATTTCTTAGCAGTAACATCAAATTTTAGTTCGACGTGCGTTTTAATGTCAAAATTGCACTCTGCATACTTCAAGCAATTAAATCAAAGATAAAATTGGTATATGTGAAAAGCTAGCTCAAAGTATTTGAGGGCGAGCTTTTTCCTTCCATAGTTACGACTGAGAAGGAAAGAACAACTATAAGGGTCTCCTAACCCATTCCACCAATTTTATTTAATAAGTTACAAAAGAAAAGGGGAAAATATTTGAAAAGAGTACCCAAATAGCATGTGATTCATTATTAAAGAATGATATACGTGCATACAGTAATTCATCATAACAATATAGATATCCAAGCTTTGCAAAATTTGAAGGTCTTTTTCTTCAGTTATTTTCTTTTTATCCCTTAAAGAAAAGAAATTATTGATTAAGATTAATATGACAGAATTGTTGAGACTCTTGTAATGATATGAACTTAATCTAGGAATTAAATATATTCCATAAGATTGTACAGCTATAATAAATGTCAATGATGTTATAGGTAAAATGATGTAATACATAAGTAAAATATAACATGAAAAATTGATTCCAGAAAAAATCAAACTGTTATAGTGAAATGTTGTTATAACGAATGATAATTATAGAGAGGTTTGACTGTATATCTAACAAGTTCGCTTTTCCCAGTGCATTAGTGAGTATGTCGTTTGTCGTATTATATTGACTGTCGACTAGTACGCATGATAAGGTGGGATATCCCGGGAGATAAATTTATACTTTCAACCAAACAAGGTATAAGTTTTTATCCCAAACTTAGTCTTGTATATCCCATCTTATATCATCAAGCTTGTGTGTGTAGGAACAAGACTGTAAGATGATATTAATCTCCCTTGAGGAGTCTTTCTCATTAATATCAATATATATAGTGTACAATATTCATCCCTTATACAATAGGAATTTTAGTCCTAATTACAAGAGAAATCCTAGTTTTACCATAATTATATTTACACAGTATATGAAATATATTCTAATTATGGGTAGGGATTTTATATTGTGTACTATACACGTTTACACACACCCTCAGTCGGAGTGGGAGGATGTCGGACGCTGAGACTGGATCTGAAGTCAAGAAATAACTGTCGGGGAAGTCCTTTGGTGAATATATATGCGTACTGATATGATGAGGGAACAGGTAACACTCTGACATGTCCTAGCACAACCTTCTCACGAACGAAATGTATGTTCATCTCAATGTTCTTGGTTCGCTGATGTTGAACTGGGTTGTGAGAAAGATAGATTGCAGAGATGTTATCACAGTACACAATAGATGTCTGACGCAAAGGACACTGAAGCTCTAACAGTAAATTTCTGAGCCAACAAATCTCAACTACCACATTTGCAACGCGTCTGTACTCAGCCTCGGCACTGGAACGAGATAGGGTGGTTTGTCACTTGGCAGACCATGAAACCAGATTATCCCCTAAAAAAACACAAAAGCCGGAGGTGGAGCGTCGCATGTCCGGACACCCTGCCCAATCTGCATCCGTATAAGAGAGCAACTTGTTTGGCGCAGAGGGGGTATAGGTGTAAACCATGATCAAGTGTGCCCTTAATGTATCAGATGATATGCTTAAGGGCAGTAAAGTGCGACTCTCTGGGGGCATGCATAAATATGCATACCTGCTGAACATCATAGGCAATATATGGCCTGGTAAATGTGAGATACTGAAGTGCACCTGTAAGGCTCCTATACAGAGTAGGATTGAATATTGGAGCACCATCCATAACACTGAGCTTGGATTTTGAATCAACTGGAGTAGGCATGATTTTGCAATTCGCCATCTTAGCCCTGTACACAATCTCCTCTGCATACTTACGCTGACTCAAGAACATATGGTTGGCAGACCTGGTCACTGATATCCCCAAGAAGTAACTGTAACGCCCCGAACCCGGGCCCGTTACTGGTGCCTTACCCCGGGCACCCTAGTGACACAACATCAGAGAAAATCAGCGGAACATACCTGAAACTTATTAAAATAAAACAACAGTAATAAAATAACAGGTTAGCCGATAGGGCTACCTTCCTGGACGCACATACATAAACGGCGCTTGCCTTTTCTTTACAAATCGACCCACAATATGTGACTACTGCACTTAAGAGTTTTAACGTAACAATCGCGGGACAAGGCCCCGCCGCACTTCAAAAATATAAACGTGACAACTCCGAACACCGAGCCATCTCGACTTCACAACCGATCCTAAGCATGGATCCACAATCAGGTACCTAAACTCGCGGCATGAACGCAGCTTCGGCGGGGCCGCATAACAAAAATTTAATATGGAATGTAAATAACGCATCGTGAAACATATCATAATCAGATAAAAATAATGACAAGGACAAGTATAAAAACACATACCAGATCCTGCCGTGTCATTACCACTTATTAACTTAATCGTATCTTCTTATCTTTTCCTGACCCCTTAAGAGTTATAGCCATATCTTACGTACATACTTAAGGGAAGTCATTACCATCTAATTTACTTATCTTTCGTAAGATAATCCGGCCCCTTATGGAGGGACGCATATACTACCCGGCCCAAATCCTGGGTCGATAATGTCATCTAGTCCGCGTGCAGCGTATACCGCCTACCAACTCGGTCGATAATGTCATCTAGTCTGCCCATAAAGGTATACTGCCCGGCCCATCTCTGGGTCGATAAAGTCATATAGTCTGCCCATAGGTATACCGCCTCGCCATCTCGGTCGATAAAGTCATATAGTTCGCCCATAGGTATCGCTCGCCCATTTCGGTCGATAAAGTCATATAGTTCGCCCATAAAGGTATATCGCCTACCATCTTCTGGGTCGATAAAGTCATATAGTCTGCCCATAAAGGTATACTGCCCGGCCCATTTCTGGGTCGATAATGTCATATAGTCTGCCCATAAAGGTATACTGCCCGGCCCATCTCTGGGTCGATAAAGTCATATAGTCTGCCCATAAAGGTATACTGCCCGGCCCATTTCTGGGTCGATAATGTCATATAGTCTGCCCATAAAGGTATACTGCCCGGCCCATCTCTGGGTCGATAAAGTCATATACCGCCCATAAAGCGTATATCGCCTACCATCTCTGGGTCGATAATGTCATATAGTCTGCCCATAAAGGTATACTGCCCGGCCCATCTCTGGGTCGATAATGTCATATAAAATCCGGGGATTTAACCCAACGTACTACGCACTTCTACTCCTTTAGAAATACTCTTTTTCAAATAACCCTTCCCGGATACTAACAACTATGGTATCAAGTCCTATCCACCTTTCAAGACAAGTCACAATACCTTTTTAGAAATAAAATTACCGGCTTCTAAAACAAGTGACTTCTTTCTTAAAAACCCTAAGCAACTGGTACCTTAAAAACAGTTTGCCCTTCTATTTCAAATCATCTCATTACTTACATTACTGAAGAAAACTATTCTTTTAACCTTCCATAAAGCCGTTATAACCAACTTCCCATAAAGCCGTTATAACCCTTTATGGTCTTAGACCAACTCATTCCTTTTATGACCAAGAAACTTATACATTCAAAACACATAGCTTTCAAAATACTTCCTAACGACTCTTACCAACATCCCCCATAAGACTTGGTAAGGACTTAGGATTTCTTAGACGTAGCTTTTTCTTAGAGTAAATCAACATAACTACCTCTTAACTTCTAAGAGTAGAAGGAAACATGAAATGATACCACAAGTGTATTCCATACATAGAATCATGCCAAAGGAAGGAAAAGGTTCACATACCTCGTGACGAGTAGCGACAATAAGCAAAATGCTCCAAGTACTACAACCTTGCTAGCCCTTTCCACTCCTCAAGTAGAATACGCTACTCTTAGTACTTTCACCTAAAAAGGTCACAAACGTCTATTAACTTCAAAACACAAAGTTCCATTTTTCTACAGAAAATTCGGCAGCACCTCCCCCCCCCCGCAACAGCGTAAATCTCCTCCTTTATCGAGGCCGGCTATCAAGCCAACCAGGGGGGGGGGGTTTAACACGTCTAACCGGACGTGTACAATTCTACAATACGGCAATGCTACACAAGTCTACTGTAATACAGTACTATGTAATTACAGTTCAGTTCTTTTCTTTATTCTTCAGGCTTAAGTCAAAAGACATTGCCATAATACTAGTTCAGTTCTATACATAGTATACTTCAACTATATATTCCTGCTACAAGTAATCTCCAATTACATTAAGGGGACAAGAATATTTACCTCGGCAAGCCCAAAAATTATCCAAGTTATAATGTCGATCCTGAGCAAGGTTTAGCTCCAACTCCGGGTGCTCCAACCCGCTCCAAACAACCCTTAGAAGTTCTAACCAACTTCTACCTAAATACTTCAATCAAACAATGAAGATTTCCTTAGGGTTTCGGTTTGAGACTAAAGGGACAAAAGGTAGTATTTCCGGACTCTACGTATAGAGGTAACTTTTGGAATACTACAAGGTAAAGGCTAAGGTATTTTGGGCATTATAACAATACTTGGAGAGTATTTCTCAATCAAGGGGGGGAGGGTATCTCACGAGAACAACTCCAAGGGAAGGGGGGGTGTTCTCGGCTAAGGCTACTCAAAGGTTAGGGGTTTCTCGGCCAAAGGGCCTTTACTAGAGGGGGGGCTCTTGGACGAGAGTCAACAAGAGGGGAGGGGGAGGATAGCAAGACTTAGAACATATTTGGATGATGAAGTCTTCATCAAAGGGAGGGGTATTTATAGGGAAGCCAAAGGCCAACCAATGGCCAAGATCAAGCCATGTACAAGGCAAGTGTAAGGCCTTGATCAAGCCAAGTGCACCCTAAACCCTACTCCACAAAACATGGCACCAAACAAGCCACAAAACAAGGCCAAAACAAGGAGCCAATTGGCCTTGAAAACGTGACCCATTTCGTCCAAGGGTTGCCGCCCCTAGCCTCCAATGTGAGGGTGACACATGTCACCCTCCCGTTGGTCCAAAATATTTCGTCTCTCGGAAAAATCCGCAAAAATACTAAATGACATAGCCGGAATTTTCCCAACGTAAGCTGTGGAAACGTTTCGTCGAAAAACGACTCTATTCGGCACTTGTGCCCAAAATTCGGTCCTTTGCCTAACTTAAGGCTCAAATTCTCTACGTACGTCCTTACGTATATACTCTGGAAATACGGGGTGTAACATTCTTCCCCCCTTAGAAACATTCGTCCCCGAATGTTCTTTCGGAGTCATACTTATAATTAGCGACATAGTTCCCTTCACAACCCCGACATACCAATAATGCCACACATGGCCCTAATACCTCGCACACGCATATCTATCCATCATAAGCTCAAAAGAGATTATCTTTTCGTACTTCCAACTCCTTCTAGCATACATACATAAATTCCATACCGATCCTGGCCTCATATCCTTGGAGTCACTCTATAAAACAATATACGGCTATTTCCGACTTTCACGACCTGGTTCCGGTGGAACGCGTCCACGAACCCGTAAAACAATTAACTAGACCTGGGCCTTGCAACCTCGTGACCCTACCACCTGGCGGAATCACCTCGAACTGACCCCACCACAAACCGGGCCGCGGGTTGACCCGCGAATGGTCCTCAACCCGCCCCACCGTCGCACTTAACTCTTATTCTTGGTCTAACTTAAAATCTTTCCACCCGAGAAGACCTTGACGAGAATTCATTTAACTATTCCTTACCTTCCCGGTATCTAGTTAGTCTTTACCACTCTTGGTAAATCTAAAACTATTCTAGGCAACCCATAAATGACCCTCATACCTAACTCCGTATAGAGGCATGTCACAATACCAACTATACTATAATCATTACCAACCTGGATACGCAATCCACATAGTCCTTTCTGGGTCACTGTTGCCTTTCTCGTAGCTGCAATCAACATAACTCGTTAGGGAGAGACGACTTAACGCATACGCCTCTATCGCACGATCTCGAGGGAAAAGAATGGGAACTAATCCTAAATGTCCCGCAGCCTCCCGATTATAGATGTAGTGCACAACACACCGATAATCAAGACTCTACTAGACACGTCAGACACTTTCCGAGACTAATCGCTCGATACCACTTGTAACGCCCAACCCGGCCCGCATCGTGCCTTACCCCGGGCACCCTAGTGACACAACATCAGAGAAAATCAGCGGAACATACCTGAAACTTATTAAAATAAAACAACAGTAATAAAATAACAGGTTAGCCGATAGGGCTACCTTCCTGGACGTACATACATAAACGGTTAGCTTGCCTTTTCTTTACAAATCGACCCACAATATGTGACTACTGCACTTCAAGAGTTTTAACGTAACAACTGTGGCGGACAAGGCCCCGCCGCACTTCGAAAAATATAAACGTGACAACTCCTAACACCGAGCCATCTCGACTTCTTGAACCGGATCCTAAGCTCGCGGATCCACAATCGTACCTAAACTCGCGGCATTTAACGCAGCGGCGGGGGTCGATAACAGTACGAATATGGAACAGAAATAACGTACCGTAAACATATCATAACTGTACAAAAATAATGACAAGGACAAGTATAAAAACACATACCAGATCCTGCCGTGTCATTACCACTTATTAACTTAATCGTATCTTCTTATCTTTCCCCGAATTTCAAGAGTTATAGCCATATCTTACGCATACTTAAGGGAAGTCATTACCATCTAATTTACTTATCTTTCAGAAGATAATCCGCCTTATGGAGGGACGATATACTACCCGCCCAAACTCGGTCGATAATGTCATCTAGTCCGCCTGCAGCGATATCCGCCTACCAATCTCGGTCGATAATGTCATCTAGTCTGCCCATAAAGGTATACTGCCCGGCCCATCTCTGGGTCGATAAAGTCATATAGTCCGCCATAAGTATATCGCCCGACCCATCTCTCGGTCGATAAAGTCATATACCGCCCATAAAGGTATCGCCTGCCCATTTCTGGTCGATAAAGTCATATAGTCCGCCATAAAGGTATATCGCCCGCCCATCTTCTGGTCGATAAAGTCATATAGTTCGCCCATAAAGGTATACCGCCCGCCCATTTCGGTCGATAATGTCATATAGTTCGCCCATAAAGGTATACCGCCCGCCCATCTTCGTCGATAAAGTCATATAGTTCGCCCATAAAGGTATCTTGCCGCCCATTTTCGGTCGATAATGTCATATAGTTCGCCCATAAAGGTATACCGCCCGCCCATCTCTCGTCGATAAAGTCATATAGTCCGCCCATAAAGGTATACCGCCTACCATCTCTCGGGTCGATAATGTCATATAGTCCGCCCATAAAGGTATATCGCCTACCATCTCTCGGGTCGATAATGTCATATAAAATCCGGGGATTTAACCCAACGTACTACGCACTTCTACTCCTTTAGAAATACTCTTTTTCAAATAACCCTTCCCGGATACTAACAACTATGGTATCAAGTCCTATCCACCTTTCAAGACAAGTCACAATACCTTTTTAGAAATAAAATTACCGGCTTCTAAAACAAGTGACTTCTTTCTTAAAAACCCTAAGCAACTGGTACCTTAAAAACAGTTTGCCCTTCTATTTCAAATCATCTCATTACTTACATTACTGAAGAAAACTATTCTTTTAACCTTCCATAAAGCCGTTATAACCAACTTCCCATAAAGCCGTTATAACCCTTTATGGTCTTAGACCAACTCATTCCTTTTATGACCAAGAAACTTATACATTCAAAACACATAGCTTTCAAAATACTTCCTAACGACTCTTACCAACATCCCCCATAAGACTTGGTAAGGACTTAGGATTTCTTAGACGTAGCTTTTTCTTAGAGTAAATCAACATAACTACCTCTTAACTTCTAAGAGTAGAAGGAAACATGAAATGATACCACAAGTGTATTCCATACATAGAATCATGCCAAAGGAAGGAAAAGGTTCACATACCTCGTGACGAGTAGCGACAATAAGCAAAATGCTCCAAGTACTACAACCTTGCTAGCCCTTTCCACTCCTCAAGTAGAATACGCTACTCTTAGTACTTTCACCTAAAAAGGTCACAAACGCTCATTAACTTCAAAACACAAAGTTCCATTTTTCTACGTAAAATTCAAAGACTCTCCCGCAACAGCGTAAATCTCCTCCTTTATCGAGGCCGGCTATCAAGCCAACCAGGGGGGGGGTTTAACACGTCTAACCGGACGTGTACAATTCTACAATACGGCAATGCTACACAAGTCTACTATAATACAGTACTATGTAATTACAGTTCAGTTCTTTTCTTTATTCTTCAGGCTTAAGTCAAAAGACATTGCCATAATACTAGTTCAGTTCTATACATAGTATACTTCAACTATATATTCCTGCTACAAGTAATCTCCAATTACATTAAGGGGACAAGAATATTTACCTCGGCAAGCCCAAAAATTATCCAAGTTATAATGTCGATCCTGAGCAAGGTTTAGCTCCAACTCTGGGTGCTCCAACCCGCTCCAAACAACCCTTAGAAGTTCTAACCAACTTCTACCTAAATACTTCAATCAAACAATGAAGATTTCCTTAGGGTTTCGGTTTGAGACTAAAGGGACAAAAGGTAGTATTTCCGGACTCTACGTATAGAGGTAACTTTTGGAATACTACAAGGTAAAGGCTAAGGTATTTTGGGCATTATAACAATACTTGGAGAGTATTTCTCAATCAAGGGGGGGAGGGTATCTCACGAGAACAACTCCAAGGGAAGGGGGGGGTGTTCTCGGCTAAGGCTACTCAAAGGTTAGGGGTTTCTCGGCCAAAGGGCCTTTACTAGAGGGGGGGCTCTTGGACGAGAGTCAACAAGAGGGGAGGGGGAGGATAGCAAGACTTAGAACATATTTGGATGATGAAGTCTTCATCAAAGGGAGGGGTATTTATAGGGAAGCCAAAGGCCAACCAATGGCCAAGATCAAGCCATGTACAAGGCAAGTGTAAGGCCTTGATCAAGCCAAGTGCACCCTAAACCCTACTCCACAAAACATGGCACCAAACAAGCCACAAAACAAGGCCAAAACAAGGAGCCAATTGGCCTTGAAAACGTGACCCATTTCGTCCAAGGGTTGCCGCCCCTAGCCTCCAATGTGAGGGTGACACATGTCACCCTCCCGTTGGTCCAAAATATTTCGTCTCTCGGAAAAATCCGCAAAAATACTAAATGACATAGCCGGAATTTTCCCAACGTAAGCTGTGGAAACGTTTCGTCGAAAAACGACTCTATTCGGCACTTGTGCCCAAAATTCGGTCCTTTGCCTAACTTAAGGCTCAAATTCTCTACGTACGTCCTTACGTATATACTCTGGAAATACGGGGTGTAACAGTAACTCAGCTTGCCCAAATCAGTCATAGCAAATTCAGTCTTAAGTAAAGCAATAATCTCATTTTTCAACCCATCGGATGAGGCAGTAAGAAAAATGTCATCCACATACAGTAGTAAGTAAGCAATGCTACTACCTTGATGAAAAATGAAAAGGGAATTATCACTTCTGATGCATACAAACCCAATATGTAAAATATACCTGGCAAATCGGTCATACCACGCACGTGGGGCTGTTTCAGGTCATATAGTGACTTACGGAGATGGCACACATAATGAAGGACTGTTGGATGAGTAAACCCAGGCGGCTGATGCATGTAAACTTTCTCTTTTAGGTCCCCATGTAAAAATGCATTTTTCACATCAAGTTGATGTATTGGCCAGTGTTTGCCCATGGCTATGCTCAGAACGATGTGAATGGTGGCCGGTTTGATAACCGGGCTGAATGTCTCACCACAATCAATGCCCTCCTGCTGGTTTGTGTCATTAGCCAAAAGTAGAGCCTTATACCTCTCTAGATCTCCACTGTCTCTAAATTTATGGCGAAAAAGCCACATACAACGGATCATATTCACCCCCTCCGGTCTAGGTACTAGATCCCACGTGTGCTGTTTAGTTAAAGCATTGAATTCCTCATACATAGCTGTATTCCAATTAGGGTCTTGTTTGGCCAATTTGGGGTTCTTGGGAATTGGGGAGATGGTTTGGACAGACAAGTTAAATTGGATTTTGGGTTTGAAGATCCCATGTTTGGAACGAGTTTCCATTTGGTGAGTGGGAACAGTGGGTGACTGCAACGGATGAGTGGTGGGATCCGAGACGGATGGTATGGTCGGATATGGGGAGGGTAGAGGATTTTCAGTCGAAGGCGCCGCGGCGCATCCCCGAGGGGTCGCGGTTATGACGACGGTAAAAAAATATTTTGCTCACTGGAAAGTGGGCACCACGGCGCATCCCCGAGGGGCCGCGACGCTGACAACGGTAAAACATCGCTTGCTCATCGAATGTGGCGCGCGCGCCTCGATGGGCCGGCGTTAACGCGGTGATGATCAGAGTTGGCGAGAATGATATGAGAGATGTCAGGTTCGTCAAGAAAGCAATAATCCTATTTTTGGAATTTCTGAAGATTCGAAAACGGGTGTGGTCTCGTCGAATGTGATGTGATGGGAAATGTGGATTTGACGAGTAGACAAGTCATAGCAAAAATAGCCCCTATTGTTTGGCCGGAAGCCTAGGTAGACACAAGAAATGGTCCGTGTCACGACCCGACCCGACGGGCCGCGACTAAGCGCCCTAATGACGCCATTATATTAACCTATCACGTAATCAGACTGACACTAAGGACAATATAAAAATCCGGCAGCATAACGCTGCAATCGTAACATACGTTCGAATAGGCAAGCCGGCAAGACTGCCTTTACACATGAACAACCCTTTCTCCTGAGGAGTCACATCTAAATCAAATATAACGAATAGGCGAGCCGACAAGGCTACCACTATACACGGGAGCATCCCCATAAAAGAAAATGAAGTACCACAATACAGCTGACCACAACATGATACAATCCACACACGTACAACCCACAACTGTCTACAGACCTCTATGAGAAGAATAGTGAAATATGACAGGATAGGGCCCCGCCGCACCCCTAAATAAGCATAGGTCTAAGATTAAAGATCTGTACCAAACTGACTAAGCTCCGAATTAATGGAGCTCTCCTAAACAGCTGAGTGGAAACCCTAGACTAGCGGATCACCAAACTGAGTACCTGTACTTGCGGGCATGAAACGCAGCCCCCCGGGGAAAGGGGGTCAGTACGAAAGAATGTACCGAGTATATAAAACATAAAGTACAAAATAGATAATCATAACTGGCCAAAACGTACAGGAGATAAGTATGATAATCAAATACCAAATCCAACTGTACCATATATAAAAATGAGAGTCGTGCCTTATAAAAATGAGAGTCATATCAAAATCATGAATGTATGTCCATGGAATCATCATACATATACTATCATGGGTATCTCTACCCGTATCATGGATACATGTCCATGGAATCATTATACATATACTATCATAGGTATCAATACCCGCATCATGGATACATATCCATGGAATCATTATACATATACTATCATGGGTATCTATACCCGCATCATGGATATATGTCCATGGAATCATTATACATATACTATCATGTGTATCTATACCCGCATCATGGATACATGTCTATGGAATCATTATACATATACTATCATAGGTATCTATACCCGCATCATGGATACATGTTCATGGAATAATCATATATATATATATATATATATATATATAACGTGTCTCGGCCCTCTAGTGAGAGACTCAGTGAATTCATATAATCATTTTCAACACGAATTGAGTATCATGAGTAACTTTATAATTTAAATCATCACTTTGACTCTCAATGAAATCATTATAATAAACTCTTTACTGAAAAATCATAGGCACTTCTCATAACTAACATCTTTAGGAATTAGACTGTGTAGAAATCATGTACGTCCGCCGTACTTTCATTAAATCATGCCAAAAAGAAAGAAGGAAGAGTTTCACATACCTTTTAGCCGAACTAACTAACTCAATATTAGAATATGTCTCGTTTAGCACTTTAACCTATAATAAAGAGTAACACGTCCGTCAATTCTATGATTTTTAGCGTAAGTTAATTGAAAGACGACTCTCTTTTCTATAGAAATTATGGCAGCACTTCCCCTATTTATGTGCATAGCCATAACTTACAAGTCAAGCCTGCAATATCAAATAACAATCTCAAATACTCCATAAACGCCATCATAATACGTTGCTTTCTTTTTTGTTTATGAAATACAACAACTACAATAACCAAGGTGATTTATACACCTATTTCTCTTGTTAATCTAACTCCTTTAACCATATTAAAACAGCCTTTAAAGCAGTCCATCAATTCTAGCAACAACAACAAGAGTACAAGTCTTCTAGTTTGCAACATATAACCTTATCATACTTTAATTTCTTTTAAGATATGTATTGGAAATTACCACAACGTATTTACAAGTTCATAACTTATATTTCCATCCTTATAACTTAACAAAAACAACCTTTAAAACGAGACAACCACGTCCAACAATTTCATGGAAGTCTCGGCCAATAACAACATAATTCCATACTCTTTTCTTAAATTCTTAAAAATCCAATTCATGTCCCAATAATTCCTTATGAACAACTATAACATAAATATCAAGATTTTCTTCAATTTCCAACATGTGATTAGTGACGATAATAGCAATAACACAATCGAATTCAATGTATATCAAAACAGACCCAATTTCAGCTACAACACCCAACAATCACATGCATCGTCTTAATTCTAAGTTTCTCCTAACACAAGTTCATTCCTTAAACTACAACAACATGCAACTTCTATTATATCATAAGAAGAAGAATTTTTATCTTAAATTTAAGCCAAAATAGATCGGAGAAGACGAATTGGTCGACCGGATATTTAGGGATGAATCAAAGGGTGAGAGTGGGTGCAATAGATCAGCAACACCACGCTGAATCTAATGGTACCTGTCACGAACCTCGATTTGCACTCCGTTGGCCGGAAATCGCACGACGGCGGCTAGGGTTTGACGCGTCGTCGATCTGGGTGTTGCGCTATTCCTACGTGCTTACGCAAGTGTACGTATCGCTTCAAGTAATATAGTCTGTAAGACCAAATATCGTCCACAGAGACTGGTTATCAAGTACCGATTATCTATTCTATGGTATCTATTTAGTTAACGTTATTTTGTTTGACAATTATAACTACAAATTAAAATAAAGTGCAGAAATTATACTAATGTTGAAAATACTTTGGGATTTAAAACAGTTATGATGGAGATATGGCTTCCAATCTCCTCAACTATCCACTCTTTCACGCGTTAATGCAATGCTAATGATTCTTCTTCGTATTAAGATAGCAGGTTAAATAATCTGTCATTATATTCCGGTTAGGACATACAAGAGCTCAATCATGTGAAGAAACCTTCTATATTTCTATGATAGATTTTACCACACAGGAGGATTAAGAACAATAACCCTAAACACTACACAAGTATCGGGGTACTTTCGTCCATGATTTTAACCTATGTCTATTCAACTACAGCATATTCAAATCTCACCTTTCAGAATTTTGATTCAAAATCATATATGTGATGACAATTAGTGATCAGTTAATTATCAAGCAATCAAAACAATTATTGAATAGATCTTAATATGCCTGAAGAAGAAATCAATAACTAATGCATTAACTATATGAAAGAGTTTCAAGCGTTTCGACGGAAAACCCTAATAAAGTAATTAGTTCCTAAACATTGTCATGCTAAGAACTAAATTACAATCCAACATAAACTGAATTAAAGTAAAGAAAAGAGAAAGAACTTGAACAAAAGTCTCCAATTATGTAGCTTGTAGCCGCCGTTCTCTTCTCCAAAGTATTATTATAAGTATGACAGATTTTAGGGTATTTATATCTGAGAAAAACCTTGCTCCAGACCCTTTTACCCTTGGCCAAATTCGACTCAAATTTGGAAATTATGCGCGTCGGCGCCGCGGCCCTTAATCGGCAAAAATCACTGGAGCATTCTGCTTCTGCGGCGCCGCGGCCCTTCGTCCACGCACAGCGGCTCTTGACACGGTGAATATTTTTCTTTCTCTCTAGAATTTTCACGCCGCGGACCTAATTCCTTCAGTTGCGGCTCATCAGCGTCGCGACCCTTCCTTGCCTTGCGCCGCGACCCTTGACCTGTTTTCGTCCGAATTTCACCTGTTTCTTCTATTCTTCTTGGGACATTTTAGGCTTCATTCCTTGGGTTGTGCTTGTGCAAATTTCATCTTCATTCAGCTCATTTCATCCTCAATTTTGTATTTCCTCCTTTGGAACCACTGTGACTCAAAAGAAATAAAAACAACCCTAATACTATACTAAACACAAACGAAAAGAGTAAAATACTAACTAAAAATGACTCAAAATAGTGTACCAAAATACACTCAACAAACACCCCCCAAACTTACACTTTACTCGTCCTCGAGTAAAACACTAAACAAAAACAAAACAAAAATAATGACTCTATGAACTGGATCAAGTAGTTGTAGCAATGCTTCTTCAACATCATGGATGAAATATGGGATAATATGTTAGAACATATAGCCTGAATATATAGCAATCTAGAATTTCAAGTTAGATATTTCACAGATTCACTTGGATCATAATTAATGGAAACATAAACACCTAACCTATGCATGTCAATTTCATTCCATCTTTTCCAAAATGCTATAGATCTGTTTACTTGCTATTCTCCACTAATCATAGATATCCACATTAAGGATCTTCAGGACTTTCAATGGCTGTAATATAGGCTTAGGCAGGGATAGGTAAAACTGTACATTTAGGCTCAAATTACGTACCATAAGCATTTTTCATTCAACTTTTTGTCCTTTTTTTGACTTTCTTTTCAATTTCATACCTATTTTCTCCCTTCTTTTCTTTTGAGAGAATGATATGTATTATAATTAACAAGTACCCCCAAACTTACTTTTTTGCATATTTTTCACTAGGGTGCATCAACGTTTTCAATTCTCTTTTTGTTCCTTCTTCAACACTTTTCATTCCACTCACTTTCAATTATCACTTATGGCACACACAGAGAATCATGGAGTGTCAAAGAAAGATATAGTTTAGGCTCAAAGAGGCTGACTAGTGATACGTTTTATGTCATGGTAGGTAATGAATGGTCAGAAAGGCTACCAAAGAAATTCCTGAATCATTTCCCTAAATATGTACATCTTAACTATTTTCCCTCAAATAACAAGCAAACAAGTTTTTTAGATATTTTTCAACTTTTCTTTCCATAATTGACAACACATAGACTAAGCACAAATACTCCAAATAATTAGATGTCATGAATCTTTATCATATCTAACTTAAGCACATAGATTTGTTGCTTTCAATTCCATTACATTATCCCACTTTATTCACTCAATGTCTTTAGCAACTACATCCTGCTTGATCCATAAAAACAATTATGACTCACGAACACATAAAACAAACAAAAAGAAAACAAATAGACTCAAAACAAAACAAAAAACAAAGTACACCCCCCCCCCCCCCCCCCAAACTTGATTGACACATTGTCCACAATGTGTAAAGACAAAAAATAAATTGACACTTACAGACACAACACAGCGGTCACAACGGAGGTCTGGGTTGATGGAAAAATCACTGTACACAAAGCAGACGGAGGAGCCGCGGCCATTGGAACGTGCGCCGCGACCCTAATTTCCTGGAAGAATTCACTGACTGCCTCTCTTGTGCCGTGGTTCTCTCAACAGGCCTCGTGGCTCTAATTCCCTGAAGTTTCGATTTTTCCAGTTTTCAGCATTTTTCGCCCTTTTCTCCTCGGAGTTAGTCCCTGCTCTTTATCTGTCATCCACAAATACTAAACATACCAGATCGTGAGACTGTTCAAGACAAAATTAAAATAAACTAAAATAAAAATTGAAATAACATAATTAAAATATTGGGTTGCCTCCCAAGTAGCGTTGTCTTTAACGTCTTTTAGCCGGACGCAAATACCTATTCACTCAAGGGGGTAGATTATCCCCTCCACATTTCTATTTCAGCACCATTCGCTTTCTCTTCCTCTTCTTTTCACAGGGTTGAGTTCAGTGGACTTTGTTCCTTTTTCATCATTCACAAGTCCAAAATTCTTACCATCAACGTAATCAGTACCTTTGGAAATTTCATGATGAGTCTTTTTATAAACTACACTAACAACAAAGCATTTATCATTTAGTTGTGGATCAGTTTAAGGTTTGAAAACAGTGAATGTCATCTCCTCATCTTGGACTCGGAGCTTCAATTCTCCCTTTTCAACATCAATAAGAGCTCTCCCTGTCGCTAGGAATGGTCTCCCAAGGATAATAGGAATATTTTCATCTTCCTCCATATCAAGAATGAGGAAATCAGCAGAGAATATGAACTTGCCCACTTTCACTAACACATCTTCAATTATACCTTTGGGATGCACGACTGAGCGATCAGCTAACTGCAAGTTGACTGTGGTTGGCTTCGCTTCTTCCAACCCAAGACTTTTGAACACAGAGAGAGGCATCAAGTTGATGCTAGCCCCTAAGTCACACAAAGCCCTTTTACATGCCACTTTCCCTATAGTGCAAGGTAAGGTGAAACTCCCCGGATCTCTCAACTTTAGTGGGAGCTTCTTCTGAAAAATAGCACTGCATTCTTCACTAAGCACCACTGTCTCATAGTCTACCAGCTTTCACTTCTTAAACAGTATGTCTTTCATAAACTTTACATATGATGGTATTTGCTCCAATGCTTCAATGAAGGGAAGGTTAATGTCTAGTTTTTTAAATATCTCCAAAAATTTTGAAAACTGCTTATCTAAGGACTTTTTCTGCAGCCTTTGAGGGTAAGGGATTTTGTCTGTGTATTCCCTCCTAACTGCGGGCGGAGCCTTCTCTAAAATAGGGCGGTCATCAGTAACCCCCTCCTTTTCTCCATCAGCTGTCTTATCTACCTCATTCTCTTTCTCCCTCACTGGTTGAGATCCCACCTGCTCTAACTGCTTCCCACTTCTTAAGCTAACTGTCTGGCATTGCTCCTTTGGGTTCATAACTATATTACTGGGGAGATTACCTTGCTCTCTTTTGTTCAGTGTGTTCGTCAGCTATCCCATTTGAACTTCCATATTTTTAATCGATGATCTTGTTTCCATTATGAACTAATTCTGGGAGTTGGTAAGGGTCAAAAGTGAGGATTGGGTCTCTACCATGAATTGTTTCAGGATTTTGGCCATGGCTAACAGTGTTGCTTCCAAGTTATCTAGCTTCTCTTGTGGTGCTGGTTGGCTGAACTGTTGTGAAGATGAAGCTTGAAATTGTGGTTGCTGCCCTTGGTCATTTTTCCATGAAAAATTTGGGTGATTTCTCCACCCCGGATTATATGTGTTGGAGAATGCATTGTTTTAGGGCCACTGAAAATTCCCCAATGCCTGAACCTACTCCATAGGCACATTATTTGGGTCCACAGCTGTACACCTATCAAAAGTATGGGGACCCCCATAAATTTCACAACTCACAGGTGTCTGGACAGCTTTGACGGACATGGTATTCTGCTGCATCTGCTTTGTCAAAGTGGCCACCTGCGCAGTCAATGCAGTGATAACATCTAGCTCATGAATCCCAACTACTTTTCTACCATTCACTGCTCTCTCATCGGTCCCCTGATGGTTGTTTGTGACCATGTCCTCTAGCAAATCATGTGCCTCATTGTCACTCTTTTTCATGAACGTTCCTCCTGCTACAACATCAATAATGGTACGAGTTGTACCACACAGCTCATTGTAGAATATGTTGACTAACATCCACTTCTCAATCCCATAATGAGGACACTTTCTCTGCAGATCTTTGAAACATTCCCATGCATCGTAGAGTGACTCTATATCCATCTGATAGTAATTATTAAGCTCTCCTCTGAGCTTTGCTGCTTTGGATAGAGGGAAGAACTTGGCAAGGAACTTCTGGGCTAAGTCTTGTCATGTAGTGATGGAGTTCGCCTGTAATGAATTCAACCAACACTTTTCTCTCTCCCTGAGTGAGAATGGGAAGAGCCTCAACCGAATGACATCATCAGTAACACCATTGTATTTAAACGTTGCACACAACTCCAGGAAATTTGCAAGATATAAGTGGGGATCTTCTGTCGGTAACCCCCCAAATTGGACTGAACCTTGGACCATGTGCAAGATCGCTGGTTTAATTTCAAAATTATTGGCTTCAACAGCTGGAAGCCTGATGCAAGTCTACACCCTTGTAATAGTAGGCAACACATAGTCCCATAAGCTCCTTTCTGCAGGATGCGAGACTTGTCTCATCAAAGCCGGTAACTCATCATTCCCCTCATTGTTGTTTCGCTGATCTCCCATTGCTAAGGAATTAGCTGCTCTTCTCTTTTTTCTGTTCTGTCTGCACAATCTTTCAATATCAGGGTTCAGAGGGATAGAAGTGTCTGCTCCTCTCCTACTTAGCATAAACTAAGTTCCTGAGACTAATCAAAAATAGCAAACAGATCACGACAAACAGCACTAAAACAAAATAAAAAACTGAAAATAAAACCCAAATTAAAAATAAGAATAGATAAATCAATATTGAAAGTACGCCAGTCCCCGTCAATGGCGCCAAAAACTTGTTGCGCTATTTCTACGTGCTTACGCAAGTGTATGTATCACTTCAAGTAATATAGTCTGTAAGACCGAATATCATCCACAGAGACTGGTTATCAAGTATCGATTATCTATTCTATGGTATCTATTGGGTTAACGTTATTTTGTTTGACAATTATAACTACGAATTAAAATAAAGTGCAGAAATTAAACTAATGTTGAAAATACTTTGGGATTTAAAACAGTTATGATGGAGATAGGGCTTCCAATCTCCTCAACTATCTACTATTTCACGCGTTAATGCAATGCTAATGATTCTTCTTCGTATTAAGATAGCAGGTTAACTAATCTGTCATTATATTTCGGTTAGGACATACAAGAGCTCAATCATGTGCAGAAACCTTCTATATTTCTATGGTAGATTTTACCACACAGGAGGATTAAGAACAATAACCCTAAACACTACACAAGTATCGGGGTACTTTCGTCCACGATTTTAACCTATGTCTATTCAATTAAAGCATATTCAAATCTCACCTTTCAGAATTTTGATTCGAAATCATATATGTGATGACAATTAGTGATCAGTTAATTATCAAGCAATCAAAACAATTATTGAATAGATCTTAATATGCCTGAAGAAGAAATCAATAACTAATGTATTAACTATATGAAATAGTTTCAAGCGATTCGACGGAAAACCCTAATAAAGTAATTAGCTCATAAACATTGTCATGCTAAGAACTAAATTACAATCCAACATAAACTGAATTAAAGTAAAGAAAAGAGAAAGAACTTGAACAAAGTCTCCAATTGTGTAGCTTATAGCCGCCGTTCTCCTCTCTAAAGTATTATTATAAGTGTTACATGATTTAGGGTATTTATATCTGAGAAAAACCTTGTTCCGGACCCTTTTACCCTTGGCCAAATTCGACTCAAATCTGGAAATTATGCGTGTCGGCGCCGCGGCCCTTCGTCCAGGCGACGCGGTCCTTAATCAGCAAAAATCACTAGAGCATTCTGCTTCTGCGGTGCTGCGGCCCTTCGTCCAAGCGCCGCGACTCTTGGCACGGTGAATATTTTTCTTGCTCTCTGAAATTTTCACGCCGCGGCCCTAATTTCTATAGCCGCGGCTCATCAGCGCCGCGGCCCTTCCTTGCTTTGCGCCGCGGCCCTTGACCGGTTTTCGTCCGAATTTCACCTGATTTCTTCTATTATTCTTGAGACATTTTAGGCTTCATTTCTTGGGCTGTGCTTGTGCAAATTTCATCTTCATTGAGCTCATTTCATCCTCAATTCTGTATTTCCTCCTTTGGAACCGCTGTGACTCAAAAGAAAGAAAAACAACCCTAATACTATACTAAACACAAACGAAAAGAGTAAAACGCTAACTAAAAATGACTCAAAAGAGTGTACCAAAAGACACTCAACACTGGGCGTTGTGGCTGTAGGGGATGAGTCGACGCACATATGTGGTATAGAAACAACGGCTAGGTGATGGTGGTCACGATGGTGTTACTCCCTCCCGTCGACTCGATCGCAGTCGACCGGAATTTAAGAAAAACTGAACGGACAACAGATGTGATTTTTGATCTGAAATTGGAATCGATGTAGGATGAATCGAAGTTGATGGGTAGTATAGAAATGTCGGGCTTGATGAGACGAAACTAATGGCATAAATTTCAGCTCCAATGGAGCACCGTGGTCGCTGGAATCGATGATGCATTGCGACGACTACTGTTCACCGCCGCGGGCACTGTTTATCCGCGAAGTTGAGAGCATTTTTTTTTATTTTCTATTGATCAAGTTTCCCACAATTAATAAATCAATCTCCCACATAACCCATCTTACATAAAATCTGAAAATGTTGCATGGCCTCATATTCTCAATGTCAAGATTTTTTTTTATAATACAACACTAATCCATAACTCCATTGGAGAAATTCAATTACTAGTATAATTCTCGTCGTCACATTTATAGTATTCAAAAATCATTCCGGGACCACATCCTTTGTATACTAATTTCTACATTAACATATGTCAGTACTCTTTATATTCAATATTCAAATATTACTTCCTTAATGACGTTCTTAATTATCGTCTTAACTTACGAGGTGTAACATCCTTCCCCCCTTAGAAACATTCATCCTCGAATGTTCATAATATGTTCTATGCTCTAGAAATTTCAGCAGAGTCTCATTTATAACTATGTCTATCCACCTACACTCAGCAAACCAACAGATGCCACAATATATCACCATATACAATTCACCAATTACTAATATCAAATAAGGGAGTCAAGTTGAATTACCTGGAGGCACATGGAACAAGTGAGGATACTTCTTCTTCATTTCATCCTCCGCCTCCTAAGTCATTTCATCCCTATTGTTGTTTCGCCATAACACCTTGATGAAAGCCACATCCTTCGTTCGTAATCTCCTGACCTGGTGATCAAGTATGTCTATGAGACTCTCCTCTTACGACAACTCTTCTGTCACCTGAACATCATCTACTGGGAAGACTCTGGAAGGATCACCAATACATTTACATAGCATCGATACGTGGAAGACTGGGTGTACTGCTTCCAAATAAGAGGGTAGATCCAACTCATAGACAATCTTTCCTATCCTTCGAATGATCTAGTAAGGCCCAATGTACCTTGGGCTAAGCTTCCCTTTCTTACCGAACCTCATCACACCATTTATGGGTGATACCTTCAAGAATACCCATAGATCTACGGCTAAGAGCATATGCTATAACATTGGTTTTCCCTGGGTGGTACAAGTATCAACATCATAGTCCTTTAGCAACTCCAGCCACCGTCTCTGTCGTAGGTTCAACTCCTTCTGCTTAAAGATATATTGGAGACTCTTATGATCCGTATAAATGTAAACATGAACACCGCATAAATAATGTCTCCAAATCTTCAAGGCATGAATCACCGCTGCTAGCTCCAAATCATGAGTGAGATAATTCTTTTCATGCTTTCTGAGCTGTCGGAAAGCATAAGCTATAACTCTGCCATGCTGCATCAACACACAACCTAGCCCCACACATGAAACATCACAATAAATAACATACCCATCTAGTCCCTCAGGAAGAGCCAGATCTGGAGCCGTAGTCAACTTGTCTTTCAACAACTGGAAGTTGTGCTCACAAACATCGATCCACTGGAACTTAGCTGCCTTCTGGGTTAGCCTAGTAAAAGGTGCTGAGATCGAGGCAAACTTCTCCACAAACCTCCTGTAATACCCTGCTAGCCCCAGAAAACTGCGTACCTCAGTAGGTGTAGTAGGTTTAGGCCAAGTCTTTACCGTCTCATTCTTCTGTGTACCACCCGAACACCATCAAGTTCAGTCACATCTAACTCTATCAAATCCGCCATGGTCTACCAAATATATATAACCACCGAACAATTTATATATACTTGCTTAGCTATAACAGAATCTCCCACCGGTGTAGTAACCTCTTTGAGCTTGATCATCTTGCCCATTAGTTCATATATCTCTATACCTCTCTTATCTGTTTTCCACCCTTCTATTACTATCTATAGAAATTCAGGGTCCAACCTTCACCTATTAAAGTATCGGAACCCGTACTAAATCTCTATGCCTCATTCTTACCTAATTATTCCAAGAGATGATCATATAGGCCTGGTTTCATGAAAGACACTTTAGAAGCATGTAGATTATCAACCCATTCTTGATTATTAAGTACTGCTATACACCCTTTTTAGCACACTACCATGTATAGTATGCCCCTGATAATATTAGTTCTGTCAAAAAACATTCTACTATATACTGTTTTAAATCCCTTATCCCAATCATAGCAACATGACACTTCACTCTTTCATTTCTCTTTAATACCCAGTTAAAATCACTCATTATTGCCTATGGACCTTGTATCTGGCCACGTAACCTTCTAATATCTATCCACAGTTCCCTTTTAAGAACCACATCATTGAATGCACACACCAAGGTCATATGGAAATTTTTCTTTGTACCCCTATGTGTTACCTCGCAGTGTATCAATTATTTTGTACAATTTATTTTTTCTACCTCATAGGGATGAGGCTTCCACAATAACCATATTCCTCCATTTGTATGCTCAGTAAGATTAGTACTAAAAGATCACCCATTACACAAGTTAAGAGAGACATTATGAACTTCTTCCCGCTTAACCTTTGTTTCCAAGAGACCAAGTAACCCCATCTTAGCATACTGCGTGAACTAATGCATTGAAACTGTGCACGAATGCATACCTCAGTTACCAATTCTTCAAATAACTACTTAACTAAAAATATGATCTCCAGAGGTTTGCTGCACGTCTGAACACTACTCCTTACGATATTTTAAATGTTGGACACAACTATACGCCAATAGGATGCTCATCATTTCCAGGTTCTAAGTCATTTGCGAAAGAAACTCAAATAATCTCTATGTCCAATACCTCCTAGAACCCGATCGCACTTTCATTCATTTATATCACTCTTATTATTCACGAAGTAATAACCCCTTCTTATTCTTACATGAGAACAATATTCTCTTGCAGTTTCCTACCTTCACATAATCCAGCAACATGGTATACCATAAAACGGTCATAGATTCTAACAATTAAAGCTCAAAATTTAATTAGAGGTATGTGTTACACCTCGTGAGTTTAAGACAAGGATTGAGAACGTCATTGAGGTTAAGACTCGGGTAATGGATATAAGATATAATTACACAAGCTACGAGCACGTCGATGAGAGTTTAAAAGGATAAGATATATAAATTTTCATTAAGGAGTAGTAACATATTATAAGAATTACGACATGGAGAATACGAGACCTTATGGAATTCCCGGGAATTAAAGGAAACGACAATCAAGATTGAAAGAATCGGGATTAAGATTTATTACTTGGGGGATTAATTGAGTTAAGTAAACAATTAGAGGGCTAAAGTGTAATAAGAAGGGGGACCTAAATGTAGTATTTTAAAATCTGAAAATTTGAGATAAGTGCCCTAATAATTTCATTCTTCCACACTTTAACACAAATCAAAATTTTCTCCTCCTTCTCTCCTAAACCAACGATTTCTCCATTTTTTTTCAACCAAATTGAAGCTTTTTGATTCCTTCTCCAAGATTAAACCATTCCCCAAAATTTCTAAGCCAAAAATCTCACCAAAAGCAATGTGGCAAACGTGCTACACGAACTGAAAAGCCCCTGTTATTCAAGTTTTTGGACGAAATTCTTGGAAGAAAACGTGTAGGAGTAATGGGTTAACATTGTAGAATGGTTGCATGTTAATTTGGAGTTGGAAGAAGTGAGAAATTGGAGAGAAATCGACGAAGCAGTGGGCTGATTTCGGGACTGTTGGGCAGATTTGTTTTTATTCAAATTTGGAGAGGTATATCTCCTAGTATATTAAGAGTTTTTAGGTGTTTCAAAAGCCTAAAATAAAGTTCGTCGAGTCTAGTTTCCAACTCAATAAACCTCTCGTCGATAGAACATCGGAGTAGATAATTCGGATGTTACAAATTCAGCGGACAGAATCGTGAGAAACTTCAGCAGTTTACGCGATTTTAAAGCATTTATTCTTAGAGTTTCGGACCAGATTTTGAGGAGAAAAACGTGTTAGGATGTTGGACTAACATCATAGATTATATACAAGTCAATTTGGAGTTGAAACGACGACCAATTGCCGAAGAAAAGTCGACAAAGCAAAGCAACTCGCGTGGACGATGAGTTCGGGTTACGGACTGTTTTGGTGTTAATTAAGGTAATAATTCTTCTCCTTAAGATATAATTAAAGTTTCATGTGTTGTAGTTGAAGTAATGGACTTGCGTTAGGAAGAAATCTTGAATTTAGGCAATGCATGTGATAGTTGTGGATGTTGAACCGGAAATGGACTATTTTTGGAAATACGTTGTGTTGTAAATTTCATTACCAATTGCGTGCTAAAAATGGAATAACTTGTGAAGATTTATAAGGTGTTCATTATATGGAATTGTGGGAAGGATAATTATGGAAAGAGGAAAATGGTTACATGTTGATGGTGTTATACCCCGTAGTTCCAGGGTATGTATGTGAGGACGTACGTACGAGAATACGACAGTAATATTGGAAAGAAAGAAAGATGTGATTTTTCGACGGAAAAGTTTCCGGGTTTTGTGAAGGAAAAAGGTTCGTTGATGGGAATTGGATTCCCAGATTTGGTATTTGGGCTTCTTGGATTATATTAGAATTATGAGATTTTATTTTCGAAAATGGTCACGTGGGACCCACGGGAGAAATTTACGGTTTTGTGGGGCCCACTTTGTTTTTGAGATTTTCGGTATTTTGGATATTTTTGGAAGACGAAATATTTTGGACGAGTAGGGGGGCGACACGTGTCACCCCATGTGGCACCTTGGCCGAATTGGAGGGACAAGTGTCTTGCCACTTGTCCCTTGGCCGAAATGGCCATGACACTTGGGCTACATTTTCGTTGGCCATGTGGTGTGGTGGGACCCACACACACATGGCCCAATCTTGACCACACACTTGCATAGATCTTGACCCTTGAATCCTCTATAAATACCCCCTTAGTTGAAGACTTATTATCATCCCACACTTAAGCTTTCCAAGGCAAAATATCCCCTCCCTTTAGCTTGTTTTTCGTCCCTCCCCCCCACTTGTGTAGAAAATACTCTAAGTATTGTAGTATAATCCCAAATACCTTAGCCTAGTATCCCTAGTTGTATTCCAAAGTTATTTCAATACTAGGAGCCCGGAAATACTATTTTATTCCAATAGTCGCAAAATGAAACCCTAGAAAAATCTTCATAGCTTGGTTGAAGTGTTAAGAGAAGTTGTTTAGAAACTTCTAAGGGTCTCTTAGAGCGGGTTGGAGCGTAAGGAGTTGGAGCTAAACGTTGCTCGGGATCGACTTATAATCTTGGATAATTTTGGGCTTATCGAGGTAATGATCTATGTCCCCCTATTGTAATTGGATGTTATATGTTGTAGTAGTTATACTTGAGTATATTATATGAGGATAGAAGATTGATAGAATTGAACTGTATTTACATTGGACTGTATTTACAGTAGATTTGTAGTATTATTGTGAGTCAGTTTTGTACACGTCCGGTTAGACGTGTAATCCCCTTGGAGTTGTTGGCTTGGTAGCAGGCCTTGTTAGGGGGAGGTTATTTATGTGATTGCGGGGAGGTCGCGAATTTTCCGTAGAATAGGGAATCATTTACTTAGATTATGCCAAGAGAACTAGAGATTGATAGATATATGGTGGGTATTATAGGT
The DNA here is from genome assembly GCA_029844215.1 of Przewalskia tangutica. NCBI lineage: Eukaryota > Viridiplantae > Streptophyta > Magnoliopsida > Solanales > Solanaceae > Przewalskia > Przewalskia tangutica. Next base: position 104,271,886 of record CM056726.1, read on the forward strand.
GGAGCTTCTACGCGCGGCATACTTGACTTGGCTTGTGGATTAAGCCGAAGAGGTATGTGATTCTTCCTATACTCTTGAGCATGATTGTTGTGAACTATATAGTACGGTGTACGTGTGTGAAATGAATTTTGTTTATTTATAACATAAAGTGTTATAATGGCTTTATGAGAAGTTAGTTATAACGACTTTATGAAGATAAAAGAAAGATTTGATTTTGAAAGTTAAACGACTTGATTTCGGAAAAGGAGAAGTAACTTGATTTAAGTATAGGTTACTTGTTTTGAAAAGAGTAAGTTATTTGGGTTTTAAAGAGTATACTTGATGTTGTTTTAAAAGAAAAGCATTTGGTTTAAAAAGTATAGAGTACTTGATTTTAAAAGTCTTGTAAAGATTTTTACGAAGGTGAAATAATTTGGTGTAAAAAGGAAACGTGTTTTGATACTACGAGTATTAGTATCGTGTGGCTTTTACATAAAAAAAGAGGTTTTTTTGAAAGAATGAAAGTATGTAGTATTTTGGGGTTGAAACCCGGATCGTTGATATAAAATGAAAGTACATTGAACTTGCCTATGCTTGTTGTGTTAGCCTTGTTGTGCAAGTGTTTTGATTTTGTGCTCTGCGTGTCTCTCGGGAGGGCCGCTATCGATTGATTGTTTGGACATCGACACGTTGGATGGTCCACGAGTATCGTCCACTTTGAGTATTATCTGGTTATTTCTTTTGGACATACTGACACGTTGGATGGTCCACGAGTATGCGTCCACTTTGAGTATTATCTGGTTATTTCTTTTGGACATACTGACAAGTTGGATGGTCTACGAGTATGCGTCCACTTTGAGTATTATCTTGTTATTTCCTTTGGACATACTGACACGATGGATGGTCCACGGGTATGCGTCCAGTAGGATGGTTTCATGGCCATGCTTATACCGAGGTAACATGCCGGGGCATGCGGTCATCGTGAGGTTTATGTTATTTGTCCATGGACCGCTAATCCATGAAGCTTGCCGCGATGACGAGCGATCACGGGCTTGATTTGTACATGTGGTTACAGGCACACTTTAGATACTTGTCCTGGTCATTTCTCGTGTATCGCGCGCTCGTAGATAGCTTAAGATACTTGCCACGGCCATATCTCGTGAGACGGTAGGCTAAATGCGTTAGCTTAAGATACTTGCCTCGGCGATTGCGTGGCTAGCTTTTGGGGGTAGTTGGCTTCCGCACCTTGCGTGAAGGGATATGACTAGCCTTCTGACCGTAGTTGGCTATTCTACTTGCCCGACGGTTTGATGACGCAGGCAGGATCTAGTGTTCAGGTTCACATATGGATGTTGTTTTACATCATGTACTGCCGGCAGTGAGGAATGAGTTCCACGGGCATGATTGATATTATGGGCGTGAGACCCATAGTTATGTATGAGTGATCATTTTGGGGATATGCGTCCCCTTACTTGACCTAAATGTTTACTTATTGCGAAATGGTTTTATAAAATGATGAAATGTGATTTCATTACAGTATTTTCAGTTTCATATACTTGGTACCTGTTGTACTGACCTTGTTACACCCCGTATTTACAGGACATGGTGTAAGAACGTACGTAAGAACTCACAGTGTTAAGATTTGAGACTTGTAAAAATTTCTCGGAATTATGAAATTTTCGGAAAACGTATTATTATGACGAATGGGAGGCCGACAAGTGTCACCCCCCTTAAATGATGCTTTGGACGAAATCTTGCAAGGGCAAGAGGGTCATTGGACCTTGGTTAGCAAGACAAGTCTTGCAAGTAGTAGCTTGACAATATTGACTAAGTCAAAGGAGTCAATTAGTCTTGATATTTAGCAAGAGCTCATCCTAGCCACCCAAATGTTTGTATCTTGACCCTCCATGTCCCTATTTAATACTAGTAGTAGTATGACTAGTTCCATACTTAGCCATATTTACACAAAATTGGAAGAACATCACTTAGTTGCTCTCGGGTTAGGGGTCCAACAAGGGAGAAAAATTTGTGTTTCTTGTCCAATAAGCTCCACACTTTAAACCAAGGTTCATGAGTGTATTGTAAGCGTATCTCAATAGAAAAATCCCGGAAAAAGAGAGTTTTCGTATTAGTCGCAAAGTGAAAACCTAGTGGCTTTCTAGGTTTTGGATTGGAAGTTTGAAGGGAAGTTGTTGGTATGGTTCTAAGGGTCTCAACAAGCGGGTTGAAGTGTCTTGAAGAGTCTCTAAGTTGATAGGGAGCGACTTCGGATTTGGAATTGGATTAAGAATCGTTGAGGTATAATCTTGTTCTTTGAAAGTATTACAAGATTATGTATTTTGTTGTTAGCTTTACTTGTTGCTAGCATGAAGTATGTGTTGAAGTTTATAAGGATTTTAGATCGATTGTAGTCTTGGAAATTCGAAATGAAATGTAGGCCATGTTAAGATGGATTACAATTTGATCGTTATTAGAAATCGTCGCATGTTACTTACTTAAAGATTTTGGTTGTTTAATCAAATGCGACTTGATATCATGTTATGCTACCAATTTGGATTGAAATGGAAATTGGATAAGAATTGGTATTATTGAACTCAAGGTGGCCGAAATTGTACTTATAGTTGTAATAGTTTGTTATTCATTTGTATTGGACTACCTTATAGATTGTGGTGAGCCAATTGGGGCTGTTTGGTTATTGTATTCGGCCTTGAAAAAGGTGGCATAGTAGTAGAAACAAAGGAGGTGCTGTCCGATTTTCCGTAGAATTTGGCGACTTAGCACTTAGATTATTCTACGTTTGAAGTAAGAGGTTAATGGACGTATTGTGACCATGATAGGTTGAAGAACTAAGTATAGCGTATCCTACTTGAAGAATGGGATAGCTCAAGGTTGAAGTACTTTGGAGCATTTTGCTACTTGTCGACAATCGTCGCGAGGTATGTGAACCTCTTCCTTCGTTTGGCATGATTTTATGTATGGAATATACTTGTGGTATCATTTCATGTTTCCTTCTACTCTTAGAAGTTAAGAGGTAGTTGTGTGATCTACTCTATGTAAAACTTTTCCTATCTTTAAGCATGACTAGTTGCACGTATGTAGTACGGTAGACGTACAAGACTTTGACATTCTTTACTAGCCTTATAAAATGCCAAGTCGGGTGAGTTAGGAAGTTAACTCACTTCTTTGAAAATATTAAGGATGTCTTAAGTCTTAGTAAAGTTAAGGGACTTGAAGAGTTTTGAAGTATGTGATACTTGTTCCGTTTTAAACGTATAAGTCCCTTGGATAGGAAATTGTTTTTGACTAAGGCATAAAGTGAATATAACGGCTTTATGGGAAGTTAGTTATATTTGCTTTATGGAAAGATAAATGACTTGTTTTTAATGAAAAGGCAACTTGATTTTAAGGCATCAATTGCCTAAGGTTTTATAATAAAAGGAGTCACTTGAGTTCAAAAGGTTAAGAGACTAATTGTATTTTTGAAAGTTAAGAGAATTGATTTGAAAGTATTTAATACTTGGTTTCAAAAAGTAGAAGTCTCTTGGTTATAAAAGGAATGAGTTGGTCTAAAACCATAAAGGGTTATAACGGCTTTATGGGAAGTTGGTTATAACGGCTTTATGGAAGGTTAAAAGAATGGTTTTCTTCAGTAATGTAAGTAATGAGATGATTTGAAATAAGAAGCAAACTGTTTTAAGGTACCATTGCTTAGGGTTTTTAAGAAAGAAGTCACTTGTTTTAGTTCGTAATTGTATTTCTAAAAGGTATTGTGACTTGTCTTGAAAGGTGGATAGGACTTGATACTATAGTTGTTAGTATCCGGCGATACCTTACGCGCACTATATGACATTATCGACCCGAGAATGGGCGGGCGAGATACCTTTACGCGCACTATATGACATTATCGACCCGAGAATGGGCCGCGGTATACCTTACGCGCACTATATGACATTATCGACCGAGAATGGGCGGGCGGTATACCTTCACGCGCACTATATGACATTATCGACCGAGAATGGGCCCGCGCACTATATGACATTATCGACCGTGAATGGGCGGGCAAGATACCTTTACGCGCACTATATGACATTATCGACCGAGAATGGGCGGGCAGTATACCTTACGAAGACTATATGACATTATCGACCGTGAATGGGCCGCGGATACCTTTACGCGCATCTATATGACATTATCGACCCGAGAATGGGCGGGCAAGATACCTTTACGCGCGACTATATGACATTATCGACCGTGATCGGGCCGGCGGATACCTTTACGGGCAGACTATGTGACCTTGATCGCGTCCCAGTTTGGGCCGGGTAGTGTAGGTGCCCCTCTTAAAAGGGCCGGATTATACTTATGAAAGATAAGTAAGTTATACAGTAATGAACTTAATGATTTTTCCTAATCATGTACGTAAGAATGTGGCTATAGCTTTTTATTGAGAATGTTAAGGATAATAAGGTGCGATTAAGTTCATAAGTGGTAATGACACGGCAGGATCTGGTATGTATTTTTATACTTGTCCTTGTCATTCTTTTGTACAGTTATGATCTGCATCAGACGTTATTTCTGATCCATATTCTGTACATGTTGTATCGACTTCCTGGGCCGCGTTAAATGCCCGCAGGTTTTAGGTACCCAGGTTGGCGATCCTTGCTCTTAGGATCTCGGTTCAGTTTTTGAGAGAAAGCTCCATTTGCTCCGGAGGCTTAGCTCTTGTACGGTGTTCCCTGAGGTAGTAGATTCATGTATATTCGTGGTCAGCGGGGCCTGTCCCGCCACGCTTGTTACGTTAAAACTCTTAGAGGTCTGTAGCCACATATTGTGGGTCAGTTTGTAAAGGAATGAGACAACTGCTTCGGTTGTATATATTTATGTCCAGGAGGGTAGCCCTATCGGCTAACCTGTTGTTTTACTTCTGTTGTTTTATTTTATAAGTTTCATGTATGTTCACGATTATCTCTCGATGTGTACTGTAAGGGTGCCCGTGTAGGGCACTGCCGCGATCCGGTCGGAGTCGTGATGCACTTCGAGGGCTGCGTTCATGCCGCAGGTAGAGGTACACTAGTTGTTGATCCTCGCTCATAGGATCGCAGTTCAGCGTTGGGAAGCTCCGTTTCTCCGGAGGCTTATCTTTTTGGTATAGTCCCCTGTCATTGTAGATACTTGTACATTCAGGGGTATGGCGGGGCCCTGTCCCGTCATAGTTGTGGTTACATTCTTAGAGGTCTGTAGTACTGTTGTGGGCAGGGTTTGTAAAGGATTATAACTGTTCGGTTTTATGTATATACATGAAGGTAACCGTTTTGGTTAGCCTGTTTTCTTATGTTGTCTCTTGTTTCCTGATTAAATTTTATTTCCGCTGATTTTCTCTGATGTTGTTATCACTAGGGTGCCCGGGGTAAGGCACCAGTCGCGGGCCCGAGATCGGGTCGTGACAGATGGCCTAAAATCCATGGAAAAGTTTCGGACATTATGTGACCTTTACGAGCTGATTTGGTGCACTTTAATTGTTATTATTATTAATAGCGTTGTCACTAATTGTATGTTAAGAATTGAAAGAAACATTGATACTTGATATTGTAATTAGTATATAAGGTGACGCGAGACAAAATGGAATTAAGAAACCAAGAAAGGAATTATGAAATCTTTTAGGCATTATTATAACATTTTAAGTATTAAATGAATATGGTAAATAGGTGCGACAATCGCCTTGATGGTTTAAGTTGTTGTCTTTCATAAGTAACGAGAAAGGAGGTTGTATGATGGCGGATATGCAATTTATGGAGCCTAATTAGATGACATATTGAAATGATTTGGATTGTTGATTTGAGAATTGTTGGTTGACTTGGATTGTTGGTAAATTATGGATACGCACATAAACAAAGGAAGTGCTGCCCGAATTTTTATAGAATAAGAGAGTCGTCTTTCAATTTAACCTACGTTAGGAATCATAGAGTTGACAGACCTATTGCTATTATTATAGGTTGAAGTATTAGACGGGACATATTCTAATAGTGAGTTGGTCAGCTCAACTATAAGGTATGTGAGACTATCCTTTCCTTCTTTGGCATGATGTTGTGAAAATCTTCCTTCTTTCTTCTGGCATGATTTTAATGAAAGTACGGCGGACGTACGTGATTCCTTCAAAATCTAGTTTTAATAAAATGATATATGATATGAAAAGTGCTTTGACTTACCAAAATATGTTTTAAAATGATTCAGGAGATCGTGCCTTAATTTTCTAAAGGATAGTTTATTTTACTTATTCTATTCAGTCTTATATGATGATTCAAAAAGACATATGGTTATTCCATTTAGTCTTATACGATGATTTAAAAAGGCATATGATTATTTCATTTAGTCTTATATGATGATTTGAAATGCACATGATTATTACATGGAGTCTCAGATGATGATTTGTATTGCATATGGTTTCTCATGATATTCTACTTGTGTAAGTTGTGATTATATGTATAAAGTATGAGGACCGAGTTCCAGAATGGACCGGGTAGTTATATGTATGCAGTATGAGGACCGAGTCCCAGAATGGGCCGGGTAGTTATATGTATAAAGCATGAGGACCGAGTCCCAGGATGGGCCGGGTAGTTATATGTACGGAGATGATCTTGATTCTGATGATTGTTAGACATGCATGACTTTCTTTTCATATGGTACAGTTGCATTGGTATCTCTGATTTTTCATATATCTTTCATGTATCTTCTGGCCAGTTACAATCCTCCTTACAATAGTTCATGTTTTACATACTCAGTACATTATTTCGTACTGACCCCCTTTCCTCGGGGGGTTGCGTTCATGCCCGCAGGTACATGTGATCGGTTAGGTGACCCTCCAGTGTAGGACATGTACCAGCTGCTAAAGGGCTCGCTTGTTCGAGCGATCACTTTGGTACATCGTTATATTTCAGACTTATGTATATCTTGGGCACGACGGGGTCCTGTCCTGTCATATGTCATTTTTGTACTCCTGCAGGTCCGTGAAGCGATCGTGGGTTGATTTATGAGGAGTGTAGACGTGTTTGTTTGGCCATGCTTTCGTATTTATGTTTGGGATGTTCCCTTATGTTGGTGGCAGCCTTGTCGGCTTGCTTATTATATTGTGTTGGTTAGTTGTGACTCCTACGGCGGTACCCACTTATGTAAAAACGACCGGCTCGTCTATTCGGGTATATGTTGTAGATGCAGCGTTATGCTGCCGAAATTTTAGTTGGTATCAAATGGATTATGTATGACAGGTCAGTAATGGCGTCCAATTAGGGCGCCTAGTCGCGGCCCGTCGGGTCGGGTCGTGACAAAAGTGGTATCAGAGCAGTTAGTCCTCGGAATGTCTACAGACCATGTCTAGTAGAGTCTTGTGTATGGGTATGTTGTGCACCATACTTATACACAGGAGGCTGCCGGACATTTAGGATTGTTTCTATTCTTCCATCTCTTAGATCGTGCTATAGAGTTGTGTTATTAGGATGATCCGTTTTCTGATAGTTTACTATATTTACAGCTATGCCTCCGGAAGCGCTAGTGGACGAAGGGCAAATCTACGATGAGGACACTAGTCGGGTGCGAGAGCTACGTGTCTCGTGACGCGGTCTACTCACGAGTGTGCCCCGACGACGAGTTATGCCTCGTCACGATTCTAGAGGCTCCTCTCGGGGCGACATCACCGTATCCAAACTCCAGCACGAGCCTTCGGTTCCCGGCCAGTGCATGATGGAGATTTGAGAGAGACAGTCCAGCTATTGCAAGGATAGTAGCGAAGCGCACTTACAGCGAGGCCGGCGATTAACCCTAGGCGACGGTTTGAGGTTAGAGACTCTCTGAGTTGCAGTCCGCCGGAGTTTTATGGGTCAAGGCCCGAAGAGGATCCTTATGAGTTCATCCGCCGTCTGAGAGGACGTTGAGAGTGATCGTGGCCTCGTAGGAGAAGTCGATTATATTGGCCTCATACCGGTTGCGCGATATAGCAGTCAACTGGTTTGAGTCATGGGAGTTGTCCAGGGGCGATGGTGCTCCTCCTGCAGTATGGGATGAGTTTTCAGAGGCATTTCTTGGCCACTTTCTGCCTCCAGAGATGAGGCGGGCCAGGGTCGACAGGTTTCTATAGTTGCGGCAGAATGGGAGCACGGTTAGAGAGTATAGCCTGGAGTTTGACTCCTTGGCTCGGTACGCACCCACTATAGTAGCAGATATGGCATACAGTGTGCACCACTACATGATGGGGCTAGATCATTATCTTATTGATGGGTGCATGGCAGTAGCGCTTCAGTCGGGCATGGATATCGCTCGGATTCAGGCGTACGCCAAGGGAATAGAGGACAGACGTAAGGGGAGTCAACCAGATAGAGGTCATGTTGGAGATCAGCCCAAGAGGGCCAGGTTGACAGTTTATTCTGGTGAGTATAGAGGCGGTCAGTCTCAACAACATGTTGGTTATTAGTCCCAGCCAATACAGAGTGTACCTCCACAGTCCACAGGCTGAAGGTTTGACCCTTCTAGGTATTCGGGGGCTGGTCAGAGCTCCAGGGCTTTAGGTTCGCAGGTATACGGGGGTTCTAGCCAATTGGGGCTACCTTGGCCCCAGTGCACTCAGTGTGGTAGGTCCCATGTCGGGATATGTCGTTCTAGTAGGGGTATTTGTTTTGTTTGTGGCCGTCAGGGCCATATAATGAGGGAATGTCCTAGTAGGAGGGATACATGTGGGATGACTCAACCTACTGGATCAGTTGCTGGTTCTTCACCTTCTATAGCGATGCACCCCGCAGGGCAGGATATTCATACGCCAGCAGGCCGTGGTAGAGACCATGGTGGGAGTTCCCAGTTTTAGCGGTCCTTCGAACCGCCTATATGATTACAAGTATATCTTTGATCTTTTTGGAGACATATATGTATTGATAAGATTGTTGTGTTGCATAATGTTATGGAGGTATGAGAGCAGTTAATAAGTATAAATGGAACTATATGAACGAGTATCAAAGTCGAGATATTTGTGGTTAATAATGAGTAGGATGAAGAATTACTACAAGGATGATGAAGGTGAAGAAAATGATAATTGTACCGGTAATCATATTCTTCGTCGGGCTATATTCAGTAATATATTGTGGCCATGTGTGGCATATTGATTTTGTTGGGTATAGTTAAAGGGGACTATGCCGATATCTGTTTAGATTGAACCTAGTATGAACATTCGGGACGAATGTTTCTAAGGGGGGAAGGATGTTACACCTCGTGAGTTTAAGACAAGGATTGAGAACGTCATTGAGGTTAAGACTCGGGTAATGGATATAAGATATAATTACACAAGCTACGAGCACGTCGATGAGAGTTTAAAAGGATAAGATATATTAATTTTCATTAAGGAGTAGTAACATATTATAAGAATTACGACATGGAGAATACGAGACCTTATGAAATTCTCGGGAATTAAAGGAAACGACAATCAAGATTGAAAGAAACATTGATACTTGATATTTTAATTAGTATATAAGGTGACGCGAGACGAAATGGAATTAAGAAACCAAGAAAGGAATTATGAAATCTTTTAGGCATTGTTATAACATTTTAAGTATTAAATGAATATGGTAAATAGGTGCGACAATCGCCTTGATGGTTTAAGTTGTTGTCTTTCATAAGTAACGAGAAATGAGGTTGTATGATGGCGGATACGCAATTTATGGAGCCTAATTAGATGACATATTGAAATGATTTGGATTGTTGATTTGATTTGAATTGTTGGTTGACTTGGATTGTTGGTAAATTATGGATACGCACATAAACAAAGGAAGTCTTTGCCGATTTTTATAGAATAAGAGAGTCGTCTTTCAATTTAACCTACGTTAGGAATCATAGAGTTGACAGACCTATTGCTATTATTATAGGTTAAAGTATTAGACGGGACATATTCTAATAGTGAGTTGGTCAGCTCAACTATAAGGTATGTGAGACTATCCTTTCCTTCTTTGACATGATGTTGTGAAAATCTTTCTTCTTTCTTCTGGCATGATTTTAATGAAAGTACGGCGGACGTATGTGATTCCTTCAAAGTCTAGTTTTAATAAAATGATATATGATATGAAAAGTGCTTTGACTTCCCAAAAGATGTTTTAAAATGATTCAGGAGATCGTGCCTTAATTTTCTAAAGGATAGTTTATTTTACTTATTCTATTCAGTCTTATATGATGATTCAAAAAGACATATGGTTATTCCATTCAGTCTTATACGATGATTTAAAAAGGCATATGATTATTTCATTTAGTCTTATATGATGATTTGAAATGCACATGATTATTACATGGAGTCTCAGATGATGATTTGTATTGCATACGGTTTCTCATGATATTCTACTTGTGTAAGTTGTGATTATATGTATAAAGTATGAGGACCGAGTTCCAGAATGGACCGAGTAGTTATATGTATGCAGTATGAGGACCGAGTCCCAGAATGGGCCGGGTAGTTATATGTATAAAGCATGAGGACCGAGTCTCAGGATGGGCCGGGTAGTTATATGTACGGAGATGATCTTGATTCTGATGATTGTTAGACATGCATGACTTTCTTTTCATATGGTACAGTTGCATTGGTATCTCTGATTTTTCATATATGTTTCATGTATCTTCTGGCCAGTTACAATCCTCCTTACAGTAGTTCATGTTTTACATACTCAGTACATTATTTCGTACTGACCCCCTTTCCTCGGGGGGCTGCGTTCATGCCCGCAGGTACAGGTGATCGGTTAGGTGACCCTCCAGTGTAGGACATCTACCAGCTGCTAAAGGGCTCGCTTGTTCCGGAGCCAGTCACTTTGGTACAGACTCTTATATTTCAGACTTATGTATATCTTGGGCACGACGGGGTCCTGTCCCGTCATATGTCATTTTTGTACTCCTAGAGGTCTGTAGACAGTCGTGGGTTGATTTATGAGGAGTGTAGACGTGTTTGTTTGGCCATGCTTTCGTATTTCTGTTTGGGATGTTCCCTTATGTTGGTGGCAGCCTTGTCGGCTTGCTTATTATATTGTGTTGGTTAGTTGTGACTCCTCTGGAGGCAGGTACCCCCTTATGTCAATCTGACCGGCTCGTCTATTCGGGTATATGTTGTAGATGCAGCGTTATGCTGCCGAAATTTTAGTTGGTATCAAATGGATTATGTATGACAGGTCAGTAATGGCGTCCAATTAGGGCGCCTAGTCGCGGCCCGTCGGGTCGGGTCGTGACAAAAGTGGTATCAGAGCAGTTAGTCCTCGGAATGTCTACAGACTGTGTCTAGTAGAGTCTTGTGTATGGGTATGTTGTGCACCATACTTATACACAGGAGGCTGCCGGACATTTAGGATTGTTTCTATTCTTCCATCTCTTAGATCGTGCTATAAAGTTGTGTTATTAGGATGATCCGTTTTCTGATAGTTTACTATATTTACAGCTATGCCTCCGAGGAAGGCGCTAGTGGACCAGAAGGGCAAATCTACAGTAGGGGACACTAGTCGGGTACGGAGAGCTACCAGGTCTCGCACGCGGTCTACTCCTGAGAGTGTGCCCCCGACGACGAGTTATGCCTCGTCACCAGTTCTAGAGGCTCCCTCTCAGGGGGCAACATCACCCGTATCCGAAACTCCAGTACCTGAGCCTTCAGTTCCCCAGCCAGGGGCACATGATGGAGATTTGAGAGAGACAGTCCAGCTATTGGCAAGGATAGTAGCGGGGCAGACTTACAGGCAGGAGCCGACAGTTAACCCTAGGGCAGACAGTTTGAGGGTTAGAGACTTTCTGAGTTGCAGTCCGCCGGAGTTTTATGGGTCAAGGCCCGAGGAGGATCCTTATGAGTTCATCCGCCAGATACAGAGGACGTTGAGAGTGATCAGGGCCTCGTGAGAAGTCAGTTATATTGGCCTCATACCGGTTGCGCGATATAGCAGTCAACTGGTTTGAGTCATGGGAGTTGTCCAGGGGCGATGGTGCTCCTCCTGCAGTATGGGATGAGTTTTCAGAGGCATTTCTTGGCCACTTTCTGCCTCCAGAGATGAGGCGGGCCAGGGTCGACAGGTTTCTACAGTTGCGGCAGAATGGGAGCACGGTTAGAGAGTATAGCCTGGAGTTTGACTCCTTGGCTCGGTACGCACCCACTATAGTAGCAGATATGGCATACAGTGTGCACCGCTACATGATGGGGCTAGATCATTATCTTATTGATGGGTGCATGGCAGTAGCGCTTCAGTCGGGCATGGATATCGCTCGGATTCAGGCGTACGCCCAGGGAATAGAGGACAGACGTAAGGGGAGTCAACCAGACAGAGGTCATGTTGGAGATCAGCCCAAGAGGGCCAGGTTGACAGTTTATTCTGGTGAGTATAGAGGCGGTCAGTCTCAACAACATGTTGGTTATTAGTCCCAGCCAGTACAGAGTGTACCTCCACAGTCCACAGGCTGAAGGTTTGACCCTTCTGGGTATTCGGGGGCTGGTCAGAGCTCCAGGGCTTTAGGTTCGCAGGTATACGGGGGTTCTAGCCAATTGGGGCCACCTTGGCCCCAGTGCACTCAGTGTGGTAGGTCCCATGTCGGGATATGTCGTTCTAGTAGGGGTATTTGTTTTGTTTGTGGCCGTCAGGGCCATATAATGAGGGAATGTCCTAGTAGGAGGGATACATGTGGGATGACTCAACCTACTGGATCAGTTGCTGGTTCTTCACCTTCTATAGAGATGCACCCCGCAGGGCAGGATATTCATACGCCAGCAGGCCGTGGTAGAGACCATGGTGGGAGTTCCCAGTTTTAGCGGTCCTACGAACCGCCTATATGATTACAGGTATATCTTTGATCTTTTTGGAGACATATATGTATTGATAAGATTGTTGTGTTGCATAATGTTATGGAGGTATGGGAGCAGTTAATAAGTATAAATGGAACTATATGAACGAGTATCAAAGTAGAGATATTTGTGGTTAATAATGAGTAGGATGAAGAATTACTACAAGGATGATGAAGGTGAAGTAAATGATAATTGTACCGGTAATCATATTCTTCGTCGGGTTATATTCAGTAATATATTGTGGCCATGTGTGGCATATTGATTTTGTTGGGTATAGTTAAAGTGGACTATGCCGATATCTGTTTAGATTGAACCTAGTATGAACATTCGGGACGAATGTTTCTAAGGGGGGAAGAATGTTACACCTCGTGAGTTTAAGACAAGGATTGAGAACGTCATTGTCACGACCCGAACCCGGGCCCGTGACTGGTGCCTTACCCCGGGCACCCTAGTGATACAACATCAGAGAAAAACCAGCGGAAATTCAAATAGACATGGATCAAGATAAAAGAAAATAGGCCAACCAAAACGGTTGCCTTTCAACATATATATATACATAGACATTTGAACAGTTACAATCCTTACAACCCCGCCACAAAGGCTGCACCTCTAAGATTTTTACAACAACTATGACGGACGGGGCCGCCATACCACAGAATGTACAAGAACCTACGCACTCGTGGTAACATACCAAGATAAGCCTCAAGGAACGGAGCTTCCCAATACGCTGAAAGGTGATCCTAAAAGCGGGGATCGACAATGATGTACCTCTACTGCGGCATGAACGCAGCCCGAAGGAGGTCGATAACAGTACCAAGTATGTGGCGAAAATCGTAAATGAAATCATAATAGTCTATATAAAGCGGGAGACATGTATGATAACCAAACTACGATACCTGACATATAAACAAATATATCAAGTCGTGGACTCACGCCTCCAAATCATCACTCGTGCGTGGAATTCCTTCCTCACGCGCGATCTATGATATAACAACACAAAGGAGTATACCGAACACGTGTCCCACGTGTTATAAAAACCGTGCGGGCAAGTATAACTACGAGATCCGACCGTACAATACTGCATAACCATATCATGAAGCTGACACGTGGCAAGTGCAATAGCCTCCACCAGCTCCTCCCTGTGCCACGTAGCTGACGGGGGCAAGTGAATCGGCTACGCACCAGATCACAACCGTAAGTCACGAAGCTCCATCCAAACACTGACTCGCGAATGGAGGTTTCTACTGGTTTTAATAATACTTCATTATTCAATACATTTTCCTTTATTAGCGCTGCAGTGGTTTGTTCGATACTTATTCGGATTTACGAAATCAGTAAAACATTATTCCTTTTCAAAAACCAAGTACTCATTACTCACGAATGAGGTTTCACACAAATTTCATATTAATTTATTTAAGTCAAGTCTCTTATCTTTTAAGATCAAGTCTCTTAACTTCTAAAATTAATAAACCATTCTTTTTATCTCTCTTAAGTCGTTATACCTAACTTCCCATAAAGCTAGTATAACTCTTAAGTTTTCAAAACCAAGTATTACTCTTCTTTCAAAAACGGTTCTTAATCTTTTTGAAATACTTCAAGATTCTTTTTATTCAGGCTTAAGTCAAAAGACATTGCCGTACAACTACGTTCTGTTAACACACGTACGTCTACCGTACTATATATATATCCTTTTAAAATATCATGCTCAAGAGTATATGAAGAATCACATACCTCACGACGATTATCGACTATAAGCAAAACGCTCCACGGCTATAACCCGGCTAGCCTTGTCCACCTTCCAAGTAGTTCATGCTACTCGCAAAACATTCAACCAATAAAGGTTATCATCATCATAAATCTGATCTAAGTAAGTCTGATTTAATCTTCTAACTCTAATATTCTTCTGATATGATTTCAGTTCAAGTCTATTCTGTAATATCCTTCTATTACAGTTCAATTCTCTTCTATGAATCTTAAATTCATTTCTATACTACTACAGTATGTAATTCCCAATTACAATAGAAGGACAGTAGTATTTACCTCGATGAGCCCAAAATTATCCAAGTTAAAGTCGATCTGAGCAACGTTTAGCTCTACTCCGAGTGCTTCAATCCGCTCCAAACAACCCTTAGAAGTTCTACGCAACTTCTACTTAACACTTCAACCGACTATGAAGGTTTTCCTTAGGGTTTCGTTTAGTGGATGAGGGAAAGTATAATAGTATTTCCTGCTCTACGATAGAGGTAACTTTGGAAAGTACTACAAGGTATTTGGGCTAAAGTATTTGGGCATTATAACAATACTTGGAGTATTTCTATACCACAAAGGGGGTATTATACGAAAACAACTAGGCTAGGGGTGGTGCTCTCGGCAAGGCTTCTCAAAAGAGGGGGCTTTGGCCGAACTCAACACACAAAGGGGGAGGGATTTCAAGACTTGGAAAAATGATTTTAGGATGAAGAAGTTCATCAACTTAGGGGGGTATTTATAGGTCAAGCAATGGCCAACCAATGGCCAAGATCCATCCAAGTGTTAGGCAAGTGTAGGGCTAGGATTCAACCATGTGGACCTTATCCATCTACCACACCAACTTGCACAAAATATCCTACCAACTTTGACCCACCCTTTTCGTCCATTACCGCCCACTTCCTTCCAATGTGAGGGTGACACATGTCACCCTCCCGTTGGTCCAAAATGTTTCGTCTCTCGGAAAAATCCGCAAAAATTATAAATGACATAGCCGGAATTTTCCCTTCGCAAGTTTAGTAAAACGTTTCGTCGAAAAACGATTCTTTTTGGCACTTGTGCACAAATTTCGAACCTAGCCTAACTTTAAGGCTCCACTTTTTCTACGTACGTCCTCACGTACATACTCTGGAAATACGGGGTATAACATTCTCCCCTCCTTAGAAACATTCGTCCCGAATGTTCCTTCTCAAGACGGATAACGATAAAGTTCCTCTAACAAGTTGTCAACGCCACACCTGGCCACGTAAATAACAGACGTTCTCTTCCTTCCTTACTCGTCGTGCCCTTCTCGAACACTTGAACTCTTCTAGTAAACGTACCACACTTCAGTCATCGCTTCAGTTCCCAAAACTTTGGAGTCACCACCTCCAAACTTGGTCATCTTACTAGCCACAATCTCCCTTAAGACCATTCCCGGCCTTTACGATCCGCTTCTGGTCGAACACATCCACGAACTCATACGATGGTCATCTAAACTTGGGCCTAGCACCCTCGTGACCCTACCACCTGGCGGGACCACCCAGAGCTGACCCCACCGAAACAGCCGCGGGTTGGCCCGCAACATGGCCCCAACTCGACCACTTAACGCGTGAGCTCTTGTTCCCCGATCCGGAACAATCTTACCTATACAGGTCATGAAAGCTACCACTTCCATTTTACACTACCCAAGGAATTTTCCCACAACTACTCCACGTATACTTATACATTCTGACAAGGATCACCCGCAAAAATCTTGTACTCAAGACGGCCTTACATCTAAGGTCTCAACTGTAATATTCTAAGGTTCATCATTTTCTCACCCTGTGCTTACCCTTTTCACTAACTGTGTTGTAAATCACATTTTAGCACAAAGCTATCCGAACATAACACTAAACACATCATCAAAACATCAATACATACAAAACTCTAGAGGGTTAAGGGTATACCTGAAAATAGGCGGTTCAAAGGACCGCTAAAACTGGGAACTTCCACCGTGACCTCTACCGTGGCTCGCCGATGTAAGAATATCCTGCCTAGCTATGGAAGGTGAAGAACCCGCAACTGATCTAGTAGTCTGTGCTATCCCACCAGTGCTACCCACGGTGGACAGCCTCGTCAAATGGCCTGGCCGCAAGTATAGCAATCTCCCAAACTAGTACGACATTCCCCTCTATGGCCTTTACCACAATGGTCACACTGAGATACGGGTGGCCTCATCCGGCGAGCACTCCTACTCCCCCGAAAATCTGAACCCTGGGAGCCCTGACCTGCTCCTGAATATTCCAAACGTACCGACGACGGTGGGGGACCACTTGCATCGGCGGAGGCGCATAATCGCTTTCTTCCGAGGCGGTCCGCCTCGAAAGTCATCAAAGGACCTGCTGTTACGGCCTCTTCTGCGATCTCGGCCATTCCGCCGATTTCTCCGCCTCACATCCAAGTGCATAAGCTGCGTGCGGGCAATGTCCATGCGGTGAAGAGCTACACGAACAACTCTGCTAGGTAATCATCGAGCCTGTAACATATCGGTGCACTCGATCCTCCATACTAGCTACTAACGCGGGCGTCTGCACGCCAATGAGTCGAACTCACATTGTACTCCCGAACCGCACGCGGCTCGCGCAACACCAAAAATCTATCGGCCGAGCCCTCATCTATGGAGGCAAGAAATGTGCAAGAAAGGCCTCGAGAACTTCGTTCCATACGGTGGAAGTCGCTCTCCCGGAACAGCTCCCATGAATCTAACGATCGCGGTATCACGCGGCCGATGCGAACCTAGGACCACCGACTCGGTCTCCGATGCCTTGATCACTTCACGATCCAGAATTGTCGGATGAACTCCTGGGATCATCCTCGTGCCTTGACCCATAAAACTCGGCGGCCTACAACTCGTAAAATCTCGTAGCCTCGAACTATCGATCTAGGGTGAACCATCGGTGCTACGAGGCTGCTGCGTCCGGCCTATCCTCAAGTCGCCTGACCACGGCCGTAATCGGGCCCACTCCTTGTAACCATCTCTCTGCTCCCATCGCGGATCGAGGCTCGTCTTGTGGTCTCTGTAGAGACCGCCGCTCTGTCGCAGCCTCCTCTGCTGTCTTGCCGCCAGGCGGGTTGCCTTACGGAGGCATAGCGGTAAAAACGGCACGCGTCGGAGGTCCAACTTATCACGGCTCTAAGGCACGATCTCGTAATGAGAAGAATGAAACTAATCCTAAATGTCCTGCAGACCTCACGATTATAGATGTGGTGCACAACACATCGATAATCAAGACTCTACTAGACACGGTGCATCGACACTTTCAAGGACTAATCGCTCGATACCACTTTTGTCACGACCGAACCGGGCGTGATCGTGCCTTACCCCGGGCACCCTAGTGATACAACATCAGAGAAAAACCAGCGGAAATTCAAATAGACATGGATCAAGATAAAAGAAAATAGGCCAACCAAAACGGTTGCCTTTCAACATATATATATACATAGACATTTGAACAGTTACAATCCTTACTGACCACACTTGCAGCGTTACTCTGCACCTTAAGATTTTTACAACAACTATGACGGGACGGGGCCGCCATACCCCGAATGTACAAGAACCTCTGCACTCGTGGTAACATACCAAGATAAGCCTCTCAAGGAACGGAGCTTC
The DNA here is from genome assembly GCA_029844215.1 of Przewalskia tangutica. Taxonomy (NCBI): domain Eukaryota; kingdom Viridiplantae; phylum Streptophyta; class Magnoliopsida; order Solanales; family Solanaceae; genus Przewalskia; species Przewalskia tangutica. Next base: position 104,290,062 of record CM056726.1, read on the forward strand.
CCAATCTGTGAAAGGTGATCCTAAAGCGGGGATCGACAAGATGTACCTCTACTGCGGCGTGAACGCAACCCCGAAGGAGGTCGATCTAACAGTACCAAGTATGTGAATCGAAAATCAGTAAATGAAATCATAATAGTCTATATAAAGCAGAGACATGTATGATAACCAAACTACAAGACACAACATATAAACAAATATATCAAGTCGGGACTCACGCCTCCAAATCATCACTGTGCGTGGAATTCCTTCCTCACCGGCAATCTATGATATAACAACACCAAGGAGTATACATGAACACGTGTCCCACGTGTTATAAAAACCGTCTGGGCAAGTATAACTACGGATCCGACCGCACCCAATAATCTTGTACAACCATATCATGAAGGCGACACGTGGCAAGTCAATAGCCTCCACCGGCTCCTCCGCGTGCCACGTGGTGACGGGGCAAGTGAATCGCTACGCACGAGATCACAACCGTAAGTCACGAAGCTCCATCCAAACACTGACTCGCGAAGCTGACACGTGACAAGTGCAATAACCGCTACCAGATCCACCTGCGTCACGTAGGCGACGGGGCAATAAACAGCTACGCACCGTCCTGGCCGTAGGTCACATTACATCGCCGAAGGCGACACGTGGCAAGTGCAATAACCGCTACAGATCCACTGCGCCACGTGGTGACGGGGCAAGTAAACAGCACGCACCGATCACAACCGTAAGTCACGATACTCGCCATGAATAACCATAATGGTCACATGTCCACGTAATCCATCATCGGTGTAGACATGCCCATGTAACAATGATAATGGAAGCATACCCGTGGAATCTTCCGTCACCGCTTCGATGCGTCAAGTAAGTTCTCAACAAGTCAACCGGCCCTCCATCGAGAGACGCGGTAGTATAGAAACACAATTCTTGCACAAAAAAGGCTATCACCACAAGCATAGGCAAGTTACACAACAACAAGCATAGGCAAGTTATACAACAACAAGCATAGGCAAGTTATACACAACTCAAGGTACTTCCATTTTATATCAAAGTCCGGGTTTTAACCCTAAAGTACTACGTACGTTAAATTCCTTTTTAAAGAGATCCATTCCTTTTATAAAAGTCACCCGATACCCGTAGTATAAAATAGAGTGACTCACATTTATAGGTAAACCAAAACACTTTCCTTTTCAACAACATTCTTTTCCCTAAAGTTCCAGTTTGCCTAATTTCAATTACTCAAGTCTCTTTATTTTAGAAAAGTTTCATAATTCAATGTCTTAATCTCTTTTAAAACAATTGAGTAACATATGCCATAGGTGTGAGCAGTTTATTCTTGTTTATAACCATTTTATTAAAGCAGCCATGATCTAGAAAATGTAATATCATTTTGTCTCATCTTAGCTTCTATGCAGATGGAGGTTTCTACTGGTTTTAATAATACTTCATTATTCAATACATTTTCCTTTATTAGCGCTGCAGTGGTTTGTTCGATACTTATTCGGATTTACGAAATCAGTAAAACATTATTCCTTTTCAAAAACCAAGTACTCATTACTCACGAATGAGGTTTCACACAAATTTCATATTAATTTATTTAAGTCAAGTCTCTTATCTTTTAAGATCAAGTCTCTTAACTTCTAAAATTAATAAACCATTCTTTTTATCTCTCTTAAGTCGTTATACCTAACTTCCCATAAAGCTAGTATAACTCTTAAGTTTTCAAAACCAAGTATTACTCTTCTTTCAAAAATGGTTCTTAATCTTTTTGAAATACTTCAAGATTCTTTTTATTCAGGCTTAAGTCAAAAGACATTGCCGTACAACTACGTTCTGTTAACACACGTACGTCTACCGTACTATATATATATCCTTTTAAAATATCATGCTCAAGAGTATATGAAGAATCACATACCTCGCGACGATTATCGACTATAAGCAAAACGCTCCACGGCTATAACCCGGCTAGCCTTGTCCACCTTCCAAGTAGTTCATGCTACTCGCAAAACATTCAACCAATAAAGGTTATCAGTCTACTGTAAATACAGTCCTAAGTAAGTACAGTTTAATCTTCTAACTCTAATATTCTTCTGATGTGATTTCAGTTCAAGTCTATTCTGTAATATCCTTCTATTACAGTTCAATTCTCTTCTATGAATCTTAAATTCATTTCTATACTACTACAGTATGTAATTCCCAATTACAATAGAAGGACAGTAGTATTTACCTCGATGAGCCCAAAATTATCCAAGTTAAAGTCGATCCTGAGCAACGTTTAGCTCCTACTCCGAGTGCTCCAATCCGCTCCAAACAACCCTTAGAAGTTCTACGCAACTTCTACTTAACACTTCAACCGACTATGAAGGTTTTCCTTAGGGTTTCGTTTAGTGGCTGAGGGAAAGTATAATAGTATTTCCGGGCTCTACGTATAGAGGTAACTTTGGAAAGTACTACAAGGTATTTGGGCTAAAGTATTTGGGTGTTATAACAATACTTGGAGAGTATTTCTATACCACAAAGGGGGGTATTATACGAAAACAACTAGGCTAGGGGGGGGGGGTGGTGCTCTCGGCCAAGGCTTCTCAAAAGAGGGGGAGGGGGGGCTTTGGACGAACTCAACACACAAAGGGGGAGGGATTTCAAGACTTGGAAAAATGATTTTAGGATGAAAAAGTTCATCAACTTAGGGGGGTATTTATAGGTCAAGCAATGGCCAACCAATGGCCAAGATCCATCCAAGTGTTAGGCAAGTGTAGGGCTAGGATTCAACCATGTGGACCTTATCCATCTACCACACCAACTTGCACAAAATATCCTACCAACTTTGACCCACCCTTTTCGTCCATTACCGCCCACTTCCTTCCAATGTGAGGGTGACACATGTCACCCTCCCGTTGGTCCAAAATGTTTCGTCTCTCGGAAAAATCCGCAAAAATTATAAATGACATAGCCGGAATTTTCCCTTCGCAAGTTTAGTAAAATGTTTCGTCGAAAAACGATTCTTTTTGGCACTTGTGCACAAATTTCGAACCTAGCCTAACTTTAAGGCTCCACTTTTTCTACGTACGTCCTCACGTACATACTCTGGAAATACGGGGTATAACAGTCATTGAGGTTAAGACTCGGGTAATGGATATAAGATATAATTACACAAGCTACGAGCACGTCGATGAGAGTTTAAAAGGATAAGATATATAAATTTTCATTAAGGAGTAGTAACATATTATAAGAATTACGACATGGAGAATACGAGACCTTATGAAATTCCCGGGAATTAAAGGAAACGACAATCAAGATTGAAAGAAACATTGATACTTGATATTTTAATTAGTATATAAGGTGACGCGAGACGAAATGGAATTAAGAAACCAAGAAAGGAATTATGAAATCTTTTAGGCATTGTTATAACATTTTAAGTATTAAATGAATATGGTAAATAGGTGCGACAATCACCTTGATGGTTTAAGTTGTTGTCTTTCATAAGTAACGAGAAATGAGGTTGTATGATGGCGGATATGCAATTTATGGAGCCTAATTAGATGACATATTGAAATGATTTGGATTGTTGATTTGATTTGAATTGTTGGTTGACTTGGATTGTTGGTAAATTATGGATACGCACATAAACAAAGGAAGTGCTGCCCGATTTTTTATAGAATAAGAGAGTCGTCTTTCAATTTAACCTACGTTAGGAATCATAGAGTTGACAGACCTATTGCTATTATTATAGGTTAAAGTATTAGACGGGACATATTCTAATAGTGAGTTGGTCAGCTCAACTATAAGGTATGTGAGACTATCCTTTCCTTCTTTGGCATGATGTTGTGAAAATCTTTCTTCTTTCTTCTGGCATGATTTTAATGAATGTTTTGCGGACGTACGTGATTCCTTCAAAGTCTAGTTTTAATAAAATGATATATGATATGAAAAGTGCTTTGACTTCCCAAAAGATGTTTTAAAATGATTCAGTAGATCGTGCCTTAATTTTCTAAAGGATAGTTTATTTTACTTATTCTATTCAGTCTTATATGATGATTCAAAAAGACATATGGTTATTCCATTCAGTCTTATACGATGATTTAAAAAGGCATATGATTATTTCATTTAGTCTTATATGATGATTTGAAATGCACATGATTATTATATGGAGTCTCAGATGATGATTTGTATTGCATACGGTTTCTCATGATATTCTACTTGTGTAAGTTGTGATTATATGTATAAAGTATGAGGACCGAGTTCCAGAATGGACCGAGTAGTTATATGTATGCAGTATGAGGACCGAGTCCCAGAATGGGCCGGGTAGTTATATGTATAAAGCATGAGGACCGAGTCCCAGGATGGGCCGGGTAGTTATATGTACGGAGATGATCTTGATTCTGATAATTGTTAGACATGCATGACTTTCTTTTCATATGGTACAGTTGCATTGGTATCTCTGATTTTTCATATATCTTTCATGTATCTTACGGCGATTCTAATCCTCCTTCTGAGTTCATGTTTTACATACTCGACATTATTTCGCATCGACCCGCTTTCCTCGAAGTGCGTTCATGCTGCAGTACAGTGATCGGTTAGGTGACCCTCCGGTGTAGGACATCTACCACCGCCAAGGGCTCGCTTGTTCGGATCCATCACTTTGGTCTGCACTCTTATATTTGGACTTATGTATATCTTGGGCACGACGGGGTCCTGTCCCGTCATATGTCATTTTTGTACTCCTAGAGGTATGTAGACAGTCGTGGGTTGATTTATGAGGAGTGTAGACGTGTTTGTTTGGCCATGATTTCGTATTTCTGTTTGGGATGTTCCCTTATGTTGGTGGCAGCCTTGTCGGCTTGCTTATTATATTGTGTTGGTTAGTTGTGACTCCTCTGGAGGCAGGTACCCCCTTATGTAAAGACAGCCTGACCGGCTCGTCTATTCGGGTATATGTTGTAGATGCAGCGTTATGCTGCCGAAATTTTAGTTGGTATCAAATGGATTATGTATGACAGGTCAGTAATGGATTCCACGGGTATGTTTCCATCATGATTGATCCTTGGACATGCTTATACAATGTGGGATTCCGGGGCATGTGACCAGGATGCAGGTTAGATGCCCGGACATTTTATTGAACGTACCGGCAGTGACGGGGGATTCCACGGGTATGCTTCCATTGTGATTGATCTTGGCCATGCTTATACGATGAGGGATGCCGGGGCATGCAGCCAGGATGCGGGTTAGATGCCCGCGTGTTTTATTACTCCATGGCCATGCTTATACGATGTGGGATTCCGGGGCATGCGACCATGTTATATTTTACTCCATGGGCTAGCCCCCCATGAAGACATGTACCCACGATGAGGGATTCCGGGGGCATGTTATATTATTACTCCATGGGTTAGCTCCCCATGAAGACCTGCACCTACGATGAGGGATGCCGAGGGCACGTTATGGCCATGCTTATACGATGTGGGATTCCGGGGCATGCGGCCGTGTTATATATATATATATATATATATATGTTGTGTATGTGTACGCCGACAGTGAGGTGGGATGCCACGGGCGCGTCACATGGTTATTTTTACACTTATAGTTGTCGGCAGTGATGTGGGATTCCACGGGCAGGAGATATATATATGTGTTGTGTATGTGTACGCCGACAGTGAGGTGGGATGCCACGGGCGCGTCACATGGTTATTTTTACACTTATAGTTGTCGGCAGTGATGTGGGATTCCACGGGCAGGAGATATATATATGTGTTGTGTATGTGTACGCCGACAGTGAGGTGGGATGCCACGGGCGCGTCATATGGTTATTTTTACACTTATAGCTGTCGGCAGTGATGGGGGATTCCACGGGCACGCTTTGATATTTGTGTGACTTGATCGCGTCCCAGATTGGGCCGGTTAGTATAGGCGCCCCTCCTTAAAGGGCCGGATTATACTTATGAAAGATAAGTAAGTTATATGGTAATGAACTTAATGATTTTTTCTAATCATGTGCGTAAGAATGTGGCTATAACCTTTATTGAAAATGGGAAAGGATAATGATGTGAAATTAAGTTCATAAGTGGTAATGACACGGCAGGATCTGGTATGTACTTTTTATACTTGTCCCTGTCATTCTTTTATCTGATTATGATCTGCATTTCTTATGCGTTATTTCTTTTCCATATTCTGCAATTTTTGTTATCGACTCCGCCCAGCCGCGTTCATGCCGCAGTTTAGGTACCAGTTGGTGATCCTTGCTCTTAGGATCTCGGTTGATTTTGGGAAAAACTCCATTTGCTCGGAGGCTTATCTCTTGTACGGTTTCCCACGAGGTTGTAGATTCACGTATTGAGGGGTATGGCGGGCCCGTCCGCCACAATTGTTATGTTAAAACTCTTAGAGGTGCAGTAGTCACATATTGTGGGTCAATTTGTAAAGGAAATGAGGCAACCGCTTGATTTGTGTATATATATGTCGGGAAGGTAGCCACATCGGCTAACTGTTGATTTTATCTTTGATGATTTATTATAAGTTTCATGTATGTTCCGCTGATTTTCTCGATGTATACATGCGGTGCCCGTGTAGGGCACCGATCGCGAGCTTGGTGGTCGTGACAAAAGTGGTATCGAGCGATTAGTCCTCGGAAAGTGTCTACTGAGCCGTGTCTAGTAGAGTCTTGATTATCGGTGTGTTGTGCACCACATCTATAATCGTGAGGCTGCGGGACATTTAGGATTGGTTTCCATTCTTCTCTCTTTGAGATCGTGCAGCAGAGAGCCCTAGTAGGTTGAATCCTCTCGACCCCTTCTTATGTAGATTATGCCTCGCGGAGGCGACCGGGGCCCGAAGGGCAAAGCGTGACGAGAGATGCTAGTGCACGCAGGGTTACCAGACTCGGGCACGAGCTATGCACGAGGTAGTAGGCGGATTGGTGAGCTCACCACCGGCAGATTAGAGGCGAGGCGGCGGTAGCTCAGAGGTTCCATGCAGAGCCTCGATTCGCGGCCTGGCGAGTTTAGAGATTATGGAGAGCAAATCGGGCTTTGACTAGCATAGTGGTAGGCGGCCGGCGAGCGAGTAGCTAACCCTGGCCAACGATTTGAGGATTCGGATTTTCCTGGTTTTAGTCCACGAGTTTTATGGTTCGAGATCGAGGATGATCCAAGAGTTCGTTCGGCCTACAATGACTATGCAGTGCTTAGGGCCTCGGAGGCAGTCGATTGTGTTAGCTTCTTCACGATTCTGCGATATTGAGTTGTACTGGATTGAGTATTGTGATCTATCGAGGGGTGTGGGTGCTCGTCCGTGAGTTTGGGATGAGTTCACGGAGGCCTTTCTTGATCACTTTTTGCCTCCTGAAATGAGAAGAGCCCGTGTTGATAGGTTCTTGCCATTGAGGCAGAATGGGAGGACCATCAGGGAATACAACCTGGAGTTTGACTCGTTGGCTAGGTATGCGCACACTATTGTGGCTGATATGGCGGACAGAGTTCACCGTTATGTGATGGGGCTGAACCATTATATGATTCTTGCATGCACAGGAGTGGCTCTTGACTGGTATGGACATTGCCGGAGATGCAAGCTTATGCGAGGATAGAGGGCGAGAGAGAGAGGGTCGGCTAGACTGGGCCAGCCCAAGAGGCCGGGGCGCGAGTTCGAGGTAACTTTCGAGGCGGACGGCCTCAAGCAGAACTAGGTCTACATCTCGGCCTGACAGTTCTCCTTCCGGTCTTCCGCCTGAGGTTTGGTCACGGGATATTCGTGAGTAGGTCGTGGCTCGTGGCTCGAGTTCACGGATGTCGAGAATAGTAGCCAGGGGAAGCCACCTTTGCCCCGGTGTGGGCACTGTAGTAGATTCCATTTTGGGGTGTGTCGTACTACTTCGACAGCTTGTTATGCTTGCGGCCAGCAGGGCCATTTCGTGAGAGACTGTCCGACCAGAGGTGGCACTGGTGGGATAGCGCAGTCTACTGGATTAGTTGCGGGTTCTTCGCCTTCCATAGCTAGGCAGGATGTTTATGCAGGCGTGTGTGCAGGTCGTGGTGAAAGTTCCCTGTATTAGCGGTCCTTTGAACCGCCTATATGATTTCAGGTATGTCTTTGGCCCTTTAGAAACTTGTATGCATGATAAAGTTGTGGTATGTTTGAGTGTCATGAACAGATTATATTGAGACTGATTATAAGTTAGAAGGAGTTGGAAGTATGAAAAGATAATCCCTTTTTGGGCTTATGATGGACAGATATGCGTGTGCGAGGTATTAGGGCCATGTGTGGCATTGTTGGTATGTCGGGGTTGTGAAAGGAAACTATGTCGCTAATTATAAGTTTGACTCCGAAGGAACATTCGGGGACGAATGTTTTTAAGGGGGGAATAATGTTACACCCCGTATTTACAGGACATGTTTTAAGAACGTACGAAAGAACTCACAAGTGTTAAGATTTGAGACTTGTAAAAATTTATCGGAATTATGAAATTGTCGAAAAACGTATTATTATGACGAATGGGAGGGCGACACGTGTCACCCCCTTTAGTAAGCTTGGACGAAAAATGCCATGGACAAAAGGGTCATTTGACCTTTGGTAGGATGATTAAGTCTTGCAAGTGTGAGCTTGAGAAAATTGACTTGGTCAAGGACCCACAAGTCTTGATATTTAATAAGACTTCATCCAAACCACCCATTTGGTTGCATCTTGACCCTCCATGTCCCTATATTATACTACTAGTAGCAAGACAAATGCCAACACTTAGAAAAATTTTCAAGAACCTCAAGAGACTAGCTCTCGGGTTTGCCCTCTTCAACAACAAAATTTTTTTGTTTCTTGTTCTTTAAGCTCCACACTTTAAACCAAGGTTCATGAGTGTATTGTAAGCATATCTCAATAGAAAAATCTCGGAAAAAGATAGTTTTCGGGTTAGTCGCAAAGCGAAAACCTAGTTGTCTTTCTAGGTTTTGTGTGGAAGATTGAAGGAAATTGGTTGGTGTTGTTCTAAGGGTCTCAAGTAGCGGATTGGAGTGTCTTGAAGAGTCTCTAAGTTGCTAAGGAGCGACTTCGGATTTGGAAGTTAGATTGAGATTCGTTGAGGTATAATCTTGTCTCTTAATAGTGTTACAAGATTATAGTTATATTGTTGTTGTTAGCTTTACATGTTGCTAGCATGAAGTTGATATGTTTAAGTTTGTAAGTATTATGGATTGCTTGTAGCCTTAAATCCGAAATGTAATGTAAGCCATGTGAAGTTGGATTACAAATTGGTCGTTTATTTGAATCGTCGCATGTTAATTACTTGGAGATTATAATAGTTATAATCGTTTGCGACTTGACATCATGTTAGGCTAATAACTTGGATTGAAATGGAAATTGGATAAGAATTGATGTTGTAGTACTTCAAGTTAGCCGAATTGGCCTAGTAAGTTGTATTAATTTGATATCGTTTGTGGGGCGGAATTTTACACGCCTAGTAGGCGTGTAATCCCCTATTGTTGATTGCATTGATTGGGCCTTAAATGTGGCGTGTTTGGTTATTGTATTCGGCCTTGAAAAAGGTGGCAAAGTAAGTAAAAACAAAGGAGGTGCTGTCCGATTTTCCGTAGAATTTAGCGACTTAGCACTTAGAATATTCTACGATTGAAGTAAGAGGTTAATGGACGTATTGTGACCATTATAGGTTGAAGTACTAAGTATAGCGTATCCTACTTGAAGGATGGATTAGCTATCAAGATTGAAGTACTTTGGAGCATTTTGCTACTTGTCGATAATCGTCGCGAGGTATGTGAACCTCTTCCTTCCTTTGGCATGATTCTATGTATGGAATATACCTGTGGTATCATTTCATGTTTCCTTCTACTCTTAGAAGTTAAGAGGTAGTTGTGTGATTTACTCTATGTAGAACTTTTCCTATCTTTTGAACATGACTAGTTGCACGTATATAGTACGGTAGACGTACAACACCTTGATATCCTTTACTAGTTTTATGAATAGCCAAGTCGGGTGAGTTAGGATATTAACTCACTTCTTTGAAAGTATTAAGGATGTCTAATGTTTTATTAAAATTAAGGGACTTGAAGAGTTTTGAAGTATGTGATACTTGTTCCGTTTTAAACGTATAAGTCCCTTGGATAGGAAATTGTATTTTGGCTAAGGTATAAAGTGAATATAATGACTTTATGGGGAGTTGGTTATATTTGCTTTATGGAAGGATAATGACTTGATTTTAAGGCACCAATTGCCTAAGGTTTGATAATAAAAGGAATCACTTGATTTCTAAAGGTTAAGAGACTAATTGTATTTTTGAAGTTAAGAGAATCGATTTGAAATATATAATACTTGGTTTTAATAAGGGTATAAGTCTCTTGGTTATAAAAGGAATGAGTTTTGTCTAAAACCATAAAGGGTTATAACGGCTTTATGGGAAGTTGGTTATAACGGCTTTACGGATGGTTAAGAGAATGGTTTTCTCTAATAAAGTAATCAAAGAATAACTTGTATTAAGGAAGGGCAATGTGATTTAAAGGTATCACTTGCTTAAAAGCTTTAATGTAAGGGTCACTTGATTTAGAAGCCGAGACATGTATTTCTAAAAGTATCGTGACTTATGTGAAATGTACACAAGCCTGGATACTACGGGTGTTAGTATCTTGGGGTTAAATTCCCGGATTTTAATGTGTAAAACGAAAGTGCCATGAGTTTATAAAAATGGAAGTCTAAAGGTTTAATGAACTTGCCTAGGTTTGCTTGTGATAGCTTTGAGTGCAAGTAGTATATGTTACGTTGTCGCGACTCTCAGTTGGAGGGCCGGCTGTCTTGTTATAAGTTTACTTGGACATACCGACAGTGATGTGGGATTCCACGGGTATGTTTCCATCATGATTGATCCTTGGACATGCTTATACGATGTGGGATTCCGGGGCATGTGACCAGGATACGGGTTAGATGCCCGGACATTTTATTGAACGTACCGGCAGTGACGGGGGATTCCACGGGTATGCTTCCATTGTGATTGATCTTGGCCATGCTTATACGATGAGGGATGCCGGGCATGCGGCCGAGATCGGGTTAGATGCCCGCGTGTTTTATTACTCCATGGCCATGCTTATACGATGTGGGATTCCGGGGCATGCGACCATGTTATATTTTACTCCATGGGCTAGCTCCCCATGAAGACATGTACCCACGATGAGGGATTCCGGGGGCATGTTATATTATTACTCCATGGGTTAGCTCCCCATGAAGACCTGCACCTACGATGAGGGATGCCGAGGGCACGTTATGGCCATGCTTATACGATGTGGGATTCCGGGGCATGCGGCCGCGTTATATATATATATATATATATATATGTTGTGTATGTGTACGCCGACAGTGAGGTGGGATGACACGGGCGCGTCACATGGTTATTTTTACACTTATAGCTGTCGGCAGTGATGTGGGATTCCACGGGCAGGAGATATATATATGTGTTGTGTATGTGTACGCCGACAGTGAGGTGGGATGCCACGGGCGCGTCACATGGTTATTTTTACACTTATAGTTGTCGGCAGTGATGTGGGATTCCACGGGCAGGAGATATATATATGTGTTGTGTATGTGTACGCCGACAGTGAGGTGGGATGCCACGGGCGCGTCACATGGTTATTTTTACACTTATAGCTGTCGGCAGTGATGGGGGATTCCACGGGCACGCTTTGATATTTGTGTGACTTGATCGCGTCCCAGATTGGGCCGGGTAGTATAGGCGCCCCTCCTTAAAGGGCCGGATTATACTTATGAAAGATAAGTAAGTTATATGGTAATGAACTTAATGATTTTTTCTAATCATGTGCGTAAGAATGTGGCTATAACCTTTATTGAAAATGGGAAAGGATAATGATGTGAAATTAAGTTCATAAGTGGTAATGACACGGCAGGATCTGGTATGTACTTTTTATACTTGTCCCTGTCATTCTTTTGTACAGTTATGATCACATTTCAGACGTTATTTCTTTTCCATATTAAATTTTGTTGTACTAACCCGCCCGGGCCTTCATGCCCGCAGGTTTTAGGTACCCAGGTTGGTGATCCTTGCTCTTAGGATCTCGGTTCAGTTTTGGGAAAAAGCTCTATTTGCTCCGGAGGCTTATCTCTTGGTACGGTTTCCCCTGAGGTTGTAGATTCATGTGTATTCAGGGGTATGGCGGGGCCCTGTCTCGCCACAATTGTTATGTTAAAACTCTTAGAGGTCTGTAGTCACATATTGTGGGACAATTTGTAAAGGAAATGAGGCAACTGCTTCGGTTGTGTATATATATGTCCAGGAAGGTAGCCCTATCGGCTAACCTGTTGATTTTATCTTTGATGATTTATTATAAGTTTCATGTATGTTCCGCTGATTTTCTCTGATGTATACCTATAACGGTGCCCAGGTAGGGCACCAATCGCGGGCCCGGGGTCGGGTCGTGACAGATTTGACGGTCCAGAGCCTCCCCAACACTTCCGGGAATATGCGGCAGTGATTGCTCAATATTCTCAACTTCCATCAAGTTAAAACTACCCACGGGATGCTGAGGGAGTGGTGGATCAGTGTTAGAATGACCAGTGTGACCCGAAACCATAGCAGGACCGGAGCTAGAAGAAACGCCTCCATTGCAAGGCGGTACCAATGGGTTGTCGGATTTCCGTGCTTCATAAGTGATGGTGTCCTGCATCAGTTTCTTACACTTCAAATGGTTGTGACCAAAAGAGGCGCAATGATAACAAAAATCAGGGTAGTTCTCATATTTCACCTTTTGGATGTATCTTCGATTGTCGGGTAGTTTCACACCAAATTATGTGACCGACTCTTTACTAACATCAACTTCCACCAAGACTCTTGCATAGTTCATTTTAGACCTTTCTTTGGTAAATTGATCCGTGTATAGAGGTTTCTCCACACGCGATGCAATCTTACTAAGGCCTGATGCACTCCAAACCGAAAGGGGGATGTCATGGAAGGTGACCCATATCGGGATATCCATGAATAAGTCATCCGTTAGTAATACTCCTTTATCAATTGGTTTTAACATCATGGTTTTGCCAAAGACCATATAAGGGCCTCCGTGGAGCACATTCGTGCGTTCCTCCTCCGTCATGAATTTGAATATTGTCCATCCTTTGCCGTATGAGATGATACGACACTTCACTCCCCACCCCTTAACAATAGAATTCAGCGCCTCTCTTCCCGGGAAAGGACCCGTGAAGCAGCCTATAAGACAATATCCCCAGGTTTCAATGAAGGGGACTTCATCCGTAGCTTCTAATTCTACATCTTCTCCTTGTTGATCAATGAATTGAAGTTTCATTCCTTTTGCTTCAAGTCTGGAACCCGCAAAGACTCCCGCATAGGTTTTCTTTTGCGGATTAGGACCATTGCGTTGAGAGGGGGGTACGTCTCCCTTTGATGCCTCACCGGGTGGATGCGCATGATGAATTCTAGAATTGTCAGTGGGCATGTTGCCTGCTGACATCTTGGTAATGTAGACTGAGGGATAGGGTTAGAGGGGGTAGAGCTTGGGCCCGCATCTGGAGATAGTATGCGAGTGCCATTTGGGAGGGTAGGGAAAGTATCGGGCATTTCGGGTGGGAGTGATGTTTTGGAAGGGGGTGGGGGTGTGTCATTATGAAATCTGGGAAGTGTTGAGGAAGTAGATGAGGAGAGAGGTGGAAAGTTCATATCTTTTCCAATGTCCAAGGAAGAAGTAAATGAAAATGGGATATTGGGATTCTTATGTTGAAGTCCGTTTAGAAAGCTGGTTAGGGTGGGGAAGGAATGGTTCGTGGTTCTAGATGGACTCAAAGAATGCTGAATATTAGAGTTGTGTGACTCTTTGGTACCCGCGGATGTAAGCTGCCCGTTAAAGACAATAGGCTCTTGGACTCCCGCGCCAATTAAGAAAGGAAAGTTACTAGGCTCCTTGGGAATAGATATCCCTTCGGTATCCACATCATGCATTGTACCTCGAGCTCCTGTAGAAATCATAGACCCATGGGTACCCTCCTGACCCGCCTTGTCCATTTGACCCGCCGCCCGACCCGGTTTAGACCCGAGGATGCCTTCATGCAAAGTTTTGCCGATAGTAATTCCAGTCCCAGAAATTCTAGCTTTTCTGGCTTGTCTGGGCAGTTTACCTCTAAGTGATGAGTTTTTTATGCTCCCGTGATTGCCATTATCTTTCGTTGTAGTCCCGGAGTTCACCAAATAGCCCGCGCTTGTATCGCCATTCCTAGGAGAGGATGGATTGTCTATAGTTGTCTGAACTTCTAAAGCATTTCCGGAAGCTTTGGAGGGAGCATTTTCCATAGGCTTGTTAACAGTGATAGGAGTGTCCTTCATAGTTTCTTCACCTTCAAACTTGCTTCTGTCCGGGCTATTAACATCTATACTTTTTCCCCAATCATGAATTTTTTGTAGCGTGATATCATCCACCACATGTTCTAGTGGAATACGCATATCAGGCGTGACATGTACCAACACCGTGGGGTCTGAGATTGCTGGAATTAAGTTCTCTTTAACAATGGTTGGACTTCCACCATTCTTTTTCTTTTTCTTGGATCTCGATTTCGAAGAGCCTCCGGAACCCCCGGAATCATTGCTAGAGCATGTAAAACGCTTTGTCTTTCTCATGTCATGAACTTAAGACTTCGATTATTGAAGAATCAATTGTGAGTGTGAGTTTAGGAGGAGAGGGAAGGACCGAAACCGTAAGGAGCAGCCAAGGAAAAACGTTGAGAGCGTTTTCCTTAGTGAGAGAAACTTCTCTCTAACTCCTATAAAGAAATAATCTCTTGATTGTTCTTATTGATGAAATGCATATATATACAAGTTACAATATGAAAATCATATTCCTACTTTACATCTAAATCCCTATTCTATATGAAGAATAACTATACGCTTATGATAATATTACAATCCTAATTAAGGTACAAGACTAGTATGTAAACAAACCAAATATACAAACTAACTTGGGACTTACACAGATGGGTCATGACCCATATTTAACACACCCCCGCAGTCATAATGGACGGTTTTCGTACGCTGAGACAGTCTCTAAAATCTTCAAAAAGTACCGAGGAAAGACCCTTTGTAAAGATGTCTGTAATTTGATATCTGGAAGGTACATGATAGACACATACTTGTCCTTTAACTACCTTCTCTCGAACAAAGTGAATATCCATCTCTATGTATTTAGTGCGCTGGTGCTGAACTGGATTACCGGAAAGGTAGATGACACTTATATTATCACAATATACGAAGGTAGCCTTCTGAATAGGACAATGAAGCTCTAAAAGTAGATTTCGTAACCAACATGACTCAGAAACCACATTGGCTACCCCTCGATACTCGGCATCTGCACTTGAATGTGAAAGCGCGGATTGACGCTTGACAGACCATGAGACCATGTTATTACATAAAAACATACAATAGCCAGACGTAGACCGTCTGGTGTCTGGAAAAAATCACCCAATCAACTTCTGTAAAGGAGACAAGTGTAGACGTCGACGAATGATACAAATGCAAGCCATACTCATGTGTTCCCTGAATGTACCTAATGATGCGTTTGAGCGCATTCATATGTTCAATCCTGGGATCATGCATTAACAAACACACCTGCTGTACGACATATGTAATATCAGGTCGCGTGAACGTAAGATACTGAAGGGCGCCTGCAAGACTACGATAGCGGGTCGGATCCTCATAGGGAGAGCCAGCTGCAGCACCCAACTTGGGTTTAGTATCAACTGGAGTAGAAGTGGACTTACAGGATGACATCCCAGCCCTCTCAATGATCTCTGCTGCATACTTCCTCTGTGATAAGAACAATCCACCTGCATGACGAGTGACAGCAATCCCCAAATAATAACTCAATGGGCCCAAATCTTTTATGACAAACTCAGAAATGAGCATTGTCATAATAGACTTTCGCAAAGCCTCAGAAGAGACAGTCAAGATAATGTCATTCACATATAATAGTATATAAGACATCGAAGAACCGCGATGATATATGAATAATGAATTATCAGACCTGCTGTGAGAGAACCCTATAGTTGAAACGTAGTCATAAAACCTCTTATACAAGCCCGTGTAGACTACTTAAGCCCATACAAATATTTTTTTTACAAACAAACATGACTAGGATATCTAGTATCCCTAAACCCCAAAGGCTTGTGCATATACAGTGTCTCCTTGAGATCACCATGTAGGAAAACACTCTTCACATCTAGCTGATGTATGGGCCATGACTTCGAAAGAGTCAAGCTGAGCACAGTGCGAATGGTAGCCGTCTTGACCATCGGGCTAAATGTCTCACCATAATCCACACCAACCTGTTGAGTCTTACCATCACCTACAAGACGAGCCTTATGTCTTGCAAACGAACCGTCAGAATTTTCCTTATGAGCAAAAATCCACATAGACCGAATAATATTAACACTAGATGGATGAGGTACCAACTCCCACGTCTTATTATCCATAAGGGCATTATATTCATCGGTAATGGCAATTTTCCAATTAGGGTCATTTAAGGCAGACACGGGATTAAGGGGTAAGGGTGATTTAAGAACATTAGAATTTAAATTAAAATGTCTTTTTGGTTTAAAAATACCTCTTTGACTGCGGGTGACTGGACCATGACCCAGGGTTGGATTGGGTGAATTTTGAGAATTTTCTACAGACATTTGTGGCTGGACCGTCGGAGGCGTCGCGACACTCCGACATAGATCCGCGACGCCTTCGTTCTAGTGGCTACTGGAACTTAGTGCCGCGACGCCTCCTCGAAAGGCTACGACGCTGACTACGAGGATAAATCTTCCTGGCTACTGGATGGCAGGAGCCGCGGCGCCTCCCCTAAGGGCCGCGACTCTGACAATGTATTTCTGGATATATTTGAAAATTGTTGAATAATATATGGGGAGATATCATCATCCAAAAAATCATACGAACTAGGCACATGTTTTTCTACTTTAGAAAATGGAAATTGGGACTCATCAAAGATAACATGACGACTAATGATGATTCGTTTAGATGACAAATCAAAACATTTATAACCACAGTGATTTCACGGATAACCCAAAAACACACAAGGAGTAGAACGTGTCTGAAGCTTGTTAATTGTGGTGGATGGAAACAAGGAATAACATAAGCACCCAAAGACCCTAAGATAAGAATACAAAGGAGTCTTATTATATAAACATTGGAGGGGGGACGAATATGTCAAACCTTTAGAAGGAAGAATATTAAGCAAATATGTAACCATCTTGTCACGACCCGACCACGGGCCAACGACTGGTGCCTTACCCCGGGCACCCTAGTGATACAACATCAGAGAAAAACCAGCGGAAATAAAAACATACAGATACTGGAACTACGGGGTATAACATTCTTCCCCCCTTAGAAACATTCGTCCCGAATGTTCCTTCTAAGTCTCCAAACGTACTTGCGCCGGTATAGTCTCCACTATTACACTTACAAAACCGATCATGTCACCAATGGCCAGAATATAACATGCGCGCAAAACTCAAATCCAAACTAACGAGGAATCACCTCTAGTACACATTCCACCCTTCAGTTACTGCTTCAATTTCCTCTAAGGCCATTCCCGGCCTTCACGATCCGATTCTGGTCGAACGCATCCACGAACCCGTACGATGGTTACCTAAACTTGGGCCTAGCACCCTCGCGACCCTACCACCTGGCGGGACCACCTCGAACTGACCCCACCTTATTCCGGGCTACAGGTTGACCCGAGAATGGTCCTCAACCCGACCCATAATCGCACCAGACTCTCTTGTTCCCCAATCCGGAACAAACTTACTAACTCACATCAAGAAAGCTACCACTCCTATCTCACACTACTCATGGAATTATCACGCTAATACTCCACGTACTACACATTCTGACAAAGATTAACCGTAAATCTTTCACTTAAGATGGCCTCGCATCTAAGATCTCAACTGTTATCAAACTTCTAAGGCTCACCATTCTTCCCTACCCCCCAAACTTACCCTTTTCAACTACCCATGTTTTTTAATCACAACTTACACAATGCTAACCGAACATAGCACTCCACATGCATCTACCATAACGACCTAAACAAGTCTCTTAAGGCTGAAGATATCTCTGTAATTCTCGCCTCACTTTCCCTTTGCCGCTCTAATCAAATCCTGCTCTGCTGGGCGCATAACTACAGACGGTGATGAACCAGCCACTGATCCCGAAGGCTGAGTCGTAACATCCGCGCCACCTCTGTTCGGACAATTTCTCGCAAAAAGGCCCTGCTGGCCGCAAGCCTAACAAGCTATCTAAGTAGTACGACACTCCCCATAATGGAGTCTATTACAACGGTCACAACGAGGTAGGGGTGACCTCATCTGACTAACACCCCCTTCTCCCGAACAACTGAACCCGCAACTGACCCGGTAGGCTGAGTCATCCCTCTTGTATCCCTCCTACTTGGACATCCTCCCATCACAAGGCCCTGACGGCCGCAAATATAACAATCTCCCAAACTAGCACGACACCCTGAGGACCATCCTCAGCTTTCTATCCATAGAACCCTGGCGAACTGCAACTCAAGAAATCCCGAAGTCTCAGACTATCGGATCTAGGGTGAACCACTGGCACTGCCGGAACCACCGGCTCCCGTCCATCCTCATATCTTGCCACGATCCTAACTAGTAACTGGGTCATCTCCTTGCAACCCATATCCTCTGTTCCTGGCCGTGGGACTGGAGGCTCAGATATCGTGGCCTCAGTAGAAATTGTTGTCGCTCTAAACTCTGCTGGGGCTAGCGGCGTCATAAAACTCGTCGTCAGAAGTACTATCTCAGGTAATGACCGGTAGGTGCCTCGTAACCCATCGTGCTCTATTCGCAGCTCCTCTGCGCTTGCCTCCTGGGCTCTGGTTGCCTTGCGTAGAGGCGTAACGGGTACATAAGAATACGCCAGAGGGAGTCCAACTTATAACACAGCTCTAAGGCACGATCTCAGAGTGAGAAGAATGGAAACCAATCCTAAATATCCTGCAGCCTCCTGATTATAGATGTGGTGCACAACCCACCGATAATCAAGACTCATCGACACGGTGCAGACACTTTCCGAGGATTAACTGCTCTGATACCACTTTTGTCATGACCCGACCACGGGCCCGCGACTGGTGCCTTACCCCGGGCACCCTAGTGATACAACATCAGAGAAAAACCAGCGGAAATAAAAACATACAGATATGAAACAAGATAAAAGAAAAGCAAGCAACCAAAACGGTTGCCACTTTTGCATATATACAGAAATTTGAGCAGTTACATCCTTTACAACCGCCCAGTGCACGGACCTCTAAGAGTGTAACAACAACTATGACGGACGGGGCCCGCCATACCCGGAATGTACAAGAACTTACAACTCGGGAAACATACAAAAGATAAGCCTCGAGAAACGGAGCTTCCCAATCTGTTGGCTGTGATCCTAAGAGTGAGGATCAACAACCGATGTACCTCTACTGCGGCATGACGCGGCCCGGCGAGGTCGATAACAGTACAGTATGTGAATCGAAAATCAGCGAAATCATAACGATCTAAATAAACGGGATACATGTTTGATAACCAAACTACGATTCACGACATAAAAGCGATCATGTCAAGCGAGGACTCACGCCTCAAAGTCATCACTCAAATATAACCAGGTCTCACGCCCACAATATCAATCATGCCCGCATCATGACCACATGCCCCCGGAATTCTCCATCGGTGTAGACATGTCCAGGATGCAATAACAGTATACCGGGTAATCAACCCTGCCGCATGGCCACATGCCCCCGGAATTCTTCATCGGTGCGCATGTCCATGTAACAACAATAACAATATATCGGGTAATCAACCTGCGCGTAGCCACGCCCCGGAATTCTTCATCGGTGCGACATGTCCATGTAACAACAATAACAATATATCGGGTAATCAACCTGCCAGCGCGTACGCCCCGAATTCTTCATCGGTGCGGACATGTCCATGTAACAACAATAACAATATATCGGGTAATCAACCCGCCAGCGTACACGCCCCGGAATTCTTCATCTGCGGACTTGTCCATGTAATAACAATAACAATATACCGGGTGATTAACGCCAGACGTGCCGCATGCCGGAATTCTTCATCGGTGCGGACATGTCCATGTAACAACAATAACAATATCTGGGTGATTAACCGCCGCGTGGCCGCATGCCCCTAATTCTTCATCTGCGTACATGTCCATGTATAACAACAATAACAATATCTGCCCTCCATCGAGACGCGGTAGCATAGGAATACAACTTTTAAACAACAAGGCTATCACAAGCAAGCACAAGCAAATTAACATACTTCAATTCTCTTACAAATATCCATTCTTTCACAAAAGTCACCGATACCAACACTGTAGTATCCAAACAGAGTAACTATTATTTTAAGTAAACCAAAATAATTTCCCTTTTTAAAGACAAGTAACAACCTTCTTTTCCAAAAGTTCAAGTTTGCCTAATTTCAAATACTCAAGTCTCTTATTTTCGAAAGGTTTCGTAGTTCATAGTCTTAATCACTTAATAACATAATTCTCTTTTAAAACAATTTGAGTAACACATGCCTTATGTGTGAGTAGGTTATTCTTGTTTATAACAATCTTATTAAAGCAGCCATGATCTAGAAAATGTAATACAATTTTGTCTTATCTTAGCTTCTATGCAGATGGAGGTTTCTACTGGTTTTAATATAGTTAATTAGTCAATATATTTTCCTTTATTAACGCTGCAGTGGTTTGTTCGATACTTATTCTCGTTTCTGAAATCAGTAAAACATTATTCTTTAAAAGCCAAGTACTCATTACTCACGAATGAGGTTTCACAACTTTTTAACAAAATTCATAGTCCTTAACATTTCATAAAACGTCATTTATAAGTTAAGTCTCTTATCTTTTAAGATCAAGTCTCTTAACTTCTAAAATCAATAAACCATTCTTTTACCTACATAAAGTCGTTATAACTAACTTCCCATAAAGCTATTATAACACCTTATGTTTTAAACCAACCAAAACTCATTTAGCACATGTACGTCTACCGTACTACATAGTTTACAAAACATCATGCTAGAAAGGATAGGAAGAGGTTCACATACCTCGCGACGATTATCGATAATTAGAAAAATGCTCCAAGTAATACAACCTTGCTAGCCTTTTCCACTCTTCAAGTAGAATACGCTACTCGTAGTACTTCCACCTATAATGGCCACAAAACATCTATCAACCTCTAGGTCTCTTCGTAGAATATTCTACAGAAAATTCGGCAGCACCTCCCCCCGCAACCACATAAATCTCCTCCTCTACTCAGGCCCGCTACCAAGCCAACAACTCCTAGGGGGGTTAGACGTCTAACCGGACGTGTACAACACTGCCCCACAATAATACTACAAGTCTACTGTAAATACAGTCCAATGTAAATACAGTTCAATTCTTATCCAAATTCATTCTACATATAGTATACTCAATTATACATTACTACAACATGTAATATCCAATTACAATAGGAGGACAAAGATAATTACCTCGACAAGCCCAAAATTATCCAAGATTATATGTCGATCCTGAGCAACGTTTAGCTCAAATTCCTTACGCTCCAACCCGCTCCAAGCAACCCTTAGAAGTTTCTAAACAACTTCTCTTAACACTTCAACCAACTATGAAGATTTTTCTAGGGCTTCGTTTGGCGACTAAAGGAACAAAGTAGTATTTCCGGGCTCTTAATATTAGAAATAACTTTGGAAAACTACTAGGAATACTAGGCTAAGGTATTTGGGACTATACCAACACTTGAAGAATTTCTACAAAGTGGGGGGGGGGGGGGAGTTGGACGAAACAACTACAAAGGGAGGGGAGTGTTTTTGCCTTGGAATTTCTCAAGTGTGGATGAAGAAGTCTTGCAACTTAAGGGGGTATTTATAGGACATTCAAGGGCTAGGATTGAAGCAAGTGTGTGGTCTAGATTGAGCTATGTGTGTGTGGGTCCTACTTATCTATCTACTACACAAATATCTACAAGACTTTGACCAAATGTTTATGGCATTTAACATGTAAAAAACGTGCAACTCATGACCAACAATTCGTCCACCAAGTGTCACCAAGGGGTGACACATGTCGCCCTCCTATTGGTCCAAAATATTTCATCTTCCGAAAATATCCGTAATGCCAAAAATCCGAAAATAAAGTGGGCCTCACAAACCGGAAATTCCTCCCGTGGGCCCCACGTGACCAATTCCGGAAATAAAATTCCATAATTCTCAAATATTCCAAAAAGTCCGAATACCAAAACTGGGAATCCAATTCCCTTTAACGAACATTTTTCCTTCACAAAATTCGGAAACTTTTCCGTCGAAAAAAAATCACATCTTTCTTCCTTTCCAATTTTTCTGTCGTATTTTCGTACGTACGTCCTCACATACATACTCTGGAACTACGGGGTATAACACATCTGTAGAGCATGATGCCAAAACAACGGGGGGACGGAAGAATGACCAATAAGGTACGGATAATGTTGTTAATGGTATGAATTTTACGTTCAACTTTTCCATTTTGTGAAGATGTATGAGGACAAGAAAAATGAAAATTTATCCCATTTTGAGCACACAACTCCCGAAACTCCCCATTGTCATATTCTTTGCCATTATCACATAGAATGTTCTTTATTTCCCGTTCGAATTGAGTTCTAATAAAGGCTCTAAATTTGACGAAGATGGAAAAAACTTGAGATTTTTTTGCTATTGGAAACGTCCATAAAAATTTAGAATAATCATCCAAGAATAAAACATAATAACGATGACCCATAGAACTGAGAACGGGAGAGGTCCATAAATCTCTATGGATAATATCAAGTGGCATAGAAGTGTGATAACTCGAGGCTACGAATGGAAACTTAACTATTTTCCCTAGAGAACAAGATTGACAATTTGGAGTACTACGTGTACCCTTACAGGAAATAGGCTTATTTATATCTAAAGTAGATAAAATAGATGGCCCCGGGTGACCTAGAAGAGCATGACACAAGGATGGAGCAAGATCTGTAAAAGTGGATGACATGACTTGACGCGAGAAACTGAGACTCGGTGTGATTAGATAAAGGTCTCCCCTACTGTCACACCTCATGAGAGGACTCCCCGTCTTGTAATCCTTTACCGAAAACTCAAACGGATCAAAATTAATAGAAACCCAATTATCAGTGATGAATTTACGGACACACACCAAATTTGTAATCAATTTTGGGGCATGAAGGGTATTTTTCAGGACAAGTGGTGGATGTGGAGGAGACAAAGTTTTATGACCATAACCCTTAATTGGAATAGAAGTACCATTACCAACAATTATACCACGATTACTGCTCAAATTGGAATAAGACGAGAGAGTACCTTGGTCGGAAGTCATGTGGGTAGTGGCGCCTATGTCCATGTACCAAGTTGGTTCCGGTTGAGTCATTCCAAGCGTGTGCATCGCGGCTTCAATTTCTATTTGTGTGGGTCCTGCTACATGATGGGCTTGAGGGGGTTGATGCCCGAGTATGTCGGACTGCTGGATCGGCCAATAAACTAGTCTGAAACCCGGCTCGACTGAGTAATCGCGCTCGCATCGGGCCTAGACTAAAATCGGCCCAGTGGCCGAATCGGGAGGCGCTACCGATCGGGCTGAAATCGTGACGAATCGGGGCCATCACATCAGATAGTGGTCCATAGCTGGCCCCACGATCGCCGTTGGCCGACCTCGCGGTTAACACCGCCGCCACCGTTTCGATTGCCTCTATGATTTTCCCATTATTTCTCCGATGTTGACCCCTTTTTTCGCCACGGTTGTTGCGTTGGTGGCTCGAGTCGGTGGACGGAGAAAATTTCAACTCGGTCACCATGATGGAATGACAAGCCCTGGTAGCAACCTTTTTAGGTAATCCTTCTTCTTCCAAAGTGAACATGGAACGGGCTTGATAGAATTTCGGTAGGGGGTTACTTTGATGAATAATCAAAGCAATGCCGTTATAGGCCTCGGACAGGCCTGCAACCATCTGTAAAACGAGACGACTATTAGTAACAGGAGCACCCACGTTGCGAAGTTGATCCACCAAATCCTTGAGTCGTTTACAATAAGAAGAAATGCGAGGAAAATTCTCCATAGCAACTTGAGAAAATTCTTGCTCAAGGATAACAATGCGAGAATGACTGTTATCTTGGAAGATATCACGCAATCGATTCCAAGCCTCCATAGCTGTGGAGTTAGGTTCCATAATCGTCTGTAAAAGGTCTATGGATATTGTAGCATAAATCCATTGGAGAACCTTTGCGTCAAGCGTGACCCATAATTTAGGATCGTTTGCTTTGGTTGGCACGGCTACTGTAGTCTCCGTATCATCTTCCGTAGGAGTAGGTGGAGGAATGATGTGGTGAAGAACTTGATGAGCCATAGCATGAATATTGAATAATTCCTCCCACATCCCATATTGGACGTTTTCTAAGTCAAGAACAATAGGAAGAACGATCTTGATGTTGGAAACTGTGAGGGCAGGATGAAACGTGTTCTTATCAGTCAAATTGAATAGAACAACGAGATTTGGAGAAAGGATAATTTAAGAAAGAACCGAGAAGTGTCTCAGTTTTGGGAAGAGAATATGTCTCAGTTTTTGGAAGAACCGAGGGGGCACGGTTTTCAAGAAGAGATTGAGAAAGAAGTGAGTAGCGGAAGCAAGGAAAATAACCTAAACTCTTGGTACCATGAAAGAAATGATCCCTTGATTATTCTTATTGATGAAAGCCATATATATACAAGTTACAATAGGATAATCATCTCCTACTTTACATCTAAATCCCTATTTTATATGAAGAATAACTATACACTTATGGTAATATTACAATCCTAATTAAGGTACAAGACTAATATGTAAACATACCAAATATACAAACTAACTTGGGACTTACACGGATGGGCCGTGGCCCATATTTAACAAATCCTAGTTGCAATAGATCAATGAAGAGAAGAATCAATCCAAGAATAAACAATCAAAAAATGGAGAAAGAGGAAAGGCACAGGAAGTGCTGACTAAGAATTAAGGGTGAGCACGTGTACAGGGTACCCAAATATCCGATCGGAACCGACACTAACGGGTAGGTTCTAGGTAGATATATTAGAATAACGGGTAGGTTCCGAATAGTAAAATTAGGAGCTGATAAATGTCGGGACCGGTTCCCGAAAATAGAGATCGGGTACCCGAACCCGGAACCGATACCCGGACCCTATGAACCCACCCCCCATTTAAATTATTTTGTTTTGGTCTTTGGGGCATTTAATTTATTGGCCCAGTCCGGTCCTAATTTTTAGGCCCAGTCCGATTGATACTTGATACACAACCCACGCCCTAATTTGCATATTTTCCAATCTATCATTAAGCAAACCCAACAGCATCAATAATGAAAGATACTGAATGATAATCTCCAATATATTATTTCTTTACATTTATATATCTGAATGAGTGACGCTTGTTTTATTTAAATTTCAAAGATCCAAATTAAATTCATTCTAAAATAAATAGATTTTGAAAAAAAATACAGAAACTTTGGTAAGAAAAATTCGATCTCAACACTCTAGTAACTTTGTCTTCTTATGTATTGTTGTCTATTTTCTAGGGGTGAGCACGGTTACCCGGGAACCTACCCGGAACTGCAGGGTCCGGGTAGGTTCCGGGGAATGATTGCTACGGGTAGGTTTCGGGTAGTAAATTTAGGACCGGTCTTTTACATGATAGGGTCCGGGTAGTTAAAAAATGATAGGATACCCGGGCCCGCTCACCCCTACTAAGAATAAAGGTGTCACGACCCGATCCCGGGCCCGTGACTGGTGCCTTACCCCGGGCACCCTAGTGATACAACATCAGAGAAAATCAGCGGAAATAAAACTTAAACATGAAACAAGAGATAAGATCATAAACAAAGCAACCAAACGGTTACCTTCCAATAAAATATATATACAAATCTTTCAAACCGAATAGCTTTAATCCTTTTACAAACCCCGCCCACAACAAGATTACATGCACTTCTAAGAGTTTTTATACAACATGACGACAGTGGCTCTCGCCATACCCCAATGTACAAGAACCTACAACCTGTGTGGTAACATACCAAAAGATAAGCCTCCGAGAAACGGAGCTTCCTAACGCCGAATCGTGATCCATGAGCGAGGATCAACACCGTGTACCTCTACTGCGGATTAACGCAGCCTCGGGCGAGGTCGATAACAGTACCAAGTATGTGAAATCAAAGATCAGAATGAAATCATAGTAGTCTATATAAAGCAGAGACATGTATGATAACCAAACTACATCCACAATAAATAAGCAAATATGTCAAGTCGGGACTCACGCCTCAAAGTCATCACTCAAATATAACTATGGGTCTCACGCCCACAACATCAATCACGCCTGTGGAATACCTTCCTCACCGCTAGCCTATGATATAATAACACCAAGGAGTACATATGAACACCAAGTCCTACCCGAGTCATAAACCGTACTAACAATACTATACAACCAAACCACGGTCGACACGGGCAAGTACGAAGTCGACTACCGGATACCAGCGTCGTGTCACGTAGCCGACCGGCAAGTACGAGGGCTAACTACCGTGTACCAAGGTCAGATCACGAGACTTCGCCACTAAACCGAATCTGGCAAGTGCGAGGGCTAACTACAGTACTAAGGCCGAATCACCACGAGACGGGCAAGTACGAAGCCACCACCGGATACCAAGGCCGACCAAGAAACCTCATGGAGAGCTAGTCCATGGAATAACACTATCAATGCGAGCGCACTGCGGAATTCTCCACACCGCTGCGACGTCCAAGTAATATCATAACAAATCAGCCGACCCTCCATTGAGAGACGCGGTGGTATAGAAATACAATACTAGCACGACAAGGCTATCACACGCAAACATAGGCAAGTTACACACAACTCAAGGTACTTTCATTTTATGCCAAAGTCCAGGTTTTAACCCCAAAGTACTACGTATGTTAAACTCTTTTTTAAAGGATCCATTTCTTTTACAAAGGTCACCCGATACCCGCAGTATTAAAATAGAGTGACTAACATTTTTAAGTAAACCACAACAACTTCCATACTTTCCTTTTAAAACCAAATTAAGGCAATACCATGCCTTCTTTTTAGACCAAAACACTTCTCCTTTTAAAGTCAAGTTATCACACGACCGACCCTCGATCGCGATCGTGCCCTACCCAGGCACCCTTACGAGTAAACAT
The DNA here is from genome assembly GCA_029844215.1 of Przewalskia tangutica. NCBI lineage: Eukaryota > Viridiplantae > Streptophyta > Magnoliopsida > Solanales > Solanaceae > Przewalskia > Przewalskia tangutica. The sequence continues at coordinate 104,317,336 of CM056726.1, forward strand.
CGAGAAAATCAGCGGAACATACATGAAACTTATAAATAAAACATCTAAGTAAAACAACAAAGTTAGCCGACAGGCTACCTTCCGAACGTATATAAATACAACCAAGCATTGCCTCATTTCTTTTACAAACCGACCCACATATGTGACTACAGCACTTAAGAGTTTTAACATAACCACGTGGTGGGACAGGCCCCGCCATACCCTGAATATACATGAATCTACTACCTCGTGGAAAACCGCACAAGAGCTAAGCCTCCGAGCAAATGGAGCTTTCTCAAAATCAACCGAGATCCTATGAGCAAGGATCACCAACCTGGTATCTAAAACTCGGGCATGAACGCACTTCAAGAGGTCGATAACAAAAATTTAATATGGAAATGTAAATAAAATGCAATAACCAAATCATATCTCAGATAAAAGAATGTCCTTTAACTCAAATCAATCATATATTAACTGCTCCTTTCCTTCTTTCAACAAAATTTAACAACATATTCTTACATACATACTTAAGAGTTTAATCCACTTTTTCACATAACTTACATATCTTACATAACATAATCGCCCATTTGCGGGACACGGTGTCATCATGAATCATGTGACATAATCCGCCCCGCCCGCTCGGCATCTTGTGGAATCATATAACATAATCCGCCCGCCGCGGCTCGGTGCATCGTGGAATCATATAACATAATCCGCCCGCTGTGGGCCTCGGTGTCGTGGAATCATATAACATAATCCGCCCGCCCGGGCTCGGTGAAGATGACGTAACCCTACGGTAGGCTCGGGGTAATATGGCGTAATCCGCCTATGTGTAGGCTCGGTGTATTTCATAACGTAATCCGCCTATTTGTAGGCTCTTGTATCTCATAACGTAATCCGCCTATTTGTAGGCTCGGTGTGATTTTCCTTACGTAACATTTTAATCCGTCTTATTACTTCTTCTTAAGTCGCCATAACAACTTCCCATAAAGTCGTTATAACAACCTTCGCTTTAGAGAACTTAAGACACTTTATTCTTACAAAGATTAGGAAAATCGATCCAAAGATACTACGTATACATACTTAAAAAGAATCGTGACGCTTAAAACTTCATAATCCTTAAAAGACAATCAAAGTTCTTAGTCTTAAATCTTCATCACATACTTCCTTTAAAGCCCAGTTCCTTATACTTATCTAACAATAAAGTTCCATACCTTCCAAAACCAAGTAATTTATTCCCTTAAAATCATATAAATTCAAGTCATTTTCGAACATAAAATCCACTTACTTACTTCAAACAAATCAAGACACATAGCCTTTAAATCAAATCTCATAATTTCCTAACCATTCTTACCAACGTCTCCCATAAGACCTAGTAAGGACTTAGGACAATTTAAACATACTCTTAACTTAGATTCAACAATGTAAATACTTCTTAACTTCTAAGAGTAGAAGGAATCTTGAAATACTATCACATGGATATTTCATACGTAGGATCATGCCAAAGAAAGAAAAGGTTCACATACCTCGCGACGATTGTCGACAAGTAGCAAAATGCTCCAAAGTACTTCAACCTTGAGCTATTCCATTCTTCAAGTAGGATACGCTAAACTTAGTACTTCAACCTATCATGGCCACAATACGTCCATTAACCTCTTACTTTAAACGTAGAATATCCTAAGTGCCTAGTCACTAAATTCTACGGAAAATCGGACAACACCTCCTTTGTTTCTACTACTTTGCCACCTTTTTCAAGGCCGAATACAATAACCAACCACGCCACATTTAAGGCCCAATCAAAGCAATCAACAATAGGGGATTACACGCCTACTAGACGTGTAAAATTCCGCCCCACAAACGATATTAATTTAATACAACATACTTGGCCAATTCGGCTACATTGAGGTACTACAACATTAATTCTTATCCAATTTCCATTTCAATCCAAGTTGTTGGCATAACATGATATCAAGTCGCAACCAATCATAACTACTAAAATCTTCAAGTTAATAACATGCGACGATTCTAATAACGATCAAATTGTAATCCAACTTAACATGGCCTACATTTCATTTCGAATTTCCAAGACTACAATCGATCTATAATCCTTATAAACTTCAACACATATACTTCATGCTAGCAACAAGTAAAGCTAACAACAAAATAAATAATCTTGTAATACTTTCAAAGAACAAGATTATACCTCAACGCTTTTTAATCCAATCTTCAAAACCGAAGTTGCTCCTTAGCAACCTAGAGCCTCTTCAAGACACTTCAATCCGCTCCTAGTGACCCTTAGAGCAACACCAACACTTTCCTTCAAACTTCCAATCCAAAACCTAGAAAGCCACTAGGTTTTCACTTTGCGACTAACCCGAAAACTATCTTTTTCCGAGATTTTTCTATTGAGATACGCTTACACTACCCTCAAGAACCTTGGTTTAAAGTGTGGAGCTTAAAGAACAAGCAACGAAATTTTTTTTCTTCTCAAGTGCCATGAACCCGAGAGCAAGCTAGAGCTCTCTTCAAATTTTGTGAAAATTTTCTAAGTGTTTGGACAAGGTCTTGCTACTACTAGTATTATAAAGGGACATGGAGGGTCAAGATGCAAACAATTGGGTGGTTTGGATGAGTTCTTAGTAAATATCAAGACTATGTGGGTCCTTGACCAAGTCAACATTCTCAAGCTTTCAAGTTGCAAGACTTGTCTTGCTAGCAAAGGTCCAATGACCCTTAAGCCCTTACAAAAATCGTCCAAGGCATTATTAAGGGGGGGTGACACGTGTCGCCCTCCCTTTCGTCACAATAATACGTTTTCCGACAAATTCCAATATTTCCGATAAATTTTTACAAGTCTCTAATCTTAACACTTGTAAGTTCTTACGTACGTTCTTAAAACATGTCCTGCAAATACGGGGTGTAACATTCTTCCCCCCTTAGAAACATTCGTCCCCGAATGTTCTTTCGGAGTCAAACTTAATGTTAGCGACATAGTTTCTTTTCACAACCCCGACATACTAATAATGCCACACATAGCCCTAATACCTCGCACACGCATATCCGTCCATCATAAGCCCAAAAGAGGTTATATTTTCGTACTTCCAACTCTTTCTAGCATACATACATAACTTCCATACCACTTCTGGCCTCTAATCTTTGGAGTCACTTTATAAGACAATATACGACCATTTCCGCCACGACTGGTTCCGTGGAACGCGTCCACGAACCCAGTAAACAATTAACTAGACTTGGGCCTTGCACCTCGTGACTCGCCACGTGGCGAACTACTACCAACTGATCCCACTCCATTTCAGGCCATGGGAGACCCGTAACAAGTCCTCAACCACTCAACCGCACTTAACTCTTATCCTCGTCCGACTTAAAATCTTATCACAGAGAAAGCCTTATATACCTCGTGTCTCGCGGAATCAATATTCTTAGGCTCGCAATTTCCATGCTCCAAGCCTACCTTACCACCCCCAAGAACGGGTACAAAAACTTCTCATAAAACCAAAACCATGTTGTCTCGATCACAACAACCATTACTTACTCTATACGGACCTCATCCGTACAATTCTTTTAAGCCTACTACGCAGCTTAATCTATTAACATGACATTCCGTTAGGTTCCTTAACATGGCTTCTTAAGGGTTCACTACCCTATCAGACAGCTCATATTTTCCCAATTATCTCGGAATAAAACACAAAATCTTGGCGAAAATTCATTAACTATTCCATGCCTTCCCGGTATCTAGGTAGTCTTTACCAATTTCTGGTAATCTAAAATCATTCTAGGCAACACGCGTCTGACCCTCATACATAACTCCGTATAGATGTATGTCACAATACCAACTATACTATAATCATTACCAACCTGGATACGCAATCCACATATTCATTCCCGGTCATCACGCTTTCTCGTAATGCAATCAACATAACTCGTTAGGGAGGGACGACTTAACAATACAACTCTATCGCACGATCTCGAGTGAGAAGAATGGAAACCAATCCTAAATGTCTCGCACCTCCTGATTATCGATGTGGCGCACAACACACCGATAATCACGATTCTACTAGACACGGTCTGTAGACACTTTCCGAGGACTAACTGCTCTGATACCACTTTTGTCACGACCCGACCCGGGACCGCGACTGGTGCCCTACCTGGACACCCTTACAGGTAAACATCAGAGAAAATCAGCGGAACATACATGAAACTTATAAATAAAACATCTAAGTAAAACAACAGTTAGCCGACAGGCTACCTTCCCGAACGTATATAAATACAACCGGCAGCCTTCATTTCTTTTACAAACTGACCCACAATATGTGACTACAGACCTCTAAGAGTTTTAACATAACCACTGTGGTGGGACAGGGCCCCGCCATACCCCTGAATATACATGAATCTACTACCTCAGGGAAAACCGTACCAAGAGCTAAGCCTCCGGAGCAAATGGAGCTTTCTCTCAAAAACTGAACCGAGATCCTATGAGCAAGGATCACCAACCTGGGTATCTAAAAACCTGCGGGCATGAACGCAGCTGGCGGGGTCAAGACAACAATTTAATATGGAATGTAAATAAAATGCAATAACCAAATCATATCTGTATAAAAGAATGTCCTTTTAACTCCTGAAATCAATCATATATTAACCGTTCCTTTCCTTCTTTCAACAAAATTTAACAACATATTCTTACATACATACTTAAGAGTTTAATCCAGCCTTTTTCACATAACTTACATATCTTACATAACATAATCCGGCCCATTTGCGGGACACGGTGTACTGATGAATCATGTGACATAATCCGCCCGCTGTGGGGCTCGCATCTTGTGGAATCATATAACATAATCCGCCCGCCCGGGCCTTGCATCGTGGAATCATATAACATAATCCGCCCGCTCGGCCTGCATCGTGGAATCATATAACATAATCCGCCCGCCGGCTCGGTGTAAGATGACGTAACCCTACATGTAGGCTCGGGGTAATATGGCGAATCCGCCTATGTGTAGGCTCTGTATTTCATAACGTAATCCGCCTATTTGTAGGCTCGGTGTATCTCATAACGTAATCCGCCTATTTGTAGGCTCGGTGTGATTTTCCTTACGTAACATTTTAACTGCCTTATTACTTCTTCTTAAGTCGTCATAACAACTTCCCATAAAGCTGTTATAACAACCTTTCGTTTTAGAGAACTTAAGACACTTTATTCTTACAACAGTTAGGAAAACTGGATCCAAAGATACTACGTACATACATACTTAAAAAGAATCGTATCGCTTAAAACTTCATAATCCTTAAAAGACAATCAAAGTTCTTAGTCTTAAAACTTCATAACATACTTCCTTTAAAGCCCAATTACTTATACTTATATAAAAATAAAGTTCCATACCTTCCAAAACCAAGTAATTTATTCCCTTAAAATCATATAAATTCAAGTCATTTTCGAACATAAAATCCACTTACTTACTTCAAACAAATCAAGACACATAGCCTTTAAATCAAATCTCATAATTTCCTAACCATTCTTACCAACGTCTCCCATAAGACCTAGTAAGGACTTAGGACAATTTAAACATACTCTTAACTTAGATTCAACAATGTAAATACTTCTTAACTTCTAAGAGTAGAAGGAATCTTGAAATACTATCACATGGATATTTCATACGTAGGATCATGCCAAAGAAAGAAAAGGTTCACATACCTCGCGACGATTGTCGACAAGTAGCAAAATGCTCCAAAGTACTTCAACCTTGAGCTATTCCATTCTTCAAGTAGGATACGCTAAACTTAGTACTTCAACCTATCATGGCCACAATACGTCCATTAACCTCTTACTTTAAACGTAGAATATCCTAAGTGCCAAGTCACTAAATTCTACGGAAAATCGGACAACACCTCCTTTGTTTCTACTACTTTGCCACCTTTTTCAAGGCCGAATACAATAACCAACCACGCCACATTTAAGGCCCAATCAAAGCAATCAACAATAGGGGATTACACGCCTACTAGACGTGTAAAATTCCGCCCCACAAACGATATTAATTTAATACAACATACTTGGCCAATTCGGCTACATTGAGGTACTACAACATTAATTCTTATCCAATTTCCATTTCAATCCAAGTTGTTGGCATAACATGATATCAAGTCGCAACCAATCATAACTACTAAAATCTTCAAGTTAATAACATGCGACGATTCTAATAACGATCAAATTGTAATCCAACTTAACATGGCCTACATTTCATTTCGAATTTCCAAGACTACAATCGATCTATAATCCTTATAAACTTCAACACATATACTTCATGCTAGCAACAAGTAAAGCTAACAACAAAATAAATAATCATGTAATACTTTCAAAGAACAAGATTATACCTCAACGCTTTTTAATCCAATCTTCAAAACCGAAGTTGCTCCTTAGCAACCTAGAGCCTCTTCAAGACACTTCAATCCGCTCCTAGTGACCCTTAGAGCAACACCAACACTTTCCTTCAAACTTCCAATCCAAAACCTAGAAAGCCACTAGGTTTTCACTTTGCGACTAACCCGAAAACTATCTTTTTCCGAGATTTTTCTATTGAGATACGCTTACACTACCCTCAAGAACCTTGGTTTAAAGTGTGGAGCTTAAAGAACAAGCAACGAATTTTTTTTTCTTCTCAAGTGCCATGAACCCGAGAGCAAGCTAGAGCTCTCTTCAAATTTTGTGAAAATTTTCTAAGTGTTTGGACAAGGTCTTGCTACTACTAGTATTATAAAGGGACATGGAGGGTCAAGATGCAAACAATTGGGTGGTTTGGATGAGTTCTTAGTAAATATCAAGACTATGTGGGTCCTTGACCAAGTCAACATTCTCAAGCTTTCAAGTTGCAAGACTTGTCTTGCTAGCAAAGGTCCAATGACCCTTAAGCCCTTACAAAAATCGTCCAAGGCATTATTAAGGGGGGGTGACACGTGTCGCCCTCCCTTTCGTCACAATAATACGTTTTCCGACAAATTCCAATATTTCCGATAAATTTTTACAAGTCTCTAATCTTAACACTTGTGAGTTCTTACGTACGTTCTTAAAACATGTCCTGCAAATACGGGGTGTAACAGTTACCACTTTAAAACCAATGATAAAACCATTCTTTTATTTTCATAAAGTCGTTATAACTAACTTCCCATAAAGTTGTTATAACACTTTATGTTTTAAACCAATTTAAGACAAAACAATGTCTTCTTTTTTAAGAAAAATTCTTCAATTCCTCAAGTCTTTCTTCTTTTAGAAATCAAGTTCCTTACTTTGAAAATTTAAGAAAATTAATGCTTGTTTATACTGATTCTCATTAAAGCAGCCCTGATCTAGAAAATGTAATAAAATTTTGTCTTATCTTAGCTCCTATGCGGAAGGAGGTTTCTACTGGTTTTAATATAATAACTTATTCTCATTTCCGAAATCAGTAAAACATTATTCTTTTAAAAATCAAGTACTCATTACTCACGAATGAGGTTTCACACTTTAACAGACTTTAAATCAATTCAATTAAGTCAAGTCTCTTATCTTTTAAGATCAAGTCTCTTAACTTTCTAAAATCAATAAACCATTCCTTTTATCTTACTTAAGTCGTTATACCTAACTTCCCATAAAGCTAGTATAACTCTTAAGCTTTCAAAACCAAGTATTACTCTTCTTTCAAAAACGGTTCTTAATACTTTTGAAATACTTCAAGATTCTTATTATTCAGGCTTAATTCAAAAGACATTGCTGTAAAACTACGTTCAGTTAACACACGTACGTCTACCGTACTATATATATATTCTTTTAAAATATCATGCTCAAGAGTATGGGAAGAATCACATACCTCGCGACGATTATCGACTATTAGCAAAAAGCTCCAAAGTACTGTAATCCTGCTAGCCTTTTCCACCCTTCGAGTAAAATACGCTACTCGCAGTACTTCAACCTATAACGGTTATACAAGTCTATCAATGTCTAGACTACTCGGTAGAATAAATCTAGATACAAGATTCTACGGAAAATTGGGCAGCACTTCCCTACCCGTCAAACTTCACAAGTTCATCAGAGAACAAATTCTATGCAAGTACAGTTCAATTCCCTTCTTATATACCTTCCTTGTATATAACTTATACTTAATTCTTATACTTCAATAGTATGTAAACTCTAATTACAAAAGAAGGTCAAGCGTATTTACCTCGATAAGCCCAAAATTATCCAAGTTTAAATGTCGATCCTGAGCAACGTTTCGCTCCTACTCTGGGCGCTCCAACCCGCTCCAAACAACCCTTAGAAGTTCTACGCAACTTCTACTTAATACTTCAACTCGCTATGAAGATTTCCTTAGGGTTTCGGTTTGAGACTAAAAGGACATAAGGTAGTATTTCCTGCTCTACGATAGAGGTAACTTTGGAATACTACAAGGTATAAGGCTAAGGTATTTGGAATAGTAACAATACTTGGAGAGTATTTTCTACCAAAAAGGGGGGTACTTTACGAGAACAACAAGGCAAGGGGGGGTGTACCTCTCGGCCAACACCACTAGGAGGGGGGGGGGGGATATCTCTCGGCCAAGGGGCCTCACAAAGGGGGAGGGGGAGGCTTGGACGAGAACCTCTCCTAAGGGGGGAAGGGTTTTCAAGACTTAGAAATTTTTGTGGATGAAGAAGTCCTCACAAAGGGGGGGGGGTATTTATAGGGAAACCAATGGCCAAGATCAAGCCAAGTGGGGGGCAAGTGGAGGGTCAAGATTTGCCCAAGTGCACCCTAACCCTACTCCACAAATCCCTCACAAACATTGACCCATGTTTTAGGCACAAAACATTGCACAAAACGTGCACATTCTCGACCACCACAACCGTCCACTTGAGGGTGACAAGTGTCGTCCTCTCGTTGGTCCAAAATATTTCATCTCTCGGAAAAATCCGCAAAAATCATAAATGACATAGCCGCAATTTTCCCTTCGCAAGTTTTGTAAAACGTTTCGTCGAAAAACGATTCTTTTCGGTAGTTGTGAACAAAATTTCGCCACTTTGCCTACTTAAGGCTTAAACTTTTGTACGTACGCCCTCACGTACATACTCTGGAAATACGAGGTATAACAAAAGGAAAGACAACAACATGTCAAGTATTGAAGAAAAGGACCAAATAGATACGTAGATAAATAAAATCTGTAAATATTTAGTTTGTATTTATTCATCTTCTAGAAATAGTACAGCTAGTACAAAGTTGTTAGGAAAAGATTCATTTCTCTTGTATAAATACATGTACAGAAATACATAGAAATTTCCCAATATTCTTCTTCTTTATTTCGATGAAGTCGTTACTTTGAAGATAATATAGGAAGCAAACCAAAACATGTTTAATTTCAATAATTGTTTCTTAGAGATCTAGTGGAAAAAGAGATCAGACATTTTTTCAAGGTGAAAATCATTCCCCCCTTCATTCTTCTTTTTAGTTGTCGTTCTTCTTTACCTTCTTTTAAGACTTTAAACAAGGAGAAAATTATAAAAGTATTACTAATATTTGACTACATAATAAGAAATGAAATCTCACGTTTTCAAAATGAAAAGTTAAGTGTTGATTTGTCTACAACATAGAAAATTTGATTGGTGAAGTTAGTACTTCATTACTTGATAAATCAGTAACAATAATTGTTGGAAATTTTACTAAAGTGGAATTAAGTTTAACCATTATTTATGACTCGAACAATTGAGGTCTCGCACGTCGGAAACATCATTTCCACACACGTGTGCACGTAGTGCCATGTATCATAAATTTCATTAAGTGAAAGAGATATTGGTATGTAAGTGAAACGTTTGAGACATAAAATGATGGGCGATTATTGTCCAAATGACGCATGTTTCACGTTGGTAAATGAAGGAAGAAGTGTAAGATCAAAACCTATCGGAAAAGGGACGCGACACCACCGTAGAGTCGGGGCGCCACCACCCCAAGGGTCACGGCTCAGCGGTTCCGCGGTGCCCCAAGGGTCTAATTCCAAGTTTGGTCAATGGAGCTCAGGCACCGCGGTGCTTCGGAGGCAGTGTGATCGACGAAAGATGGAAATTTCTGACTTTTGGGCTGGTTTTGGAGCATTAATCCTCCATTACTTGGCACTTGAATTCAGTCATTATTTGGCTGATTATAACCTCTCATTTAGTACAATTACATGGTCTTGATTTCCATTTTGGCTAGATGAGAAGACATCTTACACACACTATAAATGGAGGCTCTTTGCTCAATTGTAGAACACACCTCACTATTGTATAGTTCAGATTTTTCTGAACTTCTTCCTCTCTAGCATATCTCTCACACACTCAAATGTTCTTCTTAAGAAACACTTGAGTTTCCTTTGCTCATTTGTTTAGTTGTTATTTTATCTTGAAAGACAGTTGCCCATATCGTAAAAAGATATATACGGGGCAATATGTCTTAAGGACAGATTGAATATCAATCGACTCAGCAACGCCGTTGTAACATTACCAGATTTAGTGTCTCTTGATTTCAGGTTATCAAGATCAAGGAGGAGTTTGTTGCAATTAAAACAAAGATCCAAAGACAGAAGATCCAAGACGTATTCAAAATAGAAGATCAAGACCACAAAACTCATTGTTGTAACAACTCATGTTAGGCTTCAAGTCTGTTGTATTGTAATTGTTTATCCTTTCTACATACTAGTAGTAGTTGTATACTATTCCCGTACATCCATTGTGTAACTCACAATCTTAAAACAATATTTGTACTAGTGCTAGAAATATGTATGTCAGTAGATATGACAACAAATTTGGTCCTAGTTTAGGGTCTCTATTTGACGATAGTTAAACATTTGTTTCGTCAAAGAGGAGATCTATGTTGCTGATCCTGACCTTGAAGATACTATGGATAGTCATGATGGCAAGGCTAAGTATCAAGGAAGAGTTGCTATTACCACTCCCGGGAGTGGTGGAAACAAGCGTCCACGAGAGGTTGAGGATGTCAACCAGACACGAGGAGAAGGCTTAAGATGATGTTCCGTCTTATAGCAGAAAGCCTCTATCTTATAGTAAGGAGAATTTGGACAAGTGACTGACGTAGGCCATATTCCAAAGGTATGAGTTAACTTTTTATTCCTTGTCAAAATTGAGATTAAAAGATATTTTTTGAATAAAAGTGAATAAAGCAAGGCTAGGAATATGAAGTGTTTTGTTAAGACTTATATCTCTACACTTTAAAATAAGAAGTTTAATCTCACTTACCTTCCCGTTTATGATTGGAAAATTATAAAACAACGTCCTAAAAGGAATGGACTTAGATTGTAATAAACTGCATTTATGGACAATCCTAAGCAAGGGACTAAGGACAAGGACTAGATGACTAGAGACAAATCTGTCACCGTTTCCGACAGAAGATCCATCTTTTGACAGGATAGTAGTGGACACTCAGTCATACAAAGCCTACGGGCGACTGGAGTGGGCCAGATCCATCCCATAACATGACGATATTGGACACTCAATCATATGAAGCTTACGGGTGAATGGAGTGGGCTAGAGTTTCCAGATATTAAATGATCTGAAGGCCTAAAGAAAGGCAGAAAAGAAATTGGACACTCAGTCTTCTAAGAAAACTGGAGTGGGCCAGAGTTTCTAGATCTCATACGATCCGGTTACGCCCTAACCACGGGCAAAAAGTTGTTCATGCGAAGCAATACCACCCTCAAAGTATAAGCAGTTGAAGAGGTTGTCCTCAAATGACTTAAGGGAATGGGATCACTCTGACAAGATGTGATACATGTCCCAAACTTGGTTTCAAGGACGGTGTTGGTCAAGCTGGTTGAGACTAGTCCAACATGTCTGGAATAACTAAGAATGGTACAGTTCGTATGTAGCCAAATGGATGATATATTTGTAATCCGTGCATCTATGCCTTCATAGATTAAGACACGTTAAAGAGAAAGTCATTCAAATCTAACTAAGTTGATATTGTTGTCGTCTGTTGACATAAAACCTCAAAATTGATGTGAGGTAGGCGAAGAGGCAAAATCACCTTTCCGTTCTGTCAAAGGAATAGCAAAAGAAGTACTGCTCCTCTATAACACAAGTCACGCCTACGTGAGTGATTTGATTCTTGTAAAAATAGATTGGGGAGACAAGTATGTTGTGATATTCATCAATGATGGGACAACATATTGCATCTTTTGTTGAAGAACAAAGATGAATCTGTTAAAGCGGATGAGAGCTACAAAGCAGAGGTTGAATATCCTACGGAATGAGGAATTCGTAGGGATGGAGGGGGAGAATGTGAAGCATCGTTTATCAAATGACTGCTCCTTACTCACCTCAGATCAACGGTGTTTTCCAAGCGCAGATCCATGCGCCCAAGTTATGTGGGGCAAAGTGATCCTTACCGCTAATGTGAATCTTAACAAGAAGTCTGCATAAGGATAAGGATAACCCTCCATGTGAAGCATGGAAATGATTCCATCTACAAATGTTATGATATGGGGTAGTGTGGCCAGGGTTGAAGTACCTAAGCCAAAACAGGTCAAATTGGACCTAAGACTGTAGATTGCATATCCACTGGATCTACAAATAACAGTAGTGTGTATCGCATCTTGGTGTCAAAGAATGATGAATTCTTTGAAGATAACTTTCCTTGTAAAGGAAAAGAAATAATTGCTCAAGTTTAAGAAGAGCCGAGAAGTGCATTGTTGGAACTGGGTCTTGGTTGTACAGAACTAGACGTTTTAGATCTACAGGACTCGAAAGTTGTTGACTATCCGGAACTTAATGTTTCAGATCTACAGAACTCAGGGATTCTAGATGTTGAACCTAGACAGAGCAAAAAGAGGGGACAAAGACTTGTTCTAGGTCTTCTAGCTTATATGGTTGAGAAAGAACCATGAATAATTACAAAGAATTGTCATCTCCAGATCGCTGATTTGGAAAGAAGCTAAAAAAAGAGAAATATAATCCATTAGATAGAACCACACTTGTGTGATGGTTGATCTTCCTCTGGAAAATAACCTCTGGGTTATAAAAGTGGATACTCAAATTGAGTACAAAGTGGATGAATCTATTGACGAGTATAAGGCCTCGGCTATTTGGATATGTGCTCCTCTGTGAATATCTTAACATCCAGGGTCATTACAGTCTTGTATGACATGGATGATTAAGACAGCCTTTCTAACCGGATAGTTGGTTTTGTGGACTATTGGGCTTCTTCCTAAACTTCAATTTTTGGTCCCTAAAATGTTTACATTTTGGTCCTGCAAGTTTCAGATAAAACAGAACCAATGAATCTGACTACATAAATATTGACTCTGAAGTTAGAAGCCAATATTTGGAAAACCAAAAATCCGAAAGTGGAAGAAGAAAGTAATACGGAACAACCCGATGGGTATGTGGTTTCAGTGAAGAGAAGAAAGTCTGTCGACTTGTCAAATCTATGTGCGGGCTGAAATTGGCCCAAAACAATGCCCCGAAAACCTTGATAATACTCTACCATCGAAGGGTTTCTCCATTAATGAAGGTGACAAATGTGTCTATATGAAAGGTAATCTGACATATTCATCATGATGTGTCTTTACATAGACGACATATTGATCACAGTGAGAAGTCCTAGGTTGATCCTAGAGACTAAGAGTATGTTGAAACGATGTTTCAATATAAATGATATGGGTATTATAGATGACATCTTAGGAATTGGGAATTCCAAGACATCTAACGGACTGGTCAAAACCAAACTCATCAGTAAGGTGTGTTGATAGTCTCGTTGAAGTCACCAATGGATTTGAATCATAGAATTGATTGAAATCATGGTGCACCCGTATATCAGGAGCGATAGACGCAGGTCACATGTAGTTCAATGTATCTTACACACTACAACTGACCTGGTATCGGCTCATAAAGAAGAGCGGTTGAACTACGGTTCACTCGTAATGACCAATAAAAAACGTTAAATAGGATGTGACGACATCTGAACTATTCGCTTATCTATGAATTATGATATTCTGGCTGTCCAGCGGTTCTGGGAGAACATAGTGATGCAAACTGGATATCAGATCTGAAGAACACCAAAAAAACCACAAGTGGATGTGTATGGTGTGTCTTCTGGAAATCCTCTAAGCAAACTTGCATCGACTGATTTGTGATGGAATCGGAGTTTATCGCTTTGTATAAAACATGATGAGAAGTTGATTAACTTCACGACCTCTTAGAGGATGTCCCTTACTGGGAGTAACTCGTGCCTTCGTCAGTTATACACTGTAAGGGCACAAATGACGGCGTTTGGACATATCTTTCGCAGACATAAGACCGTATGGCAGTTGATCGGGTGACACATCCTTGACTATTTAATCAAAGGATATAACGAACCCTTTAATTAAGGGATTACCCAAAGATCAAGAGTTATGCCGGTCTAGGGAAATAGTCTTAAAACCTAAACAATACGAACTGATACGGTGGATACCCAACCATACTGACTGGAGATCCCAAGAATTTAGTTCAATGGGAAAATTAAATCGTAAAGGTTCAGTTGAGCGCTTCGGTGGAAGAAAGAGCACTTTGGATAATGATTTATTCATAGAAATATGAATCCAAGTCCGTTCCCGTGATAGACTTTAAGTGTTATATGCAACGTAGGTAAAGGTTATGTTTTCAAAACCTTTAATGATCCTCAACGGTTGAGGTTAGGTTAAACTTTTAATGGTTCCTAAGACTTGTGGAGTGGGGTATAGTAGGATACCTTGTAGGATACCACCTATTTAAGTGCGAGGACTGACCGCCTCAAATGAACGCACTTATGAATCCAAGTGTGTCCACGACCACAATGGACAAAACATTAAGAAGAACAAAGTAAGGAAAGATGTTGTGTTGGTACCATTGTCTTGGAATACACTAAACACTGACGGTTCAAGATACACGTTCACCACACAGTAAGTATGTCCGATGGTATTCTACTATGGAAGGTTCAAAGTCACGGCTACCTATCTATATGCAACATCAATCCGCCAAAAGATTGCTAGAAAGGCACCATATGGGTACACCAAAATCTCTTTCAAGATGGGATTGTTGGAAATTTTACTAAAGTGGAATTAAATTTAACCCATTATTTATGACTCGAACAATTGAGGCCTCGCACGTCGGAAACGTCGTTTCCACACACGTGCACACGTAGTGCCAACTATTGTAAATTTCATTAAGTGAAAGAGAAATTTATACGTAAGTGAAACGTTTGAGACATAGAATGATGGACGGTTATTGGCCAAATGACGCGTGTTCCACGTTGGTAAATGAAGGAAGAAGTGTACGAAGTGTAAGATCGATACCTGTCGAAAAAGGGTCGCGATGCCACCGTAGATATGGGGTGCCGCAGCGTCGCGGCTCATCGGCGCCTCAAGGGTAGGGCCACAACGCTAATTCCAAGTTTGGTCAATGGAGCTCAGGCACCGCGGCGCTTCGGAGGCAGTGTGATCGACGAAAGATGGGAATTTCTGAATTTTGGGCTGGTTTTGGAGCATTAATCCTCCATTACTTGGCACTTGAATTCAGCCATTATTTGGCTGAATTATAACCTCTCATTTGGTGTCATTACATGGTCTTGATTTTCATTAGTTGGCTAGATGAGAATACATCTTACACACACTATAAATTGAGGCCCTTGACTCAATTGTAGAACACACATCACTATTGTATAGTTCAGATTTTTCTGAACTTCTTCCTCTCTAGCATATCTCTCACACACTCAAAGGTTCTTTTTTAGAAACACTTGAGTTTCCTTTGCTCATTTATTTAGTTGTTATTTTATCTTGGGAGACAGTTGCCCATATCGTAAAAGGATATATATGGGGCAATAATGTCTTAAGGACAAATTGAATATCAATCGACTCAGCAGCGCCCTTGTAACATTACCAGATTTGGTGTCTCTTGGTTTCAGGTTATCAATATCAAGGAGGAGCTTGTTGCATTTGAAACAAAAATCCAAAGACAGAAGATTCAAGACAGATTCAAAACAGATGATCAAGACCACAAAACTCATTGTTGTTGTAACAACTCATGTTAGGTTTCAAGCCTGTTGTATTGTAATTTTTTATCCTTTCTAAACACTAGTAGTAGTTGTATACTATTGTCGTACATACATTGTGAACACACAATAATTATTGGAGATATATTTGTCGATAGTAGGAAATTGGCCATTCATGATTCCTGCAAGCTTGTCAGCCACTCAATTTTTCTCCCTGTATATATGTCTGATCTCAGGTGTGCTTAGGGGGTCCTGAGATGTCATCCGCTAGCATACTAAACATAAAAGGAGGTGGTGATGCAAAAACAATTGGAGTTGACGAGTACTCCCTAGTTTGTCCAAAAACTGCAATCTTGTTAGCAGCTCGATTCAACTTCCTCGATGTTTTGATAGTAATGTATAATTAATTTGTCATTCAAGTTATAGAAATAACTCAATAATGTTACATTTATTTGTTTTATACTAATTAAGTGATTCGTGTTTTGCCTATTTCCCCACAAAATAATTCATACATGAAAAGTACTAGAAAATGATATAAATGGTCCCTTAAGTTTCAAAGTAGGTCTAATGTTGTCCTAAAAATATACTTATTGTGCATATTAGATTCTTTAAATTTATCATAACATAACACTTTTGGTCTCTTGTGAACATCGGACTGGTAGTAAAATTAACTGACAATCACTTACGAAATATTATGTGTAAATTTCGATAGTATTATGATATTAACTAAAGAACAAGATATTATATATATAAGTGACTGTGTAAGTCCCATAAAGGAGTTAGAGAGATGTTTCTCTCACTAGGCGAAAATGCTCTCAACATTTTTTCCTAGTTGCTCTTCTACGTCTTCCTTCTACCAGGATTTTCATCAACTGATTTGCTACGGATTGTTCTTTAATCTAATCTATCCTAAGAAGAAGTTTGTGTGTTCATTTCATGTTCACTCTAATTGATTTGTTATAAGAGTAAAGTATCTTCCTTCTAGCCATGAGAAAGAATACAAAGATTTCAGCCAAAAGAATGAAAGAAATTATTTTGATTGTTCAAGATTACAAGATTCAAGATATGAATTTGAAGTTTGCATTTCGTGGGGGCTTAGCGGTGGCGGCTTGCTTCTCAATATTGTGGAATATTCGGACAAAGCGGGTGTTGCAGGGTCGTTAGCAGGTCCGGAGGGTGATCCTGGTGTGCAAGTGGGTCATGATGGTGGTCTTGGGTTGAGGACGCAACTCTTGGTTTCTCCCAACCTTCCGGTGGCAACCTCAGCTGGTGTTCCGGTTGAAAAACTTGACACTGGAAGGATTACGGGTCTTGAAGGATTTCCCGGGACTAATGCGGGTAAGGTGGGTGGTCACGGGTTTCAGGAGGGTTGTGATGGTGTTATGGGGTTGTGGTTGAAACCCATGGTTCACCGTTCATTTGTCTTTGAGTCCAAAGGGGCTTTTCCGGCAGCACCTGAAGTCGGAAGTCGCTGCGTTCCAGAGCACTTCGACTCGAGGAGATTGCGGATCTTGATAGTGATCCCGGTCGAAAGTGGGTATGGAGGTGGACTGGTTGCAAGAGGGTGGTGTTTATGTTCGGGGTTTGTGGCGAACCTCGGGTCTCCGATCCTTGGTTTCGAGTGCAAAGAGATTTTTCCGCGCCACTTTGGATGTCGAGGTGTCGCCGGTCTCGAGGTTAGTCACGGTGGGTGGGCATGGGTCTTGGGGTAAGTCCATGGGCCACCAGCCTTTGGTGGTTGAGTCCGAGAACTTTTCTTTTCCAATTGGCCTTGGAAATGCTAAGGTTGTGGAAGCCGAGGGGTTTTTTTATCCAAAAGAGGTCTAGTAATTTGATGCATTCTATTGTTGCGGATGTCATTGGCACGCCTCATTCATTATGTGCTACTACCGAAGCTGCTCCTAATCCTCATTCATTAGGTGCTACATTCGAAGTTGAGGACGTTGGGACATCTCATTCAATGAGACATCGAAACTTGAAAAGGGTGAGAACCGAAGAGTCAACTCTTCTAATGAATTCAAAGTTTAGGGAAACCAAAGGGGCAGCTCGTCAAAAGAGGTTTGGAAACTTGATGGCTACGGGATTCGAAGGGACTACTCTTCAAACAACTTTTGACACCGGATGGTCTGCGGATCTTGATAGAGATCCCGGGTCAAAGGTGGGTATGGTGGGGGGTCCCGGGTTGCAAGAGGGTCGTGATAGTGGTCATGGGTTGTGGATGGAATCCATGGGTCACGGTATGGAGGGTAATCTTATGAAGGATAATGGTGTGGCTTATAGTTGTTTTCCGACTGGCTACATGGAGGTCGGAGATGAAACGGGTCATGTGGATGATCCAGGGTCGTTGGCGGGTCAGGACGGTGGTCATGGGTCAGTGTTCATGTCCACGAGGCATAAGTCAAAGGTTGGTGAAGCCGTTGGGACTTCTTTTCCCACGGACATTGAGAAAGCAAATGTTGCGGTTTCCGAAGCCCCACCACTTCTCGAGGGAATGACGGGTCGCATGGGTGGGCATGGGTTGATGGAGGATCAAGAGGGTGGTTCAGGGTCGGGCGAGGGTCCGGGCGGTGGTCGCGGGCTCGATTGGTCACGTTGGTGGTCGTGGGTCATGGCTGCAGCCTAAGGGTCCTCAGTTAAAGAATGTAGAGCCCGATGATGGTTCATTTCCCATGGTTCTTGGTAGTACAAATCGTGTGGAAGTCGAACAGCCTACCCCTCTAACGAGACTTGGTATTTTGGGGCATTTAATTGCTGAGAGAACCAAGGAAACATCTCATTCAATGGGACATCGAAAATTGATAAGGGTGAGAACCGAAGAGTCACCTACTCTAATGAATTCAAAGGTTGCGGAAACCAAAGGGGCAACTCGTCAAAAGAGGCTTGGAAACTTGATGGCTACGGGATCCGAAGGGACTACTATTCCATCAAGTCTTGGAAGATCAACTTATGTGGAAATCGAAGGGACACTCTTTTCCAATTTGCCTAGGACCTCTCATTTGGTCTCGGCCAATGGAGCATTTAATGCCAAACGACTTGAGCCATTTATGGCAACCTTTCCCAATAGTGCACTTCTCTTGAATTCCCCAACGAATGCATCTAATGCACCTACTAAGCGTGCAAGGAGTTTTAATTCAACGTAGGAAACTTATGCAGGAATCTCTACAAGTCCTTGTCTAGAATCAAAAGGACTTAAATCTATTATGATCTTATCCCCTCTTGTAATGGCACCTTTGAGTGACCACTGCTCCCCTCCCCCATTTCTTGTTTGCATAACGTTGAGGATTGAGAACCCTCAACGACTGATTGTAGCCATCTTTATTTCTGTTATTAGTAATAATATTTGCATTTACCTAAAAAAAAAAAAAAGTGACTGTGTTAAATTATTTTTATACCTTAAATGACCATCTAAGGAATTAACTCTATGATAAGCAATTAGATGACTGAAAACGAAATAAGAAGATTTACTGCCAAAAAGAGGCTAGTTCATTACCAGACTAACACTCTTTCAAAAAGCCAAAAGAGATGAGTAATTTAGAACAATCAAATGGTCAAATATGCAACGAAACCAATTAGAATGTTATTTGTGGAAAAATAAATGTGAGTTTTGCTGACTAAAAAGGGAGTCTTATTTCCTTTATTTTAACTTATACTCGATTTTCTTGGTAGGGAGCGCTTCTCTCGAATGGTCTTACGCGGCGTGAATCTGAATATAACTGGGCTCTAATACTGATATCGGACACCGGAAGAAAAGCCAAAAAAACAAACTTATTGTTATACCCCGTATTTCCAGAGTATGTACGCGAGGACGTACGTAGGAAAAATTTGAACTTGTAGCTAAGGCTTGGCCGAATTTCACTTTGTGCACAACACCCGATTAGAGTCGTTTTTTAAACGTTTCCACACTTTCGTAGGGAATTTCCGCTATGTCATTTCTAATTTTTGCGGATTTTTCAGAGAGAAGAAACAATTTTGACCAACGGGAGGGCGACACTTGGCACCCTCCAATTGGTGGCTTGAAATCGTCAACTTGGACGAATTGGGCTAGCAAGGCACGTTTTTTGTGCCTTGTTGGTCAAAGGGAGTTGGTAGGATATTTGTGTTTAGTGAATCTTGGCCCTACACTTGCACCACACTTGGCTTGATCTTGGCCATTGGTTGGCCTTGGCTTATACTATAAATACCCCCCTCTTTGAAGACTTTCTTCATCCTAAATTTTTCTAAGTGTTAGAAAACCCTTCCCTCCCTTGTTGTGTTCTCGTTTTCCCCCCCCTTTGTGAGGCTTAGCCGAGAGCATCCTTTCCCCCCTTGGCCGAGAGTACCCCCCCCTAGTGGGGTAGGCCGAGGGGTATACACCCCCCTTTTGTGGTATAGAAATACTCTCAAAAGTATTGTTATAATGCCCAAATTACCTTAGCCGTATACCTTGTAGTATTCTAAGGTTATACCTATACGAAAAGCCCAGAAATACTATTATACCTTCCTTCAGTCACTAAACGAAACCCTAAGGAAAATCTCCATAGTTGGTTGGAGTATTATTAAGAAGTTGAGTAGAACTTCTAAGGGTTGTTTGAGCGGTTGGAGCACCCGGAGTAGGAGCGAAACATTGCTAAGGATCGACTTTTAACTCGGATAATTATGGGCTTATCGAGGTAATTATCTTGTCCCCCTATTGAAATTGGATATTACGTGTTGTTAGAATATATAGTTGAAGTATACTATATATAGAACTGAACGTAGTTAGTTGGCAATGTCTTTTGACTTAAGCTGAAGAATAAAGAATCAATCGAATCAGTAATTACATAGGATCAGACATGAGACTTGTGTAGAATTACTGGGGAGTAGAATTGTACCCGTTCGGGTTAGATTTATAACCCCCCCCCCCCCCCCCCCGGTTGGCTTGGTAGCCGACCTCGATAAAGGAGGAGATTTACGCCGCGGGGAGGTGTCACAAATTTCGTAGAATGTTCTACGTTAAGATCTAGATTTTAATAAGCACCTTGTGGCCTTATAGGTTGAAGTGCTACGTGACGAATCTACTGACGGGCGAAGGAGTAGCCGGCGAGGTAATCTGAGCGTTTTGCTTTAGTCGATAATCGCCGCAGGTATGTGAACCTCTTCCTATCTCTTCTAGCATGATATGTGTGAACTATGTGTACTGACGCGTACGTGTTAAAAGTATTTGATTGGTTTGAAACATAAAGTGTTATAACGGCTTTATGGGAAGTTGGTTATAACAGCTTTATGTAGGTAAGAAAATACTTTGTGGTTTTTAAAAGGTAAATGATTTGTTTATAACTGGCTTGATGTGTGATAATAAAGAACTTGAAGTATTTCAAAAGATTTCTGAAATCGTTTTGAAAAAAGAGTAATACGTGGTTTTTTGAAAACTTAAGAGTTATACTAGCTTTATGGGAAGTTAGGTATAACGGCTTAAGAATGTTTTACTGATTTTGGAAATCAGGATGTGTATCGACAAACCACTGCAGCGTTAATAAAAGGAAATGTTTTGAATAATTAAGTATTATTAAAACCAGTAGAAACTTCCATCTGCATAGAAGCTAAGATGAGACAAAATGATATTTCATAGATCATGGTCATTGTAATAAGATTGTTATAAACAAGAATATCCTATTCACATATAAGGCTTATGTTTCTCCGATTGTTTAAAAGAGAATTATATTCTTAAATGAATAAAACTATGAACTACGAAACCTTTCTAAAATAAGAAACGTGAACATTTGAAATTAGGCAAACTTGGACGTTTGGAAAATAATGTTGTTACTTGATTTTACAAAGGTAAGAGTTTTGGTTTTCTTAAAAGATGATCCTCTATTTTATACTACGGTATCAGTGTGACTTATGTGAAAGAAAACAGATCTTTTAAAGATTTAAATGTGTGAAGTACTTTGGGGATAGATACCCGAACTTGTTAGTAGAAAGTACCTTGTGTGAATACTTGATTGTATTGGTTTGTGATAGCCTTGTAATACTTTCTTGTTGATTTGAGAAGTAAACATGTTAGGATGCTACGTGTGTTAGTATCTTGTGATGTTAGTGTAAAGGGGTTTTCCCCTCGACCGCGCTTAAAGTTGTTTGACTATCAGCCGTTATGTTGGTATTGTACCACTCACCTTGACTTGTGTTCCGGAGGTTAAGCTGCCCTCCGATGCGGGGTAGACTCAGGCGGTCTGGGACCATGATTCGAGAATACCTCATGCGGGTCCAGGGGATCCATGCGGAACTACGGGAGTTCCGTGTTAGTTTACTACCCGTGGTCATGCGGTTTGTGCCACGCGGATCGCGAGTCCGGGGCGACGCCGGAGTAGCTACCCTCGATGCGGGGTTATACCTCATGCGGCCTATGAGGTTGGCCTATGCGAGTCGGAGAGTTCCGTGGCTAGACGCGCACATTTGATATCGCGGCGAGTGACCGGCTTTTATCATGTGACGGCCTAGACAGATATCATGATACGATTTATGACCTTGTTGGTACTGCGGGTGTTAGTAGTCGGCTATGCCTTCGCATTTACCTGCATCGCTTTATTAGGACACAGTGGGACCTCGTGTTCATGTGTATTCCTTGGTGCTTGTATATCACAAATTGCCTGCAGCTGGCGGAAGGTATTCCACCGCACGATTGATGTTGTGGGCGTGAGACCCATTGTTATGTTTTAGTGATGACTTGAGGCGTGAGTCCACGACTTGATATGATCGCTATCGTGAATCGTAGTTTGGTTATCATACATGTCTCCCGCTTTGTATAGACTACTATGATTTCATTTACTGATTTATTTTCGATTTCACATACTTGGTACTTGTTAGATCGACTTTCGGGGCTGCGTTCATGCCGCAGTAAAGGTACACCATCATTGATCCTCGCTCTTAGGGTCACACCAAAGATTGGGAAAGCTCCGCTTCTCCGAGGCTTATCAGTGGTATAGTCCCCGTTGTTGTAGGTGTTTACATTCGTGGTATGGCGGGCCCCGCCCCGCCATTGTTGTCGATCATTTCTTAGGTCCGTAGATCGCGCAAGCGTGGTTTGTGAAAAGGATTTAACTGTTCATTTGTAAAAGTTGTTATTTATATATGCCGAAAGGCAAGTTTTCCTCGACATCGCTTTGTACTTCACTTGTTTCATGTATATGTTTTATGTTCCGTGATTACTCGATGTTGTGTCACTAGGGTGCCCGGTAGGCACGACCACGCCCGCCGGTCGTGACAAAAGTGGTATCAGAGCAGTTAATCCTCGGAAAGTGTCTACAGACCGTATCCAGTAGAGTCTTGATTATCGGTGTGTTGCACCACACCAATAATCGTGAGGCTATAGGATATTTAGGATTGGTTTCTATTCTTCTCACTCTGAGATCGTGCCTTAGAGCTGTGTTGTAAGTTGGACCCTCTGACGAAATTCTTTCCCCTATCGTTATGCCTCCGCGTAGGGCGACCCGGGCCCAGGAGGGCAAGGCAGTCGAGAGAGCTGCGAGTAGAGTTCAGAGGGTTACGTGGGCACATGCCCAATCGTTACCTAGAGTAATGCTTCATTCGGGGATTTCTGCGACGTCACTAGCCCCAGCAGAGTTTAGCGCGGCGGCGGCAGTTCCTACTGCGGCCATGATATTTGAACCTTCAGTTCCACGACCGGGAACGGTGAATATAGATTGCAAAGAGGCAACCCTATTACTAGCTATAGATTTGGCTACCAGAGAGTATATCGATGTACCGCGAGTCTTGATGACTACCTAAGAGAGGGTTGTGCGAGAGTAATTCTTCAGTTAGGCTTGAGCATGGCACGTATGCAGGCGCAGCAGGCCGAGAAACGTAGAGATCAACGGGTTAACGAAGGACAACAGAAGAGGGCCAGAGCAGCAAGGTCCTTTGGTAACTTTCGAGGCGAGTCACCTCACCAGCAGATTAGGTTAGGCACATCCACCAGTGCAGAGTGGTCTTCCACGGATTTCGTGACGTCGTACGCAGGAGTTGGTCGAACTCCGTGGCTTCCAGCCACGCTGCGATGCACGCCATCCCGGAATGTAGTCTTTTAGTTGGTACTTGTTGTACTACGATCGCCGTGGTCCGATGCCGATAGAGTGTCTAGTAGGAGGACTTAGCCTTCGTGATCGGTGGGTAGTTTGTCATCTCCTCACGGCGCTATCACTGCAAGGTGTTTGTTTAGAACGACTAAGGGGGAGTGAAGCAGTGGTTACAGATGGATCT
This sequence comes from Przewalskia tangutica, assembly GCA_029844215.1. Lineage (NCBI taxonomy): Eukaryota > Viridiplantae > Streptophyta > Magnoliopsida > Solanales > Solanaceae > Przewalskia > Przewalskia tangutica. The sequence goes on from CM056726.1 coordinate 104,341,538, forward strand.
TTAACCCTCTAGAGTTTTGTATATGTGATAAGGTGAGTATACCTTAAGTGCTATGTTCTGATAGCAGTGTGTCAGTTGTGATTAGATCATGGTTGGTTAACCGAGTAAGATTTTGGGGGATAGAGAAAGTGTGAGCCTTAGAGCTTTATACGTAGAGACCTTAGAGGTAAGGCCATCTCGAAAAAGGTGTAGCGTTATGTTTGATCCTTGTCGGAGTGCATAGTGCACGTGAGCTATGTTTGGGATAGGTCCCTAAGTAGTATGAAATGAAAGAGGGTAGTTGAGCTAAGAAGACCGCTAGGTTTTCGTAACGTGTTTAGTAAGATTGTTCGGATCGCGAGCTAGTATTGTGCGTGTTGGGTCGGGTGGAGGCCACGTTGCGGGTCAACCCGCGGCAGTTTGGTGGTGGGTCGGTTATGGTGGTCCTCCTTGTGTTAGGGTTACGAGGTGTTAGGCCCAAGTTTAGTTAACCAACAGACGAGTTCGTGGACGTTCGACCGATGGTCGGCCGATGGGGCAGCCCATCGTGTTCTTGATCGGACCGTTCACTCGGCGATGTTGATTTATCGAAGGTTGTAAGGCTGCACGGTGCCTACCTTCACCTTATGGCGCAGTGGAGCCAGTGTTACGCTGTTTTTGTTTCTGAAAGTTTTACCAAGCTTGTGTTAAGAACTCAGGTGAGTCTCAGAATCGCATTCGCCCTCGGGCCAGTGTTTGGAGTTCAGAGATAGTTGTGGGGATTGTTGTCTCCTGTGGAGGTAGTGTTTAAGCTACCATTTCAATGTTCGAATGTCGCCTTATGAAGCCTTGTAGGGGCGGAAGTGTAAGTCTTGGCCGATTGGTTCGATGTTGGCAAGGTTCGGATAGTTGGTTCAGCTTGATCCAGCAGATTGTGGGTAGTGAAGCTTGTCTGAAGAGGTTCCGCACCGTAGATATCGTGCGGATAAGCGGCGACGACGCTTAGAGTTCAGGTTGACGGTCGGTCTTCTTGAAGGTACCACCCCGGTTTGGGTGCGACGAGTTTTGGAAATAGAGGAACTTAGCCCGAGTTATTTTGGGCCTTTTGAGTTCATGTGAAGAATAGGCCAGGTTGCCTATATGTTAGCAATTGCCGTCCGACTTAGGAGGCGAGATGTCCGACTTTATTATTATGTTCGGGAAAGTATCGAAGATCCATCCAGAGTATTCCCAGTTAATGATGACCACGTTAGAGATAGTAACCCCGAGTTCTGGAGACTGAAGCAGTATCAGAAATGTGGTAAGTTATGAGAAAGAGTTCGTGTGTACAGGGAGTGTACGACATCCTCAGGGATCGCAAGCAGCCCGGTAACATTTGTTGGGTCGTCGGAGCAAGGCTCGCGACAAAGTGACAAAAGTGGTATCTACGACGAGTAAAGAGAGAAGCGAGCATTTATGGCGAGCATAGATGTGATCATTTCTTTTGAAAAGAGAAGGTGCGAAGGAAGTATATTTTAGACCCCGGTGGGAAGTGTTTTGTGGTGATGTTAGAGGTGTTTCCTCGTGGACTTGGATGTAAGTATTTTGCGTGGGTGTTTCTGTGGCCAGATGTGGCAGGTTGGTTCTCGTAAGTATAGTAGTGAAGACTATACTGGCGCGCGTTTGTTTTGAGACTTAGAAGGAACATTCGGGACGAATGTTTCTAAGGAGGGGAGAATGTTATACCCCGTATTTCCAGAGTATGTACGCGAGGACGTACGTAGGAAAAATTTGAACTTGTAGCTAAGGCTTGGCCGAATTTCACTTTGTGCACAACACCCGATTAGAGTCGTTTTTCGACGAAACGTTTCCACAGCTTTCGTAGGGGAATTTCCGGCTATGTCATTTCTAATTTTTGCGGATTTTTCCGAGAGACGAAACATTTTGGACCAACGGGAGGGCGACACTTGGCACCCTCCAATTGGTGGCTTGAAATCGTCAACTTGGACGAATTGGGCTAGCAAGGCACGTTTTTTGTGCCTTGTTGGTCAAAGGGAGTTGGTAGGATATTTGTGTTTAGTGAATCTTGGCCCTACACTTGCACCACACTTGGCTTGATCTTGGCCATTGGTTGGCCTTGGCTTATACTATAAATACCCCCCTCTTTGAAGACTTTCTTCATCCTAAATTTTTTCTAAGTGTTAGAAAACCCTTCCCTCCCTTGTTGTGTTCTCGTTTTCCCCCCCCCTTTGTGAGGCTTAGCCGAGAGCATCCTTTCCCCTCGCCGAGAGTACCCCTAGTAGTAGGGCGGGTATACACCCCCTTTGTGGTATATAAATAATCTCATAAGTATTGTTAGAATGCCCTAATTACCTTCGCCGTATACCTTTTTGTATTCTAATGTTTTACCTATACTGAAAAGCCCGTAAATACTATTATACCTTCCTTCAAATACTAAACGAAACCCTAAGGAAAATCTCCATAGTTGGTTGAGTATTATTAAGAAGTTGAGTAGAACTTCTAAGGGTTGTTTGGAGCGGGTTGGAGCAATCGGAGTAGAGCGAAACATTGCTAAGGATCGACTTTTAACTCGGATAATTATGGGCTTATCGAGGTAATTATCTTGTCCCCCTATTGAAATTGGATATTACGTGTTGTTAGAATATATAGTTGAAGTATACTATATATAGAACTGAACGTAGTTAGTTGGCAATGTCTTTTGACTTAAGCCTGAAGAATAAAGAACTGAACTGAACTGTAATTACATAGGACTGTATTACAGTAGACTTGTGTAGAATTACTGTGGAGTAGAATTGTACCCGTTCGGGTTAGATGTATAAACCCCCCCCGGTTGGCTTGGTAGCCGACCTCGATAAAGGAAGAGATTTACGCTGTGGCGGGGGGGGGAGGTGCTGCCGAAATTTCTGTAGAATGTTCTACGTTAAGATCTAGATTTTAATAAGCACCTTGTGGCCTTATAGGTTGAAGTGCTACGTGTGACGTAATCTACTTGACGAAGGAGTAGCCGACAGTTGAGGTACTGGAGCGTTTTGCTTTTAGTCGATAATCGTCGCGAGGTATGTGAACCTCTTCCTATCTCTTCTAGCATGATATGTGTGAACTATGTAGTACGGTAGACGTACATGTGTTAAAAGTATTTGATTGGTTTGAAACATAAAGTGTTATAACGGCTTTATGGGAAGTTGGTTATAACAGCTTTATGTAGGTAAGAAAATACTTTGTGGTTTTTAAAAGGTAAATGATTTGTTTATAACTGGCTTGATGTGTGATAATAAAGAACTTGAAGTATTTCAAAAGATTTCTGAAATCGTTTTGAAAAAAGAGTAATACGTGGTTTTTTGAAAACTTAAGAGTTATACTAGCTTTATGGGAAGTTAGGTATAACGGCTTAAGAATGTTTTACTGATTTTGGAAATCGTGATGTGTATCGACAAACCATCGCAGTTAATAAAAGGAAATGTTTTGAATAATTAAGTATTATTAAAACCGAGAAACTTCCATCTGCATGAAGCTAAGATGAGACAAAATGATATTTCCTAGATCATGGTCTTTGAATAAGATTGTTATAAACAAGAATATCCTATTCACATATAAGGCTTATGTTTCTCCGATTGCTTAAATGAGAATTATATTCTTAAATGAATAAAACTATGAACTACGAAACCTTTCTAAAATAAGAAACGTGAACATTTGAAATTAGGCAAACTTGGGCGCTTGGAAAATAATGTTGTTACTTGATTTTACAAAGGTAAGAGTTTTAGTTTTCTTAAAAGACAATCACTCTATTTTATACTACGTATTGTGTGACTTATGTGAAAGAAAATGATCTTTTAAAGATTTAAATGTGTGAAGTACTTTGGGGATAGATACCCGAACTTGTTAGTAGAAAGTACCTTGTGTGAATACTTGATTGTATTGGTTTGTGATAGCCTTGTAATACTTTCTTGTTGATTTGAGAAGTAAACATGTTAGGATGCTACGTGTGTTAGTATCTTGTGATGTTAGTGTAAAGGGGTTTTCCCCTCGACCGCGCTTAAAGTTGTTTGACTATCAGCCGTTATGTTGGTATTGTACCACTCACCTTGACTTGTGTCCGGAGGTTAAGGCGCCTCCGTCGCGGGGTAGACTCGGTGATGCAGGACCATGATTCGAGAATACCTCATGCGGGTCCGGGGATCCATGCGGAACTACGGAGTTCCGTGTTAGTTTACGCCCCGTGGTCATGCGGTTTTGTGGCTACGCGGATCGCGAGTCCGCGATGCCGGAGTAGCTACCGATGCGGGTTATACCTCATGCGGGCCTATGAGGTTGGCCTATGCGAGTCGCGGAGAGTTCGTGGCTAGACGCGCACATTTGATATCGCGGGCGAGTGACCGGCTTTTATCATGTGACGGCAGACAGATATCATGATACGATTTATGACCTTGTTGCATCGCTGGTGTTAGTAGTGGCTATGCCTTCGCATTTACCCTGCATCGCTTTATTAGGACACGTGGGACTGGTGTTCATGTATTCCTTGTGCTTGTATATCACAAACCGCCGGCGGAAGGTATTCCACGCACGATTGATGTTGTGGCGTGAGACCCATTGTTATGTTTTAGTGATGACTTGAGGCGTGAGTCCACGACTTGATATGATCGCTTATTGTGAATCGTAGTTTGGTTATCATACATGTCTCCGCTTTGTATAGACTACTATGATTTCATTTACTGATTTATTTTCGCCACATACTTGGTACTTGTTAGATCGACCTCCTTCGGGGCCGCGTTCATGCCGCAGTAAAGGTACACCGCCATTGATCCTCGCTCTTAGGGTCAGTCAAGATTGGGAAAGCTCGTTTCTCGAGGCTTATCAGCCGTATAGTCCCTGTTGTTGTAGGTGTTTACATTCAGTGGTATGGCGGGCCCCGTCCCGCCATTGTTGTCGTATCATTTCTAGAGGTCCGTAGAGTAATCGCCGCGGTGGTTTGTGAAAAGGATTTAACTGTTCATTTGTAAAAGTTGTTATTTATATATGCCGAAAGGCAAGTTTTCCTCAGATTACTGTTTTGTACTTCACTTGTTTCATGTATATGTTTTATGTTCCGCTGATTACTCTGATGTTGTGTCACTAGGGTGCCCGGGGTAAGGCACCAGTCACGGGCCCAGTTTCGGGTCGTGACACTTATATTCAATTGCATCCACTTTAAATATGAGTGCCCTCATAGACACCTAGTATTACAAGAGCCAAAGGACTAGTAATTCTTATATACAAAAAAGGGAAATGAATGCTAAAGAAACTCTTTATCAAAGAATGAGTTGGAATATTCAAGAAGCAATAAAGTTGTTGCTTTTGTTGATATTAATGGGCTACTTCATGATTTGGATAATGATGCCCACAAACACATTTTATTTGCATTGGTTGCCTCATCTCTCTATGCTAAACTAAATTTCATTTACTTTGGAAGACAAGGTTTCATTTTTTCTGACTCCTTCACCTTTTATTTACTTAATTATGTCACACCTCTTCACATTTTGGCTTGATTCTCTTTCATGAGTTAAGCACGTGGAACTTTTTATTTTTAAAATGGGGGGTTGTGAAACTTGAACCTACACCCATCTTTACCATTGAATCGCACGACTCGTGTCGGAGGAGTTTTGAGCGTGAGCTAACACTCATGACTACTTCGTCTAAAAGTTTGAGTACTTAAAGAGAGAACTACTTCATTTACTTAATTATGTATATAGCATTCAATACTCGAACTATTAGCCAATCATTTTGGACCTTACCTGTTCATGTTTTTGATGTGCAGATTCAGACATTCTGATCTACATGTTTCCTGTTCTGTTTGTTGCTATTTTGGGATGTCTTTTCCTTCATCCAGTTGAGTATACTAGTGCATGTGATGAAAGGTAAGTAGTTTTTTCTATTATCAGCCTGATTAAGTTTCATTAATCGTTCATTCGAGTAAAATTTGTCAGCTGAGAATTGGGATTATGTGTCTTTCATGATACATTTCCTTTATTCGTTGTGCTGTTTTATGGTAACAGAACCTAAAAAGGTACTCGTTTCTTCTCATGGAGTAGACCAACAATCACGAAAGGTCCTCTAGGCATTGTTTCATAGACAGAATTGTGTTTATTATTCATGTTCACTGCCCTTCTCATTTGGTCAATCTTTTCTTACACACATGGCATGTTCAAGAATATAACCAGACAATCTGCAACAATTATGGGAGTAAAAGTGTAAGATCTTACTGAAATCTTGTTAATGCTACAAAATATCATGAATCTCTGTTTCTTGTTTGATACAATGAAAGTAAACTGATGAATGAATATGATCATTGACACAGATGGCAAGCTAAATTAGAAAGTGTGGATCTCATGTTAGGCCTCGTAGGAAACATCTGTCTAGCCTTCCTCTTCTTTCCAATTACTAGAGGATCATCTATTTTGCAACTATTCAGACTCACATCAGAGGCCAGTGTTAAGTATCATATTTGGCTGGGCCATGCTGTTATGACCCTCTTCACCGCTCATGATTTATGTTTCATAATCTTTTGGGCATCAACTCATCAACTTTCAAAAGTATGTCAAATTTTCCTTTAGTATGAAAATAGAATAGTCCCTTAGTGAACTTTTTCAAATTTGTTTTGCGAAAATGCAGATATTGCAGTGGCATAATGTTGGGATTTCCATTGTGGCAGGAGAAGTATCCTTGCTTGCAGGAATAACTATGTGGTCGACAAGTTTTCCGCGAATCACGAGAAAGTTGTTCGAGCTTTCTTCTATACACATCAACTTTACATTATCTTCGTAGTGTTCTTCGTGTTTCATGTTGGATTTACCTACTCCTGCATCACACTTTCTGAATTTCACCTCTTCTTGGTTGACCGCTATTTGAGATTCTTACAATCCCAACAACGCGTGTGCTTGGTTTCTGCACGTATTTTACCTTGCCAAGCAGTGGAGCTGAACTTCTTTAAAAGTCCAGGTGATGATAGAATTCAATCCATCGATACTTGTTATGTTACTGTCACCTTATGTATTTTGCAATTGTGATTTCAGGGTTAAGGTACAATCCAACGAGTTCAGTTTTCATAACGTGCCTAGTATATCAAAGCTGCAGTGGCATCCATTTACAATGACTTCCAACAGTAACATGGAACATGAGCAACTCAGCATTGTCATAAAAAGTGAAGGAAAATGGTCTCAGAAACTATTTGAGAAGCTCTCATCAACTACACCAGGACAACATCTTCAAGTTTCTCTCGAGGGACCTTATGGACTGGCTTCAACTCAATTCTGGAGGTATATATCAGCCTATAGATGAAACAATTCCTTTTGGTTTCAACTTTATATTAAGGACTCTTTTCTTGATTGATTGGTGGAAAATTGCTTGCAGACATGATATGCTAGTTATGGTGAGTGGAGGAAGTGGCATCACTCCTTTTATATCCATCATCAAAGAACTTATTTATGTTGCTGACACAACAAACTGCAATATCCCAAAAGTTCTCATTGTTGCTTCTTTCAAGAAATCAACGGATCTCGCCATGTTATACCTTCCCCTTCCCCTCTCAGGAACCACCTATGATATTTCGTGATTGCAGCTACAGATTGAAGCATATGTAACAAGAGAGACTGAACCACTGAAAGATGACCACAAGTTCCTCAAAACACTATGGCTTAAGCCCAATGATACAGAAAGACCAGTGTCCTCAGTGTTAGGCCATAAAAATTGGCTTTGGCTTGGAGCTATAATCACATCCTCTTTCATCATTTTTCTTTTGCTCATTGGCATTCTAAACCGATATTACATATACCTCGTTGACCATAACACCGAGATGATATATTCGTATTCAGAAAAAGTAGCTCTCACCATGCTTTTTTTATGTGTGTCTATAGCTATAACTGCATCAGTTGCCTTTGTTTGGAATAAGAAAGAGAATGCTAAGGAACTGGTGCAGATTCAAAACAATGACATGCCAACACCGATGACTACTCCAGGGCTAGGCTCATGGTTTAACAATGCAGACATGGAGCTGAAAAGCCTACCCTTTCAAACATTTACTCGAGTAACAAAAATACACAATGGTGAAAGGCCTAATTTAAGAAGTATGCTAAGCTAAACTTTTTTGCTCTTATTACTAGTACTAGTTAAGAAGAACAAGAACGTTATTCCGGTTAATTATTCTGACATTAAAATTGAGGGGATATTCATTTTGCAGAGATAGTCACGGAGTGTGAAGAATCGAATGTTGGAGTTTTCGTTAGTGGTCCAAGAAGAATGAAGCAAGAAATAGCAACAATTTGTTCATCCTGTGTGGCCACCAACCTTCATTTTGAATCCACCAGCTTTAGCTGGTGAAACATGTAAAGTTTGGATGGATTACAAGTGTCAGTTACAAGAACAACGGAGAAGTTAACAATAACCATTCAAGAACGTCTTCCGCGAGTTATATAACAAGGCTAAATGAAGCAAATGTAATTCTTGTTTGTACTCTAAATTGCATTGTGTTCTTGAATTAGTATATGACTTTATTGCCCCATTGCTTAGTTTGTTTCTAATACATTTACTGCTAACATATGGATTTATTACCCCATTGCTTAGTTTGTTTCTACTACTACATTTACTGCAAAAAAGTGCAAAACGTCGTTGCCTGGGATCAATCCAGGTCAGCCGTGTGACAGGCGGGAATACTCACCACTATACTATACTACAAATCTACAATAACTTGTGTGTTCAGCAGCTAGTAATATGTAATATAATGAGTCCGGAACATAAAAAGTAAGGAGATGAACAAAAATATTCCAAATTTTTTTTTTTGTAACAAAAGTACATTTTGCGCAGTAAATTACTGCGCAATAGGGGTAGTATTTTTTTTGGTTAGCTTTTTTATTTTCCAATACTCAGTCATGTTTTTTTCATACTTTGACCAAAGATTAGTCATGTGTCAAGACTCCGAAATGTCAATATTTTATTTAGAACTTGATATTTTTTTCTATGAACAATAATGTAGGCTCAATACTCACTGGAAGGTGGGCACCACGGCGCATCCCCGAGGGGCCGCGGCGCTGACAACGGTAAAACATCAGTTTGCTCACTGGAAGGTGGGCGCCGCGGTGCCTCCTCGATGGGTCGCGGCGCTAACGACGGTGATGACTGTAGTTGACTGAGAATGATAGGAGAGATGTCAGGTTCGTCAAGAAAGGAGTAATCCTGTTTTTGGAATTTCTGAAGATTCGAAAATGGGAATGTGGTCTCGCCGAATGTGACGTGATGGGAAATGTGGATTTGACGAGTGGACAAGTCATAGAAAAGATAGCCCCTATGATTTGGTGGGAAGCCTAGGTAGTCACAAGAAGTGGTCCGGGAAGCTAGTTTGTGAGGGGCGGTAGAGGCAAAGTTAGGATAACATAGACAAATGAATATCCGTAAATTATCGTAAGAGGGGACTCTACGATAGAGGATTTCGGTAGGGGTCATATTATGAAGGGTGCTAGTTGGGAGAATATTTAGAATGTATTATAACATCTTAGCAGCATATACCTAGAAGGATGGGGGAGGGAGACATGAATCAATAGAGTGTGAATCATATTATTAATAGTGCGAATGATTCGTTCAGCTTTACCATTTTGTGGAGAAGTGTGAGGGCAGGAGAAACGAAAAACCATGCCATTATTTGTTCAAAAGCGGTGAAACATAGAGTTATTGAATTCACGACCATTATCGCACTGAAATGATTTTATACCTTTTTCAAATTGTGTTTGAATGAACATGCGATACTCAAGAAACTTGACAAACACTTCTGATTTAAACTTGAGAGGATATAACCAAATATAGTGAGAAGAATCATCTAGTAAGACAATATAATATTTATGATCGAGGGAACTAGCAATAGGGGAAGTCCATAAATCGGCATGTATAATATCAAATGGTGCAAAGGTAACACTAGTAGATGAGTTAAATGGAAGACGAGTATGTTTGCCTAAAGAACAGGAAACACAGTGATGGAAAGCTTCCCATTATTACAAGTAATGAAATTGTTGCTTCTAAGAAAATTAAAAACTGGAGCGTCTGGATGACCAAGCCTATTATGTCATGTGGATGGAGAAATAGCCGCTAGAGAGACGTGAGAGCAATATCTGGCAGTGGAGGTGGATGGGAATGGATAGAGATCCCCCGTTCTATTGCATCTCGTAAGAGGTGTCCCCATATAAAGATCCTTCACAGTGAAATCAAAAGGGTCAAAGTCAACAGAGATAGAGTTATTACGAGTAAATTTGCGGACATAAATTAGGTTCTTAATGATTTGTGTGGCATATAGGGTATTCTTAAGGGAGAAGGGTAGATGAGGAGGTTGTGTGTATGATGTACCATAACCCTTTATCGGAATGCGGTGGCCATTGTCAACTGTAATAAATTGAGGATGCTTTAAACTGAATAGTTTGGGAATATTACCTGCAGATCAGGTGAGGTGAAATGTGGCGCCGGAGGCGCTACGCGAGGAACGCGGCGGTCCAGTTATCGGCTGCAATAACTGCTTACGTCCATATACCAACCGATTGTTGCAGATTGAGGCTGCTGAAAGCCTGACCCAAATCAGTGGGGGTCATATCGGATGTGGGTTGCTGGAATTGTCCTTGCATGAAGTGGGCTTACTGCGGGTACTGGGCTAGACGATGGGCTGGAGCTGGGCCCAACAACCCGTGTTGAGAGTACTGGTTGATGGGTTGCTGGTACTGGAATTGTGGCGGCGCCGCGGTGCCTTGCTGGTACTATTGAGGCGTCGCGGACCTTGTTGTGGCTGCTGCTGCTGGTTCTGCTGACCGCGACCCTTTCCACGTCCACAGCCTCCTCTGCCGCCGCTGCCCTTGCCACCCTTGCTGCCGCGGTTGAGAATTTTTCGGCGGTGTCGGGTCTTGGGGTTGCGTTTCGACAGCTAATGCCTTCTGATAGTACTCATCTTGCTTAGCACGATGGGTTTTGTTCAAGCAACAACTATGAGCGGGCTTTGTTAAAACTAGGTAACGGATCCGCCTGTTGAATCATGGTGGCCAAAGTATCATATTCGCCTTTAGGAATACCTACAATCAATTGTAACACCATTTTAGTTTCCGAGACAGGCGTGCCGACGTTGGAGAGTTGATCCGCCACAAGTTTTAACTATTTTTAGTACTCAGTCATGTTTGGAAAATTTTCAAGACGTGTATTGTTAAATTGTTCCTCCAAATACACAACACGAGTGTGCTTGTTATCCTGAAAACATTCCTCCAAACGAATCCACAATTCACGTGTTGTGGCGCCTGATTTCATGATTGTAAGAAGTAGATCCTGAGAAATACTACCATATATCCACTGTTTGACAACGACGTCGAGACGAAGCCATGTGGAATCATCAACCTCTGGGAGGCGAGGAATAGCGTTATCGATATGATCAAGCACGTTATAGACACATGCATAAATGCGAAACAGTTCAACCCAATGAGAATACTGACTGTTTTCTTGATCAAGAAGAATGGGAAGACAGTTCTTGATGTTGGTAACGGATAGAGCTGGGTGAAAAGATGATTTTAATGTTTCGGGAGTGATAACGGTGGAGGAGGCTGTAGGAGTTGTAGGTGGAGTCATGATAGTGGATACAATTTAGGAGAGAACGAAACAGGAGTAGAGAAGAGAAGAAATCAAGAATTTTCTAGAGAGAGATGCGGCGGTGTGTGTTGGGGGGAGGGGGTTGGGCGCCGGCGGCTTGAGGAGAAAATTTCTAGGGTTTTAGAGATTTGGCTCTGATACCATATAAGATGATATTAATCTTCCTTGAGGAGTATTTCTCATTAATATCATTATATATAGTGTACAATAGTTATCTCTTATACAATAAGAATTCTAGTCCTAATTACAATAGTAATCATAGTCTTACCATAATTATATTTACACAAAATATGGAATATATTCTAATTATGGGTAGAGATTTTATATTGTGTACTATACACGTTTACAAAGACGACGTGACACATCTCTATGATTAACATTGCATTTTTTTTTACAATTTTTCCTTCGTTTGTTGACATAATTTACTAATTAATTGGATTAAAAAAGATTCACATTTTAAATATTCATTTACAAGAGTTACCCTGTACATGCAATAAAACCCAATTAAATCATCGATCACCCCACGTAGCATCAATATTTACTGATACATTGAGCCTAAAGCAATTTCTCTCAACTTTTTTTATCCTTAATCACTGATAATTACATGCGTCATTCATTCCTCTGCTTATTTATACTCCATTTTTGGCTCTATATATTATTTATATAAAAAGGCAGAAATTTTCTAAACTTCAACTTTTAAAAAACTAATGAGATAAATGATTACGAAATACATATCAACTTTACAAATTACTCCTATATGAAATATGAAAATTTCCACCATATTATTGGAAGTGTTTTATATTCTGATTTTAGTCAAATATATATTGTAAATACCTCTTCTATTTATATTATATTTAGTAAATTATTGTTATTTTCTATGACCGCCCAAAGTGCAAACAATTTCACTAATATTAATAAGATAACTTGAAAACGTGGCTAACAAGTTGTTACAACGTACATTAAGTCATAATTTGTACTATCAAATCACTAAAAAAAACTACTACAATATTACTTCCTCCGTCTCAATTGATGCGACACCATTTGACTTGACACGTAATTTAATAAAGAAAATAAGACTTTTGAAATATGTGATCCAAAACAAATTATAATTGTTTACATTAAAAATAAATAGATTAAAAGATTTGTGAAAAAAATATAAAAAAGGAAGTGAAGTGTATGTTTGTAAACCATAAGAGCGATCAGTATTGAATGGGAGCCTTGGAGTTGTAGTGTTTTGTCGGATTCGTACATGTAGCGAAATTTGAAAATTTATAATTCAAACCCGACGGACGGTCAAACTGTAGGATGATTATAAAATGTAACACATAAGGAAATTGTAATGCTTCGAAAGAACACTTACAGTTTAGCAACTCTGGAATCTTCAAGTGTGTAGCCGAGGGTGAGTACGCAATCGTCCCTCGATTTCCAAGTTCAAGACTTCGATGTAATTACTCCTTTGAAAAGCTAGGAAATCCAACAGAGTTTAATTCAAGTGAATTGGGTGTTTAAAATCCTAGGTTGAGCCCTCTATTTATAGTTGCAGGATCATCTAGGGTTCCCCAAGTGGGCCAGACCCAGAAATCGAAACAGAGTGGGTCACTCAGACCCACTGAACACGCGTCGCGGCCCTGGTCCAATTATGCCTCATTTCTATTTTATTCTAATGTCTCGATTATAAACCGAACATGTATATTCTCTATGATTACATCCTTGAATCGACGGAACAATTGACTTAGTGTTACCCTACAAGCCTTCACATATCAACACTAATATCATTAGGGTCTACACGGAACTCCTAGACGGCGCCGAAAGATGAACTCAATATGTGAAGTATAGTTACACGAAACCTGTGAACTAAACCTCTATATGGGTAGATAAAATCCTTTCATTCGCGACACACTCGATCAAGCTTAGGATCTGCCAAGTGTCTATCCAAATGGCTTGATCAATAGATCTCATCTATATTAGCTGACAAAAAGACCATATCATAGATATGTCTACTGCGTTGGCCAAGGACTTAGTCAACCTAATACCATATGAGAATCTGAGTGTTCTCTCGAAGATACATTCGAGGAATGAATCCTAATTTTGGCTCAACTACCACCTTTAATCTACATCACAATATTGTTATGTGTATTTTATATACACTTTTTGAGTCATTTTTAGTTAGTATTTTTCTTATTTTCGTTTAAATAAGTATCGTGTTAGGGTCGTTTTTTCTTTCTTTTGAGTCACAGCGGTTCAAAAAGGCAAAATGACGAAAATGAGATAAAAGTGAGCAGAAAAGGAGGCTCCTGAAGCAAAAAGGACAAAAAATGGCAAATCCGTACGAAAGCATTCAGGGCCGCGACGCTGAGCAGCAGGACCGCGGCGCCGACGCAGAAAAATTTGATCCGAGGCAAAATTAGCCAGGGGCAGAAGGGTCCAGGGCACACAATTTTTACATAATATTTAAACCCTTAGCAACAGATTTTAAAGGGAAAAATAGGGATACACAACACATCAAAACCTTGGCGGCTACAATTGGAGACATTAGTTCTAAGTATTTCTTTTTCTTTTCTCTATTTTAATTCAGTTCATGTTTAGATTTGTATTAGTTCTTAGCATGTCTATGACTAGGAGTTAAACACTTTATTAGGGCTTTCATATTGAATTGCTTGAAACTCTTATTCATGAATTAATGCATTAGTTGGTTTCTTCTTCAATTGATTAAGATTTATTCAATATTGGTATGAATGTTTGATAGTTAACTGATAACTAATTATCATAATCTTTATGATTTCGAATCAAGAACCGAGATGAGAGATTTGGATATGCTGTAATTGAATAGACATAGGTTAAAATCGCGGACGAAAGTACCCCGATACTTGTGTAGCTGATGCGCGATTTATGCACACACTAAACGCAAGTGCACGTGTCGTGACAAGTAATATAGTCTAGAAGACCCAGTTATCGTCCTCAGGGATTAGTGTCCAATTATCAAACTCTATTCTGTGGTATCTATTTGGTAACCGATGATTGATGAATTGTTTATAATTATAATTATAGATGCTAACTAAATTACTTTATTTTACTTCAGATATGGTGGAAATAGGGCTTCCAAATCTCCTCAACTATCCTCTCATCTTAATTGTTAATGCAATTAATTATGGTTCTTCTTCTATTTTGAGACAGTAGGTTAACTAAGTCGTTTTATACTCCTGTTAAGGTAATATAAACACTCAACCCCAATATAGAACCCTTCTACCTTTCGGTGACAAGATTGACTATAAAGGAGGATTAAGAGCAATAACCTATTAAGCTACACAAGTATCGGGGTACTTTCGTCCACGATTTTACCTATGTTTATTCAACTATAGCATATTCACAATCTCCCCTTTCGTCTTTCGATTAGAAATCATATAGATTATGATAATTAGTGATCAATTAATTACCAAGCAATCAAGACAAATATTGAATAAATCTCAATAATGATAAGAAGAAACCAAAACATGCATTAATTAATAAGAATGAGTTTCAAGTGATTCGATATGGAAAGCCCTAAATTAAGTTAGTTCCTAGCCATAGACATGACAAGAACTAAACTAATATCCAACATAAAATACAAAGAAATAAAACAAAGAACAAAGAAATTACACAAAAGTAGTCTCCAATCTTGATCTCCAAGTTTGTGATGAATTGCAAAAGTGAGAACCCTTATTCTGACCTAGGAATGTCCTTTTTATAGCCTCCAAAACGTTCCCAAACTTTTCCTTCTTGGCCTTGGCCCATTCCCATTCGGATTTGGCAGAATTCCCGCCTCGGCGCCGCGGCCCTGCAACTGGCGCCACGGCGCCGAAACTCCTGCGGCTCTCTGTACTTTGGGCGCTGTGGCGCTCTGATGCTGCTGGTTGGAGGCGCCGCCCTGTTTCTCGCCCGGATCGCCAACTTTCTAGCTTTTTGAGCTCTGGAACCTCTGTTTCTGCCCTCTTTTCACTCCTTTTTTGCCAATGAGCCACTTTAAACCATTATGACTCAAAAGAAAGAAAATCTATCCTAAGATGACACATATTTGTACAAAAATGGGCAAAAGACTAACTAAAAATGACTCAAATAGTGTATATAAAATACATCGATCAAATACCCCCAAACTTAACCTTTGCTCGCCCTTGAGCAAAGATCAAAAGAAAGAAATAAAGACACGAAAAAAAAAAATAGAATGACTCAAAGACATTGATCACTTTGCTGCACAATTGTCACTTAGAAAAGCATGAAGGTTAGCAGAATAATATGCAGGAACATATAGCATGAATTTTTAGCATTCTAAACACATCAAGTTAGATATTTCGCAAATTCACTTTAATCATGCTCAATGGAAGTAAGAATACCTAACTATTCATGTCAGTTTCAAAATCCTATGGCATGTTTACTTGCTATTCTACACTAATCATGGATACACATATAAGAGATCTTCAGGGCTTTTCAGGGTTGTAATGTAGGCTTAGGCAGGGGTAGATAAAAATAGGCTTTTAGGCTCAACTTATGTACCATAAGCTCTTTTTATTTCAACTCTTTCCTTTTCTTTTGATTTTCTTCTTCACTTCATACCTATCTTTCCCCTCTTTTGTTTTGAGAGAATGAAGTGTATTATGAATAGCTGGCACCCCCAAACTTAGGCTTTTGCCTATTTATTATTACTTTTTCATTGGGGTGTATAAAAATTGTTCACTCTCTTTTTCAACACTTTATATTCCAATCACCTCAATTTTTCACTTATGGCATAAATATGGAATTATAGGGTGTCAAAGAAAGGTCTTATTTTTAGGCTCAAAGGGGCTGACTAGGGATATAATTTGAATGTCAGGGATAGGCAAAGAATGGTAAGAAAGGGCTAACAAAGAAATGCCTGAGTCATCTCCCTAACATGCATATCCTAACTATTTTGCCTCAAATAGCAAGCAAGCAGACACATTGGTTTAATCATTAACAATGCACAAATCAAGCAAGATACCCCAAATAGTCCGATTTTATGAATTTTTGGCATATCTAACCTAAGTGTTTAGATGGTTGCTTCTAATTCCATTACATTATTCAACCTTACTTCACTAGGCGTTTCCAGTAACTACAGCATGCATGATCTTAAAAAAAATTATGACTCAAAAAATACTCAAAAATACACAAAACAAATCAAAAAGACTCAAAACACTAAGACACCCCCCAAACTTAAATCACACATTGTTCCCAATGTGTGCAAGACTCAAAAAAAAAAAACAGGACAACTTACAGACTTGGTTTAAAGTGGTGACAGCGGATAATGCATGGCAGATAACGTTAGGAATCCTGTCAGAGTGGAAGAGAGAATTCGTTTCTAGGGCTCTTTTATTTTTTATTTTTTTCAGATTTTTCGTTGCGGTGCCGCGGCCCTGCAATCGGCGTTGTGGCGCCCAAACTTTTGCGACCCTCTGAACTTCCAGTGGCGCTCGATTTAGCCGCTGGCGCCAACTTCCTACGCCTTCACGAATCGTGTCGTGGCGCCGAGCCGATTTTCTCTTCACATTTTCATCCTCCAATTTTTGGCCCTGTACCTGTCATCACAACATGCAAACAATACCTTCCGTGAGACTGTTCTAAATAAAACTAAATTGCATTAAATAAAATAACCTTGGGTTGCCTCCCAAGTAGCGCTGTCTTTAACGTCTTTTAGCCGAACGCAAGTTCCTTATCATGTTAGAGTGAGATGGGTTACTAGGCTCATATATTTCGTTTCATTGATCACATAGGGTTTCAACCTCTGTCCGTGACCTTGAAAGGGGCTCCCTCTCTCCCCTTTACTTCAACTGCACCATAGGGGAATGCTCTTACCATAGTGTATGGTCCTGACCAACGCGATTTGATCTTGCCTGGGAACAGCCTTAATCTTGAGTTAAATAAAAGCACTTGTTGTCCTACTTGGAAGTCTTTTGGGATCAACATCTTATCATGCCATACTTTAGTTCGTTCCTTGTAGATATTTGCATTCTCATAGGCATTGTGTCTGAATTCATCCAACTCGCTCAGCTGTAGCAACCTCTTCTGCCCTGCTGCCTTGGCATCCATGTTCAGCTTCCTCATTGCCCAATAAGCTCTGTGTTCCAACCCTACTGGCAGATGACATGCTTTACCAAAAACTAACTTATATGGTGACATTCCAATGGGGGTTTTAAATGTTGTTCTGTATGCCCACAGTGCGTCATCCAGTTTGATAGACCAATCATTTCTTGAGCCATCCACCGTCTTTTCCAATATGCTCTTCACTTCCCTGTTTGACACTTCTGCTTGCCCATTCGCTTGAGGGTGATAGGGAAGTGTGGTGCGGTGGTAGACTCCATATCGGGAAAGCAATTTATTAAGCTGCCTGTTGCAAAAATGGCTTCCTTCATCACTGATGATGGCCCTAGGAGTACCAAACCTTGTGAATATATTCTTTTGGAGGAACCTTTGAACAATCTTACTGTCATTTTCTTTAGTGGCTACCGTTTCTACCCATTTGGACACATAATCTACTGCCAGAAGAATGTACTGATTTCCAAAGGACGACGACAATGGACCCATGAAGTCGATCCCCCACACATCAAATAGTTCTACCTCCAAGATCCCATGCGAAGGCATTTCATTTCGTCTTGATATGTTCCCTGTTCTTTGACAACGATCACACTTCTTCACAAAGGCGTGGACATCCTTGAAGAGGGTTGGCCAATAGAACCCGCTTTGCAATACCTTTGCCGCTGTTCTTGATGCCCCAAAGTGTCCACCACATTGTAAGGTGTGACAATGAGTGAGAATCTGGTGCATCTCATCCTCTGGTATACATCGCCTGATGACTTGGTCGGCGCAGTGTTTGTATAACATTGGCTCCTCCCAATAGTAGTGTTTTACTTCGGAGTAAAACCTCTTCACTTGCTGTCTTGTCAATCCTGTGGGTACTACCTTAGCTGCAAGAAAATTAACAAAATCAGCGTACCAAGGTAACTTAAAAACCGCACTTACTTGAAACAATTGCTCATCTGGGAAGTGATCATTTATCTGCACATCCTTGGTGTTCTGGCTCTCTATGTTCTCAAGTCTCGACAAGTGGTCTGCAACTGAGTTCTCTGTCCCCTTCTTGTCGCGAATCTCCATGTCAAATTCTTGTAATAGCAGGACCCATCGGATGAAGCGAGGTTTTGCATCCTTCTTTGTCATCAAATACTTTATGGCAGAGTGGTCAGTGTATACTATCACATTATTCCCAATTAAGTATGGCCTGAATTTCTCGAATTCATATACTATTGCTAGAAATTCTTTTTCTGTAGTTGCGTAATTTAACTGCGCGTCATTCAGAGTTTTACTAGCATAGTAAATGGATCTGAATACCTTATCGACCCTCTGCCTAAGCACTGCTCCCACTGCATAATCACTTGCATCACACATTAGTTCAAATGGGAGCTCCCAGTTTGGTGCAATGACTATGAGTGCTGAGATAAGCTTCTCCTTGAGTGTCTGAAAATCGGTCATGCATTCCTTATTGAATTCAAAAGCAACCCATGTCATTAGCAAGGTGGAAAGAGGCTTTGAAACTTTTGAGAAGTCCTTGATGAATCTTCTATAAAAACCGGCATGCCCAAAGAAACTTCTGACCCCTTTTGTTGATACTGGAGGTGGTAGATTTTCGATTACTGAAATCTTTGCTTTGTCCACCTCAATACCTTGGTTGGATATTTTGTGTCCCAGAACAATCCCCTATTTTACCATGAAGTGACACTTCTCCCAATTCAGCACAAGGTTGGATTCTTCACATCGTTTCAACACTGCTTCCAAGTGCCTCAATCACTCGTCGAACGAGGCCCCAAAGACCGAAAAATCATCCATGAAAATTTCTATAGTCCTTTCCACCATGTCCGAGAAAATTGCCATCATACACCTCTGAAAGGTCGCAGGTGCATTGCAAAGCCCAAATGACATCCTTCTGAATGCAAACGTACTAAAGGGGAAGGTGAATGTTGTCTTTTCCTGATCTTCTGGTGCTATCGCAATCTGATGATACCCTAAGTAACCATCCAAAAAGCAGTAGTAGTTGTGTCGTGCAAGTCTATCCAACATTTGATCTAGAAATGACAACGGGAAGTGGTTTTTTCTGGTCGCCTTGTTCAACTTGTGATAGTCAATGCAGATTCTCCATCCAGTAACTGTTCTAGATGGAATGAGCTCATTCTTTTCGTTGGTTACTACTGTCATACCACCCTTTTTGGGCACCACTTGTACCGGACTCCACTCATGCACTGTCAGATATAGGATAAATTACTCCAGCATCAAGCCATTTCATGATTTCTTTTCTGACTACCTCATTCATGTTTTGGTTCAGTCTCCTCTGTGCCTCAATGGAGGGTCTGCTCTCCTCATCTAGACATATCTTATGCATTACTGTTGACGGACTTATCCCTCTTATATCTGCTAATGTCCACCCAATGGCACGCTTGTGAGCCCTCAGTACTCTCAGCAGCTTCTCAATATCTACTGTGGATAGATGACATGAGATGATCACTGGTAAGGATTGATCTTCACCTAGATATTGGTACTGTAAATAATCTGGTAGAATTTTCAACTCTAACACTGGAGCCTTTTCTGGATGGTACTGATCTCTCTGGCATCTGCCCAAGCTCTTCATATCTCTTCCTATCACACTTCTCATAAGAATTTATCCAATTTGCATACTCCATCAGCTTTGGGTCGTTGTCACTACTATCATCACATCGGGTCAGTACTTCTTCAAGCGCATCAGCATTTCTGAACCCTTTTTCCGACACTGCGTCTTCGATTACGTCAATGGAGAAACAGTTGTCACTTGCATCTGGGAAGGTTGCTGCCCGAAAAACATTGAAAATCACCTCTTCTTCTTCCACACGAAGTTTTAGCTCCTCTTTTCGAACATCAATGAGTGTCTGTCCTATGGCTAGGAAGGGTCTGCCAAGTATGATGGGGATCATGTCGTTATCTCTCATGCCTAAGATGATGAAATCAACGGGAAAGATGAACTTGTCCACCTTTACCAACACATTCTCGATGACTCTTCTAGGATGGACTATGGAGCGGTCAGCTAACTGTAAAGTGATGTTTGTACGTCTGACTTCTCCCATCCCAAGTTTGCAAAACATTAGGTAGGGCATCAAATTTATGTCTGCCTCCAGATCGCACAACGCCTTCTGACACTCAAACTTTCCAATAGTGCATGGGATGGTGAAGCTCCCAGGATCTTTTAATTTCTGAGGTAGCTTTCTCTGTATGATGGCACTGCATTCTTCAGTCAACACCACTGTTTCGTAGTCATCTATCGTCATCTTTTTGCTAAGAATATCCTACATGAACTTTACATAACTCGGCATCTGTTCTAGTGCCTCAGCAAACGGGATGTTGAGTTGCAATTGTTTGAGAATTTCCAAGAATTTAGAGAACTGTTTGTCAAGATCACTTGTTTTTAGCCTCTGGGGGTACGGTATCTTCACCTGGGGTGCGTTTACAATAGCTTCCAGCCTCATTTCACCCTCTGAGCTCTAGGCGTCACGGCCCTGAGATTCGGCGCCGTGACGCCGAAAGCTCTGCAATGTCCCAGAATTATCGGCGCCGTGGCGCTGCTTTCGATGGCGGCGCTGCAGAATCTGCGAAATTTCTGGTCCTTCTTCTCGACTGGGGTGGTGAGTTTGCTTCCACCAGTTCGCCATTTTTCAGGTCAATCGCCTGGCATTGCTCTTTTATATTCCCTCCAATATGTTCAGGGTGCTTCCCTTGTATTCTGCTGCTTAGCATGCCCGCGAGTTGTCCTATTTGCGTTTCCAAATTCTTCAAGGACACTCTCGTTTCGTCCATGAACTGAGTTTGGTGCCTAGTTAGCCTGAGTATGGCTTCTCATAGCCCATCCTGCTCTTCCTGTGGGGCCTGGGGATTACACTGTTGATAGTGGTAATCCATGTTTTCAGGATCCCTGAGATGAATCAAAACCAACAAACGGATCACGGCGCACGGTTTCACGAATAAAAGAGAAAAATATAGTAATAAATAAAAAATAAACAAACTATAAAAACCAAATTAGAAATTAAGAATACAAAGAATGATATTGAACTACGCCAATCCCCGGCAACGGCGCCAAAAACTTGATGCGCGATTTATGCACACACTAAACGCAAGTGCACATGTCGTGACAAGTAATATAGTCTAGAAGACCCAGTTATCGTCCTCAGGGATTAGTGTCCAATTATCAAACTCTATTCTGTGGTATCTATTTGGTAACCGATGATTTTGTTTATAATTATAATTATAGATGCTAACTAAATTACTTTATTTTACTTCAGATATGGTGGAAATAGGGCTTCCAAATCTCCTCAACTATCCGCTCATCTTACTTGTTAATGCAATTAATTATGGTTCTTCTTCTATTTTGAGACAGCAGGTTAACTAAACCGTTTTATACTCCTGTTAAGGTAATATACACACTCAACCCCAATATAGAACCCTTCTACCTTTCGGTGACATGATTGACTATAAAGGAGGATTAAGAGCAATAACCTATTAAGCTACACAAGTATCGGGGTACTTTCGTCCACGATTTAACCTATGTTTATTCAACTATAGCATATTCACAATCTCCCCGTTCGGCTTTCGATAATCATATAGATTATGATAATTAGTGATCAATTAATTACCAAGCAATCAAGACAAATATTGAATAAATCTCAACAATGATAAGAAAAAACCAAAACATGCATTAATTCATAAGAATGAGTTTCAAGTGATTCGATATGGAAAGCCCTAAATTAAGTTAGTGTTATACCCCGTATTTTCAGAGTATATACGTAAGGACGTACGTACGACAATTTGAGACTTAAAGTTTGGCTAGTTCGAAATTTTGTGCACAACACCCGATTAGAGTCGTTTTTCGACGAAACGTTTTACAGAACTTGCGAAGGGAAAATTCCGGCTATGTCGTTTTGTATTTTTGCGGATTTTTCCGAGCGACGGAACATTTTTGGGCCAACAAGAGGGTGACACTTGTCACCCTCAAGTGACGGTTTGGGTAGGCAAAAGGGGGACGTCTCTCCCCTTGTTTTGTGCCTTATTTTGGCCTTGTTTTGTGCATTGTTTTGTGCCATGTTTTGTGGAGTAGGGGTTAGGGTGCACTTGGCTTGATCAAGGCCTTACACTTGCCTTGCACATGGCTTGATCTTGTCCATTGGTTGGCCCTTGGCTTCCCTATAAATACCCCCCCTAAGCTTGAAGACTTCTTCATCCAAAATCTTCCAAGTCTTGAGTCCCTCTCCCTCCCCTCTTGTGTTGTGTTTCTCGTCCAAGAACACACCCTCCCCCTCCTTGTGGCCTTTGGCCGAGAGCACCCATCCTCCCCCTTTTCGTGAGGCCCCCTTGGCCGAGAGGTTCCCCTCCCCCTCCTAGTGGTGTGGCCGAGAGGTACCCCCCCCCCCCTTGGTAGAAAGTTGTCTCTCCAAGTATTGTTATAATGCCCAAAATACCTTAGCCTTATACCTTGTAGTATTCCAAAAGTTACCTCTATACGTAGAGCCCGGAAATACTACCTTTTGTCCTTTTAGTCTCAAACCGAAACCCTAAGGAAATCTTCATAGATGGTTGAAGTATTTAAGTAGAAGTTGGTTAGAACTTCTAAGGGTTGTTTGGAGCGGATTGGAGCATATGAGTAGGAGCTAAACCTTGCTCAGGATCGACATTATAACTTGGATAATTTTGGGCTTATCGAGGTAAATATTCTTGTCCCCTTATTGTAATTGGAAATTACATGTTGAAGGATTATATAGTTGAGGTATACTATATATAGACCTAAACATAGCTTTGCGGCAATGTCTTTTGACTTAAGCCTGAATTTAAAGAAGAGAACTGAACTGTAATTACATAGGACTGTATTACAGTAGACTTGTGGTATTACTGTATAGTAGAATTGTATGCGTCCGGTTAGACGTATAACCCCCCCCTGGTTGGCTTGGTAGCGGCACCGATAGAGAGGAGATTTACGCGGTTGCGGGAGGTCTTCGAATTTTCTGTAGAATATGGAACCGTGCGGTTAGAAGTTAATAGACGTTTGTGGCCTTATAGGTGGAAGTACTACGAGTAGCGTATTCTACTTGAAGAGTGGAAACGGCTAGGTAGATTCTGATCTTGTGGGCGTTTTGCTTATTGTCGATAATCGTCGCGAGGTATGTGAACCTCTCCCTATCCTTTCTAGCATGATGTTTTGTAAACTATGTAGTACGGTAGACGTACATGTGCTAAATGAGTTGGTTGGTTTAAAACATAGGGTGTTATAATAGCTTTATGGGAAGTTAGTTATAACGACTCTATGTAGGTAAAAGATTGGTTTATTGATTGTAGAAGTTAAGAGACTTGACCTTGAAAGATAAGAGACTTAACTTGTTTTACTTGGTAATTAACATTTTGTTAAAAGTGTTGTGAAACCTCATTCGCGAGTAATGAGTACTTGGTTTTAAAAAGAATAATGTTTTACTGATTTCGGAACGAGAATAAGTGTCGAACAAACCACAGCAGCGCTAATAAAGGAAAGTGTATTGACAAATAACTAATTGTAATTAAGGTAACCAGTAGAAACCTCCATCTGCATAGAAGCTAAGATGAGACAAAATGATATTACATTTCCTAGATCATGGTCACAGAACAAGATTGATATGAAACAAGAATAAACGACTCACACATAAGACATATGTTACTCAATTGTTTTAAAAGGGATTAAGACTATGAGTTATGAAACCTTTCTAAATAAGAAACTCGAGAAATTGAAATTAGGCAAACTTGAACGTTTGGAAAATAATGTTGTTACTTGATTTTACAAAGGGAAGTATTTTGGTTTACTTAAAAAGATAGTCACTCTATTTTTATACTGCGGGTATTGTGTGACTTCTTGAGAAAGAGTGGATCTTTTTATAAAAGTCTAGAAGTATGGTAATTTGCTTGAGCTTGTTTGTGATAGCCTGGTTGTGCGATATATTGTTGTTGGTGTCACATGGACATGTCTACACCGAGGCAGAATTCCGGGGGCATGTGGCCATGCGGCAGGGTTGATCACCCAGTATATTGTTGTTGATGTTACATGGACGTGTCTACACCGATGCAGTCCGGCATGTGGCGGGCATTGTTATTGTTGCATCATGGACATGTCTACACCGATGCAGAATTCCGGGGGCATGCGGCCATGATGCGAACATGATTGATGTTGTGGGCGTGAGACCCATAGTTATATTGATTGATGACGTTGAGGGCGGGAGTCCCTGACTTGACTGCTTTTATGTTGCGTACTGTATTTTTGTTATCATACATGTCTCCCGCTTTATGTAGACTGTTATGATTTAACTGCAGTATTTTCGGCCACATACTTGGTACTGTTGCCAGATCGACTCTCGGGTGGCGTATAAAGAGGCCAGAGCCTCTATCACGGGAACAGACCCGAACCGTGGCTCTCCGTATGGCACATCCTGAGAAGGGCCTTAGGGCATGCCTCAGGGATCGCAAGCAGCCCGGTACCATTTGTTGGGTCGCCTGAGAAGGTTAATGCCTCAGGCAAAGTGACAAAAGTGGTATCAGAGCAGTTAATCCTCGGAAGGTGTCTACAGACCGTGTCTAGTAGAGTCTTGATTATCGATGTGTTGTGCACCACATCTATAATCAGGAGGCTGCAGGACATTTAGGATTGGTTTCCATTCTTCTCATTCTGAGATCGTGCCTTAGAGCTGTGTTGTAAGTTGGACCCCTCTGACGTATCTCGTTTTTACCAGTTATGCCTCCGCGCAAGGCAACCAGAGCCCAGAAGGGTAAGGCAACCGAGGGAGCTGCTAGTGAGATACAGAGGAGTACGAGGGCGCAGCCGGTCAAGACTGAGATTGTGCTTGACGGCGAGTTTTGTGGACGCCGCCCAGCGAGTTTAGAGCGCAGCAGTTGGCTGCCGAGACCACAAGACTGAGCCTCCATCCCACACTGGAGCAGATGAGATGGGGTACAAGGAGATGGCCCGATTGCCGCCGAGTGGTGGCCGATATGAGGATAGGTGGATGCAGCATTCGAGCCAAGAGCACGATGGTTCACCCCGAGCGATAGTTTGAGGCTACGGACTTTCGAGTTAGAGCGCTTGTAGTTTTATGGGTCGAGGCACGAGGATGATCTGCAGGAGTTCATCCGGCGATTCTGATGGTCGCGAGTGATCAAGGCTTCGAGACCGAGTCGGTGGTCTTATGTTCGCATCGGCCGTGTGATACCGCATGATCGTAGTTTGATTCGTGGGAGTTGTCCGGGAGAGCATGCGCTCAAAGAAGATGGGACGAGTTCTCGAGGCATTCTCACTCACTTCTTGCCTCGCAGATGAGGAGGCACGGGACCGACGATTTATGATGCTGAGATAGAGAGGGCGTACGGTTCTGGAGTGCAACGTGAGTTTGACTCGTTGGCTCGGTATGTCCCCGCTTTAGTGGCAACCATGGAGGATAGAGTGCACCGCTACGTCACCGGGCTAGATGATTACTTGACAGAGGCTTGTTCGGGTGTAGCTCTTCAGCCGGGCATGGACATTGCCCGCATGCAGGCTCATGCACTAGGATGTGAGGTACGGAGAGGTCGGCGGAATGACTGGATCGCCAGAAGAGGCCGTGACATCGTGTCTTTGTCGACTTTCGAGGCGGACCGCCTCGCAAAGAGCTAGTTATGTACCCCGCCAAGATCTGAGTGGTCCTCCACCGCCTTCTTGAGCAGTCGTGGCTCCGAGGTTCGTGTTTCGAGGAAGTAGGGTGTTGGCGGATCACCCCTACCTCGGTGTGGTCGATGTGGTAGACCGCATTTCGGGGAGTGTCGTGGTGCCAATGGAGCTTGTTATTTTTGCGGCCAGCAGGGCCATTTTGCGAGGAACTGTCCGACCAAGGGTAGCACGGATGTTACGACTCAGCCTTCAGGATCAGTGGTGTTACACCCCGTATTTCCGGCAGTTGAGATAAGAACGTACGTAAGAATTTGGGAATGGAATTTCGAAATTTGGTCACGTGGGACCACCCGAGAAATTTTGTATATGTTGGGGAGTTGGGAAGGCAAAACGCAGAACAAAAAAAAAATACCAAAACGAGTATGAACAGTGAAAACCCATCCATGAACAGTGTTGTTCGATGAACAGTGTTCGGAAAAACGCCATTTCCGGCCAAACCAGGAATCCGCCGGGGGCGAGACATATACCAAAAGCTTCGTCTCGTCGAGCCCGTCACGTCCATACCAACCGCCACCGTCGATTCTCCCGGAATCGCCGGCAGTTTCAGATAGAAGTTTCGGTCACTGTTCATCCATCTTCCCCGTTCGGTTTTTCTGATTTTCCGACCAACTGAGGTGCAATCGACGGGAGTGGAGTATACCATCAGAACCACCATCTCCTTGCCGTCATTTCCATGTAAACCAGGACCCTCGATTCTTGCTCAAACTCGCCGTCGACCAGATCGATTTTCGTGAAACCCCAGGTCGCCGACGAGCATTTTCCGCCACCACAGTAGAGTCGATGTCGTGGCTAGTGTAGAAATATTCAGGTGGAAAGGCCGACATTTTGGCACCACCCACGACCTCCAAGTCAACCCGGATCGTCGGGTCAACCAAAAGCGTTTCGATCGGAAGTTGGAAGATTCCGATCGATTCTGCATGATTGAGGGCTAAGGCATATACCATTGTGTTCAGATTGATCTTAGCTACGCTTTGCAACCAATCCCGAGCCTCAATTCTCGATTTTGGAATCCGCCATTGATGCCGCCTTGAGCTGCGGTGGCGCAGTGCCAGCAGACCACCAAAGCACCTCCAAAAATTGATTTTCAAGGCTATGGACGTATTGTGGCCATTTTAGGTTGAAGTACTTTGGATCGTTTTGCTAATAGTCGATAATCGTCGCGAGGTATGTGAACCTCTTCCTTCCTTTGGCATGATTCTATGTATGGACTATACTTGTGGTATCATTTCATGTTTCCTTCTACTCTTAGAAGTTAAGAGGTAGTTATGTGATTTACTCTATGTAGAACTTTTCCTATCTTTTGAGCATGACTAGTTGCGTATTATGTAGTACGGTAGACGTGCAAGACTATGACATTCTTTACTTGTTTTATGTAATGCCAAGTCGGGTGGGTTAGGAGATTAACTCACTTCTTTGAAAATAGTAAGGATGTCTTAAGTGATTTTAAAGTTAAGGGACTTGAAGAGTTTTAAAGTATGTGATACTTGTTCCGTTTTAAACGTATAAGTCCCTTGGATAGGAAATTATTTATGGCTAAGGTATAAAGTGAATATAACGACTTTATGGGGAGTTGGTTATATTTACTTTAGGGGAAGATAAATGACTTGTTTTATTGAAAAGGCAATTTGTTTTAAGGCCAATTGCCTAAGGTTTTATAATAAAATGAGTCACTTGAGTTTTAAAGGTTAAGAGACTAATTGTATTTTTGAAAGTTAAGAGAATTGATTTGAAAGTATTTAATACTTGATTTCAAAAAGTAGAAGTCTCTTGGTTATAAAAGGAATGAGTTTGTATAAAACCATAAAGGGTTATAACGGCTTTATGGGAAGTTGGTTATAACGGCTTTATGGAAGGTTAGGAGAATGGTTTTCTTCAGTAATGTAAGCAAAGAATAATTTGAAATAAAGAAGGGCAATTGTTTTAAAGGTACCAATTGCTTAAGATTTTAAAGAAAGAAGTCACTTGATTTAGAAGCCGGTAATTGTATTTCTAAAAAGTATTGTGACTGGTCGTGAAAAGTAGATATGACTTGATACTACGGTTATTAGTATCTTGGAAGTTTTATTTAAAAGAGAATCATTTTAAAGGACTAGAGGCACGTAGTACGTTGGGTTAAATTCGGATTTTATAATGACATGATTAGTGCCTTAAGTAAACAAAATGAGAGTGTTTATGAACAAGCTAATAAGAAGTTAGGGATTTCTTAACTTGCTTATGTTATGTATAGTAAGCGGTGGTGCTTATGTTATGTATGATAAGTCGGTAGTGCTTATGTTATGTATGATAAGCGGTAGGGCTTATGTTATGTATGATGGCGTTGAGTTAGGGTAAGAGTATAAATGAGGGTAAACCCCAAGACGTTATACCACCTTCTTCAGGTAAGAGTATAAATGAGGGTAAACCCAAGGCGTTATACCACTGTTAGTGGATTTGCTACCCATGATGCGAGGAATACCTCATGCGAGTCCTTATGGGCTTATGCGGGTGAAATAGTCCAATGCGGTAGTCTGACTATCGAGGAATACCTCGTGCGGGTCCGGGATCTACGCGGGTGAAATAGTCCCGTGAGTAGGGCTAACGATATCATGCGGGCGGGTGGCCTGCTGATCATGAGCCTCTATGTTTATGCGATATACCTTACGGAAGACTATATGACATTATCGACCGAGAATGGGCGGGCGTATACCTGCACGCGGACTATATGACATTATCGACCGAGAATGGCGGGCGAGATACCTGCAGGCGAACTAGATGACGTTATCGACCGTGATTGGGCCGCGATACCTTCACGCGCACTATATGACATTATCGACCGAGAATGGGCGAGCGGATACCTGCAGGCGCACTAGATGGCGTTATCGACCGAGTTGGGCGGCGGTATACCTACAGGCGCACTATGTGATCTGGATCGCGTCCTAGATTGGGCCGGGTAGTATAGATGCCCCTCCTTAAAGGGCCGGATTATACTTATGAAAGATAAGTAGTTATATAGTAATGAACTTAATGATTCTTTTTCTAGTAATGTACGTAAGAATGTGGCTGTAACTTTTATTGAGAATGGAAAAGATAATAAGGTGCGATTAAGTTCATAAGTGGTAATGACACGGCAGGATCTGGTATGTGTTTTTATACTTGTCCTTGTCATTCTTTTATGCTGATTATGGTCATTTCTTTATGCGTTATTTTCCGTTCCATATTAAATTTTTGTTATGCGGACCCGCCTTCGGCTGCGTTCATGCCGCGAGTTTAGGTACACGATTGTGGATCCATGACTTAGGATCCGGTTCGGAAGTCGAGATGGCTCGGTGTTCGGAGTTGTCACGTTTATGTTTATTCGAAATGCGGCGGGGCCTTGTCCCGCCACGCTTGTTATGTTAAAAACTCTTAGAGTGCGTAGTCACATATTGTGGGTCGGTTTGTAAAGGAAAGGAGGCAACTGCTTCGTTTATGTATGTACGTCCAGGAAGGTAGCCCTATCGGCTAACCTGTTGTTTTATTTCTATTGTTTCATTTTATAAGTTTCATGTATGTTCCGCTGATTATCTCTGATGTTTACAGTAAGGTGCCCGTGTAGGGCACGATCCACGCCCGGTCGGTCGTGACAAAAGTGGTATCGAGCGATTAGTCCTCGGAAAGTGTATACAGAACGTGTCTAGTAGAGTCTTGATTATCGATGTGTTGTGCACCACATCTATAATCAGGAGGCTGCTGGACATTTAGGATTGGTTTCCATTCTTCTCACTCTGAGATCGTGCCATAGAAAGTGTTGTTAGGGTCGTCTCGCCTAACGAGTTATGTTGATTGCATACGAGAAAGCGTGATGACCGGGAAGGACTATGTGGATTGCGTATCCAGGTTGGTAATGATTATAGTATAGTTGGTATTGTGACATACCTCTATACGGAGTTATGTATGAGGGTCATTTATGGGTTGCCTAGAATGGTTTTAGATTTACCAAGAGTGGTAAAGACTAACTAGATACCGGGAAGGTATGGAATAGTTAATGAATTTTCGCCAAGGTTTGTGTTTTATTTTGAGATAATTGGGAAAGGATGAGCTGTCTGATAGGGTAGTGGACCCTTAAGAAGCCATGTTAAGGAACCTAACGGAATGTCATGTTAATAGATTAAGCGGCGTAGTAGGCTTAAGAGAATTGCACGGATGAAGTCCGTATAGAGTAAGTAATAGTTGTTGTGATCGAGACAACATGGTTTTGGTTTTATGAGAAGTTTTTGTACCCGTTTACGGGGGGACTGGTAAGGTAGGCTTGGAGCATGGAAATTGCGAGCCCAAGAATCTTGATAACTGCCGAGACCTTAGATATATAAGGCTCTCTCGGGCCATAAGATTTTAAGTCAGACCAAGGATAAGAGTTAAGTGCGTGACGAGTCGGTTGAGGACTATTACGGGTCTCCCATGGCCTGGAATAGAGTGGGATCAGTTGGTAGTAGTTCCGCCACGTGGCGGGTCACGAGTGCAAGGCCCAAGTCTAGTTAATTGTTTTACGGGTTCGTGGACACGTTCCACCGGAACCAGGCCGTGAAAGCCGGAAATGGTCGTATATTGTTTTATAGAGTGACTCCAAAGATTAGAGGCCAGAATCGGTATGAAAGTTATGTATGTATGCTAGTAAGAGTTGGAAGTACGGAAAGAGTACGATCAGTAAGAAGATAGCAACCAAGTGTAAAGGAATAGAGCCTGAATCCATAAGAACATTTCGGGGTAACTACACCCGTGAGTGTTTGGGGTGGTAGCTGAGCGGGTATATGAGATTGCCCGGTGATGATACAGTCGTCAGACCCTGGTAGACCTAGTAGAGATGGTTACGACAGGCTTTGTGGTCATTATGAGTATGGGCTAGTTGGCTTCGTGAGTGCCAAGGTTGACATTTTAGTATAAGTATTGTTATGTGACCATGGGTGGCATATGTTGTAAGAAGGGTGTAGTAAAAGGAGACTATGTCGCTATCTAATTAGATTGGACTCCGAAAGAACATTCGAGGACGAATGTTTCTAAGGGAGGAAGGATGTTACACCCCGTATTTCCGGCAGTTGAGATAAGAACGTACGTAAGAATTTGGGAATGGAATTTCGAAATTTGGTCACGTGGGACCACCCGAGAAATTTTGTATATGTTGGGGAGTTGGGAAGGCAAAACGCAGAACAAAAAAAAAATACCAAAACGAGTATGAACAGTGAAAACCCGTCCATGAACAGTGTTGTTCGATGAGCGTTGTTCGGAAAACGCCATTCCGGCCAAACCAGAATCCGGGGCGAGACATATACCAAAAGCTTCGTCTCGTCGAGCGTCACGTCCATACCAACCGCCACCGTCGATTCTCCGGAATCGCCGACGATTCAGATCGAAGTTTGGTCCATTCATCCATCTTCCGCTCGGTTTTCGATTTTCGACCAACCGAGGTGCAATCGGCGGGAGTGGAGTATACCATCGAACCACCATCTCGCTGCCGTCATTTCCATGTAAACCGGGACCTCGATTCTTGCTCAAACTCGCCGTCGACGGATCGATTTCGTGAAACCAGGTCGTCGACGAGCATTTTCCGCCACCACGGGTAGAGTCGACGCGTGGCTAGTGTAGAAATATTCGGTGGAAAAGGCGACATTTTGGCACCACCCACGACCTCCAAGTCAACCCAGATCGTCGGGTCAACCAAAACGTTTTCTTCGATCGGAAGTTGGAAGATTCCGATCGATTCTGGTACAGTTGAGGGCTAAGGCATATACCATTGTGTTCGTATTGATCTTAGCTACGTTTTGCAACCAATCCCGAGCCTCAATTCTCAGTATTTTGGAATCCGCCATTGATGCCGCCTTGAGCTCGCCGCGGTGCCTGCAGACCACCGTGAACCTCCAAAAAAATTGATTTTCAAGGCTATGGACGTATTGTGGCCATTTTAGGTTGAAGTACTTTGGAGCGTTTTGCTAATAGTCGATAATCGTCGCGAGGTATGTGAACCTCTTCCTTCCTTTGGCATGATTCTATGTATGGACTATACTTGTGGTATCATTTCATGTTTCCTTCTACTCTTAGAAGTTAAGAGGTAGTTATGTGATTTACTCTATGTAGAACTTTTCCTATCTTTTGAGCATGACTAGTTGCACGTATGTAGTACGGTAGACGTGCAAGACTATGACATTCTTTACTTATTTTATGTAATGCCAAGTCGGGTGGGTTAGGAGATTAACTCACTTCTTTGAAAATAGTAAGGATGTCTTAAGTGATTTTAAAGTTAAGGGACTTGAAGAGTTTTAAAGTATGTGATACTTGTTCCGTTTTAAACGTATAAGTCCCTTGGATAGGAAATTATTTATGGCTAAGGTATAAAGTGAATATAACGACTTTATGGGGAGTTGGTTATATTTACTTTAGGGGAAGATAAATGACTTGTTTTATTGAAAAGGCAATTTGTTTTTAAGGCGTCAATTGCCTAAGGTTTTATAATAAAATGAGTCACTTGAGTTTTAAAGGTTAAGAGACTAATTGTATTTTTGAAAGTTAAGAGAATTGATTTGAAAGTATTTAATACTTGATTTCAAAAAATAGAAGTCTCTTGGTTATAAAAGGAATGAGTTTGTATAAAACCATAAAGGGTTATAACGGCTTTATGGGAAGTTGGTTATAACGGCTTTATGGAAGGTTAGGAGAATGGTTTTCTTCAGTAATGTAAGCAAAGAATAATTTGAAATAAAGAAGGGCAATTGTTTTAAAGGTACCAATTGCTTAAGATTTTAAAGAAAGAAGTCACTTGATTTAGAAGCCGGTAATTGTATTTCTAAAAAGTATTGTGACTGGTCGTGAAAAGTAGATATGACTTGATACTACGGTTATTAGTATCTTGGAAGTTTTATTTAAAAGAGAATCATTTTAAAGGACTAGAGGCACGTAGTACGTTGGGTTAAATTCCCGGATTTTATAATGACATGATTAGTGCCTTAAGTAAACAAAAATGAGAGTGTTTATGAACAAGCTAATAAGAAGTTAGGGGATTTCTTAACTTGCTTATGTTATGTATGGTAAGCCGGTGGTGCTTATGTTATGTATGATAAGTCGGTAGTGCTTATGTTATGTATGATAAGCCGGTAGGGCTTATGTTATGTATGATGGCCGGTTGAGTTAGGGTAAGAGTATAAATGAGGTAAACCAAGACGTTATACCACCTTCAGTGGTAAGAGTATAAATGAGGGTAAACCCCAAGACGTTATACCACATTAAGTGGATTTGCTACCCATGATGCGAGGAATACCTCATGCGAGTCCTTATGGGCTTATGCGGGTGAAATAGTCCCATGCGGGCGGGTACGACTATCACGAGGAATACCTCATGCGGGTCGCGGGATCTATGCGGGTGAAATAGTCCCGAGTAGGGATCGCTTAATCTTTGCGGCGGGTGGCCTGGCGATCATGAGCCTCCTATGTTTATGCGATATACCTTTCTGCGGACTATATGACATTATCGACCGAGAATGGGCGGGCGATATACTTTACGCGAACTATATGACATTATCGACCGAGAATGGCGAGCGAGATACCTTCTGAGCGCACTAGATGACGTTATCGACCCGAGTTGGGCGGGCGGTATACCTGCACGCGCACTATATGACATTATCGACCGAGAATGGCGGGCGAGATACCTTTACGCGGACTAGATGACGTTATCGACCGAGATTGGGCGGCGGTATACCCACGCGCACTATGTGATCTGGATCGCGTCCTAGATTGGGCCGGGTAGTATAGATGCCCCTCCTTAAAGGGCCGGATTATACTTATGAAAGATAAGTAGTTATATAGTAATGAACTTAATGATTCTTTTTCTAGTAATGTACGTAAGAATGTGGCTGTAACTTTTATTGAGAATGGAAAAGATAATAAGGTGCGATTAAGTTCATAAGTGGTAATGACACGGCAGGATCTGGTATGTGTTTTTATACTTGTCCTTGTCATTCTTTTATGCGATTATGGTGCATTTCTTATGCGTTATTTTCCGTTCCATATTAAATTTTTGTTATCGACCCGCCGGGAAGTGCGTTCATGCCCGCAGGTTTAGGTACACAGTTGTGGATCCGCGAGCTTAGGATCCCGGTTCAGCAAGTCGAGATGGCTCCAGTGTTCCGGAGTTGTCACGTTTATGTTTATTCAGGGGTACGGCGGGGCCTTGTCCCGCCACAGTTGTTATGTTAAAAACTCTTAGAGGTCTGTAGTCACATATTGTGGGTCGGTTTGTAAAGGAAAGGAGGCAACCGCTTCGTTTATGTATGTACGTCCAGGAAGGTAGCCCTATCGGCTAACCTGTTGTTTTATTTCTGTTGTTTCATTTTATAAGTTTCATGTATGTTCCGCTGATTATCTATGATGTTTACCTGTAAGGGTGCCCAGGTAGGGCACGATCCAGGCCCGGAGTCGTGACAAGTGGGCTGATTCATCACCTTCATTATGCGCCTGCAGGTGTGATTAAAAAAAGCGGTAGAGACAGGTATATCCTTAACCCTCTAGAGTTTTGTATGCTGATGTGTTTAGTGTTATGTTCGGATAGCTTTGTACTAAAATGTGATTTAGAAACCTGGTTAGTTGGAAGGATAAGTATGGAGGCATGGTAAGGGTGAACCTTAGACTATTTCACGATTGAGACCTTAGAGGTAAGGTCGTCTTGTGTAAAAGATTTATTTTATGTTTGACCTTTATCAGAGTACGTAGTATACGTGGGATTTATTTGTGTGATAAGTCCATGGTTAGTGTGAGATGGAAGTGGTAGCTTTCCTGATGTGAATTAGTAAGATTGTTCCGTAGCGAGGAACAAGAGTTGGCGCGACGGAGGGTCGGGTTGAGGGCATATTGCGGGTCAACCCGTGGCCCGGTTTTAGGTGGGGTCAGTTCTGGGTGGTCCCGCCAGGTGGTAGGGTCACGAGGGTGCTAGGCCCCAGTTTAGGTGACCATCGTATGAGTTCGTGGATAGGTTCGACCAGAAGCGGTTCGTGAAGGCCGGGAATGGCCTTAAAGAAGATTGAGGTTAGTAAGATGACCAATGTTTGGAGGTGATGACTCCAAAGTTTTGAAAACTAAAGCGATGACTGAGGTATGGTACGTACTGGGAGAGTTCAAGTGTTCGAGAAGGGCACGACGAGTAAGGAAGGAAGAGAACGTGTGTTATTTCGTGGCCAAGCTGTGGCGTTGGCAACTTGCTAGAGGAACTTCATCGTTATCCGCCTTGAGAAGGAACATTCGGGACGAATGTTTCTAAGGAGGGGAGAATGTTATACCCCGTATTTCCAGAGTATATACGTAAGGACGTACGTACGACAATTTGAGACTTAAAGTTTGGCTAGTTCGAAATTTTGTGCACAACACCAGATTAGAGTCATTTTTCGACGAAACGTTTTACAGAACTTGCGAAGGGAAAATTCCGGCTTTGTCGTTTTGTATTTTTGTGGATTTTTCCGAGCGACGGAACATTTTTGGGCCAACAAGAGGGTGACACTTGTCACCCTCAAGTGACGGTTTGGGTAGGCAAAAGGGGGACGTCTCTCCCCTTGTTTTGTGCCTTATTTTGGCCTTATTTTGTGCATTGTTTTGTGCCATGTTTTGTGGAGTAGGGGTTAGGGTGCACTTGGCTTGATCAAGGCCTTACACTTGCCTTGCACATGGCTTGATCTTGTCCATTGGTTGGCCGCCAGCTTCCCTATAAATACCACTAAGCAGAAGACTTCTTCCGTCAAAATCTTCCAAGTCTTGAGTCCCTCTCCCTCCCCTCTTTTGTTGTGTTTCTCGTCCAAGAACACACCCTCCCCCTCATGTGGCCTTTGTCCGAGAGCACCCATCCTCCCCACCGTGAGGCCCCTTGGCCGAGAGGTTCCTCCTCCTAGTGGTGTGGTAGAGGTACCCCTTGGTAGAAAGTTGTCTCTCCAAGTATTGTTATAATGCCCAAAATACCTTAGCCTTATACCTTGTAGTATTCCAAAAGTTACCTCTATACGTAGAGCCCGGAAATACTACCTTTTGTCCTTTTAGTCTCAAACCAAAAACCTAAGGAAATCTTCAGATGGTTGAAGTATTTAAGTAGAAGTTGGTTAGAACTTCTAAGGGTTGTTTGGAGGCGGATTGGAGCATACGGAGTAGGAGCTAAACCTTGCTCAGGATCGACATTATAACTTGGATAATTTTGGGCTTATCGAGGTAAATATTCTTTTCCCCTTATTGTAATTGGAAATTACATGTTGAAGGATTATATAGTTGAGGTATACTATATATAGACCTAAACATAGCTTTGCGGCAATGTCTTTTGACTTAAGCCTGAATTTAAAGAAGAAGCGAATGTAATTACATAGGGTGTATTCTGATGAGACTTGTGGTATTACTGTATAGTAGAATTGTATGCGTCCGGTTAGACGTATAACCCCCCCCTGGTTGGCTTGGTAGCCGACCTCGATAGAGGAGGAGATTTACGCGGTTGCGGGGAGAGTCTTGCGAATTTTACGTAGAATATGGAACCGTGCGGTTAGAAGTTAATAGACGTTTGTGGCCTTATAGGTGGAAGTACTACGAGTGGCGTATTCTACTTGAAGAGTGGAAGCGGCTAGGATTCTGATCTTGTGGGCGTTTTCTTATTGTCGATAATCATCGCGAGGTATGTGAACCTCTCCTATCCTTTCTAGCATGATGTTTTGTAAACTATGTAGTACGGTGAGCGTACATGTGCTAAATGAGTTGGTTGGTTTAAAACATAGGGTGTTATAATAGCTTTATGGGAAGTTAGTTATAACGACTCTATGTAGGTAAAAGATTGGTTTATTGATTGTAGAAGTTAAGAGACTTGACCTTGAAAGATAAGAGACTTAACTTGTTTTACTTGGTAATTAACATTTTGTTAAAAGTGTTGTGAAACCTCATTCGCGAGTAATGAGTACTTGGTTTTAAAAAGAATAATGTTTTACTGATTTCGGAACGAGAATAAGTGTCGAACAAACCACAGCAGCGCTAATAAAGGAAAGTGTATTGACAAATAACTAATTGTAATTAAGGTAACCAGTAGAAACCTCCATCTGCATAGAAGCTAAGATGAGACAAAATGATATTACATTTCCTAGATCATGGCTGCTGTAACAAGATTGATATGAAACAAGAATAAACGACTCACACATAAGACATATGTTACTCAATTGTTTTAAAAGGGATTAAGACTATGAGTTATGAAACCTTTCTAAATAAGAAACTCGAGAAATTGAAATTAGGCAAACTTGAACGTTTGGAAAATAATGTTGTTACTTGATTTTACAAAGGGAAGTATTTTGGTTTACTTAAAAAGATAGTCACTCTATTTTTATACTGCGGGTATTGTGTGACTTCTTGAGAAAGAGTGGATCTTTTTATAAAAGTCTAGAAGTATGGTAATTTGCTTGAGCTTGTTTGTGATAGCCTGGTTGTGCGATATATTGTTGTTGGTGTCACATGGACATGTCTACACCGAGGCAGAATTCCGGGGGCATGTGGCCATGCGGCAGGGTTGATCACCCAGTATATTGTTGTTGATGTTACATGGGCGTGTCTACACCGGCGTCTGGTCGGGGCATGTGGCGTGGGGCATTGTTATTATTGTTGCATCATGGACATGTCTACACCGTCTGGTAATTAGGGGACATGCGGCCATGATGCGAACATGATTGATGTTGTGGGCGTGAGACCCATAGTTATATTGATTGATGACGTTGAGGGCGGGAGTCCCTGACTTGACTGCTTTTATGTTGCGTACTGTATTTTTGTTATCATACATGTCTCCCGCTTTATGTAGACTGTTATGATTTAACTGCAGTATTTTCAGTTTCACATACTTGGTACCTGTTATCTTGACCTCGCCCGGGGCTGCGTTCATGCCGCGGTAGGAGTACATCGGTAGTGGATCCTCGCCATAGGATCACGATTGGCGTATTAGGAAGCTCCGTTTCTCGGAGGCTTATTCTTTGGTATGTGTTCCACTGAGTTGTAGGTTCTTGTACATTCGTGGTATGGCGGGGCCCTGTCCGTCATAGTTGTTGTAAATCTTAGAGTGCAGTAATCTTTGTTGTGGCGGGGTTTGTAAAAGGATTAAACTGCTCGTTTTGAAAGAGTTGTATATATATATTTTATTGGAAGGTAACCGCTTGGTTGACCTGTTTTATGATCATATATCTTGTTTCTTTATAAAGTTTTATTTTAAGCTGGTTATCTCTGATGTTGTATCACTACGGTGCGGGTTAAGGCACGATCCAGGCAGGTTGGGTCTTGTGATTAGTTCCTAGCCATAGACATGCGAGAACTAAACTAATATCCAACATAAACTACAAAGAAATAAAACAAAGAACAAAGAAATTACACAAAAGTAGTCTCCAATCTTGATCTCCAAGTTTGTGATGAATTGAAAAAGTGGGAACCCTTATTCTGACCTAGGAATGTCCTTTTTATAGCCTCCAAAACGTTTCCAAACTTTTCCTTCTTGGCCAGCCCATTCGGTCGGTTGGCGAATTCTCGCCTCGGCACGCGGCTCTGCCCAGCGCCGCGGCTACCTGGCCCAGCGCGCTGAAACTCTGCGACTCTGTACTTTGGGTGCCGTGGCGCTCGATCTTCTTTGGTTGGAGGTCTTGTGGCGCCGCCTGTTCTCGCCGGATCATAACTTTCTAGCTTTTTGAGCTCTGAAACCTCTGTTTCTGCCCTCTTTTCGCTCCTTTTTCGCCAATGAGCCACTTTAAACCATTATGACTCAAAAGAAAGAAAATTTATCCTAAGACGACACATATTTGTACAAAAATGGGCAAAAGACTAACTAAAAATGACTCAAATAGTGTATATAAAATACACCGATCAGTAGCATTGTAGGTTATTGTTCTTAATCCTCCTATATGGTAAAACCTATCATAGAAATATAGAAGGTTTCTGCACTGGGGTTGAGGGATTATATATCCTAACTGGAATATAAGACAATCTAGTTAACCGTTATCTTAACGTAGAAGAAGAAGTCATTCTAGTTGCATTAAGGATTGATCAGAGTGGATAGTTGAGGATATTGGAAGCCCTAATTCCTTCATAACTGATTAAACCTCAATAATTTAGTTTAATTCTTGAAATTACTCCACTAGTGTTAGATAAAAACCAAATCAACTTATCGTTTGCCAAATAGATAACCTAGAATAGATGTTCGGTAATTAGAAACCAGTCTCTGAGGATGATATTCGGTCTTACTAGACTATATTACTTGTAACGATACGTACACTTGCATGAGCAATTGGAAATCGGGCTAACAAGTTTTTGGCGCCGTTGCCGGGGACTGGCGTACTTCTAATATCTAACCATTTATTCTTATTTCTACTTTGGTTTTT
Source organism: Przewalskia tangutica (assembly GCA_029844215.1). NCBI lineage: Eukaryota > Viridiplantae > Streptophyta > Magnoliopsida > Solanales > Solanaceae > Przewalskia > Przewalskia tangutica. The sequence continues at coordinate 104,381,260 of CM056726.1, forward strand.
ATTTTTGTTTGTTAATTTTGATCGATTTCAGGGACTTAGTTTATGTGAAGAAGAAGAGGAGCAGATACACTTGTTCCTTTTAATCCTGAAATTGAGAAAACTTGCAAGTAAAACAGGCGAAATAAGAGGATCTCTGATTCAGTGACCATGGACAACCAACCGAATTAGAATGAGGCGAACAATGAGATTCCTGAAAATGCAGGGGAGCCAGTCCAGGTTCCAGCGGAAAGAAGCTTGGGAGACTATGTTACGCCGCGATTCTTGGTGCGTGAGCGTATATCGGGCTCCAACAATGAAGGCAAACAACTTTGAGATCAAGCCAGCCATCCTGAGCATGGCCCAGAACACACTACAGTTTGGGGGATTGCTGTCTGAAGACCCCCACATGCACATTGCCAATTTTCTGGAGTTGTGTGTCACCTTCAAGTACAATGGTGTTACTGACGACGCCATTAGATTGAGGCTCTTCCCGTTCTTACTTAGGGACAGAGCCAAGAGCTGGTTGAACTCACTGTCTGCCAACTCCGTCACCACCTAGCAGGATCTAGCCTAAAAGTTTCTTGCAAATTTCTTCCCTCCTTCAAAGGCGGCAAAGTTAAAGGGAGAGTTGAACAATTACTATCAGGTAGATGGTGAGTCGCTGTATGATGCATGAGAGCGATTCAAGGATTTTTAGAGAAAATGCCCACATCATGGCATAGAGAAGTGGATGTTGGTCCACATTTTTTATAATAGGTTGAGTGGTACTACTCGTACTATCATTGATGCTGCAACAGGGGGAGCGTTCATGAGGAAGAATGCCAATGAGGCACATGAGTTGCTAGAAGACATGGCTGCCAATAATCATCAAGGGGCAGATGACAGATCAGTGAGTAGCAGGAAAACTATGGGCATACATGAGATAGATGCTATCACTGCATTAAATGCGCAGGTGGCCCTCTTAACAAAGCAGCTGCAGCAGAACACTATGTCTGTGAATGCAGTCCAGATGCCGGAGAATTGTGAGATTTGCGGGGGCCCACTCTTTTGACAGATGCACACCGGTGGATCCTAATAATGTGCCCATGGAGCAGGTTCAAGCAGTAGGGAACTTCCAGCGCCCTTAATAACTCCAACACATACAATCCGGGGTGGAGAGATCACCCCAATTTTTTGTGGAGGAATGACCAAGCCCAGCAGCCACCATATAAAGGTAATTACCAGAACCAGCAGGCACATAATCAGGCTATATCTTCCCAGCAGTTTAGACCACCTACCCAACAGAGGCTTTGATGAATCGAGAGCGGGGCTTACACTCACTGTCGCAAAATCAGTTCATGTCCGAAACAAAGTCCTCTCTCAGGAACTTGGAAAAACAGGTGGGGCAACTGGCGAAGATGGTAAATAACATACCGCAGGGTACTCTCCCAAGAAACACAGAGGTTAATTCGAGAGAGCAGTGCCAGGCAGTTTTGTTGAGAAGTGGAAAGCAGTTGGAGCAGGTTGCTCCCCAACCAGCAGTGGTAAATGAGAAAGAGTGTGAGAAGACAGTTGATGTAGGAAATGAAGTCACGAACGCCCTCTGAGAGATAAAGCTCCACCAGCACCTTTGAGGGAATACACTAAAAAAATCCCTTACCCTCAAAGGCTCCAAAAGAAGGCCCTAGACAAACCGTTCTCCATGTTCTTGGAGGTATTTAAGAAGCTCCACATCAATATCCCCTTAATTGAGGTGTTAGAATAAATGCCCACATATTTTAAATTCATGAATGAGATACTTGGGAAGAATAGAAGATTGGGGGATTATGAGACAGTAGTGCTGACAGAGGAGTGCAACGCCATCTTACAAAAGAAACTGCCTCCTAAATTCAAAGATTCAGGAAGTTTCACCCTGCCCTGCACTATTGGAAAGGTAACCTGCAATAGGGCACTTTGCGACTTAGGGGCTAGCATAAATCTTATGCCTCTATCAATATTCAAGAGATTGGGTTTGGGGGAAGCCAAGCCAACCACAGTTAATTTGCAGCTTGCTAACCGATCTGTGGCACACCCCGAGGTATAGTGGAAGATGTGCTAGTCAAGGTGGGCAAGTTCTTCTTCCCAGCGGACATCCTCATTCTTGACATGGAGGAAGATGAGGACATGCCCATAATTTTTGGGAGACCATTCCTTGCAATGGGTAGAGCCCTAATTGATGTGGATAAGGGAGAGTTGAGACCCATGGTTCAAGAAGAAGAGATGGTATTCAAAGTTTTTAAATCTACCATTGAATCCCAGGCCAGCAACAAATGTTTTACAGTGAGCACAACTGACACAGCAGCTCATCAAGCACAAACCAAAGGTAGGGGAATCATTGCGACAGTTGTGAACCCACATGTTAGGTTGAATGCTGAAACAAAAGTGGATGAGATAAAAGCTGACAAAAAGGTAAACCTTATTGAACCCAATCCTGCGAAAAAGAAGAATAGAATGAGGAAAAAGAAAATGATCTTTAAATGGATAGGTTGTGGGGTTAATTTACCCAGTGATTGAATAAAGGACATGCGTCCGGCTAAAAGACGTTAAAGACAACGCTGTTTGGGAGGCAACCCAATGTTAAATTGAACAGTCTAATTGGTATTGTTAGTTGTGTTGTGATGACAGGTGAGGGAATTGGACATTAAACATGGGAAACGCTGAAAGCACGAAATCTTTGCAGAGCCGCGGTTCCACTATGCAGGACCGCGACGCCGAATGTCCTGAGAGGCTGCAGAAGATTCAGCGCCGTGGCGCCACGCAGTCGCGGCGCCTCAGGAAATTTTACGACGACGATGTATCCGCCACCACCACCGTTTTGAACCGCTGTTCTATTGTCTGTAAGTTGTCCCATTTTATTTTTGAGTCTTACACATTTGGGATAATGTGTCGTTTAAGTTGGGGGGTCTGTCATATTTTATGTTCGTGTGTCTGTTTTTGAGTCTTTTTGTTTGTGTTTTTGTGTTTGTTATTGTGTCTATATGAGCCAAAATGTTTTTAATGATCATGCATGTTGTAGTTGCTAGAACTCCTAGTGAATTAAGTTGGATAATGTAATGAAATTAGAAGCTAAAATCTGTGTGATTAAGTAAGATATGCCAAAGATTCATGAAAATCTAATTATTTGGGATATTTGTACTTAGTCTATGTGTTGTCAATTGTGAAAAGGGTCTATGAAGTCTGATTCCTAGTTATTTAAGGCGAAATAGTTAAGATATACATGTTTATGTAGATGATTCAGGCATTTCTTTATTAGCCCTTCTTACCATTCATTACCTACCTTGCAATAAATTGTATCCCTAGTTAGCCCCTTTGAGCCTAAAATAAGTTATTTCTTTGACACCTTATGATTCTATTATGTGCCATAAACAGTAATTGAAAATTGAGATGAAGAAGAGTGAAAAATAAATACCAAAAGAGAGTGAAAAATTGATGCACCCTAATGAAAAAAATGTAAAAGCTTAAGTTTGGGGATGCCTATGTGAATGTGTTTCATGCTCTCAAAAAGAGAATAGGGGAATGACAGGTATGAACGGAAAATAATACAAAAAAAAGGACAAAATGGTTGAATGAGAAAAACGCTTATGGTACGTAATTTGAGCCTAAAATGCCAACTTTTATCTACCCCTGCCTAAGCCTACATTACAACCCTGAAAGTCCTGAAGATCTCTAGAATGTATGTCTATGATTAGTGGAGAATATCAAGTAAATAGGTCCATATAACTAAATGAAATTGACATGCATAAGTTAGTGTTCATGTTTCCATTGAGTATGATTGAAATGAATTTGCGAAATATCTGGCTTGAAATTCTAGATTGCTATATTCATGCTATATATGTTCCAGCATATTATCTCAACTGACATTTATGCTTGCTCGAGGGCGAGCAAAAGTTAAGTTTTGCTTGATTCTAAGCCCTGGAATGGAAGAACTTAAGAAAGCCGACTGAGGGTATTTGTTAGGTGTATTAAGGATTGATAAGAGTTGATAGTTGAGGATATTGGAAGAATAAGTCATTTTAGTTGCATTAAGGATTGATAAGAGTAGATAGTTGAGGATATTGAAAGCCCTAATTCCTTCATAACTGATTAAACCTCAATAATTTAGTTTAATTCTTGAAATTACTCCACTAGTGTTAGATAAAAACTAAATGAACTTATCGTTTGCCAAATAGATAACCTAGAATAGATGTTCGGTAATTAGAAACCAGTCTCTGAGGACGATATTTGGTCTTACCAGACTATATTACTTGTAATGATATGTACACTTGCGTGAGCAATTGGAAATCCGGCTAACAAATATACCCAATACAAGCCGCGTCTCAATATGAATGTGTATAAAATACATTTTTCCTAATACATATTGTCTCTATGACATACATATATTTTCAATCTCACACTTGGCCTAGAGCCAATCACCAACATATCTAATACCCATGTTCTCAAAATGACCATTATGCTTAGTCAAGCTTAATAGTTTAGTAAATAGGTCTGCTAGATTATTGTATGTGGGAACATAATCTAATCTAATATCTTCAGCCTCTACCATCTCTATGAGAATGTTGTACTTTCTTAGTACATGATTATTTCTGTTTGCTGATCTTGGTTCCTTTGTCTGTGCAATTGCACCAGTGTTGTCACAATAAATGTTTATTGGACAACTAGCACTCAGAACAACCCCTAATTCCTACAGGAACTCAGAAATCGCGACAGCTTCTTTAGCAGCTTCCGATCCAGCAATGTACTCTGCTTCAGTAGTTGAATCAGAAGTTGTATCTTGTTTGGAACTCTTCCAACTCACTGCTCCACCATTGAAAATGAATGTGTAATATGACTGAGATTTGAAGTCATCAACATCTGTTTGGAAGCTAGCATCAGTGTTGTTACACCCCGTAAGTCCAGAACATGTAAAAGAGAATGTACGAAAGGAAACAAGACTTGGAAATTGGTACGAAAGGAAGAATTGTTTTTCCGACGGAAAATCTTCCGGACGTCGGAAAGGAAAAATGTTCGTTATTGAGAATTGGATTCTCAAAATGCATTATTTGAAGAATATGGAACTTATTAATATTATGGAAATTTATTTTTACGGATTTGGTCACGTGGGGCCCACCCGAGGAATTTTACGTTTTGTGGGGCCCACGAGGGTTACGGAATTTTATGGACGAATGAGAGGGCGACACGTGGCACCTCCACCACATGGCTTGGTCGAATTATTCAAGGGTAAATGGGTCATTTGACAATTGAAAAGATGAGAAAGTCTTGCTAATTAAGAGCTTGACATTGTTGACCAAGTCAAGAGCCATTTGGCTTGATCTCTTCCCTCCAATTTTAACAAGTGTTATTATCCAAGCCCTCCATTGTGTTATAAGTATACTACTAGTAGCAAGACTTGAGCATTCTATACTTAGAGAAATTTTTCAAGAAACTTTGAGCTTAGCCAATATTGCTCTCGGCTTAGTGCACCTCCCACACACAAAAATTTTGTAGTTTGATCCATTAGCCACAATACTTTAACCCAATGTCCCCAAGGGTATTGTAAGGTTATCTCAATAGAAAGATTTCGGAAAAAACGCATTTTTACGTTAGTCGCAAGGCGGAAACTAAGGGAGTTCTTCAACTTTGAAGTTGGAACTTGAAGATGGGTTCTTCATAGGCCTCTAAGGAGTGCTTGGAGCGGATTGGAACCTAAGGAAAGGAGCTAAGAATTGCTAAGGCGCGACTTTGGATCTTGGAAATTTTAAGGGCTTTGAAAGGTATAATTTTGTCGTTTTAGTAGTTAAGACTTACTTATTGTTGTAGCTATGGATTTTAGCAAGCATGTGTTATATAGTATGAAGTTTGATATGTTTATTGGCTATTGGAACCCTAACCCGAAATCTAGCATGTTTAACCTTAAGATTTCAATTCTAGTCGATTATTAGTCTAAGCGTCGCATATTGTATAAAGAAGGAAATTGTAGTTGTTGAAGTTGTTTAGACTATATAACATGTTAGACCTTAGAACTTGGAATTGTAAGAATGATTGAAAAAGACTTAGTGTTGTTCTAGAGGTTGGCCGAGAATGGCTTTTGGCATATTCACTATTTCGTATGAATTGTGGGGCGGAATTTTACACGTATTGTAAGGCGTGTAATCCCCTTTGTTTGGTTGTTGTTTGGAGCCTTAAATGTGGCTTGTTGGTTATTGTATTCGGCCTTGAAAAAGGTGGCAAAGTAAGTAGAAACAAAGGAAGTGCTGCCCGATTTTCCGTAGAATTAGAGGTCGTATACTTAGTATTATTCTACGATGAGACTAGAAGTTGATAGTCTTGTTGTGACCATTATAAGTTGACACTTCTACGTACGGCGTATTCGGCTTAGCTTGTGGATTTAGCCGAAAAGGTATGTGAACTATCTCCTCTTCTAGCATGATTCCTTAAGATAAAGAAAGTAGGTTCTACTCCTTAAATGATCCATTCCTTGGTTGTATTTGGATTGCCTAAAATAGAATTTGTTCTATGTACTTCCTTGTTTGTACTTTGATGTTAGATTGTAAGTTGTAGAATCCATTTTCTTGATGAAGTTTGGATTCTTAAAAGTGAAGGTATTTTACTTAAAGTACATGGAGTCTTAAAAAGGAAGTGGTTTCCAAATCTTTTGGCTAGTGCCTTAGTTCTAAAACCTAAAGGTCATTATAATGACTTTAGGGGAGTCAAAGGAGTGATTTACTTATTTGATTTAAAAGAGGAGAAATGACATGATTTAAGAGAAGTAACTTGCGTTAAGGGTGAAGTTACTTGAGGTTTAAAAAGTAGAAGAAAACTTGTTTTCTAACTATTAAGAGACTTGAAGTATTTTGAAAGTTAAGAACTTGATTTGTAAGTATGTGATACTTGGTTTTAATAGTATAAGTCTCTTGGTTATTGAAGGAATGGATACGTCTAAAACCATAAAGGGTTATAACGGCTTTATGGGAAGTTGGTTATAACGGCTTTATGGAAGGTTTAGAATGTTGTCTATTTTGATTAAATCGGCATAAGTTGCCTAGATTGTGAAAATTTGGAGTTACTTGATTTCAAGCTTTGAAATGAGTTTTCTAAAAGTGTAGTAACTTACTTTGAAAAATAGACACGCCTTGATACTACGGGTGTTAGTATCTTGGGGCTTTACATAGAAAGGAGTCTTTTATAAAAGAATGTACGTACGAAGTACTTTGACTTGTTAAAAGAGAATTATTCTATGTATGCCTTGATTAGTACTTTGGCTTGATAAATTGAGAATTTGTTTAAGTGTGCCTTGATAAGTACTTTGACTTGTTAAAAGAGAATTATTCTATGTATGCCTTGATTAGTACTTTGGCTTGATAAATTGAGAATTTGTCTAAGTGTGCCTTGATAAGTACTTTGACTTGTTAAAAGAGAATTATTCTATGTATGCCTTGATTAGTACTTTGGCTTGATAAATTGAGAATTTGTCTAAGTGTGCCTTGATAAGTACTTTGACTAGTTAAAAGAGAATTATTCTATGTATGCCTTGATTAGTACTTTGGCTTGATAAATTGAGAATTTGTCTAAGTGTGCCTTGATAAGTACTTTGACTTGTTAAAAGAGAATTATTCTATGTATGCCTTGATTAGTACTTTGGCTTGATAAATTGAGAATTTGTCTAAGTGTGCCTTGATAAGTACTTTGACTAGTTAAAAGAGAATTATTATATGTATGCCTTGATTAGTACTTTGGCTGGATAAATTGAGAATTTGTCTAAGTGTGCCTTGATAAGTACTTTGACTTGTTAAAAGAGAATTATTCTATGTATGCCTTGATTAGTACTTTGGCTTGATAAATTGAGAATTTGTCTAAGTGTGCCTTGATAAGTACTTTGACTAGTTAAAAGAGAATTATTCTATGTATGCCTTGATTAGTACTTTGGCTTGATAAATTGAGAATTTGTCTAAGTGTGCCCTGATAAGTACTTTGACTTGTTAAAAGAGAATTATTCTATGTATGCCTTGATTAGTACTTTGGCTTGATAAATTGAGAATTTGTCTAAGTGTGCCTTGATAAGTACTTTGGCTTGTTAAAGAGAATTATTCTAAGTGTGCCTTGGTAAGGACTTTGGCTTGTAATTAAGGATTTGCCTATGTGTCTTTGAAATAGCCGGTTGTGTGCTATTGTTATATCGGTCGTTTGAGGTCATTCCCGGGTTGGTGGCATTTGCATAATTAGTGGATTTGCTACCCACGATCGAGGAATACCTCACGCGAGTCCGTAGGGCTTATGCGGGTGAAATAGTCCCGTGCGGGCGGGTCCGGCCTATGCGAGGAATACCTCATGCGAGTCCGTAAGGGCTTATGCGGGTGAAATAGTCTATGCGAGAATACCTCACGGGTCCACGCGGCCTATCACGGGTGAAATAGTCCCGAGTAGGATGGCTAAATGATCTGCGGGCGGATGGTCTGCTACGATCATGAACTTCCTATTTTATATTGTAAGGATACTCTTTGTTTACTCTCATTGTTGGTAAGGCACAATGTGTTGTAATTTGATTATCATATATGTCCCGGATTTGTTTGTGTTACCTATGGTCATGCTTTTACGATGTGGGATTAGGGGCATGAGACGCGTGGTATTTAGGACACGAGGTGGGGTAGGTGTTCATGTATCCTTATTGGTGTTATTACATCATGGAGCCAGCGGTGAGGAAGGATTCCACGGGCATGATTGATATTATGGGCGTGAGACCCATAGTTATATCGAGTAGTGACTTTGAGGCTTGCGTCCCCGACTTGATATATTTGCTTATGTGTTATGTCTTGTAGGTTGGCTATCATACATGTCTCTGTTTTGTTTAGACTGTTATGATTTCATTCTGATGCCTTATTGTTCACATACTTGTACATTCTTCGTCTTGACCTCGCCCGGGCTGCGTTCATCTGCGAGTTTAGGTCTGTGATTCGGTGATCGGCAGTGTAGGATCCGCTCGGGGTTTTGGATAGCTCCTCTGTCGAGAGTTTATCTTTTTGGTATATATCCTTCAAGATGTGCTTTATGCAGTTTTGGGTCTGGCGGGGCCTTGTCGTCATATTTGATTTAACTCTAGAGTGCAGTATTCATATGTGGGATTGGACTCGTATGCGGTGTAGTGTCTTTTGTTTATGTATATATGGCAGCCTTGTCGGCTTTGCCACTTGCGTCTGGTTGTTTTAAAGGAAAAAAATGAGGTGTTATTTAATTTCGCAGATTTACTTGTATTGTTAAGGTAGAAGAAGGTGCCTGTGTAGGCACCATCCACGGGCGGGGTTGGGCGTGGCAGAGTGGTATCGAGCGATCGATCCTCGGAATGTTTACTGACCGTGTCTAGTAAGTCTTGATTATCGGTGTGTTGCGCGCCACACCCATGCGAGGCTACAGGACATTTAGGAGTTGGTTTCTATTCTTCTCACTCTAAGATCGTGCCGTAGAGGCCGTGTTAGTAAGAAAATTCCTCTACGACGTATTGTTGTGTTCTGATTATGCCTCGAGGAGAACAGCGGCCCTTGAAGGGCAAAGGAGTAGCAGGAGCTACTAGTCAGACTCAGAGAGTTGATAGGGCTTATGCCCAGGGTACACCGGATGTTGTTCCGCAGTCGGCGAGTTCTTCTGCGCCAGGTTTTGAGGCCCCAGCACCAGAGCCTCCAGTTTCTCGGTTAGGAGAAGGCTATAGGGTCATGAGGGAAGCAGTTATGTTATTGACCAAGATAGCGTTGCTAGCAGTTGTAAGTGATAGTACCCCAGAGGTAGGGATACTTTGATTAGTAAAGTGAGAAGTAAGAATGTTGACAAGAATGATAGGTGGCGAGACTATAGTTGTGTAGAGTTCACAAGTTGTAATTACCAGTATAAGTGTAAGGCGATAGGGAAGATTGTATAGTAGAAATACTTTGGCTTAAGTAATGAACCTCTAGTGAATGAGAGGATAGGGTAAGTACCTTGAGATAAGAGAGATTTATTTGACTAGAACGAGAAGTTAAGTGTGACGATGAGTCGGGTTATAGACTCATTTAGTCACCGATAGTATGGAATGGGGTGATGTCGATTAGAAATGGTCATTATGTGACAAGGTCACGAGGATGCTAGGCCCAAGTTTAGTTAATCGTTGTGCGAGTTTGTGGACGCGTTCCACCGGAACTAGGTCGTAAGGACCGAAAAGAGCCTTAGCGGAAATTCAAGTAGCAAAATGGCCAAGTTGGTTAGTAACTCGAGTTGGGGAACGAAGCAATTTGAGATTTTGTACGTGTACTAGATGAGTTTGAAAGTACGAGAAAGTATGACAAGTAAGGAAAGAAAGGAACCTCTAAGGATCCCGCGTTTGGGAAGACTGTAACCTTCAAGTTTTGTGAGAAGGGACCACGGACGGAAGGTCCATTATTATGTTTACGTATGTTGAGGTGGCCATGTATGGCATCGTTGGTCTTGTGCAGTTTTGATTGATAGGCATAGTATAGAGTTTATGCCGGAGTTTGTATAGCTTGACAACCGACTAAGAACATTCGGGGACGAATGTTTCTAAGGGGAAGAATGTTACACCAGTAAGTCGGAACATGTAAAAGAGAATATGCGAAAGGAAAAAGACTTGGAAATTAGTACGAAAGGAAGAATTGTTTTTCCGCGGAAAATCTTAGGACGTCGGAAAGGAAAAATGTTCGTTATTGAGAATTGGATTCTCAAAATGCATTATTTGAAGAATATGGAACTTATTAATATTATGGAAATTTATTTTTCTGGATTTGGTCACGTGGGGCCCACAGGAATTTTACGTTTGTGGGGCCCACGAGGGTTACGGAATTTTATGGGACGAATGAGAGGCGACACGTGGCACCTCCACCACATGGCTTGGACGAATTATTCAAGGGCAAATGGGTCATTTGACAATTGAAAAGATGAGAAAGTCTTGCTAATTAAGAGCTTGACATTGTTGACCAAGTCAAGAGCCATTTGGCTTGATCTCTTCCCTCCAATTTTAACAAGTGTTATTATCCAAGCCCTCCATTGTGTTATAAGTATACTACTAGTAGCAAGACTTGAGCATTCTATACTTAGAGAAATTTTTCAAGAAACTTTGAGCTTAGCGATATTGCTCTCGGCTTAGTGCACCTCCCACACAAAAATTTTGTAGTTTGATCCATTAGCCACAAGACTTTAACCCAATGTCCCCAAGGGTATTGTAAGGTTATCTCAATAGAAAGATTTGGAAAAACGATTTTTACGTTAGTCAAGGCGGAAACTAAGGAGTTCTTCAACTTTGAAGTTGGAACTTGAAGATGGGTTCTTCATGTAGGCTCTGGAGTGCTTGGGCGGATTGGAACCTAAGGAAGGAGCTAAGAATTGCTAAGGCGCGACTTTGGATCTTGGAAATTTTAAGGGCTTTGAAAGGTATAATTTTGTCGTTTTAGTAGTTAAGACTTACTTATTGTTGTAGCTATGGATTTTAGCAAGCATGTGTTATATAGTATGAAGTTTGATATGTTTATTGGCTATTGGAACCCTAACCCGAAATCTAGCATGTTTAACCTTAAGATTTCAATTCTAGTCGATTATTAGTCTAAGCGTCGCATGTTGTATAAAGAAGGAAATTGTAGTTGTTGAAGTTGTTTAGACTATATAACATGTTAGACCTTAGAACTTGGAATTGTAAGAAGGATTGAAAAAGACTTAGTGTTGTTCTAGAGGTTGGCCGAGAATGGCTTTTGGCATATTCACTATTTCGTATGAATTGTGGGGCGGAATTTTACACGTATTGTAAGGCGTGTAATACCGTTTGTTTGGTTGTTGTTTGGAGCCTTAAATGTGGCTTGTTGGTTATTGTATTCGGCCTTCAAAAAGGTTGCAAAGTAAGTATAAACAAAGTAAGTCCTACCCGAATTTCCGTAGAATTATAGTAAGTATACATATTATTATTCTAAGATGAGACTAGAAGTTGATAGTCTTGTTGTGACCATTATAGTTTGACACTTCTGCGTGCGTATTCGGCTTAGCTTGTGGATTTAGTAGAAAGGTATGTGAACTATCTCCTCTTCTAGCATGATTCCTTAAGATAAAGAAAGTAGGTTCTACTCCTTAAATGATCCATTCCTTGGTTGTATTTGGATTGCCTAAAATAGAATTTGTTCTATGTACTTCCTTGTTTGTACTTTGATGTTAGATTGTAAGTTGTAGAATCCATTTTCTTGATGAAGTTTGGATTCTTAAAAGTGAAGGTATTTTACTTAAAGTACATGGAGTCTTAAAAAGGAAGTGGTTTCCAAATCTTTTGGCTAGTACCTTAGTTCTAAAACCTAAAGGTCATTATAATGACTTTAGGGGAGTCAAAGGAGTGATTTACTTATTTGATTTAAAAGAGGAGAAATGACATGATTTAAGAGAAGTAACTTGCGTTAAGGGTGAAGTTACTTGAGGTTTAAAAAGTAGAAGAAAACTTGTTTTCTAACTATTAAGAGACTTGAAGTATTTTGAAAGTTAAGAACTTGATTTGTAAGTATGTGATACTTGGTTTTAATAGTATAAGTCTCTTGGTTATTGAAGGAATGGATAAGCCTAAAACCATAAAGGGTTATAACGGCTTTATGGGAAGTTGGTTATAACGGCTTTATGGAAGGTTTAGAATGTTGTCTATTTTGATTAAATCGGCATAAGTTGCCTAGATTGTGAAAATTTGGAGTTACTTGATTTCAAGCTTTGAAATGAGTTTTCTAAAAGTGTAGTAACTTACTTTGAAAAATAGACACGCCTTGATACTACGGGTGTTAGTATCTTGGGGCTTTACATAGAAAGGAGTCTTTTATAAAAGAATGTACGTACGAAGTACTTTGACTTGTTAAAAGAGAATTATTCTATGTATGCCTTGATTAGTACTTTGGCTTGATAAATTGAGAATTTGTTTAAGTGTACCTTGATAAGTACTTTGACTTGTTAAAAGAGAATTATTCTATGTATGCCTTGATTAGTACTTTGGCTTGATAAATTGAGAATTTGTCTAAGTGTGCCTTGATAAGTACTTTGACTTGTTAAAAGAGAATTATTCTATGTATGCCTTGATTAGTACTTTGGCTTGATAAATTGAGAATTTGTCTAAGTGTGCCTTGATAAGTACTTTTACTAGTTAAAAGAGAATTATTCTATGTATGCCTTGATTAGTACTTTGGCTTGATAAATTGAGAATTTGTCTAAGTGTGCCTTGATAAGTACTTTGACTTGTTAAAAGAGAATTATTCTATGTATGCCTTGATTAGTACTTTGGCTTGATAAATTGAGAATTTGTCTAAGTGTGCCTTGATAAGTACTTTGACTAGTTAAAAGAGAATTATTATATGTATGCCTTGATTAGTACTTTGGCTGGATAAATTGAGAATTTGTCTAAGTGTGCCTTGATAAGTACTTTGACTTGTTAAAAGAGAATTATTCTATGTATGCCTTGATTAGTACTTTGGCTTGATAAATTGAGAATTTGTCTAAGTGTGCCTTGATAAGTACTTTGACTAGTTAAAAGAGAATTATTCTATGTATGCCTTGATTAGTACTTTGGCTTGATAAATTGAGAATTTGTCTAAGTGTGCCCTGATAAGTACTTTGACTTGTTAAAAGAGAATTATTCTATGTATGCCTTGATTAGTACTTTGGCTTGATAAATTGAGAATTTGTCTAAGTGTGCCTTGATAAGTACTTTGGCTTGTTAAAGAGAATTATTCTAAGTGTGCCTTAGTAAGGACTTTGGCTTGTAATTAAGGATTTGCCTATGTGTCTTTGGAAATAGCCGGTTGTGTGCTATTGTTATATCGGTCGTTTGGTCATTCCGGGTTGGTGGCATTTGCATAATTCCGTGGATTTGCTACCCACGATCTGAGAATACCTCGTGCGAGTCCGTAGGGCTTATCGCGGTGAAATAGTCCCGTGCGGGCGGGTCCGACCTATGCGAGGAATACCTCATGCGAGTCCGTAAGGGCTTATGCGGGTGAAATAGTCCTATGCGAGAATACCTCACGCGGGTCCACGCGCGGCTATCACGCGTGAAATAGTCCCGAGTAGGATGGCTAAATGATACTGCGCGCGGATGGTCTGCTCGATCATGAGCTTCCTATTTTATATTGTAAGGATACTCGCTTACTCTCATTGTTGGTAAGGCACAATGTGTTGTAATTTGATTATCATATATGTCCCGGATTTGTTTGTGTTACCTATGGTCATGCTTTTACGATGTGGGATTAGGGCATGAGACCGCGTGGTATTTAGGACACGAGTGGGGTAGGTGTTCATGTATCCTTATTGGTGTTATTACATCATGGATGGCGGTGAGGAAGGATTCCACGCATGATTGATATTATGGGCGTGAGACCCATAGTTATATCTGAGTAGTGACTTTGAGGGCCTGCGTCCCTGACTTGATATAACTGCTTATGTGTTATGTACTGTAGGTTGGCTATCATACATGTCTCTGCTTTGTTTAGAGTTATGATTTCATTACGCATTTATTGTTCACATACTTGGTACATTCTTCAGACCTCGCCCTTGGGCTGCGTTCAATCTGCAGTTTAGGTACCTTGATTCGGTGATCGGCAGTGTAGGATCCTGCTCGGGGTTTTGGATAGCTCCTCTGTCCGTGAGTTTATCTTTTGGTATATATCCTTCAAGATGTGCTTTATGCTGATTTTGGGTGCAATGGGGCCTTGTCCGTCATATTTCGATTTAACTCTAAGTCCGTATTCATATGTGGGATTGGACTCATGTACGGTGTAGTGTATTTTGTTTATGTATATATGGCAGCCTTGTCGGCTTTGCCCTTGCACGTACGGTTGTTTTAAAGGAAAAAAAAATGAGGTGTTATTTAATTTCCGCAGTTTACTTGTGTTGTTAAGGCAGAAGGGTGCCCAGGTAGGGCACCAGTCACGGGCCTGGGGTTCGGGGCGTGACAAGTGTAACCAGTAACAACTACCTTCTCATCACCACCATAGACCAAGAAGTAATATTTAGTACGTTTGAGATACTTAAGAATACTTTTGACTGCCTTCCAGTGTTCCTCACCAGGATTCTGTTGGAACTTGCAAGTCATACTAAGTGTAAAGTCCACATCTGGCCTAGTACATATCATGGCATACATGATTGATCCTATAGCCAAAGCATATGGGATCATCTTCATGCGCTCAAGTTCTACAGCACTAGAAGGGCAATCCTTCTTAGATAACTTGATGCCTGACCCATTGGAAGACCGCCTTTCTTGGAATTGTCCATAGAAAATGTCAATGCACTTTGTCTATGTAGACCGATTGTGACAGCCCCAACAATCTATTAGGTCTATCTCTATAGATACTAATTCCCAGAATGTAGCACGCTTCACCTAAGTCCTTCATCATGAAGGTATTGGACAACCATTCTTTAACTGATTGCATGAGGGTCTTATTGTCTCTTATTATCAATATGTCATCAACATATATAATAATGAAGACAATACCACCATCCTTGTGTTTGCTATAAACACAAGGATCTTCTTTGCTTATGACGAAATCATATGACTTGATAGCCTTGTCAAAGCAAATATTTCAACTCCTATAGGCTTGCTTAAGCCCATAAATGGACTTCTGCAGCTTGCACACAACATTTGGTTTGGACTCGGATGAAAAACCCTCGGGTTATTTCATATACACTTCCTCAATTAGATTACCATTGAGGAATGCAGTTTTGACGTCCATCTACCAAATGTCATAGTCATAATGTGCAGCTATAGCAAGAAAAATCCGAATAGACTTTATCTTAACAACTAGTGAAAAGGTTTCATCATAATCCACACCATGGCGTTGATTATAACCTTTAGCCACTAGTCTAGCTTTATAAGTCTGAATCTTGCCAGATGCATCAATCTTCTTCTTGAATACCCATTTGCATCCTATGGGTTTAACCCCATTTGGCAAATCAACCAAGTTCCACACTTGATTGACATACATAGATTCCATTTCGGATTTCATGACTTCTTGTCATCTCTTCGAATCAATGTCTACCATTGCTTCGTTGTAGGTTGTAGGCTCATCATCATCTGGAATATCTATCTCACTATGTGTTTCCACAAGTAGATTTAGGCTTTCTGGAGGACGATGAGTTCTAGTCGACCTACGGAGTTGATTGTCTTGCAGTTCAGTTCTAGGTATGTTCTAACTGTGAGAAAGTTCTTGTGTGTTAGTTGATCCACCAACATGACAGATTTTAGGAATATCATTTTCATGTATTTCCTGAGTTGGAGGGGGTGCAATCACTAAACTTACTCCCAAGGTCTGTGTAGGAGGGTCTTGCATTTCTGCACCATTCATCGCAACACCCCCACTGGCCGAAGGGCGTACCCTAAGTACCCAATCTTCGCCAAGAGCTCTCACTGAATTCTTGCCTTGATCATTCGACAAAGATTCAAGCTCTATGTTACTTTGTTGTTCTTGAATTTTTTCAAGTTCTATCTCTGTGCAACTCTCTTCCTTGTAGACATATTCTTCTTCAATGAAAGTTGTGTTCCTAAAAATAATGATCTTATGTTCGCTAGGAAGATAGAAATAGTATCCCTTAGTTTCCTTTGGATACCCCACAAAGTAACATTTCTCACTCTTGGATTCCAACTTATCAGTGAACATCTTTTTGACATATGCAGGTCACCCCCAGGGCCTCACATGTCTAAGATTTGCCTTCTTGCCACATCATACCTCATATGGCGTCTTTTTAACTGATTTGGAAGGAACCTTGTTTACAACATATATCGAGGTTTGTATAGCATATCCCCAAAGGTATGTTGGTAAAGATGAAAAGCTCATCATGGATCTAACCATATCTAGTAGGGTTCAGTTTCTCCTCTCGGCAACACCATTCATTTGTGGTATTCCATGAGGCATCCATCCGGAATGAACTCCATGTAGCTTCAAGTAATCTAAAAATTATTTACTTAAGTACTCACCTCCTCGATCAGATCGAAGAGTCTTGATACTCTTTGCGAGTTGATTCTCTACTTCACACTTGTACTCCCTAAACTTTTCGAAAGCCTCGGATTTGTGTTTCATAAGATACACATATCCATACCTTGTAAAGTCATCTGTAAAAGTAATGAAGTAAGACAAAACTTCTCTAGCTTGAGTCGAAAATAGTCCACATACGTCAGTATGTACCAACTCAAGCACCTCCTTGGCTCGTATCCCTTTTCCAGAAAGATGCTTATTGGTCATCTTACCTTTCAAATATGATTCACAGTTACCATAAGATTCTAAGTCAAATGGTTCGAGGTAGTTAAGTTTTCTCAACTGTTCTATCCTTGTTTGATTGATATGACCAAGTCTACAATGCCACATGTAGGTAGAATTTATTTTACTTATTTTAGCTCATTTGTTTTGTACATTGGAAATTTCTCTTTATTTTAATGGCATACATACCTTATCCACTAGAGGTAGAAGCATCTGGTGCTTTTCCTGCTAGTGTAGTGTAGTCCTTTCTTCCAATGTCTCTTTCTTTTACAGTTGAGTCATACATCCTTGGCCGAAATCACATTTTCTTCTTCACACCTCCCTTAGGCTTCATAGCTGAGGGCGCAGCGATTGCCTTGCCCTTCTTCTTCTGACATTCCTTACCTTTCAGCTTGGGCCGGCAAGATGAGCTCATCATGAGCACAACTTTGCTCTTGGAAGTTGAAGATTCAAATGTCTTTAGCATGTCATGCAGTTCCTACATACTCGCCTTTGTTTCGTTCATATTGTAGTACACAATAAAATTCTCAAATGAACGATGGAGAGTTCAGGATAAGGGTGGAAGCGACGTTATTCTGAAGCCTAATATCAATCGAGGCCAGCCTTTCTATCAGCCCTAACATCTTCAACACATGCTGAGAAACTTGGCTCCCTTCACTAAGCTTACACTTGAATAGTTTCTATCAACAACTCATATTCCATAGTTTGGGACTGAGAGTCATAGAGCCTCTTCAAGTGTTCGAGCATTTCGTTAGGGACCATGTTCTCATGCTGTCTCTGTAGTTCCACTGACATGGAAGACAACATGACGCATCGTGCTGATGTTGCATCATCTAGGTTCTTATGGTAGGCTACTTTATCAAATGTGGCATATTCTGCAGAATCCTCGGCAAGGACTGTGGGGAATAATTTGTCCAATACATATTCTATCTTTTCTTACCTTATGACAATTCTTAGATTTCTTAGGTCAGTCTAGATAGTTTGGTCCGGTGAGTTTGTTCATTTCAATTATAGGCTCGACATTTTGAAGTTTTGAAGAATTTAGATAGATGGAAAACTACAATCAAAATTTATTTCCCTATTATACACATTCATTTTAGGCTAATTTAACATGGCCTTTTGTTTAATCAGCTCTCACTATTTTAGCATACTTCTACGACCCCAAGGTAGAATACAGACCTAAAATCATTATAAGGTCATAATGGGCCAAGTCCAAACATATTTTATATCCGCGTTTGTTTTGGCTGATAACTTCAATAACACATTTTGGTAGGTTCTAGACCAATTGCAAAGCTTATCTGCAACTCTTGATTTGATTAAATATCTTTCATTTTAATCTTGTGTCATTAGATTAGTCCGACACTTTGGCGCCAAGATTTGTCTAAGCAAGCCAACCTCATTACACGACTGTGTTTATGTACCTAAGTAAACTTGGCCTTTGCGAGCAAACACTTTGGTGTAAATACCCACAAAAGTTTATCATCTACTTTTACGTTTAACACATCTATGAAAGGGTCTGAGTCATCGTTGACTTAGAGCAAATGCTTTGACATAAATACCCGTATCACCAAAAAGGATTTTGCACCCTAACAATTATAATGGACGACGCGTTTTAATTTTAGACTTGTATTTAAGTTTGGGGAACATTTTCAGTTTTCGGAGATTTCTATCAAGATCAACACACATGTCATATATCATACGACATCCTATCATGCAATTTATAAAACACATTTAGATGGGAAATCATCACTCAATAGGCATGATATAAGATGGTTTTAATCAACTACTGGGCGCCGCCTACCCAGACAGTTATAGCGGTCATTTATGTAAATTAATTACTGGGCGCCGCCTACCCAGACAATAATAGCGGATACTATGCTAATAATTTAAATGCTCACATTTAAAACACTTAGCACATTTGTATATTATACAATAATATACTATTAATGATAATCATGAGTCTATTTGTCTAAAATCTATGTCTATGCCAAACAGTCCCTAAACATTTTTCTGATTTTAAAATTCAGATTTTCAGGAAATTTTGTAAACTTTTAAAATTTACAGTTTAGTCCCTCAAGAATTTAAAATTCAATTTGAACCCTATTAAATTCAGAAAATGCAACTTTAATTTTCAAAAAATATTTTCAGGTTTCAGGGACATGTCTGCAATTTCCAGATTTAAAAATTCTGATATTCAGAAACTTTGTTTAGTTACAGAATTGCCCGAAAGGACCAAATCGGTCCATTTAAGAGTTTTAATTTTAGATTCTGAATATTTTAAAACTTTTAGAATCAGAATCTGAATATTTAAAACTTTAGTTTTTGATTCCGGATTTTTTTTAAAAAAATCACCGTTGGCGCCGCGACCCTAATGGGTGGCGTCGCGGCGTCTCAGAGGTAGTAAGTCAGAAAATTTTATTTTAAGCTTCGGGATGAACTGCGCTGCGGCACTCCAGAACGGAGCCGCGATGCTTCTGACAAACCTAAGAAGCGTCGCGCCGCTCCATCATGGACTCGTGGCAACGCCACCAAACCCTAGCAGGAGTCGCGGCGCCTCTGTCCCAGAAATGCAAAACTGAAATTTCGAAGCCCTAAAACTGGTACAGGGTCAGATTTCCACATCCATCCTCGTATCTCCTTCACCATTAAACAACACGTTCATCGACCATCATCAACCCCTTCTCGTTTTTCGTCTCAATAAACCATGTTTGAAACGAACCGGTAACACATATCAACTTGGAAGAGTTAGATCGAAATGACTTCCTCGACTACATCATTGTTTAACTGATACGGGTGCAAGGATTATGCGTTCTTAAGATTTAGGATTTTAAAGCTTCTAAATGACATAAAACAGATTTAGACAAATCCTAACCCATATTATCACTAATATTCATTATATAATCACACAAAACAACCTAGACTCTGATACCACTGTAGGGTTTTATTTGAAAATTTATGTTTCAAACCCGACGGGTGGTCAAACTGTAGGATGATTATATAATGTAACACATAAGAAAACTCTAATGCTTCGAAAGAACACTTACAGTTTAGCAACTATGGAATCTTCTTCTTGAATCTTCAAGTGTGTAGCCGAGGGTGAGCACACAATCGTGCCTCGATTTGCAAGTTCAAGACTTCGATGTAATTACTCCTTTGAAAAGCTAGGAAATCCAGCAGAGTTTAATTCAAGTGAATTGAGTGTTTAAAATCCTTGGTTGAGTCCTCTATTTATAGTTGTAGGATCAGCTAGGTTTCCCCAAGTGGGCTAGACCTAGAAATCAAAACTGAGTGGTTCACTCGGACCCATTGTACACGTGGCGTCGCAGCTCTGCATAAGTGTCGCCGCGGTAATAAATCTTACGCGTCACGGCCCTGATCCAATTCTGTCTCGTTTCTATTTACACTAATGTCTCGATTATAAACCGAACATATATATGCTCTCTGATTACATCCTTGAATCGACGGAACAGTTTACTTAGTGTTACCCTACAAGTCTTCACATATCGACACTAATATCATTATGGTCTACACGGAACTCTTAGACGGTGCCGGAAGACGAACTCAATATGTGAAGTATAGTTACACGAAACCTGTGAACTAAACCTCTATGTGGGTAGATAAAATCCTTTCATTCGCGACACACTCGATCAAGTTTAGGATCTGCCAAGTGTCTATCCAAATGGCTTAATCAATATATCTCATCTATATTAGCTGAAAAAAAGACCATATCATAGATATGTCTACTGCGTTGGCCAACGACTTAGTCAACCTAATACCATATGAGAATCTGAGTTCTCTCGAAGATACATTCGAGGAATGAATCCTAATCTTGGCTCAACTACCACCTTTAATCCACTTCGGAATGTACCCAAAGAAGTCGCGTCTCAACCTATAAAACATTTGAGCTTAGGACAGGATCAAAGTACATTACTCTGTAAACAAGGTGGTATCGACCTCAAGTCTTAGGACTTCTATCTCCCATACGCCGATGACACTTTAGACATATATAACAAACAATGCATCATCAGGGTATACCAATACTTCAACAAGTATCCATGTTGTCACGACGACCAGGCGCGCGCCCGGTGCCCTACCAGGCACCCTACAGTATACATCGAGAAAATCAGCGAACATACATGAAACTTATAAAATAAAACAACAAGAATAAAACAACGAGTTAGCCGGAAGGCTACCTTCCTGAACGTACATACATAAACGAAGCAGTTGCCTCCTTTCCTTTACAAACTGACCCACAAAATGTGACTACAGACCTCTAAGAGTTCTAACATAACATCTATGGCGGAACAGGGCCCCGCCATACCCCTGAATAATACATGAATCTACTACTTCAGGGAAAACCGTACCAAGAGATAAAGCCTCCGGAGCAAATGGAGCTTTTTCCCAAAAACTGAACCGAGATCCTAAGAGCAGGGATCACCAAACTGGGTACCTAAAACCTGCGGGCATGAACGCAGCCCAGAAGGGGTCGATAACAGTACGAATATGGAGCAGAAATAACGTCTGATGCAGATCATAATCAGACAAAAGAATGACAAGGACAAGTATAAAAATACATACCAGATCCTGCCGTGTCATTACCACTTATGAACTTAATCGCACCTTATTATCTTTTCCCATTTTTCAATAAACGTTATAGCCACTTTCTTACGTACATACTTAGGAAAAACATCAAGTTCATTACCATATAACCTTACTTATCTTTCATAACCTAATCCGACCCTTTACGGAGGGACACCTATACTGCCCGGCCCAACCTAGGGGCGCGATAAAGTCACATAGTCTGCCCCTAAAGGTATACTGTCCAGCCCATCTCTGGGACGCGATAATGTCCTATAGTCTGCCCATAAGGGTATACTGTCCGGCCCATCTCTGGGTCGATAATGTCATAGTGCGCGTAGGTATCTTTGCGGCCCGTCTACGGGTCGATAATGTCATATAGTGCGCGTAGGTATCTTGCGGCCCGTCTTCGGGTCGATAATGTCATATAGTCTGCGTAGGTATATCGCCCGGCCCATCTCGGGTCGATAATGTCATATAGTGCGCGTAAGGTATCTTTGCCTGCCCATCTCGGGTCGATAATGTCATATAGTGCGCGTAAGGTATACCGCCGCCCATCTCGGGTCGATAATGTCATATAGTCGCGTAAGGTATACCGCCCGGCCCATCTCGGGTCGATAATGTCATATAGTGCGCGTAAAGGTATCCGCCCGCCCGTCTCGGGTCGATAATGTCATATAGTGCGCGTAAGGTATCTTTGCCGCCCATCTCGGGTCGATAATGTCATATAAAACCCGGAAGTTAACCCAACGTACTACGCACCTCTACTCCTTTAGAAAAACTTTTTTTCAAACAAAACTTCCCAGATACTAACAACCGTAGTATCAAGTCATCTCTACCTTTCAGGACAAGTCACACTACCTTTTTAGAAATACAATTCTAACACAAATCAAGTGACTTCTTACTTAAAACCTTAAGCGATTGGTACCTTTAAAACAATTTGCCCTTCTTTATTTCAAATCATTCTTTGCTTACATTAGAGAAAACCATTCTCTTAACCTTCCATAAAGTTATTATAACCAACTTCCCATAAAGCCGTCATACTAACTTTATGCCTTAAACTAATTCATTCTTTTTATAACCAAGAGACTTATACTTTCAAAATCAAATCACATAGCTTTCAAAATACTTCAAGTCTCTTAACTTTTAAGAAAACAAGTTTCAAAGCCTTAAAAACTTCATACGTAAACTCTTTTAAAATAAGTAACATATACCTTGGTGCGTTGTGAATAAGTTATACTTATTTATAACGATCTTATTCAAGTAGCCATGATCTAGAAAATGTAATACAATTTTGTCTTATCTTAGCTTCTATGCAGATGGAGGATTCTACTTGTTTTAACATAATTAATTGTCATTACATTTTCCTTTATTAACGCTGCAATGGCTTGTTCGATACTTATTCTCATTCGTGCCGTAAATTTGCCAAGTCAACTCGACTCCAAATACTTCCTAACGATTCTTACCAACATCCCCCATAAGACTTGGTAAGGACTTAGGATTTCTTAGACGTAGCTTTTACATAGAATAAATCAACATAACTACCTCTTAACTTCTAAGAGTAGACGGAATCATGAAATACTACTACATGTATATTTCATACATAGAATCATGCCAAAGGAAGGAAGAGGTTCACATACCTCGCGACGATTATCGACAAGTAGCAAAATGCTCCAAAGTACTTCAATCTTGATAGCAAATCCATCCTTCAAGTAGGATACGCTACACTTAGTACTTCAACCTATAATGGTCACAATATGTCCATTAACCTCTCACTTCTAACGTAGAATCATTCTAAGTGCTAAGTCACTAATCCTACGGAAAATCGGACAGCACCTCCTTTGTTTCTACTAACTTTGCCACCTTTTTCAAGGTCGAATACAATAACCAAACAGCCCCAATTGGCTCACCACAATCTATAAGGTAGTCCAATACAAATAAATAACAAACTATTACAACTACAAGTACAAATTCGGCCACCTTACTTTCAACAATACTAATTCTTATCAAATTTCCATTTCAATCCAAGTTGTTAGCAATACATGATATCAAGTCGCAATCGACTATAACTACTATAATCTTCAAGTCAACAACATGCGACGATTCTAATAAACGACCAAAATTGTAATCCAACTTAACATGACTTACATTACATTTCGGATTTTCAAGGCTACAATCAATCCAAAATCCTATAAACTTCTACATATCAACTTCATGCTAGCAACATGCAAAGCTAACAACAAAATAAATAATCTTGTAACACTTAAAGAGAACAAGATTATACCTCCACGAATCTCAATCTAACTTCCAAATACGAAGTCGCTCCTTAGTAGTTTAGAACCTCTCCAAGACACTTCAATCCGCTTGTTGAGACCCTTAGAACCACACCAACAACTTCCCTTCAACTTACAATCCAAAACCTAGAAAAGCCACTAGGTTTTCACTTTGCGACTAATACGAAAACTCTCTTTTTCCGGGATTTTTCTATTGAGATACACTTACATAACAATCATGAACCTTGGTTTAAAGTGGGGGGCTTAATGAACAAGAAACAAAAATTTTTCTTCTCCCTAATGGAGTGAACCCGAGAGCCTTCCTATGAGTTCTTCAATTTTTGTGTAATTTTTCTAAGTGTTTAAGCTTGTCTACTACTACTAGTATTATATAGAGCAATGTAGGGTCAAGATGTCAACAATTGGGTGGTTTGGATGCTCTCTTATGAAATATCAAGACTTGTGGGACCTTTGACTTTGGTCAAGTAACTCAAGCTCATTAAATGGAAGACTTTGTCATCTAAGACTATGGTCAATGACCATATTGGCCATGCCTATTTTCGTCCAAGGCATCTATAAGGGGGGGTGACACGTGTCGCCCTCCCATTAAATCCTGATAAAACGTTTTCCGACAATTCCATAATTCCTATAAATTCTTACAAGTCTCAAATCTTGACACTTATGAGTTCTTACGTACGTTCTTAAAACATGTCCTGTAAATACGGGGTGTAACACATGTGTCCATCACGAGTTGTCATAACTCGTAGTAGGTGAGACATATTACATCTCTAAGGATCTGATGCAGACCACATGTCGACGTATTACACATCATCGATATCCCATTCTCGATGATCATTAGTTGAGGCAGTTTAAGAGTTTACGTTATAATATTAATCTCTCACATTATTAATAACCACGTAACCTCTAGGGATGCATTTATAGAATATTATAAACAATCAACTAATAATTCAACAAATGCAATTGGCATAACATTAATCTCTATTAATACAAATATGAATGTGTATAAAGTACATTTGTCCTAATACAGGTTGTCTCTAGGACATACATATACTTTCAGGAGTAACTGGTAAAGTTGTTGCCATGTGACCACATGTTCAAGCCTTGAAAACATCATCTTGCAGAAATGTTGTTTTTTTTCCTCATTTGAATGTTACAACATTCTGTTTATTCTTTAAATGTTTTTTTTTTCATTTCTCGTTCTCTTTGAAACCTAGAGATCCTCATAAGCATGAATAGCACTCATAAGCATAAATAGCAAATATAACCATAAATAATAATAATAATGTGCAATTGTAACTTTTAGAATGACAAATAATTATTTATTAGTGTTGTTTATCAAATAAAAAGCTACAAATACATATAATTTTATTGGTGACATAAAATATATGTGTACTTATCGCTAACAGAATATGGTAAATTAAATATTATTTTCACTCTTTACAACATGAAATGCATAGAAAGCGAGCATCACGAGCATTCGCAACATTTCAAATGCTTGCACAATCCAAAGCCGCAACCTGAAATTGTCGAAATTAAATATTCTCAATATATCAGAACAATAAAAAAATATCATCAGAAAGACTTCGAATTAATTCAAAAACATATTATCGAAGGAACAAGAGACTATGTGTTTGGAAACCAAAAATTTGCAATTGTAATTTTCATCATAAACATAATTATACTAATAAGAGAGATTTAAGTATATATACTTGAGACAGACACACGAGTGCTACGACTTGCAGCAGACAACTTTAGTGAAATTAATGGTGATGCTGCTTCTGGTAATTCCGGTGCAGATGATGGCTCTTGTGCAGCTAGGGTTAATGGAGAAAAAAGAACAAACAAGACAATAATCATGCACCCCATAGCATTGATTAATTTTGCCATCTTAAACGACTAGTACAAGTTATGCTTGCAGGTACTTTTCTTTTTTCTCTCTATTGAAGTGCTTGTAGGAATGTGATATAGCTATTCCTTTTATAGCAAAGATAGAACATAATTGCAAGTTAGTAGTGTTTATTTTAGGTAAGTAGTTACCAGCAATTATTAGTATGCATCACTAGAGGAAATACATGAGTCAAACTATAAAATCATTTGTTGACTAAATATATGTATCAAGTACTATATTAATATAATATCCAAATAGTTAAGTTTTATCCCTTTTTTGGAATTTGATCAACCTTTTTCAATTATTTTTTTATGTATTTACTAAACAATTATTTGGTAACTGAATAATGTTTTTTGACTCAATTTGTTTTTTTGTTTAATCTTATTATTTCAAAAAAAAAATAGTCAAACGTCATTCTAACAGTTGACTGGATGATCAATATTAATACTGATTCTGACCAATTGCTCCTGCAGATTAGTTAACAAGATGCCACCATTCAAACTAGAATGTTGACCCGAGGGGTGGTTTTGAGTTGATTCAGATTTATCAATTAAAATATTTATATTTTATTAGTAAGGATAAACTAGTCAAGTTATAATTATTTACATTAAAATAAATAGACTAAAAGAATAGAAAAAAAGTTAAAATAAGGAAGTGAAGTGTAAGTTTGTAAACCACAAGAAATATTAGTATTATGAAGTCGAAGAAGATCTCTAAAATTATCTCTTTATTTTATGCCTAATTTGAACGAAAATTTAAACAATGACAACTTTTGATAAATGCCTATTAGTCTAGAGTTCAAACATATGAGAAATAATAGTTGAGGTTCTTGTTAGTATTTTGTTTATCTGTACTAATTGATGTGGTAATTACACATTCCAAATAATTAATTGATGAGAAAAATATTTTTCAACAAATTGTTTTAGTAAGTCCCTTTCTGTCTTTCTTTATTTTTATTTTATTATTGTTTTTCTTTAGTTTCTAATAATATATTAGAAACTAAAAAAACTACTATACAATATTTCAAAAATCTTCATTTCTTTATTAAATTTCATGCCAAATCAAATGATGTCACATAAATTGAGACGAATGAAGAGCCCTACCTGGGCACCCCTCACAGGTATACATCACATAATAGCAGCGGAACATACATAAACTCATAAAATACTAGACAGTAAATATCAACAGGCTAGCTGATAAGGCCACCTTCCAAAAAAATATACATCTTTGTTCTTACAACCCAATCCACAAGATATGACTACAGACCTCTAAGAATTTTTATATAACAACTGTGACGGGACAGGGCCCCGCCATACCCCTAAATGTACAACAACCGACAATACCAGGGATTTGAACCAAAGATAAGCCTCCGGAGTAATGGAGCTTCTCAACAGTTGAACAGTGATCCTAAGAGTGAGGATCAGCAACCTGTATAACTCTACCTGCGGCATGAACGCAGCCCCCCGAAGGAGGTCGATAACAGTACCAAGTATGTGAAATCAAAATTGTAATGAAATCATAAAAGTCTAAAATAAAGCTGGGGACATGTATGATAACCACATTAACAGTACACTATGCCTTACTAACAATGAGAGTGGACAAGAATAAACTTTGTCGGTTTTAAAACAGGAAGCTCATGATTAACCTAGGGCCATCCGCCCGTAGTATCATTCTGCAATCCTACTTCTGGGATTATTTCACCCGCATAGGCCGTATGGACCCACATGAGGTAATTTCCTCGCATAGACTGTATCCGCCCGCATAGGTCGTATGGACCCGCATGAGGTAATCTCCTCGCATAGGACTGGTCCGCCCCGCATGGGACTATTTCACCTGCATAAGCCCTACAGACTCGCATGAGGTATTCCTCGCATCGTGGGGAGCAAATCCACGAAATATGCAAATGCAACAAGCCCGGGGAATGACCCCGTAATGAACAATACATCACTAGCACAACCGGCTATCATACATAATATAAGCACCACCGACTTATCATACATAACATAAGCACCACCGACTTATCATAATTATCATAAGCAAGTTAAGACATCCCCTAACTTCTTATTAGCCTTAATTATCATGCACTCTCATTTTATTTAACTTAAGGCACTAACATGTTATTAGAAATCCGGGAATTTAACCCAAAGTACTACGTACTTCCGTTCCTTTAAAAAGAACTTTTTTATATAAAAACCCCAAGATACTAACACCCGTAGTATCAAGGCTTGTCTACTTTTCAAAACAAGTTACTACACCTTTAGAAATTCATTTCAAGGCTTTGACATTAAGTAACTTCTACATTCACAATCTAGGCAACTTATGCCTATAAATCAAGTAGACACTCTCTTAACCTTCCATAAAGCCGTTATAACTAACTTCCCATAAAGCCGTTATAACTCTTTATGTTTTAGACAATTACATTCTTTTTTAAACCAAGAGACTTATACTTTTAAAACCAAGTATCATATACTTTCAAATCAAGTTTCATAACTTTCAGGATACTTCAAGTCTCTTAACTTTAGAAATCAAGTTTCTTAACTTTAGAATAGTTCAAGTAATCAATACGTTTCAAACCAAGTAATCTATGCATTTTCAAGTCAAGAAATCTTTGTTTACCTTATTAGAATAAACCATTCTTTTAACTTCCCATAAAGTTGTTATACTAACTTTATGCTTTAGAAACTAAGACATCTCTAACCCTTTAAAACAAGTGAGTTAATTCTTTAACTCAACCAACTTGGACATTCTTAAACAAGTCAAGGATATCAAATGAAACTAAATTCATTTAAATCTCATACGTCTACCGTACTATACATTTATAGCTACTCATGCTCAAGAGATAAGAAAAGTTCCACATACCTCTCCGGCTCAATCCACTTGACAAGTTGAATACGCCGCACGTAGAATGTCAACCTATAATGACCATAATACGTCCATCAACTACTAGCTTTCAACGTAGAATATTCCTAAGTATAATGACTCTTAATTCTACAGAAAATCGGGCAGCACTTCCTTTGTTTCTACGTACTTTTCCACCTTTTTCAAGGTCCGAAAATCAATAACCAAATGCCACATTTAAGGCTCAACAATCAGTTAAACAAAGGGGATTACACGCCGCACAGGACGTGTAAAATTCTGCCCCACAATCGATATCCAAATAGTCTAACATTTCAATGTCATTCTCGGCTAACAATGTACAACAACACAAAGTCTTTTCCAATTCTTCTTCAATCCAAGTTGTTTAGTCTAACATGTTATATGGCCGCAAACGATTATAACAACTATAATCCCTTCTTTCAATAGCATGTGACAATTGTATCTAACAATTAAATTGAATTACAAACTTAATAGCTAACATGAACTTTTCAGACTTTAGGCTTCTAAAATTCCATAACACTTATCAATCTTCATAACATATATCACATGCTCATTTCTAACTTATCATAACATGGAATCTTCAATTACAATAGTAAGACGAAGATTATTACCTCATTTAGCCCAAATATAATCCAAGATTAAAAGTCGACCCTTAGCAACTTTAGCTTCTCTTTTCGACGTTCCAATCCACTCCAAGCAACCCTTAGAAGCTCATAACCAAATTCTCTTCAATTTCCAACTTCAAAGTTGAAGAACACCTTAGGTTTTCATCTTGCGACTACCGTGAAAACGTAGTTTTTCCGGGATTTTTCTATTGAGATATCCTTGTAATACCCTTAGGAACCTTGGGTTTGAATATTGGTATTTATGAAGCAAGATTGCAAAATTTACTCCTTCATTTCTTCCCATTGTCGAGAGCTCCCTTAGCTTCATCCAACATTTGATTTTTTTTTCTAAGTGTGGGTTGTCTTGCTATTAGTAGTAGTAGTATATATAAATAAATCAAGGGCTAGGATTAATCCAAATGGAAGGCTAGGATGTGGTCAATATTATCAAGCTATCTTGACTTCTTGACTTAGTCAATATTATCAAGCCAATGTTTGGCTACACTTGATCATTATTTTCGTCCAAGATGATTCATGTGGAGGGTGACACGTGTCGCCCTCCCATTGGTCTAAAATGTTTCGTTTCCCAAAATTTCCATAATTGATCAAAATATCGAAAACCTTGTGGGCTCCACAAAAACGTAAAATTTCTCGGGTGGGCCCCACGTATCCAACCCTGTAAATAAACTTCCATAGTTCCGATAAATTCCAAACATCTCAAATAGCAAATTCGAGAACCTAATTCTTATTATCAAACACTCCTCTTTTCCGAGGTTCAGAAGATTTTCCTTCGGAAAATAATTCTTTCTTTCGTTCAAATTTTTAAAGTCGTAACTTCCCACGTACGTTCTCTTACACGTGTCCTGGAATTACGGGGTGTAACATTCTCCCCTCCTTAGAAACATTCATCCCGAATGTTCTTTCGAGGTTCCATCTAAACAGATATTGGCATAGTCCCTTGACCACACCCAACATAATCACACTTGCCACACATGGCTACATAACAATACTTATGCAAAAACGTCAACATGAACTCCAAGTATTGACGTCGGTTATCTGCGTAAAGCTTCTATCGACTCTGAGCTTGCTAATAATCTTTTCTGGATAAGTTTCGCCTTATCCACAGCCCGCTGAATCAAGTCTGGGTCAATTAACTGAACCTCGCCTACGTCGAACCAACCAATCGACGATCTACACTTCCTTTCGTACAAAGCCTCATACAGGGCCATCTGAATACTGGAAGGGTATCTATTATCGTACTTAACTCAACAAGAGGCAAATAATCCTTTCAGCTATCTCTGAAATCAAGAACACAGGCCCGCAACCTATCCTCAAGTACTTGGATAGTACGCCCTGCCTGTCCGTCGATCTGAGGGTGAAATGCAACACTGAGACTCACCTGTGTCCCTAATCCCTTCTGGAAAACCTCCAGAAGTTATCCGTAAACTGAGCTCATCCGTATGACATCATAAATGTAGGAACCCCGTGCAGTCTTACCATCTCCCTGCTATATAATCTAGCATAATCCTCAGCCGAGTAAGTGGTCCTGACCGGAAGAACATGGGCTGATTTCGTCAGCCTGTTTACTATGACCCTCAGGGAGTCGCACTTCCTCTAAGTACGATGCAACCCTGTAACAAAATCCATATTAATCACCTCCCCTTTCTAAGTCGGGATCTCAATCGCCTGTAATAGCCCACTGGGCTTCTGGTGCTCAACCTTGACCTGTTACTAATTCGGACACTAAGCAACAAACTCTGTTACGTCCCTCTTCAGGCCATCTTACCAATACATACATCTGAGGTCATGATACATCTTAGTCGACCCCGAACAAATAGAGCAATAAGAACTGTGTGTCTCCCCTAAAACCTGCTGACAAGTCCTGCAGCATCGGGCACACACAAGCTATTCTCATATCACAGCACTCTATCCGGTGCTACCCAAATAGGTTTTTCTCCTCTTGGAGAGTCGTATCTCAAGTTCGCCCTAGAACTGGATCCTTATATTGTCGCCTCTTCACCTCCTCAACGAGGGAAGACCCGGCAACCTCTCGAATCTGAGCTCCATTATCGTGTTTCCGTAGCTGCCGAGAAAATATAGGTTGTTACCTTATCGCATTGCATCCGCACATAACCCAGTCAAACACTCAAAGTGTTACCATAATAACCTAACCCTCTAGTCCTTCAGGCCTCATGAGTGGTTAGAACTGTAGTCGGAGTCATCTTATCTTCCCACAACTGGAAGCCTGTCTCATACTTCCGAAATATTCGGGGATATAATCTCAATTATGATTCCTGTTTTCATTTCTCTGTTGCAACCAACTTGGTCACTATACTTAGATTCGATTCCTTTGCTTGTCTCATGGCTAAAACTTCGTGCCAATCACAATTTAGGGGGAGATTTCCTTGCTCTCGTCAAGTAGTAATCCTATTTTTCTCTCCCAGCTCATAGAGCTTAAAGTCAGGTGTTCAACCTCAATTCATGGTATTACATAATCCAATGGCTTGCCAAGATTTCTTATCGTTCGAGTGTCTACTCTTCTTACCTTTACTTTTCATTTCAAGTTGCCCTGGGGTCTCTTACCTCCCCGTATTTTTCCTGCTATCCTTCTCGTTAGTACCGATTTTTCCACCTTTCACCGAGGTGTTCCTAGTGCCCATCATTCACTAATGGTCTTTACACTAGTCTGGGGTAATCATACCTCGTGCAACTTACATAACCATAGTTGCATTCTCTTTTATCATTTTGGTCATAACCCTTCTTTATGCTCTTTATTAGCAAAAAATATATATCTATCTTGATTCTTGATCATACAGTTTCATTCATGCGTACTACCTGCATTTATATCCTTACGACACTTCTTCAACCATTTCCTAGTGTCGCCCTCAATTACTGACCCAATACCTTTTCCAAGGTTATTTAAAATTGTAACTTATTGCATAACGGTCGGGACTTTACCAGTCCATATCTATGGCTTAAATAAAAGTGCACGATAACCCTCAATAATACGTGCATAACTATCCTTGCGTGGAGAGAGCTTATCTCCCTTTAATAATCTTTCCTTGAAGTTACAACCCTAATCACAGGGTCCTCTTGCGGTCCTGTAAATATCCAATCATCAAGCACCGCCTAAAAAAAATCGTGTAGATTTTCAAAACCTACCAAAGATGGCTTCAGTTTTCCGCAGGCAGCACTCACACTTATCTTATTCTTGCCTTGCGCATTTTCCTGAAATCATTTGGGAAGTCGTGGCCCTGACCGTCATACTAGACAACTCCAAGCACCCCCAAGGGCACTTAACATAAAATCCTTCAATGATCGTACGTTCTTATCTCCGTCTCTTAGCTTTCAAATTCACGTACCACATACTTCCAACATCAATTTATTTACTTCAACCGAACAAGTCACATAGACTTACTAAAATCAAGTCTGCCAATCGTATATCATCACCGGGCAATCCCTATGTACCCATTTCGGCTACAACCCAAACACTCACCTGGTGTAGCTACCTCGAAAGGTTCTTATGGATTCGTGCTCTATTCTCCTACACTTGGTTGCTCTCTTTCATCGGGTCGCACTCTTTCCGCACTCCCAAACTTAGTCTAGCATACGTGCATAACCTCTATATGATTCGCCTCCAATCTTTGGAATTACTATTCTAAACAATATAAGGCCATTTCCGGCTCACAACCTTCCGTGGAGCAACGTCCACGAGCGTAAAACAATTAACTAGACTTGGGCCTTGCACCCTCGTGACCCTGTCACGTAGCGGAACTACTACCAATTGATCCCACTCCATTTCAGGTTATGGATCGACCCGCAATAGGTCCTCAACCCGACCCACCGTCGTACTTAACTCTTACCCTTAGTCTGAATTAAATCTTATTGTCCGAGAAGGCCTTATATACCTAAGGTCTCGGCGGTTATCAATATTCTTAGGCTCGCAATTTCCATGCTCCAAGCCTACCTTATCAGTCCCCCCGTAAACGGGTACAATAACTTCTTATAATACCGTAATCGTGATTTCTTGATCACAATACCATTACTTACTCCATACGGATCTCATTCGTACAATTCTCTTAAGCATACTACGTAGATTAATCTATTAACATAGTATTCCCTTAAGTCCCTTAATCATAACTTCTTAAGGGTTCATTTCCGTCTCAGACAGCTCATCATCTCCTAATTTCCCAAATTAGCACGTAAAACTTTGATGAGAATTCATTAAATTGTTTCATACCTTTCCGGTATCTATTTAGTCCTTACCAATTATTGGTAATCCAAAATCATTCTAGGTAACACGCGTCTGACCCTCATACATAACTCCGTATAGTTGTATGTCATAATACCAACTATACGACAATTATTACCAACCTGGATACGCAATCCACATAATCTTTAATGGGTCACTGCTGCCTTTCTCGTAGCTACAATCAACATAACTCGTTAGGGAGAGACGACCCTAACAACACAGCTCTATCGCACGATCTCAGAGTGAGAAGAATGGAAACCAATCCTAAATGTCCTGCGCACCTCCGGTTATAGATGTGGTGCACAACTCACCGATAACAAGACTCTACTAGACACGGTGCGTAGACACTTTCCGAGGACTAACCGCTCGATACCACTTTTGTCATGACTCAGGCCGGGCGCGGTGCCCTACGGGCACCCTCACAGTATATATCGAGAATAGCATCAAAACATACATAAACTCATAAAATACTAGACGGAAAATCAACAGCTAGCCGAAGGCCACCTTTCCAAAAAATATACATCTTTGTTATTACAACCCAATCCACAAGATATGACTACGCACTCTAAGAATTTTTATATAACGATCGTGACGGACGGGGCCCCGCCATACCCCGAATGTACAACAACCGACAATACGGGGATCAACCAAAGATAAGCCTCGAGTAATGGAGCTTCAACAGCGGTGAACAGTGATCCTAAGAGTGAGGATCAAGAATCAGTATAACTCTACCTACGGCATGACGCGGCACTTCCCGAGGTCAAGACAACAGTACCAAGTATGTGGCCGAAGATCAGAATGAAATCATAATAGTCTAAAATAAAGCTGGGACATGTATGATAACCACATTAACGAGACACTATGCCTTACTAACAATGAGTGGACAAGAATAAACTTTGTCGGTTTTAAAGCGAAGCTCATGATTAACCTAGTGCGTCGCGCGTAGTATCATTCTCGCAATCCTACTCACGGGACTATTTCACCGCGTAGGCCGTATGGACCCGCGTGAGGAAATTTCTCGCATAGGCGTATCCGCCCGCGCATAGGTCATATGGACCGCATGAGGTAATCTCTCACATATAGATCGCCCGCGTAGGACTATTTCACCGCATGAGCCCTACGGACTCGCATGAGGTATTCCTCGCATCGTGGGGAGCAAATCCACGGAATATGCAAATGCAACAAGCTCAGGGAATGACCCCGTAATGAACAATACATCACTAGCACAACCGGCTATCATACATAACATAAGCACCACCGACTTATCATACATAACATAAGCACCACCGGCTTATCATAATTATCATAAGTAAGTTAAGACATCCCCTAACTTCTTATTAGACTTAATTATCATGCACTCTCATTTTATTTAACTTAAGGAACTAACATGTTATTAGAAATCCGAGAATTTAACCCAAAGTACTACGTACTTCCGTTCCTTTAAAAAGAACCTTTTTTATATAAAAACCCCAAGATACTAACACCCGTAGTATCAAGGCCTGTCTACTTTTCAAAACAAGTTACTACACCTTTATAAATTCATTTCAAGGCTTTGACACTAAGTAACTTCTACATTCACAATCTAGGCAACTCGTGGCTATAAATCATGTAGACACGCTCTTAACCTTCCATAAAACCGTTATAACTAACTTCCCATAAACTGTTACAACTCTTTATGTTTTAGACAATTACATTCTTTTTGAAACCAAGAGACTTATACTTTTAAAACCAAGTATCATATACTTTTAAATCAAGTTTCATAACTTTCAGGATACTTCAAGTCTCTTAACTTTAGAAATCAAGTTTCTTAACTTTAGAATAGTTCAAGTAATCAATACTTTCCAAACCAAGTATTCTATGCATTTTCAAGTCAAGAAATCTTTGTTTACCTTATTAGAATAAACCATTCTTTTAACTTCCCATAAAGTTGTTATACTAACTTTATGCTTTAGAAACTAAGACATCTTTAACCCTTTAAAACAAGTGAGTTAATTCTCAAACTGAACCAACATGGACATTAAACAAGTCAAGGATATCAAATGAAACTAAATTCATTTAAATCTCGTACGTCTACCGTACTATACATTTATAGCTACTCATGCTCAAGAGATAAGAAAAGTTCCACATACCTCTCCGGCTCAATCCACTTGCCAAGTTGAATACGCCGCATGTATAATGTCAACCTATAATGACCATAATACGTCCATAAACTACTAGCTTTCAACGTAGAATATTCCTAAGTATAAGGACTCTTAATTCTACGGAAAATTGGGCAGCACTTCCTTTGTTTCTACGTACTTTTCCACCTTTTTCAAGGCCCAAAAATCAATAACCAAATGCCACATTTAAGGCTCAACAATCAGTTAAACAAAGGGGATTACACGCCGCACAGGACGTGTAAAATTCTGCCCCACAATCGATATCCAAATAGTCTAACATTTCAATGTCATTCTCGGCTAACAATGTACAACAACACAAAGTCTTTTCCAATTCTTCTTCAATCCAAGTTGTTTAGTCTAACATGTTATATGGCCGCAAACGATTATAACAACTATAATCCATTCTTTCAATAGCATGTGATGATTGTATCTAACAATTAAATTGAATTACAAACTTAATAGCTAACATGAACTTTTCGAACTTTAGGCTTCTAAAATTCCATAACACTTATCAATCTTCATAACATATATCGCATGCTCATTTCTAACTTATCATAACATGGAATCTTCAATTACAATAGTAAGACGAAGATTATTACCTCATTTAGCCCAAATATAATCCAAGATTAAAAGTCGACTCTTAGCAACTTTAGCTCCTCTTTTCGACGTTCCAATCCACTTCAAGCAACCCTTAGAAGCTCATAACCAACTTCTCTTCAATTTCCAACTTCAAAGTTGAAGAACACCTTAGGTTTTCATCTTGCGACTACCGTGAAAACATAGTTTTTCCGGGATTTTTCTATTGAGATATCCTTGTAATACCCTTAGGAACCTTGGGTTTGAATATTGGGATTTATGAAGCAAGATTGCAAAATTTTCTCCTTCATTTCTTCCCATTGTCGAGAGCTCCCTTAGCTTCATCCAACATTTGATTTTTTTTTCTAAGTGTGGGTTGTCTTGCTACTAGTAGTAGTAGTATATATAAATAAATCAAGGGCTAGTATTAATCCAAATGGAAGGCTAGGATGTGGTCAATATTATCAAGCTATCTTGACTTCTTGACTTAGTCAATATTATCAAGCCAATGTTTGGCTACACTTGATCATTATTTTCGTCCAAGATGATTCATGTGGAGGGTGACACGTGTCGCCCTTCCATTGGTCTAAAATGTTTCGTTTCCCGTAATTTCCATAATTGGTCAAAATATCGGAAATCTCGTGGGCCCCACAAAAACATAAAATTTCTCGGGTGGGCCCCACGTATCCAACCCTATAAATAAACTTCCCTAGTTCTGATAAATTCCAAACGAGTCAAATAGCAAATTCGAGAACATAATTCTTATTATCAAACACTCATTTTTTCCGAGGTTCAGAAGATTTTTCATTCGGAAAACAATTCTTTCTTTCGTTCAAATTTTTAAAGTCGTAACTTCCCACGTACGTTCTCTTACACGTGTCCTGGAATTACGGGGTGTAACACCCCCCCCCCCCCCTCCCCCACTGCGGTGCCTTCTCTTTCGTAATTTCTAACATGTGGCTATCATGTCTCCCCCCACTTCTCCAAAATCTAATGGTTCTACCTCTAGCATAGATGACACCCCACTTCCCTCCACAAAGTCATCTTTTCATCCGGCTTTTGCTGTCACAAGCATCAAGAATTCTGTCCTTATTATTCTTGATCAAGAAGACTGTCAATATTCTATGTGGGTGGAACTGTTTTATATTCATGTTTGTGCGTACAACGTGCTCGACCATATTGATGCGTCAATCCCTCGCCCCTCTGACATTGATGATTCAACATGGCGGCGTCTTGATGCTATCGTCAAACAATGGATCTATGGTACCATCGGTCACGATCCGACCCCGGGCCCGCGACTGGTGCCCTACCTGGGCACCCTTACAGGTATACATCAGAGATAATCAGCGGAACATACATAAACTTAACAAGAAATAAATAACAGGTTAGTCGATAAGGCTACCTTCCTGGATAAATATAACTACGTAAAACCAAAAGCAGTTACCTCTTTTTTTTTTTACAAAGCGACCCACAAGATATGACTACAGACCTCTAAGAGTTTTGACGTAACAACTGTGACGGGACAGGGCCCCGCCATACCCCTGAATGTACAACAACCGACAATACCAGGGATCCGAACCAAAGATAAGCCTCCAGAATGAATGAAGCTTTTACCCAAAACTGAACAGAGACCCTAGAGCGAGGATCACCAACCTGTGTACCTTAAACCTGCGGGCATGAACGCAGCCCCGAATAAGTCGATAACAAAAATTTAGTATGGAACAGAAATAAGGTACAGTAACCAAATCATAACTGTATAAAAGAATGACAGAGGCAAGTATAAAAATGAAATATCATATCCTACCGTGTCATTTTAACTCATAAAATCAATCGTACATTAACCGTTCTTTCCCTTTTTCAATAAGAATTAACATCATATTCTTACATACATACTTAAGAATTCGATCAAGTTTTTCCACATAACTTGCATATCTTACATAACATAATCCGGCCCTTTATGGAGGGACTTCTTATTTGAGAGCTTACTTTGATTATCCATGTGTGATAACGTAATCCGGCCCATTTGCGGGACACGGTGTACTGATAAATCATGTGGCATAATCCGGCCCACCTGT
This sequence comes from Przewalskia tangutica, assembly GCA_029844215.1. Taxonomy (NCBI): domain Eukaryota; kingdom Viridiplantae; phylum Streptophyta; class Magnoliopsida; order Solanales; family Solanaceae; genus Przewalskia; species Przewalskia tangutica. Next base: position 104,419,774 of record CM056726.1, read on the forward strand.
GGGGCTCGGTGTACTGTGGAATCATGTAGCATAATCCGGCCCGCCTGTGGGGCTCGGTGTACTGTGGAATCATGTAGCATAATCCGGCCCGCCTGTGGGACTCGGTGTAAGATGACGTAACCCGGCCTATGTGTAGGCTCGGGGTAATATGGCGTAATCCAGACTATTTGTAGGATCGGTGTATCTCATAACATAATCCGACCTATTTGTAGGCTCGGTGTATCTCATAACATAATCCGACCTATTTGTAGGCTCGGTGTATCTCATAACATAATCCGGCCTATTTGTAGGCTCGGTGTATCTCATAACATAATTCGGCCTGTTTGTAGGCTCGGTGTGATTTTCCTTACATAACATTTTTAAACCATCTTTTCACTTCTTCTTAAGTCGTTATAACAACTTCTCATAAAGCTATTATAACAACCTTTCATTTTAGAGAACTTAAGACACTTTTATTCTTGCAACATTAGGGAAACTAAACCCAAAAATACTACGTACATACATACTTATAAAAGAATCATGCCACTCCCTCTCTTTTAAATCAATAAATTCTTCTTTTTAAAACTCAAGTTACATACTCTTTTGAAATCAATCTTCTTAACTTTTGAAATAGATCAAGAAGCCATACTTTTTAAATCAAGTCATTTCCACTTATAAAATCAGGGCTTATAGTCTTAAAACCTCGTATCATATACTCTTTAAAATCATGTCGCTTATACATATAAAATCATGTCATCTATACTTTAGAAATCAAGTCCCATAACTTGAAAAATAAAGTTTCATACACTTCCAAAACCAAGTAACTTATTCTCTTTAAAACCATATAACTTCCACTTATAAAATCAAGTCCCTTTTCACATATAAATTCAAGTCATTTTCAAATATAAAATCAACTTACTTACTTCAAATAAATCAAGGCACATAGCTTTAAATCAAACCTCATAACTTCCTAACCATTCCTACCAACATCTCCCATAAGACTTGGTAAGGACTTAGGATAATTTAGACATACCTTTAACTTAGAATCAACAACGTGGATACTTCTTAACTTCTAAGAGTAGAAGGAATCATGAAATAATATCACATGGCTATTTCATACGTAGGATCATGCCAAAAGAAAGAAGAGGTTCACATACCTCGCGACGACTAGCGACAAGTTGCAAAATGCTCCCAAGTACTTTAACCTTGCTAGCTTTTCCACCCTTCAAGTAGAATACTCTACTCGTAGTACTTCAACCTATATTAATCATAACATGTCTATCAACTCCTAGCTTTTTATCGTAGAATCATACTAAGTGTAAGGTCTCTTATTCTACGGAAAATTGGGTAGCACTTCCTTTGTTTCTACGTACTTTTCCACCTTTTTCAAGGCCCGAAATCAATAACCAACATGTCACATTTTAGGCGCAACAATCCAACAATTCAAAGGGGATTACACGCCTTAACAGGACGTGTACAATTCTGCCCCACAATAATACAAAACAATCCAATATTTCCAAGCCATATTCGGCTACTATTGTCACAACAATTATCAATTTCCTTTCAATTCCTTATTCAATCCAAGTTGTTATTACAACATGTTATATACATAATAACAATTACAACAACTATAAATCCTTTCTTCCTTAACATGCGACGATTGTAACTATCGACCAAATTGATTACAACATAAATGGCTAACTTGTCCATTTTCGGTTTTAACATGTCGACATGATCCAAATCTTTTCAAACTTCAATTTATATACTACATGCTCATTTCGTAACTACTATAACATGTAATCTTCAATTACGTAAAGAAGATGAAGATTTTACCTCAATAAGCCCTAATAATATCCAAGCGTTAAAGTCGATCCTAGAAACTTTTAGCTCTTATTCTTATGTTCCAATCCGCTCCAAGCACTCCTTAGAAGCTCATGAAGAACTCCTCTTCAAGTTCCATCTTCAAAGTTGAAGAACACCTTAGGTTTTTGCCTTGCGACTAACGTAAAACCGTCATTTTTTCCGGGATCTTTCTATTGAGATATCCTTACAATACCCCTAGGAACCTTGGTTTAAAGTATTTGGATTATTGAACCACAAACGAAAAATTTTCTTCTTCATTCTAGCACAAAGCCGAGAGAGAGCACATTGTTGAGCACCTTAAGTTTTGCAAAAAAATTCTAGGTGTAAGGCTTGTCTTGCTACTAGTGTGATGATATACTACTTCCAATGGTCAAGATTAGAACACTTGTGTGGCCTAGATTCATTGGGGTTTAAAAGATCTAATGTCAAGTTGGCTAGTTGACTTAGTCAACAATGTCAAGCCTTGGCTTGTTCAAGACTTGACCCATTTTCCATGACAATTTCGTCCAAGCCTAATTAGGGGTGACACGTGTCTCCCTCCCATTCGTCCATATACTTCGTTTCCCGACATTTCCATAGTTTTGATAAATTTTACGAGTCTCAAATTACAAACATTATTCTTTCCCGAGGTTCGAAATCATTTTCCGTAGGAAAAAGAAATCCTTCTTTCGTATCAAACTTAAAGTCGTATATTCTCACGTACATTCTCTTAAACATGTCCTGAAACTACGGGGTGTAACATTCTTCCCCCCTTAGAAACATTCGTCCCCGAATGTTCTTTCGGAGTCCAATCTAATTAGGTAGTGACATAGTCCCCTTTTACTACTCCCTTCATACAAAATACGCCACACACGGCCACATAACAATACTTATACTAAAACGTCAACCTGAAATCCAAGTGTCGACGTCGGTTATCTGCATAAAGCTTCTGCTGACTCTGAGCTTTACTAATAATCTCTCCTGGATAAGCTTCGTCTTATCCACAGCCCGCTAAATCAAGTCTGGGCCAATTATCTGAACTTCGCCTACGTGGAACCAACCAATCAGCGATTCTACACTCTCTTTCATACAAGGCCTCATACAGGGTCATCTGAATACTTGAATAGTAACGGGTATTATACGCAACTCAACGAGAGGCAAATGATCCTCCCAGCCACCCCTGAAATCAATAACACAGGCCCGTAACCTATCCTCAAGTGTCTGGATAACATGCCCTGTCTGTCCGTCGGTCTGAGGGTGAAATGCAACACTGAAACTCACCTGTGTCCCCAATCCCTTCTGGAAAAACCCCCATAAGCTAGCCGTACACTGGGCTCATCTGTTTGTCATAAATAAATGTAGGAACCCCGTGCAGTCTCATAATTTTCCTGACATATAATCTCGCATAATCCTCAATCGCCTCTACATAATACTTTTCCCATGGTTATCTAAAATTGTAACCTATGGCATGACGACACTGAAGATCTTACATGTCTCGCATCCATCGCCTAATAACATGGGTACACATAACCCCATAGTACGTAAAACTATCCTTTTACGTGGGGGAAAGAGCTTATCTCCCTTTCATAATCTTGATCATCAAGTGCCACCTAATAATCGTATAGATTTTCAAAACCTACCAAAGATGTCTTCTGTTTCCCGAAGCAGCACTAATACTTATCTTATTCTTGCTTGCACATTTTCCTGAAATTATTTGGAAAGTTGTGGCCCTGACCACCACACTAAACCAACTCCAAGTACCTCCAACTTATGCTAGCATACGTACATAACCTCCATACCGATTCTGGCCTCCAATCTTTGGAGTTACTAAATCGAACAATATAAGGCCATTTCCGGCTCTCACGACCTAGTTCCGATGGAACGCGTCCATGAACCCGTAAAACAATTAAATAGACTTGGGCCTTGCACCCTCGTGACCCTGTCACGTAGCGGGACTACTACCAACTGATCCCACTCCATTTTAGGCTATGGGGCGACCCATAATAGGTCCTCAACCTGACTCACCGTCGCACTTAACTCTTACCCTTAGTCTGAATAAAATCTTATTGTCCGAGAAGGCCTTATATACCTAAGGTCTCGGCGGTTATCAATATTCTTAGGCTCGCAATTTCCATGCTCCAAGCCTACCTTACCAGTCCCCCCGTAACCGGGTACAATAACTTCTCAAACAGCTCATCATTCCAATTATCTCAAAATAATACGTAAAACCTCGATGAGAATTCATTAACTGTTTCATACCTTCTCGGTATTTATTTAGTCCTTACCAAATCCTGGTAATCTAAAATCATTCTAGGCAACACACATCTGACCCTCATACATAACTCCGTATAGATATATGTCATAATACCAACTATACCACAATCATTACCAACCTGGATACACAATACACATAATCTTTCCTGGGTCACTGCTGCTTTTCTCATAGTTGCAATCAACATAACTCGTTAGGGAGAGACGACCCTAACAAAACAGCTCTATCGCACGATCTCAGAGTGAGAAAAATGGAAACCAATCCTAAATGTTCTGTAGCCTCCTGATTATAGATATGGTGCACAACACACCGATAACCAAGACTCTACTAGACACGGTCTGTAGACACTTTCCGAGGACTAACTGCTCTGATACCACTTTTGTCACGAACCGACTTCGCGATCGGGTGCCCTACACAGGCACCCTTACAGGTATACATCAGAGATAATCAGCGGAACATACATAAACTTAACAAGAAATAAATAAGAGGTTAGCCGATAAGGCTACCTTCCTGAATACATATAACTATGAAAAACCAAAAGTAGTTACCTCTTTTTTTTTACAAAGCGACCCACAAGATATGACTACAGACCTCTAAGAGTTTTGAAGTAACAACCGTGGACGGACAGGCCCCGCCATACCCTCAATGTACAACAACCGACAATACCGTGGATCCGAACCAAAGATAAGCCTCCGGAGTGAATGGAGCTTTTACCCAAAACTGAACAGTGACCCTAGAGCGAGGATCACCAACCTGTACCTAAACTCATGGCATGAACGCAAATTTCATGGCCGCATAACAAAAATTTAGTATGGAACAGAAATAAGGTACAGTAACCAAATCATAACTGTATAAAAGAATGACACAGGCAAGTATAAAAATGAAATACCAGATCCTACCGTGTCATTTTAACTCATAAAATCAATCGTACATTAACCGTTCTTTTTCTTCTTTCAATAAGAATTAACATCATATTCTTACATACATACTTAAGAATTCGATCAAGTTTTTCCACATAACTTACATATCTTACATAACATAATCCGGCCCTTTATGGAGGGACTTCTTATTTGGGAGCTTACTTTGATTATCCATACGTGATAACGTAATCCGGCCCATTTACGGAACACGGTGTACTGATGAATCATGTGACATAATCCGGCCCGCATGTGGGGCTCGGTGTACTGTGGAATCATGTAGCATAATCCGGCCCGTCTGTGGGGCTCGTTGACTGTGGAATCATGTAGCATAATCCGGCCCGCCTGTGGGGCTAGGTGTACTGTGGAATCATGTAGCATAATCCGGCCCGCCTGTGGGGCTCGGTGTAAGATGATGTAACCCGGCCTATGTGTAGGCTCGGGGTAATATGGCGTAATTCAGCCTATGTGTAGGCTCGGTGTATCTCATAATATAATCCGACCTATTTGTAGGCTAGGTGTATCTCATAACATAATCCGGCCTATTTGTAGGCTCGGTGTATCTCATAACATAATCCGGCCTATTTATAGGCTCAGTGTATCTCATAGCATAATTCGGCCTGTTTGTAGGCTCGGTGTGATTTTCCTTACATAACATTTTTAAACCATCTTTTCACTTCTTCTTAAGTCGTTATAACAACTTTCCATAAAGCTATTATAACAACCTTTCATTTTAGAGAACTTAAGACATTTTTATTCTTGCAACATTAGGGAAACTAAACCCAAAAATACTACGTACATACATACTTATAAAAGAATCATGCCACTCCCTCTCTTTTAAATCAATAAATTCTTCTTTTTAAAACTCAAGTTACATACTCTTTTGAAATCAATCTCCTTAACTTTTGAAATAGATCAAGAATCCATACTTTTTAAATCAAGTCATTTCCAATTATAAAATCAAGGCTTATAGTCTTAAAACCTCGTATCATATACTCTTTAAAATCATGTCGCTTATACATATAAAATCATGTCATCTATACTTTAGAAATCAAGTCCCATAACTTGAAAAATAAAGTTTCATACACTTCCAAAACCAAGTAACTTATTCTCTTTAAAACCATATAACTTCCACTTATAAAATCAAGTCCCTTTTCACATATAAATTCAAGTCATTTTCAAATATAAAATCAACTTACTTACTTCAAATAAATCAAGGCACATAGCTTTAAATCAAACCTCATAACTTCCAAACCATTCCTACCAACATCACCCATAAGACTTGGTAAGGACTTAGGATAATTTAGACATACCTTTAACTTAGAATCAACAACGTGGATACTTCTTAACTTCTAAGAGTAGAAGGAATCATGAAATAATATCACATGGCTATTTCATACGTAGGATCATGCCAAAAGAAAGAAGAGGTTCACATACCTCGCGACGACTAGCGACAAGTTGCAAAATGCTCCCAAGTACTTTAACCTTGCTAGCTTTTCCACCCTTCAAGTAGAATACGCTACTCGTAGTACTTCAACCTTTATTAATCATAACTTGTCTATCAACTCCTAGCTTTTTAACGTAGAATCATACTAAGTGTAAGGTCTCTTATTCTACGGAAAATTGGGCAGCACTTCCTTTGTTTCTATGTACTTTTACACCTTTTTCAAGGCCCGAAATCAATAACCAACATGCCACATTTAAGGTGCAACAATCCAACAATTCAAAGGGGATTACACGCCTTAACAGGACGTGTAAAATTCTGCCCCATAATAATACAAAACAATCCAATATTTCCAAGCCATATTCGGCTACCATTGTCACAACAATTATCAATTTCCTTTCAAATCCTTTTTCAATCCAAGTTGTTATTCCAACATGTTATATACATAATAACAATTACAACAACTATAAATCCTTTCTTCCTTAACATGTGACGATTGTAACTATCGACCAAATTGATTACAACATAAATGACTAACTTGTCCATTTTCGGTTTTAACATGTCAACATGATCCAAATCTTTTCAAACTTCAATTTATATACCACATGCTCATTTCTTAACTACTATAACATGTAATCTTAAATTACGTAAAGAAGATGAAGATTTTACCTCAATAAGCCCTAATAATATCTAAGTGTTAAAGTCGATCCTAGCAACTTTTAGATGCTCTTCTTATGTTCCAATCCGCTCCAAGCACCCCTTAGAATCTCATGAAGAACTCCTCTTCAAGTTCCATCTTCAAAGTTGAAGAACACCTTAGGTTTTCGCCTTGCGACTAACGTAAAAACGTCGTTTTTCCGGGATCTTTCTATTGAGATATCCTTACAATACCCCTAGGAACCTTGGTTTAATGTATTGGGATTATTGAACCACAAATGAAAATTTTTCTTCTTCATTCTAGCACAAAGTCGAGAGCACATTGTTGAGCACCTTAAGTTTTGCAAAAAATTTCTAAGTGCAAGGCTTGTCTTGCTACTAGTGTGATGATATACTACTTCCAATGATCAAGATTAGAACACTTGTGTGGCCTAGATTCATTGGGGTTTAAAAGATCTAATGTCAAGTTGGCTAGTTGACTTAGTCAACAATGTCAAGCCTTGGCTTGTTCAAGACTTGACCCATTTTCCATGACAATTTCGTCCAAGCCTAATTAGGTGGTGACACGTGTCCCCCTCCCATTCTTCCATATACTTCGTTTCCCGACATTTCCATAATTTTGATAAATTTTACGAGTCTCAAATTACAAACATTATTCTTTCCCGAGGTTCGAAATCATTTTCCGTAGGAAAAAGAAATCCTTCTTTCGTATCAAACTTAAAGTCGTATATTCTCACGTACATTCTCTTAAACACATGTCCTGGAACTACGGGGTGTACCACCATCTTTAAGGACTTGCTGTGCACTATCCTGAAAACAGGTGCTTCGGCACGCGAACTTTGGGTACGCTTAGAGTAAATTTTTCAGGATAACAAAAATACCAGGGCGGTGTATTTAGACGAGCAGTTCAACAATACCCGTCTTGAGAATTTTAACAACATGACCGAATACTGCAAGCAACTGAAACTTATTGTTGACCAACTCTCTCATGTTGGGACATCTATTTTTGAGACTAAGATGGTACTACAACTTGTTGCAGGATTACCAAAGGGGGAATATGATACTCTTGCAGCAATAATTCAACATGCTGATCCACTTTCATCTTTCAACAAGGCACGTTCTCAATTGTTGTTGGAAGAAACACGGCGTGCTAAACAGGATGAGCACAATAAAAAAGCATTAGCCGTTGAAACTTTGCAGTCGCCGACCACTGCTCCACCACCGCTGGACCATCACTAGCAGCAGAACCGCGGTGGAGGCAGAGGCAACAGAGGTCGCGGACAATGAAACAAGTGAAAGGGTCGAGGCAAAGGAAAAACACAAAGAAGGCGATCACGCCATCGCTTTGCGCGATGGCGAATACCCAGCGGCGGTGGCGAATGTCAGCGGCGGTGGTGGCGATCCGAAATCGCGGGCCCGGCATCGATGGCGGCCCGAGATCCTCGGTCCAGCACCAACATGTCCATCTGATGTCAGGCCAATAGTGTCCTTTAGCCCAGCAGATGCAACCCACTGATTTGGACCAAGCTTTCAACACACTCACTCTGCAACTGCCTGACAATAATTGGTATATGGACTCCGGAGCCACATCATACCTGACCTACTCTTCAGGTAATTTCTCCCAACTGTTTCAGTTAAAGTATCCTCAATGTATTACTGTTGGCAATGGTCACCGCATTTCAATTACAGGTCATGGCAATACACAAATCAAAAATCTCCATCCACCATTCTCACTTAACCATGTCCTTTACGCCCCTCAAATTATTAAAAAGTTGATATCTGTTAGAAAATTCACTCGTAATAATTGGGTGTCTGTAGATTTTGACCCTTTTGGTTTCTCTGTGAAGGATCTCAATACGGGGAGAATTCTTACTCGATGCAATAGTGTGGGAGACCTCTACCCCTTCACAAACTCTTCCGCTGTCAGAACTCAACAACCAGTCTCCCTTGCTGCATTATCTCTATCCACCTGGCACAATAGGCTTGGGCATCCAGGAGATCATGTTTTTTCTTTTCTTAGAAACAATCAGCGTATTAATGTAATAATGGAAAACTTGCCCAACATTATTTTTCTTGTCCGCTTGGCAAGCATACTCGTCTTCCTTTTATGTCTTCAATGAATATTACAGTTTCACCATTTGATATTGTTCATACTGACTTGTGGACCTCTCATGTTGTTAGCTCTCTAGGTCATAAATTCTATCTTGTTCTATTAGATGATTTCTCACATTTTGTATGGATTTATCCTCTAAAATTCAAATATGAAGTTTTTGCTAAATTTCTTGAGTTTCACAGATTTATTAAAACTCAGTTTGAAAAATACATCAAATCATTTCAATGTGATAACAAACGTGATTCAATAATTCGGCTTTCCATAATTTTTGCTCCCAACACGGCATGGTGTTCCGCTTCTCTTGTCCTCACACCTCACCTCAAAATGGTAAAGCTGAATGAATTATTCGTACTATTAATAACATGATCTGTACCCTCATATTTCATGCATGTCTGACATCATCTTTCTGGGTCTATGCTGTCAAAATGGTAGTATACCTTCTAAATATTTTACCTACTAGCACATTATAAAACAAGACCCTCACAGACATTCTATATCGTAGAACTCCTTCTTATGACCACCTACGGATCTTTGGTTGTCTGTGCTATCCCAATCTTACCTCCACCACCCCTCATAAGTTGGCTCCTCGAACTACACCATGTGTATTCCTCGGTTTTCCACCCAACCATAGGGGTTATCTGTGTTATGACTTGTCCACTCATAAAATTCACATCTCTCATCACGTCACGTTCAATGAGACGATATTTTCGTTTACAAACCCTCAGAAATACCGGAAACCAGAATACTCATTTCTTGATGAACCAGTCATATACCCAACCATTCTAAGTCAGCATACCTAAATTTCAACTTCAGAATCGCGGTCCACAGTGGATGCACCGCGGTGCCATCCTTCCATTGAGCCCCTTCTTCCTGCAGAACTTTTAGCACCGCGGTCCCTCGAGGATGCACCGCGGTGCCTGCCTTCCAGTGAGCCCCCTCTTCCTGCAGAACTTTTAGCATCGCGGTCCCTCGAGGATGCACCGCAGTGCCCCTCTTCCAGTGAGTTCACTGCTCCTCCCTCGCCTTCAGTACCGCGGTCCCCTGAGGATGAACCGCGGTGCCACCCTTCCAGTGAACTAACCTCTGAACATCTCACTTCAACAATGACACCACTCAATGTCCTCAGTCACCAAATGGAAACTCGTGCCAAACACGAAATTTTTAAACCTAAAGTCCAGTTTAACCTGTTTGTCCAAACCATTTCTCCACTCCCAAAGAACCCCAAATTGGCCAAACTTGACCCTAATTGGAATGCAGCCATGTCTGAGGAATATAATTCTTTAACTAAGCAGCATACTTGAGATCTTGTCCCTAGACCAGAGGGGGTGAATGTGATCAGATGCTTGTGGCTTTTTCGTCATAAATTCAGAGATAGTGGTGTATTGGAACTCTACAAGGCTAGACTTGTGGAAAATGGAACTAATCAACAGGAGGGCATTGATTGTGGTGATACCTTTAGCCCGGTTGTTAAACCGGCTACGATTCGTACTGTTCTTAGCATTGTTATGGGTAAGAAGTAGCCGATTCATCAGCTGGATGTCAAGAATGCATTTCTTCATGGGGATTTGAAAGAAACTGTATACATGCATCAGCCACCTGGTTTTGTTCATTCGGTTGTTCCTCATTATGTTTGTCGTCTCAGGAAGTCACTCTATGGTCTAAAGCAGGCACATCGTGCTTGGTATGACCGGTTTGTCAGGTATATTATGCAGATTTGGTTTATTTGCAGCAGGTGTGACACCTCTCTGTTCATTTTTCATCATGGTAATAACATCGCTTACTTGTTATTATATGTTGATGACATTGTTCTCACTGCCTCATCTGATAAGTTGAAAAATGACATTATTGTTCTTCTCAAAACTGAATTTACTATGACTGATTTGGGCAAGCTGAGTTACGTTTTGGGTATATCAGTCACTAGATATGCAGATACTATGTTCCTGAGTCAGCATAAGTATGCAGAAGAAACTGTGTTCAGAGCTAAGATGTCGAATTGCAAGGCTATGCCTACTCCTGTTGATTCGAGATCTAAGCTCAGTGCTTCTGAGGGTGATCCAGTGTCTGATCCTACTCTCTATCGAAGTCTTGTAGGTGCTCTTCAGTACCTCACTTTCACCAGGCCCGACATTTCATATGTCGTCCAGCAGGTGTGTCTGTTCACGCATGCTCCGAAGGAACCCCATTTTGCTGCTCTTAAGCGTGTTATCAGATACATTAAGGGAACTCCTGACTATGGGTTGCATCTCTACCCCTCCACTCCGAACATGTTACTTTCCTACACAAATGTTGATTGGGTAGGGTGCCCGGACACGAGACGTTCTACTTCAGGATATTATGTGTTCTTAGGGGATAATTTGATCTCTTGGTCTGCCAAGCGACAAGCCACGTTATCCTGATCCAATGCCGAAGCAGAGTATAGGGGTGTTGCTAATGTAGTTGCTGAGATCTGTTGGATCCGTAATCTCCTCTTGGAGCTGAGTTGTCCATTGCATAAGGCATCTATAGTCTATTGTGATAACATATCTGCTATCTATATGTCTCATAATCCGGTCCAGCATCAGCGGACCAAACATATTGAGATGAATATTCATTTTATTCATGAGAATGTGGCACGTGGTCTTGTCAAAATTCTACATGTACCTTCCTCTTATCAGTATGCAGACATCTTCACAAAGGGACTACTCAGACAACTGTTCACAGACTTCAGATCCAGCCTGAGCATTCGGCCTCCTCCCGCTCCGTCTGAGGGGGTGTGTTAGCGAATATTCTTCAAATATTCACAGTATATATTGTATTTATTAGTATCATGTATTTAAGGTAACTTAGGATTCTTACTGTATTAAGAATCACCTTTGTACAACTATATATATTGTGATTAATGAAAAAAATCCCTAAGGAAAATTATTCCAACATCTTACACTCATCATCATCAAAAGGTTGAAATTCTTGATCTTGACATGCATATTTTCTTATAAAATTATGTAGAGCCATAGAAGCAATCACAATTTTCACTTGAGTCGGAATGATCATGATTAAATATTTCTTTTTTCCCTTTTGCCTGACTTTCACGTCGAAAATCTGGAAGATGACCGTTCATATGAGGATATCTTCCAGCATCTACTAAATAGTACTTACCTGTAAAATTATTCATTAACCGTTCATATGAGGATATCCAGCATCTACTAAATAGTACTTACCTGTAAAATTATTCATTAAAAAAGCAATGTAAACACACTTATATATATGGATGCAACATAAATAATTAACTCTAATTTTCTTGTTGATAACTTGTTGGTGGATGGGGAAAATGCAACTTCTCTTTGCGTAACGCCTCTAAAAATATGTGTGTGTCATGTGCACTACCTTCCCATCTAGCTCATGCAAATGTAAAGCACATATTGAAATCACATACCGCCATCACATTTTGGGTTGACGTCCCTTTTCTTCCAATATAGGGTATTTTATTTGATGTAGGCACCACTACTGGTATATGTGTCCCATCAATTACCCTAATACAATCTTTAAAATACGGTCAATATCGATCATCATCCTTAATTTTTTCGGGAATTCTTCTAAATTGTGGGTCTGTTGGTTTCAAAATATGAACTGCCATTTGACAAACTACATCTAATACTATTCCAAACCACCGTGATACCATTCTATTCCCAAATGCATGATCTAATGTGATTAAAAACATAGCCACTGCCTCAACTATAGTTACATCTTTCCCATTTTTTAGGCCATATGTTCCACTCAATACTTCACATAATTTCATGAATACATGTTTTTCCATTCTAAATTGTTGTTGACATCTATCTTCATGCCCATTTAACACTTCTAATACAAAAGAATATCCTGTGTGAACTGAAGTCCGACTCTTTTAAGTTATACTTAATAATCATATAATGCAACTCCATTTCGTACCATTTGCAACAATTTATGTTCTTTCTCACTTTTATCAATGTAGTCATGCTCACAATCATTTTGATATACAAGTTTCATATCTGTACACATAAGATAAAAATAGAATTGGCAAAAGCACAAAATATCAAATTTTAATATAATTAAAATTCAAATAAAATAAACATTCAAGCTTGTACATCATAATAATCCCTATAAAATGGGCGATATTCATAAAATAATATAACACAAAATAATAGTATCTTGAACATTAAAGAAATCACAAAACTATTAAACTTGAGTCATGAACTTTAACCACTCAATTTGGACATCATGATCCTCAAGTGCAACAAACATCTCCCTGTGTTCTTTCTTCAAAAGAAGTTTACAGATTTGCACAAACATCTCACTTTTCACTCAATTCCAGGTAAATTACGTACCATGTCAATCACTTTTGTAATACTACAATCATCTTCGTCATTTCTCGTAACTAAGGATGTGTCACGACCCGACCCCGGGCCGCGACTGGTGCCCTACCTGGGCACCCCGTTCAGGTATACATCAGAGAATAGCAGCGGAACATACACAACATAAACACATGTGTAAATAATATACAAGACAGGCTAGCCGATAAGGCCGCCTTCCATAATATAAACAAAGTCAAAAGTACAACTTTACAACTCAGTTCTTATAGCCCAACCACATATGTGAATACAAACCTCTAGGAATAACAACTGTGGCGGGACAGGGCCCCGCCATACCCTGAATGTACATAATCTACAACATCAGGGACAAGACTGTACCAAAAGAAAGACAAGCCTCCGGAAAATGGAGCTTCCGACGTCCGATAAGTGGTCCTAAGAATGTGGATCTGCCACTTACCACTTTCTGCAGATGAACGCAGCCCCAGGAAGGGGTCGATAACCTGATATGTACTAAGTATGTAAATCTGAAATATCGTAATTACAACATAAGTTTAAAGGAAAGCGAGAGACATGTATGATAGCAAAATTACGACACAAGTGCTCGCTAACAATGAGAGTACATCAAGAGAATACGTAACATCACAATAGCAGTCTCCCGATCATACCATGGGTAGCGAACCCATAAAAACAGGTGGTATAACGTCTTGGGGTTCCTACCCCTCATTTATACTCTTACCCTGAAGCAGGTGGTATAACGTCTTGGGGGTTTGCCCCTCATTTATACTCTTATCCTGTAGAAGATAGTAACGCAGGTGGTATAACGTCTTGGGGGCTTCCCCCTCATTTATACTCTTATCCTGGAGAAGGTGGTATAGCATCTTGGGGGTTTGCCCCTCACTGATACTCTTACCCTATCTCAAAACCGGCCGTCATACAATAAGTAAGCAAGTTAGCAATCCCCCCTAACTTCTTATTAGTCTTATTCATCTACACTCTCATTTTAGTTTACTTAAGGCACTTTCATGTCTTTTATAAGAATCCGGGAATTTAACCCAAAGTACCACGTACTTCTACTCTTTAAAACAAATGACTCTTTTTAGTAGAAAGCTTCCAAGACACTAGTAACCATAGTATCAAGTCTAAATTACATTTCAAGACAAGTCACAATACCTTTAGAATTAAAGTAGGTTTCTAAATCAAGTGACTCCTTTTCTTATTAAAAATCTTAGGCAATTGATACCTTAAAATCAATTTGCCTTTCATTAACACTAGCCATTTACCTTTGCATAAAGTCAATATAACCAACTCCCCATAAAGTCGTTATATTCACTTTATACTCTAGTCAAGTACATTTTCCTATCCAAGGGACTTATACGATTAATACGACAAAAGTATCACATACTTTAAATCCCTTCAAGTCCCTTATCTTTACTAAGACTTAAGACATTCTTAATATTTTCAAGAAGTGAGTTAACTTCCTAACTCACCCGACTTGGCATTTTATAAGGCTAGTAAGGAATGTCAAAGTCTTGTACGTCTACCGTACTATATACGCGAAGCTAGTCATGCTCAAAAGATAGGAAAAAGTTCTACATACCTCGTCGGGTCAAACCACTTGCCAAGTACAAAGTCCCGCCCGTAGTATGTCAACCTATAATATTCACAATACGTCTATTAAAGCCTTGCTTCAATCGTAGAATATTATAAGTGTTAAGTCTCTATTTTCTACGGAAAATCGGACAGCACCTCCTTTGTTTTTACTTACTTTGCCACCTTTTCCAAGGCCGAAAATACAATAACCAAACAGCCCCAATTGGCTCACAATTATATAGAAAGTAGTCCAATACAATTGAATAACTACACAGCCCCAATTGGCTCACAATTATATAGAAAGTAGTCCAATACAATTGAATAACTACATGTCCAATTGGCTCACAATTATATAGAAAGTAGTCCAATACAATTGAATAACCAAACAATACAAACTACATTCCAAATTCGGCCACCTTGATTCAACAAATCCAATTCTTATCCAATTTCCATTTCAATCCAATTTAGTAGCATAACATGATACCAAGTCGCATTTGGTTATCATAACCATAATCTTTAAGTAAGTAACATGCGACGATTTCTAAACACGACCAATTAGTAATCCAATTTCCAAGCGGCTTGTATAACATTTCGGATTAAACTACAAGAAATCCATAATACTTATAACTTCAACCTATCAACATCATGCTAGCAACAAGTAGAGCTAACAACAATAAAAATATGTAATCTTGTAACACCTTTAAAAGACAAGATTATACCTTAACGATTCTTAATCCAACTCCAATCCGAAGTCGCTCCTTAGTAGCTTAGAGCCTCTCCAAGACACCTCAATCCGCTTGTTGAGACCCTTAGAACAATACCAACAATTGTCTTTCAAAACTCCAAGCAAAACCTAGAAAGACCCCTTAGGTTTTCGTTTGCGACTAACCCGAAAACAATCTTTTTCCAAGATTTTTCTATTGAGATGCGTTTACAATACACCTAAGACCCTTGGTTTAAAGTGGGGAGTTGAATGAACAAGAAACAAAAATTTTTCTTCTTCCAAGTAGTGAAAGCCGAGAGCCTCTTAGTGTGGTCTTCAATTTGTGAAAAAAATTCTAAGTGTTAACTCTTGCTACTAGTATAATAAAGAGAATTTGGATGGTCAAGATAAACACAAATGTGAGGCTTGGATGTGGTCTTACAAAAGATCAAGACTTATTGACCAAGACTTAGTCAACCTTCTCAAGCTACACAAGTTGCAAGACTATAGTCATCCAAGACTTAAGGTAAATGACCAAAATGGCCATGCCATTTCGTCCAAGGCAATGCTAAGGGGGGTGACACGTGTCGCCCTCCCATTCGTCACAACACTAACGTTTCCGACCATTTTCATAATTCCGATAAATTTACAAGTCTCAAATCTTAACACTTGTGAGTTCTTACTTACGTTCTTAAGACATGTCCTGTAATTACGGGGTGTAACATTCTTCCCCCCTTAGAAACATTCGTCCCCGAATGTTCTTTCGGAGTCAAATTAAAATAGCGACATAGTTTCCTTTCACAACCCCGACATACCAAAAATGCCACACATTGCCACATAATAGCATTTAAGCAAAAGAGCTACTTCAATTTAAAACTTGACAAGTAAGGAAGTCA
This sequence comes from Przewalskia tangutica, assembly GCA_029844215.1. Taxonomy (NCBI): domain Eukaryota; kingdom Viridiplantae; phylum Streptophyta; class Magnoliopsida; order Solanales; family Solanaceae; genus Przewalskia; species Przewalskia tangutica. Next base: position 104,436,512 of record CM056726.1, read on the forward strand.
AATACCAAGGTATAGGAAATAAGTGAGGATACTTCCTCAACATGTCCTCCTCGCCTCCCAAGTCATCTCCTCTCGGTTATCATTCCTCCACAGACTTTGTGGAAGCTACATCCTTGGTCGCAATGCCGACTGGCGACGAGTATCGCTATGGGACTCTCCACATACGATAACCCTCTCACACTGGACCTCACTAGTAGGAAAACTCATTGGATCACCGATACACTTACGCAACATAGAAACATGGAATACCGGATGTACCGCCTCCAACTCTGATGGCAGATCCAACTCGTAGGCAACCTTGCCCACTCTACGAACGATCTGGTAGGGCCCAATGTACCTTGGTCTGAGTTTCCCCTTCTTACCGAATCTCATCACACCTTCATGGGTGACACCTTCCAAGACCCAATCGCCACCGAAACTCCAAATGCCGACGCGATTATCCGCGTAAGACTTCGCCGACTCGAGCCGCTAACGATCGCTCTGGATAAGCTTCACCTTATCCACACTGCTGTACCAAGTCCGCCAACTAATCGCACCTCGCCACGTCGAACCAACCGATCGGCGACCTGCATTTCCGCCCATATAAAGCCTCGTATGGCGCCATCTGTATACTGGAATGGTAGCTGTTATTATAAGCAAACTCAACGAGAGGCAAATGATCCTCCCAGCTACCATCAAATCAATCACGCAGCTCGCAGATATCCTCGTTGTTCGGATAGTGCGCTCGCCGCCCGTCGATCGAGGATGAAATCCGTCTGAGACTCACCTGTGTCCCTAGACCCTTCTGGAAAGACCTCCAGAAGTTAGCTGTAAACTGGGCTCCCCTATCAGATATAATCTACACCGGAACACCGTGCAGCCTCACTATCTCTCGGATGTACAATCCGCATAGTCCTCGGAAACGCTGCCGATCGAAGGAAATGGGCTGATTTCACACTGTCAACAATAACCCAAATGGAGTCGCATTTCCTCGAGTACGAGGTAACCTGAACAAAGTCCATGTTGATCACCTCCCACTTCCAAGTCGGAATCTCAATAGCCGCAATAAACCATCGGGCCTCTGGTGCTCGACCTTAACTCGCTCGGGCAATTAGGACATCGCAACAAAACTCGCCACGTCCTCTTCGTGCCATCCCACCAATACAAACATCGAGGTCATGGTACATCTTGGTCGACCCGGATGAATAGAATAACGAGCACCGTGTGCCTCCCGAAATCTGACGAAGTCTGATACATCGGAACACACAACCCTCAAATCTCGACACCATCAGCGCTACTCGAATAGACTCTTCTCCTCCCGAAGAGCGCATCTCGATACCGCACCAACACCGGGTCCTCAAATCGCCGCATCTTCACCTCGTCAACGACGGAAGACTCGGCAACCTCACGAACCCGCATCTACTATCGTCGGATCGATCAATCGAACCCCAGGCTCGCTAATCGTGGATCGACGACCATGTCTGTCTCTCTGCCGTACCTGATAGGCTCCCATCGATCTACGACTCAAGGCATCAAGAACTACGTTGGCTTTCCCGGATGGTAGAGAATATCAACATCATAATCTTTCAAAGATCTCTAACCACCGCCTCTCTCGTGTTCGGCTCCTCTGCTCAAGATATACCTGGAGGCTCTTGTGGTCTGTAAAATGTCCACATGAACCCGTACAAATAGTGTCTCCAAATCTTCAAGGCATGTATAATCGCGCCAACTCTAAGTCATGGGTAGGGTAATTCCTCTCATGCTTCCGTGAATCACGGAAGCATAGGCTATAACCTGCCGTCTTTGCATCAAAACACACCTAGCCCGATACAGGCATCAATAGATCACGTACCCATCTAACCCTCCTAAGAGTAAGGCGGGCGTAGTCAACCTTTCCTTCAAAGAATCGAAACCCTTCGCAAGCCTCGTCGGCTGGAACTTGGCCGCCTCGAGTCACTAGTCAACGGTCTTTGAAATCGGCAACCGCTTCCACAAACTCGCGATAATAACTCGCCACCCTAAGAAATCGCGCACTCGGTCGGAGTAGTAGGTCTCGGCCAAGACTTGATCGCCTCGATCTTTGCCGTATCTACCAACACCATCAGCCCAATAATATGCCCGGGAATGCCAGAGGCCAACAAAACTCACACTTGGAGAACTTGGCGAAAATCGCGGCTCGGAGAATCCTGCAATCTGATCCGAGTGATCTGCATGCTCGCTCTGTCGCGAATAAACCAGATGTCATCGATGAATACTATCACAAATGTATCCAAAAATGGCTTGAACACGGTTCATCAAATCCATAAATACCGCTGAGCGTTGGTCGACCGAAAGACATAACCTCGAACTCATAGTGCCCATACCGGTCCCGAATGCGCTTTGGGATATCTGCCTCTCGAACTCGAACTCGATGATAACTGCATCGCAGTCTATCTTTGAGAACCACCTCGCACCTGCAATCGTCAAACAAATCATCAATCTCGGGGAGGTACCTATTCTTAATGGTTACCTTATTCACCGCTCAGTAGTCAACACACATACGTGGCGTCCCATCCTTCTTCTTTACAAACAATACCGGCGCTCCCCAGGGAGATACACTAGGCCTGATAAAGCCTTTCTCTAGCAAGTCTTTCAGCTGATCCTTCAGCTCCCTCAACTCAGCAGGTGCCATCCTGTATGGCGGAATGGAAATAGGTCGAGTGTCTGGCAACGTGTCAATACAAAACTCGATCTCCTCTCGGGAGGATACCCAAGATCATCGGGAACACATCCGAAACTCCTAACCATCGGCATCAAGAATCGCACCTCGGCCTGACGAATACCGAACCAGATGATAGATGTACCCTCGCACCATCTTCCTAGCCTTGAGGTAAGAAATAAACCTACCCTGACGGCCGTGTTGCCCCTCACTCGATAATCGCTCGCCAGAATCGAACCAACCTGTCCCTACACCAACGTTGGCATAACAAGAAGCCAACCAATCCATTCCATAATGACATCAAAATCGTCATCTCCAAATCTATCAAGTCTGCAAAGGTCCGACGATCAAATAAATATCGCAACCCATACACGCTCAGCTAACACCGAATCACCCATTGGCATAGCTACCTCAAACGGCTCTATCGACACTGGCTCTATCCCTATTCTACCAGCAATAAGAGGGGACACATAGGACAAGGTAGAACCTGGATCTATCAATGCATAAACATCACGACTGAAATCGAATGTACGCGACGACGCCGTGGAAGCCTCACGATCTGGCGGTGGCTAGAGAATATATGCGGTTACGGGACCGCTAGAACTAGAACCACCACCTCGACCTCTACCGCGGCTCGCTGTCCGTGAGAACCACGCCTCGGGCGCATAACCTGAAGGAGAAGACCCGACCAAGAATCGATCCGTCGGGTCTTTGTACTACCCATGCCGCCTCTGACGGACAATCCTCTTCAAATGGCCCTGCTGGCCACGAGTAACAAGCTCCGGCTCGCGACACTCGCCTGGTGGAACCTACCGCGACGAGCACACCGAGGTGTGGGTGGTCCCGACGGTGACGGTTCTGCCTCGCAAACCTCAAGACACGGAGCCCTCCCGCTCTCGACCACCTGCGATCGGACTCTCCCGCGTAAAACCGTGACGGAGCACTCAGGCTTTGGCGGAAAGTGGACCCGATCTGCCGAGGCCGCCTCGAATCGCCCCGAGACCACGATGTCACGGCCTCTTGGGTGGCTGCGTCAATCTGGTCCTCCCTCTCTCTATCCTCTATCCCCTGTGCATAGGCCTGCATCCGGGCGATGTCCATACCGGGCTGAAGAGCCACCCCCAAGCATGCTGTAATCATATGACGGTCTAGCCCCATCACATAACGATGAACTCTATCCGCCATGCTAGCTACAATAGTGTGAGCATGCCTGGCCAATGAGTCAAACTCCAGGCTGTACTCCCTAACAGTCCTCCCGTTCTGCCGCAAGGTCAAAAATCTGTCTACTCGGGCTCTCCTCATCTCGGGAGGTAAAAAGTGATCCATAAAGGCCTCTGTAAACTCCTCCCAAACAGCTGGAAGAGCATCATCACCTCTCGAAAGCAACCACGACTCAAACCAGTTTAACGCAATATCGCGCAACCGGTAAGAGGCTAGTGTAATGCACTCTGTCTCAAGCCCTAAGAACTCGCATGGTCCGTAGTCGCCGAACGAACTCCTGCGGATCCTCATCGACCTCGAACCATAAAACTCAGGTGGATTACATCCCAGAAAATCCCTAATCCGCAAACTGTCGGCTCTAGGGTGGTGCTGCTCTGTCGTGTTGCCAGACTACTATCTTGGTCAACCGAATCTGTTCTCGTAGTCCCTATACTCGGCCGGTGGTGTGGGCTCGAGGGTGCAGTATCGGAACCTCTCGAGCTACCGCGCTCTCGGCTCTCTGTCATGTTGGCGTGGTTGAACTCAACGACCCGCCTCTACCTCGTGCATAGTGCGTGCTCGAGCCGTGTGACCTCGAGTACCGCTAGCGCCTCCGCCGCCGCTTTGCCCTTCGGCCCCGTAGCCTTTCGTGGAGGCATAGCCGTTTCATAAGAAGAGGTCGAGAGGATTCAACCTAATAAGACGGCTCTAATGCACGATCTCGCAGAGAGAAGAATTGAAACCAATCCTAAATGTCCTGCACCTCACGATTATAGATGTGGTGCACAACACACCGATAATCAAGACTCTACTAGACACGGTGCAGACACTTTCCGAGGACTAATCGCTCGATACCACTTTTGTCACGACCGGCCGCGATCGTGCCCTACCCAGGCACCCTGCCTGTATACATCGAGAATAGCAATGAACATACACAACATAAACACATGTGTAAATAATATACAAGACAAAGCTGCCGATAAGGCGCCTTCCATAATATAAACAAAGTCAAAAGTACAACTTTACAACTCGGTTCTTATAGCCCAACCACATATGTGAATACAAACCTCTGGAATAAAATCGTGGCGGGGACGGGGCCGCCATACCCCGAATGTACATAATCTACAACATCGTGACAAGATCGTACTAAAGAAAGACCAGCCTCCGGAAAATGGAGCTTCCGACGTCCGATAAGTGGTCCTAAGAATGTGGATCTGCCACCTGCTTACCCTTTCCTGCGGCATGAACGGCCAGGAAAGGGTCGCACACAATATGTACTAAGTATGTAAACTGAAAATCAGTAATTACAACATAAGTTTAAAGGAAAGCGGGAGACATGTATGATAGCAAAATTACGATTACGGTGCCTTGCTAACAATGAGAGTACATCAAGAGAATACGTAACATCACAATAGCGATCTCCGATCATACCATGGGTAGCGAACCCATAAAAACAGTGGTATAACGTCTTGGGGTTCTACCCTCATTTATACTCTTACCACAGGCGGTGGTATAACGTCTTGGGGGTTTGCCCCTCATTTATACTCTTATCATGTAGAAGATAGTAACGCAGGTGGTATAACGTCTTGGGGGCTTCCCCCTCATTTATACTCTTATCCTGGAGAAGGTGGTATAGCATCTTGGGGGTTTGCCCCTCACTGATACTCTTACCCTATCTCAAAACCGGCCGTCATACAATAAGTAAGCAAGTTAGCAATCCCCCCTAACTTCTTATTAGTCTTATTCATCTACACTCTCATTTTAGTTTACTTAAGGCACTTTCATGTCTTTTATAAGAATCCGGGAATTTAACCCAAAGTACCACGTACTTCTACTCTTTAAAACAAATGACTCTTTTTAGTCGAAAGCTTCCAAGACACTAGTAACCATAGTATCAAGTCTAAATTACATTTCAAGACAAGTCACAATACCTTTAGAATTAAAGTAGGTTTCTAAATCAAGTGACTCCTTTTCTTATTAAAAATCTTAGGCAATTGATACCTTAAAATCAATTTGCCTTTCATTAACACTAGCCATTTACCTTTGCATAAAGTCAATATAACCAACTCCCCATAAAGTCGTTATATTCACTTTATACTCTAGTCAAGTACATTTTCCTATCCAGGACTTATACGATTAATACGACAAAGTATCACATACTTTAAATCCCTTCAAGTCCCTTATCTTTACTAAGACTTAAGACATTCTTAATATTTTCAAGAAGTGAGTTAACTTCCTAACTCACCCGACTTGGCATTTTATAAGGCTAGTAAGGAATGTCAAAGTCTTGTACGTCTACCGTACTATATACGCGAAGCTAGTCATGCTCAAAAGATAGGAAAAAGTTCTACATACCTCGTCGGGTCAAACCACTTGCCAAGTACAAAGTCCCGCCCGTAGTATGTCAACCTATAATATTCACAATACGTCTATTAAAGCCTTGCTTCAATCGTAGAATATTATAAGTGTTAAGTCTCTATTTTCTACGGAAAATCGGACAGCACCTCCTTTGTTTTTACTTACTTTGCCACCTTTTCCAAGGCCGAAAATACAATAACCAAACAGCCCCAATTGGCTCACAATTATATAGAAAGTAGTCCAATACAATTGAATAACTACACAGCCCCAATTGGCTCACAATTATATAGAAAGTAGTCCAATACAATTGAATAACTACACAGTCCCAATTGGCTCACAATTATATAGAAAGTAGTCCAATACAATTGAATAACCAAACAATACAAACTACATTCCAAATTCGGCCACCTTGATTCAACAAATCCAATTCTTATCCAATTTCCATTTCAATCCAATTTAGTAGCATAACATGATACCAAGTCGCATTTGGTTATCATAACCATAATCTTTAAGTAAGTAACATGCGACGATTTCTAAACACGACCAATTAGTAATCCAATTTCCAAGCGGCTTGTATAACATTTCGGATTAAACTACAAGAAATCCATAATACTTATAACTTCAACCTATCAACATCATGCTAGCAACAAGTAGAGCTAACAACAACAATAAAAATATGTAATCTTGTAACACCTTTAAAAGACAAGATTATACCTTAACGATTCTTAATCCAACTCCAATCCGAAGTCGCTCCTTAGTAGCTTAGAGCCTCTCCAAGACACCTCAATCCGCTTGTTGAGACCCTTAGAACAATACCAACAATTGTCTTTCAAAACTCCAAGCAAAACCTAGAAAGACCCCTTAGGTTTTCGTTTGCGACTAACCCGAAAACAATCTTTTTCCAAGATTTTTCTATTGAGATCGTTACAATACACCTAAGACCCTTGGTTTAAAGTGGGAGTTGAATGAACAAGAAACAAAATTTTTTCTTCTTCCAAGTAGTGAAAGCCGAGAGCCTCTTAGTGTGGTCTTCAATTTGTGAAAAAAATTCTAAGTGTTAACTCCTCTCTTGCTACTAGTATAATAAAGAGAATTTGGATGGTCAAGATAAACACAAATGTGAGGCTTGGATGTGGTCTTACAAAAGATCAAGACTTATTGACCAAGACTTAGTCAACCTTCTCAAGCTACACAAGTTGCAAGACTATAGTCATCCAAGACTTAAGGTAAATGACCAAAATGGCCATGCCATTTCGTCCAAGGCAATGCTAAGGGGGGGTGACACGTGTCGCCCTCCCATTCGTCACAACACTAACGTTTCCGACCATTTTCATAATTCCGATAAATTTACAAATCTCAAATCTTAACACTTGTGAGTTCTTACTTACGTTCTTAAGACATGTCCTGTAATTACGGAGTGTAACAGGATGGTCTACTCTCTACTGCATCACATAAGCGATCCAATTGTTTAGACAATTTTACTGCAGCCCCATCCCTTTTTTTAATTAACAATTTTCTTTTCCTTCCTTTATCATGTGTACATTCTATAGGAGTACCATTATCAGTGTCAATCTCAATATTTTCAAGCCCATCGAAATTAGTTACTTCAATATTGACAAATATTACCTGTTTGTAGATTATACAAATTATATTATCTCTTATTAGTAGAGAAAAGGGGGTTTGCTGCCTGTTTTGGATTTCTCGTCAATGGTTATACAGTAAAACCTCTATAAATTAATAGTCTATAAATTAATAAACTCTCTAAAATAATAAAATCTTCCGGTCCCGACTTGGGCCTTTGTAAAAAATCATCAAATTCGATAAGATAATAATTTTTCGGAAAATTCCTTTATAAATATTAGGTCCCATTAAAACTCTAAATTAATAATTCATAAATATTACAATTATAAATATTATGGCAATTTGCTAAAATATGAATCTATTGTTACTTGATTTTTCTTAAAATTTAAATCTAATTGGATTTCATCCCTAACTTTTTTAATTGCAGCCAAGAGTTCCGGTGTCGAGTTCTCTAGCTGCAACAAAAATATTTGAAGAGTTGTTGTCGCGCTCGAAGCCTCCATTCTCGTGACTGATTTCAACGGTATTGAATCATCTTCAGATTCATCATTAGTAGGATCTTCAATAATATCAGCAACAATTTCCTCTAAACTTTGAACCATTGAACATTCATCATTTTCACCCGGATAGTCCACCAATTTGTTGACGTCCATTTCATTGTGATAACCAACATCCTTGACCATATTCTCAAGCTCATGTAGGCATTCTTCAAAGTTTGTCTCACTTGAGGTTTCTTCATTTGAACGGATTTTGCAGTGCCGAAAACAATTTGTTATTGACACTTAAAAACATTGGTTGTTCAAGCGGAGACTGCAAAATTGATGGCATTTAAAACATTAATATTTTCAGGATTAGGTAGCCCCAACTCATGACCTTCCAGTAGATTTTTGTAGAATCTCCTACGATAGTGCATCTTGAAAGCTCTAATTATTCTTGCATCACATGGTTGAATTTTTGATGTCATGTTAGGTAGCAAAAAAAATAACTCAACATTCCGTAATCCTTCAATATTTTTTGGATGGGCTGGACAATTGTCAACCATCAACAAGATTCTTCTGCCATTCATTTTGTGATCAAACCAGCGAACATATTCATCAAAAAACACACTAGTCATACATGCCATCTTGTTGGCACGATAATGACAATTGATGCTGCTCATGTTGATATTTTTGAAGCAACGTGGCTTTGCATATTTTCCAATAATCCATAAAGGATTTTTTTCCGAACCATCCTCGTTGCAACAAATAACAATTGTAAGCCTCTCTTTGTCTTGCTTTCTTCCCTCAAGTTGCTTGGTTGCAAGAGAGTGATCAGCTTGTAACCTGTAAAACAGACCTGTTTCATCCAAATTAAAAACATCTTTCATGGGAAATTGGTTTATTTTCTCCCTTATAGCCTCCAGTTTCATTTCCATGTCCTGCATGTCAACCGAACCACTTTCTCCAAAACGACGAAATGATTTAATACCATGTCTTACCTTGAATTTTTCAAGCCAACCTTGAGAAAATTGATGTTCAGGAGGGTGTTGAGGATGCAAAAGCTTCATTATATCCTTTGCTTTCTCCAAAATAAGCTCTCCGGTCATGTTGACTCGATCTTGGTACTGAAGAAACCATTCATAAAGAACCTTCTCCATATCTGGATATTTCGCCGATTTGTGTCGCTTAATATCCCCACCCTTCTCAAAGTTGGCTGAAAGGTACTCCGATGATCTCTTGAGAGTGTTTGATATTGTACCTTGACTAACTTTCAAACGATATTTTTCATCAACCCACTCTTGTAAATCTTTTTGAGTGCATGTGGGATGGTCTCTCTTATACTCACATAATGTTTTACGCATTTGATCATTCATGGATGATTTTGCGATGTTTTTTAGATGAAAAGACATGGTTGGGTGTTATGAATTATTTTATTTTCATATTGAGATTTATATAGCATATGTTTCATTCATCATGCATGAATATATTTAATTGGCTGTAATAGTTATTTAAGTGCAATGAATTAATGTAAACATGTATACATTATTTAACTAATTCCAATGAATTGATACATGCGTCCATGAATATAATAGTTAATTGTATACAATGAATTGATATTATACATGAATAATTTAATTAGTTACAAAGAATTGGTTAATGCATGAATATAATCAATGAAACATATATGAATTCATTTATTTTCAATACATATGTACTAAAATTGATGAATTTAAAAAGTCTCTCTTTTAATTAATAAAATATTAATTTATCGATATATTAATATCTCTCTAAATTAATAAAATTTCATGGTCCCAAGGTTATTAATTTATAGAGGTTTTACTGTATGAAATTTTTTGTGGAAGTCTTGAAGATGTTGCTGATGTGGTGGGTGAATGGGCGTGGTAGGGTTTTTAAAGTATATATATATATATATATATATATACAAGGATATGTTGAAATTATTAAAAATTTATAAGAGTATTTATGGTATGACAAATAAATAGATAAGTCATTTTACCTCTAATCCAAAAAGTCAAATTTTTGGGCTTTTGGAATAAGAGGTAAAATGACTTATTTTTAGGCCAAAAGCTCTAGTCTAATTTATAAACACCTCTGATATTTTAATAAGTGCTTATTTTTAAAAAAAACACTTATGAACTTAAAATAAGCTTAACCAAACACACACTTAAAATACTAGGAAACACGGAACACACATTCCTTATAAATACAAGGAAAAAACAATATAAGTAGTCTCCAATTGCGAACTCTGAACCAATAAAACGTGGTGCACTTGGGGAACACCAATGTATATGGCACCGGAATCGATTTTTGATGCGGACTGTGCACCGTGTTTGAGATGATCACGGGGAAGAAAATGTGGGACTGCACTGGAATTAAGGATACTGTTTATCTTTTGTGCAAAATTGGAATGTGATCACCGTGTTTGAGTTGATCCAATGATTGATGATTTCTGCGATAGTACAGAGCTGAAACCAATTAAGTTGTTGAATTGCAGAACCAACAAAAGGAGAAGAAACCTAGTTGAAGGATGCTGATTATTGATTTCTTATTAGATTTATACTAATGTAAAGAACTACTTTTGGGCTAGATCCCGATAGGAGCTTAGAATGCAGCCTGTGAGGAGAAAAAAATATGATCAGGGCCCTTTGTATTAAAAGAAACCAATTTTGTGTATCGATTATCTTTATTATTGAACAATTTGTACAAAGAGGCATTTTTGCCTGTAAATTTTGGCTATTATATGGCTTGGATCTCTCACATTACCAAAGTATTATTAGTATCTGTTCATATTAAAGCCTAATGGCATCCGACTATAGTTTGAGTTACAGGTTGATATTAGATAGTAAGATATACAATTTGGTTTGGGTCCCCTTAGGTGGACTTGTGATCTTAGAGTAAGTTGAAGAGTATAACATGCCTTAACTTGTCAGTTCTACTTTGAATAGATTTATTTTGGAAGAAAAATGTATTCTTGGTGTTTGGGGAATTGCATCTCGGAATCATACTATTTTTTGAGTTATTGAAGAAAGCAAGTGTAGTAGCTGCTGTTAATTTCCCAATTTATCTTTTCGGAATGTTTTGCACTATTGCACATTCACTGTCCTAATAGTTCTTGTCTCCTCTATATAAGTTTTTCAGTTTCCCATCAAATTCCATATGCTATTATATTGGTTATTGAAACTATTGAAGTTAAAGAAAACCAGAATTTCTAGGCATTTTGTTTCCGAACCAAGTATAGTACCATCCAATACTGATAATCGATGGACCTGACGAGTAATTGATTCTTTTTTTATGGCTTCTCAAAGGTTTTTATCTGTGCATAATTATGATATTTTTCTATGTTTTGAGGTGTCAGTAGAGATGTTTACTTCCAGATTCCTGATATCTTGAAGCTCAGTTATGGTTGTTAGTCCTTATAAGGATTCGCCAATGTCATTATTTCTTTGATATTTTTCGCTATAATCAACTCAGCTCATCAGATGGTCAATTCTACAATGATAGCTAAATTTGGGACTAGCTTCCATCATTGTTTCTTTCTTCGAAGAGCGGTAACATTTCCTTGCAAATCCACTGTTCGCCTTGCACATCTTATTACTTCAGAACCTTTTTTTTATGTGTTGAAACTTGAATCAGCATGTGTTTTGGGACACTCGACTGTTGATGGATATTGTTGAAGTTGGAAGTGAACAAAGTGCTAAAAGAGTTACACATGTATGATATTCAGGTATGAGTGCAAACTTTGTTTAGAAAGTGGTAGATAGACTTTTGGATTCATGATCCTATTGCTAGAGGAAATGGAACCTTTGTCTAGGTTTGCACAACTTGTCTAGGTTTGGTAATAGATGACAAATATGTTACTACCTAGAACCTACATCAGAGTATGACTGCTTGTCAATTGCTTTGGGTAGCTATTATAAATTTATAAGTAATAACTATGCCTCCTTTACTTCTAAGTTACAAGTAATTGTTTTGGTTCTGTATTTTAGGAAAGAATGCTAAACTAATCTGGCAATTTGAACTAAGATACACCTCGAAGATTACAAAAATTTGAAGTATGAGCTATAAGTTGGTCAAGAGAAGGTCAATTCCCAAACAGAGAGGAAAACATCGTTTTCTATTCTTTACTGACTTCCCTTCTATATTTTGTGATTATTTGTACTTCCACATCCTTGATGTTAGAATTGGAAACAAATGTACCACATATCAGCAGTCACAAGATGAATTTACTTGTTACTAGTTGAAGGATATGTTTGAGCTTGATCCTGATAGGAGCTTAAAAGGCAGCCTGTGAGGAAAAAAAAAGATGATCAGGGCCCTTTGTATTAAAACAAACCAATTTTGTGTATATATTCTCTTTATTATTGAACAATCTGTACAAAGAGGCTTTTTTTCCTGTAAATTTTGGCTATCAGTGAAGTCTTGCAGAGTCATGCTCTATTATTCTTTTCCGATCATCTTGATTATATGGCTTAGATCACCTTCACATTACCTAAGTATTCTCAATATCTGTTTATACCAAAGTCTGATGGCATCAGACTGTAGTTTGAGTTTCAGGTTGATATTTGATAGTAAGATATACTATTTGGTTTGAGTCCCCTTATATGGATTTGTGATGTGTATAATAATTTCAAGAGTATAACATGATTTGACTTGTCGGTTCTACTTTGAATAACTTTTAAGTTCTTGGAAGAAAAAACATTTTTCTTGGTGTTGGGGGTATTTCATCTTTCACTTGGAATCATACTGTTTTTGAGTTATTGAAGAAAGCAAGTGCAGTAGCTGCTATTCATTTCCCAAGTCATCTTTTTGGAATATCTTGCATATGCACTTTCCTAGTACTTCTTGACTCCACTGTTTTAGTTTTTCAGTTCTTCATCAAATTCCATATGCTTATATGTTTCTTTTTTCAGAACCAAGTAAAGTACATCCAAGTACTGATGGTTGATGGGCCTGTCGAATAATTCGATTCTTCCTTTATGGCTCTCAAAGGATATTTAATTATCTTTGCAAAATTGTGATTTTTCTATATGTTGAGTTGTCATTGGAGATGTTAAATTGACCTTGCAGCTCAGTTTATTGATGTTGGTTCTCATAAGGATCACAATATTTTATCTCTCTGTGCTTGTTCTTATATTGTATTTTTATAGTCTCAGCTACTTAAACAGCTGTTGCGTTTTCACCTATGTCATTAGTTCTTTGATATTTTTTACTATAATCAGCTGTGCTCATTGGATGGTCAATTCTACCACAATGGTTAACTTGGGCATTTGCTCCCATCATTGTTTCTTTCTTTGAAGGTCAGTAATTTTCCCTTGTAAATTCAGTGATCATTTGTCTGCAGATTATCTTATTTCAGAAACTTGTTCTTTGGTGAAACTTGAATCATCATGGTGTTCTGGGACAGTGGACGGATATTCTTGAAGTTGGAAGTGAACAAAGGTACTAAAGAGTTGTACATCAATGATAAACAGGTAATAATTGTCTCTCACAGCAGCTGTCGATGTATTTACTGTGATGGAGCAAATTTTGTTTAGAAAGTGGTGGATAGACTTGGATTGATGATCCTATTGCTAGAGGATATGTTAATACAGATGAGAAGTATGTTACCAGTTAGCCTACATCAGAGAATGGCTGCTTTTATTCTTGGAACCAGATGCTCTTTCATAATTTATACCTTCGCATATGCAAGACATATGAGCAATTGTTGGCTGAATTAATGTCATCTCGCAGTCTTCACATAGACCTGTGAAAGTTTAGGTCTGACATTAGACTTTAACAAGCACAGCTTCAGACTCGTATGTCTGAAATTAACTATTTTGTAATTTTCAATTATGTCTTAAACAACGCTCCTCCAAGTGGCTATTTATGCCCTTGCACCGGATTCACATGGCCTAATTTAGAATGGAAGTGGAGCTCAAAAGAGGCAATTTGAACTGAATACACCTCGAAAATTACAAAAAAAGTGAAGTACTACTAAAGGTTTACAAGTATGAGTTGTATGTTGATCTACAAGTTGTTCAAGAGAAGGTCAATTCCCAAACAGAGTTTAACGTCATTTTCTTTTCTTCACTTTTAGTTTGACTTGCCTTTTACTTTGTGATTGATTAGTTTGCTTTCACATTCCCTGGTGTTAGAATTGGATGCAAATTCACCACATTGCAGACACAGGATGAATTTACTTTTTTCATTTTTTCACAATTGTCATCCTTAGGTGAGATTAGTAAATTCAAAGAGATTACAACCTAAAAAAAGACATGCTTGTTACTTTTTTTTATAAAAGACAGACAAAAGATGCAGTAATCCCACTATTAACAATCCATCCAAACTAATCTGAAACAAACAATTCAGACAAAAATAGGAGGAAAGAATACCAAAGGCTAAGTGATAAAATGTAAAGCTAATATGCCTACTTAGTTCTCAACATAAAGATCAGTAAGAACTAAGCAACGTCAACCAGACAAACAACTGACTGATCAATGACTACAACAGATCTATTTAACAGTTTTCTAAGGTCTCCTAGTGATCATTTAGCTCAATGAAGAAACATCAATGCCTTAGCTGGATTAGTGTTCCGATCAATGCAAAATCTAGAACATTGTCATCCGTCCAGCTGATAAATGGTCGCTTTGCAGATGTAGGGGATGCAAGACAAGGTGAAAAAGATACACAAGCCCGATTTTCCCCACATCTACGAACCTGATCATACAAAATCAGTTCTGTCATCTCTTCCACTTCGACATAATGCTTCGTTGGGTTTTCTGGCTGATATGTTGTTGATGACTACATTTAAGAAAGAAAAAGCTAATATAGCATACCAGAAATTGAATACATAAACATTGTATAAAGAGATTAATAGAGTCGTGAATGAATACGCGTACCTTTAACTTTGTTGATAGTTTAAGTGCAGGTGGAGAAGCTCCTAGATGCACAGGGACATCATATGCCAAAGTAAAACTCGATTAGCAAACTGCTGCTTTAAATAGCAGTATAACATGGTTCAAATATCATCTTTTGGCGTACCATGATCTAATCCATCTTTCTTCAGAAAAAAACTCATGTCCATGGTTTTTCTCTGTGTTTTGATATAATTCTGATGATTATGGAGAAATTTCTCTTCTGCAACAGACAACGACTTACTTGAATTTGTAAGATCAACTAGTGCTTTCCGGCCACCCTTTTTCTCCAGACCTTTAGAATAGTTACTGTCTTTTCTTCCTGCACTAAATTTGTTTCTAGAGGAATCAAGATCTTTTCCCAATAGAGATCACATTCGCGGAATTATTTTTCTTTGATGTCTGCAGAGCAGAAGGCTTTGCTGAGTTTGAGATATCATTAAGTGCTTTTCTTCCACCAATCCCTCCTCCTTTCTTCTGTGCCTTAGAGATACCATTTTTCCCCAATACAATCTTTAAAATACGGCCAATATCGATCATCATCCTTAATTTTTTGGGGAATTCTTCTAAATTGTGGGTCTGTTGGTTTCAAAATATGAACTGCCATTTGACAAACTACACCTAATACTATTCTAAACCACCGTGATATTGTCTCACCCGAATGTTGAAATATTTCTTGTACCATTCTATCCAAATGCATGATCTAATGTGATTAAAAATATAGCCACTGCCTCAACTATATTTACATCTTTCCCCTTTTTTAGGTCATATGTTCCACTCAATACTTCTCATAATTTCATGAATACATGTTTTTCCAATCTAAATTGTTGATGACATCGATCTTCATGTCCGTTTAACACTTCTAATACAAAATAATATCATGTGTGAACTGAAGTCCTACATGGCTCTTTTAAGTTATACTTAATAAAATGATTCACATTTCGTATCGTTTGCAACAATTTATGGTCTTTCTCACTTTCATCAATGTAGTCATGCTCACAATCATTTTGATTTTCTACAAGTTCCATATTTGTACACATAAGATAAAAATAGAATTGGCAAAAGCACAAAATATCAAATTTTAATATAATTAAAATTCAAATAAAATAAACATTCAAGCTTGTACATCATAATAATCCTTATAAAACAGGCGATATTCATAAAATAATTTAACACAAAATAATAGTATCTTGAACATTAAAGAAATCACAAAACTATTAAACTTGAGTCATGAACTTTAACCACTCAATTTGGACATCATGATCCTTAAGTGCAACAAACATCTCCATGTGTTCCTTCTTCAAAAGAAGTTTACTGATTTGCATAAACATCTCACTTTTCACTCAATTCCAGGTAAATTACGTACCATGTCAATCACTTTTGTAATACTACAATCATCTTCATCATTTCTCGTAACTAAGGATGGTCTACTCTCTACTGCATCACATAAGCGATCCAATTGCTTAGAGAATTTTACTTCAGCCCCATTCCTTTTTTGAATTGACAATTTTATTTTCTTTCATTTATCCTGTGTACATGCTATATGAGTACCATTATCAGTGTTAATCTCAATATTTTCAAGCCCATCCAAATTTGTTACTTCAATATTGACAAATATTACCTGTTTGTAGATTATACAGATTATATTATCTCTTATTAGTATAGAAAAGGGGGTTTGTTGCCTCTTTTCGATTTCTCGTCAATTGTTATACGAAATTTTTGGTGGAAGTCTTGAAGATGTTGTTGTTGTAGCTGTGGGCGATTGGGCGTGGTAGGGTTTTTAAAGTATATATATATACAAGGATATGTTGAAATTATTTATGGTATGACAAAAAAATTGATAAGTCATTTTACCTCTACTCCAAAAAGCCAAAATTTTGGGCTTTTGGAATAAGAGGTAAACTAGTTTATTTTTAGGCCGAAGCTCTAGTCTAATTTTATTTAAACACCTCTGGTATTATAATAAGTGTTTTTTTTTTAAAAAAGAAGCAATTATGAGCTTAAAATAAGCTCAACCAAACACACTTAAAATCCTAGGAAACACGGAACACGCATT
This sequence comes from Przewalskia tangutica, assembly GCA_029844215.1. Taxonomy (NCBI): domain Eukaryota; kingdom Viridiplantae; phylum Streptophyta; class Magnoliopsida; order Solanales; family Solanaceae; genus Przewalskia; species Przewalskia tangutica. The sequence continues at coordinate 104,453,777 of CM056726.1, forward strand.
CCTTATAAATACAAGGAAAAAACAATATAAGTAGTCTCCAATTCAGGGGAAGACCCAGGATTCAAAAACTAAACTAACAACATAGAAAAAGCATAATCACTTTAAAATATTCAAAAACGGCAATAATTAAAGCATCAAAATCCCTCTTTCGATTCACACATAAATAAATAAAAGTATACACATAAAAGAAAACCCCTAATTAATTATTATTTAAAAGAAAAACAAAGAGAAAGTGAAGTTGAGGTCCTTGTGTGAGAAAAATACTAGTTATATAACAATGGCAAGGAGGTACTTTTGGAGATATTTTTACCTGAAGGGCTCGTCGTAGTGGCCTAACTGACCCTTTTGCGTTATGTGCACCAAGCCAAAGGTGTTTTCTTCTTTTTCATTTTTTTTTTGCTTTTTCTTATTAATTAATAGATCTATTTATTTGGGACTTGGGAGTTTGCGTTGGTTTTAATAGACTCAGTCAATTATTTTTTAAATTTTGGATTGAGTTTTTCGGTATGAGCCTGTACATCCATCTTTCATGGCCCAATAGTAATATTTTTTAAAAGCAAAAAGATGATAAATGAATAAAAGAATGTTTTTGCTGAGAATCGAACCGGACTTCATTGGGGTAAAAATTCAGATTTCTACCATCTCAACTGCACATTTATTATGTTGTGGGGGCTTCACATGAAAGTCTCTGGGTCCGCCCTGCTCCAATTGTGAACTCTGAACCAAGAAAACGTGGTGCACTTAGGGAACACCAATGTATATGACACCGGAATCGGTTTTTGATGCGGTGTTTGAGATGATCACGGAGAAGAAAGTGTGGGACTGCACTGGAATTAAGGATACTGTTTATCTTTTGTGCAAAATTGGAATGCGATCATCATGTTTGAGTTGATCCAATGATTGATGATTTCTGCGATAGTACAGAGCTGAAACCAATGAAGTTGTTGAATTGCAGAACCAATAAAAACCTAGTTGAAGGATGCTGATTATTGATTTCTTATTAGATTTATACTAATGTAAAGAACTACTTTTGGGCTTGATCCCGATAGGAGCTTAGAATGCAGCCTGTGAGGGAAAAAAATATGATCAGGGCCCTTTATATTAAAAGAAACCAATTTTGCGTATAGATTCTCTTTATTATTGAACAATTTGTACAAAGAGGCGTTTTTGCATGTAAATTTTGGCTATTATATGGCTTGGATCTCTCATATTACCTAAGTATTACGAATATTTGTTTTGTAAGATGATATTAATCTCCCTTAGGGGGTCTTTTCATTAATATTAAAGTATATATAGTGTACAATATTCATTCCTTATATAATAGGAATTCTAAACCTAATCACAAGAGGATTTCTAGTCTTACCATAATTATATTTACACAATATATGGAATATATTCTAATTATGGATAGAGAATATTGTTAGAACTATACACACATTTACACACACCCTCAGTCGGAGCGGAAGGAGGACGGACGCTGAGACTAGATCTGAAGTCAAGAAATAACTGTCTGGAAGTCCTTTGGTAAATATATCTTCATATTGATAGGATGATGGAACATGTAATACTCTGACATGGCCTAGTGCAATTTTCTCACGAACGAAGTAGGTCTATCTCAATGTGTTTGATCCACTGATGTTGAATCGGATTATGAGAAAGATAGATGGCAGAGATGTTATCACAATACACAATAGATGTCTGACGCAAAGTACACTGAAGTTCTAACAATAAATTTCTGAGTCAACAAATCTCAGCTACCACATTTGCAACGCCTCTGTACTCAGTATGGAACGAGATAGGGTAGCTTATCGCTTGACAGACCAAGAAATCAGATTATCCCCTAAAAATACACAAAAGCCGGAGGTGGAGCGTCGCTTGTCCGGACACCCTGCCCAATCTGCATCCGTATAAGAGAGCAACTTGTTTGGTGCAGAGGGGTATAGGTGCAAACCATAATCAAGTGTGCCCTTAATGTATCGGATGATACGCTTAAGAGCAGTGAAATGAGACTCCCTGGGGGCATGCATGAATAGACATACCTGCTGAACAACATAAGCAATGTCTGGCCTAGTGAATGTGAGATACTGAAGTGCACCTGCAAGGCTCCTGTACAGAGTAGGATCAGAGACTGGAGAATCATCCATAGCACTGAGCTTAGATTTTGAATCAACTAGGGTAGGTAAAACTTTGCAATTCGCCATCTTAGCCTTGTACACGATCTCCTCTGTATACTTACGCTGACACAAGAACATGTGGTTGGCACACCTTGTCACTGATATCCCAAAAAAATAACGCAGCTTCCTCAAATCAGTCATTGCAAATTTGAACTTAAGCAATGCAATAATCGCATTTTTCAACCCATCGGAGGAGGCAGTAAGGACAATATCATTCACATAAAGTAATAAGTAAGCAGTGCTACTACCTCGATGAAAAATGAAGAGTGGTGTATCACTCTTGCTGCATACAAACCCAATCTGCAAGATATACCTGACAAAGCGATCATACCACGTACCGGGTGCCTGTTTCAGGCCATATAGTGACTTACGGAGACGGCACACATAGTGAGGATCTGCTGGATGGGTGAACCCAGACGCCTGATGCATGTAGGCTGTTTCTCTCAGATCTCCATGAAAAATGCATTTTTCACATCAAACTGATGGATCGGCCAGTGTTTGCCCATGAAAATGCTCAAAACTGTGTGAATAGTAGCCGGTTTAACAACCGGGCTGAAGGTCTCACCACAATCAATGCCCTTCTGCTGATTTGTGTCATTAGCCACAAGTCGTGCCTTATACCTCTCAAGATCTCTCCATTGTCTCTGAATTTGTGACGAAATAGCCACATGTAACAGATCACATTCACCCCCTCAGGTCTAGGTACTAGATCCCATGTATGATGTTTAGTTAAAGCATTAAATTCCTCAGACATAGTCGTATTTCAATTCGGGTCTTGTTTAGCCAATATAGGGTTCTTGGAAATTGGAGAAATGGTTTGGGCAGACAAGTTAAATTGGACTTTGGGTTTGAAGATTCCATGTTTGGCACGAGTTTCCATTTGGTGAGTGGAGATAGTGGAAGGCTGTGTTGGCTGAGTGGAAGAGCGAGACTGGGGATTGGTTGGATAGGGAGAAGGATGAGGTGACGCCATCGGAGGCATCGTGGCTCCGGGATCAAGGCCGCGGATTTTGCGATATTTCTCTATGCTTACACAAGTGTACGTATCGCTAAAGTAATAAAGATCTGTAAGACCGAGTTATCATCCACTGAGACTGGATTATCAAGTAGCGAATATCTAATCTATGGTATCTATTTGGTAACCGTTCTTTCACGTGTTAATGCAATGCTAATGACTCTTCTTCTTATTAAGATAGCAGGTTAACTAATATGTTCTATATTCCAGTTAGGACATATAAAAACTCAACCTTGTGCAGAAACCTTCTATATTTCTATGATAGATTTTATCACACAAGAGGATTAAGAACAATAACCTTAAACACTATACAAGTATAGAGGTACTTTCGTCCACGATTTTAACCTATGTCTAAACAACTACAACATATTCAAATCTCTCCTCTCGGATCTCGATTCGAAATCATATAAGTTATGACAATTAATGGCCAGTTAATTATGAAGTAATCAATACAATATTGAATACATCTTAATATGCTGAAGAAGAAATCAATAACTATGCATTAACTGTATGAAAAGAGTTTCAAGTGATTCAACGGAAAACCCTAATAAAGAGATTAGCTCCTAGACATTGTCATGCTAAGAACTAATACAAAATCCAACATAAACTGAAATAAAAATAAGGGAAAGAAAAAGAACTTGAACAAGAGTCTCCAATTGTGTCTTGCCTACTTTCTTCACCTTCAAAGTATGATCTCAAGAATGACAGGGTTTAGGGTTTTTATATCTTAAAAAAATTGCGTTTCAGACCCTTTTACCTCTGTCAAAATTTGGCCTAACTCGAAATATTCGCCGCTCGCGGTGTCATGATTTAATTCAGCCGAAAGCACCGGAGGCTACTAGAAATATTGCGCCGCGGTGACTTCGACTGTTATTTTTCATCCTCAGCTACTAGAATTTTTACGTCTCGGCTCAACACTTTTCGGCCGCGGTTCATCAGCGCCGCGATGCTTCTTGGCTCAGACCGCGGTGCTCTTCTGCTTTTCACCCAGATTTCACCAGATTCTCTCCATGCTCTTCATGACTCTTTAGCTAGATTGTACGGGGCTCGGTTGCACATTTATATCCTTCAAATCCGCCATTTCATGTTAATTTCACCGTTTCCCACCTAATTCTCTCATAACCTGAAAACAAAATAAACAAAGCATAATACTGCACAAAAACACTAAAAAGACACGTAAAGGACTCTTAAAACATACTCTAAAACATTCCTAAAATGGACTTAACAAATACCTCCAAACTTAAACTTTACTCGCCCTCGAGTAAAGAACTCTAGACTCTCTAAAAATAAAAAAAAACTCAAAGACTCTAAAACATGAATCAAGTCAATCACAATATTTCAGACTCGAAGATCATGAACACATGCAATATCACTCTCAAAACCTTTCTAGCCACAAGTTGCTATCTAGAATTTCAAGTTAGATAACCATTAAACTTGCTTGAGGTTATTAAGGCGCACAATTACTTAAACATGACTATCAACTCAAACAAGCATTCACTATCAGTCTATGCACAAGTGAATTCTTTCCAACAGTCCATCAGGCCGAAATTTTATAGCTTGCTCACTTACTAACTCCCACTAATGTAGACAACACATGTTTAAAAATCAATAAGACTTTCATATGTTGTATCGTTAGGCTTAGGTATTGGGCATGTAAAAAATATTTAGGCTCAAAATTAACATAAACATAGATCCAACCAGACACAACTTGATTTTCATTATAATGCATCAACATCCCCATTTTTCTTCTTTTCTATATTGAGAAGTTTTCATTCCATATATATATATATATATATATATATATATATATTTAACTACAACACCCCCAAACTTGTTTTTCATTGTATGTACAAGTGTGTGTAGTTGATTTACATATCTATATATATTTTTTATTATTATTATTATTTCTTTTTATTCACTTCTCAATCTTTTACACTTCTTTTTGACAACAACCTAATTTTTCAATCCTTTTTACTAGAATTCAATTCCCCCAACTTGTATGTTTCTATACTTATGGTAATTCAAGGGAGTGAAATAATAGTAAAGTGATTCAAGTAGGCTTATGGATTGGTGTTTATCAACAAAGAAATGTTTCATTAGGGTCAAAAGGGGTGACTAGAGATTAATATGATCAAGGGTGGCTTGAAAGGCTCAAACGGTTCAAAGATTGCCTAAATCATTTTCCTAAGCATGCATTATCTAGGATTTCGCCTCAAGTAGCAAGCAAGCAAGTTCTATAATCTACCATCTTCTTTCCTCAAACCCAAATTCATTTATGAATAAACCAATAAATTGAACACGAGAGAGTTGGATAGTCATGACTAAGTTCTTCAGTATTATCAATAATCAAAAGCAAACTCAAAGGCTATCTTAACTCAGGCACACATATTTCTGCATTTCATGACTATAGATTTTATCTAATGTTACTACAAGTATCCACTTAATCTCATTGGCTATCGGTTTTCAACTTGATTCATTGACACTTAATATTAAAACATAGACACGGACACTAGATAAATAATTAAAAAGACACAACTAGACAAAAAATAAAAATCCCCCCCCCCCAAACTTATTCAACACATTGTCCCCAATGTGAAAAGTAAAGCACAGGTGAAGAAACTTACAAACACATAGGCGACTCAAAACGATGGTCGTGGCGGTGGATTTTGTGGCTCAAAAAGCGGATATTGTGGCGGTAATCCAAAATGGGGCTCGGCAGGTGAAGCTTGTAGTGACCAATGGTTAAACATGGAGTTAGCTCATTGACGTGCTGGTACTCATAATTGTACCGTTGTTGCTCCCATTGATACTGGTGGTGGTCGCGCTCCCGCTGAGTCTGGATGATATAATCTCCTTGCTGTCTCAGGTATTGTTGATCCTGCATCATGTGTTGTTGATTTCGGAGCAGCTGATCTATTTGTGATAATGGAGGCTCAATTTCCAAGGAAGGTGGATGAATGCTTTACCCCGGCTCATTGTATGCAGATGCTTCAGGTTCTTCCTCCATGACTCTTAGGTGGCGTCTAGGTGGGCGTTAGACGCCATCTTCAGCAGCCGGTGCTTAAGCATAGACCACTGGCACTGGGTCTAGGTAGGAATTTACCATCACTCGGGTGATGGCACTCTGTATCTGGCCCATCGAATCACTAATACTGAATGGCACTCCATATTCAGCACATAACTTGGTGACCAATGACCCATGTCCTAGTCCAGCTATAGTCGAAAGTAGACAAGTGAACTCAATGCTCTCCAGAATCGCTCGACCCACATCTATAGTGAACCCTCTCATTAAGGCAAATACCAACTTAAGTCGGTCCGTTGGTACTTTGGAAAGATGCGTGGAGGGTATAATTCTGGCATTCACAAAGTATATCCATGCCCGAGCCACCTTGTTGAATTGAGCACGAAGCATCGATCATGGCTCATTATAAACACTATACGTCAATCTTTCCCCGCGAGCACTCAAAGTTTCTGCCACATCAACCCAATCAATTCTGTTGGAATGGCTCCAAGCGGTATACTGGTCTTCATCTTCATCATCTTCAATCATTACATTAGGAACACCACAGACTGTATTTATGATCTTTGCTTCGACAAGCACCCACCTCCCTCGAACAAAGCATATATTCTCCACCAGCTCTGGGAAGTTGGCGTATAATTCACATACCATTGAGATGTTGGGAAGCGGAAGATTGGTAGAAACAAATTCTTTCTAATTTCTATTGACAGTCATTTCTCTAATCAGTTCATAGGCATCATAGGGTTCTCGTCTGAATTTCATGCCCCTCTCTGGAATTAAAGAGCGGTCGCTTAATTTTTCATAACGGTCTTGGGTTGCTTTGTTGGCAAACCTTGCAGTGTCATAATCAGGGGCGGCTGATCTAATAGAAGAGTCCATATTGCTTGTTCTTTTTGGAGGCATGCTTTGGAGATATGGTTAGGAAAAATTTGACAGAGCTTCCTTTGTTTTTCTTCGCTCCAACCAACAATACCAACAGAAAATAACAACACTCAACACCACCACACATCACAGTACCCTGATGTAACACAACACACACACAACACACAACAACATATCAACAATACTATTCTCACAGCAGCAACAACGACAACAACGACAGCAGTACAACACCCGCAACTTATAGCAGCAAGTACCACCACGAAACTCAGCCACTACACTACAAGTTATCTTCACTCTAAGCCACGAAATTACAAGAAAAGTGATAAAGATTACCTTTTTGGATAGTATTTCTGCATAGATATCTTGACTCAAGTGAAGAAGTGATGGTGGTGTATGAGAGAGTGAGAGATTTTTAGTGTAATGGGGTGTGGGAGGTTTGTTTTTGAAGGAATTTCGAATATTTTTGGAGAAGTTGAGAGGTTTTTAGAGGTTTGGTTGAATTGGGAATGAGGGCAATCGAAAAAGGCTAGGGCTTTTATTCCTAAATTGCATAGGGACCGCAACTCTTGGAACTCGCGCCACGGCGCTAAATCATTGAGAAATCACTGTGACTTTCTGCCAGAGAGGCACCTCGACCCTTCAAACCTGAACCGCGGCGCTAATTCCCTCTTTCAAAAGCCGAACTTACAGGAAATATTTTGCAGCGACCCTTCATACCTGAACCGTGGCGCTAATTCGTTGAAAACTCATCCCTGCTCACTGGAAATTAGGGGCTGCGGCCCTCTCTCTAGGAATCAAGGTGTTAAGCCTAAAAATTCAATTTCTCCAATTTTCAGCATTTTTAATCCTTTGCCTCTGGGAATTAGTCTCATTTCACCTGCCATCAAAACATAAACCAAGTAGCGCTATCTTTAACGTCTTTTAGCCAGACACAATTTTCTTACTCAATCAAGGGGGTAGATTTTTCCCTCCGCATATCCATTTCAATACCATTATCTTTCTCCTTCTCTTCTTCTTTTTAACAGGGCTGAGTTCAGAGAGGTTCACCCCTTGGTCGATTCACAAAGATCATTCACGTGTTGAATTCTTACTCTGTATTCTGCACCTTGCTTCAATGTTACCCCATGATCATCATTACTAGTGAGGCTTTTCTTAGAGACAGCTCATTCAATGACACCAATCGCAAAACATCTATCATTGACATGTGGATCAGTTGAAGGCTTGAAAACAGTGAAGGTCATCTCCTCATCTTGAACCCGGGGCTTGAGTTCTACCTCCTCAACATCAATCAGTGCCCTCCTTGTAGCTAGGAATGGTCTCCCAAAGATCATTGGCATATTCTCATCTTCCTCTATATCAAGGATGAGGAAATCAGTAGGTAAGTGTTACACCCCGTATTTTACAGGACATGTTTTAAGGACGCACGTAAGAACTCACAAGTGTTGAGATTTGAGACTTGTAAAATTTTATCGGAATTATGAAATTGTCGGGAAACGTTTTGTTGTGACGAATGGGAGGGCGACACGTGTCACCCCCCCCTTAGTGATGCCTTGGTCGAATTAGGCAAGGCCAAAAGGGTCATTTGACCATTAGTGTGATGACCAAGTCTTGCAAATGACTTAGCTTGACATAGTTGACTAAAAGTCCAAGGGCCACGTGGCAAGATCCATGAAACTCATCCGAACCACCCATTTGTTCTAATCTTGACCCTCCATGTCCCTATATATTACTACTAGTAGTGAGACAAGTCCACACTTAGCCAAAATTTGAAGAAAATTGAAGAACTCCTAGGCTTTGCTCTCGGGTTCACACACCCAAAGAAGAAAAAAATTTCGTTTCTTGTTCTTTAAGCCCCACACTTTAAACCAAGGTTCATGAGTGTTATGTAAGTGTATCTCAATAGAAAAATCCCGGAAAAAGAGAGTTTTCGTATTAGTCGCAAAGTGAAAACCTAGTGGCTTTCTAGGTTTTGGATTGGAGGTTTGAAGGAAAGTTGTTGGTGTGGCTCTAAGGGTCTCAAGGAGCGGATTGAGGTGTCTTGATGAGGCTCTAGGTTGCTAAGGAGCAACTTCGGTTTTGAGGATTGGATTACAATTCGTTGAGGTATAATCTTGTTCTTTGAAAGTGTTACAAGATTGTTTATATTGTTGTTAGATTTACTTGTTGCTAGCATGAAGTATATGTGTTGAAGTTTATAAGGATTATGGATTGATTGTAGCCTTGAAAATCCGAAATGTAATGTAAGTCATGTTAAGTTGGATTACAATTTTGGTCGTTTATTAGAATTGTCGCATGTTGTTGACTTGATGATTATAGTAGTTATAGTCGATTGCGACTTGATATCATGTATTGCTAACAACTTGGATTGAAATGGAAATTTGATAAGAATTAGTATTGTTGAAAGTAAGGTGGCCGAATTTGTACTTGTAGTTGTAATAGTTTGTTATTCATTTGTATTGGACTACCTTATAGATTGTGGTGAGCCAATTGGGGCTGTTTGGTTATTGTATTCGGCCTTGAAAAAGGTGGCATAGTAGTAGAAACAAAGGAGGTGCTGTCCGATTTTCCGTAGAATTTGGCGACTTAGCACTTAGAATATTCTACGTTAGAAGTGAGAGGTTAATGGACATATTGTGACCATTATAGGTTGAAGTACTAAGTGTAGCGTACCCTACTTGAAGGATGGATTTGCTATCAAGATTGAAGTACTTTGGAGCATTTTGCTACTTGTCGATAATCGTCGCAAGGTATGTGAACCTCTTCCTTCCTTTGGCATGATTCTATGTATGAAATATACATGTAGTAGTATTTCATGATTCCGTCTACTCTTAGAAGTTAAGAGGTAGTTATGTTGATTTACTCTATGTAAAAGCTACGTCTAAGAAATCCTAAGTCCTTACCAAGTCTTATGGGGGATGTTGGTAAGAGTCGTTAGGAAGTATTCGAGTCGAGTTGACTTGGCAAATTTACGCACGAATGAGAATAAGTATCGAACAAGCCATCATAGCGTTAATAAAGGAAAATGTAATGACAATTAATTATGTTAAAACCAGTAGAATCCTCCATCTGCATAGAAGCTAAGATAAGATAAAATTGTATTACATTTTCTAGATCATGGCTACTTGAATAAGATCGTTATAAATAAGTATAACTTATTCACAACGCACCAATGTATATGTTACTTAATTTAAAAGAGTTTACGTATGAAGTTTTTACGACTTTGAAACTTGTTTTCTTAAAAGTTAAGAGACTTGAAGTATTTTGAAAGCTATGTGATTTGATTTGAAAGTATAAGTCTCTTGGTTATAAAAAGAATGAGTTAGTTTAAGGCATAAAGTTAGTATGACGGCTTTATGGGAAGTTGGTTATAATAACTTTATGGGAGGTTAAGAGAGTGGTTTTCTTCAGTAGCATAATCAAGAAATGATTTGAAATAAAGAAGGGCAAATTGTTTTAAAGGTACCAATTGCTTAAGGTCTTTAAGAAAGAAGTCACTTGATTTGAAGTTCTAATTGTATTTCTAAAAAGGTATTGTGACTTGTCCTGAAAGGTAGAGATGACTTGATACTACGGTCGTTAGTATCTGGGAAGTTTTATTTGAAAAAGAGTCTTTCTAAAGGAGTAGGGGTGCGTAGTACGTTGGGTTAAATTCCCGGGTTCTATATGACATTATCGACCCAGAGATGGGTCGGCAAGATACCTTACGCGCACTATATGACATTATCGACCCGAGACGGGCCGAGCAAGATACCTTTACGCGCACTATATGACATTATCGACCAGAACGGGCCGGCAAGATACCTTACGCGCACTATATGACATTATCGACCCAGACGGGCCGCAAGATACCTTACGCGCACTATATGACATTATCGACCCAGAACGGGCCGGCAAGATACCTTTCACGCGCACTATATGACATTATCGACCCGCAGACGGGCCGGCAAGATACCTTTACGCGCATCAGATGACATTATCGACCCGAGAACGGGCCGGCAAGATACCTTTACGCGCACTATATGACATTATCGACCCAGACGGGCCGCAAGATACCTACGCGCACTATGACATTATCGACCCGCAGACGGGCCGCAAGATACCTACGCGCACTATATGACATTATCGACCCGTAGACGGGCCGCAAGATACCTTACGCGCACTATATGACATTATCGACCCGCAGACGGGCCGAGCAAGATACCTACGCGCACTATATGACATTATCGACCCAGAACGGGCCGGCAAGATACCTTACGCGCACTATATGACATTATCGACCCAGACGGGCCGGCGATACCCACGCGCACTATATGACATTATCGACCGAGAACGGGCCGGCAAGATACCTCACGCGCACTAGATGACATTATCGACCCGCAGACGGGCCGCAAGATACCTTACGCGCACTATATGACATTATCGACCCAGAATGGGCCGCGATACCTTTACGCGCACTATATGACATTATCGACCCGAGACGGGCCGGCGATACCTTACGCGCACTAGATGACATTATCGACCCGTGATCGGGCCGGCAAGATACCCACGCGCACTATGTGACCTTGATCGCGTCCTGATTGGGCCGTAGTATAGGTGCCCTCCTTTAAGGGCCGGATTATACTTATGAAAGATAAGTAAGTTACAGTAATGAATTTAATGATTTTTCCTAATCATGTACGTAAGAATGTGGCTATAGCTTTTTATTGAGAATGAAAAAGATAATAAGGTGCGATTAAGTTCATAAGTGGTAATGACACGGCAGGATCCGTATGTATTTTTATACTTGTCCTTGTCATTCTTTGTACAGATTATGATCTCATTTATCAGACGTTATATTATGTTCCATATTCGCACTGTTGTAATCAATTCTTCGGGGCCGCTCATGCCCGCAGTTTTAGGTACCTGTTGGTGATCCTCGCTCTTAGGATCTCGGGATCGCTGAGAGAAAGCTCCATTTGCTCCGAGGCTTAGCTCTTGGTACGGCTTTCCCGAGGTAGTAGATTCATGTATATTCGTGGTATGGCGGGGCCCTGTCCCGCCACAGTGGTTATGTTAAAACTCTTAGAGGTCTGTAGTCACACAGTGTGGGTCAGTTTGTAAAAGAAAGGAGGCAACTGCTTCGGTTGTTTTTATATATGTTCTGGAAGGTAGCCCTACTTCCGCTAACTCCGTTGTTTTACTTCCGATGTTTTATTTATAAGTTTCATGTATGTTCCGCTGATTTTCTCTGATGTTTACCTGTAAGGGTGCCTGTGTAGGGCACCGATGCGTCCCGGCCTGGTCGTGACAAAAGTGGTATCGAGCGCTTAGTCCTCTGAAAGTGTCTACGCATCGTGTCTAGTAGAGTCTTGATTATCGGTGTGTTGTGCACCACATCTATAATCGTGAGGTCGCAGGACATTTAGGATTGGTTTCCATTCTTCTCACTCGAGATCGTGCGATAGTCAGTGTTGTTAGGTCGTCCTCCCTAACGAGTTATGTTGATTGCAGCCACGAAAAGGCAAAGCTGACCCGGAAGGATTATATGGATTGCGTATCCGTTGGTAATGATTATAGTATAGTTGGTATTGTGACATACATCTATACGGAGTTATGTATGAGGTCGACGCGCGTGTTGCCTAGATCGATTTTAGATTACCAAGAGTTGGTAAAGACTAACTAGATACCGGAAGGTATGAAATAGTTAATGAATTTTCGCCAAGGTCTTCTGCAGAAAGAGTTATTATAGACCAAGAATAAGAGTTAAGTGCGACGCGGTCAAAGTGAGGACTCACGGGTCTCCCATATCCCAGGATGGAGTGGGATCAGTTGGTAGTAGTTCCGCCATGTGACGGTCACGAGGCGCAAGGCCCAAGTCTAGTTAATTGTTTTACTGTTCGTGGACGCGTTCCACCGAACCAGTCGTGAAAGCCTAAATGGTCGTATATTGTCTTATAGAGTGACTCCAAAGATTAGAGGCCGAATTGGTATGGAAGTTATGTAAGTATGTTAAGGAGTTGGAAGTACGAAAGATAATCTCTTTGGTATGATGGACAAGTATGCGCATGTGCGAGTAGGGCCATGTGTGGCATTGTTGGTATGACGGGGTTGTGAAAGGAAACTATGTCGCAAATTATAAAGATTGACTCCGAAAGAACATTCGGGGACGAATGTTTCTAAGGGGGGAAGAAAGTTACACCCCGTATTTTACAGGACATGTTTTAAGGACGCACGTAAGAACTCACAAGTGTTGAGATTTGAGACTTGTAAAATTTTATCGGAATTATGAAATTGTCGGGAAACGTTTTGTTGTGACGAATGGGAGGGCGACACGTGTCACCCCCCTTAGTGATGCCTTGGTCGAATTAGGCAAGGCCAAAAGGGTCATTTGACCATTAGTGTGATGACCAAGTCTTGCAAATGACTTAGCTTGACATAGTTGACTAAAAGTCCAAGGGCCACATGGGCAAGATCCATGTGAAACTCATCCGAACCACCCATTTGTTCTAATCTTGACCCTCCATGTCCCTATATATTACTACTAGTAGTGAGACAAGTCCACACTTAGCCAAAATTTGAAGAAAATTGAAGAACTCCTAGGCTTTGCTCTCGGGTTCACACACCCAAAGAAGAAAAAAATTTCGTTTCTTGTTCTTTAAGCCCCGCACTTTAAACCAAGGTTCATGAGTGTTATGTAAGTGTATCTCAATAGAAAAATCCCGGAAAAAGAGAGTTTTCGTATTAGTCGCAAAGTGAAAACCTAGTGGCTTTCTAGGTTTTGGATTGGAGGTTTGAAGGAAAGTTGTTGGTGTGGCTCTAAGGGTCTCAAGGAGCGGATTGAGGTGTCTTGATGAGGCTCTAGGTTGCTAAGGAGCAACTTCGGTTTTGAGGATTGGATTACAATTCGTTGAGGTATAATCTTGTTCTTTGAAAGTGTTACAAGATTGTTTATATTGTTGTTAGATTTACTTGTTGCTAGCATGAAGTATATGTGTTGAAGTTTATAAGGATTATGGATTGATTGTAGCCTTGAAAATCCGAAATGTAATGTAAGTCATGTTAAGTCGATTACAATTTTGGTCGTTTATTAGAATCGTCGCATGTTGTTGACTTGAAGATTATAGTAGTTATAGTCGATTGCGACTTGATATCATGTATTGCTAACAACTTGGATTGAAATGGAAATTTGATAAGAATTAGTATTGTTGAAAGTAAGGTGGCCGAATTTGTACTTGTAGTTGTAATAGTTTGTTATTCATTTGTATTGGACTACCTTATAGATTGTGGTGAGCCAATTGGGGCTGTTTGGTTATTGTATTCGGCCTTGAAAAAGGTGGCATAGTAGTAGAAACAAAGGAGGTGCTGTCCGATTTTCCGTAGAATTTGGCGACTTAGCACTTAGAATATTCTACGTTAGAAGTGAGAGGTTAATGGACATATTGTGACCATTATAGGTTGAAGTACTAAGTGTAGCGTACCCTACTTGAAGGATGGATTTGCTATCAAGATTGAAGTACTTTGGAGCATTTTGCTACTTGTCGATAATCGTCGCAAGGTATGTGAACCTCTTCCTTCCTTTGGCATGATTCTATGTATGAAATATACACGTAGTAGTATTTCATGATTCCGTCTACTCTTAGAAGTTAAGAGGTAGTTATGTTGATTTACTCTATGTAAAAGCTACGTCTAAGAAATCCTAAGTCCTTACCAAGTCTTATGGGGGATGTTGGTAAGAGTCGTTAGGAAGTATTTGGAGTCGAGTTGACTTGGCAAATTTACGGCACGAATGAGAATAAGTATCGAACAAGCCATTGCAGCGTTAATAAAGGAAAATGTAATGACAATTAATTATGTTAAAACCAGTAGAATCCTCCATCTGCATAGAAGCTAAGATAAGACAAAATTGTATTACATTTTCTAGATCATGGCTACTTGAATAAGATCGTTATAAATAAGTATAACTTATTCACAACGCACCAATGTATATGTTACTTAATTTAAAAGAGTTTACGTATGAAGTTTTTACGACTTTGAAACTTGTTTTCTTAAAAGTTAAGAGACTTGAAGTATTTTGAAAGCTATGTGATTTGATTTGAAAGTATAAGTCTCTTGGTTATAAAAAGAATGAGTTAGTTTAAGGCATAAAGTTAGTATGACGGCTTTATGGGAAGTTGGTTATAATAACTTTATGGGAGGTTAAGAGAGTGGTTTTCTTCAGTAGCATAATCAAGAAATGATTTGAAATAAAGAAGGGCAAATTGTTTTAAAGGTACCAATTGCTTAAGGTCTTTAAGAAAGAAGTCACTTGATTTGTAGTTCTGTAATTGTATTTCTAAAAGGTATTGTGACTTGTCCTGAAAGGTAGAGATGACTTGATACTACGGTCGTTAGTATCCGGGAAGTTTTATTTGAAAAAGAGTCTTTCTAGGAGTAGCGTGAGTACGTCAAGTTAAATTCCGGGTTCTATATGACATTATCGACCCGCAGACGGGTCGCAAAGATACCTACGCGCACTATATGACATTATCGACCCAGACGGGCCGAGCAAGATACCTTTACGCGCACTATATGACATTATCGACCCAGAACGGGCCGCAAAGATACCTTTACGCGCACTATATGACATTATCGACCCGCAGACGGGCCGGCAAGATACCTTTACGCGCACTATATGACATTATCGACCCGTGAATGGGCCGGAAGTATACCTTCACGCGCACTATATGACATTATCGACCCGCAGATGGGTCGGGCAAGATACCCACGCGCACTAGATGACATTATCGACCCAGAACGGGCCGCAAGATACCCACGCGCACTATATGACATTATCGACCCGAGAACGGGCCGGCAAGATACCTTTACGCGCAGACTATATGACATTATCGACCCGAGACGGGCCGCAAGATACCTTTACGGGCAGACTAGATGACATTATCGACCCAGGATTGGGCCGGGCAGTATACCTTTACGGGCAGACTATGTGACCTTGATCGCGTCCTAGATTGGGCCGGGTAGTATAGGTGCCCCTCCTTTAAGGGCCGGATTATACTTATGAAAGATAAGTAAGTTACAGTAATGAATTTAATGATTTTTCCTAATCATGTACGTAAGAATGTGGCTATAGCTTTTTATTGAGAATGAAAAAGATAATAAGGTGCGATTAAGTTCATAAGTGGTAATGACACGGCAGGATCTGGTATGTATTTTTATACTTGTCCTTGTCATTCTTTTGTACAGTTATGATCTGTTTACTGTACGTTATATTATGTTCCATATTCTGCACTGTTGTATCGACTTCTTCGGGCTGCGTTCATGCCCGCAGTTTTAGGTACCTGTGTTGGTGATCCTTGCTCTAGGATCTCGGATCGCTTTGAGAAAGCTCCATTTGCTCCGGAGGCTTAGCTCTTGGTACGGTTTTCCCTGAGGTAGTAGATTCATGTATATTCAGGGGTATGGCGGGGCCCTGTCCCGCCACAGTGGTTATGTTAAAACTCTTAGAGGTCTGTAGTCACACATTGTGGGTCAGTTTGTAAAAGAAATGAGGCAACTGCTTCGGTTGTTTTTATATATGTTCAGGAAGGTAGCCCTATCGGCTAACCTGTTGTTTTACTTCCGATGTTTTATTTATAAGTTTCATGTATGTTCCGCTGATTTTCTCTGATGTTTACCTGTAAGGGTGCCCAGGTAGGGCACCAGTCGCGGTCCCGGGGTCGGGTCGTGACAGTAAGATAAATTTGCCCACTTTCACCAATATATCTTCAATTATACCTAGGGATGTACAACCGAGCGATCAGCTAACTGAAGGGTGATTGTGGTTGGCTTTGCTTCTCCAAGTATTTTAAACAGAGAGGGGCATCAGGTTGATACTTGCCCCTAAATCACACAAAGCCTGCTTGCATGTCACCTTCACTATAGTGCAAAGTAAGGTGAAACTCCCTGGATCTTTAAACTTCGGGGGGAGTTTCTTCTGCAGAATAGCACTGCACTCCTCTGTCAGCACCACTGTCTCATAGTCTGTCAGCTCCCTCTTCTTAAAAAAAATGTATTTCATGAAGTTCACATATGTTCGCATTTGCTCCAAGGATTCAATGAACGAGAGATTAATATGCAGCTTTTTGAAGACCTCCGAAAATTTCAAAAACTGCTTATCTAGAGACTTCTTCTGCAGTCTTTGAGAGTATGGAATTCTGTCTGTATATTCCCTCATAACTGCTGGTGGAGCCTTCTCTAGTATAGGGCGGTCATCAGTAACCCCCTCTTTTTCTACATCAACTGTCTTCTCCAACTCTTTCTCCTTTTCAACCACTGGTTGGGGTGCAACCTGTTCTAACTGCTTCCCACTCCTCAAGCTGATTTCTTGACACTGCTCCCTTGGGTTTATTATTGTGTTACTAGGGAGAGTCCCCTGAGGTCTGTCATTCAATTTCCCTGCCAACTGCCCCATTTGCGTTTCCAAGTTCCTAATAGATGAGCTAGTCTCGGTCATGAATTATTTGGTCTCTGCCATAAATTGTGTCTGGAGTTGGCCAAGGTTGAAAGTAAGGACCTGGTTTCTACCATGAATTGAGTCTGGGAGTTGGCCAAGGACAATAGTGCTGCTCTAACTTCATCTAGCTTCTCTTATGGATCTGGTGTGTTGAACTGTTGAGAGGAAGAGGCTTGATTCTGTGGCTATTGGTTCTGATTTTGGCCCTGAAACTGAGATTGTTGCCCATGGTCATTCCTCCATGAAAAATTTGGATGATTTCTCCACCCTTGATTATATGTGTTGGAGAATGCATTGTTGTAGGGCCTCTGAAAATTTCCAACTGCCTGAACCTGCTCCATAGGCACATTGTTTGGATCCACTGTTGTGAACCTATCAAAATTATGGGGACCCCCCACAAATCTCACAACTTACTGGTGTCTGAACAACTTTAACAAACATGGTGCTTTACTGCAACTGCTTTGTCAAAGTGGCAACTTGGGCAGTCAATGTAGTGATAACATCCAACTCATGAACCCCAGCCACTTTCCTGTTGTTTGTAGCTCTCTCATCGGCCCCTGATGGTTATTTGTGGTCATGTCTTCTAGAAAATCATGTACCTCATTGGCACTCTTCTTCATGAACGTTCCCCCTGCAGCAACATCAATTATAGTACGAGTAGTACCACATAAGCCATTGTAGAAGATATGGACCAATATCCATTTCTCAATCCCATGATGCGGACACTTTCTCTGCAGATCTTTGAACCATCCCCACGCATCATAGAGTGACTCTCCATCCATCTGATAGTAATTATTAAGCTCTCCTCTGAGTTTTGCTGCTTTGGATGGAGGGAAGAATTTGGCAAGGAACTTCTGAACTAAGTCTTGCCATGTAGTGATGGAGTTTGTTAGCAAAGAATTCAACAACACTTGGCTCTATCCCTGAGTGAGAATGAGAATAGCATCAATCGAATGACATCATCACTAACGATATTGTACTTGAATGTAACACACAACTCCAGAAAGTTAGCAATATGCATGTGTGGGTCTTCAGACGGCAACCCCCCAAACTGGATTTTGCTCTGTACCATGTGCAGAATGGCTAGTTTTATCTCAAAATTATTGGCTTCCACAGCTGGAAGCCTGATGCAAGTCTGCACACCAGTGATTGTAGGTAGAACGTAGTCTCCAAGATCCTCCCAGTAGTAAGCTGGACTCGTTCTCTTATCTCTGCTCCTTCATTCAGCCCATTCTGATTCTGTTGATTTTCCATCGCTAAAGAATCAGAGATCCTTTTGTTTTTCCTGTTTTGTTTGCAAAAAAATTCGATCTCCGGGTTAAGAGGGACAAGTGTTTCTGCTCCCCTTCTGCTTCGCATACACTAAACTTCCTGAAACCGATAAAAAACAAACAAACAGATCAAAGCAAAAATGTTCTAAAAATAAAAAGAAGAAATAAAAATAAAAACCAAATTAGATATAAGGCTAGATAATTCGATATTGAAAGTACGTCAGTCCCCGACAACGACGCTAAAAATTTGTTACGATATTTTTATATGCTTACGCAAGTGTACGTATCGCTAAAGTAATATAGATTAAGTACCGAATATCTAATCTATGGTATCTATTTGGTAACCGTTCTTTTGTTTGGTTTATGAACTAAGAATTAAGATTAAACAAAGTGCATAAAATAAACTAAAGATGATAATACTTTGTTTTAAAACAGTTATGAAGGAAATAGGGCATCCAATATGTCACGACCCGACTCCGGGCCCGCGACTGGTGCCCTACATGGGCACCCCTTTCAGGTATACATCAGAGAATAGCAGCGGAACATACACAACTCATAAAAATACTTAGACATTAATTATCAACAGGCTAGCCGATAAGGCCACCTTCCGTAAAATATACATAACCCAAAAACATCAGTTACATCTTTTTTTTCCTTTACAACCCAATCCACAAGACATGACTACAGACTTCTAAGAATAACAACTGTGACGGGACAGGGCCCCGCCATACCCCTGAATGTACAACAACCGACAATACCAGGGATCTGAACCAAGGATAAGCCTCCGGAGTAATGGAGCTTCTTAACAGCTGAACAGTGATCCTAAGAGTGAGGATCATCAACCTGTATACTCTACCTGCGGCATGAACGCAGCCCCCCGAAGGAGGTCAGTACAACATGTACCAAATATGTGAAACTGAAAGTACTGTAATGAAATCATAAGTCTAAAATAAAACTGGAGACATGTATGATAACTCAATTAATAAGACATCGTTTTACTAACAATGAGAGTAAACAAGAGTATACTTTACTGCATAAAAAAAATAGGAAGCTCATGATCAAAGTAGGGCCACCCGCCCGTAGTATCATTAAGCAATCTTACTCCTGAGACTATTTCACCCGCATAGGCCGTATGGACCCGCATGAGGTAATTTCCTCGCATGATCAGATCCGCTCGCATAGGTCGTGTGGACCCGCATGAGGTAATCTCTCGCATATGACCGTCCGCCGTGATAGACTATTTCACCCGCATAAGCCCTACGGACTCGCATGAGGTATTCCTCGCATCATGGGTAGAAAATCCACGGAATATGCAAATGCCACAAACCCGGGGAATGACCCCGTAATGAACAACATATCACTAGCACAACCGGCTATCATACATAACATAAGCACTACCAGCTTATCATACATAACATAAGCACTACCGGCTTATCATACATAACATAAGCACCACCGGCTTATCACAATTATCATAAGCAAGTTAAGAAATCCCCTAACTTCTTATTAGCTTTGTTCATATACACTCTCATTTTAGTTTATTTAAGGCACTAAAATGTCATTATAAAATCCGGGAATTTAACCCAAAGTACTACGTACTTCTATTCTTTTAAAATGACTCTTTTTCATATAAAACTTCCAAGATACTAATAACCGTAGTATCAAGTCATATCTACTTTTCAAAACAAGTCACAATACCTTTTAGAACTACATTTAAAGACTTCTAAATCAAGTGACTTTTTACTTTAAAACTTTAAGCAATTGATGCCTTCAAATCAATTTGTCTTTCTTCCTTTCAAGTCATTTTATCTTAATTTACATTGCTAGAGTAAACCATTATTTTAACTTTCCATAAAGCTATTATAACCAACTTCCCATAAAGCCGTTATACTAACTTTATGCTCTAGACACTTACATTCTTCTTTATAACCAAGAGACTTAAACTTTCCAAAAAAACCAAGTATCATATACTTCAAAAAGTACTTCAAGTCTCTTAACTTTAGAAACTAAGATATCCTTAATCTTTAAAACAAGTGAGTTAATTCTCTAACTCAACCAACTTGGACATTCTTAAAACAAGTCAAGGATATCAAATGAAACCAGATTCATCAAAATCTCGTACGTCTACCGTACTATATATTTACAACTACTCATGCTCAAGAGATAGGAAAGTTCCACATACCTCTTTGGTTCAATCCACTTGCTAAGTCCAATATGCCGTACGTAGTATGTCATCCTATAATGACCATAATACGTCTATTAACTTCTAACTTCAAACGTAGAATATTCTAAGTGCAAAGTCACTAAATTCTACGGAAAATCGGACAGCACTTCATTTGTTTCTACATACTTTTCCACCTTCTTCAAGGCCCGAATTCAATAACCAAACATGCCACATTTAAGGCTCAACAATTCAGCAATTCAAAGGGGATTACACGCCTAACAGAACGTGTAAAATTCTGCCCCACAATTAATATAAAACTGTCCAATAATAAGTGCAATTCTCGGCTACAATCCATGTCTACGACAATGTCAATTTCCGTTCGATTCCTTTTTAATCCAAGTTGTTATTCCAACATGTTATATACATAATAACAATTACAACAACTATATTCCATTCTCTCAATAACATACGACGATTGTAATTAATAATTAACTTGAATTACGATCTTAACGGCTAACATGCCATTTTCGGTTTTGAGCTTCTAAAATTCCATAACACTTATCAATCTTCATAACACATATCACATGATCATTTCTAACTTATCATAACATGGAATCTTCAATTACAATAGTAAGACGAAGATTATTACCTCATTTAGCCCAAATATGATTCAAGATTACAAGTCGATCCTTAACAACTTTAGCTCATATTTTCGACGTTCCAATCCACTCCAAGCAACCCTTAGAAGCTTATGAAGAAATCCTCTTCAAGTTCCAACTTCAAAGTTGAAGAACTCCTTAGGTTTTCGCCTTGCGACTAACGTGAAAACGTAGTTTTTCCGGAATCTTTCTATTGAGATAACCTTACAATACCTCTAGGAACCTTGGTTTAAAGTATTGGGATTATTGAAGCAAGATTGCAAAAAATTTCTCCCTCCTTTCTTGCTAAAGCCGAGAGCCTCCCTCTAGTTCTCTAAATTCTTGAAAAAAAATTCTAAGTATGGAGACTAGTCTTGCACTAGTAGTAGTATATATAAATAAATCAAGGGCTAGGATTCATCCAAATGGAAGGTCAAGATGTGGTCAATTATCTCAAGTTATATTGACTTCTTGACTTAGTCAAAATTATCAAGCCAAATGGCTATTATTTTCATAGCATATTTCGACCAAGATGACCATGTGGAGGGTGACACATGTCGCCATCCCATTGGTCCATAATATTTCGTTTCCCAAAATTTTCATAATTGGTCAAAATATCGGAAACCTCGTGGGCCCCACAAAAACGTAAAATCTCCCGGGAGGCCCCACGTATCCAATTCTCAAAATAAAATTTCATGATTCCGATAAACTCTTAAAAGTCTTAAATACAAATTCGAGAAACTAATTCTCTTTAACAAGCATTTCTCTTTTCCGAGGTTCGGAAGATTTTTCCCTCGGAGAACAATTCTTTCTTTCGTTCAAATTTTTAACATCCTGATTCCTTACGTACATTCTTATATATGCGTCATGGAATTACGGGGTGTAACACAATATCCTCAACTATCCACTCTTTCACGAGTTAATGCAATGTTAATGACTCCTCTTCTTATTAAGATAACATGTTAACTAATCTGTTCTATATTCCAGTTAGGACATATAAAAACTCAACCTTGTGCAGAAACCTTCGATATTTCTATGATAGATTTTACCACACAGTAGGATTAAGAACAATAACTTTAAACACTACACAAGTATCGAGGTACTTTCGTCCACGATTTTAACCTATGTCTAAAAAATTACAACATATTTAAATCTCTCCTCTCGGATCTCGATTCGAAATCATATAAGTTATGTCAATTAATGGCCAGTTAATTATCAAGTAATCAATACAATATTGAATAGATCTTAATATGCTGAAGAAGAAATCAATAACTATGCATTAAATGTATGAAAATAGTTTCAAGTGATTCGACGGAAAACCCTAATAAAGATATTAGCTCCTAGACATTGTCATGCTAAGAACTAATACAAAATCCAACATAAACTGAAATAAAAATAAGGGAAAGAAAAAGAACTTGAACAAGAGTCTCCAATTGTGTCTTGCCTACTTTCTTCACCTTCAAAGTATGATCTCAAGAATGACAGGGTTTAGGGTTTTTATATCTTAAAAAAATTGCGTTTCAGACCCTTTTACCTCTGTCAAAATTTGGCCCAGAACCTGAAATATTCGCCTCGCCCCCGCGGTGCTGCGACTCTAATTCAGCCGAAAGCACCGGAGGCTACTAGAAATATTGCGCCGCGGTGACTTCGACTGTTATTTTTCATCCTCAGCTACTAGAATTTTTACGTCTCGGCTCAACACTTTTCGGCCGCGGTTCATCAGCGCCGCGATGCTTCTTGGCCTTGCACCGCGGTGCTCTTCTGCTTTTCACCCAGATTTCACCAGATTCTCTCCATGCTCTTCATGACTCTTTAGCTAGATTGTACGGGGCTCGGTTGCACATTTATATCCTTCAAATCCGCCATTTCATGTTAATTTCACCGTTTCCCACCTAATTCTCTCATAACCTGAAAACAAAATAAACAAAGCATAATACTGCACAAAAACACTAAAAAGACACGTAAAGGACTCTTAAAACATACTCTAAAACATTCCTAAAATGGACTTAACAAATACCTCCAAACTTAAACTTTACTCGCCCTCGGTGATGGTGACATGCGTCGCGGTGCCTTCGACGATGATTTTTCATCCTCAGCTGCTGGAATTTTTACGCCTCGGCTCAACACTTTTCAGCCACGGTTCATCAGCATCGCGGTGCTTCTTGGCCTTGCGCTGCGGTGCTCTTCTGCTTTTCGCTCATATTTCACCAGATTGTCTCTATGCTCTTCATGACTCTTTAGCTAGATTGTTCGGGGCTCCGTTGCGCATTTACATCCTTCAATTCTGCCATTTCATGTTAATTTCACCATGTCCCACCTAAGTCGCTCATAACATGAAAACAAAATAAATAATGCATAATATTGCACAAAACACTAAAAAGACACGTAAAGGACTCCTAAAACAGACTCTAAAACATTCCTAAAATGGACTTAACAGCGGCGCTGGAAGAAATTTGCTCGGATGAGTTTTGGCGCCGTGGCGCCAAATCACAAGGTCGTGGCACTGTCGATTGTAATTCAGAATTCTGCTCACATGAGTTTTGGCGCCGCGGCACTGACGTTGAAGAAGGACTTCTGGGCAGAGAAGGTAATTATGCGGTAGTGCTATGATCTAGTTGACTAAGAATGATGGAGAGATGGCAGGCTCGTCAAGAAAAAAGTAATCCGATTTTGGAACTTTTTAAGATTCGAAAACGGGAATGTGGTCTCGTCGAATGTGACGTGACGAGATATGTGGATCTGACGAGTGGACAAGTCATAGCACAGATAACTCCTATGGTTCGGCAGGAAGCCTAGTTAGACATATGGAGTGGACCGAGGAGCTAGTTTGTGAGGGGTAATAGAGGGAAGGTTAGGATAGCATATACAACCGAATATCCGGAGATGATCATAAGATGGGACTCGATGATAGAGAATTTTGGTAGGGGTCATATTGTGAAGAGTGCTAGTTGGGAGAATATTGAGAACGTATTCTGACATTTTAGCAGCATAGACCCAGAAAGACGGAGGTTGGGAGGCATGAATCAATAGAGTGCGAATCATATTGTTAATGGTGCGGATGATTCTTTCAGCTTTACCATTTTTTGTGGATGTGTGAGGGCAGGAGAAGTGAAAGACCATGTCATTATTAGTACAAAAACGGTGAAATATAGAGTTGTTGAATTCACGGCCATTATCGCACTGAAAAGATTTTATACCTTTTGCAAACTATCTTTGAATGAAAGTTCAAAACTCAAGAAATTTGGCAAACACTTCTGATTTAAACTTGAGAGGATACAACCAAACAAATTGAGAAAAATCATGTAGTAAGAAAAGATAGTATTTATGACCGAGAAAACTAGCAACATGTGATGTTCATAAATCGACATGTATAATATCAAAAGGTGCAAAAGTAACACTAGTAGATGATTTACATGGAAGACGAGTATGTTTGCCTAAAGAACAAGAAACACAGTTTTAGGCAAGCTTCCCATTACAAGTAATGAAATTATTGCCTCTAAGAAAATTAAAAATTAGGGCTCCTGGATGACTAAGCCTATTATGCCATGTTGAAGAAGAAATGGCCGCTAGAGAGACGGGAGAGCTATATCTGGCAGCGGAGGTGGGAGTGAATGGATATAGATCCCCCGTGCTATTGCATCTCGTAAGAAGTGTCCCCATATGAAGATCCTTCACAGTGAAACCAAAAGGTTCAAAGTCAACAGAGACATAATTATTACGAGTAAATTTGCGGATAGAGATGAGATTCTTAATTACATGTGGGGCATATAGTGTATTTTTAAAGGGAATGGATTAGGAGGTGGTGTGTAGGATGTACTATAACCCTTTATTGGAATGCGGTAACCACTACCAACTGACACAAATTGAGGATGCCTTAAACCAAACAGTTTGAGAATATTACCTGCAGACCGGGTGAGGTGAGAAGTGGCTCTGAAGTCCATGTACCAGTTGTTGTCAGGCTGTTGCATATTGAGACTGCTGAAGGCCTGACCCAACTCAGTGGGTGTTATACTGGGTGAGGGCTGTTGGAACTGGTCGTGCATGAAGTGGGCTTATGCGGTCC
Source organism: Przewalskia tangutica (assembly GCA_029844215.1). Taxonomy (NCBI): domain Eukaryota; kingdom Viridiplantae; phylum Streptophyta; class Magnoliopsida; order Solanales; family Solanaceae; genus Przewalskia; species Przewalskia tangutica. The sequence goes on from CM056726.1 coordinate 104,479,471, forward strand.
GGACTTGCCGAAATTGAGCGAGGACCCAATATCTGTGGTAGAGTCTTGGTTGAAGGGTTCTTTGGTAGTGGAGCTGCGGCGGCCGCCTTGTGACGGATCTTGTTGAAGCCGCGCTAAACTGATTCTGCGGGACCTATTGTTGCTGCTGATTATTATTCTATCCGTGACCATTGCCATGACCATGACCTCCTCTGTCGCGGCCCTTTCCACCACGTCCCTGGTGCGGCTAAGAGTTTTCTGGCGACGTTGGATCTTGAGGGCGCGTTTTGACAGCTAACGCCTTCTGATTGTGCTTATCCTGCTTAGCACGTCGAGTATCTTCGAGCAACAACTGCGAGTGAGCTTTGTTAAAACTGGGAAGCGGATTTTCCTATTGAATCATGGTGGCTAACGTATCATAGTCGCCTTTGGAAAGGCCTGCAATCAATTGCAACACCATTTTAGTGTCCGAGACAGGCGTGTCGACGTTGGAGAGTTGATCCGCCAAGAGTTTCAACTGTCTGCAGTACTCAGTCATTTTGGAGAAATTTTCAAAGCGTGTATTGTTAAATTGTTCTTCCAAATACACCGCACGAGTGTGTTTGTTATCTTGAAAGATTTCCTCCAAACGGTTCCAAAAATCAAGGGTTGTGGCGCCAGATTTCATGATAGTAAGAAGAAGATCCTGAGAAATACTACCATAAATCAACTATTTGACGCTGGCGTCTAGACGACGCCAAGTAGACTCATCAACCTCCGGAGGGAACGAAATAGTGTCATAAATGTGATAAAGCACGTTATAGAGACATGCATGATTATGAAACAGTTCCACCCAAGGAGAATACTGACTATTTTCTTGATCAAGAAGGATGAGAATATAATTTTTGATGTTGGTAACAGTTAGAGCTGGATGAAAAGAGGATGACAGCGTGATAGTTGGATTTGTGGACGTAGAAGCGTTAGAAGTATTGAAAGAATCCTGAGTATCCATTTAGAGAAGAGAGGAATGAAGAAGAAAAACCAAGAATTTTTGGGAGGAGATGGTGAGGGGCCTGCGGCGGAGCTGCCCGAGAGGGGGGTTGGGCGGCGGCGGCTCCTAAAAAATTCTAAGGTTTAGTGTTAGGCTCTTGATACCATGTAAGATGATATTAATCTCTCTTATGGAGTCTTCTCATTAATACCAAAGTATATATAGTGTACAATATTCATCCCTTATACAATAGGAATCATAAACCTAATCACAAGAGGATTCCTAGTCTTACCATAATTATATTTACACAATATATGGAATATATTATAATTATGGGTAGAGTATTGTTAGGACTATACACACGTTTACATGTTTATATCAAAGCCTGATGGCATCCGACTATAGTTTGAGTTACAGGTTGACATTAGATAGTAAGATATACAATTTGGCTTGGGTCCCCTTAGGTGGACTTGTGATCTTAGAGTAAGTTGAAGAGTATAACATGCCTTAACTTGTCAGTTCTACTTTGAATAAATTTATTTTGGAAGAAAAATATATTTCTTGGTGTTTGGGGAATTGCATCTCGGAATCATACTGTTTTTTTGAGTTATTGAAGAAAGCAAGTGTAGTAGCTGCTATTAATTTCCCAATTTATCTTTTCGGAATGTTTTGCACTGTTGCACATTCACTGTCCTAATAGTTCTTGTCTCTTCTATATAAGTTTTTCAGTTTCCCATCAAATTCCATATGCTCTTATATTGGTTATTGAAACTATTGAATTTAAAAAATCCAGAATTTCTAGGCATTTTGTTTCCGAACCAAGCATAGTACCATCCAAATACTGATAATCGATGGACCTGACGAGTAATTTGATTCTCCCTTTATGGCTTCTCAAAGGTTTTTATCTGTGCACAATTGTGATATTTTTCTATGTTTTGAGGTGTCAGTAGAGATGTTTACTTCCAGATTCCTGATATCTTGAAGCTCAGTTATGGTTGTTGGTCCTTATAAGGATTCACCAATGTCATTATTTCTTTGATATTCTTCGCTATAATCAACTCTGCTCATCAGATGGTCAATTCTACAATGATGGCTAAATTTGGCACTAGCTTCCATCATTGTTTCTTTCTTCGAAGATCGGTAACTTTTCCTTGCAAATCCACTGTTCGCCTTGCACATGATCTTATTACTTCAGAAATTCGTAGACTTAGAGCAAATGCTTTGATATAAATACTCGTATCACCGAAAAGAATTTTGCACCCTAACAATTTTAATGGACGACGCGTTTTAATTTTAGACTTGTATTTAAGTTTGGGAAACATTTTCAGTTTTCGAGAATTTCTATCAAGATCAACATACATGTCATATATCATACGACATCCTATCATGCAATTTATAAAACACATTTAGATGGGAAATCATCACCCAATAGACATGATATAAGATGGTTTCAATCAACTACTGGGCGCCGCCTACCCAGACAGTTATTGCGGTCATTTATGTAAATTAATTATTGGGCGCCGCCTACCCAGACAATAATAACGGACACTATGCTAATAATTTAAATGTTCACATATAAAACACTTAGCACATTGTATATTATACAATAATATATTATTAATGATAATCATGGGTCTATTTGTCTAAATTCTAAAATATATGTCTATGTCAAACAGTCCCTAAACATTTTTCTGATTTTGAAATTCAGATTTTCAGGAAATTCTGTAAACTTTTAAAATTTACAGTTTAGTCCCTCAAGAATTTAAAATTCAACTTGAACCCTATTAAATTCAGAAAATGCAATTTTAATTTTCAGAAAATATTTTCAGGTTTCAGGGACCTGTCTGCAATTTTTAAATTTAAAAATTCTGATTTTCAGAAACTTTGTTTAGTTACAGTATTTCTCGAAATGACCAAATCTGTCCATTTAAAAGTTTTAATTTCAGATTCTGAATATTTTAAAACTTTTAGAATCAGAATATGAATATTTAAAACTTCAATTTCTGATTCCGAATTTTTTTTTTTAAAAAAATCACCGTCGGCGCCGCGGCGCATCAGAGGTAGTAAGTCAGAAAATTTTATTTTAAGCTTCGGGATGAACAATGCCCCGGCGCTCCAGAACGGAGCCGCAACGCTTCTGACAAACCCAGGCAGCGTCGCGACGCTCCATCGTGGGGTCGCGGCGCCGCCACCAAACCCTAGCATGAGTCGCGGCGCCTCTGTCCCAGAAACGCAAAACTGAAATTCGAAGCCCTAAAACTGGTTCAGGGTCAGATTTCCACATCCATCCTCGTATCTCCTTCACCATTAAACAACACGTTCATCGACCATCATCCAATCCCTTCTCGTTCTTCGTCTCAATGCACCATGTTTGAAACGAACCGGTTACATATATCAACTTGAAAGAGTTAGATCGGAATGACTTCCTCGACTACATCATTGTTTAACAGATACGGGTGCAAGGATTATGCGTTCTTAAGATTTAGGATTTTAAAGCTTCTAAACGACATAAAACAGATTTAGATAAATCATAACCCATATTATCACTAATATTCATTATATAATCACACAAAACAGCCCAGACTCTGATACCACTGTAGGGTTTTGTCGGGTTCGTACTCGTAGCGGAATTTAAAAATTTATGTTTCAAACCCGACAGGTGGTCAAACTGTAGGATGATTATATAATGTAACACATAAGAAAACTGTAATGCTTCGAAAGAACACTTACAGTTTAGCAACTCTGGAATCTTCTTCTTGAATCTTCAAGTGTGTAACCGAGAGTGAGCACGCAATAGTCCCTCGATTTGCAAATTCAAGACTTCGATGTAATTACTCATTTGAAAAGCTAGGATATCCAGCAGAGTTTAATTCAAGTTAATTGAGTGTTTAAAATCCTTGGTTGAGCCCTCTATTTATAGCTGCAGGATCAGATAGGGTTCCCCAAATGGGCTAGGCCTAGAAACCGAAACAGAGTGGTTCACTCGGACCCACTGAACACGTGGCGTCGCGGCCCTGATCCAATTATGCTTCGTTTCTATTTACTCTAATGTCTCGATTATAAATCGAACATATATATGCTCTTTGATTACATCCCTGAATCGACGAAATAATTGACTTAGTGTTACCCTACAGACCTTCACATATCGACACTAATATCATTAGGGTCTACACGAAACTCCTAGACGGTGCCGGAAGATGAACTCAATATGTGAAGTATAGTTACACGAAACCTGTGAACTAAACCTCTATATGGGTAGATAAAATCCTTCCATTCGCGACACACTCGATCAAGCTTAGGATCTGCCAAGTGTCTATCCAAATGGCATGATCAATATATCTCATCTATATTAGCTGATAAAAAGACCTATCATAGATATGTCTACTGCGTTGACCAACGACTTAGTCAACCTAATACCATATGAGAATCTGAGTGTTCTCTCGAATACATTCGAGGAATGAATCCTAATCTTGGCTCAATTACCACCTTTAATCCACTTCGCAATGTACCTAAAACAAGCCGCGTCTCAACCTATAAGGCATTTGAGCTTAGGACATGATCAAAGTACATTACTCTGTAAACAAGGTGGTATCGACCTCAAGTCTAAGGACTTCTATCTCCCACACGCCGATGACACTTTAGACATATATAACAAACAGTGCATCAGCAGGGTATACCAATACTTCAACAAGTATTCATGTGTCCATCATGAGTTGTCATAACTCGTAGCATGTGAGACATACTACATCCCTAAGGATCTAATGTAGACCACATGTCGACGTATCACATTTCATCGATATCTCATTCTCGATGATCATTAGTCGAGGCAGTTTAAGATTTTACGTTATAATATTAATCTCTCACATTATTAATAACCACGTAACCTTTAGGGATGCATTTATAGAATATTATAAACAATCAACCAATAATTCAACAAATATAAATGTCATAATATTAATCTCTATTAATATAAATATGAATGTGTATAAAGTACATTTGTCCTAATATAGGTTATCTCTAGGACATACATATACTTTCAGGAGTAACTGATAAAGTTGCTGCCATGTGACCACATGTTCAAGCCTTGAAAACAACATCTTGCAGAAATGTTTTTTTTTTCATTTGAAATGTTACATCATTCTGTTTATTCTTTAAATGTTTTTTTTATTTCTCGTTCTCTTTGAAACCTAGAGAACCTCATAAGCATGAATAACACTCATAAGCATAAATAACAAATATAACCATAAATAATAATAATGTGCAACTGTAACTCTTTTAGAATGACGAATAATTATTTATTAGTGTTGTTTATCAAATAAAAAGCTACAAATACATATAATTTTATAGGCGGCATAAAATATATGTGTACTTATCACTAACAGAACAAGGTAAATTAAATATTATTTTCACTCTTTACAACATGAGATGCATAGAAACGGAAACTGTCCTGAGCATTCGCAACATTTCAAATGCTTGCACAATCCAAAGCCGCAACCTGAAATTGTCGAAATTAAATATTCTCAATATATCAGAACAATAAAAAATATCATTAGAAAGACTTCGAATTAATTCAAAAAACATATTATCGAAGGAACGAGAGACTATGTGTTTGGAAACCAAAAATTTGCAATTGTAATTTTCATCATAAAATAATTATACTAATAAGAGAGATTTAAGTATATATACTTGAGACAGACACACGAGTGCTACGACTTGCAGCAGACAACTTTAGTGAAATTAATGGTGATCTTGCTTACGTAATTCCTTGGATGATGGCTCTTGTACAGCTAGGGTTAGTGGAGAAAAAAGAACAAACAAGACAATAATCATGCACCCCATAACATTGGTTAATTTTGTCATCTTAAACGACTAGTACAAGTTATGCTTGTAGGTACTTTTTTTTTCTCTCTCTATTGAAGTGCTTGTAGGAATGTGATATATCTCTTCCTTTTATAGCAAAGATAGAACATAATTGTAAGTTAGTAGTGTTTATTTTAGGTAAGTAATTACCAGCAATTATTAGTATGCATCACTAGAGGAAAATCGGAAATACATGAGTCAAACTATAAAATCATTTGTTGACTAAATATATGTATCAAGTACTATATTAATATAATATCCAAATAGTTAAGTTTTATCCTTTTTAGGGAATTTGATCAACCTTTTTCAATTATTTCTTTATGTATTTACTAAACAATTATTTGGTAACTGAATAATGTTTTTTGACTCAATTTGTTTTTTTGTTTAATCTTATTATTTTAAAAAAAAAATAGTCAAACGTCATTCTAATAGTTGACTGGATGATCAGTATTAATACTGATTCTGACCAATTGCTCCTGCAGATTAGTTAACAAAATGTCACCATTCAAACTAGAATGTTGACCCGAGGGGTGGGTTTGAGTTGATTCAGATTTATCAATTAATATATATATATATATATATATATATATATATATATATAAGGATAAACTAGTCAAGTTATAATTATTTACATTAAAATAAATAGATTAAAAGAAAAGAAAAAAAGTTAAAATAAGGAAGTGAAGTGTAAGTTTGTAAACCACAAGAAATGTTAGTATTATGAAGTCGAAGGAAGATCTCTTAAATTATCTCTTTATTTATGCCTAATTTGAACGAAAAATTAAACAATGACAACTTTTGATAAATGCCTATTAGTCTAGAGTTCAAACATATGAGAAATAATAGTTGAGGTTCTTGTTAGTATTTTTTCTATCTGTACTAATTGACGAGAAAAATATTTTTCAACAAATTATTTCAGTAAGTCCCTTTGTGTCTTTCTTTATTTTTATTTTATTATTGTTTTTCTTTAGTTTCTAATAATATATTAGAAACTAAAAAAACTACTACACAATATTACTTCCTCGGTCTTAATTTATGTGACATCATTTGACTTGACATGAAATTTAATAAAGAAATGAAGACTTTTGAAATATGTGGTTCAAAACAAATTTTATATAAATGTATGCTTGTAAATCATCTCATAAAGTTAAATTATTTTTAAATATAGAAATGTAACATTTTTTTTGGACATATCAAAAAGAAAATAGTGTCACATAAATTAAGACAGACGGAGTATGTCAAGTAATATTTATTTAAAAAATAAAAATATGTGACCATGTACGTTAGTAAAATATCTACCTATTATTAGTAGTACAATTTACATTTAAGCTATTAAAAAAAACAAATTTGGAAGTTTACGGTCTGCGCCATAAAACCTTTAGGCTCCGTTTGGTACAGCTTATTAAAAAGAGCTTATAGGAGTAGAACTTTTTTAAATAGAGTTTTTTCAAGTAGAGTTTTTATCAAAAAATTGTTAGGTGTTTGATTGTCAATCAAAAAAACACTTTTGTACATTAGATTGTTTGGTTTACAATTCTAAAAGTGCTTTTGTTTTATCAAAATTGCCAAAAGGATAGATATAGAATTAACTTTATAACAATAAAATTATAATAAAATGCAATCAATATACAAATTAGATTGTACATCTCAAGATTCAAGCATATAAATAGTACATTCTTCTAAGCTTATAATGCTATTCAAATTAAATAATTTAAATATTAACGATGCATGAGGAGTGTTGCTATATGATCACGTTCTCGGTCCATTTCACGTACATTGAATAAACTTGTATTTTTCTCTTCATTATTCTCTTCTCCGTGATACTCTTCACTTGTTGGAAGCAATTCCTCATCATCATCAAAAGGTTGAAATTCTTGATCTTGACATGCATATTTTCTTATAAAATTATGTAGAGCCATAGAAGCAATCACAATTTTCACTTGCTTAGCAAAAGGAAACATAGGCATTTGGCCCAAAAATTTCCATCTATTTTTCCAAACACCAAAGGTCCTCTCAATTGTACATCTCAAGGAGGAATGATCATGATTAAATATTTCTTTTTTCCCTCTTGCCTGACTTCCACGTCAAAAGTCTTGAAGATGATATCGTTCACCTTTATAAGGACCCAAATAACCGTTCATATGAGGATATCCAGCATCTACTAAATAGTACTTACCTGTAAAATTATTCATTAAAAAAAGCAATGTAAACACACTTATATATATGGATGTAACATAAATAATTAACTCTAATTTTTTTGTTACTAACATGTTGGTGGATGGGGAAAATGCAACTTCTCTTTGCGTAACGCCTCTAAAAATATGTGTGTGTCATGTGCACTATCTTCCCATCTAGCCCATGCAAATGTAAAACACATATTGAAATCACGTACCGCCATCACATTTTGGGTTGGCGTCCCTTTTCTTCCAATATAGGGTATTTTCTTTGATGTAGGCACCACTACTGGTATATGTGTCCCATCAATTTCCCCAATACAATCTTTAAAATACGGTCAATATCGATCATCATACTTAACTTTTTGAGAATTCTTCTAAATTGTGGGTCTGTTGGTTTCAAAATATGAACTGCCATTTGACAAACTACATCTAATACTATTTCAAACCACCGTGATATTGTCTCACCCTAATGTTGAAATCTTTCTCGTACCATTCTATTCTCAAATGCATGATCTTATGTGATTAAAAACATAATCATTGCCTGAACTATAGTTACATCTTTCCCATTTTTTAGGTCATATGTTCCACTCAATACTTCACATAATTTCATGAATACATGTTTTTCCATTCAAATTGTTGATGACATCGATCTTCATGCACATTTATCACTTTTAATACAAAAGAATATCCTGTGTGAACTGAAGTCCTACATGGCTCTTCAAAAGAAGTTTACTGATTTGCATAAATATCTCACTTTTCACCTCAATTCTAGGTAAATTACGTATCATGTCAATCACTTTTGTAATACTACAATCATCTTAGTCATTTCTCGTAACTAAGGATGGTCTACTCTCTACTGCATCACATAAGCGATTCAATTGTTTAAACAATTTTACTACAGCCCCATCCCTTTTTTTAATTGACAATTTTCTTTTCCTTCCTTTATCCTGTGTACATGCTATAGGAGTACCATTATCAGTGTCAATCTCAATATTTTCAAGCCCATCCAAATTAGTTACTTCAATATTGACAAATATTACCTGTTTGTAGATTATACAAATTATATTAGCTATTATTAGTAGAGAAAAGGGGGTTTGTTGCTTGTTTTGGATTTCTGGTCAATTGTTATTTGAAATTTTTTGTGGAAGTCTTGAATAGGTTTTGTAGTTGTGGGTGATTGGGTGTGGTAGGGTTTTTAAAGTATATATATATATATATATATATATATATATATATATATATATATATATAAGGATATGTTGGAATTATTAAAAATCTATAAGGATATTTATGGTATGACAAAAAAATAGATAAGTCATTTTATCTCTACTCCAAAAAGCCAAAATTTTAGACTTTTGGAATAAGAGATAAAATGACTTATTTTTAGGTCAAAAGCTCTAGTCTAATTTTAATCAAACATCGATATTTTAATAAGTGTTTATTTAAAAAAAACACTTATGAGCTTAAAATAAGCTGAACCAAACACACTTAAAATCCTACAAACACGAACACGCATTCCTTACAAATACAAGGAAAAAACAATATAAGTAGTCTCCAATTGCGAACTCTGAACCAAGAAAACGTGGTGCACTTAGGGGAACACCAATTTATATGGCACCAGAATCGGTTTTTGATGCGGACTGTGGGACTGAATCCGATATGCACCGTGTTTGAGATGATCACGGGGAAGAAAGTGTGGGACTGCATTGGAATTAAGGATATTGTTTATCTTTTGTGCAAAATTGGAATGCGATCACCGTGTTTGAGTTGATCCAATGATTGATGATTTCTGTGATAGTACAGAGCTGAAACCAATGAAGTTGTTGAATTGCAGAACCAACAAAAACCTAGTTGAAGGATGTTGATTATTGATTTCTTATTAGATTTATACTAATGTAAATAACTACTTTTGGGCTTGATCCCGATAGGAGCTTAGAATGCAGCCTGTGAGGGAAAAAAAAGATGATCAGGGCCCTTTGTATTAAAAGAAACCAATTTTGTGTATAGATTCTCTTTATTATTGAACAATCTGTACAAAGAGGCGTTTTTGCATGTAAATTTTGGCAATTATATGGTTTGGATCTCTCACATTACCTAAGTATTACGAGTATCTGTTTATATCAAAGCCTGATGGCATCCGACTATAGTTTGAGTTACAGGTTGACATTAGATAGTAAGATATACAATTTGGCTTGGGTCCCCTTAGGTGGACTTGTGATCTTAGAGTAAGTTGAAGAGTATAACATGCCTTAACTTGTCAGTTCTACTTTGAATAAATTTATTTTGGAAGAAAAATATATTTCTTGGTGTTTGGGGAATTGTATCTCGGAATCATACTGTTTTTTGAGTTATTGAAGAAAGCAAGTGTAGTAGCTGCTATTAATTTCCCAATTTATCTTTTCGGAATGTTTTGCACTGTTGCACATTCACTGTCCTTGTTATACCCCGTATTTCCAGAGTATGTACGTGAGGGTGTACGTACAAAATTTTAAGCCTTAAGTAGGCATAAGGGACGAAAATTTGTGCACAACCCACGAAAAGAATTGTTTTCCGACGAAACGTTTTCCAAACCTTGCGAAGGGAAAATTACGGTTGCGACATTTATAATTTTTGCGGATTTTTCCGAGAGATAAAATATTTTGGACCAACGAGAGGGCGACACTTGTCACCCTCAAGTGGACGACATTGTGTGCAACTCTTGGAGTTTTTTTTGGTCAAGGATTAGGTAGGATATTTTGTGATATTTGTGGAGTAGATGGATAAGGTACACATGGGTAAATCTACACCCTCCACTTGCCCTCCACTTGCCTTAATCTTGGCCCTTGAAAGTCCTATAAATACCCCCCCTAAGTTGGAAGAATTCTTCATCCACAAATATTTTCCAAGTCTTGAAAACTCCCTTCTCCCCTAGTGAGCTTTTCGTCCAAGCCCTTTACCCCCCTTCCCTGTGTCTTGTTCAAGCACACTCCCTAGTAAGCTAGCAAACACCCCCTTTTTTTAGAAAAATACTCTCAGTATTGTTACTATTCCCAAATACCTTAGCCAATCCCTTGTAGTATTTCCAAAGTCACCTCTATACTTAGAGCCCGGAAAATACTACTATACTTCCATTAGTCACTAAACGAAACCCTAGGAGAAACTTCATAGTTGGTTGAAGTAGTAAGTAGAAGTTGTGTAGAAACTTCTAAGGGTTTCTTGGAGCGGATTGGAGCGTACAGATTAGGAGCTAAACCTTGCTCAGGATCGACTTATATCTTGGATAATTTTGGGCTTATCGAGGTAAATAATAATCCTATCCTTCTATTGTAATTGGAGATTACATCTTTGTAGTAGTATAGAAATAAGTATAAGATACATGAAGGATATTAAAGTATAGAATTGAACTGAAATCACATCGTAAGAATATAAATGAAGAATTGAACGTACTTACATAGAATTGTATTTCTGATGAGACTTGAGTAGTTTGTGGTAGGGAAATGCTGCCCAATTTTTCGTAGAATTAAGAACCTTACGCTTAGAATATCTCTGAGTAGTCTAGGCGTTGATAGGCGTGTTGACTATTATAGGTTGATACTCTGTAGCGACATACTCGACTTGGCAGGTGGATTTCGCCGAGAAGGTATGTGATTCTTCCTATCCCCTTGAGCATGATATTTTAAAATATATATAGTACGGTAGACGTACGTGTGTTAACTGAACATGGTTTTACTTGACGTCTTTTGACTTGAGTCTAAATAATAAAGAATCTTGAAGTATTTCAAAAGAATTATGAATCATTTTTTAAAGAAGAGTAATACTTGGTTTTTAAACAAAAAGCTTAAGAGTTATACTAGCTTTATGGGAAGTTAGGTATAACAACTTAAGAAGGATAAAAGGAACGGTTTACTTATGTGTTATGAAAGACTTGTATTGATTTCTGGAAAGTATAGTAAGATGGTTTGTTGAGTAGACATACTATGATGCTATGTGTGTTAGTATCTTGTAACGTTTGTGTAAAGAGGTTATTCTTATGGTGCTTATGTTGTTTAACGATAAACAGTTATGTTAGTATTACATCACTCACCTTTTGACATGATATACCGGGGGTTAAGCTGCCCCCCGATGCGAGGTACACCTCATGCGGTCTGTGTGACTATGATTCGAGAATACCTCATGCGGGTCGGGGACTATGCGAGCTACGAGTTCGGTGTTAGTGTGCGGGGATTACCTCATGCGGTCTATGTGGCCATGCGGACTACGAGAGTCGGGGCGATCTGCAGAGTAGCTACCCTCGATGCGGGGAATACCTCATGCGGGTCTAGGTGGCCTATGCGGACTGCGGGAGTCCAGGATTAGGCATGCCTGATGATACTATGGGCGATTGGCCTTGCTTCGATCATTCGCAGCCTAGAAAAGACACATTCTGACTTACCTATTATTGCTCTTGTTTGTGATGTGGCACTATGTGCGGTTACATTGATTGTTTCGAACATATTTGTAAAATTGGTTTTAAAATGATATGATTTCATTTAAGTACTTTACAGTTTCACATACTTGGTACCTGTTGTACTGACCTCCTTCGGGGGGCTGCGTTCATGACGTAGGTAAGGGAAAGCAGGTGCTAGATCCGCATCCTTAGGATCTTTACTTTGGTGTCAGGAGCTCCATCTTCTCCGGAGGCTCGACTTTTGGGTATGATCTCCCTGTTGTTGTAGATAGTTTTGTACATTCGGGGTATGGCGGGGCCACTGTCCGCCATAGTTGTTACTTCCTTAGAGTGCAGTAGTCCTATTATGCAGTTGGGTTGTATGCGCGGACTTGGTTTATATATATATGCCGAAAGACGACTTTTTCTCAGATAAACTGTGTCTCATTTTACATTGGTTTCATGTCTTGTTTTTATATTCCGTTGATTACTCTGATGTATGACTACTTGGGTGTCCGGGTAAGGCACCAGTCACGGGCCCCGGAACGGGTCGTGACAAAAGTGGTATCGAGCGATTAATCTCGGAAGGTGTCTGACCGTATCTAGTAGAGTCTTGATTATCGGTGTGTTGTTCACCACACCATTAATCATGAGGCTATTTTATATTTATTATTGATTTCCATTCTTCTCACTCTGAGATCGTGCCTTAGAGCTGTTTTATAAGTTGGACCCCTCTATCGTATTTCCTTTCTTTACGATTATGCCTCGCGTAAGCGGCTGGGCCCAGAGAAGGCAGCGAGGAGGCGCTAGTAGGACAGAGTCACGAGGCTCGAGCCGATCTATACCCGAGGCGATACCTCGGGCGGGATTCCACAATGCCGCCCCAGCGAGTTTAGTCGCAGCGGTGGGCGATGAGACCACGATACTGCACCTCGATCCCGGCCGGAAGCGAGATGAGATGGGTTCTGAAGAGATGGCCCGATTCGGCGGGATCGTGGCGAACATGAGATAAGTGGATCGGCGATTCGATTCAGCGATACACGTGGTTCACCCGAGATCGGACATTTGAGGCTACGGGATTTTACGAGTTGTAGCCTTGAGTTCTACGGTCGAGGCACGAGGATGATCCGCGAGAGTTCATTCGTCGATTCTGAGAGGATCATCACGGTGATCAAGGCTTGAGACCGAGTCCGTGATTTTGATTCGCGTCAATTTGCGTGATACCGCGATCGATTGGTTTGATTCGTGGGAGCTATCCGAGAGAGCATGCGCCTCGGCGGTATGGGACGAGTTCTCGAGGCATTTCTCACTCACTTCTTGCCTCGCGGATGAGGAGGCGCGGGCGACAAGTTTTGATCTTTGAGAGGCAGAGGCGCCGCGATTAGGGAGTACAACGTCGAGTTCGATTCGTTGGCTCGATATGTCCCTGCGCTAGTAGCGAATATGGAGGGCGGTGCATCGCTACGTCACGGGCTGAAGCGATTACATGGCGAGTCATGCGCGGTGTAGCTCTTGGCCGGGCATGGACATTGCCGCGTGCGAGCTCACGCACTTGGATGCGAGGCGTAGAGCGGCGGGTTGTGACAGCGGCGAGAAAAAGGCGGGGCGGCGGTCTTTTGGTAGCTCTCGGGGTGGGCGGCCTCGGCGATCTGGGTGCACCCGCACCGGCTGAGCACTCTACCGTCTTGAGGGCAGACCGAGGGCCCGTGACTTGGACGTCGAGGTAGCGAAGTGCTAACCGACGGGACCACCCGCCGGTGTGGCGATGTGGTAGATCCCATTACGGAATTGTGATGCGCTCGGGAGTTTGTTTGATTCGGCGGCGGGGTCACTTTGCGAGCTGTCAGGCAAGAGCGGCGGAGAGGTAGGGGTCGACTACGGTCTTTCGCCGGTCTTCTTCATCTCCTACGATTACTCGCCGGAGGCGTGGTACTCATGGGCGGCCAGTCGCGGTAGAGGTCGTGGCGCGGTCCCGATTCTAGCGGTCCTCTGATCGCATATATGCCTTGTCGGCCGGCGGGACTGAGGCGTCGCTGATTTCGTCCAGTACTTTATCGGTTTACGGTTGTGATGTGTATGCCTTGATAGATCCGGGTTCTACTGTCCATATATCCCCTTATTGCTAGTAGGATAGGGATGAGCACGAGTCCATAGACCTTTGCAGGTAGCTACACCAGTGGGTGATTCGGTGGTAGCTCGGCGAGTATATAGGGCTTGCCCAGTGACTTTATGCAGTCGTCAGACCCTAGCCGACTTGATAGAGTTGGACATGACTGATTTCGATGTGATCATGGGCATGGATTGGTTAGCTTCTTGCTACGCCGGTGTAGCTGCGAGGAAAGAGTGAGTACGGTTCCGATTTCTGAGGAGCCGTTATTGAGTGGGAGGAACACCGTGTCGTAGAGGTAAGTTTATTTCTTACCTCAAGGCTAGGAAGATGGTGCGAAGGGTATATCTACCATCTCGTTCGGTGTTTGATCACGAGTGCGGTACCAGATTTTCATCGATTCGATGGTCGAGAGTTCCCGAGGTGTTTCGGATGACCTCCGGGTATCCTCCCGAGAGGAGATAGAGTTTTGTATCGATGTCTTTGCGGACACTCGGCCTATTTCCATTCCGCCATACGAATGGCACTGCCGAGTTGAGAGAGTTGAAGGACCGGTGAGAGATTTCTTTGGAGAAAGGGCTTCATCGAGCCTAGTGTTTCTCTCCACAGGGAGCGCCGGTATTGTTCGTGAAGAAGAAGGACGGGGCGCTGCGCATGTGTGTTGATTACAGGTGAACAAAGTGACCATTAAGAACGAATACCCCTTCCCGGGATTGATGATTTGTTCGACCCGATTGCGAGTGCGAGATGTTTCTCCAAGATTGATCTGCGATCGGCTATCATCAGTGCGAGTTAGAGGCGGATATCCCTAGGATCGCATTCGGACGTGCGGGCACTATGAGTTCGAGGTTATGTCTTTCGTCGACCAATGCTCGGCGGTATTCATGGATTTGATGAACCGAGTGTTCAAGCCATTTTGACACGTTTGTGATAGTGTTCATTGATGACATCTTGGTTTATTCCGCCGAGCGAGAGCACGCGGAGCATTTGAGAGGCGTTTGAGAGTTCTCGAGACCAGCGATTATACGCCAAGTTTTCCAAATATGAATTTTGGTTGGCTTCGGTGGCATTTCTTGGGTATATTGTAGGGGCTGATGGTATTCGGGTGGATACGGCCAAGATCGAGGCAGTCAGGACTTGGCCTAGACCTACTACTCCAGACAGTGCGCGACTTTACGGGCCTCGCAGTTATTATCGGCGGTTCGTGGAGAAGTTTGCTTCTATCTCTGCTATTGACTAGGTGACTCGGAAAGCGGCTAAGTTTGATGGTGATGCTTGTGGCGGGGTTTCGATTCTTGAGGAGAGCGGCGACGCCCCGTTCTTACTCTTCCAGAGGGTCCAGATGGCTATGTCGTGTATTGTGATGCGTCAGGCATCGGGCTTGGATGTGTGTTGATGCAGCAGGGCAAGGTTATAGCATACGCATCCCGACAGCTTAAGAAACATGAGAGGAACTACCCCACCCATGATTTGGAGTTGGCAGCGGTGATTCACGCCTTGAAGATCTGGAGGCACTATTTGTATGGGGTTCATGTGGATATTTATACAGACCACAAGAGCCTCCAGTATATCTTCAGCCAGAGGGAGCTGAACTTACGACAGAGATGGTGGTTAGAGCTGCTCAAGGATTACGATGTCGACATCCTGTACCACCCAGGGAAGGCCAATGTTGTGGCAGATGCCCTTAGTCGTAGGTCGATGGGGAGTCTATCAGATGTACAGCCAGAGAGGAGGGGCATGGTCCGCGAGTTGCATCAGCTAGCGAGCCTCGGGGTCCGATTGATTGATTCTGATAGCAGTGGGGTTCGAGTTCGAGAGGTTGCCGAGTCTTCCATCGTCGAGGAGGTGAAGAGGCAACAGTTTGAAGATCCTGTTTTGACGCGGTATCGTGATACGGCTCTTCGTGAAGGGAAGGGTCCTTTTGAGGTAGCACCTGATGGGGTGCTAAGGTTCGAGGGCAGGTTGTGTGTTCCAGATATTGCAGGACTTCGGCAGCAGGTTCTAGGGGAAGCACACAGCGCGCGTTACTCTATCCATCCGGGGTCGACCAAGATGTACCACGACCTCAGATCTGTGTATTGGTGGGATGGCTTGAAGATGGATGTTGCAGAGTTTGTGGCTCAGTGCCCGTGTTGTGAGCAGGTGAAGGTAGAGCACCAGAGGCCTGGTGGTTTGTTGCAGACGATAGAGATCCCGACCTGGAAGTGGGAGGTGATCAACATGGACTTTATCACAGGATTACCTCGCACTCAGAGGAAGCATGATTCTATCTGGGTTATCGTCGACAGGATGACGAAATCAGCCCACTTTCTTCCCATCAGGACGACTTTTTCGGCTGAGGATTATGCCAGACTTTACATCCGAGATCGTCGATCGCATGGGGTCCCTATTTCTATCATATCGACAGAGCCCGGTTTACGCTAACTTACGGAGGTCCTTCCGGAAGGATTAGGACGCAGTGAGCTCGAGTCGCATTCCATCCTCGCACAGACGGACAGCGAAGCGCACTATCGCACTCGAGGATATCTTTGCGAGCATGTGTTATTGACTTGAGGTGGCGGGAGGATCATTTGCCTCTAGTTGAGTTTGCGTATAATAATAGCTACCACTCCAGTATTCAGATGGCGCCTTATGAGGCCTTGTATGGGAGGAAGTGCAGATCGCCGATAGGCTGGTTTGATGTAGGCGAGGTGCAGTTAGTAGGACCGGACACAGTTCGGTGACGATGGATAAGGTAAAGCTTATCCAGGAGCGGTTACTGACAGCTCAGAGTCGACAGAAGTCGTATGCAGATCATCGTCGTCGGCATCTGGAGTTTGAGGTTGATGATTGGGTTTTCCTGAAGGTGTCACCCATGAAGGGTGTGATGAGATTCGGGAAGAAAGGGAAACTCAGCCCAAGGTACATTGGGCCGTATCAGATTGTCCGCAGGGTAGGCAAGGTTGCCTATGAGTTGGATCTGCCGTCCGATCTTGAGGCAGTGCATCCGGTTTTTCATGTTTCTATGCTGAGGAGATGTATCGGGGATCCATCTAGGGTGCACCCGATTGACGATGTCCAGGTGACCGAGGGGTTATCGTATGAGGAGATTCCCATAGCGATAATCGATCGTCAGGTTAGGCGTCTGCGGACCAAGGACGTGGCTTCCGTCAAGGTCTTGTGGCGGAATGAGCACAGGGAGGAGATGACGTGGGAAGCTGAGGAGGACATGAGGCAGAAGTATCCTCACCTATTCCCCACACCTCCAGGTAACTCACTTTCCTACTTGTAAATTTTCATTGACATATTTGCTTAAGTGTTGTATTGTAGCCATGTGAGGCATTTGCAAACTGTTTAAGCTTTATCGTTATCTGTCTTGGGAAGGAACATTCGGGACGAATGTTTCTAAGGAGGGGAGAATGTTATACCCCGTATTTCCAGTATGCGTGAGGCGTGCGTGAAAGTTTAAGCCTTAAGTAGGCATAAGGGACGAAAATTTGTGCACAACCCACGAAAAGAATTGTTTTCCAACGAAACGTTTTCCAAACCTTGCGAAGGGAAAATTACGGTTGCGACATTTATAATTTTTGCGGATTTTTCCGAGAGATAAAATATTTTGGACCAACGAGAGGGCGACACTTGTCACCCTCAAGTGGACGACATTGTGGGCAACTCTTGGCGTTTTTTTGGTCAAGGATTAGGTAGGATATTTTGTGATATTTGTGGAGTAGATGGATAAGGTACACATGGGTAAATCTACACCCTCCACTTGCCCTCCACTTGCCTTAATCTTGGCCCTTGAAAGTCCTATAAATACCCCCCTAAGTTGGAAGAATTCTTCATCCACAAATATTTTCCAAGTCTTGAAAACTCCCTTCTCCCCTAGTGAGCTTTTCGTCCACGCCCTTTCCCCCTTGTGTCTTGTTCAAGCACACTCCCTAGTAAGCTAGCCAAAACACCCCCTTTTTTTAGAAAAATACTCTCCAAGTATTGTTATTCCCAAATACCTTAGCCAATCCCTTGTAGTATTTCCAAAGTTACCTATATACTTAGAGCCCGGAAAATACTACTATACTTCCATTAGTCACTAAACGAAACCCTAGGAGAAAATTCATAGTTGGTTGAAGTAGTAAGTAGAAGTTGTGTAGAAACTTCTAAGGGTTTCTTGGAGGCGGATTGGGCGTTCAGATTAGAGCTAAACCTTGCTCGGGATCGACTTATATCTTGGATAATTTTGGGCTTATCGAGGTAAATAATAATCCTATCCTTCTATTGTAATTGGAGATTACATCTTGTAGTAGTATAGAAATAAGTATAAGATACATAGAAGGATATTAAAGAATAGAATTGAATCAAATCACATCAAGAATATAAATGAAGAATTGAACTGTACTTACATGGAATTGTATTTCTGATGAACTTGAGTAGTTTGACGGGTAGGGAAATGCTGCCCAATTTTCCGTAGAATTAAGAACCTTCTGCTTAGAATATCCTACAGAGTAGTCTAGACGTTGATAGACGTATTTGACTATTATAGGTTGATACTCTGCGCGCGACATACTCGACTTGGCAGGTGGATTTCGCTGAGAAGGTATGTGATTCTTCCTATCCCATTGAGCACGATATTTTAAAATATATATATAGTACGGTAGACGTACGTGTGTTAACTGAACATGGTTTTACTTGACGTCTTTTGACTTGAGTCTAAATAATAAAGAATCTTGAAGTATTTCAAAAGAATTATGAATCATTTTTGAAAGAAGAGTAATACTTGGTTTTTAAACAAAAAGCTTAAGAGTTATACTAGCTTTATGGGAAGTTAGGTATAACAACTTAAGAAGGATAAAATGAACGGTTTACTTATGTGTTATGAAAGACTTGTATTGATTTCTGGAAAGTATAGTAAGATGGTTTGTTGAGTAGACATACTATGATGCTATGTGTGTTAGTATCTTGTAACGTTTGTGTAAAGAGGTTATTCTTATGGTGCTTATGTTGTTTAACGATAAGCAGTTATGTTAGTATTACATCACTCACCTCTTGACATGATATCAGGGGTTAAGTCGCTCACGCGAGGTACACCTCATGCGGTGCGTGTGACTATGATTCGAGAATACCTCACGCGGTCCGGGGACCTATGCGAGCTACGAGTTCGGTGTTAGTGTGCGGGGATTACCTCACGCGATCTATGTGGCCACGCGGACTACGAGTCGGGGCGATGCCGGCGAGTAGCTACCCTCGATGCGGGGAATACCTCATGCGGGCCTAGGTGGCCTATGCGGACTGCGGGAGTCCAGGATTAGGCATGACTGATGATACTATGGGCGATTGGCCTTGCTTCGATCATTCGCAGCCTAGAAAAGACACATTCTGACTTACATTATTGCTCTTGTTTGTGATGTGGCACTATGTGCTTACATTGATTGTTTGAACATATTTGTAAAATTGGTTTTAAAATGATATGATTTCATTTAAGTACTTTACGATTTCACATACTTAGTACTGTTGTCGACCTCCTTCGGTGCGCTCATGCGCAGGTGGAAAGCAGTGCTAGATCCGCATCCTTAGGATCTTTACTTTGGTGTCGTGAGCTCCATCTTCTCCGAGGCTCGACTTTTGGGTATGATCTCCTGTTGTAGATAGTTTTGTACATTCAGGTATGGCGGGCCCGTCCCGCCATAGTTGTTACTTCCTTAGAGTGCAGTAGTCTATTATGCAATGGGTTGTAATCGCGGACTTGGTTTATATATATATGCCGAAAGGCGACTTTTTCTCAGATAAATTGTGTCTCATTTTACATTGGTTTCATGTCTTGTTTTTATATTCCGCTGATTACTCTGATGTATGACTACTTGGGTGTCCGGGTAAGGCACCAGTCACGGGCCCCGGAACGGGTCGTGACAGTCCTAATAGTTCTTGTCTCTTCTATATAAGTTTTTCAGTTTCCCATCAAATTCCATATGCTCTTATATTGGTTATGGAAACTATTGAATTTAAAAAATCCAGAATTTCTAGGCATTTTGTTTCCGAACCAAGCATATTACCATCCAAATACTGATAATCGATGGACCTGACGAGTAATTTGATTCTCCCTTTATGGCTTCTCAAAGGTTTTTATCTGTGCACAATTATGATATTTTTCTATGTTTTGAGGTGTCAGTAGAGATGTTTACTTCCAGATTCCTGATATCTTGAAGCTAAGTTATGGTTGTTGGTCCTTATAAGGATTCACCAATGTCATTATTTCTTTGATATTTTTTGCTATAATCAACTCTGCTCATCAGATGGTCAATTCTACAATGATGGCTAAATTTGGCACTAGCTTCCATCATTGGTTCTTTCTTCGAAGATCGGTAACTTTTCCTTGCAAATCCACTGTTCGCCTTGCACATGATCTTGTTACTTCAGAACCTTTTTTTATGTGTTGAAACTTGAATCATCATGTTGTTTTGGGACACTCGACTGTTGATGGATATTGTTGAAGTTGGAAGTCAACAAAGTGCTAAAAAAGTTGCACATGTATGATATTCAGGTATGAGTGCAAACTTTGTTTAGAAAGTGGTAGATAGACTTTTGGATTCATGATCTTATTGCTAGAGGAAATTGAGCCTTTTTCTAGGTTTGCACAGCTTTGTCTAGGTTCGGTAATAGATGACAAATATGTTACTACCTACTACCTTGAGCCTACATTAGAGTATGGCTGCTTGTAAATTTCTTTGGGTAGCTATTATAAATTTATAAGTAATAAATAGGCCTCCTTTACTTCTAAGTTACAAGAAATTGTTTTGGTTCTGTATTTTAGGAAAGAATGCTAAACTAACCTGGAAATTTGAACTAAGATACACCTCGAAGATTACAAAAATTTGAAGTATGAGCTATAAGTTGGTCAAGAGAAGGTCAATTCCCAAACAGAGAGGAGAACATCGTTTTCTTCTCTTTACTCTGACTTGCCTTCTATATTTTGTGATTATTTGTACTTCCACATCCTTGATGTTAGAATTGGAAACAAATTTACCACATATTAGCAGACACAGGATGAATATACTTTTTACTAGTTGAAGGATATGTTTGAGCTTGATCCTGATAGGAGCTTAGAAGGCAGCCTGTGAGGAAAAAAAGATGATCAGGCCCCTTTGTATTAAAACAAACCAATTTTGTGTATATATTCTCTTTATTATTGAACAATCTGTACAAAGAGGCTTTTTTTCCTGTAAATTTTGGCTATCAGTAAAGTCTTGTAGAGTCATGCTCTATTATTCTTTTCTGATCATCTTGATTATATGGCTTAGATCACCTTCACATTACCTAAGTATTATCAATATCTGTTTATACCAAAGTCTGATGGCATCAGACTGTAGTTTGAGTTTCAGGTTGATATTTGATAGTAAGATATACTATTTGGTTTGAGTCCCCTTATGTGGATTTGTGACGTGTAGAATAATTTGAAGAGTATAACATGATTTAACTTGTCGGTTCTACTTTGAATAACTTTAACTTCTTGGAAGAAAAACATTTTTCTTGGTGTTGGGGGTATTTCATCTTTCACTTGGAATCATACTGTTTTTGAGTTATTGAAGAAAGCAAGTGCAGTAGCTGCTATTCATTTCCCAAGTCATCTTTTTGGAATATCTTGCATATGCACTTTCCTAGTACTTCTTGACTCCACTGTTTTAGTTTTTCAGTTCTTCATCAAATTCCATATGCTTATATGCTCCTTTTTTCAGAACCAAGTATAGTACTGAAAGTATATGTATGTCCTAGAGACAATCTGTATTAGGACACAATGTACTTTATACACATTCATATTTATATTGATGATGATTAATATTATGGCAATTTGCATTTGTTGAATTATTAGTTGATTGTTTATAAAAATATATAAATGCATCCCTAGAGGTTACATGTTTATTAATGATGTGAGAATTAATGTTATAACGTAACTCTTAAATTACCTCGACTAATGATCATCAAAATTGGGATATCTATGATATGTGATACGTCGACATGTGGTCTGCATCATATCCTTAGTGGATGTAGTATATCTCATTTGCTACGAGTTATGGCAACTCATGATGGACACATGGATACTTGTTGAAGTATTGGTACACCCTGCTGATGCATTATTTGTTATATGTCTATAATGTCATCGGCATGTGGGAGATAAAGTCCTTAGACTTGAGGTCAATATCATCTTGTTTACGAAGTAATGTACTTTGATCCTGTCCTAAGCTCAAATGTCTTATAGGTTGAGACGCGGCTTGTTTTGAGTGCATTACGAAGTAGATTAAATGTGGTATGTGAGCCAAGAAAACATTCATTCCTTGAATTTATATTCGAGTGAACATTCAGGTACTCATATGGTATTAGGTTGACTAAGTCATTGACCAATGCATTGGACATGTCTGTGATATGGTCTTGTTGTCAACTAATATAGACGAGTTATAATAATCAAGTCATTTGGATAGACACTTGATAGATCCTAAGTTTGATTGAGTGTGTCATGAATGAAGGGATTTTATCTTCTCACATATAGGTTCAGTTCACATATTTTGTGTAGCTAAACTTTACATATTGGGTTCGTCTTCCGGCGCAGTCTAGGAGTTTCGTGAAGATCCTAATGTTATTAGTGACGATATGTAAAGGCCTGAAGGGTAACACTAAGTCAAATGTTCCGTCGTTTGAATGATGTAATTAGAAGGAGATTATACCTAAATGTTCGATTGATGACCGGGACATTAAAATGGGAAAATGGACAAAAAATTGGACGATCATGCGCCGTGAACACGCCCAAGACCGCAGCGCTGCGTGCGCTGGCAAATCAATTTTTGCCCATTCTGTTTCGGTTGGGCCTGGTCCAACTAAAACCCTAAAGCTCCTATTCTCAACTATAAATATGAGGCTTACCTCCCATTCCAAAGATAACTAAAACCTAAGAGAGGTCAATCTCTTCTAAAACTCTGTCAGAATTCCTAACATTCCTGACTTAGCAAATTACATCACAGTTCTCTGAACTTACAAATCGAGGGACGTTTGCGTGTGTACCCTCGGACTACATAAAGTAACAGATTCAACTGCTTGGTTGATTGTTGCTTCGAATGTAATTCTTCTGTCGAAGTTTTACATTAATTCTGTGCTTTGTATTTTACATTACATATCATACTGCAGTTCGACCGTCGTCGGGTTTGAAACATAAATTTTCAATTTCGCTGCGTGTACGAACCCGACGTAAACACCTACAGTGGTATCAGAGCCTGGGCTGTTTCGTATGATTTGTAATGATATTAATAATAATATGAGTTAGGATTTGTTTAGATCTATGTTTTATGTATTTAAAAGCTTTAAAACCCTAAACCTTTAGAACACATGGTCCTTGTGAACAGATTTGTTAATGCAATTATGTATTCGAATAAGTCAATCCAATATATAACTCTTCTAAGTTGAAATGCGTTATCCGACTTAAAGCATGGTGCATTGAAACGAAGAACGAGAAGAAAATTGGATTTGATGGTCGATGAACATGTTGTTTTAATGGTGATGGAAATACAAGTGATATATCTGAAAGATCTGGCTCTAAACCAGTTTTAAGGGTTCGAAAATTTCAGATTTTGTGATTTTGGATTAGAGGCACCGCGGTGCCTGCTAGGGTTTTGTGACGGCGCCGGGATTCCACAATTGGAACACCACGGTGCTGCCCAGATAAAGCCAGAGGCACCGCGGTCCTGTTCATGGGATCCGCGGTGCTGTTCATCCAGAATCTTAAAATTAATTTTGGACAATCTGCCTTCAAGGCACCGCGGTTCCACCTGTTAGGACCGAGGTGCCTGTGTTGAAAATTATGAGGCACTGCGGTGCTAATTAATTTGTGGATTCCAGTGGCTTACTTCCTCAGAGGCATCGCGGTGCCGACGACGAATTTTAAAAAAAAAAAATCAAAAATCAGAAACAGAGACTTAAAAGTTTCAGATTCTGAATCTGAAGTTTTAGAAGTTTCAGTTTCTGAAAATAAAGTTTTGAATCGAACAGATTTGGTCCTTTCGGGCAAATATGTAATTAAAAGAAAATTTTCTGAAAGTTGATTGTAGGTTCTGGAAATTGCAAACAGGTCCCAAAAGTTTGAAAATATTTTCTGAAGTTTAGAATTGCATTTTTATGAATTTATAAGGGTTCAAAATTGAATTTTAAATTCTTAAGGGACTAAAGTGTAAATTCTGAAAATTTACAGAATTCCCGAAAATCAGAATTTTAAAATCAGAAAATGTTTAGGGACTGTTTGGCATTTACATAGATTATAGAGTTTAGACAAATAGACTCATAGTTATCATTAATAGTATATTATTGAATAATATACAAATGTGCTAAGTGATTAAATGTGATGCATTTAAATTATTAGTGTCACGACCCGAAACTGGGCCCGTGACTGGTGCCTTACCCCGGGCACCCTAGTGACACAACATCAGAGTAATCAGCGGAACATAAAGCACATACGTGAAATAATTGAAGTACAAAACAGTAATCTGTGAAAACTTGCCTTTCGGCATATATAAATAACCACTTTTACAAATGAACAGTTTAATCCTTTTTACAAACCCTGCCCACAACAGTACTACAGACCTCTAAGAATGATACGACAACAATGGCGGGACAGGGCCCCGCCAAACCCCTGAATGTAAACACTTACCACGACAGGGGACTATACCACTGATAAGCCTCCGGAGAAACGGAGCTTCCCAAACGCGAATCCGCGACCACGAGAGCTAGGATCAACGATCGTGTACCTCAATCTGCGGCATGAACGCAGCCTCAAGGAGGTCGATAACAAAAATTGAGTATGTGAAATCAAAATAAATACTATAAATGAAATCATAGTAGTCTATACAAAGCAGAGACACGTATGATAACCAAACTACGCTCACAATAAATAAGCAAATATGTCAAGTCGTGACTCACGCCTCAAAGTCATCACAATAAAACCGTGACGGTAAGTGCGAAGGCATAGCCGACTACTAACACCTACGCACTAACAAGGTCATAAATCAGATTATGAGATCTCTGCATCGTTACATGATCAAAGCCGCCACTCGCCGCAGATCTAATGTGCGCATCTAGTCCTCGAACTTCCCGCACTCCGCATAGCCAATCGACGGCCCGCATGAGGTATAACCCCGCATCGAGGGTAGCTACTCCCCGGCAGCGTCCTGGACTCGTGTCCGCATGGCCACAAGGACCGCATGACCACAAGGGCCGCATCCTAACCTGGAACTCCCGCAATTCCGCATAGGCCATATAGACCCGCATAAGGTATCTCGAATCATAGGTCCATCGACCCGCCTGAGTCTACCCCGCATCGGAGGGCAGCTTAACCCCCGGAATCATCTCAAGAGATGAATGCCACAATACTATCATAACGACTGACAGTTAATTAGCACAATCAAGGGAAACCCCTTTACACAAACATCACAAGATACTAACACACGTAGCATCCTAACACGTTTACTTATCAAAGCAACAAGAAAGTATTACAAAGCTATCACAAACCAATACAAACAAGTTGTTCACACAAGGTACTTTCTACTATATGTTAATAAGTTCGGGGTTTTATCCCCAAAGTACTTCATACATTAACTCTTTAAAAAGGTACGTTACTTTCACAATGTCACACAATACCCGTAGTATAAAAATAGAGTGATCATCTTTTTAAAGTAAATCAATTACTTCTCTTTGTAAAATCAAGTAGCAACATTCCTTTCCAATGTTCAAGTTTGCCTAATTTCCAATGTTCAAGTTTCTCATTTTTTTTTTTAGAAAGGTTTCGTAGTTCATAGTCTTATTCAATTAAGAATATAATTCTCCTTTAAACTATCTGAGAAACATAAGCCTTATATGTGAGTAGGATATTCTTGTTTATAACAATCTTATTATAGCAGCCATGATCTAGGAAATATCATTTTGTCTCATCTTAGCTTCTATGCAGATGGAAGTTTCTCTTGGTTTTAATAATACTTAATCACAAAACATTTCCTTTTATTAACGCCGCAGTTGGTTTGTCGATACACATTCGATTTCCAAATCAAGAAACATTCTTAAGCCGTTATACCTAACTTCCCATAAAGCTAGTATAACTCTTAAGTTTTCAAAACCAAGTATTACTTCTTCTTTCAAAATGATTCAAAAATCTTTTGAAATACTTCAAGTTCTTTATTAACATATAACAAGCCAGTTATAGTTCAAATCAGTTACCTTTTAAAAACCACAAGTATTTTCTTACCAACATAAAGTCATATAACCAACTTCCCATAAAGCCGTTATAACACTTTATGTTTTAAACCAATCAAATACATTTAGCACACGACGCTCACCGCACTACATAGTTCACACATATCATGCTAGAAGAGATAGGAAGAGGTTCACATACCTCGACGAGTATCGACTAATAGCAAAATGCTCGAGTACCTCAAACCGCGGCTACTCCTTAGCCAAGAGATCACGCCACACGTAGTACTTCAACCTATAAGGCCACAAGGCGCTATTAACATTTAGATCTCATCGTAGAACATTCTACCAAAATTCGCAGACTCTCCCGCAACAACAGAAATCTCCTCCTCTATCGAGGCCTACTACCAAGCCAACCAGTGGGTTATACATCTAACCCTAACTGTACAATTTTACTCCACGGTACTACCACATAAGTTCACCGTAATACCGCCTATGTAATTACTCAAGATTCTTCTTTAAATTCAGGCTTAAGTCGCAAGACATTGCCGTAAGTATTATTCAGGCTTAAGTCAAAAGACATTGCCGATAACTACGTTCAGTACTATATATAGTATACTTCAACTATATATTCTATCAACATGTAATTTCCAATTACAATAGGGGGACAAGATATTTACCTCGATAAGCCCATAATTATCCTAGCTTAAAGTCGATCCTGGGCAATCGTTTAGCTCCAACTCCGAGCGCTCCAACCCGCTCTAAACCACCCTTAGAAGTTCTAACCAACTTCTACACAATACTCCAACGGACTATGGAGATTTTCCTAGGGTTTCGGTTTTGGGACTGACGGGAAGTATAATAGTATTTCGGGGCTTTTTTGTATAGGTATAACCTTAGAATACAACAAGGTATACGGCTAAGGTCATTTGGGCATTATAACAATACTTTTGAGAGTATTTCTACACCACAAAGGGGGGGTATATTATACGAGAACAACACCACAAGGAGGGGGGTGAAGTCTCGGCCACAAGGCCAACTCAAGGGAGGGCTCTCGCCAAGGGGGAAGGACGAGAACAAGGTGAAGGGAGGGAGGAAGAGCTCACAAGACTTAGGCATTTTTGGATGAAGAAGTCTTCAACCTTAAGGGGTATTTATAGGTCAAGGGATGGCCAACCAAAGGCCAAGATCAATCCATGTGTTAGGCAAGTGTAGGGCTAGGATTTACCAACACAAATATCCTACCAACTCCTTGACTTTTCCAAGGCACCAAAAACGTGCTCCTCTTTGTCCAAATCGTCCAAATGGACGTTCAAGTCCACCAATTGGAGGGTGCCAAGTGTCGCCCTCCCGTTGGTCCAAAATGTTTCGCCTCTCGGAAAAATCCGCAAAAATTAGAAATGACATAGCCGGAAATTCCCCTACGAAGTCGTGGAAACGGTTTCGTCGAAAAACGACTCTAATCGGGTGTTGTGAACAAAATTAATTCGGCCAAGCCACTTTGTAGTTCGAAAATTTCTACGTACGTCCCCACGTACATACTCTGGAAATACGGGGTATAACATTCTCCCCTCCTTAGAAACATTCGTCCCGAATGTTCCTTCTAAGTCTCAAAACAAACGCGCGCCAGTATAGTCTTCACTGCTATACTTACGAAAACAATCCTGCCACACCTGGCCACAGAAACACCCGCGCACATACTTCTATCTAAGTCCACGAGGAAACACCTCTAATCATCACCACAAAACACCTCTCGCCGGGGTCTAAAATATACTTCCTTCGCACCTTCTCTTTACAAAAGAAATGATCACATATATGCTCGCCATACATGCTCGCTTCTCTCTTTACTTGTCGTAGATACCACTTTGTCACTTTGCCTGAGGCATTAACCTTCTCAGGCGACCCAACAAATGGTACCACTTTTGTCACTTTGTCGCGAGCCTTGCTCCGACGACCCAACAAATGGTACCGGGCTGCATGCGATCACCGCCGTGACACTCGAACTCTTACCACATTTCTGATACTGCTTTAGTATCCAAAACTCGGGGTTACTATCTCTAACGTGGTCATCATTAACTGGGAACACTCTGGATGGATCTTCGATACTTTCCCGATCATAACAATACGAAAGACCGGACATACTGCCTCCTAAGTCGGACGGCAAAAGCTATCATATAGGCAACCTGGCCTATCCTTTACATGAACTCAAAAGGGCCCAAAGTAACTCGGGCTAAGTTCCCTCTGTATTCCAAACTCGTCACACCCAACCCGGGGTGGTACTTTCAAGAAGATCGACCGTCAACCTGAACTCTAAGCGTCGTCGCCGATTATCCGCACGATATCTCTGAGCTGCCAGAACCTCTTCTAGACAAGCTCCTCACTATCCACAGTCTGCTGGAACAAGCCTGCACCAACTGTCTGAACCTTGCCAACATCGAACCAATCGACCGGCAACTTACACTTCCGCCCTTACAAGGCTTCATAAGGCGACATCCGAACACTGAAATGGTAGCTTAAACGCTCCCTCTACAGGAGACAACAGTCCCCACAACTACCCCTGAAGTCCACACACTGGCCCGAGGGCGAATGCGATTCTGAGACTTACCTGAGTTCTTAGCACATGCTTGGTAAAACTTCCCGAAACAAAAACAGTCGTAACCTGGGCTCCACTGTCTGCCATAAGGTGAAGGTAGGCACCTCGTGCAGCCTTACAACCTTTCTGTTAAATCAACACTGCCGAGTGAACGGTCCCGACCGAAGAACACGATGGGCTGCCCCCATCGGCCCAACCACTGGTCGAATGCATCTACGAACTCGTACGTTGGTCAACTAAACTTGGGCCTAACACCCTCGTGACCCTACCACAAGGCGGGACCACCACAAACTGACCCCACCACCAAACATGCCGCGGGTTGACCCGCAAAGTGGCCTCAACCCGACCCGGCAACGCGCACAATACTAGCTCCCCGATCCGGAACAATCTCACTAATCACGTTTCGAAAACCTAGCGGTCTTCTTAGCTCAACTACCCTCTTTCATTCCACACTACTTAGGGACTTATCCCAAACATAGCTCACGTGCACTAGGCACTCCTATAAGGGTCAATCATAATATACGTCTTTTACTCGAGATGGTCTTACCTCTAAGGTCTCTACGTATAAAGCTCTAAGGCTCATACTTTCTCTATCCCCCAAATCTTACTCGGTTAACTAACCAAGATTTCTAATCACCACTGACACACTGCTATAGCACTTAAGGTATACTCACCTTATCACAAAAACAAAACTCTAGAGGGTTAAAGATATATCTATATCTACTGCTTCACTCCCCTTAGTCGTTCTAATCAAACTCGCCTGTAGGCGACAAATGAGGAGATGACAAACTACCCACCGATCCTGAAGGCTAAGTCCTCCTACAAGGACACTCTTCTACACCAGACCCTGACGGTCATAGGTACAACAAGTACCAACTAAAAGACGACATTCCCCGGGATGACGTCTGTCACATTGTGAACCGGAAGCCCTGGAGTTCTGACCAATTCCTACATAACCCGAACGTCCTGAACCCCGTGGAAGACCACTCTGCACTGGTGGATGTGCATAACCTAATCTGCTGGTGAGGCGACTCGCCTCGAAAGTTACCAAAGGACCTTGCTGCTCTGGCCCTCTTCTGTTGTCCTTCGTTAACCCGTCAATCTCTACGTTTCTCGGCCTGCTGCGCATAAGCCCGTACACAGGCCATGCTCAAGCCCAACTGAAGAATTACTCTTGCACAATCCCTTTCTTAGGTAGTCATCAAGACTCGCGGTACATCGGTATACTCTCTGGTAGCCAAATCCATGGCTAGTAACAGGGTTGCCTTTTTGCAATCTATATTCACCGTTCGGCCGTGGGCAAGGTTCAAATATCATGGCCGCAGAGGAAGCTGCCGCCGTGCTTAAACTCTGCTGGGCTAGTGGACGCCGCAGAAATCCCGAATGAAGCACTACCCTAGGTAATGATTGGGCTGTGCCCTCGCCACCCTCGTACTCTACTCGCGCCTCCTCGCTTTGCCTCCTCTGGGCCCGGGTTGCCCTACGCGGAGGCATAACGATAAGGAAAAGAATTTCGTCAGAGGGTCCAACTTACAACACAGCTCTAAGGCACGATCTCAGAGTGAGAAGAATAGAAACCAATCCTAAATATCCTATAGCCTCCTGATTATTGGCGTGGTGCACAACACACCGATAATCAAGACTTCATCGATACGATGCAGACACTCTCCGAGGATTAATCGCTCGATACCACTTTTGTCACGACCGGCGGGCGTGGCGTGCCTTACCCCGGGCACCCTAGTGACACAACATCAGAGTAATCAGCGGAACATAAAGCACATACGTGAAATAATTGAAGTACAAAACAGTAATCTGTGAAAACTTGCCTTTCGGCATATATAAATAACCACTTTTACAAATGAACAGTTTAATCCTTTTTACAAACCCTGCCCACAACAGTACTACAGACCTCTAAGAATGATACGACAACAATGGCGGGACAGGGCCCCGCCAAACCCCTGAATGTAAACACTTACCACGGCGGACTATACCACCGATAAGCCTCGGAGAAACGGAGCTTCCCAACGCTGACCACGAGAGCTAGGATCAACGACTGGTGTACCTCAATCTGCGGCATGAACGCGGCCCGGCGAGGTCGATAACAGTGCCGGTATGTGAAATCGAAAATAAATCGTAAATGAAATCATAGTAGTCTATACAAAGCAGGAGACACGTATGATAACCAAACTACAGTTCACAATAAATAAGCAGTCATGTCAAGTCAGGGACTCACGCCCTCAAAGTCATCACAATAAAACCGTACGGGGTAAGTACGAAGGCATAGCCGACTACTAACACCAGCAGTGCAACAAGATCATAAATCGTATCATGAGATCTGTCTGGCCGTCACATGATCAAAGCCGCCACTCGCCGCGATATCTAATGTGCGCATCTAGTCCCGAACTTCCCGCACTCCGCGTAGGCCAATCAGATCGGCCCGCATGAGGTATAACCCGCATCGAGGGTAGCTACTCCCGGCGGCGTCTGGACTCGTGTCCGCGTAGCCACAAGGACCGCGTGACCACAAGGGCCGCATCCTAACTCGGAACTCCCGCATTCCGCATAGGCCATATAGACCGCATAAGGTATCTCGAATCATAGGTCCATCGACCCGCTGAGTCTACCCGCGTCGGAGGCGGCTTAACCCGGAATCATCTCAAGAGATGAATGCCACAATACTATCATAACGACCGACGCTTAATTAGCACAATCAAGGGAAACCCCTTTACACAAACATCACAAGATACTAACACACGTAGCATCCTAACACGTTTACTTATCAAAGCAACAAGAAAGTATTACAAAGCTATCACAAACCAATACAAACAAGTTGTTCACACAAGGTACTTTCTACTATATGTTAATAAGTTCGGGGTTTTATCCCCAAAGTACTTCATACATTAACTCTTTAAAAAGGTACGTTACTTTCACAATGTCACACAATACCCGTAGTATAAAAATAGAGTGATCATCTTTTTAAAGTAAATCAATTACTTCTCTTTGTAAAATCAAGTAGCAACATTCCTTTCCAATGTTCAAGTTTGCCTAATTTCCAATGTTCAAGTTTCTCATTTTTTTTTTTAGAAAGGTTTCGTAGTTCATAGTCTTATTCAATTAAGAATATAATTCTCCTTTAAACTATCTGAGAAACATAAGCCTTATATGTGAGTATGATATTCTTGTTTATAACAATCTTATTATAGCAGCCATGATCTAGGAAATATCATTTTGTCTCATCTTAGCTTCTATGCAGATGGAAGTTTCTACTGGTTTTAATAATACTTAATCTGTCAAAACATTTCCTTTTATTAACGCTGCAGTGGTTTGTCGATACACATTCTGATTTCCGAAATCAGTAAAACATTCTTAAGCCGTTATACCTAACTTCCCATAAAGCTAGTATAACTCTTAAGTTTTCAAAAACCAAGTATTACTTCTTCTTTCAAAATGATTCAAAAATCTTTTGAAATACTTCAAGTTCTTTATTAACATATAACAAGCCAGTTATAGTTCAAATCAGTTACCTTTTAAAAACCACAAGTATTTTCTTACCAACATAAAGCTGTTATAACCAACTTCCCATAAAGCCGTTATAACACTTTATGTTTTAAACCAATCAAATACATTTAGCACATGTACGTCTACCGTACTACATAGTTCACACATATCATGCTAGAAGAGATAGGAAGAGGTTCACATACCTCGCGACGAGTATCGACTAATAGCAAAATGCTCCGAGTACCTCAAACCGTCGGCTACTCCTTAGCCAGTAGATCACGTCACACGTAGTACTTCAACCTATAAGGCCACAAGGCGCTTATTAACATTTAGATCTCATCGTAGAACATTCTACCGAAAATTCGGAAGACTCCCCGCAACAACAGAAATCTCCTCCTCTATCGAGGCCGGCTACCAAGCCAACCAGGGGGGGGGTTATACATCTAACCCTAACGGGTACAATTTTACTCCACGGTACTACCACATAAGTCTACTGTAATACCGCCCTATGTAATTACAGTTCAGTATTCTTCTTTAAATTCAGGCTTAAGTCGCAAGACATTGCCGTAAGTATTATTCAGGCTTAAGTCAAAAGACATTGCCGATAACTACGTTCAGTACTATATATAGTATACTTCAACTATATATTCTATCAACATGTAATTTCCAATTACAATAGGGGGACAAGATATTTACCT
Source organism: Przewalskia tangutica (assembly GCA_029844215.1). Taxonomy (NCBI): domain Eukaryota; kingdom Viridiplantae; phylum Streptophyta; class Magnoliopsida; order Solanales; family Solanaceae; genus Przewalskia; species Przewalskia tangutica. The sequence continues at coordinate 104,512,947 of CM056726.1, forward strand.
CGATAAGCCCATAATTATCCTAGCTTAAAGTCGATCCTGGGCAATCGTTTAGCTCCAACTCCGAGCGCTCCAACCCGCTCTAAACCACCCTTAGAAGTTCTAACCAACTTCTACACAATACTCCAACGGACTATGGAGATTTTCCTAGGGTTTCGGTTTTGGGACTGACGGGAAGTATAATAGTATTTCGGGGCTTTTTTGTATAGGTATAACCTTAGAATACAACAAGGTATACGGCTAAGGTCATTTGGGCATTATAACAATACTTTTGAGAGTATTTCTACACCACAAAGGGGGGGTATATTATACGAGAACAACACCACAAGGAGGGGGGTGAAGTCTCGGCCACAAGGCCAACTCGAGGAGGGCTCTCGCCAAGGGGGAAGGACGAGAACAAGGTGAAGGGAGGGAGGAAGAGCTCACAAGACTTAGGCATTTTTGGATGAAGAAGTCTTCAACCTTAAGGGGTATTTATAGGTCAAGGGATGGCCAACCAAAGGCCAAGATCAATCCATGTGTTAGGCAAGTGTAGGGCTAGGATTTACCAACACAAATATCCTACCAACTCCTTGACTTTTCCAAGGCACCACAATCGTGCGCCTCTTTGTCCAAAGCGTCCAACTGGACGCTCGTCCACCAATTGGAGGGTGCCAAGTGTCGCCTCCCGTTGGTCCAAAATGTTTCGCCTCTCGGAAAAATCCGCAAAAATTAGAAATGACATAGCGGAAATTCCCTACGAAAGTCGTGGAAACCGTTTCACGAAAACGACTCTAATCGGGTGTTGTGAACAAAATTAATTCGGCCAAGCCACTTTGTAGTTCGAAAATTTCTACGTACGTCCCCACGTACATACTCTGGAAATACGGGGTATAACAATTAGCATAGCGTCCGCAATTATTGTCTGGGTAGGCGGCGCCCAGTAATTGTTTAATTTCAAATGACTGTTGTAACTGTCTGGGTAGACGGCGCCCAGTATGTGATTAAAACTATCTTTTATCATGTCTATTGGGTTTGATGGTTTCCCATCTAATTGTGTTTAGAAATTGCATGATAGGATGTTATATGATGTATGACTTGATTGTTGATCTTGAATGAATCACCGAAAACTAAAAATGTTCCCCAAATATTAAATACAAGTCTAATTATAACGCGTCGTCTATTATAATTGTTAGGGTGCTAAGTCCTTTTCGGCGATAAAAGTATTTATGCCAAAGCATTTGCTATAAGTCTAAGAGGACCAAAGCCCTTTCATAGATGCGTTAAAATGAAAGTAGATAATAAACTTTTGTAGGTATTTACACCAAAGTGTTTGCTTGCAAAGGCTAAATTTACTTAGGCATTTAAACGCAGTCGTGTAATGGGGTTGGCTTGTTTAGATGAATCTTGGCGCCAAAGTGTCGGACTAGTCTAAAGACGTAAGATTAAAATGAAAGATATTTAATCAAATCAAGAGTTGCTTTACAATTGGTTGAGGACCTACCAAAGTGTGTTATTGAAGTTATCAGCCAAAGCAAACACGGATATAGCATATGTTTAGATCTTGGCCCATTATGACCTTTATATTGATTTAGGTCCGTATTCTACCATGGGGTCGTAGAAGTATGAAAAATAGTGGGAGCTAATTAAACAAAAAGTCATGTTAAATTAGTCTATAATGAAGGTGTATAAATTAGGAGAATGAATGTTGATTGCATTTTCCTGAGTCTATCTATATCTTCAAAACTTCAAAATGTCGAACATATCGTTGAAATGAACAAACTCACCAAACCGAACTATCTAGACTGGCTAAGGAAATTTAAGAATTGTCCTAAAAGCAAGAAAAGATAAAATACGTATTGGACAAAGTATTCCCCACAGTGCCCGTTGATGATTCTGCAAAATATGCCACATTTGATAAGGTAGCCTACCATAAGAACCTAGATGACGCCACTTCAGCACGATGCGTCATGTTGTCTTCCATATCAGTGGAACTACTTTGACAACATGAGAACATGATCTCTAACGAGATGCTCGAACATTTGAAGAATCTCTATGACTCTCAGTTCCAAACTTTGAAATTGAGGTGTTAATAGAACTCTTCAAGTGTAAGCTACGTGAAGGGAGCCAAGTGTCTCAGCATGTGTTGAAGATGATAAGGCTGATAGAAAGGCTGACCTCGATTGGCATAAGGCTGCGGAGTAACGTCGCTTCCACCCTCTGTCAGAACTGCATGACATGTTAAAAACCTTTGAATCTTCAATTTCCAAGAGCAAAGTTGTGCTCATGATGAGCTCCTCTAGCCGGACCAAGCCAAAAGATAAGGAATGACAGAAGAAGAAGGGCAAGGCAGTCACTGCGCCCTCAGCTATGAAGCCTAAAGGAGGTGTGAAGAAGAAAAGGTGATTCCGGCCAAGGATGTATGCCTAACTGTAATAGGAAGGGCATTGAAAGAAAGGACTACACTGCACTAGGAGGAAGAGCACAAGATGTTTCTACCTCTAGTGGATAAGGTATGTACATCATTGAAATTAAAGTACAAAATAAAGAGCTAAATTAAATGAAAGAAATTCTACCTACCTATGGCATTGCAGACTTGGTCATATCAATCAAACAAGGATAGAACGGTTGAGGAAATTAAATTACCTCGAACCATTTAACTTACAATCTTATGGTAATTGTGAATCCTGTTTGAAAGGTAAGATGACCATTAAACCTATTTCTGGAAAGGGGATCCATGCCAAGGAGGTGCTTGAGTTGGTACATACGGACGTATGTGGACCATTTTCGACTTAAGCTAGAGAGAGTTTCTCTTACTTCATCACTTTCACAGACGACTTATCAAGGTTTGGATATGTGTATCTTATGAGACACAAATCTGAGGCTTTTGAGAAGTTTAAGGAGTTTAAGTGTGAAGTTGAGAAACAACTCTCAAGATTATCAAGAATCTCCGATCTGATTGTGGGGGTGAATACTTAAGCAAAGAATTTCTTGACTACTTAAATCTTCATGGAGTTCATTCCGAATGGACACCTCCTGGAACACCACAGATGAATGGTTTTGCCGAGAGGAGAAACTGAACCTTGCTTGACATGGTTCGTTTCATGATGAGCTTTTCAGCTCTTCCTACATACCTTTGGGGATACGCTATTTTGACCTCAATATATGTTCTAAATAGAGTTTCATCTAAATCAGTCGAAAAGACACCATATGAGGTATGGTGTGGCAAGAGGCCATCACTTAGACACATGAGGCCCTGGGGGTGTCCTGCATATGTCAAGAAGTTGATCACTGATAAGTTGGAATCTATAAGTGAAAAATGTTACTTTGTTGGGTATCCGAAGGAAACTAAGGGATACTATTTCTATCTTCCTGGAGAACATAAGATATTGTTTCTAGGAACGCAACTTTCCTTGGAGATGAATATGTCTACAAGGATGAGAGTTGCACAGAGATAGAACTTGAAGAAATTCAAGAACAAGGTAACAAAGTGGTTGGATCCTTGCCCGATGATAAAGACAAGAATTCAGTGGGAGCTTCTGGCGAAGATTGGGTATTTAAGGTACCTCCTTCGGCCAGTGGGAGTGCTACGATGAGTAATGCAAAAATGCAAGATCTTCCGGCACAGACCTTGGGAGCAAGTGCACCAGTTGTATTTCCTCTCATTCAGGAAAGACATGAAAATGATATTCCTGAAAGCTCTAATGTTGGTGGATCGACCAGCGCACAAGAACTTACTCACAAATAATATACCAGAATCGAATCGCAAGACAATCAACTCCGTAGGTCTTCTAGATCTCATCGTCCTCCGGAAAGACTAAATCTACTTGTGGAAATACAAAGTGAGCTAGATATTCCAGATGATGACGAGCCTAGAACCTATAACGAAGCAATGCTAGACATTGATTCGAAGAGATGGCAAGAAGCCATGAAATCCGAAATGGAATCTATGTATATCAATCAAGTGTGGAACTTGGTTGATTTGCCAAAGGGGGTTAAACTCATAGGATGCAAATGGGTCTTCAAAAAGAAGATTGATGCATCTGGCAAGGTTCAGACTTATAAAGCTAAACTAGTGGCTAAAGGTTTTACTCAGCGTCATGGTGTGGAAAGCAGTCAAGAGTATTTCAAGTACCTCAGGCGTACTAAAGATTACTTCTAGTCTATGGTGGAGTTGATGAGTTGGTTGCCACTGGGTATACCGATGCTAGTTTCCAGACAGATGTTGATTATTTCAAATCTCAGTCTGGTTAACCTTTCATTTTCAACGGAGGAGCAGTGAGCTGGAAGAGTTCCAAATAGGCTACTACTGCAGACTCGACTACTGAAGCGGAGTACATTGCTGGATCGGAGGTTGCTAAAGAAGTTGTCGCGATTTCTGAGTTCCAGAAGGAACTAGGGGTTGTTCCGAGTGCTGGTTGTCCAATAACCATTTATTGTGAGAACACTGGTGCCATTGCACAGGCAAAGGAACCAAGATCAACAAACAGAAACAAACATGTACCAAGAAAGTACCACATCCTGAGAGAGATGATGGAAGCTGAAGATATCAAGATGATTATATTCCCACAGACAATAATCTAGCAGATCCGTTTACTAAACCATTAAGCTTGGTGAAGCATAATGGTCATTTTGAGAACATGGGTATTAGATATGTTGGTGATTGGCTCTAGGCCAAGTGGAAGATTGAAAGTATATGTATGTCCTAGAGACAATCTGTATTAGGAAACAATGTACTTTATACACATTCATATTTATATTAATGATGATTAATATTATGGCAATTTGCATTTGTTGAATTATTAGTTGATTGTTTATAAAAATTTATAAATGCATCCCTAGAGGTTACGTGTTTATTAATGATGTGAGAATTAATGTTATAACGTAACTCTTAAATTACCTCGACTATATCATCGAAATTTGGAATATCGATGATATGCGATACGTCGACATGTGGTCTGCATCATATCCTTAGTGGATGTAGTATGTCTCACTTGCTACGAGTTATGGCAACTCATGATGGACACATGGATACTTGTTGAAGTATTGGTACACCCTGCTGATGCATTATTTGTTATATGTCTATAATGTCATTGTCATGTGGGAGATAAAAGTCCTTAGACTTGAGGTCAATATCATCTTGTTTATGGAGTAATGTACTTTGATCCTGTCCTAAGCTCAAATGTCTTATAGGTTGAGACGCGACTTGTTTTGGGTGCATTACGAAGTAGATTAAAGGTGGTATGTGAGCCAAGAAATGATTCATTCCTTGAATTTATATTCGAGTGAACAGTCAGGTACTCATATGGTATTAGGTTGACTAAGTCATTGGCCAATGCATTGGACATGTCTGTGACATGGTCCTGTTGTCAACTAATATAGATGAGTTATAATATTCAAGTCATTTGGATAGACACTTGACAGATCCGCTTGATTGAGTGTATCATGAATGAAGGGATTTTATCTTTCTCACATATAGTTTCAGTTCACATATTTTGTGTAGCTAAACTTTACATATTGGGTTCATCTTCCGGCGCAGTCTAGGAGTTCCATGAAGATCCTAATGTTATTAGTGACGATATGTAAAGGCCTGAAGGGTAACACTAAGTCAAATGTTCCGTCGTTTGAAGGATGTAATTAGAAGGAGATTATACCTAAATGTTCAGTTGATGGTCGCGACATTAAAATGGGAAAATTGGCAGAAAATAGGACAGAACCGCGGTGCCTTGATTTAGGATCGCGGTGCCAGGAACACGTACAAGATCGCGTGCTAGGCGTGGCCCGGCAAATCCGAATTTTTTCCTACTGCTTTTGGGCCTGGTCCAACTAAAACCCTAAAGCTCATATTCTCAACTATAAATAGGAGGCTTACCTCTCATTCCAAAGATAACCAAAACCTAAGAGAGGTCAATCTCTTCTAAAGCTCTGTCAGAATTCCTAGCATTCCCGACTTAGCAAATTACATCACAGTTCTCTGAACTTTCAAATCGAGGGACGTTTGCGTGTGCACCCTCGGACTACATAAAGTAACAGATTCAACTGCTTAGCTGATTGCTGCTTCGAATGTAAGTCTTCTGTCGAAGTTTTACATTAATTCTGTGCTTTGTATTTTACATTACATATCATACTGCAGTTCGACCGTCGTCGGGTTTGAAACATAAATTTTCAAATTCCGCTGCGTGTACGAACCCGACGTAAACACCTACAAGTACATCCAAGTACCGATGGTTAATGGACCCGTCGAGTAATTCGATTCTTCCTTTATGGCTCTCAATGGATATTTAATTATCTTTGCACAATTGTGAATTTTCTATACGTTGAGTTGTCATTGGAGATGTTAAATTGACAGCTTGCAGCTCAGTTTATTGATGTTGGTTCTCGTAAGGATCACATTATTTTATCTCTATGTGGTTGTTCTTATATTGTATTTTTATAGTCTCATCTACTTAAACAGTTGTTGCGTTTGCACCTATGTCATTAGTTCTTTGATATATTTTGCTATAATCAGCTGTGCTCATTGGATAGTCAATTCTACCAAATGGTTAACTTCGGCATTTGCTCCCATCATTGTTTCTTTCTTTGAAGGTCAGTAACTTTCCCTTGTAAATCCAGTGATCATTTGTTTGCAGATTATCTTATTTCAGAAACTTGTTCTTTGGTGAAACTTGAATCATCATGGTGTTCTGGGACACTGGACTGTTGATGGATATTCTTGAAGTTGGAAGTGAACAAGGTACTAAAGAGTTGTACATCAATGATATACAAGTATTAATTGTCTCTCACAGCAGCTGTCGCTGTATTTACTGTGATGGAGCAAATTTTGTTTAGAAAGTGATAGATAGACTTGGATTGATGATCCTATTGCTAGAGGATATGTTAATACATATGACAATATGTTACCAGTTAGCCTACATCAGAGAATGGCTTCTTTTATTCTTGGAACCAGATGCTCTTCCATAATTTATACCTTCGCATATGCAAGACGTATGAGCAATTGTTGGCTGAATTAATGCCATCTCGCAGTCTTCACATAGACCTATGAAAGTTTAGGTCTGACATTAGACTTTAACAAGTACAACTTCAGACTAGTATGTCTGAAAGTTTGCAACTTCAGAGCCAGATTTTTCACTTCAGTTCCATAGGTGTGAAGTTGACTTTGAGGCGGCTAAACATTAATTATTTTGTAATTTTCAATTATGTCTTAAACAACGCTTCTCCAAGCGGCTATATATGCCCTTGCCCCGGATTCACATGGCCTAATTTAGAATGGAATTGGAGCTCAAAATAGGCAATTTGAACTGAGATACACCTCGAAAATTACACAAAAAAAAAGTGAAGTACTACTAAAGGTTTACAAGTATGAGTTGTATGTTGAACTATAAGTTGTTCAAGAGAAGGTCAATTCCCAGTTTAAGTCATTTTCTTTTCTTCACTTTTAGTTTGACTTGCCTTTTATTTTGTGATTGATTAGTTTACTTTCACATTCCTGGTGTTAGAATTGGATGCAAATTCACCACATTGCAGAGACAGGATGAATTTACCTTTTTCATTTTTTTCACAATTGTCATCCTAAATGTTAGGTTAGATTAATAAATTCAAAGAGATAACAACCTAAAAAAAGACATGCATGTTACTTTTTTTTTTTATAAAAGACAGACAAAAGATGCAGTAATCCCAACTTGAGAACCACTATTAACAATCCATCCAAACTAATCTAAAACAAACAATTCAGACAAAAATAGGAGGAAAGAATACAAAAGGCTAAGTGATAAAATATAAAGCTAATATGCCTACTTAGTTCTCAACATAAAGATCAGTAAGAACTAAACAACGTCAAACAGACAAACAGCTGACTGACCGATGACTACAACGGATCCATTTAACAGTTTTCTAAGGTCTCCTAGTGATCATTTAGCTCAATGAAGAAACATCAATTCCTTAGCTGGATAGGTGTTCCGATCAATGCAAAATCTAGAACATTGTCATCCGTCCAGCTGATATATGGTCGCTTTGCAGATTTAGGAGATGCAAGACAAGGTGAAAAAGATACACAAGCCCGATTTTCCTCACATCTACGAACCTGATCATACAAAATCAGTTCTGTCATCTCTTCCACTTCGACATAATGCTTCGTTGGGCTTTCTGGCTGATATGTTGTTGATGACAACATTTAAGAAAGAAAAAACTAATATAGCATACAATAAATTGAATACATAAATGTTACACCCCGGAATTCCAGGATATGTTTATAAGAACGTACGTAAGAACTCAAAAATGTTAAGATTTGAGACGTGTAAAAATTTATCGAAATTATGAAATTGTCGGAAAACGAGATATTGCGACGAATGGGAGGGCGACACGTGTCACCCCCCTTAGTGGTCTTGGACGAAATGGACATGGCTAAGATGGTCATTTGACCATATTTAAGATGAGTAAGTCTTGCAAAGGCTAGAGCTTGAGATTGTTGACTTAGTCAAAAGCCACTTGGCTTGATCTTTGTGAGTTGCATCCAAACCACCCATTTGTTCTAATCTTGACCCTCCCTCTTGTTATATATGTATACTAGTGCAAGACAAGCTTCTACACTTAGACAAATTTTTCAAAATCTTGAAGAACACTTAGTGGTGCTCTCGGCTTTCACTAGGGTTTTTTTAAAAAAAATTTGTTTGTTGTCCAATAATCTCCCCACTTTAAACCAAGGTTCCTAAGAGTATTGTAAGGGTATCTCAATAGAAAGATCCCGGAAAAATGGCGTTTTCGTATTAGTCGCAAGGCGGAAACTAAAGGAGTTCTTCAACTTTGAAGTTGGAACTTGAAGATGAGTTCATCATAAGCTTCTAAGGGTTGCTTGGAGTGGATTGGAACGTCGAAAAGAGGCGCTAAAGTTGCTAAGGAACGACTTGTAATCTTGGATCATATTTGGGCTAAATGAGGTATAATCTTCGTCTTACTTTTGTAATTGAAGATTCCATGTTATTATCAGTTAGAAATGATCATGTGATAAGTGTTATGGGAATTTGGAAGCTCAAATCCGAAAATGACATGTTAAGCCATTTGAAATTGAAATACAATTTGGTCGATAGTTAGAATCATCGCATGTTTACCTACTTGAGGATTGTAGTAGTTATAATCAATTGTGGCTAGATAACATGTTATACTAAACCACTTGGATTGAAAAAGGATTGGAAACGAATTTGTATTGTTGTCCCTATTTTGCCGAATGGACATTATATGTTGGACTAGTTTGATATTTATTGTGGGGCGGAATTTTACACGTCTTGTAGACGTGTAATCACCTATTGTTAACTACTTTGTTGAGCCTTAATGTGGCGTGTTTGGTTATTGAGTTCGGCCTTGAAAAAGGTGGCAAAGTATGTAGAAACAAAGGAAGCGCTGTCCGATTTTCCGTAGAATTTAGTGACTTTGCACTTGTAATATTCTACGTTTGAAGTAAGAAGTTAATAGACGTACTATGGTCATTATAGGTTGACATACTACGTACGGCGTATTGGACTTAGCAAGTGGATTAAACCGAAGAGGTATGTGGAACTTTCTTATCTCTTGAGCATGAATAAGTTGTAAATGTATAGTACGGTAGACGTACAAGATTTTGGCAATCTAGTCCATTTGATATCCTTGGCTTATTTTAAGAATGTCCAAGTTGGTTGAGTTAGGGAATTAACTCACTTGTTTAAATATTAAGGATATCTTGGTTTCAAAAGTTAAGAGACTTTAAGTATGTTGAAAGTATTTTTGATACTTGTTTTGTTGGAAAGTTTAAGTCTCTTGGTTATAAAGAAGAATGTAAGTTTCTAAAGTATAAAGCTAGTATAACGACTTTATGGGAAGTTGGTTATAATAGCTTTATGGAAAGTTAAAAAGAGTGGTTTACTCTAAGTAATTTAAGTATGTTAAATGACTTGAAATAACGAAAGGCAAATTGATTTACAGGCATCAATTGCTTAAGGTTTTAAAAGAAAGAAGTCACTTGATTTAGAAGCCTGAAAATGTATTTTCTAAAATGGTATTGTGACTTGTCTTAAAATGTACTTGTGACTTGATACTACAGTTATTAGTATCTTGGAAGTTTTATATGAAAAGGAGTCATTTTAAAAGAATAGAAGTACGTAGTACTTTGGGTTAAATTCCCGGATTTATAATGACATGTTAGTGCCTTAAGTAAACTAAAATGAGAATGTATATGAATAAGACCGGTAGGGTTTATGTTATGTATGATGGTCGGTTGAGATAGGGTAAGAGTATAAATGAGGGGTAAACCCCCAAGACGTTATACCACCTGCTTCAGGGTAGAGTATAAATGAGGGGTAAACCCCCAAGACGTTATACCACCTGTTCCGTGGATTTGCTACCCATGATGCGAGAAATACCTCATGCGAGTCCTTATGGGCTTATGCGGGTGAAATAGTCCCATGCGGGCGGGTACAACCTATGCGAGGAATACCTCATGCGGGTCCACACGACCTATGCGGGTGAAATAGTCCCAGGAGTAGGATTGCTTAATGATACTGCGGGCGGGTGGTCCTGCTTTGATCGTGAGCTTCTTATTTTTATGTTGTAAGTATACTCTTGATTACTCTCATTGTTAGTAAGGCACAATGTCGTTAATTGAGTTATCATACACATCTCCGCTTTATTATAGACTTATGATTTCATTACAGTACTTTCAGTTTCACATATTTGGTACATGTTGTACTGACCTCCTTCGGGGGGCTGCGTTCATGCCGCAGGTAGAGTATACAGGTAGCTGATCCTCACTTTTAGGATCACTGTTCAGCTGTTGGGAATCTCCATTACTCCGGAGGCCTATCCCTGGTATGGTTGGTTGTTGTTTATTCAGGGGTATGGCGGGGCCCTGTCCCGTCACAGTTGTTATTCTTAGAGGTCTGTAGTCACATTGTGGATTGGGTTGTAAAGAAAAAAAAATGTACTGTTTTATTTGTATAGTTTACGGAAGGTGGCCTTATCGGCTAGCCTGTTGTTATTTTATGTTTAAGCATTTTATCAGTTGTGTATGTTCATTGCTATTCTCGATATTTATCGAAAGGGTGCCTGTAGGGCACCACATGCCCTGGTCGGTCGTGACAATAAACTTTGTATAAAGAGATTAATATACTCGTGAATGTATACGTGTACCTTTAACTTTGTTGATAGTTTAAATGCAGGTGGAGATGCTCCTAGATGCACAGGGACATCATATGCCAAAGGAAAACTCGATTAGCATACTGCTTTAAATAGCAATATAACATGGTTCAAATATCATCTTTTGTCGTACCATGATCTAATCCAACTTCCTTCAGAAAAAAAAACTCATGTCCGTGGCTTTTGTCTGTGCTTTCATACAATTCTGATGATAATGGAGAAATTTCTCTTGCAACAGACTTTTCTCAAAGAAATTTTCTAGAATCTCCTAACCTGATTTAGCTTTGATACTAACTTGTCACGTGCCGACTTTTCTCAAGTCTTCACTTGGGGCGTGATGGCACCTGGATAACTATCTCTTTCCAAGAGCACCATCTAACTCTCTTTCTTTTGAAATTCAGACATGTATTTAAATGCGGAAATAGTAACAATAATAGAAGTAAAGAAACTTTTATGAATTTCATTAAAAACGTAATGCGAGCCCATGCTCGTACAAATATTGTTTCTACCTAGACATAATGAGAGTGATTATTCCAAGTTTGAAAGGAGACAATCTCACACAGACATTTCCAGAGATAGTGAAACTAAACCTTTCAACTACATACTAAATATGACAAGTACCAAGTCCGAAACAATAGATTTGGTACGACAAAGAGGTCATGGATCGCCACGCCCGAACCCGGGCGTGGATCGTGCCCTACCCGCACTTCTACCTTAACAATACAAGTAAGTCATGAATCAAATAACACCTCATTTTTAAAAAAAAAAAACAAACGTACGTGCAAGGGCAAAGCCGACAAGGCTGCCATATATACATAAACAAAAGACACTACACCGTACATGAGTCCAATCCCACATATGAATACAGACCTCTAGGAGTTAAACTGAACTATGACGGGACAAGGCCCCGCCGTACCCAAAACTATACAAAGCCTGTACTGAAGGACATATACCAAAGATAAACTCCGGAATAGAAGGAGCTTATCCAAAACCCTGATCAGGATCCTACACCTGCCGATCACCGAATCATGCATCTAAACTGCGGCGTAACGCGGCCGAAGGAGGTCGATGCGAAGAATGTACCAAGTATGTGAGCGATGAAATCGTAATAAAATCATAGCAATCTAAATAACACAGGAGACATGTATGATATCCAACCTACAGTACATAACACATAAGCAGTCATATCAAGTCAGGGACGCAGGCCCTCAAAGTCATTACTCAATATAACCATGGGTCTCACGCCCATAATATCAATCATGCCCGTGGAATCCTTCCTCACTGGCGATCCATGATGTAATAACACCAATAAGGATACATGAACACCAAGTCCCACCTGTGTCCTCAATACCTCGTGGTCCCATGCCCTAATCCCACCTCGTAAAGCATGACCATAGGGTAACACAAACAAATCGGGACATATATGATAATCAAAATACAACACATTGTGCCTTACGAACAATAAGAGTAAACAGTAGTATCCTTACAATATAAAATAGGAAGCTCATGATCAAAAGCAGACCATCCGCCCGAGATCATTTAGCCATCCTACTCGCGGGACTATTTCACCGCGTAGGCCGCGTGGACCGCGTGAGGTGTTCCTCGCATAGGACTATTTCACCGCATAAGCCCTTACGGACTCGCGTAGGTATTCCTCGTGATAGGTGGACCCGCGCACGGGACTATTTCACCCGCATAAGCCCTACGGACTCGCATGAGGTATTCCTCGATCGTGGGTAGCAAATCCACTAATTATGCAAATGCCACCAACCCGGAATGACCAAACGACTGATATAACAATAGCACACAACCGCTATTTCCGACACATAGGCAAATCCTTAATTACAAGCCAAAGTCCTTACCAAGGCACACTTAGAATAATTCTCTTTAACAAGCCAAAGTACTTATCAAGGCACACTTAGACAAATTCTCAATTTATCAAGCCAAAGTACTAATCAAGGCATACATAGAATCATTCTCTTTAACAAGTCAAAGTACTTATCAAGGCACACTTTAGACAAATTCTCAATTTATCAAGCCAAAGTACTAATCAAGGCATACATAGAATAATTCTCTTTTAACAAGTCAAAGTACTTATCAAGGCACACTTAGACAAATTCTCAATTTATCAAACCAAAGTACTAATCAAGGCATACATAGAATAATTCTCTTTTAACAAGTCAAAGTACTTATCAAGGCACACTTAGACAAATTCTCAATTTATCAAGCCAAAGTACTAATCAAGGCATACATAGAATAATTCTCTTTTAACAAGTCAAAGTACTTATCAAGGCACACTTAGACAAATTCTCAATTTATCAAGCCAAAGTACTAATCAAGGCATACATAGAATAATTCTCTTTTAACAAGTCAAAGTACTTATCAAGGCACACTTAGACAAATTCTCGATTTATCAAGCCAAAGTACTAATCAAGACATACATAGAATAATTCTCTTTTAACAAGTCAAAGTACTTATCAAGGCACACTTAGACAAATTCTCAATTTATCAAGCCAAAGTACTACATACGTACATTCTTTTATAAAAGACTCCTTTCTATGTAAAGCCCCAAGATACTAACACCCGTAGTATCAAGGCGTGTCTATTTTTCAAAGTAAGTTACTACACTTTTAGAAAACTCATTTCAAAGCTTGAAATCAAGTAACTCCAAATTTTCACAATCTAGGCAACTTATGCCGATTTAATCAAAATAGACAACTTTCTAAACCTTCCATAAAGCCGTTATAACTAACTTCCCATAAAGCCGTTATAACCCTTTATGGTTTTAGACGTATCCATTCCTTCAATAACCAAGAGACTTATACTATTAAAACCAAGTATCACATACTTACAAATCAAGTTCTTAACTTTCAAAATACTTCAAGTCTCTTAATAGTTAGAAAACAAGTTTTCTTCTACTTTTTAAACCTCAAGTAACTTCACCCTTAACGCAAGTTACTTCTCTTAAATCATGTCATTTCTCCTCTTTTAAATCAAATAAGTAAATCACTCCTTTGACTCCCCTAAAGTCATTATAATGACCTTTAGGTTTTAGAACTAAGGCACTAGCCAAAAGATTTGGAAACCACTTCCTTTTCAAGTCTCTATGTACTTTAAGAAAAATACCTTCACTTTTAAGAATCCAAACTTCCTAAGGAAATGGATTATACTACTTACAATTTAAACATCAAAGTACACTCGTTTAAGTACATAGAACAAATTCTATTTTAGGCAATCCAAATACAAGCAAGGAATGGATCATTCAGGAGTAGAACTTACTTTCTTTATTCTAAGGAATCATGCTAGAAGAGGAGATAGTTCACATACCTTTTCGCTAAATCCACAAGCTGCCGAATCGCGTGCGTAGAAGTGTCAACCTATAATGGTCACAACAAGACTATCAACTTCTAGTCTCTAACGTAGAATAATACTAAGTATTTGGTCTCTAATTCTACGGAAAATCGGGCAAAGACTTCCTTTGTTTCTACTCACTTTGCCACCTTTTCAAGGCCGAATACAATAACCAACAAGCCACATTTAAGGCTCCAAACAACAACTAAACAAAGGGGATTACACGCCTTACAATACGTGTAAAATTCCGCCCCAATTCATAATGAAGTAGTTTAATGCACTAGCCAATTCTCTACCAACTTACATAAAGAACACTAAGTCTTTTCCAACCCTTTTCAAATTCCAAGTTCCAAGGTCTAACATGTTATATAGTTATAAACTACTTCAACAACTACAATTTCCTTCTTTATACAACATGCGACGCTTAGACCAATAGTCGACTTGAATTCCAATCTTAAAGCTAAACATGCTAGTTTTCGGATTAGGGTTCCAATAGCCCATAAACATATCAAACTTCATACTATATAACACATGCTTGCTAAAATCCATAGCTACAACAATAAGTAAGTCTTAACTACTAAAACGACAAAATTTATACCTTTCCAAGCCCTTAAAATTTCCAAGATCCAAAGTCGCGCCTTAGAAATTCTTAGCTCCTTTCCTTAAGTTCAAATCCGCTCCAAGCACTCCTTAGAGGCCTATGAAGAACCCATCTTCAAGTTCCAACTTCAAAGTTGAAGAACTCCCTTAGTTTCCGCCTTGCGACTAACGTAAAAATACGTTTTTTCCGAAATCTTTCTATTGAGATAACCTTATAATACCCTTAAGGACATTGGGTTAAAGTCTTTTGGCTAATGGATCAAAACTACAAAATTTTTGTCTTTGAAAACTCCTTTGGCCGAGAGCACCTAAGCTAGCACAATGTTTTCTTGAAAAATTTTCTAAGTATAGAACTTGTCTTGCACTAGTGTAGGATATATACTACAAAGGAGGGCTTAGATTAATACACTTGTGGGCTAGGATGAAGGATCATTAATTAAAAAGCCAAGTGGACAAGTTGACTTGGTCAACAATATCAAGCTTTGAAGACTTGATCTTCCTTGATGGTAAATGACCATTCTACCCCTTGCATTTTCGTCCAAGACCACATGAGGGGTGCCACGTGTCGCCCTCTCATTCGTCCATAAAATTCCGTAACCCTCGTGGGCCCCACAAAACGTAAAATTCCTCGGGTGGGCCCCACGTGACCAAATCCGTAAAAATAAATTTCCATAATATTAATAAGTTCCATACTCTTCAAATAATGCATTTTGAGAATCCAATTCTCAATAACGAACATTTTTCCTTTCCGACGTCCGGAAGATTTTCCGTCGGAAGAACAATTCTTCCTTTCGTACTAATGTCCAAATCTTGTTTCCTTACGTACATTCTCTTATACATGTCCTGGACTTACGGGGTGTAACAGGGACGATCACTAGCCTTGATGTGGAGGCTTTCCTCTATCACGATTTTCTGAAACATGTTAAATAAAGAGTCAGCCCTACCATCCGGGGCTGAGTGAGAACCTCGCCCTGCAATTCAAAGTAACCTCACAATATTCTAAGTACAATCACATTATAATATAATAAGCATGTTGCAAAACATATTAAGTTACAATACCTTTATCATACAAGTACGCAACATCTCCTCTCAACTCCTTATAGGAAACTCTTAATTTAACTAATATTTTGTTTTATCTCGTATCACACGTTAAGATATTCCCTCGTATTTATATATTTGTTGCGGCGTGAAACCCGATCCGATGCATTTACAAATGCATTTGCGTATTTGTGAACACGTATTCAATTTACATATTTATTGCGGCGTGCAATCCGATCCAATGTATTTACAAATGCATTTCCATATTTGTGAACACGTATTCACATTACATATTTGTTGTGGCGTGCAACCCGATCCAATGTATTTACAAATTTGTGAACACTATTCACTTTACATATTTATTCCGGGCATGTTACCCGATCCAATGCATTTACTAATTTGTGAATATGTATTCACTTTACATATTTGTTCAGGGCATGTTACCCGATCAAATGCATTTACCAATTTGTGAACACGTATTCACTTTACATATTTGTTATGGGCAAGTTACTCGATCAAATGCATTTACCAATTTGTGAACACGTATTCACTTTGTAATTTTCAGACGGTCAAATAAATAATATTCTCTATTTTTTTTACATTCTGCCTGTCGTACTTGTAATGGTTATAACTCTTTAACCGTAACTTCAACTAAGATGTTTCTTACGCTGAAACGAAGGTAACACGGGGACTTTTCACTATACCAAATTTCATTTGAAACTACTTTGGGTAACTAGCACAAATCTATCCACAAAACAGCCACATGAAATTTTATTCGCCAGAATTTTTATTAAACATGACCAAATTTTAAAATAATCATAACTTCTAATCTGTAATCCCGTTCGAGCCCCGTAAAATCTCAAAACAACTAGAACAAAGAGATATACGTCTCCATGTGAACCATCCATTCAGGTTCTGTACCATTTGGTACAATTTTTCACTTTTATGTACTGCCTTTCCGGATTCCGATAGAACCGAGGTAGAAATTTTAAACTACAATAACTCTCAA
Source organism: Przewalskia tangutica (assembly GCA_029844215.1). Classification (NCBI taxonomy): domain Eukaryota; kingdom Viridiplantae; phylum Streptophyta; class Magnoliopsida; order Solanales; family Solanaceae; genus Przewalskia; species Przewalskia tangutica. The sequence continues at coordinate 104,530,081 of CM056726.1, forward strand.
ACCGTAAGTCCGTTTTATCCCTTCTTTGGCTCAATCGGACCTTCACATATAGATGTACAACACTTCAAAATTTCACCAAATTATAACAAATATAACCTAGTAAAAACTAGTTGTAAAGTTCTGCCTTCCTGAATTTCCGTCAAGTCGAGGCAGAAAATTTAAACAGCGATAACTCTCAACCCGTAAGTTGTATAGACCTCCCTAAGGTCTCAAAATGTCAAAAACAGAGAAATATAGAACTTTCATTTAGGATAAATTTTCAGATTCTTTACCAAGTTGTATAGTTTTACGTTTTTGTGTTCTGCCTTTCCGGGTTCCCGTCAATCCGAGACATAAACTTCAAACTATGATAACTCTTAAACCACAAGTCTGTTTCATCTCTTATTTATCTCAATATGATCATAACAGAGAGGTGTACAACACTTCCAAATTTCACATAATTCTTCCAAGTATAACTTAGTGAAAACAGTTCGTAAATTTCATGACTCAACTAGTTGTTTCAACAATCAAAAGTTCATGATTTCTTTTCAACATCCGATTCATATTCTAACATGTATTGAACTTAAAATAAAGGATTTCACTAAGAATTTCTGAGTAAGAAAACTCACCTTGTAAGCGTGAAAATGATTGTTGTTCGGTTGCTAAAAGTGATCCTTGCTCCCTAGTATTTCCTGATTCTTGTTCTTCTTCCTCTCTTGATTTTTCCCTTTTTGTTCACTTGATTTTTTTCTTATTTGTTATTCTTTATGCTAGGTACTTTATTTTGTGCTATGTTAGATATATATGGATGTGTTATAGGAGGTGGAAGGACAAGGGGTTGAGGGAGATGAAAAGGGGAAGGTGAGGAAAGATGTGCATGAATACATGAATATGGCCCTTAATGCCATATTTTCTTCTTTTTTTCCTTTGTATTTTCGGATTTCAAATTACCAGTTTTTTTTAATTTTACATTTTGTCATCCTTAAGCAACATTCGTCCTCGAATGTGAATAAGGTCGTAACATAGACACACAACAAACTTCGAGATTTCACATTCTCCCCTCCCTAAATGACATTCGTCCTCGAATGCGAACAAGGTTGTAACACATGCATATAGACACGCAAAATATAATACAAATATGAAGTACTATTTAACACATTTTGATTATCTTATTCAAAGAGAAATGGATATTTGACTTTCATCGCGTCTTCAGCTTCCCAGGTGGCTTTTTGTGTGGAGTGATTCCTCCATAGGACCTTCACGGAAGTACATATTTATTTCTAAGACGCTGAACCTTCCTATCAAGTATTTCTATCGGAACTTCTTCATATTTAAGCTCTTCATTAAGAACTATCTCCTGGGGGAAGATGACGTGACTTGGATCGTGCAAGTATTTTCGTAACATTGACACATGAAACACCGGATGTACTGCTTCCAGCTCTTGTGGAAGTGCTAGTTCGTAAGCCACATTCCCCACTCTTCGCAAGATCTCATATGACCCAATAAACCTTGGGCTCAATTTCCCTTTCTTACCAAAGCGCATCACTCCCTTCATTGGGTACACTTTTAAAAATACTTTCTCCCCCTCTTGAAATTCAAAATCCCTTTTGCGATGATCCGCATAAGACTTATGACGGCTATGAGCTGTTTTGATCCGCTCCTGAATTATCTGCACTTTATCATTTATTTCCTGAATGACTTCGGGTCCGAACAGTTGCGTCTCACCCACCTCGAACCATCCAAGTGGAGATCTACATTTTCATCCATACAACGCTTCAAACATGGCCATTTATATACTAGAGTGAAAACTATTATTGTAGGCGAACTCAATTAGGCAGAGATGGTCCAACCAGCTGCCTTGAAAATCTAACACACAAGATCGCAACATGTCCTCAATTGTTTGAATTGTTCGCTCAGCTTTCCCATCTGTTTGCGGGTGGAAAGTCGTGCTCAACTTAACTTTTATCCCGAGACCCTGCTGGAAAATTTGCCAAAAGTGTGAGGTGAACTGGGAACCCCTATCTGAAATAATTTGTAATGGAATCCCGTGTAACCGCACAATTTCCTTCAAATAAATTTGCGCGTACTATGGCGCGCGATATGTAGTCTTGACCGGTAGGAAATGGGTTGATAAGCCGATCAAAAATCACCCAAATAGAGTCATACCCTTCTCGAGTTTCCGGTAGACCGGTTACTAAATCCATATGAATTACCTCCCATTTCCACATTGGGACACCAATGTCCTGGAGTAGTCCGCTAGGTTTTTGATGTTCAGCTTTTACATGTTGATATGTAAGACACCTTCCGACAAACTCTGCAACATCTTTCTTCATTCCGTCCCACCAGTAATTTTCCTTAAGGTCCTGATACATTCTTGTTGACCCTGGATGAATGAAATATTTTGTGTTGTGGCCCTCATCTAAGATCTTCCTCCTGAGATCCTTTACTTTAGGAACACATAACCTATCCTTATACCGAAGGGTACCGTCATTTTCTCCTAATGTAAACTGTGAAGGTTTTCCATGTTGAATCCTCTCCCGAAATCTAACAAACTCCGCATCCTCAAACTGACTTTTTTTAATTTCCGAAGCTAAGGCAGACTGAGAGGTATCATGCACCGCCACCCTGCCTTCACCGACCTCAGTTAAACTAACCCTGAGGTTTCCCAATTTTTGTACCTCACGAACAATACCCCTCTTTTGTATTGCCAAATGGGCCAAGCTGCCCATTGATCTCCTACTGAGGGCGTCAGCCACCACGTTGGCTTTTCCAGGATGGTAAAAAATACTAAGGTCATAATCCTTAAGCAACTCTAACCATCTTCTTTGTCGGAGATTCAAATCCTTTTGCGTGGTTATGTACTATAAACTCTTATGATCTGTAAATATATCCACATGCACACCATGCAAATAGTGTCTCCATTTTCGTAAGGCAAACACTACCGCGGCCAATTCCAAGTCATGAGTTGGATAGTTTTTCTCATGTATCTTCAATTGTCGAGATGCATATGCAATCACTTTCCCAAACTGCATCAAGACACACCCTAACCCAACACTGGAGGCATCACAATAGACTGTGAACTCTTCTTGTCCCGATAGTAAGGTTAGGATTGGTGCAGTAGTCAACAATTCCTTTAGTTTCTGAAAACTTGTTTCACATGCTTCTGACCACTGGTACTTAACCGCTTTGTGAGTCAACCGGGTCAAGGGAGCAGCAAGACTAGAAAAGCCTTTTACAAATCTTCTATAATACCCAGTCAAACCCAAGAAACTCCTAACTTCTGTAGGGGTGGTCGGTTTTGGTCAGTTCTTCACTGCTTCTATCTTTTGGGGGTCTACCATAATTACATCCCTTGACACAACATGACCCAAGAAGGCTACCTTTTCCAACCAAAATTCACACTTTGAAAATTTAGCATATAGTTTCTCCTGTTTTAAGACTTGAAGCACTACCCTCAAATGCTCTTCATGTTCTTCAACACTCTTGCTATAAATTAGGATATCATCTATGAACACAATGACGAACAAATCTAAGAATGGTTTGAAGATTCTGTTTATTAAATCCATAAAAGTTGCTGGGGTATTGGTTAACCCAAAAGACATGACCAAGAACTCATAATAGTCGTATCGGGTTCTAAAGGATATTTTGGATATATCATCTGGATTTATTTTCAGCTGATGATATCCCGTACGGAGGTCAATCTTGGAAAAATAGCTAGCTTGAAGTTGGTAAAAAACGATCATCGATTCTTGATAATGGGTATCGGTTCTTGATCGTGACCTTATTGAGTTGTCGATAATCGACGCACATTCAGAGCGATTCATCTTTCTTCTTTACAAAAAGGACGGTTCACCCCGGGGGGAAACACTAGGCCTTATAAAGCCTTAATCCAGAAGATTCTTCAATTGTTCTTTTAACTTCCTCAATTCAGCTGGGCCATTCGATATGGAGGAATAGAAATGGGTCTTGTACCCGGAATTAACTCTATAACAAACTCCACTTCTCTATCCGGAGGAAGGCCTGGAAGATCTTCAGGAAAAACCTCCGAATTTTTTTCGAATAATAGGGACATCATGCACCGCTGGGGACTCTTTTTGGGTATCTACTATATTAGCCAGATATGCGTACTCCACTCTGTGACTTCTCAATAATTTTTTAGCCCCAAGGTAGGAAATAAACTGACGTGAGGATATTCCAATCCTACCTGTTATAACAACTTCTGGTACCCCGAAAAAAGATAATTTCACTATCTTTCGCCGACAATCTAACATGGCATAACATGCCGACAACCAATCCATACCCAAAATGACGTCAAAGTATGTCATATCAAGTAGTACTAGGTTCATTATTGCTCCCCTGCCATTCACTTCTAATTGAAAAAATTTAACTACTCGAGAGGCCCAAACTGATGCCCCTACTGGTGTCATAACCTCAAAAGGTTCACTTAAACGTGAAGCTTTTACGTGTAAATTCTTAGCAAAATCCATTGACACACATGAAAATATAGAGCCGGGATCGTATAATATAAATGCAGAAATACTCGAGACTAGCAAAATACCTATGACCACCGCATTAAATGCTTTTGCCTCATTCCTATAGGCAAAGCGTAGAGCCAGTTAGAATTATTGGGTTGTTGACCTCCCTGACTCTGGCGGGACTGGTTTCCCAGATTTCCCTTGTAGGCAATTGTGGTTGCTTCTGACCTCTCCTGAATAGACTGAGTTTGGGTTCTTTTTTTTTTTTGCAATCCCTGACATAATTGCCTGATTCTCCACAGTTATAACATGCTTTCGTTAAGAGCCAACATTCTCCAATGTGGTTCTTTTGACAAATCTTACAAACATGTTTGTCACCTCTTGTGTTAGGGTTGGTGGCCTTGTCCTTGCTACCTTGGTAATTAAACCAATTATTCTCCTTAGGCCTGAAATGAGCCTGGCCTATAAACTGATTTGGTCTTGAAGAACTCTTACTAACCTCTTGCCACTGTTTTTTTTATTCTGATTCCCACTGATCGAAACCTCTTATGTGATTACTCTCTTTTTCCTTTAGCAAAATCTTCTACCCTCATTGTTATGTCAATGATATTAAGGTACGTCCGATCATGGGATAATGCCACTACTTTCTCTGTTATGTTTGGGTTTAAACCCTCAACAAATTTTTTAACCTTCCCGCTTTTCGCAGGAATAATATGCGTGTTGTATGTCGACCATCACACGAACTGAGTGTCGTATTCTTGCAAACTGTGGTCTCTTTGTTTCAATTGTTCAAACTCACGCCTAAATGCATCTTTTCAGTCTGGCTCTAAACTCCCCCCACATCATCAGTGGTGATATCTAGGAATGATTTATTTTAAAATTTCTCCACCATACCCATGCGTCGTCTACTAATGTGCGCTTTGACGTCATGCATCTTCACACCTTTTAGGGTAAACAGTAGGTCTTATACCTCGTTGAGAAAAACTATTGGATCAGACTTGGAGTCATTCCCTGTGTAGATAGGTTCTCTTCTTCTCATAAAATTCGCCCCATAGTCTTTCTGGTACTGACTGAGATCCTACCTTTTCGGTCGGTGGTGCAGTCATATCTCGTTAGTTTATCATTATACAATCTCCTTTCACAATCCTTTCAAGGAGGTAGTATGAGAATCAAGTCTTTGAAAGACTCAAGATAGGAACGAGAAGAGTATGAAAGAAGTGAAACTGTTTAGGATGTTATCCCGTTCACTTATTACTAAGGTGGCGCGCAAATCCTCGCAATAAGTAACCATTCAAACACTCAACTCAAAGAAATTTTCTAGAATCTCCTAACCTGATTTAGCTTTGATACTAACTTGTCACGCCCCGACTTTTCTCAAGTCTTCACTTGGGGCGTGATGACACCTGGATAACTATCTCTTCCAGGAGCACCATTTAACTCTCTTTCTTTTGAAATTCAGACATGTATTTAAATGCGAAAATAGTAACAATAATAGAAGTAAAGAAACTTTTTATGAATTTCATTAAAAACGTAACGCGAGCCCATACTCGTGCAAATATTATTTCTACGTAGACATAATGAGAGTGATTATTCCAAGTTTGAAAGGAGAAAATCTCACACGGGCATTTCCCGAGATAGTGAAACTAAAACTTTCAACTACATACTAAATATGACAAGTACCAAGTCTGAAGCAATGAATTTGGTACGGCAAAGAGGCTGCGGGACGATCACTAGCCTTGATGTGGAGGCTTTCCTCTATCACGCTTTCCTGAAAAATGTTAAATAAAGAGTCAGCCCTACCATCCGGGGCTGAGTGAGAACTTCGCCCTGCAATTCAAAGTAACCTCACATTATTCTAAGTACAATCACATTATAACATAATAAGCATGTTGCAAAACATATTAGGTTACAATACATTTATCATAAAAGTACGCAACATCTCCTCTCAACTCCTTATAGGAAACTCTTAATTTAACTAATATTTTGCTTTATCCCGTATCACACGTTAAGATATTCCCTCATATTTATATATTTGTTGCGGCGTGCAATCCGATCCGATGCATTTACAAATGTATTTGCGTATTTGTGAACACGTATTCACTTTACATATTTATTGCGGCGTGCAACCCGATCCAATGTATTTACAAATGCATTTTCATATTTGTGAACACGTATTCAAATTACATATTTGTTGCGGCGTGCAATCCGATCCAATGTATTTACAAATTTGTGAACACGTATTCACTTTACATATTTTTTCCGGGCATGTTACCCGATCAAATGCATTTACCAATTTGTGAACACGTATTCACTTTACATATTTGTTCCAGGCATGTTACCTGATCAAATGCATTTACCAATTTGTGAACACATATTCACTTTACATATTTGTTTCGGACATGTTACCCGATCAAATGCATTTACCAATTTGTGAACACGTATTCACTTTATATATTTGTTCCGGGCATGTTACCCGATCAAATGCATTTACCAATTTGTGAACACGTATTCACTTTGTATTTTCCAGACGGTCAAATAAATAATATTCTCTATTTTTTTTACATTCTGTCTGTCGTACTTGTAATGGTTATAACTCTTTAACTGTAACTTCAACTAAGATGTTTCTTACGCTGAAAAGAAGCTAACACGGGGACCTTTAACTATACCATATTTTATTTGAAACTACTTTGGGTAACTAGCACAAATGTATCCACAAAACAGCCACATGAAATTTGATTCGCCAGAATTTTTATTAAACAGGACCAAATGTTAATATAGTCATAACTTCTAATCCGTAAGCCCGTTCGAATCCCGTAAAATCTCAAAACGACGAGAACAAAGAGATATACGTCTCCATGTGAACCATCCATTCAGGTTCTGTACCATTTGGTACAGTTTTTCACTTTTGTGTACTACCTTTCCGGATTCCGATAGATCCGAGGCAAAAATTTCAAACTACAATAACTCTCAACTCGTAAGTCCGTTTTATCTCTGATTTGGCTCAATATTACCTTCACATATAGTTGTACAACACTTCCAAATTTCACCAAATTCTAACAAGTATAACCTAGTGAAAACCAGTTTTAAAGTTCTGCCTTCTCGAGTTTCAGTCAAGTCGAGGCAGATATTTTAAACAGCGATAACTCTCAACTCATAAGTCCGATAGACCTCCGTAAGGTCTCCAAATGTCAAAAACAGAGAAATATAGAACTTTCATTTAGTACAAATTTTCAGATTCTTTACCGAGTTGTACAGTTTTACGTTTTTGTGTTCTGCCTTTCCGGGTTCCCGTCAATCCGAGGAATAAACTTCAAACTATGATAACTCTTAAACCGTAAGTCCGTTTCATCTCTTATTTGGCTCAATATGATCATAACAGAGGTGTACAACACTTCCAAATTTCACTTAATTCTACCAAGTATAACTCAGTGAAAACAGTTCGTAAATTTCATGACTCAACTAGTTGTTTTAACAATCAAAAGTTCATGATTTCTTTTCAACATCCGATTCATATTCTAACATGTATTGAACTTAAAATAAAGGATTTCACTAAGAATTTCTGAGTGAGAAAACTCACCTTGTAAGCGTGAAAATGATTGTTGTTCGGTTGCTAAAAGTGATCATTGCTCCCTAGTATTTCCTGATTCTTATTCTTCTTCCTCTCTTGATTTTTCCCATCCCTTCTTGTTCACTTGATTTTTTTCTGATTTGTTATTCTTTGGGCTAGGTACTTTATTTTGTGCTATGTTAGATATATACGGAGGTGTTATAGGAGGTGGAAGGACAAGGGGTTGAGGGAGATGAAAAGGGGAATGTGAGGGAAGATGTGCATGAATACATGAATATGGACCTTAATGCCATATTTTCTTCTTTTTTCCTTTGTATTTTCGGATTTCAAATTACTAGTTTTTTTTTTTGGATTTTATAGTCGACCGCCTCTCGTTGCTCTCAATCCTCCTATGTCCTCTGCTGGCGCGATGTGGGAGTAACTTCAGCGGATCTATCAGCATAGTAATGATGCACAGATTTATCAACTAGAACAGTCTCTTACCGCTCTATCTCAAGACACCGCAAGGATTCAAGAATTTTATTCCTCCATCATGTTGATTTGGAATGAGACGGATATGATTGATGAAATAAGCATTCCCGAAGCGGCACTCGACACGGTCCTTACCTGCATCAGAAATATCGCTGTCGTACGTTTGAACATATTCGGGCATCTATTCTCAACCACAGCTCAGCCGCATCGCTTGACAACATCCTTGCAGATCTTCTTGTCAAAGAGACTCACCTTTCCTCTCTCCTCTCTAAATCCTCTCCTGAATCCTTTGGTGCTTATAAGGGGAAATATCGTGACTTGTCTACTGTCGAGTGCTTCAACTATCATGAGAAGGGTCACTATGCTTCTCATTGCCGAAACCAGAGAGGGTCCACCACCAAACTGTTTTGTCGCTATTGCAAGAAAGATGGTCATCTGATCATGATTGCCAAATTCGTCCACCACATCCTAGTCGTTCAACCACTCCCACTGCCTTGACCTCTACTGTTGATCCTCCTCCAGATGGTTCCTTCTCTTCTATACCTACCGTCCTTGTGCAACAACTTATCCAAGGCCTCCATGCTGCAGGTTTTAGTATGTAAATCGGAAGAGAAAATGAGATGAACTCGGCTTGATTATTCCCTCAAGCTATTGGGGTTTAAATAGTTAAGTTTACATATTCTAAAAAGGAGAGAAAATCAATACAAATCAATTCCTAATTACATAATATTTTATCTACTATATTTACATATATGTTAGAATCCCCGCTCAAGCTGGTGCATACAAATTATATGTATCAAGTATGCTACATAAGTAACTAGTTCTGGGACCGGCTAGGGACTTGGTGAATATATCTGCAAGCTGATCATTTGACCACACAAACCTTGTGACGATGTATTGTAAGAGTACATTCTATCTGGCAAAATGACAATCAATCTCTAATGTGTTTGGTCCTCTCATGGAACAGTGAATTCGATGCAATGTGAATTGCAGCTTCATTATCGCACACAAGTTCCATTTCTTTAATTTCTTCAAATTTCAACTCCTTCAGTAGTTATTGATCTATATGAGTTCACATGTCACTACTGCCATAGCCCGATATTCTGCTTTTGCACTAGATCTAACAACCAAATGTTGTTTCTTACTTTTCCAAGACACCAAATTTTCCCCAACAACAACAACATACTGAGTGAAATCCCACAACGTGGGGTCTGTGGAGGGTAGAGTGTACGCAGACCTTAGATCTACCTTGATAGGTAGAGCGGTTGTTTCAGAAAGACCCTCGGCTCAAGACACAACATAAACACAAGCAAGCAAGAGAAACGGTCATACTCGAACAAGAAATTTTAAGAAGTATGACAACGATAATAACAAAAGTGGATAAGCTATGATAAAACATTCTGGAAAAAAGAAGCAATAACTAACGCAGGTAGATAAAATAAACAAAGTACATGAAAGAACACAAAACAGCATGAATCAAACTACAGAGGACAATAAAGCAATGTTGCGCCTACTAGTACGATAGGTTAAGCAGGTCTATAATAATACCACTACAACTACCCGTATGTAAGCGTAAGTAGGACTACGCTCAACTACCTACTACCCTTCCACCCTAATATGTGTCCTCCACATCCCTTATCTAAGGTCATGTCCTCAGTAAGTTGCATCTGCGCCATATCTTGTCTAATCACCTCTCCTCAATACTTCTTCGGCCTACCTCTACCGCTCATGAACCCGTCCATATACAATCTCTCACACCTCTGCACTGGGTCATTTGTGTCTCTCCTCTGCACATGCCCGAGGTCACTCCCACTCTATCCTGGATATCATTATTTCTAATTTTATCCCTCCTTATATGCCCACACCCATCTCAGCATCCTCATCTCCACAACTTTTATCTTTTGGATGTGCGAATTCTTGACTGGTCAATACTCTGCCCCATACAACATAGTCGGTCTAACCACCACCCTATAGAACTTGTCTTTAAGTTTTGATGGAGCATTTTTATCGCACAATACTCCAGAAGCAAGCCTCAATTTCATCAATCCTGCACCAATACGATGCGTGATATCATCATCAATCTCTAAATTCCCTTGGATAATAGACATGAGATACTTGAAACTTCTTTTCTTTGAAATGACCTGAGTACCAAGGGAAGTGGATCGTCTGTCAGAGGGTGACCCTGCGTAGTCTGCATCTGAATAGCCAACAATTTTCTTATTTCCTCAATTTTGTAGAGTAGTCCTTTCCCAGGAGCAGATTTTATGTATCGAAGGATGCGAATAACTGCATTCCAATGACTGTCACAAGGAGAATTCAAGGATTGACTTACAACACTAACCAGAAAAGTAATATCAGGTCATGTCACGGTGAAATAATTCAACTTTCCTACCAGTCTTCTATATCTTCCATGATCGCTAAGATGCTCCCCTGACCTAGTAATAGTTTAACATTTGGATCAGTTAGAGAATCAATAGGCCTACAGTCTGTCATTCCCGTCTGCTCAAGAATATCAAGTGCATACTTTCTCTGTGAAATGACAATTCCTATTTTGGATTAAGCAACCTCAATGCCCAAGAAGTACCTCAATTGACTAAGATCCTAAGTCTGAAAGTGCTGAAAAAGATAATGTTTCAATTTGGTAATTCCCTCATCATTATTACCTGTGATGACTATGTCATCCACATATACCACCAAATATATGCACAAACCTGGAGCAGAATGACGATAAAACACAGAATGATCAGCTTCACTTCGTATCATGCCGAATTCCTGAATAAACATGCTAAACTTTCCAAACTATGCTCAAGGAGACTACTTCAGGCCATAAAGTGCTCGTCGTAATCTGCACACCATGTTACTAGACTCCTCTTGAGCAACAAAACCAGGTGGTTGCTCCATATATACCTCATCTTAAAGATCCCCGTGAAGCTGGCATTTTTTATATACAACTGATAAAGAGGCCAATGACGAACATCAGCCATAGATAAAAACAAGACTGGAGCAATATTAGCCACAAGAGAGAAGGTATCACCTAGTCAAGACCAATTTTTTTGTGTATAACCCTTAGCAACTAGTCGAGCCTTCAAAAGATCTATCTATCTATCGGGGCCAACCTTCATTGTATATACCCAACAACAACCAATTGTAGACTTACCTGGAGGTAGAGGAACGAGCTCCTAAGTGTCACTAGAGTGTAAGGCAGACATCTCCTCAATCATAGCTTGTTTCCAGTCTGGATGAGAAAGAGTGTTACACCCCAAAATTCCAGGACATGTATATAAGAACATACGTAAGAAACCAGGACGCTAACACTTGAGACTCGTAGAATTTATCGGAATTATGGAAGTGTCGGGAAACAAAATATTACGACGAATGGGAGGGTGACACGTGTCACCCCTTGGATGGTCTTGGACGATTTAGACCAAGGACAAGAAGGTCATTTGACCAAAGCTTAGATGATCAAGTCTTGCTAAGCTAGAGCTTGATATTATTGACCAAGTCAATGAGCCCACTTGGCTTGATATTTAAATCCCTTTCATCCAAACCACACAAGTGTATTGATCTAGACCCTCCATTTAATTATATAAGCATACTAGTAGCAAGAAAAATCTTCCACACTTAGAAACATTTCAAGAAAAATATTGTTCTTGTTCTTGAGCTCTCGGGTTTGCCCTCCTTTGCAAGACAAAAATTTTCGTTTGTTGTCCACAATTCACAATACTTTAAACCAAGGTTCCTAAGGGTATTGTAAGGATATCTCAATAGAAAGATCCTGGAAAAACTATGTTTTCACGTTAGTCGCAAGATGAAAACCTAAGTAGTTTTCATAGTTTTGTTTGGAAATTGAAGGAAAGTTGTTTGTGAACTTCTAAAGGCTTCAAATAGCGGATTGGAGCGTCAAGGAAAGGAGCTAAGTTGCTAAGGAGCGACTTCGGATCTTGAAGTTGGATTAAGGCTTGTCAAGGTAACAATCTTGTCCTCTTAGTGTTATAAGATTTCATGTTGTTGTAGTTATACATTTTAACAAACATGAGATATATGTATTGGAGATTTATAAGTGTTATGGATATTGGAAGCCTAAATCCGAAAATGACCTTGTTAGCCATTGAAATTGAAATACACTTTGGTCGATAGTTATAATCGTCGCATGTTATCTACAAGGAAGGATTGTAGTTGTTATTGTCGATTGCGACTATATAACATGTTAGACTTAACAAATTGGATTGAAAAAGAATTGGAAAGGATTCTACGTTGTTGCACCTATTAGCCGTGAATGGCTTTGTCTTTTGGACTATTTTTTATATCAATTGTGGGGCAGAATTTTACACGTCCTGTTAGGCGTGTAATCCCCTTTTTTTAGCTACATCGTTGAGCCTTAAATGTGGCATGTTTGGTTATTGAATTCGGGCCTTGAAAAAGGTGGAAAAGTACATAGAAACAAAGGAAGTGCTGCCCAATTTTCCGTAGAATAAGTGACTTTACACTTAGAATATTCTACGTTTGAAGCTAGAAGTTAATAGACGTATTATGGTCATTATAGGTTGACATACTACGTACGGCATATTGGACTTAGCAAGTGGATTGAACCGAAGAGGTATGTGAAACTTTTCTTATCTCTTGAGCATGAGTAGTTATAAATGTATAGTACGGTAGACGTACGAGCTTTAAATGAATTCAGTTTCATTTGGTATCCTTGACTTGTTTTAAGAATGTCCAAGTTGGTTGAGTTAGAGAATTAACTCACTTGTTTTTAAAAGGATAAAAATGTCTTAGTGTCTAAAGCATAAAGTTAGTATAACGACTTTATAGGAAGTTGGTTATAATAACTTTATGAAAAGTTAAAAGAATGGTTTACTCTAGTGATGTAAATAAAGATAAATGACTTGAAATGAAGAAAGACAAATTGATTTAAAGACATCAATTGCTTAAAGTTTTAAAGTAAAAAGTCACTTGGTTTAGAAGCCTATAAATGTATTTCTAAAAGGTATTGTGACTTGTCTTGAACAGTAAATATGACTTGATACTACGGTTATTAGTACTTGGAGTTTTATATGAAAAAGAGTCATTTTAAAAGAATAGAACTACGTAGTACTTTGGGTTAAATTCCCGGATCGTTCATGATACGATAGTGCCTTAAGTTAAAAGAAATGAGAGTGTATGCTAATTAAGTCAAATGAGAAGTTAAGGGGTTTCTTAACTTGTTTATGTTATTTATAGTAGCCGGTTGTGCTTGTGATATATTGTCCATTACGGGGTCATTCCCCGGGCTTGTGACATTTGCATATTCTGTGGATTTGCTCCCCACGATGCGAGGAATACCTCATGCGAGTCCGTAGGGCTCATGCGAGTGAAACAGTCTTATGCGGGGCGGACCAGTCCTATGCGAGGAAATTACCTCATGCGGGTCCATACGGCCTATGCGGGTGAAATAGTCCCAGGAGTAGGATTGCGTGATAATACTACGGCGGATGGTCCTAGGTTAATCACAGGCTTCCTATTTTAAGAACCGGAAATGTTTATGTTGTTACTCTCATTGTTAGTAAGGCACAGTATACTGTTAATTTGATTATCATACATGTCTCCAGCTTTATTTTAGACTTATGATGTAAATTACAGTATTTCCAGTTTTACATACTTGGTACATATTGTGTACTGACCCCCTTTCCTTGGGGGGCTGCGTTCATGCCGCAGGTAGGGGTAAGCAGGTGGTGGATCCTCACTCTTAGGATCACTGATCAGGTGTCAGAAGCTTCATTTCTCCGGAGGCTTGTCTTTTGGTACGATTTTCCTGATGTTGTAGATTTATGTACATTCAGGAGTATGGCGGGGCCCTGTCCCATCATAGTTGTTATTCTTAGAGGTCTGTAGTCATATCTTGTGGATTGGCTTGTAAGAACAAAGATGTAACTATTTTTTTTTTGTTATGTATATTTCACGGAAGGTGGCCTTATCGGCTAGCCTGTTGATATTTACCTTCTAGTATTTTATGAGTTTTTATATGTTCTTGCTCTCTCGATATATACTGTAAGGGTGCCTGTGTAGGGCACGCCATGCCGGGTCGGTCATGACAAAGAGCTTCACCTATATTCTTAGAAATAGACACATATGATAATGATGATACAAAGGCATAATGGGTCAGTGACAAACCATGATATCTCAAACAAGTATAAATAGTATGAGGGTTACGAGTAGAGCGATTATCTTTGCGGGTGGCAATGAGGGACTCCGTGTTGACAAGTCCTCAATAAGTAAGGATTCTGGTGGCAGGCATGAGTCATCTGGACGCGGACGATGATGATAAGTCAATAGTGATGGAGGTGCAGGTGAGGAAGATGAAGTTGTAGGAAATGATGTGGAAGGGTATACTATGGTGGGATCCCCAAAGGATAGAACTAGTAAAACCTCATAAATGCTTAACTGTTCAACAGAAGAGGATGTAAAGTAGGGATGACCTTCAAAGAGAGTAACATCGGCGGACATAAGATATCGCTGGAGGTCAAGTGAGCAGTGGAAAATAATGGACAAATGCTTCGACTGGTATATATCTTAGAGAGAGATATCTGGTTTACAAGTATGAACTTAGAGAGAACACAATGTGTCATTTCTTCCCTTCTAAGTCTTGTATATATAAGACAAAACTAGACAATAACGCCCCCTAAAGTTATGACGACGTGAGCATGCTAATGTCATCGTGCTCACACGCGTCATGACACTCTGATCGATAACTGATGTGATGGGGGGTGTTGGGAGTGGAAGACAGCTGTATGAAGCTCTGAAACCATCAGGCTTCTTCAAGACGCTAACATACCTGGAGGCATTTCTACCCAATACACTTTCCATCAAGGTCTTGTTCATCTTCTTTGCCAAACCATTAAGCTGAGGATTCTTTTGGTGTCTGTTGTTGCTTGCAGTATTCGTCAAACTGTCCACAATACTTACCACTATTATCTGTACGAATACACTTCAACTTATTTCTTGTTTCTATTTCAACTGAAGCCTGAAATTACTTAAAGACACCCAACACTTGGTCTTATATAGGGCATAGAACTTTTCTGTTCTCTGTTTATTTACGTTGCAAAGGGAGAGTCTCCCTTGTTTAATTTCCTAGGTTTCTATTATATTGAGAGAAGTCCTCTTTTCTAGGTGCATAGATGACTAGGTTTCCTTTCTTAGAATCTGGGGATGAGTTGGCTGACCTTAGTAGGATGGCCGACTTATGAACCACCATAGGATCAGAGGTAAGGTTTATCATTTATGTGCCCCTCCTTGTACTTTTTTTGCATTATTTATTTATGTTAAAGCCTGGGGTGCTGCTCAGGCCCTGACGGACACTAGCCACGTCGTTAAAAAAAAGACATAGACCTAAAACACTACTCTTGACAAGATCCATAGAGATCATCCGGAGCAGAATTTGATAATGAAGTTCTAAAAGTTTTCAAGAATCTGGTAGGAAACCAAGTAGAAATAAGCCTTGAATTTCTTCATCAAATTTAATGCCCATAGCAAATAACTGGTTCATGACCCCTGAAAGTTATTCAGATGATCTGTCATTGAAGAACCATCGTGGTATTTTAAAGCCAACGTCTGTTTTATCAAGAACATCTTATTGTTTCCAGTTTTCTGAGCATACAAACTTTCAAGTTATAAGGTCCGAGCATGTGTCTCCCCGGAAATATGGTTCAATACATTATCGTCAACCCATTGTCTAATAAAGCCACAGACCTGCATGTGTAACAATTTCCCCTTTTCGTTTGTTTTATTATCAGACTTTTTAGTGGCAAAGATTGGTTGATGCAAATCTTCCATTTTGCCCTTCCAAATGGCATAATTGACGCCACTCAAGTGAACATTCTACTAGTGTTGGCTTCCATCATTTATCACAAATATAGATATATCGAACAAATGCTCTAATACCACTTGTTAGGAACAAAATAGACCCGCAAATAATATTCACAGTATTAGTGATAAAAGCGGAACACTAAGTTGTGGTTAAATCAACAAGAATAAAAGGAACAAATAATGACACCAAAATTTTATGTGAAAATCCTTTTGAACAAGAGAAATCACGGGCCAAAAGGAGCAACTGATATCACTATAGCAAGAAATTTTACATTGTGTAGTCATGAGTATAAATACTCCCAAGATCATAACACACTTAAAAAAAATAAACCTCTTTTGATTTTTCCACCTCATTAAAATATTGCTCACACTATTTTTCTTCACGGACTATTTTCTTCCGGTCTATGGAATTGCTCTCACTACTCTTAACACTCTGTATGTTTTTCGGTGTATAGCAACTGATGGTAAGCTTCTTTTTTATAGGGAAGAATTGGACTTAACATCACTTGAAGAAAGTAGTCAAAGTGTTCACTAGTGAACACATTTACTCTGTCGGTTGCCTGTCATTTGCTGCTACTTTGAAAAATGCAGATCTTGCATATATGAAAAAGGAGGATTTTTCCTCCTTGAATCATGGGGCTGGACCCATATGTGTTTTTGCCCTCCGGACGCAGGGAGCTTAGTGCACATGTCATTTCTCATATGAAAAATCCCCAATCACATACCCAATTAGAGAAGCTTCCCAGTATTTGATTTTTTATTTTAGGTCATCCTCGTCAATTCTCACTATTCGTTTACCATCACAGTCAATCGGAGGTACAAAGATTAAAGGCTTACCCATTTGTGAGCTTCTATTCCCCAACAACAGTTGGTATAATAATCTGTATATGTTTAAATAATGTTTCAACACAATATGTTAAACAGTTGGTAAAAACAGATTTCACAGTATAAAAATACTTAATTGAAACCAGTTCAATAAACAGAATATGTTTTGAATAAGAAAAAATAATTTCAGAATATAATCGAGTCCACTTAGTTCAAAGTGTGTCCTTAAGAAAATTATTCCCCTCACAGTACTCGAGGTTAATGGAATATCGCCTCCCAGGATAGAACGATTATCTTACCAAAATAGTAGTACTCCAAATTTTGGTAGCAGCGAACCACTCAACGACAGTATATCACACAGAATGAATAAGAATGAATTTTCGAATTGTAGAGAAATTCGTATTAGAAATGAGTGAATAAATTATTGGAACAAATCAAGAATTTATTGGTTTTGGAGGTACCATTTCTGAATGTTTGCAACCATTCAGAATAGTCACCAAAATTTGGAGGGAAATTCAAAAAGAAAAAGGACTTAAACCGGACGGGTCGGTCGCGGGTCTTGGGTCGATCCGTTTGGATTTATTTTAATTAATTAAATAATTAATTAATTAAAGAAAAGTTTGTCCAAAAAGATTATCAATCAATCGATCTTTTGACAAATCCAAATCCAAATCCAAAGCCGAGCCGAGCGAGCGACGACGACGGCGCGAGGGGTTCTTGCCCTCTCAACCATTTTAGCAACTAGAGAAGGTGTAATGTAATATATACACCTCTCTTTACTTCTCTTTTTTTGATGTGGGACAAAAGAGTTTTTTACTCCCTTTAATTTTCATTTCATCATTTCCCATTCACCAATATCAAAACCCAATAATCCCCCACATGAATGGGGAATGGCTATAAGATAAAAGAATGTACGAACGAGTGTGATATACAAGCGAGAATTGACTGCATCTGGATAATTAGGTTTCCCTTTGAACTTTCCGTAGTGAACTTATATCGGATATACTTGATCAATCGATAGATTTGATATCTTTGAACCGTCGAACTTTGTTGTATACCTAGACAACATAAGACACACAATCAACCCTCAACCGTTTATGGTTCTCACGGTTGTGTTCGTTTCAGCCATGAACACCGCCTGGTCTCATGAGTGCATAGAGAATGGGCATTTACTGTCATACCCCTTTAAAGTGGCTTACATTTAATACTCACATATGTGATTTCTAAATATGTGGTCCTATAGCCACATTATCTGGTCATACATTGCCAGATTTAGATAACTATTAAAAAACCTTAATGTTTTATTAACTCATTAACAAGCCATAAAGTCTTATCCTTATTTCTGAACATTGTCTTCATCCGAGAATGAGTTGAGTTATTTGACAATGTTGAACCGTCAGTCACAACTTTGTTTGATCTCCTTGAACCTAGCTCTTGGGATCTCCAGTCTGCTAGGTAGAGTTACCGTCATGATGACTTGTCTTTGGCCTTAACCCCATTCACATTGATGATCTACTAACTCCCTCTCTAGATAAGCCTTTTGTAAGTGAATCTGTCACGTTATCTCTTGACTTTACATAATCAGTTGTGATAACGCCACTAGAGAGGAGTTGTCTAACGGTATTGTGTCTCCGTCGTATGTGACGAGATTTTCTGTTATACATTACGATCTCTGCCCTACCTATTGCTGCTTGACTGTCACAATGTATACATATAGGAGTCAAAGGTTTAGGCCAGAATGGAATATCTTCTAAGAAATTCCGGAGCCATTCAACTTCTTCACCGACCTTGTCTAAAGCTATAAATTCCATTGTAGAGCGGGCGATGCATGTCTGTTTTGATGATTTTCAAGACATTGTTCCTCCACCAATGGTGAAAACATATCCACTCGTGGATTTAACTTCAAACGATCCGGTGATCCAATTTACATCACTATATCCCTCAAGTACTGCGGGATATTTATTATAATGCAAAACATAGTTTTGGGTGTGTTGTAAATATCTCAAGACTCGTTTCATTGTCATCCAATGAGTTTGATTGAGATTACTCGTGAATCAACTCAGCTTGCTTATAGCACATGTTATATCTGGTCGTGCACAATTCATAATATACATCAAACTTCCCAAAACTCGTGCAAAGTCTAATTGTGAGTCACTTTCACCTTCATTCTTTTGAAGTGCAAAACTTACATCAATTGGAGTTTTTGCAACATTGAAATTTAAATACTTGAACTTGTCAAATACTTTTTCAATATAATGTGACTGTGATAATGCTAGACCTTGTGGAGTTTTATGGATCCTAATTCCTAAGATCAAATCAGCAACCCCTAAGTCTTTCATGTCAAATTTGCTAGCGAGCATACGCTTTGTAGCATTTACATCGACAATATCTTTACTCATTATCAACATGTCATCAACATACAAACAAACAATGACTTCATGATTTGGAGTACTTTTAATGTAAACACATTTGTCACACTCATTAATCTTAAATCCATTTGTCAACATTGTTTGATAAAATTTTGCATGTCATTGTTTGGGTGCTTGTTTAAGTCCATAAAGTGACTTAACAAGTCTGCACACTTTCCTTTCTTTACCAGGAACCACAAAACCCTCAGGTTGTTCCATGTAAATTTCTTCCTCCAATTCTCCATTTAAGAAAGCTATCTTGACATCCATTTGATGGATTTCAAGACCATATACGGCCGCCAGTGCCACTAACACCCGAATAGATGTTCTTCTTGTTACCGGCGAGTATGTGTCAAAGTAATCAAGACCTTCTTTTTGTCTATAATCTTTGACCACAAGTCTTGCCTTATATTTGTCAATAGTGCCATCAACTTTTATTTTCCTTTTAAAAATTCATTTTGATCCTAAAGGTTTATTTCCAGGAGGAAGATCAACTAATTCTCATGTATGGTTGTTTAAAATTGATTCAATATCACTATTGACTGCTTCTTTCCAAAATGTTGAATCAGACGGCTAATTTTCAAGCAAGAATGTTACAAAATCTGGTTCAAATGAAGTAGATGTCTTTTGACGTTTGATACGCCTTGGATCCTCTTTGCTTGGTATACTTTCCGTTGGTTCTTCCCGCGGTCGTTTAGATCTTTACTTGACGACTCACATTCAGTTTTATACAGATAAATATTTTCAAAGAATTCAGCATTATCTGATTCAATTACCATATTAACATGAATTTCGGAATTTTCCGATTTGTGAACCAAAAACCGACAAGCTTTGCTGTTTGTAGCATAGCCAATAAAATCACAATCCACAGTTTTTGGTCCGACTTTTACCCTTTTGGGCAAAGGAACTTGGACCTTCGCTAAACACCCCCACACTTTGAAATATTTCAAGTTGGGTTTTCTTCCTTTCCATAGATCATATGGAATAGATTGTGTTTTGCTGTGAGGTACTCTGTTGAGTATTCGATTAGCTGTAAGGATAGCTTCCCCCCACAAGCTCTGCGGTAAGCCGGAACTAATTAGTAAGACATTCATCATTTCCTTTAATGTTCGGTTTTTTCCTTTCCGCAATTCCATTTGATTGTGGTGTGTAAGGGGCAGTAGTTTGATGAATAATTCTATATTCCAAACATGTCTCTACAAAAGGAGATTCGTACTCTCCACCCCTATCACTTTTAATCATTTTGATCTACTTCGTTCTTGTATTGCTTAAATGCATTAATTGCTTCATCTTTACTATTAAGCAAATACACATACAAGATGTCGAGTCTGATAAATCGATGAAAGTTATAAAATACTTTTTTCCAACCACGAGATAGTATTGACTTCATATCACATATATATGTGTAAATTAAGTCCAAATGATTTGAATTCCTATCAATAGACTTATATGGATGTTTAACAAACTTAGATTCAACACAAATTTCACATTTTGATTTATTGCACTTGAATCTAGGCAATACTTCTAGATTAATCAATTTGCGCAAGGTTTTGTAATTGACATGTCCTAAACGAACATGTCATAAGTCATTTGACTCAAATAAGTAAGACGAAGCTGAATTCTTATTAATATTGTCTCTTCACATGTAATGTGAACGTGACTCTTCACATGTGTGAACGAGACTCTTCACATGTAGTGTGAACGTGACTCTTCACATGTAGTGTGAACGAGACTCTTCACATGTAGTGTGAACGTGACTCTTCACATGTAGTGTGAACGAGACTCTTCACATGTAGTGTGAACGAGACTCTTCACATGTAGTGTGAACGAGACTCTTCACATGTAATGTGAACTGACTCTTCACATGTAGTGACTCTTTACATGTAGTGTGAACGTGACTCTTCACATGTAATGTGAACGAGACTCTTCACATGTAGTGTGAACGAGACTCTTCACATGTAATGTCTTTGGTATTTTCCAGAATCTCATAATTGAAAATTATGACTCCCAATTCTGTAACTCAACAACCAAGACCATTCGTCCCATGACTATTTGGAATCAACACGGACACTAAATTGAAGCAATTTCGTAATTTTTCTTTATAGAACTTTCGCTTCCAACCTTGTATGTCTATCATCCATCCAGTAAATAATTTTCTTCCCATTAATTGTTCATCACAGTCAAATCGACAAATTGTTTTAGTTAATAAAACCAAAATAATAATTAATTCACAGACTTCAACGATGAAGATTTTATTTCTTCAAATCGCAGTTGAATTATAAACTTAAACGATGAAGATTTTATTTCTTCAAATCGCAGTATAATTATGAAACTTTAGTATTCCAACGAAGCTTTTATATCTTCGAGTCAGAATACTAATATTAATATGGAGTAGAAAACTACACAAGTTTTAATCTCCTTAAACAGAACGATGAAGTTTTTATGTTCTTCAAATCGTTGTACAAGTATCACATGAGTAAGTCAAATTCATTCTTACTACCTTGAAAATAATCTTCACGTATTTTATGCAACAAATATCATACACAACGGTGAAGATTTTATTTCTTCAAACCGAATCAATTTTGATAACAACAACTATAATACACAACGGTGAAGATTTTATTTCTTCAAACCGAATCAAAATTGCTTGAAACGAAATGCAGTAGATTGTATGTTGTATACTTGATGAATTTTTTATATCTTCAAATCAAGTACCCAAATGAGTAAAAAGTTATGAAAACTTTAATTTCAACCGGAGTAGAAAATCCGAAGATTTTAGTCTCCAAACAACATACAAGAAAAACACTTTTTTTTCCCTCTGGAAAACACCTTTTTTTTCTCTTTTGGAAAACACTTTATCCTGGACTTTAATATTCCAACGAAGCTTTTATGTCTTCAAGTTAGAATATGAAATTTCATACGGAGTAGAAAACCACACAAGTTTTAATCTCCAAACCAGGATACATATTAAAATAAAATAAACATAATTTCCTTAAGATTGTTGGTATAATAATCTGTATATGTTTAAATAACGTTTCAACGCAATATGTTAAACAGTTGGTAAAAACAGATTTCACAGTATAAAAATACTTAATTGAAACCAGTACAATAAACAAAATATGTTTTGAATAAGAAAAAATAATTTCAGAATATAATCGAGTCCACTTAGTTCAAAGTGTGTTATTCCCCTCACAATACTCGAGGTTAATGGACTATCGTCTCCCAGGATAGAACGATTATCTTACCAGAATAGTACTCCAAATTCCGGTAGCAGCGAACCACTCAACGACAGTAATATCACACAGAATGAATAAGAATAAATTTTCGAATTGTAGAGAAATTCGTATTAGAAATGAGTGAATAAATTCTTGGAACAAATCAAGAATTTATAGGTTTTGGAGGTACCATTTCTGAATGTTTGCAACCATTCAGAATAGTCACCAAAATTTGGAGGGACGACGACGGCGCGAGGGGTCCTTGCCCTCTCAACCCTTTTAGCAACTAGAGAATGTGTAATGTAATATATACATTTCTCTTTCCTTCTCTTTTTTCGATGTGGGACAAAAGAGTTTTTACTCCCTTTAATTTTTATCTCATCATTTTCCATTCACCAATATCAAAACCCAACAACAACATGATCAACTGACAAAGTTGGATATGCAGAGGTTCCAGCCTCAGAGAATTGGAGGCTTCGTATAGCATGAGTCCCATTTGGTTTAACAATTCTAAGCTGGATATCACCATCAGAGCTGCAATCTTCTCCAGCTTCCCCAATCGATTGGTATCGCAGTGGCAAGAAACTCCCAAAAGTAAGGTGGGAGTTCCCGTTAGATACCATTCGCAGGCGTAATCAACTTCCCCGTCGTTTTTCCAGGCTCAGGCACAGTTTTTCGGCTTCGGTCCATAATTTCACGGTCACAATTGCATCCCTTGCTATGGTGAGCCAAGAGAGAAGTGACCTAGCCTTTAACGTGCGCCCTAATATGTTCCTACGTTGCCTCTAGAGATCAAGTGGCTGTCTTTTTCACCAAGAAGCAACATGAGTTCTTTATTAGCAAACGGTTGATTGACCAGCATCAGTTTGATAGGGGGTGTTAATCACCATCAATTACAATATATATCTTCCAATTATGGTTGATATAATTAGCCTGCATATAATTATATTTACCATGTATAGATTTTATAAGGAGATAATCTCCTTTATTTTCAATATAATTTTTGAAGTTATACTACATGCAATATAATAATGATTCAATGCCTTTCCAAAGGCATATTTTGTGTTAAGATGAAAACCCAGCAAGGACCTATGATAAGCAGAAACATGGTGTGCTTTTGGTAATTGCATTTCAAAATAGGAATATGAAACACCAGATTAACCCACATGGGGATAAAGAATCCTCAATCTCAAAGGTATCACAGTTTACAGCTAAATTTCAACACAAAAAAGGTGTCATCTAATTCTCTCTGATAAAGAATCCTCAATCTCAAAAGTCATTTTTGTTTGTGACTGAAGAGCAATAATTGATGAAATGTAGTTTTACATCATTAAAAAAAACCTAGAATTTTGTATCCAGGCAATGCTAGCAGAAGCAAGAAATTCGAAATTCCTGTTGTGGAACAAAGAACAAACACAGGAAACTCATAGTTCAACCAAAATTTCCAGTCTTGTTTATCCAAAAAGTTATTTAGTTGGAATTCTTTGTATGTTAATTAGTTGGCACATCCCAAAAGTGTTTTTGTAAGAGGCAGGACCCGTTTTTCTTTTTTATTTATTTTGGGTACAAAAATTATTAATGAGGTGACTTTTGGGTTATTTTTCTTTTCTTTTTTTCATCGTTCTTTTTTTCTTTTCTTTTTTTCATCGTTCTTTTTTTCTTCAATTCCAACGATCATTCAGCTTTCTTATTCTCCCATAGCTCCATCCATCTTCAAAAACATATCCGAAGGCAGTTTCTGAAGCCAAAAAATTATTTCTAGAATCAAGATTTGAGTCTTTCAACCGAAAAACAGTTAAAGCCGGAACTTTTTCCTATTTTGATTTCTTTTGAGTTCAAAATGATTTTTTAATGTCTTGTTTTGTGATGTTCTAAGTTTACAATTATTGTGGAGTCCTAATTAGTTGATATTGATTATTTGTTGATTCTGGATTTACAATTGTCAAGCCCTAATTATTTTTTATCATATTTTTTTGTTGAGTTTCATTGTGTTTTGCGTGTCTTATTTGTTGATTCTTTAGAGTTTATAGTCATTAAAAGACAAATTGGATCATTTTAGAGAGTCGATGTTTGCGATATTTCTATGTGCTTACGCAAGTGAACGTAGTTGTGTTTGGTTTTTGAACTAAGAATTAAAACTAAGAAATAAGCAATAATAACTAGGATGATAATACTTTGGTTTATAAAACAGTTATGCAGAGAATTAGGTTTCCAATCTCCTCAACTATCCACTCTTTCACTTGTTAATGCAAGATTAAGGACTCTTCTTCTTATTAAGATAGCAGATTAACTAAGATGTTCTATATTCCGGTTTGGATATATAAAAACTCAACCTTATGCAAAAAAATTCTATACTTCTATGATAAATTTTACCACACATGAAGATTAAGAATAATAACCTTAAATACTACACAAGTATCAGAGTACTTTCGTCCGCGATTTTAACTTATGTCTAAACAACTATAGCATATTCAAATCTCCCTTTTCAGATCTCGATTCGAAATCATATAAGTTATGACAATTAATGACCAGTTAATTATCAAACAATCAATACAAATTGAATATATCCTAAATAGATGAAGAAGAAATCACTAACAATGCATTAACTTATGAAAATAGTTTCAAGTTGATTCGATGAAAAACCCTAATAAAGAAATTAGCTCCTAGACATTGTCATACTAAGAAACTAATTGTCTTCAACATAAACTGAATTAAAGTAAGGAAATATAAAAGAACTTGAACAGTAGATGTCTGTAATGGTGTTCTAGTCTCCGTTCTCTGCCTACAAAAGTATCATCCCCCTAGTAGAATAATCCCTAGGGCTTATTAATCAATAAAATCCCGTTTTGAACCATTGTACCCTTGTAAAAATTGACCTTTTTATGAAATTATGCGCGTCGGCGTCGCGACGCTGCTGCCAAGCGCCACGACTCTAATTTGGGAAAAATTCACTGGAGCTCACTGGAAATCTGCGCCGCGGCTCAGCTCCCATGCGCCGTGGTGCTTGCAATGGTAATTCTCGTCCTCATCTCTCTGGAATTATGCGCCTCAGCTCTTCATTCTTCGGTTGCGGCTCAGCAGGGCGCGCGGCCCTTCATCTCTTGCGTCGCGGTGCTCCACCTCTTTTATTCGAATTTCGTCAGATTTCTTTCATTCTTCCTGGGACTTCTTAGGTTGATTGCATGGGCTTTGCTTGTGCACGTTCATCCTCTATATCAGTTCATTTCTTCTTAAATTTGTCATTTACCACCTAAATCGCTTATGACCTGAAAACATAAAATAAGACGCATAATATAGTACAAAACAACTAATACACGTAAAAGACATCCTAAAACAGACTCTAAAACAGTCCTAAAATGGACTTAACAAATATCCTCAAACTTAAACTTTACTCGTCCTCGAGTAAAGAACTTTAGACACTCTAAAAAACAAAAATACATAAAGACTCTAAACATGAATCAAGTCAATTACACAATATATCTGCCTCGAAGATCATGAACACATGCAATATCATTTTTAG
This sequence comes from Przewalskia tangutica, assembly GCA_029844215.1. NCBI lineage: Eukaryota > Viridiplantae > Streptophyta > Magnoliopsida > Solanales > Solanaceae > Przewalskia > Przewalskia tangutica. The sequence continues at coordinate 104,556,384 of CM056726.1, forward strand.
AGCATTCTAGCCATTAAATTGTTATCTAGAATTTCAAGTCTGATAATCGTTAAGCTTGCTTAAGATTATTAGGGCATATGATTATTCACACATGACTACTGACTCAACATGCATTCAATATCAGTTTATACATCAATGAACTCTTTCCAACAGTCCACCAGGCTAAAAGTCTATAAGCTTGCTTAACTTGCTAGCTCTCCACTAATGTAGACATGCATACTTAAGAATCATTATGACTTTTATTTGGTTGTATTGTTAGGCTTAGGCATGTGCAGATAAAATGTCATTTTGGCTCAAAATTACCATATGCATAGAACCAGCCAAACCAAACTTGAATTCACTTACAATTCACCACAATCCTCTATTTTTCTTCTTTTCTATATTGAGAAATTCCACACATTTTTTTTCTTTTTTTGAACTACAACACCCTCAAATTTGTTTTTCATTGTGTTGTGTACAAGGGGTGTATAGTTTATTCATTTTTTTTCTATGATCTTCTCAATCTTTTACACTTCTTATTGGTAACCACCAATCTACAATACCATTTACTAAAATTCATCCCCCCAAACTTGTATGCTTCTATACTTATGGTAATTCAAGGGAATGAAATATTAGTAAAGTGTTTCAAATAGGCTCAGAGATAAGTATTGATCAACAAAGAAGAGTTCATTCAGGCTCAAAAGGGGTGACTAGGGATTAATGTAATCAAGGGTGGCTTGAAAGGCTCAAACGTTCCAAAGATATCCTAAATCATTTTCCTAAGCATTCATTATCTAGGATTTCGTCTCAAGTAGCAAGCAAGTTCTAAAATTTTCCACCATCTTTCCTCAAACCACGTTCACTACTGCATAAACTAATTAATTTAGTACAAGAGAGTCAATAGTCATGAATGGATTTTCATTTTTACTAATAACAGAAGGCAAACTCAACAGCGATCCAACTCAAGCACACAATTATGCATTTCATGATTATCAAGTTCCTCCAATTTTTTTACAAGCATTCACTCAATCTCATTGGCACAAAGTTTTTAACTTGATTCACTTGACACAAAATACTAAAACAAAGACACAAACAGTAACAAACAACTAAACATAAATAATTTAAATGACTTCCTAACTTAAAACAATAACACAAAATGACACAAAACAATAACCCCCCCCCCCCAACTTATTTGACACATTGTCCCCAATGTGGAAGTAAAGAAAATGTAGGAATACTTACAGATACACAAGCGACTCAAAATGGTGGCGGCAATTTTAGCCCAAAAATACGTTCCAGTGCACTGCCAACATGGCACCGCGACCCTACTTGTGAGAGCCGCGGCGCTGGACAGTAGAAAATTTTTCTTTACATTTTCAGCGCTTTCAATCCTTTTCCCCTCGGAGTTTTTCCCCATTTCTCCTGCTATCAAAAACATAAAACAAGAAACCAATAACGCGAGACTGTTCAAGAACAAAAATAAAACAAAATGAAATAACAGAATTAAAACATTGGGATGCCTCCCAGTAGCGTTGTCGTTAACGTCATTTAGCTGGACGCAGTTCTCTTGCTCATTCAAGGGGGTAGATTACCCCCGCAACATATCCACTTCAGGATTGTTCTCTTCCTATTTCTCCTTTTTTTTTCTTCTTCACAGGGCTATGTTCATAAGGGTTCATCCTTTTTTCATCATTCACTAGGACATTCACCCTACCATCATGTTTTAAGGTTACCTCAAGAGCGTCAGTACCCTTGAAGCTTTTATGAGAAAAAGCTTTATCAACTATACCAACATCAAAACACTTATCACTGGCTTGTGGTTCAGTTGGTGGTCTGAAGACGGTGAAGATCACTTCCTCATCCTGGACTCGGAGCTTTAACTCTCCTTTTCCACATCAATGAGGGCTCTCCCTGTGACGGATGGGTCTTTCAAGGATAATGGACATATTTTCATCTTTTTCCATGTTCAAGATGATGGTCAGCAGGAAAAATGAATTTGTCCACCTTTACTAGTATATCTTCAATAATGCCTCGGGGATGTATGATTAAACAATCTGCTAGCTACAAGGTGATTGTTGTCGGGTTTTCTTCCCCCAACCAAGTCTGCGAAACACCGAGAGAGGCATTAGATTTATGCTGGCCCCCAAATCACACAAGGCACTATTGCATGTAAATTTCCTATAGTGCAAGGTATGGTGAAACTTCCTGGATCTCTCAGCTTCTGAGGAAGTTTCTTTTACAAGATTGCACTGCACTCACCCGTCAGCGCCACTATCTCATAATCTGTTAGCTTCCTATTTTTAAAGAGGATATCTTTTATAAACTTGACGTAAGTCGACATCTGCTTCGAAGCTTCAATGAAAGGGAGATTTATGTGCAGCTTTTTGAACACCTCTAAGAACTTTGAAAATTATTTATCGAGGGATTTCTTTTGAAGTTTTTGGGGGAACGGAATTCTGTCTTTATATTCCCTTACAACTGATGGTGGAGCCTTCTCTGTAATAGGGCGGTCTTCAGTAAACCTCTTTTTATCTGAACTACATGTCTTCTCTAACTCATTCTCCTTCTCAACCTGTGGTTGAGGTGCAACCTACTCCATTTGTTTACCACTCCTCAAGGTGATTGCCTGACACTGTTCCCTTGGATTCACCACTATGTTGCTAGGGAGATTCCCCTGCGGTCTGTCGTTCAATCTCTCTGCTAACTGCCCCACTTGAGTCTCCAAGTTCCTTGTTACACCCCGGAATTTCAGGATATGTTTATAAGAACGTACGTAAGAACTCGCAAGTGTTAAGATTTAAGACTTGTAAAAAATTTATCGGAATTGTGGAATTTTCGGAAAAACGTAATATTGTGACGAATGGGAGGGCGACACGTGTCACCCCCCCCTTATGATGCCTTGGACGATTTAGGCATGGCCAATATGGTCATTGACCATAGTCTTGGATGACTAAGTCTTGCAAGTAGTGAAGCTTGACAATCTTGACCAAGTCAAAGGTCCCACAAGCTATGATATTTTATAAGAGATCATCCAAACCACCCAATTGTTTGCATCTTGACCCTCCTATACACTATATATAATACTAGTAGCAAGAGAGGACTTAACACTTAGCCCTTATTCACAAATTTGAAGAACTCTATAAGGGAGCTCTCGGGTTCACTCTAGGGAAGGAAGAAAAAAATTTGTTTCTTGTCCTTTTGACTCCACACTTTAAACCAAGGTTCTTGAGGGTAGTATAAACATATCTCAATAGAAAAATCTTGGAAAAAGATGGTTTACGGGTTAGTCGCAAAACGAAAACCTAATGGTCTTTCTAGGTTTTGGATTGAAGTTTAAAGGAAAGTTGTTGGTGTGGTTCTAAGGGTCTCAACAAGCGGATTGAAGTGTCTCGGAGAGGCTCTAAACTACTAAGGAGCGACTTCGGATTGGAATTGGATTAAGGAACGTTAAGGTATAATCTTGTCTTTTAAGGTGTTACAAGATTTTATTTTTATATTGTTGTTGTTAGCTTTACATGTTGATAGCATGAAGTTGGTATGTAGAAGTTTATAAGTATTATGGATTTCTTGTAGCTTAATCCGAAATGTTGTGCAAGCCACTTGAAAATTGGATTATTATTTGGTCGTTTATTAGAAATCGTCGCATGTTACTTACTTAAAGATTATGGTTATTATAATCAAATGCGACTTGATATTATGTTATGCTACCAATTTGGATTGAAATGGAAATTTGATAAGAATTGGTATGGTTGAACTCAAGGTGGCCGATTTTGGACTACTTTCTAAATTGTGAGCCAATTGGGGCTGTTTAGTTATTCATTTGTATTGGACTACCTTCTATATTGTTGTGAGCCAATTGGGGCTGTTTGGTTATTGTATTTCGGCCTTGAAAAAGGTGGCAAAGTAAGTAGAAACAAAGGAGGTGCTGTCCGATTTTCCGTAGAATTTAGCGACTTAGCACCTAGAATATTCTACGTTTCAAATAAGAGGTTAATGGACGTATGGTGACCATTATAGGTTGAAGTACTAAGTATAGCGTATCCTACTTGAAGAATGGAATAGCTCAAGGTTGAAGTACTTTGGAGCATTTTGCTACTTGTCAACAATCGTCGCGAGGTATGTGAACCTCTTCTTTCTTTGGCATGATCCTACGTATGAAATATCCATGTGATAATATTTCAAGATTCCTTCTACTCTTAGAAGTTAAGAAGTATTTACATTGTTGATTCTAAATTAAGAGTATGTTTAAATTGTCCTAAGTCCTTACTAGGTCTTATGGGAGACGTTGGTAAGAATGGTTAGGAAATTATGAGATTTGATTTAAAGGCTATGTGTCTTGATTTGTTTAAAGTAAGTAAGTGGATTTTATGTTCGAAAATGACTTGAATTTATATGTGAAAAAGGGGATTGTTTTTAAAAGTGGAAGTTATATGATTTTAAGAGAATAAGTTACTTGGTTTTGGAAGTGTTGGGAACTTATTTTTTTTTTTTATAAGTATAAGTAATTGGGCTTTAAAGAATGTATGTTATGAAGTTTGAAGACTAAGAACTTTGATTGTCTTTTAAGGATTATGAAGTTTTAAGCGATATGATTCTTTTTAAGTATGTATGTACGTAGTATCTTTGGATCCAGTTTTCCCAAATGTTGTAAGAATAAAAGTGTCTTAAGTTCTCTAAAATGAAAGATTGTTATAACAGCTTTATGGGAAGTTGTTATGACGACTTAAGAAGAAGTAATAAGATGGTTTAAAAATGTTACGTAAGGAAAATCACCGAGCCTACTAATGGGCCGGATTACGTTATAAAATACACCGAGCCTACAAATAGGCCGGATTACGTTAAGAAATACACCGAGCCTACAAATAGGCGGATGCGTTATGAGATACACCGAGCCTACACATAGGCGGATTACGCCATATTACCCCGAGCCTACACATAGTAGGGTTACGTCATCGACACCGAGCTCCAAAGCGGGCGGATTATGCTACATGATTCCACAAGACACCGAGCTCCACAGCGGGCGGATTATGCTACATGATTTCACAAGATAACCGAGCCGGGCGGGCCGGATTATGTCACATGATTCATCAGTACACCGTGTCCCGCAAATGGGCCGGATTATGTTATGTAAGATATGTAAGTTATGTGAAAAAGACTGGATTAAACTCTTAAGTATGTATGTAAGAATATGTTGTTAAATCTTATTGAAAGGAGGAAAGGCAGTTAATATATGATTGATTTCGTGAGTTAAAAGGACATTCTTTTATCTGAGATATGATTTGGTTATTGCATTTTATTTCTGCTCCATACTCAAATTTTTGTTATCGACCCCTTAGAAGCTGCGTTCATGCCCGCAGGTGATAGATACACAGGTTGGTGATCCTTGCTCTTAGGATCTCTGTTCAGTTTTTGGAAAGAAGCTCCTTTCATACCGGAGGCTTATCTTTTGGTACGGTTTTCCTGATGTGGTAGACTTATGTACATTCAGGGGTATGGCGGGTCCCCGCAGCTTGTAATTCTTAAGTGCGTAGTTACATATTGTGGGTCGGTTTGTAAAAGGAAAGGGATGTGGACTAGCATGTTGTTATGTATATGTATGTGTGTCAGAAAGGTAGCCTTATCGGCTAACTCGTGGTTTAATTTCTCGTTACTTTATTTTATAAGTTTCATGTATGTTCATTGCTATTCTCGAGGTATACAGGCAGGTGCCCAGTAGGGCACGATCAGCGGCCCGGGTCGGTCGTGACAAAAGTGGTATCGAGCGATTAGTCCTCGGAAAGTGTCTGAGCCGTGTCTAGTAGAGTCTTGATTATCGGTGTGTTGTGCACCACATCTATAATCGGAGGTCGCAGGACATTTAGGATTGGTTTCCATTCTTCTCACTCTGAGATCGTGCGATAGAGTGTGTTGTTAGGTCGCCCTCCCTAACGAGTTATGTTGATTGCAGCTACGAGAAAGGCAGCAGTGACCCAGGAATGATTATGTGGATTTCGTATCCAGGTTGGTAATGATTGTAGTATAGTTGGTATTGTGACATACATCTATACAGAGTTATGTATGAGGGTCAGACGCGTGTTGCCTAGAATGATTTTAGATTTCCAGGAATTGGTAAAGACTAACGAGATACCGGGAAGGTATGGAATGGTTAATGAATTTTCGCCAAGGTTTTGTGTTTTATTCGAGATAATTGGGAAAGGATGAGGTCATCGATAGGGTAGTGAACCCCAGAAGCCATGTTAAGGAACCTAACAGAATGTCATGTTAATAGATTAAGCTACATAGTAGGCTTAAGAGAATTGTACGGATGAGGTCCGCATAGAGTGAGTAATGGGTGTTGTGATCGAGACAACATGGTTTTGGTTTTATGAGAAGTTTTGTACCCGTTTACTGGGGGACTGGTAAGGTAGGCTTGAAGCATGGAAATTGCGAGCCTAAGAATATTGATTACTGCCGAGACCTTAGGTATATAAGGCTTTCTCTGGCAATAAGATTTTAAGTCAGACCAAGGATAAGAGTTAAATGCAGCCGAAGTCGGGTTGAGGACTGTTACGGGTCTCCCCATGGCTGGAATGGAGTGGGATCAGTTGGTAGTAGTTCCGCCACGTGGCGAGTCACGCAGCGCAAGGCCCAAGTCTAGTTATTTGTTTTTACGGGTTCGTGGGCCAGCGTTCCACCGAACCAGTCATGGCCGGAAATGGCCTTATGTTGTTTTATAGAGTGACTCCAAAGATTTGAGGCCAGAATCGGTATGGAAATTATGTATGTATGCTAGTATGAGTTGGAAGTACGAAAAGATAATCTCTTTTGGGCGTTTGATGGACAAGTATGCGTGTGTGAGGTATTAGGGCCATGTGTGGCATTGTTAGCATGTCGGGGTGGTGAAAGGAAACTATGTCGCTAATTATAAGTTTGACTCCGAAAGAACATTCGAGGACGAATGTTTCTAAGGGGGGAAGAATGTTACACCCCGGAATTTCAGGATATGTTTATAAGAACGTACGTAAGAACTCGCAAGTGTTAAGATTTAAGACTTGTAAAAAATTAATCGGAATTGTGGAATTTTCGGAAAAACGTAATATTGTGACGAATGGGAGGGCGACACGTGTCACCCCCCCTTATGATGCCTTGGACGATTTAGGCATGGCCAATATGGTCATTGACCATAGTCTTGGATGACTAAGTCTTGCAAGTAGTGAAGCTTGACAATCTTGACCAAGTCAAAGGTCCCACAAGCTATGATATTTTATAAGAGATCATCCAAACCACCCAATTGTTTGCATCTTGACCCTCCTATACACTATATATAATACTAGTAGCAAGAGAGGACTTAACACTTAGCCCTTATTCACAAATTTGAAGAACTCTATAAGGGAGCTCTCGGGTTCACTCTAGGGAAGGAAGAAAAAAATTTGTTTCTTGTCCTTTTGACTCCACACTTTAAACCAAGGTTCTTGAGGGTAGTATAAACATATCTCAATAGAAAAATCTTGGAAAAAGATGGTTTACGGGTTAGTCGCAAAACGAAAACCTAATGGTCTTTCTAGGTTTTGGATTGAAGTTTAAAGGAAAGTTGTTGGTGTGGTTCTAAGGGTCTCAACAAGCGGATTGAAGTGTCTCGGAGAGGCTCTAAACTACTAAGGAGCGACTTCGGATTGGAATTGGATTAAGGAACGTTAAGGTATAATCTTGTCTTTTAAGGTGTTACAAGATTTTATTTTTATATTGTTGTTGTTAGCTTTACATGTTGATAGCATGAAGTTGGTATGTAGAAGTTTATAAGTATTATGGATTGCTTGTAGCTTAATCCGAAATGTTGTGCAAGCCACTTGAAAATTGGATTATTATTTGGTCGTTTATTAGAAATCGTCGCATGTTACTTACTTAAAGATTATGTAATCAAATGCGACTTGATATTATGTTATGCTACCAATTTGGATTGAAATGGAAATTTGATAAGAATTGGTATGGTTGAACTCAAGGTGGCCGATTTTGGACTACTTTCTAAATTGTGAGCCAATTGGGGCTGTTTAGTTATTCATTTGTATTGGACTACCTTCTATATTGTTGTGAGCCAATTGGGGCTGTTTGGTTATTGTATTTCGGCCTTGAAAAAGGTGGCAAAGTAAGTAGAAACAAAGGAGGTGCTGTCCGATTTTCCGTAGAATTTAGCGACTTAGCACCTAGAATATTCTACGTTTGAAATAAGAGGTTAATGGACGTATGGTGACCATTATAGGTTGAAGTACTAAGTATAGCGTATCCTACTTGAAGAATGGAATAGCTCAAGGTTGAAGTACTTTGGAGCATTTTGCTACTTGTCGACAATCGTCGCGAGGTATGTGAACCTCTTCTTTCTTTGGCATGATCCTACGTATGAAATATCCATGTGATAATATTTCAAGATTCCTTCTACTCTTAGAAGTTAAGAAGTATTTACATTGTTGATTCTAAATTAAGAGTATGTTTAAATTGTCCTAAGTCCTTACTAGGTCTTATGGGAGACGTTGGTAAGAATGGTTAGGAAATTATGAGATTTGATTTAAAGGCTATGTGTCTTGATTTGTTTAAAGTAAGTAAGTGGATTTTATGTTCGAAAATGACTTGAATTTATATGTGAAAAAGGGGATTGTTTTTAAAAGTGGAAGTTATATGATTTTAAGAGAATAAGTTACTTGGTTTTGGAAGTGTTGGGAACTTATATTTTTTTTTTATAAGTATAAGTAATTGGGCTTTAAAGAATGTATGTTATGAAGTTTGAAGACTAAGAACTTTGATTGTCTTTTAAGGATTATGAAGTTTTAAGCGATATGATTCTTTTTAAGTATGTATGTACGTAGTATCTTTGGATCCAGTTTTCCCAAATGTTGTAAGAATAAAAGTGTCTTAAGTTCTCTAAAATGAAAGATTGTTATAACAGCTTTATGGGAAGTTGTTATGACGACTTAAGAAGAAGTAATAAGATGGTTTAAAAATGTTACGTAAGGAAAATCACCGAGCCTACTAATGGGCCGGATTACGTTATGAAATACACCGAGCCTACAAATAGGCCGGATTACGTTAAGAAATACACCGAGCCTACAAATAGGCCGGATTACGTTATGAGATACACCGAGCCTACACATAGGCCGGATTACGCCATATTACCCCGAGCCTACACATAGGCCGGGTTACGTCATCAGTACACCGAGCTCCACAGGCGGGCCGGATTATGCTACATGATTCCACAGTACACCGAGCTCCACAGGCGGGCCGGATTATGCTACATGATTTCACAGTACACCGAGCCCCACAGGCGGGCCGGATTATGTCACATGATTCATCAGTACACCGTGTCCCGCAAATGGGCCGGATTATGTTATGTAAGATATGTAAGTTATGTGAAAAAGACTGGATTAAACTCTTAAGTATGTATGTAAGAATATGTTGTTAAATCTTATTGAAAGAAGGAAAGGAACGGTTAATATATGATTGATTTCAGGAGTTAAAAGGACATTCTTTTATACAGATATGATTTGGTTATTGCATTTTATTTCTGTTCCATACTCGGTACCTGTTGTATCGACCAGAAATTGCGTTCATGCCCGCAGGTGATAGGTACACAGGTTGGTGATCCTTGCTCTTAGGATCTCTGTTCAGTTTTTGGAAAGAAGCTCCTTTCACTCCGGAGGCTTATCTTTTGGTACGGTTTCCCTGATGTGGTAGACTTATGTACATTCAGGGGTATGGCGGGGCCCTGTCACTTGTGATTGTAATTCTTAAGTGCGTAGTTACATATTGTGGGTCGGTTTGTAAAAGGAAAGGGATGTGACTGCTGTTGTTATGTATATGTATGTGTGTCCAGAAAGGTAGCCTTATCGGCTAACCTGTGGTTTAATTTCTCGTTACTTTATTTTATAAGTTTCATGTATGTTCCGCTGCTATTCTCTGAGGTATACCTGAACAGGGTGCCCAGGTAGGGCACCAGTCGCGGGCCCGGGGTCGGGTCGTGACAAAAGTGGTATCAGAGCAGTTAGTCCTCGGAAAGTGTCTACAGACCGTGTCTAGTAGAGTCTTGATTATCGGTGTGTTGTGCACCACATCTATAATCAGGAGGCTGCAGGACATTTAGGATTGGTTTCCATTCTTCTCACTCTGAGATCGTGCGATAGAGCTGTGTTGTTAGGGTCGTCCCTCCCTAACGAGTTATGTTGATTGCAGCTACGAGAAAGGCAGCAGTGACCCAGGAATGATTATGTGGATTTCGTATCCAGGTTGGTAATGATTGTAGTATAGTTGGTATTGTGACATACATCTATACAGAGTTATGTATGAGGGTCAGACGCGTGTTGCCTAGAATGATTTTAGATTTCCAGGAATTGGTAAAGACTAACTAGATACCGGGAAGGTATGGAATGGTTAATGAAGTTTCGCCAAGGTTTTGTGTTTTATTCGAGATAATTGGGAAAGGATGAGCTGTCTGATAGGGTAGTGAACCCTTAAGAAGCCATGTTAAGGAACCTAACAGAATGTCATGTTAATAGATTAAGCTACATAGTAGGCTTAAGAGAATTGTACGGATGAGGTCCGCATAGAGTGAGTAATGGGTGTTGTGATCGAGACAACATGGTTTTGGTTTTATGAGAAGTTTTGTACCCGTTTACTGGGGGACTGGTAAGGTAGGCTTGGAGCATGGAAATTGCGAGCCTAAGAATATTGATTACTGCCGAGACCTTAGGTATATAAGGCTTTCTCTGGCAATAAGATTTTAAGTCAGACCAAGGATAAGAGTTAAGTACGGCGCTGAGTCGGGTTGAGGACCTGTTACGGGTCTCCCCATGGCCTGGAATGGAGTGGGATCAGTTGGTAGTAGTTCCGCTACGTGACAGGGTCACGAGGGCGCAAGGCCCAAGTCTAGTTATTTGTTTTACGGGTTCGTGGACGCGTTCCACCGGAACCAGGTCATGAAAGCCGGAAATGGCCTTATGTTGTTTTATAGAGTGACTCCAAAGATTTGAGGCCAGAATCGGTATGGAAATTATGTATGTATGCTAGTATGAGTTGGAAGTACGAAAAGATAATCTCTTTTGGGCGTTTGATGGACAAGTATGCGTGTGTGAGGTATTAGGGCCATGTGTGGCATTGTTAGCATGTCGGGGTGGTGAAAGGAAACTATGTCGCTAATTATAAGTTTGACTCCGAAAGAACATTCGAGGACGAATGTTTCTAAGGGGGGAAGAATGTTACACCCCGGAATTTCAGGATATGTTTATAAGAACGTACGTAAGAACTCGCAAGTGTTAAGATTTAAGACTTGTAAAAAATTAATCGGAATTGTGGAATTTTCGGAAAAACGTAATATTGTGACGAATGGGAGGGCGACACGTGTCACCCCCCCTTATGATGCCTTGGACGATTTAGGCATGGCCAATATGGTCATTGACCATAGTCTTGGATGACTAAGTCTTGCAAGTAGTGAAGCTTGACAATCTTGACCAAGTCAAAGGTCCCACAAGCTATGATATTTTATAAGAGATCATCCAAACCACCCAATTGTTTGCATCTTGACCCTCCTATACACTATATATAATACTAGTAGCAAGAGAGGACTTAACACTTAGCCCTTATTCACAAATTTGAAGAACTCTATAAGGGAGCTCTGTTCACTCTAGGAAGGAAGAAAAAATTTGTTTCTTGTCCTTTTGACTCCACACTTTAAACCAAGGTTCTTGAGGTAGTATAAACATATCTCAATAGAAAAATCTTGGAAAAGATGGTTTACGGGTTAGTCGCAAAACGAAAACCTAATGGTCTTTCTAGGTTTTGGATTGAAGTTTAAAGGAAAGTTGTTGGTGTGGTTCTAAGGGTCTCAACAAGCGGATTGAAGTGTCTCGGAGAGGCTCTAAACTACTAAGGAAGCGACTTGGTTGGAATTGGATTAAGGAACGTTAAGGTATAATCTTGTCTTTTAAGGTGTTACAAGATTTTATTTTTATATTGTTGTTGTTAGCTTTACATGTTGATAGCATGAAGTTGGTATGTAGAAGTTTATAAGTATTATGGATTGCTTGTAGCTTAATCCGAAATGTTGTGCAAGCCACTTGAAAATTGGATTATTATTTGGTCGTTTATTAGAAATCGTCGCATGTTACTTACTTAAAGATTATGGTTATTATAATCAAATGCGACTTGATATTATGTTATGCTACCAATTTGGATTGAAATGGAAATTTGATAAGAATTGGTATGGTTGAACTCAAGGTGGCCGATTTTGGACTACTTTCTAAATTGTGAGCCAATTGGGGCTGTTTAGTTATTCATTTGTATTGGACTACCTTCTATATTGTTGTGAGCCAATTGGGGCTGTTTGGTTATTGTATTTCGGCCTTGAAAAAGGTGGCAAAGTAAGTAGAAACAAAGGAGGTGCTGTCCGATTTTCCGTAGAATTTAGCGACTTAGCACCTAGAATATTCTACGTTTGAAATAAGAGGTTAATGGACGTATGGTGACCATTATAGGTTGAAGTACTAAGTATAGCGTATCCTACTTGAAGAATGGAATAGCTCAAGGTTGAAGTACTTTGGAGCATTTTGCTACTTGTCGACAATCGTCGCGAGGTATGTGAACCTCTTCTTTCTTTGGCATGATCCTACGTATGAAATATCCATGTGATAATATTTCAAGATTCCTTCTACTCTTAGAAGTTAAGAAGTATTTACATTGTTGATTCTAAATTAAGAGTATGTTTAAATTGTCCTAAGTCCTTACTAGGTCTTATGGGAGACGTTGGTAAGAATGGTTAGGAAATTATGAGATTTGATTTAAAGGCTATGTGTCTTGATTTGTTTAAAGTAAGTAAGTGGATTTTATGTTCAAAATGACTTGAATTTATATGTGAAAAGGGATTGTTTTTAAAAGTGGAAGTTATATGATTTTAAGAGAATAAGTTACTTGGTTTTGGAAGTGTTGGGAACTTATATTTTTTTTTTATAAGTATAAGTAATTGGGCTTTAAAGAATGTATGTTATGAAGTTTGAAGACTAAGAACTTTGATTGTCTTTTAAGGATTATGAAGTTTTAAGCGATATGATTCTTTTTAAGTATGTATGTACGTAGTATCTTTGGATCCAGTTTTCCCAAATGTTGTAAGAATAAAAGTGTCTTAAGTTCTCTAAAATGAAAGATTGTTATAACAGCTTTATGGGAAGTTGTTATGACGACTTAAGAAGAAGTAATAAGATGGTTTAAAAATGTTACGTAAGGAAAATCACCGAGCCTACTAATGGGCCGGATTACGTTATGAAATACACCGAGCCTACAAATAGGCCGGATTACGTTAAGAAATACACCGAGCCTACAAATAGGCCGGATTACGTTATGAGATACACCGAGCCTACACATAGGCCGGATTACGCCATATTACCCCGAGCCTACACATAGCCGTTACGCCATCGACACCGAGCTCCACAAAGCGGCCGGATTATGCTACATGATTCCACAGTACACCGAGCTCCACAGGCGGGCCGGATTATGCTACATGATTTCACAGTACACCGAGCCCCACAGGCGGGCCGGATTATGTCACATGATTCATCAGTACACCGTGTCCCGCAAATGGGCCGGATTATGTTATGTAAGATATGTAAGTTATGTGAAAAAGACTGGATTAAACTCTTAAGTATGTATGTAAGAATATGTTGTTAAATCTTATTGAAAGAAGGAAAGGAACGGTTAATATATGATTGATTTCAGGAGTTAAAAGGACATTCTTTTATACAGATATGATTTGGTTATTGCATTTTATTTCTGTTCCATACTTGCACTGTTGTAATCGAATTTCTGTGGGGCCGCTCATGCCCGCAGGTGATAGGTACACAGGTTGGTGATCCTTGCTCTTAGGATCTCTGTTCAGTTTTTGGAAAGAAGCTCCTTTCACTCCGGAGGCTTATCTTTTGGTACACGCTTTCCGATGTGGTAGACTTATGTACATTCAGGGTATGGCGGGCCCCGTCCCGCCGCAGCTTGTAATTCTGCAGGTCCAGAGTTACATATTGTGGTCGGTTTGTAAAAGGAAAGGGATGTGATCGCCAAGTTGTTATGTATATGTATGTGTGTCCAGAAAGGTAGCCTTATCGGCTAACCTGTGGTTTAATTTCTCGTTACTTTATTTTATAAGTTTCATGTATGTTCCGCTGCTATTCTCTGAGGTATACCTGAACAGGGTGCCCAGGTAGGGCACCAGTCGCGGGCCCGGGGTCGGGTCGTGACATTCCTAATAGAGGACATTGTCTCTGTCATGAATTGGGTTTGGGAGTTGGTAAAGGTTAATAGTGCAGTTCTAAACTCGTCGGGTTTCTCTTGTGGAGCTGGCAGTCTGAACTGCTGAGAAGATGAGGCCTGATTCTGCGACTGCTGGTTCTGAATTGGCCTTGAAACTATGATTGTCGCCCTTGGTCATTTCTCCATGAGAAGTTGGGGTGATTTTGTTACACCTCGTAATTCCTAGGGCAATGGATTGAGAACGTGATTAAGGAAATAGGATTTGAACGTTGGAACTTGTAGTAGAAGTATGGATCAAGTTAGAAAATGCGTAATGTGAATTTAAGGCACATCACCGCAGTTCCAAAGGGTGGGACCGCGGTGCTGAAACTTCAGGGGGGTTGCGGGACTTCATGCATCGTGTTGCCATACTGCAGTACCGTGGTGCCGAAACTTCTGAGCAACCACAGTACTTGCTGCACCGCGGTACCATAGGCAGTACCGCGGTGCCTAGGCGGAATTTTCCAATCCGAAGATATTTTTGACAAGTGGACAAGTGGGGTTCATGGGCCCCCCCTCCACTTGTGCTACATAGCACCAAATATCTCCAAGTCTTGCAAGACTTGGATCACTTATGCCTTCATTCTTCAAACCCTCATCCCTCTATCTTGTTCTTGAAGATTTCGAAAACCATAGAAGTGAAGGACAAAAGTTGATTATTCTCCTAGATTAAACACCCTAATCAAGTTCTAAGCCAAGTTAACTATCCAAGGTTTATCAACCACGGTTTGGCAGAGAGTTTGGGTTGGAACCCTAGGCTTGTTTATGAACTTTTGGAAGTAAAACAAGAAGGGAAGATGGTTACAAGCTTGTAGTGGATACATGTGTGTGATTGGAACTCAAAGAATATGAGCTAAGACAAAACTATGGATCGACTTTAAGTGGACTGGTTTGGGCATATTTAAGGTAAGGATTATTCTTCCTCTTGAAGTAATTAGATATTACATGTTGTAGTAATTAATAGATGAACTTGTGATTAAGAAGAGTGAAGAATAAGAAATACATGTCACAGTTTTGGCATGCTAGCCGAAAACTGGACAGTTATGGTGTTGTCAGATTCATTAGTTGTTGGTGTTGTTATCATCACCTATTGCATATTAACATGAAGGAATTATTGCATATTAACATGAAGGAATCTTGTTGTTGACAAGTTGATATGACTTATATAAAAGTGTTGGAATGTAATTGGATTAGAAGAAGTTATGAAAATGGCTTTGGTTGTATTAGTTGGTCGAGAATTACTATATAACTGTTAGATATTGTTGTGCAGTTTTAGTGGGTTGTTTTACGTAATTAAGGGGCTGTTTTTTTTATGTGAGAAATAGGTGCGTGAATCACCTTGGTTAACTGTTGGTTGTGCCCTTAATTGTGGCTTGGTTGTTGTTGAAATTGGCCTTCTTGAAAGGAGGAAAAGTACGTATAAACGGGGGAAGTGCTGCCCAATTGTTTTGTAGGAAAAGGGAACCATTACTTGGTATTAACCTACATTAGAAAGCATGAAGTTAATAGAAGTGTTGTTCTCATTATAGGTTGAAGTACTACTTGTGGCATATTCTACTTAGCGGGTGGATTAGCTGAAGAGGTATGTGGAACCCTTCCTATCTTTCTTTTAGCATGAACTTTGTAAAATAAGTGTACGATGGACGTACGTGTTTTAAATGAATTCGGATACATTGTGGTTTATGTAGGAAGTTACTTGATTTAAAAAGTATACTTTACTTGATTTTAAAAGTATAAGTCACTTGATTTTAAAGGTGTAAGTGCCTTGACTTTAAAAGTGTAAACTTGATTTTTAAAGAGTAAGTGACTTGATGTTGCAAGGCTAGTGCCTTGGGGTTTCTTATAAAGGAAAGGATGTACGGAGGATGTACATGGTGCTATTGGGTTCAAGTCCCTAATATTACATGATATGATTCTTTTTATAACAAGGATGTACGGTGTACGTACATGGTGCTATTGGGTTCAAGTCCCAAATATTACAGGACATGGTAATGCCATGGGTTTTTCTAAATCGGGAGTTCATTCTATTTTTTCTAATGAGAGTCAAAGATTATTTTAACTTGCATATGTTTGCTCATATAGCCATTCGTGCAAGTGTTATATTTCCACATCACCGCGTCCCTCACTAGAGGGCCGGCAACGTTATTGTTACACCCCGTATTTGTAGGACATGCTTTAAGAACGTACGTAAGAACTCACAGTGTTAAGATTTGAGACTTGTAAAAATTTCTCGGAATTATGGAATTGTCGGAAAACGTATTATTGTGACGAATGGGAGGGCGACACGTGTCACCCCCCTTAGAATGCCTTGGACGAAATTAGGCATGGCCATAATGGTCATTGACCATAGCCTTAGGATGACTAAGTCTTCATATTAATGAGCTTGAGATTATTGACCAAGTCAAAGAGTCAATTAGTCTTGATATTTGCTAAGAACTCATCCAAACCACCCAATTGTTCATATCTTGACCCTCCATGTTGCTTTATAATACTAGTAGTAGTGAGACTAGTTCCATACTTAGCCAAATTTACACAAGAAATTGATGAACATAGAGCAAGAGCTCTCGGGTTCTAGGCTTTTTGAAGAACAAAAATTTTCGTTGCTTGTTCTTTAAGCTCCACGTTTTAAACCAAGGTTCATGAGTGTTATGTAAGAGTATCTCAATAGAAAAATCCCGGAAAAAGAGAGTTTTCGTATTAGTCGCAAAGCAAAAACCTAGTGGCTTTCTAGGTTTTGGATTGGAAGTTCAAGGAAATTGGTTGGTGTTGTTCTAAGGGTCTCAAGTAGCAGATTGAAGTGTCTTGAAGAGGCTCTAAGTTGCTAAGGAGCGACTTCGGATTTGGAAGTTAGATTGAGTTTCGTTGAGGTATAATCTTGTTTCTTTAAGTGTTACAAGATTATGTATTGTTGTTAGCCTTACATTTTACTAGCATGGAGCATATGTGTTGAAGTTTTATAAGTGTTATGAATTGTTGTAGCCTAAGAACCGAAATGACGCATTAGCCATTTGAAGTTGGATTTCAAGTTGGTCGTAGTTAGAATAGTCGCATGTTAATTACTTGGAGTTTGTAGTAGTTATAATCGCCATGACTTGATATCATGTTAGGCTAATAACTTGGATTGAAATGGAAGTTGGATAAGAATTGATGTTGTAGTACTTCGTTAGCGAATTGGACTAGTAGTTGTTTTAGCTTGTTATCGTTTGTGGCGGAATTTTACACGCCTAGTAGGCGTGTAATCCTCATTGTTGATTTCATTGATTGGGCCTTAAATGTGGCGTGTTTGGTTATTGTATTCGCCTTGAAAAAGGTGGCAAAGTAAGTAGAAACAAAGGAGGTGTCATCCGATTTTCCGTAGAATTGGTGACTTAGCACTTAGAATAATTCTACGATGAAGTGAGAGGTTAATGGACGATTGTGACCATTATAGGTTGAAGTACTAAGTATAGCGTATCCTACTTGGAGAGTGGAATAGCTATCAAGATTGAAGTACTTTGGAGCATTTTGCTACTTGTCGACAATCGTCGCGAGGTATGTGAACCTCTTCCTTCCTTTGGCATGATTCTATGTATGGAATATACTTGTGGTATCATCTCATGTTTCCTTCTACTCTTAGAAGTTAAGAGGTAGTTATGTGATTTACTCTATGTAGAACTTTTCCTATCTTTTGAGCATGACTAGTAGCACGTATGTAGTACGGTAGACGTACAATACTATGACATCCTTTACTTGTTTTATGTAATGCCAAGTCGGGTGGGTTAGGAGATTAACTCACTTCTTTGAAAATAGTAAGGATGTCTTAAGTTGATTTTAAAGTTAAGGGACTTGAAGAGTTTTAAAGTATGTGATACTTGTTCCGTTTTAAACGTATAAGTCCCTTGGATAGGAAATTGTTTATGGCTAAGGTATAAAGTGAATATAACGGCTTTATGGGAAGTTAGTTATATTTGCCTTATGGAAAGATAAATGACTTGACTTTAGTGAAAAGGCAACTTGATTTTACGGCATCGCTTGCCTAAGGTTTTATAAGAAAAGAAGTCACTTGTTTTTGTGTTCGTAATAGTATTTCTAAAAATGTATTGTGACTTGTCTTGAAAGACGGATAGGACTTGATACTATAGTTGTTAGTATCCGGGAAGTTGTAATTGAAAAGAGTCTTTCTAAAGCGAGTAAAGGCGCAGAGTACGTCAAGTTAAATTCTGATTTTAGATGACATTATCGACCCAGGAATGGGCCGGGCAGTATACCTATACGGGCAGACTATATGACATTATCGACCCAGGAATGGGCCGGGCAGTATACCTATACGGGCAGACTAGATGACATTATCGACCCAGGAATGGGCCGGGCAGTATACCTTTACGGGCAGACTATATGACATTATCGACCCAGGAATGGGCCGGGCAGTATACCTATACGGGCAGACTATACGACATTATCGACCCAGGAATGGGCCGGGCAGTATACCTTTACGGGCAGACTAGATGACATTATCGACCCAGGATTGGGCCGGGCAGTATACCTTTACGGGCAGACTATGTGACCTTGATCGCGTCCTAGATTGGGCCGGGTAGTATAGGTGCCCCTCCTTAAAGGGCCGGATTATACTTATGAAAGATAAGTGAGTTTTATAGTAATGAACTTAATGATTCTTTTTCTAATAATGTACGTAAGAATGTGGCTGTAACTTTTTTTAAGAATGGAAAAGATAATAAGGTGCGATTAAGTTCATAAGTGGTAATGACACGCAGATCCGTATGTATTGTTTTATACTTGTCCTTGTCATTCTGTACGCTTATGATCTGCATCAGACGTTATTTCTGCTCCATATTCTGCACTGTTGTAATCGACTTCTTCTGGGCCGCGCTCATGCCCGCAGTTTTAGGTACCTGTTGGTGATCCTTGCTCTTAGGATCTCGTTCGCTTTTTGGGAAAAAGCTCCATTTGCTCCGGAGGCTTTATCTCTTGGTACGATTTTCCCTGAAGTAGTAGATTTATGTATATTCAGGGGTATGGCGGGGCCCTGTCCCGCCACTGTTGTTATGTTAAAAACTCTTAGAGGTCTGTAGTCACATTTTGTGGGTCATTTTGTAAAGAAAGGAGGCAACTGCTTCGGTTGTATATATGTATGTCCAGGAAGGTAGCCCTATCGGCTAACCTGTTGTTTCACTTCTGTTGTTTTATTTTATAAGTTTCATGTATGTTCACGATTATCTCTCGATGTATACCTCTACGGTGCCTGTAGGGCACCGCCGCGTCCCGGTCGGGTCGTGACAAAAGTGGTATCAGAGCAGTTAGTCCTCGGAAAGTGTCTACAGACCGTGTCTAGTAGTCTTGATTATCGGTGTGTTGTGCACCACATCTATAATCGTGAGGTCGCAGGACATTTAGGATTGGTTTCATTCTTCTCTCCGAGATCGCAAGAGAGTCGTCTTATTAGGTGAATCCTCCGACCTATTCTTATGAAATGCCTATGCCTCCACCTGGCACTCAGGCCCGTGAGGCAAGGCAAAGCAGCAGAGCTGCCGATGGCGCAGAGAGTTACCGTGAGTCGGGCACGCACTATGCCCGAGGTAGAGGTGGTCGGCGAGTTCAGCCACGCCGACAGACAGAGAGCCGAGAGCGGCAAGAGCTCCAGAGGTTCCGGCACTGAGCCTCGAGCCTGCACCGGCCGAGTATAGAGACTACGGGAGCGATCCGATTATTGACCAAGATAGTAGTCGGGCAAATGACAGAGCAGCAACCCACCCTGCAGCCGATGGGCCTTATGGATTAGGGATTTTCTAGGATGTCATCCACCTGAGTTTTATGGTTCGAGGTCTGATGAGGATCCGCAGGAGTTCATTCGGCACTACAATGACCACGCAGGTTCTTAGGGCTTCAGAGACAGAGTCTGTTACGCTAGCCTCCTACCGGTTACGCGATATCGCGTTGAACTGGTTTGAGTCGTGGTTGCTTTCGAGAGGTGATGATGCTCGTCCAGCGGTTTGGGATGAGTTCACAGAGGCCTTTCTTGGTCACTTTTTGCCTCCTGAGATGATGAGAGCCCGTGTTGATAGGTTCTTATCATTGAGGCGTAATGGGAGGACCATCGTGAGTACACCCTGAGTTTGACTCGTTGGCTAGGTATGCTCACACTATTGTGGCTAACATGGCCGATAGAGTCCATCGCTATGTTATGGGACTAGACCGTTATATGATCACTGCTTGCCTGGGAGTGGCCCTTCAGCCAGGAATGGATATTGCCAGATGCGCATATGCACAGTGGATTGAGACAGGGGAGAGAGGACCGACCAGACCAAGGCCAGCCCAAGAAGGACAAGACGGCAGGAGTTCGTGGTGATATTCGAGGCGGAGAGCCTCGAAGAGCTAGGTCTACGCTCACCGACACAGAGTGCACCTCCACGCTTTTCCAATGGGGTTTTCACAACCCCGAATGCAGGGCCGGCCAGTCTCTGTAGCTTCGAGTCTCGGGAGATGGGGTTCCAATATCGAGGCCACCTTTGCCTCAATGTGCCCAGTGTGGTAGGTTACATTCTGGGGTATGTCGCGCCGGTACGGGTGCTTGTTTTTCTTGTGGTCGTCTGGGCCATAGGTTAAGAGAGTGTCCTTATAGAGGGGGTCCTTGTCACGACCCGAACCGGGGCCCGTGACTGGTGCCTTACCCCGGGCACCCTAGCGATACAACATCAGAGAAAACCAGCGGAAATAAAAACTTTAAACATGAAATGAGAGACATGATAAATAAACAGGCCAACCAAAACAGTTGCCTTCATCATATAAACATAAATACCCGAACAGTTATCCTTTTTACAAACCCTGCCCACAACAGTTCTACAGACCTCTAAGATTTACAACAACTATGACGGGACAGGGCCCCGCCATACCCCTGAATGTACAAGAACCTACAACTCAGGGAACACATACCAATAAGATAAGCCTCCGGAGAAACGGAGCTTCCCAACACGCTGAATGTGATCCTATAAGCGGGGATCGACAGTCGATGTACCTTTACTCGCGCAGATGAACGCACTCGGGCGAGGTCAAGATAACAGTACCAAGTATGTGAAATCAGAATATCAGAAATGAAATCATACTAGTCTATATAAAGGCGAGACATGTATGATAACCAAACTACGCTCACAACATGTATAGCCAAGTCAGGGACTCACGCCCTCAAAGTCACCACTCAAATATAACTATGGGTCTCACGCCCACAACATCCATCATGTTCGCATCATGGCCGCATGCCCCCGGAATACTGCATCGGTGTAGACATGTCCATGATGCAACAATAATAAACTAGATAACAATCCAAATGGACGCATACTCGTGCGCTACGACGGGTCGATATGTCCAAAGGGAAACAATAAGGCAACATTCCAAATGGACGATACTGCGCTACGCGACGGTCGATATGTCCAAGGAAACAATAGGACAAGATTCCAAATGGACGATACTCGTGCGCTACGCGGTCGAGATGTCCAAAGGGAAACAATAGGACAGATTCCAAATGGACGATACTGCAGCGCTACGCGACGGGTCGAGATGTCCAAGGGAAATCACAAGACGATAATCAAAATGGAAACATACCCGTGCGCTACGCATCGTGTCAGTATGTCCAAAGCGATTAACAACAATAATACTATCAACAGGAACGTACCCGTGGAATTTCTCCGTCAATGCCGACACGTCCAAGTAAGTTCTCAACTACCAACCGACCCTCCATCGAGACGCGGTAACACAGCAATACAACGTTTTGCACAACAAAGGCTATCACAACAAGCACAGGCATGTTTCACAACAATAAGCATAGGCAAGTTATCCACAACTCAAAGTACTTCATTTTATGACAAAATCCGGGTTTTAACCCTAAAGTACTACGTACGTTAAATTCTTTAAAGGAGATCCATTACTTTTATCAGAGTCACCCGATACCCGTAGTATTAGAATGACCAACCCACATTCCTTTTCAATATCAAGTAACAACATTCTTTTTCCTAAGTTCCAGTTTGCCTAGTTTCAATTACTCAAGCTTCTCATTTTCAAATGGTTTCATAGTTCATAAACTTAATCACTTGATTTCTTTTTAGAACAATTGAGTAATATATGTCTCACATGAGAGTAGGTTATTCTTGTTTACAACATTCCTATTACAAAGACCATGATCTAGAAAATGTAATATCATTTTGTCTCATCTTAGTTTCTATGCGGATGGAGGTTTCTACTGGTTTTAATACGATACATCATTATTCAATACATTTTCCTTTATTAACGCCGCGATGGTGCTGTCGATACACATTCGATTTCAAATCGGAAACATTATCTTTAAATAAAACCAAGTACTCATTACTCACGAATGAGGTTTCACACAAACATTCACATTAAAACAAATAAGTTAAGTCTCTTATCTTATAAGATCAAGTCTCTTAACTTCTAACATCAAGAAACTATTCTTAAGCCGTTATACCTAACTTCCCATAAAGCTAGTATAACTCTTAAGTTTTCAAAACACCATACTACACTTCTTTCAAAACGATTCATAAATCTTTTGAAATACTTCAAGTTTTATTATAACGCCTGCCGCTTATAAGTCAAATCGCTTATCTTTTAAGAACCACAACCCGTTTCTTACCTACATAAAGTTATAACCAACTTCCCATAAAGCCGTTATAACACTTTATGTTTTACAACAATCAAATACAATTCACGTACGCGTCTACCGCACTACATAGTTCACACATATCATGCTAGGAGAGATAGGAAGAGGTTCACATACCTCGCGACGATTATCGACTAATAGCAAAATGCTCCGAGTACCTCAAGCCGTCGGCTACTCCTTAAGCCAAGTAGAACGCGCCACACGTAGTACTTCAACCTATAAGGCCACAAGGCGCTTATTAACATCGTAGAACATTCTACAGAAAATTCGACAAGCCTCCCCCATGACAGCGTAAATCTCCTCTCTATCGGTAGCCATCAAGCCAACCGTGGGGTTATACGCCTAACCCTAACTGTACAATTCTACTCCACGGTGCTACTACACAAGTCTCATCAATGTCTGTCGAAGACTATATATAGTATACTTCAACTATATACTCCTACAACATGTAATATCCAATTACAATAGGGGGACAAGATAATTACCTCGATAAGCCCATAATTATCCAAGCATAAAGTCGATCCTGGGCAATCGTTTAGCTCCAACTCCGAGCGCTCCAACCCGCTCTAAACCACCCTTAGAAGTTCTAACCAACTTCTACACAATACTCCAACGGACTATGGAGATTTTCCTAGGGTTTCGGTTTTGCGACGGACGGGAAGTATAATAGTATTTCTGGGCTTTTCGTATAGGTATAACCTTAGAATACTACAAGGTATACGGCTAAGGTATATGGGCATTATAACAATACTTGGAGAGTATTTCTATACCACAAAAGGGGGGTATTATACGAAGCAACTAGGCTAGGGGTACCCAGGCCACACCACAAAGGAGGGGGTGTCTACCTCGGCCTACCCCACTGTGGGGACTCTCGGCGAGGGCCTCGAAAAGGGGAGGGGCAAGGCTCTCAAGACTTAGGCAATTTGTGAATGAATTAGTCTTCAAAGGGAGGGGTATTTATAGGTCAAGTGAAAGCCAACCAATGGCCAAGATTACACCAAGTGTTAGGCAAGTGTAGGGCCAAGATTCACCCATGTGTACCTAGCCAACTTGCACACAAAATATCGACCAAAAGATCTACCACTTGGCATCCCCTTTTCGTCCAAGAACCGCCCACTTTGCCCACCAAACGGAGGGTGCCAAGTGCCGCCTCTCGTTGGTCCAACATGTTCCGCTCTCGGAAAAATCCGCAAAATACTAAATGACATAGCCGGAAATTCCCTACGAAAGTCGTGGAAAACGTTTCGTCTAAAAACGACTCTAACCGGGTGTTGTGCACAAACATAATTCGGCCCAAAGGTGCCACATGGGGTGACACGTCGCCCCGATTCGCCCAAAATATTTCGTCTTAGAAAATATCCAAAACGCCAAAATCTCAAAATCAAAGCGGGCCCCTACAAAACCGTAAATTTCTCCCGTGGGCCCCACGTGCCCAGTTTCGAAAATACCATTCCACAATGCTCTAAGAGTCCAGGCAGTCCGAATACCAACTCTGGGAATCCAATTCCGTTAACGAACCTCTTTCCTTCACAAAACCGGAAACTTTTCCGTGGAAAAATCGCCTCTTTCTTCCTTTCCAATCTTTCGTCGATTCTCGCACGTGCGTCCTCGCATACATACCACGGAACTACGGGTATAACATTCTTCCCCTTAGAAACATTCGTCCGAATGTTCCTTCTAAGTCTCAAAACGAACACGTGCCAGTATAGTCTTCACTACTATACTTACGAAACAATCCTGCCACAGCTGGCCATGGAAACACCTGTGCAAAACTTACATCTAAGTCCACGAGGAAACACCTCTACATCACCACAAATAGTACTACTTTTGTCACTTTGTCGCGAGCCTGGCTCCGACGACCCAACAAATGGTACCGGGCTGCATGCGATCACAAGCCGCCGTGACACTCGAATTCTTACCATATTTCGACATCGCTTAGTATCCAAAACTCGGTTACTATCTCTAACGTGGTCATCATTAAGTGGGAACATTCTGGATGGATCTTCGATACTTTCCCGAACATAACAATACGAAAGACCGGACGTCCTTCCTCCTAAGTCGGACGGCAAATGCTAACATATAGGCAACCTGGCCTATTCTTCACATGAACTCACAAAGGCCCAAAGTAACTCGGGCTAAGTTTCTTCTGTTTCCAAAACTCGTCACACCCTGTCCGGGGTGGTACTTTCAAGAAGACCGACCGTCAACCTGAACTCTAAGCGTCGTCGCCGATTATCCGCACGATTCCTCTGAGCTGTCAGAACTTTTCTAGACAAGCTTCACACTATCCACAGTCTGCTGGAACAAGCCTGAACCAACTATCTGAACCCTGCCAACATCGAACCAATCGACCGGCAACTTGCATTTCTGCCCCTACAAGGCGTCACAAGACGACATCCGAACACTGAAATGGTAGCTTAAACACTCCCCCAACCGGAGACAACGATCCTCACAGCTACCCCTGAAATCAAAACACCGCCCGAGGCGCGAATGCGATCTGAGACTCACCGAGTTCCTAGCCCCGCTGGTACAAACCTCAGAAGAGAAACAGCACTGGCTCCATCGTCACATAAGGTGAAGGTAGGCACCCCGTGCAACCTCACAACCTTTTCAGATAACATCAACACTGCCGAGGGAACGACCCTGACCGAAGAACACGATAGGCTGCCCCCCATCGTCCCGACCACTGGTCGAACGCATCCACGAACTTGCACGCAGGCTAACTAAACATGGGCCTAACACCCTCATGACCCTAACACAAAGAGGGACCACCACAAACTGACCCCACCACCAAACCTACCGCGGGTTGACCCGCAACATGGCCTCAACCCGACCCGGCATTGCGCAAAACACTAGCTCCCCGAAGGAATAATTTCTCAAATCATATTACGAAAACCTAGCGGTCTTCCTAGTTCGACTACCTTCTTTCAAATCACGCTACTCAGGGACTTATCCCACGAACATAGCTCACGTGCACTATGCACTCCTATAAGGGTCAAACATAAACACTACACCTTTCTCGAGAGGGCCTTACCTCTAAGGTCTTTGCGTAAAAAGCTCTAAGGCTCACACTTCTCTATCCCCCAAAATCTTACTCGGTTAACCCACCATGATTCCTAATCACAACTCACACACTGCTATCAGAACGTAGCACTTAAGGTATACTCACCTTGAAAGTTACCGAAGGACTCACGCTCTGGCCTCTTCTCGTCCCCCGTTAACCGTCGATCTCTACGCTTCTCACTGCGCATAAGCCCGCATACGTGCCATGCTCAAGCCCAACTGAAGAATTACTCTTGCACATCCCTTTCTTAGGTAGTCATCAAGACTCGCGATACATCGGTACTCTCTGGTAGCCAAATCCATAGCTAGTAACAAGGTTGTCTCTTGCAATCTATATTCTCTGTTCCCGGTCGTGGAACTGAAGGTTCAAATATCATGGCCGCAGTAGGAACTGCCGTCGCCGTGCTTAAACTCTGCTGGGGCTAGTGACGTCGCAGAAATCCCCGAATGAAGCACTACCCTAGGTAATGATTGGGCCTGTGCCCTCGCCACCCTCTGAACTCTACTCGCAGCTCCCTCGGCTGCCTTGCCCTCCTGGGCTCGGGTTGCCCTACGCGGAGGCATAATAAGGAAAGGATTTCGTCGGAGGTTCAACTTACAACACACTCTAAGGCACGATCTCGAGTGAGAAGAATAGAAACCAATCCTAAATATCCTATAGCCTCACGATTATTGATGTGGTGCACAACACACCGATAATCAAGACTCTACCGATACGGTTCAGACACTTTCCGAGGATTAACTGCTCTGATACCACTTTTGTCACGACCCGAACCGGGGCCCGTGACTGGTGCCTTACCCCGGGCACCCTAGCGATACAACATCAGAGAAAACCAGCGGAAATAAAAACTTTAAACATGAAATGAGAGACATGATAAATAAACAGGCCAACCAAAACAGTTGCCTTCATCATATAAACATAAATACCCGAACAGTTATCCTTTTTACAAACCCTGCCCACAACAGTTCTACAGACCTCTAAGATTTACAACAACTATGACGGGACAGGGCCCCGCCATACCCCTGAATGTACAAGAACCTACAACTCAGGGAACACATACCAATAAGATAAGCCTCCGGAGAAACGGAGCTTCCCAACACGCTGAATGTGATCCTATAAGCGGGGATCGACAGTCGATGTACCTTTACCTGCGGCATGAACGCAGCCCCCCGAAGGAGGTCAGTACAACAGGTACCAAGTATGTGAAAGCAGAAATATCAGAATGAAATCATACTAGTCTATATAAAGCAGGAGACATGTATGATAACCAAACTACAGTTCACAACATAGAAGCAGTCAAGTCAGGGACTCACGCCCTCAAAGTCACCACTCAAATATAACTATGGGTCTCACGCCCACAACATCCATCATGTTCGCATCATGGGCGCATGCCGGAATCTTGCGTGACGGTGTAGACATGTCCATGATGCAACAATAATAAACTAGATAACAATCCAAATGGGACGATACTCGTGCGCGCTACGACGGTCGATGTCGAAAGGGAAACAATAAGGCAACATTCCAAATGGACGATACTGCAAGCGCTACGACGGGTCAAGATGTCCAAAGGGAAACAATAGACAGATTCCAAATGGACGATACTGCGTGCGCTACGCGACGGTCGATATGTCCAAAGGGAAACAATAGACAGCATTCCAAATGGGACGATACTCGCGCGCTACGACGGTCGGTATGTCCAAAGGAAATCACAAGACGATAATCAAAATGGAAACATACCCGCGTGCGCTACGCATCGTCGATATGTCCAAAGCGATTAACAACAATAATACTATCAGCGAACGCATTGCGGAATTTCTCCGTCAATGCCGACACGCCCAAGTAAGTTCTCAACTACCAACCGACCCTCCATCGAGAGACGCGTAACACAAAGAATACAACGTTTTGCAACAAAGGCTATCACAACAAGCACGGCATGTTTCACAACAATAAGCATAGGCAAGTTATCCACAACTCAAAGTACTTCATTTTATGACAAAATCCGGTTTTAACCCTAAAAGTACTCGACGCGTTAAATTCTTTAAAGGAGATCCATTACTTTTATCAGAGTCACCCGATACCCGTAGTATTAGAATGACCAACCCACATTCCTTTTCAATATCAAGTAACAACATTCTTTTTCCTAAGTTCCCGTTTGCCTAGTTTCAATTACTCAAGCTTCTCATTTTCAAATGGTTTCATAGTTCATAAACTTAATCACTTGATTTCTTTTTAGAACAATTGAGTAATATATGTCTCACATGAGAGTAGGTTATTCTTGTTTACAACATTCCTATTACAGCAGCCATGATCTAGAAAATGTAATATCATTTTGTCTCATCTTAGTTTCTATGCAGATGGAGGTTTCTACTGGTTTTAATACGATACATCATTATTCAATACATTTTCCTTTATTAACGCTGCAGTGGTCTGTCGATACACATTCGATTTCAAATCAAGAAACATTATCTTTAAATAAAACCAAGTACTCATTACTCACGAATGAGGTTTCACACAAACATTCACATTAAAACAAATAAGTTAAGTCTCTTATCTTATAAGATCAAGTCTCTTAACTTCTAACATCAGTAAACCATTCTTAAGCCGTTATACCTAACTTCCCATAAAGCTAGTATAACTCTTAAGTTTTCAAAACACCATACTACACTTCTTTCAAAACGATTCATAAATCTTTTGAAATACTTCAAGTTTTATTATAACGCCCTGCCGCTTATAAGTCAAATCGATTATCTTTAAGAACCACAACCCATTTTTCTTACCTACATAAAGTCGTTATAACCAACTTCCCATAAAGCCGTTATAACACTTTATGTTTTACAACAATCAAATACAATTCACACGTACGTCTACCGCACTACATAGTTCACACATATCATGCTAGGAGAGATAGGAAGAGGTTCACATACCTCGCGACGATTATCGACTAATAGCAAAATGCTCGAGTACCTCGCCGTGGCCACTCCTTAAGCCAAGTAGACCGCGCCACACGTAGTTCTTC
The DNA here is from genome assembly GCA_029844215.1 of Przewalskia tangutica. Classification (NCBI taxonomy): domain Eukaryota; kingdom Viridiplantae; phylum Streptophyta; class Magnoliopsida; order Solanales; family Solanaceae; genus Przewalskia; species Przewalskia tangutica. Next base: position 104,585,400 of record CM056726.1, read on the forward strand.
AACCTATAAGGCCACAACGCGATTATTAACATCGTAGAACATTCTACGTAAAATTCGGACACCTCCCCCGCAACACAGAAATCTCCTCTCTATCTGGGCCGCCATCAAGCCAACCGGGGTTATACGTCTAACCCTAACTGCAATTCTACTCCACGGTACTACTACACAAGTCTGTCTGATCCGAAGACTATATATAGTATACTTCAACTATATACTCCTACAACGTAATATCCAATTACAATAGGGGACAAGATAATTACCTCGATAAGCCCATAATTATCCAAGCATAAAGTCGATCTGGGCAATCGTTTAGCTCCAACACGCTCTAAACCACCCTTAGAAGTTCTAACCAACTTCTACACAATACTCCAACGGACTATGGTGATTTTCCTAGGGGTTCGGTTTTGCGACGGACGGGAAGTATAATAGTATTTCTGGGCTTTCAGATAGGTATAACCTTAGAATACTACAAGGTATACGGCTAAGGTATATGGGCATTATAACAATACTTGGAGAGTATTTCTATACCACAAAAGGGGGGTATTATACGAAAGCAACTAGGCTAGGGGGGGGGGGGTACCCCACGGCCACACCACAAAGGAGGGGTGTCTACCCTCGGCCTACCACCCCACTGCTGGGGACTCTCGGCCAAGGGGGCCTCACGAAAAGGGGAGGGGGAAGGCTCTCAAGACTTAGGCAATTTGTGAATGAATTAGTCTTCAAAGGGAGGGGTATTTATAGGTCAAGTGAAAGCCAACCAATGGCCAAGATTACACCAAGTGTTAGGCAAGTGTAGGGCCAAGATTCACCCATGTGTACCTAGCCAACTTGCACACAAAATATCTACCAAAATATCTACCACTTGACACCCACTTTTCGTCCAAGAACCGCCCACTTTGCCCACCAATGAGAGGGTGCCAAGTGCCGCCCTCTCGTTGGTCCAACATGTTCCGTCTCTCGGAAAAATCCGCAAAAATACTAAATGACATAGCCGGAAATTCCCCTACGAAAGCTGTGAAAACGTTTCGTCGAAAAACGACTCTAACCGGGTGTTGTGCACAAACATAATTCGGCCCAAAGGTGCCACATGGGGGTGACACGTGTCGCCCCCCGATTCGTCCAAAATATTTCGTCTTCCGAAAATATCCAAAACGGCCAAAATCTCAAAATCAAAGCGGGCCCCACAAAACCGTAAATTTCTCCCGTGGGCCCCACGTGACCATTTCCGAAAATAAAATTCCATAATTCTCTAATATTCCAGGAAGTCCGAATACCAAATCTGGGAATCCAATTCCCATTAACGAACCTCTTTCCTTCACAAAAACCGGAAACTTTTCCGTGGAAAAATCGCCTCTTTCTTCCTTTCCAATCTTTCTGTCGTATTCTCGTACGTACGTCCTCGCATACATACCCTGGAACTACGGGGTATAACAGTCCTGGTGGAACAACACAGCCTACTGGATCAGTTGCGGGTTCTTCGCCTTCAATAGCTAGGCAGGATGTTCATGCTCCGACAGGCCGTGGCAGAGGTCGTGGTGGGAGTTCCCAGTTTTAGCGGTCCTTGAACCGCCTATATGATTTCAGGTATGTCTTTGGCCTTTAGAGACTTGTTTACATGATAAGTTATGGTATGTTTAAGTTTTATGAACAGATTATATTGAGACTATGTATATGTTAGAAGGAGTTGGAAGTACGAAAAGATAATCCCTTTTTGGGCTTATGATGGACAGATACGTGTGTGCGAGGTATTAAGGCCATGTGTGGCATTGTTGGTATGTCGGGGGTGGTGAAAGGAAACTATGTTGTTAATTTTAAGTTTGACTCCGAAAGAACATTCGAGGACGAATGTTTCTAAGGGGGGAAGAATGTTACACCCCGTATTTGTAGGACATGCTTTAAGAACGTACGTAAGAACTCACAGTGTTAAGATTTGAGACTTGTAAAAATTTCTCGGAATTATGGAATTGTCGGAAAACGTATTATTGTGACGAATGGGAGGGCGACACGTGTCACCCCCCCCTTAGAATGCCTTGGACGAAATTAGGCATGGCCATAATGGTCATTGACCATAGCCTTAGGATGACTAAGTCTTCATATTAATGAGCTTGAGATTATTGACCAAGTCAAAGAGTCAATTAGTCTTGATATTTGCTAAGAACTCATCCAAACCACCCAATTGTTCATATCTTGACCCTCCATGTTGCTTTATAATACTAGTAGTAGTGAGACTAGTTCCATACTTAGCCAAATTTACACAAGAAATTGATGAACATAGAGCAAGAGCTCTCGGGTTCTAGGCTTTTTGAAGAACAAAAATTTTCGTTGCTTGTTCTTTAAGCTCCACGTTTTAAACCAAGGTTCATGAGTGTTATGTAAGAGTATCTCAATAGAAAAATCCCGGAAAAAGAGAGTTTTCGTATTAGTCGCAAAGCAAAAACCTAGTGGCTTTCTAGGTTTTGGATTGGAAGTTCAAGGAAATTGGTTGGTGTTGTTCTAAGGGTCTCAAGTAGCGGATTGAAGTGTCTTGAAGAGGCTCTAAGTTGCTAAGGAGCGACTTCGGATTTGGAAGTTAGATTGAGTTTCGTTGAGGTATAATCTTGTTTCTTTAAGTGTTACAAGATTATGTATTGTTGTTAGCCTTACATTTTACTAGCATGGAGCATATGTGTTGAAGTTTTATAAGTGTTATGAATTGTTGTAGCCTAAGAACCGAAATGACGCATTAGCCATTTGAAGTTGGATTTCAAGTTGGTCGTAGTTAGAATAGTCGCATGTTAATTACTTGGAGTTTGTAGTAGTTATAATCGCTTGCGACTTGATATCATGTTAGGCTAATAACTTGGATTGAAATGGAAGTTGGATAAGAATTGATGTTGTAGTACTTCAAGTTAGCCGAATTGGACTAGTAGTTGTTTTAGCTTGTTATCGTTTGTGGGGCGGAATTTTACACGTCTAGTAGGCGTGTAATCCCCTATTGTTGATTTCATTGATTGGGCCTTAAATGTGGCGTGTTTGGTTATTGTATTCGGCCTTGAAAAAGGTGGCAAAGTAAGTAGAAACAAAGGAGGTGCTGTCCGATTTTCCGTAGAATTGGTGACTTAGCACTTAGAATAATTCTACGTATGAAGTGAGAGGTTAATGGACGTATTGTGACCATTATAGGTTGAAGTACTAAGTATAGCGTATCCTACTTGGAGAGTGGAATAGCTATCAAGATTGAAGTACTTTGGAGCATTTTGCTACTTGTCGACAATCGTCGCGAGGTATGTGAACCTCTTCCTTCCTTTGGCATGATTCTATGTATGGAATATACTTGTGGTATCATCTCATGTTTCCTTCTACTCTTAGAAGTTAAGAGGTAGTTATGTGATTTACTCTATGTAGAACTTTTCCTATCTTTTGAGCATGACTAGTAGCACGTATGTAGTACGGTAGACGTACAATACTATGACATCCTTTACTTGTTTTATGTAATGCCAAGTCGGGTGGGTTAGGAGATTAACTCACTTCTTTGAAAATAGTAAGGATGTCTTAAGTTGATTTTAAAGTTAAGGGACTTGAAGAGTTTTAAAGTATGTGATACTTGTTCCGTTTTAAGCGTATAAGTCCCTTGGATAGGAAATTGTTTATGGCTAAGGTATAAAGTGAATATAACGGCTTTATGGGAAGTTAGTTATATTTGCCTTATGGAAAGATAAATGACTTGACTTTAGTGAAAAGGCAACTTGATTTTACGGCATCGCTTGCCTAAGGTTTTATAAGAAAAGAAGTCACTTGTTTTTAGAAGCGGTAATAGTATTTCTAAAAATGTATTGTGACTTGTCTTGAAAGACGGATAGGACTTGATACTATAGTTGTTAGTATCCGAAGTTGTAATTGAAAAGAGTCTTTCTAAAGGAGTAAAGCGCGTAGTACGTTGGGTTAAATTCGGATTTTAGATGACATTATCGACCGAGAATGGGCGGCGGTATACCTATAGGCGCACTATATGACATTATCGACCGAGAATGGCGGGCGATACCTATCTACGCGGACTAGATGACATTATCGACCGAGGAATGGGCCGCAAGATACCTGCACGCGCACTATATGACATTATCGACCGAGAATGGGCGGGCAAGATACCCATATCTGGCGCATTATACGACATTATCGACCGTGAATGGGCCGGCGATACCTTCACGCGCACTAGATGACATTATCGACCCGTGATCGGGCGGGCGATACCTTTACGCGCACTATGTGACCTTGATCGCGTCCTGATCGGGCCGTAGTATAGGTGCCCTCGCCCAAGGCGGATTATACTTATGAAAGATAAGTGAGTTTTATAGTAATGAACTTAATGATTCTTTTTCTAATAATGCGTAAGAATGTGCAGTAACTTTTTAAGAATGGAAAAGATAATAAGGTGCGATTAAGTTCATAAGTGGTAATGACACGCAAAGATCTGGTATGTATTGTTTTATACTTGTCCTTGTCGTTACATTTATCTGCTATGATCATTTCTTGCGTTATTTACATTCCATATTCGACTGTTGTCTTGACTTCTTCGGCTGCGTTCATGCCCGCAGGTTTTAGGTACCCAGGTTGGTGATCCTTGCTCTTAGGATCTCGGTTCAGTTTTTTGGGAAAAAGCTCCATTTGCTCCGGAGGCTTTATCTCTTGGTACGATTTTCCCTGAAGTAGTAGATTTATGTATATTCAGGGGTATGGCGGGCCCCGTCCATCGTTGTTATGTTAAAAACTCTTAGAGGTCTGTAGTCACATTTTGTGGGTCATTTTGTAAAGAAAGGAGTCAACTGCTTCGGTTGTATATATGTATGTCCAGGAAGGTAGCCTGTCGGCTAACTTGTTGTTTACTCATTGTTTTATTTTATAAGTTTCATGTATGTTCCGCTGATTATCTCTGATGTATACCTCTAAGGGTGCCCAGGTAGGGCACTAGTCGCGGTCCCGGGGTCGGGTCGTGACAGTTATGTATATATTTCATGGATTAGCTCTCATGACATGAGTTGGTACACACTCATTGTGGGTCTGAAGGACTCATGCGAGTTCAATTCCCAGGATATTATTCCATGGACTAGCTCTCCGTGATGCGGGTATCGGGTACATATATCCATTGTGGGTCTACAATATCCATGCGGTTCGAGTCCCATGCGGGTGAAATAGTCCCATGAGTAGGATTGCATAATGACTATGAGGGAAGGTGTCCCTGATTTTGACATGACTTTCATATTTTGAAATGGTAATGATTTCATATTTGAAAGGGGTATGGTTGATTTCATATTTTGAAATGGTAATGATTTCATATTTGAAAGGGGTATGGTTGATTTCATATTTTGAAATGGCAATGATTTCATAATTTGGAAATGATACGGTTGATCTCACTTTTAAAAGACATGTTTTAAAAGGTACAGTTGACTCTCATTACTTTCATTGTTCATAAGGCACATTTGTACTGGTATTTTGATTATCATCCTTGTCTCCTGTTATATTTTGGACTGCTATGATCTCATTTAAAGTACTTAAAATTCACATACTTGGTACATTTTTCGTACTGACCCCCTTTTCTCGGGGGGCTGCATTTCATACCGCAGATGTAGGTACACAATTTGTTGATCCTCGCTCTTAGGATCTCTACTCAGTTTTGAGGAAGCTCCATTATTTTGGAGGCTTGTCTTTTTGTTACGGATCCCTGTTATTGTATGCTTATGTATATTCGGGGTATGGCGGGGCCCTGTTCCATCATAGTTTATTGTCCAAACTCTTAGAGGTCTGTATTCATATGTGGGCTGGACTTGCGAGAGTTGTATATACTGTTGGCCATTTGTACTACTATATTGTCGGGTTATTTCCCTTTATATATAGCGGCAGTCTCATCTGCTTTCCTTGTTGCTACATATACAGTTTTTCATTTATTATTTGGCCTATGTCTTGTATGGGATGTGAGGGTATAAGTGGGGTGGCCAGGTAGGGCACCAATCATGGGCCCGGGGTTCGGGTCGTGACAAAAGTTGTATCAGAGCAGTTAGTCCTCTGAATGTCTACAGACCGTGTCTAGTAGAGTCTTGGGTATGGGTATGTGTGCACCATACTTATACACAAGAGGCTACATGATATTTAGGATTTGGTTTCTATTTTTCTCAGTCTGAGATCGTGCAATAGAGTTGTGTTATTAGGATGATCCCTCTCTGACGTATTATTGTGCTTTCAGCTATGCCTCCACGGAAATTTACAGTGGCCCAGAAGGGCAAATCAGCAGCAGGAGCTGCTAGTCGGACTCAGAGAGTTACTAGGGCACAGGCCCAGTCGATGCCTGAGGGTGTGCGTCAGACGACTAGTTCTGTTACGCCGCCGTCACCAGAGGAGCTTAGAGCAGCAGCAGCTCCAGAGGCTTCGACACTTGAGCCTCCAGTTCCTCAGCCAGGGGCAGAGGATAGGGACATGAGGGATACAGTCCAGCTGCTGGCTAGGATAGTAGCAGGACAGACTTACAGACAGGAGCCGGTAGCTAACCCCAGAGCAGATAGTTTGAGGGTCCGGGACTTCTTGAGCTGTAGTCCGCCAGAGTTTTACGGGTCGAGGCCCGAGGATGATCCTCAGGAGTTCATCTGCCAGATACAGTGGACGATGATGGTGATTAAGACTTCGGAGACCGAGTCGGTCGTATTGACTTTATACCGGTTGCATGATGTAGCAGTTAACTGGTTTGAGTCGTGGGAGCTGTCTAGGGGCAAGGGTGCTCCTCTAGCGGTGTGGGACGAGTTCACGGAGGCCTTCCTTGACCACTTATTTCCTTCTGAGATGAGGAGAGCTAGGGTTGACAGGTTCTTGACCTTGAGGCAGAGCGAAAGGACTATTAGAGAGTATAGTCTGGAGTTTGTCTCATTGGCTCGGTTCGCGCCCACTATAGTAGCGGACATGGCAGACAGGGTGCACCTCTACGTAATGGGGTTGGACCACTATCTGATTGATGGGTGCATGGCAGTAGCTCTTCAACCGGGCATGGATATTGCTCGTATCCAGACATATGCACAGGGAGTCGAAGAGCGACATAGAGGGCGACGGCCAGATAGAGGACATGATAGGGACCAGCCTAAAGGGCCAAGACGGCTGGGGTTTCGGGTGAGTTTCGAGGTGGGCAGCCTCGGCAGCAGGCTAGGTATGCGTCTCAGCCAGCACAGAGTACTCCTCCACAGTCTTCAGGAGGGAGGTTTGACTGTCGTGGGTATTCAGGAGCTAGTCAGGGCTCCAAGGCTGCAGGTTCGCAGATGTTCAGGGGCTCTAGCCAGATGAGACCACTTTCGTCTCGATGTGTTCGTTGTGGTAGGTCCCATTTTGGGGAGTGCCATTCTACTCCGAGAGCTTGTTATTCTTGCGGCCGTCATGGCCATTTGCCGAGGAAGTGTCCGTATAGAGGTGGCACGGGTAGTATGGCTCAACCTACAGGGTCAGTTGTTGGGTCATCATCTTCTATAGCTATGCGTCCGGCAGGGAAGGGTATTCACGGGCCAGCATGCCGTGGTAGAGGTCGTGGCAGAGGTTCTAGTTCTAGCGGTCCTTCAAACCACATTTATGCCTTGGCCAGTAGGCACAATCAGGAGGCTTCGTCGGATGTCGTCACAGGTATATTATTAATTTCTCTCTGTGACGTATATGCTTTGATAGATCCAGGTTCTACTTTATCCTACATATCTCCTATTGTTGCTGGTAGAATAGGAATAGAACCTGAGTCGATATAACCATTCGAGGTAGCTACATCGGTAGGAGAGTCGATGGTAGCTAAGCGGGTATATAAGAATTATTTGGTGATTATATACAGTCGGCAGACCCTAGCAGACTTGATAGAGTTAGAGATGACTGACTTTGATATCATTATGGGTATGAACTAGTTGGCTTCCTGTTTTGCCAACATCGCCGAGGGGTAAGTTTATTTCATACCTCAAGGCAAGGAAGATGGTTAGAAAGGGGTATATCTATCATCTGGTTCGGGTTCTTGATACGGAAGCTGAGGTACCATCTCTTCAGTCAGTTCCGGTTGTTAGTGAGTTCCCGAATGTATTCCCTGATGATCTCCTAGGTATTCCTCTAGAGTGGGAGATAGAGTTCTGTATTGATGTTCTGCCAGATACCCGACCGATATCCATTCCTCCGTATAGAATGACACCCGCCGAGTTGAAGGAGTTGAAGGACCAGCTGAGAGACTTGTTGGAAAAAGGCTTCATTAAGCCTAGTACATCTCCTTGGGGGGCACCAGTATTGTTTGTGAAAAAGAAGGATGGGTCGCTGCGGATGTGTATTGACTATAGGCAGATGAATAAGGTAACCATCAAGAATATGTATCCCCTCCCCAGGATTGATGATTTGTTTGACCAGTTGCAGAGTGCTAAGTATTTTTCGAAGATAGACCTGCGGTCCGGTTATCATCAGGTGCGGGTTAGAGAGGCAGATATCCCGAAGACTGCATTCAGGACCCAGTACGGGCATTATGAGTTAAGGGTGATGTCTTTTGGATTGACCAATGCTCCAGTAGTGTTTATGAATCTAATGAACAGGGTGTTCAAGCCATTTCTGGATACGTTTGTTATAGTATTCATTGATGACATCCTGGTTTACTCTCGTTCAGAGCATGAGCATGCCAACCATTTGAGGACAGTACTTGGGGTCCTCCAGCACCAACAGTTGTATGCCAAGTTTTCTAAGTGTGAATTCTGGTTGTCCTCAGTGGAATTCTTGGGGCATATTATCGGGGCCGATGATATTCGGGTGGATACTCAGAAGATTGAGGCGGTGAAGACATGGCCCAGACCTACTACGCCTACTGAGGTGCGCAGTTTTCTGGGGCTAGCAAGATATCAGCGTAGGTTTGTGGAAAAGTTTGCCTCGATCTCAGCGCTTTTGACTAGGCTGACTCAGAATGCGGCTAAGTTTCAATGGACGGATGCTTGTGAGAAGGGCTTCCAGTTATTGAAGGATAAGTTGACGATGGCTCTAGTTCTTACCCTTCCTGAGGGACTAGAGGGTTATGTTTTTTATTGTGACGCTTCGGGTGTTGGCTAGGTTGTGTGTTGATGCAACACGGTAAGGTTATAGCCTATGCATCCCGACAGCTCCGGAAGCACGAAAAGAATTACCCTACCCATGATTTGGAATTGGCGGCTGTGATACATGCCTTGATGATTTGGAGGCATTACTTATATGGAGTTAATATGGGTATTTATACAGATCACAAAAGTCTCCAGTATATCTTCAGACAGAAGGAGCTGAACTTGCGGCAGAGACGGTGGTTAGAGTTACTTAAGGACTATGATGTTGATATTCTATACCATCTAGGGAAAACCAATTGTTATACCCCGTAGTTCCTGAGTATGTATGTGAGGACGTACGTACATTTGTTTAAGCCCTAATTAGGTTAAAGATGAAATTGTGAACTTTCGATGGAAAAGATTCCGAACCTTGTGAAGGAAATTTTACGTTTTAATATTTTAACCGATTACGGATTTTTCCGAGAGATGAAATATTTTGGACCAATAGGAGGGCGACATGTGTCACCCTTGGGTGGCATTGGTTGGACGAAAATTGTGGGCTAGTGGCCAAGTCAATAAGTCAAGTCTTGCAAGATATTTTTTTTTGGGATAGTGGGAGTAGGTTTGGACGGTTTTGGTGAAGCAAGTGGCTTGCCACATGGCTCATTGTTGTGGTGGACATATGTCCCAATGTTGTGGTGGACATATGTCCCAATATTGTGGTGGACACTTGGTGGAAGACTCCACTCACACAAGCAACCCAATCTTCACCCTCCATTTGTTTTAATCTTGGCCATTGAAGGTTCTATAAATAGCCCCCTCAAGTGCAAGACTTCTTCATTCACTTAACATTTCCAAGTCACAAAATCCTTCCCCCTTAGTTGCTAGTTCTCGTCCAAAAAACTCCCCCCCCTTTCCCTAGCTCTCGTCCGAAACAAGTCCCCCCCCCCCTTGGTAGAAATTGTCTTCAAGTATTGTTGCTATTCCAAAATACCTTAGCCCAAATTTCTTGTAGTATTCCCAAGTTACCTCTATACTAAAAGCCCGGAAATACTACTTTATATCCATTAGTCACAAAACGAAACCCTAGGAAAATCTTCATAGTTGGTTGAAGAATTTAGTAGAAGTTGTTTAGAAACATCTAAGGGTTTCTTGGAGCTATCAGAGCGTGCAAATTAGGAGCTAAACGTTGTTCAGGATCAACATTTATCTTGGATAATTTTGGGCTTACCGAGGTAAATATCTTTGTCCTTCTATTGTAATTAGAGATTACATACTGTAGTAGTATAGAAATGAGTATAAGATTTATAGAAGGATGGTATAAAAGAAGAGAATTGAACTGTACTTACATATGACTGTATTTACAGTAGACTTGGGTAGTTTGACGGATAGGGAAATGCTGCCCAATTTTCCATAGAATTAAGAACCTTCTGCTTAGAATATTCTACAGAGTAGTCTAGACGTTGATAGACGTATTTGACTATTATAGGTTGATACTCTGCGCACGACATATTCGACTTGGCAGGTGGATTGAGCCGAGGAGGTATGTGATTCTTCCTATCCTCTTGAGCATGATACTTTTGAAATATATATAGTACGGTAGACGTACATGTGTTAACTAAACTTGGTTTTACTTTGATGTCTTTTGACTTGAGTTTTAAATGATAAGAATCTTGGAAATATTTCAAAAGAGTTATGAATCATTTTTGAAAGAAAAGTAATACTTGGTTTTAAAAGCTTAAGAGTTATACTAGCTTTATGGGAAGTTAGGTATAACGACTTAAGAAAGATAAAATGAACGGTTTACTTATTTGGTTATGAAAGTCTTGTATTGATTTCTGGAAAGTGTAGTAAGATGGTTTGATAAGTAAACATGTTATGATGCTACGTGTGTTAGTGTCTTGTGATGTTTGTATAAGGGGGTCATTCTTGTTGTGCTTACATTGTTAAACGATAAGCCCGTTGTACTGCTATTATATCACATACCCCCCTGACTTGTTATGATGCCGAGGACTTGCCACCCTCGATGCGAGGAATACCTCATGCGGTCCACGTGACCTATGCTGAGCTGCGGGAGTTCCGGGATTGATCCCACCGGGTGTGTTACGCCGATGCGAGAAACCTCATGCGGTCCATGGGACTACGCGACCGGGGTCGAGGATGATCTGCGGGTTAGCTACCCCGATGCGAGAATACCTCATGCGGGCCTATGTGGCCTATGCGATCGGGAGTTCGAGGATTAGGCACGCATAATGATACTATGGGCGAATGGCCTGCCGATCATTAGTGGCCTAGAAAAGACCGATTATGTTATATCTATTTTTCTCTTGGTTATCTTTGTGGCACTATGTGCGTTACATCGTTGTTTCGCATATTTGTAAAATTGGTTTTAAAATGATATGATTTCATTTAAGTACTTTACGATTTCACATACTTGGTACTGTTAGATCGACTCCTTCGGGGGGTTGCGTTCATGCCGCAGGTAGAGGTACTCCTGTTGTTGATCCCCGCTCCTAGGATCACAGTTTCTGCTTTTGGGAAAGCCCCGTTTCTCCGGAGGCTTGTCTTTTAGGTATGATCTCCCTGCCATTATAGCTTTATGTACATTCAGGGTATGGCGGGGCCCTGTCCCGCCATAGTTGTTTACATTCCTAGAGGTCTGTAGTCCTGTTGTAAAGTTGGGATGTAATCGCTCACTTTTGATGTTTATATACATGCCAAAGGCAATCTTTTCTTGGATAAACGTTCTCATTTCTTAATTGTTTCATGTCTTGTTTTTATATTCATTGGTTACTCGATGTATGTCTACTTAGGTGCGGGTAGGCACGATCACGGCCCGGTTCGGTCGTGACAAAAGTGGTATCGAGCGATTAATCCTCGGAAAGTGTCTACGCATCGTATCTAGTAAGTTCTTGATTATCGGTGTTGTGCACCACACCAATAATCGTGAGGCTATAGGATATTTAGGATTGGTTTCCATTCTTCTCACTCGAGATCGTGCCTTAGAGGCGTGTTATAAGTTGGACCTCTAACGTATTTCTTTCTTTACCGATTATGCCTCCACGCAAGGCAACCCGCCCAGAAGGCAAGGCAGCCGAGAGCCGCTAGTAGGACACGTAGGGTCACGGGCCTGTGCCCGGGCCTATACCCGAGGCGATATCTCAGACGGCGAGTTCCACGACGCCGCCGGCCCCAGCAGAGACCACAGTACATGCGCCTCCAGTCCCACAGCCTGGAGCAGAGGAGATGGGTTACAGGGAGATGGCCCAGTTACTAGCCAGGATTGTGGCCAGACATGAGGATAGGCTGGACGCAGCAGTTCCAGTAGCACCCGTAGTTCATCCTAGATCGGATAGCTTGAGACTACGAGATTTTCTGAGTTGTAGCCCGCCAGAGTTCTACGGGTCGAGGCCTGAGGATGATCCGCAGGAGTTCATCCGACAGCTACAACGGATCATGAGAGTGATCAGGGCTTCGGAGACCGAGTCAGTGGTCTTAGGTTCACATCGGCTGCGTGATACTGCAGTCGATTGGTTTGATTCGTGGGAGCTGTCCCGAGGAGAGCATGCACTTCCCGCGGTATGGGACGAGTTCTCGGAGGCTTTTCTCAGCCACTTCTTGCCTCCGCAGATGAGGAGGGCACGGGCCGACAAATTTCTGATGATGAGACAGAGAGGACGCACAGTCCGGGAGTACAACGTTGAGTTCGATTCGTTGGCTCGATATGTCCCTGCGTTAGTAGCAGATATGGAGGACCGAGTGCACCGCTACGTCACGGGACTGGATGACTATTTGGCAGAGTCTTGCTCAGGTGTGGCTCTTCAGCCGGGCATGGAAATTGCCCGCATTCAGGCCCATGCACTTGGGTGCGAGGAGCGTAGAGGCCGACGGGTTGACCGACATCGCCAGGCGCCAAGACGGCCGGATCTTTTGGTAGCTCTCGGTGGGCGATCTCAAAGCCAGACTAGATTTGCACCACAGCCAGGTCAGAGCACTCCTACACCGTCGTCAGACACCGAGGTATTCGGGGCGGTCAGGCCCCGTGACTTGGACTTCCGGTAGCGGGTGCTAACTGATCGAGGTCCTCCCAGTGTGTCCGATGCGGCAGATTCCATTCCGGGAGTTGTGGTACTACTTCAGGAGTTTGCTACACTTGCGGCCAGCAGGGTCACTATGCGAGAGACTGCTCGACGAGGCGCCGCAGATGGTAGTGGGTCACCAGTGGTCTTTCTCCGGTCTTCTTCACCTACTGCTTTCGCCCCGAGGCGTGGTACTCGAGGACCAGCAGTCGCGCAGAGGTCGTGGCGGTCCTAGTTCTAGCGGTCCTCGAGCGCATTTATGCCCTGTCCGGCCGCCAGACCGGGAGGCATCACCGGATGTCGCCACGTACTTTATCGGTTCTTGTTGTGGCGTGTATGCCTTGATAGATCCGGTTCTACTCGCCCTATATATCTCCCTTATTTCTAGTAGGATAGGATAGAGCCTGAGTCCATAGACCCTTTTGAGGTAGCTACGCCAGTGGGTGATTCGGTGGTAGCTCGGCGGGTATATAGGGCTTGCCCAGTGACTATATGCAGTCGTCAGACCCTAGCCGACTTGATAGAGTTGGATATGACAGACTTCGACGTGATTATGGGTATGGATTGGCTACTCGCCACGCCGGTAGACTGTAGGGAGAGAGTGGTACGGTTCCAGTTTCCTGGGGAGCCGGTTATTGAGTGGGAGGGGAACACTGTGTCGCCGAGGGGTAGGTTTATTTCTTACCTCAAGGCTAGGAAGATGGTGCAGAAGGGGTATATCTACCATCTCATTCGGGTGTTTGATATCGAGGTCGGTACCAGATTTTCGCCGATTCAGTAGTCGAGAGTTCCGGATGTGTTTCAGACGACCTCGGGTATCCTCCCGAGAGGAGATAGAGTTTTGTATCGATGTCTGCGGATACTCGACCTATATCCATTCCGCCATACAGAATGGCACCTGCCGAGTTGAGAGAGTTGAAGGACAAGCTGAGATATTTGCTGGAGAAGGGCTTCATCAGGCCTAGTGTTTCTCCCTGGGGAGCGTCGGTATTGTTCGTGAAGAAGAAGGGCGGGGCCGCACGCATGTGTTGATTACGGTGAACAAGGTGACTATTAAGAACGAATACCCCTTCCGGGATTGATGATTTGTTCGACCGATTGCGAGTGCGAGATGTTTCTCAAGATTGATCTGCGATCGGGCTATCATCAGTGCGAGTTAGAGAGGCGGATGTCCCTAGATCGCATTCCGCACGTCAGACGCACTATGAGTTCGTGGTTATGTCTTTCGGTTTGACCAATGCTCGTGGTATTTATGGATTTGATGAACCGAGTGTTCAAGCCATTTTTGGATCGTTTGTGATAGTATTCATTGATGACATCTTGGTTTATTCTCGCCGGAGCGAGCATGCGAGCATTTGAGATCAGGCCGAGAGTCCTCCAGACCAGCCAGTACGCCAAGTTTTCGAAGTGTGAGTTCGTTGACTTGGTGGCATTTCTTGGGCATATTGTGGGCCGATGGTATTCGGTGGATACGCCAAGATCGAGGCGAAGAGTTGGCCTAGACCTACTACTCCGGCTGCAGTGCGCGCTTACGGGCCTCGGGTTATTATCGGCGGTTCGTGGAGAAATTTGCTTCTATTTCGCACCATTGACTAGGCCGACTCGAAGCGGCTAAGTTTGATGGATGATGCTTGTGGCGGGGTTTTCACATCAAGGAGAGATTGACGACCCCCCCAGTTCTTACTCTTCCAGAGGGTCCAGACGGTTATGTGGTGTATTGTGATGCGTCAGGCATCGGGCTTGGATGTGTGTTGATGCAGCAGGGTAAGGTTATAGCGTACGCATCTTGGCAGCTCAAGAAGCATGAGAAGAACTACCCCACCCATGATTTGGAGTTGGCAGCGGTGATTCATGCCTTGAAGATCTGGAGACACTATTTGTATGGAGTTCATGTGGATATTTACACAGACCACAAGAGCCTCCAATATATCTTCAGCCAGAGGGAGCTGAACTTACGACAGAGACGGTGGTTAGAGTTACTCAAGGATTATGATGTCGATATCCTGTACCACCCAGGGAAGGCCAATGTTGTGGCAGATGCCCTTAGTCGTAGGTCGATGGGGAGTCTATCAGATGTGCAGCCAGAGAGGAGGGGCATGGTCCGCGAGATACATAAGCTAGCGAGCCTTGGAGTCCGATTGATTGGTTCTGCTAGCAGTGGGGTTCGGGTTCGAGAGGTTGCCGAGTCTTCCATCGTCGAGGAGGTGAAGAGGCAACAGTTTGAGGATCCGATTTTGACACGGTATCGTGATACGGCTCTTCGTGAGGGGAAGGGTCCTTTTGAGGTAGCACCTGATGGGGTGCTAAGGTTTGAGGCGGTTGTGTGTTCCGGATATTGCGGGACTTCGACAGGAGTTCTAGGGAAGCACGGTACGCGCGTTACTCCATCCGTGGTCGACAAAGATGTACCACGACCTCAGATCTGTGTATTGGTGGGATGGCCTAAAGAGGGACGTTGCAGAGTTTGTTGCTCAGTGCCCGTGTTGTCAGCAGGTAAAGGTAGAGCACCAGAGGCCTGGTGGGTTATTGCAGACGATAGAGATCCCGACCTGGAAGTGGGAGGTGATCAACATGGACTTTATCACAGGATTACCTCGCACTCAGAGGAAGCATGATCTTTGACACCAAGATGCGATACACACTACTGTTATTTGTAGATCAAGTGGATATGCAATCTATAGTCTTAGGTCCAACTTGACCTTTTTTGGCTTAGGTACTTCAACCCTGGCCACACTACCCCATATCACAACATTTGTAGATGGAATCATTTCCAAGATTCACATGGATGGTTATCTTTATCCTTATACAGAGTTCTCGTTAAGATTCACATTAGCGGTAAGGATCGCCTTGCCCCACATAACTTGGGCGCATAGATCTGCGCTTGGAAAATACCGTTGATCTGAGGTGAGTAAAGAGCATTCATTTTATAAACGATGCTTCACATTATCCCCCTCTATCCCTACGAATTCCTCAATCCGTAGGATATTCAACCTCTACTTTGTAGCGCTCATCCGCTTTAACAGATTCATCTTTGTTATTCAACAAAGGATGAAATATGTTGTCCCATCATTGATGAATATCACAACATACTTGTCTCCCCCATCTATTTTTACAAGCATCAAATCACTCACGTAGGCGTGACTTGTGTTATAGAGGAGCGGTGATTCTTTCGTTATTCCTTTGACGAAACGGAAAGGTGATTTTGCCTCTTCGCCTACCTCACATTAAGTTTGAGGTTTTATGTCAACAGACGGAAACAACATCAACTTAGTTAGATTTGAATGACTTTCTATTTAACGTGTATTAATCTATGAAGGCATAGATGCATGGATTACAAATATATCATCCATTTGGCTACAGATGTACTGTACCATTCTTAGTTATTCCAGACATATTGGACTAGTCTCAACCATCTTGACCAACAGCGTTCTTGAAACCAAGTTTGGGACATGTATCACCTCTTGCCAGAATGATCACATTCCCTTAAGTCCTTTGAGGAAAACCTCTTCAACTGCTTCTACTTTGAGCGTGGTATTGCTTCGCATGAACAACCTCTTGCCCGTGGTTAGGGCGTAACCGGATCGTATGATATCTAGAAACTCTGGCCCACTCCAATTTTCTTGGAAGACTGAGTTTCCAATTTTTTTCTGCCTTTCTTTAGGCCTTCAGATCATTTAAGATCTCGAAACTCTGGCCCACTCCATTCACCCGTAGGCTTCGTATGATTGAGTGTCCAATATCGTCATGTCATGGGACGGATCTGACCCACTCCAGTCGCCCGTAGGCTTTTATGACTGAGTGTCCACTACTATCCTGTCAAAAGACAGATCTTCTGTCGGAAACGGTGACAGGTTTGTCTCTAGTCATCTAGTCCTTGTCCTTAGTCCCCTTGCTTAGGATTGTCCATAAATCCAGTTTATTACAATAAAAGTCCATTCCTTTTAGGTTGTTGTTTATAATTGTCCAATCATAAATAGGAAGGTAAGTGAGATTAAACTTCTGATTTTAAAGTGTAGAGATATAAGTCTTAACAAAACACTTCATATTCCTAGTTTTGCTTTATTCACTTTTATTCATAAATTATCTTTTAATCTCAATTTTGACAAGGAATAAAAAGTTAACTCATACATTTGGAATATGGCATACGTCAGTCACGTGTCCAAATTCCCCTTACTATAAGATAGAGGCTTTCTGCTATAAGACGGAACATCATCTTTAGCCTTCTCCTCGTGTCCGGTTGACATCCTCAACCTCTCGTGGTGCTTGTTTCCACCACTCTTGGAAGTGTTGATAGAAACTCTTCCTTGATACTTAGCCTTGCCATCATGACTATCCATAGTATCTTCAAGTTCAGGATCAGCAACAGAGATCTCTTCTTTGATGAAAACAGATATGTAACTATCGTCAAATAGAGACCCAAAACTAGGACCAAATTTGTTGTCATATCTACTGACATACATCTTTCTAGCACTAGTACAAATATTGTTTAAGATTGTGAGTTACACAATGGATGTACGAGAATGGTATACAACTACTACTAGTACTTAGAAAGGATAAACAATTACAATACAACAGGCTTGAAGCCTAACATGAGTTGTTACAACAACAATGAGTTTTGTGGTCTTGATATTCTGTTTTGAATCCGTCTTGGATCTTTTGTCTTTGGATCTTTGTTTCAATTGTAACAAGCTCCTTATTGATCTTGATAACCTGAAACAGACACTAAATCTGGTAATGTTACAAGGGCGCTGCTGAGTCCATTGATATCCAATATGTCCTTACGACATTATTGCCCCATATATATCCTTTTACGATATGGGCAACTGTCTCCCAAGATAAATAGCAACTAAACAAATGAGAAAAAGAAACTCAAGTGTTTCTCAAGAAGAACCTTTGAGTGTGTGAGAGATATGCTAGAGAGGAAGAAGTTCAGAAAAATCTGAACTATACAATAGTGAGGTGTGTTCTATAATTGAGCCAAGGGCCTCAATTTATAGTGTGTGTAAGATGTCTTCTCATCTAGACAAAATGGAAATCAAAACCATGTAATAACACTAAATGAGAGGTTATAATTCAGCAAAATAATGGTTGAATTTAAGTGCCAAGTAATGGAGGATTAATGCTCCAATACCAGCCCAAAAGTCAGAAATTCCCATCTTCCGTCGATCACACTGCCTCCGAAGCGCCGCGGTGCCTGAGCTCCATTGACCAAGATTGGAATTAGTGTCGTGACCCTACCCTTAGGGCCCCGCGGCACCACTGAGTCGCGACCCTTAGGGTGGTGGCGCCCCGGCTCTACGGTGGTGTCGCGACCCTTTTCCGACAGGTTTTGATCTTACACTTCTTCCTTCATTTACCAATGTGGAACACACGTTATTTGGCCAATAACCGTCCATCATTCTATGTCTCAAATGTTTCACTTACGTATCAATATCTCTTTCACTTAATGAAATTTACGATACTTGGCACTGTGTGTGCACGTGTGTGGAAACGACGTTTCCGACGTGCGAGACCTCAATTGTTCGAGTCATAAATAATGGGTTAAACTTAATTCCACTTTAGTAAAATTTTCAACAATTATTGTTACTGATTTATCAAGTAATGAAGTACTAACTTCACCAATCAAATTTTCTATGTTGTAGACAAAACAACACTTAACTTTTCATTTTGAAAACGTGAGATTTCATTTTTTATTATTAGTAATACTTTTATAATTTTCTCCTTGTTTAAAGTCTTAAAAGAAGATAAAGAAGAACGCCAACTAAAAAGAAGAATGAAGAGGGGGGGGGGGGGATTTTCACCTTGAAAAAATGTCTGATCTCTTTTCCTTTCTTTCTTCTATATCTTTCTAATAAATGTATGTAATTTGCACAATAAAAGTAAGAAACAATTGTTGAACTTAAACATGTTTTGGTTTGCTTCCTATATTATCTTCAAAGTAACGACTTAATCGAAATAAAGAAGAAGAAGATTGGGAAATTTCTATGTATTTCATACTTGCATTGTATATGTATTTATACAAGAAAAAATGAATCTTTACCTAACAACTTTGTACTAGCTATACTATTTCTAGAAGCTGAATAAATACAAAGTAAATATTTACAGATTTTATTTATCTACGTATCTATTTGGTCCCTTTCTTCAATACTTGACATGTTCTTTGTATTTCCTTTATTCTTACCGGGGTGGCGAGTCCGGTACACTGCCATTTTTAACTATCCGGACCCTACCATGTAAAAGACCTTCCTAAATTTACTATCCCGAACCTACCCAGTAGCAATCATTATCCGAATCTACGGACCTGGATTCGGGTAGGTTCTCTGCACCGTGCTCACCCCTAGAAAATAGACAACAATAAATAAAAAGACAAAATTACCAGAGTGTTGAGATCGAATTTTTCTTACCAAAGTTACTATATTTTTTTTTTCAAAATCTATTTCTTTTAGAATGAATTTAATTTGAATCTTTGAAATTTAAATAAAACAAGCGTCACTCATTCAAATATATAAATGGAAAGAAATAATATATTGGAGATTATCATTCAGTATCTTTCATTATTGATGCTGCTGGGTTTGCTTAATGATAGATTGGAAATTATGAAAATTAGGGTGTGGGTTGTGTATCAAGTATCAATCGGACTGGGCCAATAAATTAAATGCCCCAAAGACCAAAACAAAATAATTTAAATAGAGGGTGGGTTCATAGGGTCCGGGTATCGATTCCGGGTCCGGGTACCCGATCTCTATTTTCCAGAACTGAAACCGAACCCGACATTTATCAGTTCCTAATTTTACTATCCGAAACCTACCCATTATTCTAATATATCTATCCGAAACCTACCCGTTAGTGTCGGTTTCGGTCGAATATCTGAGTACCTTGTACCCGTGTTCACCCCTAATTCTTAGTCAGCAATTCTTGTGCCTTTCCTCTTTCTCTATTTTTTGATTGTTTATTCTTGGATTGATTCTTCTCTTCATTGATCTATTGCAACTAGGATTTGTTAAATATTGGCCACGACCCATCCGTGTAAGTCCCAAGTTAGTTTGTATATTTAAATGTAAAGTAGGAATATGATTCTCCTATTGTAACTTGTATATATATGTCTTTCATCAATAAGAATAATCAAGCGATTATTTCTTTCATGGTATCAAGAGTATAGGTTATTTTCCTTGGTTCCGCTACTCACTTCTTTCTCAATATCCTCTTGAAAACCGTGCCCCCCTCGGTTCTTCCAAAAATCGAGACATATTCCCTTCCCAAAACTGAGACACTTCTCGGTTCTTTCTTAAATTATCCTTTCTCCAAATCTTGTTGTTCTATTCACTATGACTGATAAGAACACGTTTCATCCTGCCCTCACAGTTTCCAATATCAAGAGCGTTCTTCCTATTGTTCTTGACTTAAAAAACGTCCAATATGGGACGTGGGCAGAATTATTCAAAATTCATGCTATGGCTCATCAAGTTCTTCACCACATCATTCCTCCACCTACTCCTACGGAAGATGATACAGAGACTACAGTAGCCGTGCCAACCAAAGCAGACGATCCTAAATTATGGGTCACGCTTGACGCAAAGGTTCTCCAATGGATTTATGCTACAATATCCATGGACCTTTTACAGACCATTATAGAACCTAACTCCACAGCTATGGAGGCTTGGAATCTATTGTGTGATATCTTCCTAAGATAACAGTCATTCTCACATTGTTATCCTTGAGCAGGAATTTTCTCAAGTTGCTATGGAGAATTTTCCTTGCATTTCTTCTTATTGTAAACGACTCAAGGATATAGTGGATCAACTTTGCAACGTGGGTGCTCCTGTTACTAATAGTCGTCTCATTTTACAGATGGTTGCAGGCCTGTCTGAGGCCTATAACGGCGTTGCTTTGATTATTCATCAAAGTAACCCCCTACCGAAATTCTATCAAGCCCGTTCCATGCTCACTTTGGAAGAAGCAGGATTAGCTAAAAAGGCTGCTACCGGGGCTTGTCATTCCATCATGGTGACCGAGTTGAACTTTTCTCCATCCACCAACTCGAGCCACCAACGCAACAATGATGGCAGAAAAAGGGGTCAACATCGGAGAACTAATGTGACAGTAGGGAAGACCTTTATCCAATCACACTGAGTCTCAGTTTCTCGCGTCAAGTCATGTCATCCAGTTTTGCAGCTCTGGATCCATCCTTGTGTCATGCTCTTCTAGGTCACCCGGGGCCATCTATTTTATCTACTTTAGATAGAAATAAGCTTATTTCCTGTAAGGGTACACGTAGTACTCCAAATTGTCAATCTTGTTCTCTAGGGAAACTAGTTAAGTTTCCATTCGTAGCCTCGAGTTCTCACACTTCTATGCCATTTGATATTATCCACAACGATTTATGGACCTCTCCCGTTCTCAGTTCTATGGGTCATCGTTATTATGTTTTATTCTTGGACGATTATTCTAAAGTTTTATGGACGTTTCCAATAGCAAAAAAACCCCAAGTTTTTACATCTTCGTCAAATTTAGAGCCTTCATTAGAACTCTATTCGAACGGGAAATAAAAAACATTCTATGTGATAATGGCAAATAATATGACAATGGGGAGTTTCGGGAGTTGTGTGCTCAAAATGGGATTGATTTCATTTTTCTTGTCCTCATACATCTTCACAAAATGGAAAAGTTGAACGTAAAATTCGTACCATTAACAACATTATCCGCACCTTATTGGTTCATTCTTCCGTCCCCCCGTTATTTTGGCATCATGCTCTACAGATGGTTACATATTTGCTTAATATTCTTCCTTCTAAAGGTTTGACATATTCGTCCCCCCTTCAATGTTTATACAATAAGACTCTTTTGTATTCTCATCTTAGGGTCTTTGGGTGCTTATGTTATCCCCTATTTCTATCCACCACAATTAACAAGCTTCAGACACGTTCTACTCCTTGTGTGTTTTTGGGTTATCCGTGAAATCACTATGGTTATAAATGTTTTGATTTGTCATCTAAACGAATCATCATTACTTGTCATGTTATCTTTGATGAGTCTCAATTTCCATTTTCTAAAGTAGAAAAACCTGTGTCTAGTTCGTTTGATTTTTTGGATGATGATATCTCCCCATATATTATTCAACAATTTTCAGATATATCCAGAAATACATTGTCAGAGCCGCGGCCAGGAGGCGCGCGGCTCCGCCATCCAAAGAGCTAGGAAGATTTATCATCGCCGCCGTCGTGGCTTCATGAGGCGCCGCGACGCCTAAGTTCCAGTAGCCACTAGAACGAAGGCGTCGCGACTCCATGTCGGAGCGCCGCGGCGCCTCCGACGGTCCAGCCACAAATGCCTGTAGAAAATTCCCAAAATTCACTCAATCCTGCCCTGAGTCATGGTCCAGTCACCCGCACTCAAAGGGGTATTTTTAAACCAAAAAGATATTTTAATTTAAATTTTAATGTTCTTAAATCACCATTACCCCGTAATCCAGTTTCTGCTCTAAATGACACTAATTGGAAAATTGTCATTATCGATGAATATAATGCTCTTATTTATAATAAGACGTGGGAGTTGGTACCTCATCCATCTGATGTTAATATTATTCGGTCTATGTGGATTTTTGCTCATAAGGAAAATTCCGACGGTTCGTTTGTAAGGCATAAGGCTCGTCTTGTAGGTGATAGTAAGACTCAATAGGTTGATGTGGATTATGGTGAGACATTTAGCCCGGTGGTCAAGTCGGCTACCATTCGCACTGTGCTCAGCTTGACTCTTTCAAAGTCATGGCCCATACATCATCTAGATGTGAAGAGTGCTTTCCTACATGGTGATCTCAAGGAGACAGTGTATATGCATCAACCTTTGGGGTTTAGGGATACTAGATATCTTAATCATGTTTTTTTGTAAAAAAAGTCTTTGTATGGCCTTAAGCAGTCTCCACGGGCTTGGTATAAGAGGTTTTCTGACTACGTTTCGACTATAGGGTTCTCTCACAGCAGGTCTGATAATTCATTATTCATATATCATCGCGGTTCTTCGATGGATTATATACTATTATATGTAGATGACATTATCTTGACTGCCTCTTCTGATGCTTTGCGAAAGTCAATTATGACAATGCTCCGTTCTGAGTTTGTCATGAAAGACTTGGGCCCATTGAGTTATTTTTTGGGGATTGTTGTCACTCGTCATGCAGGTGGATTGTTCTTATCGCAGAGGAAGTATGCAACAGAGATCATTAAGATGGCGGGGATGTCATCCTATGAGTCCCCTTCTACTCCAGTTGATACTAAACCCAAGTTGAGTGTTGCAGCTGGATCTCCCTATGAGGATCCGACCCGCTATCGTATTCTTGCAGGCGCCCGATATCTTACATTCCACGGCGATATTACTTATGATGTACAGTAGGTGTGTTTGTTAATGCATGATCCCATGATTGAACATATGAATGCGCACAAACGCATCCTTAGGTACATTCAGGGAACACATGAGTATGGCTTGCATTTGTATCCTTCGTCGACTTCTACACTTGTCTCCTACGAATCTTGATTGGGTGGTTTTCGGACACGCACGGTGCGTCACGCTGTGTATGTTTTTATGTAATAACTTGGTCTCATGGTTTGTCAGCGTCAATCCACGCTTTCACGTTAGTCACGGTAAGTATCGAGGGGTAGCCAATGTGGTTTCTGAGTCATGTTGGTTACGAAATCTACTTTTAGAGCTTCATTGTCCTATTCAGAAGGCTACTTTAGTATATTGTGATAATATAAGTGCCATCTACCTTTCTGGTAATCCAGTTCAGCACCAGCGCACTAATTACATAGAGATGGATATTCACTTTGTTCGAGAGAAGGTAGCTAAAGGACAAGTACGTGTCTATCATGTCCCTTCCATATATCAAATTACAGACATCTTTACAAAGGGTCTTCCCTCGGTCCTTTTTGAAGATTTTAGAGACAGTCTCAGCGTACGAAGACCGCCCGTTATGACTTCGGAGGTGTGTTAAATATGGGCCACGACCCATCCGTGTAAGTCCCAAGTTAGTTTGTATATTTGGTTTGTTTACAGATTAGTCTAGTACCTTAATTAGGATTGTAATATTACCATAAGTGTATAGTTATTCTTCATATAAAATAGAGATTTAGATGTAAAGTAGGAATATGATTCTCATATTGTAACTTGTATATATGTCTTTCATCAATAAGAATAATCAAGAGATTATTTCTTTCAGGATTGAATGAATCTTGAGGTGAAAGCTGGAGGGGAGGCCTGCGGCACCAAGCTTTCCAAGAATGGGAAGGCCTTTTGAGAATAAAGCAACAACTTGGGAAGATAATGGAAAAATGAGAACTGTTGTCTCACAAAATGACAGTCTAACTCGACGTGCTTAGTTTGCTCATGAAAGATGGGATTTTTCGCTATTGACTGTCAGAGTGCACCGATGTGAGTTCACCAACAACCCTACGCATGGACCGATATTCCGCCAAAGAAATTGGAAATTGTTTCTTGATTTCCAACAAATTGGGATCCCTTAAGGTGATATAATACCCACTTACAAAAAAAAGATCCCAATAGGAATCACAATAAGCCAACAGTTCAAAAGAGGGTTTGAGATATGGAAGTACCTTTAAAGAATAAAAAATGAGGTTGCGCTAACTAAGCTGTTGCACCATAAAGGAGAGATTGGGTCGAGTATGACTTAGGAAATTTAACTTTTCTAAACAGTGGGTTCGAGAAGGAGATCCACCTTCATATGATTTGAGCTTATGAGTCAGAGAATTGACACAAGTGTCAAATTCACTCAATAATTCCAAGGTAAATTTCTTCTGACTGAGTATGATGCATGCCCTATTTTTCACATCTGACTTCCATCCCTAAAAAGTAACCCAAATCTTTGACTTTGAATTAAGTATCTAACAACTGCTTGAGATTGTCTAATTCGCTAGGACTCTTACCAATCATAATAATGTCATCAACATAAACAATCTGTTAACACTCAAAAATAATTTGAGTGTTTAGCCAAAATTATGTGGCAGCTGAACTATTCTAGAGCCGAATTTACTCCTAGCCCTCGACTATAAGAATTTCATCATCTACTAAGGCATCTTAGCCGAAGTCATTGGTTAGAGGTACTACTGGGACCCACTCAAATGCAGACACATCAACGACTGAGTCAAAAGGGTTTCTAGACCCCTAGAAGCGATAACGGTCAACAACAGCTGAAAGCAAGGCCATTCTCCGAACAAGAGGAATAGAGGGCGAGAAAATCGGCACCACCTCCCCCGTAGTCGACCATTGAACTTAGTAGGTTATTTGATGGTTGACATAGGGGGGCACGTTTGTACATTTTTTTCTTCTTTTTGTACTATAAATAGGAACATTCTTTTCTATAAACAGACAATCAAACAACAACTAAAATTTCATCTATCTTTACTTTATCCTTTACTTTATCCTTATTGTACTCAGTTGTATTCATATTTCTTACCTCTTAGTTCACTCGTAACACCGTCCTAACGATTTCTGGAGTAGTTGGGGAACCCATTGCTGGAAATCAGAGTTCTATTTCCAGCCCGAATCGCTTAAGTTAAGGATTCAATTTGTCTTCCGATTCGATCAGCCACTACAACAACATAACACATAATTCAGGGCGAAAACAAATTTGGCACGCCCAGTGGGACCATAGGTGAATTAATCACAAATTTTGATTCTTCAGGTCAGGATGCGCCTAAGATCCGGTAAGAAGATGAACCTCGAGTCCAGTCCACATCCTAAACAAAATCCTCCTAGAAGGAACAACGAACTAGTATCCTCCTAGGGTATGCCTACGTCGGTTGATACCCCTCTACTTCCTCCATCAACCCAAGATATGGATGAATCTAGCCAATCTGAAGGTCCAACCATGATGACACGTCTTTTATTAGACAACAGACTGACTTGGGCATCCACGATATTATGTACCAAGTTTCTAAACAATTGGCTGACTTTGTGAAGCCAATGGTACATAATGAGGTTCAACAAGCGAGATAGATGGAAATTCTTGCTATGACTTAGCTCGGCTATCTGGTGACGCCATTTCTGTGAGTACCATTCAGCGATCATTGCGATGCAATCCATACCTTCCAAGAAGCGTAAATTTTCTAAGAACGGTCGACGTCCGAGGAGAGCAGCCATGGAATATTGTTCCACCTTATCCTCAGACTCTGTTAGCCATTCCAGGAGCTCAGGTTGCATGCTTTGGTGGCCATACCCAACAGCAGCAATTGGACATAACCCCACCTATTGGTAATGGCCAGAAAACCACCTATAACCCTCAAAACCATGTCCAACAAAGTACATAATGGAGGCCGTCAGTGCAGAACGCCTACTAGTCGAATCCAGTCGAGAATCGACAGGGGATGTCACAACTGATAAACTTGGAGATTATTGCTAACACCATCGGAGGTACTTCAGTATCTAACTGAAACCTTTGTACAGGCCTATTTATAAGAAGTCTTACCCTGATTGGGTAGATCATATAGCGCCTTTTTCAAGAGGCTTCAAAACACCGGAGTTTGCCATATTATCTGGCGGCGATGGCGAATCCACTATCGAGCACATCGGTAGATTCACCACCCAATGCAGTGAGGCTGGCCAGAATGAGTATCACAAGTTGCAACTATTCCCTCTCTCTCTCTAACGGGAACAACCTTTGCATGGTACTCCTTTTTGGCTCCTGATTCCGTATAGAGCTGGGCTGACATGGAGGGCTACTTCCATGATATGTTCTATTGGCCCCAACCTCAGGTTACCGTGACTGATCTAACGAATCTCAAGCAACAAATAGATGAATCGGCTGCCGATTTTATCAAAAGGTTCCGAAAGAAGGTTGAAAAATGCACTGTACACTTCCCCGAGTCTGAGTGTGCCCACATGATAATCAACACACATACACCCTTAGTTAAAGGAGAATTTGGTGGGACAATCTGTTCGACTGAGCGATTAATGAAAAAACTAACCAAATAGAGCAGTACGTCCAGGAGAAGAGCCAGCCGAAATCGAGGCTCCCACTTGGTATCCATCATTGAAGCGGATGAGTGCGATCGATCAGTCGACACTACACGGCAAACACAATGGTGGCCGATATTGTTAGGGGTAAGTTTTACTCTTGCCCAGCCTTGAAAGTCGTAAAAGGCAAGAAGACGAGTTTATCTGATGAAAGGGTCAGTTAATCGTTCGACATCACGATGGTAGATCAGATATTTGATTTTATGCTCAAAGATAAGCAGATTTGGTTGCTTGATGTTCATAGGATCCCGCCTACCGAGGAACTCAAAGATAAGAAGTACTGTAAGTGGCATAATTCATATAGTCACTCTACTTCTAATTGTGTAGTCTTCAGAAAGGTGATCCAAAAGGGCATCAAGGAGGGAGGTTCAAACTAGCTGACAAGAATGATTAAACCAACCGCTAACACAGAAAAGGAGAAGTGGTTTGTCAATCGGGCTCCCGGAAAGAAAGAGACACCACCGAGAGTCGCATCCAGAACTCAAAAAAGAATGATACAATGTGTCAGGGCCTTGCGTAAGATGCAACAGACATTGCATCTAATTCCAACACCAAGGCAGCAGAAAATCAAGAGATTCATGAGTTTGTCGTAGCCGAGGCTATCGAGCGGGCATTCAAATCAGTCGCTTCAGGGGAAATTACACCGGAAGGAAAAATGTCTGGTCAACCAAAATTGGATAAACAACCTACCGACAACCCGATGGAGGAACCCCGACAAGAGAATGTGGCCCCGGATGAACCTCTAACCGAAGCAATCCCACAGATCGGGTAGGGGATTCAGTCAGATGATCCCCATTTGTCTCTAGGAAATAGAATATAGCCTCTGGCCAGCCGAATTGAATGAAAGAGGAGACTCCATCCTTAATTTATCTGGCCATGACCTGGTTGAAGAGATGTGGACAGGTGTTGAAATGGTCAGCCTAATCCCATGTAAATTTTGGGCCAGCCGCTCTTTGCTGGATAGCCTGGAAGGTGATGTTTGCGTGGAAGACGCAGAATGGGAAATAATAGAAAATACCCTGACTAGGTACACTTTGAGCGCCATATTTTGCGCACCTACATAAGATATGGTTAAACACCTCAAACCCCTTTACGTCAAGGCTTACATTAATGGAAAAATGATTAGCCGGGTGTTTGTCGATAATGGGGCTGTGCTGAATGTGATTCCACTGCTCACATTGAAGGATCTTAACAAAACAAAGGAGGACCTCATCCCAACTAATATGAAAATGGCTAGCTTTATGGGAGAATCCTCTGAAGCATTAGAGATCCTAGTGGCAGAAATCAATGTAGGTCCTAAGACGGTCAGGTCTGCCTTCTTTATAATAGATGGCAAGCCATCCTATACCATTCTGCTGGACAGGGACTGTATTCACACCAACCGATGTCTTGCTTCTACCATGCATCAAAAGCTTATCTTTTGGAAAGGAGAAAAGATAGAAATCGTCTCAGCGGATGATAACCCGTTCCAACCAGGGGTTCAGATTGTAAAGGTTGTCCTCTACTCACCCTATGTGGTTCACATACATCGCGGTCGGTATGAATAAGGTTCTTGGGATCTTTTAATCTTACCTCTCGAGAGTTTGAAATAAAATAATTAGCTAAACCACGACTTACCTTAGAGGATTTAAATAGTTGACGAAACCCAAATCATACTTGACATGTGGCATCGGCTGACCGCCTTAAGATCTGAGGCAAAGATAGCTGAGGCGTCACATATGGGAAACCACGACAACGAACCTACTCTGGCAGCCGATGAAGTCGAGCCGCCCTTGGAACTTGAATCGACCATAAGAAGGGATATGCCTAGTTTTGAGTCTCAGAATCCTTTGGAAGACATCAACTTGAGGCGAAGAAGTCCCTCGGCTAACACATATTAGTGGCTTGTTGAAGGAAGAAGACAAACAAGGCATAACGGCCCTTCTACTGCGGTATAAAGACTGATTCGCATGAGATTATCATGAGATGTCCGGGCTGGCATGTACTTTGGTAGAACATATATTGCCAATCATGGATTAAGCCCCATAAATAGCTGCCCAGAATGTATCACCCTCAGCTAATGCCTCAAATCAAAGATGAGATCGAACGACTACTAAAAGTCGATTTATCAAGCATTAAAAAGATTGAGGATTCATAATCTAAAAATGAATCCAGCCAAGTGCATGTTCAGAACGGTTGGCAACTTCCTTGGCATTTTGGCGCATAAGAAAGCCATCGAGATAGATCATAACAAAGACAAGGTAGTAATGGGATCCGCACAACCCACGACAAAGAAGTTACAAAGCTTATTGGGAAAGATTAATTTCTTAAGGATATTCATATCTAACTCGGCTGGTACGATGAAGGCTTTCTCACATTTGCTCAGACTTAAAGAGTCTAAAGAGTTAGTATGGGGCCCGGAATAGCAAGAGGCCTTTGATCAAATTAAAAAGGCCTTAGATATTGCCCCCGTACTAGTGCCTCCCGCGCTAGGAAGACCGTTGAAATTATATGTTTCGGCTGCAGAATTATCTATCGGCTGCTTGCTAGCATAGGAGGCCGATGATGGAACTGAAAAAGTGGTTTATTATCTTAGCCGAATACTAAATGATGCGGAAACTAGATATACTCCTTTGAAGAAGCTTTTTTTGTCTTTGTTTTATGCTTGCACAAAACTCGAATATTATCTAATGCCTCAAGTTATATACGTTCTGAGCAAAGTTGATATTGTTCGATACTTGCTAAATAGACATGTTTTGCAAGGACAATTAATGAAATGGGTCATCAAGCTTACCGCGTTCTCTCTCGAGTATAAGCCACTCAGGGCCGTCAAAGGCCAAACAGTAGTTGATTTCTTGGCAGAACACCATTATATAGATGTGGAGGATCCATGTGCCCCTCCTTCTGCATGTATAGACATCGTGACGTGGGTACTAACCTTTGATGGGTCTAGAACCTAGAAAGGAGTTGGAGTCGGTGTCACGATAACAAGTCCGAGAGATAAAGCGAGGAAGTTCTCTTATCGACTAGACCCTGAATTAACAAACAACCAAGCCGAATACGATACTCTCATCATGGGACTCAAACTCCTAGTTTCTATGAAAGTGAGGTGCATTGAGATCCGAGGAGACTCTCAGTTGGTGGTCAAAAAGTTGGTCGGGGAATATGGCTGCAAAGACCACAATTTATTAGCCCATCACAGGACGGCTAGCAGGTTGCTTAGTGGGTTCACATCATCCAAGTTAAGTTGTGTTCCCAAAAGCATGAATGTTGAGGCTAACTACTTAGCACAAGAAGCTTCAGGTTTTAGGAAGTCCCTACTCATCTTAGAGCACGATGAATTACCAGCCGAAGTGTTATCCATTGATCAAATCGATTCATGGAGACAGTTACTGATTGACTTCTTAAAATATCCCTTAAGTTGCTAGGATCCCAAGGTTAAAAGAAGAGCCTTGAAATACATTCTCATTGACGATGACCTCTATAAAATGAGAGTAAATGGAGTACTACTCAAGTGTATTGCCAAAGCAGAGTCCTTGAGGGTCATGGGAGAGGTCCATGAAAGAGTATGTGGATCGCATAGAGCATGGTCGGCGATGAAGTGGTTGATCTACGCTACGATTATTCGGCCTCGATCACCACCGTTGTTTCCGAGATGCAAAAGGATTTGGGGAATGTCAGAAACATGGATCAATCTAACGAGTACCAACCGAATTGCTACACCCAGTCATAAAACCTTGGCACTTTAGATGATGGACTATGGACCTCATCGGCAGGATTTACCCATAATCGGCTAAAGGCCACAGTTTTATTATTATGGCTATCGATTATTTCATTAAATGGGTGGAAGCTCAGATGATGAAGAGGGTCCATCAAACATATGTCATTCAGTTTATCCAAAACCAGATCATATACATATATGGTATTCCCGAGATAATTACCACCGATCGGGGCGGTGTTCACCGGTTACGAGGTGGCGGCCTTTGCTAAGAAGTTCGGTATCAAGATGATCACATCTTCGCCTTATTACACATAAGTGAATGGACAGGCCGAGGCAGCCAACAAATTAATTGTGAACATAATTAGTAAGAACGTAGAGGATAAACCAAGAATGTGTCATCTCACTCTAGATGAAGCCGTCTGGGCGATCAGGAATTCTAAATCTACAACCACCAAGATGACACCTTATCAGCTAACCTATGGCCAAGATAATGTGTTGCCGTTGGAAATCAATGTCAAATCCTTATGAGTGGCCAAGCAGAATTCTCTAAGTTTAGAGGAATATCAACAAGCCATGATAATGGAGTTAAACCAGCTAGATGAAGATCGACTTATGGCTTTAGAAAATCAAGCGTGCAAGCGTCTGTGCTAAAGCATACAACAAATATGTCAAGCCTAAGAGGTTTTCCAAAGTAGACTTCGTTTGGAAAACCATTTTGCCGACTGTGATGAAAGATCGTAAATTCGGCAAATGGTCACCAAATTGGGAAGGACATTTCATAGTAAGCCAACGGATCGCCGGCAACGTATATCGATTGATAAATATGCATGACAAATAAATGGACAGGAATGTAAATGATAAGTATCTAAAAAAGTAATGTCCTTCGATTTGGGGTATGTATGAATGAACAATGACCTTGGGCGAGTTGTGGTAATGAAGACACCTCGGTTGAAAAGAAATGATGGCTATTTTCGAATATATTAACTCAATAGTCACACTCAAGTTAATGTAGGGGCAATTGTTTACACTCAAACGACGACTATTTTAGAATACATTAACTCAACAGTAGTCGATTGAAGTGACATGTGTGACTATCAGACTGGAACGATGGCTATTTTTTAATACATTAACTCAACAGTCACACTCGAGTTAATGTAAGGTGGCAATTGTTAACACTCAAAAATAATTTTAGTGTTTCATTAAAATTCAGTGACAGCCGAACTATTCTGGAGTTGAATTTACTCCTAGCCCTCGACTATAAGAACTTCATCAGCTACTAAGGCATCTTGAAGTCGTTGGTTAGAGGTATGACTGAGACCCACTAAGATGTAGACGACTCAACGACCAAGTCAAAAGGGTTTCTAGACCCCTAGAAGCTATAACGACCAACAACAACTGAAAGCAAGGGCCATTATCCAAGCAAGGGGAGTAGAGGGCGAGAAAATCGGCACCATGATCGGTGTATTTTATATACACCTTTTGAGTCAATTTTAGTTAGTCTTTTGTCCCATTTTGCATATATAAGTGTCGTATTAGGATAGTTTTTCTTTCTTTTGAGTCAAAGTGGTTAAAATGGCCAAATGGCGGAAAAGGAGCAAAAAGAGGGCTAAAGAGGAGATGCGGGCGCAGAGAAAGTGGCGAGCGAGGCTAAAATCTAGACCAGCGCCGCGGCGCCTCCTGCGATCAGCGAGCGCGGCGCCACTGTCAGAGGCTGCGAAGACTTCGGCGCCGCGGCTCTCGAGCAGTCACGAGGGCGCGGCGTCAAACATCAGCCACGGGAGTTGCAGGCCGCGGCGCTGCAGCGATATCGGGCGCGGCGCCAAAACATCCGGCGGATTGCGAGAACTTCCGCGGCCATGCCATGGCGCGCAGCGGAAAAATTAGGTCTTTGACGAAAATCGGGCGAACTGAAGGAAAAGAGGGAGGCGGTTTGCAGCCTATAAAAGGAGAACCCTAGGCAGTTTTTGAGCGTTCCCCTTCTTGCACAACACAAGACTTTTGCTTGGAGATTGGATAATTTCTTTTCCTTTCTTGTTATTTATTTCAGTTTTGCATGATGAACTTTGAATTAGTTCTTGTCATGTCAATGGCTAGGAACTAATTCTCTTATAGGGCTTTCTATGTTGAATTTCTTGAAACTTATGTTATAAATTAATGCATGCTTATGGTTGTTTTTCTTATTGAGAGATCTATCCAATAATTGAGTTGAATTCTTGGTAATTAATTGACAACTAATTATCACTATATGATTTCTAATCAGATTCTGAAAAGGGGGGATTGTGAATATGCTGTAAGTTGGGTAGACATTCTTGGATTGGGGATGAAAATTGAGAATTATAGGAGGATTAAGAACAAAAACCTAGTTGACCGTCACGCACGATGCGCAAAATTAGGGTTTTTAAGCCTCTCATCAACGCTACATAAATAATTGAGGTATTTTCATCCCCAATCCAAGAATGTCTACCCAACTTACAGCATATTCACAATCCCCTTTTGAATCGATTAGAAATCATATAGTGATAATTAGTTGTCAATTAATTACCAAGAATTCAACTCAATTATTGGATAGATCTCTCAATAAGAAAAACAACCATAAGCATGCATTAATTTATAACATAAGTTTCAAGAAATTCAACATAGAAAGCCCTATAAGAGAATTAGTTTCTAGCCATTGACATGACAAGAACTAATTCAAAGTTCATCATGCAAAACTGAAATAAATAACAAGAAAGGAAAAGAAATTACTAATCTATTGGTATCCAATCTCCAAGAAAAAGTCTTGTGTTGTGCAAAGGGAACCTCAAAACCGCCTAGGGTTCTCCTTTATAGGCCGCAAACCGCCTCTTTTCCTTCAGCTGGCCATTTTTCGTCAAAAGACCTAATTTTTCCGCGTCGGCGCCGCAGCGCCGGAAGTTCTGCAATCCGTCGGATGTTTTGGCGCCGCGGCCCTGATATCTGCTGTCAGTGGGCGCCGCGGTGCTGCAACTCCTGTGGCTTCTCAGATGTTTGGGCGCCGCGCGACATCTGCTATTCGAAGCGCCGCGGCGAAGTTTCTGCGACCTCTGAATAGTGGCGCCGCGACTGCTGCTGGCTGCGAGGCGCGGCTAGATTTTAGCCTCGTTCGCCACTCTGTTTTCGATTACGCATCTCTCTTTGCCTCTTTTGCTCCTTTTCCGCCATTTGGCCATTTTAACCACTTTGACTCAAAAGAAAGAAAAAATATCCTAATACGACACTTATATATGCAAAATGGGACAAAAGACTAACTAAAATTGACTCAAAAGGTGTATATAAAATACACCGATCAAATACCCCCAAACTTAACCTTTGCTCGCCCTCGAGCAAAGATAGAAAGAAATAAAATAAAAGACTCAAAGAACGAAAAATAAAAGACTCCCTGTCATTAATCACTTTTTGCTGCATAAATGTTAACTAGAAAAACATGAAGGTTAGCAGAATAATATGCAGGAACATATAGCATGAAATTTTCAGCACACTAAACACATGAAGCTAAATATTTCGCAAACTCATATTCATCATGCTTAATGGAAGTCAATATACTAAATAATGCATATAAATTTCAAGAATTCCTATGGCATGCTTACTTGCTATTCTCCACTAATTTTGGATATGCATAAAAGAGATCTTCAGGACTTTGAGGGTTGTAATGTAGGCTTAGGTAGGGGTTGGTAAAGATAGGCATTTAGGCTCATTTTTCTGTACCATAAGCTCTTTGGCTTTTCAATTTTTCCCTTTTTCTTTTGATTCTTTCCTTCACTTCAATTCTATCCTTCCCCTCTTTTGTTTTGGGAGAGTGAAGTGTATTATACTAATAGGCACCCCCAAACTTAGGCTTTTGCCTCTTTCTTATTACTTTTCCATTGGGGTGCATCAAACTTGTTCACTCTTTTTGTTTCTTCTTTTTAACACAATGTACTCCACTATTTCATATTTTCACTTATGGCACAATTTGTGGGAATATAGGGTGTCAAAGACGAAGTTTCAAATTTAGGCTCAATGGGGCTGACTAGGGATATTTTTAAAGTACAGGATATAAAAGAATGGTAAGAATTGGCTATCAAAGAAATGCCTGAGTCATCTCCCTAACATGCATATCCTAACTATTTCGCCTCAAATAGCAAGCAATCATAACACATAAGCATTTATCATTTAGCATGCATAACTCAAGCAAGAAACTCCAAATAGACAGATTCTGTGAGTTTTTGGCATATCTAACCTAAGTGTTTAGATAGTTGCTTCAATTCCTTTACATTATTCCACCTTACTTCACTAGGTGTTTCTAGTAACTACAACATACATGATCTTTGACAGGCAATTATGACTCAAAAAGAAAAAAATTTGATGACTCAAAATAAACATAAAACAATCAAAAAAGACATAACATAACATGACACAAAGAAAAATTAAAACACAAAAACACACCCTCAAACTTAAATCACACATTGTCCCCAATGTGTGCAAGACTCAAAGAAAGTAAAAGAACTAAGATACTTACAAACTTCGGCTAAAATGGTGGTGGTGGCGGTGGATAATGCATCGACCATTGGTTGAACAAGGCACTCAGTTCGTTGATTTGTTGCCTCGTTTCTTGCTGTCCTTGTACTACTGTTTGCAAGGTCTGCATCATCTCCCTCTGATGTTGGTACAATTGCCCCATTGTGGGCTCTGAAGGTTCTGCTCTTGTGGTCGGCCGGTGGCTGGGTCCTGTCTCATATTGAGCCCCTATTTCAGGCTCATCTTCATCCATGGCGGCCTCTGCTGCTGCTGCTGGTGGTGCTCTCCGTCTGGCTGCTGGGGGGCTGGGGTCTGGGAAAGAGTGCACTATCCCATAGGACACCGGCAGTTGGTTTCTTTCATGAGTATCTGTGGGTAGTTGTGGGACCGCACTCATGTGGCATAGACTGGTAATAAGCGAGCCGTGTCCCAATCCACCTGTTGTCACCAACCTGCTGATTTCTTCAATGCTCTGCACTATTTCTTTCCCCACATCAATTGTCAGCCCCCTCATAATTCCATAAATCAACTTAATCCTATCTTCTGGCACTCTGGTGAAGTGCGTGGATGGAATCATGCGGGCACTGACAAAATACAGCCAAGCCTTGGCTGCCTTGTTGAATTGGCACCTGCTCAGTGCTCTAGATCCATTTCTTCCTATCTCAAAAGCAGCCCCAGGGTAGCTTACTGTGTCTGCGACGGCATTCCAGTTGATGTTGTTGGTGCTCCTAGCCCATGTTCTAAAATGGTTCCAATCACTACTTTCTTCAACATCAACTGTTTTTAGAGTCGTATTTATTGCTTCTGCCGTCACAGGCATATAATTTCCCCTTACAAAGCATCCCCTTTCCACCTTCTCCGGAAAATTTGCATAAAATTCACGCACCATTGTTGTGTTTGCTGGTGCTATCTTCTCCGAATTCACAAATTTCCTCCACTCCCTTAACTCAATCATCGCCCGAATGGGCTCATAAACATCTTCTCCCCCATATGACTCCCTCTGGTAGTCCATTCCCCTTTCTGGTATTAAGGGTCTGGTATCAAGCTTTTTGTATCTTTGGAAGGCTTGGTAACTTACAAACCTATTTTCATCATATTGTGGGGTTGGAGTGGATGTGGAGCCTCTTCTCTTTCTGGTGGCCATTTTAAAACAAAAATCTGCAGCTTCTAATTTAGTGGCACAACTGTCTCCTACACACTCAACAACTAGCAGCGAATACAACACCCAAACATCAACTTTTCTACTCAATACCCACAACCTCCTTTTCTACTCTTTTCTCCAAACTTCACAATCACTTTTCAGTACCCACACTACTTCAACTACAATACTCCTTCAAACTACTACCTCCTATGACTTCAATAAAAGGATTTAAGAACAAAGAAAGGGATTACCTTTTTATGAGAGCTTCAAGCTGTTCTTGTTTCAATTGGTGGGTTGAGGGTATGGAATGGAGCTTCGTTGTTTGAGATAGTTGGGGGTTTTTAGGAATTTAAGAGTTTAGGTTGTGGTTGGGTTGGATTTGTGGAGGATGTGTGGGCAAATTTCTGGAATTTCGTGGGTTTTTGGAGAGGGAAAGTTAGGTTTTTGATATTGGAATTGGGGAAAATCTGATTCTTGGGCGTTTTAAGTTTTCGATTCCGCTTGTGCGCCGCCTTTTAGCGCGCCCAAACTTCGCGCTCATTTTCTTCATGCGCGCCTAAACTTGGCAACCTTTCTGGAATTTTGCCGCCGCTTCGCTCTGGCGCCGCTTTAAACTGCGCTGCTCGGTTCTTTTGGCGCCGCGCTGCTCCTCAGCCATGGCGCTTATCCGCTTTTCTGGAGATTCTTGCTTTTCTTCAGTTTCTCGCCCTTCAGTTTATTTCCCTGTACCTATCAATCACAACACAAACACAAAACCCAAGACCGTGGATTGTTCTAGACAAAATAAAATAAACTAACGTAAATTAAAATAACATAATTGAAAACGTTGGGTTGCCTCCCAACAAGCGTTGTCTTTAACGTCTTTTAGCCGGACGCAATTAACCTTTCCGAGTGCCCATTGGATTCTTCTGCGAACTGCTTGCAATCCGCAGTTTTATTGTTGTAGGTTTCAGTTTCCCTACAATCATTTGTTCAAACAGGGGCCTTAAACATACAAGTATCCCCCAAGCACACAAGATGAGTTTGTCTTTTAGGCTTCTTATTGTGTAGGAAACCGTGAAATTCTCTACATCTCTTGACTCTGGGGGTTGCCCTTGATGGTATGCAATTCTTAATTGGGAGTCATTCGTGATAGCTAGTGGTGTTTCTTCTGTGATAGGTGCACGAAAAAGAATTTCCACAGAATCCAAGAAGGTGAATAATTGGATTTCTGCAATCTTTTCCTTCTCTACACCAACTATCTCACCAGATTCCTCAATAGTTGGGTGTGATTCAGGCTCCTCAACTTGCTGTTCGCTGTTGAATATGATCGCGAGTTCTGCTATTTGCGTTTCCAACTTCTTTATGGCCAACCTCATTTCGTCCATGAACTGAGCTTGAGATTTAGTGAGACTGAGTATGGTTTCTCGTAATTCCTCCCTCTCTTCCTCTATGGTTGGAGCTCGATCATATTGACAGTAGTACTCCATATCTGCAGGATCCCTGAGATGCATCAAAACCAACAAAGAATCACGGCACCCTTGTTTTCACACGATACATACATAAAACAAACAAAATTAGAAAAACTATACATAAAACCAAATTAGAAATTAAAAATAGACAAATTTGATATTGAACTATGCCTAATCCCCAGCAACGGTGCCAAAAACTTGATGCGCGGTAAGATGCACACACTTTAAACGCAAGTGCACGTTATCGTATCAAGTAGTATAGTCTTTGATAAGACCGAATATCGTCCTCTGGGATTAGGGTTCAAGTACCAACTATCTATTTTCTAGTATCTATTTGGTGAATTGATAATTGATTTGGTTGTTTATAACTAAGAATTATGAAAACTATTTAAAATATAAAGGTTTACTTCAGATGTGATGGGAATAGGGCTTCCATGTATCCTTACTATCCGCTTATGCTACTTACTAATGCATTAACTTATGGTATTCTTCTTTTGGAGAAAGCAGGTTTACGAAATCGTTTTATACTCCCGTTAGGGTTATATAAACACTCAACCCCAGTATCGTACCTTACCTACCTTTCGGTGATAAGGATAACTTTATAGGAGGATTAAGAACAAAAACCTAGTTGACCGTCACGCACGATGCGCAAAATTAGGGTTTTTAAGCCTCTCATCAACGCTACATAAATAATTGAGGTATTTTCATCCCCAATCCAAGAATGTCTACCCAACTTACAGCATATTCACAATCCCCCCTTTTCAGAATCTGATTAGAAATCATATAGTGATAATTAGTTGTCAATTAATTACCAAGAATTCAACTCAATTATTGGATAGATCTCTCAATAAGAAAAACAACCATAAGCATGCATTAATTTATAACATAAGTTTCAAGAAATTCAACATAGAAAGCCCTATAAGAGAATTAGTTCCTAGCCATTGACATGACAAGAACTAATTCAAAGTTCATCATGCAAAACTGAAATAAATAACAAGAAAGGAAAAGAAATTACTAATCTATTGGTATCCAATCTCCAAGCAAAAGTCTTGTGTTGTGCAAGAAGGGGAACCCTCAAAAACTGCCTAGGGTTCTCCTTTTATAGGCTGCAAACCGCCTCTCTTTCTTGAGCTGCCCGATTTTTCAAAAGACCTAATTTTTCAGCGTCGGCGCCATGCGCATGGCGCCGCGGCGCCGGAAGTTCTGCAATCCGTCGGATGTTTTGGCGCCGCGGCCCTGATATCTGCTGTCTGTGGGCGCCGCGGCGCTGCAACTCCTGTGGCTTCTCGGATGTTTGGGCGCCGCGGCCCTGCATCTGCCATGCGAGAGCGCCATGCGAAGTCTTCAGCCTCTGCGAATAGTGGGCGCCGCTCGCTTGATCGGCAGGAGGCCGCGCTGGTCTGGATTTTAGCCTCGTTCGCCACTTTCTCATTTTATTCGCATCTCCTCGTTGGCCCTCTTTTTGCTCCTTTTCCGCCATTTGGCCATTTTAACCACTTTGACTCAAAAGAAAGAAAAACTATCCTAATACGACACTTATATATGCAAAATGGGACAAAAGACTAACTAAAACTGACTCAAAAGGTGTATATAAAATACACCGATCAAATACCCCCAAACTTAACCTTTGCTCGCCCTCGAGCAAAGATAGAAAGAAATAAAATAAAAGACTCAAAGAACGAAAAATAAAAGACTCCCTGTCATTAATCACTTTTGCTGCATAAATGTTAACTAGAAAAACATGAAGGTTAGCAGAATAATATGCAGGAACATATAGCATGAAATTTTCAGCACACTAAACACATGAAGCTAAATATTTCGCAAACTCATATTCATCATGCTTAATGGAAGTCAATATACTAAATAATGCATATAAATTCAAGAATTCCTATGGCATGCTTACTTGCTATTCTCCACTAATTCTGGATATGCATAAAAGAGATCTTCAGGACTTTGAGGGTTGTAATGTAGGCTTAGGTAGGGGTTGGTAAAGATAGGCATTTAGGCTCATTTTTCTGTACCATAAGCTCTTTGGCTTTTCAATTTTTCCCTTTTTCTTTTGATTCTTTCCTTCACTTCAATTCTATCCTTCCCCTCTTTTGTTTTGGGAGAGTGAAGTGTATTATACTAATAGGCACCCCCAAACTTAGGCTTTTGCCTCTTTCTTATTACTTTTCCATTGGGGTGCATCAAACTTGTTCACTCTTTTTGTTTCTTCTTTTTAACACAATGTACTCCACTATTTCATATTTTCACTTATGGCACAATTTGTGGGAATATAGGGTGTCAAAGAAGAAGTTTCAAATTTAGGCTCAATGGGGCTGACTAGGGATATTTTTAAAGTACGGGATAGAAAAGAATGGTAAGAATTGGCTATCAAA
The DNA here is from genome assembly GCA_029844215.1 of Przewalskia tangutica. NCBI lineage: Eukaryota > Viridiplantae > Streptophyta > Magnoliopsida > Solanales > Solanaceae > Przewalskia > Przewalskia tangutica. The sequence goes on from CM056726.1 coordinate 104,625,715, forward strand.
GAAATGCCTGAGTCATCTCCCTAACATGCATATCCTAACTATTTCGCCTCAAATAGCAAGCAATCATAACACATAAGCATTTATCATTTAGCATGCATAACTCAAGCAAGAAACTCCAAATAGACAGATTCTGTGAGTTTTTGGCATATCTAACCTAAGTGTTTAGATAGTTGCTTCAATTCCTTTACATTATTCCACCTTACTTCACTAGGTGTTTCTAGCAACTACAACATACATGATCTTTGACAGGCAATTATGACTCAAAAAGAAAAAATTTTGGTGACTCAAAATAAACATAAAACAATCAAAAAAGACATAACATAACATGACACAAAGAAAAATTAAAACACAAAAACACACCCTCAAACTTAAATCACACATTGTCCCCAATGTGTGCAAGACTCAAAGAAAGTAAAAGAACTAAGATACTTACACACTTCGGCTAAAATGGTGGTGGTGGCGGTGGATAATGCATCGACCATTGGTTGAACAAGGCACTCAGTTCGTTGATTTGTTGCCTCGTTTCTTGCTGTCCTTGTACTACTGTTTGCAAGGTCTGCATCATCTCTCCTCGATGTTGGTACAATTGCCCATTGTGGGCTCTGAAGGTTCTGCTCTTGTGGTGGCGGTGGTGGGTCACATCTCATATTGAGCCCTATTTCGTGCTCATCTTCATCCATGGCGGCCTCTGCTTCTGCTGCTGGTGGTGCTCTCGTCACTCTTTGAAGTGGGAGTGCAGGAAAGAGTGCACTATCCCATGGACACCGGTTGGTTTCTTTCATGAGTATCTGTGGGTAGTTGTGGGACCGCACTCATGTGGCATAGACTGGTAATAAGCGAGTCGTGTCCCAATCCACCTGTTGTCACCAACCTGCTGATTTCTTCAATGCTCTGCACTATTTCTTTCCCCACATCAATTGTCAGCCCCCTCATAATTCCATAAATCAACTTAATCCTATCTTCTGGCACTCTGGTGAAGTGCGTGGATGGAATCATGCGGGCACTGACAAAATACAGCCAAGCCTTTTGCCTTGTTAGTGCTTTGCTCAGTGCTCTAGATCCATTTCTTCCTATCTCAAAAGCAGCCCCAGGGTAGCTTACTGTGTCTGCGACGGCATTCCAGTTGATGTTGTTGGTGCTCCTAGCCCATGTTCTAAAATGGTTCCAATCACTACTTTCTTCAACATCAACTGTTTTTAGAGTCGTATTTATTGCTTCTGCCGTCACAGGCATATAATTTCCCCTTACAAAGCATCCCCTTTCCACCTTCTCCGGAAAATTTGCATAAAATTCACGCACCATTGTTGTGTTTGCTGGTGCTATCTTCTCCGAATTCACAAATTTCCTCCACTCCCTTAACTCAATCATCGCCGAATGGGCTCATAAATATCTTCTCCCCATATGACTCCTCTGGTAGTCCATTCCACTTTACGGTATTAAAGTGCAGTATCAAGCTTTTTGTATCTTTGGAAGGCTTGGTAACTTACAAACCTATTTTCATCATATTGTGGGGTTGGAGTGGATGTGGAGCCTCTTCTCTTTCTGGTGGCCATTTTAAAACAAAAATCTGCAGCTTCTAATTTAGTGGCACAACTGTCTCCTACACACTCAACAACTAGCAGCGAATACAACACCCAAACATCAACTTTTCTACTCAATACCCACAACCTCCTTTTCTACTCTTTTCTCCAAACTTCACAATCACTTTTCAGTACCCACACTACTTCAACTACAATACTCCTTCAAACTACTACCTCCTATGACTTCAATAAAAGGATTTAAGAACAAAGAAAGGGATTACCTTTTTATGAGAGCTTCAAGCTGTTCTTGTTTCAATTGGTGGGTTGAGGGTATGGAATGGAGCTTCGTTGTTTGAGATAGTTGGGGGTTTTTAGGAATTTAAGAGTTTAGGTTGTGGTTGGGTTGGATTTGTGGAGGATGTGTGGGCAAATTTCTGGAATGTCGTGGGTTTCTGGAGAGGGACAGTTAGGTTTTTGATATTGGAATTGGGAAAATCGATTCTTGGCGTTTTAAGTTTGAATTCGCTTTGGCGCGCCTGCTTTTAGCCGCGGCTGAACTCTGCGCTCATACGGACTTTCTGCGCCGCGCCATTCTGGCGCGCGGCTAAACTTGGCAACCTTTACGAATTTTGCCGCGCCGCTTCCTGGCGCCGCGGCTCTTAAACTTCTGCGCCTGTTCAGTTCTTTTGGCGCCGCGGCCCTGCTCCTGGGCGCCGCGGCGCTTATCCGCTTTTCTGGAGATTCTTGCTTTTCTTCAGTTTCTCGCCCTTCAGTTTATTTCCCTGTACCTATCAATCACAACACAAACACAAAAACCCAAGACCGTGGGATTGTTCTAGACAAAATAAAATAAACTAACGACAGAAATTAAAATAACATAATTGAAAACGTTGGGTTGCCTCCCAACAAGCGTTGTCTTTAACGTCTTTTAGCCGGACGCAATTAACCTTTCCGAGTGCCCATTGGATTCTTCTGCGAACTGCTTGCAATCCGCAGTTTTATTGTTGTAGGTTTCAGTTTCCCTACAATCATTTGTTCAAACAGGGGCCTTAAACATACAAGTATCCCCCAAGCACACAAGATGAGTTTGTCTTTTAGGCTTCTTATTGTGTAGGAAACCGTGAAATTCTCTACATCTCTTGACTCTGGGGGTTGCCCTTGATGGTATGCAATTCTTAATTGGGAGTCATTCGTGATAGCTAGTGGTGTTTCTTCTGTGATAGGTGCACGAAAAAGAATTTCCACAGAATCCAAGAAGGTGAATAATTGGATTTCTGCAATCTTTTCCTTCTCTACACCAACTATCTCACCGCATTCCTCAATAGTTGGGTGTGATTCGTGCTCCTCAACTTGCTGTTATTGTTGAATATGATCGCGAAGTTACGCTATTTGCGTTTCCAACTTCTTTATGGACAACCTCATTTTCGTCCATGAACCGAGCTTGAGATTTAGTGAGGTAGTATGGTTTCTCGTAATTCCTCCCTCTCTTCCTCTATGGTTGGAGCTCGATCATATTGTGATGGTACTCCATATCTGCGGGATCCACGAGATGCATCAAAACCAACAAAGAATCACGGCACCACTTGTTTTCACGATACATACATAAAACAAACAAAATTAGAAAAACTATACATAAAACCAAATTAGAAATTAAAAATAGACAAATTTGATATTGAACTATGCCTAATCCCCAGCAACGGTGCCAAAAACTTGATGCGCGGTAAGATGCACACACTTTAAACGCAAGTGCACGTTATCGTATCAAGTAGTATAGTCTTTGATAAGACCGAATATCGTCCTCTGGGATTAGGGTTCAAGTACCAACTATCTATTTTCTAGTATCTATTTGGTGAATTGATAATTGATTTGGTTGTTTATAACTAAGAATTATGAAAACTATTTAAAATATAAAGGTTTACTTCAGATGTGATGGGAATAGGGCTTCCATGTATCCTTACTATCCGCTTATGCTACTTACTAATGCATTAACTTATGGTATTCTTCTTTTGGAGAAAGCAGGTTTACGAAATCGTTTTATACTCCCGTTAGAGTTATATAAACACTCAACCCGATGTCGCACCTTACCTACCTTTCGTGATAAGGATAACTTTATAGGAGGATTAAGAACAAAACCTAGTTGACCGTCACGCACGATCGCCAAAATTAGGGTTTTAAGCCTCTCATCAACGCTTACATAAATAATTGAGGTATTTTCATCCCCAATCAAGAATGTCTACCCAACTTACAAGATATTCACAATCCCCTTTCAGAATCTGATTAGAAATCATATAGTGATAATTAGTTGTCAATTAATTACCAAGAATTCAACTCAATTATTGGATAGATCTCTCAATAAGAAAAACAACCATAAGCATGCATTAATTTATAACATAAGTTTCAAGAAATTCAACATAGAAAGCCCTATAAGAGAATTAGTTCCTAGCCATTGACATGACAAAAACTAATTCAAAGTTCATCATGCAAAACTGAAATAAATAACAAGAAAGGAAAAGAAATTACTAATCTATTGGTATCCAATCTCCAAGCAAAAGTCTTGTGTTGTGCAAGAAGGGGAACCCTCAAAAACTGCCTAGGGTTCTCCTTTTATAGGCTGCAAACCGCCTCCCTCTTTTCCTTCAGGCCTGGCCCAGTTTTTCGTCAAAAGACCTAATTTTTCCGCGTCGGCGCCGCGGCTCTGCGACGGCGCGCGCGGAAGTTCTGCAATCCGTCAGATGTTTTGGCGCCGCGGCCCTGATCTCTGCGGTCGGTGGGCGCCGCGGCGCTGCAACTCCTGTGGCTTCTCGGATGTTTGGCGCGCGGCCACCTGCATCTGGCATGCAGCGCCCAGCGTGCGAGTCTTCTGCGACCTCTACGAATAGTGGCGCGCGACTCTGCTTAGCTGCGAGGCGCGCGCTGGTCTAGATTTTAGCCTCGTTCGCCACTTTCTGCTTTCGATTACGGCATCTCCTCTTTTGCCCTCTTTTTGCTCCTTTTCCGCCATTTGGCCATTTTAACCACTTTGACTCAAAAGAAAGAAAAAATATCCTAATACGACACTTATATATGCAAAATGGGACAAAAGACTAACTAAAATTGACTCAAAAGGTGTATATAAAATACACCGATCAAATACCCCCAAACTTAACCTTTGCTCGCCCTCGAGCAAAGATAGAAAGAAATAAAATAAAAGACTCAAAGAACGAAAAATAAAAGACTCCCTGTCATTAATCACTTTTTGCTGCATAAATGTTAACTAGAAAAACATGAAGGTTAGCAGAATAATATGCAGGAACATATAGCATGAAATATTCAGCACACTAAACACATGAAGCTAAATATTTCGCAAACTCATATTCATCATGCTTAATGGAAGTCAATATACTAAATAATGCATATAAATTTCAAGAATTCCTATGGCATGCTTACTTGCTATTCTCCACTAATTTTGGATATGCATAAAAGAGATCTTCAGGACTTTGAGGGTTGTAATGTAGGCTTAGGTAGGGGTTGGTAAAGATAGGCATTTAGGCTCATTTTTCTGTACCATAAGCTCTTTGGCTTTTCAATTTTTCCCTTTTTCTTTTGATTCTTTCCTTCACTTCAATTCTATCCTTCCCCTCTTTTGTTTTGGGAGAGTGAAGTGTATTATACTAATAGGCACCCCCAAACTTAGGCTTTTGCGTCTTTCTTATTACTTTTCCATTGGGGTGCATCAAACTTGTTCACTCTTTTGTTTCTTCTTTTAACACAATGTACTCCACTATTTCATATTTTCACTTATGGCACAATTTGTGGGAATATAGGGTGTCAAAGAAGTTTCAAATTTAGGCTCAATAGGGTGACTAGGGATATTTTAAAGTGCAGGATAGAAAAGAATGGTAAGAATTGGCTATCAAAGAAATGCTGAGTCATCTCCCTAACATGCATATCCTAACTATTTCGCCTCAAATAGCAAGCAATCATAACACATAAGCATTTATCATTTAGCATGCATAACTCAAGCAAGAAACTCCAAATAGGCAGTTACGTGAGTTTTGGCATATCTAACCTAAGTGTTTAGATAGTTGCTTCAATTCCTTTACATTATTCCACCTTACTTCACTAGGTGTTTCTAGCAACTACAACATACATGATCTTTGACAGGCAATTATGACTCAAAAAGAAAAAATTTTGGTGACTCAAAATAAACATAAAACAATCAAAAAAGACATAACATAACATGACACAAAGAAAAATTAAAACACAAAAACACACCCTCAAACTTAAATCACACATTGTCCCCAATGTGTGCAAGACTCAAAGAAAGTAAAAGAACTAAGATACTTACAAACTTCGGCTAAAATGGTGGTGGTGGCGGTGGATAATGCATCGACCATTGGTTGAACAAGGCACTCAGTTCGTTGATTTGTTGCCTCGTTTCTTGCTGTCCTTGTACTACTGTTTGCAAGGTCTGCATCATCTCCCTCTGATGTTGGTACAATTGCCCCATTGTGGGCTCTGAAGGTTCTGCTCTTGTGGTCGGCCGGTGGCTGGGTCCTGCCTCATATTGAGCCCCTATTTCAGGCTCATCTTCATCCATGGCGGCCTCTGCTGCTGCTGCTGGTGGTGCTCTCCGTCTGGCTGCTGGGGGGCTGGGGTCTGGGAAAGAGTGCACTATCCCATAGGACACCGGCAGTTGGTTTCTTTCATGAGTATCTGTGGGTAGTTGTGGGACCGCACTCATGTGGCATAGACTGGTAATAAGCGAGTCGTGTCCCAATCCACCTGTTGTCACCAACCTGCTGATTTCTTCAATGCTCTGCACTATTTCTTTCCCCACATCAATTGTCAGCCCCCTCATAATTCCATAAATCAACTTAATCCTATCTTCTGGCACTCTGGTGAAGTGCGTGGATGGAATCATGCGAACCTCGACAAAATACACCAAGCCTTGCGCCTTGTTAGTGCTTTGCTCGGTGCTCTAGATCCATTTCTTCCTATCTCAGCGGCCCCGGGGTAGCTTCACGTATGCGACGGCATTCCAGTTGATGTTGTTGGTGCTCCTAGCCCATGTTCTAAAATGGTTCCAATCACTACTTTCTTCAACATCAACTGTTTTTAGAGTCGTATTTATTGCTTCTGCCGTCACAGGCATATAATTTCCCCTTACAAAGCATCCCCTTTCCACCTTCTCCGGAAAATTTGCATAAAATTCACGCACCATTGTTGTGTTTGCTGGTGCTATCTTCTCCGAATTCACAAATTTCCTCCACTCCCTTAACTTAATCATCGCCCGAATGGGCTCATAAACATCTTCTCCCCCATATGACTCCCTCTGGTAGTCCATTCCCCTTTCTGGTATTAAGGGTCTGGTATCAAGCTTTTTGTATCTTTGGAAGGCTTGGTAACTTACAAACCTATTTTCATCATATTGTGGGGTTGGAGTGGATGTGGAGCCTCTTCTCTTTCTGGTGGCCATTTTAAAACAAAAATCTGCAGCTTCTAATTTAGTGGCACTGTTGTCTCTACACACTCAACAACTAGCGAATCAACACCAAACTTGACTTTTCTACTCAATACCCACAACCTCCTTTTCTACTCTTTTCTCCAAACTTCACAATCACTTTTCAGTACCCACACTACTTCAACTACAATACTCCTTCAAACTACTACCTCCTATGACTTCAATAAAAGGATTTAAGAACAAAGAAAGGGATTACCTTTTTATGAGAGCTTCAAGCTGTTCTTGTTTCAATTGGTGGGTTGAGGGTATGGAATGGAGCTTCGTTGTTTGAGATAGTTGGGGGTTTTTAGAAATTTAAGAGTTTAGGTTGTGGTTGGGTTGGATTTGTGGAGGATGTGTGGGCAAATTTCTGGAATTTCGTGGGTTTTTGGAGAGGGAAAGTTAGGTTTTTGATATTGGAATTGGGGAAAATCTGATTCTTGGGCGTTTTTAAGTTTCTGAATTCCCGCTTTGGCCGCACCACCTTTTAGCGCGGCTGAACTCTGCGCTCATCGACTTTCTGCGCGGCCTATTCTGGTAGCGCGCGCTAAACTGGCAACCTTTCGAATTTTGCCGCGCCTGCTCACAGCGCGCGGCTCTTAACTCTGCGCTGTTCGATTCTTTTGGCGCGCAGCTACTCTGGCGCTTATCCGCTTTACGGAAGTGCTTGCTTTTCTTGATTTCGCCCTTCAGTTTATTTCCCTGTACCTATCAATCACAACACAAACACAAAAACCCAAGACCGTGGGATTGTTCTAGACAAAATAAAATAAACTAACGACAGAAATTAAAATAACATAATTGAAAACGTTGGGTTGCCTCCCAACAAGCGTTGTCTTTAACGTCTTTTAGCCGGACGCAATTAACCTTTCCGAGTGCCCATTGGATTCTTCTGCGAACTGCTTGCAATCCGCAGTTTTATTGTTGTAGGTTTCAGTTTCCCTACAATCATTTGTTCAAACAGGGGCCTTAAACATACAAGTATCCCCCAAGCACACAAGATGAGTTTGTCTTTTAGGCTTCTTATTGTGTAGGAAACCGTGAAATTCTCTACATCTCTTGACTCTGGGGGTTGCCCTTGATGGTATGCAATTCTTAATTGGGAGTCATTCGTGATAGCTAGTGGTGTTTCTTCTGTGATAGGTGCGAAAAGAATTTCCACGAGAATCGAAGGTGAATAATTGGATTTCTGCAATCTTTTCCTTCTCTACACCAACTATCTCACGATTCCTCAATAGTTGGGTGTGATTCGTGCTCCTCAACTTCTGTTATTTGTTGAATATGATCGCGAGTTACGCTATTTGCGTTTCCAACTTCTTTATGGCCAACCTCATTTCGTCCATGAAGGAGCTTGAGATTTAGTGAGGCGAGTATGGTTTCTCGTAATTCCTCCCTCTCTTCCTCTATGGTTGGAGCTCGATCATATTGTGATGGTACTCCATATCTGCGGGATCACGAGATGCATCAAAACCAACAAAGAATCACGGCACCCTTGTTTTCACACGATACATACATAAAACAAACAAAATTAGAAAAACTATACATAAAACCAAATTAGAAATTAAAAATAGACAAATTTGATATTGAACTATGCCTAATCCCCAGCAACGGTGCCAAAAACTTGATGCGCGGTAAGATGCACACACTTTAAACGCAAGTGCACGTTATCGTATCAAGTAGTATAGTCTTTGATAAGACCGAATATCGTCCTCTGGGATTAGGGTTCAAGTACCAACTATCTATTTTCTAGTATCTATTTGGTGAATTGATAATTGATTTGGTTGTTTATAACTAAGAATTATGAAAACTATTTAAAATATAAAGGTTTACTTCAGATGTGATGGGAATAGGGCTTCCATGTATCCTTACTATCCGCTTATGCTACTTACTAATGCATTAACTTATGGTATTCTTCTTTTGGAGAAAGCAGGTTTACGAAATCGTTTTATACTCCCGTTAGGGTTATATAAACACTCAACCCCAGTATCGTACCTTACCTACCTTTCGGTGATAAGGATAACTTTATAGGAGGATTAAGAACAAAAACCTAGTTGGACCGTCACGCACGATCATAAAATTAGGGTTTTAAGCCTCTCATCAACGCTTACATAAATAATTGAGGTATTTTCATCCCCGATCAAGAATGTCTACCCAACTTACGAGATATTCACAATCCCCTTTTGAATCGATTAGAAATCATATAGTGATAATTAGTTGTCAATTAATTACCAAGAATTCAACTCAATTATTGGATAGATCTCTCAATAAGAAAAACAACCATAAGCGTGCATTAATTTATAACATAAGTTTCAAGAAATTCAACATAGAAAGCCACTATAAGAGAATTAGTTCTAGCCATTGACATGACAAGAACTAATTCAAAGTTCATCATGCAAAGCGAAATAAATAACAAGAAAGGAAAAGAAATTACTAATCTATTGGTATCGATATCCAAGCAAAGTCTTGTGTTGTGCAAGAAGGGAACCTCAAAGCGCCTAGGGTTCTCCTTTTTATAGCCGCAAACCGCCTCCTCTTTTCGCCGAGCTGGCGATTTTTCGTCAAAAGACCTAATTTTTCCGCGTCGGCGCGCGCCTGCGACAGCGCGCGGCTGAAGTCTGCAATCCGTCGGATGTTTTGGCGCCGCGGCGATATCTGGCATGCGTGGCGCGCGGCCACTGCAACTCTTGTGGCTTCGGATGTTTGGCGCGCGGCCTGCATCTGCATGCGAGCGCGCTTGCGAAGTCTTCTGCAGCCTCTCTGAATAGTGGGCGCGCGGCTACGCTTTTGGCAGGAGGCCGCGCGCCCACTGGGTTAGCCTCGTTCGCCACTTTCTCTGTTTTCAGTTCTGGCATCTCCTCTTTTGCCCTCTTTTTGCTCCTTTTCCGCCATTTGGCCATTTTAACCACTTTGACTCAAAAGAAAGAAAAACTATCCTAATACGACACTTATATATGCAAAATGGGACAAAAGACTAACTAAAATTGACTCAAAAGGTGTATATAAAATACACCGATCACACCACCTCCCCCATAGTCGGCCATTAAACTTAATGGGTTATTTGATGGCTGACATAGGGGGGCACGTTTGTATAATTTTTTCTTCTTTTTATTTTATAAATTGGACCATTCTTTTGTATAAATAGACAATCAATAAAATAACTCAAATTTCATCTATCATTACTTTATCCTTTACTTTATCCTTACTATATTCAGCTGCATTCATGTTTCTTACCTCTTATTTCACTCGTAACACCGTCCTAATACTTTCTGGAGTAGTTGGAGAACCCATTGCTGGAAATCAGAGTTTCGTTTCCATCCCGAATCGCTTAAGTTAAGGAATGAATTTATCTCCCGATTTGATCAGCCGCTACAACGGCAGAAGACAAAATTCGGGGCGAGAACATAATCACAATTGATATGAAATCTTTGTTCCTTTTAAAAAAATAATCTTAAGGATGAAACATACCCTTCGAAATTGAGAGCAGTTGTTAATCTAGCATACCATTGCCTTGAATTTTGTTTTAAACCATAAAGAGACTTCCTCAATTTGCAAACAAGATTAGGATTGAAAGGTTTCACACCAGGAGGAAATTTCATGTAAACTTTCTCTTGCAATTCTCCATTTAGAATACATTGTTAACATTCAATTGATAAATTGCCCAATCCTTTCTAACTGCAACAACAAAAATAGATCTAATAATAGTCATTTTAATAATTGTAGAAAAAGTCTCATTTTAATCAATACTCTCTCTTTGAGTATCTCCTCTAATTACAAGCCTGACTTTAAGTCTCTCTATGCTTCCATCAGACTTGTTTTAACCTTATAAACCCATTTATATGATAAAGCTTTGTGACCCTTAGGAAGTTCCATAACCTCCAGGTTTGGTTGGAAATCAAAGCCTCAAACTCAGTTACATGGCCTGATGTCAACCACCATGTAAAGATGCATATGCATAATTAGATGGTTCTGTGATGGAGGAGATAAAATTTAACATCTGTTGATTTGCAAAAGAAAAGTCTGAGAAGGTTGAACAGGAGGAATAAAGCATGAACAAGTTAAATCAGTATGACAGACTATATTACAGAGATAATCTCCGAGATAGGCTGGTTTAGTGGGAATTCTCCGTACTCTAGTTGTTTGCACTTGAGGTCTAGATTGTGGAATAATAATAGTGAAAGTAGGAGGAATATTAGATAGATGAATTGTCACGACCCAAACCAGAGGGTCATGACGGGTACCTGTACCTCACCTGCCGGACACTATTATTTGTATACTTACATCTAGCCACAGATAACTATGGCCACAAGGGTCGTCACCCAGTACCCTGCCGACAAATGAAACTAATGTACTGGAAAAGAATTCTGCAATATCTTACAACCGGAAAACCCATCTTATATACATATACATACCCAGACCGACAAGGTCATACATGAATATTACATATAGGACACCTGTCTACAAGCCTCTAAGAGTATACAACATCAAAAGGTCAGAACATGGCCCCGTCATACCATACCGAGCTTAGACCGACACCCCAAAACAAGGGGAGTGCTCCGATGTTCGCTGAATCGGTAACCTGCTAATGCGGGTCGTCGCCTCGCCTACGTGAACCTGCGGGCATGAAACGCAACATCCCTAGACAAAAGGGACGTCACTACGAATGATGTACCGAGTATTTCAAACATAAGAAATATCATCACAGTGATACATAACAATCTGAAACAAAAACAGTTAATAAAGATGGCTGATAGAAGCAGTCGATAAACGGTGACAACACCAATGTAAGCGAAATGGGTGACCAACGATAAATGCCTGCAGAGGCCTAATATATATGCCTAAATGTTATGCATAATGCAAATGAGATATACATATAAATATTGGACACACAAGGGCATCTTCCTAACCATGCGCATCATATCATATCAGCCTCTTTGGACATCTTTTTGTGATAGTCTGTACCAGCTGCAGGTGGTGTGTGTATATAACGTCATTTCCTTTTCCACATCCCCTATATATATATATATATATATATATATAATATTTACCATATAGTATTGTGTATAACACATGTGGGTCCACGGTAGTACATGAATATAATGCAAATTCAAATGCAGGAATGACAATGAAACATTCTGAACTTATCTGAATGACCTAATATCCATGCACTTCGGCTAACACTGTGAACATCAACATTTTTCCCATACACCTCAATAAGGATTTAGAAATATATTTAGACATGCTTTCAGCATATAAATTAATAACATGAATATTTTTTACTACTAAGAGTAGAATAGCTTATGGAACAACATCACAGTTACATTTCGTTACATGGAACATGCCAAAAGAAAGAAATGATTTGCATTAACATACCTGAACTTGCTAAGAACAACTCTTGCTACCTGGAGATCTTTTACTAAGAGAACTATACTTTCCTCATTAAGATAACAACATAAAATAAATGTTGCTGCACATAACTGGATCGGACAGGGGAAAAAATATGTTTGCAACTGCTTACGACTTAAAAATGTCGATGCCTCTATTTTATGTTGTTGGTTTGATGTTTCCTTATTATGAGTCTCACCTTCTCATAGTAGGAATATAAATAGTATCTTACTACATTAGTGGCCAACCATTGCACATGGCCATGGGCCCCCTTCCCTTATTAACTCCACTAAGTCTTACCTTAAGATACTCAACGTAAAATAAATGTAACCTTAGTCATCACTTAGTATGCTACACATCTTCCACGTGTATTTCTTTCTCTATTCACTTATCCACTTAATCCTATATTTAATTTCCTGATCTTCCACTATAATTTACCCATTCGCCGATCAGCGTTATCTCCCGCTGTAATTTACCAACTAGCCGATCAGCGTTGTTAAGTAACCAATCATTGTCGCCAATTAGCTGGTAGGTCATAAAATTAGTTCGGGACACATCTTTTTTATGTACTAAGCTCTTTATTAGCGCACATCTAGATGCCCAAGCCATCACCCGAAAATATGGGGTGTTACGTGAATAATACTAGTGGATGTAGGAAAAATGTCAAAAATTTACTGGTGCAAATGAAAATTCTCGATGATTCCCATACCTTTGAGTGTTTTGATTGACTGCTGCAAATGATTATTCTCCAGGGTGTTGATGATTCACACTCCCATATCTTTGAGTATTCTGATTAACTGCTGCAAAAGAGGATATCCACGGTATTGATGATTCACATATGTTTCTCATCTTGCATTAACAAATAGTAAGCCATGATAACATTAGGAAGGGGTGAGATCATAAGAATATTTCTCCTAGCTGGACCATATGAATAATTTATGCCCATTAAGGAATGAATGAGTCTTTTATCGTGCATAGATTTTTTGTTTTCCTCCACAAGTGCAGTTACGTCCACAATGCATATTAGCATTTAAAGTGTTTAATTCATTCTCTGAGCCTCTTAAGTTTTGTGAAATAGCTTGCTATATCACTTGATCCTTGAACTAAATCACTTAGATCTTTTTGCAGGTGATATAACTTGACATCATTTAGAACCTATCTTTTAGGTCTGTCCAGAGATTTTTAGCAGTTTTTGAATATATGACACTATTAGAAATTTCTTTTAAGAGAGAATTGAGAAGCCATGATAGGATCTTGTCATTACTACAAGAGCTTCTTCAGTATCCATAAGACAAGAAGAAGAAGAAGATGATGATGATGAAGGAATTTTTTTTATCAGTCCTGCTCTGATACCATAATCGAAATGAAGAAGATTGAGAAATTTCTGTGTATTTTTTACTTGCAATGTACATGTATTTATACAAGAGATAATGAATCTTTTCCTAACAACTTTCTACCAGTTGTACTATTTCTAGAAGCTGAAATAAAAGAATACTATGTATAAAATAAATACAAGCTAAATATTTATAGATTTCATTTATTTATGTGTCTGTTGGGGCCCTTTTTCAATACTCGACACGTTGTCTTTCCTTTATTCTTAGTCAAAACTTTATGTGTCTTTCCTCTGTCTCTATTTTCTGATTGTTTCTTCTTTGACTGATTTTTCTCTTCAGTGTATAAAATTGATTTGATCTATTGGAACTAGGATTAAATGAATCTTGAGGTGAAATTCCAACACGACTTAAAGAAAACTCATTGAGTTTTTTCTCGCTCATAATTTTATTTATCTTATTTGTATGAATACATCTTATTACAAAAGTTCAATTACCAATAAGTGTATATAGTGTTATCTAGGAGTAGTATGATAATAGAAAAGTTGTTTGTATAATTTGAGATGTTGCATTAAATTTCCTTTTAACACCTTTTTAATAGTTTCTTTTGGGTTTCAGACATATATTAGTCTTAATCGGATTTGAACATTAATTACTCTTAACATCATGGAAAAGAAATAAAAACACACATGTTTCTGGTGGATACGCCAAATTTTATTAATTTATAGGGTTAGCTAATAAATTGAGATAATAATATGGAATATTAATTAGTTAATAAATTTTAGACACATATTATGCCCTTGTCATTTTTATTTGGTGTACACAATGAGTAGGAGATATTTTTTCCTAATAGCAAGCACATTATTCCAATACCATTTATAGTCCACATAGCAGTTTCATAACGTAGTAAGTTTGAGCTACAAACTTTAACCATTAAAGATCAAACTAAAATGCAATAACAAGAAGTTTCACATTAGTTAAACAAAAACCAATTTGAAAACCCAATAGCTGCTCAGCAAGCATGTTGTCGTAGTGAAGTGGTAAGTATTTCCGTCTATCACGCGGGTGGCTCGGGTTCGATCACCGAAAACGGCGTTTTTAGCACTTTTTGGGAACGGTAAAATGTATACAACGATATTGATATTGAATATATTCCATATATTCACAATATATTCTGTCATTAATATTTTAGTTTAATTAATGTAAAATAGAGATCCTAATTCCATTAGGACTACAATTGTATACTCTGTATATATGACATTAATAGGAGAACTCCAATCAATGAGATTTACACTATTCTACATGGTATCAAGAGCCAAAAATCTCTCCCTATCCTAACCCTAGTTTTGGCCGCCGTATACCTCTCTTCCGCCTCAATTTTTCCGACGATATTCAGCCATATATAGCCCTGTATAACACCGCCTCTTCGTGATATACAACCAGTATACACTGCTTCTACTTGTTATACAAGTCTCTTCTCTCAAAACCTACATGTATACCTCATATATCTCGTGATATACAGCCCCCCATCCCTCACCTTCTTCTAAAACCGAACTTGTATACCACTAATAAACAGGCGATATACAACAACCCAAGATACATATCACCCCAATCATACATGTATACCGTTGATATACAACTTATATATGGCAGCCCCCTATTTTCGTCTTCTCTTCCGATGCCAACTCCTACCGGAAACAACCGATATACACAATGTATATGACTGATATACACTACCTATCATCATATATTGCTCGTATACATTTATATGCATCCCTCTTACCTTTTATTTCTCTCGGCGTATTTGTATACAAGCGATATCTGATGTTCTACACCCTCTTTCTCTCCTAAATTTCTAATACCCTCATGACATCACACACGACCCACATACTTCCCACTCTTTATCCTCATCAACACTCAGCTTCACAAATTATCAACTGCAGGCCCAGTACCCGATTTAGTAGGCCAACCCACATCGCTTGCGATTGCGGCCCGGTCTAATCAGCGGTCCCATTTCGGGCGGGCCCAACATCAGCGATGAAACCTTGCCAAGGCCCACTGCCCAGTGACCTAGCACCACTATCCAGCCACCATACCCACTACACAATAACCTAAAAGTAGCACGATGATATGTGGTATATAGATACGGGCGCCACATCTCACCTCACCAACAATTCTGGCAATCATCATCAACTGCAAAATTTATAAGAAGTTGTACAGACTAGCAAAGGTGAGGGAGAGGAGGGCCTGGGACTTGAATCATGTGAGGTGCATCAAGGACGAGGACGACAAAGTACTGGTGGATGACACTCATATTAAGGTTGAGGAGGTCCAGGGTGTTGTTTGAAGGATGCAAAGGGGATGAGAGACCAGGCTTGATGAGATCCTAGTTGAATTTTGAAAGAGCACATGTAGGGCAGGTTTGGAGTGGCTGACAGAGTTATTTAACATCATTTTTAAGACGGAGAGGATTCCCGATGAATGGAGGTGGAGTACAATGATTCCTTCGTACAAGAACAAAGGTGATATCCAGAATTACAACAACTATAGGGTATCAAGCTGCTAAGCCACACTATGAAAGTTTGGAAAAAAATTGTGGAGATGAGGATGAGAAGAGGCGTGTGTATCTCCGAGAATTAGTTTGGATTCTTGTCAGGGCGTTTGACTACAGAAGCCATTTATCTTATTAGGAGGTTGGTGGAGCGGTATAAGGAGAGAAAGAGAGACTTACATATGGTTTTCATCGACCTCGAGAAGACATACAACAAAGTACCTAGGGAGGTTCTATGGAGATGTTTGGAAGTTAGAGGTGTACCTATGACATACACTATGACAATTAAGGATATGTACGATGGAGCCAAGACCAGGGTACAGACAGTAGGAGGAGACTCGGAGCACTTCTCATTGATGATGTGGCTGTACCAGGGATCAACTTTTAGCTCATTCCTATTCACCTTGGTGATGGATGGACTGACGCGACAAATTCAATAAGAGGTCCCATGGTGTATGTTATTCACAAATGACATAGTCCTGATTGATGAAACTCACAGCGAAGTGAATGCTAAAGTGGAGGTTTGGTGCTAGACTCTAGAGTCTAAAAGGTTCAAATTGAGTAGGACCAAGACAGAATACTTGGAATACAAGTTTAGTAACAGGAGTGGCCTTGAGATAGGCGTGGATGTGATGTTTGGTACTCAGGTCATTCCAAAGAAAGGGAGCTTCAAGTACCTCGGGTCTATTATCCAAGGGAATGGAAAGATTGAAGATGATGTCACACATCGTATTGGGGCAGGGTGGATGAAATGGAGGATCGCAGTTGGAGTCTTGTGCGATAAAAATGTGCCACCAAAACATAAAGGCAAGTTCTATAGGGTGGTGGTTAGACCAACTATGTTGTATGGGGCGGAGTGTTGGCCGGTCAAGACGTCGCACACCCAAAAGATGAAAGTTGTGGAGATGAGGATGCTAAGATGGATGTGTGGGCATACAAGGAGGGATAAAATTAGAAATGATGATATCCACGACAGAGCGGGAGTGGCCTCGGTGGAGGATAAGATGTGGGAAGCAAGGTTATGATGATTCGAGCACATGCAGATGAGAGACACAAATGCTCCAGTGCGGAGGTTGGCTATGGACGAGTACATGAGGGGTAGATGTAAGCCGAAGAAGTATTGAGAAGAGGTGATTAGATGGAATATGGCGCAGGTGCAACTCATTGAGGACATAACCTTAGCTATGAGGTTATGGAGACACATATTAGGGTAGTAGGTAGTTCGGCGTTGTAATACCTACACTTACAAACTAGTAATTGTAGTATTACTATTATAGGCTCGTGTAACCTATCATACTAGTAGGCATAATATTGTCTTATAATCCCTTGTCGTTTGATTTATGTTGTTACGTATATTTTGTTTGTCCTATTTACTTGCATTACTTATTGCTTCCTTTTTTTTTCTTCCCGAATTTGATATTATGACTTACTCACTTTGTTTGTCATATATGGCTTGGGCTTGTGTTTTGTCTTGAGCTGAGGGTCTTTCGGAAACAGTCGCTCTACCTACCAATGTAGAGGTAAGGTATGTGTACACTCTACC
The DNA here is from genome assembly GCA_029844215.1 of Przewalskia tangutica. NCBI lineage: Eukaryota > Viridiplantae > Streptophyta > Magnoliopsida > Solanales > Solanaceae > Przewalskia > Przewalskia tangutica. Next base: position 104,643,524 of record CM056726.1, read on the forward strand.
CTCCCCAGATCCACATTATGGAATTTCACTGGGTATGTTGTTGTTGTAATCTATTATGCTCGGAAATGGTCATCACATTCCAATTTAAGTTTTTGGACACACACTAACTCCACCACTGCATCCTCACTTCTTCCTTAAAAACATCCTGTATGCCCCTAATATTATCAAGAACCTAATATTTGTTAGAAAATTTGTCACTGATAATTTCATATCCATTGATTTCGACCCATTTGGTTTTTCTGTAAAGGACCTACGTACGGGGAGACTTCTTACGAGATGCAATAGTGTGGGGGATCTCTATCCTTTCCTATCCACGTCCACTGCCCATGTCACTTCATCCACCGTTTTAGCTGCAATATCTCCATCAACGTGACATAGTAGACTTGGTCATCCGGAGTTCATGTTTTTTATTCTCTTAGAAACCGCAATTTAATTCAATGTAATAAAGGGAAACTTTCTCATAGTTTCTCCTCCTGTCATCTAGGAAAACATGTTAGACTTCCATTTACGTTTTCTTTAAGTATTACTCTTTCTCCCTTTAATATCATTCATGTGAATTTATGGACATCTCCTATAACTAGCAACCTAGGTCATAAAAATTATTTGGTATTTTTAGATTACTTTTCTCACTTCCTTTGGGTCTATCCGCTTAAACTTAAGTATCGAGATTATTCTAAATTTCTTAAATTTTGTACATTGGTTAAAACGCAATTTGAAAAAGACATAAAAACATTTCAATGTGATAATGGTCGTGAGTTCAATAACTCTTTTTTCATAATTTTTATGCGGCTAATAGCATGGTTTTTCATTTCTCCTGCCCCCATACTTTCCATCAAAATGGTAAAGCCGAAAGAATTCTCCGCACCATTAACAATATGATCTGTACCCTTCTTTTTCATGCGTCTCTCCCCCAACCTTTTGGGTATATGTATTAAAAATTGTAAAACATATTCTTAACATCTTACCTACCCGTACGATCTAAAATAGGACACCTACCGAAATTCTCTACCGTCGGATCCATTCCTATGATCACATTCGAATTTTCAGTTATCTTTTTTACCCAAATCTTGCCTCCACGGTCCCTCACAAATTAACACCTCGCTTCACTTCGTGCGTCTTTCTAGGTTTTTCGTTTAACCATAAGGATACTTGTGCTATGAGTTATCCATAGACAAAATCTTAATCTCATGTCATATCACATTTGTTGAGTACATTTTCCCATTTGACAACATACAAAACTTTCGAGTCACTGATTACGATTTCCTTGTTGTATCGTACACATCTCATCTACTTCAAAATGCACTACAAAATATGCACCCTCAGGCCGTCCCCGCCACCCATCCCGTCAACCCCACCCTACTTCCGGTCCCGCCCGATTCTTGCGAAATTACACCACAGCCTGCTGACCAGCTGCCCGATTCTTTGCTCGAAACACCTTACCAGTTATTGCCCAAAATTACACCCAGCACACTACCCCAACCCACTTCCAAACTACTACCCGAAACACTGCCCCACCCCACTGCGCAGCTACTACCCTAAACACTACCCCACCTCACTGCCCAACCCCTGTCCATCCCAGCTGCTGACCCAACGCCCAACCCCACTAGTCGCCACCACTACCTAGTCCAGACTGCCATCGCCGGTCCACGTCCCTCCTAGCCTCGCCCCCACCTGTGATCATCCTCATTCACCACATGAAAATCCATGCATAACACAAGATTTTCAAACCAAAAGTTCACTTTAACCTATCCACTCAAACCATCTCACTCATTCTGAAAAACCCAAAATTAGTCAAACATGACCCAAATTGGAATGCGGTCATGCATGATGAGTTAAATGCATTAAATTTTCAACATACTTGGGATCTTGTTTCGAACCCAAAAGGGGTGAATGTATTCGTTGTATGTGGCTTTATCATCACAAATTCCGAGACAGTGGAGAGCTTGAATTCCATAAGGTAAGACTTGTGGCTAATGGTACTGGTCAGCATGAGAGAGTTAATTGTGGTGAGACGTTTAGTCCAGTGGTCAAACCAGCCACCTTCACTTAACCAGATATTGCATATGATGTTCAACATGTGTGCTTGTTCATGCACGCTCCTAGGGAACCTCACTTTACAGCTCTTAAGCGTATCATTCGGTACATTAAGGGCACTCTTGACTATGGACTACATTTATATCCCCCGCACATACTAGGTTGCTCTCCTACATAGACACTGATTGGGTAGGCTATCCGGACACCCGTTGCTCTACGTCCGACTATTGCGTATTTTTTTGGGATAATATTATATCATGGTCTGTCAAGCGGCAAGCCACACTTTTCCGTTCGAGTACTGAAGCAGAATATCGAGGCGTTGTGAACGTTGTTGTCGAACTATGTTGGCTCCAAAATCTCCTTCTTGAGCTTCATTGTCCCTTACGTAAGGCATCTTTGGTTTACTGATATAACATATTTGTTGTCCACTTGTCTCATAACCCAGTTCAACATCAGCGAACTAAGTATATTGATATGGATATTCACTTTGTTCGTGAGAAGGTTGCAATGGGACACGTTAGGGTGTTGCATGTTCCTTCTTCGTATCAGTATGTAAATATCTTCACTAGGGGGCTTCCTCGACAATTGCTCATTGACTTCAGATTCAGTCTCAGCGTCCGGTCTCCTCCCGCTCCGACTGAGGGGTGTGATAATGAATATATTCCATATATTCACAATATATTATGTAATTAATATTTTAGTGTAATTAATGTAAAATATATATCATATTTCTATTAGGAATGCAATTATATACTCTATATATATGATATTAATAGGAGAACTCCAATTAAGAAGATTTACACTATTCTATAGATACTCCATGTTCAAAAACATTTATGCACTGAGGATTTTCTTAAAAAAACAATAATTTCTGCACTGGTGCATGATATCATTCACATATTAAATCCTCAAGATTTGAGGATTCCTTTTCTTACTCTTCCATGGAGTAGTGGTATTCATGGTTCGGTTTGATTCGACATTTATCAAAATTTAATACTAAAATAAGTAATATCGATTTGATCAGTTTAATTTTTACAATTTTATTATTAATATTTTCTTTAAAATGAAAACAAAAATTTAGAAAAACAAATCAGACCTGCCGGATTCAAACCAGCAACCTAAGGATTAGCTGTTAAGACTTTGCCCCACTACAGTCCTCCGCTCTACCAATTGAGCTAAGGTCGGATTTTGATCATGCTTTACTGCCGCATTACTTATAACATGCATGATTCTTATTTCCACAGTATTACACAAGATAAAGAAACTCACCTCCTCCCCCGACCCAGGGGCGAAGTCAGAATTCCGGGCTAGGGGGAGCATATTTATATTTAAGGGGGAGCTCGGACTAGGGAAGCCTATTTTGATCTAGGGGGAGCCTATTTTGGTCCAGTTTTTCACACTTTAAAAGAAGAAGTGTAAAAAATTGAATACTCTATTGTAATATCATGAATATTACTAATAGTATACTAGGAAAAAATTAAATTTGAGGGGGAGTCCGGGCCCCTCGGTTACATGGTGGCTCCGCCACTGCCCCGGCCCCCGGGAAAAATCATTATACCCATGTTCTACATAATATAATTTTTGTAAGGTACAGTTGAGAATTTGGATTCGGTTATTAAATACTATATACTCCGTAATTACATCGGATTATGAATAGCTTTAATATTTTTAACTTTGGTTTAAATTTGTAGGATTTAATGCCAACAACTTAACTACGGTTTCAATTTAGCAAACTACCGATCATAAATACGGACATTAGCTAATCGATCCACACGAGTACATCATATCATAAGTACTTATTCAACATTTGAAAAATAAAGTCTCGTCTCACAACATTCACTCATCATTTCTCCTCTCATTTGCATAGTATTTTTCTTTTGTTTTATAACATCGCACAACTGTAATTCATCAAAACTAGGAAGACTCTCTATAGAATAAGATCATTTAGTGCTTTCCTACTATTTTTTTGTATATTATATTTATCGATATGTGATTGTTTTATTTATTTTGCATTAGTTCTATTATATGTTGTTAGTGATGCAAGATAAAACTACGTATAATAAACCCTTTTGATCCGATTCTTTCTCTGATCCCGTGCATAGATCTTTTTAATCTATAAGATAATAAATCATAATGACAAACTTGGCCGATTGAAAAAACGAAATAACACCATCAAACACCATCAAACACGCGCACTCCTAGCAGTTACTTTTCTGACAAAAAACTTTAAATACTACAGCATATACTAATCAAATTGAGGAAGTTTGAAAAGGTTAAACCAGTAAGTCAATCAAAGTAAAATGATGGCAATACAACGGTTAATGTTGGATTTGGTATTGTGACATTTGACCCAACATATCTCTTCAAGTATTGATATGAATGTGTAAGTATGTTGGGACAAATGTTGCACAACATTCGAACCAACATTTTCTGAACATATTTTGACTTACTTCACGCGATGCAGTAATATTTTTGTAAATATTACTATGAGGTAAAAATGACTTGGCAAGGTAAAAAGGAGCTGGTAAAACACAAGTAAGGACTAAGTCAAAAGTTGTTGCTTGTCGTGAGGATCAAGCCAAAGTTGTTGATATTATTACTCCCTGATCTTCTCCAACCAATCCCATCAGCAGTCCACCTTTCCCTCAACTTCCACAACCTTGCGATAAGAAATTCATGGAAGACTTTCTACTATAAATAGAGAGACTACTGCAGAGAATCGACATCCAGAACCACAAAGTAAAAATACCAAGAGAGCTCTCGGGATTTCATCTCATAAATCTGGATCACCAGTGTTTCCTGAGTGTCTTGACAACATTTTGTCCAACATTACAATTGATGTTTAGAATCTAGCTTAGTTTTATATGGAGCGATATGGGATTGTGGAGGACAGGTATTAGGGTGGAAGGTTAGTAGGTAGTTGAGCGTAGTCCTACTTACGCTTACATACTGGTAGTTGTAGTGGTATTATTGTAGACATGCTTAGCCTATCGTACTAGTAGGCACAATATTACTTTATAGTCTTCTGTCGTTTGATTCCTGCTGTAGTGTGTACTTTCATGTACTTTGTTTATCTTATCTACCTGCGTTAGTTATTGCTTCTTCTTTTTTCATGACTTATCCGCTTTTGTTACCATCATTGTCATACTGCTTTAAATTTCTTTCCCGGGTCTGACCGTTTCTCTTGCTTTTCTTGTGTTTATGCCGTGTCTTGAGTCGAGTGTCACACCTCGAACCCCGGGACCGCGACTGGTGCCCTACATGGGCACCCCCTCTTATACCCTCACATCTCATAGAGGACATAGGTCAGATAAAATATGGAAAACCGTACATGTAGCAACAAGGCAAGCCGACGAAATTTGCCATATATACACTGGAAAATCCGACAATCTGATGGTACAACTGACCAACAATATTTACAACTCCCGCAAGTCCAGCCCACATATGAATACAGACCTCTAAGAGTTTGGACAATAACTATGACGGGACAAGGCCCCGCCGTACACCTGAATATACATAAGTAATAATGGAAGACATGTACCAAAATGACAAGCTCCTGAATATTGGAGCTATCTCAAAAAGCTGGGCAAAGATCTTAAGCTCGAGGATCACGAAACTGAGTACCTATACCTGCGGGCATGAACGCAGCCCCCCGAAGGGGGTCAGTACAACAAGGTACCAAGTATGTAAACATGAAGTACAGTAAATAAGATCATAACTGTACAAAAGATGACAGGGGACAAGTATGGAAATCAACATACCAGATCTAATCGTGCCATATAAAATAAGAGTCAACTGTACCTTTTACCACTGTACCACTGTATCACTGTATCATTGTACCACTGTACCAATGTACCACTGTATCACTGTACCACTGTACCGCTGTACTTTATAAAAATGAGAGTCAACTGTGCCTTTTAAAAGTGAGAGAGTCACCTCAAAATCATAGATGCCTGTCCATATATAGTATTCTGGCCCATTCTGGGACTCGATCCATGTAACCATCATGACTGTATGTATAACGTATCTCGGCCCTTTAGTGAGGGACTTGATGAAATCATATAAATATTTCTGGCCCTTTAGTGAGGGACTCGGTAAAAATTTAACACATAACATATCCCGGCCATTTGTGGGACTCGGTGTCTTTTTACACATAACATAACCAGACCCATTTATGGGACTCGGTGCCTTTTTACAGATAACATAACCCGGCCCATTTGTGGGACTCGGTGTCTTTTTACACATAACAAAACCCGGTCCATTTGTGGGATTCGGTGTCTGGAATAATAACACTTGCACGAATAGCTATCATGAGCAACCATGTGCAATTTAAATCATCATTTGACTCTCAATAAAATCCTTAAAATGAACTTTCATTTTAGAAAAACCAAGACACTATCATACCTTCCTTTTAGAAAACCCAAGGCACTATCATGCCTTTCCTTTTAGGAACACCAAGGCAATATCATGCCTTCCTTTTAGAAACACCAAGGCAATACCATGTCTTCCTTTTTAGAAATACCAAGGCACTCTCATACCTTTCATTTTTAAATCCTCATTTGGAAAATCAAGACGCTTGATCGGTGTATTTTATATACACCTTTTGAGTCTGTTTTAGTTAGTCTTTTGTCCCATTTTGCACATATAAGTGTCGTATTAGGATAGTTTTTCTTTCTATTGAGTCAAAGTGGTTAAAATGGCCAAATGGCGGAAAAGGAGCAAAAAGAGGGCAAAAGAGGAGATGCCAGAGCCGAAAACAGAGAAAGTGGCGAACGAGGCTAAAATCCAGACCAGCGCCGCGGCGCCCACTATTCAGAGAGGCAGAAGACTCAGCGCCGCGGCGCCCTCAGACAGCAGATGCAGGGCCGCGGCGCCTAAACATCCGAGGAGCTACAGAAGATACTGCCGCCCTTGGCTACCGAGCGAATATCGGGGCGGCGCCAAAACACCCGACGGATCGCAGAACTTCCGGCGCCGCGGTGCCGACGCGGAAAAATTAGGTCTTTTGACGGATTTTTGGGCGAACTGCGAGGAGAAAGAATGAGGCGTTTTTAAACCTATATAAGGAGAACCCTAGGCAGTTTTTGAGGGTTCCCTTTCTTGACAACACAAGATTTTCTTGCTAGGAGATTGGAGACCTAAACTTAGTAATTTCTTTCCTTTTTCTTTTCTTTAATTCAGTTTTTGCATGATGAACTTTGAATTAGTTCTTGTCATATTCATGGCTAGGAACTAATTCTCTTATAGGGTTTTCTATGTTGAATTTCTTGAAACTTATGTTATAAATTAATGCATGCTTATGGTTATTTTTCTTATTGAGAGATCTATCCAATAATTGAGTTAAATTCTTGGTAACTAATTGACAACTAGTTATCACTATATGATTTATAATCAGATTCTGAAAAGGGGGGATTGTGAATATGCTGTAAGTTGGGTAGACAGGCTTGAATTGGGGATGAAAATACCTCAATTAGTTATGTAGCGTTGATGAGAGGCTTAACAACCCTAATTTTGCGCATTGTGCGTGACGGTCAACTAGGTTTTTGTTCTTAATCCTCCTATAGAGTTACCCTTATCACCGAAAGGTAGGTAAGGAACAATACTGGGGTTGAGTGTTTATATAACCCTAACGGGAGTATAAAACGATTTCGTAAACCTGCTTTCTCCAAAAGAAGAATACCATAAGTAATGCATTAGTAAGTAACATAAGCGGATAGTGAGGATACATAGAAGCCCTATTCTCATCACATCTGAAGTAATTCTTTATATTTACGTATCTTTAATAATTCTTAATTATAAACCAAACAATCAATCATTAATTCACCAAATAGATACTAGAAAATAGATAGTTGGTACTTGAACCCTAATCCTAGAGGACGATATTCGGTCTTATCTAAGACTATACTACTTGATACGATAACGTGCACTTGCGTTTAAAAGTGTGTGCATCTTTTCGCGCATCAAGTTTTTGGCGCCGTTGCCGGGGATTAGGCATTTGTTCAATATCAAAATTATCTATTTTTAATTTCTAATTTGGTCTTTAATTTTTAATTTTAATTTTAATTTTTACGTTTTTCGCTACTTTTCGGAAAATCAGGTTGCCGTGATTTGTTTTCTGTTTTTGATCTATTTCAGGCAATCAGTTTATGCGAAGGAGAAGAGGAGCAGACACTCTTGTTCCCTTCAATCCAGAGATCGAGAAAACACGCAAAGCGAGCGAAAGAATCGGAATTGCAACGTTGATAGAAATGGACGGTGCTCACAACAATAACATAATGGGAGAAGGGTTAGGTGAAAATCAACATAACCCAGGAATACCTAGGCAAGCACCAATAGATGTGGAAGAGAGAGTCCAAGTCCAGCCAGAACGAAGTTTGGGAGACTATGTGCTGCCAAGAGTGAATGGAGCACAGACATGCATTAGGCTCCCTGCAATAGGAGCCAACAACTTCGAAATAAACCGGCGATTACGAGCATGGTACGACCTGCAGTGCAATTCGGAGGGCGCCATGGAGGATCACGTATACGCATAGCTAATTTCTTGGAGCTATGTGCCACTTTCGAATATAACGGCGTTCACGATGATGCGTCGGTTGAGGCTCTTTCCCTTCTCAATCAGTGATAGAGCAATAGTATGGTTGAATTCACTGCCCGGTAGATTCGATATTCACATGGCACGAGTGGCACGAAATTTCTAGCCAAGTTCTTTCCCGTGTAAGCGGCAAAGAAACGAGAGGGAGTTGAACAACTTCTACCAGTGATGGAGAGTCTTTATATGAGCGTGGGAAAGGTTCGAGGATCTACAAAGAAAGTGCCCACACCATTGCATTGAGTTGTGGAACTTGGTCCACATCTTCTACAGGTGGCGGTACAACGGGACCATCATAGATGCATCGCCAGTGGAGCATTCATGAGAAAACAGCCCGCGATGCTCATGAGTTATTAGAAGATATGGCCACTAACAACCGTATCCTTTGAAGAGAGGCGACAAGTGGGAGAAGAAGCGTAGGAGTCCACGAGATAGATGCTATTCTTTGCCTTGAATGCCCAGTGGCCGCCTTAGCGAAAGCGATTGCAAGAACATCTGATTGTCGGTGAGCGGATGCACGGATGCCTAAAAAGTGAGATATGTGGTGGCCCACATACATTTGATAGATGCCTTGGCGGATCCCAACAATATACCAATGGAGCAGGCGAGTGTCAAGTAGTAGGCAATTACGGAGGCAACAGAACAACCCTACTCAAACACTTATAATCGGTGGAGGAATCACCCAAATTTCTCATGGAAGGAGATCGGGGCGTGAGAATCAATATCGAGGCAGCGAGAACCGATGCGAGCGTGAATTAGTATCGAGCGGCAGAACCAATACAGGGGCGATGCAGAACAGTGAGCAGAATCAGCACCGCTTCATTCAAGCCCGCGGCCTCAGCGATTCAATGCCGGTTCAGAAGAAAAGCGGATGAGTGGCGGTAGCGACACTTGCCAACGCCGACGCGATTTATGATGAAGCTAGATCCTCGTTCAGAAACTTGGAAACACAAGTAGGACAGCTAGCAAAGCAGGCAAACATCAGGCCACAGGGGACATTGCCAAGCAATACAGAGGTAAATCCGAGGGAGCAATGTAAGGCAGTGCAGTTGAGAAGTGGAAGACAATTGGAGCAACAGCCACCTCAGCCAATAGTTGAGAAGGAAGCAGAGTTAGAAAAAGAGAAGGTGGCTGAACCTAACCCAGTGATAGAGAAAACTCCGGAGAAGGAGTATACAGAAAAGATTCCTTTCCCCCAGAGATTACAAAGGAAGGCGGTCGATAAACAATTTTCCAAATTCTTGGAGGTATTCAGGAAGTTGCATATCAACATACCTTTTATAGAGGCTTTGGAGCAGATGCCGTCTTATTTCAAGTTCATGAAAGAAATCTTGGGGAAAAAGAGGAAACTGGCAGAATATGAGATAGTAGCACTAACAGAAGAGTGTAGTGCTATCTTACAAAAGAAGTTGCCACCAAAGCTAAAGGATCCTGGAAGCTTTACACTACCATGCACAGTGGGCAGGGTGACGTGCAACAGAGCTCTATGCGATTTAGGGGCGAGTATAAATCTGATGCCCTTATCAGTTTTCAAAAGATTGGAGTTGGGAGAGGCTAAACCAACCACTGTGAGTCTGCAACTAGCCGACAGGACAGTAGTTCATCCACGAGGCAAGATTGAGGACATGATTGTGAAGGTAGGAAAATTTTTCTTTCCTACAGATTTCCTCATTCTTGATATGGAAGAAGATGCGGAAATCCCTATCATATTAGGGAGGCCGTTCCTAGCAACGGGAAGAGCTTTGATTGATGTTGAAAGAGGGGAGTTGACATTAAGGGTGGAGAATGAAGAAATAGTGTTTAAAGTGTTTAAACATGTCATCGAACCACCACCAATGAGTAGGTGCTTTGCAATCAGCACCATCAAACCCCCATGCGAGCCATTACAAGTCAACCAAAGAGTGATGAGCCCGAAAGCGAGGCATGGTTTCCGAAATGCCACTAAAGGAGGTAAGTGTTCTGAACTCCTATTACCGATAATGCTAAAAAGAAAAGAAGAAAAGAAACGCCAAATGTGGAGGAAATGGATAGGTTGGGGCTTAATCCACCCCAAGGTTATTAAGACTAAGGAACTTGCGTCCGCTAAAAGACGTTAAAAACAGCTACTTGGGAGGCAACGCGTTTTCAATTATGTTATTTTACTGTCTATTTTATTTTATTTTTTCTGTCTAAGAAACGATCTCACGGTCTTGAGGTCTTGTGTTTGGTGTGATTGGCAGTGCAGAAATAAAGCGAAGAAAAGCAAGGATTTCGAAAAAGCGGGTAGCGCGCGGCTTCGATGCGGCGCGCCAATGTAACTGAGCAGAAGTTTAAATGGCGCCGAGGAAGCGGCGCGCCAAAATATCTCAAGAGGTCTTTGAAGTTTAGCGCCGCGGCGAAGCGGCGCTGCGAAACCAGGAAAAATGTGCCGAGTTTAGGCGCCGCGGTGCCAAATGCGCGGCGCCAAAAGTCGAAAGGCCTTGAGTTTAAGCGCCATGGCTAAAAGCATGGCGCTTGGCGGGAATCGAACTTAAAACGCCCAAAAATCAGATTTTCCCCAATTCCAAAATCAAAAACCTAACTTTCCCTCTCCAAAAACCCACGAAATTCCAGAAATTTGCCCACAAATCCTCCACAAATCCAACACAACCACAACCTAAACTCTTAAATTCCTCAAAACCCCCAACTATCTCAAACAACGAAGCTCCATTCCACAGCCTCAACCCATAAATTGGAACAAGAAAAGCTTGGATCTTCTCATAAAAGGTAATACCTTTATTTTGGTGTTCTTGAGTTCTCTATTAAAGTCATAGGAGATAGTAATTTGGAGGAGTATTGTAGTTGGAGTAGTTTGGGTGCTGAAAAGTGATTGTGCAGTTGGAGAAAAGAGTAGAAAAGGAGGTTGTGGCATTGTTGAAGTTTGGGGGTGTTGTCGCTGCTAGTTGTTGAGTGTGTAGGAGACATTGTGCCACAAAAAATTAGAAGCTGCAGATTTTGTTTAAAAATGGCCACCGAGAAGAAGAGGATCCACATCCACCCCAACCCCACAATCTGATGAAAATAGATTTGTGAGTTACGTGCCTTCCAAAGATACAAAAGGCTTGATACGGACAGTAATTCTAGAAAGGGAATGGATTAACAAAGGGATCATATGGGGAGGAAGACATTTATGAGCCCATTCGGGCTATGATAGAGCTAAGGGGGTGGAAGAGATTTGTCAATCCGGAGAAGATAAAACCAATGAATACAACAATGGTGCGGGAATTTTATGCAAACTATCCGGAGAGGGCGAGAAAGGGTGCTTTGTAAGGAAATTATATGCTGTGGCGGAAGCAATAAATGCGACTCTAAAAGCGATGGACGTTGAAGGAGGAATTGGTGATCGGAGCCATTTTAGAACATGGTCTAGGAGCAACATCAATCGGGATACCGTTGCAAACACCGCTACCACCCGAGGCTGCTTTTGAGATTGGAAGAAATGGATCTGGAAACCGAGTAGGTGCCAATTCAACAAGGCAGCCAAGGCTTGGCTGTATTTCGTCAGTGCCCGCATGATTCCATCTACGCACTTCACCAGAGTGCCAGAAGACAGGATTAAGTTGATTTATGGAATTATGAGGGGGCTGACAATTGATGTGGGAAAAGAGATAGTGCAGAGCATCGAAGAAATAAGCAGGTTGGTGACAACAGGTGGATTGGGACACGGTTCACTTATTACCAGTCTATGCCACATGAGTGCGGTCCCACAACTACCCACAGATACTCATGAAAGAAACCAAGCGCGGTGTCCATGGGATAGTGCACTCTTTCCCGCACCAGCAGCCAGACGGAGAGCACCACCAGCAGCAGCAGCAGCAGCAGAGGCAACCATGGATGAAGATGAGCCTGAAATAGGGGCTCAATATGAGGCAGGACCTAGCCACCGGCCAACCACAGAAGCAGGACCCTCAGTGCCAATGATGGAGCAAGTGCTCCAGAACCAGAGGATGATGATGCAACACTTCGGCACATTGTTACAAGGACAAAATGAGTTGAGACAGGGACAACAGGAGTTGCGACAAGGGCCACGAAGTGGCGGGAGCGGCAGCAATTTGCACAGTGATATGACGAGTTGAGTTCCCTGTTCAACCAATGGTCGATGCATTATCCACCGCCACCACCACCATTTTAACCAAAGTTTGTAAGTGTCGTTTTCTTTTACTGTCTTTGAGTCTTGCACACATTGGGGACAATGTGTGATTTAAGTTTGGGGGTGTTTTATTTGTGTGTCATGTTATGTTTTATTTAAGTCTTTTTATTTGTTTTATGTTTATTTTGAGTCACCAAAATTTTTTCTTTTTGAGTCATAATTGCCTGTCAAAGATCATGTATGCTGTAGTTGCTAGAAACACCTAGTGAAGTAAGGTGGAATAATGTAAAGGAATTGAAGCAACTATCTAAACACTTAGGTTAGATATGCCAAAAACTCACAGAATCTGTCTATTTAGAGTTTCTTGCTTGAGTCATGCATGCTAAATGATAAATGCTTATGTGTTATGATTGCTTGCTATTTGAGGCGAAATAGTTAGGATATGTATGTTAGGGAGATGACTCAGGCATTTCTTTGATAGCCAATTCTTACCATTCTTTTCTACCCTGTACTTTAAAAATATCCCTAGTCAGCCCCATTGAGCCTAAATTTGAAACTTCTTTGACACCCTATATTCCCACAAAATTGTGCCATAAGTGAAAATATGAAATAGTGGAGTACATTGTGTTAAAAAGAAGAAACAAAAAGAGTGAACAAGTTTGATGCACCCCAATAGAAAAGTAATAAGAAAGAGGCAAAAGCCTAAGTTTGGGGGTGCCTATTAGTATAATACACTTCACTCTCCCAAAACAAAAGAGGGGAAGGATAGAATTGAAGTGAAGGAAAGAATCAAAAGAAAAAGGGAAAAATTGAAAAGCCAAAGAGCTTATGGTACAGAAAAATGAGCCTAAATGCCTATCTTTACCAACCCCTACCTAAGCCTACATTACAACCCTCAAAGTCCTGAAGATCTCTTTTATGCATATCCAGAATTAGTGGAGAATAGCAAGTAAGCATGCCATAGGAATTCTTGAATTTATATGCATGATTTAGTATATTGACTTCCATTAAGCATGATGAATATGAGTTTGCGAAATATCTAGCTTCATGTGTTTAGTGTCTTTGAAAATTTCATGCTATATGTTCTGCGTATTATTACGCTTAACCTTCATGTTTTTCTAGTTAACATTTATGCGAGAAAAGTGATTAATGATGAGTCTTTTATTTTCGTTTCTTTGAGTCTTTTAGTTTATTTCTTTCTATCTTTGCTCGAGGCGAGCAAAGGTTAAGTTTGGGTATTTGATCGGTGTATTTTATATACACCTTTTAGTCTGTTTAGTTAGTCTTTTGTCCCATTTTGCACATATAAGTGTCGTATTAGGATAGTTTTCTTTCTATTGAGTCAAAGTGGTTGAAATGGCCAAATGGCGGAAAAGGAGCAAAAAGAGGGCAAAGAGAGATGCGGTGAAAGCAGAGAAAGTGGCGAACGAGGCTAAAATCCGAGACCAGCGCGGCCTCCTGCGACTAAGCGAGGGCGCGGCGCCACTATTCAGAGGCGAAGACTGTGCGCGCTTCCTCGAGCAGATCTGGGGCGCGGCGCCTAAACATCAGAGCTACTGAAGATACTGGCCGCGGCTACCGAACAGCGATATCGGGCGCAGCGCCAAAACACCCGACGGATCGCAGAACTTCCGGCGCGCTATCTCTGCAGGGCATGGCGCCGCGGAAAAAATTAGGTCTTTGACGGATTTTTGGGCCAGACCTGCAGGGAAAAGAAGGAGGCGTTTTTAAACCTATATAAGGAGAACCCTAGGCAGTTTTTGAGGGTTCCCTTTCTTGACAACACAAGATTTTCTTGCTAGGAGATTGGAGACCTAAACTTAGTAATTTCTTTCCTTTTTCTTTTCTTTAATTCAGTTTTTGCATGATGAACTTTGAATTAGTTCTTGTCATATTCATGGCTAGGAACTAATTCTCTTATAGGGCTTTCTATGTTGAATTTCTTGAAACTTATGTTATAAATTAATGCATGCTTATGGTTATTTTTCTTATTGAGAGATCTATCCAATAATTGAGTTGAATTCTTGGTAACTAATTGACAACTAGTTATCACTATATGATTTCTAATCAGATTCTGAAAAGGGGGGATTGTGAATATGCTGTAAGTTGGGTAGACAGGCTTGAATTGGGGATGAAAATACCTCAATTAGTTATGTAGCGTTGATGAGAGGCTTAACAACCCTAATTTTGCGCATTGTGCGTGACGGTCAACTAGGTTTTTGCTCTTAATCCTCCTATAGAGTTACCCTTATCACCGAAAGGTAGGTAAGGAACAATACTGGGGTTGAGTGTTTATATAACCCTAACGGGAGTATAAAACGATTTCAGAAACTGCTTTCTCCAAAAGAAGAATACCATAAGTAATGCATTAGTAAGTAGCATAAGCGGATAGTGAGGATACATAGAAGCCCTATTCTCATCACATCTGAAGTAATTCTTTATATTTACGTATCTTTAATAATTCTTAATTATAAACCAAACAATCAATCATTAATTCACCAAATAGATACTAGAAAATAGATAGTTGGTACTTGAACCCTAATCCTAGAGGACGATATTCGGTCTTATCTAAGACTATACTACTTGATACGATAACGTGCACTTGCGTTTAAAAGTGTGTGCATCTTTTCGCGCATCAACGCTTATCATATCAAGTATCATTTTAAATCCTCTTTTGGAAAATCAAGACACATACACTTTTACAACCAAGTGAATTATACTTTTAAGATCAAGTCAAGTATACTTTTAAAATCAAGTTACTATCACCTCATGTACCACATGAAATCTAGATTCATTTAAAACGTGTACGTCCACCGTAAACTCATTTTATAAAGTTCATGCTCAAAGAAGAAAGAAGAGTCACATACCGCTTGTCGTCTGTATCAACTCGATAATCTAAATTCGTCTCGCTCCTCTGTCTAACATTATGGAAACATTTGAATGGTGATAACATATCTGAATTGCCAAATTAATCCATTTTATGAGCCGTTGGTAGGTTATATATTTAATAATGATCTTATCTAATCAGTTGCAAACAGTGAAAATGTAAAACGAACTGGTTATATCTTAGCTTCTATGCAGATGGAAATTCTACTCATTTCAATATAATTGATTGTCGATATCATTTTCATTTAACGCTGCAATGGCTAGTTCGATACCTTTTCATTTAACGCTGCAATGACTTATTTTAATACGCTTACCCAAAATCAGTCTCAACGCTTAATACTTATTAGTGTTGTAACTTAGCAAGATCAACTCGACTCTAATGCTTACTAAAAACTCTTACCAACATCTCCCATAAGACTTGGTAAGGACTTAGGAATAATTTAGACATGTCTTTAGCATGGAATCAACAACATGAATACTCCTTAACTTCTAAGAGTAGAATAACTTTTGAAACAATACCTTAGTTATGGTTCACACGTAGAACATGCCAAAAGAGAGAAGGAAGAGGTCCACATACCTTATCGGTGAACTAACCAACTCAATAATCTAGAATCCGCCTCAAGTAGTACTTCAACCTATAAATACAATAACATATATATCAACTCCATGCTTACTAGTGTAGGTCAATACCAAGTAATGACACTCTTTTCTTATATAAATTTGGACAGCACTTCCCCTACTTATACGTACTTTTCCACCTTTCAAGAAGGTCAGGTTCATCAACAACCAAGCACCAATTAAGGGCACAACCAAACAGCAACCAAATGGGATTACACGCCTACTTTACCTATAAAATTCAGCACCTTAATCCATATAAAAACAGCCCACAAAAACAGTCTGTGTTCCATAACAACAAGGGTAAAATGAAGCCTTTCAACACCTTTCTACACCCTTATTCCTTTGGTATTTACATTAGCTTTTACCACATTAAACATGCATATTGACAACTGAATTTCCAACATATACACGCCACAAAACAGTCCCTAAAACTGCACAAAAATATCCAACAGTTTTATGAAAGTCTCAGCCAAACAACCCCAATACTATTACCCTTTCCATAATCCTTTATAATCTAACTCAAGTTCCAATACTTTTATATAAGTCATAACAACTTAATAACAATAATATTCCTTCATTATAAAGTTGATCAACAAGCCTAGGGTTTCAACCCACAACTCTCGGCCAAGGAGTATTTTGGAGGATCTTGGAGAGTTAACTTGGCTTAAGACTTGATTTGGGTTCTTAATCTTGAATAATAATCAACTCTTGCTCTTGGAATTTTCCTAGGAATTTTCGAGATTTGCAAGATAGAGAGGAGAGAAAGCTAAAGGAAATGATATAATGAAAATGCTAAGTCTTGCTCTCTACTCCTCTATATAGAATATTTGTCTTGCAAGACAAGTGGATGAGGGACACATGTCACCCTCCCATTGGTCACATTCCCCCTTTTAACAAAATATCTAAATATTTGTCCAAAATATCCTACAATCGAAGGGCCACACAAACTTGTGAAATTTTCGGCGGGCCCCATATTATTAATTCCAATACTTCATAATTCAATACTAATCTCAAAAATCCAATTAGAAGTATTAAACTCCAAGTTAATAATTTTCGTCTTCACATTTTTCCAAAAAATTTCCATAAGAAAATGTAATTATACTTTCCTTCCAACCTTCCAATCTTAGTTCCTTACATACGCTCTCACTTATATGCCCTGGAACTACGGGGTGTAACATTCTTCCCCCCTTAGAAACATTCGTCCTCGAATGTTCATAATAGGTCTCAACTATTCAAATTTCCGGCATAGTCTCCCTCAACTATACCTATCAACCAATACTCAGTAAACACAAAAATGACTCACATGGCCACAATATAACACATAGTCTCATTCTACCTCTAATAGTCCTTAGCACATTATACCTCCTTTGTAATCAAAGTCAAATTTATAAGGTCCTATTGCAGTTCCCTTAAAATCGATAATACCATTTCCAATCGGCTCAACAACATCAACAACAATCACAAGTGGTTTATAATCAAACCAAAGAATCATCACAACTAATAAACAATGATCTTACCAACCTGTATACAAGTCCATATATTCCCTTTCTGGGCCGCTTTCACTTTCTCATAGTTGCAACCACAATAATACGTTAGAGAGGGACTACCCTAACAACATAGCTCTATCGCACGATCTTAGAGTAAGAAGAATAGAAACCAATCCTAAATGTACTATAGCCTACGGTTTATGGGTGTGGTGCACAACACACCGATAACCAAGACTCTACTGCACACGGTCTGTAGACATTCCGAGGACTAACTGCTCTGATACCACTCTGTCACGCCCCGAATCCCGGGCCCTCGACTGGTGTCCTACCTGGGCACCCCCCTCTTATACCCTCACATCTCATAGAGGACATAGGTCAGATAAAATATGAAAAACCTTACATGTAGCAACAAGGCAAGCCGACGAGGCTGCCGCTATATATAAACGGGAACATCCCGACAATACAGTAGTACAACTGACCAACAATATTTACAACTCCCGCAAGTCCAGCCCATATATGAATACAGACCTATAAGAGTTTGGACAATAACTATGACGGGACAAGGCCCCGCCGTACCCTTGAATATACATAAATCATAATGGAAGACCTGTACCAAAATGACAAGCTCCTGAATTTTGAAGCTATCTCAAAAAGCTGGGAAAAGATCCTAAGCTCGAGGATCACGAAACTGAGTACCTATACCTGCGGGCATGAACGCAGCCCCCCGAAGTGGGTCAGTACAACAAGGTACCAAATATGTAAACATGAAGTACAGTAAATAAGATCATAACTGTACAAAAGATGACAGGGGACAAGTATGGAAATCAACATACCAGATCTAACTGTGACATATAAAATAAGAGTCAACTGTACCTTTTACCACTGTACCAATGTACCAATGTATCACTGTATCAATATACCACTGTACCACTGTATCACTGTACCACTATACCGATGTACTTTATAAAAATGAGAGTCAACTGTGCCTTTTAAAAGTGAGAGAGTCACCTCAAAATCATAGATGCTTGTCCATATAACGTATCCTGACCCATTCTGGGACTCGGCCCATGTAACCATCATGACTGTATGTATAACGTATCTCGACCCTTTAGTGAGGGACTTGATGAAATCATATAAACATTTCCGGCCCTTTAGTGAGGGACTCAGTGAACATTTAACACATAACATATCCCGGCCCATTTGTGGGACTCGGTGTCTTTTTACACATAACATAACCCGACCCATTTGTGGGAATCGGTGTCTGGAATAATAACACTTGCACGAATAGCTATCATGAGCAACCATGTGCAATTTAAATCATCATTGACTCTCAATAAAATCCTTAAAATAAACTTTCATTTTAGAATAACCAAGGCACTATCATACCTTCCGTTTAGAAAACCCAAGGCACTATCATGCCTTTCCTTTTAGAAACACCAAGGCAATACCATGCCTTCCTTTTAGAAACACCAAGTCAATACCATTCCTTCCTTTTTAGAAATACCAAGGCACTCTCATTCCTTTCATTTTTAAATCCTCATTTAGAAAATCAAGACACTTATCATATCAAGTATCATTTTAAATCCTCTTTTGGAAAATCAAGACACTTACACTTTTACAACGTAGTGACTTATACTTTTAAGATCAAGTCAAGTATACTTTTAAAATCAAGTTACTATCACCTCATGTACCACATGAAATCTAGATTCATTTAAAACACGTACTTCCACCGTATACTCATTTTATAAAGTTCATGTTCAAAGAAGAAAGGAAGAGTCACATACCGTTTGTCGTCTGTATAACCTCGATAATCTAAATCTGTCTCGCTCCTCTGGCTAACATTATGGAAACATTTGAATGGTGATAACATATCCGAATTGCCAATTAATCCATTTTATAAGCCGTTAGTAGGTTATATATTTAATAATGATCTTATTTAATCAGCTGTGAACCTAGAAAATGTAAAACGAACTGGTTATATCTTAGCTTCTATGCAGATGAAAATTTTACTCATTTCAATATAATTGATTGTCGATATCTTTTTCATTTAACGCTACAATGGCTAGTTCGATACCTTTTTCATTTAACGCTGCAATGGCTTATTTTAATACGCTTACCCAAAATCAGTCTCAACGCTTATTACTTATTAGTTTTGTAACTTAGCAAGATCAAGTCGACTACAATGCTTACTAAAAACTCTTACCAACATCTCCCATAAGACTTGGTAAGGACTTAGGAATAATTTAGACATGTCTTCAGCATAGAATCAAGAACATGAATACTCCTCAACTTCTAAGAGTAGAATAACTTTTGAAACAATACCACAGTTATGGTTCACACGTAGAACATGCCAAAAGAGAGAAGGAAGAGGTTCACATACCTTATCGGCGAACTAACCAACTCAACAATCTAGAATCCGCCTCAAGTAGTACTTCAACCTACAAATACAATAACATGTATATCAACTCCATGATTACTAGTGTAGGTCAATAACAAGTAATGACTCTCTTTTATTATAAAAATTTGGACAGCACTTCCCCTACTTATACGTACGTTTCCACCTTTCAAGAATGCCAGTTTCATCAACAACCAAGCACCAATTAATGGCACAACCAAACAGCAACCAAATGGGATTACACGCCTACTTTACGTGTAAAATTCAGTCCCTTAATCCATATAAAAATAGTCTGTATTCCACAACAACAAGGTTAAAATGTGAAGTCTTTCAACACATTTCTACACCCTTATTCCTTTGGAATTTACATTAGCTTTTACCACATTAAACATGCATATTGACAACTGAATTTCCAGCATATACACGCCACAAAACAGTCCCTAAAACTACACAACAATATCCAACAGTTTTATACAAGTCTCGGTCAAACAACCCCAATACTATTACCCTTTCCATAATCCTTTATAATTCAATTCAAGTTTCAATACCTTTATATAAGTCATAACAACTTAATAACAATAATATTCCTTCATTATAAGATGCAATAGGTGAAGATAACAACAACAATAACCAACGAAATCCAAAGTCCCGAAAACTGCCTAGTTTCGGCCAACTTAACCAAAAATGCCCACACACCTTTTATTCTCCATTCTTCTTAACCCAAGTTCATCTAATAATTATAACAACAAGTAATATCCAATTACTTCAAGAGGAAGAATAATTTTACCTTAAATTTTAGCCCAAAATCGTCCAAACAGTCCCGCGATTTTTGGCCCACAGTTTTGTCTTAGCTCTACTTCTTCAAGCTCCAATCACACACATGTACCACTACACACTTATAACCAACTTCCCTTCTTGTTTTTCTTCCAAAAAGTTGATCAACAAGCCTAGGGTTTCAACCCACAACTCTCGGCCAATGAGTATTTTGGAGGATCTTGGAGAGTTAACTTGGTTTAAGACTTGATTAGGGTTCTTAATCTTGAATAATAATCAACTCTTGCTCTTGGAATTTTCCTATGGATTTTTGAGATTTGCAAGAAAGAGAGGAGAGAAAGCTAAAGAAAATGATATAATGAAAATGTTAAGTCTTGCTCTCTACTCCTCTATATAGAATATTTGTCCTGCAAGACAAGTGGATGAGGCATGTCACCCTCTCATTGGTCACATTTCCCCTCTTAACAAAATATCTAAATATTTGTCCAAAATATCCTAAAATCGAAGGGCCCCACAAACTTGTGAAATTTTCGGCGGGCCCCATATTATTAATTCCAATACTTCATAATCCAATACTAATCTCAAAAATCCAATTTGAAGTATTAAACTCCAAGTTAATAATTTTCGTCTTAACATTTTTCCAAAATTTTTCCAAAAGAAAATGTAATTATACTTTCCTTCCAACCTTCCAATCTTATTTCCTTACTTACTTTCTCACTTATATGTTATTGAAATACGGGGTGTAACATTCTTCCCCCCTTAGAAACATTCGTCCTCGAATGTTCATAATAGGTCTCAACTATACAAATTTCTGGCATAGTCTCCCTCAACTATACCTATCAACCAATACTCAGTAAACACAAAAATGCCTCACATGGCCACAATATAACACATAGTCTTATTCTACATCTGATAGTCCTTAGCACATTATACTTCCTTTGTAATCAAAGTCACATTTATAAGGTCCTATTGCAGTTCCCTTAAAATCGGTAGTACCATTTCCAATCGGCTCAACAACATCAACAATAATCACAAGTGGTTTATACTCAAACCAAGGAATCATCACAACTAATATACCACAATCTTACCAACCTGTATACAAGTCCATATATTTCCTTTCTGGGCCGCTGTCGCTTTCTCATAGCTGCAACCACAATAATACGTTAGAGAGGGACTACCCTAACAACATAGCTCTATCGCACGATCTTAGAGTAAGAAGAATAGAAACCAATCCTAAATGTACTATAGCCTACGGTTTATGGGTGTGGTGCACAACACACCGATAACGAACTCTCTTGCCGCAGTGCTGTAGACATTCCGAGGACTAAGCGCTCGATACCACTCTGTCACGCCCGAATCCGGGCCTCGATCGTGTCCTACAGGCACCCCCTCTTATACCTCACGTCATGAGGACATAGGTCGGATAAAATATGAAAAACCTTACATGTAGCAACAAGGCAAGCCGACGAAATTTGCTATATATAACGGGAACATCCCGACAATCTGATGAGTACAAGACCAACAATATTTACAACTCCCGCAAGTCCAGCCCATATATGAATACAGACCTATAAGAGTTTGGACAATAACTATGACGGGACAAGGCCCCGCCGTACCCTTGAATATACATAAATCATAATGGAAGACCTGTACCAAAATGACAAGCTCCTGAATTTTGAAGCTATCTCAAAAAGCTGGGAAAAGATCCTAAGCTCGAGGATCACGAAACTGAGTACCTATACCTGCGGGCATGAACGCAGCCCCCCGAAGTGGGTCAGTACAACAAGGTACCAAATATGTAAACATGAAGTACAGTAAATAAGATCATAACTGTACAAAAGATGACAGGGGACAAGTATGGAAATCAACATACCAGATCTAACTGTGACATATAAAATAAGAGTCAACTGTACCTTTTACCACTGTACCAATGTACCAATGTATCACTGTACCAGAAAGGCTCTTTCTATCTTATTAGTCAAACGCTAACGAGCAAGAAAAGGGATGCGCTAAGCAGCAAGGGCTTTCGTGCACACTGCGCCGCTTTGCCTTATCTTACTTAGTAAAGCAACCTTTCGCGCTAGCTAGTCTCCCTCAGTCTGAAAATAGCGTAGAAAGCTTTGATAGACCGGGCTATTTCGCTCTTGCTGCTCTAGTTGAAGTAGCATTTCCCGAAGAAGAAATTAAAATATAGATAATAGAGTTTTGTATCTTTCTCTATCTCCCAAAAAACCATTTTAGCACCACCGTACTACTGTATCACTGTACCAATGTACCGCTTTACTTTATAAAAATGAGAGTCAACTGTGCCTTTTAAAAGTGAGAGAGTCACCTCAAAATCATAGATGCATGTCCATATAACGTATCCTGTCCCATTCTGGGACTCGGTCCATGTACCCATCATGACTGTATGTATAACATATCTCGGCCCTTTAGTGAGGGACTTGATGAAATCATATAAACATTTCCAGCCCTTTAGTGAGGGACTCGGTGAACATTTAACACATAACATATCCCGGCCCAATTGTGGGACTCGGTGTCTTTTTACATATAACATAACCCGGCCCATTTGTGGGACTCGGTGTCTTTTACACATAACATAACCCGACCCATTTGTGGGACTCGGTGTCTTTTTACACATAATATAACCCGGCCCATTTGTGGGACTCATTGTCTTTATACACATAACATAACCCGGCCCATTTGTGGGACTCGGTGTCTGGAATAATAACACTTGCACAAATAGCTATCATGAGCAACAATGTGTAATTTAAATCATCATTTGACTATCAATAAAATCCTTAAAATGAACTTTCATTTTAGAAAAACCAAGGCACTGTCATACCTTCCTTTTAGAAAACCCAAGGCACTATCATGCCTTTTCTTTTAGAAACACCAAGGCAATACCATGCCTTCCTTTTAGAAACACCAAGGCAATACCATGCCTTCCTTTTTAGAAATACCAAGGCACTCTCATACCTTTCATTTTTAAATCCTCATTTGGAAAATCAAGACACTTATCATATCAAGTATCATTATAAATCCTCTTTTGGAAAATCAAGACACTTACATTTTTACAACCAAGTGACTTATACTTTTAAGATCAAGTCAAGTATAATTTTAAAATCAAGTTACTATCACCACATGTACCACATGAAATCTAAATTCATTTAAAACACGTACGTCCACCGTACACTCATTTTATAAAGTTCATGCTCAAAGAAGAAAGGAAGAGTCACATACCGCTTGTTGTCTGTATCAACTCGATAATCTAAATTAGTCTCGTTCCTCTGGCTAACATTATGGAAATATTTGAATGGTGATAACATATCCGAATTGCCAAATTAATCCATTTTATAAGTCGTTAGTAGGTTATATATTTAATAATTATCTTCTCTAATCAGCTGTGAACCTAGAAAATGTAAAACGAACTGGTTATATCTTAGCTTCTATGCAGATGGAAATTCTACTCATTTCAATATAATTGATTGTCGATATCTTTTTCATTTAACGTTGTAATGGCTAGTTCGATACTTTTTTCATTTAACGCTGCAATGACTTATTTTAACACGCTTACCCAAAATCAGTCTCAACGCTTAATACTTATTAGTGATGTAACTTAGCAAGATCAACTCGAATTCAATGCTTACTAAAAACTCTTACCAACATCTCCCATAAGACTTGGTAAGGACTTAGGAATAATTTAGACATGTCTTTAGCATAGAATCAACAACATGAATACTCCTTAACTTCTAAGAGTAGAAAAACTTTTGAAACAATACCACAGTTATGGTTCACACCTACTTTACGTGTAAAATTCAGCCCCTTAATCCCTATAAAAATAGTCTGTATTCCACAACAACAAGGTTAAAATGTGAAGCCTTTCAACACCTTTCTACACCCTTATTACTTTGGGATTTACATTATCTTTTACCACATTCAACATGCATATTGACAACTGAATTTCCAGCATATACACGCCACAAAACAGTCCCTAAAACAGCACAACAATATCCAACAGTTTTATACAAGTCTCGGCCAAACAACCCCAATACTATTACCCTTTCCATAATCCTTTATAATTCAATTCAAGTTTCAATACTTTTATATAAGTCATAACATCTTAATAATAATAATATTACTTCATTATAACATGCAATAGGTGAAGATGACAATAACAATAACCAACGAAATCCAAAGTCCCGAAAACTGCCTAGTTTCACCCAACTTAACCAAAAATGCCCACGCACCTTTTATTCTCCATTCTTATTAACCCAAGTTCATCTAATAACTATAACAACAAGTAATATCCAATTACTTCAAGAGGAAGAAGAATTTTACCTTAAATTTTAGCCCAAAACCGTCCAAACAGTCCCGCGATTTTTGGCCCACAGTTTTGTCTTAGCTCCAAGCACACACATGTATCCACTACAAGCTTATAACCAACTCCCCTTCTTGTTTTTCTTCCAAAAAGTTGATCAACAAGCCTAGGGTTTCAACCCACAACTATCGGCTAAGGAGTATTTTGGAGGATCTTGGAGAGTTAACTTGGCTTAAGACTTGATTAGGGTTCTTAATCTTGGATAATAATCAACTCTTGCTCTTGGAATTTTCCTAGGGATTTTCGAGATTTGCAAGAAAGAGAGGAGAGAAAGCTAAAGGAAATGATATAATGAAAATGTTAAGTCTTGCTCTCTACTCCTCTATATAGAATATTTGTCTTGCAAGACAAGTGGATGAGGGACACATGTCACCCTCCCATTGGTCACATTTCCCCTCTTAACAAAATATCTAAATATTTGTCCAAAATATCCTAAAATTGAAGGGCCCCACAAACTTGTGAAATTTTCGGCGGGCCCCATATTATTAATTTCAATACTTCATAATCCAATACTAATCCCAAAAATCCAATTAGAAGTGTTAAACTCCAAGTTAATAATTTTCATCTTCACATTTTTCTAATTTTTTTCCAGAAAATGTAATTATACTTTCCTTCCAATCTTATTTCCTTACTTACGTTCTCACTTATATGCCCTGAAACTACGGGGTGTAACACCGAGAGTCTTTCGGAAACAACCGCTCTACCTATCAAGGTAGAGTAAGGTCTGCGTACACTCTCCCCTTTTCAGACCCCACGTTGCGGAATTTCACTGGGTATGTTGTTGTTGTTGTAGTTGGGGAAAATTTGGTGTCTTGGAAAAGTAAGAAAAAACATGTGGTTTCTAGATCAAGTGCAGAAGCATAATATCGGGCTATGACAGTAGCGACATGTGAACTCATATGGATCAAGAACTACTGAAGGAGTTTAAATTTGGAGAAATTAAAGAAATGGAACTTGTGTGCGATAATGAAGCTGCAATTCACATTGCATCGAATTCAGTGTTCCACTAGAGGACCAAACACTTAGAGATTGATTGTCATTTTATCAGGTACTCTTACAATACATCGTCACAAGGTTCGTGCGGTCAAGTGATCAGCTTGTAGACATATTTACAAAGTCCCTAGTCGGTCCCAGAACAAGTTACTTATGTAGCAAGCTTGGTACATATAATTTGTATGCACCAGCTTGAGCGGGGATTCTAACATATATGTAAATATAGTAGATAAAATATTCTGTAATTATGATAGAGTATTATGTAATTAGGAATTGATTTGTATTGATTTCCTCTCCTTTTTAGAATATGTAAACTTAGTTATTTAAACCCCAACTGCTACAACTTGAGGGAATAATCAAGTCGAGTTCCTCTCATTTTCTCTTCCGATTTACATACCAAAACCTGTAGCATGAAGGCCTTGGATAAGTTGCTGCACAAGGACAGTAGGTATAGAAGAGGAGGAACCATCTGGAGGAGGATCAACAGTAGAGGTCAAGGCAGTGGGAGTGGTTGAACGACTAGGATGTGGTGGACGAATTTGGCAATCATTGATCAGATGACCATCTTTCTTACAATAGCGACAAAACAGTTTGGTGGTGGACCCTCTCTGGTTTCGGCAATGAGAAGCATAGTGACCCTTCTCATGATAGTTGAAGCACTTGACAATAGACAAGTCACAATATTTCCCTTTATAAGCATCAAAGGAATTAAGGAGAGGATTCAGAGAGGAGAGAGAGGCAAGGCAAGTCTCTTTGGCAAGAAGATCTGCAAGGACGCTGTCAAGCGAGGAGCATCTCCACCTGCACTTAAACTATCAACAAAGTTAAAGGTACACGTATGCATTCACGACTCTATTAATCTCTTTATACAATGTTTATGTATTCAATTTCTGGTATGCTATATTAGCTTTTTCTTTCTTAAATGTAGTCATCAACAACATATCAGCCAGAAAACCCAACGAAGCATTATGTCAAAGTGGAAGAGATGACAGAACTGATTTTGTATGATCAGGTTCGTAGATGTGAGGAAAATCGGGCTTGTGTATCTTTTTCACCTTGTCTTGCATCTCCTACATCTGCAAAGCGACCATATATCAGCTGGACGGATGACAATGTTCTAGATTTTGCATTGATCGGAACACCTATCCAGCTAAGGCATTGATGTTTCTTCATTGAGCTAAATGATTACTAGGAGACCTTAGAAAACTGTTAAATAGATCTGTTGTAGTCATCGGTCAGTCAGCTGTTTGTCTGGTTGACGTTGCTTAGTTCTTACTGATGTTTATGTTGAGAACTAAGTAGGCATATCAGCTTTACATTTTATCACTTAGCCTTTGGTATTCTTTCCTCCTATTTTTGTCTGAATTGTTTGTTTCAGATTAGTTTGGATGGATTGTTAATAGTGGTTCTCAAGTTGGGATTACTGCATCTTTTGTCTGTCTTTTATAAAAAAAAAAAAAAGTAACATGCATGTCTTTTTTTAGGTTGTAATCTCTTTGAATTTACTAATCTCACCTAAGGATGACAATTGTGAAAAAAATGAAAAAAGTAAATTCATCCTGTGTCTGCAATGTGGTGAATTTGCATCCAATTCTAACACCAGGGAATGTGAAAGTAAACTAATCAATCACAAAATAAAAGGCAAGTCAAACTAAAAGTGAAGAAAAGAAAATGACGTTAAACTCTGTTTGGGAAGAAAAGAACAACTTGTAGATCAACATACAGCTCATACTTGTAAACCTTTAGTAGTACTTCACTTTTTTTGTAATTTTCGAGGTGTATCTCAGTTCAAATTGCCTCTTTTGAGCTCCACTTCCATTCTAAATTAGGCCATGTGAATCCGGTGCAAGGGCATAAATATCCGCTTGGAGGAGCGTTGTTTAAGACATAATTGAAAATTACAAAACAGTTAATGTTTAGCCGCCTCAAAGTCAACTTCACACCTATGGAACTGAAGTGAAAAATCTGTCTCTGAAGTTGCAAAATTTCAGACATACGAGTCTGAAGTTGTGCTTGTTAAAGTCTAATGTCAGACCTAAACTTTCACAGGTCTATGTGAAGACTGCGAGATGGCATTAATTCAGCCAACAATTGCTCATATGGCTTGCATATGTGAAGGTATAAATTATGGAAGAGCATCTGGTTCCAAGAATAAAAGCAGCCATTCTCTGATGTAGGCTAACTGGTAACATACTTCTCATCTGTATTAACATATCCTCTAGCAATAGGATCATCAATCCAAGTCTATCCACCACTTTCTAAACAAAATTTGCTCCATCACAGTAAATACAGCGACAGCTGCTGTGAGAGACAATTATTACCTGTTTATCATTGATGTACAACTCTTTAGTACCTTTGTTTGTCGCACCCGATTTTGAACTCTCAGGCTCGAATGCGCGACGAAATGGTTATCCTCCCAAAAGTGTAAAAATGTTTAAAATGTTTAAAATGTAAGGGAGTCGCCACCTAATTAATTGGGTGAATTAGGACACCTAAATGCTAACCGATTAAAGTCAACATTAACTCCATCTAATGGTCTGTGAAACTAAATAAGATTCTGAGTAAGAGTTCCTTATTATCCTAAAGGGAAGGGGTTAGGCATCCTTTAGAATCCGCTAACTTGCGGTTGTCCGTTCAAACATAGGTTAGTTATCTGGTTAAGGGATGTATGTTTTAGGAAAATTATTCAAGTAAAAGGATGCGGCAAGTACCTAAAAGAATATATTTTGATAACTAAAAAGGATTTTCTAATACTCACAAAATATGTAAAGCTAATTATGCATTTATAAGACATGAAATTATTTTATTTGACAAAGTAAAAAAAATGACAAATTACTACGGTTAAGACTCTTATACATAAAATTAGTTATGAAATTATCTTCGTAAAAAAAGTTTAGTGGTAAGAGGGAAAATGATAAATTACTCCTATGATATTTATGAAGAGTTTATGGAAAATTTATTTTTTGAGAATTAGATATGAAGGGATATATTAACTATATGACTAAAGCATAGCTAGGGTTAATTGAATTATTTTAGATTTAGATTTATATGATGGACCTAAAATAAATAAGGGATGAATTTATCTTTTAAACTACCCTTCCAATGTATTCAAAGACTAGTAGAGAGTTAATTATCCTATTAATTACAAGGTTAACAAATAATTTGTCACGACCCGACCTCGGGACCGCGACTGGTGCCCTACCTGGGCACCCTTACAGGTATACATCAGAGATAATCAGCGGAACATACATGAAACTTATAAAATAAAACAACAGGTTAGCCGATAGGGCTACCTTCCTGGACATACATATATACAACCGAAGCAGTTGCCTCCTTTTCTTTACAAACTGACCCACAAAATGTGACTACAGACCTCTAAGAGTTTTTAACA
The DNA here is from genome assembly GCA_029844215.1 of Przewalskia tangutica. Lineage (NCBI taxonomy): Eukaryota > Viridiplantae > Streptophyta > Magnoliopsida > Solanales > Solanaceae > Przewalskia > Przewalskia tangutica. The sequence goes on from CM056726.1 coordinate 104,673,180, forward strand.
TAACATCTGTGGCGGGACAGGGCCCCGCCATACCCCTGAATATACATGAATCTACTACTTCAGGGAAAACCGTACCAAGAGATAAAGCCTCCGGAGCAAATGGAGCTTTTTCCCAAAAACTGAACCGAGATCCTAAGAGCAAGGATCACCACACAGGTACCTAAAACTGCGGGCATGAGCGGCCCGAAGAAGTCGATCAACAGTGCGAATATGGAACAGAAATAACGTACAGTAAACAGATCATAACTGTACAAAAGAATGACAAGGACAAGTATAAAACAATACATACCAGATCCTGCCGTGTCATTACCACTTATGAACTTAATCGCACCTTATTATCTTTTCCATTCTTAAAAAAAGTTACAGCCACATTCTTACGTACATTATTAGAAAAAGAATCATTAAGTTCATTACTATATAACTCACTTATCTTTCATAAGTATAATCCGGCCCTTTAAGGAGGGGCACCTATACTACCCGGCCCAATCTAGGACGCGATCAAGGTCACATAGTCTGCCCGTAAAGGTATACTGCCCGGCCCAATCCTGGGTCGATAACGTCATCTAGTCTGCCCGTAAAGGTATACTGCCCGGCCCATTCCTGGGTCGATAACGTCATCTAGTGCGCGTAAGGTATCTTGCCGGCCCATTCTGGTCGATAATGTCATATAGTCTGCCCGTAAAGGTATACTGCCCGGCCCATTCCTGGGTCGATAATGTCATATAGTCTGCCCGTAAAGGTATACTGCCCGGCCCATTCCTGGGTCGATAATGTCATATAGTCTGCCCGTAAAGGTATACTGCCCGGCCCATTCCTGGGTCGATAATGTCATATAGTATGCCCGTAAGGTATCTTGCGGCCCGCCCATTCCTCGGTCGATAATGTCATATAGTCGGCCCGTAAAGGTATACTGCCCGGCCCATTCCTGGGTCGATAATGTCATATAGTCTGCCCGTAAAGGTATACTGCCCGGCCCATTCCTGGGTCGATAATGTCATATAGTCTGCCCGTAAAGGTATACTGCCCAGATACTAACAACTATAGTATCAAGTCCTATCCACCTTTCAAGACAAGTCACAATACCTTTTTAGAAATACAATTACCGGCTTCTAAAACAAGTGACTTCTTTCTTAAAAACCCTAAGCAACTGGTACCTTAAAAACAGTTTGCCCTTCTTATTTCAAATCATCTCATTACTTACATTACTGAAGAAAAACATTCTTTTAACCTTCCATAAAGCCGTTATAACCAACTTCCCATAAAGCCGTTATAACCCTTTATGGTTTTAGACCAACTCATTCCTTTTATAACCAAGAGACTTCTACTTTTTGAAACCAAGTATTAAATACTTTCAAATCAATTCTCTTAACTTTCAAAAATACACTTAGTCTCTTAACCTTTTGAACTCAAGTGACTTCTTTTATTATAAAACCTTAGGCAATTGATGCCTTAAAATCAAGTTGCCTTTTCACTAAAAACAAGTCATTTATCTTCCCATAAAGCAAATATAACTAACTTCCCATAAAGCCGTTATATTCACTTTATGCCTTAGCCAAAAACAATTTCCTATCCAAGGGACTTATACGCTTAAAACGGAACAAGTATCACATACTTTAAAACTCTTCAAGCCCCTTAACATTAACACAACTTAAGACATCCTTTATACTTTCAAAGAAATGAGTTAATCTCCTAACTCACCCAACTTGGCTATTTACAAAACTAGTAAAGGATATCAAGGTGTTGTACGTCTACCGTACTACATACGTGCAACTAGTCATGCTCAAAGATAGGAAAGTTCTACATAGAGTAATTCACACAACTACCTCTTAACTTCTAAGAGTAGAAGGAAACATGAAATGATACTACAGGTATATTCCATTCATAGAATCATGCCAAAGGAAGGAAGAGGTTCACATACCTCGCGACGATTATCGACAAGTAGCAAAATGCTCCAAAGTACTTCAACCTTGAGCTATTCCATTCTTCAAGTAGGATACGCTATACTTAGTACTTCAACCTATAATGGTCACAATATGTCCATTAACCTTTTACTTCCAACGTAGAATCATTCTAAGTGCTAAGTCACTAATCCTACGGAAAATCGGACAGCACCTCCTTTGTTTCTACTAACTTTGCCACCTTTTTCAAGGTCGAATACAATAACCAAACAGCCCCAATTGGCTCACCACAATCAATACGGTAGTCCAATACAAAAGAATAACAAACTACTAGTCGATTCGCTAACTTGAAGTACTACAACATCAATTCTTATCCAATTTCCATTTCAATCCAAGTTATTAGCCTAACATGATATCAAGTCGGCGATTAAAACTACTACAATCTCGAGTAATTAACATGCGACTATTCTAACTACGACCAACTTGAAATCCAACTTCAAATGGCTAATGTGTCATTTCGGTTCTTAGGCTACAACAATTCATAACACTTATAAAACTTCAACACATATGCTTCATGCTAGTAAAATGTAAGGCTAACAACAATACATAATCTTGTAACACTTAAAGAGAACAAAATTATACCTCAACGAATCTCAATCTAACTTCCAAATCCGAAGTCGCTCCCTAGCAACTTAGAGCCTCTTCAAGACACTTCAATCCGCTACTTGAGACCCTTAGAACCACACTAACAACTTTCCTTCAAACCTTCAATCCAAAACCTAGAAAGCCACTAGGTTTTCACTTTGCGACTAATACGAAAACTCTTTTTTTTCGGGATTTTTCTATTGAGATACACTTACATAACACTCATGAACCTTGGTTTAAAGTGTGGGGCTTAATGAACAAGAAACAAATTTTTTTTGAAGGAGAGCTTAGCCAAACCCGAGAGCTCCTTAGTGAGTGTTCTTGAAATCTTGTGAAATTTTGGCTAAGTGTTAAGCTTGTCTTGCACTACTAGTATAATATAGTGTAATGGAGGGTTAAGATGCAAACAATTGGGTGGTTTGGATAAGCTCTAGCTAAATATCAAGACTAAGTGGGGTCATTGACTTAGTCAATTTTCTCATGCTACTACTTGCAAGACTAAATCATCCTACCATAGGTCAAATGACCCTTGTGCCCATGGCATTTCGTCAGCTCACTATAAGGGGGTGACACGTGTCGCCTCCCATTCGTAAATAATAATACGTTTCAGACAAATTCATAATTTCCGATAAACTTTTACAAGTCTCAAATTTTAACACTTACGAGTTCTCACGTCGTTCTAAACATGTATCACGTAAATACGGTGTAACATTCTTCCCCTTAGAAACATTCGTCCCGAATGTTCTTCAGAGTCATACTTATAATTAGCGACATAGTTCCCTTTCACAACCCCGACATACCAATAATGCCACACATGGCCCTAATACCTCGCACACGCACATCCGTCCATCATAAGCCCAAAAGAGATTACCTTTTCGTACTTCCAACTCTTTCTAACATACATACATAACTTTCATACCTTCCCGGTACCTAGTTAGTCTTTACCAATTCCTGGTGACCTAAAATCATTATAGGCAACATTCGTGTAACCCTCATACATAACTCCGTATAGATGTATGTCACAATACCAACTATACTATAATCCATACCAACCTGGATACGCAATCCACATAGTCCTTCCTGGGTCTCTGCTGCCTTTCTCGTAGGCAATCAACATAACTCGTTAGGGAGACGACCCTAACAACACACTCTATCGCACGATCTCGAGTGAGAAGAATGGAAACCAATCCTAAATGCCCTGACCTCCACGATTATAGATGTGGTGCGCGACACCGATAATCAAGACTCTACTAGACACGATGCGTAGACACTTTCGAGGACTAAGCGCTCGATACCACTTTTGTCACGACCGACCTCGGGATCGGCCCGGTGCCCTACACAGGCACCCTTACAGTATACATCGAGAGATAATCAGCGGAACATACATGAAACTTATAAAATAAAACAACGAGGTTAGCGATAGGGCTACCTTCGACATACATATATATCTGGCCAAGCGATTGCCTCCTTTTCTTTACAAAGCGACCCACAAAATGTGACTACAGACCTCTAAGAGTTTTTAACATAACATCTGTGGCGGGACAGGGCCCCGCCATACCCCTGAATATACATGAATCTACTACTTCAGGGAAAATCGTACCAAGAGATAAAGCCTCCGGAGCAAATGGAGCTTTTTCCCAAGCGACCGAGATCCTAAGAGCAGGATCACCAACCAGGTACCTAAAACTGCGGGCATGAGCGGCCCGAAGAAGTCGATAACAGTGCGAATATGGAGCGAAATAACGTCTGATGTGGATCATAAGCGTACAAAGAATGACAAGGACAAGTATAAAACAATACATGCGGATCTGTAGTGTCATTACACCTATGAACTTAATCGCACCTTATTATCTTTTCCATTCTTAAAAAAGTTACCACATTCTTACGTACATTATTAGAAAAGAATCATTAAGTTCATTACTATATAACTCACTTATCTTTCATAAGTATAAACCGCCCTTTGGGAGGGCACCTATACTACGGCCCGATCTAGGCGCGATCAAGGTCACGTAGTGCGCGTAAGGTATCTTGCCCGGCCCGATCACGGGTCGATAACGTCATCTAGTCGCGTAAAGGTATCTTGCGGCCCATTCTGGGTCGATAACGTCATCTAGTGCGCGTAAGGTATCTTGCCGGCCCATTCTGGGTCGATAATGTCATATAGTGCGCCCGTAAAGGTATCTTTGCCGGCCCATTCTGGGTCGATAATGTCATATAGTGCGCCCGTAAGGTATCTTGCCGGCCCATTCCTGGGTCGATAATGTCATATAGTCTGCCCGTAAAGGTATACTGCCCGGCCCATTCCTTGGTCGATAATGTCATATAGTCTGCCCGTAAAGGTATACTGCCCGGCCCATTCCTGGGTCGATAATGTCATATAGTCTGCCCGTAAAGGTATACTGCCCGGCCCATTCCTGGGTCGATAATGTCATATAGTCTGCCCGTAAAGGTATCCTGCCCGGCCCGTTCTGGTCGATAATGTCATATAGTCTGCCCGTAAAGGTATACTGCCCAGATACTAACAACTATAGTATCAAGTCCTATCCACCTTTCAAGACAAGTCACAATACCTTTTAGAAATACAATTACCGAACTAAAACAAGTGACTTCTTTCTTAAAAACCCTAAGCAAGCGGTACCTTAAAAACAGTTTGCCCTTCTTATTTCAAATCATCTCATTACTTACATTACTGAAGAAAAACATTCTTTTAACCTTCCATAAAGCCGTTATAACCAACTTCCCATAAAGCCGTTATAACCCTTTATGGTTTTAGACCAACTCATTCCTTTTATAACCAAGAGACTTCTACTTTTTGAAACCAAGTATTAAATACTTTCAAATCAATTCTCTTAACTTTCAAAAATACACTTAGTTCTTAACCTTTTGAACTCAAGTGACTTCTTTTATTATAAAACCTTAGGCAATTGATGCCTTAAAATCAAGTTGCCTTTTCACTAAAAACAGGTCATTTATCTTCCCATAAAGCAAATATAACTAACTTCCCATAAAGCCGTTATATTCACTTTATGCCTTAGCCAAAAACAATTTCCTATCCAAGGGACTTATACGCTTAAAACGGAACAAGTATCACATACTTTAAAACTCTTCAAGCCCCTTAACATTAACACAACTTAAGACATCCTTTATACTTTCAAAGAAATGAGTTAATCTCCTAACTCACCCAACTTGGCTATTTACAAAACTAGTAAAGGATATCAAGGTGTTGTACGTCTACCGTACTACATACGTGCAACTAGTCATGCTCAAAGATAGGAAAGTTCTACATAGAGTAATTCACACAACTACCTCTTAACTTCTAAGAGTAGAAGGAAACATGAAATGATACTACAGGTATATTCCATTCATAGAATCATGCCAAAGGAAGGAAGAGGTTCACATACCTCGCGACGATTATCGACAAGTAGCAAAATGCTCCAAAGTACTTCAACCTTGAGCTATTCCATTCTTCAAGTAGGATACGCTATACTTAGTACTTCAACCTATAATGGTCACAATATGTCCATTAACCTTTTACTTCCAACGTAGAATCATTCTAAGTGCTAAGTCACTAATCCTACGGAAAATCGGACAGCACCTCCTTTGTTTCTACTAACTTTGCCACCTTTTTCAAGGTCGAATACAATAACCAAACAGCCCCAATTGGCTCACCACAATCAATACGGTAGTCGATACAAAGAATAACAAACTACTAGTCCAATTCGGCTAACTTCAAGTACTACAACATCAATTCTTATCCAATTTCCATTTCAATCCAAGTTATTAGCCTAACATGATATCAAGTCATGGCGATTAAAACTACTACAATCTCAAGTAATTAACATGCGACTATTCTAACTACGACCAACTTGAAATCCAACTTCAAATGGCTAATGTGTCATTTCGGTTCTTAGGCTACAACAATTCATAACACTTATAAAACTTCAACACATATGCTTCATGCTAGTAAAATGTAAGGCTAACAACAATACATAATCTTGTAACACTTAAAGAGAACAAAATTATACCTCAACGAATCTCAATCTAACTTCCAAATCCGAAGTCGCTCCCTAGCAACTTAGAGCCTCTTCAAGACACTTCAATCCGCTACTTGAGACCCTTAGAACCACACCAACAACTTTCCTTCAAACCTTGATCCAAAACCTAGAAAGCCACTAGGTTTTCACTTTGCGACTAATACGAAAACTCTTTTTTTTCGGGATTTTTCTATTGAGATACACTTACATAACACTCATGAACCTTGGTTTAAAGTGTGGGGCTTAATGAACAAGAAACAAATTTTTTTTGAAGGAGAGCTTAGCCAAACCCGAGAGCTCCTTAGTGAGTGTTCTTGAAATCTTGTGAAATTTTGGCTAAGTGTTAAGCTTGTCTTGCACTACTAGTATAATATAGTGTAATGGAGGGTTAAGATGCAAACAATTGGGTGGTTTGGATAAGCTCTAGCTAAATATCAAGACTAAGTGGGGTCATTGACTTAGTCAATTTTCTCATGCTACTACTTGCAAGACTAAATCATCCTACCATAGGTCAAATGACCCTTGTGCCCATGGCATTTCGTCCAAGCTCACTATAAGGGGGGTGACACGTGTCGCCCTCCCATTCGTCATAATAATACGTTTTCCGACAAATTCATAATTTCCGATAAACTTTTACAAGTCTCAAATTTTAACACTTACGAGTTCTCACGTACGTTCTTAAAACATGTCCTGTAAATACGGGGTGTAACATAATTATAACAACAATAATAAACAAATAAATAAATAAGCAAGCAAGGAAGGAGATCGGAGTTGATGTAATGTCTAGAACGGATGACGACGCCATCCATCCCATAGTTGTTTGGGAGCCCTGCGGCGGAAGTGTGGTTGGCGATATGGAGATCATAATGAGTATTATACCGAGACTCTCGATTATTCTCCCGATGCATGTCATGTAAAAATAAGAAAGAAAAGGATTAGTAAATGTCCTAAACTCCATCATGTACGAAAATAAGTGAAATATTAAACTAAACACACAAATACACATACGCTGCCAGTATTAGTCACCGCAATACAGATATCGGGATTCTACCAGCAAGTAAACACTTTGAAGTATTAATTAAGTGATGGGCCCCCTTATGCAGAAAACATGATTCAGGCCCAATGACATCAGACTTCTTTTTACTTTTACAAGTTTCGGAATATTCAACATTATCACTCCAAACAGGCCTACTCATACAGACTTACTTCTAATGTATCTAGTCATATAAAGGTTGATACGCACAAGACATACACATAAACCATGGGAGGTATACAACTCATATATATACTGAATGTATGCTAATGAGATGTAAACAAATATCAGAGAATGGAAATACTGGGCATTAGGCAGCAGAGCATGATATGGAGGCAAATCTGCAATTATATTTATTGTGTTGCATGACCACTGATACATTGGATCGGCAAAACTCAAAAGGAAAATATGAGATGGACATTTCTAAAACCAATGGTTTAGGTGCATGCGGGACAAACTTACAATTGCTGGATTGGAATTCATTAGTAGGATATGTGAGGCATAATGGCTTATTAGACATAGCCAACATACATAAATGGCTAGAAGACTCCTTAGAAACAATATATTAGATCATACATAACCATTGATGGTCTGATTAAGCAAGTGTGGTCATCTATGGTGCATATCCATCAGTATAACATCTCAAGAAAGAATACAACTCAGGCAAACTAGCATACATTCATATGCTCTAAGCAAGACAAAAATGGTTCGAATGGTAATATTGGCATGGTCTAAATGGAGCCAAACTTAGGTAGGACAGTGGTACAAAATGACCCCAAATATTCGACTCGTAACAGGTAGCGTGTGTTTCCACATAATTCAATGAAAACTTTTAAAGGCTGTAGAGACCGGACAAACTATTTCGTTCAATTGAATGAGTTAACAAACAGATTTTTCAAATGTCACAGATTGTGAACCTGAAGATGAATCCATATCGTATTATTCCCTATAGATACCCTGAGATAGCACAAAAAATCCTACACAGCACAATATTAAACATGCATATAAATGTTCATATGATCATGCACAATCCTGTGACATAAAGTATACAAAGATAGAATACACAAATCGACATAAATTAACAGCAGATAATCAACATAGAATGGATCTACGATCCTTGTACAAATATTATACTCCTAGCCATACTCATAAAAAATACAATCGAATACACACATATGCTAAAAACAGAATCGACACCACAGATACCGAGAGCCAACATATTTATATGGAGGCGACGACTAAACTAAGTCAAATAGATTTGACAAAACAACATATGATCCTATCATACAGAAAACACATAGCATCAATTAAATAACTAAACAGTAGGAAAAGAGTAGGTTCCCGGACCTTTTGCGGGTGGCGAACTGAGGCGACGACAAATGTTTCCCCGAATCGTCGAAGGAAAATTCGCAAAGAAACTATTTGCAGAAAAGATAGTAGTAAACTGAATAGACAGAGAGGGGTTCTGAGTACGATGCTATGGGTAATCCCGATAATTGATGCCCTTCATTGCATGTCCAAACGTTGGTCTTTATAGCTCCTGGTGGGCCGTTTTTATGGTAAGTTTAGGGCCGGGTGTCGGGGGCGATTTGTCTTGATTTTCTTTGAGATTTAAATCTTGTTCTTGTTATGGTAAGGCGAACTGATTGTGTGGCTGATTTCTTTAAGGAACCTATTTCGGGGTATGGATTTGATTGTGGGGAGGTCTTAAGGAAGGTTATTGGTTTGGTCGATTCGGTTATGAATGGGAGGGGATTGATTTGGGTTGTGCCGAATTTTCCAACCTGAAAATCCGACGAGATTTGCGGGTGAGGGGAGGGGTGTATGCGGCGGTTGAAGGGTGTTAGGGTTTGTTCTTAGGGGGGAAGTCGATGGGGAAGGGAGGTCTGAGGGTATAAGGTAGATGGGCTGGACGAGGGGTGAGTTAAAGGCTTAGGGGAAATGGGCCTGCGGGTAGTTGGGCTAGGTAGGGAGTGGGCTGCGTTTTAGATGTTTTGGGTTGGGTAGACTGATTCAAAGGGCATGGGCTGTTAATTATTTGGTTTTGTGTATTAGTTTAGGTGTATTATTTAATTAATGGTAGATAAATGAAAAATCTAAATTGTGATTAAATTATTTAGGTGTTTTATTAGTCTAAGCCATTATTATAATGATAAATGGGTGTGCTAATTAATCAGTGCTTAATATTTATAATGCGAGACCGTTATTAAAACTTACTTATTATGTGTATTTTGCGAAGTAAAAATTGCAGTTCTAAAAAAGAAAATTGTTTAATTTATTGGTTATTATTTACAGGGATGGACAAAATTGGGTGCCAACAGTTGTCCCTCTTTGTATGGAGAAGATGAAAGAATCTCCAGACAAAGACGTTGACTTATAGCCAATTTTGTCTGGGTCATCGGAATTGGAGCAAAGTGTTGTTGGTGTCTGAAAACTAAAGGTGGGGCCGACGCGAATTTAAAATCTGTCCCAGTGTCGAGCTATGGTGACAATGAGTTATTGTGGTGCTAGAATGTTGGGAGAGAGTAGGTCGACGTTCTGGTCCACTTTTGCCTTTTGTTGGGAAGCCTTGCTCCCAACAAATTACCTCAGTTCGCCGTAAGAGGTAGGTCCACGTTGTGCTCCGTCTTTTGCAGCTTGTTAACGTTCCTGTAGATTGGAGCTAAGATAGAGGCATTAGTGCATAACTGTCAAAACAAAACAATGTGAGAATGTGAATTTGTGCTGTGGTTGTAGTTAGATTGTATATACTATATAATGAAATGATGTGATGATCTGTTATGCTTGTATAGGCGAGATCGAGATATGGCGCCTTGTATGGCGGAATCGTCTTGTATGGATGAAAATGCAAATGTTAAATCGTTGTATAGACGAAATGCAAATAGCGCCTTGTATGGCGTATTGTCGTTGTATAGGCGAAATGCAAATTGTTAAATCGTTGTATAGACGAGATCAGATGTTCGTTGTTGTATGGGCCGAAATGCAGATGTTCATCGTTGTATAGGCGAGATGCGAGATGTTAAATCGTTGTATAGGCGAGATGCAGATGTTAAATCGTTGTATGGGCGAAATGCGAGATGTTAAATGCGTTGTATGGGCGAAATCACGAATGTTAAATGCGTTGTATAAACGAGATGCGAGATGTTCGTCATTGTATGGGCGAAATGCGAGATGTTAAATGCGTTGTATGGGCGAGATGCAGATGTTAAATGCGTTGTATGGGCGAAATGCGAGATGTTAAATGCGTTGTATGGATGAAATGCAGATGTTAAATGCGTTGTATGGGCGAAATGCGAGATGTTAAATCGTTGTATAGGCGAGATGCAGATGTTAAATCGTTGTATGGACAAAATGCGGATGTTCATCGTTGTATAGGCGAGATCAGATGTTAAATCGTTGTATGGGCGAAATGCGAGATGTTAAATGCGTTGTATGGGCGAAATGCGAGATGTTAAATCGTTGTATGGACGAAATGCAGATGTTAAATGCGTTGTATGGACGAAATGCAGTGTTAAATCGTTGTATAGATGAAATCACGGATGTTAAATGCGTTGTATAGGCGAGATGCAGATGTTAAATCGTTGTATGGGCGAAATCTGAGATGTTAAATGTCGTTGTATGGGCGAAATGCGAGATGTTAAATCGTTGTATAGAGAGATCACAGATGTTAAATGCGTTGTATGGGCGAAATGCGAGATGTTAAATCGTTGTATAAACGAGATCAGATGTTAAATCGTTGTATGGGACGAAATCAGATGTTAAATCGTTGTATGAACGAATCGAGATGTTAAATCGTTGTATGAAGCGAAATGCGAGATGTTCGTCATTGTATGGACAAAAATGCGAATGTTAAATGCGTTGTATAGGCGAGATGCAGATGTTAAATGTCGTTGTATGGGCGAAATGCGGATGTTAAATGCGTTGTATAGGCGAGATCTGAGATGTTAAATCGTTGTATAGACGAAATGCAAATGACGCCTTGTATGGGCGTTGTCGTCGTTGTATAGACGAAATGCAAATGTTCGTCGTTGTATAGACGAAATGAAAATGTTCGTCGTTGTATAGACGAGATGCAAATGACGCCTTGTATGGGCGTTATCGTCGTTATATAGACGAAATGCAAAATATTCGTCGTTGTATAGACGAGATGCAAATGACGCCTCCTAGGGCATAGATAAAAATTGTTCTATATATGGAGTTGTGTTATGCATAACCAAAGCTAGATGAAATAATTAAAGTGTAAATGATGTAGCCTGAGTAAAGAAGATGTGGCTTGAGATGTATTTGACGTAGACTTGTTGCAGATGGACTTCGTGAGCGAATCCGTTGTATTGGAATGTTGTTGTCCTCCTTGTTCCTGTTGTCCTGCAAAATTCACTCAAAGAAAATTTGTGAGTTCGGAGAGGGGGTTGGCCGATTTGTGTTGGCTCTTGATATTTGCACGCGTTGTCTTGTCTGGACATGTAACCCCTGTCTGATTTCGAGTCTCGGTCAAAAACATTTGTTGAAAATATTCTATCTTGAGAAAATATACTAGTGGAAATTATGTCGATTTTTGAATAGTGATATGTTATGAAACAAAGCGAACATCCTTATCCGAAATCGGCGGTATATTCTTCCATACTCTCGGTGCTCCGTTGCCGTCAGGCTCTTTTTAAAATTTGTCCCAGTTTTGGGACATGGAACCCTTTGCAACCATGTCCACTGATGTCATTTGTAGTAAAACCCTGAAAATTGTCCCAGTTTATGTCGATCTTTCGAACATATGGAATCATATCTGTCGATGTCCTTTTGTGGCGAAGTCCTTAAAAATTGTCGATTTTGGTAGCGAAATTGGGTCGGATATATGTCGTTACTGGACATAATCGCGATAACGTCGTTACTGGGCGTATTGTTCTTTGGCGTCGTTGCGTGACGCAATCTTGATGATGTCGTTTCACGGACATAATCGCGTGCGTCGTTGCCTGGACGTATTGCTGATGGCGTCGTTGCGTAGACGCAATGCTGATGATGTCGTTGCCTGGACATAATGTCGATAACGTCGTTGCCTGGACGTATTGCTGATGGCGTCGTTGCGTAGACGCAATGCTGATGATGTCGTTGCCTGGACATAATGTTGCTGCTCCTGTAGAATAAATGCTCCTGCAAGCCAAGCTTGAGAAAACATTAGTGTATACCTGTTTAAACGAAATGATAAATACATATGAGAAGTGCAATTTTATGGGTAGAGATGTCGTCCCTGATATGCCGGATGAATACTGAGATGTTGTCCTTGCACGGACTGACGAATTGCCATAGTGCCCTTGTTGTGTGCGTGGGTTGCAACTTTGACTTTATGCCCGGGCTGATGCGACAGCCTTTGTTGCGGAATTTTGAATTTTGACTGCTGATTGTCGATGGCCCTTTCTGTTTCTGCTGCTTCAAGTGCGGACTTTGAACTTTGGATTGTTGTCATATCCTCTGCCTCTGCTGCTTCTTTCTGCTTCTGCGAAGAAACTTTTTGCCGTATTTTCTGCTTCGGCTATTGCACCTCCTGCTTATGTTTAATATGAAAAACCTGCGCTCAAAGAAAACTTGTGAGTTTGGGGGGTGGTCGATTCGCATTTGACTTCGTCGCCTTGTTCTTTGACATCTGCGTGCCTGGCCTGTTTGGACTTGCAACCCCTGTCTGGTTTCCTACCTTGTCCTATTTTTGAATATGCAAAGGGCGTTTGGCCTTAAAGTGGGTCTCAATGGAGTTGCTTGTATGTTGTGTGTATTCTCGTTGTTTTCAAAACAAAGGGAAAGTTTCCTAATGGTGTGGCCGGCGATTTAGGCGCTACGTATCCCAGTGAGAATCGAGTCATGGCGTAGTTCATTACAAGCGAAATTGGTTAAAATTCTAAAGGTGGGACCGAAGCCGATGTGGCCGCCTACGTATCCGCCAAGGGAATCAGGTCGAACGTAGTTCCAATTACATGAAAACTTAAGCAAAACATTAAATATGAGTCTTGATTATTACGCTAAACTAAATTGCTCTTTCTTATCCGCTCTGGCGGACGGAACAAGGTGCAAATCCAACCAATATGCCTTCTGCTCTGCATCATGGTGGTGAGTCTTCGTGCTCTGTATCGTATCTCCTTCTTTTGATTTCCGCGGTGCATGCTTGGATAAGCCCGGTCGAGGCGGGCGGGTTCTGGCCAAGGAACACCTTTCTTCCTTTGGGGTTCATTGTACTCATTAGGGGAGGCATCCTCCACCTGAATGACTCCCTCTTTGATTAACTCCTCTATTTTGTCCTTGAGTGTATAGCAATTTTCGATGTCGTGCCCCTCGACACCAGAGTGGTATGCACAATGTTTGGTTTTATCGTGCCCTCGGGAAGTAGGCCTGGGGATATTTCTGGGAATTGGCTGGAGTATTCCTGCGGCTTTCAGCTTCTCATACACTTGGGTTATGGGTTCGGCTAAAGGTGTATAGGTTTTGGTTGGTTTTCTCTCAGCATTCATGCAGGGTTTGAAGATGTTTAGTGGACGGGCCTTTGGCTGTGGCGTATACACGAGTGGGTATCGCAAGGGGTTATCGTATGTATTGCGAAAATAGGTTCGTGGTGGCCTTTGGTTTGTGTTTGGCTGGAGCATAATAGGCATTTGGTTTTGTGTGGGATGCATTGGTGCATTGTATATTGGCTGAATGGGATATGTAGTAAGCGGGTACTGGTAATAATTTGGAGGATTTTGACTGTTTTGGTTATTTGCAGTGACGAGTACTTCAGTGATGTTTCTGAGCCTTTTGATTTCGACCTGCAGGGTTTCCATTTGCTGTGGTAATTGGGCAAGGTGTTCCATCGGGTCTATGCTGCTTTTCTCTTCTGAGACCCCTATTTTGCCTATAGGAACCAAGACAGGTTCCGACTCGTTCTGCTCAAATGCCCTTGAATCAGTCATATCGCTGGACCGTGCCTTTGATCTTGTGAGATATCGATGCTCTGCCATTGCTTAGTCAAATACAAATCGACTTTTGGGGAAGATGATAAATCCTTTTAGACAAAATGCAGCAAACTGCGTTAGTGTAAAGCATGTGATTTTGCAGAAGTGTAAAAACATTTAGCAAGTACATGTTGCACATAAATTGTCACATTGCAAGCGTGTCCTAACATGCATGGGGACCCCTTTATGCCAGAGGTAGGCCTAAACGTCACATATGCGAGGTCGTGATGGATTTGTCCAAGTCATCCAACTATAATGCCTTTGTTGGAAATGGCGACCAAATGACGGTGCACTTTTTCCAATTTCAGCATGTCATGATTAGGCTTGGATTTGTCTATCATTGTCACGCTACACATAATATGCTGGTTGGACGTTGGGTTGAGAAACCCGTCGACAAGTTTGGTGTTTTTCCTAATTGTGGTGTCGATGCCAAGGACCGACCCACCTAAGGTAAATGTATGCATGCCTTAAAATAAAGGGTGGTATAGCTCTATCCTGAGTTGCTAAGATTTGGCTTTACTAGGCCTTGAG
This sequence comes from Przewalskia tangutica, assembly GCA_029844215.1. Lineage (NCBI taxonomy): Eukaryota > Viridiplantae > Streptophyta > Magnoliopsida > Solanales > Solanaceae > Przewalskia > Przewalskia tangutica. The sequence continues at coordinate 104,688,289 of CM056726.1, forward strand.
TTCCCGAGTGGACAACTCGAGTGAGAAGGCTCTGCGACCACGGTTGGACGGATTCTCACGCGCCGCGCCAACTCTCTTAAATGTGGGTGTTTGAAAGAAATTTGCAGGTGCGCAAAGCACACCCGCGTGTTGTGTGTGACAGTGTGAATTTTCCAGAGTGGAAGAAGTATGAGCGGAATGCCAATTTAAGGAAAGCAGTAAAAGCAAATAGCAATTTAAACAGTTAAGCATACAAAATTAAAGAAAGCAATTTTAAGACGTTTAAAACAAATAAAAGCAAATAAAGTCAAGCAATAATAAACCTAGGTTTGCTATGGTCAAGAACCTGAATCCCCAGCGGAGTCGCCATGCTGTCGCACCCGATTTTGAACTCTCAGGCTCGAATGCGCGACGAAATGGTTATCCTCCCAAAAGTGTAAAAATGTTTAAAATGTAAGGGAGTCGCCACCTAATTAATTGGGTGAATTAGGACACCTAAATGCTAACCGATTAAAGTCAACATTAACTCCATCTAATGGTCTGTGAAACTAAATAAGATTCTGAGTAAGGGTTCCTTATTATCCTAAAGGGAAGGGGTTAGACATCCTTTAGAATCCGCTAACTTGCGGTTGTCCGTTCAAACATAGGTTAGTTATCTGGTTAAGAGATGTATGTTTTAGGAAAATTATTCAAGTAAAAGGATGCGGCAAGTACCTAAAAGAATATATTTTGATAACTAAAAAGGATTTTCTAATACTCACAAAATATGTAAAGCTAATTATGCATTTATAAGACATGAAATTATTTTATTTGACAAAGTAAAAAAAATGACAAATTACTACGGTTAAGACTCTTATACATAAAATTAGTTATGAAATTATCTTCGTAAAAAAAGTTTAGTGGTAAGAGGGAAAATGATAAATTACTCCTATGATATTTATGAAGAGTTTATGGAAAATTTATTTTTTGAGAATTAGATATGAAGGGATATATTAACTACATGACTAAAGCATAGCTAGGGTTAATTGAATTATTTTAGATTTAGATTTATATGATGGACCTAAAATAAATAAGGGATGAATTTATCTTTTAAACTACCCTTCCAATGTATTCAAAGACTAGTAGAGAGTTAATTATCCTATTAATTACAAGGTTAACAAATAATTATCACAACAATAATAAACAAATAAATAAGCAAGCAAGGAAGGAGATCAGAGTTGATGTAATGTCTAGAACGGATGACGACGCCATCCATCCCATAGTTGTTTGGGAGCCCTGCGGCGGAAGTGTGGTTGGTGATATGGAGATCATAATGACTATTATACCGAGACTCTCGATTATTCTCCCGATGCATGTCATGTAAAAATAAGAAAGAAAAGGATTAGTAAATGTCCTAAACTCCATCATGTACGAAAATAAGTGAAATATTAAACTAAACACACAAATACACATACGCTGCCAGTATTAGTCACCGCAATACAGTTATCGTGATTCTACCAGCAAGTAAACACTTTGAAGTATTAATTAAGTGATGGGCCCCCTTATGCAGAAAACATGATTCAGGCCCAATGACATCAGACTTCTTTTTACTTTTACAAGTTTCGGAATATTCAACATTATCACTCCAAACAGGCCTACTCATACAGACTTACTTCTAATGTATCTAGTCATATAAAGGTTGATACGCACAAGACATACACATAAACCATGGGAGGTATACAACTCATATATATACTGAATGTATGCTAATGAGATGTAAACAAATATCAGAGAATGGAAATACTGGGCATTAGGCAGCAGAGCATGATATGGAGGCAAATCTGCAATTATATTTATTGTGTTGCATGACCACTGATACATTGGATCGGCAAAACTCAAAAGGAAAATATGAGATGGACATTTCTAAAACCAATGGTTTAGGTGCATGTGGGACAAACTTACAATTGCAGGAT